>CM030800.1:24560391-27500391 GCA_018127125.1 Rhododendron griersonianum
CTCCTATGCGCTAGGTTGCCAGGTAGAGTATAGCAGGATACCTTTTATAGGAAGGTCACCTATGTTAGTATGAAGTGGAGCCGCTTCTTTGAGAATTGTGGCGAAATTCTCGAGAAAATACTCGTAGAAACAGGAAGGGGGTGTTATGGCCAAAATGAACCCAACAGTGAGAACTAAACTACGTCAGGAGAAGTCCTGTGTGACGTCTGTTGTCTCAGTTTACATCGGCGGAGAAACAGTTCAAAGTGGGACTGCACACTGGTCTGCCAGTAAACCCGATAGGCCATCACAAGGACAGGTTCCAGGCCAAAAGCCACCTATCGTATGCAAGAATTATCCATTGTCGTTCTCTCGGATCAGCTTTGTACTCTGCACCAGTATGCCTACCAATTCCATTCACGGGGGGGATTGTTGGAAATTTTACGGAATTTCAGATGAATGAAATCGGGGCTACCGAAGGGTCTCTCGAGGCAACCGTGCATGTCCCGGGTTCGTTGTATCTGGACGCACCACAATCAATAGACGTATTGATGTGTGGATTTCGTAACTTCTGTAACCCCTCACCATGATGGACATTCATTCTTGTAACCTCCCTCATTCAAATGGCTGAATTCATATCAGCATTTGATGGCGATTTAATGGCTGAATTCATGGCAGCATTCACCTCTCATAGGCCACCCTAACTCTATAAAAGGGAGCTCATGTTCTTGGAAAAATCACAAGCAAATTCGCAACCATCTATCATATTCTGATTTTCGTTCTTGAGAGAGAGAGGCAGGCGGTAGTCAGTTCGCCAAGGCGGTCATCGGTGGTGTTCCGACGGCTAGCGGTCCAACCGAGCTAACCCTGGGAGAAAGTCGCCAAAGCAACCTACAACACCCACGGTAGGGGCGAATCTTTCTTAAGGAGACTGTGGTTCAACACAGGACTCGGTTTCAATCCAAGATTCTGTTTGTATCTCGTTCTTCGTTTTTCTGTAAACTGGTTTGTATCTTGTAATTTGGTTTGTTCTTGTAATTTTATCTTTGATAAAGAAACTGTTCTCTGGAATGTCTTGTGACTGCCGAAATTTTCCCAACAAAAAGTTGATGACAAAAAGTAACTAGAATTTTACTTTTGAGCGATTTTATTTTTTTCCCACTAGATAAAACCATTTTGCTTTGATTGTTTCTAGAGCATTTGATTGTTCTTATCCGTCCTGAATGGTTTGCTCTGTTTCGTGCCAATGGTTGTGTACATCCATTGTACATGGGTTGTAAAGTCCTTTTTAACAAATGTTTTGGAACGATAGGTGTGAGTTTGTCCCAATGGATGTTTCCTTTGTTGGCCACCTGCTAATCTTGGATTTGGGTTTCGGATCCTTGTTCTTTTAGTCTTCGTAACAATTTCAAAGATTCGCCGATAAAAAAAAAAAAAAAAACAAGTGTTTTGGAAGAAAAACTGTCACCAATGGCGCGTGATCACCAATGGCGCATAATTCGCTTTTCTGTCAACTCTATCTGTTAGAAAAACGGTTCCACTTAGCCTATAGCACAGGGGGTGTAAGTAACTATCTAAACATAAAGTGAAGGTGTGTAACTCAACGGGTTTTATTATTTTTTGGTAAATATTATTTTTTGGTATAAAACCCACTTAGGTGCCGTTCCAGTTTTGTAAAAAAGTAACTTTTGGAAAAAGAAGGTAATTTCAAGCTCAAAAATCATGTGTTTACGTAAATAATTTTCCTACCACTATGGATCTTATTTGATAGATTTCATCGAGATCTTTTATACGGTGCAAAAAAAATTAAAAAATTATTTTTCATTTTCATTATATTTGAGTTTGAAAATTGAAGAAAAAGAACTTTTAAAAAAAGAAGGGAAAGTGGAACGGCTCCTTATTATATTGGAGAATGAAAACCCAACTTGTTACATTAAAACCTAAAAGAATAAAACCGTTGAGTTTGTGTCAAAATTTTAAATTGGATTTGTGCCTTGTAGTGGGTGCGTATATCAAAAAAGAACAAGAAGCGGATAAGGGAAATAAGACAGCACCCTGTTCGGTTTGGGTTTTTGTAGCAGGCCGAGTGAAATGGCTCGGGCTGCACCGAGCGTAATACCGAGCCACAGGACCGACTGTCCCCGTTTACTCTGAAGCAAGGCTAATAGAGCCTCGGCGTACCGACGGTCCAATTTGACCCAGGGAGGTATCTCACCACCTCGGCTTACCGAGGGATGAACTTGTCCCCCAGATGTCTTTCTCGGCCAACAACTTCTCGGCTAGCCGACTCCTTGACTGTCGGCTCACATTCGGCTTTGAGCGGATGTGGGGGCCATGTTCCCTTCTCCTTCACGTGGGAGTGCCACTCTGGCAATGATGACGATAGTGACGTCAGCCGAGCGGTTACCAAGTTGATGGTACCACGTGATGGGGCCCGCTCATTCGCTAAGCAGTTACGAAACCCTAAAAGGTGACGTAGAGGGTACGTCAGCCGACACGTGGCGGGCATGCGTACGATCTTGGGGATCAAGCTGAACGATCCCTATAAATACACTGTTATGCCTCCTGAAAGAGGTACGTTCTAAACACAGCTAAAAACCCTAAACACTTGGTCTTTTCCTCTTGGCAAGAGTTCTGATTCTTGCACCGGAGGGCCATCCCGGAGAACCTCCAGCGTGGTCTTTAGTCGTGCTTTGTTTTGCAGGACTAAAGAAGATTGAGAACGAGATCCAGATCCAAGAGCAAAGGTGATCGAACCATCCTGAAAGGAGCCCCACAATTTGGTGAACCCGACGTGAACTCTTCTCTCTGATCCGCGGCGGCTCCTACATTGCCAATCCTCTCATTCCTTAACCAAAAAAAACCTTTCCCTCCACATCTCCACCACTTTTCCACCTAGAAAATGGGCGGAGCACCACCTCCCTTCCAAAACCTCAACCCTTCTCTGATCCTTTCGGACACAGGCGTCCACACCGCCTCCCCTTCTCACCCTCCTGGCTTTACCCCTCCTGGCGTTAGCACCTCAGTTCAGCGTCCGGTGGGACTAAGCGACGAGGCCCTAGCGTACGTCCAGTTGCTGGAACAATAGCAGGAACAAACCAACGCTGATGTAGCCATGCTCAAAATGGAGATGGCTAGATTCAGAGCAAACGAACGCCCGGCGGCCTCCCATTCAGGCTCTCAGGGAAGGCGCCGGCGTGGAAATTTACCACCGCCACCACCAAACTTGGTCGGTGAAGGAGATCCACATCGAGTCTCGGTATACGACCGCCTGGACCCACCACTAACGGACTATCGGGCCGGGAACAGCACTCGCTTCGGGCAGCAACGTTTCCCGGTTCACAAGCGTCTCGGCAGTGGTGCGGGACACAGAGGTGGGAAAATAAGAAGGGAAGGGAGCTCATACACAACTTACTCAAGCTCGTCGGCTGGTGACGAATACTCTCAATCCCAAAGTTATGATACGGTTGAATTTCATGACAATGAGAATAATCTGGCCCTAATTCCACACGATCCAGAACGGCGAAAGAGCCGAACGTCGAGAAGGGACGGCAAGGATCCTGAAATTTTCCCTCCTGAACAGGAAGATTTTCCTCGGGAAAATACACACGTCGGACGTACGGTAAACTCAAGAAACCCACGAAGTTTCCCTCGGAAAAAAAGTGTGAGTGTTGTCGTTCGGCACGACGAACAGCCGAGCCGACGCAAGGTTTATCGGACAGAAAATCTCCCTGACGCGGATCAGCTGAAGACCCCCATCGACAAAAAGGAAATGGCATACCAGCGTCGGCAAGACGAAGCTGCCGACAGAGATAGAGACTACCAAGCCTACAAAAAGTATCGGAGAGACAAAGATGGACGCCCGCCTTGGCCAACACACGAGTATCAGCTGAAAAAATTGACCGAATCTCCCTTCTCGGCCAAAATTCAAGCAACTCTGCCGAAGCCTGGGCTCCACCTGCCGAAATTTCAGAAATTCGATCCCAGCTCGACCGAGGCGTACACCCACCTCATCAGCTACCGAAGCACCATCTCCTGCGTCATCGACGACGACGCCATCATGTGCAAAGCATTCCCCTCAAGCCTCGGACGCCTCGGCCTGCTGTGGTTCAATCAACTGGAGGCAGGGTCAATCCACAGCTTCAAAGAACTTGAGAGAGCCTTCAACTACAGGTTCATCACAAGCAACAAACAAGCCAAAGAGGAAGACGCCTTGGCTCAGATGAAGAAAAGGCCCGGCGAAACGCTTCGGAAGTACGCCGAGCGCTACTAGCAGTTATTCAATGAGATACCTGGTGTTGATCAGTACTGGGCAGCAAGAAACTTCAAGAATGGATTGGAGACTGGAAGCAAAATCCTAGACGAATTGGCAATTCGAGCACCCCACGGGATGAATGAACTAATGAGGACGGTTGAGCAGTTCTGCTCTTACGAGGAGTTCCTCGCCGAGCGAGAACTTCAAGGAGGACAAAACTCAGCCATCCCTCACCAACTCCACGTTCCTACCCCTCAAATTCTGCACCAAAGCCAGTAGCCGTCACACAACCGAAGAAGCAGGTCAACACGGTAAAAGTTGCAAACAAGAAGGCTCCAAAGGATCACGACTATGTAGCCGAGACGACGGTTTTCAAAGAACCAATCTACTTCCTTTTATGAACCTTGGAGCGCGAGCCGTTCTTTGTTTGGCCGAACCCACCCAAGCTCAACACCGAAGCAGGAAATGACAACACTCGGAAGAGATGTTCCTATCACAACGAGCTCGGGCACTACACAACGGCCTGCGCCCCATACAAGGCACTCTTGGAAAATCTGGCAGCTCAAGGACTCTTGGATGATCACATTGACTGGACCAAAACACCGAGGCGCCAGCCGAACGCTGGGGGTCAACATCAAATTCCGCGTCCAGTCGGCGTCATCAACGTAATCCACGGACCAGTAACCAAGGAAGGAGCACAGAAGCTTCGGTCTGAGTTGGACAAAGTCAAAAAATCTGCAGAAATTTTTTCTGTCTCTTCAACTCTCAAAAGACCTCGGACATCCGAACGACCTTGGTCCATCACTTTTACCGACAGAGATCTCGAGCGAGTGCAGACTCCCCACAACGACGCCTTAGTGGTGACGGTACAGATCTCCACTCACTCGGTTAAAAGGGTCCTTGTGGATCAGGGAAGCTCGGCAGAGATCATGTACTTGTCTCTCTTCAAAGAGCTCAACATCCCAGAATCATCATTGGTGCCAAGCACCGTTCCTCTTGTCGGATTCAGCGGCACCCCAGTCTGGCCCCTCGGCAAGTTGATTCTCCCCGTCGTCACCGGTTCGGTTGCCGTCAACATGGAGTTTATTGTTGTGGACGCTCCGAGTCCTTACAATGCAATCCTCGGCTGAAATTGGCTCCACTCCCTCAAAGCCATTGCCTCAACCTACCACCAAGTGGTACGGTACATTGGGTCCACAGGCCGACAAGAAGACCTGCACGGCGACCAAGTCCAGGCAAAGCAATGCTACGTCTCGGCCGTTGGAAAGGCGCCGAGCCCTAACAGAGTACATTGGGTGGAAGTTCCAGACAAGCCAGTCCTCGAAGACGTCGGCGCTCCAGCCGAACAAAAATCAATTGAAGATCTCGTCAAAGTACCAATCAACGAAGACGGATCCCGCTTCTTCATGCTCGGTTCCAGTTTGACGGATGCCGAGCGTGACGAGCTGGTCCAGTTCCTTAAGGATAACATTGAAGTCTTCGCTTGGACCCCATATGAGATGCCTGGAATCGACCCACAGGTCATTCGGCATTCTCTCAATGTCTCCAAGTCCGCAAAGCCGGTGATCCAGAAACCAAGACGTTCGGCCGCAATTCATGCCGAAGCGGTCAATGAAGAGGTAGATAGACTCCTCGAAGCAGGGGCTATCAAAGAAGTCCAGTACCCTACCTGGCTCGCCAACCCAGTGGTGGTGAAGAAGAAAAACGGAAAGTGGAGGGTCTGCGTGGACTACACCAATTTGAACGACGCTTGTCCAAAGGATTGCCTTCCCCTCCCGAAAATTGACCAACTGGTGGATTCAACGGCAGGCCACGCTCGGCTAAGCTTCATGGATGCTTATAGAGGCTATCACCAAATAGCAATGGACCCAGCCGACATGGAAAAGACTGCTTTTATTACACCTAGGGGTCTCTTCTGTTATCTCGTGATGCCCTTCGGCCTCAAGAACGCTGGATCCACATTTCAGAGGATGGTCTACCTCCTGTTCGGCTTACTCATTGGTGAAATCATGGAGGCTTATATCGATGATATGGTCGTTAAAAGTCTCAAAGCCGAAAACCATCTAGCACACCTCGTCGAGGTATTCGCAATTTTGAAGAAATTCAAGTTACGCCTCAACGCCGAGAAATGCGCTTTCGGCGTCGGCTCGGGAAAATTCATCGGATACCTGGTGACACGTAGGGGAATCGAGGCTGACCCAAACCAAATCTCGGCGGTACAACAACTGAAGGCTCCCTCAACTCCTCGGGAGATACAGAAGCTAACAGGAATGGCCGCGGCACTCAACAGATTCATCAGTCGGTCATCCGACAAGTGCCACGTCTTTTTCCAAACTCTAAAAAAGCAAAGCCGACGGAGCTTCAAGTGGACGGAGGATTGTGACACGGCACTCGCCGAACTTAAGACTTATCTCGGCTCGGCTCCACTTCTGGTTAAACCATCGCCTTTCGAGACTCTTTACCTGTATCTTGCTGTCTCCCCACATGCCGTCAGCTCGGCGCTGGTTCGACGCGAGGGTGCCGAAGATCAGCCTATCTACTTTGCTAGCCGGACGCTGCTGCCAGCTCAGACTAGATATCTACCTTTGGAAAAGCTCTTGATCGCCCTGGTGACAGCGGCTCGGAAGCTCCTCCCTTACTTCCAGGAGCATCCCATCATTGTCCTCACGGAGTTCCCACTGAAGAACCTCCTTCGGAAGGCAGACCTTTCCAGGCGAGTCTCACAATGGGCGGTAGAATTGGCCAACTTCGACATCCACTTTGAGCCTCGGACAGCGATCAAGGCACATGTCTTGGCCGACTTTATAGCCGAAGTCACTCCGGGTAGTCCTGATGAGGAAGCTCTGATTCAACCAGAATATGGAATGCTGGAGCAGCATGAGGCCCGGAAGACTTGGAACTTATTCAGTGGCGATGGGGCATCAAACAGCAATGGCTCAGGCGCTGGAGTTGTTCTCGTCACTCCCTGTGGAGTGATGCATGAGAGCGCCATTACGATCAACTTTCCAGCAACCAATAACGAAGCCGAATACGAGGCTCTGTTGGCCGGTCTCCGTGCGGCAGCTAAGTTACAAGTGGAGGACCTACATGTCTATTGCGACTCCCAGCTGATCGTTAATCAAGTGACAGGGGACTACGAGGCTCGGGATCCCCAGATGCTGAAATACCAAGCTACGGCGCTGGAGCTCATTCGACAGTTCAAGGGGTTTCATATTAAGCAGATCAACAGAGAATACAACGCTCACGTCGACGCTCTCGCAAGCCTGGCCTCAGCTGCTAAAGCCTCCGAATACAGAAGCATCAGCCTCGGCGAAATTGATGCACCAAGTTTTGAGGCTCCGGCAGAAGTCCTTACCGTCTCCCTCGGTCCCAGCTGGATGGATGAGATTGTAGCTTTCCTCAGGAACGACACGCTCCCCTCGGACAAAAAGGAAGCACACAGGGTCAGAAGCAAGTCGGCTTATTACTGGATCTCCGAAACCGGCCAACTCTACAGAAAAAGTTTCACCGGGCCGTACCTTCGCGTCATCCATCCAACCGAGGTTTCCACAATTCTGGCCGAGCTACATTCTGGAAGCTGTGGGTGCCATTCCGGTGGTCGTTCTCTCTGTCAAAGGGCCCTAAGTCAGGGATATTTTTGGAAGGGAATGAAGAAGGATTGCGAAGAAGTGGTCAAGAGATGCAAGCCGTGCCAGCTATTCTCTCCTATTCCTCGGCAGCCAGCCCAAGCTCTCAAACCTATCACCAGCCCATGGCCTTTCGCTCAGTGGGGCTTGGACATAGTCGAGAAACTCACTACGGCCCCTAGAGGATTCAAGTTTCTTATAACGACGACAGATTACTTTTCAAAGTGGGTGGAGGCCGAGCCACTTGTTACAACAACAGAAGCCGACGTTCGACGGTTCGTTTGGAGAAACATCGTCACAAGGTTTGGAGTGCCCTACGCAATTGTCTCTGACAATGGTTCTCAATTCGTCGGCAAAGAGCTAACAGGACTTTGCGAAGAATTTGGAATACGTTTCTTTAACTCCACTCCTTCATACCCCCAAGGCAACGGTCAGGCCGAGGCCACCAACAAAACCGTTTGCGCTGGCATCAAGCGACGGCTAGACTCTAAAAGAGGACGATGGGCCGAGGAACTGCCAAGAGTACTCTGGGCTTACCGCTCCACTCCATGATGTTCCACGGGCCAGACTCCCTTTGCAATGGCCTTCGGCATGGAGGCAGTCCTTCCGCTAGAATCACGGTTCCCGACACTCCGAACCGAGACTTTCGACCCTTAGACCAATGACGAGGCCGTCGCCACCGAGCTCATACTGGCCGAAGAGAAGAGGGATGACGCCCAACTCAAGCTAGCTAGCTACCAACAGGAGGTAGCTCGGGGCTACGATAGAAACGTTCGGCTAAAGAAGTTCAAGCCAGACGACTGGGTTTGGAGGAAGGTCGTCAGGGCAAGCCAAAAGACAAAATTCAAACCAAACTGGGAAGGTCCATACCGAGTTGTTAAGGAGGTCGGCAATGGCTCCTACAAACTGGAAGACAAAGATGGAAAAGAGATTCAAAACCCCTGGAATGCTCTCAACCTCAGGAAAGCTTACCTTTGAGGAATCACTCGGCTTGAGCTCGGCCTTTATCTGTCTTTAATTCCAAAACATGTAACACGTGTTGAGAACATTTTACTTGAATTAGAGTTGCTGTTATCAAAAGCTCAAGTTTTATCTTTATTGTTCTCTCCATCATATTTTGATTCGACTTCGGTCACACAGTTCGGCTTCTAAGCCATCGGATCCACAAAACTCACTTGCCTCGGACGATTTGATGTTCGGCAATATAAAAGATCATTAAACCTTATGATTTATTTGTGCTCGGCTTCGTTCATTTTTGACTTGAACAAATAAAGCCACATTCAAACATTTACTTAAGTTTCTTATTTTTGGTATAAGGCTGGCATTTGAGCCGAGCCTAACACCAAAATAGGGGCTGATAACAAGTAAATAAGATAAGCAAGGGCCCTTGAAACCCTCGGCAATATCAACACAAAAATATTTCTAAGGCAAAAAGAAATATTCTAACATTCAGACAAGTTGAAAAATTCTAAGGCATTGAAAAAAACTTGACATGTCTTAAAAATCCTAGCTGGAAGGTACGGCATGGTGAAACGTTCGGCGCCGTCCTTCCTCAAAAACTATTACAAACCGAAGTTCAAAAGTACTTGACAAAAGCAGAAACTAAGAAAAAGCTAAGTCAAAAGTTCAAGTGTTGTAGCAGCTCCATCCTCGCCTTCGGCAACAGCTGCTTGATCCTGAGTCTTCTCACCCTCGGAGGGCTTCTCCAGCCCAGAAGCCTCGGCCATCACTTCATCCTCATCTTCCTCGGGTGGAAGAGGAGCACACTCCTCCTCGGTATAAGGCAGCTGAAGATCAGGAATCACCGGCGGGGGAAGCTGTTGGAGGAATTTAGAGTCGGTCTCAACGACCAAGACCCCAGCCATGGCCTCGGCACCCGCAGCATACCCGAGCTCGAAGAAGTCTGGGAGCCGAGTCTCCAGCTCATCATTTACCATCTGATGGGCCGTCTGAGTGTACTCCAAGGCTGCCCTCTTAATCCCAGCTTCGTAGCCTTTGGCGTCTGCCTCCCTCATCTTTTTCTTCTCTTCCATCTTCATCTTCTCCATCTCAGCCTCGGCGGTAGCAGCAACAGTTTTGGCCTCAGCAAGCTCCTTCTTCAGCTTCTCTAGTTCAGCGTCGGTCTCCAGGAGATGAGTCTCCGAGATCTTGAATTTGGCTCGGAAGTTGTCTCGATCAGTCCTGTACCTCTCACGCTCGGCAGAAACCTTGGCGGCTTTGTCATAAGCCTTCAAGGCAGCCTGGCCAGCCTGAAAAGGAAACAAGTCAGAAACATGAAATAGGAATTGAAATGCAAAGTCCTAACTCAAAGATTAAAGACATACCTGGACGAGGTGAGAGCACATATCGCCGAGCCCTGGAAGCAGCTCGGTGGGAAGCTGGTCGTAGTCCCTCGGCAGGGCCAACCCCTTCAGCAGGGTAACCGCCAAGTTTGGCTCCTCCTTCACCGAGTCCTTCAGCATCAGCACCCTCCCATCGGCCATTGTGTAGGATGGGCTGAAAGGGCGTGGGATCTCGGCCTCGACAGGACCGCCATCCAAGTCGATGCGGCTCTCGGTCTGACGACCCAGGTCCTTTTGAGGAGAGGGTCGGCGAATCTCAGAGGGGACGGTTTGAGAAGCACTCGGTGGAGGGACATCATCCGAGAGTTTTTGCTTCTTCTGCTGTTGCTGCTGCTGATCCGCGCCTCGGCCTCGAGCATGGTTCGCACTCTTTGTCGGTATACTGGGCCTCGGAATGTTCCTTCTCGACATATCCTCGGTTAACGGTTCGTGGATTTGAAGCGGAACGTTGAAGCCTGGACCCGTCGGTTCAAGTAAATCCTCCCGACCCAACGGTGTTAACCACTCTTCGGCGGAGAATCCGATCTTTGGCAGCCTCACCCCTTTCTGACGCTTTGTGCGGGGACCCTCGGTCTCGGATGGCGCCCCCTTCTTCTTCAAACCTTGGCTTGGCTTGCCTGCTTTCTTCTGCTCTGTAGCGCTCGGCTCGCCGTCTTTTTTCTTCTCCTTCTTCTTCAAAATTCCCTTGTAAGAGGGCTCATAGTCCAGGAGAGTTGGAGCGTGTCGGCAAACCTGGGCTCGCAGTGTGTCACAAGCCTTTTCCCGAGACGTGGAATTGAGAGTCTTCGAAATCGGGCCGAGCTCTGTAAACCGAGACAACAAAACAAAACGTAAACTTCAGTCAAGAAAGAAAGGACGAAGGAAAGAGCTAATATGCAAAAAGGAGTGCTAATATGCAAAAAGGAGTCCACATTCCCTACCTCGGTTATCTATAAATCTCGGGATTTCATACCGACGGTGGATACCCCCGAACTCAAAATTCCCGTTGACTTCGAGAAAAATGTTGACCCACTTATCAGTGTCGGAAAGCCCTTCGATCAAGGACTCCTTCCTAGGACACGTTGACAAGAACCGACGCTTAGACTTCCCGTGCCGAGACATCGTATAAATATGGAAAAGATCCATTGGCTTGAAGTCTAAGTTCTGGCTCTCGGTCAGAGCAATTACCGACATGATTATTCGGTAACTGTTGATCGCGAGCTGGTGAGGGCACAGGTTGAATTTCCAAAGGATCTCCCTGAGGAATGGGTGGAGTGGGAACCGAAGCCCGGCCTCACAGATGGCCATTAAAGGCACGGTTATGTGTGTTGGACGGTCCTCTCTCTGGTCTCGGATTCGTTCACTCTTCACCCGGTGCAGGAGGACATCGTCGGGAATATTGTATGTACGGCAGAACGCCTCGTATTCCCCAGCGTTCCCAGAAAAATAGTGGGCGTATGGGCAAAGAAGGCCCTTGTCGAACAAGTCGGCATCGCTCGGCGCCGAAGTCGAAGCTCCGGCACCATATGTGAACCTCGACTCAGCTTCGGATCCTAACCGGGGCTCGGCTTCAGACTCGGTCTCTGGAGTGAACACGATCTCGGGATCGGTGGCATAATCGTCGGCAGCATATTCAAAATCCGCCTCGGCGTTCGAGTCGCCGGACGCTGGAAAGGTAGCAGACATCTCCGTAGGCACAGGTGGTGCGTCTCGGCCAAGGTTCCTACGGCGTTCTACCAGAGTGTCGATGACTCGGCGCTCGGATTCGGTAAGTGAATCGTCCGAACTTGAAGAGATGTTGATGACCTCGTGAGCCAGACCTAAAGAAAACAAAGAAAATAAGAACGCCAAGCTTCCGCGTCGGCAAAAGAAAGGATCAGAAGGTTCGGATTACGCTACAGGCTCACGAGTCACTTTCTAAGTCCTTGGTTTAGTTCGGCATCCTGCGAAGAGAAGGCAGTGTTCGGCAACAAACGTCGAAATAATCAACGTTCGGCTATTGAGACATAAGCCTCGGCGAGTCCTCAGCATCCCCATGGAGGCTCGGAAGAACAGGTTGAGTTTGGGGATGAACACACTGTTCATCCCCAGGGTTTCTACTATTCCTATAGAACAAAAACCCAGAAAACTGCCCCAAAAACCTAGAAAAATGCATAAAAAGTTGAGAAAAACAACGAGGAAGTTAGATCGACTACTTACTTGAAGATTTGCAACGAACTAGGCCTGGGATTGGAAGATTTGGATCGAGAACGAAGTCTGGAGCGGGGCTGAGGAGTGAAAAGCTCTGGATTTGTAGAGAGAGAAAATGCAGAAGAGCTTCCTCTCTCCTCTCCCTCTGCTATTTATAAGGTGAGGTTGAAACCTCGAGTTTCCCGCGCAATCATGACCACGCCGAACCGCTGACCAATGAACGCTGGACACGGGGCCATCTCCGTTTCCCGTGCGTACTGGAAACGTCCTTTCGTCTGCCAGACCGTCCTTTCAACTGACACGGCCTTTCATCATTTGACATCTGTCAAGCAGCCATTGGGGCTCGGATCTATCCGTTACAAACGTTCGAAGAAGACCATCGGCTGGGGCTGGGGCTCGGCATGATTGGAGTCAATCCCTACCGATTGAAGAGCCTCGGCAGGAATTGAGGGGCTATTGTAGCAGGCCGAGTGAAATGGCTCGGGCTGTACCGAGCGTAATACCGAGCCGCAGGACCGACTGTCCCCGTTTACTCTGAAGCAAGGCTAATAGAGCCTCGGCGTACCGACGGTCCAATTCCAGGGAGGTATCTCACCGCTTCGGCTTACCGAGGGATGAACTTGTCCCCCAGATGTCTTTCTCGACCAACAACTTCTCGGCTAGCCGACTCCTTGACTGTCGGCTCACATTCGGCTTTGAGCGGATGTGGGGGCCATGTTCCCTTCTCCTTCACGTGGGAGTGCCACTCTGGCAATGATGACGATAGTAACGTCAGCCGAGCGGTTACCAAGTTGATTGTACCACGTGAAGGGGCCCGCTCATTCGTTAAGCAGTTACGAAACCCTAAAAGGTGACGTAGAGGATACGTCAGTCGACACGTGGCGGGCATGCGTACGATCTTGGGGATCAAGCTGAACGATCCCTATAAATACACTGTTATGCCTCCTGAAAGAGGTACGTTCTAAACACAGCTAAAAACCCTAAACACTTGGTCTTTTCCTCTTGGCAAGAGTTCTGATTCTTGCACCGGAGGGCCATCCCGGAGAACCTCCGGCGTGGTCTTTAGTCGTGCTTTGTTTTGCAGGACTAAAGAAGATTGAGAACGAGATCCAGATCCAAGAGCAAAGGTGATCGAACCATCCTGAAAGGAGCCCCACAGTTTTGATGGAGGTTTTTGAAAGTAATGAGTGGAGAAAGATTGATAGAGAGACTTTATTGGAGACTGTACCCAGGAACCAAAATCTTTGATAATTTGTTTCAATCCCTTCAAAATCAAAATCTGAAGCCTTTTTTTTTTAAAAATCATAATCCTTTCAGATTCAAAGTAAGTATATAGTAAGTTTTTTTTGGATCCGAAGTATATAGTAAGTTGGCTTCCTCTTTATCAATTTTCTTGGTCTGCCACCAGTAAATAGTTGGTTTCTGTCATTGCTTATGCGGTATACCACGAAAATGATTTTTATTCTCATATCTAGTTCTAACTTTTGGCAAACCACTTCTAACTATTAGTATGAATTACACTTGAACAGGTATTGAACGATATTTCCGCTCGAGCTTCAAGTGATGAATCAGGTAGGAAATTTGCGACTGGCAAACTCAATTACTCAGCGATTCAACCCGTGTACGGACTAGCACAATGCACGCCGGATTTGTCGGTTGCTGATTGCAATACATGCCTTCGGACTTGTATCTCGATATTTCCGAGTTGCTGTGATGCAAATTTAGGAGCGAGAGTTCTGTTTCCGAGCTGTTATGTCAGGTATGAGACGTACCTATTTTACAACGCCAGCGCCAGCGTTGGTGCTGCTCCACCACCACCTTCGCCAGCCCTACCTCCTCCACCTAGTAGTAGTACTACAGGCAGCTCTGGTAAAAACTTCCTTTCATAGAGAACATGGATTATGGATTTCAATTTTGAAGTTTCACTAGTTAGAATTGTCCAGTAACATTAGCATTTCCCCAATATTAATAATCAGTTATTCCTTTTGTTCCGTATTCTTGGGTCATCTTTTGTTTGGATGTCCCCAAATATTGTTCATTTTGAAATGTAAGAGCAAAATTTATTAGTAACTTTCTTTGACTCAACTCCCACAAAGGACCAAGAATATGGTACCAAAGGCGTATAGAAATTATAGTTCTCACCTTATAGTTCTCAAAATGTGAGCGATCATGGTGTTAAAACAACTCACTATGCTACTTGAACAAGATTGTTTGAAGCCTTATTGAGCTCTACAGTTTGTTAATGAAAATTGTTGATGAAATAGTTTTTCTAATGCAGGAAAAGGGGGAGTCTCATCTCAAGTCATCATTGCCATTGTCGTTCCAATTGGGGCCTCTATTCTGCTTTTCATAGTAGGCTTCTGTTTCGTGACTAGGAGGGCGAAGAAGAAGTATAATTATGTAAAAGAATCTAATGGTAAGAACAAGGAAACCTTCTAAAATTTCACCCATACTGAACTAAAGAACTTACCTCTCTTCTTTTCTTGTTTTGACCGTTTATTCTTGTTTGAATTTGTTATTTGTCCAGGTGGGGATGACATCTCAACAGTGCAGTCCTTGCAATATGATTTCGGTACAATTCAAGCTGCTACAAACAACTTCTCAGATGATAACAAAATCGGTGAAGGTGGATTTGGTCCAGTCTATAAGGTATTTTTACTTTTTCTCTATATATTATCCTTCAAAATTTACAGAATTTGTCCTAATTTGGATCTGAAAGTTCCCTGAGATGTTTTTGTCAAAGAACACAATTGTAGAATAATTTTCTGATATTTCATTCATTGTAGTTCTACAATATATATAGTACAAACATTTACAAGGAAAGAATAAGAATACAGGGAAACGTCCTATAATTAAGGAAGAAAATAAAAGTACTTACTGAATTAAGGATATTGACCATATCAAATCCTTAATTCTAGCAATATCAAATCCTTAATTCTAGCACTCCCCCGCAAGTTGGAGCATGGATATCACACATGCCTAACTTGTCTAAAGAGTCACACAAAACATTGCTGGCTATAGCTTTGGTAAGAACATCGGCTAGGTTATCTTCAGACTTCACAAACGGAAAAATAATTATCCCAGCATCAAGTTTTTCCTTAATGAAGTGTCTATCAACTTCTACATGCTTCGTCCGATCGTGTTGAACTGGATTGTGAGCAATCTCTATAGCTGAAGTGTTATCACAATACAACTTCATTTCGTCCTGAGAGTCAACACCCAAATCCATTAGCAAGTTTCTCAACCATAGTAACTCACATACTCCAAAAGCCATGCCTCTATACTCAGCTTCTGCGCTTGACCTTGCTACTACCGGTTGCTTTTTACTCCTCCAAGTCACAAGGTTTCCCCCCACAAACGTAAAGTATCCTGACGTAGATTTTCCGTCATCAGCTGAACCAGCCCAATCTGCATCAGTGTAACCTTCTACCTTCAGGTGATTATTCTTGGTGAACAATAACCCTTTACCTGGAGCAGACTTCAAATACCTCAATATACGTTCCACGGCATCCATGTGAGGTTTACGAGGATCATGCATAAACTGGCTCACTACACACACTGAATAAGCAATATCTGGCCTAGTGTGGGACAAATAGATCAATTTTCCCACAAGTCTTTGATACCTTGCTTTATCAGTAGAAGTTGCATTCAAACAATGGAACAATTTATG
The DNA here is from genome assembly GCA_018127125.1 of Rhododendron griersonianum. Taxonomy (NCBI): domain Eukaryota; kingdom Viridiplantae; phylum Streptophyta; class Magnoliopsida; order Ericales; family Ericaceae; genus Rhododendron; species Rhododendron griersonianum. The sequence continues at coordinate 24,576,433 of CM030800.1, forward strand.
ATTTTGTTCAATAGGAGTATTTGCAGGCTTACATCCAAGCATATACCTGTTTCAGTTAACAAATCAAGAATGTATTTCTGTTGAGATAAGAAAATACCATTCTTTGAGCGAGCTACCTCAATCCCAAGAAAGTACTTCAAGTCTCCAAGTTGTTTCATTTCAAACTCCGAGGCCAAGTGTCGCTGTAAGCTCTCAATTTCATCTTGATCATCACCTGTCACCACCATATCATCAACATAGATAATTAAAGCAGTAATTCTACCCTTTTGATGCTTTAAAAACAAAGTGTGATCTGAGTTGCTTTGTTTATATCCGAAGTTCTTCATAGACTTGGTGAATCTGCCAAACCAAGCTCTTGGAGATTGCTTTAACCCATATAATGCCTTCTTGAGTTTGCACACCGTTGTAACATTTGAGTACTTGTCTATACCCGGAGGAGGATCCATATACACTTCTTCTGCAAGCTCTCCATGTAAGAAAGCATTTTTTACATCAAATTGAAGAAGTGGCCAATCCTGGTTTGCCGCCAAAGACAAGAGCACTCTAACTGTATTAAGTTTGGCAACCGGTGCAAAAGTATCTTGATAGTCAATCCCATAAGATTGTGTATATCCTTTTGCAACCAATCGAGCTTTATACCTTTCAACAGTCCCATCTGCCTTATGCTTGACTATCTGCCTTATGCTTGACTGTAAACACCCATCTACATCCCACGGTCTTCTTTCCCTTTGGTAGAGGCACAAGCTCCCAAGTAGAATTTTTTTCAAGTGCAGACATTTCTTCTGCCATGGCTTGAATCCATCTATCATCTGCTAAAGCTTCCTGCATTTTACTAGGAATAGGAACAGACGATAACTGTAGTACATAAGATGCATATGACTTGGATAGTTTTTGGAAAGACACGTGATTACTAATGGGATATTTCGCTTTGGATTTAGGATCAGGCTCATATTTAATGGGTGGTACACCACGATTAGAACGAGCTGGAAGACGATATTGTGACACTTGAGATTCAAAAATAGTACCATCGTCAAAAATAGAATTAGGATTAGTGGGTACCTCTAAAGGAATCTCAGAAGAAGATTGGCCCAGTGTTTGTGTTGGGTTGTTGGGAGACATTGTACTATCATGGAGAGGATTATCTTCCGCATTAGAAATTGTTGGATCACCATTTTGTAACTTTTCCCGTTCATCCGTAGATTCACCCTTGTCAGTAGCATCTTCGGATGAAGAATGATTTTCTAAAATTCTTGGAAAAAATGCCTCCAATTCTTCATAATTTATCACTTCTTCTTGATTCTCCCCCTGAAGTGGTAAATCAGTAGTCGGTGACTTGAAAAAGAGTTCTTGCTCATGAAAGGTTACGTCCATGGAAACATAAAGTCTCCGAGAAGATGGATCATAACACTTGTAACCCTTTTGATTGCTCCCATACCCCACAAAAACACACTTCAAAGCCCGAGACTCAAGCTTAGTCCGTTGGTGCGAATGCAAATGGACATAGACTACACACCCAAAAATTCGAGGATGTAAAAGGACTACCGGCGGAAGAGTGCAGTGATCAGAGAGAGCATCCAACGGTCTTTTAAAATTAAGAACACTAGATGGCGTACGGTTTATTAGGTAGACCGCCGAATTCAAAGCTTCACCCCACAAGTAAACAGGAACATGACCCCCAATCAAGAGAGATCGCGTTACCTCCAATAAATGTCTGTTTTTCTGCTCTGCAACACCATTTTGTTGAGGGGAGCCTGGACAAGTTGTTTGGTGAATAATCCCTATTGAGTGCATGAAGTCCAATAAATCTTGCTTGACGTATTCTCCACCGTTATCAGAACGAAGGACTTTTATTGGAATGCCAAACTGAGTAGTCATCATTTGATGGAACATTCGAAAAATCGAGCAAACATCACTCTTGTGCTTCAGTTGATAAACCCAAGTCATTCGAGTGCAATCATCCACAAAAGATACAAACCACCTCATCCCATTAAGAGTAGGAATTGGTGCCGGTCCCCAAACATCCGAATGAACCAATGAAAAAGGAAAATTTGCTTTATTATTACTCAAATGGAAAGTAGTATGGTGACTTTTTGCCCTCACACAAGTTTCGCAAATAAAATCTGAAACATTACATCCACTAAACAAAGAGGGGAATGATCTCCTAAGATAGCTAAAAGAGGGATGTCCTAGTCTCCTATGCCACAGCCAAATTTCCTTCTGTTTCTTATTCACCAAATCCTCATTCACCACGTGAGCTTGCCCCTTTTTGTCGGAATGTTGGAACCCATCCTCCAGATAGTACAATCCTCCAATTCGTCTACCACTGCCAATCTTCTCCCGAGTATGGATGTTCTGAAAGATACAGTGAGTAGGAAAAAATAGAGCAACACAATTATGAGATTTGGTTAATTGAGTTACAGAGAGAAGATTACAATTTAATGATGGCACAAATAAGACATCTTTGATAGCTAATGTGGGAGATAAAGGAACTGTACCAACTCCGATAACTGGAGATGATACACCATTGGCATTGGTAATTGTGGTTTTGGAACATTTAGGAGATAAGTGACTAAACCTATAACGATCACAAGTCATATGGTCCGTTGCACCAGAGTCAATTATCCAATCACTATTACTAGTAAAAGACATACCAGACTTTGCAGTGAATCCAGGAGTTGTGGCTAGGTTCGCCTTCGAATCAAGCTCCTTAGCATTGGAAGACACATAAGACGCCTTCTTGCCTTTTGGATGCCAATCTGGATACCCATGGAGTTGAAAGCATGTTTCTACAGTATGACCAGTACCATTACAGTGAGTACACTTTCGATCCTTCTTTGAGGTAGGCATCTTTCGAGAAGCCATCACAGCCCCTTCTCCAATCGTTCCTCCAAGCATAGCCTCTTGGCGATTAGCTTTCGCACAAACCATAGCATAAATAGCTTGTATATTGGGAAGTGGTTTGGTAGCAAGTACGCGGCCTCGAACCCCATCTAATTGAGGGTCAAGACCAGCCAAAAACAGATACACACGTTGGGAATTAACCTTCGTGTTATATGTCACAATATCATTGGGACATTCCATAATACAATCATCAATATCATCAAGTTCTTGCCATATTTTCTGCAGTTTGCCAAAATAAGAAATAACAGAACCTCCATTCTGGCGAACAGAAATTACCTCACAGTGTAGTTGATAAACCTTTGATGCATCCTGGTCAACAGAATATGTCTGTTTAACCGCCTCCCATACCTCTTTTGCCGTAGCCAATCGAAGAAAGAGAGAACGGATATCCTTTGTCATCCCATCAAATAGCCATGATTTGACCAAACAGTTTTCATCTTCCCATGCTTCATATTCCTCCGATTTAACATCTGTTGGAGCAGCCTTAGTACCCGAAATAAAACCCCAACGTTTTCTCCCACGGATTTTATTTTGAGCGTTCAAAGACCACTCAACATAATTGGTACCATCAAGCGGTTCCGGAGTGATTCGAGAAGAAGTTTCCTGCATATGAAACCCAGTCGATATAGTAATAGATTCGTTCTTTTTTTTAGAGACATCACCACTTACTTCAGTCATAGTGGTAAATACACTAAAAAAAAAAATATTTCGCAGCGGAATAGTAAGAACAGAAACAACAATTGTGAATACAGGACCAAACTTCAATTCCTAGGATAAAGAAGAGGAGATTGAAGGAGGCTCTGATACCATGTCAAAGAACACAATTGTAGAATAATTTTCTGATATTTCATTCATTGTAGTTCTACAATATATATAGTACAAACATTTACAAGGAAAGAATAAGAATACAGGGAAACGTCCTATAATTAAGGAAGAAAATAAAAGTACTTACTGAATTAAGGATATTGACCATATCAAATCCTTAATTCTAGCAGTTTTGTATTCTCAGGGTTTACTTCCAGACGGACAAGAGGTAGCTGTGAAGAGGCTATCTCAAAGCTCAAGGCAAGGTGCACTAGAATTCAAGAATGAGGTGTTATTGGTAGCCAAGCTTCAGCATAGGAACCTAGTGAGGCTATTGGGATTTTGCATGGAAGGAGAAGAAAAGATACTCATTTATGAGTTTGTGCCCAACAAGAGCCTCAATTACTTTTTATTCGGTTTGGCAATCTAAACAACTCTTTGTTATTATTGCTTGCTACTACTTTTTATTGAAATGAATGTTAAATGCGGAATCCAATGAGGATTTACCTCTCAAACACACATGCGTTGCTGAATGGTACAAAAGTATGGAATTCGTGTGTTCAGAAGCATTTCACAGATGAGACCACTTTAAATGTGTTCTTGTTCTTGCGTCAAAATATCGAGAAACATTATAAGATAATACACATTTGTTCCTTGCTTCTAACTTGAATTTGTGTTTGGATCGATCATTGTACAGACCCACAAGAACGAGAGAAATTGGATTGGTCAAGACGTTACAAGATTATAAGAGGGGTAGCCCGGGGGATGTTGTACCTTCATGAAGATTCCCGGCTTAGAATTATACATCGTGATCTCAAAGCGAGCAATATCTTGTTAGATGTTGATATGAATGCGAAAGTTTCAGATTTTGGCATAGCTAGGATCTTTGGAGTTGATCAAAGTCAAGGAAATACAAGTCGAGTCGTTGGAACATTGTAAGTAGTGTCCTGCATTCCGTGTGCTCGATTTTCAATAAATTTGTAGGAATGTGCACTGACTTTATCCATTCTCAATGAATGCATATCCTTGATTCATCAAAAGCCTACCTTGAACTGACGCGCCTGTTATGCCTAACTGCTTAATGACAATTTATGCGTTGTACTGTATCAATCAATGATTTTAACACTAGTTTTTCTTAGGAATAACAGTTCTTTTTACTTTCTTGCTGTTGATTTACCTAATCACCCATTCATCAGTTCGTGAAAAAATTTCAAGTAGGTAAATCAGTAGTATAACAGAAAAAAAAAAGAAAAAAAAAAAACTAGTGAGAAAAAAGGGGAGCACTAAATCAGTCCAATTTTTTTTTTATTTTCGTCTTCCAAACATGATTAACTGATAATGGTGGCTTGCAGTGGTTACATGTCTCTAGAGTATGTAATGCACGGACAATTCTCCGCCAAGTCCGATGTGTTTAGCTTCGGTGTCTTAGTTCTAGAGATTATTTCTGGCCAGAAGAACAATAACTTTTACCAATCAGACGGTGCTGCGGACCTTCTCAGCTATGTAAGCTTTACTCCATACATTTTAATTGCCACTCTGTTTGTTCCATATTGCTAGTCTTCTTATCTATTTCCGGATCCTTGTTAAATGTTTTTTTCGGTAAATGTACTCTTCCATATAAGCCCCAACAAGAAAAAAACATCATGGTCCAAACAGGACACAAAAAAACTAGCTCAGCTAACTCCCTTAAAGGAGCCACCAAGAAGAAAAGAAACTATACAATCAGGCATCTATCAACCAAAGAAAAGAACTAACAAAAATTAAACTTCTACTGTAGAAGTCAACCGTGGAAAAGGAACTCCCCAAGCCCTGAACAAGACCTTGTTCTCCTGCGTGGAAGTAATATTTCGCCAAGCCATCATGGCATCTCTGATGTTGTTGCAAATCTTGGAGCCCAACGGATCAGCCTCCATCATCTTTTGCTGAAAGATCCTCAAATTCCGCTCACACCAAATTCCATAAACAGTAGCAGCCAGTGATAATTTGAGAATGGATTTCCTAATTGTCTTCCCCTTAGAATGCAGCAAGAACCATTTCTTTTCATCTTCCCACATAAGTGGGCCTCTATGAATGTGATTCCTTCGCAATATCTCCTTCCAGACAGCTCTAGAAAAAGTGCAATAAAAAAATAAATGATTATGAGATTCAAGAGCCCCATTACTACACAGAACACAAGTGGCATTATCCACCACACTCCATTTCAGCAATTTGTCCTTTGAAGCAAGCTTGCCTTGCATGGCCATCCATAAAATGAAAGCCCATCGAGGAACATTTTTAGGAAACCACACAATGTTACACCAGTCTTGCTAACCATTTGACACTCTAATTGCTTCCCAAGCAGATCTCAACGAATAAAAACCATTACGAGAAGGAAGCCATACCACCCCATCCTCATTTAGAATATTAGGAGTAAAACTAGAAGGGGTGCTGGTATTGATTTCTTGAATATATCTATTCCTTTGTCCAGGCCAAGCCCATTCCCCGTCTTTGATAATTGTGGAAACCTTAGCTTGCAACGATCGTCCAATGTTAGAGCACACATTCTCCCTAAACCTTTTATACAAGGGCCCCAAAGGGTGCCAATTGTCAAGCCATAAGAACGTGGAAGCCCCATTCCCAATTTGATATCAAATTAAAGGTTGACAAACCTTCCTGAGCTGGAAGACCTTCCTGATAGTCCAGGAGACATCATAAGGCAGCCCCATAGTCCAGAGATTATGTTCTTTTATGACATATGTATGTACCCATTTTACCCAAAGAGTATCAGCCTTTCTACTAAGAGCCCACAATAGCTTGAGCATGGCAGCGACATTACCATCTCTTAATTTCCTAAAACCCAATCCTCCATCTTCTGGAGAACAAACCCGACTCCACTTCACTCGAGCACATTTATGATTTAGATCACACCCAGACCACAAAAAAGCCATAAGCTTGCTCTCAATTCCCTTTAGTATTTTCTGGGGGATAACAAAAATTTGACTCCAGTAGCTTTGAATATTTGCTCAGAACAGACAAGATAAGCTGAGCTCTTCCACCATATGTAAGAACTTTATTGGACCAGCTTTGAATACAACCCAGAATCTTCTCCTCCAACACTAGGCAATCACTTGCCTTGAGCCTAGTAGTAATAAGAGGTACCCCTAAGTATTTCACTGGGAGCGTCCCCACAGGAATAGGCAAAATCTCCCTAAGCGACTGAATTTGCCCGTCATCAACCCCAGAGAAGAAGATAGAGCATTTGTTAAGGTTAGGTCTCAAACTAGAAAAGTGGTAGAAATCATCAAGCATATCTCTAACAGTCACCAAAGTCACCAAAGAGCCTCGAGCTGCCCCATATATGATGAAAAGATCATCAGCAAAAGCAAGTTGAGAAAGTTGTATAGCTTGACACTTTGGATGATAACAAAAAACAGATGAAACCACTCTCTGATGAAAGATAGCTGAGAAGGCTTCCATGACAATTAAGAAGAGATAAGGGGATATGGGATCCCCTTGCCTCAAACCCCTCTTACCAGGAAAGAAACCCTCCAAACTACCATTAATAATCACTGAGTAACATGCAGTGGATACACACTGAGAAACCCAATGAATGAAAATAGAGGGAAAGCCCATGGCAGCCATTGTGTCAAACAAGAAACCCTAGTCAACTGAGTCGTAAGCCTTCATTAAATCAACCTTGATTGTACAACGAGGAGGACCAGATTCTCTATGATATCCTCTAACAACTTCTTGCATCAACAAGACATTGTCAATAATAGATCTACCCTTTATAAAGACAGACTGGTTCTATCAATAAGATAGGTGAGCACCTCTTGAAGACGATTGGCAAGAACTTTAGTTATACATTTATAGTGAACGTTGCAGCAAGAGATGGGTCAATATTCCTTAATATTCACTGGCATATTCACCTTTGGAATCAAAGATATTGCTGTAGCATTCCAAGCCTTTAACATGTAACCATTGGAGAAGAAATATTGGACAGCTTGAGTAAGCTCGAGACCTATAATATCCCAATTTTGCTGATAAAAAGCTGATCCATAACCATCAGGCCCTAGAGCTTTGTCTCCATTAATAGAGAACGAGGCTTTCTTTACTTCTTCCGTTGTAACAGGTTGAATAAGCATTTCCTTATCCACATCTTTCACCTTGGTTTTAATAGAATCAAACAAAACATTTCTAGCCTCCCATTTCTCCCCAAAAGAGGTACCAAGCAGCCCCTTATAGTATCCCAAAATTTCAGCTTTTACCTCCTCTGGACTTTCCAAACTCCTACCCGTACTATCTTCCAACCTAAGAATAGTATGCTTAGTCCTTTGAACACACATTTTATGATGGAAAAACTTGGTATTCCTATCCCCCAATGCTAACCATTTAACCCTTGACTTCTGTTTAAAAAAAGATTCCTTTGCCATGCTAAGATCCACAAATTGTGCCCTCAAATCCTTCTCGAAAGTACTCAAATTCACATCATAAGGAAGAGAGAGACATTGCATTTGAACTCTAGCCAACTGGTCTCTAGTATTCTGAACTCTGGTGCTAATACCAGAATAGAATTTTGTGTTGAAACCTCTCAACACCAACTTCAGCCTCTTCAATTTAGCAACAAAAGCAAACATGGGAGAGCCAGACATTTCAACCCCCCAAGAATTCTTTAGTTCAGCCTTAAAACGAGGATTAGACATCCAAAAATTAAAGAACTTAAATGATACTTTCCTCCGTACCTCAGGCACAACAGTAACCAAAAGAGGACTATGATCAAATATACCTGGAGGCAATACCACAGCTTCTGTATTTGGGAAGACAGATAACCAGGCAAAATTAATCAAAACCCTGTCCAGCTTACTTCTATTCTCACCCAAACCACTACCAAGTGAACCATAAGCCTTTCATAAGCATGTCATCCATCTCAATATCAAATAAACAATCATTGAACTCTGTAGAGCAAGAACATCAAAACCATCTGAACGTTCTATAGCAGATCTAACAATATTGAAGTCCCCCAACTGTATCCAAACTTGAGACCCAATAATCCCATGAATATATCTCATCTCAGACCATAGCTCCCTCCTCTGAACAATAGAATTACCTCCATAGACAATAGAAAGAAAGAAGAGCTTCTTAGTAGTAATCTCTTCCATAGAAACTAGTAAACTACAATCAATTGAGCTGAAGTACGAACAACATTCACAGTAAAACACAGAGAGTCCCATCCAAAAATAATTAGAGCAGCCACACAGGACCCTAAATTATCCACAGCCTTCCAGTTAGGAGGAAAACGTGACAGAGTTCTCTCCATATTTTCAGCCCTAATTTTAGCTTCAACAATTCCCATAATCCCCAACTTCTCATGATTAATAAGGGTTTATCTCTTTTTGTTTTAAGGGATCATTAAGACCCCTAATATTCCAAGAGGCAAGCTTAATCATTTAGACCCAGCCTTACCACCCCCCTTATCCTGAAGGCCTCTACCTCTTCCCCGTCCCTTATTCTTCTTATTATTAGGAACATGATCTTGGGGAACAGCACCAGATTTCAACCCTTCAGCAAATTCCTCGTCAGAGGGCAAATTAGCAATCTTATCATCATTCCCATCCAGAGCAACAAGAAGGTCAGTAGGCCCACCCAACACTTGGATATCTTCCCCAGAAAAACCCATAGCTGCAATATCTCCTAGAACACCACTCTTCACAGCCTTAGTAGATTGCCTAGGGCTGTCAACAATAGCATGAGTCTTGCTTGCCTTACCATGTCCTTTCCCAGAATCACCACTCTGCACAGACATAACTGGACATTTACCAACTACAATTTTAACACCCCCTGAGTTAACCACAGAGCTACCTACCAACGGAGATGTCAAAGAAGTACCAGACTTGGCCACTAAAGTAACAGAAGCTTCCTTGTCAATCCCCTCAAGAATACCAAAAGAATTTGAGGATACAACCCCTAGCTGAACATTTGTATCCGAGGGAGCAGTTATAGTTACAAGCATAGGAGATACTACCAAGGGCACATTAGGAGGGGCAACCACAGGAGGCTTAGCCACCCATACCTGCTTAGTTGTAGCCAGAGGAACCGTCCCCTCAGTGGAAATAGGAACACGAGTAGCATGTCCAAAAACCTTGCAAGTAGCACACCATAATGGCTTCCAAGGATACTTGACCTTAATCTCAACCAAATTACCATTAGCCAACCGAAGATTAAAAGACGCAGGTAAGGCAGAATCAATATCAATTTCTACACAAATCCGAGCATAACTAATCCTCTTGCCACTTTCAGTGAAAGAATTAGCGTACAAGGGCCTTCCAATAGCACTAGCCACAAAACTAAAACCTCCAGCAGTCCAATACTCCATGGGATATTGTAGAATTGCATCCAATTGGAATCTTAGAGAGTTGCTCCTTCTCGGAGCTCATACATGTCCTTTAAAAAGTAGAACTTAAAAAGAAAATAGGCTGGGAATTTGGGACATTACGGAGGGAGTATCTTACTCCTTAGATCCAAATTGTCACATCCTCATTTCATATATACAAGTGACATAATGCAGGCTTGGAAGCTCTGGAAGGAAGGAATGCCTTTGGATTTGATGGATCCAACTCTTGAAGGGTCTCATTCAAGAAATGAAGTCACTAGATGCATCCATATTGCCTTCTTGTGTGTGCAAGATGATCCGAATGCCAGGCCATCGATGGCAACGGTAGTTCTGATGCTCAATAGTCATTCTGCTACTCTGTCTGTTCCCCAACAGCCTGCATTCTTCAGCCAGAGCAATACAGGGCCAAATACTCATCAAGGCCTTGAGTCGGATCAGTCTACGAGTAAGCCAATACCGTACTCTGTGAATGAAGCATCGATTACTGAACTAGAGCCCAGATGATAGGCCAGAATTTTGAACGCAGTAAGACAGATCTCATGTCATGATATCAATGGTAATAGATTGCTATTTAGTCATTTGGGGAAGTGTTGTTGATTGTTATGCATTATATTGGTCCTCCTACAGAAAAACAATATTGCAAGTGTTATCTAGAAGACTTGTTTTATTTGATAAATTATTGCTATTCCCACTATGGTTTGTTTTGTTTTCATTTGTTTTAAATGAACTATATTTAGATGTAATTTTTTCGTGAAGAAATAAAAATCAACGAATGGACTGGAATGGAGTGGTCGGTCACAATCCTTCAAGGAAAGTTGGACTTTTCTTGCTAAGACTGATTTTTTTTCCCCTTGGGCTTTATTTTTCTCTGTTCATGTTTATTTGTAAGGGAAATGCTACGGAGCACGGCATAAGATGTTATTAAGATGTTTTGAGTATATTAGTTATAAGATGTTTAGCTGATAAGTTTGTCAGAAGATACTGTAAGCCTTTTTTTTGAAAAGCTAAAGAAGACATATCAGCTATAGATACTGTAAGCTAAAGAAGACATATTGCACAAACACATCCAGATCAAGTAAAGGTTACACTAGCGACAAATTAATCAAGATGGTCAAATGCCGGAGCAGCACATGCACGTTGTCGATGAACAAATGGTAGTTCTACTATGAAATTATGCGGAAGCGTTCAATCTACTCCTAGAGGGGGGGTGAATAGGAGTTTTGATAAAAAAATTACCAATTTTCAGATTAAAAAATTAATATAGATAAACGGATTGATTATCTCGATTAATCCAAACCAAAAAATAAAGTGCTGCAGTAGAATAAAAATTGAAACAAGAGACACACGATTTACGTGGAAAAACTTAGGGTCCTAAATAACCCTAAGCCAAAACCACGGCCTAACACTACTGCTTTATTCTATTAATCAAAAAGAAGTACAGATTGCAAAATAGCAAAAACCCTTACCCAAGCCTTTACCTATTCTCGCCAATCTCCGATTCTCCCAGAGCTTCTTCAAGATCCAATAGATGCACCACGGACTTCACGCCCGATCTCCGGATTCAACCGGCTCCGAATCAATCTCCCAAAGATTCGGCCACAGCAGCAAACGGCACAAAAAACCACGAACAGTGAATAGATGAATGATATGATGTGAAACGTGATCTAGACAACCCAAAAACGTTCGAAGAATTTTAGATGCAAGAATGTAATAAAACCAAGAGGTTGCTGCCGAATAAAAATAAACTCTTCTATTTACCCAAAAAAAAAAAAAAAAACTCTTCTCGGTCGAAGGAAACGTGGGCTGTCAAAACTTTTAATATTTGTTTCCACCGAAAACCATCAAAACCGAGCAACCCTTTCTTTCTTTTTTTCTTATAAGTAAGAGACACAAAAATAAATAAAACTCTTTGAGGGGTGGTAGCCTCCCTGAGTTGATCAGCCGCTTTTATGCCCTATTTTTCCTCAAACGAAAGTCTGTTAATGAGGCATATATGGAAAGCCAATTTTTCGGACCATTTTAAAGAAAATTGATTTAGGATTACATATATATATGGAAAACGAATTTTCGGAGAGATTTATCGGAAAGAAAAACGTGCAGGAATAAAATTTCTAATCTTGGAAATTAATAATATGCATGATGTGATGTGTGTAATGCCTTTACCTCTCATGCAATCGGATCGATGTCGCAACGGCCAATTTGGCGCAAATAATGAGAGGAGCATTGAGCGAGCAACTACCCCCTACGAGCCTATCCATTACAATCAAACGGAGTTGATATAGCAAAGACATCAATGGAGGTTTTGAACAATCTTGGAAAGTGCCAAAAATATCTAACAATCTCCCCCTTTGGCATTTTCGGGACAAAACCAACTGCACTAAAACACAACGGAGAAATACAACTTAAAGATATAAACACTAGCCTAAACTAGGTCTATTCAATGAAGCTTGTGTTGCACTTCCAATACCTGCAAAGATAGCTCAACAAAAACTATGCGACAAAATATATGTTTCAAAAAATAGAATGGGTCAGCATAATTTAATAATAAACGACAATGCAGCATTATATTCAACAGCAGAAAAACTAGACCAGCGATTCATCAATAAAAATAAATCTCCCCAAATTAACAAAGGCACTCAATAAAAATTCTCCATCTTTATGCAAGACTCAACGACACATATCACTCTACAACCCATGACCAAACCAGAACCACAAAATATAACCACAAAAATTCTCCCCCTTTTTGTCACGGAAAAACAAAGGAAATGACTGTATCCGAGTGAGATACATGCAACCTGAAAGCATACGAGAGAATCATAGGATATGTAATAACAAGAATCACATAAGCAAGATGGCTATAAGAGAAATGCATCAAATGAAAGACCATATCAACACATAGAAGCAGAATGATGCAGATCAAAGAATGGACCGAATACCATGCTCAAGCCTATGAATGTGAAGCGTAAACGCCGTGCATGAGGAGCAAGAAAACTTAGCAAGGACCAAGTGGGCGCTATAATCTTATCTCAAGAAAGGTTTAAACAAGACTATCACGAGGAAGTCAAACCAGAAACGCTCGGACCTAGGAACTTAAGCACAAACCTCATCGGTTGTTTTAGACTCGAGATTAGCGACTTACACCTAGCCTTGTGGGGCAAAGAACCAGGCAGCTATAACCTCTAAGGCGAAGAGACAAATGTAAATAAACCCCCCCTTTTTTTTTCTGCTTCCTTTTTTTATAGGGGTATGGTTCTTCCTTTTTTTTTTTTTAAACAATAGACAAGAAATAAAAGAAAGTCTCAATTTGATTTTTCCAAACCTTAGAGGTGCTTTACACACCAATCCATAGGCGGCCCATCTCATAAGGAGTCGAATGAGGGAAAGCATCCCTAGGTAAACAACGAACATGTGGTCAATCAAAGTGAATAGTCAAGATAAACCCAACTGAGACTCAATAGAGACCACTTAAACAATGTAAGTTTACTAGCTCCAAGTGAGATGGTGTGCATAGAAACATGAGCATGGGATTCTATTACCACAGCAGAGAACAACATCACTATGTAACAGAGAGATATGATAGAAAATTCGATTCGATACATAACTCTCAAAGACACATGCATATGTTAAACCGTTATTAAGATAGCACATGATTCCCAAGCACGCAAAATTGCAAGCATGCACACGATTAAAAAAAAATCTTTGACTCAAAACAATTCACAAAAAAATATTACTAAGTACATACCAATACATGACAACTCAAAATTAAAGACATTCAAAGCAAGCATATGAGATGAGATGTGATCCCACACACAACTTAATCTAGAGAAATTAAACCAATATACTTCTTAATGTATTTAAACCTAAGAGAATCTAAAGGCTTAGCGAAAATATCTGCTTTTTGATCTTGTGTGGGTATAAACTCAAGTGTCACGACACCATCTCCAACCAAATCACGAAAACAATATTATCAACATATATTTGAGCGATCAAAAGGTCGCTCTCAATTTTCTTCAGAAATAAAGTTCGGTCTACTCCCCCTTTCACAAAGCCGGTATTTAAAAAATGATTGGTTAAACGTTCATACTAAGCTCGAGGGGCTTGTTTAAGGCCATAAAGGGCCTTACGAAGGCAGTACACATGATCATGAAAGGAAGGATCAATAAATCTTTTGGGTTGTACCACGTACACCTTCTCCTTAAGGCCACCATTCAAAAAAGCACTTTTAACATCCATTTGAAATACTTTAAAATTAAAATGGGATGCAATGCCTATCTTATCACAATATCTTTCAATGTCGGAGTTCTCAAACTCACGATCATGATCACTGCGGACTCGTGTGATAGGGTACCCTTTCTCATTTTGAATGCGTTGACAAATAGTTTTGAAACAAGCATAAGCATCAAATTTTTCTCTAAGAAAACCAATCCATGAGAAGCTAGAAAAATCGTCAACTATAACCAGAATATATCTCTTGCCCCCTAAACTTTCAGTACGTGAGGGTCCCATCAAGTCCATGTGAAGTAACTCTAAACATTTTGTAGTTGCAACTAAATTTGTCTTTTTATGAGGGCTTTTTATTTGTTTGCCCTTCAGGCAACCACCACACACAAGCCCTTGCCCGTTGGCAAGTTTGGGCACTCCCCTCACAATCTCGTTCTTGGTTATTTGATGCAATTCCGGAAAATTTATGTGTCCTAAACGTTGGTGCCAAATTTCTACATCGTCAAGCAATACTCGATGACACACATTAGAACCGGCAATTTCAACACAATAGCAATTATCTGAGGAACGAACACCTTTAACCACACACACCCGAAGCATCTATAATAGAGCAATTATTTTTAGAGAAATTGACTTCATGCATATTATCACAGAATTGCCCTATACTTAACAGGTTAGCTTTTAAACCCTCAACATATAACACGTTGTCTATCGGAGGGATTCCAGGTGCATTTACGGTGCCTTGTCCTACGATTTTACCCGTATTACCATCACCGAATGTGACAAAACCACCATTATACTTCTCTAGCTTAGCAAACAAAGATTTATTTCCGGTCATGTGTCTAGAACATCCACTGTCTAAGTACCAAGCGCAAGCATCATGTGCCCGAAGCAGTGTGTGCTACATGACAAACGACTCTCTTCCATGTTTGTTTCGGTTTGGTGTTCACATGCGAGGTTTGACCGTGTGTAGTACGTCTTTCAACAATCCTATCAGTCTCTCCACTATAATTAGCCAAATTTGACAACTTTTTTATTTCCTCGACGAGATGAGAAGTTTGATTCGCTAACTGACTCAAAGTCTTTTGAAAATTCTCATTCTTAATGTTTGTGGGAGACTGACGCACAACTTGAGGTCTTCCCACATTGGGTTGACCATACAGAACACTTTTATTAACCGGGGCTACAAACAATTTCCCCTTTGTTCTCTGATTGTCCCTTCTAAGTGTATAACAAAAAGGTCGAATATGACCTTGACCACCACAGTAGTGACAAATAAAAAGATTTTTCTTCTCAGGAGCATGATTACTATTGTAAGCATTCTTAATAATGGTGGGAGATTTAATAGAAGATTCGGGTTTATCACTTACTACCTCAGTCTTTGCAATTTCAGATTTCACAAACTTGATTTCCTTTTTTGTGAACTCGTTAGCCTTGGGTGTCAGTGAAGGTGGATCAACAAACCCTAAGCCACTTCTATTTCTAAATGTACGTGTCATTTCGGCAATACGAGTTGCGCCACACTCATTACGCTTTATGGCCTCAGTGGCCTCCCTAAGGTCACGCTCCAATTCAAAAATCCTATCCTTAGACCCTTCAAGAGCCTTCAAGGCATCCACATGCTCTCTCTCAATTTTGGCAAACTTGTTTTCCAAATTAGCGTTATAGGTTTTCAATTCTTCAAGCTCGATGTTCTTAGATTCAATGTCATCACTAAGTTTGTTCTTCTCACAACTAATTTTTTCGATGACACTCATGAGTTCCTTCTTTTTCTTTTTCAGTTTAACACCCTCTTTAAACAATTGATTATAGGCCTCCTGAATAGAATCTATATCATCATCACTCTTCTCACAATCTTCGTTAGTGGAGACATACTTACTATCATCACTAAGAGTTGTAGAAAGTTCAACCGATTTAGGGGACATGGGGGACTTAATGCTGGCAACAAGCACCGAATATCTAGGAGCTCCATAACCCCCATCACTACCCTCATCACTATCGTCATCCCATGTAGCCTTGTACCCCTTGGCCACTTTCTTTTTAAGAGTGTTAGCACACTCTGCCTGAACATGCCCGAAACCGTGGCACTCGTGACATTGTACACCTTGGGGTTTCTTGGATTTATCAATAGAAGATTTTTTTTCATCATCCCCATAATTAAAATTCTTACCCCCACTAGTTGAAGAAGAAAATTTTCCAAAATTATTATTCTTACGGAATTTAACAAATTTGTTGAATTTTTTAGCAAAGAAAGCAAGTTCTTCTTCGTCAAGGTCATCATCACTCTCTTGTGTCACAAAGGATTCTTCTCTCGATGATTTAAAAGCAATGCTTTTATTAGGCTTTAATGTAGGTTTCTTTGAGAGATGATTCAATTCAAATGTTTGAAGTTTACCTACAAGTTCCTCAAAAAGAATGTCATCAACTTTATCACTTTCTTCAATCGCAACTACCTTAGCTCTAAACCTCTCAGGAAGAGACCTAAGCACTTTTCGACAAACTTTAAGATTTGGGATAGGTTCTCCTAATGCATGGAAAGAATTAACGATTTCACTCAATGTAGTGATAAAACTATCAAAAGTCTCGTCTTCCTGCATTCTCAATTCTTCAAAACGTGTCGTAAGCATTTGGAGTTTCGAAGTTTTGACGGTCTTAGTACCCTCATGAGTGACTCGGAGAATATCCCAAGCTTCTTTTGCAGTGGTGCATGCAGAAATTCGACTAAACTCAGTTTTACTTAATGCACCATAGATGGCTCCTAAAGCTTTAGAGTTTGCCTCAAAACTATCATTGTCAGCAGAATTCCACTCAGTGTCCTCCTTAACTCTCATCTGTTTAGTCTCAGTGTCTTCTATGGTTGGGGCCTCATAGCCATACCTAACAGATCTCCAAACCTTAACTCCCAGGGAACTCAAATGTGTGGTCATACGGGCTTTCCAATACGGATAATCATTACCGTCGAAAAAAGGTGGCCTCGAGTTTGAGGCTCCCTCACGTGGTGCGTTCATGTCCATTATACCCAGAATGAAACACCAGAATTAAACTCAGGTGGTTAAACCTAAACAGAGCAACCCGCTCTGATACCAATTGAAATTATGCGGAAGCGTTCAATCTACTCCTAGAGGGGGGGTGAATAGGAGTTTTGATAAAAAAATTACCAATTTTCAGATTAAAAAATTAATATAGATAAACGGATTGATTATCTCGATTAATCCAAACCAAAAAATAAAGTATTGCAGTAGAATAAAAATTGAAACAAGAGACACACGATTTACGTGGAAAAACTTAGGGTCCTAAATAACCCTAAGCCAAAACCACGGCCTAACACTACTGCTTTATTCTACGGAGTATTAATCAAAAAGAAGTACAGATTGCAAAATAACAAAAACCCTTACCCAAGCCTTTACCTATTCTCGTCAATCTCCGATGCTCCCAGAGCTTCTTCAAGATCCAATAGATCATGCCCGATCTCCGGATTCAACCGGCTCCGAATCAATCTCCCAAAGATTTGGCCACAGCAGCAAACGGCACAAAAAACCACGAACAGTGAATAGATGAATGATATGATGTGAAACGTGATCTAGACAACCCCAAAAACGTTCGAAGAATTTTAGATGCAAGAATGTAATAAAACCAAGAGGTCGCTGCCGAATAAAAATAAAGTCTTCTCGGTTGAAGGAAACGTGGGCTGTCAAAACTTTTAATATTTGTTTCCACCGAAAACCATCAAAACCGAGCAACCCTTTCTTTCTTTTTTTCTTATAAGTAAGAGAGACACAAAAATAAATAAAACTCTTTGAGGGGTGGTAGCCTCCCTGAGTTGATCAGCCGCTTTTATGCCCTATTTTTCCTCAAACGAAAGTCTGTTAATGAGGCATATATGGAAAGCCAATTTTTCGGACCATTTTAAAGAAAATTGATTTAGGATTACATATATATATGGAAAACGAATTTTCGGAGAGATTTATCGGAAAGAAAAACGTGCAGGAATAAAATTTCTAATCTTGGAAATTAATAATATGCATGATGTGATGTGTGTAATGCCTTTACCTCTCATGCAATCGGATCGATGTCGCAGCGGTCAATTTGGCGCAAATAATGAGAGGAGCATTGAGCGAGCAACTACCCCCTACGAGCCTATCCATTACAATCAAACGGAGTCGATATAGCAAATACATCAATGGAGGTTTTGAACAATCCTGGAAAGTGCCAAAAATATCTAACAGTTCTACTATTGACGAGACTTTCTGCAAAACCTGACCGATACCAACCAAGTGACTTTAGCGTCCCCGGTAGACAATTGTACGTCTTTAGTTTCGGTATAAATATAGATTATGATGCAAGAGGGAACCAGGTTGCAAGGAGTGATAGCTGAAGTTGTTAAAGTTTTTCCTCCATTGACTCGTGTTCATAAGCAAGGGATTGGACGGAATTTTGTGCTACTCAACTACATATAGCCGCCGCATTACTAGAAGACTGAAGAGACATTAAATTAAGGAAATAATAAAAAAAGAAGTTTCTAATGAAAAGGAGTCATTACTAATTTTGACTTACATGGTCCAAGAACCTTTAAAAAAAAACATGATCTCACCTAATTGCTTAGGCCAAGAGTAAATTTTTCAAGGTTGGTTGTACCCTAAACTCTTCTCCATCACAAATTTTATGATTAAAACAGTTTTGTGAAAAAAAAAATTTGAGGCACCACGGGACGGTCCCAAGGAACATTAAATAATCTTTCGTCAAATAGTAAGTCATGGGCATTCCCCTAAACTAATGAACTACAACACACATTCTTGGGAATTTTTAGGCAATTTATTATTCTCTTATACATCAACTAAAATATTACTCAGCAAAAATAACTTAATTATTATCATTATCATATACGTAGTATTATAGTCCAATAATATACCAAATCAGTTAGCAGATATTTCAACTAAATGGGCCCCAAACGTTTGATTTTTTATTTGGATAAGTAATAATGCTGAGTTTGGATTGGATTTTGAAATTTTTTTTGAAGAATAATAGGGGTAACAAGTGGAGAGAGATAGAAAAAGAAATGTTAGAAATAGGGGGAATCTAGGGGAAATTTTTTTAAAAATTCTTTTTGAATTGCAAAGAGAACGCAGCAGCGTTTGAACTTTCTATAAGTACTACGGAGTACAAAGTCCCTTCACCTCAATGCAATCAATAGGGCCTCACCATTCCCAAGTCGTTGGACCAACAGCTGTGTTCCGCTTTCCCTTCTTAAAAAATAAATACTTATTTGCAATTTTCAAGTTTAATAATAATATGCTTACTAAAATTTTAAAATATGCAATATGGATCTTATTTGATAGATTTTGATGAGATCTATCTAAACCTGCAAAAAAAAATTGAAAAATTATTTTTGTAAACCTATTATTTTTAAGTTTGAAAATAAGTCCTTATTTTTTTAGTATTTTTTTGAGAATTTGTAAGGCAGCCACAATCTCTCCCCTCTCCACCACTTATTTGGTCACCCTCCCCTGAAAAATTATTCCATGCACTTGGGCACCTTTGCTTGGTGCCTTAGGGTTATACTTCATCACACATTGTTGTGGGATCCAAAAGAAAAGCGCATGGACCCCACTACAACATGTGGGGAAAAGGCCCTCGGGAACCACGTGATCGTGCCCGGGGCATTGAATAATCACTCACCCTCTCCCAATTTTCATTCTTATAAAAACATTACCCAAAAAAAAATAGTTAGAGGAGCACAGAAAGACTCAACAATGGCTAATTTGCCCCACAAAATGCCCAGAAAGGATCTGTTTGCTTTCATGATTTGCTTCCTCAGCCTCATCCCAATAAATTAATCAAAGGAGCTGACCCAACTTTCTTATTCTTAGAATGCCCAAAGGCAACCCTCAGTACTACCAGTACCTACGCCCCAAACAGCACCTACCAAACAAACCTCAACACCCTTTTATCCGTTATATCCTCCAACTCCAATGCATCTAATGGCTTCTACAACTTCACTGCTGGCAGCAGGCCACTAGACGTCGCCTACGGCCTCTTTCTATGCCGTGGAGACATCTCTGCCACTGCGTGTCGACACTGCATCGCTTACGCTGCCGGAGATGTAGTCGAACGTTGCCCCAGGTCGAAGCGGGCTGGGATCTGGTACGACGAGTGCATGCTGAGGTACTCCAACGTGTCCATCTTCTCCACTTTGGACACTACGTTCAGGCGGATTTTGAAAAATCCGCAGATTGTGACAAATGCGACCAGTTTTAGGGAAGTTTTGGATGAGGTATGCAAATTGGAAACTCTTTTATTCAGAGCTCTTTTTTATTTTTATTTTTTATACTGACTAAGGCCTAAGTTTCCCAAAATAAGCCTCGAGCTTTTTTCTGTTTCGCTCTTATTTAATTTTTTCTCATTTCTTAGTTGTGCATCCAAACTTTTTTTAATTTTATTATTTTAATTCATCTCGATGAGAGGAATCGAAAAAGTAAAAAATTATGATTTTTGTATTTTCATTTAGAAATATCTGAAATTCAGCACTTTTAGCCTAAAAAACCGAGCTAAAAGTGCTATAACTTGAATATTTTTAAAAATATTAGGTAAAAGACATAATTTTTTATTTTACTCATTTCACTCGTTGAGACGAACCAACAATCAACAAAAGTTTGATGCAAAACTAAGAGTTGCAAAAAACAAAATTAATAAGGATAAAACAAAAAAAAAGCCCTGGTCTTATTTTGGGAAACTAGGCCTAAATATTCCCTCAGATGATCCTCCTTTGATACGAAATTAGGACGATCGGATACAGATAAATATTTGATTGAATCATGTTTGTAACAAATATAGTACTACTACACCTAAGACCTAATAATATTTGTTCAGGTGACCACGGTGTGCCACTTATTTCCCAAGCCTAGCCTGTGCTAAATGTAACCCACGAATCTTATAACAATTTTCCATATGCAGCCTAACAAATATCCCAAAGCTTCCAAAAATACCCTTCTATACCCTATTCTCTAAAACGACGATGCACACCCCCACCGGCCATTGAAATTCCCCCATTCCCCTTCTCAACTGGCCCGTCCACCACCACGGTCTTCTTCTTCTTCCCTTTCCACTCTCAAAACTCTCTCGCCAGTTCATCTTTCTTCGTACCACCAGCACCACCAGCACGAGCAGCCTCGTCCACCACCACGCCTCACCACCACGCCTCACCACCACCATCGTCTACCACCACCATTGGTTGCAGCAGCACACCACCGTTCGTGCTCCACCGCGCTGTACACTACAGGTATGTTTTTTATTCAACTGTGCATTCGCATGCAAATATGCGATTCTTACAAACGATATGAGATAGTAGAACTCGATTTATTGGTTTTAAATTTGGGTATTTGAATCGGAATCTAATGCCCTAGAAATCTTGCCCTCGAAAATTGTGCAATGGTCAGCCACCTTTTTCCACTTGGTTGAACTCGGCCTGTTCTTAAGCGAAACCCAGGAATCTAACCCAGAAATGTTATAAACCTAATTTGAGAAACCCTTGCCAAAAAACAATTGATCGTTCGTAAGAAACAAATTTTCACTGTCCGGTTTCTATGTGCTGTTGGTCTTAATTTTTGGAATGTATGAGCCAAACAGTTTCTGTTGAAGTAATTTAGAGATGGACAAATTAAATTGGTTGTTTAAATTGTTCTTTATGTGCTAATGTTTGATTGTTGGATACAGGAAATGAAGAGGAAGAGGAAGACTAAGCAAATGTCAACATTGGAAGTTGGAGGTAGAGGACGAGGAGGGAGAGTGGTAACAAATAAAAAGAGGCAGGAGGAGGTTGTGGTAGAGGCCCGGGAGGAAGTTGTAGGTGTAGGTGGAGGAGGAGGAGGGAGAGTGCTAAGAAATAGGAAGAGGCAGGAGGAGGTTGTGACGGTTGCATGGGAGGACACACAACAAGTTGGTGGTGAAGGACGAGGAGGGAGAGTGCGAAGGAATGGAAAGAGGCAGGAGGAGGTTGTGATAGAGGCCCGTGAGGAAGTTGGAGGTAGAGGAGGAGGAGGGAGAGTGCTAAGAAAGAGAAAGAGGCCGGAGGAGGATGTGATCGAGGCTCGGGAGGAAGTTGGAGAAGTTGGAAGTGGACGACGAGGAAGGGGAGTGGTAAGAAAAAGTCCGGAGGAGGTTGTGGTAGAGGCCCGGGAGGAAGTTGTAGGTGTAGGTGGAGGAGGAGGAGGGAGAGTGCTAAGAAATAGGAAGAGGCAGGAGGAGGTTGTGACGGTTGCATGGGAGGACACACAACAAGTTGGTGGTGAAGGACGAGGAGGGAGAGTGCGAAGGAATGGAAAGAGGCAGGAGGAGGTTGTGATAGAGGCCCGTGAGGAAGTTGGAGGTGGAGGA
This sequence comes from Rhododendron griersonianum, assembly GCA_018127125.1. Lineage (NCBI taxonomy): Eukaryota > Viridiplantae > Streptophyta > Magnoliopsida > Ericales > Ericaceae > Rhododendron > Rhododendron griersonianum. The sequence continues at coordinate 24,599,099 of CM030800.1, forward strand.
GGAGGAAGGAGAGTGCTAAGAAAGAGAAAGAGGCCGAAGGAGGATGTGATCGAGGCTCGGGAGGAAGTTGGAGAAGTTGGAAGTGGACGACGAGGAAGAGGAGTGGTAAGAAAGAGTCCGGAGGAGGTTGAGGTAGAGGCCCGGGAGGAAGTTGTAGGTGTAGGTGGAGGAGCAGGAGGGAGAGTGCTAAGAAATAGGAAGAGGCAGGAGGAGGTTGTGACGGTTGCATGGGAGGACACACAACAAGTTGGTGGTGAAGGACGAGGAAGGAGAGTGCGAAGGAATGGAAAGAGGCAGGAGGAGGTTGTGATAGAGGCCCGTGAGGAAGTTGGAGGAGGAGGAGGAGGAAGGAGAGTGCTAAGAAAGAGAAAGAGGCCGGAGGAGGATGTGATCGAGGCTCGGGAGGAAGTTGGGGAAGTTGGAAGTGGACGACGAGGAAGAGGAGTGGTAAGAAAGAGTCCGGAGGAGGTTGAGGTAGAGGCCCAGGAGGAAGTTCGACATGTTGGAGAAGTTGGAGGTGGAGGAGTAGGAGGGAGAGTGGTACGAAAGAGGAATAGGGAGGAGGAGGTTGTCATAGCTGCCCAAGAGGAGGGCAGTCTCCGGGCACAGCTTAGGGAGGACGAGGCACAGTCAGAGGCTTTGGAGGAGCCTCCGGCTGTATGTAGAGGGCAAGGGAGAGGGCAATGACAGAGGGAGGTTGTGGTTGATAGAGAGGATGAGGATGAGGTAGAGGATGATGACTTACAGTCGGAGGCAGAAGAGGATGATGACATACAGTCAGAGGCAGCAGAGGATGATGACTTACAGTCGGAGGCAGCAGAGGATGATGACTTACAGTCCGAGGATGAGGCAGAGGATGATGAATTACAGGCAGAGTCAGAGGAGGATGAGGAAGAGTCAGATGTAGGGGATGACGAGGTTGATGATGGGCCTCCGGTTGGTCCACAAGACCAGAGCTTATTAAAGGATTTTAGGAATCATGTTGCAGCAGCTATTTGGGGAGGTACGGAGCTGAAATTGTTGAAGATATATAACCACTCGCGTCTTTTGAGGAAGTGGGAGTTGCCAAAAACAAATCGCAGGTTCATGGAGAAGGTTACAGCTTCAGGCTTGCTTCCACTTGTTGGGATTACTTACAAGTTGGTAGTGAAGGACGAGGAGGGAGAGTGCGAAGGAATGGAAAGAGGCAGGAGGGGGTTGTGATAGAGGCCCGTGAGAAAGTTGGAGGTGGATGAGGAGGAGGGAGAGTGCTAAGAAAGAGAAAGAGATCGGAGGAGGATGTGATCGAGGCTCGGGAGGAAGTTGGAGAAGTTGGAAGTGGACGACGAGGAAGGGGAGTGGTAAGAAAGAGTCCGGAGGAGGTTGTGGTAGAGGCCCGGGAGGAAGTTGTAGGTGTAGGTGGAGGAGGAGGAGGGAGAGTGCTGAGAAATAGGAAGAGGCAGGAGGAGGTTGTGACGGTTGCCATGAGCTTATTAAAGGATTTTAGGAATCATGTTGCAGCAGCTATTTGGGGAGGTACGGAGCGGAAATTGTTGAAGATATATAACCACTCGCGTCTTTTGAGGAAGTGGGAGTTGCCGAAAACAAATCGCAGGTTCATGGAGAAGGTTATAGCTTCAGGCTTGCTTCCACTTGTTGGGATTACTTACAAGTATTCGAACTATGTGTTAGTGTCTGCGTTTGTTGAGAGGTGGCATCCAGAGACGAACAACTTCCACTTTCGGTTTGGGGAGATGACCATTACACTTGACGACGTGCCGTACCTCATTGGGGTCCCAGTCGAGGGGTTAGCTATGCATGTAGAGGTTCATGGGAAAGAGGATTGTGTTGCTCTTCTGCGGAGATGCCTTGGAGTGACAAAAAGGAACGCGAAAGCTGCTGTTTGTTGTGGGGGTGTTACGTTTGACTGGTTGTGGAATACCTTCCATGAAGTGGAAGATGATGCCACATATGATAGGGTAGATTACTGTGTACGGGCTTACTTATTGTACCTCTTTGGGACCACGCTCTTTGTGGACAAGACTGGAGTTAGGGTGAATGTTTCCTACCTCGCTCTTCTGTCAGACTTGACACTAGTTAGCACGTATGCTTGGGGTGTAGGAGCATTGGGATTTCTGTATAGGCAACTTGGACAAGCAAGCAGGTGTCATGTCAAGGGAATGGGTGGCTACACGACCTTGTTAGAGGTACTTGTAATAAACTATGATTTACATATGTGTTGCACATAAATTGCATGCGACATCATTTGTCAGGACATACGTAAAAAAATTGTAGATGATGACATATACATGGAGACAGGGACTTATAGAGTTATACAGAACATAGAGGGAAAATATAAATGTTAAATGCTTATTCGATTTGGACACAAACTCCGACACTGACATGTTCATATGGATTACTAAATATATGTATTCTGTGTAATTACATGCAGGCATGGATTCAAGAACATTTTCCTATGTTCCGACATGCTATGAATCCGAACTACATGGATGACCTACCACGAGCAGCACGCTGGCATAGCCGTCGGGAGGCTACATCGGCCACCACAGTCCGCTACCGTGAGATGTTGGATGATGTGCAAGCTACACAGGTAATTGAGAAACGTAATACCTTAATACGTAAATTAGTGCATTGTACATTCACATCTATATTATAAAATAGAACGGTCTTTTGTCTACTCATACAAACATGAGCACCCCTCCAGCCGTTGGATTGCTATTTCAATAGGTTACGATCGTTGGATTGAAAATCCTATTACGATCGTTGTATTTTTCTCCATCGTGCTTCCTCTCTCCACCGTGTTTCTTGTCTTTCCTCCAAAGTTACTCTCTCGCTCTCTCCCTCCCTCTCCCCTTCATCTCTTTCTCTCTCCTGTTCGCTCCTGTTCCCACACCACCACCCAACCCAGCGACCACCCTCTAGCCGTTGTTAACACCATTTCGAAACAGGTAAACCATCTTCCCTATTTTTTGATGTTACTTTGATCCTAAAGGAGACTGCCCTGTGTTTGCACTGAACCTCTCTCCACCGTGTTTCCTGTGTTTGCACTAATTTCCGAAAACCCCAGCGACTAAAGGAGACTGCCCATGATCGAAACAGGTAAACCATTCATTCTTGCCCTAATAATCTTCCCTATTATTTGACGTTACTTTGATCCTAATAAAAATCTGTTTACCCTCTTTACTGCATTTAATTTTCTTATTCTTCCCTCAATTGCATTTACAATCTCCAACTGTAATTGGAAAATTTGGCTTAAAATACATAATGCTTCAGTGGCTTCCACGTGTTCGATAGAATGCTTCAAGGGGATGCTTCAATTAGGATCCCAGTATAGTTTAACAGAAGGGATTGAGTTTAACATAACTGGCCGTACCTTTATACGACTGCAATTGTCTAGAATGCCACGAAGATGAAGATAGTTAACGATTTTCCTCACTAGATAAGATGTTGTCATTACTTTTCTACAACATTGACCCTTAGAAGTTATTTGTTGAAGATCAATTTCTACCATTACATTGTGAGAGACACTCGACTGCCCCTGGTAGATGGGAAAAGTGAAATGAAGATACCTTTGTTAATTTTGCTTCTAGCTTGAGAGAGACAAATGAAGATACCACAGATTTGTACTTATGTTAGCTGATGTGCTGAATTTTATACTTGTGTTGTTAAATGCAGAGCACCGGCGGGTGTGCTTAGATTTTCTCTGATGTTGTTAAATGTAGTGCACTGGCTGGTGTGCTTAGATTTTTACTGATTTAGTGGATGGTGTGCTTAAATTTTCAAATGTTGATTCTTGCAAATTTTTTCTTGCTTTTGCTTCCATATAACTGGGTGACTGCACTGTACGTCAACATGCTTGAGTGCCATGTGACACATAAATTGAAAACATTTCAATGAATATGCTTGCGTTATTATTTGTCGCATAGTTGGATTCGTTGGGCGGAGGTTGATATATAGCACGCGTGTCAAGTTTTTATTTGTGTGTGCTGATCGTTCGATCCGTGCCTTCAGGCACGGGCATGCACTAGTTCTTGTATAACACACAACCAATATTATGACGTTTGTAAAATTAGCAACTGGTTATGGTTGTGTTTGTCCCATACCGAGAGTGTAGGCCAGTGCTGGTCTTATATGTGCTACCTAAATGTCTTTTATGTTATTTTTTGCAGAAGTAGTATTGCTTCCCACATTTTCCTTTAACTTGAAGGAGCTACTGAAAGTCCACATTCATTTGCTATATTAGTTTTGCTACTTTAGGCCTTTAAGGAGTGTAAGAATGTAATAGGTGTAGACACCCCAATTTAGGCTTTTCAAAATTCCTTGACTTGTGGCCCGGAGGCTCCCCGATGATGACTTTGGATTGAAACAAGCCTGGTATCGATCGGAACATTGCTCCTTGGAAGATTGAAGAAGGATTAAAAATGGTTAAAAATGTTTTCAAGCGCTTGGGAGCAATCCTAAGCGCTCAAAACTATTTCACAAAACCTCTGGCCTGGCTCTTTCTCGAGCGCTCGAGAGTGAGGTCCCAAGCGCTCGGGAGTAATCCCAAGCGCTCGAGACTTTTCTGTTGCCCAATGCATGGCTGTATCACCCACTCACTTTGCAAATCATCATTACAGCCACTTTCAGCCCGCCGATGGCTCATTCCACACTCAACCTCTGGTAGGAAGATATTCAGGCCAAAGATTTACCCATTAAACAAATGTTTTATCAAAACCATTTGATTTTCAAAAACCATTGGATGTTTTGCCTATAAATATGCCTGGCTTTTCAGTTAAGAGGAGGGGAGGAGATCACGAAATTATCATCCCAGAGCACCTTTAATCTCTACTCTCTTTCTCTCTCTAGCCAAAGATCAAAAACCTCCAAACTCTCTTCCAAATTTCAAAGGTTTTGCAAAATCACCAAGGAAAAGGGCAAGAAATCCAGATTACCCATCTGATCTCTTGCACTCTCCTCACTCCGCCCACATTTCAAAGGCACACCAAGGAGCAAGGTTCAAGGAAAAGGTAGAACTTTTACCTTTGGTCATAACTAAAGGGCTGTTCTTCCCTTCTGAGGGGGGTCTCTCAGCCTGACCCAGTCTTCAATACTGGGAGCATGGTTGGGAGACCCTAGTGTAAAAACAAGAGCAATGGGGCACAAGAAAATATTTTCACAAAACCCTTACTGGAACTACTCCCAAGCGCTCGAGAGTGCTCCTGAGCGCTCGGGACTGTTCCAGGTCTCATGCATGACCCCCTTTGTGACACAGTAAGTTGGAAATGATGGGCTGATCTTAAATGAATGGTTTCGTTTTGGCATGCATGCATAGAAAGCCATTTTTCCTCAAAATAGAACCATTTTCTTACAAAGATTTCATGGAAGAGCAAGGCTCCTTTTGTTTAAAGTTAAAAGAATCAGTCATTTCAGAGAAACATAAAAACAAGGGCCTTTGCATGTCAAGATGGAACCATTTCCTATTTGAGAGTAAGCTGGTATGCAGCTCACTCCCAAGCGCTCAGAACCATTCTAGAGCACTCGGGAGTGCATGCATGTCATTGCTTCCCATTTCCCAGCCTGCTGTGTTACCTGGTCTCTGCATGCATTAGTGTGGCCTGTTGCTCTTTTAAATTTGTAGATCTAGCCTTGTTAAGGCAGGGATGCATGATTTGAAAGGTTGAAGGCTTAGCTTGGTCTTTCAAGTCCTCTGCTGAGCTTGTAGTGTGCTTAATATTCATTTCAGTTCCTATTTTAGCATTGTATCTTGTCTGTGCTAACAAAGCTTGCAGGTTGATCAGAGCTCCCAAGCGCTCGGGACTTCTCTCGAGCGCTCGAGAGTGAAGTCAGTGACAGATCCTCAGTTTCTGTAATCATGCATTTTGCTCACTTTCATCTAATCATCCACTGTACAACTGCACATGCATGCAATTCTTACCTGTTATAACTGTGGATACTTGCTAAATGATCTAATGAAACAAAATCCCCTTTTGAAAAATCCCACAAACGTTTAGTAGAGACCGATCTCGAATCGGGCGAGGGGGGTGCCGTAAAACCCTTCCCCCCTCGTAACATGGCTTCCGAACCCTTGAAACTGATCTCTGGTTTTCAACTTCAAATCAATTGGTTTTCCAAACGAAACGGTTTCTCGGATGATGTACCGCAAATCTGGGTGGCGACTCTTCAAATCAAACCAAAACGACTCTTCAAACGGCGTATTTCTCTTCAAAGTGGCACCAAGAACAAAACAAAAAGAGCGGCATTCGTATTTTTCTTCTTCGAGAGCGGGAAAAATATAATTTTCGGGCATAGCAGCCCACAGATAGGTTGGCAGAAAATAGTGATGGTATTGTTTGGTAAGAGTTGGTTTGTTGATAAAACGGCCCACTTTTCTTGAATGTCAGTTAAACTAGTGAGCCAGGCTTGAAAAACGTTTGTGGGATTTTCAAAAGGGATTTTGTTTCATTATTTATTTCTCGTATGTATATATCTTGTGCAACCCCGCTGTTGTGTTTCGGCAATCCTACCCGGCTTGCCGGTGATGGGGAATCCCGGAATGCTCAGCAACCCTCGACCGTGATGAGTCATCTCTACTGTTTGTACCATTATTGGGTGTACGCTCAATAGTGGGAGGTATACTTTGACTCTAGTCCGGGGAACCCTCTTCAAGCCAAAACCAGCCTTCATGCGTGGTTAGAAAGCAATAGAACCTTCCAAACTAGGACAGGGACCCGCAGGGTAGGATTATATGCTATATCCTGTCTACATGTTAACTGCTTTCTGCATCTCATCCATGTCATGTCGTCATGCTGTCCGTCCAATTTCGTGTCATAATCTCACTCGCACGGTCTGTAGAAGGTTGCCGAGGCCCGATGATGAATCGTGCACCCCGGTGTACGTTGTCTAAACTACATGAGTCCTTAGAACAAGGAGTCTTTGGGAAATCAGGATGTTACTAAGTCCTTGACTAATGCCTAATCGAAATTTCAATGGAGAATAAGGAATAACAAAGGAACCGGCGCCGTGATGCCACTTTACTTACACCACCCTGGCTAATGGCACCATTGTAGACACCCCAATTTGAACTTGTCGAAGTTCCTTAATTTGTGCCCTCGAGGCTCCCCGATGATGAAATAGGGTCAAAACGGACCTTGGCAAACTTGGACGATACTTCTTGGACTGTTTCAAAATCAAAATGTTCCTTTTTTCTCAACACCCTGAGGGTAAAATTGGCATGCATTTTAGCATATAAAATATATTTGAATGAAACCAATTGGGTTAGAAAGAGGACTTAACGAGCTTTCCAACGCTTCGAAAAACACCCAAAACCGAGTTCGGGAGTGTCCGTGGCGCCCTTCTGAAGTTGGGCTGCCACTCCCAAGCGCTCGGGACCACTCTAGAGCGCTCGGGAGTAATACTCCCAAGCGCTCGGGACGGCTGTCAGGACCAATGCATGTCGAGCTTGGCCTTTGACCACGGCTTTTCAGGCTTTTCAGGCTTTTCAGACCCATTCAACGTTCAACCTGGTCCTGCCTGATTATTCAGATGGGGCAGGAATATAATCATGCCATTTTTCCCCCCAAAGTTATTTTCCATTTCATTTTCATTTTATTTTCAAATTTCAAACACATTTTCTCCTTGCCTATAAATATCCCTTTCATTCTACATGCAAAGGACCACGAAATTTTACTCTCTCCCTCTACTATCTTCTGAAATTTTCAGTCTCAAAATCTCCTTCAAACATCTTCCAAAACTTGTGTTTCCTAAGGAAAATTTCAAACAATCTTCAAGTTCTTCAAGACTCAAACCTCTAGTCCATCTAGAACTCCATTTTCCTACTGTTTTCTAAGCATTTTCAAGCACCAAAGTCAGTCCAAGAAGCTGGGTTCAAGTCAAGCAAAGGTATAAAATCTCATTTTATACCTAAAATCTACCGTTTTTCTACTTCTGAGGGGGATCAAGGGTTCATACTAGTTCCTTATACTAGTTGTGAGCTCATTTGATCTTAGTTTAGCACCAAGAGCAAGAGGAACACAAAGAAAACAAAACTTTTTCTGGGCACTGTGTTCACTCCCGAGCGCTCGGGATCATTCCTGAGCGCTCAGGAGTGCTGCTGCCACCAAAACTTTGTTTTGTTCATTATGTATTTCATTTTCTGTTTTTAGTAGATACTGGGTGTGCACTGGTCCTTCCAGAGCCCAGTTAGGTTTGCTTTCAGTTGCAAGGAAGCCTTGTTTGGATGGTTAGGACCAGTTCTTAGCTGTTTAAACCTCTGGCTGAGCACATCTGTATTTTGATTTCTTTGTGATTTTTCTGGCAGTATTAGCATGCGAATATGTCTAACCAAACTTGCAGGATGAGGTTCTGGAACTCCCGAGCGCTCGAGAGTGAATCCAATGACAGGGTTTCATCTTTCCACTGTCTTGTATATCATTCATGGCAGTTTCCCCCCCCCCCCCACTGTACATATGCACATGCATGCACAGTTCTTGCATTATATCCTATCAGTGCTAACAAAGTTTTGCAGAGTCAGAGTGTCAGCACTCCCAAGCGCTCGGGACCACTCCCAAGCGCTCGAGAGTGAAGTCAGTGGGCAGGGCTTCATTTCATGTTATTTTAGCATTCTTTCACCATTTTGTCACTCCTTGTACACATGCACATGCAAGTACTTCTTATTTGGTATAACTGTGGATACTTGTTAGTTGGTTTAATGAAACAAAATCCCTTTTGAAAATTCCACAAACGTTTAGTAGAGACCGATTTCGAATCGGGCGAGGGGGGTGCCGTAAAACCCTTCCCCCCTCGTAACATGGCTTCCAAACCCTCAAACGAATCTCTGGTTTTCAATTCAAATCAACCATTTTCAAAACAAAACGGTTTCTCGGGTGATTAACCACAAATCCGGGTGGCGACTATTCAAAACAATATTTTCTCTCAAAACGGAAAATATATTTTTCGGGCAGGTAGCCCACAGTGGCGACTCTGCTGGGGACGTTTAATTAATACTTGAGAAAAAGTTGGTTGTTGATAAAACGGCCTGCTTTTCTTGAATATCGATTAAATTTGTGAGCCAAGCTTGAAAAACGTTTGTGGGATTTTCAAAGGGATTTTGTTTCATTGTCTATTTCTTGTATATATCTTGTGCAGCCTCGCTGTTGTGTTTCGGCAATCCTACCCGGCTTGCCGGTGATGGGGAATCCCGGAATGCTCAGCAACCCTCGACCGTGATGAGTCATCTCTACCGTTTGTACCATTATTGGGTGTATGCTCAATAGTGGGAGGTATACTTTGACTCTAGTCCGGGGAACCCTCTTCAAACCAAAACCGGCCTTTGTACATGCTTAGCAAGCCATAGATCCTTCCAAACTAGGACAGGGACCCGCAGGGTAGGATTATATGCTATATCCTGCCTACATGTTACTGCTTTCTGCATCTCACCATGCATCTCATCCATGTCACGCCGTCATGCCGTCTGTTCAATTTCGAGTCCTGTGCTCTTAATCTCGCTCGCACGGTCTGTAGAAGGTTGTCGAGGCCCGATGATGAGTCGTGCACCCCGGTGTACTTGTCTAAACTACATGAGTCCTTAGAACAAAGAGACTTTGGGAAATCAGGATGTTACTAAGTCCTTGACTAATGCCTAATCAAAATTTCAATGGAGAATAAGGAATAACAAAGGAACCGGCGCCGTGATGCCACTTTACTTACACCACCTTGGCTAATGACACAGTGTCACTGACACCACGATGGTTGGGGTATCACGCCGTCTATACTAAGTTATTCCGAGTTCAAAATTGAGACTTCGAATGAGGACTAGTGGAATACTTAGTTCATTTTAACATCTCTTAGAATTTGTCGTTCTGAACGAAGGATACACCCTAAAAAGAAATTCTGAGGAATTAGGTAACCTTCGAAAGGCCGTAATCTCATCACGCTTGCACATCGCACCTTGCATCTTACGCTTGCTTTCGTGTCGCATATAGAACTCTTACGCTTGCTTGCGCATCTTGTTTAGGATCGCCTTGACCAATGATGAGTCGTGCTTTTTGAAGGCACGTTGTTGAAATTAATTAGTCCTTGGAATGACGAGGTTTTAGGGATATCAAAATTCGTTAAGTCTTCTATACATTTTTCAATCATGGATTCAATGAAAATTAACAAAACTATTAGGCTACAATGTCGTGATACCCACACCACCCAGGTTATAGTGCGAAGTCACTTTACACCACTTAGGCTAATGGCGACATGCCACTTACGCCGCCCCGGTTACGGTATCATGTCATTTACGCTAAACGGTTTTCGAAACCAGAACAGAAACTTCAAGTGAAAAATATTAAAGACTTAATTTGTTTTGATATCTCTCAAATCTTGTCATTCCTAATCAAAGGATACGCATTCAAAGGAATCTCTGAGGACTAAGGCAATCCTTCATAGGATGTCATTTCTTGAGTCAGGGTCTAGGAGACCATAAATCCATGGAGTTTGGGATAACTCCGGTGTTCGCCGTGCCCGAACGGCTCCCTCCATCTAGCCTTAAGTGCGTCTTCAGCAGTCTTATTGCTCTGCCTCGGATGGTCTTAGATAAGGAGATTGGCTCTGATTCCCAAACGTGCGGAATTTAACCTGCCTGACACCGACTTACCCGTGACTGTTGGAACTATTTGTAAAGTGCGATCCCTTGAGTCGACGACGACAACGTGTCATTAACAACTCTTTTATTCAATACAGATTTTTTTTCAATAAATCATAACAGGGGCACGTTCTGAGCTCGCCTTTTGCTTTACTGTCAGCACTGGGCCACCCATCCTAAAAGAAAACCCTACCCTCATAGACTTAGAATTTGTGGGAAGATATGGAACAGCCGGTGGAAAATTTGAATGGGGAGCATCCGAACGGGGAACTGCCAGCAGGAAATCTGAATGAGTTGGATCAAATCCGAACCTCTATTCAACAGATGGGTGAACGAACAGACAACCAGATTACCCAGTTGATGCTCATGATAACCGGGGTTGCCAGACGACTTCCACCTCCACAAAACCCAGAAACACCCCTCGAAAATGATCATGAACCACCCTCTGGACCAAACTCCCAAAGCCCAGAAATGGCCACCATCGAAGCCAAATTATCCCAACTTGAGCTGTCCTTAGCCAGAAGCGAAAGAATCACCTCAATTGGTTTCAACTTCGACGAACTCTGCCTTTTCCCGAATGCCAAACTACCCAAGAAATTCAAGCCAATCGACTTCGCTAAGTTTGACGGAACCGGTGATCCAAAAGCACACTTGACCAGTTACATTGGGGTACTTTCCATGTGGGGCTTGGAGAAAGACGCCATGGCCCAAATGTTTTCTCAAACACTGGTTGGACATGCCTTGCGCTGGTTCACTGCCTTGGAAGTGACAAAGAAGAAATCTTGGGAAGACATCTGTGAGGCTTTCGTGGCCCAATTTGACTATAACACCCAACTTGAGGTCACCATTCGAGAGTTGGAATCAATAAAGATGGAACCAAAGGAGTCTTTTATGGATTTTATTCGAAGATGGAGAGCAAAGGCTGTTCAGATGAAGGACAAACCCTTGGAGAAAGATCAAATTCGGATGATTGTCCGAAACCTCCAGCCCGCACTTGCCAGGCACATGATCCTAGCTCAAGCCTCTTCCGACTTCAAGACATTCTTCGAAACAGGCCTGGCCGTCGAAGAAGCTGTTCAGTTGGGCATCCTCGAAAATGCTGATTCCTTCCCAGAGACGGAAAATGTAGACCCCGATAGCAGCAACATGTTGTATGGTTACACCGACTTGCCATCTGACCCTACACATACCGACCATGTCCGGACCGAGCCTGTTAGCCAGATCGTTGCTCAAGCCACCAAGCCTAAACAACCTCGTGTCTTTTCCGAGTTTTTCGTACCACTATCCATGGCATTCGAAAGACTTGTCGAAAGTGGAACCGTCAAGCCACTCCTGCCAACTCCCCTACCTCAAAAGCTCCCAGCCTACCACGACCAAAATGCCTTCTGCGCCTTCCATCAAATGCCCGGTCACGCTACCAATGACTGTCACCGTCTCCGTCACAAGATCCAAGACTTAATCGACAACGGAACCATCCCAGTGCCGGACCTCAGATCTGGAGGAGGATTTTGAGTGCAGCAAAGCATGAATGGAATTGCTCACGAGTTTGGGAAACTTTTGAGTTTCGAGTCAAGTCTTTGTCTTTCAATTTCGAGTCAATTTGTACTTTGGGTCTTTCATGCTTCCGTATCTGTATGTTTTCAAATTCAAGTTTGTAGTCAAAAAAAGAAAAACCAAAAACAGAGTCAGTTTCGTAGGGCCTGAACTACGTTATGACCTGATTCCTTTGCAAGAAGGATACGTAGGCAGCCTTGTCCCGAGGCCCGGTCATGTTCATTTGAGTCGATTCCAAAATTCGGTCACGATCTTTCAAGTCAATGTCGAGCTTCTTGAGTCGAAATTGTGATAATAAACTCGCGTTTTGTGATAATCCCTTAACTTGGAATTGTTTTTCACCATCAATTGAGAAATCAAAACACGAGATACTTTGCCCTTGCAAGAAGAAGAATTTCATGGGAACACTCCCTGACGCCGTCAAGAAGCAACGCCTTGGCCCGAGAAAAAGCTCGCTAGATCAAAAACCTCAAAATGTGGTATAGGCAAAAGTTAGAGCACACAAATCTCTTAACCTGCATCTAGGATCCAGTTATCAAGTTGTGCAATTCAAAATGAAGAAAGGCATTCTTTTCTCTTATCAAACACTTGAAGATATATATCCATTGATAACCCCTTTGAGCTTAAATTGATTTCTTTGAAAGAACCCAGCTAGACAGCTATCCCCCACACTGGGCTGAAATGAGAAGGACAAATGTGCCAAACACCTGGTTATCATCGGCGCATCAGAATTCAAAGAGCATCAGAATTCAAAGCGTGAAAGTGCCAAATGCATGGGCACAACACAAAGTGCAAAGCAAATCAAGTGAAGGAAGGCACCCATCAAAAGCAAAAAGGGCACAAAAATATTCAAGATGGCTGCTAGCTCTCGAAACCCAAAGAAAATGAAAATTCTTGAGCCTATTATCCTTTCTTTGATAAGCCAAACCGTGGCCACGTTACAACCCGAATAAAGTCCTGTCAGATTGAAAAACACAACTTGATAACAAAAATCCTGGGCAATAGGAGAAAACAAGAAGGAGCGCCAAGGCATTTTGTGAATCTTGCAAAATCTCAACCTGGGGCATGATTCCTAATAAAAGTCCTCGTGTTTTGCTAGAACAATTTCAAAACCCAGAATGGGAAAATCATCAAAACTTGATTTATCATGACAATTTCAAACGTTAAATCCTCAAATAATCAAACTCCTCGTCCAGTCAGGGTCTTCGTTAAGAGTCAGTCCTCTGATAAAGGGTCTTTCTTGTCCTTTGAGTCGTCTGGGCCTTGTCCAAATTCACACAAGGTCATTAAGGTCCCAACTCGTGGGAGAAACTCCAATACGTGGAAGAACCCGCACTTGTGCTCATGACAAAACTGGTTGCCCAAACTATCAGTGGAATCAAGGAAAAGAATCAGAACTAAGGTCTGTTACTCACTGGGGCACGTCAGCCCAATGCCATCAATCACTGCAAGCGTACAGCCAACATCAAGACTGGGGCATGCATGCTCGGGACTCAAGTCCTGATCAAGGCCAAACTCAAACCAGCTCCAGCTCAAACCCAATTTCCATCCAAAGACGAACTCCATCCCAAATCCCAAGGTCCTGAAGATACCGGTCCGCTGGCCAAGAACAGTAAAGCAGAAAGGGTACTCGGACACGTCCATTGTTGTTTTTCAAAACTAAAAATCATCAGTGTTGTCAAAAGTCGAAACGCGGGTCTCACTTTCTAACCTCGACCCCCCACGGTCGCCTTCTTCCTTCACATTCGTCAACATGACTGCACATCTCTTGCCATAGATTTGGCATTGTCCTGAGGGACACCCTTCAATCATCCGCTGCCATAGATTTGGCACCTTTCATCTTCTGCCATAGATTTGGCACCCTTTAATTTTCAAATTCAAGCTTCCTTCAATATTCAAGCTTCTTCCAAAAATTCAAGCTTTTCAGATTCAAGCTTCCTCCAAAATTCAAGCTTCTTCTAAAAATTCAAGCTTTTCAGATTCAAGCTTCCTTCGGCACCCTTCATCCCCGGTTTCCTCCAGGTCATCCGCCGCCATAGATTTAGCGCTGTCCTGAGGGACACCTTTCTATCATTTGCTTGCATGTCTGCATGTCTGCATGTTTGCATTTGCCCCAAAGAACTACGCTGGTCTGATCCTTGCAGAAAATGGTACGTAGGCAGTCTGAAAAGACGCGACCGCATGCATCAAATGTTTGTGTTTTCGCTTGCATTTGTGTTTTGAATTGAGGATTTGATTTGGCTCGAATTGGGCTGTCTCAATCTTCGGACGCCACTCGTATCCAGACGTGATGCTGAGCGACGCCCAAATAGGGGCAACTGTAGACACCCCAATTTGAACTTGTCGAAGTTCCTTAATTTGTGCCCTCGAGGCTCTCCGATGATGAAATAGGGTCAAAACGGACCTTGGCAAACTTGGACGATACTTCTTGGACTGTTTCAAAATCAAAATGTTCCTTTTTTCTCGACACCCTGAGGGTAAAATTGGCATGTATTTTAGCATATAAAATATATTTGAATGAAACCAATTGGGTTAGAAAGAGGACTTTACGAGCTTTCCAACGCTTCGAAAAACACCCAAAACCGAGTTCGGGAGTGTCCGTGGCGCCCTTCTGAAGTTGGGCTGCCACTCCCAAGCGCTCGGGACCACTCTAGAGCGCTCGGGACGGCTGTCAGGACCAATGCATGTCGAGCTTGGCCTTTGACCACGGCTTTTCAGGCTTTTCAGGCTTTTCAGACCCATTCAACGTTCAACCTGGTCCTGCCTGATTATTCAGATGGGGCAGGAATATAATCATGCCATTTTTCCCCCCAAAGTTATTTTCCATTTCATTTTCATTTTATTTTCAAATTTCAAACACATTTTCTCCTTGCCTATAAATATCCCTTTCATTCTACATGCAAAGGACCACGAAATTTTACTCTCTCCCTCTACTATCTTCTGAAATTTTCAGTCTCAAAATCTCCTTCAAACATCTTCCAAAACTTGTGTTTCCTAAGGAAAATTTCAAACAATCTTCAAGTTCTTCAAGACTCAAACCTCTAGTCCATCTAGAACTCCATTTTCCTACTGTTTTCTAAGCATTTTCAAGCACCAAAGTCAGTCCAAGAAGCTGGGTTCAAGTCAAGCAAAGGTATAAAATCTCATTTTATACCTAAAATCTACCGTTTTTCTACTTCTGAGGGGGATCAAGGGTTCATACTAGTTCCTTATACTAGTTGTGAGCTCATTTGATCTTAGTTTAGCACCAAGAGCAAGAGGAACACAAAGAAAACAAAACTTTTTCTGGGCACTGTGTTCACTCCCGAGCGCTCGGGATCATTCCTGAGCGCTCAGGAGTGCTGCTGCCACCAAAACTTTGTTTTGTTCATTATGTATTTCATTTTCTGTTTTTAGTAGATACTGGGTGTGCACTGGTCCTTCCAGAGCCCAGTTAGGTTTGCTTTCAGTTGCAAGGAAGCCTTGTTTGGATGGTTAGGACCAGTTCTTAGCTGTTTAAACCTCTGGCTGATCACATCTGTATTTTGATTTCTTTGTGATTTTTCTGGCAGTATTAGCATGCGAATATGTCTAACCAAACTTGCAGGATGAGGTTCTGGAACTCCCGAGCGCTCGAGAGTGAATCCAATGACAGGGTTTCATCTTTCCACTGTCTTGTATATCATTCATGGCAGTTTCCCCCCCCCCCCCACTGTACATATGCACATGCATGCACAGTTCTTGCATTATATCCTATCAGTGCTAACAAAGTTTTGCAGAGTCAGAGTGTCAGCACTCCCAAGCGCTCGGGACCACTCCCAAGCGCTCGAGAGTGAAGTCAGTGGGCAGGGCTTCATTTCATGTTATTTTAGCATTCTTTCACCATTTTGTCACTCCTTGTACACATGCACATGCAAGTACTTCTTATTTGGTATAACTGTGGATACTTGTTAGTTGGTTTAATGAAACAAAATCCCTTTTGAAAATTCCACAAACGTTTAGTAGAGACCGATTTCGAATCGGGCGAGGGGGGTGCCGTAAAACCCTTCCCCCCTCGTAACATGGCTTCCAAACCCTCAAACGAATCTCTGGTTTTCAATTCAAATCAACCATTTTCAAAACAAAACGGTTTCTCGGGTGATTAACCACAAATCCGGGTGGCGACTCTTCAAAACAATATTTTCTCTCAAAACGGAAAATATATTTTTCGGGCAGGTAGCCCACAACCATGTCACTGACACCATGATGGTTGGGGTATCACGCCGTCTATACTAAGTTATTCCAAGTTCAAAATTGAGACTTCGAATGAGAACTAGTTGAATACTTAGTTCATTTTGACATTTCTTAGAATTTGTCGTTCTGAACGAAGGATACACCCTAAAAGAAATTCTGAGGAATTAGGCAACCTTCGAAAGACCGTGATCTTATCCCGCTTGCACATCGCACCTTACATCTTACGCTTGCTTTCATGTCTCATATAGAACTCTTATGCTTTGCTTGCGCAGCTTGTTTAGGATTGCCTGGACCAATGATGAGTCGTGCTTTTTAAAGGCACGTTGTTGAAATTAATTAGTCCTTGGGATGACGAGGTTTTGGGGATATCAAAGTTCATTACGTCTTCAATACAAGTTTTCAATACATGGATTCAATGAAAATTAACAAAACAATTAGGCTACAATGTCGTGATACCCACACCACCCAGGTTATAGTGCGAAGTCACTTTACACTGCTTAGGCTAATGGCGCCATGCCACTTACGCCGCCCCGGTTACGGTATCATGTCATTTACGCTAAACGGTTTTTGAAACCAGAACAGAAACTTCAAGTGAAAAATATTAAAGGCTTAATTTCTCTTGATGTCTCTCAAGTCTTGTCATTCCTAATCAAAGGATACACATTCAAAAGAATCTCTGAGGACCAAGGCAATCCTTCATGGGATGTCATTTCTTGAGTCAGGGTCTAGGAGACCATAAATCCATGGAGTTTGGGATAACTCCGGTGTTCGCCGTGCCCGAACGGCTCCCTTTAGTTTAGCCTTAGGTGCATCTTCCAGCAGTTTTATTGCTCTGTCTCGGATGGTCTTAGATAAGGAGATTGGCTCTGATTCCCAACGTGCGGAATTTAACCAGCCTGACACCGACCTACCCGTGACTGTTGGAACTATCCGCAAAGTTCGATCCCTTGAGTCAACGATGACAACGCGTGAATGACGATTCTTTTATTAAATACACATTTTTCAATAAATCATAACAGGGGCACATTCTGAGTCCGCTCTTTACTTTACTGTCAGCACTGGGCCACCCATTCTACACAAAGCCATACCACCTTCTCCGACCACCTCGAAATGACAGGGCAAACAGAGCTGGTTGAGCTGAAAAGGGCTGTAGACGAAATGAGTCAGAAAATGGATAAGCTGACAGCTCTATTGCAAGGGCTGATTGACGTTTTCACCTCCGCCATGTCAAATCCAGATCTGGGACTAAATGCTGGTGAGGCCAGGATCAAAGAAACCCCACAAACCTATCACCCTCCAACCGCCGGGATCAAGCCATGCTCAAAAGCGAAACTCTCGGACATGTTCAAAGACTTGATGGAATTCCATGATGCCAAGAATCGCTCAAATAAGAATATTGGATCCTTGTTTGAAACTGGTACTAAAAGGGAGGGTGTGCACATTGATGAGAGCAACCCCAAGAGCAAAAGAGTGTTATGCAGTTGCGAAGCAAGCAAAGCTTTCACCAAAGGTCCAATCAGCATCACCATGAACCCTTAACCCGGCTGCAAAATCCCACCAAGGATCTTCTCCCGCTTTCCTGTACCTTTGTCCTCAGTTTATGAGAAGCTCCTCGAAGCCGGCCTCATCCAGCCGCTCCCGCCAACTCCCCTACCTCGAAAGCTCCCGGCGTCCCACAACCCAAACGTCTATTGTGCCTTTCACCAACATACTGGCCATCCCACCAATAACTGCTTCCGTCTCCGTCACGAGATCCAAGACTTAATCGACAACGGAACCATCCCAGTGCCAGACTTCAGATCGGGAGGAGGATTTTGAGTGCAGCAAAGCATGAATGGAATTACTCACGAGTTTGAGAAGCTTTTGAGTTTCGAGTCAAGTATTTCAATTTCGAGTCAGTTTGTATCTCAAGTCTTTCATACTTTCGAGTCGGTATGTCTTCAAGTTTGTAGTCAAAAAAAAAAAAAAAAAAACCAAAAAGAGAGTCAGTTTCGTAGGTCTGAACTACGTTATGACCTGATTCCTTTGCAAGAAGGATACGTAGGCAGCCTTATCCCGAGGCCCGGTCATGTTCTTTCGAGTCGATCCCAAAATTTGGTCATTTTCATTCGAGTCGGTCCCAAAATTCTGTCAGCCCTGTCTTTCTAAGTCAATGTCAAACCTCTTGAGTCGAAATTGTGATAATAAACTCGTGTTTTGTGATAATCCCTTAACTTGGAATTGTTTTTCACCGTCAATTGAGAAATTAAGACACGAGGTATTTTGCCCTTGCGAGAAGAAGAATTTCATGGGACCATTCCCTGACGCCGTGAAGAAGCAACGCCTTGGCCCAAGAAAAAGCTCGCTAGATCAAAACCTCAAAATGTGATCTAGGCAAAAGTTAGAGCACACAAATCTCTTAAACTGCATCTAGGATCCAGTTATCAAAGTTGTGCAATTCAAAATGAAGAAAGGCATTCTTTTCTTTTATCACACGCTTGAAGATATATATCCATTGATAACCCCCTTTGAGCCTAAATCAATTTCTTTGAAAGAACCCAGCTAGGCAGCTATCCCCCACGCTGGGGTGAAATAAAGAAGACGAAAGTGCCAGACACCTGACCATCATCGGCGCGTCAGGATTCAAAGCGCAAAAGTGCCAAATGCATACGCACACTTGAGATGCAAAACATTGAAGAAAAATTAGAGAAAACTCAAAAATCAACTAAAGTTCCAAACACATCGGCACAACAAGTGTGAAGGAAAGCAAATGAAAGAAGGCGCCCGTCAAAAGCAAAAAGGGCACAAAAATATTTAAGATGGCTGCTAGCTCTCGAAACCCCAAGAAAATGAAAAATGTTGAGCCTATTATCCTTTCTTTGTTAACCCGAACCTTGGCCACGTTACAACCCTGATAAAGTCCTTTCAGATTGGAAAACACAACTTGATAATAAAAAATCCTAGACAATAGGAGAAAACAAGAAGGAGCACCAAGGCATTTCATGAATCCTGTAACGTCCGAGCTGGGGCATTTTCTAAAGCCATGGGTTGTCATCAGCAACCTGAGGCATGGTTCGCGGTAAAAGTCCTCGTGTTTTGCCAAAACATTTCAAAGCCTCGAATGGGAAAATCATCAAAACTTGATTTTATCATGACAATTTCAAACATTAAATCCTCAAATAATCAAAGTGTCTCGTCCGGTCAAATCAAACTCCTCATCCAGTCTTGTTCATCATTGAGAGTCTTTCTTGTCCTTCGAGTCATCTATGCCTTGTCCAAATTCACACAAGGTCATTAAGGTCCCAACTTGTGAAAGAAACTCCAATACGTGGAAGAACCCGCACTTCTGCTCAAGACAAAACTGGTTGCCAAAACTATCAGTGGAAGCAAGGAAAAGGATCAGAACGAAGGACTGTCACTCACTGGGGCACATCAGCCCAATGCCATCAATCACTGCAAGCGTACAGCCGACCTCAAGATTGGGGCATGAATGCTCGGAACTCAAGCTCTGATCAAAGCCAACCTCAAACCAGCTCCAGCACAAGCCCCAGCTCCAGCTCAAACCCAAAGACGAACTCCATCCCAAATCCCAAGATCCTGACAATACCGGTCCGCTGGCCAAAAATAGTAAAGCAGAAAGGGTACTCGGACATGTCCATTGTTGTTTTTCAAAACTAAAAATCATCAGTGTTGTCAAAAAAGTCGAAACACGGGTCTCACTTTCTAAACCACGACCCCCCACGGTCGCCTTCTTCCTTCATATTCGTCAACATGACTGCACATCTCTTGCCATAGATTTGGCATTGTCCTGAGGGACACCCTTTAATTTCAGATTCAAGCTTCCTCCAAAATTCAAGCTTCTTCCAAAAATTCAAGCTTTTTCCAAAAATTCAAGCTTTTCAGATTCAAGCTTCTTTTAAAAATTCAAGCTTTTTCCAAAAATTCAAGCTTTTCAGATTCAAGCTTCTTCCAAAAATTCAAGCTTTTCAGATTCAAGCTTCTTCCAAAAATTCAAGCTTTTTCCAAAAATTCAAGCTTTTCAGATTCAAGCTTCTTTTAAAATTCAAGCTTCTTCCAAAAATTCAAGCTTTTCAGATTCAAGCTTCATTCGCCACCCTTCATCCCCGGTTTTCCCCAGGATCTACCCCGCCATAGATTTGGCGCTGTCCTGAGGGACACCTTCCCATCATTTGCTTGCATGTCTGCATGTCTGCATGTTTGCATTTGCCCCAAAGAACTACGCTGGTCTGATCCTTGCAGAAAAGGGTACGTAGGCAGTCTGAAAAGACGCGACCACATGCGTCAGATGTTTGTATCTTTACTTGCATTTGATTCCGAGTTCAGGATTTGATTTGGCTCGAATTGGGCTGTCTCAATCTTTGGACGGCACTCGTATCTAGATGTGATGCTGAGCGTCGCCCAAAGAGGGGCAACTGTAGACACCCCAATTTAGGCTTTTCAAAATTCCTTGACTTGTGGCCCGGAGGCTCCCCGATGATGACTTTGGATTGAAACAAGCTTGGTATCGATCGGAACATTGCTCCTTGGAAGATTGAAGAAGGATTAAAAATGGTTAAAAATGTTTTCAAGCGCTTGGGAGCAATCCTAAGCGCTCAAAACTATTTCACAAAAGCCTGGCTCTTTCTCGAGCGCTCGAGAGTGAGGTCCCAAGCGCTCGGGAGTAATCCCAAGCGCTCGAGACTTTTCTGTTGCCCAATGCATGGCTGTATCACCCACTCACTTTGCAAATCATCATTACAGCCACTTTCAGCCCGCCGATGGCTCATTCCACACTCAACCTCTGGTAGGAAGATATTCAGGCCAAAGATTTACCCATTAAACAAATGTTTTATCAAAACCATTTGATTTTCAAAAACCATTGGATGTTTTGCCTATAAATATGCCTGGCTTTTCAGTTAAGAGGAGGGGAGGAGATCACGAAATTATCATCCCAGAGCACCCTTAATCTCTGCTCTCTTTCTCTCTCTAGCCAAAGATCAAAAACCTCCAAACTCTCTTCCAAATTTCAAAGGTTTTGCAAAATCACCAAGGAAAAGGGCAAGAAATCCAGATTACCCATCTGATCTCTTGCACTCTCCTCACTCCGCCCACATTTCAAAGGCACACCAAGGAGCAAGGTTCAAGGAAAAGGTAGAACTCTTACCTTTGGTCATAACTAAAGGGCTGTTCTTCCCTTCTGAGGGGGGTCTCTCAGCCTGACCCAGTCTTCAATACTGGGTGCATGGTTGGGAGACCCTAGTGTAAAAACAAGAGCAATGGGGCACAAGAAAATATTTTCACAAAACCCTTACTGGAACTACTCCCAAGCGCTCGAGAGTGCTCCTGAGCGCTCGGAACTGTTCCAGGTCTCATGCATGGCCCCCTTTGTGACACAGTAAGTTGGAAATGATGGGCTGATCTTAAATGAATGGTTTCGTTTTGGCATGCATGCATAGAAAGCCATTTTTCCTCAAAATAGAACCATTTTCTTACAAAGATTTCATGGAAGAGCAAGGCTCCTTTTGTTTAAAGTTAAAAGAATCAGTCATTTCAGGGAAACATAAAAACAAGGGCCTTTGCATGTCAAGATGGAACCATTTCCTGTTTGAGAGTAAGCTGGTATGCAGCTCACTCCCAAGCGCTCAGAACCATTCTAGAGCGCTCGGGAGTGCATGCATGTCATTGCTTCCCATTTCCCAGCCTGCTGTGTTACCTGGTCTCTGCATGCATTAGTGTGGCCTGTTGCTCTTTTAAATTTGTAGATCTAGCCTTGTTAAGGCAGGGATGCATGATTTGAAAGGTTGAAGGCTTAGCTTGGTCTTTCAAGTCCTCTGCTGAGCCAGTAGTGTGCTTAATATTCATTTCAGTTCCTATTTTAGCATTGTATCCTGTCTGTGCTAACAAAGCTTGCAGGTTGATCAGAGCTCCCAAGCGCTCGGGACTTCTCTCGAGCGCTCGAGAGTGAAGTCAGTGACAGATCCTCAGTTTCTGTAATCATGCATTTTGCTCACTTTCATCTAATCATCCACTGTACAACTGCACATGCATGCAATTCTTACCTGTTATAACTGTGGATACTTGCTAAATGATCTAATGAAACAAAATCCCCTTTTGAAAAATCCCACAAACGTTTAGTAGAGACCGATCTCGAATCGGGCGAGGGGGGTGCCGTAAAACCCTTCCCCCCTCGTAACATGGCTTCCGAACCCTTGAAACTGATCTCTGGTTTTCAACTTCAAATCAATTGGTTTTCCAAACAAAACGGTTTCTCGGATGATATACCGCAAATCTGGGTGGCGACTCTTCAAATCAAACCAAAACGACTCTTCAAACGGCGTATTTCTCTTCAAAGCGGCACCAAGAACAAAACAAAAAGAGCGGCATTCGTATTTTTCTTCTTCGAGAGCGGGAAAAATATAATTTTCAGGCATAGCAGCCCACAATAGGTTACAAATGTTTTCCAGACAGAAGAAGTTAATTATGTTTCCTAGACAGAACAAGCTATTGCATTGGAATCTGAAGAAAGTAGGCACTATGATGGGGGAGGTACCATGAATGCACTGTATAAGACCAGAAGGTATTGTGTGGCTGAAAAGAAAGAGAATAACAGGGGAAAAGTTAAGAACATGAAGAGATGGACAATTGCTTACATACAGAAGAAAATGAGCAAAACAATTATGCCCAAAAAGTCAATCCGATGTGCTAATCCATAGCCAAATAGTCTACTACCTGAGGGGGGTAACCAGACGTGGGGAATAGTACTCTAACTCCATTGACTACCTTTGTTCTTGCCCACTTCAGAGTTTTGCCTTAACTTCTCAATTGTAGAAAAGAACATGTGATAAGTTCATTCCCACAACGTGAAGGTTTTATCCTTGGTGTTGGATTGGGAAGTGAGAGAAATTGTTATTGCTCTCTATGTATGTAGGCCTTACATGGTGCATTGAAAACAAATACTGCCATTGCCCTGCATTTTACGAATTTATTACGTTACTAAGTTTTGGTTGTTCATGTGTCTTTTGTCATCTATTCCAGCCTTCTTAAATTGGTGTATGGGACTCTGGAGACCGTATCTAACAAAGTTATTTTCCACTTTCTAACTTTTCAAGGAATGCACTTTTTGTACATATACCAATATGAATTACTTTACTTTTTACCCGACTGGAACATGGTCTTCTACTGCTTATTAGAAGACATATGTAAAATACACGTTCATATGTAGATGAAAGGGGAGCCTTGTACAATGACACTTCTCCCCAACTACACCTGCTTGCTACCTTACTTTCCAAAGATTTCGAGTGCATATTATCCACCTATAACCCTTTATGTATCACTTGCGACGCTAAGCATTATACTTGGATAACTTGCGATTCTTTTCTTTGTATAACTCCTTCAGCATTCTATACTATTTGTGTCAGTTTCGTGTCACAAATATCAGTCATGTTTTCCTACACATGGTTGAGCAAGTCTCACTAATCCTTTGCTCTGTGTTGTCCAATTTTTCTTCATTCATCGAGTCCTCATTGGAATCACTTGTCGGTAGGTCTGATTGGAATTCGTCTATATGTTCACTATATGTTGCAAGGAATTATGTCATCAGAACTACCTTCAATTTCTCTGACGATGGCTTGCTTTTCATGATCAACTCAAATTTACAATGTCCCTGTCAGGCCAACCCTCAAAATCATGTCATATTTCGTAGGGCAGAAAATCCCTCTTCTTCTTTGACTTGTTTGTGAGTATGGTTGCATTATTTACACTAGCGCTTGTTAGTTGTTTAATGCGTGCTGCTGCTGGTCTTGTAGTTCCATTAATCCTCGTATGGATCAACTCTTCATTTTCAAATTTGTAATAGTACATGAAGTTGTTACAAAATACATAACATGCATGTATTGATTTGACAAAAAACGCTATGTTAGACAACAATGGCCATGGATTATCATACAAGTTTTGTTTGGTTTGGTTTACAGCGAAGATTTTGATCATAACTAACTACTTGTTTGTGGTGCACAGCCTTAATCCTCTTGGCTCCTACATATGGTTTCAATTTATTCGATCACCATCTGATAGCAATGTTGACCTTATTTCAGGTTGTGTTTGACCCGTACCGAGTGTTAAGGCCAGTGGTGGCGGATTTAGTTTTCTACACTGGTTGCATTTGTTGCATGACTATTGTGGAGCCGTACCTACCGGACAGAGTTTTGAGGCAGTTCGGCCTTGTGCAGTTTGTTCCTGGGGGCCTCCGTTAGCCCCGTTGCGGGGTAGTAGAGGATCTACTGCTGCTACATACAATGTGGTCTACCAGTATACTGATGCTCTTTGGCAGAATTGGCGTGACCATTTGCTGCATGAGGACAAGCGAGTTCCGGTTAGGGCTGGAGTCCCTTGGGAGTCACACCATGACTACCTTCCATGGTTTACGACAGTATCACACTTGAGGGTGTCACCCAATCGCAGAGAGGGGCAGTTCATTCTGAGTGTGGAGGAGCGGAATGCAGCGGCTTTGGCCCTCTTGGACGGTTTTTTGGGTGGCCGAACAATTTCAACGGCCCCGTGTGACATGTGGAATACCATTCTTCAAGTGTGGAGGATTTTGAGTGGCGCGGAGGCTGGAGACCCCACCACTCCAGCCCCTACATCAAGGTCTTAGAGTAGGCAGTACGCACTCTTTGCATATAGCAAATACTTGAGACTTCACCCTTGCGTTGCATGATAGTATTTGTATATAGTTTGGACTACAGTTGGTCATAGTAGTTCCCCCTATTATTATTTTTGTACATGGCTATGATGATGTGGTACGATATGGCTGAAAAATAGTAAATTGAACTTGTTGGTAGGTGGCACATATTTTTGGCAAGGAAAATCCTATGTTGATAACAGTATGTTGATTTTATCATTGTATTTATTTGCGTATAGTATGTGACAATGATTCTGTTGTGGCAAACATATTGATCGAGTGAATGAACAGAAGGAAAACATTTTCTTTTCAACATTCAGATTTCCTAATATGCTAACACAACTTGACACTACTTCAGTTTTTAGAAATTGAAATGTTATATGAATCTCATATATTAGAATCTGAAATATCATATACATTTCACTCTGTCAGAAGAAATTTGTAATTAATACAAAAATTTGGTTTGAAAATATTTCCATTACTCCAAGCCTCTTCAATAGATGTTGGGATCTCATCCAATGGCTGTTGTGGGTAAGTAATGATGTGGGTCGGGTAAATGTTCATTGTATGTAATTTACTTATAGTATTCTTCTTCTATGGTGTCATGTTGGATGGTGGGACGAAATTACATCAATTAAAACATTTTTTTTGTCATTCAGATTTTAGAATATGATGATTCAAGTAAGTTTCAAACACAACAACTTGAAACTATGTAAATAATTCATTTTGTAGAAATTGAGGTATGTAATATATCTCATATATTAGAATCTGAAATTTGGTTTGAAATTTTTCTTCTTTTTTGATTGCTCTTTTGAATTGGGGGAATTTTGAGTACTCCTCTCCAGCCCTTACATAGCCGATCGATGATCTCATCCAACGGCTCAGATTAAAGGGAGACTTCTAGTTCAAAGAAACAGAGGGCGCAAAAACCGAAGCCTACTCTCATTCAGACGCAGACGGAGAGATATAGAGAGAGAGAGAGAGAGAGAGACAAATAGAGAGACAAAGCGAAGAGGATAGCCGACACGATCGACAACCCACGAACGACAAGGACTCATTATTGCAAGGTATGTCACACACACACACTCTCTCTCTCTCTCTCTCTATATTTCCCCCTATGTTTTTGCTCTGGCAAGCCGAAACCAGAAATCCTAAGTACAAAATATTCGTGTTCGTGTTCTGTAATACCAAATACACGAAGCTTCCTCCTATAATCAATCTTATCAAGAACAACAAGGAGAACAACGACGACCAGCAGATTAGAGCTCCATTTGATGGTATCTTTGTCACTCTTTTCGAATCTGTTTTTTTAAATATTTTTGGTGGAGTTAGGGTTTGTTTGATTTACCAGAAAATGGCACCCTCCATTCGAGGCTCTAGCTCTCTATTTCACCTTAATGTATTTCACCTTAGGAAGCCCAATACCGATGCTGATGTACATGTTCTTAGCTGTATTAGCTCTGTCAGTGCGCTACCGATGAGGGATCAGCACTCAAGCCTGAGTCGATCACTTTACAAGTTCGTTGCTATCTGTATTAATTCATTAATCGAGTACAGAATGTGTTTCAGTTCTCTTATCGTCTGCTAACTGCTATCTCTGTATGACTTGACTAGAATCACTCATGTGGTAATGTGGTTTTTGGGGTAATGGAACTTTTTCGATTTGTTTCTTTTTAAGTTTACTCTCTTCTCTTTTTCTGAATAAGCCATTGTGGCTTATTCAGACTAGGTGGTGATTGTCCACATACTAACTACTTGTTTCTTGGAGATTAATTACATTCAAGTAAGAGCAAGATTTTAATAATTTTTCATAAAGCATATCCATGAATGAATCTGAAAAACCTCATATATTAGTATTTGAAATGTGCACTACCCTTACATTGGTGAATAATAAGCTTTGTACTTACTTTTCTGGTGTCAGATAATATCTTTTTTTCCTGACTGTAATGAGATCTTCATTGTGAGTTATTTGTACTTACTTTTCGGGTTTTAGACCCTTTCCCAGTTTGGTGGTTCCTGTTAACAGTATTTCGATTCCCGAAGGTCCAAGACAGCCTGCTTTGCTGACTAATTGGCCCTATGGCTTGAATTACTGTCATTATTTTCTGTTGTCAAGAGTTGATTACTGCATTTTGGATGGTTTTAGTTTAGTGTATGTTAAGACATGGCTTCCGCTTCTTCAAATGCCACATCTGGTTGGGAAAGGAGGCCTTGTGCTTGCGGCAGTGGTGAATGGATCCCCACCAGAGCTGGCCCCAAATCCAAATACCCCGGCCGGTACTACTATAGATGCTCTCGTGGGAATGTAAGTCTTCTCCACTCGCCGTTTCTCCGTTTAAGCAATTTTGCAAATGTTCAATTAACTATGTTAAGTATGTAACAAAATCTCATTTCTTATGTTCTGAATACCTCAGCTCTGCCCGGTATGGAAAGGTTGGTGTGACGAGGAGTGTGACAATGTCGCACGTTCGGTAGATGATAGGTCCTGCCAGTTTACTGGCCCATTCGATGCTTTCAAAGAGGACCTGCACACCTTCAAAGATTCCATGTTAGTTATACAAAAGGCAGTCTGTGTTCTAGTTGTTGTTGGGATTGTAATTTGTGTGCTCAAACTAATAGAGCTAGTCTTTTAAGGTTATTGTGTTGAATCTATGTAGGGCTGTCTATGTAATGAAGTAGGTTGTTAGTATCAGGTACTTTGTAGATTCTTCTAGTTGAAGTATGTTAGTCTATTTTGTTTGTATTTAATTTGGTTATGCTATACTACGTATGTAAATCAAGGCTCGGTACGGATGAAACATTTTCATTTTCTACATTCTGAATTTAGAATATCACCCAATTCATGTAAGTTGAAGGCAAAATAAGTTGAAATGATGAGTGTGTACAGCTCCAAATTTAAACATGATATCTAACATGATATCTGATATCTTTCAATCTGAAACATCGTAATCATTTCAATTCCAAACAACACAGTACAGAACATGCTGTACACATAAGTTTGTATTTTCGTATACGATTTGGATAAATCAAGATTCCAACTTTACAACGTCGCATAAGTGCATGATAAATACCGCCAATGCCTAATATTGTATACACCAGATAAAGTTCTAAACATTCAACTGTAAATGAGTTCAGAAAATTAGTCAACAAATCAGGAGGATTAGGCAAGACGCTTCTTGACTTGTCTTTTTCAACAAGGGAAAATAAAAATAACAACGAGGGTTTGACAGTACTTCTTAATTCTTATGTATACATATATATATAACGGGGATGAGGCGGGACAGGGATGACCTCATATCCACCCCTTACCCGTTCGCCACTTTTTTTAAAAATTTATTCCCATACCCTACCCGATCCCCAAATAATCCCCAAATCCGGGCGGGGAACGGATCGGGTTGGGTCGGATCGGCTGAAATTGCCATCCTTACCCCCACCTGAGAATAGGTATGAGGAACTTCAAATAGGTTCATCGTCCATACGTAGAATATGGCTACATGACACCATACAAGTGAAACCTGTGGGTGGGGGGGTTGTTTTAATAAATCTTCATTTTCGATGGGCGAATTACACGACAAACAACAAAATTCAATCCCCATGCGTCTTGCGGAGCAAAAAAGATACATAAATTCCCATGGTGTCTCTAGATCTTCACTGCCATTCTCTCTTTTTCCGCGCATTCACTGCATGCGTACTGACGAAATGTAGCGCATATTACTTATGCGTCTTAATTCGTTCTATAAATACCACGCCTAACACGCCACCTTACCCTCCGTCCAATATTCTCTATCGGAATTCATAAAAATAGTCCATATGGAGTAATACGGAGGTAAGTGTGTCACAAATGATGAAAAATATATTCAGTGGAACTGGTTTACAGAGCTGAGATACATGTTGTGAGGGGAATTTTGGTGAGGATCAAAGCAACAAACTTGTCCTTCCAAAGCCTCATACACACAGGTGATGAAACGGGACATATGGAATTGTAATTTGTATTACAATATGTAAATACAAAATATCGTTTCAAAATTATGTGACGATTATCGTTTCCTTTTTTTTTAGTATGGCATGCGTGGGTTGACTGGTTTGTCGAATGAAATTTTTTCTTCTCTTTTCATTCTATATACTTCCCTCAAATTGTAATATGCATTCCATTGCAGTTGGGAGGGAAATTCATCACTTTTTCATCTCCATATTTGCATCCGGATGATGATGTGCAATCGAATCCGTTTATGTAAACACCAAAAACAGAAAACCACCTGACAAAAAAAAAAAAAAAAAATCCATCCCGTATATAGCGCATGTCCATTACACGCCATTGACTCTGCCACCCTTGCACGGCCTGACTCTATGGCATGCACAAAATGGCACACCTGGAATCCGCTACAGGTGGAATGTTTTATAGCGCATCCACGTTATACGTGGTTTATAAGTTGCGTCGCACTGACACGCATAGTATAAATAGCAACTACTTTCCACTACCCTTTTATGGTTCACAACCTTCCGTTTTCCATGACGCTCTGTGTTATCCAATCATCAAATTGGGTAAAGAAAATGATACTTCGTCGTATGTTTTATTTAGTATGTTAGATCTGGTTTATAGAGCCGAGATGTAAGGGTTCGTATGAGAATTTTATTGTTACGAAGAACAGTAAAATTCTCGCATGCCCAAAGGACAACTCCTGCCCAATTGCACATTCAAGTCGTCTACTCTTATGTAAATCTGGCTTATTGGCTGATCGGTACGGGAATTTGTTCATGTAGATGCACATAAATAAAAGAGAAAGCCTATGGGTACAGATTTGTTCTACATTTGTGGGTGGGGAGGACGGAGATTGTAAATTCAGATGGGAAAACAATGAAAACCAATAAATAAATAATAAAAAAAAAATCAGTTATAGCGCATTATGAATATACGCTGTACGTACTGATATAAATACTCCCCCAAGTTCTCTGGTAACTGCCAAATTTTGTGTGGGTTCCAACAGTTTGTCAATGAGAGTTCCTCAATTTATTTAGGTGGAAAATGTTCACCATTGGAAGTGCTTTATAGTGACGACATCACCACTATTATCCATCCCATTTTTTGAGAATGCGCCTTTCCAGAATGCGCTTTGAATTCAGATGGCGCATACGTAACATGCGCGTTGACAGCGTATCCGTACTACGCTTGGAGAAATGACACCCTCTGGCACACTTACACACCTATGGTATAGTCCAACGTAGACACCTACGGCACCCTATGGCACCACAGAGGTAATTCTTTACAGCGCATCTACATTATACGTGTTTGAGGACGGTTCGGAGATGCCTGAATTAGAGCATGCTATAAATAGAAAACTGCTATCCACTAGCCTTTTATGGTTTACAACCTTCCGTTTTCCACACTCCTCTGTGTTATCTAGTCATCAAGTTGGGTATTCAAAATGATACTTCGTTGTATGTTTAATTGAATATGTTCGATCTGGTTTATAGTGCCAAGATGTAGGGTTCATGTGAGAATTTATTCGGGGTACGCGTTCCTCTTTTCGCATGATTTGGTTTATAGAGCCGAGACGAACACTATAACCCATCATGTTTTCGAGGAGCGAGGCAGTTACCACGGACGACAAATTTCTCGCATGCCCAAAACCTGACAGATTAGAGCGTATGTTAATGGGTTTGGGTTGCATGATGCAAAGTCCACTATGCACATTCCATATCTGTCAACAAGAATTTCGACTCCCTACCAATCTGATAGTCAATCCGCGAATTTGCAAATCAATACAGGAGTTTGTGCGAGTAAACGTACATAATGTAAAGTCCACTATGCACATTCCATATCTGTCAACAAGAATTTTGACTCCCTACCAATCTGATAGTCAATCCGCAAATTTGCAAATCAATATGGGAGTTTGTGCGAGTAAATGTACATGATGCAAAGTCTACTATGCACATTCCATATCTGTCAACAAGAATTTCGACTCCCTACCAATCTGATAGTCAATCCACGAATTTGCAAATCAATACGGGAGTTTGTGCGAGTAAATGTAACGTCATCAATGTCCTTTATCATGTAATCACATTGCAATGAAATGGAAAAAAGTTACTCCCTCAATCCCAATTTTAATGGTTCATATGCTTTTCATTTCTGTGCATTTTTAAATTTGTCCAGAATGGTCCATGAATAAATGTTTGTAGTGCATTAATCGTAACCGAAACATAAGCTTGTTTTACAAAAAAAAACAAAAAACATCCTGTTAAAGCGCATTACTGAAATGCGGTTTAATGGAACAGGCCGTCGAGCTGACGTTCTTACACTAGCCTTCAGCTGCACATTACAGCCTTTATGGCAGCCTTTTGGACAATCCAGTCTGTCACAAACAAGGTCATCATACGCGCATATGTTACATGCGCTTTGGTGTTAGCAGATGTTATATAGGCCCAATCGGACCATTTCTCTCCGCACACCTTTCTTCTCTCCGCACGCCTTTCTTCCACAACAATCGTCTTCGCTTCTTGTAATGTGTAATGTACGGGTTTCTATATCAATTGTTGTAATGAAATGGGTTATAGTCACGGAAGTTTCACATTCCGTTGTTAGAACAAGCTCTTATGGAAACTTATATTCGATGAACATATTTCTATATCCATGATTACCGTTACACTAGTCAAAATCCCACCGTCCACTTAATAAAGTGGAGGATAAAATTTATTCAACTATTAAATTTCTATTAGACTACATGTGTGGATAACGGAAGGTTGTAAACCATATCAAATCAGAGAAAGGCTACGAACGGAGTTTCGTTCGTGTATGAAAAGGGCTCGTTTAGACAAAATGTGAAGAAATGGAAGTTTGTAAGTGTTGTTCGTTTGCTATTGTTCAGATTGGTCTTGTTATTTGAAAAAAAAAAAAAATTATTATTGTATAGCGCATTTTTCAAATGCGCGTTGAAATCAGATAAAATATTGAATTTTGTGTCATATAGCGCGTATCCGTAATGCGGTTTCTTTGCTGTATGTACAACTAGTGTACCAAAGGAGTCGGTAATGTTGAGAGGGAAATCGATCCAAACTGGCCATTTCGAAGAAGAGAAGAAGGACAGAGTTCTTGTCGAAGTGGTGGTGACGATGATGACACGGACATCCCACGTTTTGGACCACACAAAATGGAGAGAGTTCTAAGCGGAGGCCGTGTTGTCAATATGCCCCCGTCCCACGATCCAAGATGGACATCTCTTCCGAATGCGTACGACACCCAATTGACAAGGCCACCGGCACCTCGACCATTCTACCGTTTCCGACTACCAAGCCAGATGGATGAAGCGGATGAAGCCAATCGTCCACCTCCGCGGGTTTCCCCAATAGATGCTTGGTTGGCCAACCACAGAGCAAGGAGTCGTGATGATTTACCCGTATACCACATGCGTGGATATCGTGGGGTGATGTCGCGAAACTCAATTCGAAAATGGACGAGGACTGGTACTGAACCACCACTGCATGGGGTACGTCGACATGAAGATCAACGTCTCCTTCCTAGATTAGACTACACTCTTTCCATGTATGACAGGCATGGGAAACGAACATTTATTGAGCCAATATTGCAATACGATGCAAGTGAAGAAGCGTATTTCATACTCGACTGGAACCAAACTTCGTTTGAGGGTGCAGCCGCTGATTTACTGAAATGGCCTAAACTGTTTGAAAAGCGGAACAGGTTCGAAGCCAAATGTCGTAAATACCTATTGAAGTGCCTAAAGCACGATCAACGCAAATGATGGACGGGAGAAGGCCGAACCATATCCACAACAACATTTGCGAAAGGCTCGAGCTGGAGATTAATGCAATGTTCAAGCGACTGGTCCGTCAAAGTATGATAGTGAAGAAAGTGAGGGAAGCTAAAAGGGACGGCTCCAACCCCAGAGAGTCGATTAGAGCGATTTGTAGGGATCCGCAGTACGCATCTGATCCGGAACTATCTGATTATTCCGATGGCGAATAGGTTCCATTTAATGCTATGTTATGAGTTAATTATTATTATATGCAATGCTAAGGTTATGATTTGGTTCTCAAATTTAC
This sequence comes from Rhododendron griersonianum, assembly GCA_018127125.1. NCBI lineage: Eukaryota > Viridiplantae > Streptophyta > Magnoliopsida > Ericales > Ericaceae > Rhododendron > Rhododendron griersonianum. The sequence goes on from CM030800.1 coordinate 24,632,185, forward strand.
GTCATGCAAGGTTTCTGTTGGTAAACCTAATAGAATGCCATGTGTTATTTGTTTGAAAGAAATAAGAAAACGTGGAACATAAACTTGTTATTTGAAATATTAGGACAACTTTTTTGCACAACAAATAATGGAAATAATAAGTCAGTGAAAGGATCTCGTAGACACAGCAAAACATGCACAAAATACAGATCATAAAAAGAATGCCTAAGAGCATAAGCACATGGATAAGGCCACACAAAGACGTCAAACTTGGATCCAATTCGAGATAGTGTGTACTAATTTCTCCATAAAAGAGGTAGTGGTTTATATTTTCCGACTAATGTACCACATGTACCATTTTCTAGTGCGTACGCAGTGTGTGTGTTGCCGAGAGGGAGGGGTAAAGGATTTGTAGTTTTGTACCAAAAACAAATTACGTACCACAGTAAAACCCTACCATAAAATGAATGACCGTAAAACCCTACAACTAAATAACTAAACACATTAACAGGGATCCAGAATACTGTAAACCGTTAAAACCGTAAAACCCCGAAACCCTAAACCTGAAGACCCTGAAACCTATAACCCTAATCCCTTATACCCTAAAACCCGAAACCCTAAACCTTAAGACCCTGAAACCTATAACCTTAATCCCTTGTACCCTAAAACCCGAAACCCTAAACCTTAAGACACTCAAACCTATAACCCTAATCCCTTAAACCGTAGAACCGTAATCCGTAAAACCTTAACATTAAACCCTAAACCCCTGAACCGTTCGCCAATATTGTCAGTACATTTTGTTGCATTTGACGTTCGAACACCCCCACATCACCACCTTTACACCACTTTCCCATGTTAGCAAATCAAAAGTTGCATTCAACTCTTTTTCTACGAATACGAACTTATTGGGAAAATTAGGGTGGTGAGAGAGAGCCATGTTTGTTACCACATCGAGAGATTTTTTATTCATTTCAATTGTCATTATTTATGGCCATTTGATTGTCATTGTTTTGGACCGGCGAAATTTCACATCACATACAATTTACGCGCAAGCACGATAAAGAAGCACGTTTAATAACCACCACTACGTATATAGAATAAGAGGTTAATTACATATACATATTGAAAATGAGAAGAACGTGTCCACATGCGCATAATAACTAACATGTCCTTAACCGATGATCCCAGTAGTACGTACCAAAAAAGAAGGGAAACATACTACTTTAAATGGCCATAATGTTCAACACATATGTGACTTCCAGTACCACATTGTTTCGGATGTCTTACATGCTCACTCCTCCGTGGTCGTTGTACAAGCGGTGTTGGGTCAGGTTCCTGAATCTCATCTTGTTCCTCCTCTACGACACTTGCCTCTACCCGTTCCTGCACAGCCAAAGTCTGGCTATGTCCCTGCATGAGTACTCCGCATCCCTCTCCCGCCAACACACCCTCCACCACTGGCTCAGCCTCTCCCTCAATCTGCACATGGACTGAGTGATTACCGTCAAACCGACCTTCCTCATCTCCCAACTGAGTTACGTCCCCTCCAACCGGATGTAGGGAGGTATTCCTGAACAGGTACAATTAAGGGCTGAACACGTGATGTGCCAGATCCGTGTAATGAGGAAAGTGATATGGGACCCCATATATGATGAACGGCGACAGTAAGATCCAGTGCTACGAGGAGGCGCCGGATTAGACGATCTGTTCGGTTGGGATAAGCCGGTGACATGAGAAGTCATTAGTTAATACATTCTGTTCGGCCCAGATGGGCCAGTGACATGAGAAGTCGTTAACTTATGTAGTCTGTTCGGTAGGGGCATATGCCGAACAGGTGGAGTGACTTGATGAAACGTTGTCTTAAGAGATAAGGCAATAGGGGTGTTCTGTAAGACGGACCCGATATACAGCAAAGATGAGTCAAGAGACAGTCCTATCAAAGAGTGAGTTCTATGGTAAGAAGAGACCCTATGAGGAAGGGATCTCGGTTGATTGGGCAAGAGATCCCCAAAAGAGCCAGGGTTCCTACACGAGGCAGGAGACCTGGGCAACAAGGATGCTTGGAAAGCAAGAATGCTCATGTCTATAAATACGAGGTAAACCTGGAGGAAAAAGGTACGCAATAAGTTGCATTCAGTCTACACTTCCTTTTGATAATTAGGGTTTTGATACAGTACGAGATACTAACTTAGGCATCGGAGGGCCTTTACCACGAGAGGCAGAGGTGCGCTCACCCCTTGTCTGTTTTACAGGTTAGGGTTCAGGCGAAGGTACTAGGGTTCCGATTGGACAGCACGTGAAGGAAGGAGACTCAACGCTGTTCTAGGTACCATCTGTTTTTCTCCACCTACACCGGACACCCATGATCCCCATCGAATATCTTCCTCCTCTTATCCGTTGGCCTGTGAACCAAAGTTGTATCTGCACTTGCTAAATCAGCCATATCAAACCATGTTTGGGACACAGGCGAATGAATAACATGCATAGACGACGGAGAATCCTCCAACATCAGGGTCAATGGATATCCCTCCACGCTCCGTAAAAGTGTTAGCAAGGAACAACTACCAGTTCCCCCTCCCTCATGCAATGAACCACTACCATCCTGCACTGAACCAGTCCCAGTAGGCTCTGTACGTGTCACTGGTGTCGCATCAGGTTGTCCCTGCTCAGTACCCGATGCCACATTTTGTGGCTCGACCAGATCGGCATGTTGGTCCTCGTCATTCCTACCATTTTGTTGTTCTGCGATTGGCTTTATTGGAGGCCTCTTCCGCAACCACTTCTCCAAGTTACCCAAACAAGCAACTCCCTTGTCGCCAATGTTCCGGACAACGTCCAAGTCAATAGGATCCATCGTCCTCAGCCTCTCAAACAAACCATACTGCAAATTAAACATTCAGATAATGTACTCTAAAAAGTACTCTAAAAAGAAAACAATTAATGTATAAAAACATTCCAAGAAAGTAAGGAAGATTGGTACCGCAATGTCTGTAGCTGCACCAAGTCAACTAACATATCGGATTGTAATCCTATTGTACCACAGTACATATGGATCATTGTCAGGGTATGCAACCGAGTCAGGAAGGTCTACATCACCGTGAGGTACAACATGGTGAAGCCTATTATTCCACATGCTTACTTGAGCACGGTATTTAACACTGTAGTTTTTTGCTCCTGACTTGAAATCCTTTCCGTGCGGCGGTTGTGTACAATCACAAGCATCCGGGATTGTCTGTCGAAAACCAAATTGTCTCATGACTCTGTGAGGCATGTGGTTTTGAACGAAGGGAAAACAGATTAACGGGACCTTGGCCATCCAAATAGCCCTTCCAGCACGACAAATAGGAGGAAGGCTTTCAATCAACTCGTCAGTATACGGCCTCCATATCACCTAGAACATAATTTGTAACCAATAACGTGCATCAATGAATACAGTACATACAATTACATTCAGTGGTACGTCGTCACTGAAATAATGGAATTGTTGTATGTAGGTTCATAACTTCGAAAGGCAAAAAACGTTGAGTCACAAAACAAAACAGAGCATATACAGAAATAAGTTCACAACTTCAGAGAGCACATGAATCTTGCAAGTAAACGAACATTTATCGAGCATGACTTCACTCACAAAACAATTGGAATACGATGCCTAAACAGTTGGTGCACAACTATCTAAAATTGGGAGTAATAGAGATGAAATCTCAAATTTACGATTGTGAAAATGTCCCGAACTACAATAAGCGGTAATGGTTTGCGCAATGTTTTCATATAAAGTAAAAACAAATCCGTACAAAAATTATTTTGTATGAAGACATCATATAGGGCTGTATATGAGGTGTGAAAGTTGAAATTTGTATTTCCAATATATTTTTGCCAAATTAGATGTGTGCTTCTACATTTGAAATGAGACATGTACCAAACACATAGTAGAAATGAGACATGTACCAAACACATATACTATGAAGGGGCTCACATGTTTATTTCCTAAACCACCTCTTTGAACTGCCCAAAAAAACTGCTCATGGACAAAAAAATAAACTGCTTTATTCTCCCCTCTTATGTACTTCCTCAAATCAAATTTTGCAAGAGATTATTCTCAATTGCAGATTTTCCTCTTTTACTCTTTTGTGTAATAAGTTCTTGCAGATTCATTGCACACCCCCGGGAATCTAGCAATTAAGTATTTGAATCGGTCTCACCCTTTGAGGAGAACCCGGTTAGTCATAACTTGTAACTTCCCACATGTACGAGTATTATCAAGTCTCTTCAGATACTATTAGCTACCCACATACCAAATTAACAACCATATAAACCTAAACCAAGAACAAAAATATTTCAAAGTTGACACGTTCGTTACCAACCAGCAATTGTCCACGACATTTTGTGGGAGGACGAAGAAGGTGTTTATATCATATTACTCCCTTGTGTTCTTTCCGGTCCGCAAAACATGTATGTTAAAACTTCATACACTTCCTCAAGTCAACTTCATATAAGAAATGCTAACATCCACTTCGTTTACAGTTTCGTTATTTCTAATATGCTAACAATTGAGGGGTTGCATTTAACAATTACTATTTGCACAAGTATATGCATACCTCATCTGGTTTCTGCAGGTCAAAAAAATGTCTATATGCTCCAAGCACGTGGGCAGCCAAATCAGGATTGTGAAAGTTATCATGCCACCTACACATTTCATAAATGTGTACACATTTATGTCACATATGAAAATGTAATCTTTCAGAACAAGATAAATGAGAAATGTAATTAATTATTACAATTATGTTACCGTACCGTGCACCAAGGGGAGAACCTGTCGGACGAAATCGCTTCCCAAGTAGTCCGGGAGCAAGGTAGGGAAACCTTTCCCACGCCCAAAGCTGTAGAAGAATGAAGGGCCCGCCCACATTATCCGAACCATGTTTACAACCGTGACATAGGTAGTGGTATAGATTTCCCAAACAAGCACTACCCTAACTCCGCACAACTGAAAGATCATCCAGGAGAGTCAAGTAACACAGGTGGACGTAGGAGCCCGAGTAGTCAGGCATAAGAATTCCACCAATCAGCTGTAGAATGTATCCACGAGCCTGCTGCCGAATATTTTCATCCGTATAGCCTGGTTTCAAGTGACCTCTAAACCTTGCCCGCAACCATGTCAATGATATCTTACCACCCTTTATTTCTTTTCTTGTTGTAGACACCCCAATTTGGCCTAACGATTATTTCAAGTCCCACCTTGGGACAATCCCGATGATGAAACGGATACAGTGATTGCTGGTTGCTTCCTTGAGAACCTTAGGACTTTCGGTAAGAACTTTGAGCCACTTAGAGGACCCAATTCAAAGCCATACAGCCTTTCAGACAGAAATACAGAAACCTAGGAGAATCCATCTGTCGGCCGTGACATCGATCCCACGGCCTTAACATCATTTCCTCACCCGAGCAACCTGTTGCTAGCAAAATCTCCCTGAGAGATCAATCCCTCGGCCGCAAGATCTATCCTTCGGCCGAGACATCCATTCCTCGGCCATGATATCCTTTACTCGGCCGCCAGATCGACCTTTTTCCAGACTCTGGAACGTGTTCTGTCAGACGTTTGATCCAACTACACTACCTTCCCGATGCGTTCGGGCTACGCTCAGAGATTACGATGTAGAGTTGGAGATGCATTGCAATTGCAATTACCATCTCGTGATTTGATTGGCCGGAGTGAGTCACCAATTTCCTATATAAAGGGCCTTTGGACTCCGAAAATAAACACACGAAATTAATAGACTTCCACACTCTATCAAGCCACAAAACTCTGCACAAATACTCTCTCAATCCCATACTCCAAAAGCCCTAACCTCCCGAAGGCAGCCGTCAATCCGGCGATCAAACCCCGAAGTTCAAACCCTAACTCTAGGGTTTTCGATTAGGCAATCGGTCAATCACGCCCAATCCAAAGCAATCAAGCAACTGAGGGATCAAGGTGGTGAGGCCCAACGGCCTCTGGTTTGTCTTATTTACTGTCTTTTTGACTAATCGTAGCGTTTTGATTGCCTGTTAATCTTTCTGTCTGGTGTGAGGAAGAACACCGACCGGGGCTTCGATCCCTCGGCCGGTACATCAAATCAGTGTGATTACTCGGCCGTGACATCCATTCACCGGCTGAGTAATCGATCTTCTGGGACATTTTGTTTGCTCTTCTGCTTTCTGATGCATGCTTATTTATCGCACTGGCTCACTTGGCTTACTGTTTAAAGGAATAAATAAACAGACTATGTGTTGGAATTAAACAAAGCTTCTATATGTCTTATGTTGAATGATTATGGGCCAGTCTCACGACTGGGCAAAGAGGGGTGCCTAACACCTTCCCCATATTGTACTTTTGGCTCCCGTATCCAGAATCTCTATCTGTTTTCCCAGTTTTAATAAACTGGGTGGCGACTCTATTTGATGATAACCGTTATCATGTGGCGATGTTTTTAGCCATGGGAATGTCCATGATTTTGGTTTACGAAGCGAGCAACCAATCGAGCAAACAAACATGATCCAATCTGTATGGCGATGCCCCGTTTGGGAGGTGTCTACAGTTTTTGGCGACTCCGCTGGGGATATGAGAGCCATAACCAAAAAGTTCAACATAAGACTAATACATGCCTTGTCTAATTCATTTATCATATGCATCGAGCGGGCAACCCGTTGAGTTCACCTGATATCCCGGCATGACACGGGCTATGTTGGGGGTTCCAGCAAACTCCACAGTCACTCGTACCTAGTGGTATATCAAAAAGGAAATCACCCAATCACCGCCTATAATGGGCTGGAGAGAGGATTGGTGCCCTTTGACGACGGAGCACCCTGAGACTACCAAAACCTTGCATGTTCTAGAAAGCCATAGAACTTATCAAACTAAGACAGGAACCTACAGGCTAGGAGCCTACTTGCATTTTACTTGCAAAAGTTCTTCCTCACACCTTGTATCATTTGTTGTTGTATTAACTCTTTCTATGCAGAAGGGTTGGGATTTTCAACCCAAATCCTAACCCTACACAGGCCGAATACTGACTTCCAGGTATTCTATTTTTCAAGCAGGCACAATAGGTAGGTTAAAGAAGCAACCTCAGCCAGTTTTATACTCTTACAATACCCGAAGTCACGCCAAACAGAGGTCTTTACAGTCATCTCATCGGTCGCCTTCGTCTACCAAGACACTCTCACCGCAACGGTCCCAATCAGTTTCAGGGACTTCGCGGTCGTCTCCTCAACAAACCCGATTATCTACCCAATTCCAAGCCTCACCAAGCAATCTCCCTACCTACACCATGACAGACAATGATGCTACCATCACCGAGCTCCGAGCCCAAATTGCCTATTTACAAGCTGAGAAAGCAGCAAGAGATGCTGAAGACAAGAAAAACGAGGAGGAAGCAGAAAATCCTCATGAAATTATAGAAAACCCTGAATTGGTCAAACAGGTCAAGGAGATCAAGCACGCTTTGGCTCGCTCACAAGGAGACCAAATTCTAGATTTCGAAGGACTCTGCCTCTTTCCAGAATCTCAACTGCCTGAACGGTTCAAAATGCCAAACATCGAGAAATTCAACGGGACTGGTAACCCTACCAGCCATGTCCGCCATGTCATCAACACTCTGAAGCCTATGGGCCTGACCGACGAGCTCATCGCTCAATTGTTTCAAAGAACTCTCACTGGAAGCGCCCTCGATTGGTTTCTCACTTTGGAATTTGTGCACTATCAAACTTGGCCTGAAATTGCTAACGCTTTTGTCAAGCAGTATGCGTACAATGTCCAAATTGAGCTAACTACCTGAGACTTGGAGATGACTAAACAAGAATCCAGTGAGGACTTTGCTACCTTCGTGGCAAGATGGAGAGAAAAGGCTGCCAAGATGAAAAGCCGCCCTTCCGAGGAAGATCAAGTGAGGATAGTTGTCAAGAACCTACAGCCCAAATACCTCATTCACATTTACACTCAAGCTATCACTGACTTCAAACGCCTACACGCCACTGGATTACAAATCGAAGATGGAATCAAGTTGGGCCTCATTGGAAAAGAAGGAACCCCTCCACCCAGAAAAACCTTTCCGACCCGTGCATCTCCTGCCTCCGTCAACACCCTTAACTCAATCTTACCACAAGACCCTTTTCAAGCTAGAAACACGAATCGCCCTCGTCGCAATTTCGACCCACTCTATATGACTCCATCTCAAGCCTTAGCCATCCTAAGCTGTCAAGGGCACCTTAGGCTCTTGAATAATCCACCTCCTCAGCCACCTTATGGCCCGAGCTATGATGCCAATAAGCAATGTGCATACCACCAACACCCTGGACATGAGACAGACCGCTGCATGCGTCTTCGTCATGACATCCAGGATCTCATTGATAGTCAAGCCATAAGACCTCCTAAACCTAACGTACAAACTAATCCACTTCCCGCTCACAACAACGAACCATTGCCTCAAAATATCAATCTCATAAGCCTATCCGATAGCCCCACATATAATCCTACCCTACACATTATTCCAAATACCCAAGCCAAACCATCCCTAATCTTCTCTAAAAATGAGGAATGCTTTGCAACAGGGGGAGAACCCCACATCTATGCCATTGATGATGGGGATTGGTGGTTGGACATGCGTCAAGCCCTGCCAAAGGACCGAACCTGAGGAAGACAGGGTGCTAAGACAACTAAAGAAAATCCAAGCTGATATCTCTATTTGGGGATTACTTATGTCCTCCTACGAGCATCGTAACTCCTTCTTCAAAACCTTGGGAAAAGCCAAAGTTCCCATCGACATCACCCCCGAAGAACTCGTGAGTTTCATAATGGCGTCAAAAGCTCCGAAACCAACGATAGCTTTCACTGACAAGGATCTACCTCCTGAAGGACCTGCACACAACAAACCTCTCTACATTTCACTTAAATGTCTCACCAAATGGATCCCACTGGTCTTGGTGGATAATGGATCTGCTTTAAACGTATGTCCTCAAAGGACCCTCGACAAGCTAGGGGTAAACACCATCGACGTGCGCCCTTCAAGCCAGGGAGTAAGGGGGTATGACAATTCAAAGAGAAGAGTGATTGGGTGTGTCACACTGCCAGTAGAAGTGGAGAAGATCAAAAGGGACGTGGAGTTCCATGTGATGGATATACCAGCCACCTTCAATCTTTTATTAGGAAGGCCTTGGCTACATGACGCTGGGGCAGTACTTTCCACTTTGCATCAAAAAGTCAAATTCGCGGTAGATGGAAGGGTCATAACCATTCTGGGGGATTCATCAATCCGGGCTCATTCTGATACACCTGTCCAAGAGGTAGAAACCGAGGAAACCTTCCTTACTGGATTCAGTCTTGAGGAAGTAACTGCTGTGCAAGCCTTAATGGCTGAGAGAAACTTCTACGTAAGCACCCCCGCCATATGGATGATGAAGAAACAAAAATACCTCCCTGGGTTGGGTTTAGGGAAAAGATCACAAGGCATCTCACAAATGATTGATCCTCCGCATAATCAATACGCCTTTGGTCTTGGCTACACCCCGACAGAAGCCAAGGTAAAAAGGAAGAGAAGCATGGAAAAGGCTAAGGCAAGAGGAAGCAGGGTCAAAGAAGAGAAACTCGTGATCCCAAAAACGCTTAATGGCTGGTTTGTAAGAGAAGGAGAAGACTTTCCATTCTGTGGCTTCGCAGAGACATGGGAAGACGAAGTTACCAAGCAACGGTACCCTGGAATGCAAATCTTCTTTGATCAAGAATGGACCGACAGTGATTTGGAAGAAGAACCAACCAATTCATCTCCTACTCCCGAAGACTGGATTGAGGTGCTAGCTGAATTTGACCTAAAGATTCTGTTTGGCAAAGAGGGTGAAGAAGAGTATAAAACTGCAAAAGGAAAAGGAGCCACTCCCGAGATACTGCAGTAAATCGCATGACAAAAACATTGCTTTCATTTCCTAAAGACAAGTTAGGACATGTTTTGGGCCCCTGTTTGGGCATTATCTACGATTAAATAAATGCTCATTTTATCACTTCTATGCTTGACAAATGATTCCATCTTTAAGAAGTGATTGCTATACACTACAATCTCTCTGCCATAGATAAAAGGATTTTAAGAATCTAATTCTTTATGTTACCAAAAGGAAAGAAGGGACGAACCCGGATTACTTAGAACTAGGTTTTTATCAAAACTCAGGAAGAAGACGCTATCTCCGTGAGAACACTTAGGGTTAGCTTGCCCATTGTGAAAGTACAAACGTAACAGGAGATTCATAAAAACATCTCCATCAGATTCCTCTCCAAAACACCAAAACCCTCTTGAGAGAAAAATGCTCGTTGGGTAAAATATACACCCAAGCAAAAGTAAGAGCAGAGCCTGCTAGGACAAAGAAAAAGCGAAAAATGCAGCCTAGGCAAAAGTTAAGGCATTCGAAGGAAAGCTCGCTAGGGACTCAACCTCTATCAGGTAACCTAGGCAAAACTTAGAGCATGAGAGAAAGAAAAACCAAGAGTGAAAACCCAACCCCCAAAGGTGGTGATCTTGGAACTACGTAAAAGGCCTGATTCCCTGATTGGGATACGTAGGCAATCTCGCGTCGAGATGCGGCCCAAACATTTGGAGAGAAGAAAGACAATACCAAAAGGTTTGTACTCAATGATAGGCATAGCTAACCCTGCGTATTGAGCTCGCAAAGGATGAGTTAGTCATTTTCCAGAGAATTGGCAAAAACAAAGACACGTAAGAATCATCGTTCGTCCTCTCTGACTCAAAAGTCGTCGACATAAGGGACCAAGCATTCTAACAATCCCAAAACATGGCAAAGAGATTGTAGGAACAGCAAAAGCAAATAAAGAGCCTGAATCAAATTCAAGTGTAAGAAGGGAAAAACGCCACTTGGCTAAAAGCAAAAATCCAACTTCTTTAGGAAATAGAAGTAGCGGCCGAAGAATAGAACCCTCGGCCGAGTGATCCATTCCTCGGCCCATGTTTAAATCCAGACATTCTCAAAACTTTAAAAAAATAGTGCATAAGTATCTAATTTCCCATACACGCTGAGGATGCTTCAAACACAAACAAAATAAATACAAAATACAAAATTATCTGTTTTTAGGGCTAACAAATACAGGTACAAGAAAGGAAAGGCTAGCTACTGCCCACGACCCTTCTTGGGCGCATGACGAAAATGCTCAGGAACTGAGACACTGATCCTTTGTCCCTCACCAGCCGCGGCATCTCCATCACCAGCTCCAGTACTCCCACCCTCGCTGACTCCGGCACTCTGAGTAACTGACACTGTCGGTACCCGCTCCGCCTCAAGCTGCAGAGACACAGGATATAGGCATTCAGTTTCACATGAAACGTAAGATGGAGAAAGAAGAAATCAAAGGGTGTATACCGCAGCTATTCGGCCACGCTGCCGTCGAGCCAAAGCCTCTGCACTCTGGAAAGCACGCAACCATTCCTGAACCACCTCAGCGGGTACCTGCAGAGGAAGCAATCGCATATACAATCAAATAAGCAAGGAATGCTGAAGGAAACCAAAGCAGAATCTACAATATTACCTGCTGAATTCCGGCAGGAAGCACGTAGAACTGCGTAGTACACGGTGTCAGTGGCAAACGCTCCTCTTCTCCATTTGCATTGTGGAAAGAAATGAAACTGGGGGCCCGTGGCCAAACAGGAGGAGCAGCAGCAGCAGTAGTGGTAGGAAGGGTCAACGAGGCCGAACGAAAGGCTGAGTAATCTCCCACTACGAGAAAACTCATGGCTGGCTGTCTCTCAAGAGCGAGTAGCAAGCCCTCCCCGGTCAAAAGATGGGTCGATCTCATACCAACAGGAGGAAGGAGAGGAACAAGCTGCAACGCCTCAGAATGTGGAAAGTACTGACTCGCTACCCTCTCTCCAAGATACCAGGCTCTCGAAAATGGCCCCTCCAGAAGGAAGTGCTGGCTGTCTAATGCCCGAGCAGAGGTCAACTCCAGAGGAGCATCATCAAGTAGCACGCCCCATGGGTCAAAACGTACCTATAACAAGGGAAATAGCATCAAAATGACAGAATGAGGAAATTGCACGAAAATCAGAGGATAAAGAGATGTCATACCTGATCCACCGTTAGGCGATCCAAAACTCGCCTCCAAGCCAGCAAGTCCATGGCAGGCGACCGTGACTTCCGAACCCCTTTCAACCAACGGGCTGCCCGTGGAACAAACCTAGGCTCACTATGCCTAGTCGAAGGAGGAAACTGCAACAAGTGATCAAAAGCCCAGAGCTACAAGCAAAGACGGAAAACATGAATGAACAAAGATAGAAGCAACAAGTAAATAACGCAGAAATCAAAATGTATACCTCAAGAATACGGTGGTGTCCGCCGAGCGACAAACTAACCCCCCGGGAACAAGCACTGAGGTGTCCGTACAACGTGGCTAGGGCAGGAGTTCCCCAATCAAACTCTGTATGGTCTCTAAGTGCACCAAAGCAGCCAAGAACTGGACATGTACCGAATTCTCCTTGTTGCAAAACAAAGTTTGCCCAAGGAGATAAAGCAGGAAAGCTCGTACCAGCTGAGAAAGAGGAATCTCCGTCAGGATATCAACTTGATCAAACTCCTCCCGAAGCCAGGTATATGTGATATGACCACTCTCTGACACAATGGGAACCTTCCCCAAAAGATATCCAAGGGCACCCTTCCGCTCATGGATCCGCGGGTCGATTGGAAGAGGATCGCCGCCAACTCTCAGGCCTGTAAGCAAAGCAAAGTCACCCGGAGTGATCGTCATCTCCCCAGCCTCCGGAAGGTGGAAAGTGTTGGTGGTATCCCACCACCACTCGACCAAGGATGTGGTCAATCCCAACTCCGCCTTCGGAAGATGGAAACCAAGTATCAAGGGCTCGAAGCTAGCCAAAGCAACCGCATCCTTAGCTTCCTGAGGAAGCCTCTCATACCACTCAAACGCCTGGGGGCAGCTTCCCCACACGCGCAGCCTCTCGTTCGCCTGACAAAATACGAAGAAGGAATCAAATACGCAAGATATCGCCTATACAGGGGGCAACTTCTAGAACTCAAACTCCCTATCAAAATATCAAATTATCACTCTGCGAAATCTTATATACAAAAATCATTTGACAGGATAAAATTCTACCTTCATGTTGGTGAAACCAAGGTGCTGCTCTGGCTCCCTGTGCAAGACCTCAGGTGGGATGTCACTGAGGGGAGGACGGTATCGCAGGGAACCACCACGCCCGACCAAGTGAACCTGAGGAGCATAAGTGGCGACGTCAAACGGTGGAAGAATATCACCACCCACATCAGTAGAAACCTCGGGTTCAACCCCGGGAGGAATGGGTTGCGAGGAACTTCCCCCAATAGTGGCTCTGCGCCGACTTGAACGAAGAACGCGGGAACTTGAAACCCCACCAAGAATCGCGGCTTCAACGGCCGGAGCTTTGCCCGTGTCCCTAGGCACGGCAGGAACATTAGATGACGGAGGAGGAGGCGGTGATGAAGCCATGACAGCCGAAACCATGGTGGCAAAAAGGGGAAGGCAACGGCGGCGGCCGACGAGGAGAAAGAGAAGGGGCGGCGGCGATCGCTCGAAGCGGGAGAAGAGGATGAGGGATAGTAAGGGAAGAATGACCCGTGAGATCGATTAAGTTTAACTTAAATCGATTTTCTGGCTTTTGGCTATCTCACGGCCGATACATCGATTCCTCGGCCGAGACATCAATCCTTCGGCCGAGAGATCGATCTCCTGGCCCTCCTAATCAATTTCCTTCAGTCCCAGTAGATTTTGCTCAGTGCACCGACTCAAGCCATCATGGATTCTGGGTCCTCAACCAACCAAGTAGCCTTGGGGGCATCCCCAAGCCAACGCAGCATAATCAAAACTAGCCTTGGGAGCATGCCCAAGCATCGAAGGTCTCCCTCTCTCCACAAACTGTTGGCCAAAGCAAGTTGAATCACCCAGCAGCTTTGCGCCCATATCCATTATCAAAGAATTCAGCAGCGCCGTGCCCGTGTTCACCCATATCAACTCACCTAGCAGCTCTACGCTTGCCATTCCAGCAACCATACAACCATCAATTCACTCAGCAGCTCTACGCCCTCATCTATCAACTCAGTGGCTCGAAGCCCATTACCTTAACAGGCTCGAAGCCTGTGTCTACCATCTCAGCGGCTCCAAGCCCTTAACAGGCTCTACGCCCGTTATCTCACCAAAGCGGCTCTGCGCCCACCATATCAACATGGCTCGAAGCCGTAACAACCAATTCAGCGACTCTAAGCCCACCGTTTCAACTGGCTCGAAGCCATAGCAATCAACTCAGCGGCTCGAGGCCCATTATCGACAGGTTCTACGCCTGTACTTATTCACTCATTCAGCAGCTCTGTGTTCGCTATCACGGCAACAGGCTCTACGCCTGTAATCACTCAACTTAGCGGCTCCAAGCCCATTATCTCAACTGGCTCGAAGCCGTAACAACCAACCCAGCGGCTCTAAGCCCATTGTCTCAAACTGGCTCAAAGCCGTACACAATCAAGTTCTTAACAGGCTCGAAGCCTGTGTTCATCATCTCAAACTAGCTCGAAGCCGTAAACAAGAACCAGGCTCTATGCCGCCCCAACAATCAAGACATCTATTCTCAGGCTCTACGCCTGAATGCTAAAAAATCTACCATTTTTGAATGCTCAAGCTCTACGCTTGGATGCCCAACCACTGTGTACTGGATGCTCAAGTTATACACTTGAACGCTCAAGCTCTACGCTTGGATGCCCAACCTCTGCGTACTGGGACGCTCAAAGCCTGTACTTTGAATGCTCGGATTCTGCCGTCCGAATGCTCGAGCTCTACGCTCTGAATGCTCAAGTCGGGAACTTGATAGAAGCTCTAAGCTTAAAAGCAAACACACACGCACGGGCCCGTGCACATATTGCATTATCACATCGAGTCTGCATCATCATATCTGTTCACATCTAACAAAACATCATCACACATATACACTCTGCATATCTCTCATGAAACAGGTCAACCCTGCAATCAACCGGCACTATGCCTCGATTTTATCGATCGGTTCAGCGCCTCGATCCTTTGGCTCCACGCCAACACTTATGATGGAAAAGCTCCGTGCGCAGACCATCAGAATGCAACCAGCTCTACGCTTCCATTCAAATCACGTCAAGCTCTAAGCTCCGACAACCCAGGCCTTCACCTCAAGACTACATGCAGGCTCCACGCCTCAAATCACTTCAGGCTCCGCGCCTCAGTTCCTTCACCTCAAGCCCTTGCCAGCTCCGCGCTTCGATTCCATCAAGCTCCAAGCTCACCTCAGGCCTTTGCCTCATAAACACAGCAGGCTCCACGCCTCAATCCAATCACCGCAGGCTCTCGCCTTATGATCAACACCAGCTCTACGCTTCGGTTCATATCACGTCAAGCTCTAAAGCTCCGACAACTCAGGCCCTTGCCTCATAACCACAGCAGGCTCCACGCCCCAATCACCTCAGGCTCTCGCCTTATGATCAACACCAGCTCCGCGCTTTGGTCCTATCCAATCTCCTCAGACCTTCGCCTCAAGACTCGGCTTCGTGCCTCGGTTCCTCATCACCAAAGCTCCGTGCTCAGCCATTATCACTGCCCCGCCCCATCTCAAAACAAACCGCCCAACTCATCCACAGGATGGTTTGGATTCCTCCCTTACATCAATTCCTTCAGCTCATTCGCAAGGATAGGCTACCCGAGCCCCTTTCAGGCAAAGTAAGGATGATCAAGAAAAGCAAACCACCTACTCATCTACCCCAAAATACTAAGGAAGCTCTCCAAAACTCCCCCTGTAGCCGCTCCTTATTTCCAAAACCTGCTCTCAGTATCGTCGCCCACTACGGCGGCTTTTAAGCCCTAAGGTTGTCTAACCCTCCAAACTTATTTTGCCCGAACTACTACGATTGGTATGAATTTCCCTTGTGGAATACGTGGGCAGCCCGTCCCGACCATAACAAAACCTTTTTAAAACCCTTGGAATAGTGGTTTGGACCAAATTGAGTTGCTTACGACTCTTACTCAAACATGTCTCGCGATCCGTCTGAGTTCAATCAAAGAGGGGCATCTAGACACCCCAATTTGGCCTAACGATTATTTCAAGTCACCTCCTGGGACAATCCCGATGATGAAATGGATACAATGATTGCCGATTGCTTCCTTGAGAACTTAGGACTTTCAGTAAGAACTTTGAGCCACTTAGGACCCAATTCAAAGCCATCGGGTATGAACAATCTGTAAGCCTTCAGAGAATCCATCATCCGTGCCGCCGTGACATCGATCCACGGCCCTAACATCATTTCACCCGAGCAACCTTCAGCTAGCAAAAATCTCCCTCGAGATCAATCCGCGCAGATCTATCCTTGGCGAGACATCCATTCTCTAGCGTGATATCGCCTCGGCGCCCAGATCGATTTTCCCGCACTCGGGTTCGTTCTGCCCGAGCACTTGATCCAACTACCTTCCGATGCTAGTTAGCTCGCCGTTCGAGATTAGAGATGCATTGCAATTGCAATTACCATCTCGTGATTTGATTGGCTGGGTGAGTCACCAATTGCCTATATAAAGGGCCTTTTGACTCAAAATAAACACACAAAATTTAGTATACACACTCTTTCAAGCCACTCTGCTCTCTCAATCCCATACTTCAAAGCCCCAACCTCCGCAGCCAGCCAATCCGGCGATCAAACCCCGAAGTTCAAACCCTAACTCTAGGGTTTTCGATTAGGCAATCAGTCAATCACGCCCAATCCAAAGCAATCAAGCAACTGAGGGATCAAGGTGGTGAGGCCCAACGGCCTCTGGTTTGTCTTATTTATTGTCTTTTTGACTAATCGTAGCGTTTTGATTACCTGTTAATCTTTCTGTCTGGTGTAAGAAGAACACCGACCGGGGCTTCGATCCCTCGGCCGGTACATCAAACTAGTGTGATTACTCGGCCGTGACATCCATTCACCGGCCGAGTAATCGATCTTCTGGGACATTTTGTTTGCTCTTCTGCTTTCTGATGCATGCTTATTTATCGCACTGGCTCACTTTGCTTACTGTTTAAAGGAATAAATAAACAGACTATGTGTTGGAATTAAACAAAGCTTCTATATGTCTTATGTTGAATGATTATGGGCCAGTCTCACGACTGGGCAAAGAGGGGTGCCTAACACCTTCCCCTTATTGTACTTTTGGCTCCCGTATCCAGAATCTCTATCTGTTTTCCCAGTTTTAATAAACTGGGTGGCGACTCTATTTGATGATAACCGTTATCATGTGGCGATGTTCCTAGCCATGGGAATGTCCATGATTTTGGTTTACGAAGCGAGCAACCAATCGAGCAAACAAACATGATCCAATCTGTATGGCGATGCCCCGTTTGGGAGGTGTCTACACTTGTTTCGTCCGGAACATCCCACAACAAACGCTCACACAAACCATTCCAATCTTTCTTGTTAAGAATCGTCCCGACAACCGGTTCTCCATCAATAGGTACCCCGAGCAACACCTCGACATCTTGCAAAGTAACAGTCCACTCGCCTGTCAAGAAGTGGAACGTGTGAGTCTCCGGCCTCCAACGCTCAAGTAATGCAGTGACTAAGGCTAGGTCGATGGAGATAAAAGGCATGTCAAGAAGACCACCAAAACCAGCCTGCCGAATACATTGAGCAACTAGTTCCTCCGGGGGTTTCAACTTCTTCAGATTTGCTTCACTCCGTCGAACAACAACCGGCTTACAATCAAGTGGCCGGTCACCCTGCAAAAATTTGTCATATAATTGACAATGCAACCGAGTTTGACAGAAACTTACGATTATAACATCACAACATGGGTGTTTATATTTTGTTGAATACATACAAGTGTTAACTTACATTGTTTTTCCATATAGCATGGGAGCGATGGAATTCCTGAAACCGCAATAAACTACGGTCACCAGGTCCCTCCGTAATAATTTCCTCATGCTCCTCCATATCCTTTGATTACAAAATAACACATAAAAAACAATAAGTCAATATATATGTCATATTGAATGATAAAACTCGTAATTATTCAATACGCTTTCCCCATTCGCCACAAATAGCTTATGCTATAGCAATACCAATAGATGAAATTGGTTTGAAGGACACGTACACGAGGGAAAGCGCTTATCAATAATTAACTGAACAGAATAGTGCAAAACGTGTAATTAATTTTAAGAATCTAAAGTCAACGGCCAATGGAAATATAACACGCAGTTCAACTTCTTATCAAAACAGATGGTTGAGATTTGTTATATCCCATACGCATATCTACGAACATGGAAGAAATGTGTACAAAGTAGCATTGAAAAAGGGTTAAATATCTACTTTCCCCTCCAACTATTCCAATTTTAGTAACTTCCCCCTCCAACTACCATTTCAAGCTATTTCCCCCTCCCACTTTCAAAACGTCAGCCACTCCATCCAATCCTTAATTCCCGTCCAATTCATGGACGGAAAACCAACAGCTCTAACCCCCTCATCCAATTGAAGGGATTTATGTCTTTAACCTACCAATATGCCAATATAAATGTATGTATATCCGTTTCCAGTTAAAACCCCCTCATCCTCGTCTGCATTTGAAGTCCCCATTCCAATCCACGAACAGAGACCTTATTCCTCTCTCTCTCTCTCTCTCTCTGTATTTCACGATCCAGGTTGTAGGTTTTGAGATTGAGAAAATGTTTTATCCGGACTACCCGGTTTATCCCATTTGTGTCCGGATGTCCAATAAACCGAAGCCGCGTCATCCATTTGCACAACCGGAAGCTCTTCCACGCGAAGAGGCATTATGCCTGTACTGTGTGCCCTTCAACTTATGATTTCCAACTATTTTGGTGGAACCTTTGGTTTAGCTTCAACTGGTAGTTGGAGGGGGAAGTAGATATTTAACCCTTTAAAAACATGGAAATCCTCTGCTACAAACATATTTGCCGAACCCTTACGCTGTTTCACTCTAACATGCACATTGACTCTCCCTGCGAACCTCTCAAAATGAACCTCTGAAAATTAAGCTTCATACAGACAGTTGAAGTCGAATTTCATTATACAAGTTGATTTTACATTGACAAAATCGCATAACCCTCAACAAATACCTGTTGAACTACAGAATTCGAACTTTCACAACCTACCGAAGACAACAGTAAATACATAGTTTGAAGCCCTAAACGCACTATACGATCCAATGCCTAACTGGTTTTATGTCGGCACTTTGTACGAAACGCATATAGAAAAGCTAATTTATGTATGGGTATATACGTATGAAATTGTACATATATGTACCATATATACAAGACAGAGAGAGAGAGAGAGAGAGAGAGGCAGACAGAGAGACTTACAGTGAGAGAGAGAGAGAGAGAGAGAGAGAGAGAGGGAGGTCAATGGTGGGAGATGATAATGGAATTGGTGGTGGTCGGTGGTGGGGTCAGTCAGATCGCCGATCGATCGACGGGAGGAAACAACAGAAATTGACAGGAGAGGAGGGCGAATAGGGGCCCCGGAGAATATTCGCGCAGTCCAAATATGCGCTAAATTGGAATAAGGAATATAGGAGTTGAGGTTTTTAGGGTTTGAAATGTTGGGTTGAAATTTGTTTTTTGTTTTTGTTTTTGAAAGATGGACATTATTGATTATTACGTTTCATTTACGATTCGTACTTACAACAAAAATTGAAGGGATGGGCATTTCATAAACGAGCTAAAAAGAATGGCACCATCACCATAAAAAGGGGATCGATTTTGTTTGTCTATATTTTGCTTGTGTACATTTTCCACTCCACTAGTAGCGCACTTGATTATGTATTGGCCCTATTTATTTTCAACAACTCGAACTTTCTTTTTAAAATTACCAATTTTTTTTTTTTTTTACTTTGGCAATTTCTTTTTGTAAGACAGCCAACTACAAAGCTTACCACTCTGAAATGCCCCATATTTTCAACTTAACCGTAAATGTAACGGGCATTTCATAACAAATACATGACACTTTGAAGGAATTATGTCACGAGAAGAGAGAAACAATTTACACATACATGTAATCCATTAATTGACCCGACAAGTATAATTGTTATCCCTGTCTACATAGTCAATACACATACGTGCAAGCTAGCTATAGTGTTTGGGTGCTTGTTCCAAGTTCATAAGTTTTGGGTTCCACTCCTCTAACACCCACTAACATTTTCATTTTGTAGTGCAAAGATTTTAGATTTTCTTATCACGACAAGAAACATTAAACATTACAAAGGATAAGGTAATGGGATCACAACGGCACCACAATGCTAACATTCGAACTATGCTAGCACCCTACGCACGCACCAATCATATGCCATAACCCGCTCCAAAAGAGGTACAGGGTTGGCGAGCATTCAACCTAACAAGCTTAAAGAAAAAACAACAAAGTGTAACAAAACTGCGATTCCCATTCTGCAAACACAAACATGCCCAAATCCTCGTCGAAATAGTAGACCAAGGCCGTTGTCCCAATTGGAGAATTGATATCTTCATTCATCCACAACTCCAAAAGATTAAAATAGCATTTGGTAGTATATAGGATATTGGTCCATAAATTTTTCAAGCTGAATATCTGTGGGCTATCACTCTTTCATTTGATGTGTCCGTGGAGTCGTGGGACTCGAGATCATATAAAACAAATCAGCAGCTTCTTTGAGTTACCTGCACCAGCAGAAACAAAACTGGACAGCAAGGCAAAAAAAGGACATTCCACCAACAAAATGCCCTTGCAACAAAATTGAGACACCCATGGTCGAGCAACAAAATGGTCTACCTAATAGAGCCAAACCTGGACAACAAAACAATGATATTGCCAACAAATGCCCAACAATGAAACTTGGACAACATTCCAAATCATAGAAACGGCCAACAGTATTAACGAAAGTGCAACCCTCATTGTAAATGAAAGTACACGCAATTAAAAGATACAAGTTCAGTTTAGAATCTGCAAAGTTGTGACCATATCAGATACATGAAGCTGAAGTATTACAGACATTTCAGATATGAATATATGAAAGTCCATCCACCAGCAGTTTGGCTTACTCCTTGTCACAGAAACCACTGAAAGCTAACATTTCCTCGTCTATGGAATGAACACTAATAACCAAAGTGCAACCATCATTGTAAAAGAAGATACAGACAAGAATACGAAGATACAAGTTCACCAAATATTGTCTAATCCACATCAATTACTTCCTTCGTTGCTACATCATTGCCGATGATCTCGTTGAACTTCTTAATGGCCGCGGCATATGGTACACCCCAATTTTTGGCTACTTGATCACGGAAGATTGTCCAATTGCAAGCAATTGGCGGCATGGGGGAACCGTTCTTAAGAAACACCTGCCGTTGTAGATTTTTTCGAAAAAAAGAAAACAAAAACAGAATTTCACTTCAACACCATTGACCACGTACAAATGTTAAGACACAAAATCCAATAAACATACCTGTACAAAGTGCCCACCATCAACAAATCCAATAGCAATAACCTTTCGCCTCATGGAGGGTAAGGGCTTCGATCGAAGGGGAAGGAACGTAAGGCATTGGTTTTTTGATAAGTGGACGAGGACACAATTATAAGTAGACGCTATCAAGTGACCCATGTCCGGCATTGTCATCCACTTACCCATTGGTGCGGGACTTTCGGAGCAATTTAATATGAAATGTAATTCCCAAGCCCTCCGAGTCGTAGCTGCCACTTTTTCATACAGCAAAAAATTTGTATCCAACTCTTGTAGCAAATCTTTCCTTACCTCTTTCCACCCATGCTCACCACCACAATCCTCGTTCATGAAAGCCGATATCGCCCGGAACCCACAATTCCTATCAGACTCAACATCCTTAACCGATTCAATATACGGTCGTATCGGTTCCGGGAACTGATTGATGAAGTCAGATGTCGAAGCATGTGCAACTTTTGCTTTGGCTCTTGAATTGCTTCCGGGAACTGATTGATGAAGTCAGATGTCGAAGCATGTGCAACTTTTGCTTTGGCTCTTGAATTGCGCCGCGATTTCTGGTTCACATCGTCCACGGATTGAAGGGAGGCTTGTGGTGCAATGGGTTGGGCTCTTGGATTGCACCGTCGTTTCCCTTTTACACCCTCTGAGGATTGAAGCGAGGCTTCTGGTTGAACAGGTTGGGCTGTTGGATTGCACTGCAGTTTCCCTTTGACACCCTCCACGGATTGAAGTGAGGCTTGTGGTGCAACAACTTGGACTTTCGGATTGCACGGCGGTTTGTCATTCACATCCTCCACAGATTGAAGGGACGCTTGTGGTGCAACAAGTTGGGCTTTTGGATTGCGCCGTGGTGTCTGTTTCACTGCATTCGGATTTCCATTTTTTTCAAGGGAGGCCAGCACGTGCTCAAACTCCGAAGGATCCCTACGCGTAGAATTTCGTACCTGTAGACACCTCCCAAAAGGGCATCGCCATACAGATTGATCACATTTGTTTGCTCGATTGGTTGCTTGCTTCGTAAACCAAAATCATGGACATTCCCATGGCTAGGAACATCGCCACATGATAGCGGTTATCATCAAAACAGAGTCGCCACCTAGTTTATTAAAACTAGGAAAACAGATAGAGATTCTGGATACGGGAGCCAAAAGTACAATAAGGGGAAGGTGTTAGGCACCCCTCTTTGCCCAGTCGTGAGACTGGCCCATAATCACTCAACATAAGACGTATAGGTGCTTTGTTTAATTCCAACACATAGTCTGTTTATTTATTCCTTTAAACAGTAAGCAAAGTGAGCCAGTGCGATAAATGAAGCATGCATCAAAAAGCAGAGAAGCAAACAAACTGTCCCAGGAGATCGATTACTCGGCCGGTGAATGGATGTCACGGCTGAGTAATCATACTGGTTTAATGTACCGGCCGAGGGATCTAAGCCCCGGTCGGTGTTCTTCCTCACACCAGACAGAAAGATTAACGGATAATCAAAACGCTACGGTTAGTTAGAAATACAGTAAATAAGACAAACCAGAGGCCGTTGGGCCTCACCACCTTGCTCCCTCAGTTGCTTGATTGCTTTGGATTGGGCGTGATTGATTGATTGCTTGATTGAAAACCCTAGGGTTAGGGTTTGAACTTCGGGGTTTGATCGCCGGATTGACGGCTGCCTTCGGGAGGTTAGGGCTTTTGAAGTATGGGATTGAGAGAGTATTTGTGCAGAGTTTTGAGGCTTGAAAGAGTGTGAAGGTATATCAATTTCGGAACCCAAAGGCTCCTTTATATAGGCATAGGGATGACTCACTCCGGCCAATCGCAATGCACGATAAAAATTGGAGTTAGAGTGTGATTCTAACTCTCCATGGCAATCCTCTAATGTAGCCCGAACGCATCGGGAAGGTAGTGTAATCGGATCAAACGTCTGACAGAACACGTTCCAGAGTCTGGGAAAAGGTCGATCTGGCGGCCGAGTAAAGGATATCACGGCCGAGGAATGGATGTCTCGGCCGAAGGATAGATCTTGCGGCCGAGGGATTGATCTCTCAGGGAGATTTTCTAGCAACAGGTTGCTCGGGTGAAGAAATGATGTTAAGGCCGACAGATGGATTCTCCTAGGCTTCTGCATTTCTGTCTGAAAGGCTGTATGGCTTTGAATTGGGTCCTCTAAGTGGCTCAAAGTTCTTACCGAAAGTCCTAAGGTCCTCAAGGAAGCAATCAGCAATCATTGTATCCATTTCATCATCGGGATTGTCCCAAGGTGGGACTTGAAATAATCATTAGGCCAAATTGGGGTGTCTACAGATGCCCCTCTTTAATTGAACTTAGACATGTTTGAGTAAGAGTCAAAGCTGTAAAAAGCAACTCAATTTGGTCCAACCACTATTCCAAGGGGTTTTTCAAAAAAGGTTTTTGTTATGGTCAGGCCGGGAGGCTGCCTACGTATTCCACAAGGGAAATTCAGACCAATCGTAGTTCAGGCGAAAAATAAAAGAAAAAGTTTTGGAGGGTTAGAGACAGAAGACGTACCTTAGGGCTTTAAAAAGCCGTAGTGTGACGTACCTAGACTGAGCCAGGGTTTTGGCGAAGAGTAGTTGAAGGAGCGGTGGGGAAGTTTTGCGGAGAGCTTCCTTAGTATTTTGGGGTAGATCAGTACACGGCAGGTGCGTTTGCTTTTATTGATCACCCTTACTTTGACTGAAAGGAGCTCGGTAGAGTAGCCTATCCTTGCGAATGAGCTGGAAGGAATTGATGTAATGGGGTGGAATCCAAACCATCTGCTGGGATGAGTTGAACGCCGTTTGTTTTTTAGATGGGGGGCGCAGGGCCAGTAACATAGAGCACGGAGCTTTGGGGACAAGGGAACTGAGGCACGGAGCCGGTTGTAGTCATGAGGCGAGAGCCTGAAGAGTGATGGTTTTTGACGTGGTGGAACCGAGGCACGGAGCCGGTCGTAGTCAGAAGGCGAGAGCCTGGGGTGATTGGTTTTTGACGTGGTGGAACCGAGGCACGGAGCCGATTGTTGTCATAAGGCGAGAGCCTGGGGTGATTGGTTTGAGGCGTGGAGCCTGCTGTGATCATGAGGCGAGGGCCTGAGAAGATTGGATTGAGGCATGGAGCCTGTTGCAGTTTTGAGGCGAGGGCCTAAAGTGAGCTTAAAGCTTGATGGGACCGAAGCGCGGAGCTGGTATTGATCATAAGGCGAGAGCCTGAGGTGTCGGAGCTTGGAGCTTGACGTGATATGAACCGAAGCGTAGAGCTGGTTGCATTCTGATGGTCTGTGCACGGAGCTTTCTCGTCATATGTTGTAGACACCTCCCAAGCGGGGTATCGCCATACAGATTGGTCACGTTTGTTTGCTCGATTGGTTGCTCGTTTCATAAACCAAAATCATGGACATTCCCATGGCTAGGAACATCGCCACATGATAACGGTTATCATCAAATAGAGTCGCCACCCAGTTTATTAAAACTGGTAAAATAGATAGAGATTCTGGATGCGGGAGCCAAAAGTCCAATAAGGAGAAGGTGTTAGGCACCCCTCTTTGCCCAGTCGTGAGACTGGCCCATAATCATTCAACATAAGACGTGTAGATGCTTTGTTTAATTCCAACACATAATCTGTTTATTTATTCCTTTAAACAGTAAGCAAAGTGAGCCAGTGCGATAAATAAGCATGCATTAGAAAGCAGAGAAAGCAAATAAACTGTCCCAGGAGATCGATTAATCGGCCGGTGAATGGATGTCACGGCCGAGCAATCACACTGGTTTGATGTACCAGCCGAGGGATCGAAGTCCCGGTCGGTGTTCTTCCTCACACCAGACAGAAAGATTAACGGATAATCAAAATGCTACGGTTAGTCAAAAATACAGTAAATTAAGACAAACCAGAGGCCGTTGGGCCTCACCACCTTGATCCCTCAGTTGCTTGATTGCTTTGGATTGGGTGTGATTGATTGATTGCTTGATCGAGAACCCTAGGGTTAGGGTTTGAACTTCGGGGTTTGATCTCCGGATTGACGGCTACCTTCGGAAGGTTAGGGCTTTTGGAGTATGGGATTGAGAGAGTATTTTGACAGAGTTTCGTGGCTTCATTGAGTGTGTAGGTCTACCAATTTCTGTGTGTTTATTTCGGAGCCCAAAGGCTCCTTTATATAGGCATAGGGGTGACTCACTCCGGCCAATCAAATCATGAGATGGCAATTGCAATTGCAATGTATCTCTAACTCTACGTCGTAATCTCTGAGCGTAGCCCGAACGCATCGGGAAGGTAGTGTAGTTGGATCAAACCAAACGTCTGACAGAACGTTCCAGAGTCTGGAAAAAGGTTGATCTGGCGGCCGAGTAAAGGATCTTGCGGCCGTGGAATGGATGTCTCGGCTGAAGGATAGATCTTGCGGCCGAGGAATTGATCTCTCAGGGAGATTTTGCTGGCAACAGGTTGCTCGGGTGAGGAATTGATGTTATGGCCGTTAGATCGATGTTACGGCCATCAGATGGATTCTCCTAGGCTTCTGTATTTCTGTCTGAGAGGCTGTATGGCTCTGAATTGGGTCCTCTAAGTGGTTCAAAGTTCTCACCGAAAGTCCTAAGGTCCTCAAGGAAGCAATCAGCAATCACTGTATCCGTTTCATCATCGGGATGGTCCCAAGGCGGGACTTGAAATAATTGTTAGGCCAAATTGGGGTGTCTACAGATGCCCCTCTTTGACTGAACTCAGACGGATCGCGAGACATGTTTGAGTAAGAGTCAAAGCTGTAAAAAGCAACTCAATTTGGTCCAACCACTATTCCAAGGGTTTTTCGAAAAAGGTTTTGTTATAGTCGGGCCGGGAGGCTGCCTACGTATTCCACAAGGGAAATTCAGACCAATCGTAGTTCAGGCAAAAAATAAAAGAAAAAGTTTTGGAGGGTTAGAGACAGAAGACGTACCTTAGGGCTTAAAAAGCCGTAGTGTGACGTACCTAGACTGAGCCAGGGTTTTGGCGAAGAGTAGTTGAAGGAGCGTGGGGCTACCGGGGGAGTTTTTGCGGAGAGCTTCCTTAGCTATTTTTGGGTAGATCAGTACACTGCTGGTGCGTTTGCTTTTCTTGATCATCCTTACTTTGACTGAAAGGAGCTCGGTAGAGTAGCCTATCCTTGCGAATGAGCTGGAAGGAATTGGGGTGGAATCCAGACCATCTACTGGGGATGAGTTGGATGCCGGCTTGCTTTTGAGACGTGAGGGGCACAGGGCCAGTAACTGGAGCACGGAGCTTTGGTGATGAGGGGACCGAGGCACGGAGCCGGTTGTAGTCATGAGGCGAGAGCCTGGAGAGTGATAGAATCGAGGCGTGGAGCCTGTTGCAATCTTGAGGCGAAGGCCTGAGGGGATTGGATTGATAAGACCGGAGCGCGGAGCTGGTGTTGATCATAAGGCGAGAGCCTGTGGTGACTAGATTGAGGCGTGGAACCTACTGTGGTTATGAGGCGAAGGCCTGAGGTGAGCTTAGAGCTTGATGGGACTGAAGCGCGGAGCTGGTATTGATCAGGAGGTGAGATCATGAGGTGTCAGAGCTTTGAGCTTGACGTGATGAACTGAAGCGCGGAGCTGGTGTAAGGCAAGGGCCTAAGTTGTCAGAGCTTAGAGCTTGACGTGATTTGAACCGAAGCGTAGAGCTGGTTGCATTCTGATGGTCTGCGCATGGAGCTTTTCCATCATAAGTGTTGGCGTGGAGCCAAAAGATCGAGGAGTTGGGCCGATCAATAAAACCGAGGCATAGAGCCGGTTGATTGCAGGATTGACCTGTTTCATAAAAAATATGCAGAGTGTATATGTGTGATGATGGTTGTTAGATGTGAACAGATGTGATGATGCAGACTCGATGTGAAAATGCAATATGTGCACGGGCCCGTGCGTGTGTGTTTGTTTTAAGCTTAGAGCTTCTATCAAGTTCCGGACTTGAGCATTCAGAGCGTAGAGCTCGAGCATTCGGACGGCAGAATCCAAGCATTCAAAGTACAGGCTTTGAGTGTCCAGTACGCAGTGGTTGGGCATCCAAGCGTAGAGCTTGAGCATTCAAGTGTATGACTTAAGCATCCAGTACACAGTGGTTGGGCATCCAAGCGTAGAGCTTGAGCATTCAAAAATGTTAGATTTTTTAGCATTCAGGCGTAGAGCCTGAGAATAGATGTCTTGATTGTTGGGATGGCGTAGAGCCTGTTGCTTGTTTACGGCTTCGAGCCAGTTGAGATAATGGGCTTAGAGCCGCTAAGATGGTTGTTATGGCTTCGAGCCATTTCAGATGGTAGATACAGGCTTCGAGCCTGTTGAAGTAATGGGCTTCGAGCCGCTGAGTTGTGATAACAGGCGTAGAGTCTGTTGCTATGATAGCGAGCATAGAGCTGCTGAGATTGTGATAACAGGCGTAGAGCTGCTGAATGAGTGAATAAGTACAGGCGTAGAGCCTGTCGATAATGGGCCTCGAGCCGCTGAGTTGATTGCTATGGCTTCGAGCCAGTTGAAACGGTGGGCTTGGAGCCGCTGAATTGGTTGTTACGGCTTGGAGCCGCTGAATTGGTGGACGTGGAGCCGCTGTGGTGAGATAACGGGCGTAGAGCCTGCTGTGTTGAGGGCTTAGAGCCGCTGAGATGATAGGTACAGGCTTCGAGCCTGTTGGAGTAATGGGCTTCGAGCCGCTGAGTTGATTGTTATGGGCATCGAGCCAATGAGTGAGCGTATATAGGCATAGAGCCTGTCGATAATGGCTTTGAGCCTGTGGAGGCGGTGGACCTGGAGCCACGGTGTTCGATAGTGAATATGGGCATAGAGCCGCTGAGAAGGCTGATACGGGCACGGAGCTGTTTATTTCTTTGGTAGTGGATATGGGCATAGAGCCGCTGGATGTTTTGACTTGTTTTGGTCAGCAGCTTGTGGAGAGAGATTTTCCTCATGCTTGGGTATGCCCCCAAGGCTGGTTTTGATCATGTTGTATTGGCTTGGGGATGCCCCCAAGGCTACTCGGTTGGTTGAGGATTTAGAAGTCTGTGATGTCTCGAATTGGTGCATTGAGCATGATCTGATGTTGCTGAGGAAAATTGATTGGAGGGCCAGGAGATCGATATCTCGGCCGAAGAATTGATGTCTCGGCTGAGGAATTGATGTCTCGGCCATGAGAACGCCAAAAGCCAGGAAATCGATTTAAGTTCAGTTAAATCGATCTCACGGCCCATTTAATCCTTTCTTCTCCTCCTCTCTTATTCTCCTCCATTCCTCTCGCCCGACGACCACCGTACGCCGCCGCCCTCCTCCACTACCGTCGGCCGCCATCATTTCCAGCGATCATCCCCACCGCCGCCGTTTGCCATTGTTGCTGGCTTGGTTGTTTTGAAACCGTTGGTTTTCCTCCCATTTTGGTTCAGACATGATGGCCACGCCATCTTCAGGTGTCGCAGGTTCGTCCTCGCATCCTCCATGTAGGTGCGAGCATCCATCTTCCGATGAGGAGGCGATTGAGGAGCCTGGTTTGTTTGATGCTACTACCTACGTTCGTCCTTCGCGTAGGCTGGGTTATGGCGGTTTCCTGCAGTATCGTCCTCCTGTTGGTGGCCCAGAGGCCGAGGTGGTTCGTCGAGAGCCTGAGTTTCACCTGAGCGTCCTGAACGTGCCGGTGAGTTTCCTGAAAAGTAAAAAGTTTTACTTTAGTTCGGAGTTTTGGAAATCCTTGTATTTAGAATAAGATTTTTTTGCTTGCGGGATGAAAATCCCTTTTGGCTAGGAGCGTCAATATGAGGAACCCATGTTTGGGTTGAATTTTGTTTAAGGAAACTAAAATAACTATGCCCTCTGTCTAGGCAATGCATGCTTTTAGATGTTAATCTGATGCCCCTTAGCATTTTCTTTGTTTATGCAATCATGAGATTAACTCCCTTTTGTCTTTGGCAGAGAAACAGGAGGCTGGAAGCTCGCGGTGGAGGCAAGGAGGTGCATAGATGGTTCTTGAAGCTGCCAGAGCAGGCTCGGGAGCTAGTACGTGCTGCAGGCTTCGAGACATTCGTTCTGGGCCTTGATCTTCCGAAGATGGATTGGTCACTGATGACCTCGCTGGTTGAGAGGTGGTGGGATACCACCAATACCTTCCATTTTCCTGCTGCTGGTGAGATGACTATCACTCCGGGTGACTTTTCTTTGTTGACTGGCCTGCGGATAGGCGAAGTTGCTCTTCGAGTTAACCCCCGGCTTTGGGAGCGAGAGGGCACTTTGAGGTGGTTTCTGGGCAAGGTGCCCCCTGTTCGTTCTTGAGGTCTTATAGATCTTGCTTGGCTAAGCAAGACTTTCATGGTGGCTGATATTCTGACCCAGGTGAGTGCTGAGCAGTTGACGCGGGCCTTCCTTCTTTACCTCCTTGGGCAAACGTTGTTTGCCAACAAGGATGGTTCGGTACACACGCAGTTTTTGGCTCCTTTGCAGCACTTGGGAGCTATTCGGGAGTTTGACTGGGGCTCGTCTGCTTTGGCCACTCTGTACGGCAGTCTTGGAGCTTGCTCGCGGGACAAGAGTCCCATTCTTTGTGGACACTTTCGAGTGCTTGAGGTATGTATCGTTCCTTTGTACTTCTGTTTTCACTTTAGCCTTTTCCTAGTTCTGAACTCGCTTTGGTTAACCTGCTTTTCAGCTCTGGGCTTTTGAGCACCTTCTCCAGTTTCCTCCTGAGACTAGGCACGGTGATGCGAACTGCATACCTCGTTACGAGCGATGGTTGATAGGGAAACGGAAGCCACGGTCACCAGTTTTGAGCCTTCCTGAGTGGCGGCGAGTTTTGGACCGACTGACGGTTGATCAGGTACCTTTTTCTTTGTACCTTTTGTCCTTTTAGACTTTCATATTCTTGTGTCGAGACTGATTTGTCCTTGCTTTGTAGGTACAGTTTGACCCTTGGGGTGGTGTACCAGAGGATGCCCCTCTTGCACGTTGTAGAGTCCTAGACCAGACCCGTAGCTTGCTCGAGGGTCCATTTTGCCGAGCC
The DNA here is from genome assembly GCA_018127125.1 of Rhododendron griersonianum. Classification (NCBI taxonomy): domain Eukaryota; kingdom Viridiplantae; phylum Streptophyta; class Magnoliopsida; order Ericales; family Ericaceae; genus Rhododendron; species Rhododendron griersonianum. Next base: position 24,662,660 of record CM030800.1, read on the forward strand.
TGGTACTTAGGCGATCGAGTGGCCAGTCAGTGGCGGTCACGCGTTGAGGCTCTTCAGCTTGTTCCTCCTTCTCCTCCAGTATCCATGAGGTCCACTTCCTTGATGTCGAAGGAAGATCTGAAGAATGCCCGGATCAGAGATTGGGCAGGTTTACTCCTCCAGGCAGGTGACTATACGGAGTACTGTCGTCTTTTCTTGACCCCCTCTGTTGAGGCTCCTCCCGTTGCTCCTGTCTGGCCACGGGCTCCTTCGTTTGTCTCCTTCCACTCAGACGATGGGGAGGAGGAGCGCCTAACGCTGACTCCTTGCACGACCCCGCTCTATACTTTGCCAGTCGGGGCTTCACAGGTATTTCTAGCTTCCTATGTTAGCTTTCATCACTTCGCATTGTATCCTTGCTTTAGATGTTTGTAATGCTTGGCTGTTCCACAGGTGCCTGCCGAGATAGTGCAGGAATGGCTTCGCGCTTATCAGAGTACAGAGGTTTTGGTTCGGAGACAGCGCCGTAGGATCCTTGAGGTATGACTTTCTTCATGAGCTTTATCTGCTATGTATTATCCTTGAGTCTGAATGTTTATATCTCCCTTGGCTGCAGCTTGAGGCTGAGAGAGCACCGGCTGCTGAGGGGAATGTGGGGACCAGTGAGCAGCCTTTGCCTTCTTCTCAGAGATCGCCTAGCTTTTAGGGTTTTTCTTTTCCCTGTTCATAGTTAGTTGATAGGCAGAAACTATATTTGTATAGTAAAAGCAATCACAGCAACAGTTTTGTAAACAAGTTTTTGAGAAATGAGAAATGCCTTTCATGCCCCTAAATGTCTTGATAGTCAGAACATGGCTTTTTGAACGAGTTTTTGCTGATAGATAGTTAACTTGTGCGAAAATATTTGGCCGAAGAATCGATCACTCGGCCGAAGGATCATTGTTGCGGCTGAGGTACTGATTGTCCGGCCGTTACATCTATTTTCCCAAGGAAGATGGGTTTTGCTTTAGCCAAGTGGCATCCTGTTTCACATCCTTTCCTATGCTTAATCTTTGATTTTCTGCTTCCTGCCTTTGCCATGCTTTACAGCCTGATTGCCAAACTTTAAGAGTCTTTTTGAAGGATCGTACCCTTTGCATTAACGACTTTTGGTTTAGAGAGGATGAACTGTAATTCCTATGTGTCCTTGTTTTTGCCAATTCCTTGGAAGATAACTAACTCATCTTTTGTGAGCTCAATACGCAGGGTTAGCTACGCCTATCATTGAGTACAAACATGTTGATGTTTTCCTCTCTCCAAATGTTTGGGCCGCATCTCGACGTGAGATTGCCTACGTATCCCAATCAGGGAATCAGGCCCTATTACGTAGTTCCAAGATCACCACCTTTGGAGGTTGGGTTTTCACTCTTGGTTTTTCTTTCTCTCATGCTCTATGTTTTGCCTAGGTTACCTGATAGAGGTTGAGTCCCTAGCGAGCTTTCCTTCAAATGCCTTAACTTTTGCCTAGGTTGTTCCGCTTTTTCTTTTCCTAGCAGGCTCTGCTCTTACTTTTGCTTGGGTGTATAGGTTGCCCAACGAGCATTTTTCTCTCAAGAGGATTTTAGTATTTTGGAGAGGAATCTGATGGAGATGTTCTCATGAATCTCCTGTTGCGTTTGTAGTTTCACAATGGGCAAGCTAACCCTAAGTGTTCTCACGGAGATAGCGTCTTCTTCCTAAGTTTTGATAAAAACCTAGTTCTAAGTAATTAGAGTTCATCCTTTCCTTCCCTTTTGTCGGGGACACAAAGATTTTGATCCCTTCGAAATCTTCCTTTGTTTTGGCAATGAGAGCATAGCGCATGGCAATTGCAATTTAGAAATTTGGATTTAGATAAGCATAATCTGGAAGATGAAAAAGGAATTCTCTTAGCGGAAATAAAATACCCAAACAGGGGCCCAAATTTCATTCTAGTTTGTTTAAAGCAAAAACAATGTTTTATCGTTTCTTATTTGCCATGTTGTGACTTCTCAGCTACTGCAGCATGTCGGGGTCATTTCCCTTGTCTTTTGCAACTTTGTACTCTTTCCCACCCTCTTCCTTGCCAAACAGAGCCTTTGAACCGGGTTCATCTTTTGCACGATGGTTACCTCCTTGAGCCATGAGTAATCCCCAGATGGATGTGTCAGCAGGAAACTCCCTTTCTCTTTCCTCATTGATTGCGTGGTCATCAGCTATTTCCTCCTGATTAAATAGTGATGCTAAGGAGGTTTCATTGAGCGGATCATTGCACTCTTCTTCCATTTCATCAAAGTCGCTTTCCCCTGTTTTATAGGGTTCTGGGCACATGAAATCTAGATCTTCTCTTTCCTCTATCCATTGACTATAATCGCACTCGTCGTAAGGGTTGACCCATGGTTGCATTTGGAACTCCTCTACTTTCTCAATGAGATTGATTGTCTCCCAAACAATGGGCGGTGTTGGAATTTTGGGACGGTTGATGCGTACCATTATTTGGGCAGGCTCGAAGCGAGCGTGCCCTCTCATCATGATGACCCTTTCTTTTTCCTTCTTCCTATTCTCAAACCAGATACGAAGCCATTCGTCATCTTCTACAAATGGAATGTCTGGATCCTCCAAATTGTGTTTCGCCCAAGAGTGTTCCTTCCACTTCCTTAGCTTTTCCTCCTCTGCCTGGTCTTTGCTGCTTATGTCGGACATATCAATGTCGATTACTTCTGACTGATCAGAATTATCATCCTCCTCCTCCTCCATCATGAAACATTCGTCCTCCTCGGGGAAGGTTAAGGTAGGTTTGGTTTGGTTGTCTTGGACAATGTATTGGCTGGGATTGTATGTGGGGTCGTGAGAGAGATTTATGAGATTGATGCTTCGAGGTGGTGGTTCGGCATTATGAGTAGGGAGTGGGTTGGCTTGCCCATCAGGTTTTGGTGGTTTTATGGTTCGACTATCAATAAGATCTTGAATGTCGTGACGAAGACGCATACAATTGTCTGTTTCGTGCCCAGGATGTTGGTGGTAGGCGCATTGTTTGTTTGGATCATGGTTTGGACCGTAGGGCGATGGAGGAAGTGGCTTGTTTAGAGGTTTAAGATGCCCTTGACGGCTAAGGATGGTCAAGGCTTGGGATAAGGTCATATAGAGAGGATCAAAGTTGCGACGAGGTCGATTTGAGCTTCGGGATGGGCTAGTTTGGAAAGGGTCTTGAGACAAGGAGCCAAGGGCATTTACGAAGGCGTGAGATGTACGGCTAGAGAAGGTTTTCTTAGGTGGAGGAGTGGCCTCTTCTTTCCCAATGAGTCCTAGCTTGATTCCATCTTCGATTTGCAACCCAGTGGCATGCAAGCCCTTGAAATCGGTGATAGCCTGTGTGTAAATGTGCCTGAGATATTTGGGTTGCAAATTCTTGACAACTATCCTCACTTGGTTTTCCTCAGAGGGACGGTTCTTCATCTTGGCGGCCTTTTCCCTCCATCTTGCCACAAATGTAGCAAAATCCTCTTTGGAATCCTGTTTGGTCATTTCCAAGTCTCGAGTTGTTAGTTCAATTTGGACGTTGTATGCATATTGCTTGACAAAAGCGTTAGCAATTTCTGGCCAAGTTTGATAATGTACAAACTCCAAAGTGAGGAACCAGTCGAGAGCACTTCCGGTGAGAGTTCGCTGGAACAACTGGGCGATGAGCTCGTCGTTCAAGCCCATCGGCTTCAGGGTGTTAATAACATGGCGAACATGACTGGTAGGGTTGCCAGTTCTATTGAACTTCTCAATGTTGGGCATTTTGAAATTCTCAGGCAGCTTGGATTCTGGGAAGAGGCAAAGCCCCTCGAAATCTAAAATTTGGTCCCCTTGTGAACGAGCCAAGGCTTGTTTGATTTCCTTGACTTGCTTGGTTAACTCAGGACTTTCTGCCAACACTACTTTATGGGGGTTCTCGTCTTCCATTGATTTTTCCTCATCCTCAGCATCTCTAGCTGCCTTTTCTGCTAGTAGCGCAGTGATTTGAGCTTGGAGCTCGGCAATAGTGGTGTCGTTGTCTGCCATGAAGGTAGAAGAGTTGCTTGACGAAGCTTGAGATTTAGTAAATGACGGAGTCCATTGAGGGGATGACCGGGAAGTTTCTGAAAATGGTTGGAATTGTTGTGGTGAGGGTGTTTTGTCAGATGAGGATGATAGACGGGAAGGTTGCAGAGACCTTTGTTTGGCGTAGCTTCGGGTGTTATAAGAGTACAAAGTTGGCTGTGGTTGCTTCTTTGATTTACCTATTGTGCCTGCTTGAAAAGTAGAATACCTGGAAGTCAGTATTCGGCCTGTGTAGGGTTAGAATTTGGGCTGAAAATCCCAACCCTTCTGCACAGAAAGAGTTAATTACAACAACAGATGATACAAGGTGTGAGGAAGAACTTTTGCAAGTAGCATGCAAATAGGTTCCTAGCCTGTAGGTTCCTGTCTTAGTTTGATAAGTTCTATGGCTTTCTAAAGCATGCAAGGTTTTGGTAGTTTCAGGGTGCTCCGTTGTCAAAGGGCACCAGTCCTCTCACCAGCCCATCATAGGCGGCGATTGGATGATTTCCTTTTTGATATACCACTAGGTACGAGTGACTGTGGAGTTTGCTGGAACCCCCAACATAGCCCGTGTCATGCCGGGATATCAGGTGAACTCAACGGGTTGCCCGCTCGATGCATATGATAAATGAATTAAACAAGGCATGTATTAGTCTTATGTTGAACTTTTTGGTTATGGCTCTCACATCCCCAGCGGAGTCGCCAAAAACTGTAGACACCTCCCAAGCGGGGTATCGCCATACAGATTGGTCACGTTTGTTTGCTCGATTGGTTGCTCGTTTCATAAACCAAAATCATGGACATTCCCATGGCTAGGAACATCGCCACATGATAACGGTTATCATCAAATAGAGTCGCCACCCAGTTTATTAAAACTGGGAAAATAGATAGAGATTCTGGATGCGGGAGCCAAAAGTACAATAAGGGGAAGGTGTTAGGCACCCCTCTTTGCCCAGTCGTGAGACTGGCCCATAATCATTCAACATAAGACGTGTAGATGCTTTGTTTAATTCCAACACAGAGTCTGTTTATTTATTCCTTTAAACAGTAAGCAAAGTGAGCCAGTGCGATAAATAAGCATGCATTAGAAAGCAGAGAAAGCAAATAAACTGTCCCAGGAGATCGATTAATCGGCCGGTGAATGGATGTCACGGCCGAGCAATCACAATGGTTTGATGTACCGGCCGAGGGATCGAAGTCCCGGTCGGTGTTCTTCCTCACACCAGACAGAAAGATTAACGGATAATCAAAATGCTACGGTTAGTCAAAAATACAGTAAATTAAGACAAACCAGAGGCCGTTGGGCCTTACCACCTTGAACCCTCAGTTGCTTGATTGCTTTGGATTGGGCGTGATTGATTGATTGCTTGATCGAGAACCCTAGGGTTAGGGTTTGAACTTCGGGGTTTGATCGCCGGTTTGACGGCTACCTTCGGAAGGTTAGGGCTTTTGGAGTATGGGATTGAGAGAGTATTTTGACAGAGTTTCGTGGCTTGATTGAGTGTGTAGGTCTATCAATTTCTGTGTGTTTATTTCGGAGCCCAAAGGCTCCTTTATATAGGCATAGGGGTGCCTCACTCCGGCCAATCAAATCATGAGATGTCAATTGCAATTGCAATGTATCTCTAACTCTACGGCGTAATCTCTGAGCGTAGCCCGAACGCATCGGGAAGGTAGTGTAGTTGGATCAAACCAAACGTCTGACAGAACGTTCCAGAGTCTGGAAAAAGGTCGATCTGGCGGCCGAGTAAAGGATCTTGCGGCCGTGGAATGGATGTCTCGGCCGAAGGATAGATCTTGCGGCCGAGGAATTGATCTCTCAGGGAGATTTTGCTGGCAACAGGTTGCTCGGGTGAGGAAATGATGTTATGGCCGTTAGATCGATGTTACGGCCGTCAGATGGATTCTCCTAGGCTTCTGTATTTCTGTCTGAAAGGCTGTATGGCTCGGAATTGGGTCCTCTAAGTGGTTCAAAGTTCTCACCGAAAGTCCTAAGGTCCTCAAGGAAGCAATCAGCAATCACTGTATCCGTTTCATCATCGGGATGGTCCCAAGGCGGGACTTGAAATAATTGTTAGGCCAAATTGGGGTGTCTACATCAGTGTTGGCGTAGAGCCAAAGGATCGAGGCACTGAACCGATCAATAAAACCGAGGCGTAGAGCCGGTTGATTGCAGGGTTGACCTGTTTCATGAGAGATATGCAGAATGTATATGTGTGATGAAGGCTGTTAGATTGTGAACAAATATGATGATGCAGACTCGATGTGATAATGCAATATGTGCACGGGCCCGTGCATGTGTGTTTGTTTTTAAGCTTAGAGCTTCTATCAAGTTCCGGACTTGAGCATTCAGAGCGTAGAGCTCGAGCATTCGGGCGGCAGAATCCGAGCATTCAAAGTACAGGCTTTGAGCGTCCAGTACGCAGTGGTTGGGCATCTGTAGACACCCTATTTTGGACTTTCCAGATTAGTTTATTTACGGTATTTGATTCCCCGATGATGAAACGGGTCAAGAACATCTCGAGATTGTTAGCATGTTTGAGCTTTGAGCATTCCAAAACCCTTTCAGATCCCTTTCAAACCCTTTAAGCCAGAGCCAAAAGCCTCGACAAAACCCTACTTGCATACGCTGGTACCAAACTGGCGTGCGCTGGTCATCTGCCACGTGTCAGTCATCGGTCAACTTTGACCGTTGACCAGGCAACAACTGGCGTACGCCAGTCATTTACTGGCGTACGCCAGTCAACCCTCCGGTCAAACTTGTGTTTTTCAGCATGCAGAAGCCATGGTTAGGGTCTATAGCACATGGGAACCTTTTAATCCATCAAAAAAATCAATTTTCGCCGGGGGACATCTCTTACACACCCATCCCATCACCTTTTTCTCATCCAATGAGAGGCAAGGCTTAAGGGCTAAGGAACCAGCCCCTAACCAACTGGTTACTGCCCCTCTCTCAGTCCTCTCTCCCCCTATATATACCCCCTCTCTTCATCCTTGCAAGGGGTTACAAAAAAAAGACAAGAACTCCAAGTTTCTTTCTCTCTCTCTTCTTTTGGCTTCTTATTTGCTCTCCTTCAACCCAGTGAAAGAGTAAGCAAGCAGCCCTTTCTATACACCATCTACACCCAAACACTTATCATCAACCATTCAACCCTCAAGTTCAAAGCTCAAACATCTCTCAAGCCTCAAAACTGTAGGGAGTAAATCCCGAACAAGCACAAACAGGGCCCGAACACGTGGTACGTGGGACCATGGTATAATTGCATTAAGAACAGTCGCCGTGCAGAATGGTGATCGGCGATAGGGACCAGTGATATGAAGGATCATTGGTCCAGGGAGTTTATACTTAGTCAAGGTCCAGTAACACGAGAGAGTATTGGACCGAGATATTAACGAAAGAGCAATGACTTGCGAAGTCATTGGTCCGAATAGGGTGTTCGGCAATAGAAGAGCCGAACAGGAGGGGGATTGTACGAAAAGCAGTCCCAGGAGCAGGAAACGTTCCAGAAGGTTCTAGTGACGGGATATTCCGTGATTATTATAAGATCCCAGTAAAGATAAGATCTTGGAAAGATACCCGACGAGAATGGGAAGTTCGGCCAGTTATGGAAAAGAGTCCTAAACGGATTAAAGTGATGAACTGATAAGGGAACGAGGATCCAAGGTGTTCTGGGTTTCCTATACGAGATAGGAAACTTGGGGAAACGTGGGAACTTGGGCAACAAGCATCCATAAACCTATAAATACAAGGTAAACCTAGAGGAAAAAGGTACACAATACATTACGGTTTTACGTATGCTCCTACTTGAATTAGGGTTTTCGATCAGTACGTGATACTAACTTAGGCATCGGAGGGCCTTTGCCACGAGAGGCAAAGGTGCACTCACCCTTTGTCTGTTTTGCAGATAAAGACTCCGGCGACGTATTAGGGTTCCGACGGGGATCTCGAAGTAGCCGTTACGTTCTTGTGCTGCTTAAACCACTCTCGGTTTTTCTGCACTTACAAAAACCAAAGGTATATCTTTGTACTGTCTTTCTGTTCTGATCCCTGAGGGGGCTGGCAGAGTCAAGGCTGGTAATCAATACCAGTCCTGGCCCTAAAGTTAGCAATGTTTCAAAAAAAACGTTTTCTAACTAGAATCGGCGTGCGCCGGTCATAAGCATGCGTACGCCGGTCCTTGACAGTACGTACAGTTTTAAAATTTGGTCTGTCAAGAACTGGCGTACTCCACTCAACAACTGGCGTACTCCAGTTGTGAACCCTTCAGAACTGGCGTACTTTAGTTAACGACTGGCGTACTCCAGTTGTGAACTAGGGTCAGATCCTTGTTTATGCTTTATTTCTTGTCTACTCATCACTGTGAGCATGCCTAATAACAAGTTTACTATTTTTCAAGTTAAAGTTTGCTAGTTTCACTTTCTTAAATACTAGTGTCTATTGCTTTGGAATGCCTCTGGGAGCCTTCTGGTCATGTTCCAGAGCCCAGATGATGCAAAGCCAAGCACTGGCCAAGTTGTGTCAACTGGCGCACGGTACCATGTACCGGCGTGCGCCAGTCACACCTTGATCAGTGGTTGGCCCTTGCATGGCAACTAGGTCCTGGCCTCTGTTTTTCCTCCCCTCACTGTTTAAGGGGTTTGTTTATCCATTTGGTGGCTTTTAAGCCCTTGATCTGTCTGTAACTATATTTTATTGTCTTTATAATTGCGTGGTTTGTCCTGGGTGTGCACTGGTCCATTCCAGAGCCCAGAGGATTGTTTGCAAGAGCTGTGAGTGTGGGCTTACCAGCGCACGCCAGATCTGGTGTGGCGCACGCAGGTCATGACTACATGCAGTGGCATGGCCAGTGCATATAGGCTCGATCCTGGGTGCATCACCTAGGTCAGTGTGTTCTAGTCTGTTCCAAACACTCACAGGAGCTTGTTCTCAATCTATTATACTTGCTTCAGATCAAACATCAAACATCCATCATATTTTTGAAATAAATGCAAACGTGTTACAGTTTTAAATCCCCATTAACTATTCCCCCGCCCTAACTGGCTAAAAATGATTGAATGAGAGAGAAAAGTAAACGTTTTTACAAAATGCCTGAGTAGAGACCGATCCCCGGATTGGGCGAGAGGGGGTGCCATAAAACCCTTCCCCTCTCGTAACCTGGCTCCCGAACCTCAGATATCGAAGGTGACGACGGTCCAATCTACATGCCTTTTTTTCAAATTCAAACAAGCGTAATCCAAACGTTTTTCGAAAAACAGTTTCTTGGGTACTCTCCGCAAAACCCGAGTGGCGACTCTCTGATCTGCGAAGCGTTTCGCCGCACTTTCCGCGAGAAGGGCGCACCCGGGATTTTTACAGACTAAAGATGTGGGAGTTTTTGGGGCGTGTGCCCACAGCATCCAAGCGTAGAGCTTGAGCATTCAAGTGTATAACTTAAGCATCCAGTACACAGTGGTTGGGCAACCAAGCGTAGAGCTTGAGCATTCAAAAATGTTAGATTTTTGAGCATTCAGGCGTAGAGCCTGAGAATAGATGTCTTGATTGATGGGGCGGCGTAGAGCCTGTTGCTTGTTTACGGCTTCGAGCCAGTTGAGATAATGGGCTTAGAGCCGCTGAGATTGTTTGTTACGACTTTGAGCCATTTCAGATGATAGATACAGGCTTCGAGCCTGTTGAAGTAATGGGCTTCGAGCCGCTGGGTAGTGATAGCGAGCGTAGAGCTGCTGAGTCGAGGGCTTGGAGCCGCTAAGTGAGTTGCTATGGCTTTGAGCCAGTTGAGATGGTAGATACAGGCTTCGAGCCTGTTGGGATAGTGGATATAGGCTTCGAGCCTGTTGAAGTAATGGGCTTCGAGCCGCTGAGACTGCTTGTCATGGCTTCGAGCCAGTTGGGATAGTGGGCATAGAGCCGCTTCGATGAGTGATAGCGAGCGTAGAGCTGCTGAGTGAATATGGGTGTAGAGCCTGTCGATAATGGACCTCGAGCCGCTGAGTTGATCGTTATGGCTTCGAGCCAGTTGAAACGGTGGGCTTGGAGCCGCTGAGTTGGTTGTTACGGCTTCGAGCCAGTTGAAATGGTGGGCTTAGAGCCGCTGAATTGGTAGATGAGGGCGTAGAGCCGCTGAGTCGTGTAGAGATGATGGGCGCAGGGCCGCTGAATTGATATGGGCTTCGAGCCGCTGAGTGAATTGATATGGGCACGGATCTGCTTATTTCTTTGGTAGTGGATATGGACATAGAGCCGTAGTGGATAGAGCCACTGGGTGTTTTGACTTGTTTTGGCCAGCAGTTTGTGGAGAGAGAGACCTTCGATGCTTGGGCATGCCCCCAAGGCTAGTCTTGATCACATTGTGTTGGCATCGGGGATGCCCCCAAGGCTTACTTGATTTTGCTTTTGTTGGTCACCGACCCAGAATTCTATAATGGCTTGAGTCAATGCACTAAGCAAGACCTGATATTGCTGAAGGAAATTGATTGGGGGGGCCAGGAGATCGATCTCTCGGCCGGTGGATTGATGTCTCGGCCGAAGTATTAATGTCTCGGCCGTGAGAACGCCAAAAGCCAGGAAATCGATTTAAGTTCAGTTAAATCGATCTCACGGCCCATTTAATCTATTCTTCTCCTCCTCTCTCATTCTCCTCCGTTCCTCTCGCCCGACGACGCACGCCGCCGTTCTCCTTCACTACCGTCGGCCACCATCATCTCCGGCGATTATCCCCACCGCCGCCGTTGCCGTTGCCGCTGGCTTCATTTGTTTGAAACCGTTGGTCTTCCTCCCACCTTGTTTCAAACGTGATGGCCACGTCATCTTCGGATGTGGCGGGTTCATCCTCGCACCCTTCATGTAGGTGCGAGCATCCGTCTTCTGATGAGGAGGCGATTGAGGAGCCCGATTTGTTTGACGCTACTACCTACGTTCCTCCTTCGCGTAGGCTGGGTTATGGTGGTTTCCTGTAGTACCACCCTCCTGTTGGTGGCCCAGAGGCCGAGATAGTTCGCAGAGAGCCTGAGCATCACTTGAGTATTCTGAACGTGCCGGTGAGTTTCCTGAAAAAATAAAAAGTTTACTTTAGTTCGGAGTTTTGGAAATAAAAATTTTTGCTTGCGGGATGAAAATCCCTTTTAGCTAGGAGCGTAAATGTGAAGAACCCATGTTTGGGTTGAACTTATTTTTGTTTTAAGGAAACTAAAATAACTGTGCCCCCTGTCTAGGCTATGCATGTTTTTAGATGTTAATTCGACGCCCCTTAGCATTTCCTTTGTTTATGCAATCATGAGATTAACTCCCTTTTGTCTTTGGCAGAGAAACAGGAGGCTGGAAGCTCGCGGTGGAGGCAAGGAGGTGCACAGATGGTTCTTGAAGCTGCCAGAGCAGGCTCGGGAATTAGTACGTGCTGCAGGTTTCGAGACATTGTCCTGGGCCTCGATCTTCCAAAGATGGATTGGTCATTGATGACCTCGTTGGTTGAGAGGTGGTGGGATACCACCAATACCTTCCACTTTCCTGCTGCTGGCGAGATGACTATCACTCCGTGTGATTTTTCTTTGCTGACTGGCCTGCGGATAGGCGAAGTTGCTCTTCGAGTTGACCCCCGGCTTTGGGAGCGAGAGGGTGCTTTGAGGTGGTTTCTGGGCAAGGTGCCCCCTGTTCGTTCTCGGGGTCATATCGATCTTGCTTGGCTAAGCAAGACTTTTATGGTGGCTGACATTCTGACCCAGGTGAGTGCCGAGCAGTTGACGCGGGCCTTCCTTCTTTACCTCCTTGGGCAAACGTTGTTTGCCAACAAGGATGGTTCAGTACACACGCAATTTTTGGCTCCTTTGCAGCACTTGGGAGCTATTCAGGAGTTTGACTGGGGCTCGTCTGCTTTGGCCACTTTGTATGGCAGTCTTGGAGCTTGTTCGCGGGACAAAAGTCCCATTCTTTGTGGCCACTTTCGAGTGCTTGAGGTACGTATCGTTCCTTTATACTTCTGTTTTCACTTTGGCTTTTTCTAGTTCTGAACTTGCTTTGGTTAACCTGCTTTTCAGCTCTGGGCTTTCGAGCACCTTCTCCAGTTTCCCCCTGAGACTAGGCATGGTGATGCGAACTGCATACCTCGTTACGAGCGATGGTTGATGGGGCGACGGAGGCCACGGTCACTAGTTTTGAGCCTTCCTGAGTGGCGGCGAGTTTTGGATCGACTGACAGTCGATCAGGTACCTTTTTCTTTGTACCTCTTATCCTCTAGACTTCCATATTCTTGTGTTGGGGCTGAGTTGTCCTTGCTTTGTATGTATGGTTTGACCCTTGGGGTGGTGTACCAGAGGATGCCCATCTTGCACGTTGTAGAGTCCTAGACCGGACCCGTAGCTTGCTCGAGGGTCCATTTTGCCGAGCCTGGTACTTAGGCGATCGAGTGGCCAGTCAGTGGCGGCCACGCGTTGAGGCTCTTCGGCTTGTTCCTCCTTCTCCTCTAGAATCTATGAGGTCCACTTCCTTGATGTCAAAGGAAGATCTGAAGAATGCCGGGATCAGAGATTGGGCAGGTTTACTCCTCCAGGCAGGTGACTATACGGAGTACTGCCGTCTTTTCTTGACCCCCTCTGCTGCGGCTCCTCCCGTTGCTCCTGTTTGGCCACAGACTCCTTCGTTTGTCTCCTTCCACTCAGATGATGGGGAGGAGGAGCGCCTGAGCTGACTCCCTGTACGACCCAGCTTTACACCTTGCCAGCCGGGGCTTCACAGGTATCTTTAGTTTTCCATGTTAGCTTTCCTCTCTTCGTATTGTATCTCTTGCTTTAGATGTTTGTAATGTTTTGACTATTCCACAGGTACCTGCCGAGATAGTGCAAGCATGGCTTCATGCCTATCAAAGTACAGAGGTTTTAGTTCAGAGACAGCGCCGTAGGATCCTTGAGGTACGACTTTCTTCATGAGCTTTATCTGCTGCGTATTATCCTTTGAGTCTGAATGTTTGTATCACTCTTTGGCTGCAGCTTGAGGCTGAGAAAGTACCGGCTGCTGGTGGGGGGAATGTGAGGACCAGTGAGCAGCCTTCGCCTTCTCCTCAGAGATCGCCTAGCTTTTAGGGCTTTTCTTTTTTCTGTTCATAGTTAGTAGAAGATAGGCAGAAACTATATTTGTATAGCGAAAGCAACCACAACAATGGCTTTGTAAACAAGTTTTTGTCTATGAAATGAGAAATGCTTTTTATGCCCCTAGATGTCTTGAGTTTGCATGCGATAGTCAGAACATGGTCTTTTGAACAAGTTTTTGCTGATAGACAGTAACTTGTATGAAAACACTTGGCCGAAGAATCGATCACTCGGCCGACGGATCATTGTTGCGGCCGAGGTATTGATTCCTCAGCCGTTACGTCTATTTGCCCAAGGGAGCTAGGTTTTGCTTTAGCCAAGTGGCATTCTGTTTCATATTCCTTCCTATGCTTAGTTTTTGATTTTCTGTCTTTTGCTTTTGCCATGCTCCATAGCCCAATTGCCAAACTTAAGAGTCTTTTGAAGTATCATACCCATTGCGTTGACGACTTTTGGGTTAGGGGGGATGAACTATAATTCTTACGTGTCTTTGTTTTTGCCAATTCCTTGGAAAATGACTAATTCATCTTTTGTGAGCTCAATACGCAGGGTTAGCTATGCCTATCATTGAGTACAAACCTGTTGATGTTTTCCCTTCTCCAAATGTTTGGGCTGTATCTCGATGTGAGATTGCCTACGTATCCCAATCAGGGAATCATGCCTTTTACGTAGTTCCAAGATTACCACCTTTGGGGGTTGGGTTTTCGCTCTTGGTTTTTCTTTCTCTCGTGCTCTATGTTTTGCCTAGGTTACCTAATAGAGGTTGAGTCCCTAGCGAGCTTTCCTTCAAATGCCTTGACTTTTGCTTAGGCTGCGTTTTTTCGCTTTTTCTTGTCCTAGCAAGCTTTGCTCTTACTTTTGCTTGGGTGTATAGATTGCCCAACAAGCATTTTTCCCTCAAGAGGGTTTTAGTGTTTTGGAGAGGAATCTGATGGAGATGTTTTTATGAATCTCCTGTTGCGTTTGTACTTTCACAATGGGCAAGCTAACCCTAAGTGTTCTCACGGAGATAGCGTCTTCTTCCTGAGTTTTGATAAAAACCTAGTTTTAAGTAATTAGAGTTTATCCTTTCCTTCCCTTTTGTCGGAGACACGAAGATTTTGATCCCTTCGAATTCTTCCCTTGTTTTGGCAATGGGAGCATAGTGCATGGCAATTGCAATTTAGAAATTTGGATTTAGATAAGCATGATCTGAAAGATGAAAAAGGAATTCTCTTAGCGTAAATAAAATGCCCAAACAGGGGCCCAAAACTCGTTCTAGTTTGTTTAAAATAATGTTTCTTATTTGCCATGTTGTGACTTCTCAGCTACTGCAGCATGTCGGGGTCATTTCCCTTGTCTTTTGCAACTTTGTACTCTTTCCCACCATCTTCCTTGCCAAACAGAGCCTTTGGATTGGGTTCATCTTTGACGTTCGTACGATGGCTACTTCCTTGAGCCATGAGCAATCCCCAAATGGATGTGTCAGTTTGAATCTCCCTTTCCTCATTGATTGTGTGGTCATCAGCTAATTCCTCCTGATTGAATAATGATGCTAAGGAGGTTTTATCGAGCGGATCATTGCACTCTTCTTCCATTTCATCAAAGTCGCTTTCCCCTGTTTTATAGGGTTCTGTGCACATGAAATCCAGATCTTCTCTTTCCTCTATCCATTGACTATAGTCGCACTCGTCGTAAGGGTTGACCCATGGTTGCATTTGAAACTCTTCTACCTTTTCTATGAGATTGATTGTCTCCCAAACAATGGGCGGTGTTGGAATTTTGGGACGGTTGATGCGTACCACTATTTGGGCAGGCTCGAAGCGAGCGTGCCTTCTCATCATGATGACCCTTTCTTTTTCCTTCTTCCTATTCTCAAACTAGATACGAAGCCATTCGTCATCTTCTACAAATGGAATGTCTGGATCCTCCAAATTGTGTTTTGCCCAAGAGTGTTCCTTCCACTTCCTTAGCTTTTCCTCCTCTGCCTGATCTTTGCTGCTTATGTCGGACATATCAATGTCGATTACTTCTGACTGATTAGAATCATTATCCTCCTCCTCCTCTATCATGAAACACTCGTCCTCTTCGGGGAAGGTTAAGGTAGGTTTGGTTTGGTTGTCTTGGACAATGTATTGGCTGGGATTGTATGTGGGGTTGTGAGATAGATTTATGAGATTGATATTTCGAGGTGGCGGTTCAGCATTGTGAGTAGGGAGTGGGTTGGCTTGCCCATCAGGTTTTGGTGGTTTTATGGTTCGACTATCAATAAGGTCTTGAATGTCGTGACGAATGTAGACACCTCCCAAACGGGGCATCGCCATACAGATTGATCACGTTTGTTTGCTCGATTGGTTGCTTGCTTCGTAAACCAAAATCATGGACATTCCCATGGCTAGGAACATCGCCACATGATAACGGTTATCATCAAAACAGAGTCGCCACCCAGTTTATTAAAACTGGGAAAATAGATAGAGATTCTGGATACGGGAGCCAAAAGTACAATGAGGGGAAGGTGTTAGGCACCCCTCTTTGCCCAGTCGTGAGACTGGCCCATAATCATTCAACATAAGACGTGTAGATGCTTTGTTTAATTCCAACACATAATCTGTTTATTTATTCCTTTAAACAGTAAGTAAGGTGAGCCAGTGCGATAAATGAAGCATGCATCAGAAAGCAGAAGAGCAAACAAAATGTCCCAGGGAGATGGATCTCGCGGCCGGTGAATGGATGTCACGGCCGAGGGATCCTCCTGGTTTGATGTACCGGCCGAGGGATCGAAGCCCCGGTCGGTGTTCTTCCTCACACCAGACAGAAAGATTAACAGATAATCAAAATGCTATGGTTAGTTAGAAATACAGTAAATAAGGCAAACCAGAGTCTGTTGGGCCTCACCACCTTGATCCCTCAGTTGCTTGATTGCTTTGGATTGAGCGTGATCGACTGATTGCTTGATCGAAAACCCTAGAGTTAGGGTTTGAACTTCGGGGTTTGATCGCCGGATTGACGGCTGCCTTCGGGGAGTTAGGGCTTTTGAAGTATGGGATTGAGAGAGTATTTGTGCAGGGGAGTTAGGGCTTTTGAAGTATGGGATTGAGAGAGTATTTGTGCAGAGTTTTGAGACTCGGAAGAGTGTGTAGGTATGAATTTTGTGTTTATTTCGGAGCCCAAAGGCTCCTTTATATAGGCATAGGGATGACTCACTCCGGCCAATCAAATCATGAGATGGCAATTGCAATTGCAATGCATCTCTAACTCTACGTCGTAATCTCTGAGCGTAGCCCGAACGCATCGGGAAGGTAGTGTAGTTGGATCAAACCAAACGTCTGACAGAACGTTCCAGAGTCTGGAAAAAGGTCGATCTGGCGGCCGAGCAAAGGATGTCGCGGCCGTGGAATGGATATCTCGGCCGAAGGATAGATCTTGCGGCCGAGGAATTGATCTCTCAGGGAGATTTTGCTGGCAACAGGTTGCTCGGGTGAGGAATTGATGTTATGGCCGTTAGATCGATGTTACGGCCGTCAGATGGATTCTCCTAGGCTTCTGTATTTCTGTCTGAAAGGCTGTATGGCTCTGAATTGGGCCCTCTAAGTGGTTCAAAGTTCTCACCGAAAGTCCTAAGGTCCTCAAGGAAGCAATCAGCAATCACTGTATCCTTTTCATCATCGGGATTGTCCCAAGGTGGGACTTGAAATAATCGTTAGGCCAAATTGGGGTGTCTACAGATGTCCCTCTTTGACTGAACTCAGACGGATCGCGAGACATGTTTGAGTAAGTGTCAAAGCTTTAAAAAGCAACTCAATTTGGTCCAACCACTATTCCAAGGTGTTTTCGAAAAAGGTTTTGTTATGGTCGGGCCGGGAGGCTGCCTACGTATTCCACAGGGGAAATTCAGACCAATCGTAGTTCGGGCAGAAAAGCAAAAAAGTTTGGAGGGTTAGAGACAGAAGACGTACCTTTGGGCTTAAAAAGCCGTAGTGTGACGTACCTAGACTGAGCCAGGGTTTTGGCGAAGAGTAGTTGAAGGAGCGCAGGGCTGCCGGGGGAGTTTCTTTGCGGAGAGCTTTCTTAGTATTTTGGGGTAGATCAGTACACTGCAGGTGCGTTTGCTTTTCTTGATCATCCTTACTTTGACTGAAAGGAGCTCGGTAGAGTAGCCTATCCTTACGAATGAGCTAGAAGGAATTGATGTAATTGGGGTGGAATCCAAACCATCTGCTGGGGATGAGTTGGACGCCGGTTTGTTTTTGAGATGTGGGGGGCACAAGGCCAGTAACTGGAGCACGGAGCTTTGGTGATGAGGGAACCGAGGCACGGAGCTGGTTGTAGTCATGAGGCGAGAGCCTGGAGAGTGATAGAATTGATAAGACCGAAGCGCGAAGCTGGTGTTGATCATAAGGCGAGAGCCTGAGGTGTCGGAGCTTTTGAGCTTGATAGGACCGAAGCGCGGAGCTGGTATTGATCATAAGGTGAGAGCCTGTGGTATCAGAGCTTTGAGCTTGATGTGAAGAACCGAAGCGCGGAGCTGGTATAAGGCAAGGGCCTGAGGTGAAGGAACTGAGGCGTGGAGCCTAAGGTGATTAGATTGAGGCATGGAGCCTGCTGCAGTCTTGAGGCGAGGGCCTGAGTTGTCGGAGCTTAGAGCTTGACGTGATTTGAACCGAAGCGTAGAGCTAGTTGCATTCTGATGGTCTGTGCACGGAGCTTTTCCATCATAAGTGTTGGCGTGGAGCCAAAGGATCGAGGCGCTGAACCGATTAATAAAACCGAGACATAGAGCCGGTTGATTGCAGGATTGACCTGTTTCATGAGAGACATGCAGGGTGTATATGTGCGATGATGGTTGTTAGATGTGAACAGATATGATGATGCAGATTCGATGTGATAATGGTGATGCAATTGATGCAAATGTGCACGGGCCCGTGCGTGTGTGTTGATTTAAGCTTAGATCTTCTATCAAGTTCCGGACTTGAGCATTCAGAGCGTAGAGCTCGAGCATTCGGACGGCAGAATCCGAGCATTCAAAGTACAGGCTTTGAGCATCCAGTACACAGTGGTTGGGCATCCAAGCGTAGAGCTTGAGCATTCAAGTGTATAACTTGAGCATCCAGTACACAGTGGTTGGGCATCCAAGCGTAGAGCTTGAGCATTCAAAAAATGTTAGATTTTTAAGCATTCAGGCGTAGAGCCTGAGAATAGATGTCTTGATTGTTGGGGCGGCTTAGAGCCTGTTGCTTGTTTACGGCTTTGAGCCAGTTGAGATGTTGGGCTTGGAGCCGCTGAGTTGGTTTGTCACGGCTTTGAGCCATTTCAGAGGGTAGACACAGGCTTCGAGCCTGTTGAAGTAATGGGCTTTGAGCCGCTGAAGTAGACTTGATTGTTACGGCTTCGAGCCAATTGAAACGGTGGGCTTGGAGCCGCTGAGTTGGTTGTTACGGCTTCGAGCCAGTTGAGATAGTGGGCGTAGAACCGCTTTGGTGAGATAACGGGCGTAGAGCCTGTTGTTGTGATAGCGAGCGCAGAGCTGCTGAGTCGAGGGCTTGGAGCCGCTGAGATGGTAGACATAGGCTTCGAGCCTGTTGAAGTAATGGGCTTCGAGCCGCTGAGATTGGTTGTTTACGGCTTCGAGCCACTGAGTGAATGTATATAGGCGTAGAGCCTGTTGGTAATGGGCTTGGAGCCACTAGGATGGTTGTTTACGGCTTCGAGCCAGTTGAAATAGTGGGCTTGGAGCCGCTGAGTTGTGATAGCGAGCGCAGAGCTGCTGAGATGATAGGCGAGGGGCCTGTTTGATAAATGGGTGTGGAGCCGCCGATTTGACAGGTGCAGAGCCATTGAGGTAAGCGTTGGATTGCTTTGATAGTGATGAGCTCGGAGCTTGTTGTAGCAGATGGAGCTACGGAGCTATAAGGTTGCTGGTAACAGCTGAGTGGTAGCGAGCTTGGAGCTGCTGCGCTTACGATATTAGGCGATGCGCTGAGATGATGGGCGTGGCGCCAATTGAATAGCTTGATAGCGAGCTTAGAGCTGCTGAAGTGGTGATGGTGCAAGAAGCACGGTATTGCTGAGATGATAAGCTTGGAGCCGTTGAAATGATGGGCTTGGAGCCGTTGAATAGAGCTGCTAAGATGATTACAGGCGTAGAACCTGTGTTGAGCGATGGCAAACTTGAAGCTGCGGAGTTTGAAGCAAGGAGCATGGTGTTGCTGATAGTAAGCATAGGGCTGTTGAGATAATGAGCTCGGGGCTTGGTTGCAGAGTTGTTGAATGGACACGGAGCTGCTAAGTGATCATGATGGTGAGCATAGGGCCGCTGAGTGAGCTTCAGAGCTGCTGATAGTGAGCCTAAAGCTGCTGGGCGCTAGTGAGTATGGGCATAGAGCTGTTGAAGCTATTGGATATGGAGATGTTGGGATAGCTTGCTGAGTGACTTAAGTATGGAGCTATTGAGCACGGGGTGCTGCTGAGGCGGGGGAGCCATTGACTGGCTTTGATAGTAGCGAGCATGTAGCTGTTGAGTGACTTGATGGGGATGAATAGCAGAGCCGTCGAGTGTCTTGATTGCTGTAGGCGTGAACATGGAGTTGCTGGGTGACGATGAGCATAGAGCTTGGTGATTGCTGTCGTACTTCCGGAGTACAGTAACTGGGGTGTAGAGTCTGAAGGATCTTTTGGATTTTGCGAGCAAGAGTTCACAGTCTATAATCCTCAAAGGTCAAGTGACCAGTAGTGGCGAACTTGCTGCTTCAGAGAGAGCTCCGAAAAAGTCCCGAAGTAGGTCCAACATTGGTGTTTGAGATTCCTCATGTTTGTGATTGCCTCCAAGGCTATATTTCACTTGCTCGGGATTGCCCCCAAGGCTAGATTGCGTGCATTTGGTAACCCCTGCAAGGCTTTTGTCATTACTTGATCCTTCTTAAGCTTGGGAATGCTCCCAAGGCTAATTTCCTCATGCTCGGAATGGTCTTGAGTCTTAGACTGAGTGCTTCTGGTAGACATTTGACAGCCTATGCAAGGCTTTTGATTTATTATGACGCTGGTGCTTGATATCATGCACGCTCAGGAATGCTCCCAAGGCTGGATTTGATTATAAGCTCTATTGACCACGGGCCCAGAATACCACGAATGCTTTGTTGGTGCCTGGATTCAAATTGATTGCCTTTGAAAGAGGAGATTTTGAAGAAGGATGCAGCAGCTGCGAGGTTGATTTATCGGGCGTGGGAACGCCAGGAGTCAGAGGATTGATTCCATGTGCTTGGGGTGCCCTTAAGGCTAGTTTCCACATGCTTGGGATGCCTCCCAAGGCTGGTTCTGAGTATGCTCGGGATTGCCCCTAAGGCTAGTTCTTGACCATATTCCACTTTGACTTTGTTGACTTGTTGACCCAAAGTGCCATAAGGTTTGTTAAATGCTTCGGCCATTAATGACTTCAGAGATTTCCATCGCCTCCATTAACGGGGTGCCTTCTGGAGGCTGAATGCTTTCTAGAAGCTGGCTATACAAATGCTTTCTGGAAGCTAGCAACATAAACGCCTTCTGGAGGGCTTTATCAACACGGATGCCCTTTTTGGAGGATAGATGCCTTCTGAAGGGCTGGAGTGTGCAAGCTTTATACAGGTGCTTTTTCTTGTTGGCTGTTCACTCAATGTATTAAGTGGAAGCCGCAGGATTGTTTCGCTGGCCTGGAAGTGGTGAGGCTACTTAACCTCAAGATGTGAGCTCGGGGCAGCTAAAGTAAGCACTGCACTGTTAAGAAGGAACCTGCTATACGGCGAGGCCTGAGTGTAGAGTTGCTCGGAATTCTTGAAAAGCCAGATAAGGCCGCGAATACGACAAGGCACGTGTATGGTGCTACTGAAGAGCAAGTGTGAGGCTTCTGATTTTATGAAGGCAGAGCTGCTAAGATGGAGATGAAAGCGCGAAGCAAGGAGCTATGGAGATGTGAAGTGCGAAGCCACTTTAATGCTGTTGGCATGGTGCCATTTGTAGAGTTTGCTGGGGCTCTGTCGGTCATAGATACCAAGCTCGGTATGGTCGGTTTCAAGGACCGAAATCCAGGAGACTCCTGCAATCCACATTTGAATGGTTTAGAAAACAGCAATGGATAAGAAAACAGCATGCAACAGGCTTGGAGTCGACCACGGGCCAAAGTCCTTTTATGCTGACTGCTAGGGGCAGGACCACCACACTTAAAGAACCCTAGTTCAAGAGCTTGAACGATTACGGGTAACATGGTTTGCAACGCGACATATATGCATTTGAGTAAAAAAGAAATGCAAGCCCCCTGTTTAGGCTATGAATGCTTGATCCTAGCTCAAATGTGCATGATGACAATGATCTAATTGCCCCTAGCATAGAAACATGCGATGTAAACAGCAATGAATGTGAGTGCAATGTTTCTCTTTCTGTTTGGCAGAGATCTTGGCATGCCCCTGATAATGCTGTGTGACAGCATTTCCACAAAAGAGTTGAGGTGTTCTCCCAGGATATGACGCTTCTTAGGCTGAGCTTTTTGAAGGCCGAGTGTGTTGGCAGGGAGGTAGATTTTACAGTGCGTCCCTTTGTTGCTCTTTTACTCCTCGCATAGAGATGATGGCCATGATGCCTTGATAATTCTGCCTTGTTTGATCATAAGAAACACCTCATATTTGGAGTTAGCTTGTGCAATCACGACAAGAGGTTAGTGCAAAAGACAGGGTGATAGCGATATGCATGCAAATTCGCAATGTATTCTGGACATCTCAACTTTTGCGTATTTGATCAAATGCTTCCCCTTGATTTGGGGAGACCAATAATGACTTATTTACTAGCCAGGTGTTTGAAAGACCGCAATGCCTTAGCGGCACTACTGAAAACATTGTTTGGTCAAGGGACCATATTGCTACACTCCTCATGAAATGAGAGACCCATATTATTTCCTCAGAGATTTGCAAAAAGTGACTGTGCTTGTATTTGCTGTGTCAAGATTGTTTGAGATAAGATCAATTTTGAAAGTTTTTCCTTAAGGATTTCAAAATCATATCATTTCATCTATATGTTCCACACTCACGTCATTCAATCATCAAAGGACGCAGAATTATTTTGCAAACCCATGTCCTTAGCCAATTAGGTGAGTTTGTTGCTTCGAGCTTGATCTGACTGACTTAAGTTGGATTGATAAGCGCCTATTGAGACCCATATGAGAGAAGTGCATAAAGGGGAACATAGCCATGTCCTTTGTCCTACGTTACTCTCCACGTTGTGTGATTTGCTAAGAAGATGCAAATTCCAAGATTCTTGCCCTTCGTGTTAAGTCCCACATTGGTGATGCCCCTAGTGTTTAGGACCTTGCTACTAAGTCGTGTTCCCCAATTTGAGAGGACTTTGTTACGGACCATAATGTAGGCTTGGGGTTTTGGGTTGAGAAAGAGGCGGATGTAAAGGCTCAAACCTAATTTCTACTCACGCTTGGGTTTAAAAAGCTAGCAGCCATCTTCAACATTTTTATCAACTCTTGTTGTCTCTTGTCTCACTTTGTGTGAAAGAGTTGGTTTCTTCGAAAATGTCCTTTGTATGTATTGGAAGAAATGTTTCCTTCAAAGTGCCCCTTGTATGACGGGGTGCTCATTCTTTCATTGATTTTTCTTTCATCTCTCCTTGTATTTTTTTGTGTTTGCCCTAGTGTAGGGGATGGCTGCCTAGCAGACTTTTCAAAGGAATTATCCAGAGGCTTAACATGGCTAGCAAGGGATAAGTGTTTGGGATAGGGAAATGAATGCCTTTCTTCATTTTGAAACACACGATAGAGCGACAGAGGTCCTAACCAAGAGATTAGGGGCTAAGTGGATTTTCTAAGATTGAGGACAATCCTTTGAGGCTCATAGTAGATGCATGGAGACATGGCTGATTTCTCACTTTGTTCGTGCTCTAACTTTTGCGTAGACCGCCCTTGCGGGTTTTCAATCTAGCGAGCTCATTTTTTTTCTCTTTTCATTTTCCTCTCTTCTTTTTTTTTCATACTCTTCATCTTCAACAGCATGATTTGCTTACAGGTGATCTCTGGAGGGTGCAGAAATGTTTCAACTCCTTCTTAGCTCAACAAAAATGACTTGGGTCATGACTTTGAAAAACTCATTTTGTGCTTTTGACAATTCGAGTGATTATGATGTGTTCCAAAAGATGCCAGAAGATTACTTTGAAACCCTTGTGGATTGTTTTCAACGTTCGACGTTATCATGAGTATTCTTATGGCAGCAAACTAGCACAGGAGGAAACATTTTCAAAATTGTGGCCGACCAAAAGGTGCCTACGTATCCCAACAGAGAATCAGGCCATTCGTAGTTCATGTCCGAGGAGATTTGAATTTAAGATCCACATTTCATGCTGAGTGTGACAATTGGCCAGAAACCATGATGAGCAAAATGATATCAATCTTTTCAAGAGAAGCAAAACATGGGCCAAAATGGCGGCGGAAGTTAGCTAGGTAGGATTTCATGGCTACCATTGCTCAAAACTTGGTTGGATTAAAACTTCAAATTTTTTTTTTGTCAGCGATTGCCATCACGTCTGAGATCAAACTCCAAGTCTAAGGGAAGGAGAAACCTAATCATGCTCAAGTTGAGATATCCAAAACTAATTGTCCATGCGGCGCATTTTCTAATATGCAAACTGCCCTTAGTGGTGGTGCGACCAAATGACATGCGATGTACAGAGAAAGGAAATGAGGGGGATGGACTCCTCTTTTGGTTTGGCCCCTACATAGTTAGAAAGAGGCAATCAAAATGATATGTATATATATAGCACCACAGCTACTGACACAGGTTATGGATGAATCATGCATTGCAATTCGTTTGTATGCATGAGTTGATCGGATACTATAGATAGCCAGCCATTTTTGATATGGATGATTCTTAAGACTTGTTGTTGCCACTTAAGATCCCATTTCCAAGCCAATTCATATTATTAGACAAACCGAAAAGGTTGAGCATATGACTACAATAGAAAGTAGACTCGGGGTCCATCGCTGTGCTAGCGGCTATTTGAATGTTTCAGAAAAACTTGTCATTTGAGGATTAGACCAGGCATTGCAAAAAGTTTTGGAAATTCTTTCAATTCTCAGTTAGGGAAGATTCTTTCTCAAAACGTGATTGAGGTAATTGAAATCCACTTGATTATTTGCTAGCACATTGACAAACTCCTAAATCTTACCGGCTTGTTGCGGTAAGCATGCTCAAAATTTTGAATTTTGAAAGATGGGTTGCTAGGCCGATTTGAAAATAGGAACCAAAGTCCTACACTTGTCATGCTGAATCATCCATGGAGAAATAAGTATTGCAAGTCCTATCCATAATATCCTTGACTTTGCATATAATCATCCATAATCTGCTGTACTACTTTACACTCCCTCTTTCCTTTAGCCTCGCAAGGCAAAGATTGCTAAAGCAACCCCTAGTTCAATTGCCGGCGGGGCAGCCAATGTTTGATTTCGTTCTAGAAATCCATGCTTTGCGGTGCTTTAAGTAAAGCGGGAATGTTAAGTAAGCAATGATGCTTTCAACTTACCAAAAACGTACCTTGCAGGCAATGCTATGCCTTAGTGCTTAGCTATGAAGACTTAGAGTTAGGGTTTTTAGTTCATGCCCCAACCCTTCTGCACAGAAAGTGATATTACAACAACATATACAAGGTGTGAGGAAGAACTTTTGCAAGTAAAATGCAAGTAGGCTCCTAGCCTGTAGGTTCCTGTCTTAGTTTGATAAGTTCTATGGCTTTCTAGAACATGCAAGGTTTTGGTAGTCTCAGGGTGCTCCGTTGTCAAAGGGTACCAATCCTCTCTCCAGCCCATCATAGGCGGTGATTGGGTGATTCCCCTTTTGATATACCACTAGGTACGAGTGACTGTGCAGTTTGCTGGAACCCCCAACATAGCCCGTGTCATGCCGGGATATCAGGTGAACTCAACGGGTTGCCCGCTCGATGCATATGATAAATGAATTAAACAAGGCATGTATTAGTCTTATGTTGAACTTTCTGGTTATGGCTCTCATATCCCCAGCGGAGTCGCCAAAAACTGTAGACACCTCCCAAACGGGGCATCGCCATACAGATTGATCACGTTTGTTTGCTCGATTGGTTGCTTGCTTCGTAAAACCAAAATCATGGACATTCTCATGGCTAGGAACATCGCCACATGATAACGGTTATCATCAAAACAGAGTCGCCACCCAGTTTATTAAAACTGGGAAAATAGATAGAGATTCTGGATACGGGAGCCAAAAGTACAATGAGGGGAAGGTGTTAGGCACCCCTCTTTGCCCAGTCGTGAGACTGGCCCATAATCATTCAACATAAGACGTGTAGATGCTTTGTTTAATTCCAACACATAGTCTGTTTATTTATTCCTTTAAACAGTAAGTAAGGTGAGCCAGTGCGATAAATGAAGCATGCATCAGAAAGCAGAAGAGCAAACAAAATGTCCCAGGGAGATGGATCTCGCGGCCGGTGAATGGATGTCACGGCCGAGGGATCCTCCTGGTTTGATGTACCGGCAGAGGGATCGAAGCCCCGGTCGGTGTTCTTACTCACACCAGACAGAAAGATTAACAGATAATCAAAATGCTATGGTTAGTTAGAAATACAATAAATAAGGCAAACCAGAGGCCGTTGGGCCTCACCACCTTGATCCCTCAGTTGCTTGATTGCTTTGGATTGAGCGTGATTGACTGATTGCTTGATCAAAAACCCTAGAGTTAGGGTTTGAACTTCGGGGTTTGATCGCCGGATTGACGGCTGCCTTTGGGGAGTTAGGGCTTTTGAAGTATGGGATTGAGAGAGTATTTGTGCAGAGTTTTGAGACTCGGAAGAGTGTGTAGGTATGAATTTCGTGTTTATTTCGGAGCCCAAAGGCTCCTTTATATAGGCATAGGGATGACTCACTCCGGCCAATCAAATCATGAGATGGCAATTACAATTGCAATGCATCTCTAACTCTACGTCGTAATCTCTGAGCGTAGCCCGAACGCATCGGGAAGGTAGTGTAGTTGGATCAAACCAAACGTCTGACAGAACGTTCCAGAGTCTGAAAAAAGGTCGATCTGGCGGCCGAGCAAAGGATGTCGCGGCCGTGGAATGGATATCTCGGCCGAAGGATAGATCTTGCGGTCGAGGAATTGATCTCTCAGGGAGATTTTGCTGGCAACAGGTTGCTCGGGTGAGGAATTGATGTTATGGCCGTTAGATCGATGTTATGGCCGTCAGATGGATTCTCCTAGGCTTCTGTATTTCTGTCTGAAAGGCTGTATGGCTCTGAATTGGGTCCTCTAAGTGGTTCAAAGTTCTCACCGAAAGTCCTAAGGTCCTCAAGGAAGCAATCAGCAATCACTGTATCCGTTTCATCATCGGGATTGTCCCAAGGTGGGACTTGAAATAATCGTTAGGCCAAATTGGGGTGTCTACAACGAAGACGCATGCAATTGTCTGTTTCGTGCCCAGGGTGTTGGTGGTAGGCACATTGTTTGTTTGGATCATGGTTCGGACCGTAAGGCGGCGGAGGAAGTGGCTTGTTTAGAGGTTTGAGATGCCCTTGACGGCTGAGAATGGTCAGGGCTTGGGACAAGGTCATGTAAAGAGTATCAAAGTTGCGGCGGGGTCGATTTGAGTTTCGGGATGGGCTAGTTTGGAAAGGGTCTTGAGACAAGGATGTGCCAAGGGCATTCACGGAGGCGTGAGATGTACGGCTAGAGAAGGTTTTCTTAGGTGGAGGAGTGGCCTCTTCTTTCCCAATGAGTCCTAACTTGATTCCATCTTCGATTTGCAACCCAGTGGCATGCAAGCACTTGAAATCGGTGATAGCCTGTGTGTAAATATGCCTGAGATATTTGGGTTGCAAATTTTTGACAACTATCCTCACTTGGTCTTCCTCGGAGGGGCGATTCTTCATCTTGGCAGCCTTTTCCCTCCATCTTGCCACAAAGGTAGCAAAGTCCTCATTAGAATCTTGTTTGGTCATTTCCAAGTCTCGAGTTGTTAGCTCAATCTGGACATTGTATGCATATTGCTTGACGAAAGCATTGGCTATTTCTGGCCAAGTTTGATAATGTACGAACTCCAAAGTGAGGAACCAGTCGAGAGCACTTCCGGTGAGAGTTCGTTGGAACAACTGAGCGATGAGCTCGTCATTCAAGCCCATCGGCTTCAGGGTGTTGATAACATGGCGAACATGACTGGTAGGGTTGCCAGTTCCATTGAATTTCTCAATGTCTCAGGCAGCTTGGATTCTGGGAAGAGGCAAAGTCCCTCGAAATCCAGAATTTGGTCCCCTTGTGAACGAGCCAAGGCTTGTTTGATTTCCTTGACTTGCTTGGTCAACTCAGGACTTTCTGCCAACACAACTTTATGGGGGTTCTCGTCTTCCATTGATTTTTCCTCATCCTCAGCATCTCTAGCTGCCTTTTCTGCTAGTAGTGCAGTGATTTGAGCTTGGAGGTCGGCAATAGTGGCGTCGTTGTCTGCCATGAAGGTAGAAGGGTTGCTTGACGAAGCTTGAGATTTAGTAACTGACGGAGTCCGTTGAGGGGATGACCGGGAAGTTTCTGAAAGCGGTTGGAATTGTTGTGGTGAGGGTGTTTTGTCAGATGAGGACGATAGACGGGAGGGTTGTAGAGACCTTTGTTTGGCGTAGCTTCGGGTGTTATAAGAGTACAAAGTTGGCGGTGGTTGCTTCTTTGATTTACCTATTGTGCTTGCTTGAAAAGTAGAATACCTAGAAGTCAGTATTCGGCCTGCGCAGGGTTAGGACTTGGGCTGAAAATCCCAACCCTTCTGCACAGAAAGGGTTAATTACAACAACAAATGATACAAGGTGTGAGGAAGAACTTTTGCAAGTAGAATGCAAGTAGGTTCCTAGCCTGTAGGTTCCTGTCTTAGTTTGATAAGTTCTATGGCTTTCCAAAGCATGCAAGGTTTTGGTAGTTTCAGGGTGCTCCGTTGTCAAAGGGCACCAGTCCTCTCACCAGCCCATCATAGGCGGCGATTGGGTGATTTCCTTTTTGATATACCACTAGGTACGAGTGACTGTGGAGTTTGCTGGAACCCCCAACATAGCCCGTGTCATGCCGGGATATCGGGTGAACTCAACCGGTTGCCCGCTCGATGCATATGATAGATGAATTAAACAAGGCATGTATTAGTCTTATGTTGAACTTTTTGGTTATGGCTCTCATATTCCCCAGCAGAGTCACCAAAAACTGTAGACACCTCCCAAACGGGGCATCGCCATACAGATTGATCACATTTGTTTGCTCGATTGGTTGCTTGCTTCGTAAACCAAAATCATGGACATTCCCATGGCTAGGAATATCGCCACATGATAGCGGTTATCATCAAAACAGAGTCGCCACCTAGTTTATTAAAACTAGGAAAACAGATAAAGATTCTGGATACGGGAGCCAAAAGTACAATAAGGGGAAGGTGTTAGGCACCCCTCTTTGCCCAGTCGTGAGACTGGCCCATAATCACTCAACATAAGACGTATAGGTGCTTTGTTTAATTCCAACACATAGTCTGTTTATTTATTCCTTTAAACAGTAAGCAAAGTGAGCCAGTGCGATAAATGAAGCATGCATCAAAAAGCAGAGAAGCAAACAAACTGTCCCAGGAGATCGATTACTCGGCCGGTGAATGGATGTCACGGCCGAGTAATCATACTGGTTTAATGTACCGGCCGAGGGATCTAAGCCCCGGTCGGTGTTCTTCCTCACACCAGACAGAAAGATTAACGGATAATCAAAATGCTACGGTTAGTTAGAAATACAGTAAATAAGACAAACCAGAGGCCGTTGGGCCTCACCACCTTGATCCCTCAGTTGCTTGATTGCTTTGGATTGGGCGTGATTGATTGATTGCTTGATTGAAAACCCTAGGGTTAGGGTTTGAACTTCGGGGTTTGATCGCCGGATTGACGGCTGCCTTCGGGAGGTTAGGGCTTTTGAAGTATGGGATTGAGAGAGTATTTGTGCAGAGTTTTGAGGCTTGAAAGAGTGTGAAGGTATATCAATTTCGGAATCCAAAGGCTCCTTTATATAGGCATAGGGATGACTCACTCCTGCCAATCGCAATGCACGATAAAAATTAGAGTTAGAGTGTGATTCTAACTCTCCATGGCAATCCTCTAACGTAGCCCGAACGCATCAGGAAGGTAGTGTAATCGGATCAAACGTCTGACAGAACACGTTCCAGAGTCTGGGAAAAGGTCGATCTGGCGGTCAAGTAAAGGATATCACGGCCGAGGAATGGATGTCTCGGCCGAAGGATAGATCTTGCGGCCGAGGGATTGATCTCTCAGGGAGATTTTGCTAGCAACAGGTTGCTCGGGTGAGGAAATGATGTTATGGCCGTGGGATCGATGTCACGGCCGACAGATGGATTCTCCTAGGCTTCTGCATTTCTGTTTGAAAGGCTGTATGGCTTTGAATTGGGTCCTCTAAGTGGCTCAAAGTTCTTACCGAAAGTCCTAAGGTCCTCAAGGAAGCAATCAGCAATCATTGTATCCATTTCATCATCGGGATTGTCCCAAGGTGGGACTTGAAATAATCGTTAGGCCAAATTGGGGTGTCTACAGTACCTTGGTTGCATTTTTTACTTTCTTTGCATTCTTCTCTTTTGTTGATGTTGACGGGCGACCTCGCATCTTTACCTTTTGTTTGGGTTCCAGGAGAGTAGTGCATTCCGGATGGAAAACCTCTTTCAACTTACTTGCCAAATGAATCTGACCTGCATGACTTTCATTCATAAACCTATTGTAGAATATCTCAAAGTCAGCCTTAACCGTCTCCCCCAACGAACCATCAACCTGGGGAGGAAGCAAAGACAACCTCTTCCAATGGTCGTGGATTAAGTCAAGCGGAATTGAGATATTTCCCGTTTTGTAAGGCGCTATCTCATGAGCACAAGGTAAACCATGGGTTTTCCTCAAAGCCCACCCGCACGTATTGTTGGATTCCACTAACCATTGCACTTGACGGAATGCGACTAGAACAAGTGTCATGCCATTCTTTGAAACAACTCCCCTCAACGAGTCAAATAGAGGAATCCTAAAATCATGCTGCATACAAGTAAGACTCTTCTCAAAGGAACCTCTGACTTCAGTTTCTTGTAACAAAATCAATCGGTGAATCTTCTCCCATATACCATCAAAGTTGCATTGGGAGTGCTCAAGTTGATGTTTTAGCTTCGCATGTGCACTCTCCGCCCTACAAATAGATATGGCAAGACATTAGGTAGACGTTACCCATAGCACAATGGCATAAATATATTTTCAATGGAGAAGTAGTAAAGTGCTTAAGTTTAATGTTAGCCATATCACAGCACAGCGACATAAATAAATGAAAAAATAACATATATATAATGCAAAAATAAAGTCATTAAGTTGCAAATGAAACATTTACCTATTGCTTGTTAGGTTCCCAAAATGCATGATGTTATCCATCCACGCTCCTGTGGGCTACCTGCCCGAAAAATATATTTCCCGTTTTGAGAGAAAATATTGTTTGAAGAGTTGAAAGAGTCGCCACCCGGATTTGTGGTATATCACCCGAGAAACCGTTTTGTTTTGAAAATGATCGATTTGAATTGAAAACCAGAGATCGTTTGATGGGTCCGGAAGCCATGTTACGAGGGGGGAAGGGTTTTACGGCACCCCCCTCGCCCGATTCGAGATCGGTCTCTACTAAACGTTTGTGGGATTTTTAAAAGGGATTTTGTTTCATTTTAACCAGCTAGCAAGTATCCACAGTAATATCATGTAGGAAGTGCATGCATGTGCATGTGTACAGGAGAGGGTGGAATAGTCATGCAAAATGTGCAAAGTGACTGAAAATGCAACACTGTTACTGTATTCACTCTCGAGCGCTCGGGAGTGGTCCCGAGCGCTTGGGAGCGCTGACACTCACAACCTGCAAGTTTGGTTAGACATATTCACATACTAGTACTGCCAGAAAAAACACAAAGAAATCAAAATACAGATGTGCTCAGCCAGAGGTTTAAACAGCTAAGAACTGGTCCTAACCATCCAAACAAGGCTTTCTTGCAACTGAAAGCAAACCTAACTGGGCTCTGGAAGGACCAGTGCACACCCAATATCTACTAAAACAGAAAATGAAATACATAAAGAACAAAACAAAGTTTTAGTGGCAGCAGCACTCCTGAGCGCTCAGGAATGATCCCGAGCGCTCGGGAGTGAACACAATGCCCAGAAAAAGTTTTGTTTTCTTCGTGTTCCTCTTGCTCTTGGTGCTAAACTAAGATCAAATGAGCTCACAACTAGTATAAGGAACTAGTATGAACCCTTGATCCCCCTCAGAAGTAGAAAAAACGGTAGATTTTAGGTATAAAATGAGATTTTATACCTTTGCTTGACTTGAACCCAGCTTCTTGGACTGACTTTGGTGCTTGAAAATGCTTAAAAACAGTAGGAAAATGGAGTTCTAGATGGACTAGAGGTTTGAGTCTTGAAGAACTTGAAGATTGTTTGAAATTTTCCTTAGGAAACACAAGTTTTGGAAGATGTTTGAAGGAGATTTTGAGACTGAAAATTTCAGAAGATAGTAGAGGGAGAGAGTAAAATTTCGTGGTGCTTTGCATGTAGAATGAAAGGGGTATTTATAGGCAAGGAGAAAATGTGTTTGAAATTTGAAAATAAAATGAAAATGAAATGGAAAATAACTTTGGGGGGAAAAATGGCATGATTATATTCCTGCCCCATCTGAATAATCAGGCAGGACCAGGTTGAACGTTGAATGGGTCTGAAAAGCCTGAAAAGCCTGAAAAGCCGTGGTCAAAGGCCAAGCTCGACATGAATTGGTCCTGACAGCCGTCCCGAACGCTTGGGAGTATTACTCCCGAGCGCTCTAGAGTGGTCCCGAGCGCTTGGGAGTGGCAGCCCAACTTCAGAAGGGCGCCACGGACACTCCCGAACTCGGTTTTGGGTGTTTTTCGAAGCGTTGGAAAGCTCGTTAAGTCCTCTTTCTAACCCAATTGGTTTCATTCAAATATATTTTATATGCTAAAATGCATGCCAATTTTACCCTCAGGGTGTCGAGAAAAAAGGAACATTTTGATTTTGAAACAGTCCAAGAAGTATCGTCCAAGTTTGCCAAGGTCCGTTTTGACCCTATTTCATCATCGGGGAGCCTCGAGGGCACAAATTAAGGAACTTCGACAAGTTCAAATTGGGGTGTCTACAGTTGCCCCTCTTTGGGCGTCGCTCAGCATCACGTCTGGATACGAGTGGCGTCCAAAGATTGAGACAGCCCAATTCGAGCCAAATCAAATCCTCAACTCAAAATCAAATGCAAGTAAGACACAAACATTTGATGCATGTGGTCGCGTCTTTTCAGACTGCCTACGTACCCTTTTCTGCAAGGATCAGACCAGCGTAGTTCTTTGGGGTAAATGCAAACATGCAAGCAATAGATTGATGGAGGGGTGTCCCTCAAGACGGTGCCAAATCTATGGCGGAAGATGATTGAAGGGTGCCAAATCTATGGCGGAAGATGATTGAAGGGTGCCAAATCTATGGCGAGAGATGATTGAAGGGTGCCAAATCTATGGCGAGAGATGATTGAAGGGTGCCAAATCTATGGCAGAAGATGAAAGGGTGCCAAATCTATGGCGGGAGAAGTTTGAAGGGTGCCAAATCTATGGCCGAAGACGTTTGAAGGGTGCCAAATCTATGGCCGAAGACGTTTGAAGGGTGCCAAATCTATGGCAGAATATGTTTGAAGGGTGCCAAATCTATGGCAGAATATGTTTGAAGGGTGCCAAATCTATGGCAGAATATGTTTGAAGGGTGGCGAAAACACTTGAATTTGAAAAGCTTGAATTTTTTGAAAGAAGCTTGAATTTTGAAAATCTTAAATTTTGAAAGAAGCTTGAATTTTGGAGGAAGCTTGAATTTGAAAAGCTTGAATTTTTGGAAGAAGCTTGAATTTTGGAGGAAGCTTGAATTTGAAATTAAAGGGTGTCTCTCAGGACAGCGCCAAATCTATGGCAGAATATGAAAGGTGCCAAATCTATGGCGGAAGATGATTGAAGGGTGCCAAATCTATGGCAGAAGATGAAAGGGTGCCAAATCTATGGCGGGAGAAGTTTGAAGGGTGCCAAATCTATGGTAGAAGACGTTTGAAGGGTGCCAAATCTATGGCAGAAGATGAAAGGGTGCCAAATCTATGGCGGGAGAAGTTTGAAGGGTGCCAAATCTATGGCAGAAGATGAAAGGGTGCCAAATCTATGACGGAGAAGTTTGAAGGGTGCCAAATCTATGGCCGAAGACGTTTGAAGGGTGCCAAATCTATGGCAGAATATGTTTGAAGGGTGCCAAATCTATGGCAGAATATGTTTGAAGGGTGGCGAAGAGACTTGAATTTGAAAAGCTTGAATTTTTGAAAGAAGCTTGAATTTTGAAAATCTTGAATTTTGAAAGAAGCTTGAATTTTGGAGGAAGCTTGAATTTGAAAAGCTTGAATTTTTGGAAAAAGCTTGAATTTTGGAGGAAGCTTGAATTTGAAATTAAAGGGTGTCTCTCAGGACAGCGCCAAATCTATGGCAGAATATGAAAGGTGCCAAATCTATGGCGGAAGATGATTGAAGGGTGCCAAATCTATGGCAGAAGATGAAAGGGTGCCAAATCTATGGCGGGAGAAGTTTGAAGGGTGCCAAATCTATGGCAGAAGACGTTTGAAGGGTGCCAAATCTATGGCAGAATATGTTTGAAGGGTACCAAATCTATGGCAGAATATGTGCAGTCATGTTGACGAATATGAAGGAAGAAGGCGACCGTGGGGGGTCGAGGTTAGAAAGTGAGACCCGCGTTTCGACTTTTGACAACACTGATGATTTTTAGTTTTGAAAAACAACAATGGACGTGTCCGAGTACCCTTTCTGCTTTACTGTTCTTGGCCAGCGGACCGGTATCTTCAGGATTTTGGGATTTGAGACGGAATCTGTCTTTGGATGGAAATTGGGTTTGAGCTGGGGCCAGGGCTTGTGCTGGAGCTGGTTTGAGGTTGGCTTTGATCAGGGCTTGAGTTTTGAGCATTCATGCCCCAGTCTTGAGGTCAGCTGTATGCTTGCTATGATTGATGGCATTGGGCTGACGTGCCCCAGTGAGTAACAGACCTTAGTTCTGATTCTTTTCCTTGATTCCACTGATAGTTTCGGCAACCAGTTTTGTCATGAGCACAAGTGCGGGTTCTTCCACGTATTGGAGTTTCTCTCACGAGTTGGGACCTTAATGACCTTGTGTGAATTTGGACAAGGCCCAGACGACTCAAAGGACAAGAAAGACCCTTTATCAGAGGACTGACTCTTAACGAAGACCCTGACTGGACGAGGAGTTTGATTATTTGAGGATTTAACGTTTGAAATTGTCATGATAAAATCAAGTTTGATGATTTTCCCATTCTGGGTTTTGAAATTGTTTTAGCAAAACACGAGGACTTTTATTAGGAATCATGCCCCAGGTTGAGATTTTGCAAGATTCACAAAATGCCTTGGCGCTTCTTCTTGTTTTCTCCTATTGTCCAGGATTTTTGTTATTAAGTTGTGTTTTTCAATCTGAAAGGACTTTATCAGGGTTGTAACGTGGCCAAGGTTTGGCTTATCAAAGAAAGGATAATAGGCTCAAGAATTTTCATTTTCTTTGGGTTTCGAGAGCTAGCAACCATCTTGAATATTTTTGTGCCCTTTTTGCTTTTGATGGGCGCCTTCCTTCACTTGATTTGCTTTGCACTTTGTGTTGTGCCCATGCATTTGGCACTTTCACGCTTTGAATTCTGATGCTCTTTGAATTCTGATGCGCCGATGATAACCAAGTGTTTGGCACATTTGTCCTTCTCATTTCACCCCAGTGTGGGGGATAGCTGTCTAGCTGGGTTCTTTCAAAGAAATTGATTTTAGGCTCAAAGGGGGTTATCAATGGATATATATCTCCAAACGTTTGATAAAAGAAAAGAATGCCTTTCTTCATTTTGAATTGCACAACTTGATAACTGGATCCTAGATGCAAGTTAAGAGATTTGTGTGCTCTAACTTTTGCCTAGATCACATTTTGAGGTTTTTGATCTAGCGAGCTTTTTCTCGGGCCAAGGCGTTGCTTCTTGACGGCGTCAGGGAGTGGTCCCATGAAATTCTTCTTCTTGCAAGGGCAAAGTACCTCATGTTTTGATTTCTCAATTGATGGTGAAAAACAATCTCAGTTTAAGGGATTATCTCAAAACACAAGTTTATCATCACAATTTCGACACAACTTAACGTTGATTTCAAAAGACAAGACTTGACCCACAAAGGATTGACTTAAGAGATCATGACCAAATTTTGAGATCGACTCGAATGAACATGACCGGGCCTTAGGATGAGGCTGCCTACGTATCCTTCTTGCAAAAGAATCAGGTCATAACGTAGTTCAGGCCTACGAAACTGACACTCTTTTTTGTTTTTCTTTTTTTTTTTGACTACAAACTTGAAGACATACAGACACAAAAGCATGAAAGACTCGAGATACAAACTGACTCGAATTTGACTTGAAAAAGACTCGACTCGAAACTCAAAAGTTTCCCAAACTCGTGAGCAATTCCATTCATGCTTTGCTGCACTCAAAATCCTCCTCCAGATCTGAGGT
This sequence comes from Rhododendron griersonianum, assembly GCA_018127125.1. NCBI lineage: Eukaryota > Viridiplantae > Streptophyta > Magnoliopsida > Ericales > Ericaceae > Rhododendron > Rhododendron griersonianum. The sequence goes on from CM030800.1 coordinate 24,698,412, forward strand.
CCGGCACTGGGATGGTTCCATTGTTGATTAAGTCTTGGATCTTGTGACGGAGACGGTGACAGTCATTGGTAGCGTGACCGGGCATTTGATGGAAGGCGCAGAAGGCATTTGGGTCGTGGTAGGCTGGGAGCTTTTGAGGTAGGGGAGTTGGCAGGAGTGGCTTGACGGTTCCACTTTCGACAAGTCTTTCGAATACCATGGATAGTGGTACGAAAAACTCGGAAAAGACACGAGGTTGTTTAGGCTTGGTGGTTTGAGCAACGATCTGGCTAACGGGCTCGGTCCGGACATGGTCGGTATGTGTAGGGTCAGATGGCAAATCGGTGTAACCATACAACATGTTGCTGCTGTCGGGGTCTACATTTTCTGTCTCTGGGAAGGAATCAGCATTTTTGAGGATGCCCAACTGAACAGCTTCTTCGACGGCCTGGCCTGTTTCGAAGAATGTCTTGAAGTCGGAAGAGGCTTGAGCTAGGATCATGTGCCTGGCAAGTGCGGGCTGGAGGTTTCGGACAATCATCCGAATTTGATCTTTCTCCGAGGGTTTGTCCTTCATCTGAACAGCCTTTACTCTCCATCTTCGAATAAAATCCATAAAAGACTCCTTCGGTTCCATCTTTATTGATTCCAACTCTCGAGTGGTGACCTCAAGTTGGATGTTATGGTCAAATTGGGCCACGAAAGCCTCACAGATGTCTTCCCAAGATTTCTTCTTTGTCACTTCCAAGGCAGTGAACCAGCGCAAGGCATGTCCAACCAGTGTTTGAGAAAACATTTGGGCCATGGCGTCTTTCTCCAAGCCCCACATGGAAAGTACCCCAATGTAACTGGTCAAGTGTGCTTTTGGATCACCGGTTCCGTCAAACTTAGCGAAGTCGATTGGCTTGAATTTCTTGGGTAGTCTGGCATTCGGGAAAAGGCAGAGTTCGTCGAAGTCGAAACCAATTGAGGTGATTCTTTCGCTTCTGGCTAAGGACAGCTCAAGGTGGGATAATTTGGCTTCGATGGTGGCCATTTCTGGGCTTTGGGAGTTTGGTTCAGAGGGTGGTTCATGATTATTTTCGAGGGGTGTTTCTGGGTTTTGTGGAGGTGGAAGTCGTCTGGCAACCCCGATTATCATGAGCATCAACTGGGTAATCTGGTTGTCTGTTCGTTCACCCATTTGTTGAATAGAGGTTCGGATTTGATCCAACTCATTCAGATTTCCTGTTGGCAGTTCCCCGTTCGGATGCTCCCCATTCAAATTTTCCACCGGCTGTTCCATATCTTCCCACAAATTCTGAGTCTATGAGGGTAGGGTTTTCTTTTAGGATGGGTGGCCCAGTGCTGACAGTAAAGCAAAAAGCGAGCACAGAACGTGCCCCTGTTATGATTTATTAAAAAAATGCATGTTGAATAAAAGAGTTGTAATTGACGTGTTGTCGTCGACACAAGGGATTGCACTTTACGGAAAGTTCCAACAGTCACGGGTAGGTCGGTGTCAGGCAGGTTAAATTCCTCACGTTGGGAATCAGAGCCAATCTCCTTATCTAAGACCATCCAAGACAGAGCAATAAGACTGCTGGAAGATGCACTTCAGGCTAAACTAGAGGGAGCCGTTCGGGCACGGCGAACACCAGAGGTATCCCAAACTCCATGGATTTATGGTCTCCTAGACCCTGACTCAAGAAATGACATCCTATGAAAGATTGCCTTAGTCCTCAGGAATTGTTTTGAATATGTATCCTTTGATTAGGAATGACAAGATTTGGGAGATATCAAGACAAATTAAGTCTTTAACATTTTTCACTTGAAATTCTGTTCTGGTTTCAAAAACCGTTTAGCGTAAATGACATGATATCGTAACCGGGGCGGCGTAAGTGGCATGGCGCCATTAGCCTAAGCAGTGCAAAGTGACTTCGCACTATAACCTGGGTGGTGTGGGTATCACGGCATTGTAGCCTAATTGTTTTGTTAATTTTCATTGAATCCATGATTAAAAATTGTATTGAAGACTTAATGAATTCTGATATCCCCAAAACCTCGTCATTCCCAGGACTAATTAATTTTAACAACGTGCCTTTAAAAAGCACGACTCATCATCGGTCCAGGCAATCCTAAACAAGCCGTGCGAGCGAGTCTAAGAGTTCTATACGCGATACGAAAGCAAACGGACGGCATAAGATGCAAGGTGAGATGTGCAAGCGGGATAAGATTACGGTCTTTCGAAGGTTGCCTAATTCCTCAGAATTTCTTTTAGGGTGTATCCTTTGTTCAGAACGACAAATTCTAAGAGATGTCAAAATGAACTAAGTATTCAACTAGTACTCGTTCGAAATTTCAATTTTGAACTTGGAATAACTTAGTATAGACGACGTGATACCCCAACCATCGTGGTGTCAGTGACATGGTGCCATTAGCCAGAGTGGTGTAAGTAAAGTGGCATCACGGCGTCGTTTTCCTTGTTATTCCTTATTCTCCGTTGAAATTTCGATTAGGCATTAGTCAAGTACTTAGTATATTTTGATTTCCCAAAGTCTCCTTGTTCTAAGGACTCATGTAGTTTAGACAACGTACACCGGGGTGCACGATTCTTCATCGGGCCTCGGCAACCTTCTACAGACCGTGCGAGCGAGATTAAGAGCACAGGACCCGAAATTGAATAGACAGCATGATGGCGTGACATGGATGAGATGCATGGTGAGATGCAGAAAGCAGTAACTTGTAGGCAGGATATAGCACATAATCCTACCCTGCGGGTCCCTGTCCTAGTTTGGAAGGTTCTATTGCTTTCTAAACACGTATAAAGGCTGGTTTTGGCTTTGAAGAGGGTTCCCCGGACTAGAGTCAAAGTATACCTCCCACTATCGAGCGTACACCCAATAATGGTACAAACGGTAGGGATGACTCATCACGGTCGAGGGTTGCTGAGCATTCCGGGATTCCCCATCACCGGCAAGCCGGGTAGGATTGCCGAAACACAACAGCGGGGTTGCACAAGATATATACATACAAGAAATAAAAAATGAAACAAAATCCCTTTTGAAAATCCCACAAACGTTTTTCAAGCCTGGCTCACAAGTTTAATTGATATTCAAGAAAAGCGGGCGGTTTTATCAACAAACCAACTTTTTCTCAAGTATTAATTAAACATCCCCAGCAGAGTCGCCACTGTGGGCTACCTGCCCGAAAAATATATTTCCCGTTTTGAGAGAAAATATTGTTTGAAGAGTTGAAAGAGTCGCCACCCGGATTTGTGGTATATCACCCGAGAAACCGTTTTGTTTTGAAAATGATCGATTTGAATTGAAAACCAGAGATCGTTTGATGGGTCCGGAAGCCATGTTACGAGGGGGGAAGGGTTTTACGGCACCCCCCTCGCCCGATTCGAGATCGGTCTCTACTAAACGTTTGTGGGATTTTTAAAAGGGATTTTGTTTCATTTTAACCAGCTAGCAAGTATCCACAGTAATATCATGTAGGAAGTGCATGCATGTGCATGTGTACAGGAGAGGGTGAAATGGCCATGCAAAATACAAGACGACTGAAAATGGAACCTTGTCACTGTATTCACTCTCGAGCGCTCGGGAGTGGTCCCGAGCGCTTGGGAGCGCTGACACTCACAACCTGCAAGTTTGGTTAGACATATTCACATACTAGTACTGCCAGAAAAAACACAAAGAAATCAAAATACAGATGTGCTCAGCCAGAGGTTTAAACAGCTAAGAACTGGTCCTAACCATCCAAACAAGGCTTTCTTGCAACTGAAAGCAAACCTAACTGGGCTCTGGAAGGACCAGTGCACACCCAATATCTACTAAAACAGAAAATGAAATACATAAAGAACAAAACAAAGTTTTAGTGGCAGCAGCACTCCTGAGCGCTCAGGAATGATCCCGAGCGCTCGGGAGTGAACACAATGCCCAGAAAAAGTTTTGTTTTCTTCGTGTTCCTCTTGCTCTTGGTGCTAAACTAAGATCAAATGAGCTCACAACTAGTATAAGGAACTAGTATGAACCCTTGATCCCCCTCAGAAGTAGAAAAAACGGTAGATTTTAGGTATAAAATGAGATTTTATACCTTTGCTTGACTTGAACCCAGCTTCTTGGACTGACTTTGGTGCTTGAAAATGCTTAGAAAACAGTAGGAAAATGGAGTTCTAGATGGACTAGAGGTTTGAGTCTTGAAGAACTTGAAGATTGTTTGAAATTTTCCTTAGGAAACACAAGTTTTGGAAGATGTTTGAAGGAGATTTTGAGACTGAAAATTTCAGAAGATAGTAGAGGGAGAGAGTAAAATTTCGTGGTGCTTTGCATGTAGAATGAAAGGGGTATTTATAGGCAAGGAGAAAATGTGTTTGAAATTTGAAAATAAAATGAAAATGAAATGGAAAATAACTTTGGGGGGAAAAATGGCATGATTATATTCCTGCCCCATCTGAATAATCAGGCAGGACCAGGTTGAACGTTGAATGGGTCTGAAAAGCCTGAAAAGCCTGAAAAGCCGTGGTCAAAGGCCAAGCTCGACATGAATTGGTCCTGACAGCCGTCCCGAGCGCTTGGGAGTATTACTCCCGAGCGCTCTAGAGTGGTCCCGAGCACTTGGGAGTGGCAGCCCAACTTCAGAAGGGCGCCACGGACACTCCCGAACTCGGTTTTGGGTGTTTTTCGAAGCGTTGGAAAGCTCGTTAAGTCCTCTTTCTAACCCAATTGGTTTCATTCAAATATATTTTATATGCTAAAATGCATGCCAATTTTACCCTCAGGGTGTCGAGAAAAAAGGAACATTTTGATTTTGAAACAGTCCAAGAAGTATCGTCCAAGTTTGCCAAGGTCCGTTTTGACCCTATTTCATCATCGGGGAGCCTCGAGGGCACAAATTAAGGAACTTCGACAAGTTCAAATTGGGGTGTCTACAGCTCCAACAAACCTCTCCTTATACGACTCCAACCAATTTTTCTCCAAATACTCAAGTGCTGCAGGAACCATTTTAAAATCACGCTTCAAAGCACGAAGGCGCTCCTCGTACTGTTCAGCACTAGCTGAAAGGACAACTAGGCCCCAACTACAACTAAACTCCTTCCACATCTTGTCATCAAACATCTTCCTACACTTCGCTAAGACATTCTTTCCAATATGAAACCTACATAGCAAATTTGTAGCATCGGAAAAAACACTTCTTATGGCATTCATAAGCGCCAACTCCCTATCCATGACAATAACATTCGGAAGCGCATCAACATCCATAATGCCCTTTAACTTATCCAACACCCAAGTATAGTTATCCTCATTTTCAGACTCAATGAATGCAAAGGCTGCATTAAAAGTCAACTATGTAGATGTTACTCCAACAATTTCCAACAACAGAAACCTGTACCTATTTGTCTTGTACGTGCAATCCATCAATAACACTCGAGGAAAAGCACGTAACAAGTCCGCAGCATGAGGGGGAGCCCAAAACAAAGTCGTGACATTCCCATGCTCATTCGAACGCTCCCAATTGACATAGTGATATTTTTTGAGCTGAGCCTTTAGATGTTGCATCTGACTTCTCCCAGCTTTCTCTATCACTCGGTGCTTCTGCCGAGCATTATACACATGTTTGATTGTCGTAACATTGGAAGGATCATTGAGCTTCAACTGACTTAGGATTTGTTTGGGTTTAACCATAGACACTGACAAATCCACCAATGTCGAAATCTCATCAGACGTCAACCTCCCAGCATACGAATGCCCCTCCAAGTACTCCGCTGGAGGATGGTTGTGAGCGCCATTGTGGACAGAGAGAGTCCAACCATCATCGCCCTTAACAGCTTTCAATTCAAACGGGCATTCGCATTTCTTAGTGCCCGTGGAACGCTCCCTCTTTTTCACAACCACCTCCTCCCCCAAAGACTTCTTCACATACTTCCTATACTTACCACTCCTCTCACATGCAAACCGCATCCTCGGTTTGCGATTCTTCATCAATTTCTCCGAGCCCGTTATGATAATGACAAAGCCAAGTCTTTTACCCATACCTCTTGTCCACTCCACCAAGTGTTCATCAGACGAAAACACCTAAACATATCAATAAATAATCATATAGTGTAGCATAAAGATTGCACATGATAAAATTTACTCCATGGTTTCAGAAAAACACTCACCTGGCTCGTTGTGAACTGCTTCGTAACATCATATTCCATAGGAACGGGAGTGGGAGTGGGAGTGGTATTGGTATTGGTATTGGTAATGGTTGATGGCCCTACATGACTACCGTGCGTTGAAGTGTCACCCTAGAACCAATGGAAAACCAATTTCACCAGTCAGCAGTTTCATAACACATATCAATATGAAAACTGTCTAAAATCGCATAACCCTACAATAACCCTACAATCCGAACCAAATTTTGAGTTTTACAGTCCAAAATTTTCTACTATCATATAGGGCTTCAAAGTGTCAGACAGAAAAAAAAACTGACTGAAATGAAGATAGAGGAAAATGGAGGGAATGGGGTTACCTCTTGCACCGATTTTGACTGCCCATCTACAATATCCGTGCCTAAATCTTCCTTGTCAACGTCCATTTCTTCGATTGCACCATCCAAACCCCAATGATAATACATACTGCTCTCTGGGTCCAACACTTCTTCTTTACCAATGGAGGGAGAGGAAGCAATAGAGGTTTCCATTTACAGTTACAAGGTAGGAGGTGAGAGAGGCAGGGGTCGACTGGGTTTATGGAGGTGATAGAGGCAGGGGACTGGACATGGTGGCTGCTAGGTCATGGAGCCTGAAGAGGACGAACAAAATGGAGATGGGAGGGAGAAATGGAGGGAAATCGATTTCGGCTCGGTCGCAGTAGATGCAGCTGTATGTTTGTGGCTATGTTTGTGGCTACGTATAGTATTTGTGAGGGTATTTTCATCCATTTATTATAAGGCTAGGGTTCTTTTTGTCCATTTTTAAAAAGGGCATTTTTGTCCGAAAACCGTTAATTTTTGGACGGACTAGGCTTAGAAAATAAGTGGCTGCAAATAGCAAGCCCCCCACGTTTTCACCCCCTAAACTACACGACACCGTTTCCAACATTTTCCCTAAACGACAACTGACCTGCTCCGTTTGTCCCCACCCCCACCCCCTTCTCTCTCTCCCCAAAGCCAAATACGGACTCCCTACTCCGGCGATTTTTCCCAGCCCAAACCCAAATACAAACTCAATCCCACTGAGATTGCCCTCCATTAACCGTACCAATCTCTCTCTCTCTCTCTCTCTGGTCCTTTGTTACTTTAGAAATTTCTGTAGAATGAATTCAAATCCATCTCCTCACAGTCCAACACTTCTTCTGTAGAATGAATTCAAATTTCTGTAGAATAATTTCAAGACTCTGAAACCATTTTCTTCAATTCCCCTGCAATGATTTCACTCCTCACAGTTTACTGTTGGAATACACAGGGTGTGAATAGTAGATTAAACCTTCTCTGTAAGAACACGGAGATTTAACCTTATAAAATTTTGAAAAATCAAATCAGAATACAGTACAAGCAAACCCCTATTTTTTACCGGAACAAAAACAAATCAAATCACTTATCAAAAAAACAAAAATCCAATAAAATCAAACGGAGAGTGGGAGAGGTCAACATTTACTGGTGTCGAGATTCAAAGAAGCTACATCAACGAGGTCAGTTTCACTCGCCCGATCACACGTGAGTGGTCAGAGTCCGGGCTGATCTCATCGGAGGGACTGAAATCACTGAGTTCGTATTTGGGTTTCGAAAAGGGATTTGATATTTGCAACCACAAATTTCCTAAGCCTAACCTGTTCTAAACCTAACTCACAAATCTTATAACAATTTCCTAAATGCAATCTAACAAATATCCATAAACTTCCAAAAATATCCAATCTTTCCTACCAACCATCTCCTCCCCATCCCCCTTCTCTGTCTTACTATTCTTTCTTCTCCAGCACCACCCACCACCACCACACAATACCATACCAGTACACGTGCACCACCAACGGCCCATCACCACCACACCCAACAACGCCACACCACCGGCCCATCACCGCCACACCACCGGCCATCACCACCACACCACGTCACCACCACCACCTCCATAATTGCCGCACCACTACTACCACCAGTTGTGTCCCACCATCACCAACACCACCTCCTTCAAAAAAAAAATCGACATGTTCGGATACACATTTCTGAAAAATTTAAAAAAATTCAGATTTTAAAACATGAAAATGTTAACAAATTTCAGATTCTAATATCCGAACCATTTGTAACGCATCTTCAAGATGCGTCATGTCTTTTTTTTATATGTTAAAAACGCAAAAAACGCAAATTCCGAATGCGTCACGCTTGATTAACATCACTCATTTTGCTAATGCGCGATGGGACTAAAGAAAATACGGATGAATCTGGGTGAACTATGGAAGGGACTGATTTTCAGACGGCAACGGAGCTTCGTTGGTGGCTGTTTTCGGCACTATTATGGGTCAGTTTGGGACTGATTTTTGGAGTTGATTTTGAGATCGAAATGCAGCCGGTTTGGAACTATTTATGGGCTGGTTTGGGAGTGGAGCAAGGCGGGGTAGCGGGGTTCAAGTTGTGATGGAGTTCAGGTGATGAAGGTGGAAACGCTGATCGGCGGAGGTGAGGACCGGAGGTGGTGCCGGCTGTGGTGGTGCCGAGAGAGGTGGTGGGCCTCACCGCAGATGGGGTTCACCGGAGAGGGGCGTCGCCGAAGATGAGTGGTGGTGGGGGTGGTAGCTAGGGTTTGGTTTTGGTGGTGGTGGTGTAAATATTTTGGGGAAGAAGATAAGTAATTGGAATTTTAGGGTTTGGGTTTCGTTGCCAAAACGACATCACTTCATTGAGGGCATTTTTGTCCATTTTTAAAAAGGGCATTTTTGTCCGAAAACCATTAATTTTAGGATGGGCTAAGCTTAAGAGATTTGTGGTTGCAAATATTAGGCCCCTTCGAAAATGCTATTGCACAACGAGCACAACACACAACCGCTGACGTCATCACGGAAACGACATCGTTTTGAATTTAAAAAAAAACCAGCGCTGCCCCCTCTCTCTCTCTCTCATGGCGCCGCCGCTCCAAACCAGAAGCCCAACATGAATCCTCCTCTGAGGAAGAAGAAGACTCAGGATCAGAAGAAGAAAGCCAAGAGCAACATAAAGAAAACACTTCCTTGAATCGTATCCTTCTTCGCCTTGAAGTCGATCAGGCCCTTGAGGATCACGATCTCGTCATCCTCGCTCCACAGCCGTTGGAAATGCTACTTCGCCACGTCACCGCCGCCGCTCTTGTTCGGTGTCGTTCGTTGTTGTTATTCATGACAGCAGCCACATCCTTCTCCTTCTGCTTCTTCTTCTTCACCCTCTTCGAACGAATCTCGATCCCCGCCATTGTTCTCCGCCGCCGGCAATTTAACAGAGGCATTTGAAGTGCGGTCGGATCTGGACTTTTTGGTGGTCTTGGGTGGTTGGTCTTCTTCTTCCTCAGAGGAGGACTCGGGCTGGGCTTCTAGTTCGGACCGGCGATTCGATGACAGAGACAGAGACGGACAGGGAGAGGGGGGAAGCGCTGGGTTTTTTTTTTTTTTTAAATTCAAAATGACGTCGTTTCTGTGATGACATCAGTCGACGTCAGCGGTTGTGTGTTGTGCAAGTAGCATTTTTGTTTGGGTTTGGAGAGAGAAAGAGAGAGAGAGAACGGTGCAGCAGCTGCCGTTTGGGAAAAACGTTGGAAACGGTGTCGTGTAGTTTAGGGGCTGAAAACGTGGGGCTTTGGCTTAATCTGGGCCGTCAGATGAGTTTATTAATGTGTTGGCAGCATTTGGTGGAAAGCCGTGGTAGATGTGGGGAGAGAGATGTGTGGAGAGGATCCGGATCCAAAAAGACAATTAAATTAGGACGGAAGTAGTAATTTGTATTGAACCTTGGTCAAAAGAAGATTATTTATGTAGGATGTCAATCTTAAGAGCATCTCCAATTCATTTTAATGCAACCGACGAGGGCTCATATGACGTAACAGGTGATACATCCTCGCCCGAAGTATTTTGAGGGCTCTTTTAGGGCCACTGTCGATGACAAGAAGAGTTGCAGACGGAGAGGGCTGTGGCGGAACAAGAATTTTCTTATATGGCTGCCGAAACTTAAAAGTTGTAGTAGGAAAAATAAAAGATAAAAGAACTAGATTCCACACCAGAAAAATATGCCTTTCAATACATACAATTAGAGGTGTCAAATGGGCCGGGTTGGCACGGGCACGGCACGTTTGAAGGCGGCACGGCACGGCACGGGCATGGAATAATCCTGGCACAGCACGGGAACGGCACAGTCTTAGTGGGCACGCGGCACGACACGGGCACGGAAGTGAGCGGGAACGACACGGGCACGGCACGGAAGTTGGCCTGGCACGACACGCTCTTAGACGGGCACAACACGGGCATGGCACGGAAGTGGGATGGGGCACGAGTCACGACACGGCACGACACGGTTCTAGCCAGGCACGGCAAGGCAGGGGAACGCGGCACGGCACGGGCACGAAAGTGAGGGGGAACGACACGGGCACGGCACGGAAATTAGTCTGGCACGGCACAACACGGGCACGGGCACGGGCACGATAATCCAATAGTCTGGCACGGCACGACACGGTCTCAGATTATAGTTTACTTTTATTTCTGTGTATTTTTTGATAATCCAATAATCTTTTAATCTTTTCCTTTTATTTAAGTAAAATAAGATTTTAAATTTTTTTATATGATTAAGAAATTTTGAATCAAAATTCAAACATAAAAATAATTGGAGAGTAAATGAGAGGATGTTGTAAATCGTGACGGAAATAGTTAAAAATAAATTGCCTAATAATCTGATATATTAATAAAAATAAGGGGAATGGTTATTTTCTTCTTCTTTTTTTATATATTTGCACTCTTTTTTGTTTATCTCGTGAATTTACCACAATATCTTTCCATTAATTTGTATGTACACACATCAAAAGATAAAGCAGTATTTAACATTGATAAGGTCTAAAAATATGAGTGAAAAACAATCCCAGCAAGACCCTTTTTTTTCATCTTAGTGGGGCAATTTCAGTTGGTAGTAGACTAGTAGTGTTTTATCTAATAAAGATTTTTTTAAAAAAAGAGACAGAGAAAATAAATAAGAAAAAAAACTAATTTTAAAAAAATAATTGGTTTAAAAAAAATAATCTCTATGGACTATGGGGTTCGAACCCAAATCCTTGGAGACTTGACACACATCTCAAACCACTAAGGCCAACAATCTTTTTGTGTTTATAATTAGAACAAGTAATATATATTATATAATTCTATTCTATAAAAATGGGCTTCTTGTATGCTAGCCACACGATTGCGACACAAGTATGACGATCCATATCGTTCATTTTGTTGTTCTTGGTGTTTTAATTACTCTCGCAAATTTTCGGGTCTATCAGTTTTTGGAAGCTCTTTCATCGGGACGTAGATTTATTAATAGAAATTTTTTTGTTATGTGCGATCTAGTATATAACGACAACCAATTTACTTCATTTTTTGCACTAATGATATAATTACTCCCACATAAAAGGTAGACGGTTCTGATTTTCAAATAACACCTCAGGTGGCCCTCAAGTGGTGCATTATAGGACTTTAACGCTTTTGAAAGCACCAAATGTGTTCTGATCATGTGGTTTCCGACATCCGATTATCACCTATTTAGGGGAGAATAATAAATTTGATAAGATCTTAAATTGTAACGGTTTAGATCGAACATTTGAAAAAATGAGTTTGTAGCTACCTTTCAAATGTATACATCGAACTTATCTGGTTATAGACCAATGTATTCCGCAATAGTTTAATGTACGCTAGCCACACGATTGTGACACAAGTATGACGATCCATACCGTTCATTTTTTTTTTCTCGGTGTTTTAATCACTCTCGCAAAATTTCGGGTCTATCGGGTTTTGGAAGCCCTTTCATCGCAACGTAGATTTATTAATAGGAAATTTGACGTTATGTACGATCAAGTATATAACGATAACCAATTTACTTCATTTTTTGCACGAATAATATAATCACTCCCACATAAAAAGATAGACGGTTTTGATTTTCAAATAACACCTCGGGCGCCCCTCGAGTGATGCATTACAGGATTCTACGAGAATTTTTGATAAGTTGGTGCATATGGATTATGGTGTCTCGTATGCACATGATCACAAAGATCATATAAAAGGAATGAGATGCTGCCCTAGCAGACATCTCATTCACGTTGTTCTCATTCTCACATCTCCGATCTCACTCTCACTCTCACTCTCTCAGATCTCTCTGACTCTCTCTGATTCTCTCAACGTCTCTCTAATTCTCTCAAAGTTCAGATTCTTGGTGTTCAAATTCACCTCTCTCTCTCAAACGGTACTCACACACAGTCACACTTCACTGCTCTCTCTCTCTATCCGTTTCCGACTTTTCGGTGACACAACTCAAACGGTGAGTCGGTGCGACGGTGACCATCATCTCACTCTCTCAACGTCTCTCTCTCTCTGTGTCTCTCCGACTCTCTGAGACCGAGCTAGTTGAGCAACAGGAGGAGAATCGTTCGAATCTCAGGTAAAGGTGTGAAGGGTACCTCTATCACCAGTCACCGTCTCTCTCTCTCCATCACAGGTACCTCTATCACTTCCCTCTCCAGTCTCCACTTATCTACTGTAATTAAGGTTTTTGAAATTAGGGTTTTGACCTAGTTTTTGAAATTAGGGTTACGAAATTAGGGCTTTCGTTACTAATTGAGTAATTTTGTATATTAGTATCTTAGGGTTCTGGCCAGATCTGATGAAATGGATTTTCACCTGCCTTTTGAAATTAGGGTTACGAAATTAGAGCTTTTGTTACTAATTTATGAAATTAGGGTTCTTGAAATTACGGTTACGAAATTAGGGCTTTGGTTACTAATTTCTTAAATTAGGGTTTTGGCCAGTCAGGCCAAATCTGATGATTTTGTTACTAATTTCTTCTATTAGTATATTTTTGACAAATTTGTCGAAACTGATTTTGCAGTGATTAATCAGTCTAGTGCTATATTCAGTTTAGTGTGATTAATCACTTCCCATGTGATTAATCAGTCTAGTGTTGCTGCTGTTGCATATGATTTTGTTAGTCTGCTGTTATATTGTACCCACAGCCACTGACTAACTGAGCCACTAAGTAGGGTCTGTGAAGCTATTTACTTGAATATTGCATTTAGGGTTACAAAATTAGGGCTTTCGTGTTTCCCCTTTAATAACCCCTGTTATGATGTTTTTTTTGTAGATGGCTGCTGGAAATGGGGAGGATCGTGACTCCCACTCAGTAGTTTGTGTTAGTAGCTCGTATTTGGCTTGGTGGATACCTCTTGTAGACACCCCAATTTGGCCTAACGATTATTTCAAGTCCCACCTTGGGACAATCCCGATGATGAAATGGATACAATGATTGCTGATTGCTTCCTTGAGGACCTTAGGACTTTCGGTGAGAACTTTGACCACTTAGAGGACCCAATTCAAAGCCATACAGCCTTTCAGACAGAAATACAGAAGCCTAGGAGAATCCATCTGACGGCCGTAACATCGATCCCACGGCCACAACATCAATCCCTCACCCGAGCAACCTGTTGCTAGCAAAATCTCCCTGAGAGATCAATCCCTCGGCCGCGAGATCTATCCTTCGGCCGAGACATCCATTCCACGGCCGCGACATCCTTTGCTCGGCCGCCAGATCGACCTTTTTCCAGACTCAGTCTGTCAGACCTTTGGTTTGATCCAACTACACTACCTTTCCGATGCGTTCGGGCTACGTTCGGAGATCACGACGTAGAGTTAGAGATGCATTGCAATTGCAATTGCCATCTCGTGATTTGATTGGCCGGAGTGAGTCATCCCTATGCCTATATAAAGGGGCCTTTGGGCTCCGAATTTAACACACAGAAATTGAGATACCTACACACTCAATCAAACCTCGAAACTCTGCACAAATACTCCCTCAATCCCATACTCCAAAAGCCCTAACCTTCCGAAGGCAGCCGTCAATCCGGCGATCAAACCCCGAAGTTCAGACCCTAACTCTAGGGTTCTCGATCAAGCAATCAGTCAATCACTCCCAATCCAAAGCAATCAAGCAACTGAGGGATGAAGGTGGTGAGGCCCAACGGCCTCTGGTTTGGTTTATTTACTGTTTTTATGATTAATCGTAGCGTTTTGATTATCTACTAACTTTTCTGTCTGGTGTGAGGAAGAACACCGACCGGGGCTTCGATCCCTCGGCCGGTACATAAAACCAGTGTGATTACTCGGCCGTGACATCCATTCACCGGCCGAGTAATCGATTTCCTGGGACAGCTTTGTTTTGTTCTGCTTTCTAATGCATGCTTTCAATTACAGTCCTGGCTCACCTTATTCACTGTTAAAGGCTAAATTAAACAGACTATGTGTTAGAATTAAATGAAGCACGTATATGTCTTATGTTGAACAATTATGGGCCAGTTTCACGACTGGGCAGAGAGGGGTGCCTAACACCTTCCCCTTACTGCACTCTTGGCTCCCGTATCCAGAATCTCTATCTATTTTCCCAGTTTTAATAAACTGGGTGGCGACTCTGTTTTGATGATAACCACTATCATGTGGCGATGTTCCTAGCCATGGGAATGTCCATGATTTTGGTTTACGAAGCAAGCAACCAACCGAGCAAACAAACGTGATCAATCTGTATGGCGATGCCCCGTTTGGGAGGTGTCTACAGTTTTTGGCGACTCTGCTGGGGAATATGAGAGCCATAACCAGAAACTTCAACATAAGACTGATACATGCCTTGTTTAATTCATCTATCATATGCATCGAGCGGGCAACCCGTTGAGTTCACCTGATATCCCGGCATGACACGGGCTATGTTGGGGGTTCCAGCAAACTCCACAGTCACTCGTACCTAGTGGTATATCAAAAAGGGAATCACCCAATCGCCGCCTATGATGGGCTGGTGAAAGGATTGGTGCCCTTTGACAACGGAGAACCCTGAGACTACCAAAACCTTGCATGTTTTAGAAAGCCATAGAACTTATCAAACTAAGACAGGAACCTACAGGCTAGGAACCTACTTGCATTTTCACTTCCAAGTTCTTCCTCACACCTTGTATCATCTGTTGTTGTAAATAACTTTTTCTGTGCAGAAGAGTTGGGATTTCCAGCCCAAATCCTAACCCTACACAAGCCAAGTACTGACTAACAGGTACTCTACTTTTCAAAGCAGACACAATAAGTAAAACCAAGAAGCAACCACAACCAATTTTATACTCTTACAACACCCGAAGTCACGCCAAACAGAGGTCTTTGCAACCGTCCCGTCTGTCACTCTCACCGGCCAAAACACCTACACTGCTACGGTCCCAATCACTTCCAGGGACTCCGCGGTCATCTCCTCAACAAACTCAATTATCTACCAAATCCTAAGCTTCATCAAGTAATCCTCCCACTCTCATGGCAGATAAGGACGCCATCATTGCTAATCACCAAGCTCAAAGTCGCTATCTTACTAGCAGAGAAAGCAGCAAGAGATGCTGAGAACGAAGAGAAATCGGTGGAAGATGAGAATCCTCAAGAAGTGGTATTGGCAGAAAACCCTGAATTGGCCAAACAAGTCAAGGAGATCAAACGTACTCTGGCCCGTTCACAAGGGGACCAAATTCTAAATTTTGAAGGACTCTTTCCAGATTCTCAACTACCTGAGAAGTTCAATAGAACTGGAAATCCCACTAGCCATGTCCACCCTGTCATCAACACTTTGAAGCCAATGGGCTTGAATGATGAGTTCATTGTTCAGTTATTTCAAAGGACTCTTACTAAAAGCACTCTCGATTGGTTTCTCACTTTGGAGTTTGTGCACTATCATACTTGGCCAGAAATTGCCAATGCTTTTGTCAAGCAATATGCATACAACGTTAACAACTCGAAATTTGGAAATGACTAAGCAAGAATCGAACAAAGACTTTGCAACCTTTGTGGCTAGATGGAGAGAAAAAGCCGCCAAGAACCGCCCCTCTGAGGAAGATCAAGTGAGAATAGTCGTCAAGAGTTTGCAGCCCAAGTACCTCATGCACATTTGCACTCAGGCTATCACTGATTTCAAGCGCCTGCTTGCTATTGGGCTGCAGATTGAAGAGGGGATCAAGCTAGGCCTCATTGGGAAAGAAGAAAACTCCTCCAAAGGAAACCTTCCCAACCCGTACATCTCCGGCCTCCATCAACACCCTTAACTCAACCTTACCACAAGACCCTTTTCAAAATTAGCTCATCCTGAAGCTCAAATCGCCCCGTCGCAACTTTGACCCTCTCTATATGACCTCATCTCAAGCCTTAGCCATTCTGAGCCGTTAGGAGCATCTCAAACCTTTAAACAAACCACTTCCTCAGCCACCCTATGGCCCAAACCATGATCCTAACAAACAGTGCGCCTACCACCAACACCTTAGGCATGAAACAGATAACTGCATGCGTCTCCGCCATGACATTCAAGATCTCATTGAAAGCCAAACTATAAAACTTCCAAAACCTGATGTGCAAGCCAATCCACAATGCTGAACCACCACCCTGAAACATCAATCTCATAAACCTATCTCACAACCCCACATACAATCCTGGCCAATACATTGTCCAAAACAACCAAGCCAAGCCAACCTTTACCTTCCCAGAGGAAGATGAATGTTTCATGATGGAGGAGGAAGAAAACAATGAGTCCGATCAATCGGAAGTGATCGATCCTAACATGTCTGACAAAAGTAATGAGGAAGAACAAGCAAAGGGGAAAGTGACTTTGACAAAATGGAAGGAGAATGCGATGATCCACTCGATGGAATCTCCTTAACATCACTATTCGGCCAAGTGGAAGTAACTAATCTCTCTTATGACTGCATAATCAACGAGAAGGAAAAAAGAGGTGATGAAAACCCAGACTGACATTTCCATTTGAGGGACTACTCATGTCTCAAAGAGGTAGCCACCGTGCAAGCCATGAAGAGGCTCCGGGACAAAGGCTCTGTTTGGCAAAGAAGAGGGTGGAAAAGAGTATAAAGTTGCGAAAGGCAAAGGTTTTGAAAACGACCTCGAAATGCTATAGTAGCTACGAAGTCACAACATGGCAAAAAAATATTAAACATTGCTTTTATCAAAATAAAACATGTTTTGAGCCCCTGCTTGGGCATTTAATTCCTACCAAGTGAATTCCTGTTTCATCCTCTAGACTATGCTTATTCAATGATTTATTTCCTGAATTACAATTACCAATACACTATAGTCTCTTTGCCAAACAAGGGAAATTTCAAGGAATCAAGTTCCTTGTGTTGCTGACAAAAAGGAAGGAAAGGATGAACTCTAGTTGCTTAAGAAACTAGGTTTTTGTCAAAACTTAGAAAGAAGACACTATCTCTGCGAGAACACTTAGGGTTAGCTCGCTCATTATGAAGGTACAAACACAAGGGAGATTTAGAAAAATATCTCCATCAAATTCCTCTCCGAAACGCAGAAACCCTCTTGAGAGAAGTGCTCGTTGGGTAACTTGAAAACCCAAGCAAAAGTAAGAGCAAAGCCTGCTAGGGCAAGAAAATACAAAAATGCAGCCTAGGCAAAAGTTAAGGCATTCAAAGAAAAGCTCGCTAGGAACTCAACCTCCATTAGGTAACCTAGGCGAAATCAAGAGCATGTGAGAAGAAAAACCAAGAGTGAAAACTCAACCTCAAAGGTGATGATTTTGGAACTACGTAAAAGGCCTGATTCCCTGATTAGGGATACGTAGGCAATCTCACATTGAGATGCGGCCCAAACATTTGGGGAGAAAGAAAAACATCAACAAATTTGTACTCAATGATAGGCATAGCTAACCCTGCGTATTGAGCTCGCAAAAGATGAGTATGCTTTTCTCGAAGAATTGGCAACAAACAATAGACACAAGAATTATAGTTCATCCCTTCTAACCAAGGTCATTAACACAATGAGCGGGATACCTCGAAAACTCTCGAGTTTGGCAATCGGACTATGGAACATGGCAAAAGCAAAAGGCAAGAAAATCAAAACCAAGCATAAGAAGGAAGAGAAAATAGGATGCCACTTGGCAAAAACAAAAAAATACCTTTGGAAAATCAAAGTAACGGCCGAAGAATCTATACATCAGCCACAATATCGATTTTTCAGCCGAATAATCAATTCTTCGGCCAGTATTTCATTTCCACACAAATTACTGTCTATCAGCAAATACTTGTTCAAAAAGCCATGTTCTGACTATCGCATGCAAACTCAAGACATCTAGGGGCATAAAAAGCATTTCTCATTTCATGAACAAAAGCTTGCCTACAAAATCATCACTGTGGTTGCTTTCACCATACAAATACAGTTTCTGCTTCTCTCTTTGCTAACCATGAACAGGAAGGAAAAAGAAAATCCTAAAGCTGGTCGTGACGGCGTCTTCGAGACGATCTCGTCTCTGAGATGAAGAAAGGGATTGCTGGTTATCCTCCCCACTGACAGCTGGTGCTCATTCAACCTCAAGCTACAAGGAAAGAATACAAAACAAGGGGCAAGCGCCAAGCGCTCCTCTTCTCCGTCATCAGAGTGGAAGGAGACAAAGGAAAGGGCCCGTGGCCAAACAGGGGCAACTGAAGGAAAAGCAGGTAGAACCAAGGAAAAATGGCAGTACTCCATATAGTCACCTGCCTAAAGAAGCAAACCCGCCTAGATCTGAGCACTCTCCAAGTCTACTTTAGACATCGAAGAAGTAGACCTCATCAACGCCGGAGGAGGAGGAGGAACAAACTGAAGATCCTCAGCACGCGGGCGCCACTGGCTGGCCACCCGGTCACATAAGTACCAGGCTTAACAAAAGGGACCCTCGAACAGGCTACGAGTACAATCTGGAACCCTGGAACGTGCAAGAGGGGGTGTCCTCTGATACACCACTCCAAGGGTTGAACCTCACCTACAAACAAAGTCTAAATCAGCCACAGCACAAAGGAATGGAGATCTAAAAACAAGGAATGCAAGGGGTACCTGGTCAACTGTCAATCGGTCCAAAACTTGTCGCTAAGGCTCAAAATTGGCGACAGTGGCTTCCGTGGCCCCACCAACCATCGCTTGTAGCAAGGGAAAAATCACAACGAGAAAAGAAGAAGGATATACCTCAAGTACCCGGTAGTGACCGCCAAGAGTCATGTCCCGTGAACAAGCCCTAAGGAGGCCATACAAGGTGGCCAAGGTAGATGCTCCCCAATCAAGCTCCCAAACAGCCTCCAAATATTGCAAAGGGGCTAGAGACTGCCTATGCACTGAACTATCCTTGTTGACAAACAACGAGGTAGAGAAGAAAGGCCCGTGTCAACTACTCAACACTCACCTGAGTCAAGATATCAACCTTCATAAAAGTCTTGATCAGCCAAGAGACGTCAACATGACCACGCGAGTGAAGAGGGGGCACCTTGCCCAAGAACCACTCCAAATCCCCTACTCGCTCCCAAAGCCTAGGGTTAACCCAAAGAGGAGCTCCACCTACTCATAGGCTAGTAAGCAAAGAAAAATCACCTGGCGTGATCGTCATTTCGCCAACAGAAGGAAAGTGGAACGTGTTGGGAGTATCCCCCCACCTTTCAACCAGCAAGGTCATCAACGACCAATCTATCTTTGGAAGATTGAGGCCCAAAACAAACGACTCAAGACCAGCAGCGCGTACTAACTCCCGAGCCTGCTCCAGCAACGTCACAAACCATTTGTGCACCTCTTTGCCTCCACTGCGAGCCTCTAATCTCCTATTTCTCTGCCAAGGACAAAAAGGGAGTTAATCTCACAATTGCATAAACAAATAAAAAAGCTAGGGGCATCAAATCGACGTTTAAAAAGCATGCATTGCCTAAACAGGGGGCACAGTTATCTTAGCTTCTTTAAACAGAACAACTTCGACCCAACCATGGGTCCTTCTCATTCACGCCCCTAGCTAAAAGGGATTTCATCCGCAAATCAAAACAAAAAAACTCACTTTTGATCATACAAATTAAAACTCCGAACTAAAGTAAACCTTTTACTTTTCAGAAGCTTATCGAAACATTGAGGACGCTCAAGTGTTGCTCAGGCTCTCGCCCACGCCTCAACAGCTCTATGCCACGCCATGTGCACAACCTCGCGCTCGGCAGAAAACAATCCTGCGGCTTCCACTCAATGCACCCTCCGGAGTAGGCGTTTATGTTGCTAGCTTCCGGAAAGCGTTTACGTTGCCAGAAAGCTTAGCCACCCGAAGACATTTGAGTCGCTAGAAGGCGTTTGGCCTCCGGAAGGCCCTCCCAGCAGTGGAGGTAATGGAAATCTCCCTAACAAATTGGAATATGGTCAAGGACTAGCCTTGGGGACAACCCCGAGCATATGGAAACTAGCCTTGGGGGCAATCCCGAGCATCCTCAAAACTAGCCTTGGGACAATCCCGAGCATGTGGAATCTAGCCTTGGGGGCAATCCCGAGCATACTCAAAACTAGCCTTGGAAACATCCCAAGCACAAGGAACCAATCAAACCCCGTGGAAGATGGAATACATAAGCAGTCTCAGCGGCTTGAAGCCCATTTGCCTCAACAGCTCGAAGCCTACGTCTACTATCACCCGGCGGCAAGCCCTTTATCTCGGCAGCTCGTGCTCGCTATCACGGCAACAGCTCTACGCCCGTAATCACTCAACTTAGCGGCTCTAAGCCCATTATCGACAGACTCTACGCCCATATTCACTCATTCGGCAGCTCTACGCTCGCTATCACAACTCAGCGCGGCTCCAAGACCGCTATCTCAATGCTCAAAGCCGTAACAACCAACCCAGCTGCTCTAAGCCCATTGTCTCAACGGGCTCAAGCCGTACACAATCAAGCTCTTAACAGGCTCGAAGCGTGTCTATCACTTCGGCTCCAAGACCGCTATCTCAATAGGCTCAAAGCCCGTATCTACCATCCGAAATGGCTCAAGCCATAAACTCGGCTCAAAGCCCAAACATCTCAACTGGCTCGAAGCCGTAAACAAGCAATAGGCTCTAAGCCACCCCAACAATCAAGACATCTATTCTCAGGCTCTACGCCTGGATGCTCAAAAATCTAACATTTTTGAATGCTCAAGATCTACGCTTGGATGCCCAACCACTGTGTACTGGATGCTCAAGTTATACACTTGAATACTCAAGCTCTACGCTTGGATGCCCAACCACTGCGTACTGGACGCTCAAAGCCTGTACATTGAATGCTCGGATTCTGCCGTCCGAATGCTCGAGCTCTACGCTCTGAATGCTCAAGTCCGGAACTTGATAGAAGCTCTAAGCTTAAAACAAACACACACGCACGGGCCCGTGCACATTTGCATCAACATTTTCACATCGAGTCTGCATCATATCTGTTCACATCTAACAACCATCATCACACATGTACACTCTGCATATCTCTCATGAAACAGGTCAACCCTGCAATCAACCGGCTCTATGCCTCGGTTTTATTTGATCGGCCCAACGCCTCGATCCTTTGGCTCCACGTCAACATTTATGATGAGAAAGCTCCGTGCACAGACCATCAGAATACAACCAGCTCTACGCTTCGATTCATATCACGTCAAGCTCTAAGCTCCGACAAACTCAGGCCCTCGCCTCAAGACTGCATGCAGGCTCCACGCCTCAATCACTTCGGGCTCCATGCCTCAGTTCCTTCACCTCAGGCCCTTGCCTTATACCAGCTCCGTGCTTCGGTTCATCACGTCAAGCTCAAAGCTCTGACACCACAGGCTCTTGCCTTGTGATCAATACCAGCTCCGCGCTTCGGTTCCATCAAGCTATAAGCTCACCCCAGGCCTTCGCCTCAAGATTGCAACAGGCTCCACGCCTCGATTCTATTCCCCTCAAGGCTCTCGCCTTATGATCAATACCAGCTCCGCGCTTCGGTCCTATCAATCACCTCGGGCTCTCGCCTTATGATCAACACCAGCTCCGCGCTTCGGTCCTATCAATCACCTCAGGCTCTCGCCTCATGACTACAACCGGCTCCGTGCCTCGGTCCCTCATCGCCAAAGCTCCGTGCTTCCAGCTACTGGCCCTGCGCCTCCCCTACATCTCAAAAACAAACCGGCGTCCAACTCATCCCAGCAGATGGTTTGGATTCCACCCCATTACATCAATTCCTTCCAGCTCATTCGCAAGGATAGGCTACTCTACCGAGCTCCTTTCAGTCAAAGTAAGGACGATCAAGAAAAGCAAGCGCACCTGCCGTGTGTCTTGATCTACCCCAAAATACTAAGGAAGCTCTCCGCAAAGAAACTCCCGAGGTCGCCGCGCTCCTTCAACTACTCTTCGCCAAAACCCCGGCTCGGTCAGGTACGTCACACTACGGCTTTTTAAGCCCTAAGGTACGTCTTCTGTCTCTAACCCTCCAAACTTTTACTTTTCTTTATTGCCCGAACTACGATTGGTCTGAATTTCCCTTGTGGAATACGTAGGCAGCCTCCCGGCCCGACCATAACAAAACCTTTTTCGAAAACCCCTTGGAATAGTGGTTGGACCAAATTGAGTTGCTTTTTACAGCTTTGACTCTTACTCAAACATGTCTCGCAATCCGTCTGAGTTCAGTCAAAGAGGGGCATCTGTAGACACCCCAATTTGGCCTAACGATTATTTCAAGTCCCACCTTGGGACAATCCCGATGATGAAATGGATACAATGATTGCTGATTGCTTCCTTGAGGACCTTAGGACTTTCGGTGAGAACTTTGACCACTTAGAGGACCCAATTCAAAGCCATACAGCCTTTCAGGCAGAAATACGGAAGCCTAGGAGAATCCATCTGTCGGCCGTGACATCGATCCCACGGCCATAACATCAATCCCTCACCCGAGCAACCTGTTGCCAGCAAAATCTCCCTGAGAGATCAATCCCTCGGCCGCGAGATCTATCCTTCGACCGAGACATCCATTCCACGGCCGCGACATCCTTTGCTCGGCCGCCAGATCGACCTTTTTCCAGACTCTGGAACGTTCTGTCAGACGTTTGGTTTGATCCAACTACACTACCTTTCCGATGCGTTCGGGCTACGTTCGGAGATCACGACGTAGAGTTAGAGATGCATTGCAATTGCAATTGCCATCTCGTGATTTGATTGGCCGGAGTGAGTCATCCCTATGCCTATATAAAGGGGCCTTTGGGCTCCAAATTTAACACACAGAAATTGAGATACCTACACACTCAATCAAACCTCGAAACTCTGCACAAATACTCCCTCAATCCCATACTCCAAAAGCCCTAACCTTCCGAAGGTAGCCGTCAATCCGGCGATCAAACCCCGAAGTTCAAACCCTAACTCTAGGGTTCTCGATCAAGCAATCAGTCAATCACGCCCAATCCAAAGCAATCAAGCAACTGAGGGATCAAGGTGGTGAGGCCCAACGGCCTCTGGTTTGGTTTATTTACTGTTTTTATGATTAATCGTAGCGTTTTGATTATCTACTAACTTTTCTGTCTGGTGTGAGGAAGAACACCGACCGGGGCTTCGATCCCTCGGCCGGTACATAAAACCAGTGTGATTACTCGGCCGTGACATCCATTCACCGGCCGAGTAATCGATTTCCTGGGACAGCTTTGTTTTGTTCTGCTTTCTAATGCATGCTTTCAATTACAGTCCTGGCTCACCTTATTCACTGTTAAAGGCTAAATTAAACAGACTATGTGTTAGAATTAAATGAAGCACGTATATGTCTTATGTTGAACAATTATGGGCCAGTCTCACGACTGGGCAGAGAGGGGTGCCTAACACCTTCCCCTTATTGCACTCTTGGCTCCCGTATCCAGAATCTCTATCTATTTTCCCAGTTTTAATAAACTGGGTGGCGACTCTGTTTTGATGATAACCGCTATCATGTGGCGATGTTCCTAGCCATGGGAATGTCCATGATTTTGGTTTACGAAGCAAGCAACCAACCGAGCAAACAAACGTGATCAATCTGTATGGCGATGCCCCGTTTGGGAGGTGTCTACACCTCTAACCTGGTTTTATGCCAAACCTGAGGTGTAACGAAGCCAGGCTAAATATTGAGTTTGTTTTTTGTTAGTATAGTTAGTTTTATTTGATTGCATTGCTTAGCCGAGGTGGTGGCATAACCCTTCGCATATTCTGTTTGCTGAGTTGAGGTGGCGGCCTAGCCCTTCCAGTCTGTTAGTTTGTTGTTAGTTTGTTAGTCTGTTAGCTGTTTATTTGATTGCAATGCAAGAACAGGGTGGCTGGAATCTGGATGCAGTCATCATTCAATTCAATCTCGAGCGTATATAATCTGCAGATTTTGAATGAATGAATAAGCATATATGACGTTCTAGTTGTACGGTTGAATTTACTAGGTCTGCTTGTTTTGTCACGGCATTTTAGCATGCCCTATTCTTCTTGTGTATGTAATTATGATAGGGACTTTATACACTATGCTCCAGTCCCAATCCAGGCCATCCTACTTCATTTGGAGCCTTTGGCTATCGGCCTGAACATAATGAATTACAAGGGGGAAAAGGGGGGAAAAGAAAAACAACGAAAATAGATGTCCAATTGTTAATCGAAAGTTTCTTTTAGAAACTGCTTCATGTTTGGTTTTTTGCCATTGCATGTGCCAATATTTGACAATTCTCTCATAAGCATGCGAAAACTTAAGAACATTAGAGCATCACCAAATCTCTAAATCTTTTTTTTTTTTTCCATTTGAATTGAAATTTACAAGTCTCAATAAAGTTTTAAGCAAAAAAGATAGTTCTTTTTGCTAGCACGCCTCAAATTAGGATTGAATACTACAAGTCGACAAACTTAAGAACATTAGAGACACGGAAATGTGTTTTTTTCACTTTTTGAGAAGATTTTTTTTAAAGACGAAAATCGGTTGCCGGTTGGTGATGTGTATACGAAAATCGATGGCACACGACACGGCACACGATTAAGTAAACGGGCACGGCACTACCCGACAAAAAGGGCACGGCACGACCCGACAAAAAGGGCACGCCACGACCCGACAAAAAGGCACGCCACGACCCGACAAAAAAAAGGCACGGCACGACACGACACGATAAAAAAGGCATGGCACAACCCGACCCGACAAAAAAGGCATGGCACGACGCGGCACGATTAATTAATCGGGCACGACACGACACGATTTTAAAAAGGCACGGCCCGACATGACCCGACAAAGCAAAATGGCCCACCAGGGTATGGGCACGGGACGGTATGGGCACGGCACGCCATGGCACGATGAAGTAAACAGGTACGGTACGACACGACACGAAGCACGATTGGCACGGAAGAAAACGGCACGGCACGGCACGACAGGCACGTTTGACACCTCTACATACAATCCCGATGGTCAACTGGCATCTGATAAGAGCTAACATAGCTTTTCTCCTTAAAGAAAAAAATGGTGAATTTTTAATCACACCCCTGGTACTTTGAGCGAATTTATTTTTGTTACGCTAGATAAAACCATTTTGCTAGCTTTAATTATTTCTGCAGCATTTCATTGTTGTTATCCGTTCCTGAAATGATTTGCTCTGTTTAATGCCGAAGCTTGTTTACATCCATTGTACATGGCTTTTAAGGTCAACATGGTCCTTTTACAAGTGATTTTTGAAGAAAAACTGTCACAAATGGCGCATAATTTGCTTTTTTGTCAATTCTATCAGAAAAACTAACGGTCCCAGTTTACCTATTACGGCAGGGACCCGGGAATCCTACAGAGCGGATCCCTGCAGGGGCGCCGTGTAAGATAAATCTCAGTCATGCTGTGGGCACACGCTTCAAAATCTCACATTTTAAATGTATAAAATCGGGTGCGCCCTTCTCGCGGAAAGCGCGGCGAAACGCTTCGCAGTTCAGAGTCGCCACTCGGGTTTTGCGGAAAGTACCCAAGAAACCGGGTTTTGAAAACGTTTGGTTATGTTGTTTGAGTTTGAAAAAGGCTTGTAGACTGGACCGTCGTCACCTTCGATATCTGAGGTTCGGGAGCCAGGTTACGAGAGGGGAAGGGTTTTATGGCACCTCTCTCGCCCAATCCGGAGATCG
The DNA here is from genome assembly GCA_018127125.1 of Rhododendron griersonianum. Classification (NCBI taxonomy): domain Eukaryota; kingdom Viridiplantae; phylum Streptophyta; class Magnoliopsida; order Ericales; family Ericaceae; genus Rhododendron; species Rhododendron griersonianum. The sequence continues at coordinate 24,724,482 of CM030800.1, forward strand.
GTCTCTACTCAGGCATTTCGTAAAACGTTTGCTTTTCTCTCTCATTTGATCATTTTTAGCCAGTTAGGGCGGGGGAACAGTTAATGGGGATTAAAACTGTAAACAAGTTTGCATTTATATACAAGAATATGATGTATGTTTGATGTTTGATCTAAAACCAGTATAATAGATTGAGAACAAGCTCCTGTGAGTATTTGGACAAACTGGAACACGCTGACTTAATGCGGTGCACGCAGGAACGAGCCTGTATGCACTGGCCGAGCCACTGCATACAGGCATGAACTGCGTGCGCCACACCAGTTATGGCGTGCGCCGGTAGGCCCAAGCTCACAGCTCTTGCAAACAACCCTCTGGACTCTGGAATGGACCAGTGCACACCCAGGACAAACCACATAGTTTATATCAACATGGTAATATAGTTACAGACAGATAAAAGGCTTGAAAGCCACCAAATATACAGCAAATCCCTTAAACAGTGAGGGGAGGAAGAACAGAGGCCAGAGCCTAGTTGCCATGCAAGGGCCAGCCACTGATCAAGGTGTGACTGGCGCACGCCGGTACATGGTACCGTGCGCCAGTTGACACTACTTGGCCAGTACCTGGCTTTGCATCATCTGGGCTCTGGAACATGACCAAAAGGCTCCCAGAGGCATTCCAAAGCAACAGAAACGAAATACAAAGTAATATAACTAAACAGTTCTAAAAGACAGAAAGCAATAAACTGGTTTTTAGCATGCAGGAAGGTGATCAGAGCATAAATAGAACAAAATAAGGATGATCGGTGATCCCCACGCCAGTTTTGCCATACAACCATGACTGGCGTACGGCTTAAGATAACTGGCGTGCACTACATACCATCACACACGGTTTTGAAACCTTGCCAGCATTAAGGCCAGGACTGGTATAGATTACCAGCCTTGACCCAGCCAGCCCCCCTCAGGGGTCAGAACATATTACAGGAGCAAAAGGTGATATACCTTTGCTTGTGAGTTTGATGGATGGTTTGAGCTTGAGCTTGAGGCTTGAAGGTTGGATGGTGAATGTGAGGGTGTTATGGACTGTGGAGTGTTGTTCTCTTGCTTAGTCTTTCAATGGATGAAAGAAAAACAAGAAAACAATGAGAGAAGAAGAAGAAGAGGACTTGGGCTCTCTTAATGGTGCTAACCCCTTGTAACCAACCAACCCTTTTGCAAGGGTGAGGGAGATGGGGTATATATAGGAGTGGAGGGGGATGTAATCAGCCAAGTAATGGCTGGTTGGATTGGTTAGTTTTTGGAGGGAAAGCTTAAGGGGGAAGGAAGGGTGATGGGATAAATGTAGGAGAGTGGGGGAACATCCCTGGACGAAGCAATCATCAGGGGATTGTGGCTGACGTCGGGGTGGCCTCCGAAGTCTCGCGCGTTCGGCTGAATAAAGTTGATTTGACTGAAATTTACTGGCGTGCGCCCCTTGTTGAGTGGCGTGCGCCAGTGGAAGCAAGGTCAACGGTCGATGACTGACACGTGGCAGCTTTCCAGCGCACGCTAGTCAACCACCAGCGTACACCAGTAGGATTTTGCTGAGGCCATTTGGTTCTGGCTTGAAGGGTTTGAAAAGGGGTTCGGAAGGGTTTAAGGATGCCTAAAGCTCAAACACACCAACAATCTCGAGATGTTCTTGACCTTAATCATCATCGGGGAATCAAAAATCGTAAATAAACTATTCTGGGAAGTCCAAAATAGGGTGTTTACACATGCATGAGTATTTTCAACGATCCGGATTTAAATAAATCTTTTCCTGGGAAAAGTTAAACTCTTCCCTGAAAAAGTTTCATTTAAATCCGAACCGTTGAAAACACTGATCACCAATAGCTGTGATACGCACTACACGCCCTATAGTGTAAGGTGCACTACAGGGTTTCCGAGTCCCCATTAACCATCTAAAAAAGAATCGAAGGGGTGTAAGTCAAAATTGCTCAAGTACGGTTAAGGGAAAGTGTACTCAATATTTAAGGTAATGGAACCCTTCAAATCTTGATAATTTACTTCAATCCCTTCAAAATCAAAATCTGAAGTTTTTCATCGAAATCCTTCCAAATTCAAAGTAATTATATTGTTGGCTTCATCTCATTGAGAGGCCTTAAATGGTTTAACCTCTTGTCTTTTGGTTTGCGGTATACCACAAAAATGATTTTTATTTGCTTATCTATCTAGTACTAATTTTTTGCAAACCACTTCTAATTTTTAGTATGGATCACACTTGGAAAGATAATGGACGATATTTCTGCTCGGGCGGCTTCGAGTGATGACTCAGTAAGAAATTCACGACTGCAAAAGTCAAATACACGCCGCTTCGACCGGTGTACGGGCTAGCACAATGCACGCCGGATTTGTCTAATTCTGATTGCAATACATGCCTTCGGACTTGTATCTCGGTATTTCTGAGGTGCTGTGATGCAAATAATGGAGCGAGAGTTATGTTTCCAAGCTGTAATGTCAGGTATGAGACGTACCTGTTTTACAACGCAAGCTTCGGTGCTGCTCCACCGCCACCTTCGCCAGTAGTAGTCCTCCCTCCTCCTCCCCGTAGTTGTACTACTTACAAGCAGCCCTGGTAAAACTTTCTTCTTATAAAAAACGGGTAGCTTTTGAAGTTTCTTGCATTAAATAACTTTCTTTGTTCCGTATTCTTGGGTCTGTCTTTTGTTTGGATGTGCCCAATATGATTCATTTTGAATTGTCAAGAGCAAAAATGTAACATTTTTTGCCTCAACTCCCACAAAGGACCAAGAACATAGTAAAAAAACGTATGTCAATTATAGTTGTCAATATGTGAGTGATCGTGGTGTTAGACCAACTTGAAACAACTTAATATTCTACTTGAACCAGATTGTTTGAAGCCTTAGTGAGCGCTACGGTTTCTAACGAAAATTATTGATGAAACTACTTTTCTAATGCAGGAAAAGGGGGAGTCTCGTCACGAGTAATCATTGCAATAGTCATTCCAATTGGGGTCTCTATTATGCTTCTCGTAGTAGGCTTCTGTTTCGTAACTATGAGGGCGAAGAAGAAGTATAATGCTAGTATCAAAGAAGCCAACGGTAAAGAACAAGGAAAACTTTCAAAATTTCACCCAAGCTGTCAGAGCATGACGGGGCCGAATACTCTTAAAGGCGTAGAGTCGGATCAGTCTACTAGTAAGTAAATGACATGATCTGTGAATGAAGCATTGGTTACTGAACTAGAACCCAGATGATAACCCAGGAGTTTGAGCCCAATAAGATAGATCTCATGTCATGATGTTAATGGAAATAGAATGTTATTTTAGTCATTTGAGAAAGTTTTGTTGATTGCTATGCATTAGATTTGTCCTCTTACAGAACTAGTACTACAATATTGAAAATAATAATTGTTCTGTTTTCATTAATGTAATTTTTCCATGAAAAAATAGAAATCGACGAATGGACTGGAATGGAAGTGTCGTGGGTGCTGAGAGCCTGAGACTCGCTTGGTCGATCACCATATTCCTCCAAAGAAAGTTGGACTTTTCTTGCTGACTGACACCTTTCCCTTGGGCTTCTGTTTATATTTAATTAGAAAAATGCTACGGAGCACGGCACACAATGATTCTTTTACTACTAGATGTTCGGGTCAGCTTGTGCGCAGCTCAACTTATTCTGAAGTCCTAAAATTAACGGTCAGACAAATCTCTAATGGCTCCCAAATCTGAAATATTTGGCATCCATGAGAATGGAACATCTAACCTCATGAAAGAGCACTTGTTATTTCCTCTTAACAATTTAGCCAACCCCTTGGGGGCCAACACGACATACAATGATATTTAGTGAGGCTAGCTGGATTTGGCTAAAACAAATAGTAAACCTAACTTTTGCATTTATTAGTTTTCAGTCAAATTTTTGAGATCTCAATTAGAGAAATCCAAAAAGTAACAAAAATATCTCATAAATTTTTAAATAAAAACAAAAATAAGGCGAAAAGACAGATATTTTAACTTATTTTCGTCTTTATTCAAATTATGAGTTTCCATCTAATTTTTCGTTTCCATCTAATTTTATTTCGTTTGAACTAGTATGCTAACTAGTCTCTCGTGAATTATGCTGCGTCACAAGACAATCGTAAATATATGCGGAAGATGAACGATGCTCTTGCGGCTCCCATATTCCTTCAAATTAATGACCTCTTGCTAAGCAGATCGATGGAATTCTGTTCCTCAACCGAATGATCAGTAAAATTGGGCTGCGACTCATCTTTCAGCCTTGCTTCCCCATGATATCGTACTACAATAAGAGCCGTAAAGTTACAAGACATATCTAACGTAACCATAAGAGAATAAATTCTTTACACCGCCGGTGTAAACATTTATTTCCTCCAAATCAATTATATCGCGCGATATAATTGATTTGGAGGAAATAAATGTTTACACCGGCGGTGTAAAGAATTTATTCTCTTATGGTTACGTTAGATATGTCTTGTAACTTTACGGCTCTTATTGTAGTACGATATCATGGGGAAGCAAGGCTGAAAGAAGAGTCGCAGCCCAATTTTACTGATCATTCGGTTGAGGAACAGAATTCCATCGATCTGCTTAGCAAGAGGTCATTAATTTGAAGGAAGAGAATAAATTCTTTACACCACCGGTGTAAACATTTATTTCCTCCAAATCAATTATATCGCGCCACGTTGCAAAACAGTGGTCCCAATCAATAGAACATTGTGACGTGGTGCAATATAATTGATTTGGAAGAAACAAATGTTTACACCGGCGGTGTAAACATTTATTTTCTCCAAATCAATTATATCGCGCCACGTTGCAAAACAGTGGTCCCAAAAACTGGGCCACATGACGTTTGTTCAAAGCGGTGGGGGTTTATTCTTGCTCTCACAATTGATAAGTATTTTGTGAGGTTTGTTCATACATACTAAACTGATTTCTCCTTTTCACTTGTTTGGGTCAAAAATTTGGTTTCATCAGATGGTGCTCTATTGAAATGATGTGCTACGCATTTTGATATTTTATTTATTTGTGGTCTTGATGCATTTTATGGCCTAATTGTTCATCCTTCTTGTCTTGTTGGGGCCGGTCCATAACCTAACCTTGTAAAACATACATTTGGATATGAGTTATTCTGACGCCTGACTGACTACTGAGGAGGTCTCACTAAACATATTGGCCAGTTGGAAAAGCTTGTGGGGTATCAGTCTATCAAGTAAAAAATAAGTACTCTCATTTAGAAGAGAAGTTTTGTTATTTCAACTGACTTGAAAGAGGTGTGCGCAATGATGGAATTGGTAATTTGAGAAGATATTTTCTGATGTTTAAATTATGTATGTCTTCCTTGTCATTTACTTTGGGGTATTTTGCCATATCCATGAGTCTTCATCACAAGTGTTTTGCTTGTCCAATGCAGATTTTGTTGACTGGAGCAGGGGTACTACGACTGGTCCCAACCAAGTTAGTGCAAAAATATGGTCACCACTCACCAGTTAGCTTATCTATGAAAGTTCAAAATATTAAGGTTATCTATGAGAGTATTCCTCACCAATGATGTTTTGCTTCTCTTAATCCTAATGACTCTGTTATGTCCCCAGTACAGTATGTCCGAGACTGGAAATGATGCCCACTTGTTTTGTTAGAGGAAGAGGGTCAATGATTATGGTTAGAGAATAAATTCTTTACACCGCCGGTGTAAATATTTGTTTCTTCCAAATCAATTATATTCTTTACACCGCCGGTGTAAACATTTATTTCCTCCAAATCAATTATATCGCGCGATATAATTGATTTGGAGGAAATAAATGTTTAAGAGAATAAATTCTTTACACCGCCGGTGTAAACATTTGTTTCTTCCAAATCAATTATATTGCGCCACATCACAATGTTCTATTGATTGGGACCACTGTTTTGCAACGTGACGCGATATAATTGATTTGGAGGAAATAAATGTTTACACCGGCGGTGTAAAGAATTTATCCTCTTCCTATAGATAGAGATTCCAACTGGACAAAAAGTTCCTGATCTATTCCTATTAAGAGTTTTTTTTCTTTTTATCCCCCAAACTATGTACATTTTTTCTACTTAGTCCCTACTAAACTATCAATTTGACGATTTTATCCCCTCAACTATCATACCGTTACCTACTTACTCCAATAGGTAACAGAAGTTAGAAATTTGGACGGAAAATGCCATGTAAGGCCTGTTTGAGACACTGTAGAGCAGATACTTGATTATGAGAGCCTTGGAGATAAAAATTAATGTCCCTTTAGGATAAAATGATCAGAAAAATAAGACTTTCGCATCGGTTTCAACATATTGAAAATTAGAACACTTAATTTTATAACCATATTTTTTTAGTATATAATTCCTTGTTTGGATGATGTTTTGAAAATTTTTGAGTTTGATTTTTGGGTAATGAGTGGAGAGAGAAATTAGGATAATGATGGGAGATAGGGGTAATGAATAGAGAGAGAAAGAGGGAGAAATAAGAATAATGATTGAAAAGATGAGAGAGATATGAGAGTAATGATTGGAAATAGGGGTAATGAGTGTTTTTTGAGTTAAAAAATATTTTTCAAGAAGCCATCCAAACAAGGCATAAACTTTCTAAAAAAAATTAAGTGCTCGAATTTTCAATCCGTTTGAAACGGTGCGAAGATCTTATTTTTCTGATCATATTATTCTAAAGAGTCGTGATTAATTTTTATCTCTAGGGCTATCATAATTAAATATCTATTTTTTATTTGGGTCCCTTTAGAGCAGATACTTGATTATGAGAGCTCTAGAAAGAAAAATTAATTATAACCTTTTGGTATAAAATAATCAGAAAAATAAGATCTTCACACCGGTTTACACAGATTGAAAATTAAAGCCCTTAATTTTTAACCATATTTTTAATATATAAACAATTTAAATTCTATATAAAGAACTCAGCCTTTTGTAAAAAATATGTATGTGTTAGTCTCTATAAAATGCCATGTAAGATTATATATAGCTAGAACCAGAATGGATGGTTTTGTGTCTATTACTAGTTCTTCCTCCACCCAAATATATTTTTCCTTTTTCTAATTTTTTATTGAGTTCCCTAAAAATGAATTAGCATCAAAGGGACGTTCAGAAAAAACAAAACAATTTCAAGATAGCAAAGATTCTCTAGAATTTCTCTTAGATTCGAACCCTTCCAACGACGACAATTTAGTTTTTTCGAAAAGCAGTGTTGTGCATTTGGGCTATACTTTTGTCTTTCTCCAATATGGATTTGTAGGTGCGGCATCAACTAGAATCATGTCTAAATGGGAAAAAGTATTTCGGAGAATTCAGATCTAAAAGTTGAAATCCAACACGAAGAATCAAACTTAAGATAGAGCGCCGCAAAACCTTTGGCGTCCATATATCTAGGATACTGAAGATGCATGAGATTACTTAATTTGATAAAAAAAAAAAAAAAGCTAAGGCCTTCATTACACAATTGGCAAAATAGATCAAATCAATCATCATAAATTAAATGAGACCATTGAGATAATTACAGACCATAATGGATCCAAATTAAGTATGACATCTTCTTGAGGATTAATCACAAGTGAAAAATTACCAAAACCCTCTTGTCGTAGAGTAGCATATCATGATCGTGGAACTTCTACAAAGCTGATCATGGGTTCTTCATTCCCGGACTCGGGGGGCTGCTGTACTCAAAGCTACACCGTTTCATGTGTTTAGAAAGCATGACAATATTCGCAATCCCATGGCTCTTAATTCCTGCTTGGCCAATTACAAAACCAGCAGCTTTGCACATTTAGAACAAGCAGCTGTGCAGCCATTTACAGAACAAGCTTTGTCAATTGATAACAGATTATGGAACGACTTTGCTGTGCATATTTGGAACAACAAAAAAAAGGCTTCTCTCCTTATTCATTGCAAATCACATAAGCCTTGGCCAATTAAGTTTATCCGCTCAAACTCAAAGTATATTCAACAACCATCCACAAAATCACTTCAAATCCTTAAGAAAGATAAATCCCTTAGAATCTCAACTGATACATCATTTTGATTTATCAAAAGCTGATCCTTGGGTTAAGCAAACTTGTGTTGTTTGGCCTAGCTACTTAATGACAATTTATGGATGTACCTATAGTACTATACTGGGAAATGATTTTAACACTCCTCTTCTTAGAATGATAGCCCTTTTTATTTTATCATTTGTGATTTACCTGATTACCCTTTCATCTATTTTCGTGACAATTTTCTAAATTTTTAGGATAATTTTGTACATCAACAGTAATAAAGAAAAAAATATTGTTATAAAAGAACGGGGAGTGCTAAATCAGTTGGCATACCTTTTGAGTTAAATTTTGTTGGTGCATTATGTCCTCCATTGTTTCACGTCTGATTTCGTGTGAAAAGAGCTACTATTTTCCATTTTCTGTTCATGATCAACTGATAACGGTGACTTGCAGTGGTTACATCTCTCCTGAGTTTGCAATGCATGGACAATTCTCTGCCAAGTCCGATGTGTTTAGCTTCGGCGTCTTAGTTCTGGAGATTATTTCTGGCAAGAAGAACAACAACTTTTACCAATCAGATGGTGCTCCAGACCTTATAAGCTTTGTAAGCTTTAGCCATACATGCTATTAAATACTCCCTCCTTCTTATATTGCTAGTCTTCAATCCAAGTTAGGGATATTTGAAAATGTATGTCCATGGTGAAAGTTCTTGAGTTATCGCTTATAAGTAGCTTGTAATATATTTTTAATACTTAAATTAACAAAGGATTAATGCTATAAATAATGCCTTTAAATAGGATTGCAAATTTATTCTTTACGTGTCCTTTCAAAAAGTTCAAAATCCAGAAAGAGACTAGCAACACAAATAATAATGAAAAAAACCTTAGACATACCTCAAGGAGTACCACACTTTTTACTCTAAATATCATAACGTCCACAACTCATGTATATACCGCTTTGTTGCAGTCTTGGATTCTCTGGAGGGAAGGAACGCCTTTGGATTTGATGGATCCAACTCTTGAAGGGTCCCATTCCAGAAATGAAGTCACTAGATGCATTCGTATCGCCTTGTTGTGTGTCCAAAATGATCCTGATGCCAGGCCCTCTATGGCAACGGTAGCTCTGATGCTCAATAGCTATTCCTCCATGCTTTCACTTCCTCAACAGCCTATATTCTTAGGCCGAAATAAAACAGGGACGAATATTTTCAAAGAACTAGAGTCAGACCAGTCTACGAGCCAGTCACAGTGGTCTATCAATGAAGCATCAATTTCTTAGTTAGACCCCAGATGATGTGACAAAGTCCAAGCCAATACCGAGATTCAGGGTTATTTTTACGTCATGAGAGGATTAACTTGGAGACTAGATGCAAAGTATTTATCGATATGTTTGAGAGATTTAGAAATTGCCTAGCATAGAATATGTAAAGGAGAGGGACAGAGCTGTTCCTAAGGAGGTGGACACAGCTGCAGCTGATCTTAGCTCTTCTTCAACTGATAAAGAGGTGTCCACGTCAGCTGGTCCTAGTGGGTCTGTTTTGTAGTTAACAGAGTTGGTTAAGTGAGGTTGGTTAGCGAGTGAGTGGAGAGGAGAGTTGGTTAGTGGAGAGAATAGTTTGTTAGCTTTATATTGGTTGTAATCGGTTGCTAAGAACATTGAGCATAAATGAATTGAAACTCTAAGATTCCTCTTCTCTCTCTACGTTTACTTTGTTCTCTCTCTTTCTTGATCTTGATTTGATTTCTTAAGGTGAAACCCTAACGATTTCACAAATTCTTTATGGTATCAGAGCCCTAGTGACGAAAGTCCTCGATTTGGTTCAATATATTCAAGCTCCGCTTCAGATCTACTCAGTTTTCTTCATAGAAATGTCAGCGACTTTGAATTCGAGTGATACTGATGTTATGATGCCTCCAGCCCTGGCTTTTCTGGTGTCCAATTTCCACTCTCTGGTCACGATTAAGCTGAATTCCGATAATTTTCTTCTCTGGAAAACTCAAGTCTTGAACGCACTTAGGGCAAATGGCTTCATCGAGTATGTTAAAGGTTCGATTCGCTCACCTCCTATGTAGATCAGAGATTCGACCAATAATCTGGTAACAAATCTCGCCTTCCTTACTTGGACACTTATTGATAACCAGCTACTCTCTTGCTTGACTGCAACATTGTCGCCTTCTACCTTACCTCTTGTTCTAGGGTTAGATCATGCTTCTGATGTTTGGTAGTCTGGAGAATAGGTTTAACTCTCTGTCTAGATCTAATCTTCATGAACTCAAACGGACGTTATAGAGTTTTACAAAGACAGACACCATGGAAAAATACATAGATGACATTAAGATTTATGCACAAAAGTTGATTGAAGTAGGTTATGGAATTGATGACGATGATATGGTATTTCATACCATTAATGGACTGCCTGAAGTAGAATATGGTTCTTTAAAACAGACTTTGAGGACACACAGAGATCTGCAGTTTCATGAACTAGTGTCTATCTTAAAAGCTGAAGATCAACAGGCACATAAGCCTAAGGCTGATACTGGGACTAGTAGTGTGTTTATTTCCACACGAAAGTTGCAAGATCTTAGTGTGTCTGGTGCAAGAGGAACTTCTCAAGGTACTTTATCTCAGACTGAGAATAGTGGCTCTACTTCTACTGCAGCAGTAGTTCAATCTACACCTATGGCTCAGTCATCTCACTCTCAGTTTTCTCAGCCTCAAATTTTTCCACAATCACAAGCACAAATGTTTCAACCATCCCAAGCACATATGTTTCCACCTGCTTTTCCACAAGCACCTTTCTTTCCACAGTCTAGTCACAGATACAACGACAACAACAGAAACAGATCAATGGGACAGGGGTTTGTATCCTTTCCAAGGCCAGCATGTCAAATTTGTGGAAAGGACAATCACTCAGCTCGCACTTGTCGTTTTAGAAACACACAAGCATCTGGTTTCACAGTCCCACCTCCTAGTTTTACAGCACCTGGCATGGTTTCTTCACCTGGTTTATATCCATCTTATGGTTTTCAGTCTCCTAATATATGGAGGCCTGAATATTCTGCTCAGTTTTCAGTCCCAATGCCTTTTGCTCAAGTGTCTTCACAAGGGCCAACTCATACTCAATTTCTGTCATCTGGTCATAATAACACAGCTGGTTATGGTGGTGGTTTTAATGGTCATTTTCCTACTTCTGTTGGTCCAAGTTCTGGCATACAAAGCAATGGCTATCCTATTTGTCCAAGTTCTGGCATGCAAAGCAGTGGTTTTCCTAGTGCTGCATCTGCTTTTACAGCATGTTATGCTCCAGGTTCAGGACATGTCACTTCTGGTAACAATGCTTCTGTTTCACCAAGCTGGTATCTAGACAGTGGGGCTACTAACCATGTCACTTCTGATCTTAATAACCTCACACATACTCAGCCTTATCCAGCAGGGGCAGGAGTGATGGTTGGAAATGGTAATTCTTTGTCTGTCTCTTGTTCAGGAGATGGCATTTTACCTACTCCTAAGGCTAAGTTTCATCTTACTAATGTCCTACATACTCCTGCCATCACACATAATCTTCTCTCAGTTTTTCAGTTTGCTAAGACAATAATTGCTATCTAACCTTTAGTTCCTCTGGTTATGTCATTCAGGACAACCTCTCCCCAAGTTCTCTTCAAGGGGCCATGCCACAAGGGCCTCTATCCTATTCAGAGCTGCTTTGAGTCTGCTTTTGCTCAGGTTCCAGTTGTTTTTCATGCCAATAATACTGTGTTTGCTTCTTCTGCTACTTTATGGCATCAGAAGCTTGGACACCGTAGTTTTCCTCTCTTTCAGTCTCTCATAAAGCAATTTGATTTGCTTGTGTCTAAGCCTTTTGATGTTTCATGTTTTAGTTGTAATAAAGTCAAAAGTCATAACTTGGCTTTTCCTTTGTCTGCTACTAAGCCTGCTAAACCTTTTGATTTGTTGCACATGGATGTGTGGGGTCCTGCTCTTATTCCTTCAGTTAAAGGGTTTAGATATTATCTTTTGATCATAGATGATTGTACAAGATATTCGTGGTTGTTTCCTTTATACTATAAGTCCAATGTTAAAACCACTCTTGCACAATTTAAAGCCTATGTTCAGAATCAGTTCCAAACATCTGTTAAAACTGTTAGGTCTGATAATGGCAAAGAATTTGTTAATCATTATTTGATCAATTTGTTTCTCATTAGTGGTATCATACACCAGACTTCTTGTCCCCACACCCCTGAACAAAATGGTGTGGTGGAACGAAAACATAGACACTTGATGGACACTACACTCACTTTACTTGATCAAGCTGGTATGCCTGCCCAATTTTGGTTAGAGGCTTTGCTTACTACTGTCTTCTTAGCTAATCGTCTTCCTCATTCTTCTCTCCAATTTCAAGTTCCTCATGTTCTTTTGTTTCATACTAAACCTGACTATCTTGCTCTAAAACCCTTTGGATGTGCTTGTTTTCCTTGGCTAAAGCCTCATCACTCTCACAAGTTGATTCCTAAGTCTACTACATGTGTTTTTCTGGGTTATTGTACTACTTCTAAAGGGTATCGATGTTTTGATCCTCTTACTAATAAAGTATACATTTCTAGACATGTTCGGTTTCTTGAGCAACATTTTCCTTATTCTACTCTTGTTTCTCAAACTTCTTCTGTCCAAGATGCTGATTTTCAGCTTTCTACTTTTTCTATCCCTCTTACTAGTTTTTCAGACATCATAGTGACTGTAAATCCAATTATTCCATCATCTCCTGTTCAGAATTCTTTTGTTCCTATTGCTGTTCCTGTGTTTGATTCTGTTCCCTTTACAGTTAGTGTTGGTACTGATCTTCTTAGCTTACCTCCTTGTTCTGTTCCCGTTTCTTCCAATTCAGTTCTACCTTCTTCTTCTCCTTCTTTGAGTACTCCTCCTCCTCCTGAGTCTCTTTCTACTGCAGGTCCATCTCATTCTATGAGAACAAGGTCTCAAAATGGTATCTTTAAGCCTAGACAGCCTTTTACCTTCAACTTCTTCTTCATCTTCTTCTTTACCTACTACTGAACCTACACATTTTTCTGAGGCTATACGTCATTATGTGTGGCAAAAGGCTATGACAGAGGAGTATGAGGCCTTAGTTAAACAGGGCACCTGGGTTCTTGTTCGACCACCTTCACATGGGAATGTTATAGGGTGTCAATGGATTTTTAAAATCAAGAAACACTCATATGGCATAGTGGCACGATATAAAGCTAGGCTTGTAGCTAATGGAAACCAACAAGCAGAAGGCATGGATTTCTCTAAGACTTTTAGTCCTGTTATTAAGCAGCCCACACTGAGATTTATCCTTAGTCTAGCTATTCATCATCAGTGGCCTCTTAGACAATTGGATGTTTCCAATGCATTTTTACATGGGATGATTTCTGAGGATGTTTATATGAAACAACCACTAGGGTACAAAGATTCAGTCCATCCTGATTATGTCTGCAAGCTTTCCAAAGCTCTTTATGGTCTACGACAGGCACCTAGAGCATGATATTCTATGTTCTCTAGTTATCTGGTTCAACTTGGTTTTCAGTCAAGCAAAGCAGACACTTCTCTATTTATTTTCACTCAAGGGATACATATTACTTTAGTATTGATCTTTGTGGATGACATAGTCATCACAGGAAGCGATTCTTCTTACATCACTTCTCTTATTAACAAGCTCAGTCAAAGGTTTGTTATGAAGGACTTGGGACCACTCCATTATTTTCTGGGTATTGAAGTTACCACTTTGCCTTCTGGTCTTTTTCTTTCCCAATCTAAATATGCCTCTGATGTTCTCCTTTGAGCTGGCTTGATAGACTATAAAGCTGCTGATTCTCCTGCCTCAGTTAAGCCTAGCAAACCAGATTGTGATTCTCTTTTTCAAGACGTTTCTTTATATAGAACTTTGGTGGGTTCTTTACAATATTTGACATTGACTAGGCCTAAAATATCCTTTTCTGTGAATGTGGCATGGCAACATATGCATGCTCCTAAGCTAAGTCACTTTATGGCTGTCAAACGCATACGTCGCTACATCAAAGGGTCTGTTCATCAAGGGTTGCACTTTGTTCTAGGGCCCTTAACCCTCACAGCTTTTGCAGATGCTGACTGGGCAGGGGATCCAGTCGATAGAAGGTCCACAACAGGTTTTGGGGTTTTCATGGGGCATAATTTAGTCTCTTGGTGTGCCAAGAAACAGCACACCGTGGCTCGCTCTTCCACTGAGGTCGAGTATAGAGCCATGGCACAAACAGCCAGTGATTTGGTTTGGTTGCAACAGTTATTTTCTGAATTGCATATTCCATCTTCTACTCCACATGTCTTATGGTGTGATAACAAGTCTGCCATTGCATTAGCTTGCAATCCTATTTTCCATGCTAGGACTAAACACATAGAGATCGATTATCATTTCATTCGTGAACAAGTGCTGAATAGGCAGATTGTGTTATATCACATTAGTTCCGAAGCTCAACTAGCTGTCATTTTCACCAAGGCTTTATCTGTATCCAGTTTTCAGCTTCTAAAGTCCAAACTCATGGTAGCTAATCCTCCCATTCGTTTGCGGGGAGGTGTAAAGGAGAAGGACATAGCTGTTCCTAAGGAAGTGGACAAGCTTTAGGAACAGCTGCAGCTGATCTCAACTCTTCTTCAACTGATAAAGAGGTGTCCACGTCAGCTGGTCCTAGTGGGTCTGTTTTGTAGTTAACAGAGTTGGGTTAAGTGAGGTTGGTTAGTGAGTGAGTGGAGAGGAGAGTTGGTTAGTGGAGAGAATAGTTTGTTAGCTTTATATTGGTTGTAATCAGTTGCTAAGAACATTGAGCAGAAATGAATTGAAACTCTGAGATTCCTCCTCTCTCTCTACGTTTACTTTGTTTTCTCTCTCTCTCTCTCTCTTTCTTGATCTTGATTTGATTTCTTAAGGTGAAACCCTAACGATTTCACAAATTCTTTAGAATATATGGTTTATAGCATCTGTACGAAAATTAATACATGCAATGTTTACTGGTTTGTAGATGGTAGGCACTTGTCTCTGTTATCTCCTCCCTTTCTATAAGAGATGATTTCATAGGTCGGTATTAGGAGTCCAATAAGACAGATCGCAAGTTATGATGTTAATGGAAATAAAATATTAATCAGTCACCTGGAAAGTTATGTTTTTAAAAAGACGTGTGTTCTGCTAGATTTGTTTGGTGTTTCTTGTTATTTGATAAGGCTTTTCCCCTCCCTGTGATTGGTGGTGATTCACTAGGTGTAGACGGGTCAGATCCTCTGATTCACTAGTCTGCAAAACAAGGTACCGCTTAGCGCTACTGGGATGGATTTCCCAGAGAGAACTCCAATGACTAGTTAGACACTGGGTGAGAACCGGGTAAAGGCAAGCACAGTAAATTTCAGATGTCAAAATTACGTACTCCCTCCGTCCCAATTTACTTGTCTCAGTTCTATTCTAACTAGATAAAAAAACTAGTTATATATTTAAATTGGTAAAGAATTTTATATCCAATATGGATCTTGTTTGATAGATCTCGATTTGTTCTATAATACAATGTTTTCAAAATCACCTAAAACATTATAAATTACAAGATATAATCAATTGAAAAGTGGCACGAACTCCCAAAAGTGACAACTAAATTGGGACGGAGGTAGTACTTTAGAGTTTCTCCCCAAGGCTTTTATAGAAAAAGTGAACTTGCTCCCCAAATAAGTCCGTGTTAGACACACCTATAGGTGGCAATTTCAACCCATATTTTTTTAATCCGCCCAATCCGCCCACTTATAACCCAACCCAACCCGTCCATATTATATAATGGGTTAATATGGGTTGAACCCATATCAACCCATATTTACATGGGTTTAGGTGGGTTAAAAATAGGTTCAATATGGGTTGAAACTAAAGACCCAAAGGGAATCCAAATTTGGCTCGTTCACTGTCAGAATCATAAAGACCCGCGTACAGCCCATTTTTCTCTCCCACTCACTTTTCTCTTTCTCTCGTTCTTTTACTCCTTAGGAAAGGAATTTTCATTTTTTTTTAGAAAATGGGGTCACATTTTTACTAGCCAAACTTTTTTTTTTTTGTCAAACGAAATGAAACCAGCAAAATTTTTACAAATCACACAGGCACACAAACTTATTTAGTTATTCTCTTCGCATTCCCAAAAAAATTATGCATTTGTTAATTTTGCGTCAAATTTTTGTGATTTTTTGATTTGTCTCGTTGAGAGGAATCCAAAAATAAAAAGTTATGATCAAAATTTAGAATTAATTTAAATAACGGCAAAAATAAGTCAAATTCTGTCTTTTTGGCTTATTTTTGTTTTATTCAAAAAATTTTGGGACTATGTTTCATATTTTTACGATCTTAATTTTTTTTCCGATTCCTCTCATTGAGATGAATCAATACGTCACAAAAGCTTTACGCAAAACAAATACTTAAATGCCAAAAACATTGAATAAAGACAAAAAAAAAAACTAGGACTGGTTGGATTGCTGGGACAAGTGGCTGATATACATGAAAATTAGAATTTGAAAGCATTATCTTTTTTTTTATTTTTTTCGTTTTTTGAATGATAAACTAGATGATTTGTTTGTTTAGTAAAATAGCTAAACGCGAGCAAAATTTTTGACTTGTTTAATAAACGAGTCGATGTCAAAGTAGTTGCAGCTCTGCTCCAATTTTTGTAACCCGATGAACAAGCCGAGTTCGAACATTTTCAAATTCGGCTCTTTGGAGCACTGTCAACAGAAGGTTATCATTGTGACACGCTTCGAAATTCAGGGACAGAAATTGTAAAGACCCAGTATTATTTAAAAAAAAAGAAAAGAGTTTTAATCATAATTTTTTACTTTTTTTATTCATTTTATTGAGACAAATCAGAAGGAAGGGGAAAAAGGGAGGTGTGGGGGGGGGGGGGGAGAAGAAGAAGAGGGGAAAAAGAAAAAAAAAAAGAAAGGATAACGGGTCGGTTCGGGCGGGTTCGGGTTTGAATTGACCCATATTTGACCCGACCCGTTTCAACCCGTTTATTATTTGACCCATATTTGACCCGCCCATATTTGACCTGCGACCCGTTTCAACCCGTCCAGACCCGCCCATTTACCATCTCTAGGCACACCTGTAACCGGTTTAGGTAGGTGACAACGTGCATGACGCTAAGTGTGCAAGTGGCCGAACACACGTGCCAAGAATGTGTCACTGAGACCCCACGTAGAAGCCAAATGGTGTCGAGTTATCCACATGCGCCGATCATGAACTTCTCAACCCGGTCCTTGGTGTTTCCCAGCCAAATTCACCATGCGGTCTTCAGGGGAATATTGTGCCTTCGGGCACGGCCCATGTGTATCCGGCCCAATCAAGCCCTCAGGCCCAATGTTGGCTACAAAAACATTCTGCCATGGCACACAAGAGGCATATAAGAATGACGTAAAGAGTGCCCTTGGGGTGCTTCGAGCACATTTTTGTAATAGTACAGAGTCCTGCACAATCTTGGGACATCGACACTTAAAATATATTATGAAGCGAGATAGCATTATACTATAGAATCAAATTAATACAGGATGAAACATCTAATTATTCTCTAGCAGATGAACATTAATCTATGTAAGACATTTATATTTTGGAGACAATAATGCTAGGCTAGCTAGTCGCATTTTGGGTATTATCGGATGTTGTCGCTTATATCCATCAATTACGTAGGCACGTTATGTAGGCATTTTGGGTGATAGTTACGAATGTTGTCGCATTTATGACATGTTATTACATTTGGGGTGACCCGTGCCACTCCACTTCGATAAAGCTCTGCCCCTAATCTGAATGCACATCTTTGGATCCCTATAATCTGAATGCACATCCTTAAATTTATTGAAAAAACAAAGAAGTAACAAACAGACGATCTATTCTCAATTTCCCCAATCATGCTACAACGAACATTTGCTAACATCTGGTCCTTTGCAAATCCCTCCACTTCAAAAATCTTTTTCTCCCTGTTCATGAGTGAATGGTAGGACTCGACTAATTCTGGGGTTCTCAGTACCCACTACTAGCTGCGGTCCCTCTGATTGCGAATTAAGTAGAGGCCGCCAGGCCGGCGGTGGAATTCGGGCTGGACCATCTTCTTTACATTCAATAAAAACAGTACACGAAGGCCTTGGAGAGGGATTTGCGACACGCAATGCCGTTGGGCAACATCCAAAGAAGTTTATAGTTATTTCTCGATCGGAAGTTGCTAATGAAGAAGTGTCTTCTTCTTGCACTATGCGAGTCAAGTCAACCCTAGCTTCACTTTCAAGTGAGCCATCGCTATCTAGGCATTCTGTATTTGACAAATCTTCTTCAGTAGTGGGCCATACATTTCTTCAACTCCTTAAATCACGTAACGGCCTAATTCACCCGGGTAATTCGAGAATCACCCCTTCTATCTCAGCGCAGATTTTAATAAATTTTCCCTTCAATTACTACTAGCATATCTGTATCTATCTATCTATCTCTTTGCCCTTAATATTAAAAAACCCTCCCTCAATATCTTTACCAAATTAACAATCCGGTTGAATCTCTTTCGCCATTCTCGATTTAGAGATTTCTTCGGTGTGAAAAGAAAACAAGTACACACACTCTATTGTGGAAACTTTATATCCATCCAAAGCCAATTGGCAATGAGTGAAGATGTTTCAAATATTATTAAATGATCATCATTTCCATTCCCAACCAATGTAGGACTCTATTTCCTGAACATCCCCCTCACGTGTCGCTGCGTTTAAGTTCTATCAAGTGTGGCCATTTTTTGGGTCCTATCGCTGTGTAGCCTTTTTGCTATTCTCGATTGAGTTAAGTCTATCCCCATCCCACCTCCGCTCTATCTCCCTCTCTCTAAAGTCTCCCGTTTCCTGTACGCCTGTACCAGGGAACGCAACAATTCAATTCAACACAATTCGGCGTCATTGACCACTTCCATGATTTCCAACCTCCCCTCTCCACCACTTGTTTCTTTTCTGAAGTAACCCAGGGTTCAAGCCATGGTGGAGCCGCCTCTGGAAGGCGGGGAAATTATTCTGTGTAAACCTTTGATGTGGTTTTTCCTTTCCCTAGTACTTTAATTGATTTGCTGGTACCAAATCGAGACCACATAAGCATATATACCCTACACAAAATAAACCGAGTTTAGTTTTGTTCAGTGACCTTTAAAATTGAGTGAACATTATCCATCACATATCTGGTCCTATTGCGATGATTGAAATAGTTCATCTCATATAACATGAAAATTTTAATACTCCTATAAAAATCAACGCAATTGGATTTCGGTATCTACTTGTTTAAATCTCACAATTAAAAGTTCAAGCTATTGTCAAACTTCTAAACTGAAATTGGGTGATTTTATCCAGCACTTACATAAATCCAATTGAACTAAGCTTTTGCGAGGATAATTAAAACACCATATTCTAAAAGATGAACCGTTCTAAGAGCATCCACAGTGGAATAAGCAAAAGTAGATAATCAAAAGTTCTCACATCATCTTTTGGTTATCCATTTAAGGGATTACTAGGGTTAGCAATGTAGAGGTCCACAATGGTACAATCAAAATTGAATAATTAAAACTTGCCATATCACCTTTTTAACTTATAAAAATCTAGAAATTGTGACATAGAAAATAATTTTTTTAAAATAGTTTTCAAACTAATAAAAATAGGTTATTAGAAAAAGAGAGAATAGTTTTTTGAAAACTTCGATTAAAAAAAAAGTTTTCGGGAAAAAGTTACTCCCTCCGTCCATTTTTAAATGTCCTGCTTCGTAATTCCAACTTATTAAAAAGACATCATCATTATACCTTTCACATCAACTTTTTCCTCCACTTTCTCTACTTACCCATCATCATTACACTTTTACTCACTAACTTTTCAAAATGGAATCTACTTTTAGGGACAAAATAGACAATTCACCAACTTTACAAAATGAACATTTATTAAGGGATAGCCCAAAATAGAATACTGGACTGTAATAAAGGGACGGAGGGAGTAAAAAAAAACAGTTTTTGAATAGAATTTTTTTTTTCAAAAGAACAATTTTTGAAAGTTCTTTTGAAAAAAAAAGTTTTAATAAAAAAACTGTTTTGAAATAAAACTGTTTAAATTTTTTTTTGGGAAAAACAATTTTAATTAAAAAAAATGTGTAAAAAAACTGTTTTTAAAAGTATTTTTATTATAAACATGTTGAAAATAGAAGAAAGAAGGTTTTTGTGTCATGATGGTGTACTTGATTGAGGAAATGTGAAGACAATTAAATTTGATTATTGTCAAAAGGTTGATAGTTTGGATTATCTAAAGGCCAAAATTTGATGAGTTGTTAAGATGTTTCTAAGTTTGGTTATTCCAATGTGAGCTCTTTTTGAGCAAATGTTGCTAACCTTATAAACCTTTTTTGTTTTGATTATATCACTGTGGATGCTCTAACCACTGAAGTAGGATCGGAAACATGATCACCAATTTTCACCATTTTTTTTTAAAGAGTGTGAACAAAATTCAACTCGTTTTCTTAATTTCCATACTGAAGAAATCTCTGAGTCTAGTACTCCGTACTCGTGCCAAGAGATTCAACGACGTCCAACTCATGGGACCATGAGTGGATCAAAATTCTTTAAAGAATGACTTGGAAATCTGATGGTTTTATTTGCCTAAAGTATGGTTTGGAACTTGATATCGTTCAAAAGCCTCAAACATTATACTTCCAAGAAATTACAAAGTTCACGACTTCTTTGGATGTTGCGAAAGGCCGCTGCGTGATCTCACTTCGACTCTTTGAGATAATTCCAAGAGGAAGAAAAAATCGAGAAGTCACTCTCTCACAAAATCATAGCGGCCACAAATATCTTTCTTTTCCCTTTCCCTCCTTCCAGGGTTTCACACTCTTCACACTCTCATATGGCAGTGGAAGGGGAATGCCATGATAGTAGTTCTAAACATGTACTATATTTTATATATAGTTTTGTCTTTGTTTTGTTTTTCGCTCGTCTCTTCAGATCAACGACTTATCGTTTGATCTGTAAGAGTTTTGTTTTCGTCTTCTTGAGAGTTGATAGTTTCATCTTTGGACGAATATTTCGTCTGTAGATCGGATTTTTTCAGGGACGACGTAATTTCATAATGATATATGTACTAACAATGCTCTTATCCTACATGAATTTTCGTCTAAGGGGTTGATTTTGAATTATTTAAAATTTTCTCAACATATTTTGACCACCAATAAAAAAATTTGAGGTGCCAATTAAATATATTATGCGGTGTTATTTATTTTTATTTGCAAAAACGAAAGTAAAATGTAAAATTTTAAAAATAGTCTAGTTTACATAAAATCTCAATTTTTTCCCTCGTGAGGCAAAATCAAATTTTCCCTTTCTTTTCGGTTTTTCATTGACGCCGCTAGCGAGAGGGATGAAATTGAGACATAATGTAAACAAAAAAAATTAAAATTGACACAATTAATTTTGAGATGAATATAATGTCTACCGCTATTCTCGATTGAGTTAAGTCTATCCCCATCCCACCTCCGCTCTATCTCCCTCTCTAAAGTGAGTTGAGTTTTGTTCACCCTTCACTTAAGAGGGTGAACATTATCCTTCTTCCTATTGGTTGAAAGGGTGTGGATCCCACCACAAGGTGATGTCATGCTTACCAAAAAGTGTATTACATGGTAAACATGATATCACTTTGTGGTGGGATCCACACCATTTTAAACTAATAGGAAGGAGGGTAATATTCACCATCTTTTAAGGAGGATAAACAAAATTGAACTCAAAGTACTTTCTTTTTTTTGTAAGTTCTCTCTAAAATACTTTGGTGAAATTACACGGAGACCCCCTCATCTATACGTTTTGGACACCAACACCCCCTAACGTTTAAAATTGCCCAAACACACCCCCTCATGTATTACCGTTACCCAAGTGACACCCTTCCGTTTTAGGACTGTTAGTTGCAAGGGCACATCTCGCTAGTTTTGGCCTTGTTAGACAAAAATGCCCTTTAACACCAATATGTACATGCTTCTCCCCTTTCGAACCTCATTCTTTCCTTTAAAACCAAAATGCACAAACCCAGTTCAAAATTGCCAATAGCTAAATGGGTGTGGCTGCAAATGCCAAAATCATAAGCAAAAAAGAGGGATTTCTCTCATAAAGTGCTTGCAAAACAAGAAATTCACAGCAGAGAATCTCTGAACATAGAATAAGAATCACAGCTCAAGGAACAGAAATTCCTGCAAAATCAGAAGCCCAACTTTATCAAAACATGCATGAACAACTCTTAGGCTAATAGGGTTGTTTTAATATTAATGACATTGGTAACAATCGTTCAAATCGTAAATCAAATAGGAAAAAAAAGAAGAAAAGAAAGGGGGTTCCTTGACCAAATCATTTATGCCATTATCTTCTCAGTCAAACACCATTTACGCCATCGCCACCGTTGAAGTCACCGACGCCAGATCAAACGGGCATAACTCCCTCTCCAGCGGCAAGTACACATTCAAATTGCACAACCCCACCAACCCATTCACTTCGAGTACGCCCCTTTCGCCGTGGCGCACAAGGCCAGCCTCAACAGCTCCTTACTGTTCCTGCTGTTGCTGAACATCACGAGGATATCATTAATCGATAAGGCGCCGATGTCGCCGTGGAGAGCGTTGACTGGGTGGAGAAAGGAGGAGCGGGTGGAGAGGGAGGCTAGGGTTTGGGAGATCTTGTGGTTGACGAAGCCAAACTTCCGGACGCGGAGAAGAAGATGGTGACTTCCCGACGCCGGAGAAGAAGATGGTGCCGATGGAGTTTAAAGAGAGAGAGAGAGAGAGAGAGAGAGAGAGAAGTGTGAGAAATATCTGATCTTGTGAGATTGGGCTGTTGCTCCATTTAATAACAAAAGGGTACATTTGTCACTTCATTCATTTCATTAACGGCGTTGACAATTTTTTCATTTTCAGTAGATGAGGGGGTGTGTTTGGCCAATTTTAAATGTTAGGGGATGTTCGTGTCCAAAACGTATAAATGAGGGGGTCTTCATGTAATTTCACCAAATACTTTTCAAAACCAAACAGTAATCTCCCGTTTCCTGTACGCCTGTACCAGGGAACGCTACAATTCAATTCAATACAATTCGGCGTCATTGACCACTTCCATGATTTCCAACCTCCCCTCTCCACCACTTGTTTCTTTAACCTCTCTCAATCTCCATTCTTATAAAAAAAAAGTAGAGGTGGCAATCTCAACCCATATTTTTTTGACCCGCCCAATTATAATCCAACCCAACCCGTCCATATTACATAATGGGTTCAACCCATATAAATCCATATTTATATGGGTTTAGATAGATTAAAAATGGGTTCAATATTGGTTTGAACTTTGAACTAAAAGACCCACACCACTCTCCTCACCATCTCCTCCGTCTTCCCAGCAAAGAACATCTCAGTCGCCATAGGCCCCGTACCCAGGCCTCAGCGCCCCCACCATCGAACTCGACAGGCATATGATCCTCCCCCCTCCACTGCGCTTCAGCCGATTCGAAGCCTCCTTGAAGCACAGGAACGCTCCTCTCATGTTTATGCTGAAAGTTCTGTCGAATTCCTCGTGGGTGGTGTCGAACAGGGTTGGGTACTTGGGGTCGAGTACTCCGGCAGGCCTCGATCGAATTTTTTTTTTAAATAAAGACAAAAATAAGTCAATAAGTTAATTTTTTCGTCTTTATTTGAAAAAATTTGGATTTTTATCATAATTTTTAAACCAGTTGACTTATTTAGCCATATGGGGTAACGAAGATGTGGGGTTGGGAATTGAAGGCGGATTTGGTGGCGTCGAAGAGGGACTTGACTTGGGCGGGGTCGGCGACGTCAGCTTTGATGGTGACGGCAGGAGGATTTCCAGCGGAAGAAGAAGAATTGTTAGTATTGATTAGGGAGGCGACGAGGTCGGCTTCGGATGAGTTGGAGGAGTAGTTGATGATGATTTTGGCGCCGAGGGATGCGAGGTGGAGGGAGATTGCTCGGCCGATGCCACGAGAGCCGGCGGTGACGATTGCTACGCGGTCTTGGAGTGGTAAGAGGAGGGATTTTGAGTAGTATTTGAAAGGAGGGAGAAACGGGGACGGGGGAGAAGAGAGAGAGAGAGGGGGAGGGAGGGAGGGAGAAAGAGGGGGGAAAAGAAAAAAGAAAGGAAAAAAAAAAATAGGAGGGAAAACGGGTCGGGTTGGACGGGTTTGGATTTGACTTGACTTATATTCGACCCGACTCATTTCAACCCGTTTACTATTTGACTCATATTTGACCCGCCCATATTTAACCTATGACCCGTTTCAATCCATCCAAACCCGCCCATTTACCACTCTCTATAAAAAAAGAATTGAAATCCCCCATAAGGATTCACAGGTGCTCTACAAAATGCCCAGAATGGCACTGTTTGTTTACACGATTTACTTGCTCAGCCTCATCCCGATAATCAAAGCTGACCCAAAATTCTTAAACATGGACTGCCCAAACACAACCAATACTTACACCCCAAACAGCACCTACCAAACTAACCTCCACACCCTCTTCTCCGTTCTCTCCTCCAACTCCACCGTGCCAAACGGCTTTTACAACTTCACCGCCGGCAGCAGCCCCCCCAACGTCGCCTACGGCCTCTTCCTCTGCCGCGGGGACGTCACCCCCACCGTGTGTAAAGACTGCGTCGCTTACGCTACTGTAGATGTAGTCGAAAAGTGCCCGAGGTCGAAGCTGGCCACGATCTGGTACGACCGATGTATGCTTAGGTACTCCAATGCTTCCATCTTCTCTGTTCCGGCGACAGGAGGGACATTTATGTGGAATGTGGCGAACGTGACTAATGTAACCCGTTTAAACGAAGTTTTGGGAGAGGTACTAATTACATGCTCTTTTATACTCTCTCGTATGATGCTCGTCTGATTGAACAAGAATATTAAATTCATTTCGACTGTTAATTTTGTTGTTTAAATGTATAAACCGTCTTCCAAAATCAGGATGATACTGTAGAATACTGGTTAAATTTTTATAGAAAATTTCCTCTGTGAAGGGATGGGTTTCATCTATTTTTTTAAAACATTTACAAAGAATGGATATGTATATTGGGTCGCCTCAAAATAGAGAAAGATGGACTAAAATTATGGATCGGAGTTATCTGTATAATATCCACATCGAGCCTATAAACTAAAAAATTCCAAGATTGTTTAAGGAAAGAATTTTTAAACCTACGAGGATATCTTAGCTAATGGCTATATTTGTGGTGACAAATAGTGTCGAACACATGAGAAAGGAAAATTCTTAGGAATAATCCCTTTAATTTGCATGAAATCTCAATTCAATTCCTCTTATATAATTGTGTCAGTTTTACCCCTATGATTTACATTCCGTATCAATTTTGTCCCTCTTGGTGAAGGTGTGATTGGAACAGATAGAATTCATGGGTGAAATTGTTATTTGCCCCACCAGAGGAATAAAATGAGATTTCATACGAACTAGAGAGCTATTTCAAAAATTTTACATTCACTTTTGTTTTTGCCATGAAAAACATTAGACGTAGTATATTTTTCATCTTAGTGAGTGCGACTATCGATCATAAAAAGATGGGGTGTGGTCTACGGGTATGTTCTCCAAATTCGTATATCCTTTATATCCTGTTATTTTAAATATGTGTTAATTTGTTATCCACTTCAGAATAACGATAATTTTAGTTTAGTCGCTCCAAAGTTAAAATTGACCTTTTTTTAATCATATTCCTTTCAAATTAAGAGTAATTATATCGTTGGCTCCCTCTTTATCAATTTCCTGCGTCTGCCACATACTCGCTAGGGTCAAGTACGAGAGGCCTTAACCTCTTGTCTTTTTGGTAAATAAGTTTGGTTTCTTTGTTTCCTTGGCAGTATGTATACCCAAAAAATGACTCACAGTCTGAAATCTAGTTCTAGCTAACTTTTAGCAAACCACTTCACTAACCATTAGTATGAATCTTTTACACTCGTAAAGGTAATGGACAATATAACCGATCGGGCTTCGAGAACTGATGACTCAGGCAAGAAATTCGCGACTACAGAAGCCAACTATGATCCACTTCAACTGGTGTATGCACTAGCTCAGTGCACGCCGGATTTGTCTGATTTTCAGTGCACTACATGCCTTCAGAAATGTATCTCGCAGTTTCCGACTTGCTGCAATGGAAAACAAGGAGCTAGAGTTCTGCTTCATAGCTGTAATGTAAGGTATGAGTGGTACTTGTTTTACAATGCCAGCGTCGGTGCCGCTCCGCCGCCACCTTTGCCAGTCCTTCCTCCTCCTAGTACTACAACTACAAGCAGCCCTGGTAAAACTTTCTTTTGTTACCTTAGCTAATCTGTCAGTACTCCTTTTGTTCCCTATTCATCTTGGTTTCTTCTTTCTTTTGGATGTCCCCAAATATTGTCCATTTTGAAACTTGAAAAGCAAAATTTTGTAACGTTCTAAATCTGCATGTTTGCCAAAACTCCCACAAAGGACTATGGAATGAAAGGTGTGTATCAATTATAGGCTTGAAAATGTGAGTGATTGTGCGGTGTTAAACAAATTCAAGTTATTCTATATGGACTCAGATTCGGCTTGTCAAAACTTTATTCGAGATCAGTTCATTACCTTGCAAACCAGGTCAGAAAACATTTTTCAAACTTGTTAAGTTTTTGAACGAAGCTAGTTTTCAACAATGCACTAATATGCTTGAGATCCTGAACAGCTTAAGTAATACTCCTTGTTTTAGCTCGGCTCGATTGCTAAAAATATCAAACTTACTGTTCATTTGTATAAACCAAGTTAAGACAACTCACCGCTACTCACTTATAAAAAATAAGAACTGATCACTATGGTACTCGAATCGAATTGTTTGCATCTGTAGCGAGTGCTAACTTTTGTTAATGAGAATTGTTGATGAAATAATTCTTCTAATGTAGGAAATGGGGGAATCTCATCAAAAGTAATCATTGCCATTGTAGTTCCAATTGGGGTCGCTATTATGCTTTTCATAGCAGGTTTCTGTTGCCTGTCTAAAAGGGCGAAGAAGAAATATGATTCTATAAAACACGACAATGGTAAGAACAAGGGAAAATACCTTCTTCTAGCCCGAAAAAACTTCGTGTCCTTTCTTGTTTTGACCATTTATTATTGTTTCAACTTTTGATTTGTACGTCCAGTTGGGGATGATACCTCAAAAGTGCAGTCCTTGCAACATGATTTGGGTACAATTCAAGCTGCCACAAACAACTTCTCAGACGATAACAAAATTGGTGAAGGTGGATTTGGCTCAGTCTACAAGGTATGTTTACTTTCTCTCTATTATCATTCAGAATTTTCGTATATTGTCCTACTTTGGATCTAAACGTTTCACGGGATCTTCTGTTTTCTAGGGTTTACTTCCAGATGGACAAGAGGTAGCTGTGAAGAGGCTATCTCGAAACTCAGGGCAAGGTGCGCAAGAATTCAAGAATGAAGTGGTATTGGTAGCCAAGCTTCAGCATAGAAACTTAGTGAGGCTATTGGGATTTTGCGTCGAAGGAGAAGAAAAGATACTCATTTATGAGTTTGTGGGCAACAAAAGCCTCGACAACTTCTTATTTGGTTTGGCAATCTAAACAACTGCTTGTTACTTCTTTTATTGCCATGACTGTTGAATTTGGAATTCAATAAGTAGTTAAATCTCAAATTCTAACACGAAAGCATTGAGGAGCATTTCAAATGCATGCTCAGAGATCAGACCACTTTAATGAATTCTTTCGCTTGTTTCTCAATTTCGAGAAAACAGTATAACTGAAAAAACGTTAATCCCCAAGTCTAGTTCTTTACTTCTAACTTGAATTTTCATTTGGATCGATTAATGCACAGATCCACAAGAGCGAGAGAAGTTGGATTGGTCAAGACGTTACAAGATTATACGAGGGGTAGCCCGGGGGATGTTGTACATTCACGAAGATTCACAGCTTAAAATTATACACCGTGATCTCAAAGCTAGCAATATCTTGTTGGATGGTGTTATGAATGCAAAGATTTCAGATTTTGGCATGGCTAGGATCTTTGGTGTTGACCAAACTCATGGAAGCACAAGTCGAGTCGTTGGAACATAGTAAGTACTAGTGTCACTACATCGATCCCGTATGTTAATCGTTTTCTATATATATAATTCCTTTAACGGGCACTGACTTTATACAATCTCAACCAATGCATCAGATCTGATTAATCAAAAGCCGACCCTCTGATCAGGGTAAACGAACTGATGCATTTGTTGTCAATTTATCGATTTTACTATACAGAAGAATGATTTTAACACTTGTCTTGTACTTTTCTTAGAGTAGTAGTCCATTTTCGACCTTAATTATTACTGGTGATTTACCTAATTACCGTTTCATCAACTCCTGACCAAATTTTAAAATTCGTAGGATAAGTTGGTAAATCAACAGTAATATGAAAAATAGTGATGTAAAAAAAAATATTGAAGGGGGAGTGCTTAAATCAGTTCGCGAACTTTTTGAGTTAAGATTTTGGTGGGTCATGTCCTGAATTGTTTCATATGTGATTTCATCTGAAAAAGAGCTTCCCTCCATCCTCCATGAGTCCATTTCGATTCTGATCTATTGATAATGGTGGCTTGCAGTGGTTACATGTCTCCAGAGTATGCAATGCATGGACAATTCTCTGTCAAGTCTGATGTATTTAGCTTCGGTGTCTTAGTTTTGGAGATCATTTCTGGCAAGAAGAACAGTAACTTTTACCAACCAAACGGTGCCGCGGACCTTCTGAGCTATGTAAGCTTTTATTGATGTAGTCTAATTGGTCAGTCACATTGCTAGTGATCTTCAATCCAATTTAGGAATGTTCGAAAACGTATGTTTGCGGACCGCTTTCTACCATCTTTCCTAAAACCAATTGTTGTATGGGAGAGTTTCCATTAATTATTTATATCATTCGACATCGCAACAACAAGTTCGTTTTTAGAGTCATCCTAGGGAGTGTCATTGTGTTACCAAACTAATGCGACACTCCAAGCCCATTTTTAATGTCCATGTTGGAAGTTCTTAAAATCATCCCTTATAAGCAACTATTGATATAATTTTAAAACTAAAACCAAGGGATATGCTATTAATAATGCTTTTAAATACGAATTCAAGTTTATTAATTGTATGTCCTCTTAAAAAGTTAATGCTCCACAAAAGACCAATTATCTTAGGCATAATATAGGATCATCATACTTTTTAGTACAAATTATTGCCATATCACATTGACAATTCGTGTATATAATGAATTGTTGCAGGCTTGGAAACTTTGGAGTGAAGGAACGCCCTTGGATTTGATGGATCCAACTCTTGAAAGGTCCTATTCAAGGAATGAAGTCACTAGATGCATCCATATCGCCTTGTTGTGTGTCCAAGATGATCCGAATTCCAGGCCTTCCATGGCTACCGTAATTTTGATGCTGCTTGATAGCCTTTCTGCCTCACTGTCCCTTCCTCAACAGCCTGGATTCTTAGGCCAGAGCAGAACAGGGTCAAATATAGTTGAAGAATTAGAGTCGAATCAGTCTACGAAGAAGTCAATACAAGGGTCTGTGAATGAAACATCAATTACTGAACTAGAACCTAGATGATGTGACAAGTTTAGGCCAACAAGGAGATTTAGGGATTTAATATTTTTACAATTGCAAGATGAATAACCTGGAGACTAGAGGAAGGATGATTGAAATGTAAGAGAGATTTCGATAGTAAGTTACATTTTTTGCAGTAGTGGACAATCTAAGTTTTGTAGCATCGCAAAATTAGTGCATACAACGTCTATAGGAATTCACTCCCATATGTTTTCACTGGTTTGTAGATCAAATCAAATCTTCTACTGAATGCGAAAGTTGAAAGAATAAAAACTAATTTCTAAGGAAATTACATAAGTTAGTTGGCATGCATTGCCTGCATCATGTCATGTCATTTTGAATTAACAGGTGGCCATGAAAGTTAAACGGCTATCCGTGTTCTTATTGAATTATGCGAGTCTACCCGTATTTATCCAGTTCTATATACTTGCGTGCTAGCGGGTCATGCCATATTTGTGTTCATGTCAAAAATTGATCGACCTGAACCCTTTAACTTCATGTTGGGTTTGTGTTGTGTCTAGAAGTCTTTCTTGATACTCCCTCTGTTCGAATTTGCTGGTCCCCTTTTCGACTTTTGCATGTTCGAAATTGTTTGTCCATTTGAGTTTTTGGATGAGTGATTTTTTTTACCCTTGCCTCTCTAAAATAAATAACTTTTCAAAAAAGTTGAAGGGCAAATATTGAAAAGTACATAAATTTTGTAGGTGCAATAATTATGATTCCTAAAAAGTTGGGGAGCGGGGGGGCTGCTGTGCTTAATTTCTGGGCCCACTCCGGTCTCGCTCCAATGATCGAAATCGTTCAATTTGTAGAGCTCGTCGAGTAGAACAACTATGCAAAAAATCAGCTTAATTGGATATTATTAAGTGCCTGATCGGAACTTTTTTATCTTGAAAAGAATGGATCCGAAACACTGGATCAAATCCACTGTAACCCATGGACAGAGAGTTATATGGGCTCCGATCAGGCACTTAATGATATCCAATTAAGTTGATTTTTTGCATAGTTATTCTACTCGACGAGCTCTACAAAGTGAACGATTCCGATCATCGGAGCGAGACCGGAGTGGGCCCAAAAATCGAGACAGCAGCCCCCCTGCTCCCAAAAAGTTGGATTTCCAAAATTGAACAAACAAAGTTGAATCCTATCTGTCCGTGATAGCCAATATTGGTGGGTGTAGCCAACCCAATCCATCCAATTTTGGAGGATCGGTTGGCTACAAATAAATGAAGCACTGACTTGGAGACGGTAGAAATTCGGGAAAGGGGTGCCCTCCATATACCAGAGAGTTGTCGTCCCCACGTACCAGTGAGCGCCAAATAATGTTTGAGGATTAATGTTCGTTTTTGACTAGAATGTCGAAGATTATATTATTTAAAAAAAAAAAACTTGCATAAAGGAGTTCACTATAAATATCTTGGACAAAGCTGAACAACATCGTCTTTGAAAAAACCCGATTTGCTGACGAAATATTCGTCCAAAAACGAAACTATAAAAACTTTCAAGAAGACGAGAGACAAAAGTTTGATCTCAAGAAACGGACAAAAAAACAAAACAAAGATGAAACTATACAAATTTTTTTTTTTTTTTATAGAAATACTATCATGGCGTTCCCCTCCCACCGCTGGCAGTACACGAGGGTGTGAAACCCTGGTGGGAGAAAAAGGAAGAAGAAAAATATTTGTGTGGACCCTATGATTGTGTGAGAGAGTGCATGGCTTCTAGATTTTTTCTTCCTCTCGTGGAATTATCTCAAAGAGTCGAAGTGAGGTACACGCAAACGCCCTTTTCCAACATCCAAAGAAGTCGTCCACTTGGTAATTTCCTGGAAGTTGCTTAATAATTGAGGCTTTTGAACTACCCCATATATCAAAGTTCCAAACCAAACCATAGTTAGGCAAATAAAACCATCAGATTACCATAGTCAAGTCTTCTTTAAAGAATTTTGATCCACTCATTCATTGAGCGTCAATTTTTCTTGGGTAAGCGAGTCAAGTCAAGTCAAGCAAACTTTAAGATTATGAGTTGGACGTCGCTTGGCACTAAGGGTCATCATTGGGCCGGGCCGGCCCGCCAAGCCACTACCCAAGTCCGTCCACGGGCCGGGTCGACCAGGCTTTTTCTTTTTTTCGGACCGGGCGGGCCGGGCAACCTACCATAAATTGAAGCCCAGGCCCGGCCCACGGGCTACCCAATTGACGGGCCGGCGGGTCAATGGGCGGGCTTAAATTTCCTTGGGCCGAAACTAAATCAAGGGAAAAAAGAGAGGATTTTGTGAGATTTTGGGCTAATGGGCGGGTACCACGGGCCGGGCCTACGGGCGGGCCGAGTAAAAATTCATAGGCCCGAGCCCGCCCATTACAAACTACGGGCCGGGTAAAAGCCCGATGGGCCGGACTGGCGTCGAACGGGCCGCGGGCCTTCGGGCTAAATGATGACCCTTACTTGGCACTAGTGCTAGACTCATCAGAGATTTCTTAAGTAAGTGTTGCAGAATCTCTAGAAACTAGAATCGATACACTCAATCGAGTTGGCCAGGTCTATCTCACTTCAAATTTTGTTCACATACTTTGGCCTTGTTTGATAAATGTGTTGAATTATATAGGATTAGAAAGGAGATGGGATTAGCAAGGAGATGGGATTATTAAGGAGATGGGATTATGGAGTGGGATTCGTAAGGAGATGAGATTAGTAATATTACGTTTGTTTCTCACGCGTAGGATAGGATTGGAAGATTGATGTTGTTGGGGATACAGACAACTTTCAGCAACAGGGTTCAGCAACAAAGGTCCGCTACCAGCGCGGAGAGTTCCGCGGCAGGTAGGCGTGCGGTCAGGCTCGCGGCAGGTGGCGCGGGACAAGCAGGCTCGCTGTCGGGATGGGCCATGGGCCGCGGCCCAAGTTGGTTGGAGGGGTCCAATTATCACTTAGGGTTTGCCTATAAATATAAGTTGCTGTATTCATTTATTTTATGGAGAGCAGTTTGCTAGTGAGGCTGTACAGAGAGAGAATTATGGAGAGAGAGAGAGAGAGAGAGTGCAAGAGAAAACTTTTCTCAGAGAGGAAATAGAAGACTTGTAATCTTTAGTTTTTTCTCGATTCATAGTGGACTGGTGTGGCTCCCAGTGACGTAGGCAAGTTGCCGAACCTCGTATATCTGTGTGTTCTGTGTTTCTATTCCTCTTTCTTTTCCTTTTTCTCTAGTTTGTTTTCTGTGACGATAGTATCCCAAGATCCTGAAGTGTTTTTGTTCGTTGTGAGTCCGAGCATGTGGCTCCGATTTCCCAACAACTGGTATCAGAGCCGCGGTTGAGGTAAGGGTGTTCAACAGTTTTCCGATTGAAACTTTTGGGCAGTCTGAATTTCCGATGGAGTTATGGGTTCAGAAGAAGGGAAATCGAAGATCGAGAAGTTTGATGGTTCAGATTTTGCTTTGTGGAAGATGCAGATGGAGGACTATCTGTACCAGAAGGATCTTTATCGGCCGTTATTGGGTAAAGAAAAGAGGAAGAAACCAGGAGAGTGTAACGAAGAATGGGATGTTCTTGATCGGAAGGCGATGGGGCTGATCCGGTTGTCACTCTCGAAGTCTGTAGCGCACAATATACTGAAAGAAAAAACCGCGTTCGACCTGATGGACGCACTCGCGGAGATGTATGAACAGCCGTCTGCGGCAAACAAGGTGCACTTGATGAAGAAGTTGTTCAACTTCGAGATGCCTGAAGGAGGTTTGTTTATGAAGCATCTCAGCGAGTTCAATACAATAGTGGACCAGTTGATCTCCGTTGGTATTGAATTCGACGACAAGGTTCAAGCCTTGTTGATCCTGTCTCAGTTGCCAGAGAGCTAGCAGGGTACAGTTCCGCGGTGAGTAACTCGGCTGGGAAGGAGAAGCTCAAACTGAATAATATAGTTAGTTTGATTCTGACTGAGGAAGTTAGAAGGAAATCGCTCGAGGGAGCGTCGGGCTCTAGCGGTTCAAGTTCATCTCTAAGTTTTGAGCATAGGGGCAGAGGCCAGGCCAGGGGTGGTCAGAACTAGAACAAAAGCCGGTTGAAGTTGCGCGGCAAGACACAGGTCCGCGGAATCAAAGTTGAATGTTGGAACTGTGGCCAGGTGGGTCACATGTCTTCAGTCTGCAAGGCTCCAAAGAAGAATAACGATGAGCAGGAGGCCCACATCGTGCAGGATGCACTTATTCTTTCGATGGACAGTATCGCGGAGACATGGTGGTTGACTCAAGCGCCTCATTCCACATGACTGCTAGCAAGGGGGTTCTGAAGAACTATGTAGCAGGCGACTTCGGGCAAGTATACTTGGGCGATGATGAGCCATGTAGTATAATGGGAATGGGTGATGTGTAGATTGAAACGCAGGGGTTTTAAATGGTGTTTGAAGGATGTTAGACACGTCCCGCAGCTGAAGAGGAATCTTGTTTTAGTTGGGCAACTGGGAGCAGCGGGATATACCTCAATATTCATAGGAGACGCATGGAAAGTCTCCAACGGTACCATGGTGGTAGCGCGCGAAAAGAAAGTAGGTACTCTCTATTTAACTTCACATGAGAGTCATTCACTTGCCATCGCGGAGGGACTCGCGGGGGTGGTACCACACTGGGGTAGGCTAGCGGAAGGTCCGTGGCCAAAGAGCCAAGTGAGTTCAAATTTGTGGCACGACAGGTTGGGACATATGAGCGAAAAGGGGATGAAAATTTTGCACACACAGGGGAAGCTGCCAGTTGAGTCAGTGGATTTTGACATGTGCGAAGACTGTATCTTCGGCAAGCAGAGGCGGGTTAGTTTCCAGAAAAGTGGCAGACCTCCCAAGCCAAACAAGCTGGAGCTTGTTTATACATGTTGTAACGAACGCTATGAATGCAAGCTAAGAACGAGAAATTGAATACTAAACAAGAAATCACAAAGACACAAGATATACGTGGTTCCCCAAGATGGGTACGTCCACGGGCGAGGAGAGAGAGGATTCACTAACCAACGTGAAGAAGAGATACAAAGAGCCGGCTGTAATCCGTAACTCTAGAAAGGCCACAATATGAGAGCCCAAAAGATACTTTAGAAGTTCCCCAAAAGCCTTATTTATAATAGGCTACAAAAACGGGAACAACATAATTAACCAATGTGGGACTAAAGAATACAAGGCATTCCCAACAATTCTCCACCTTGACTTGAATTCCACTGAACCAAATCACCAAATATAGCTCTCCCCTTCTAACCTCTCACTCGCCAAATGCCCCCGAGGGGCAACTTCAAATACCAAGCAAGCCCAAGCAAGGCTTGAACTTGGCAACCGGAACCGGTTTAGTCAACATATCTGCTGGGTTATCTGCCGTACCCACTTTCTTCACCTCAACTTGCTTCTGTGAGATGATATCCCGAACGAAGTGATACCTGACATCGATATGCTTGGTCCTTTCATGATACATCAGATTTTTAGTCAAATGTATAGCACTCTGTGAATCACAAAATACTGAAATCACACTCTGTGAAAGACCAAGCTCACAAAGCAAACCTCTCATCCACAATGCCTCCTTCACACCTTCAGCAATGGCCATATACTTCGCTTCCATTGCGCGACTGTAGCCTGTAAAGTAGCTTTCCAACTAATGGCACTTCCGGACAGAATAAAGACATAACCTGTCAAAGACCTCCTCTTATCGTGGTCACCGGCAAAATCCGAATCAACATAACCAACAGCATGATCACCAGAATTGGCAACCCCAAACAATAGACCAACACCTGCAGTTCCGCACAAATACCGTAGTATCCATTTCACAGCCTCCCAATGTGCCTTTCCTGGACGCCCCATATAACGACTAACGACACTAACTGCATGTGAAATATCAGGACGAGTACATACCATGGCGTACATAAGGCTCCCAACTGCGCACGAATATGGAACCTGAGACATATACTTCTCCTCATCCTCCGACTGTGGTGACAACTCAGCTGAAAGTCGAAAGTGTGCTGCCAAAGGGGTACTGACTGACTTCGATTTGTGCATGGCAAAGCGCTCAAGCACTTTAAGTACATAAGACTTCTGATTCAAAAATAATTTGCCAGCTACTCGATCTCTACAAATCTCCATACCCAAAATACGTTTTGCCGCACCCAAATCTTTCATCTCAAATTCACCACCTAACTGTTGTTTCAACATGTTGATTTCTGATACACTCTTGGCAGCAATAAGCATATCATCAACATACAACAGTAGATAAACAAATGAACCATCTGGAAGTTTTCGAAAATACACACAACTGTCATACTCACTCCTAGAATATGACTGGCTTATCATAAAAGTATCAAACCGCTTATACCACTGCCTTGGGGATTGTTTGAGGCCATACAAAGCTTTACGAAGTAAACAAACGCGATCCTCCTTACCAGAAACGACAAATCCCTCAGGCTGACGCATATAAATCTGTTCCTCAAGCTCGCCATGCAAAAACGCAGTTTTGACATCAAGTTGTTCTAACTCAAGATCATAACAGGCAACAATAGCAAGTAAAGTGCGAATGGAACTATCTTTTACAACAGGTGAAAATACCTCATTGTAGTCAACACCCTCTTTTTGGCTGTATCCTTTCGCCACTAGCCGAGCTTTGAACCGAGCGTCTTCTACCCCTGGAATACCTGATTTGCACTTGAAGACCCACTTGCACCCAACAATCCTCTTCCCTTTCAGCGGTTCTACTAACTCCCATGTTTGATTCTTCTGAAGAGACTCAATCTCCTCATTCATAGCAACAAACCACTGTGCAGGCTCAGTGCTCGAAACAGCTTCCGTATAGCTTGAAGGCTCCTCATACTCAACTGTCTCAGCAACTGATAAAGCATAGGCCACCATCTCAGAATAAGCCGAATACCTTTCAGGAGGCCGAATCTCCCTCCTTGGCCTATCTTTAGCAATAGTGCGTGGTTGCTCAACTAACGCATCAACCTCTGTGTCTGAACTCTTGAACTCCTCTTCAATTGGCTTCTCAATATGCTTCTTCCCTGAGTCGGAAGATTCACTCAAAAACTCCACCTGCTTTGGAACACTCTGTTCCTGAACTGTATCATCAACCTGCTTAGACCCCTTAATCAAATAATTTTCATCAAAAGTCACATCCCTGCTAATCAAAAACTTCGAATCATCAGAGCACCATAACCTGTACCCTTTGACACCTGCTGCATAACCCAAGAAAATACACTTCTTGACCCGTGGCTCCAATTTACCCTCATTCACATGAGCGTAAGCTGGACACCCAAAAACACGCAACACAGAATAATCAGCTGGATGACCTGACCATACCTCAAACGGAGTCTTACACTCAATAGCAGTCGACGGAGACCTGTTCACCAAATAGCATGTCGTGGAAACGGCTTCAGCCCAAAATTCTTTGCCCAATCCGGAATTGGACAACATACAACGTGCCTTCTCCAAAAGAGTCATGTTCATTCGTTCAGCCACACCATTCTGCTTGAGGGGGTGTTTCTCACTGTGTGATGCCTCACAATGCCCTCATCACTGCAGAACCTATCAAACTCGCCAAGACAAAACTCCATACCATTGTCAGTTCTCAAACGTTTTATTTTCTTACCAGTCTGATTCTCAATCAAAGTTTTAAACTGTTTGAATGTATTAAAGGCGTCACTTTTATGTTTCAACATATACACCAAAACCTTACGAGAGAAATCATCGATAATACTCATAAAATAGCGAAAACCACCTTTAGAAGTTACCTCTGCAGGACCCCAAAGATCTGAGTGAAAATAATCCACTGTGCCTTTGGTGCGATGAACAGCTGTACTGAATTTCACCCTGCACTGCTTGCCGTAGACACAATGCTCACAGAAATCCAGCTTCTCAGTTTTCTGGCCACATAGCAAACCCTGTTTGCTCAAAACTGTCATCCCCCTCTCGCTCATATGCCCAAGGCGCATATGCCACAAACGAGTCAAGTCTGAATCTGAAACCTTGGATGAAGCAATTCCTGCAGCACCTAGAACTGTACTGCCCTGGAGTGTATAGAGGTTACCACGCTTCTGACCCTTCATCAGTACCAATGCACCCCTCAAGACTTTCAAAACTCCACCTTCACCGAGGAATTTGCAACCATGAGAATCAAGAGCACCCATGGATATAAGATTTTTCTTCAAATCTGGAACATGTCGAACCTCAGATAAAGTCCTAACAATACCGTCATGCATCCTAAGCTGAATCGTTCCTGAACCAACAGTCTTACAGGCCATGTTGTTACCCATCAAAACTGTACCACCATTGACCGCCTCATAAGTAGAAAACCACTCTCTATGCGGACACATGTGGTATGAACATCCAGAATCCATAATCCACTCGGTATTAGAGCGAGAATCGCCCTCTGTAACTGATAACACATTATCTGACTCATCTGAACTTTCAGCAATTCCAGCAATTACTTTACCCCCTTTTTGGTCTTCTTTTTCTTTCTCCTTGAGTTTTAAACAGTCTTTTTTCCAGTGCCCGGATTTCTTGCAATAATTGCACTTTCCCTTCTTCTTACCTGATGATCTGGATCTTCCCCTATTACTCGACTCCTCCCTTTCTGTTGTTCTTCCCCTAACAAACAAACCCTCCGTATGTGCATCACCCTCACCTGACACTTTTTTCCTTAATTCTTTCGAATATAGGCTGGCCTTAACATCCTCCATGGATATCGTGTCTTTGCCATACAATAGGGTTGTAACAAAGTGCTCATACGAAAGTGGTAAAGAACATAGCAAAATTAGGGCTTGGTCCTCATCCTCAATTTTACTATCAATATTTTTCAGATCCATAATAATACGATTGAACTCATCTAAATGATCCTTAACAGGTATACCTTCTCGCATACGAAACGTATAAAGACGTTGTTTGAGATATAACCTGTTGGTGAGCGACTTCGTCATATATATGCCTTCCAACTTCAGCCAAATTCCTGCTGCTGAAGTTTCTTCTTCCACCTCGCGAAGAACATCATCTGCCAGACTTAACTGAATAGAACTCAGAGCTTTGGCATCCGTATCATCCCAATCTTCCTCTTTGATTCCAGAACTAGTCTTGCCTGACAAAGCCTTGTGCAATCCTTGTTGGGTTAACAGAGCCTTCATCTTTACTCTCCAAAGACTGAAACTGCTGCTCTGCCCATCAAACTTCGCAATCTCGAATTTAGCCGCCATAGCCACAATCGGAAACGAAACCCTAGTTTTTGCAACCTAAGGCTCTGATACCAGTTTGTTGTAACGAACGCTATGAATGCAAGCTAAGAACGAGAAATTGAATACTAAACAAGAAATC
Organism: Rhododendron griersonianum; assembly: GCA_018127125.1. Taxonomy (NCBI): domain Eukaryota; kingdom Viridiplantae; phylum Streptophyta; class Magnoliopsida; order Ericales; family Ericaceae; genus Rhododendron; species Rhododendron griersonianum. The sequence goes on from CM030800.1 coordinate 24,763,444, forward strand.
ACAAAGACACAAGATATACGTGGTTCCCCAAGATGGGTACGTCCACGGGCGAGGAGAGAGAGGATTCACTAACCAACGTGAAGAAGAGATACAAAGAGCCGGCTGTAATCCGTAACTCTAGAAAGGCCACAATATGAGAGCCCAAAAGATACTTTAGAAGTTCCCCAAAAGCCTTATTTATAATAGGCTACAAAAACGGGAACAACATAATTAACCAATGTGGGACTAAAGAATACAAGGCATTCCCAACAATACAGACGTATGGGGTCCCGCGCCAGTGCATTCTCTTGGCGGGTCGAGGTACTTTGTTACTTTCATCGATGATCACTCGAGGAAAGTATGGATCTATTTCATGAAACACAAGCTAGAGGTATCCGAAATTTTCATGAAGTGGAAAGCAAGAGTAGAGAACGAGACACACTTGAAGGTGAAGTGTCTGAGGTCAGACAATGGGGGAGAGTATGAACTGGGAGAGTATGTAATGACCCTGATTTTTGGTAAATAAAAAATTTCGTTAAAATTTTGAATTTTAAAATTTCTTTTAATCCGTCATAATTAGATTTGAAATTTATAAAATTTAAATCTTTTAACCCCGGACAATATAGTCATTTTTTAAAGACAAGTGTGCTAGTATATTTTCCTAATAATTGAAGTAAAGTCCTAGATTATATTTCTTGGCTAGAAATCCTACTTGGCAAGTCTAGTTAGTTTCTAACCGACTAGTTGGAGAAACCTAAGTACCAATTCACTTAGTTGCATACTTCCAACCCTAGTTGAACCTTTCGAACCTTTCCAACCCTAATGGAACATTTTTGGACCTAGGTAATTATTAGTATATACATATCCATACATATATGACTAGTCATTCAAGTCATACTTCTTTTAACCTTTACCCATTGGACAATAAAAGTTAGGGAAACTTTTATCCATCGGACAATAGACTTTCCATCAAAGATATATTTGCTAGATTTGATAAGTACATATATATAGTTATATATAGATATATATACACATGTATAAAGGACACATGGTCATTTCAAGGCATTATTTAAGGATATATTACTTCACCCCTTTAACCATTGGTCAATAACTACTAGGGAAAATATTATCCATTGGATAATAGAGTTAGTCTTACAAACAAGTACATAGATAAATCATTTCCTAGATTCACCATGTGATTGTATACTTAAACATATATATATATATATATATATATATATATATATATATATATATATGTATGTACCATAGATTTATTACCAAAGATTCACAAAGTACATTAATATAAAAATATTATAAGAACATGTGCCAATTTGGACTATTTTAATAAGGAATTTTGACTAGAAAATCTACCTAGATTACGTAGTACATACTTATATATATATATATATATATAGACACATGTACACATGTGCATATTTGATTATTCTAATAGAAAATCTTGATTTGAAAATCTTAGTAGATTATATAGTACCTTATATATATATATATATATACACTCCGGATCCCCTAAGGGATCCCGGAGGGAAGGTTGGTGCGGGATTGTGGTGCCAGCCGTTGGATTTAAATCCAACGGCGAGGATAAGAGATGGCCAAAAAAACCCAAATAATTACAGTTTCCCCCATAATCCCTCACACTTCCCCCCTTCAGTCATTCACGCATAACACAGAACAGAGAGAGAGAGAGAGAGAGAGAGAGAGAGAGAGAGAGAGAGAGAGAGAGAGAGAGAGAGAGGCAATGCGACGCAAGGGGAAAACAAAGAACGACAAAAGCGGACGACGATTGAAGCCCGACGAACGAAGACGAGAAGAAGATCGAAGATCCACTGAGGTATCTCTGTCTCTCTCGAAAAAAAATAAATCTGGATCTTCATTTTTCTCAGAAATTAGGCTTCGTTTTTTTAGGATGAACGACGAAGAACGAAGAGGAGAAGAAGAACGAAGAAGCTCGACTGGAGAACGTGATTGAACCAAAAAAGGTATCTCTCTCTTCACCGTTTGACTGATTTGAGCCCCTTTTGGTTAGGGTTTCGATTTCGATTTCGATTCTGGAATGGTGTTAGGGTTAGGTTTTTATTTTGATTAGTATGGCATCATATTAGAAACTCTGTCTCTCTCTCGAAAAAAAAATGTGGATACGAAGAAATTTCTCAGACTGGAGACCAACGGCTAGCATCCACCCTTTTTTTCCTCTCTCGAAAAAAAAAAATCTGGTTAGTAGATGTGATTTTTATTGAATAAATTTTCAATCTTTCCATTCAGTGCCAATCCGGAACTATAATAAGGAGACAGGTTTTGTTCCAGACCTTAATTGCTGCATTTTCTTTTCCTCCAATTGTTTCCCCTGCTTTGGCAGACAGCGGTAATCATCTCTCTATCCCTATCTGTGTGTGCGTGTGGGTGGTTTGAATTTGTATTTGATGATATTCTTTAAATGCTAATCGATAGGTACACAATCCCGCACCAAATTGGGTAGTTATGGAACAAGAAGATATTTCCTGCGTAAATCCAACCCCCTTGTTTCCAGCACCACCACTGCAAAGGTATATTTCGCTCTCTCATGTAGAAAAATAGTGAAGTTATGATCACTATAGTTTAGTAAGTGTTTTGTCTTTTTGGTGGTTAGAATGCAGTCTGTAGATGATATACAACTATTGTCACCGTCACCTTCTCAACCGTGTGAGGAGTCTGGTAATTCTTCTGAGATGATATACACTCCTGAAGTTAAAAACGAGGTGATACCGAAAATTACACAAGAATTTAAAAGCTTAGAGGATGTTTTTAAGTACTACAACAATTACGCATTCGAAGCTGGTTTTAGTGTGCGAATCCATTCTAGCAAGACGGATAAGAATGGTGAAACTATTAGGAAAGAGTATGTTTGTAACAAAGAAGGGGAGAGTAAATGTTCTGAGGTCAGTCAACGACAGCGGGGTATGACTAGGGAGAAATGTGGTGCAAGACTAACAGTTGTAAAAAAACGGTCAGGTGAAGGGTTTGTTGTCACCCAATTTGTGGAGGGGCATAGCCACTCTCTTACGACGCCAAGAAAGAAGCATTTCTTGAGATCTCATCGTAAAGTGTCAGTTGCACAGAAAGTGTTAACGCAACAACTAGCAGCTGCAAATGTGTCAACCAGTCAACAAATGAGGGTTTTAGAGTTGCAAGCTGGGAGTCTTGAAAATGTTGGATGTTTACGACGAGATATTTATAATTCTCGAAGGGATACGAGGAAATATGTAGATGGACATGATGCCAACATGTTGAAAGAGCTTTTTGAGAGTGAAAAAGAAAAGAATCGAGGTTTTACGTATACAATCGAGGAAGATGATGAGCACAAGCTGACCCATTGTTTTTGGGCCGATGCGACCTCTAGGAAGTCATACCAGTATTTCGGGGACATGGTGGTATTCGATACTACATACAATACAAACAAATATTGCTTGATGTTTGCACCTTTATTCGGGGTTAACCACCACGGGCAGACAACGCTTTTTGGGTGTGCCTTCTTAAGTGACGAAACAAGTGAATCTTTTGAGTGGCTTTTTAAGGAATTTTTGAAAGCGATGCCTGGACCACCGCCCAAAATGATCATAACTGATCAAGATTCGGCAATGACAAAAGCAATTGCTTGTGCTCTTCCCAATACATTTCATAGATATTGCATTTGGCACATTGTTAGTAAATTTTCTGAGAAAATAGGTGCATTGGCATACAAAGAACATTATGAAGAGTTCAAGAAATGTATTTGGAATTCCGAAAGCCCTGAAGAGTTTGACGCAACATGGGCATATATCGTAGGAAAATCGAACTTATCCACCCATCAATGGTTGCATTCCATATACGAAATTCGTGGCAAATGGGTTCCTGCATATACGAGACACATTTTCTCTGCCCATATGACAAGTAGTCGAAGGGCTGAAATTTCTCATTCATTCTTCAAGAGGTATTTGTCTGACAAAAATTCAATGTACGAATTTGTGACATGGTTCGAAAGGGCACTTGCACGTCTACGACATAATGAATTAGATTTGGACCACAAAGATATAAATGAGAAGCCAGTCTTGAAAACGTCATGGATGATGGAAAAGAAAATGAGTGAATTATACACACTCCATTCATTTAAGAAATTTCAGGAGGAAATATTTCAGATTGGTGCATATGTGCTTACGACACTACATGAGGATGAAAGTCGCTATGTGTGGAAGGTTCATAGGGAAGAAATGGAAGGTTCGAGAGGTCGTGAGGTATCGGTAGACAAGTCATCGAACTATGTGAGTTGTAGTTGTCAGTTGTTTGAATTCGACGGAATTCCATGTCGCCATTTGTTGGCGTGCTTGTCTTTAATGCAGATTAGGGAACTCCCTAGCACATACATTTTGCAAAGGTGGACTAAAACTGCAAAAGCAGGCAGAGTTTTTGATGACTTGGGCAGTCATCAAAAAGAAATATGTGGCAGTTCACTTTTGGTGAGGCGATAGGGTCTCTTTCAATTTGCTTCTATTGTTATTGATGACGCTGTATTAGACGAAGAAGGAACTGAAATTATGCGAGAAGCGATGGCATATGGTCAAAAGAAGATTGCACTCATGAGGGGTTCTCGCCAACATGGTTTAACAAGTTCTATCCAATTGCCTATTTCTCTTAGAAGCCAACATGGTTTGAAGGAACCACTGAAAGTTAGGGCAAAGGGTTGTGGTAAGCGTTTGAAAGGAGGAAAAGAGAAGGCCGTCAACAAAAGTAGGAAATGTCATGGGTGTGGGTTATTGGGGCAGTCGCATGACAAAAGAAATTGTCCGAAACTTATGAACACATAAGTGTACTTGTCTATTTATAATTTCAACGTAATTGTTTACACGCATAATAGATTTTAATTGTTGTCTTATTTTTTTAGGTCTTCACAAGATGCTAGGTTGTATGATGACGACAACGATGACGATGACGATGACTTTGACAATGAATGTAATTGTTTGTTTAAGTGAAATACGGACTTCAAATAGGTAGTGAAATACGGACTTGAATGCTAATTTTATAATTCGTTTCAGGAACTATATGGGTATGGAGCTATGGAGATGAAATTGACACGCATGGTAGATGACGCATGTTATATGTTGCTGTTCTGCTCCTGTATTATATGTTGTTGTTCTCCGGTTGTCCGTGAGGTTGATTTCTACGAATGGGGCTGACTAATCTCATGTGGAATTGCTGTTCTTCTATTTTTTGGATGATTGGATTATAATTTTAATTCCGAAGATGGTTGACTGTTGAATTTTCCTATGTTTGGTATTAATTCCGAAGATGGTTGACTGCTGATTTTTGTTGAATCTAATGGTTATCTGTCAATAGACTCAATTACCATCTTTAAGTAATGGCTTTAATTTTGGAATCGGCATCCCACTGTGAGCATTCTTTGTCATTGCCAAAATTTTGCGCACTGCACCCACCACTTTCCTTGCAAGTTCTGATCCTATACCCCATCAGGTTTTCGATGGGCATTGCGCTTATGGATAATTTGTACACACAAAAGTTGGAGGAGATAAAATTTTCCAAGCTCGGACGTGTATCTTTTTCGTAATTGATATAGTGATTGAATTTGTGTATGTAATATACCACGATGCTTAAAAGAAGGATGATATTGTTCACCCTATTTTTAAAGAGGAGATGAATAAAATTGCACTCTTAAAAGTATCTCAGAAATCCATTAGCTCAAAGTATTGTTTGGTGCTTTTGCAGACATAAAAGACTCTTCACGAAAGTTAAAAGATAATGAATCGGTCTATGAAATGAAACTTGCTTAGTAGGATAGTGGGGCCCATATTTGCATCCTTTTGTGCCTTTTCTTCGGGAGGATGGTCCAGCCCAAACATACAAACCACCAAAAAGCAACTAAAATTCGTACGTCTATTTACAACCCTTCACTTCTTCTGGATTGTGTTGTTTGTGGCGTTGCATAACATGTTTGCCCTTTTGGTAAGTTGAGTGTAGACCCTTTCATAATCGTTTTTTCACATTACAAAAAGTGGGTAATTAATTACCACGATCTCAGAATAAATTAGCCATTTCATAGTCCCAAAAAATTACCAAACCAAATCCCAACAGCAAGCAATTTCATAGTCCCAAACATACTACTACTACTACTTGTTAAAGCATCCAACTCCAAACCAATTGGCAAAGAGTGCAGAGGCCGCCCAGGCTCATATACTAGTTTTGGAGGAGATAATTAACTGATGTGGGACAAACTCCAACACTTCCCCGCACGTGCGACCCTCGACTCGCATGTAGAGAGGTAAACAAAGGATCCGGAACACACGGATCACAATGAAAGAAAGTGCAACTATGGCACAGACAAAGGGGAAAAGCCTCTGAAACCCTAGCTCTGATACCATGTTAAAGCATCCAACTCCAAACCAATTGGCAAAGAGTGGAGAGGCCGCCCGGGCTCATATACTAGTTTTGGAGGAGATATTTAACCGATGTGGGACAAATCCCTACACTCCCCCGCACGTGCGACCCCTGACTCGCACGTGGAGAGGTTTTGGATGCTTTAACCGATGTGGGACAAATCCCTACACTACTACTACTACTACGACTACTACTTGAGATCAGTGGCTGCTTTTGCCACACATGTAATACAGAACACAAAAAACAACAATCCAAAGGTAATTCCAGTTCATTTTCCCCCCATTTGTCATTCTCACTGCATCAATCTCCTTCTGCATGGCTTCAATCTTCATCTGCATTGTGATTGTTGTCCTTTGCATTTCTTCACTAATGGTCATGGATGCTGAACTCTCACATTGTTCAACGGTCCTCACAGTCTTTTTTTTGGTCTGAACCATCATTGGCCCCAAATCAGCCCTTCCTTGCAAAATACAAGGCTCATACCAGCAAAAAAAACCACAATCCATTTTTAACTGTAAAAAAAAGAACACAATAACAACTTAGGGTTTCAGCTCCAACGAACAACAATAGAATAAATGCATGCAGCTCACCTCATAGTTTGCACATCCGAAGAACCTTTGACCTGGGTTCTTTTGTGTTCCAAATTTCCTCAATGGTGTTGGTTCTCCACAATAACAAAAGATCTCAAAATCGGGATTACCACTTCCATTCTTACCTGAACTACTTCCTTCCATGAAATGGGTTGCTTTCCTTATGATTCTCCTCCTATAATGTAAAAATTGGGTGAATAGTCCTCTAGGTTAACCACGTAGGGTGCTCTTTGCCATAGTTCATATAATACTACAAGACTACAGGGGAGGTAGCAACCAATTTCTATTAGGTAAAATCCTACTACAGAAATTCGAAGTACCCATGCTTAAGTGGAACTTCTAGGAAATGTGGTTTGATGAAGCATGAGCCAACATAAAGGGAGGGAGAGTAAGAAACCAAATAATCAAGGGATGGATCAAGCACATACAATACACACCATTCGACCTAGAAGGTTCTGCAGGGAAAAATCCAGTTACTGATTTGATTCCATTATTATCTCCTGAACCAACTTGCCAATCTACACAACAATGGACTGGCTGTTATCACGATAAAGGTGCATTAAGTAAGCCAAAATATAGATGCTTGCCAATCTACAAAACAGGACTGCTAATTTGTGCCTAGTTTCTCCTTTTCTCCACCAAAAGATAACCATAATTAAAGATTATGACTAAAACTATGCCCTTTCTAAAAAAAGTAGTTACATTCAGCAAATGTACATATGTACACAGGAGACTTAAATCAACAGGAGAGAGTAGTGATGCACTATCAAAGATCACAATTATAACTATGTTGGGCTGCTTGGGCATGTGCTTGTTGTGTCTATGAATGTAAAATGTTGAACATAAATAACTTATTGATATATCTCGGATCCTCAAGTAACAATTTCATTTTGGCTTGTGATTTTGAAACCATTTCATTGCAGGAGTAGCATCAAATCGGGTGAAGGAAAAAAAGGGTGGATGCTGGCCGTTGGTCTCCAATCTGAGAAATTTCTTCGTATCCACATTTTTTTTTCCGAGAGAGACAGAGTTTCTAATATGATGCCATACTAATCAAAATAAAAACCTAACCCTAACACCATTCCAAAATCGAAATCAAAATCGAAACCCTAACCAAAAGGGGCTCAAATCAGTCAAACGGTGAAGAAAGAGAGATACCTTTTTTTGGGATTTGATTTTCTTACACAAAATCCTTTCAAACAAAATCCAAAGTACCAAATCTAGCCATGCTTTGATGTGACCAAGCAAGAGAAATCAAAGATAAGAGAGAGAGAGAGAGAGAGAGAGAGAGAGAGAGAGATTTGGGTGAGAGAGGGAGAGGGAGAACCCTTGGCTTATAAATAGCAAGCTCATTTCAAGTCATTCTCACACCTTCACTCCTTTGCTCCAACTTCTCTCTAGAATTTCTAAGCTTTCTTAGTTCCAAAGTTCAAGTTTCTTGAGTTCTTCCCAAGTTCTTCAAGAAACTCATCCAAGACTGCCACTAAACCGCCACTCAACCACCATTTCGATCCAAAAAGTTTAGTAATGTTAGTCAAGATCTAGTTTCGAGAGAAACCTTTCTCTTTCGAAGCTACCGAAAGCCTACCGTAGGAAGTTACTCCGTCCGATAGTTGACGTACCTTCCTTACTCCGTAGTCGTCACTACCGTCAAGAAGAACGGTAGAATTTTCCTATATTTTCTAACTCTAGATATAACGTATGCGTATTGTATGATCATGTAGGATACTCTTATACACTCTAACTCTATGTATAGTTGGTTTTCCTTACACTTTAAACCAAAGTATAGTTAATTGTACTTCAATAAACATGTGTTGTTTTGAATTTCTCGAAAAGGAAGAACGAATTTTGAAAGATAACGTTTGTGGCCCAACCTAAAGTATTCGTATCTTAAGAAGGTTATGAGCATGTATACATGATTACTTGCCCTACTTGTTTGATGTGTGATAAAGCATAAGAGGTTTTCCACTCCAAAGGTGTCCGTCCATGTGACACTATGCTTTATATTATGTGTTAAATGTTGAGCATGATTATGTGATAATGTGAGCATGCTAACTAATATAGAGTTGAATGATCTTGCTAGTTTAGTTTTAAGATTACAATGAATGATTTATGATTTCTTGCGTGAAAAGTCCTACCGCGGAGTCTATGCATGAAAACGAGACACAAAAACGAGAAAGTATAAACATGACACCTAAGGTGTGTTAAAGACAATGTGTGTTTTGAAACCACAATGTGGCCGGACTTGCCCATTGTGTGGTGTGCGTGTGTAAAAGAAAGATTTGTAAAAAACCCAATGAGAATCCGAACCGGCAGAATCACTGTGGGGATACTCGGGAACCCGGAGCGGTGGAACCGAGGAAAGAATTGTGGTTTGGTTATCCGCGGAAAGGAGCCAACGTAATTGTTTTAATGATTTTCGAAAACTCAAATGGGAACCCGGAGCGGCGGAACCATTGTGGGATACTCGGAAACCCGGAGCGGCGGAATCAAGGGTTTTGAATTGTGGATTGGTTATCCGTAGAGAGGAGCCAATGCCAAATTTTCAATATTTTTGTGTGCCAATGGGAACCCGGAGCGGCGGAACCATTGTGAGGATACTCGGGAACCAGGAGCGGCGGAACCGAGGTTGGGTGTATTAAATGTGATTTTCAAAATGTTGATTTGGAAAATGAAAAGTTAAATGGTGACACGGTCTACGAAACGCTGCGTAGGAGAAACTCTGATGACACTGACACTTACGCTAGTCGAGTAATGAATGTGCATGTGTTATTGTACATCTCTAAATGTGAAGTTATTGAATGCACATGTGTTAGTTTGGTTACTATCATGTATCATGACTTATTGACTTGCTACTTGTAAGATAAGGGTTAGTGGGTATAGGTTTACTCTGCTGAGCTCTTGTAGCTCATGGTATTACCTTTGGTGACCCTAACATATTATACTGGTGGCGACGCTGGTATAATGTGTCAGACTTTGTAGATGATCAAGATGAACAGTACACCTTGGAGGCTTTTGGAGCTGAGGAGCTGGTTAGGATGGAGGAGCAGGCGGAGCTGTAGTTAGGAACCCTAGAACCCCCTCATTTGTGTTAATATTGAACTCTTGTGGGAGTTTTGTTGTAATAACGAGCCAGACTCCATTTGGTTTTATCAATAAAATGTTTATTTAACGTTCCCAAAAATCAGGGGCGTTACAGAGTACAAGAGAGCATGTGCTCTATTCGGGATCCGTTTAGAGAATACTCTTCTAGGAACTCCGCAGCAGAATGGCATCGCGGAGCGGATGAACAGGACTTTGACAGAGCGTGCGCGGAGCATGCGGATACACGCGGGGTTGCCCAAGCAGTTTTGGGCAGACGTGATCAGTACAGCAGCATACTTGATCAACCATGGGCCATCAATTCCGTTGAACGTTGGGATACTAGAGGAGGTTTGGAGTGGTAAAGAGGTAAATCTCTCACACTAGAAGGTTTTCGGTTGTGTTGCTTATGTCCACCTCAGTGACAAAGTCAGAGACAAACTAGATGCTAAGTCACTGAAGTGCACGTTCATTGGGTACGGCGGCGATGAGTTTGGTTATCGTCTCTGGGATGAGAAAAATCGGAAGATAATCAGAAGCCGGGATGTCATATTCAATGAGTCGGTGCTGTACAAGGACAGGGATAACAGACAATGCAGTGAGAGTTCTACACAGGATCGCGAGGGTCCCGCGGGGGTGGTCGCGCGAGAGGATCTCGAGTCACCCGAGTACTTTAGTTTGGAGGATCTTCCAAAAAGCAGTAGGGATGAGTTGGGATCTAACCGGACGGATGAGGCAGTCTCGCGGACAGAGTCTGAGGCAGTTCAAGAGACAAGGTCTAGCTCACCAGCTGCCGCGGTAAGGAGATCAACTAGGGTACCCAAACCTAATCCAAAATACCTTTCGTCGCTGTATTATTTGCTTTCGACAGATAGCGGGGAATCGTCTTGCTATGACGACGCTTTACAGGTCAGTGACGCTGTGAAGTGGGAACGTGCTATGCAAGAGGAGATGGATTCTCTTCACTCGAATGTGACTTGGGAGTTGGCGTAGCTTCCCGCGGGGAAGAAGGCGCTACCAAACAAGTGGGTATACCGTGTCAAACAGGAGAGCGACGACAACAAAAGGTTTAAGGCCAGATTGGTTGTGAAGGGCTTTCAACATAAAGTAGGGGTTGATTTCACAGAGATTTTTTCTCCAGTCGTGAAGCTAACCACTATCAGAGTGGTATTGAGTTTGGTGGCTGCTGAAAATCTCTACCTTGAGCAGTTGGATGTTAAAGCTGCGTTTCTTCATGGTGACTTGGATAAAGAAATCTACATGAAGCAACCCGTTGGTTTCATTGAGAAAGGCAAGGAAGAGATGGTGTGTAGACTAAAGAAGAGTCTATATGGGTTGAAACAGGCTCCTCGACAGTGGTACAAAACTTAAAGGGTCTTGAAGTTGAGTCAAGCTGAGTATATTGAACGGGTTATTGAAAGGTTCAATATGCAGAACGCCAAGGCAGTTGGCACGCCTCTGGGAAGTCAGTTTTGGCTTTCTGACGTGCAGTCTCCGAAGACAGATGCTGAGAAGGAGAACATGGCCAAGGTATCGTATGCCTCGGCCATCGGTAGTCTGATGTACGCGATGGTCTGCACGCGGCCGGACATCGGGCATGCAGTGGGAGTTGTGAGCAGGTTTGCAAGCAATCCGGGGAAGCAGCATTGGGAAGCCGTCAAGTGGATACTGAGGTATCTCCGCGGGACCGCGGATGTGCCATTGTGTTTTGGGAGAACATATTTGGTGGTGAGAGGATATGTGGATGCAGATTTCACGGATGATCACGATACAAGGCAAAGCACCATAGGATATGTCTACACTTTGGGATCAACAGCAGTGAGTTGGGTCTCGCGTCTGCAGAAGTTGGTAACTTTGTACACGACAGAAGCTGAGTAAGTAGCAGTCACGGAGGCCGCTAAGGAGATGATTTGGTTGAAGGCTTTTCTGGGTGAGTTGGGTTTCAAGCAAGAGAACAGTGTTCTTTTTAATGACAGCCAGAGTGCTATACACCTTGTGAAGAATCCAGTGTTTCATGCCAGAACGAAGCACATCGATTTGAGGTACCATTTCATTCTCTTGCTTTTGGAAGAAGGGGAACTGTTACTGGAGAAGATTTTTGGGAGCCAAAATCCGGCAGATATGTAGACAAATTCGGTCACCATCGAGAACCTGAAATTGAGCATTCAGTTGGCCTTCGCGCATGAGGAGTGGGAGGGCTGGAGTCGCACCAAGAGGGGTGAAGTTCACTACGTCTGCTATTGATTGAGGTTGTTAATATTGGTTTGCTTCAGTTATCTTGAAGTGGGAGATTGTTGGGGATGCAGACAACTTTCAGCAACAGAGTTCAGCAACAAAGGTCCGCGACCAGCGCGGAGATTTCTGCGGCAAGTAGGCACGTGGTCAGGCTCGCAGCAGGTAGTGTGTGACAAGCAGGCTCGCGGTCGGGATGGGCCGTGGGCTGCGGCCCAAGTTGGTTGGAGGGGTCCAATTATCATTTAGGGTTTGTCTATAAATATAAGTTGCTGTATTCATTTAGTTTTTGGAGAGCAGTTTGCTAGTGAGGCTGTACAGAGAGAGAATTCTAGAGAGAGAGAGTGCAAGAGAAAACTTTTCTCAGAGAGGAAAGAGAAGACTTGTAATCTTTAATTTTTTCTCGGTTCATAGTGGACTGGTGTGGCTCCCGGGGACGTAGGCAAGTTGTCGAATCTCATATATCTGTGTGTTCTATGTTTCTATTCCTCTTTCTCTTCCTTTTTCTCTGGTTTGTTTTCTGTGACGATAGTATCCCAAGATCCTGAAGTGTTTTTATTCGTTGTGAGTCCGAGCGCGTGGCTCCGATTTCCCAACAGATGTTCCAACATTACCCTTGTTCATGCGTAATTTACAAAATTTTACCTATTTTGTTTTTTAGGCAATAAACAATAGAATACTTACCTCAAAAAAAAAAAAAACACATAGAATGATGAAATTGTTAATACCATGTTTGTTTAGGACACAATTAGATTGGATTAAAACAATAATTTTTGCCCTCAATGAAGTAAAAGAGAAAATACAATTAAAATGTCCTATTTTTTTAGTCTTTCTTCTCTTTTTTTTAACTGTACTCAACATTTTGTGAAAATACAATTAGCATGAATTGAAAATACAACTAACATACATTTTTATACTACATTCAGGTCCAACACAATTATGGCTACCCAACACCATGCACCGACGGCACACAACTGGATTTGTGGAATCCACTTTTGAGTTTTACACAAATAATTCAAGTTACTAATTAAATCTATTATGCCTTTTTTTTCAATTTCCGTTTGTCTTTCTGGGTTTTACAACTTCCAAAAATATCACGAAGCAAAAAAAAAAAAAGGTGGAACAAAACAAAAAATTTACAAAACATGAAAAAAAAAAACTGTTTTAAAATCATTGCGCAAAAAATGTAGGAAAATAATGGATGTTTTTAACTCACTCTTCAAAAATGGTCTGATGCATTGATAATCTAATTTTTACACAGCCAATTTCATACCCATTATATCTAGGGCTGCTCAAAAAATCCGGTGAACCGTGAAACCGGTCCGGACCGAACCGATCCGTACCTTTTGGATTTTGTCCGTGGATTAATGGTCCGGACACGGATTGAAAAATTAGAAAACCGTGACTCGCGGTTCGGTCCACGGATTTTCATTACAAAATCGTGGATTAACCGAACCGGACCGTGAGATATTTATTTTATATAAAATATATATATATATATGTGTATTTATATAATATATTGTTAGTAATGTTAACACTTTTTTCTACCAATTTTAATATTTTATCTTAATAATGGGATATAGTGTAGATGTACATAAAATATAGGGAGTAAATCGTAGCTTTTTCGTATAAATAACAGATAACCTTAGTTGAGTTTCACTAGTTCGTTTCTTTTCCAGATCTTTTATGTTATGTATTATAATAATACAATCCTACTAGTGTTTAGATTCTTTTGAATCTGATTTTTGAAGTAGGATTTTGGTAGTTTATGTAACAAGTACTTTTTGGTGGTGTTAAACTTAATTCTGAATGTTATATTCTTCTCTTTTAGTGTGGGATATATGTTTGAGCTTTATTTTTGCTAAAATCCGTGGACAAAACCGTAACCGATCCTTGAGTCACAGATCAGATTGGAACCGAACCGTAGGACTTTTGGTCCGGACACGGATTTCATTTTGTAAAAACCGTGACTAGCGGTTCGGTCCTCGGATTCCTAGAAATCCAAACCGAACCGGACCGCGAGCAGCCCTAATTATATCAGTGGTAATTTCTGGTGGTTTTTTGGTGCACAGGTGAGATCCCAAGGGTAATTGCATAATTTAGCCAAATAACCAAGGGTAATTGGGTCAATGTAATTTAATTTCATGGGATAAGATTGTTAATACCTAGTCCCCCAAGGTATTACTAATCCTCCCTAGTGAGGGGATTGCCCATCCCGTGGGATTATTAATCCCCTTCCATTTTATGCAATCAAACATAGAATTAGGAGACCCATAGGATTAGTAATCCTATTCCACCCTCTAACTCACTTATCAAACAAGGCCTTTAAGTAAATGGTGACAATTACCAATCATGTTCCCAGTCCTACTTCGGTGGCCAGTCAGAACAGTTCATCTCTTAGAACATGATAATTTAACTATCCTCGCAAAAACTTAATTCAATTAGATATAAGCAACTGCTGGATAAAATCACCCAGTTTAGAAGCTTGACGATAGTTTGAACTTAAAATTGTGTGATTTCAACAAGCGGATGCCCAAATCTGATTGCGTTGATTTTTTAGAAGATTTGTTAAAATTTCATGTTATAAGAGATGAACTGTTTTGATCATCGCAATAGGACTTGCTACATGATGGATAATGTTCACTCAATTTTAAAGGTCGGTGAACAAAACTAAACTTGCTCTATTTTGTGTAACAGATATATATGCTTTTGTGGTCTCGATTTGGTACGACGAGTTCATGCTTAGGTACTCCAGTGAGTCAATCTTCTAGGCTATTTTACAACTTGTTTAGATCGCTTTTTGAAAAAAAATTCTCAACTCAAAAAACATTTATTACCCCTACTTTCAATTATTACTCACCCATATCTCCAATTATTGTTCTCATTTCTCTATCTATCTCTCTCTAATCATTACCTCTACTTTCAATCATTACCTTCATTTCTCTCTCCGCTCGTAACACTACAAAATTTCTCAAATTTTTTTCAAAAACTCATCCAAACAAAGCAAGGGAAAGAGATATCAGATCAAAAAGTACTAGAGAAAGGAAAAACCACATCAGCACAATACACACAATAATTTCGCCTACTTCCAGAGGCGGCTCCACCATGGCTTGAACCCTGGGTTCAGGAGAGGAAATGCATTAAAATCTAGTAGTAATTTTTTTTTTTACACAATTTGATTTTTTTAATATGCACATCTGCATTTAAAATTTTACTTAATTTTGTGAGTAAGTTGGAAAATAACTCAACAAAACAAAATAAACCATACCCGACAAAGTTTAACACCAAAATAAATATTCCTATTTTATACCGAGCATTAATATATATACAAAAGTTCTCATTAGTTACCGCTCAACAAAAATTCTGAAGGCTGGAGCTGATGGGGAGGAGATCACGTCCAGTTTTTTTACCATGTAATGCGATACAATGTTTGCATCTCGGCCGTCCAAAAATGTTTTGGATTGGACGGCACAAAAATGTTTTGGATGGCCCAGATACGTTCGGAGGAATTTTGGGTATTTTAAAATTTCCTCAGAACAAATCTGGACCGTCCAAAACACTTTTGGACGGCCGAGATGCGATCACTGGACCAAAAACTGGACACGAAACTGTACTGGATCCGATCCCGGAGCTACTCCTGCCTCCCTCCTCGGAGAGCGGCTCCCATCAGTTTCTAAGAATACATCCAGTTTGGGGTCAGTTTTGGCAATTTGTTTATCGGAATCGTTCACTTTTTAGAGCTCGCCGAGAACATGGACCACGCCGGAAATCACGTTGATCAGTCATCGTCATTTGATATGATTTCAAAAAGCATGAAGATTCAAAATTTTGTGTCAAACGGGTTGCAATTTAGTGTTGCACACTTTTTTTTTTTTGCAAGCCTAACACGTTTCAAAATAATATCAACCGGTATCCGATTAGTGTAATTTTCGACGTGGTCGCTATATATGCTCGACGACCTCTATAAAGTGAAGGATTCTCATATTTGTTATGGGCCCGAAAGGACCCATAAAAATTGCTGAAACTGGACCAACCCACGGGATGCTGGGAGCTGGTCTCCCCTCCCCATCTCGGAAAATTTTTCAGTGCCGGGTGGATACCATGTTTGCCTAAACTCCCACAAAAGACCAAGAATAGTGGACGAATGGCGTATCTCAATTGTATTTTCCAAAATGTGACCGATATTTCCTGGTGTTAAACGAATTGAAGCTATTCGATGTTGACTCATGTCGGCTTGTTGTAAACTGAAATCACTACGTTACCTTACAAATTAACCAAGTCTGAACACATTGTCAAAGCTCGTTAAGTTTTGAAACGAAACTCAACCGACTTAAGTAACTCTTGTTTTAGCTCGCTCGACCTCTTAAACACCTTACTAGCTGAAACAACTTACAATGGTACTCGAATCAGATTGTTTGCCGCCTTAAGTGAACGCTACCTTTTGTTCATGAAAATTGTTGAATGAAGTAATTTCTGCAATGCAGGAAATGGGGGAATCTCATCGCAAGTAATCAATTGCCATTGTAGTTCCAATAGGGGTCGCTATTATCCTTTTCATAGCAGGTTTCTGTTTCCTAAGTAGGAGGGCGAAGAAGAAGAAGTATAACTTTATACTCCACAAGAAGACAATGGTAAGAACAAGTAATATTTAATTTCAACATTACCCCAAAACAAACTAAAGAAAGAATTATTGACCATTTATTCTTGTTTCGACTTTTGATTTGTCTAGTTGGGGACGACATCTCAGCAGTTCAGTCCTTGCAATATGGTTTGGGTACAAATCAAATTGCCACAAACAATTTCTCAAACGACAACAAGATTGGTGGAGGTGGATTTGGTCCAATCTACAAGGTATATTTTTTTGTTGTAAAATCATTCCCAATTCTCATAATTAAGTTGTCCTATTTTGGATCTATATTAAGTTTCACGGGACATTTTGTATTCTCAGGGCTTACTTCCAGATGGACAAGCGGTAGCTGTGAAAAGGTTATCTCGAACATCGGGGCAAGGTGCACAAGAATTCATGAATGAGGTCGTGTTGGTAGCCAAGCTTCAACATAGAAACCTAGTGAGATTACTGGGATTTTGCTTGGAAGGAAAAGAAAAGATACTCATTTATGAGTTTGTTCCCAACAAAAGCCTAGACTACTTTTTATTCGGTAGGAAATCTAAACAAGTCTTTGTTATGTTGGTTGTTACTTTATTATTGCCATGAATATTAAATTTGGAATCCAATATGGAATTACCTGTCAAACACACAAGCATAGATGAATAGTACACAATATGAATTGTGTATTGAGGAGCATTTCACGTGCATGCTCAGGAATGAGACCACTTTAATGTGTTTGTCTGCTGAATAACATTCTATCTGTCGTTCCCAAGTCTAGTTCCTTACTTCTAACTTGAACTTGCATTTGGATCGATCAATGGACAGACCCACAAGTGCAAACGGAGTTGGATTGGTGATCAAGACGTTACAAAATTATAAGAGGGGTTACCCGGGGCATGTTGTACCTTCATGAAGATCCCTAATTTAGAATCATATACCGCGATCTCAAAGCCAGCAATATCCTGTTAGATGGTGATATGAATGCGAAAATTTTAGATTTTGGCAAGGCTAGGATCTTTGGTGTTGGCCAAACTCAAGGAAGTACGAGTCGAGTCGTTGGAACATTGTAAGTAGCGTCCTTTGAATCCCGTGTGTACGTTTTTCTATTATAGCATTAACAGGCACTGACTATATACAGTCTATACAGTCTATATCGACGCATGCATCATTTGATTCATCAAAAGCCAACCCTAGGAGTAAAGAAACAGATAAGATATTAATGCTTTGTTTGGTTTGTAATTTGAATAGTGTTTTTGGATAATTAGTGAAGAGAGAAATGAGAATAATGATTGGAGAGAGAGGTAAAAAGTAAAGAGAGATAGAGTGAGAAATGAGAGTAATGATTGAAAAATTAGAGAGAGAAATGAGAGTAATGATTGAGTTGAGAAATATTTTTTGAGTAGAGTAGTGAAGTGAACAAAGCATAAATGATTTGAACACTCGTAAACAACTCTTTTTAGAATAGTAATCCTTTTTTGACCTTACCATTGGTTACAGTATTAATTTACCTGATTACCTTTCAATCAATTCTTGACATATTTTGAAAACGTATGAATTTTTAAAGGGAAAAAAATTGAAATGGTCCCTGTAGTTAAGTGTTTGTGTCAACTTGGTCCCTATAGTTGTAATTGGCTCGATTTACACTCTGTACTTTCCATTTTGTTCCAACTTGGTCCAATTACTAACTGTCGTTCGTCTACCGTTAGTTCTTTTAACAGCAAAATCAAATGGCCCCTTTTTTTGGGGTTAAAACAGTAATTCTCTCATTCCCTCTTGCCCTAATATACATCTGAATCAAAATACAGCTCATTCTTCCATTCTCCATTGATAAGGAGGCACCTGAGAAGAAATTTGGTTATAGTTTTCTGCAAAAAGTTGCCCTCCAATTCTCCCCGTTCGGCTAAATAAGCCAACTGACTTATTTTTTTGTTCTTATTCAATTTTTTTTCGTATTTGTTAGTTTTTCGTCAATTTTTTTGGGATTATTGCATCGTCATGACAAGAGTAATCTAAAAAGTAAAAAATTACGATCGAAAACTAATTTTTTTGAATAAAGACAAAAATAAGCCAATAAGCCAATTTTTTTCGTCTTTATTAAAAAAAATTGGATTTCGATCATAATTTTTTACTTTTTAAATTCCTATCATCATGACGATACAATAATCCCCAAAAAATTGACGAAAAACTAACAAATACGAAAAAAATTGAATAAGGACAAAAAAATAAGCTAGTTGGCTTATTTAGCCGAACGGGCAGCATTTTCATGATCAGCCATGAGACAACATAACCACTGGTATTGTCTACCTGTTCAACTTGTGGACAAATACTGAGATGCCTTATTTTTTTACATAGTACTGAAAATGCATATATAACCATGTCCAAAAGTCACAACATGATATAGATTCAAAAGTCACAACATGATAAAGAACCATGTCCAAAAGTCAGAATATTACATAAACTCAGTTCCAAATTTAACAAGTCATAACCTAATACATATGACATAATAAACCACTCAACTAGGTTACAATAAACCTAACTTATCAGCCCAAGTGGTTACAAAAAATAGTGCCCTGGCATGTTTCCATTGTCTATTAGTCGAAAAACTCACCATATTCTGGCATGTTTCCGTTGAATCTACAGCAAGCCATATCTGGTTCCTCCATCTCTTGAAGTTAGCCAAGGTGTTGGATGTTTTTTTGCCTCCAAAATCGTCTGCTTCAAAATGAGAAGTCCAAATCCAGCGGGAAACAAATTAGGGCAACAGAAGAATGAGAGAATTACTGTTTTAACCCCAAAAAGGGGCCCATTTGATTTTGCTATTAAAAGGACTAACGGCAGTTAGCAATTGGACTAAATTGGAACAAAATGGAAAGTACAGAGTGTAAATTGAGCCAATTACAACTACAGGGACTAAGTTGACACAAACACTTAACTACAAGGACCATTTCGGTTTTTTTCCCATTTTTAAATTAAGAGTAAAAAGGAAAAAACAGTGTACGTTGCTAAATCAGTTCACATACATTTTTAGTTAAAATTTTGGGGCATTATGTCCTTAATTAATTGTTTCATGTCTGATTTCATCCATTCATAATTCATTGATAATGGTGGATTGCAGTGGTTACATGTCAACAATGTGGTGTCACCAAAGAGAGATTTTCTGCGACAAAGGTGATTATGTCATCGAAAGTAACAGTGACAACAATGTGGTGTCACCAAAGAGAGATTTTCTGCGACAAAGGTGATTATGTCACAGACAGTAACAATGACAGCACCAAATTGTCACAGAAGAGATTATTCTGTGACAAAAGTTTTCACTAAAAGTACCAACCATGACAACCGATTGT
Organism: Rhododendron griersonianum; assembly: GCA_018127125.1. Taxonomy (NCBI): domain Eukaryota; kingdom Viridiplantae; phylum Streptophyta; class Magnoliopsida; order Ericales; family Ericaceae; genus Rhododendron; species Rhododendron griersonianum. The sequence goes on from CM030800.1 coordinate 24,783,702, forward strand.
GTGTCACCAATAACCTTTTGTAATAGTAGACACACAACAGTGACAATCTCTTTTGTCACCAAAAATAAGACTTTAGCAGCAATACAATTTATTCCATATATTATTTTCACCTGCTTACAAATTAAATTTCAATTTTTTTTTGTATCTTATAATTCAACTTAGCAAAACTTAAATTGCGAAGAAGCAAAATATCATTCAAATCAAATATCCATTAAGTCAACATTCATCATCCAACTTCAAAACATTTATCCTCCAACAATAACCACTTCAAACTTAACATTACCGAAACTACAAAACATCCATATCCAAAAAGAACTCAAAACAAGTGTTCTATTTAACTACCAAAAAGTCTTCAACTCCATCTTGGTTAGCTTCCAAAAACAACTACCAAAAAGTCTTCAACTTCATCTTGGTTAGTTTCCAAAAAGCAACTCCATCTCCTTACTTACCTGTACAAAATTGCAAAAAAAAAATAAAATAATTATATATGTATCAATGTCCGACACATGGACACGCTCTAGACACGTGTCCGACACATGAACAACATTAATTCAAGCTTTATTACCAACTGCCTAGGAGGCTTTCTAATTCACAAGCCTGGACAAATTCAATGGTCTTAAATCCAAGAGCAGCCAGGAGAATAACCAGAAGCCAACAATATGAAGCATGCTATAGCAATGAGGGAATGGAAGATGAGGCTGATAACTATATTTTTGGTACTCAAGAGCAGCAACAGGACAGAATAGCAGAGGAACTTCAGAACACCATCAGAGAAGGTATTACCTTGGGCATTAAATTTGATGACATGGGTGTAAAAAGAATGAAAAAGATGGTTGAAAAGGAAGCTATTGAAATGAATCTAACGAGACGCCAAAAATGGACTAGGAAGCTAATATACATACTATGACCGGAGACGTGCTGAAAGAATTGAATTCCTTCAACTGTACATGACATATTGCAACAATCTTTAGACTAATAAATTTCTGTTACCCACCAAAATTGGCACAACTTGTACTTGTTTAACTTTGTTGGACAACTCCAATATCTTAGTTGGGACCAGAATCACCAGATACCTTTCCATGAGGGACTACAGTCGCTACCTTTACGGTCTATAACACCCTTAATGGAACAACAGACTTGTGCAGCCACTTATCAAAAAGAGACATTCATAACGAAAGACAAATCACCGAATACAGAGAATTTGACTCCAATCTACATGATATCCGTTACATAATGTTCACTCTACGTGTTACAAGGTATATTTACTTTATGTTCCTTCTACTTCTACGTTCGTTCTACCCCATTCCTCCAAATTCACCTCAGGGGCCGCACTATTTTGTCAAGGCAACAATGGGTCTTCCAAAGCAACCCCTAACAGCATTTTGAATGCTGCCTCAGTGTTAGTCTAGACAATTCCTCCATTGTTCCAAACACTGTCCAAGAAAATCAACTTGGAGAGCACCAACACAAGCAAAAGTATTAGCAGTTTGTTCTGTCAGAACACCATCAGAGAAGGTATTAGTCTATTTGTGGACTGGTTTTCAGGTTGTGATCACTGATTTGGACTGGTTTGCAGCTCTTTCAACTCCTAGGATTTGGAGGACTAAGAGCTGTCTCTCCACAGTTTGTTTTTCTCTGGTGGAGACCAAGGTATTTGTGATCTCTATGTTTGGATGCTGTTGTTTCCTCTTCAACTCCTAAGTGTAGGAGGGCTAAAAGGATCTGGATTCATTCTGGTATTGTCTGATGTTATGCTGATGTTATAAGCTATAAAAAAATTCAACAATCAAGAAACAGAAAAGGCATCCCATTTTGAAAATCCTTGAATGCTATCACCAAAGTAGAACACTACAAATCTCACACACTCAAATTGATGACAATGTGATGTGTTTCTGACTTCTCGAATTTGGCTCTCTCTCTCTCTCTCTCTCTCTCTCTCTCTCTCTCTCTGTGGTGAGAAACTCCCCTACTGCTGGGGAAATAGATGCCCTTGTGCTACTAATAACTCTATGCCCAAAACACGCAACATGATATGAAACACATAGACCATAGACATGATATGGCAACTCATACTTGGGGCATGTCCAGATAGCTACCATTAAGTTTAGTGACTAGTTTTTGAACAAATTACACCAATTGAATAACTACAAAAGATTGAGAGCTAATGAAGTGGAAGTTACTTACTGAGACTTAGAGTCTGCCCCAATAGGACCTCCATGCATATAAGCAGACATAACAACCTCGAAGCGCGCAAACTTTTCATCATATGCATTTATTTTCTCCTTTTGCATTTGGATTGTCTCCTTTTGCATTTGGCACAAGTCCTTCAAAGCATTGAAATCAATCCTGAAGATGATCAACTATTACATCTCTAATGTACCAATAGGCCTAAGTTGTTCTTATATCCAATACAGACCAAAACAAACATTCATGATCAGATCAAATGACATGCACGATACTTTGTCCAATTGCCAAAAATTCGTAAACCACGGTTATCTGAGCAAATTCAAGGGGCAAAAAAGGGAAAAGCAAACTAAAAGATAAGTAGGTATAAAAAAACTAACATAATTATCTCTTTCGGAAACGATAATTCTACGTTTTCCTCTAAATAGCCAAATGATCAATGCCCAGCCATCTAAGTGGTATAATACCAACAACAAAAAAGCAAGAGAATTCCTTTCTGTTATACAAAGATGACAAGACAATAATACCAAGGAAAATTTGGTTCAAATGCTCATAGCCTCATAGTGCTCCCAATTGCACTTACCTGCCAAACGAAGACATCAATAATGAAAATGATAGCAGCTGTTACTTAAGAACAAAACAAAACTAATTACTAGAGTTCAATGCAATTTTCCAATGAAATGTGATGTGACTAATATAAATAGATTGCATTATGCTCTCCAGAATATGAATGTTAATTTGCTATCACTGTATACACAATACGAGAAATCAACTTCCTCCTACGGATGCGCAGCCATTTTGACAAAGTTTACTAGTTTAGTAACCACATAAGACACAACATAATCCTTTCACTAGAAACAAGAATGAAAGTACTTTGGATGCATTAAGTCAATGATTCCAAAGTTCAAGACAAAAGCCTAGAAGGCTAGAACCATAACTTCAGAAAAATGATCACTTCAGCTTTGCCCATAAAACTTTGCAATTTGAAACTCGTACTACATACATAAATCATTAAACCAAAAATAAATAAATCCTGGGGCTCAGCTCCCCTCCAAAATCCAATCTACCATATATCTCTCTTTGGGGACCCTATTTGGCCTCACGTTGATGATCCAACCCATTGATATCGTACATCATGCATTGAAGAACGTCTTTGGAAAAATTAATTTGATCGAATATTGATAAGTTCATGGATACGGAAGTACTGATGGTAAATGCAGTTTTAAACGTCAGCCATCGAATCCATTAACTAACTTACGATTTAGTCACTTGTTGATGGCCGATCAAAGCGAACTTGTTTAGAGATGTTCTTATATACGTGATGCAAGAGATCAACAGTTTGGGTCATCAATTTTAGTCCAAAATGGGATGCATAAAGAGAAAATATGGCCAAGTATATGGCAGATTGATTTTTGAGGGCAGCTAATCCCTCTTCCAAGAGTGGGGCTGAGAAAACGATCCTGACCTCTCAACTTCAAAATCATGTTCACTTGTTAAAAACTCTTTAGAGAGATTATATAATCAAACCAAAGTTAAGTAGTTTTTGAAACTCGTTAAGCTTTCAAACCTAGCTCAAACAAACTATGTACTTCTTAGCGCGTTCGACCTATGATGTTTAAAAACTTAAGGCACTTCAAATTAGTTCATGCTTGGCTATTATGTCCAGGCTTGGGCTAAAGCCCAAGGTGCCATGGCTTTAGGCCCAAAAAATGGCAAATTTTTAGGACCCCAAAATATAGTAGTCATATGTATTATATACCCAAAAAAAAGTCCATCCAAGATAAAATAAAAGCCCAACATGTATCCAATCAAACCAAGGCCCAAAAATACTTGGTGGCATACTTGTAAATTGGGGAATTAAAGGGTCCATTTTTATCGAAAAATTCATCTTACTAATTGGAATCAGGTTTTTCACAGTAAAACCATTGACTAAGAAGGTTTTTGTTTTGCTCGGCAAAACAAAATTGTTAATCGTTGAAAGTAATTTACGCAAAATATTAAAAAAATAAATATAACAGCTTTTCCCATTATATTTACTCATGTCGTTCCGTACCAGTATTTTTTTCGTGCCCTTGCTTTTTCACCTAGAGTGATTGGCGACATGTTTTCTTCACTGACTTAATTGATTAATTTGGTTCAGGAAAAATACATTCACCAACATATAGAGAGAAGGTTTAGAGAAAGAGAGAGGATTTGTTTCAGTGGTTGCCCCAACCGAACGGCTTAATCTTGCCTCATTGGAATCTAATTCTCTTCTTTTTTTAGGCGCAAACGTGTAGTCTGAGTGTTTAACATAAAAAATCTAATTTCTCCTTTTCATAGCACAAGAGTTTTGAACTTGGAAGTCATCAAAAATCTGTGCACGAACGGTGGCAATATACCAAGTGATAGATCACTTGTTCTAAATACAGTTGAAATTTTTCTTATTGATCAGTGCTCCTTTGTTTTGGGAAAGATGGTTTGTCTATTTTATGTTTGTCTTAGAAATTAGTAAAAGGCCTCATTTTTTATTATCGTTTTAAGCCTCCAAAAACTCAGGGCTGACCCCTGTCAGCTACAGTATGTTAAAGCTCATTAGAAATTTATTCTCATTAACAAGCTAAGTTTAATTACAAGTATAAAAAATTGGTCTAGGGTCCACTATAGCATGTTTCTAACCCACTAGGTCCACTGATCAAGTTTCTAACCCACGAAGTCCACTAATATGTATTTGGTAAGGCATAAAGTCCACTACATTTAAAAAGGGAAATAGTGCATGACAGATTTACCCTTCCATTCAAATCCCATCCGTTTAGCCCATTATCCCTTATACGTTTCAAATCACGCAAAATTCTCGGGAAAAAACAGTTACGTTGGATCAGTTTCGTATCTAACGTTATTTTACTTATATAACGTTATATAACATTGTATATTCTGCTTTATAGAGTTACATCTTGATCTCAACTGCTTTGTTGAATTTTTTTTGAGTTTCGCTGCACAAAAACTCTCATATAACATTATATTTTCACTTTATTGAATTGGTCCGCTCAGCGGCCTCAATGACTTGCTTCTAGTAACAATAATACACAAAAAAAATGTAATACATGTGACAAAAAATAAACATATAACCTTATAACGTTATACATGAGATTTTGTCCTTTCTAACTCTAAAAAAAGAAAAAGAGGAGATCTCGTAACTTCTTTCCATTATATTTTCACTTTATTGAATTGGTCCGCGCAGCGGCCTCAATGACTTGCTTCTAGTAACAATAATACACACAAAAAAAAGTAAGACATGTGACAAAAAATAAACATATAACCTTATAACGTTATACATGAGATTTTGTCTTTTCTAACTCTAAAAAAAGAAAAAGAGGAGATCTCGTAACTTCTTTCCATTATATTTTCACTTTATTGAATTGGTCCGCGCAGCGGCCTCAATGACTTGCTTCTAGTAACAATAATACACACAAAAAAACGTTATACATGAGATTTTGTCCTTTCTAACTCTAAAAAAATAAAAAGAGGAGATCTCGTAACTTCTTTCCATTATATTTTCACTTTATTGAATTGGTCCGCGCAGTAACTTAATACTCTTCACCCCTTGAACAACTGCACAAATAACAGCCTTTAACAAAATTAGTATATAACCAATATTGATATAACCATATATACTATCAATCGAATCCCTAACTTAATTCAACCATACCATACCGGATCAAAGATTGATATAACCACATATACTCGCAATCAAAACCCTATCTTAACTAAACCAATACGTAACCGATTAGAGTTTTTTGAATAAATATATAAGGTTATATAACCTGTATCATCATATAACCATATTAAATCACTTATTGATTTGGTCCGCGCAGCGGCCTCTCCGACTTGCTTCTGATATATTTGGAGTTTTATGAATAAATATATCAGGTTATATAACCTGTATCATCATATAACCATATTAAAAAAGCATACCACATAGAACCATCTATTCACACACAGTTTAACCAACATTGATATATACTGTCAATCGACATTGATATAACCATATATACTATCAATCGAATTACAAACTTAATTCAACCATACCATACATCAACCTATCAAATATATATAACCATATATACCCAACGTTCACTTTTAGTTTTCTAAGCCTTTTTATAGAAAAGGCTTAGTACAAGTAGAGGGAAGTAGAATACCAGTCCCGATAACCATTAGAAGACCAAACTGGAAAACAGATATTACCATCAAAACCTTACCCTTACGGATTAAAGATTCATATAACCAAATATATATAACCATATATTTATTCAAATGTTCAATTTTAGTTTTTTAAGAAACATATTGGACGGAGGAGATTGACTCGCATACAGTTCACATTTGCAACATATAACCCAATATTCGTATATAATACCCTAACTTTACATGCCCATGTCATTTAATATAACCATATATACTTGCATCAAAACCCTATTGGGTTATTTTTCTTTTTAATTTGTAGGTGTTTTTGAGACCACAGTTTGGTTTCAATTTTAGGGGTAGAAAAAGCTGGTTCATATAACCATATATAGGAGGAGAAACATTCCTATATCAAAATCGATGGGTGACTGGGTCTCTGTCAAGGTATATAATCTTCACAAACTCACGCATTTCTCTTCTTTCTTTTGTACAGAGGAAGCCTTTTTATAGAACTTATCAGCACATGAAGATAGTTTTCGGGGAATGATATATTCCTGTTCTCCAAGAACGATTGATTTGGTGATTTTGTTATTCCTTTCAGTTCTTGGATTTGACCAAATATACTATCAATAACTTGATATAAGCACATTGAATCTCTAGCCCATGTCTGTTACACAATCAAAACCCTAATTTTACACACCAACTGTAATGCCCCCATTTTCGGGTACGTTAAATAAACATTTTATTGAAATAAAAGACTAAGAGTCAAGCTCATTATTACATCATAGCTCCTACTAGAGTACTTTTATTACACAAAGGATGGGAAAATCTAAGGTTATCTACTACTCTGTCTCTTCTTCCATCCTAGCCAGCTCCTCAGCTCCAAAAGCCTCCAAGGTATACAGCTTACCCTGTTCATCTATAAGGTCTGACGCATTATACCGGCGTCACCACCAATATAATACGTCAGGGTCACCAAGAAGGTAACACCGTGAGTTATAAAGCTCAATAGGATAAACCATACCCACTACCCTTAACATACAACAAAGAGGCATATAGGCAATTACACATGCCCATTCAACAATATAATTAAACAATGACACATCCACATTCAATATTTTTCTAGCGTTGGTGTCATGCCTTTCTGTGTTTCTCCTACGCAACATTTCGTAGACCGTGTCACCTCTTCAACCTTTATTAACCAATACAATATTTCCAAGGTTTTCACAAATTGCTACTAATGAGGCTACCAGGTCCGGCTTCATTAGTAACACTCACAATGGGCTACCAAGTCCGGCCACATCATGGTTTTCAAAACATCCTTTTCCAAAACTTGCTTTGGCTCCTCTCCGCGGATAACCAAGCCTTATTGCCACATGAGACTACCACGTCCGGCCCCATTGGCAATCTTCGCAATGAGCTACCAAGGCCGGCCACATTACGGTTTCCGCAAATCCATACAAAGGGCTACCAAGTCCGGCCACCTTGCAGGTTTTCACATCCACATAATGACTACACGTCCGGCCATTATGTAGTTTCAAAAATATTTTTATCCATGTCGACCACACCCTAGGTGTCATGTTTCTACTTTCTCGGTTTTTGTGTCTCGTTTGCATTCCATGACTCCGTGATAGTTTATTTCACAATTTAAGAAATCTTGAAACTAAACTAGCAAGATCGTCCAACTCTATATTCACTATCATGCTCACATAATCACATAATCATGCCCAATCACATTTAAGCATAACGCCACATGTACGGACGCTTTTGGAGTGATAAATCACTTATGCTAAATCAACAACCACAAGTAATGCAAGTAAACATGTAGTCATGCTCATCACCATCTTAAGATCAAAATACAAATACTTCAGCTTAATCCAAAATCATACTTCCTTTTTGAAAAGTTCAAAACAGCATTTGTTTATTTAGTGATTCTAACGTTATACTAATCAGCCATGGATATCCAAAATAACAACTTATACACATTTCTAGTCATGCTCAAGGAAAATAGATAAGGTAATCTACGTATACTTAGGGAATCTACGTATACTTAGGATAAGGATGTAGGAATGTCCTACCTTGATCCGAAACTAGTCGGGGCCGAATAAGCTAGTTGGAGAATTCTACGGGTGGTGAAACTCCAAATTCGGACTCAACTTTGGATGGCAGTAACTCGATCAATATTTGGCCGAATATGATCGTTCTTGAGTCGAGATCGAAGCTCTAGAAGTGCTCTACCACTTTTGTGAAGGAAGTTGGTCCTAGAAAGCACTTTAGGTAGGAGAATTATGGTGATAAAGGGATGGACAGTTTGCTGTCTGGAATCTGGAAATCCGAATTTTGACTGAACTTCGGATGTCAATATCTTTGTCGTTTCTTGACCGATTAGGGTGGTTCTTGGGTCTAACTTGAAGAGCTCGAAGTGCTCTACAACTTTCCCGGAGGAAGTTTATCCTAGAAACCACTTTAGGTAGGAGAAAGATGAGGTTTTGTGGAGGGCAGTGGGCTGTCTGGAAAAACAGAAATGGTTTTTAGAGAGAAGTTGGAGCAATGCTTGAAGGTGTGAGTTCAAGGCTTGAATGGCTTGCTATTTATAGGCCAAGGCATGCCCTCTCTCCCTCTCTCAACCGAAATCTCTCTCTCTCTCTCTCCTATCTTTGATTTTTTTCTTATTTAAACACATGAAAGACTAGATTTTGTACTTTGGGAAGATTTGATGGTACTTGGATTGTGTGAGGTGTTGGCCAAAGGACCATGACTAGGCTTAAGAGTACACTTGCACACATCACTCTCTCTCTCTCCCTCTCATCCAAAATCTCTCTCCCTCTCTCTCTCTCTCTCCATGGTACAATGTACATAAGTACATAGGTGGAAAGATTACAAAGATTTTTCTTGTTCTTTCTTCCAATCTAGGACAAGTGTAGGTGATTCTAAGGGTTTCCTAGTCTTGTCTAGTACCTTGAAAGAGTAAGAAATCTAGGGTTGGTTGTCCTTAGTGTTGAAAGAGTAAGAAAACTCTAGATTTGGTGGTACATGATGAGGTGTGAAGATTGGTCAAGGGTTGTGACTAGGCTTGAAAGAGTACAACATCACACTCTCTCTCTTCCTCTCCCATCCGGCCTATCTCTCTCTCTCTCTCCCTTCATCTCTCTCTCGGCCTCTCTCTCTCCTCTCTATCCCTCTCTCCCTCTCTCTCTCTCTCATTGGTACAATGGACACCTAGCATGAAAGGACTATGGTTTGGTGGTTGACTTAGAAAGAGTAAGAGATTGTGTTGTAAGGTTGTAAGGATAACTAGTACTTGAAATCTCTCCCATATCTCTCCATACATCTTCCTCTCCAAGTACAAGTACTTAAGTATTTATATACTAGGATTTTGAAAGAAGACAATCCAAAGAGTACATCATTCTTCTTTCTCTCTCCCATCTCTCTCTCGGCCTCTCTCCTCTCTTTCCTCTCTCGGATTCTCTCTCTCTCTCTCTCTCTCCCTTGATTAGAATAAGAATATAGTAGATGACTAACCTAAAAGGACAATTGTACTTCATGATCTTATTCTAGATTTCTAGATCAAAATTCCTAATAGAATAAGCCTAAATGCCACCTATGTACTTACAAACTATATTCTAAGACTTAGAATCTTAGGATGACATATACATATCTAATACTCTAAGTAAATAGGTACATATCATATCTAGTAAGCAATTAATTAAATAAAACCTAGTACTATGGCTTGACTTGGCCTTATTGACCAATGGACCAAAATTCCCCTAACTTTTATTAATCGATGGATAAAAAAATAAAGTAACATATACTTTAGAAAATCCTAGGCTATATATTATAAGGTACACACATATATATATATATATATTAAGTATATAAGTACATGGGAAATCTAGGAAGTGATTTTATTTAATAAACCCTAGTACTTGTTGAAAGATTTACTCTATTATCCAATGGGTAATAATTCTCCTAACTTTTATTGACTAATGGTTAAAGAAGCAAAGTATATATATGTAGATGTATTGACCAAGTATACAAAAGTACATAGTACTACATGACCTCACTAGATCTTCCAAGTCAAGATTCTATACTAAACTAGTCTAATTTTGACACAAGTCCTAGTATAATATAATATTGTAGTACAAAGAGAATCCTAGGTCTAGATATCATATCTATTTCTTTATTCTTTTAGCCATATGACATATCTAATAAGTAATTAACTAATAAGTCCTAGTACTAGGTAGAAATACTAACTTATTAACCAATGAACAATATTTACACTAACTTTTATTATCCAATGGTCTAAGATGGATGTACTATGGGTACAATATATAGTATATTGGCACTTGGCAAATCTATTAAACTAATGGATCTTGTACTAGATAGGAAGACCAACCTATTGACCAATGAATAACAATTCTCCTAACATTTATTATCCAATGGATAAAGATGGAAAGTATTATGCTTGCATAATGTATATATATAAGTATAATGACTCATGGTGAATCTTTTAAACTAATTGGTGAATCTATTAAACTAATAGATTTTCATACTAGGTAGGAAGATTAATCTATGGACCAATGGATAATATTTCCCCTAACTTTTATGGACCAATGGATAACCAAGTAAAGTATAATATTGGAATATTATATATACATCTTTCAAATGTGTGTACAAAGGCCTATATAATACTATATAAGTGTACCTTGGTCAAATCTAATAAAATATCTTAGATGGAAAGTCTATCATCCAATGGATAAAGATTTTCCCTAACTGCTATCGTCCAAATGGGTAAAGGTCAAAGATGACTTTGGTCCAAAGGGTTTCTTTAGGGTTTGGAAAGGTTCAAAAGATTCAATTAGGGTTGGGAGTGCAATTGGTAGTTAGGTCATCTCAATGAATCGGTTAGAAGCTAACTTGGCTTGCTAAGTAGGATTTCTAGCCAAGAAATACGATTCTATGACTTCTCAATATGATAGGAACTTGTCTTTAGAAAATGACTATATTGCATGGCGTGATGAATTCAAATCTAATTACGACGGATTACTAGGGAGAATATACAAGTGTTTTTACAAACATACTCGTCCTCGGGGAAAAGACTACAAAATTTATATGAAGAAAACTATATTTATAAGACTAGAATTTAGTAACGACGGATTTTTGGATATTAGAAAGGAATTTTAAATGGAATCCAAAAATTCAAATTTTTAATGAAATTTTTATTTCCCAAAAATCCGGGTCGTTACATCCTATCCCCCTTAAAATAATTTCGTCCTCGAAATTGGTGCGCAGCTACGGTTTGGAACTTGTTGCTATAAGGTCCTTGAATCATCGTCTATCCCCCTTAAAAATAAAAGCAGGCCGTCATCAATCCTTTACTAGTGTGGTGTTGAGGTAATCATCTTTGTCGTTTGGATATTGCCATCTCGCAACTTTCGTAGACGAGGTCGACTTCTATTCTTTCTCCTAGAGTGATGGTAGGTTTAAGAGCGATCTTCTTAAGGGTTAATAGGATTGGATAGTGAGAGGGAATGTCAAGGAACAAAGGAAACGCCACTACAGGCCAAACATGACTAAAATGGTTTGGCACCACGCGGCCATAGCCTTAAGGCTCCTAGAAACGATTCGGGCATCTCTCACAATCTCCTATACGTCGTTAATCAAATTAAGCCTTATCACTTGCCTACGGGGTTGAAGTTTCTCTAGCCGTTGAACAACTTGCCTCATTTTTGACCTTTGATAAGGCTTCCATCTTAGCACCAATGCCAAATGCAAAACCTCTACCAGATCATAATGCGGACCTATATCCTTAGCATATCCCTATCGAATCAGCATGCTTCCCCATCTAACGATTCTAAAACAACGGATCAACTCGAGCAAAATCAATTCAAAATTGTGAGGCCTAAGTATTCTATCCTCATTCGGGAAGAATTGAAGGTTAGCAAGCAGGCCTAATGATATTCTAAAAGTTTTAACAAAGGCACTGAAAGAACCGTTACAGTCAGGGAAAAACAAGTCCTTGGTAGCGTTGGCTTTTGGCAGGAATTTCAGAGGTACGACAGTTTTGAAAACAGATTTAAGTTCTGTCGTAGTCATCTAAGATATTCCTAGGCGTCGAGATGGAAATGACCGATTTAAGCTGTCCTCAGGTAGCGCAAGCTATTGATAAGGAGTTTGATGATGCTTGGTTGGAACTAATTGGTATTGACTAAGTGAAAAATCTAATGGGGATTCATTCTACTTACTAAACAAATCTTTCTTTTGCAAATGGTGCATCACCTAGTATGCAACAGTACTCTTTTAAATAAAGCATGCTTCTCACAGATAGGAAAAGGTACAATAGAATGCATAGAGTTCTACTACAAAATGAAAACATGAGATAAGACTTCCTACTACAAGGTGAAACGATCCTACATAGTCCTACTACATGATTCGATTAGTCTACGAATGCTACAACGTGGCTACAATCTTATTCTAGTACTACTACTCTAGGGTAGCACAATTCATAAATTTCCCTCAACCACATTTCGTAGTCCTTTCCGGCTCTGGTTTCGGCTTCCTCGAGGGTTTCACATTCTTGATTATACCACTCTTCTTCCGTTAGAACGGGTGGTTCTATTATTGGTTCTAGGGAATACTGGGAGAGGTCCAGTAGTGCAGCTTCCAACTCAGGGCATGCCACGTGCCAAGACCGCTTGGCTAAATGGCATGCCAAGAAGTTAACACCCCTAGTTTAGACCAAAAAAAACAAGTTAAGCTCTATTCCGAAAACCATGATTTTAAGCCCGAAGATTCGAGAACCAAATAACCACCTAAGTCTTTGGGAAAGAGTAGCCCAAGACTTAGCCAAACGACTACTCACACATACTTAAAGCACAAAATAAAGCATAAAATCGAGACATGATTTTTAACCGATGAAAACGAAAATAAACTTGAGATTAAGAAAGATCTAGTCCGTAGCTATAACATTAATGAACTATTAATTAACAAACAATAAGTACTTACTTGAGTTCTATGGAAATTAAACTTGAAAAGCTCAAAAAGACATTAATGAAGTAAGAACTAAGAAAGTAATGTGCTAAGTGATAAATGAGGGAGAGAGGTGGCCCTATTTATACAAAGTGACTCTCTCTCTCCTCAAAAATAACTGAAATACCGCATAAAGTGAAAACTTGCCACTTATGGAAAGTTAAAAGCTGTCAAAAAGTAAGTCGGTCAATCTCCCGTATCGATACTCCGTAGCCATATCGATACCGAGCTGCTTTGCTCTGAAATCCAGGATTCCCCATAGACGACCCGTATCGATACAAACAGAACCGTATCGATACGCTGAGATTCGTATCAATACGCTGAAGGCTGGATTTCTCTCTATTTCGAAACCGTATCGATACACCAAGAGCTGTATCGATACGGTAAGAATACACCAAGAGCCGTATCGATACGGTAAGATCCGTATCGATACCGAGATGCTTCCTGGCAGATCAAGTCCCTCGTGCCCCGTTTTGACACTCGACGGCCCATGGCATGCTCTGGTTGCTACAGTTCTTCATCTTCAAACCCCGACGACTGTATTCTTCAAGGCCTTGCCTACTCGCTTGCCCTCAAGGGTTGTTCAAAACACCAAAATAGGCCCTCTTATTCGCGTATTACTTGAAACGCTCAACGAAAAGCCTTACGCGCAAAATCACTAAAAATGACATAAAAACATAAGGTAAACATCCTAAAGCGGGACTAAGCGCACCAAATATCTACAATATTGGGTGCTTATCACACCCCCCAACTTGAACGTTGCTAGTCCCGAGCAACAAAAACATACTACTAAAACTAACTATGCAATTCTTCTGATAAAACAACTTAGCACATGCACATATCGTATCCAACTAGCAAGAGTTCCAAAAATAAATTTATTCAAACCTCGCAACTAACAGCTGAAAACTTAGATGGATAACTAAGTATTGAGCATATTCCAAACCAAGTACAAAAGTCCATATCCTTAACGAAAAATGAGGATATGGCCAACACATATGCATTTGCACGCTTCAAAACATATCCCAAGAAAAAGGGCTCGAAGCTAGGCAATGGAGAACAACAATAACCATGCCTTATATGAGGAGAGCACCTTTAAACAGATTTCATAACTATAAAACCGAAAGCTAAAGTACCGAAAGAAAGCATGCCACAAACTAAATATGCACATTGACAACAATTGAATCAAAAAGGAATAAATGCGCACTACGGATCAACTAAGGACTTCATTAAGCTTATATTGACCTTGGTTAACAAAGAACGGTTAGCAAAATGGGTCGCGGCCATATACTGGCTCGATTTAACTACCCTTGGCCACCACCGACACTACACTACCAAGTCAACGGCCACATGCCGGCCTCAACAAAAACTTCCTAAACTACTAGTTACGAGTTCAACTAATAAAAGTAAAAACAAGATAGGATAGGTGGGCTGTCAACCACCAAGCACCCCGACCAAGTATAGGGATTTCAACCTAAACCACTGACTACTCCTCATCGCCCTACTCCGGCTCCTCTCCGGCAAAATCATCACTATCCTCGGCTTCCTCAATTGGTGGCGGTGCATACGGCTCGCTGGTAGACCCCTCTTGCCTCCTCAACACATAATCCAACTTGTGATCGATCCTCTCCTGCCTCCTAGCATTCTTCCGAATCTCCTTTTTAAGCTTGCGGTGGCTATTCATGGTTGCCACTCCCTGGCAGAAAAGCAACTTTTGCCACACCGACTGCTTAGCATGTTTAGGCGGCATTGTGGTAAGATAACTACCGCCTGGCACCCCCTCAGCTCCTACCGTTCCCCTTGATTGTGAAACACTCTTTGTTAAACTACTGTTGTTAAGAATCCCCGGCTCAAGTGTTCCCCACGCCTCATAGTCCTCTCTCGGCACACCCTTCTCCAAACAAATTTTGGTGACCATGCACGGATAAGGCATCCTTGTATAGGTTGGCACATTGACCTTGAATTCAACCATTTGTCGGAAGATGTACTTAGCCCAATCACACACATTCCCTGGCTCCATGAACAAATAAAGCGTCTCACCCTCACTCTTTGCCGGCTTGTTCTCGGTACCCCTCGGATTCAAATTGAAATGCACCAACTGATTAATCAAACGGTATTCCTCATTAAACTTTCCCGGAACATGAGTACGTTTAGCATCCGCCGGGTTAGTGTACAAGGCTTGGTTTATTTCATCCCTTGAGGCAAAATTAGCCCTCGGGCAATTAATAGACGCAGCAGGGGGTCGCTTATAATTCAAAGCCTTAGCAATGATATCGGGGTCTGCCACCACAGTAACCCGACCTATCTTAGAAGTAATCTGGGCACCCTTTTCAAACATCTTCCCCAACTCGGGGACTATCATATTTTTATAAAAATCAGTCACTATGCCCTTAATATTACCAGGATTTTCAGTGAAAAAGTAAGCCAAACCTTGCTCGGTGATCCGTTGGACATAAATGTGGTTCTGCCCGAGACTCTCCATGTCGACATGTCGTTCGTTTTTCACTCCCCACTTCACAAAACTCTTCTCCCACCTGGCCTATATATCAGCCTTGACCTCTTTCGAAGTCCGCTTTCACCTCGAAATGGGCTGAGCCGCTTGCTCCGGATTCTCCATCATTTCTTCCTCCTCCTCAAAGTCACATAAAACCTCATCCTCCTCCTCAATTTCAGGTTGGCGAGAGGAGGAAGCCACATTTGAAACCGGGACCCTTGGGGGTTTCTTAGCAGCACGCTTTAAACGAGGCATTCTCCAAATTACTCAAAAATTTTGAATTTTAAAGGGGTAGAAGTTAGGGTTCGGATTTTTGGCTAGTGGGGGTGAAAACGGTGGTAGGAAATGGTTGTGGGTGGTTTATATGGTGGAAAAAAAGAGAAATTAGAAGTTTTTGGTGGTGGAAGCAAGAAAAATGAAGAGAGAGAGAGGGGGTTGGGTTTACCTTGGATTTGGTGAATGGTGCTTGAAACCCATGGTTTGATGCTTGAATCTTGAAGAGAAAGTGATTTGGAGTGGATTTGGTGTAGGATTTATGAGATTTGGTGGTGGATTGGAGGTTTTGGGGTTAGGGTTTTGATGGAGGTGGGCGGCTATGGAGGTTTAGAGAGATGGAGAAGTGTTTCGAATGACAAAGGTCGAGCCCCAATCTGTTTTAAAAACCCAGATTATCGAACCGTATCGATACGCACTTTCCGTATCGATACCGAGACTGTTTCCCCTGCAAACCATAGACGAACCATATCGATACCATTATAACCGTATCGATACGCTGAAGCTTCCAAAACTCTCTGTTTTGCAACTGTATCAATACCCAAGGATCCGTATCGATATGCTATCTACGTTTTGATACCGCAGTTGTTTCCCCTGCACCCTTCAATTTCAACCCTTTTAGCTCATTCCAATGCCCACATGCAACTCACCAAGACCCAAAACATTCCCGAAACCATGAGAAACCAGTAATTCAGCCACTGAGAAGCAATCAAATCCAACCAAACATCCGGTTCCCTAAGGTTAAAAGTAGGAACGACCCGAACTTGGCTTATTCATAAGGAAAATGAGACTCATATGTGGTTTAATCATACAAAAACGCCTTGTATCCTATCCTAAGTGCACTATAGATTCCAACTTCGATTCAAATTAGACAACAAACATATCTAGGCATGAACATGAGATTATCTATCTAACTACAAATGCAAGAAGAACAACTACGGGATATGGACCAAACTTGATCAAAACATACTCAAACGTCGTGAATTCCACCTTAGTCCATTCATGCAAGTTGCGGTATACAAAATTTGCGTTAACGAACTTTTGCAAAATAACACCTCATGAGCATGTGCCAAGTTATTTTAATCCACTAATTTTGTAATAACGGAAGGATTGCAAAACTAAAATCGAAAAAATTTAACCGAAAACATATAACCATATATATAGCATATATATACCCCTCCCCCTAACTTAAAATATGTTATGTCCTCATAGCATGGAGAACAACAGTAAGGAAAAGGGAACAAAAGATCGTACCAACGGGGGAATGTCAACCCCCTTATACCTCGACCAAGTTGGAGGCTTTGTCGTCACCGGCTCCTTTCGTCATCCGAACGGCTTTCAAGATCGACTCCTTCAGCTCTTCCAATGGAACCACAGCTAGTCACACAGGATCATGGCCAAAGCTTTGTTGGACTAACAACCGCGACACATAATCGCACCCATGCTTAGGGCTCCTGAACGCCTCAATCACTCCAACTTTAGAACCAATCCACCAAGGCTGGTGTGGTAGCACGTTCACCCTGCAAAAGACTTAAGCTCGAACTACCTACTAAGTGTCACGCCCTCGATTTTCAACATAAATAAATAATGCTTTTTCAATAAAAGATATTCGCATATCATAATTAATACCCCAAACAGTTCCCACCTATTTAACTTTACAACAAGTCCCCAAGTCAAAAGAATATACAACATTGGCACTCCGGCCCCAAATAGATCTTAAATGCTTGTACAAATAAACCATTAAGTTACAAACTCATCTTTACCAAAAGAAAGTCAATTACAAAAGATGATTAAGTAACTAATTTAAAGTTAGCTCCCAAAAAGGTCTTGTAGACACCTCAATTTGGCCTAACGATTATTTCAAGTCCCACCTTGGGGACCATCCCGATGACGAAATGGATACAGTGATTGCTGATTGCCTTCTTGTGAACCTTAGGACTTTCGGTAAGAACTTTGAGCCACTTAGAGGACCTAATCCAGAGCCAAATAGCCTTTCAGACAGAAAATACAGAAGCCTAGGAGAATCCATCTGTCGCCGTAACATCGATCTCACGGCCTTAACATCATTTCTTCACCCGAGCAACCTGTTGCATAAAAATCTCCCGGAGAGATCAATCCCTCGGCCGCAACATCCATTCCTCGGCCGCCAAATCCTTTGCTCGGCCGCCAAATCGTCCTTTTCCCAGACTCTGGAACGTTTTGTCAATTGTTTGATCCAACTACGCTACCTCTCCGATGCGTTCGGGCTACGTTCAGAGATTACAACGAAGAGTTAGTATTGCATTGTAACTCCAATTCCAATCGTGTGCTTTGATTGGTCGAGTTGTGTCATCCCTATGCCTATATAAAGAGGGCTTCACCCACGAAATTAAACACACAACACACCCCTATCAGCCACGAAATTCTGCAGAAATACTCTCTCAATCCCTCTCTTCAAAAGCCCTAACCTCCCGAAGGCAGCCATCAATCCGACGATTAAACCCCGAAGTTCAAACCCTAACCCTAGGGTTTTCAAAGAAGCAATCAGTTCATCACAATCAATCCAAAGCAATCAAGCAACTGAGGGATCAAGGTGGTGAGGCCCAACGGCCTCTGGTTTGGCTTATTTACCATATTTATGCATAATCCTAGCCTTTTGATTATCTGCTAACGTTTCTGTTTGGTGTGAGGAAGAACACCGACCGGGGCTTCGATCCCTCGGCCGGAACATAAAACCAGGAGGATCCCTCGGCCGTGACATCCATTCACTGGCCGCGGGATCCATCTCCCTGGGACAGTTTGTTTTACTTTTCTTCTTTTTGATGCATGATTTACTTATCGTCTCGGCTTACCTTATTCACTGCTAAAGGTTAATAAACAGACTATGTGTTAGAATTGAATAAAGCATGTTTATGTCTTATGTTGAGCAACTATGGGCCAGTCTCACGGCTGGGCAGAGAGGGGTGCCTAACACCTTCCCCTTACTGTACTTTTGGCTCCCATACCTAGAATCTCTATCTATTTTTCTAGTTTTAATAAACTGGGTGGTGACTCTATTTTGATGATAACCGCTATCGTGTGGCGATGTTCCTAGCCATGGGAATATCCGCGATTTTGGTTTATGAAGCAAGCAACCAAACGAGCAAACAAACGATCAATCTGTATGGCGATGCCCCGCTCCAGGGAGGTGTCTACAATTTTTGGCGACTCCGTTGGGGAGTTGGGAGCCATAACTAGAAAGTTCAACATAAGGCTAATACATGTTTTGCTTAATTCATTTATCATATGCATCGAGCGGGCAACCTCGTTGAGTTCACCTGATACCCCGGCATGACACGGGCTATGTTAGGGGTTCCAGCAAACTCCATAGTCACTTGTACCTAGTGGTATATCAAAAAGAGAATCACCCAATCACCGCCTATAATGGGCTGGTGAAAGGACTGGTGCCCTTTGACAACGGAGCACCCTGAGACTACCTATACCTTGCATGTATTAGAAAGCCATAGAACTTATCAAACTAAGACAGGAACCTACTTGCATTTGCTTGTAAAAGTTCTTCCTCACACCTTGTATCATATGTTGTTGTAAATAACTCTTTCTGTGCAGAAGGGTTGGGATTTTCAGCCCAAATCCTAACCCTATACAAGCCAAGTACTGACTTGCCAGGTATTCTATCTTTCAAGAAGGCACGATAGGTGTAACAACTCTGATTTTAGTAAATAAAAAATCTCATTGTAATAATTGTTTATTTGAAATTCCTATTAAATTTCCTTTTAAACTCCGAATAATCCGTCATAATTAGATTCAATGTTTATAAAATAGATTTCCGTCACCTAGTGACTCGGTCATCCTTTTAAAAGACAAGCGTGCTTATTAAACGCTAATATGTTCCATAATATTGAATTTAGTTATTTAAATTTTATTTACTTTTGACTAGAATTCAACTTGACTAACTAGAATTAGCTTCTAACTAGTTAGTTAGCCTAACCTAAGTACCATTTGACCTAGTTACATTCTCCTAGCATTTTAGAACCATTGGTCCATAGAAATCATCATGAGTTCCAAAAGTAGAACACATGGCTTGGAGTAATCATTGCTTTTATGGCAAGTTACTTTCTAGGAAAGTAAGATTCACCTTTAATCATTACCCTTCTTAGTCTTCCTTATTCTTGCTACTTATAGACTTAACCAAGTAGGAAAGAGAGAGAGAGAGAGAGAGAGAGGGAGAGAGAGAGAGAGAGAGGCCGAGAGGAGAAAAGAGAGAGTGAGTGTGTGCTTGTGTGTCTTGGCCACTCATGCAAGTAATCTCCTTACTTTAGCCAACCAAAGTACAACCCTTTTATGATTTCTTTTATTCTTTTTGCAAGCCAACCAAATCTAGTCTTCCAAAGTACAAACTAGCCTTGCCACTTGTCCTTCCTTTTATGACTAAACCAAAAACCCCTTATGATAACCTAAGCCCTAACCTAAAAATGGAAGCCATGCTTGGCATGCTTTCAACATGATTTGACGAGGCAATGGAAGAGAGGGAGAGAGGGAATTTCAGCCAAGGAGGGGGGAGAGAGAGAGAGTGAGCCGAGAGGGAGAGAAAGAGGGTGAGGTGTGTGCTTGTGTGATGGACACTCCATCAAGCTACAAGAGTAGCCTTAAGCCTAAAAGCCCCATGTGTCAACCATTTCTAGTCTTTCCAAAGCCATGATTAGATCTCTTCTTACAAGCCAACCATTTTAGGACAAGACAAGCCCTAAACCTAGAAAGTTTGTCATCACAAGCCATGGCATGCTTCAAGGATGATTTGACAAGACATGAGAGAGAGGGAGAGAGGGAGAGAATCGGCCAAGGAGGGGGAGAGAGAGAGAGAGCCGAGAGAGTGAGGTGGAGTGTGTGCATGTGTCTTGTCCACTTACACAAGCTATCTAATAGCCTTAAGCCTAAACCCTTCATGATGGCCAAAGCATGGCTTAAGGTAGAAAAGACAAGTCATGGAAGGCTTGCCATGCTTGAAATGACAAGTCATGGAGCAAAATCCATTGGACAAAGAGGGAGGGAGAGGGCCTGCCAAGAGAGAGAGAGGGGAGCCCAAACTTTTGCTATAAATAGGACCCTTGCCCAAGCATTCAACTCACACCTCCAATCTCCAACTTCTCTCTCTAGAAAGCTTAATGTTCTTGCTTGTTCTTTTCTTGTTCTTGAGTGTTCTTCCTTGTTCTTGAAGAACCACCATCAAAACCACCCTTAGATCTCTAAAGTAGTCTAGTTTAGTTCACGAAGTTGTTTCTAGGAAGAGAACATCCATCTCTCTTCCTTTTGAAGCAATCCGGAGCCGTTACACCGCCGATCCACCAAAACCAACGACCAATCCTTTAGATCGATCTACCGCCAAGAAGAACGATAGATTTCCATATCTACTTTCCTTAAATATAATTAGAAATGCGTATACTTTTGAAATATAGATTAATCTTAGTATACATAGTATCTTCCTTATCCGTTAAATAAGAATCGATGCTTTACTTGTATGTCCGAATGCATGATAGTAAATTAATTGCTAAGAAAAGTATGAGCATGTTGTAGTAATGAACTTTATCCTCAATAAACATATGTTGTTTTGAACTTCCTTAAAAGAAAGAAAGAACGACTTTTTAAAAGATAGGAATTTATCGCTTAGTTTCAATCATAAGGATGGTGATGAGCTTGTTGTATGATTGCTTGTATTACTTGTCGTAAAGCATAAGTGGTTTTCCACTCCAAAGGTGTCCGTCCATGTGGCACTATGCTTTAGATTGCATGCTAATTGTTTTGAAATGAATATGTGAACTTAAGGATAGAATGAGCATGCTAAATAATATCGAGTTGGATGATCTTGTCGTTTTAGTTTTAAGGTGTCAATATGACCTGCCGCGGAGTCTATGCATGAATACGAGACACAAAAACGAGAAAGTAGAAACATGACACTAGGATGTGTTAAAAACAAGGTGTGTTTTGAAACCACGATGTGGCCGGACTTGCCCATTGTGTGGTGTGTGATTTTGGAAACCACAACGTGGCCGGACTTGCCCGTTGGGTGGTGTGTGTGTGCCAATGGGAACCCGGTGCGGCGGAACCATTGTGAGGATACTCGGGAACCCGGAACGGCGGAACCGAGGTTGGGTGTGTGGCTTGGTTATCCGCGGAGAGGAGCCAATGCAAAGTTTTGTGTGCCAATGGGAACCCGGTGCGGCGGAGCCATTGTGAGGATACTTGGGAACCCGGAACGGTGGAACCGAGGTTGGGTGTGTTAAAATGATTTTCGAAATGTTAAATGGGTAAAAGAGAAGTGAAACTGGTGACACGGTCTAGGAAACGCTGCGTAGGAGAAACTCTGATGACACGGACACTTACGATAACTAAAGAATGTGGATATGTTATTGTTGAGTACGTACCATTATCCGTATGACTTGTACTGCATTGATATCATTATCTGTATGATTGTTTTGTGTAAGTTAAGGGTTAGTGGGTATGGATTCCTCTATTGAGCGTTATGGCTCACGGTGTTACCTTTGGTGACCCTGACATATTATATTGGTGGCGACGCCGGTATAATGTGTCAGATCTCATAGACGAACAGGGTGAACTCTACACTTTGGAAGCCTTTGGAGCCGAGGAACTGGCAAGAATGGAGGAACACGAAGAGTAGTCGATAGGAACCCTAGTACCCTCCCTTATTGAATAAAAGTACTTTTGCAAGGTTTATGATGTAATAATGAGCTTGACTAGATAGAATATATAAGCCGAGATTTTCCATCCATTAACCATTGGATAATAAAAGTTAGGGGAATTTTGGTCCATTGGTCAATAAGGCCAAGTCAAGCCTTAGTACTAGGTTTTATTTAAGTTAATGGCTTATTAGATATGATATGTACTTATTAAATTAAAGTATGAGATATGATTATGCCATCCTAATATTCTATGTATTGGAATATAGTTCATAAGTACATAGGTGGCAAATTGACATAGTTTAATATAGAATTTTGATTAGAAAATCCTATAGTACCTTTGTACCTTGTAGTTAGTCATACACATATAGGTATATACATTATTATATAAGTACAAGAGAGAGAGAGAGAGAGAATCCGAGAGAGAGGGGAGATAGAGGGCCGAGAGAGAGATAGGAGAGAGAGAGAGAGTGATGTGTTGTACTTAATCTTTCTCTACCAAATCTAAGTTATATATGATTATGCGTACATGTACTAATAAAAGAGGAGAGATGTGAAGGACATGAGGTGGACTCAAGTACTAAGATCTTCTTACAAAATCTCTTACAAGCCTAACACAATCTCTTACTCTTTCTAAGTCAACCACCAAACCATAGTCCTTCCATGCTTAGGTGTCCCTTGTACCATGAGGAGAGAGAGAGAGAGAAGGAGAGAGAGAGAGAGAGAGAGAATTCGGGAGAGAGGGAGAGAGATAGGAGAGAGAGAAGAAGATAAGATTGTACTTTGCTTGACCTTCCTTGATCTTCTATGTACTTTGAGATCACCCAAGTATTGTATTCTTCCTAGCCAAATCTTGTACAATTGTCCTAGTTGGTTAAACAAATGACCAAATCTTGTACAAACCTTCATCTTTCACTTCAAATCTTCCAAGATCAAGTCCAAGTACCAAATCCAATCCATCAAGCTTTCAAATCCACTTGAAAGATGAAAGAAGGCCAAGATAGGAGAGAGAGAGAGAGATATTTCGGTTGAGAGAGGGAGAGAGGCATGCCTTGCCTATAAATAGAAGGCCACTCCAAGCTTAAACTCACACCTTCACTTCTTGCTCTTGTAGACACCCCAATTTGGCCTAACGATTATTTCAAGTCCCACCTTGGGACAATCCCGATGATGAAATGGATACAGTGATTGCTGATTGCTTCCTTGAGAACCTTAGGACTTTCGGTAAGAACTTTGAGCCACTTAGAGGACCCAATTAAAAGCCATACAGCCTTTGACAGAAAATACAGAAGCCTAGGAGAATCCATCTGTCGGCCGTAACATCGATCTCACGGCCATAACATCATTTCCTCACCCGAGCAACCTGTTGCTAGAAAATCTCCCTGAGAGATCAATCCCTCGGCCGTAAGATCGATTCCTCGGCCGCCAGATCGATTCCTCGGCCGCCAGATCTATTCCTCGACCGCCAGATCGTCAAATCCATTCCTCAGCCGTAAGATCGATTCCTCGGCCGCCAGATCGATTCCTCGACCGCCAGATCCATTCCTCGGCCGCCAGATCGTCATTTTTCCAGATTCTGGAACGTTCTGTCAAACGTTTGATCCGTTCACCAAACCCTAGCAGCCAAATCCCGATGCGTTCGGGCTACGCCAGAGGATTGCCATGAAGAGTTAGAATCACTCTCTAACTCCAATTTTAATCGTGCATTGTGATTGGTTGGAATGAGTCATCCGGTGCCTATATAAAGGAACCTTTGGGTTCCGAAATTAACATTCAATTTCTCCATCTCATACCTCCAAGCTCTGCAGAAATCATCTCACATACTCCCTCTATAGAAGCCCTAACTTTCCGAAGGCAGCCGCATCCCGAACGATCAAACCCCGAAGTACAAACCCTAACCCTAGGGTTTTTGAGAAGTAAATCAATCAATCACACCCAATCCGAAGCAATCAAGCAACTGAGGGATCAAGGTGGTGAGGCCCAGGGGCCTATGGTTTGATCTCTTTTACGTTTTTATGCATTAATCATAGTGTTTTGATTATCTGTTAAATATCTGTTCTGGTGTGCGGAAGAACATCGGTTGGGGGATCAATCCTTCGGCCGATATATCAATCCAGTGGGATCCCTCGGCCGTGAAATCCATTCACCGGCTGAGAGATCGATTTTCCTGGGACATCTTTGTCTGTTTTGTTTATTTCTGATGCATGCTTTCAATTACAGTCTTGGCTCACCTTATTCACTGTTAAAGGCTTAATTAAACAGACTATGTGTTAGAGTTGAATAAAGCATGTACATGTCTTATGTTGAATAACTATGGGCCAGTCAAACGACTGGGCAGAGAGGGGTGCCTAACACCTTCCCCTTACTGTACTTTTGGCTCCCGTACCCAGAATCTCTATCTATTTTCCTAGTTTTAATAAACTAGGTGGCGACTCTGTTTTGATGATAACCACTATCGTGTGGCGATGTTCCTAGCCATGGGAATGTCCATGATTTTGGTTTATGAAGCAAGCAACCAATCGAGCAATCCATGATCAATCTGTATGGCGATGCCCCGTTTGGGAGGTGTCTACAGCTCTCACTTCTCTCTAGTATTTCCAAGCATTGCTCCAACTCTCTAGAAACCAATTCTGTTTTTTCCAGACATCCTACTGCCCTCCACAAAACCTCATTCTTTCTCCTACCTAAAGTGGTTTCTAGGATAAACTTCCTCCGGAAAAGTTGTAGAGCACTTCAAGATCTTCAAGTTAGACCCAAGAACCACCCTAATCGGTCAAGAAACGACAAAGATATCGACATCCGAAGTTCAGTAAAAATTCGGATTTCCAGATTCCAGACAGCAAACTGTCCATTCCTTTATCACCATATTCCTCCTACCTAAACCAGTTTCTAGGATCAACTTCCTTCACAAAAGTTGTAGAGCACTTCTAGAGCTTCGATTTCAACTCAAGAACGATCGTATTCGGCCAAATATTGACCGAGTTACTGCCATCCGAAGTTCGGTCCAGATTCGAGAGTTTCACCGCCCGTAGGATTTTTAATTAGCTTATTCGGCCCCGACTAGTTTCGGATCAAGGTAGGACATTCCTACACCCTTATCCTAAGTATATGTAGAACTTTCCTATACTTTCGAAACTCTAAATATAATAGCACGTATATGAAGTTATGTTGTTGAAATGAACGTAGGATTTTCCTATACCTCCTACACTCTAAGTATATGTCAAATTTCCTATACTTTCGAACTCTAAATATAATTAGAAATGTGTTTACCTTGATATATAGATAATCGTGTTTATAGATAGTTTAACCTCGACTCATAAACAATAGTATGATCACGTAGATTTCCATATCTACTTTCCTTAAATACAAATTGAAATGTGTATACTTTTGAAAGATGGATAGTCCTTACTATTTTTCCAAAATAAAGTTTACTTTAAAGTAGGCTAAGGACATGAGATAGATTCTTCACCAAGTATGGCATATCGTATGCATGATTCGAATCGATTAGGATAAAGATAATGGCATGACCACATAGATTGTCTAATCGACACCTCGTGTAGAAACATAGAATCCTTATCGACACTATTCTGATATATGCATTGCAATTCAATAAACAAACGTTGTTTTGAACTTTTCAAAAAGGAAGTATGATTTTGGATTAAGCTGAAGTATTTGTATCTTGATCTCAAGATGGTGATGAGCATGACTACATGTTTACTTGCATTACTTGTGGTTGTTGATTAAAGCATAAGTGATTTATCACTCCAAAGGCGTCCGTACATGTGGCGTTATGCTTAAATATGATTGAGCATGATTATGTGATAATATGAGCATGATAGTGAATATAGAGTTGGATGATCTTGCTAGTTTAGTTTCAAGATTACTTACATTGTGAAATGAACTATCGCGGAGTCATGGCATGCAAACGAGACACAAAAATCGAGAAGGTAGAAACCTGACACCTAGGGTGTGGTTGAGATGGATAAAATATTTTTGAAAGTACATAATGGCCGGACGTGGTAGTCATTATGTGGATGTGAAAACCTGCACGGTGGCCGGACTTGGTAGCCCTTTGTATGGACTTGCGAAAACCGCAATGTGGCCGGACTTGGTAGCCCATTGTGAAGATTGCCAATGGGGCCGGACGTGGTAGTCTCATTGGTAGTATGGCTTGGTATCCGCGGGAAGGAGCCAATGCAAGATTTGAATGGATTGCGGAAACCGCAATGTGGCCGGACTTGGTAGCCCATTGTGTGCGTTGCCAATGGAGCCGGACTTGGTAGCCTCATTGGTAACGAGTGTTGAAAAGATATTCGAAATGTTGTTTTCGTAAAGTGAAATGGATGACACGGTCTACGAATTGTTGCGTAGGAGAAACACAGAGAATCATGACGCCAACGTGAATAAGAAAGTGAAGGTGGCTGCGTCATTGCTAATTATGTTGTTGAATGAGCTTGTGTAATTGTCTATGTGAATTTCTGGTTACTTAACGATTTTCAAAATGTTAATTTGAGAAATGAAACGCTGCGTATGAGAAACTCTGATATTTCGAAAACCAACGAACGTTAGAAAGAAAATGCGGATGTGTTATTGTTAATAGCTGTTGAATAAACACATACTGCGTAGATATCATTATCTGTATGATTCACTGCTGTTATACGTGACTTGCTATGTGTAAGTTAAGGGTTAGTGGGTATGGTTTATTCTATTGAGCTTTGTAAGCTCACGGTGTTGCCTTTGGTGACCCTGACATATTATATTGGTGGCGACGCCGGTATAATGTGTCAGACCTTATAGATGAACAGGGTGAGCTGTACACCTTGGAGGCTTTTGGAGCTAAGGAGCTGGCTAGGATGGAAGAAAAGACAGAGTAGTAGATAACCTTAGAATTTCCATCCTTTGTGTAAAAAAAGTACTCTAGTAGGAGCTACGATGTAATAATGAGCCAGAATCCATTTGATTTTATCAATGAAATGTTTATTTAACGTACCCGAAAATGGGGGCGTTACAATTTATCTTTCAATAAAATTATCCCTTTAATGTCTCCAAAATTAGGGGCGTTACAATAGGTAGATTAAAGAAGCAACCACAGCCAGTTGTATACTCTTATAACACCCGAAACCACGCCAAACAGAGGTCTTTACAGCCATCTCGCCTGTCATCCTCGCCTTTCAGAACGCCCTCACCGCAACGGTCCCAATCACTTCCTGGGACTTCGCGGTTATCTTCTCAGCAAACCCAATCATCTACCAAATCCCAAGCTTCACCAGGCTATCTCCCCACTCCAATCTCAAAGATGGCCGACGATGATGCTACTATTGCTGATCTCCAAGCTCAAATCGATGTTTTACTAACCAAAAAAGCAGCAAGAGATGCTAAGGACGAAGAGAAATTGGTGGAAGATGAGAATCCTCATAAAATGGTGTTGGCCGAAAGTCCCGAATTGGCCAGGCAAGTCAAAGAAATCAAACACGCTCTGGCCCGTTCACAGGGGGACCAAATTCTAGACTTCGAAGGACTTTGCCTCTTCCTAGAATCTCAACTGCCTGAGCGATTCAAAATGCCAAACATCGAGAAGTTCAACGGGATTGGTAACCGCACCGGTCATGTTCGCCATGTTATCAACACCCTGAAGCCAATGGGTTTGAGTGATGAGCTCATCGCTCAACTATTTCAAAGAAAAGGCTGCCAAGATGAAGAATCGCCCCTCTAAGGAAGATCAAGTGAGGACAGTCGTCAAGAATCTGTAGCCCAAATACCTCAGGCATATCTACACTCAGACTACCATTGGTTTCAAACGCCTGCATGCTACTGAGCTACAGATTGAAGAAGGGATCAAGCTAGGCCTCATTAGGAAAGAAGAAACTCCTCCACCCAAGAAAACCTTCCTGACCCGTACATCTCATGCCTCCGTCAACACCCTTTGTGGGGGCGTGATTTACCCTTGAACCTCCTGAACCCTTTCTCGATGCCTGAACCGTAGAAATCTTGACCGGCGACGTTGTGTACCTGCAAACCGGAGGGTGGTGTTCCTCCGGGTAGAGGCTCCGACGATCTAATTAGAACCGGAGGGAGGAAGAAGAAGATGTTTTGGTGAAAGAAATAGTTTTTTGGGAGAGAGAATATCTGACCTCTGCATAGAAGAGGCACTCTGCTATTTATAGGCAGAGGTTTGGAGTGTTGAGCAAGATGGAAGTGTATTGCACGCGCGTTGCTACGCTCGGATGACGTCACGTGCCAGAGGCACTCAAGCAATTCTGCCCTTCGAGACCTGCAGACCCATGTGGACCCACGTGGGCCAATGTCAGATACGTCCCATCGGTTATCAGAGAGGTGAACGTGCTTATCTTTGCTTCTATCAGCAAAGATTTCTAGAATGTTCCATAACCGCCCTAGCCGAGGGACACTTACGAACAGGATCTGCCGAGTATGACACTTACTCGTCGTTCCGTACGCCCGAGCCAGGAGGTTACCCATCCGAGTAAGTTGGGCCTATTCCGAACAAGGATGTTACGAGTTCACTCGGCGAGCCAATCTTTCTTCGGCGAACACCCGCAAGACTAACTGACGCTCGGCTGATGACTGGGATGACGTGTTAAGTTTGACTTCCCTTCATACAGACGAACTGAGGCAACTGGACTGTGGGCCCGGAGGGTTATCCCACTGAACCCTTTAAACCTTCGGATATTTTGGCCCACTACACCCTTAACTCAACCTTACCACAAGACCCTTTTCAAGTTAGTTCATCTCGAAACTCAAACCACCATCGCCGCAACTTTGACCCTCTCTGTATGTCCTCGTCTCAAGCCTTAACCATTCTTAGTCGTCGAGGGCATCTCAAATCCTTAAACAAACCACTTCCCCAGCCACCTTATGGCCCAAAGCATGATCCCAACAAACAGTGCGCCTACCACCAACACCCTGGGCATGAAACAAATAACTGCGTGCAAGCCAATCCACTCCCTACTCATAATGCTGAACCACCACCCCTAAATATCAATCTTATAAGCCTATCTCATAACCTCATATACAATCCCAGCCAATACATTGTTCAAATCACCCAAGCCAAACCAACCTTGACCTTCCCATAGGAGGATGGATGTTTCATGATGGAGGAAGAAGAAAACAATGAGTCCGATCAATAGAAAGTGATCAATCCCGACATGTCTGACAAAAGTGAAGAACAAGCAAAAGAGGAAAGGCTAAGGAAATGGAAAGAGCATTCCTGGGCGAAACACAGTTTGGAGGATTCCGACATTCTGCTCATGGAGGATGATGAATGGCTGCACATCTAATTTGAGAATAGGAAGAAGGAAAAGGAAAGGGTCATCATGATGAGAGAGGGCACGCCTGTTTCGAGCCTGCCCAAATAGTGGTACCCATCAACTGTCCCAAAATTTCGACACTGCCCATCGTCTGGGAAACAATCAATAGAAAAGATGGAGGAACTTCAAATGCAGCCATAGGTCAATCCCTACGAAGAATGCGACTACAGCCAGTGCATAGAGGAAAATTCCACATGCATGGACCTATATCAAACAGGGGAAAGTGACTTTAACGAAATGAAGGGAGAATGCAATGATCCGCTCTCCTTAAACATCACTATTCAGCCAAGTGGAAGTAATTATTCTCTCTTATGACTGCACAATCAACGAGGAGGAAGAAGAGGTGATGAAAACCCAGACTGACATTTCCATTTAGGGACTACTCATGTCTCAAAGAGGTGGCCACCGTGCAAGCTGTGAAGATGGATCCAGTTCAAAGGCTCTGTTTGGCAAAGAAGAGGGTGGAAAAGAGTATAAAGTTGCGAAAGGTAAAGGTTTTGAAAACGACCTCGAAATGCTACGGTAGCTAATAAGTCACAACATGGCAAAGAACATTAAACATTACTTTTATTTTCTAAATCAAACTAAAACATGTTTTGGGCTCCTGCTTGGGCATTTTATTTCTGCTAAGTGAATTCCTGTTTCATCCTTTAGACTATGCTTATTCAATGATTTATTTCCTAAGTTGCAATTGCCAAAACACTATAGTCTCTTTGCCAAACAAAGGAAATTCAAGGAATCAAGTTCTTTACGTCCCTGACAAAAAGGAAGGAGAGGATGAACTTTAGTTGCTTAAGAAACTAGGTTTTTGTCAAAACTTAGAAAGAAGACGCTATCTCCGTGAGAACACTTAGGGTTAGCTTACCCATTGTGAAGGTACAAACGCAACAGGAGATTTAGAAAAAATACCTCCATCAAATTCCTCTCCAAAACACAGAAACCCTCTTGAGAGAAGTGCTCGTTGGGTAACCTGAAAATCCAAGCAAAAGTAAGAACAAAGCCTGCTAGGGCAAGAAAATGCAAAAATGCAACCTAGGCAAAAGTTAAGGCATTCAAAGAAAAGACTCAACCTCCATTAGGTAACCTAGGCAAAATCAAGAGCATGTGAGAAGAAAAACCAAGAGTGAAAAACCAACCTCAAAGGTGATGATTTTGGAACTACGTAAAAGGCCTGATTCCCTGATTGGGATACGTAGGCAATCTCATATCGAGATGCGGCCCAAACATTTGGAGAAAAATGGAACATGGCAAAAGCAAAAGGCAAGAAAATCAAAACCAAGCATAAGAAGGAAGAGAAAAGAGGATGCCACTTGGCTAAAACAAAATCTACCTTTGGAAAATCAAAGTAACGGCCGAATAATGAAAATATCGGCTGCCGCATCGATTCTGCAACTGAATAATCGATTCTTCGGCCAGTACTTCATTTTACACAGATTACTGTCTATCAGCTAAGTACTTGTTCAAAAAGCCATTTTCTGACTATTCACATGCATTTAGGGGCACAAAAAGTTCTTCTCATTTCATGAACAAAAGATTAATTACAAAATTATCACTGTGGTTACTTTCACTATACAAACACAGTTTCTGCTTCTCTCTTTGCTAACCATGAACAGGAAGGAAAAAGAAAATCCTAAAGCTAGTCGTGATGGCGTCTTCAAGTCGATCTCTGAGATGAAGAAGGGGATTGCTGGCTATCCTCCCCACTGACAGCTGGTGCTCACTCAGCCTCAAGCTACAAGGAAAAGAATACAAAACAAAGGGCAAGCACCAAGCGCTCCTCTTCTCCGTCATTAGAGTGGAAGGAGACAAAGGAAAGGGACCGTGGCCAAACAGGAGCAACTGAAGGAACAGCAGGCAAAACCAAGGAAAAATGGTAGTACTCCATACAGTCACCTACCTAAAAGAGCAAACCCGCCCAGTCTCTGATCTGAGAATTCTCCAAGTCTACTTTAGACATCGAAGAAGTAGATCTCATCAACGCCGGAGGAGGAGGAGGAACAAACTGTAGATCCTCAGCACACAGGCGCCACTGGCTGGCCACCCGATCACATAAGTACCAGGCTTAACAAAAGGGACCCTCGAACAGGCTACGAGTACAATCTAGAACCCTAGAACGCGCAAAAGGGGTGTCCTCTGATACACCACTCCAATGGTCGAACCTCGCCTGCAAACAAAGTCTAAATCAGCCACAGCACAGAGGAATGGAGATCTAAAAACAAGGAATGCAAGGGATACCTGGTCAACCGTCAATCGGTCCAAAACTCGTCGCCAAGGCTCAAAACTGGCAACTGTGGCTTCCGTTGGTCCACCAACCATCGCTCACAGTGAGAAACACAGTTCACATCCTCGTGGTTGGTATCAGTTGGAAACTGAAGAGAAAGGAAGTAAAGAAGAAGGATATACCTTAAGCACTCGGTAGTGACCGCCAAGGATAAAACTCTTGTCCCGTGGGCAAGCTCCAAGATTGCCATACAGGGTGTGGCCAAAGTGGATGATCCCCAATCAAACTCCCTAACGGCCCCCAAATGCTGCAAAGGGGCCAAGAGCTGTGTATGCACTGAACTATCCTTGTTGGCAAACAATGTCTGCCCGAGGAGATAGAGAAGGAAAGCCCATGTCAACTGCTCAATACTCACCTGAGTCAAAATATCAGTCTTCATGAAAATCTTGCTCAGCCAAGAGACATCAACTTGACCTCGGGAGTGAAGAGGAGGCATCTTGCCCAAGAACCACTCCAAAGCCCCTACCCGCTCCCAAAGCCTGGGGTCAACCCGAAGAGGAGCTCCACCTACTTGCAGGCCGGTCAACAAAGAGAAGTCACCTGATGAGATCATCATCTCACCAGCAGAAGGAAAATGGAATGTATTGGTGGTATCCCACCATCTCTCAACCAGCGAGGTCATCAGTGACCAATCCACCTTCGGAAGATTGAGGCCCAGAACAAATGCCTCAAAGCCAGCAGAATGTACCAGTTCCCGAGCCTGCTCTGGCAACGTCAAAAACCACCTGTGCACCTCCTTGCCTCCACCACGAGCCTCCAGTCACCTATTTTTCTGCCAAAGACAAAAAGGGAGTTAATCTCACGATTGCGTAAATAAATAAAAAGCTAGGGGCATCAAATTAACATGCATTGCCTAAATAGG
The DNA here is from genome assembly GCA_018127125.1 of Rhododendron griersonianum. Lineage (NCBI taxonomy): Eukaryota > Viridiplantae > Streptophyta > Magnoliopsida > Ericales > Ericaceae > Rhododendron > Rhododendron griersonianum. Next base: position 24,816,976 of record CM030800.1, read on the forward strand.
GGGCACGATCATTTTAGTCTTTCTAAAACCAAATAATTCTGCCCCTAGCTAAAAGGGATTTCATCCCGCAAATAAGAAAATCACTTGAAATTAAACTCCGAGCTAAAGTAAAAACTTTTACTTTTCAGGAAAACTTACCGGAACATTGAGGATGCTCAAATGCTGCTCAGGCTCTCTGCGAACCACCTCGGCCTCTGGGCCACCCACAGGAGGGCGGTATTGCAGGAAATCGCCAAAACCCAACCTACGCGAAGGAAGAACGTAGGTAGCAATGTCGAACAAGCCAGGCTCCTCAATCGCCTCCTCGTCGGAAGACAGATACTCACACCTACATGGAGGGTGCGAGGACGAACCCACAACATCCGAAGATGGCGTGGCCATCACGTCCAAAGTAGGAGGGAAAGAGAGCAAGCAACGGCAACGGTGGCCGGAGGTAACGGTGGCTGACGGTGATAGAGGAGGAGGATGGCGGCGAATAGGAGTGGTCATCGGAGGAGAGGAGTGGAGGAAAAACGAGAGAGAGAAGAAAAGATTAAATGAGCCGTGAAATCGATTAAACCGAACTTAAATCGATTTTTTGACCTTTGGCGTTCTCACGGCCGAGATTTCGATTCCTCGGCCGAAACATCTTTTACTCGGCCGAGAAATCGATCTCCTAGCCCTCCAATCTATTTCCCTTAGCAACACCAGATCAAACAATTCTGGACTTCTGAGTCCTCGACCAACAAGATAGCCCAAAGGGCACCCCCCCGAGCCAATACAACGTAATCAAAACTAGCCTCGGGGGCACGCCCGAGCATGAGAAAAGCATCCAAGATCTCTCTCTCTCCGTAACAGCAAGCTCACAACGACTGGTCACTTGACCACTAAGGACTAAGCTCTTGCTCCACGCCATAAGCTTATTACCGCAGCAGCCTGTGCTCACTATCACCATTTCAACAGGCTCTACGCCCATGTCTACCACCTCAGCGGCTCCAAGCCATCAACTCAGCAGCTCTACGCTCGCTATCCCAGCAACAGGCTCTACGCCTATAATTATACTTAAGCAATCTCAGCGGCTCGAAGCCCATATCTACCATCTCAGCGGCTCGAGGCCCATTATCAACAGGCTCTACGCCCATATTCACCATCTCAGCGGCTCTACGCCCATATTCAACCAACTCAACGGCTCTAAGCCCATTATCTCAACTGGCTCGAAGCCGTAACAATTTTCAACATGCTCTATGCCGCCCCAATCAACAAGACATCATCTATTCTCAAGCTCTACGCTTGAATGCTCAAAATCCAACATTTTGAATGTGCGAAGCTCTTCAAATGCCCAACCACTGTGTACTGGATGCTTAAGTTCTACACTTGAATGCTCAAGCTCTACGCTTGGAAGCCCAACCACTGCGTACTGGGCGCTCAAAGCCTGTACTTTGAATGCTCGGACTTTGTCGTCCGAATGCTCGAGCTCTACGCTCTGAATGCTCAAGTCCGGAACTTGATAGAAGCTCTAAGCTTAAATCAACACACACGCACGGGCCCGTGCACATTTGCATCAATTGCATCACCATTATCACATCGAGTCTGCATCATCATATCTATTCACATCTAACCAATACCATCACATATAAATACTCTGCATATCTCTCATGAAACAGGTCAATCCTGCAATCAACCGGCTCTACGCCTCGGTTTTATTGATCGGTCCAGCACCTCGATCCTTTGGCTCTATGCCAAAAACTTATGATGAGAAAGCTCCGTGCACAGACCATCAGAACGTGTAGACACCCCAATTTGGCCTAACGATTATTTCAAGTCCCACCTTGGGACCATCCCGATGATGAAATGGATACAGTGATTGCTGATTGCTTCCTTGAGAACCTTAGGACTTTTGGTAAGAACTTTGAGCCACTTAGAGGACCCAATTCAGAGCCATACAGCCTTTCAGACAGAAATACAGAAGCCTAGGAGAATCCATCTGTCGGCCGTGACATCGATCCCACGGCCCTAACATCATTTCCTCACCCGAGCAACCTGTTGCTAGCAAAATCTCCCTGAGAGATCAATCCCTTGGCCGCAAGATCTATCCTTCGGCCGAGACATCCATTCCTCGGCCGTGATATCCTTTACTCGGCCGCCAGATCGACCTTTTCCCAGACTCTAGAACGTGTTCTGTCAGACGTTTGATCCGATTACACTACCTTTCCAATGCGTTCAGGCTACGCTCAGAGATTACGACGTAGAGTTAGAGATGCATTGCAATTGCAATTGCAATTGCCATCTCGTGATTTGATTGGCCGGAGTGAGTCACCAATTGCCTATATAAAGGGCCTTTGGACTCCGAAAATACACACACAAAATTATCAGAGTACACACTCTCTCAAGCCTCGAAACTCTGCAAAAATACTCTCTCATACCCACTCTTCAAAAAGCCCTAACCTCCCGAAGGCAACCGTCAATCCGGCAATCAAACCCCGAAGTTCAAACCCTAACCCTAGGGTTTTTAAATCAAGCAATCAGTCGATCACGCTCAATCCAAAGCAATCAAGCAACTGAGGGATCAAGGTGGTGAGGCCCAACGGCATCTGGTTTGTTTTATTTATCGTTCTTACGCTTAATCATAACTTTCTGATCATCTGTTAAACGTATATTCTGGTGTGAGGAAGAACACCGACCGGGGCTTCGATCCCTCGGCCAGTACATTAAACCAGTGTGATTACTCGGCCGTGACATCCATTCACCGGCTGAGTAATCGATTTTTTGGGATAGTTTGTTTGCTTTTCTGCTTTCTGATGCATGCTTATTTATCGCACTGGCTCACTTTGCTTACTGTTTAAAGGAATAAATAAACAGACTATATGTTAGAATTAAACAAAGCATCTACATGTCTTATGTTGAATGATTATGGGCCAGTCTCACGACTGGGCAAAGAGGGGTGCCTAACACCTTCCCCTTATTGTACTTTTGGCTCCCGTATCCAGAATCTCTATCCATTTTCCCAGTTTTAATAAACTGGGTGGCGACTCTGTTTTGATGATAACCGCTATCATGTGGCGATGTTCCTAGCCATGGGAATGTCCGTGATTTTGGTTTACGAAGCAAGCAACCAATCGAGCAAACAAACGTGATCCAATCTATATGGCGATGCCCCGTTTGGGAGGTGTCTACAGTTTTTGGCGACTCTGCTGGGGATGTGAGAGCCATAACCAAAAAGTTCAACATAAGACTAATACATGCCTTGTCTAATTCATTTATCATATGCATCGAGCGGGCAACCCGTTGAGTTCACCTGATATCCCGGCATGACACGAGCTATGTTGGGGGTTCCAGCAAACTCCACAGTCACTCGTACCTAGTGGAATATCAAAAAGGGAATCACCCAATCACCGCCTATGATGGGCTGGAGAGAGGATTGGTGCCCTTTGACAACGGAGCACCCTGAGACTACCAAAAACCTTGCATGTTTTAGAAAGCCATAGGACTTATCAAACTAAGACAGGAACCTACAGGCTAGGAACATATTTGCATTTTACTTGCAAAAGTTCTTCCTCACACCTTGTACCATCTGTTGTTGTAATTAACTCTTTCTGTGCAGAAGGGTTGGGATTTTCAACCCAAATCCTAACCCTACACAGGCCGAATACTAACTTCCAGGTATTCTATTTTCAAGCAGGCACAATAGGTAGGTTAAAGAAGCAACCTCAGCCAGTTTTATACTCTTACAATACCTGAAGCCACGCCAAACAGAGGTCTTTACAGTCACCTCATCGGTCACCTTCATCTACCAAAACACTCTCACCGCAACGGTCCCAATCAGTTTCAGGGACTTCGCGATCGTCTCCTCAACAAACCCGATTATCTACCCAATTCCAAGCCTCACCAAGCAATCTCTCTACCTACACCCCAAAAATGGCAGACAATGATGCTACCATCACCGAGCTCCAAGCCCAAATTGCCTATCTACAAGCTGAGAAAGCAGCAAGAGATGCTGAAGACAAGAAAAACGAGGAGGAAACAGAAAATCCTCATGAAATTATAGAAAACCCTGAATTGGTCAAACAAGTCAAGGAGATCAAGCACGCTTTGGCTCGTTCACAAGGAGACCAAATTCTAGATTTCGAAGGACTCTGCCTCTTTCCAGAATCTCTACTGCCTGAACGGTTCAAAATGCCAAACATCGAGAAGTTCAACGGGACTGGTAACCCTACCAGCCATGTCCGCCACGTCATCAACACTCTGAAGCCTATGGGCTTGACCGACGAGCTCATCGCTCAATTGTTTCAAAGAACTCTCACTGGAAGCGCCCTCGATTGGTTTCTCACTTTGGAATTTGTACACTATCAAACTTGGCCTGAAATTGCCAACGCTTTTGTCAAGCAGTACTCGTACAATGTCCAAATTGAGCTAACTACCCGAGATTTGGAGATGACTAAACAAGAATCCAGTGAGGACTTTACTACCTTTGTGGCAAGATGGAGTGAAAAAGCTGCCAAGATGAAAAGCCGCCCTTCCGAGGAAGATCAAGTGAGGATAGTTGTCAAGAACCTACAGCCCAAATACCTCACCCACATTTACACTCAAGCTATCACTAATTTCAAACGCCTACACGCCACTGGATTACAAATTGAAGATGGGATCAAGTTGGGCCTCATTGGAAAAGAAGAAACCCTTCCACCCAGAAAAACCTTTCCAACCCGTACATCTCCTGCCTCAGTTAGCACCCTCAACTCAGTCTTGCCACAAGACCCTTTTGCAAATTAGCTCATCTAGAAACACGAATCGCCCTCGCCGCAATTTCAGCCCACTCTATATGACTCCATCCCAAGCCTTAGCCATCCTAAGCCCGTCAAGGGCACCTTAGGCTCTTGAGTAACCCACCTCCTCAGCCACCTTATGGCCCAAGCTATGATGCCAATAAGCAATGTGCATACCACCAACACCCTGGACATGAGACAGACCGCTACATGCGTCTTCGTCACGACATCCAGGATCTCATTGATAGTCAAGCTATAAAACCTCCTAAGCCTAATGTACAAACCAATCCACTTCCCGCTCACAACAACGAACCACTGCCTCAAAATATCAATCTCATAAGCCTATCCGATAGCCCCACATATAATCCTACCCTACACATTATTCCAAATACCCAAGCCAAACCATCTCTAATCTTCTCTAAGAATGAGGAATGCTTTGCAACAGGGGGAGAACCCCACATCTATGCCATTGATGATGGGGATTGGTGGTTGGACATGCGTCAAGCCCTGCCATATGATTGGAAAGTTGGAAGAATTGAGCCTGCTGATCCTTGGGGCACCCAAGAAGAAGAAGTGGGTCACCTCACCCGAAGCGGAAAGGTGTATAAACCTCCTAAACTAAGTGGGGAAAGTTCAACCTCAACATGAGTAATGGAAGAAGAAGAAGGAGAAGAAAGCCAAAAGACCGAACCTGAGGAAGACAGGGTGCTAAGACAACTAAAGAAAATCCAAGCTGATATCTCTATTTGGGGATTGCTTATGTCCTCCTACGAGCATCGTAATTCCTTCTTCAAAACCTTGGGAAAAGCCAAAGTTCCCATCGACATCACCCCCGAAGAACTGGTGGGTTTCATAATGGCGTCAAAGGCTCCAAAACCGACGATAGCTTTCACTGACAAGGATCTACCACCTGAAGGGCCTGCACACAACAAACCTCTCTACATTTCACTTAAATGTCTCACTAAATGGATCCCACTAGTCTTGGTGGATAATGGGTCTGCTTTAAACGTATGTCCTCAAAGGACCCTCGACAAGCTAGGGATAAACACCACCGACGTACGCCCTTCAAGCCAGGGAGTAAAGGGGTATGACAATTCAAAGAGAAGAGTGGTTGGGTGTGTTACACTGCCAGTAGAAGTGGAGAAGATCAAAAGGGACGTGGAGTTCCATGTGATGGATATACTGACCACCTTCAATCTCTTATTAGGAAGGCCTTGGCTACATGACGCTGGGGCAGTACCTTCCACTTTGCATCAAAAAGTCAAATTCGCGGTAGATGGAAGGGTCATAACCATTCTGGGGGATTCATTAATCCGAACTCATTCTGATATGCCTGTCCAAGAGGTAGAAACCGAGGAAACCTTCCTTACTGGATTCAGTCTTGAGGAAGCAACTGCTGTGCAAGCCTTAATGGCTGAGAGAAACTTCTACGTAAGCACCCCCGCCATATGGATGATGAAGAAGCAAAAATACCTCCCTGGGTTGGGTTTAGGCAAAAGCTCACAAGGCATCCCGCAAATGATTGATCCTCCGCATAATCAATACGCCTTTGGCCTTGGCTACACCCCGACAGAAGCCGAGGTAAAAAGGAAGAGAAGCATGGAAAAGGCTAAGGCAAGAGGAAGCAGGGTCAAAGAAGAGAAACTCATGATCCCAAAAACACTCAATGGCTGGTTTGTAAGAGAAGGAGAAGACTTTCCATTCTGTGGCTTCGCAGAAACATGGGAAGACGAAGTTACTGAGCAAAGCTACCCCGGAATGCAAATCTTCTTTGATCAGGAATGGACTGACATTGATTTGGAAGAAGAACCAATCAATTCACCTCCTACTCCCAAAGACTGGATTGAGGTGCTAGCTGAATTTGACCTAAAGATTCTGTTTGGCAAAGAGGGTGAAGAAGAGTATAAAACTGCAAAAGGAAAAGGAGTCACTCCCGAGATACTGTAGTAAATTGCATGACAAAAACATTGCTTTCATTTCCTAAAGACAAGTTAGGACATGTTTTGGGCCCCTGTTTGGGCATTATCTACGATTAAATAAATCCCCATTTTATCACTTCTATGCTTGACAAATGATTCCATCTTTAAGATGTGATTGCTATACACTACAATCTCTCTGCCAAAGATAAAAGGATTTTAAGAATTTAATTCTTTATGTTACCGACCAAAAGGAAAGAAGGGACGAACCCTGATTACTTGGAACTAGGTTTTTTTCAAAACTCAGGAAGAAAACGCTATCTCCGTGAGAACACTTAGGGTTAGCTTGCCCATTGTGAAAGTACAAACGCAACAGGAGATTCATAAAAACATCTCGAGATTCATGAGAACACTAAAACCCTCTTGAGAGAAAAATGCTCGTTGGGCAATCTATACACCCAAGCAAAAATAAGAGCAGAGCCTGCTAGGACAAGAAGACGCAAAAAACGCAGCCTAGGCAAAAGTTGAGGCATTCGAAGGAAAGCTCGCTAGGGACTCAACCTCTATCAGGTAACCTAGGCAAAACTTAGAGCATGAGAGAAAGGAAAACCAAGAGTGAAAACCCAACCCCCAAAGGTGGTGATCTTGGAACTACGTAAAAGGCCTGATTCCCTGATTGGGATACGTAGGCAATCTCGCATCGAGATGCGGCCCAAACATTCGGAGAGAAGAAAGACAATACCAAAAGGTTTGTACTCAATGATAGGCATAGCTAACCCTGCGTATTGAGCTCGCAAAAGATGAGTTAGTCATTTTCCAGGGAATTGGCAAAAACAAAGACACGTAAGAATCATCGTTCGTCCTCTCTAACTCAAAAGTCGTCGACATAAGGAACAAAGCATTCTAACGATCCCAAAACATGGCAAAGAGGTTGTAGGAACAGCAAAAGCAAATAAAGAGCCTGAATCAAATTCAAGTGTAAGAAGGGAAAAACGCCACTTGGCTAAAGCAAAAATCCAACTTCTTTAGGAAATAGAAGTAGCGGCCGAAGAATGGAATCCTCGGTCGAGCGATCAATTCCTCGGCCCATGTTTAAAACCAAACATTCACTAAACTTTGAAAAATATTGCATAGAAGTATCTAATTTCTAGTACATGCTGAGGATGCTTCCAACACAAACAAAAAATACAAATATCAAATTATCTATTTTTAAAACTAACAAATACAGGTACAAGAAAGGAAAAGCTAGCTACTGCCCACGACCCCTCTTGGGCGCAGGACGAAAACGCTCAGGAACTGAGACACTGATCATCTGTCCCTCACCAGCCTCGGCATCTCCATCACCAGCTCCAGTACTCCCACCCTCGCTAACTCCGGCACTCTGAGTAACTGACACTGTCGGTACTCGCTCCGCTTCAAGCTGCAGAGACACAGGATATGGGCATTCAGTTTCACATGAAACATAGGATGAAATAAGAAAAGATCAAAGGATGTATACCGCAGCTATTCGGCCACGCTGCCGTCGAGCCAAAGCCTCTACACTCTGGAAAGCACGCAACCATTCCTGAACCACCTCAGCGGGCACCTGCAGAGGAAGCAATTGCATATACAATCAAGTAAGCAAGGAATGCTGAAGGAAACCAAAGCAGAATCTATAATATTACCTGTTGAACTCCGGCAGGAAGCACGTAGAACTGCGTAGCACACGGTGTCAGTGTCAAACGCTCCTCTTCTCCATTTGCATTGTTGAAAGAAATGAAACCGGGGGCCCGCGGCCAAACAGGAGGAGCAGCAGCAGCAGTAGTGGTAGGAAGGGTCAATGAGGCCGAATGAAAGGCTGAGTAATCTCCCGCTACGAGAAAACTCATGGCTGGCTATCTCTCAAGAGCAAGTAGCAAGCCCTCCCCGGTCAAAAGATGGGTCGATCTCATACCAGCAGGAGGAGGGAGAGGAACAAGCTGCAACGCCTCGGAATGTGGAAAGTACTGGCTCGCTACCCTCTCTCCTAGATACCAGGCTCTCGAAAATGGTCCCTCCAGAAGGAGGTGTTGGCTGTCCAACGCCTGAGCTGAGGTCAACTCTAGAGGAGCATCGTCAAGTAGCACGCCCCATGGGTCAAAACGCACCTGTAAACAAGGGAAATAACATCAAAATGACAAAATGAGGAAACTGCACGAAAATCAGAGGATAGAAGATATCACACCTGATCCACCGTTAGGCGGTCCAAAACCTGCCTCCAAGCCAGCAAGTTCATGGCAGGTGACCGTGACTTCCGAACTCCCTTCAACCAACGGGCTGCCCGTGGAACAAACCTGGGCTCTCTGTGCCCAGTCGGAGGAGGAAACTGCAACAAGTGCTCAAAGGCCCATAGCTACAAGCAAAGACGGAAAACATGAATAAACAAAGATAGAAGCAACAAGAGAATAATGCAGAAATCAAAATGTGTACCTCAAGAATACGATGGTGTCCGCCAAGCGACAAACTAACCCCCCGGGAACAAGCACTGAGGTGTCCATACAATGTGGCTAGGGCGGGAGTTCCCCAATCAAACTCTGCTATGGTCTCTAAGTGCACCAAAGCAGCCAAGAACTGGACATGCACTGAATTCTCCTTGTTGCAAAACAAAGTTTGCCCAAGGAGATAAAGCAGGAAAGCTCGTACCAGCTGAGAAAGGGGAATCTCCGTCAGGATATCAGCTTGATCAAACTCTTCCCGAAGCCAGGTATATGTGATATGACCACTCTCTGACACAATGGGAACCTTCCCCAAATGATATCCAAGGGCACCCTTTCGCTCATGGATCCGCGGGTCAATTGGAAGAGGATCGCCGCCAACTCTCAGGCCTGTAAGCAAAGCGAAGTCACCTGGAGTGATCGTCATCTCCCCAGCCTCCGGAAGGTGGAAAGTATTGGTGGTATCCCACCACCGCTCCACCAAGGATGTGGTCAGTCCCAACTCCGCCTTCGGAAGATGGAAACCAAGTATCAAGGGCTCGAAGCCAGCCAAAGCAACCGCATCCTTGGCCTCCTGAGGAAGCCTCTCATACCACTCAAACACCTGGGGGCAGCTTCCCCACACGCGCAGCCTCTCATTTGCCTGACAAAATACGAAGAAGGAATCAAATACACAAGATATCGCCTATACAGGGGACAACTTCTAGAACTCAAACTCCCTATCAAATATCAAATTATCACTCTGCGAAATCTCATATACAAAAATCATTTGACAGGATAAAATTCTACCTTCCTATTGGTGAGACCAAAGTGCTGCTCTGGCTCCCTGTGCAAGACCTCAGGTGGGATGTCATTAAGGGGAGGACGGTATCGCAAGGATCCACCACGCCCGACCAGGTGAACCTGAGGAGCGTAAGTGGCAACGTCAAACGGTGGAAGAATATCACCACCTGCAGCCTCGGGTTCGACCTCAGGAGGAATGGGTTGTGAGGAACCTCCCCCAATAGTGGCTCTGCGCCGACTTGAATGAAGAACACGGGAACTTGAAACCCCGCCAAGAATCGCAGCCTCAACGGCCGGAGCCTTACCCGTATCCTTAGGCGCAGCGGGAGCATCAGATGATGGAGGAGGCGGTGATGATGCCATCAGAACCGTGTGGTCGGAAAGGGCGACGGCGGTAAGGTGGGGATGGCGGCAGCCGACGAGGAGAGAGAGGAGAAATCGGCGGCGATTGTTTGAACGAGGTGAGGGATAGAAAGGATGAAATGACCCGTGAGATCGATTAAGTTTAACTTAAATCGATTTTCTGACTTTTGGCTATCTCACGGCCGATACATCGATTCCTCGGCCGAGACATCAATCCTTCGGCCGAGAGATCGATCTCCTAGCCCTCCAATCAAATTCCCTCAGCAATATCAGATTTTGCTCAGTGCACTAACTCAAGCCATTATGGAATTCTGGGTCCATGACCAGCATAAGCAAAATCAAGTCAGCCATGGGGGCACCCCCGAGCCAATACAACGTGATCAAAAACTAGCCTTGGGGGCATGCCCAAGCATCAAAGATCTCTCCACAAACTGCTGGCCAAAGCAAATCAAGACACTCAACAAGCTCCAAGCTCAATCACTAATAGCAGCTCTACGCTCGCCCCCCCAGCGACTCTACGCCCACCATCTCAATTGGCTCAAAGCCGTACACAAGCAATTTCAGTGGCTCGAAGCCCACTACCTAACCAGGCTCGAAGCCTATGTCTACCATCTCAGCGGCTCGAAGCCCATTATCTCAATTGGCTCCAAGCCGTAACCATCACCTCAACAGGCTCGAAGCCTATGTCTATCACCAACTAAGCGGTTCTACGCCCCAAACCCAGTATCAACAGGCTCTACGCCTGTAATCACTCAACTCAGCGGCTCTACGCCCGTACTCACTCACTCAGCGGCTCGAGGCCCATTATCGACAGGCTCTATGCCCATACTCACTCACTCAGCGGCTCTACGCCTTCAACTCAGCGGCCCTAAACCCATGACCTCAACAGGCTCGAAGCCTATGTCTACCATCTCAGCGGCTCCAAGCCCTCAAACTCAGCAGCTCTACGCTCGCTATTACAACAACAGGCTCTACGCCCGTTATCTCACCAAAGCGGCTCTGCGCCCACCATTTCAACTGGCTCGAAGCCATAGCAATCAACTCAGCGGCTTGAGGCCCATTATCGACAGGCTCTACGCCTGTACTTATTCACTCATTCAGCGGCTCTACGCTCGCTATCACAAATCAGCGGCTCTAAGCCCACTGTCTCAACTGGCTCAAAGCCGTAAACAAACAATCTCAGCGGCTCCAAGCCCATTATCTCAGCAGCTCCAAGCCCATTATCTCAACTGGCTTGAAGCCGTAAACAAGCAACAGGCTCTAAGCCGTCCCAACAATCAAGACATCTATTCTCAGGCTCTACGCCTGAATGCTCAAAAATCTAACATTTTTGAATGCTCAAGCTCTACGCTTGGATGCCCAACCACCGTGTACTGGATGCTCAAGTTATATACTTGAATGCTCAAGCTCTACGCTTGGATGCCCAACCACTGCGTACTGGACGCTCAAAGCCTGTACTTTGAATGCTCGGATTCTGCCATCCGAATGCTCGAGCTCTACGCTCTGAATGCTCAAGTCCGGAACTTGATAGAAGCTCTAAGCTTAAAAACAAACACACACGCACGGGCCCGTGCACATATTGCATTATCACATCGAGCCTGCATCATCATATCTGTTCACATCTAACAAACCATCATCACACATATACATTCTGCATATCTCTCATGAAACAGGTCGACCCTACAATCAACCGGCTCTACGCCTCAGTTTTATTGATCGGTTCAGCGCCTCGATCCTTTGGCTCTACGCCAACACCTATGATGGGAAAGCTCCGTGCACAGACCATCAGAATGCAACCAGCTCTACGCTTCGGTTCAAATCACGTCAAGCTCTAAGCTCCGACAACTCAGGCTCTTGCCTTATACCAGCTCCGCGCTTCGGTTCTTTCAAAGCACAAGACTACAACTGGCTCCACGCCTCAATCTAATCACCTCAGGCTCCACGCCTCAGTTCCTTCACCTCAGGCTCCACGCTTCAGTTCCTTCGCCTCAGGCCCTTGCCTTATACAAGTTCCGTGCTTCGGTTCATCACGTCAAGCTCAAAGCTCTGACACCACAGGCTCTCGCCTTATGATCAACACCAGCTCCGCGTTTTGGTCCTATCCAATCACCTCAGGCCTTCGCCTCAAGACTACAACTGGCTCCACGCCTCGATTCCAATCTCTCCAGGCTCTCGCCTCATGACTACAACTGGCTCCGTGCCTCGGTTCCCTCATCTCCAAAGCTCCGTGCTCTAGATACTGGCCCTGTGCCCCCCATATTTCAAAAACAAACGGCGTCCAACTCATCCCCAGCAGATGGTTTGGATTCCACCCCACTACATCAATTCCTTCAGCTCATTCGCAAGGATAGGCTACTCTACCGAGCTCCTTTCAGTCAAAGTAAGGATGATCAAGAAAAGCAAACGCACCTGCAGTGTACTGATCTACCCCAAAATACTAAGGAAGCTCTACGCAAAAACTCCCCTAGCAGCCCTGCGCTCCTTCAACTATCTTTCGCCAAAACCCTGGCTCAGTCTAGGTACGTCACACTACGGCTTTTTAAGCCCTAAGGTACGTCTTCTGTCTCTAACCCTCCAAACTTTTATTTTTCTTTTTTTGCTCGAACTACGATTAGTCTGAATTTCCCTTGTGGAATACGTAGGCAGCCTCCCGGCCCGACCATAACAAAACCTTTTTAAAAAAACCCTTGGAATAGTGGTTGGACCAAATTGAGTTGCTTTTTACAGTTTTGACTCTTACTCAAACATGTCTCGCGATCCGTCTGAGTTCAGTCAAAGAGGGGCATCTGTAGACACCCCAATTTGGCCTAACGATTATTTCAAGTCCCACCTTGGGACCATCCCGATGATGAAATGGATACAGTGATTGCTGATTGCTTCCTTGAGAACCTTAGGACTTTCGGTAAGAACTTTGAGCCACTTAGAGGACCCAATTCAGAGCCATACAGCCTTTCAGACAGAAATACAGAAGCCTAGGAGAATCCATCTGTCGGCCGTGACATCGATCCCACGGCCCTAACATCATTTCCTCACCCGAGCAACCTGTTGCTACCAAAATCTCCCTGAGAGATCAATCCCTTGGCCGTAAGATCTATCCTTCGGCCGAGACATCCATTCCTCGGCCGTGATATCCTTTACTCGGCCGCCAGATCAACCTTTTCCCAGACTCTGGAACGTGTTCTGTCAGACGTTTGATCCGATTACACTACCTTTCCGATGCGTTCGGGCTACGCTCAGAGATTACGACGTAGAGTTAGAGATGCATTGCAATTGCAATTGCCATCTCGTGATTTGATTGGCCGGAGTGAGTCACCAATTGCCTATATAAAGGGCCTTTGGACTCCGAAAATACACACACAAAATTATCAGAGTACACACTCTCTCAAGCCTCGAAACTCTGCAAAAATACTCTCTCATACCCACTCTTCAAAAAGCCCTAACCTCCCGAAGGCAACCGTCAATCCGGCAATCAAACCCCGAAGTTCAAACCCTAACCCTAGGGTTTTTAAATCAAGCAATCACTCGATCACGCTCAATCCAAAGCAATCAAGCAACTGAGGGATCAAGGTGGTGAGGCCCAACGGCCTCTGGTTTGTTTTATTTATCGTTCTTACGCTTAATCATAACTTTCTGATCATCTGTTAAACGTATATTCTGGTGTGAGGAAGAACACCGACCGGGGCTTCGATCCCTCGGCCGGTACATTAAACCAGTGTGATTACTCGGCCGTGACATCCATTCACCGGTCGAGTAATCGATTTCCTAGGATAGTTTGTTTGCTTTTCTGCTTTCTGATGCATGCTTATTTATCGCACTGGCTCACTTTGCTTACTGTTTAAAGGAATAAATAAACAGACTATATGTTAGAATTAAACAAAGCATCTACATGTCTTATGTTGAATGATTATGGGCCAGTCTCACGACTGGGCAAAGAGGGGTGCCTAACACCTTCCCCTTATTGTACTTTTGGCTCCCGTATCCAGAATCTCTATCCATTTTCCCAGTTTTAATAAACTGGGTGGCGACTCTGTTTTGATGATAACCGCTATCATGTGGCGATGTTCCTAGCCATGGGAATGTCCATGATTTTGGTTTACGAAGCAAGCAGCCAATCGAGCAAACAAACGTGATCCAATCTGTATGGCGATGCCCCGTTTGGGAGGTGTCTACAGAACGCAACTAGCTCTATGCTTCGGTTCAAATCACGACACCTCAGGCTCTAGCCTTATACCAGCTCCGCGCTTCGGTTCTATCAAGCTCTAAGCTCAAACACCTCAGGCCCTCGCCTCATGACTACAACAGGCCCTACGCCTCAATTCTATCACCTTAGGCTCTCGCCTTATAACTATTACCGGCTCTGCGCCTCGGTTCCCTCATCCCAACGCTCCGTGCTCCAGTTACCGACCTCATGCCCCCCCATACCTCAAAACGGCGTCTGATTCTTCCCCAGCAGATGGCTTGGATTCCACCCCATTACATTAATTCCTTCCAGCTCATTCGCAAGGATAGGCTACTCTACTGAGCTCTCCTCAGTCAAAGTAAGGATGATCAAGAAAAACAAACGCACCTGCAGTGTACTGATCTACCCCAATGTGGGTAGCATGCCCTTGGAAAAAAAGGATTCTGTTCCTTTTCGCCGAAGCGGCCCTTTTTTGGATCGAGGGAGCGCGAGCGGAGAGGCAAGCGCTCATAAAATACAGAGTCGCCACTCGGGTTTGAAGGTCCGACACCCAAGGAACCGTATTTTGAAGCACCTGCCGCGCTGTTTGATTTGAAAAAGTTAAGGAACCAGTCCGTCATAACCATATCTGGGTTCGGGAGCCAGGTAACGAGAGGGGAAGGGTTTTAAGGCACCTCTCTCGCCCAATCCGGAGATCGGTCTATACTTAGGCATTTTGAAAACATTGCGATTCTTCTTTTATTAATCAATTTTAGCCAGTTAGGGGTGGGGAACAGTTAATCGGGGATTAAAACTTTGCAGGATGTGATAGAAAGCATGTTTGCTCTATTGAAACAGTTAGAATAGGATGAGAATAGACTGCTGTGGGAGTTTTAAACAGACTGGAAAGCCCCTGTTTTGGAGTGTCGTACGCAGGAGGAAACCAGTATGCACTGATCAAGTCAATGCATGCTGATCATACCTGCGCGCGCTACTACAAGACCTGCGTGAGCCAGTAAGCCTAAGCCCACAGCTCTTATTCTCAAACCCTCTGGGCTCTGGAAGGACCAGTGCACACCCAGGACAAACCAAGCAGTTTATGCAGTTATAATATATAGTTTAAAGGGTTGAAAAGCCCAACAAATAAACAAAACACCCCATAAATAGTGTGGGGACAAAATAACAGCCTAAAACCAAGCTAACCATGCAAGGCCAGCCACTGGTCGGGGACAAACAGTCGCGCGAGGAAGTCAAACAGCCGCGCGACAGTGCGCCCTGGCGCGCTGGTCAACGATCCATTTGACCATCGCGCGAGGGTTTGGGTGCAGCGCGCGAGGGTATGGGTCAATCTTCCAGTGTATGGTTTTGCTCATCCTGGGTTCTGGGACAGGTCCAGAATGATCCCAGGGGTATCCCAAGGCAACAGAAATGCATTTTGACATTTTGAACTTGTAGTTTAAACTAAGAAAAGCAGTAAACAGGTTTTAACATGCATCAACAGTGATCTATATACAAAGTAAAGCATAAAACAGTAGGACACCAATCCCCACGCGGTCCATCGTGCACAACAACGAAGTGTCGCACGCGAGACTGGGACCGTCGCGCGCTGGTTCCTACTAGAACGATTTTTGAAACCTTGCCAGCTTTAGGGTCAGGACTGGTATTGATTACCAGCCTTGACCCTGCCAGCCCCCCTCAGGGATCAGAACAGAGAGCAGAACAAAGGTAAGCTATACCTTTGGTCTTTTTGAGTTTGAATGGTGTTGAGCTTTGAGGTTGAGGTTGAATGAGGTGTTTGATTTGAAGAAGAACAAGCTATGTTCTTAGGGTATCTTTGTATCTCTTTTATTAGCTTAAAAGAGTACAAGGTGATGACCCTTTGAATGCCAATTTTTGTTAAACCTCTTAAAAGATGAACAAAGGTGGGGTATTTATAGGGAGAGTGGTAGAAATGGTGTGTGGTGGAATGAACAACCACCCAAACAAGGGTTGGTTAAGCATACAGAGGAGTTCAGCCAGTCCACGAGACTGGCTGAGGGTGGCATTGGTGGCCAAGTTTCTGCCTCTGGAAAAGGTTGGTGGGGACTGACCATCGCGCGATGGAGTGGGACTATCGCACGATGGTGCGCCCTGGTGCGCGATGGTCGCGCCGTGGCGTGCGATGGTCAACAGGCAAACTTTGTCAACCAGGCAGTTTGACCATCGCGCGATGGTTCCAGACTGTCGCGCGACGGTGCGCCCTAGCGCACGATGATTGTGCCCTAGCGCGCGTCAATAGGGTTTTTGGCTTTTGGAAGTGGCTTAGGCTAGATTAGGTTCAAGGGTTTTGCAAACACTCAAAGCTCAAACATTTGACATTCCCGGTGTGTTCTTGATCCGTTTCATCATTGGGGAATCAAATACCATAAGTAAACTAATCTGGAAGCCCAGATTTGGGTGTCTACAGTAGCCCCCCTTTGACGGCACATGGAGCACCTGTAACGCCCCCAAAATTCGGGTACGTTAAAGGGATAATTTTATTGAAAGGTCAATAGAGTCAAGCTCATTATTACATCATAATCCTTACAAAAGTACTTTTATTCAATAAGGGTAGGGTACTAGGGTTCCTATAAACTACTCTTCATGTTCCTCCATTCTTGCCAGTTCTTCGGCTCCAAAGGCTTCCAAAGTGTAGATTTCACCCTATTCATCTATGAGGTCTGACACATTATACCGGCGTCGCCACCAATATAATATGTCAGGGTCACCAAAGGTAACGCCGTGAGCCATAACGCTCAATAGAGAAATCCATACCCACTAACCCTTAACTTACACAAACAGTCATACAGATAATGATATCAAGACAATACAAGTTACACAAGTAATGAAACGTACTCAATCAATAACATAACCATGTTTTCTATTAACTAGCGTAAGTGTCCGTGTTATCAGAGTTTCTCCTACGCAGCGTTTCGTAGACCGTGTCACAATTTCACTTTTCTTTTACCCATTTAACATTCTGAAAATCATTTTAACACACCCAACCTCGATTTCGCCGCGTCGGGTTCTCGAGTATCCTCACAATGGTTCCGCCGCGCCGGGTTCCCATTGGCACACAAAAACTTGCATTGGCTCCTCTCCACGGATAACCAAGCTACACACCCAACCTCGATTCCGCCGTGCCGAGTTCTCGAGTATCCTCACAATGGTTCCGCCGCGCCAGGTTCCCATTGGCACACACACACACATAATGACTCCCACGTTGGTCATTATGTAATTTCAAAAATATTTTATGCACGCACACACACCACACAATGGGCAAGTCCGGCCACATTGCAGTTTTCAAAAACACACCTTGTTTAACACACCCTAGGTGTCATGTTTCTACTTTCTCGTTTTCGTGTCTCGTATTCATGCATAGACTCCGCGGCAGTAAGTATTGACTCTTTGAGATTTAACTAGCAAGATCATCCAACTCTATATTACTTAGCATGCTCATTCTAATCATACGCGAACATTTAGCACATAAACTAAAGCATAGTGCCACATGGACGGACACCTTTGGAGTGGTAAACCACTTATGCTTTATCAACAACAAGTAGTCAAGCAATCATACAACAGCTCATCACCATCCTTATGTTGAAACTAAGCGATTAATTCCTATCTTTTTTAAAAAGTCGTTCTTTCTTTCTTTTAAGGAAGTTCAAAACAGCATATGTTTATTAAGGATAAAGTTCATTAATCCACATGCTCATACTTCAAAACAAATTACATATACTTAGGGAATAAGTAAGGATATTCTACATATACATGGGGAAAAGTAGATATAGAATCTACCGTTCTTCTTGGCGGTAGGTCGATCTAAGGGATTGGTCGTCGGTTTTGGTGGATCGGCGGCGTAACGGCTCCGGATTGCTTCGAAAGGAAGAGAGATGGATGTTCTCTTCCTAGAAACAACTTTGCTAACTAAACTAGACTACTTTAGAGATCTAGGGGTGGTTTTGGAAGTGGTTTGGTGGTTGCCCTTCAAGAACAAGGAAGAACTTTCAAGAACAACAAAGAACAAGCAAGAACATTATGCTTTCTAGAGAGAGAAGTTGTGGAAAGAAAGGTGTGAGTTGAATGGTGAGAATGGGGTGCTATTTATAGGCAAAGTCTTGGCTCTCTCTCTCCCTCTCCTTGGCCGGCCCTCTCTCTCTCTCTTGTCCTTTGGATTTTGCTCCATGACTTGTCATTTCAAGCATGCAAGCATGCCAAGGCCTTGTCATCTCCAACTTTTTAGGCTTAGGGCTAAAATCCTAGGTTATCATGGAAGGCTCAAGGTCTTGTCTTGTCTATAATTGGTTGGCTTGTAAGGAAGTTCTCATCATTGGCTTTGGAAAGACTAGAATGGTGACACATGGGGTTCTAGGCTTAAAGCTAAGCTTGTAGCTTGGTGAGGTGTTCAACACACAAGCACACACCTCACACTCTCTCTCTCTCCCTCTCTCTCTCGGCTCACTCTCTCTCTCTCCCCCTCTCCTTGGCCGAAATCTCCCCTCTCTCTCTCTCTCCCATTGACTTGTCCAATCATGCTTAAAGCATGTCAAGCATGGCTTCCATATTTAGGTTAGGTCCTAGGTTATCATGAGAGGTTAGTCACAAAAGGAGGGACAAGTGGCAAGGCTAGATTGTGCTTTGGTGGGCTAGATTTGGTTGGCTTTTAAAAAGAGCAAAAGAAGTCATAAAAGGTTGTACTTTGGTTGGCTAAAGTAAGATCTTGTTGCATGAGTGGCCAACACAAGCACACACTCACTCTCTCTCCTTCTCTCTCTCTCTCTCACGGCTTCTCTCTCCCTCTCTCTCTCTCTCTCCTACTTGGTTAGGTCTATAAATATATATAAGTCTATATATATAAAGAACAAGGAAAAGGCAAAAAGGTAAAAGGTAAAAAGTAACTTTACTAGAAAGTAACTTGCTTTAAAAGGTGATGATTACTTAGGCCATGTGTTCTACTTTTGGCATGCCATGATTACTTCTATTGACCAATGGTCCTAGATTGCTAGGGAAAGGTAACTAAGTCAACTAGTACTTAGGTTAGGCTAACTATCTAGTTGGAAACTAACTCTAGTTAGTCTAGTTGGATTTCTAGTCAAAAGTAAATAAATCTCTAATACCTAATTACAATATTATGGAAATATAAGACGTTTAATAAGCACGCTAGGTTTTATAAGAATGACCGAGTCACTGGCGATGGAAATCTATTTGTAAGCGTCGAATCTAATACTGACGGGTGGTTAAGAACGATCCAGGGTTTTTAAGAGGAATCGAAAGGGATTTACAAGGGCACTAGAGAAGAATAAAAGGATTATCGAATAAACAACGAGATTTTTTATTTACTGAAAATCGGAGTTGTTACAACCTATCCCCCTTAAACAATTTCGTCCTCGAAATTTGGTGCACGCTCGGATTCGAATAGATGGGGGTGACTCGCCCTCATGGTTTCTTCCCTCTCCCATGTGGTTTCCTCAGCTCCACGGTTTTTCCACAAAACTCGCACTAGCTTGATGGTCATATTCCGGATTTTCTTCTCGCTTCGGTCTTGAATCTTTACTGGCTCTTCTTCGTACATCGCATCTTCTTAGATGGTGATATCTTCCCAGTTGAGAACATGCGTGGGTAGGGCAAGATATTTGCGAAGCATTGAAACGTGGAATACGTCGTGTACTCTATCTAACTGCGGTGGCAGCGCGAGACGATACGCAACCTTCCCGATCTTCTCCACGATGTCGAAGGGTCCAATGTAGCGTGGGGACAACTTTCCCTTTTTCCCGAATCTAATGACTCCTTTCTTTGGTCGAATCTTCAGGAATACATGATCTCCCACTGCGAAGGTTAGGGGTCGGCTTCTCTTATCCGCGTAACTTTTCTGTCGGCTCTGAGCGGTTTGTATCCTTTGTCTGATGGTCTTGACCTTCTCCGTGGTATCTCGTACGATGTCAGGTCCAATCAATCCCGTTTCTCCAGCATCTGTCCAGCAGACTGGAGATCGATAGGGTCGATCGTAAAGAGCTTCATTCGGCGCCATCTCGATACTTGCTTGGTAACTATTGTTGTAGGCGAATTCCACCAATGGCAAGTGTTGCTCCCAATTCCCAGAGAAATCCAAAGCACAGGCTCTCAGCATGTCTTCCAACGTCTGAATAGTCCTCTCCGTTTGTCCATCTGTCTGAGGGTGAAAGGCCGTGTTAAGCCTTATATTTGTTCCCAACGCCTTCTGTAATCCTTTCCAGAAGTGGGATACGAATCGTGGATCCCTGTCGGATACAATCGAGATAGGTACTCCATGTAGGCGTACAATCTCTCGGATGTATAACAGGCTCAGCTGTTCCACGTTCTCGGTCATCTTAACAGGCAGGAAATGTGCGGATTTGGTGAGTCGATCCACAATCACCCAAATGGCTGTGTTGGACTTGGCGGACCTTGGTAGTCCAGCGACAAAATCCATCGAAATGTGTTCCCATTTCCAGGTTGGAATTGGTAACGGTTGAAGGTCTCCTCCAGGTTTCTGGTGCTCGGCTTTGACTTGTTGACACACCAAACATGTCAACACAAATCGGGCTACGTCCTTTTTCATTCCTTCACACCAGTATGTTCTTCGCAGGTCGTGGTACATCTTTGTACCGCCGGGGTGGACCGCAAAGTTTGAATGGTGAGCTTTTCGAAGTACAGCTTCTTGGAGGGTTCCGATGTTAGGTACGAATACCTTTCCCTTGAATCTTAGACTGTTGTCCTTCTCGATCGTCCATCCTGGCACTGCATTTCCTTCTCGGATTCGGTACCGAATGAACTCGCAGTCTTGTTCAGAGGTTTGGGCTAGTAAGATTTCTTGGTGAAGTGCCGGTTCTACAATTAGGGCATACAAACGTGTATTCCCATCTCTTGACGATGGTCGCAGGTTGAATTCGTTAAGCGTGTCCACCATTTCCCATTCCTTGATGGCAGTCTTAGCCTTCTGCGTCCTGTCCTTCCGACTTAGGGCATCAGCTACCACATTGGCCTTGCCGGGGTGGTACTGAAGTGTAAACTTGTAGTCCTCCAAATATTCCATCCATCGTCGCTGCCTCAGGTTCAACTCCTTCTGAGTGAAAAGGTATTTGAGGCTCTTGTGGTCGGTGAAAACTTCGAATTGTTCTCCCCACAAATAGTAACGCCAAGACTTGAGGGCAAATGTTACTGCGGCCAATTCTAAGTTGTGAGTGGGGTAATTCTTCTCGTGCGGTCGGAGTTGTCGTGATCCGTAGGCTACAACTTTTCCATTCTGCATCACCACGCATCCCAAGCCATCTCTTGACGCGTCACAGTAGACTGTGTAGTGTAGACACCTCCCAAGCGGGGCATCGCCATACAGATTGATCACGTTTGTTTGCTCGATTGGTTGCTCACTTCGTAAACCAAAATCATGGACATTCCCATGGCTAGGAACATCGCCATATGATAACGGTTATCATCAAGTAGAGTCGCCACCCAGTTTGTAAAAACTGGGAAAACAGATAGAGATTCTGGATGCGGGAGCCAAAAGTACAATAAGGGGAAGGTGTTAGGCACCCCTCTTTGCCCAGTCGTGAGACTGGCCCATAATCATTCAACATAAGACGTGTAGATGTTTTGTTTAATTCCAACACATAGTCTGTTTATTTATTCCTTTAAACAGTAAGCAAAGTGAGCCAGTGCGATAATTGAAGCATGCATTCAGAAAGCAGGAAACAAACAAAACTGTCCCAGGGAAATGGATCCCGCGGCCAGTGAATTGATCTCACGGCCAAGGGATCCTCCTGGTTTTATTTATCGGCCGAGGGATCGAAACCCCGATCGATGTTCTTCCTCACACCAGACAGAAAAGTTAGCAAACGATTAAATGCTACGATTAGCCATAAACACGATAAGTAAAACAAACCAGAGGCCGTTAGGCCTCACCACCTTGATCCCTCAGTTGCTTGATTGCTTTGGATTGGGCGTGATTGATTGATTGCTTGATCGAGAACCCTAGGGTTAGGGTTTGAACTTCGGGGTTTGATCGCCGGATTGACGGCTACCTTCGGAAGGTTAGGGCTTTTGGAGTATGGGATTGAGAGAGTATTTTGACAGAGTTTCGTGGCTTGATTGAGTGTGTAGGTCTATCAATTTCTGTGTGTTTATTTCGGAGCCCAAAGGCTCCTTTATATAGGCATAGGGATGACTCACTCCGGCCAATCAAATCATGAGATGGCAATTGCAATTGCAATGTATCTCTAACTCTACGTCGTAATCTCTGAGCGTAGCCCGAACGCATCGGGAAGGTAGTGTAGTTGGATCAAACCAAACGTCTGACAGAACGTTCCAGAGTCTGGAAAAAGGTCGATCTGGCGGCCGAGTAAAGGATCTTGCGGCCGTGGAATGGATGTCTCGGCCGAAGGATAGATCTTGCGGCCGAGGAATTGATCTCTCAGGGAGATTTTGCTGGCAACAGGTTACTCGGGTGAGGAATTGATGTTATGGCCGTTAGATCGATGTTACGGCCGTCAGATGGATTCTCCTAGGCTTCTGTATTTCTGTCTGAAAGGCTGTATGGCTCTCAATTGGGTCCTCTAAGTGGTTCAAAGTTCTCACCGAAAGTCCTAAGGTTCTCAAGGAAGCAATCAGCAATCACTGTATCCGTTTCATCATCGGGATTGTCCCAAGGTGGGACTTGAAATAATTGTTAGGCCAAATTGGGGTGTCTACATGTAGTCTACACCCCGCTCAGGTACGATGAGTATGGGGGCACTGGTCAGCCTCTTCTTTAGCTCTTGATAAGATTTCTCACAGGTTTCACTCCAATCCAGCTTCACTCCTTTCTGAGTCAGCCTCGTCATTGGCTTGGCGAGGATAGAGAAATCTGGTATGAATCTTCGGTAATATCCCGCCAATCCTAGAAAACTCCTGATTTCAAACACTGAAGTTGGCTGCTTCCAACTCAGTACTGCCTTGACCTTGTCTTCGTCCACTGTTATCCCGTCCTTGGATACAACGTGCCCGAAGAACTTAACCACTTCCAGCCAAAACTCGCATTTGCTTGCCTTGGCATAGAGTTGGTTATCCCGGAGTACTTGTAGTGCTATCCGAAGGTGTTCTTCATGCTCCTCCTTATTGGCGGAGTATATCAATATGTCGTCAATGAACACCACTACAAACTTGTCTAAGTAGGGTTGAAATACTTTGTTCATGAGACACATGAATACTGCTGGAGCGTTCGTCAGTCCAAATGGCATCACTACAAACTCGTAGTGTCCATATCTGGTGCGGAAAGCGGTCTTGGCGATGTCTTCATCCCGGATCCTAAGCTGATGATAGCCTGATCGGAGATCGATTTTCGAGAAGCATGTTGCCCCTCTCAATTGATCAAATAGGTCATCGATCCTAGGCAAAGGGTATCAGTTCTTGATTGTGGCTTGGTTAAGCTTCCTATAGTCAATGCATAAACGGAGCGTTCCTTCCTTCTTCTTCACGAACAGGGCGGGTGCTCCCCAGGGTGAAGTACTAGGCCTAATATATCCTTTGTCCAACAATTCTTGTAGTTGGGTTTTGAGCTCCTTTAGTTCCGCGGGGGCCATTCGGTAAGGTGCCATCGAGATCGGGGCCGTTCCCGGCTGGAGTTCTATAGAGAAGTCTATCTCTCTCTGAGGTGGCAAACCTGGGAGTTCCTCGGGAAAAACATCGGCGTACTCGCAAACGATGTGAGGTAATCCCAATTCCATCCTGTCGGTTTCCTCCATTTGGAGACTGGCTAGCCATCCAAATAGTTGGTTCTGCCACCTCGACCTTTTCGCCGTCGAACTCGTCATCTGCCTACCCCCCTTAAAACGGAAGCGAGTTCCTTCTGGGGTGTAAGCCGTCACCGTCTTCTGGTGACAGTCTATGACTGCACGATGTGCTGATAGCCAATCCATTCCTAGGATTACGTCGAAGTCTGCTATGTCGATCACTCTAAGGTCGCAGGTCAGTCGCAAGTTGGCTACTTCTAATTCGCACCCTCTACACACTAGACTAACAGCTACACTCCCCCCCAACGGTGATAATACATTCGTACAGGCACTTAGGGGTTCTGTTTCTAGTGCTAGAGCAGCTACGCAAGCAGTAGATATAAATGAATGCGATGCACCAGAATCAAACAAGGCTTGCACGCAGGTACTGTACAATAGCAACGTACCTTAGATCACAGAAGGATCCTGCTCTTGTTCCTTCGTCTGTAGTGCGAAGATGTGCCCTCCCGCATTCTACTGTACTCCTACTGGCTACTTCTCTTTATACTGCCCATTCAGCTGCTGTGATGGCCCTCCGGAATTTTGCTTCCCAAATCCGGTATGTCCTGGCTGTGGGGCTCTCTGGCCTCCAAAGCTCCCATTCCTTTCTCTCGGGGGCTGGGGACAGTCACGCCTGTAGTGGCCCATGGCCTGGCAGTTGAAGCATTGGACAAATGCCTTGTTCTGGCCGTTCCTCTGTGGTTCACCACGGTCTGGTGCAGCAGCTTTCCATGCTTGGTTGTTTGAAGGCGGGGTAAAGGGTTTGGTGGGTAGGATCCGTGGTTGTTGTTGGAGGGTTGAGTGCAGATTGGTCCGCCAGCGTTGCCTGTCGCCTTCCTCCATCGGTTCTTGAAGTCATTCTCCTCACTCTCTAGCCGAAGGGCACATTTCACAACACCAGTATAGGTGGTGAAAGCTTGCACCACTACGGCCCTTCGAGCGGTCGTCAGCCCCCACTCGAATCTTCTCGCCTTTTTATCCTCGGTGGATACAGCGTTCGTGGCGTAACGGGACAGCTCCTCGAATTTGGCTGCGTACTGGGTAATGGTCATCGTCCCTTGTTTCAGGTTCATGATGTAACGCCCCCATTTTCGGGTACGTTAAATAAGCATTTTATTGATAAAATCAAATGGAGTCTGGCTCATTATTACATCATCAACCTCACAAGGAGTACATTTATTCAAAAGGGAAGGGAACTAAGGTTCCTAACTACAGCTCCGCCTGCTCTTCCATCCTAGCCAGCTCTTCGGTTCCAAAAGCCTCCAAGGTGTACATCTCACCCTATTCATCTATAAGGTCTGACACATTATACCGGCGTCGCCACCAATATAATATGTCAGGGTCACCAAAGGCAACACCGTGAGCTTAAAAAGCTCAATAGAATAAACCAAACCCACTAACCCTTAACTTACACATAGCAAGTCACATATAACAGCAATGAACCTTACAGATAATGATATCTCCGCAGTACGTGTTTATTCAACAGCTATCAATAATAACACATCCGCATTTTCTATTAACTATCATTGGTGTTCGTGATATCAGAGTTTCTTCTTCGCAGCGTTTCATAAATCGTGTCACCATTTTTCCAAGATAAACCATACCCACAAATCTTTACTTATAACTAGAAGTTCACATAGACAATTACACATGCTCATTCAACAACATAATTAGCAATGACGCAGCCACATTCACTTTCTTATTCACGTTGGTGTCATGATTCTCTGTGTTTCTCCTACGCAACAATTCGTAGACCGTGTCATCCATTTGACTTTACGAAAACAACATTTCGAATATCTTTTCAACACTCGTTACCAATGAGGCTACCAAGTCCGGCTCCATTGGCAACGCACACAATGGGCTACCAAGTCCGGCCACATTGTGGTTTCCGCAATTCATTCAAATCTTGCATTGGCTCCTTCCCGCGGATACCAAGCCATACTACCAATGAGACTACCATGTCCGGCCCCATTGGCAATCTTCTCAATGGGCTACCAAGTCCGGCCACATTGCGGTTTTCGCAAGTCCATACAAAGGGCTACCAAGTCCAGCCACCGTGCAGGTTTTCACATCCACATAATGACTACCACGTCCGGCCATTATGTACTTTCAAAAATATTTTTTCCATCTCAACCACACCCTAGGTGTCAGGTTTCTACCTTCTCGGTTTTTGTGTCTCGTTTGCATGCCATGACTCCGCGATAGTTCATTTCACAATGTAAGTAATCTTGAAACTAAACTAGCAAGATCGTCCAACTCTATATTAGATAGCATGCTCAAATTATCATGTAATCATGCTCAATCACATTAAAGCATAACGCCACATGTACGGACGCCTTTGGAGTGATAAATCACTTATGCTTAAACACATATCAACAAGTAAACACATATCAACAAGGAAGACAAGTAAACACGTATACAAGTCATAATCATTCTAAGATCAAAATACAAATACTTCAGTTTAATCCATTCTAAGATCACAATACGAATACTTAAAGTTAAGCTACGAACATTTTCTTTCAAAATTCATTTTTCTCTTAACATAAGTTTAAAACAACACGTGTTTATTGAAATAAAGGTCATTAATCAACATGTTATTACCACCATTAGTCAAACAAGTACGCATCCAAACATTGTAGGAAATGAATGATCATACGTTTTCTATACTTTAACTAGCCTTATCATAAGCAAACGTAACTAACGTTATACTAGGGAAAAACGAGTAGAGATTAATCTACATATACTTAAGGATAAAGAGTAAGGACACTCTATAATCATTTCAAAATACGCATACAATACGCTATACTTAGAGTTTAGAAAGCATAGGTAAAATCTACATATACTTAGGATAAGGATGTAGGAATGTCCGACCTTGATCCGAAACTAGTCGGGGCCGAATAAGCTAGTTGGAAAATTCTACGGCGATGAAATGCACAAATCTGGACCGAACTTCGGGTGGCAGTAACTCGGTCAATAATTGGCCGAATATGATCGTTCTTGAGTTGAAATTGAAGCTCTAGAAGTGCTCTACAACTTTTGTGAAGGAAGTTGATCCTAGAAAGCACTTTAGGTAGGAAAAATATGGTGATAAAGGAAGGGACAGTTTGCTGTCTGGAATCTGGAAATCCGAATTTTTACTGAACTTCGGATGTCGATATCTTTGTCGTTTCTTGACCGATTAGGGTGGTTCTTGGGTCTAACTTGAAGAGCTCGAAGTGCTCTACAAATTTTCCGGAGGAAGTTTATCCTAGAAACCACTTTAAACAGGAGAACATTGAGGTTTTGTGATGGGCAGTAAGCTGCCTGGAAAAACAGAAATGGTTTCTAGAGAGAAGTTGGAGCAATGTTTGAAGGTGTGAGTTCAAGGCATGAAGTGAGCTTGCTATTTATAGGCCAAGGACTCTCTCTCTCTCCCTCTCTCCCTCATCCGAAATCTCTCTCTCTCTCTCTCCTATCTTTGATTTTTTTCTTATTTAAACACATGAAAGACTAGATTTTGTACCTTGGGAAGATTTGATGGTATTTGGATGGTGTGAGGTGTTGGCCAAAGGACCATGACTAGGCTTAGGAGTACATTTGCACACATCACTCTCTCTTTCTTCCTCTCATCCGAAATTTCTCTCCCTCTCTCTCTCTCTCTCTCTCCATGGTACAATGTACATAAGTACATAGGTGGAAAGGTTTGCAAGATTTTCTTTCCAATCTAGGACAAGTCTAGGTTATTCTATTGGGGTTTTGGTCTTGTCTTGTACCTTGAAAGAGTAAGAAATCTAGGGTTGGTAGTCCTTAGATGATCATGTGCAAGAAAGACTAGATTTTTGGTGGTACATGATGAGGTAGGATGATGGCCAAAGGACCATGACTAGGCTTAAGTGTACACATTGCACACATCACTCTCTCTCTCTTCCTCTCATCCGAAATCTCTCTCTCCCTCTCTCCCTCTCTCTCTTTCTCTCTCCATGGTACAATGTACAAGTACAAAGGTGGAAGATTACAAGGATTCTTCTTCCAATCTTAGGACAAATCTAGGTTATTCTATTGGGGTTTTGGTCTTGTCTTGTACCTTGGAAGAGTAAGAAATTAAGATATTGTTGTCCTTGGTTGAGAAAGAACAAGAACCCTATATTTGGTGGTACAATGGTGATGCAATAGGATGACCAAAGGCTAGATATGGGAGTACACTAGTCACACACATCACACTCTCTCTCCCTCCTCTCAACCGGCCTTTCTCTCTCTCTCTCCCTCCTCTCTCTCTCTCGGCCATTCTCTCTCTCTCTCTCTCTCTCTCTCTTGTACATTGGACACCTAAGCATGAAAGGATAAGGGTTGGTGGATTGAGTTGGAAGAGTAAGGATTTAGTGTAAGAAGATCTAGTACTTAGCAATCTCACTCATGTCATTCTATCTCTCTTCTTTCCTAAGTACAAGTACTTATATATATAGAATTAGGGTTTTTGGTAGAGAAAGAAAAAGGAAGGTACAACCATATCTCTCTCTATCTCTCTCTCTCTCTCTCTCTCTCTCTCTCTTTCCTACCTCCCTCTCTCGGCCTCTCCTTCTCTCTCCTCTCTCAGATTCCCTCTCTTTCTCTCTCCCTCTCTCTCTCTCTCTCCCTCTCTCTCCATGGTACAAGGGACACCTAAGAATGGAAGGACTATGGTTTGGTGGTTGACTTAGAAAGAGTAAGAGATTGTGTTAGGCTTGTAAGAGATTTTGTAAGAAGATCTTAGTACTTGAGTCCACCTCATGTCCTTCCTATTATTCTTCTTTCACTAGTACATGTACATATATATATATACAACTTAGATTTGGTAGAGAAAGAATAAGGGTACAACACATCACTATCTCTCTCTCTCTCTCCTATCCTTCTATCTCTTTCGGCCCCTCTCTCTCTCCCTCTCTCTCTCGGATTCTCTCTCTCTGTACTATCTATATATATAAGTATATAAAATCCCAAGATCATATAAGTACATAAGTACTAATAAACTAATAGGATATGGAAGTACAAAGGAAATAATAAACTAAGGGGGTTTTGGAAGAATAAGGATTTACCTATTTAAACAATTTAATATAACACATGTGTTCTTTCTTAATATTAAATAGGAGTAGGTGTACTAGTGTCCTATTGTAATATTTAGGCATGTACTAGAAGATCTAGGTAGATATCTAGTCAAAATTCTAATTTAAACTAATCTAATTTGACACATGCACTTACTAGAATATAATATAAGGTACTTAGAGAATCCTAGGGTATTAAAATACTAGGTACCATTCTAATTCTTTAATTAGGGAATTCCTTGGGAAATCTAGATATTGAATTAACTAGTAAATCTTAGTACTAGACTATTATCCAATGGGTAATAATTCTCCTAACATTTATGGGCCAATGGATAAAAGATCAAAGGTTGACTTTGGTCAAAAGGGCTCATTTAGGGTTCAAGGGTTCAAACGGTTCAAGGAAGTTCAAAAGGTCTAAGGAAGTTCAAAAGGTCTTCCTAGGGTTTAGGAGAAGTAACTAGATGGATCGCTAGTTAGGGTTTCTCGAAGATTGGTTAAAATCTAACTAGTCTTGCTAAGTAGGATTTCTAGCCAAGAAATGGGATTCTAAGACTTCTTAATATGATAGGAACTTGTCTCTAGAAAATGTCTGTATTGACTGGCGTGACAAAAATTTTATAATCTTGAATTTAGTAACGACGGATTTTTGGGATTTTAAAAGGAATTTTAATGGCATCCAAGTAAAAAAATAAAATTCAAATTTTTAGTGAAATTTTTATTTAACAAAAATCCGGGTCGTTACACATGAACTCTTGTTCCTTGACCAGGCGGAGGGGTGTGGGAAAGTATTTGTCGAGGAATAGGGTTTCGAACCGGGCAAAGGTCATTGTAGCTATGGCATGAGTTGCCTCTATCAATTCCCACCAATAACGGGCTTCTCCCTTAAATTGGTATGCGGCTAGGGCTACATGATCTCCATCCCGGGTGATCTCCAGGGTGTCCAGGATCACCTTGACTTCCTTCAGCCAGGTTTCAGCTACGGTGGGGTTGGTGTCTCCATGGAAAGTAGGTGGTCGGCGTTTGCAAAATTCGTTCATGGCTCGGGTTCGGGTCATAGGTCCATCGTCGCGGTTTCGGTTGTTGGCATTTAAAGCGGTTACTAAAGCTTGCATGACTTGGGTTAGGTTAGGGTTCGCGTTAGAGGATTTCCAGTTTCGTATCCTAAACCGTTGCGTCGGTTCACCATCTACGAGTAAAAATTGTATAGGGGAGGTTTAGTCTATTAAACGATTGGTTTTCTCCCTAAGGTTGAAAGTAGAAATTAAGAACAGCATGCACTAAATTCTTTAAAACGAAACGGACCTTTTCATAGATAAACAGAGGATTACAACTTAGCATAGAATTCTACTACAAAATAAGACATAGAACAAGATTCCCTAATACAAGTTGGAAATGAACCTACACATTCTTATTCTACGATCCTACAGCTTACAAAGCTTTATTCTACTACGGGGTTAGGCTACGAGTGCCACAGGCGTAGCTACACTTCTGGAATCTTATTCTAGTGGGGTGGGGTGAGTCCAAAGTATTAGCGGAGCCACTTCGTATAGTTGATTTCAGCAACGGTTTCCTCCCTAAACAGGCGATCACGTTCTTGTGCCATCATCTCCTCCATCGTAAGG
Source organism: Rhododendron griersonianum (assembly GCA_018127125.1). Lineage (NCBI taxonomy): Eukaryota > Viridiplantae > Streptophyta > Magnoliopsida > Ericales > Ericaceae > Rhododendron > Rhododendron griersonianum. The sequence goes on from CM030800.1 coordinate 24,847,847, forward strand.
ACGGGTGGTTCCTCCAATGGCTCCATGTAGAAATGGGGAAAATTCAGCATTGCAGCCCTCAGTTCCGGGTCAGACATAAGGTAGTCAAGTGGTTGCTCGTAGTTCTGCACAGGTGGGGCAGGGATGGGAGTAGGCGGGGTGTTCTCGGGAATGGCAACGGGTGGGGGTGTCTCCTAAGTGATTGGAACTTCATAGAGTTCCATGTCGTCTACGGATGGAAGTGTTGGTCCGGGGTATTCTGGTGCCAGTAGTGATTGGTATTGGGTCAGGGCTCGTGGGTTGAAGGGTGGTTGTCCTCCTCGGCCTCGGCGTGACATCTATAACAATAGAAGAGTTATATTGTAGACTTAATTGGGTGAGGCGGAAATCTCGTACGGGTAAACACACGTAATAGATACAAGTAATAACAGTGGTCATAGAAAATACACGATTTCATTACTCAAACGAAACAAGTACATCATAGATGGCTTATATCAGCCCAAGCTCCTACCACAGATATATACAATACTAGTCCTACTGATGACATGTCTTCCTTCCTTAGCTATATTACAACAAAAGTTCTACTTATGACATGTCTTTCTAATGGATTTAGAAGATGGATGGGAAGTGGGCCTTGTATGAGCCTATGTCGGTTTCAAAGGGTGGCGGTGGTACGTCTCCAGGGTCGGTGTTGAAATCCATGAAGTCTTCCTTCCAAATCTCTATCTCCTCAGCATCAGACAGCTCTTCATCGTCAGACGGTTCCTCATCGTCAGACGGTAAGTCTGGATTTGGCCCATACATTAAGTGCTCCAAATCGGCCTCGTTTTCAGGTGGGTCGCTGAATTCCATGGGTTCTTCTTCGGGATCTTCTTCAGGATCCTCCTCAGGGTCTTCCTCTAGAGGTGGGTTAAGAAAAGGTTCTATTTGGACTAGGGTAGGTATTGCGTCAGTATCATTTTCTTCCTCAAAGTCGGGATCGGGTAAGGCACCGTGCTCATGGTAGTATAGGGTGACGTATGGGAAAGCATGGGGAAAATAGGGATCTTCCACCAGTTGGTTAGTCATGACTCTCAGGGTGGTTGTGAGTTGGCGAACTTCTCGCAACAGGTGGTATTGATAAGGGTCTGGTTGCTCCATCTACAAGGAAAGTTTTAACCTCAATTAGTAATACTTTTAAGACAAAGTTTTATTCATACTAAGGAACTTGGATTATTCAACTCCACATTCGTTTCTTGATTTAAGTCATCATCCAATTGTTCGGGAATTCCCAGCTCGGTGGTATTGCCAGTTCCACACCTTGTTTCAATCCGAAGATTGTCTCGACAGAATTCCACCCAATTTGGGACGGTAAACTTAAACTCAATTCACGTTTGTGCAATGGTCAAACTATCTTATGGTTCTACCCATGGCCGAGGTTTTGAGCCTAGAGCTCTGATACCACGTTGTAACGCCCCCAAAATTCAGGTACGTTAAAGGGATAATTTTATTGAAAGGTCAATAGAGTCAAGCTCATTATTACATCATATATAATTCTTACAAAAGTACTTTTATTCAATAAGGGTAGGGTACTAGGGTTCCTATCGACTACTTTTCATGTTCCTCCATTCTTGCCAGTTCTTCGGCTCCAAAGGCTTCCAAAGTGTAGAGTTCACCCTGTTCATCTATGAGGTCTGACACATTATACCGGCGTCGCCACCAATATAATATGTCAGGGTCACCAAAGGTAACACCGTGAGCCATAACGCTCAATAGAGAAATCCATACCCACTAACCCTTAACTTACACAAACAGTCATACAGATAATGATATCAAGACAATACAAGTTACACAAGTAATGAAACGTACTCAATCAATAACATAACCATGTTTTCTATTAACTAGCGTAAGTGTCCGTGTTATCAGAGTTTCTCCTACGCAGCGTTTCGTAGACCGTGTCACAATTTCACTTTTCTTTTACCCATTTAACATTCTGAAAATCATTTTAACACACCCAACCTCGATTCCGCCGCGTCGGGTTCTCGAGTATCCTCACAATGGTTCCGCCGCGCCGGGTTCCCATTGGCACACAAAAACTTGCATTGGCTCCTCTCCACGGATAACCAAGCTACACACCCAACCTCGATTCCGCTGCGCCGGGTTCTCGAGTATCCTCACAATGGTTCCGCCGCGCCAGGTTCCCATTGGCACACACACACACACACATAATGACTCCCACATTGGTCATTATGTAATTTCAAAAATATTTTACGCACACATACCACACAATGGGCAAGTTCGGCCACATTGCAGTTTTCAAAAACACACCTTGTTTAACACACCCTAGGTGTCATGTTTCTACTTTCTCGTTTTCGTGTCTCGTATTCATGCATAGACTCCGCGGCAGTAAGTATTGACTCTTTGAGATTTAACTAGCAAGATCATCCAACTCTATATTACTTAGCATGCTCATTCTAATCATACGCGAACATTTAGCACATAAACTAAAGCATAGTGCCACATGGACGGACACCTTTGGAGTGGTAAACCACTTATGCTTTATCAACAACAAGTAGTCAAGCAATCATACAACAGCTCATCACCATCCTTATGTTGAAACTAAGCGATTAATTCCTATCTTTTTTAAAAAGTTGTTCTTTCTTTCTTTTAAGGAAGTTCAAAATAGCATATGTTTATTAAGGATAAAGTTCATTAATCCACATGCTCATACTTCAAAATAAATTACATATACTTAGGGAATAAGTAAGGATATTCTACATATACATGGGGAAAAGTAGATATAGAATCTACCGTTCTTCTTGGCGGTAGGTCGATCTAAGGGATTGGTCGTCGGTTTTGGTGGATCGGCGGCGTAACGGCTCCGGATTGCTTCGAAAGGAAGAGAGATGGATGTTCTCTTCCTAGAAACAACTTTGCTAACTAAACTAGACTACTTTAGAGATCTAGGGGTGGTTTTGGAAGTGGTTTGGTGGTTGCCCTTCAAGAACAAGGAAGAACTTTCAAGAACAACAAAGAACAAGCAAGAACATTATGCTTTCTAGAGAGAGAAGTTGTGGAATGAAAGGTGTGAGTTGAATGGTGAGAATGGGGTGCTATTTATAGGCAAAGTCTTGGCTCTCTCTCTCCCTCTCCTTGGCCGGCCCTCTCTCTCTCTCTTGTCCTTTGGATTTTGCTCCATGACTTGTCATTTCAAGCATGCCAAGGCCTTGTCATCTCCAACTTTTTAGGCTTAGGGCTAAAATCCTAGGTTATCATGGAAGGCTCAAGGTCTTGTCTTGTCTAGAATTGGTTGGCTTGTAATCCTTAGGGCTTGCTTTGTTTAGGTCTCTAAAATCGACGCACACTCTGATCTTTCCGTCCTTTTTGGGGATGGGCACGATGTTTGCAACCCAAGTGGGGTATGCAGTTACTATTAGAAAACCTGCGTTGATTTGCTTTGTGAGTTCCTCTTTTATCTTTAATACCCAATCGGGCCGCATTTTCCTCAGTTTCTGCTTAACGGGTTTTGCATCGGGATAGAGGGGGATTCTGTGCTTGACGATCTCTGGGTCGATTCCGGGCATATCCGCATGGGACAGCAAAAACTTCTTTGAATTCTTTTAATAAATCGGTGAGCTCTTGAAGCTCATCGAGAGACAACCCGGAATCGACCTGAACCAATCGAGGGTTCTCCTCATCACCCACGTTTATTGAGATTATTTCTTCTTTTAGAGGCTGAGCATGCCTTTCGTTTTCACGCTCGATGAGGGAACGGATTTCCTTGGGAATGTCCCCATCGAAATCTATTCCTTCATCGTCGGGATGTACACAATTTATTTCAAAGTCCGGCAAGTAAGCAAAGGCATCATTCATTTCATTGATAGGCTCCACGGAGGGAGGGAATACAGTAGTGGACTCAAATTCGAAGTAAAAGCTACGGCGGGGAGGGCCAATAGGCACAAGCTCCGACTCACCACTAGACGAAAAGTCAGTGTCAGACTCAGATTCAGTGTTAGTGTCAGTGTCGTGAGCGCGTTTCACAAGTGGTACAAAAGTGTTATTTTCATATGTGCCTACAGCGTCCACAATGAGCTTAAAGGGGTCTTTTATCTCTTCTTCTCCTCCCAGCATCAGCACAACAGCGTCCTCTATCATACCCTCCGGTTCTTCACTCCCAAACAGAGATTGGAGACTACCTAAATCAAAAGCGTTGATCCAGTCCATTTCTAGCACCTTAGACAGCTCATCCATTTTTCCAATTTCATCATCATTATCCCAGGTGTCGTTGGCAAAGATTTCAAACCCAGGATATTTCACCTTTGTCTCAACATCCACAAAAGGCTCAGGCTCTCCTTGATACGGCGCTTCATTCTCCTTCAGCTTCATTTCGGCTGCATGAGCTCGGGCGCGGTTGCGCCACCTTTTTGCGGGATCACTCTTCTTGAGCACGTAACCCAAGCCAAAGCGTTCATTGCTCCCAGGGAAATGAGGGAACTCGGAGACTCCTTGCCCATAGAGTCCCAAGCCCATGCCTGGTAGGTAATTCATTCGCCTCATGATTTCCAACGCCGCAGAGCTCACCAAGAAACCATCGTCAGCCCGGATGGTGCAAACCTTTGAGGTCATGACAGCAAACCCCCCCATGGCTATGTCTTCTTCTCCGTGCATGATTTCCAGCAGTGGGGAGTTGTCTTCGGAGTGAGACCGGATGCCAGAGTCTCCATGAATAATGAGAGTTCCAGAATCCAACACTAAGATGAGTTTCTGGTGTAGCGTAGAGGGTACCCCCATGACATCGAAACGGTGCAGCCACGGCCTCCCCAGCAGGAGGTTGAATGAGGCGGGGATTTCCAAGACGCAAAACTCCACAGTGGTCTTGAACTTTTCGGTCACCAATTCCAAGTTAACCGTTCCTATGACATCACGACGTGTGTTATCATAAGCGCGGACACCCAGAGTCGATGGCGCAAAGTCCTTGTTTTTTAGGCCAAGACAGTAAGCAGTGCGGAGAGGGCACACATTGATGGCCGAGCCATTGTCTATGAGTATTGCAGGGACCTACTTGCCCAGGCATTTCATGGTGACATGAAGGGGCTTGTTATGGTCAGCTCCCTTGGGTGGTAGGTCTTTCTCGGTGAAGGACAAGGTGTGTTGGGTAAAGTTTGGGGTTATGAGGGCGATTAGGGTTTCCGGGGCTATGTCGGAAGGGACTTCAAATTTGGAGAGAGTATTGACGAGCCTCCGGCGGTGCTCGCGGGATGCTGCCAACACTCGTCACATGGACATATGGGCAGGGGTTTCGTGGAGTTGCTGGATGATAGGGTCGGTGCTGGCAATTGGGTTTCGCTGCTGAGAGACACTAAGGTTTGAGTTGACGAATGGGTTAAGGTTGATGGATGGGTTAGGTTGGAACGGAGGGTTAGGGCTAGTGGAGTTTGAGGGGTTATTTTGTGGAACAGGTGGGATAGGGGTGTTTGGGTTTGCGGAGTTGACAGGGTTTACGGGAATGCCAGGGTTATTTTGTTGTAGTGGAGGTGCTCGGGATGAGCTTCCCTGCTGGAGGTTGGTGGGCTGGTATACCCTACCGCTCCTGGTAAGATTACTAATTGTCTTGGGGGCAGGTTCCTGCCAAGAATCTTCCCAGAAGTTAGAGAGATCAGTATTAGCCTTGCGCTTTCCTTTGTCAAGCTTTGTCTTCTCAAGAGTGTCATTGAGAAGTTCCATTTCCAGAGCATTCCATATGTTCTCCTCTTCTAGCAAGTTCCAAAAGTTAACGTGGTTGTTGTTAACTTGTAGGGACCCTTCATCTATCATAGCCTTATTGACGGTTAGTTCTTCACCGTCCACCCATACGTTTACCAATTCAGTCTTGCCCTAGAGGTCTTCAGGATCTAGCACGCAAATATTGGGTTCATCGGGAATCTCAACTATCGGCTGAGGGAAAAACTCATCAATAATATGCTCATGCGGACAGAAGGCATGATCCATCACATAGTCAAGGACGTCGGAGTTTCTGGTGAGATTGACAATGGTTGTGACAGAGAGTCCCGAGAACATGCGAGGGTTCATCAAGTCCATTCCTTGCTCTACTTCCTCTTCTCGAAAGAGGTATGCCAAAGATGTCTCGTCCAAAGGGTCGGAGTCGTCTATCCAATGCCACCCTTTGGGCTCGGGCTCCCACTCCCATTCGTCCTCTTCTTCGACCGGTTCAGGCTCCATGAATAGAGCAAACAGCGAGTACCCATCCATGGGATCCACCATCATCTTTTCCCAATCTTGCCTCCAATTACCTTGTTCCAACTCTTCTACCTGGTGAGAGTCGAGCGCCACAGGCCACACTCCAGTGATAAGAGCCCGATGTTCTACTGCGAAGAAGTCGTTTGCTAGGTCATCCCATCTCCTTTGGAAATCCCATTCCACAGTTTCTAGTGCTCAGACAGCATCCTCGGCTGGTAATTCGACAATCGGTTTGGGTTGGGTAGCAGGAATGATGTAAAGGCTTGGGTTAAAGGGGTTGCTTAGGGAAATGTGATTGATGCAGGAGTTTGAGTGTTTTGGGAGTGGGTTGGAGACGGTATTGGGTTTTTGTGGAGGAGTAGGAAGGGTCTTATTATCGATAAGGTCTTGGATGGCGTAGCGAAGGCGGAAACAGTTGTTGGTCGGGTGGCCTACGTTTTGGTGATAGGCGCAGTAGGCGTTGGGATTATGGGAAGCAGGGAGTTTTTGTGGAAGTGGGGTGGGAGCAAGTGGTTTGAGGAGATCACTTTCGACCAATTTCTCAAACACTGCAGAGAGAGGTGCTGAGAATTGGGCGAAAACACGGGGTTGGGATCGAGGTTGACTGGTTTGGGTTACGATCTGGTTGACAGGTTCGGCTTGGGTCATGCTCGAGGAGGTGTTTGGAAGGTGAGTGAAGTTGGAGTTTTCGAACAGCGTGCTGTTGTTACCAGAGTAGACTTTCTTGGCTTTAGGTGCAGGTTCGGGCTTGTCGAGGATTCCCAGCTGAATTGCTTCTTCGACGGCCAAGCCTGTGTCGAAGAACGTTTTGAAGTCCGAACATGCCTGTGCCATGACCATGTGTTTAGCCAATGTCGGCTGCAGATTCCGTACTATCAATCGGATTTGGTCCTTGTCTGATGGCCTGTCCTTCATCTGAGCTGCCTTTGCCCTCCACTGCTTCACAAAATCCGCGAAGGATTCTTTGGCCTCCATCTTAGTGGATTCCAGCTCACGCGTGGTCACTTCGAGCTGGATGTTGTAGCCGTATTGTGAGACAAAGGCTGCGCAAATATCCTCCCAGGACCTTTTTCTTGTTCCATCCAGTGTGGTAAACCAATGGAGGGCATGCCCTACAAGCGTCTGAGCGAACATCTGAGCCATAACATATTTCTCCACGCCCCACATGGAAAGGGCACCTATGTAACTGGTTAAATGCGCCTTCGGATCCCTAGTCCCATCGAATTTTGCAAAATCAATGGGTTTGAACTTTTTCGGGAGCTTGGCATTGGGGAAAAGGCACAGCTTGCTGATGTCAAAGCCCGTTGCAACAATCTTCTCATTCCTTGCCACAGATTGTTCCAACTGGGTAATTTTGGCCAGGATAGCTGTCATTTCCGGGTTTTGAGGGTTTTCATCTTCAAGGGGTGGTTGCTCCAAATTAGGATTTGGATTGGGATTGGGATTGGGATTGGGATTTGGTAGTTGTGGACACCTCCCAAGCGGGGCATCGCCATACAGATTGATTGTTTGTTTGCTCGATTGGTTGCTTGCTTCGTAAACCAAGATCGTGGACATTCCCATGGCTAGGAACATCACCACACGATAGCAGTTATCATCAAAACAGAGTCGCCACCCAGTTTATTAAAACTAGGAAAATAGATAGAGATTCTGGGCACGGGAGCCAAAAGTACAATAAGGGGAAGGTGTTAGGCACCCCTCTTTGCCCAGTCGTGAGACTGGCCCATAATCATTCAACATAAGACATATACATGCTTTGTTTAATTCTAACACGTAGTTTGTTTTTAACCTTTAAGCAGTAAAGGGTGAGCCAATGCGATAAATAAAGCATGCATCAGAAAAGCAGAACAAACAAAGCTGTCCCAGGGTAATGGATCCTGCGGCCGGTGAATGGATGTCACGGCCGAGGGATCCTCCTGGTTTGAATGTATCGGCCGGGGGATCGAAGCCCCGGTCGATGTTCTTCTTCACACCAGACAGAAACGTTAGTAAATAATCAAAACGCTAAGATTATGATTACTGGCAGAAAATAAGACAAACCAGAGGCCGTTGGGCCTCACCACCTTGATCCCTCAGTTGTTTGATTGCTTCGGATTGGGTGTGATTGACTGATTGCTCCACAAAAAACCCTAGGGTTAGGGTTTGAACTTCGAGGTTTGATCGTCGGATTGATGGCTGCCTTCAGGAGGTTAGGGCTTTTGAAGAGAGGGTTTGGGGGAGTATTTTGACAGAGTATCGGAGCTTGAGAGAGTGTATTCACCTATGAATTTCGTGTGTTTATTTTCGGAGTCCAAAGGCCCTTTATATAGGGAATTGGTGACTCACTCCGGCCAATCAAATGGCCCGATTGCAATTGCAATTGCAATGCAATTCGAACTCTTCGTCGCAATCTCTGAACGTGGCCCGAACGCATCGGGAAGGTAGTGTAGTTGGATCAAACGTCTGACAGAACGTTCCAGAGTCTGGAAAAAGGACGATCTGGCGGCCGAGTAATGGATAACACGGCCGAGGAATTGATGTTGCGGCCGAAGGATGGATCTTGCGGCCGAGGGATTGATCTCTCAGGGAGATTTTCTAGCAACAGGTTGCTCGGATGAGGAAATGATGTTAAGGCCGTTAGATCGATGTTACGGCCGACAGATGGATTCTCCTAGGCATCTGTATTTTCTATCTGAAAGGCTGTATGGCTCTGATTGGGTCCTCTAAGTGGCTCAAAGTTCTTACTGAAAGTCCTAAGGTTCTCGAGAAGGCAATCAGCAATCACTGTATCCATTTCATCATCGGGATGGTCCCCAAGGTGGGACTTGAAATAATCGTTAGGCCAAATTGGGGTGTCTACAGTAGTCGTCGCGCAACTCCAGTTATCATGAGCATGAGTTGGGCGATTTGGTTGTCGGTTCGTTCTCCCAGCCGTCGGATGGCCTCCCTGATCTCCCCCATCTCTCCCACCGGGTTTTCTCCATTCGGGTTTTCTGGGTTGGGATTTGGGTTTGGATTGGGATTTGGGTTTCCAGCCGGTTGTGCCATTTCCACCCGCAAGTCCAAAATGCCAACAGGATCTGCTTGAGGTTCGAGCCATTCCAATCTCTGTCCAAGAGGTCTAGCCCAAGAGGGTATGATATTCTTCTTTCTTGGCCCAATCGTTCAGAACTGATAGCAAAGCAAAAACTATGCTCAGACGCGATCCTGCTTGCATTTTATGGAATTTGTGCATAGTTTTTTAGAAAATGTGTGCATCATCGTCACCGTCATCGACTCTGATTTTTCAAGAATGGTTGAATATCCTTTATGGGAGGTTGCCTTGATCCTCAGAGGTAGGAGTGGGAGGACTGCCCGCAGCGCCTCCACTACTGCCCACGGCGCCACCACCGCTGCCCGTAGCCCCCCTCTCGTCGCCAGCAACACCCCCGCCACTGCCAGAGACAACCCCGCTGCCGCCAACATCTCCTACCGCCACCACTTCATCACTAGACCCCACCGCGCCCTCTCCCGCCACCGCCGTGGGACCCTCCGTAACCCCCTCGTTACTGGGCTCAGCCCCAGCGCCACCACCAACCGCCGTGCTCTCCTCCCCCCATATTCTTCCCCTCTGCTTGATCCGAACCTCTTGGAATACCACGGCCCACCAGGCGATGGTCAAGAGGTCGAGGTCGTGGATCTCGTTCATGGCTGAAGGATGAGAGAATCGCGTGAGAGAGAGAGAATCGCGTGAGAGAGAGGGAATTGTGCAGAAAGAGAAGTCGATTTGAGAGAGGAGTCGATCGACTGTGTGGCTTCTGGTTCTCGAGCGCTTGAGAACCAGGTTTCAAACCCCCAAATCGAGGAAGGAAGATGAAAGAGTGGCGGGCCCCAGTAGTGGTCCCGAGCGCTCGGGACCACTCTCGAGCGCTCGAGAGTGTTCCCAAGCGCTCAGCTCTGTCTTGGCCGTCGTGCCAGGTTCTTGCCCCCCGTGCATTTCTCATTCCTGAAATTCTCTTTTCTTGCAAAAATCATTTACAAAATCAATCTCAGTCCTGAATAGTTATTCGTATCGAGATTGAGCAATCGGTAGCAGTCCATTTGTTAATTTGTTTCTAGTCACACTTAAATGATTGAGCGCTTTACCCAATGGTCGATAAAAAAATAATCTTAAACACTTTTACGCAACGGTCGATGCATTATTATTGTTTTGTCCGCTGAACAGAGTAACAAGTGAATCCTTCTTGCATTCGTTTTTATCAAAGTGTTGTCGATTCTTTCTCGTGCATGCATTACACGTGTTTACATTTGCCCCAAAGAACTACGCTGGTCTGATCCCTACAAACGGGGTACGTAGGCAGTCTGAAGAGACGCGACCTCATGCATCGAATGCTTGTATGCTTTCTACTCGCGTTTGATTTTTGAATTGAGGATTCGATTTGGCTCGAATTGGGTTGTCTCAATCTTTGGAGGGCACTCGTATCCAGACATGATGCCGAGCGTCACCCAAAGAGGGGCAACTGTAGACACCCCAATTTGGACTACTCAAATTTCCTTGATTTGTGGCCCGGAGGCTCCCCGATGATGAGCTCGGATTAAAACAAGCCTAGGACCGATCGAGACCATGCTTCCTGGAAGACTTTAAAGAGTAAAATAAAAGGTGCAAAATCAGTTTCAAGCGCTCAGGAGTATTCCCAAGCGCTCAAAAACATTTTTCAAAACCTTGGACCAGACTCACTCTCGAGCGCTCGAGAGTAGTGGTCCCAAGCGCTCGAGAACACTCCCGAGCGCTCGAGACCTCTGTCGCTACCCAATGGGTGAAAAAGGTTCCCCACTATCCATGCAATCCATCATTGCAGCCGGCTGGTCCAGGATTTTCTCCGGGCAACACTCCACCTCAGTCAGAGGGAGTCAGACCTGGAGATTTTCCCTCCAAACAAAAGATTTCATTTCATTTCATTTTTCAAATAAAAACCTTGGGTTATATTTGCTATATATATAGCCTTTGATCAGTGGAGAAAAGGGGACGAAAAATCTCTCTCTCTAACCTTCTACCTCTCTGGTCAAACAACTCTTCAAATCTTCAAACCTCTAGGCAAAGTTTTGCTTTTGAAACTCAAAAAAGGATCTTCAAAACACATTGAAAAAGATCCAAGTATCAAAAAAATGCAAGGACTTCAGGGTAGTTTCAAGCTCTAATCTCTGATACTTCCCTTCATTCCCCACCTCTCAAAGTGATTTCAAGAAGCAAAGTCTCACCAAAGGTAGAAACACTTCTATTTATTGGTTCAAATCAAAGGGTTGTTCTTCCTTTCTGAGGGAGGTCTCCCAGCCCACCTCAGTCTTTAATACTGAGTGTGTGGTTGGAAGACCTTAGTGAAAAACAAGAGCAAAGGGGCATAAAAATGTTTTCTGTACTAACTCACTGGAAGCACTCCCGAGCGCTCGAGAGTGTCTCCAGTCCCATTTTCCCTTTTTATTGACACTTTGGTAGACATGCATAAGGAATGAAGTGTGATCTTAAATAAAATAGTCCTTTTGAAGCATATTGATGTTTGTGATTTGTTGCTTCAAAACAGAAACCTTTTTGTTCAAAAGCTCATGCAAAAGTGGCTTGCTCAGATGTCAAAAAGGGAAATTTTTAATCTTCAAAGGCATATATCTGAAGCATCAATGTGCGTAAACAGGCTTGCCATTTGTTCAAAATCATTTCAGGGCTTGACTCACTTCCGAGCGCTCGGGACTGTCTCAGAGTGCACGGGAGTGTTTGCATGCAATCACCTTCACTTTCTTTCCAGTCTTGCCATTTTCTTGTCTTTGCATGTCCATGCATGTGCTTATTTGCTCTTCCAGATTGTGGATCCGCTCTTGTAAAGGCAAGGAAGTAGGACTTGGAAGGCTGAGATTCAGCTTTAGCTTGCCAAGTCCCTTCCTGAGCCTGTTAAACGTTTAAAATTATTTTATTTTACAGTCTCTAGCATGGTATTCTTTTTGTACTAACAAGATTTGCAGGTTGGGACATCGGCACTCCCAAGCGCTTGGAAGCATTCCCGACCGCTCGGGAGTGAAGTCATAAGCAGATTCTCAGTTTTCTATTATTTTGTATTACATTGTCATTTCCATCGTCTCATGTACACATGCACCAGCATACACGTTTATTTGGTATACCTGTGGATACATGCTACATGCCTAATGAAACAAAACCCTTTTGAAAATTCCCACAAACGTTTAGTAGAGACCGATCTCATATCGGGCGAGGGGGGTGCCGTAAAACCCTTCCCCCCTCGTAACGTGGCTTCCGAACCTCAAAGCAAATCTCTGGTTTTCGATTCAAATCAATCATTTTCAAATCAAAACGGTTTCTTGGATGGCTAACCTTAAATCCGGGTGGCGACTCTTCAAATTTTTCGATTCGATTCAAAAACCGTGTTTTTCGGGCCGCCCCGATCCACCCGGGGCTGTGGTAGCCCACAATGGTCTTTAAGCAAAATGAGTTCAAAATGAGAATGCAAAAAGAAGGTGTTCCCCTCTTTCTGCCTTTTGCACGGAAAAGCTCGAAACGGAAAAATCATTTTGGTAAAAGCCATTTTGCCGACAGGGTGCCAAACACCCGAAAGCCAAAATGAGAAATGGAAAAGTGAAAAAATGGGCGCCCAATACAACTCAAAATAACGTATAAATACATAAATTAGTTTAACTAATGGGATCGATCTTGATGTATATGTCTTATTTTTCTTTATTGTTCATCTTCTTTATTTTCATTCATTACAACTGGACAAATTCGGTATATGGGCTTTTATGTTACTTGATTTTACCAGTCAAAAAAATAAAGAATTAGTATAAGTCTAGAACAACAATTAGGGAAAGGCATACCTACAACTTAAATTTCACCAAAATTACTTAGAATTTTCAAAATCTCTTCTCCTCCGTCGCTATTTTCTCGAAATTGCCTTTGAAGTCTTAACAATTGGGGATGATTGTGCCAAGAGAGAGAGGGGGGATTTGGTGTGCCATTGAGATTTTAGGGCAAAAAAAAATAAAACTATAAAACACTAAACCCATCTAACGAAAGGTGGAATTTTATTACTTGAATATTCACAATATTAACCCTATAGTTCTATTTTTTTGTTATATTTTAGCTCTTAGTCTTTAGTAATTAATGTTAGTATCCTCGTATTTCAAATATTACTTTTTTTTTTCAAAATTCTACACAGGGATTAGCCTATATACTTTCATAGGAATTTTTTTTTTACATATAATAGTAGTGTTTCTTTTTCTTCTTGTAGAGGCGACCGCCCCTCCCTGGCTCCATCCATGTTTGTCCAAGTTGTTTAGGCTCTTAATCTTGCCCTTGATGATGTTCGGTCTTCAAAATGTATTTTCACTTGAATAAAATTCCGCCCTTTTCCGTGTCAAAAAAAACTAGTACATCAAGTTCTAGAGAAATATACTCCCCGTCCCAAATTGCTAGGTCTTATTTCTTTTTTGAATGTCTCAAAGTGCAACATGTAATCTTTTACCTTTCTTTTTACATTTAAGTGTCATGTCAACAAAACAATAAATCAGGGCAAATTAGGAAAACCGATGGCAGTTAAATGCTTCATCACTGTGCCCATAAAGTCTCTTCTCCTTCAACCCATAGAGCCTGAACAGTTTTGCTACACTCTTAAACACTTCTACATACAAACACGCAAACTTTCTCACATATAATATAATGTGTTGCCCACGTAAATTGCAAACGCATAATGTGCGTGGGACCCACACTTGAGAGCTTGTGAGTGTGTTTTAGGATGTAGATTTAGGGGGTGTTTGGAAGCTTACTTTTTGGCTTTTCATTTTCAGCTTTTTGGCTTTCTGGCTTTTTGGATTATGGTCAGAATGTGTTTTGGAGAATGAAGGAGTGTTTGGGGATATGTGCAGAATATATTTTGAAACAATAGTAGTGTTTGGGAGATATTAGATGAAAATGAATTATGAGTTGATTTTTTACTATGTTACCCCTGCCCATGTCATAAAATCCTGTTAATTAAAAACCACCTTTCTCTTCCTCTCTCTCTACAAATCGAAGAACCCATCTGGACCTATTTTGCCGTCAAATGTCAAACCCATCTATTTCTATACTGAAATCAAATCTCATACCCATCTTCTATACTGAAATCTCAAACCTCATACCCATCTTCTATTTTGAAATCAAATATTCCCAAACCCATCTTCTATTTTTCCGTTGTCGTCGCTGTGGAGTTCGATTTTTCCGTTGTACTCGAGTTTGATTTGCCATCATGGTGATCAAGTCGAGGAGTTCAATTTTGCTGTAGTTGTCGTCGGAAAGTTTGGAAGTGGGGTTTCTTGTTCAGAGCTGTAGTTGCTGCGTAGGGAGTGATGAGAGAGAGAAACGAAAGACCAACGAAAAATCTCATAAATAATTAAAATTACTTTTAATGGTAGATCGATAATAAGGGGTAATATTGAAGATCTCACAAAATGTTACAGGGAGATATGCATTAGCTGTACAAATTGAGATGGAGGGACTGGTCTCTGGTATGTGAGAACTGGTGTGAGGTGAAAAGTCAGTTGACAGCTAACGTTCAAAACGATGGCAAAGTGGGAATTATCCCAAAAGAGAGAGGGTAGATTTGTCTTTCTGCCATGGCTAGATTTCAAAATGGAAAAATAGGAATTGAAAAAGCTCATAAACACAGATTCTCCGTTTTGTTCTAGAAACAAGAAATTGGAAAATTCATTTTACCCAAAACCCATTTTCCCTTTAACTGCCAAACACCCAAAATCCAAAAATTAGAATTAAAAAAATGTAAAAACAGGCCATCCAAAAACCCCCTTATTGGAGTCTCAATTCTTCTTGTGCTATGCGAGAAAAGTCAACCCAACTTTTAACTGAGACATCGGTGTCACACCCTATTTGTTTTGGGTGTTGAGGAAGATTTTTAAGAATAGTGAAAGGAGAAATATAGATAGAAAAAATTTATTAAGGACCGTGTGCAAGAATTTTGAGGCTCCAAAAACAAGCCCACATTCTACATTTGACAAATCTTCTTCAGTAGCGGTCATATGTTTCTTACACTTCTTAATCAAACAGTACCCTCTCGTTCCTTTATTAGGCCAGAAAAAATCCCAATCCCAAATACTTTTCCACACCAGAATTTTGACAATAACAAAAAAAATCTTAATAACGGAATTGAAAATTTATTTTCAAGGACGTGATCACATAATCCACTCCCATGGCCCATCTCTCTCTCTCTCTCAAATACTTTTCCAAACCAAACACCCTCTCGTTTCCTGTACCAAGGAACACTACAATTCAATCCAATTGATACAATACGGCCTCATTGACTCACTTCCAAGTTGTCGGAGCTTCGGCCATGGATAATTTTGCCAATCTCCCCTCTCCACCGCTCATTTCTTCGATAACCCTCTCCCAGTCTCCATTCTTATAACAAAAAATTGAAACTCCCGAAATCCTTCCCAGGTGCTCCACAATGGCTAATTTGCCCCATAAAATACCCGGAAAGGCTCTCTTTGTTTACTCGATGTGCTTGCTCAGCCTCATCCCAACAACCAAAGCTGACCCAACTTTCCGATCCAAAGACTGCAACTCCAATGCGCCCAACGACCTGGCCGTCTGCCCCTCCAACCAGACCAACCCGGACGTATGTAGGGACTGTATTGATTACGCTTCCAGAGATGCAGTCGTACGGTGCCCCGGGTCGAAGCTGGTCTCGATCGTGTATGACGAGTGCACAGTGAGGTACTCCAACGTGTCCGCCCCAACAATCAAAGGAGCTGACCCAACTTTCTTATACACAGAATGCCCAAACGCAACCCTCAGCACAACCAGCACCTACGCCACCAACAGCACCTACCATACAAACCTCAAGACCCTATTATCCGGCCTATCCTCCAACTCCAACTCGTCCATCGGCTTTTACAACTTCACAGCCGGCAGCAGCTCCCCAGATGTCGCCTACGGCCTCTTCATCTGCCGGGGCGATGTCTCTGCCGCCGTGTGTCGAGACTGCGTCGCTTACGCTGCCGGAGATGTAGTCAAACAGTGCCCCAGGTCGAAGCAGGTCACGATCTGGTACGACGAGTGCATCCTGAGGTACTCCAACGTGTCCTCCTTCTCCACTTTGGACACTTCGTTCAGGCTAATTTTGAGAAATCCGCAGAACGTGACGAATTCGACCAGTTTTAGGGACGCTTTGGGAGAGGTATGCAAAAGGCAAACTCTTTTATTCAGACCTCTTTTGGTTTGTTTCGTTTTTGTTTTGCCTTTATTTTTGAAGTATAACTCTTTCATACAAACTAAGGATTATTACTCCCTCCTATGATTTAAAATGAATGCAAAATCTGTTTCGATGGATTCTCGATCCCTGTTAAATTTCTTTCGAAATATACAAACTGTCTTTTCAAAATTAGGACAATCAGATACAAATAAATGTTTGATCGAATCATATTTCTAATAAGATTTTTTTATATGATAGTAGTAATAAGATTTAATCAGGTGACCGCTGTCCACAAGTATCTGTTTTATTTTTTTGTCAATCGATATAGTAAGAGATAATTTGCATCATGTATGAAGTACAAATTTCGGATATAACAATTGTTAAAGGGAAATAGAATAATTATTGAAAATAAGAGTAATAATTTGAGAAAGATTGAAAGAAAATGAGAGTAATGATAGAAATAGGAATAATAAGTGTATAAAAAATAAGATAATAATTAGGATCTAAAATTTAAAACCTTTAACCGAACAAGAACAAGTTATAACTTATAAGGATTCTATTATTTAAAATGAATGTAAGATCCTATTTCAATCGATCATCGATCCCCGTTAAATTTCTTTCTAAATAGGAGTATCCAAACTGTCTTTTCAAAATTATGACGATCAGATACAAATAGATATTTTGATCGAATCATATTTCTAATGATTATGATAGTAGTTATAAGATTTCGATTTTGCTAACCTCCTCCTATTAGGCGAAGGATAATATACACATATTTCAAACAAGTTTGAATATCAATGTATATCTTACGGATGTTAATACAGTAATCCATAAGATTTATTCAGGTGATCACTATCCACAAGTAACTATTTTATTTTTTGGGCAAAGTATGGATTATGGTTTGACCCTGTTAATGACCAGTTCACCTCCTGTGATTTTAGATTTTAGAGTAAAGTGCAACTTATAATTCATAGAAGTAAAAAAACCATGCTACCATTTCTTAAATGAAGGGCCTTTACTTAAAAGCCTCTCCCAACAGCCTCTCATTTTGTTCATATATTATATACAGTCCCCTTTACTAAAGGCAATCTTATTCTTGTAAAATGTAGATCTCATTAGTTTGAAAATTATTTTTATCAAATTTTGATGATTTGAACCGTTCAATGTGTTTAAAATATTATTTTATTTATGCATTTTTATGAAAAATTGTTCGGATCAAGCCTTTTCCGGTCATATTTTTTGACGTTTTATCGCGGTTACCCTTAAAATCACGTTCTACACATATTGAAATGGTTCGGATCATAAAAATTTGATCGGAAAAAAAGAAGTCCTTAACTTAGCAGAGAAGCTTAGTGTATATCTATATCCAAAAGCAGAGAAGGAATAAGAGCCTTAAGTTCAATTTTGACGTTCTGCAAATTTTGGCTTTTTTTTCCCCCCCCCCCCCCCATATTGTATATATTTGCCATATTGTATATATCAATGAGAGTTAGTAGGAGAAGTTAATGAATTAGCCCACAGAGAGTTCAGAGATTATCTATAACTCTGAATCCACAACCGCTCACAGCGGGGCTCGAACCCTAGTCTCCCACAGGGGAGTTTGTTCTTTGGGTTTGAGGGGTTTCGGTCATTTCGTCGGTCTTAGTGGTGGCCCATGCATATTATTCACGCACTGTAGCTCTTAATTCCAAATTACTTTAAGGGGTTTTTGACTTTTGTGATTATCCGTTTGTGTCCTGTTTTTGTTCTTCATTTTTTGGGGTTTTGTTTTTTGTGCGGGGGCTTTATGGTAAAAGTAGTTGGTCCTTTAGGTGGTGGGGTTCACCTGTGTGCGTTTCTGTGTTGTACAGAGTCTCTCTCTCTCTCTCTCTCTCTCTCTCTCTCTCTCCTGCGGGAAAAACAAAAAACCAAACACCCACATCACAAATTATTTGCTGGATATTATTTATTTGTTTTTCTTTCTCTTTTTTGAACAAATTTGCTGGATACAATGGCTTTATTTGGTTGGTAGTTTAGTTTTGGTAGTGGGTAGAGAGAGAAATAGAGTAATGATTGGAGAAATGGATAATGATTGGAGAGAGATAGAGAGAGAAATGAAATTAATAATTAGAGATATAGGGTAATAATTGAAAAAAAAAACTAAAACTAAAGATAAATAGCAACCGAACACAGCAACTAGTATTATTTTTTGGTTTCCTCCATTCACCTATTTAATTTTGGGACTAAGTAGAACTAGGATGAGGTTATTCGATTCCTTATAATATTTCTTTATTATTCCTCTATATTTGTACAGATGTCATAATTTGTATGTATCAAAATACAGCATTTTCTTTTGCATGTGTACTGGTTTTTATAGATCATAGTTCTAATTTAGAACTTCTAAACGTGTTGGATTCAATGAAATTCGTTCCAATATTGGGGGTTTTCCTCCATATATTTAGTTACAAATCTTGTAATTTGTTTGAATGTTGGGGAGAGTTTACAACTTTTGCATAGAGTATTTGTATAAACATAACTCCACACTCTCAGGAAGATGTAAATATAAACTTCCAACTACTACCTTTTCAAATCCAATCTTTTTACAAAAGAATGGCATTGAAAAGATATTTCCCACAACATCTACAAATGCTGGTTTATAATATAATGACTTATTTGTGTATAAAAATTTGATCTTTCATTTTGCATACCCATATTTCCGTTTACTATCTACACCAAGCCAAAAATATTCACCTAAAAACAATAGCGATCATCTTACGCACAAAGGAGAACCCCTAGTATATATACATACACTCCGAATAACTCGCCGGAGTAAAGAAAACACCGAACAAAGTGGAATTGGAAACCCACAAATCTGATTCCTCCTTGTTCACGATCGGCCCTACAAATCCCACAAATCAGAATCATACCAGGAAAGCACTCAAATCATGGACTCCCTCACTCCCTATTTTGGCCTGGGTGTGATAGAAGTTTGATGAAGTTGTAGTAACATGATTTATGGCCCGTCTAAACCGAAGGCAGGTCATAGAGGACTCAAGATTGGACAAAGTACTAGTTATTAGAAATAAAGATTGGATTCCCTCATGTGTGAAAGGGGCCTTGTTTGACCCAAACCCACGCATGTATCTATACAAATTTCAAGCATGGCAGGTCAATTAATGCTCCTTGTTTTTCTTTCCCTTCCATTTGAGAGAGAGAAGTTCAAATCAGAGAAGGGAATTTATATTCATTCATCTCTTTGCAACCTATACACGGACATATTTATTCAACCCAACTGATACCTATAATTCCTACAATTAAGTCTACCTAATCTCTAAGCTAGTAAAGAATATCAATTACAAGATAATTACATTATCTCCGTGATTCACAGTAATCAAGAGTGATTCGCGGTAACTGGATATCGTAACACTCGCCCTCAAGTTGGTGCATAGATGTCACACATGCCCAACTTGCCCAAAAATTTTGAGAACACTCAACTTGAAACAACTTTGGTAAGGATATCAGCCAACTGATCTTTTGAGCGAATCTGAGGCAACTCCACAATTTTCTCGTCCAATTTTTCCTTAATGAAGAATCTGTCTACCTCCACATGCTTGGTACGATCATGTTGTACCGGACTATGAGCAATATCACATGCTGCTTTATTGTCACAATAGAGTCGAATCGGTTGACTAGGCGGATAGCCCAAATCCCCCAAGAGAAGTCTCAACCACATCGCTTCACATATTCCAAGTGTCATACCGCGGAATTCAGTCTCCGCACTTGAACAAGCAACAACGTTTTGTTATTTGCTTCTCCATGTAATGTAACAAGATTACCACCTACAAAGGTGAAATATCTAGAGGTAGATCGTTTGTCATCAATCGTGCCAGACCAGTCAGCATCAGTGTAGGCGTCCACATTTTGACAATCTACATTTTTCGTGAATAAAATTCCCTTTCTAGGAGCAGATTTCAAATACCTCAAAATGCACATCACTGCATTCATATGTTGCTCTCCAGGATTATGCATAAACTGGCTGACAATACTCAATGCATAGGCAAGGTCTGGCCTTGTGTGGGCTAAGTACATCATTCTTCCAACGAGTCTTTGGTATCTCACTTTATCAACAGGCACCTGGTTAGCCTCAACACATAACTTCAATCCTTCTTCAACTAGTGTATCAGCTGGTTGACATGCTGACATACCAGTTTCCTGCAATAAATCTAATGTATATTTTCTTTGAGACAAAAGAATTCCTTTATTAGATCGAGACACTTCGATCTCAGGAAAATATTTCAAGTGACCACGGTCTTTCATTTCGAATTCTCTGGACAAGTAACTTTGTAGAGCCTTCCTTTCTTCAGGATCATTTCATGTAACCAACATGTTGTCAACATAAACAATAAGGGTAGTAATCTTACCATCCTGTTTCTTCAAGAATAAAGTGTGATCTGAATTGCTTTGATGGTATCCAAAGGCTCTCATGGATTTTGTGAACCTGTTGAACCAAGCTCTCGGAAACTGCTTCAACCCATACAGAGTTTCTTTAATTTGCACACCTTTTGACAGTGTACTTCAGGTATCATGCAACCTGGTGGTAAATCCATGTATACTTCTTTAGACAACTTGCCATGTAGAAAGGCGTTCTTCACATCAAATTGATGTAATGGCCAATCCAAGTTCGCAGCTAGAGACAACAAGACTCGAACTGTGTTGATTTTAGCTACAGGTGCAAATGTATCTGTATAATCAATCCCATAGGTTTGAGTGTACCTTTTTGCCACAAGTCTCGCTTTAAAGCGTTTAATTGGTACCATCTGCTTTGTGCTTCACAGTATAAACCCACCAACATCCAACTGGTTTCTTCCCTGGTGGACGATCAACAAGTTCCCTAAGTTTCATTTTTTTTTGCAAGGATTTCATCTCCTCATTCATTGCGGCTTTCCACCTTGGGTCAGCTGAGGCTTTCTTGTACACTGTTAGGAATAGATACAGCAGATAATTGATTTACAAATGACTTATTTGATTCTGACAAGCGATGGTTAGACACATGATGACTCATGAGATATTTAACTTTACTAGAAAGTTCGGGTTCATATGTGGGTTTAAGGATACCTCTGGTTTGACGTGGCGGTAGCTGTTTTCGAGATGGTTCACACACTAAATCAGGAACATCCTCAGCAAGCGATTGGTTTGGTGTATGAATTGCTTGTGGTGTGAGGGATTCAAACAGAGGTGGAGCCACAACTTCATTTGCTGGGTGTTCATCACCACTTTGTTCCAATTCCACAACTTCATTTTCTGGGTGTTCATCACCATTTTGGTCCAATTCACCCGGTTCAAAGAGTTCCTCTTCATTTGTATCCTGATTACCAGGTTCATAGAGTTCCTCTTCATTCGCATCCTGATTACCAGGTTAAGAGAGTTCCCCTTCTGTAGAGATCAGAAAATCATAATCCAGAGCTTGAACTTCTTCCCGGTTCTCCCCCTGAAGTTCAAGCTCAGAGGAAAAATACATCAAGTCTTCATGAAAAACTACATCCAATGTAACAAACATGCGTTTACTTGGAGGATGATAGCATCAGTACCCCTTTTGATAAGCAGCATACCCCTGAAAGACACATCACAACGCTCGAGGAGTCAACTTATTCCGTTGATGCTTATGAAGGTGTACGGATGCTACACAACCAAAGACATGGGGTGGTAAGTTGGGGACAACTAGAGCAGTGACCGCTTCAGAGAGAGCCTAAAATGGTGTCATGAAATGAATAGTGCTGGAAGAAACTCGGTTGATCAAATATGCGACAGAGGTAAGTGCATGTCCCCAATATGATAGAGGCATATGTGCTTCTATCAATGAAGCACATACAACATCTAGCAAGTGACGATTTTCTCGCTCCGCCACCCCATTTTGCTGGGGTGTATCGGGACAGGTAGTTTGATGGATGGTCCCACGAGCTTCCAAATATCGCTTCAATTCAGAGCTCACATATTCACCTCCATTATCACTCCGGAGAACTTGTACCTTGGCATTATACTGACTACATATCATCCTATCAAATTTCTGAACTAACAAGTTAACTTCACTTTTGGATTTCATTAAGCATACCCAAGTCATCCTGGTACAGTCATCAATAAAGGTAACAAACCACCGCAACCCATCCAAGGTAGTAAATTTAGATGGACCCCAAACATGAGAATGTATGATCATAAAAGGGAGTGGGTTAAACACACAAGATTCAGGCCAAAAAATAACGACACAAGATAAGGCAGTGGTTATTTGAGAAACGGATAAAAGATTATAATCTAAATCGGGAATTGAACAACCAAAACAGAGTCCAAATTCAAAGTGTCAGTGAGGGACAAGGCAAAGTGTCAGTGAGGGACAAGGATCATTCCCCAACAATCGGGATCGAGGTACCATTGGCAGTAGAAACAGAACTTTGTGAGGAAGGTTTAAGAGGTGAGACTTGTCTAGAATCAAATGTCATACGGTCCGAAGCACCAGAATCAATTATCCATGTACTATTAGAAACAGCGTCAGAAATATTTAAAAACTTACCACCATTACCTGTCGCTGCTGCTAATGCCGAGATGTGTCCAGCCGCGGGTTGACTAACCCCTCCATTTCCTGTTGTCACTTCAACAACCGTGACGGTGGAGACCTTCTTGGAATTCTTCCTCCTTGAATCACGATTATGATCCCACCATTCCGGATACCCCACCAGTTCATAGCACCGACTTTTTGTTTGACCAATTTGATCACAGTGAGTGCATTTATAAGGATTTGTCGCCACCTGTAGCACCTTTAGGATGGCTGGACTTCGTTCGGTCCTGCTAGTGTTGAGAGGACCAGTTTTGAGTGGACCGGTTACGAGTTGCCATGGCGGAGGCTTCCAAATTCTCCACTTGCCCGTTCATCACTCCACGTTGAACATCTTCGCGGCGAACTAGGGCATAGCATTCTTCTAATTCAGGGATAGGATCCTTCCTCAAGATTTCGCCGCGCACTTGTTCGAAATCACCCTCTAATCCAACAAGAAAGATATGCACCCTTTGTCGCTGAAGCGATTTTTGATAAGATGCAACATCTGTCTTGTTCACCATAACCACCTTATCACAATGATCCAACTCACTGAAGATTTCAGTCAATTTTCCATAATATATAGAGAGCTGTCTGCCATTTTGTTTGGTAGAGAAAGCCCTCTGGTTCAAGGTAAAAACCTGTAATTCATCTGCTCCATCATAAAAGGCTTTAGACGGAGCTTTCCAAATATCTCGTGCTGTAGGTAAGCGAATGTACCGCTTCATGATCTCTGGGGACATAGACATCAGCAACCATCTTTTGACCTTATGATTGTCTACGTACCACTTTTCATGGCCTTCATCTTTCTCCGTAGGTGGCGGTGATGTGCCACGAATGAAGGAGAGTTTCTCCTTCTCAGCAATGTGCATCTTTAACATTTGAGACCCCAAATCATAGTTGGTCTCATTCAATACAATTCCTGCATTGAATGATGAACCTTCGTGTTGAATAATGATGGGGGTAGATTTGGTGCCAGATGTTTCAGAACCTGACTCGCCCATGGTTTAAGAATTCGAAGAAGATAAAAAAAAAAAAAATTGATTCAAGGATTCAAAGAATAATAATTTTGGGTTTCTCGGCTCTGTTACCATGTTCAAATCAGATAAGGGAATTTTATGTTCATTCATCTCTTTGCAACTTATACACGTACATATTTATACAAGCCAACTGATCCCTACAATCCCTACAATTAAGCCTACCTAATCTCTAAGCTAAGAAACAATAGATAAACTAGGAAAGAATATCAATTACAAGATAATTACATGATCTCCGTGATTCACAGTAATCAGGAGCGATTCGCGGTAACGGGATATCGTAACAACAGAGAGAGAGCGAGAGGTGGTTTGGTGACGGGGCGCCGATGTCGATGTTGGTTTGATAACTCAACCAATACTAAAAATAAACCCATAGAAATAAAAATAAATAAAGAAATAAAGAAAAAGTCCTCTAAGAGAAGAACACCCTCATGTAAGTGAAGCTTTTCGAACTCATGAACTCCCAATGAGATGCTAGAGTTTTGACCAACTGAGTTAATCCCAATTAGTATACAAGTACTCCTTCTGTCCCTTTTTAAGTGTCCAGTTTCGTAATTCCAACTTATTAAAAATACATCATCATATCTTTCACATCAACTTTTATCTCAACTTTTCCTCCTTACCCTCTATGGAAACATCATCATAATATTTTTATTCACTAACTTTTCAAAATAGAATCTACTTTTAGGGGCAAAATGAAAAATTCACCAATTTTTACCCACTAACTTTACAAAATGGACACTTATTAAGGAACAACCCAAAATGAAATACTGGACTTAAAAAAGGGACAGAGGGAGTAACTGTTTAATATTGTATGTTTTTGTATATACGAATGGCATACACATGAAGAAGCCTAATAAAATAAAAAAATTAATATACCCATCCAGCCTAAATATAAAAAGTCTAATATACACATCGAGCCAAATAAATAATAATTTCAATTATTCATATTGAACCTTGGTCGGAAGAAGATTATTTAAGTAGATGATGTCAATCTTAACAGCATCTCCGATTGACTATCCAATGTTCTATAGGGAAAAAAAAAAATTCATTTTAACGCTAGATGTGGGTCCATCCAATGAATAGAGGTAATTGGAGATAAATCCTCCCGACATCTTTTGAGGGCTCTTTTCCAGTCATCATTGATGAAATGATCGGAAGAGTGGCGGACCAAGAATGCAGTGGTGGTGGAACAATAATTTTCTTATATGGTTCCGAAAGTTAAAAGTTGAAGTAGGAAATACAAAAACAAAAGTATGAATAGATTTGATTCAATCTATTTGATTGTTCGTTTCTAAATTGGATTTGTGCCTTGTAGTGGGTGCGTATATCAAAAAAGTTCGGGAAAGAGGACTCCAAATTCACATCTCTCGATATTTATGAAAAATCAGGGTTCCCTAATAATCCGTAAAAAACCCTAACAGTATGAACGTGAATCACTATGTAGAATTATCAGCAAAAACTACGCAAAGTAATCAGTCGCACTACGCATAGATATACGTGGAAAACCCCTTAAAAAGGGTAAAAACCACGGGAAGGAATCAAATCACTATAATCATCGTGCAGTTACAGATATACCTATCCAAACGAAGTAAATCCTCACACCGTTCTAAGTACTACCTGCCGAGTCACACGTACACCGCACCCAGTGATCTTGATCGCCAATAGCCTTGAATCCACAAGCCCTCCAATCACTTAACGGAAATCCTCTTTCGAAAAATGGCTCTAGTCAGAACAACCTGTTGCTTCACCTTTATTTCCTATTGCCGCCGCCCACTCTCTTCTTCTCTGAATAATAGTATATGTATATGGCTACACCCTTTCTTTTGACGTACTTTTCTTTTTATACAAGGCTGTGCTTTTTTAACCTAGGCATAGGAACTAACAAGTCCATATATGGATATCTTTGTCACGATTCTTTTCATTTAAAAAACCGGATTCATCCGTCCATCGATCCGTCTTCGCTGAAATCCGTCTTGCTGTAATCAACCACCTTTTATCCAATACGCTCACTCTCAATTACAAATAATAGTAATGATTTCTTCCACTCTAATCCTATACAGATTTACTAGCTTATTAAAAATAATAAAATTACAACTCGATATAAAATATGTGTTTTGTCGTACGGAATTGCCAATACAATAAAGACTATGAAATTTGGTCCTTACAATTTAGAACAAGCTTTACCTTTATAGCCCCTTCAAAGAAAATCTTGATAATTTGTTTCAATCCCTTCAAAAACAAAATATGAAGCTTGTTTTTAATCATAATCCTTTCTATTCAAAGTAATTATATAGTTGGCTTCCCCTTTATCAATTTTATTGGTCTGCCACCAGCTTCGGTCGATTATGAGAGGCGGCCTTAACCCATTGTAGTCTTTCTGGTAACTTAGTTTGGTTTCTGTCATTGCTTATGCGGTATACCATGAAAATGATTTTTATTCTCATATCTAGGTCTAACTTTTGGCAAACCACTTCTAACTATTAGTATGAATTACACTTGAAAAGGTAATGAACGATGTTTCCGCTCGAGCTTCGAGTCATCCCTCGGGTAGGAAATTCGCGACTGGCAGACTCAATTACTCAGCGCTTCAATCCCTATACGGACTGGCACAATGCACGCCGGATTTGTCTACCACTGATTGCAATACATGCCTTCGGACTGGTATCTCAATATTTCCGAGATGCTGTGATGCAAATCTAGGAGCAAGAGTTTATTTTCCAAGCTGTTCTGTCCATTATGAGACGTACCCATTCTACAACGACAGTGTTGGTGCTGCTCCACCGCCACCTTTGCCAACTCTACCTCCTCCGCCTAGTACTACTACTACAAGCAGCCCAGGTAAAACTTCCTTTCAAAAAAACATGGATTTTGGATTTTAATTTTGAAGTTTCACTTGTAGAATTGTCCAGTAACCTTAGCAATAATCAGTTATTCCCTTTGTTCCGTATTCTTGGGTCATCTTTTGTTTGGATGTCCCCAAATATTGTTCATTTTGAAATGTCAAGAGCAAAATCTAATAACTTTCTTTGACTCAACTCCCACAAATTACCAAGAATATGGTACCAAAGGCGTATAGAAATTATAGTTCTCAAAATATGATCGATCGTGGTGTAAAACAACTTGAAACGACTTACTATGCCCACTTGAACCAGATTGTTTGAAGCCTTATTGAGCACTGCGGTTTGTTAATGAAAATTGTTGATGAAATAGTTTTTCTAATGCAGGAAAAGGGGGAGTCTCATCGCAAGTCATCATTGCCATTGTCGTTCCGATTGGAGTCTCTATTCTGCTTTTCGTAGTAGGCTTCTGTTTCGTGACTAGAAGGGCGAAGAAGAAGTATAACTTTGTAAAAGAAGCTGATGGTAAGAACAAGGCTAGGAAAACGTTTAAAATTTCACCCCAGCTAAACTAAAGAAGTTCCTTCTCTTCTTTTCTTGTCTTGACCATTTATTCTTGTTTAATTTGAATTTGTTATTTGTCCAGGTGAGGATAATATCTCAACAGTGCAGTCCTTGCAATATGATTTCGGTACAATTCAAGCTGCCACAAACAACTTCTCAGATGATAACAAAATCGGCGAAGGAGGATTTGGTCTAGTCTACAAGGTATTTTTATTTTTTCTCTATAATTATCCTTCTAAATTTACGGAATTTGTCCTAATTTGGATCTAGATGTTTCGTATTCTCAGGGTTTACTTCCAGACGGTCTAGAGGTAGCTGTGAAGAGGCTATCTCGAAGCTCAGGGCAAGATGCACTAGAATTCAAGAATGAGGTGTTATTGGTAGCCAAGCTTCAACATAGAAACGTAGTGAGGCTATTGGGATTTTGCTTGGAAGGAGAAGAAAAGATCCTCATTTATGAGTTTGTGCCCAACAAGAGCCTCGATTACTTTTTATTCGGTTTGGCAATCTAAACGACTCTTTGTTATTATTGCTTGCTATTACTTTTCATTGCAATGAATGTTAAATTCGGAATAAGTAATTACCTCTCAAGCACACATGCGTTGCTGAATGGTACAACCGTGTGTTCAGAAGCATTTATAATTTCACATGCATGCTTAGAGATGAGACCACTTTAACCTAGTGAGGCCACTCAGATTTCGCTTGGGAGCAGAAGAAAAGTAACTCATTTATGAGTTTGTGCCCGACAAGAACCTCCATTTCTTTTTTATTCGGTTTGGCAATCTAAACAGCTCTTCATATATATATTGCTTGTTACTAATTATTTTGAACTGCATGCCATGGATGAGTCACATAATCCACTAAGGTATTACCTCTCAAGCACATAGAGCTGAATGAATGGCAAGCAATATGAATCTATTGTTGATGAGCATTTCACATGCATGCTCATAGATGAGGCCATTTTAATGTGTTCTTTTGCTTGTGTCTCAATTTCAAGAAACGGAATTACAGTATACACATTCCTCCAAAGTCTAGTTCTTTGTTTCTAACTTGAACTTGCATTTGGACTAATCAATACACAGATCAGCAAGAACAAATTCTGGATTGGTCAAGACGTTACAACATTATCGAAGGCATAGCTCGAGGGATGTTGTACCTTCATGAAGATTCCCAACTAAGGATTATCCACCGTGATCTCAAAGCGAGCAATATTTTATTAGATGGAGATATGAATGCGAAAATTTCAGATTTTGGAATGGCCCAGATTTTGAGAGTGGATCAAACTCAAGGAAATGCAAGTGAAATCGTTGGAACGTTGTAAGTTGAGTTCACATACCCATTTTAGGTTTTTCCATACCTTTGATTGACGGCACTTGATGCAATTTCAATTTAGGTGAAATTTCCCGAAGACCCCCTCATCTATGCCTGTTTGTCACGGAGACTCCAAACATTTTAAACCGCCCACTTTGACTCCCTCATTTATAATCATTAACCAATTAGCACCCTTCTGTCAAAAGACCATTAAGTATCAACGAAAAATGTTACAAATTGGACAAAAATGCCCTTGTTATTTAATACTTCCTCCGTCCCTTTTTAAGTGTCCAGCTTCGTAATTCCAACTTATTAAAAAAACATCATTCCACCTTTCACATCAATTTTTACCTCCACTTTCCCCCCTTATCCTCTATGGAAACATCATTATTATATTTTTACTTACTAACTTTTCAAAATGGAATATACTTTTAGGGGCAAAATGGAAAATTCACCAACTTTTACCCACTAACTTTACAAAATGAACACTTATTAAGGGACAGTCCAAAATGGAATACTGGACTCTAAAAAAGGGACGGAGGGAGTACATACATACTCCTCTACACCCCCCCCTCCTCCCGCGCACGCGCACGCACACACACACACTCTCTCTCGCTCTTAATTTTAAATATAAATAAATATAACTTTTCATAAATAAAATCCTCACAATAGCATACATAATACCCCAAAAGGTTAATATGCTCATTTTAACCAATTGCAGTTCCAACATCTTAACTTCCAAAAGTTTACAATTTAAAGGCATCATGACCCAATGTTACAAAAGTACGAAATTAGCAAGAAAATTAAGTGTTATACAACTTCCAAATAATCTATTTTCAAAAGAATAATAATCAAAATTAAAATTAAATCTTCCAAAATATGAGGGACAAAAGATGTCAACGTAATTCTTCAAGGTTTGCTTTCAAAAGTTCGTCCACACATGCATGCCAAGCACCCAATGCTATTGCCTCTGGTTCGCACCTGAAAAATGAAGGGTTGAACTACACTAGCCTAGTATAAAAATCTCTACCAACTCTACATGTATACATTGAGATGACAGGTATGAATGTGAAACAGAAGGCAACAAAAATATTACATAAAGACAAGCGCAATCGCGAACTAGACAATCCATTACTCATGTGAATGACGACTTTATCATCCATGCATCTTTTCCTTTCAAGTTTCTAATTACTACCAACCATATTGTCTATTCTATCCGTTTTTATCCACATTCCACTATAAATTTCAATTCATCATAAGTGATCGATCGCCGAGCATTCGGGACCTCGCACTATCCTCTACCGAGCATTCGGGATCTCACAATATCCCCTGCCGAGCATTCAGGACCTCGCAATATCTCATACTGAGCATTCGGGACCTCGCAATCTCCCATACCGAGCATTAGGGACCTCGTAATATCCCCATCACATCCTACGTGTTCTCATTTCAACATTAATCTCATTGCCAATCTATGTACCGTACGAGGATATGTCAAATAATCTTTCACAATCTCTATAACATGTAAATACGCCGAAACAATCCAATGGAAACGAACTACGGCCTTAGAATGCACCCAACTAATTACCAACATGTAAGTGAGGATGATAGAAAGACAATACTCTCAAAAGAATGTAAGAAACATGTTCAATCAAGACTACCGAAGTTCAAGTTCCGTTCAATATGAATCCTAGGATCACATGAGTTCAAAGGGTGATTGAGATATGTATTTCAATGTATAAATACATATCCAAAACAAATGATGCTCAACGGATATAAATATATCCATTTCGAAGACCTAGAAATGTACCAAATCATACGTGAAGTCCGAACACAACATAACCTCCAAAATCAATATGAAGTCTTAAAACGAGTCTGTCGTATTTTGGCTATAACGACTTATATATAGGTTTAGAATTATATTATGGGACTACCACCGTTGGAAAGTAGACTTCCAGTACATCAATTTCAATATAAAATTTGTCCCAAACAGAGTCCAGATGACAAAGTTATGCTTGTCCAAAGTCACACTTGCCTGAGTGCTACCAGTACCGAGAAAAAGGTGGAACCACCTGGGTTTTTCAGCATGTGATTTCTAGTTCTGACCTATTTTACCCAACGAAATGGAAGATCAAACACCCTTAAAGACATCAAATCAACACATAAAAGGAGGAGAAAAATCCCTACCTCAAAAGGTTTTGAGCAAAACCCAAGAACTTCAAGCAAGCCCTAAACCTCCAAGCTCGAGATCCACCTCCACAGAGTTTGAGCACGTGATTTCCAAGCTCTAGGTTGCGAATATATGATGGAATGTGATAGATCATTACGGGTTCAAGATCTTGAATGAGATCTATGAGATGGAGAAAGGGAGAGAGTGCCGAGAGAAGAGAGAGAGTAACATGAGGTGAGAGAGAGGAAAAAGGGAAAGTGAAATAAATTTTCCTGACATTGGCTATATATAGTCCCAATACACTATGCACCCCACAACTTCTCAAACACTTCACCAACTCTCACAACTTCCATGTCATTACACATTGACCCCGGAGCATTACCCCCTCAATATTAATATTTTAATAACCAAATAAATTAATTATGGGTCTCTCTCTCTCTCTCTCTCTCTCTCTCTCTCTCTCTCTCTCTCTCTCTCTCTCTCTCTCTCATCCTTCTTCTACCCAAATTGAATTAAATTACCGTTGTTTTGAAATGCCCATCTCATCTTTGCCCCCCCCCCCCCAATCTAGGCTAAGCCAAATCAAGCCATGTTCTTTATTTCTCCAATCCCCCAACAAATAAGAATAATCTTTCAAACACTTTATGAGCACCCAAATACATTATTGACATCACTCACCAATAAATCAAATCAAAGCAAATTTGCTAATTGAGTTTTCACCTCAAAATCAAGCTTGATTGAAATAAGACCAAATGGTGTTGGTTTTGCTTTGGGCTGTGAAGAAATTTTAGGGCAAGGGACGAAGAGAAAAGCTATCGCTCAATTCTATTTCCTAATTCATCGTCGAAACTCCAATATAATTGAGATTTGGAAAAAGATCGTACCCACTCACACACACACACAGAAAGAAAGAGATGGAGGGAGAGGTAGAGAGAGGGGGGGAGGGAGGGGGAGAGAGGGAATAGGCATTGGTGAGATCAGAGAGATGGAGAAAGAGAAAGAGCATGAATGATGGTGTGTATATACAACGGTGATACAAATGATGGATGAGAGAGGGGCTCAATTTGTTAGTTCCCTCTACAACCTAAATGTAGAGGTGGTGGGTATATGATGGAAGAGAAATAGAGGGAGGAGAACGAGGAAAGAGAAGTGTATTCGGCCCGTGTGGTCGATTTTTATAAATGAGAGGGGCAGCATGGGCAATTTTTATAATTGAGGGGGTCAGTGTGGACAATTTTTAAGGAGTAGAATCATCATTTTCCTTGGTCCGTTAACAGAGTTAGTCAGTTTTTCATTTCATACAGATGGGGGGTCTGCATGGGCAATTTTAAACTTTAGGGGTCTCCGTGGAAAACTGGCATAGACAAGAGGTCTTCGTGAAATTTCACCTTCAATTTATGTATCAACACAACTCTTAAAAATAACAAAAAATTTAATCCTTGGGCTCAAACATAGGGAAGGAAATATAATGCGTAGCTTCCTAATGACAACTTTTGTGCTGTTTTTTTCTAACTAGATTTTGGTGCACTGTGTCCTCGATTGGTTTTTGTCATTAGGCAGATTTCTTTTTGTCTTGTCTTCTATTATATTGATAAAGTAGAGGTTATTGCGAACTTGCAGTGGTTATATGTCTCCAGAGTATGCAATGCATGGACAATTCTCTACCGAGTCTGATGTGTTTAGCTTCGGTGTCTTAATTTTGGAGATCATCACTAGCATGAAGAATAATAGCTTTAGCCAATCGGACATTGCTCCAGACCTTCTGAGCTACGTAAGTGATCAACCTTACTACTCCCTAATTATGTACACTATTCTTTTTATGTTTATCTGTTTAAGTGATGTATAGGGAATTCTTGTAGGCTTGGAAGTTCTGGAATGATGGAGCACCGTTGCATTTGATGGATCCAACGCAGAAAGGTCCTTATTCAAAAGATGAAGTCATTAAATGCATTCATATCGCATTATTATGCGTTCAATACGATCCATGTGCCAGGCCCTCCATGGCAACTGTAGTTGCCATGCTTGATGGCTATTTTGCTACTCTGTCCCTTCCTCAACAGCCTACATTCCATGGTTGGAGTAGAACAGGCTTGGAGTTGAACAAGTCTAGGAGCAAACCATTAGAGTGGTCTATGAATGAAGTATCAATTAGTGAGCTAAAACCTAGGTAATTTGAATACACACTGTGCTAATATAAAGATTATGTCAGGGCCTCATTTTGCTCTTTCCAAGGTGACTTTTCATTTTGTTCTTTTTTTGAAACAACCAAAATATTACGCTAGTTAAATTGATTGTTTTTGCCAAAAGACCTATAATCTTGCAATTGGCTATAGTAGTGGTTTTTTTTCTTGAATGATAAGGAGCATTTATTATATGCATTGTCATTGTTCTTGGGAATAATTGTTCAGCTGTCTAAAAAAGGCATGTAGTTTTATGGTCCCTTTTGGTTAAGTTAATGTTTTGGTATTTTTCTTCTCATAGAATTTTTTGAATTAACTATTTGTTTGATGATTGGAGTTTGAAAAAATAAAAAGTACGATAACAAAAATGTACACTAGAATAAAATAAATGTATGGGGATAATATTTGTTAACAGATCCAACCTCGTCTTGCCACACAGGACCAGATTATTGACAACGATATTGCCACTTACCTGCACAATCGAGCAACACTTTCCATACGCATTACTCAGTTTATCTCTATTGTTTAGAAGAGGGACGAGGAAAAAAATGAAATAATGCTCTTCCACTTATTCCTCAGGTTGATTGAAAAGAGGTTCATATGTTTTCTATTGTAGAATTTCGTTACTGTTTTTCAGTTATATATTGTCATAATCTATAAGCATACAGGGGATTCAGGGTGGTTAGCTTGTACTGGTTGCGTAGAGGGTGTGAAAGGCGAGGAGTTGGATGGGGCGGCATGGTTGATTAATAGTGAGAGAGGATAGAGGAGAAAGAGATCGAAAAAAAGCAAAGCGACCAGAGGAATTGGAGAGGTGCACCGTGGTGTGGGTTAGGCATTCAAAGGGCAGAAGTTAAGGGGAAAGTGAGTTGCTCTATGTACTGTAACCAAAAATGGTTGAGAGAGAGAGAGAATTGAGGAACATTGATCGCTTTGACTAAACAATGGTATAATAGTTAGTGACTGTTAGTCACGCTCTCGACTGTGTTCGCTTCCGGCCTCTAAAATAGTTGGTACAATAGTTGTTCTACTCCTACTACGGTCCTACCACTACACAGTGTTGTCCCAACAAAGGCCGCCCGAGAAGCTTGATCCTTTACTCTTCTGGGGCTCAGCTCCCCTCCAAAATCCAATCTACCATATATTCTCTCTTTGGGGACCCTATTTGGCCTCACGTTGATGATCCAACCCATTGATATTGTACATCATGCATCGAAGAACGTCTTTGGAAAAATTAATTTGATCGAATATTGATAAGTTCATGGATACGGAAGTACTGATGGTAAATGCAGTTTCAAATGTCAGCCATTGAATCCATAACTAACATACGAGTTAGTCACTTGTTGATGGCCGATCAAACTGAACTTGTTTAGAGGTGTTCTTATATACGTGATGCAAGAGATCAATAGTTTGGGTCATCAATTTTAGTCCAAAATGGGATGCATAAAGAGAGAACATGGCCAAGTATATGGCAGATTGATTTTTGAGGGCACCTAATCCCTCTTCCAAGAGTGGGGCTGAAAAAACGATCATGACCTCTCAACTTCAAAATCATGTTCACTTGTTAAAAACTCATTAGAGAGATTATATAATCAAACCAAGGTTAAGTAGTTTTTGAAACTCGTTACGCTTTCAAATCTAGCTCAAACAAACTATGTACTTCTCAATGCGTTCGACATATGATGTTTAAAAACTTAAGGCACTTCAGATTAGTTCATGCTTGGCTATTATGTCTAGGCTTGGGGCTTTAGCCCAAGGTGCCATGGCTTTAGGCCCAAAAAATGGCAAATTTTTAGGACCCCAAAATATGTAGTAGTCATATGCATTATATATCCAAAAAAGTCCATCCAAAGATAAAATAAAAGCTCAACATGCATCCAATCAAACCAAGGCCCAAAAATACTTGGTGGCATACTTGTAAATTGGAGAATTAAAGGGTCCATTTTTATTAGAAAATTCATCTTACTAATTTTTTTGATCATTAATTCATCTTACTAATTGGAATTAGGTTTTTCAAGTTTTGACTAGGAAGGTTTTTGTTTTGCTCGGCAAAACAAAATGGTTAATCGTTGAAAGTAATTTACACAAAATATTAAAAAATAAATATAACAGTTTTTCCCATTATATTTACTCATGTCGTTCCGTATCCGTATTTTTTCGTGCCTGTGCTTTTTCACCTAGAGTGATTGGCGACATGCTTTCTTCACTGACTTAATTGATTAGTTTGGTTTGGGAAAAATACATTCACCAACATATAGAGAGAAGGTTTAGAGAAAGAGAGAGGATTTGTTTCAGTGGTTGTCTCAACCGAACGGCTTAATCTTGCCTCATTGGAATCTAATTATCTTCCTTTTTTAGGCGCAAACGTGTAGTCGGAGTGTTTAACATAAAAAATCTAATTTCTCCTTTTCATAGAACAAGAGTTTTGAACTTGGAAGTCATCAAAAATCTATGCATGAATGGTGGCAATCTACCAAGTGATAGATCACTTGTTCGGAATACAGTTGAAATTTTTTCTTATTGATCAGTGCTCCTTTGTTTTGGGAAAGATGATTTGTCTATTTTATGTTTGTCTTAGAAATTAGTAAAAGGCCTCATTTTTTATTATCGCCTTAAGCCTCAAAAAACTCAAGGCTGGCCCTGTCGGCTCTTTTTAAAGCTCATTAGAAATTTATTCTCATTAACAAGCTAAGTTTAATTAAATAGAAAATTAGAGGTTGGTACTCCTTTTTAGGTTTGGTTTGATCTCAACCCTAAATATGCCAACAAAAATGCAGTAAACCCCGCGCTCTCTGACTCTCTCTCTCTCTCTCAAGACTGGCCTCCCGCAGCGTGCCGGACGTTTTCTCCGGCGACGACAGCGATCGGTGTATCAGAGGACACTCCATCACGGTGGCGCCGGCAAAGAGCACGTCACCCCTGGCGGCACCTCAGGCTTCGGCAGCATCGAATGAGGACGAATCATCCGTTCAACGTCGCCATCGATATTCAAATCACGAGCTGTGTTTTCCCCAGTGACCTCCATCTTCGGCGACTCCGACGGCTCGTTGTCGACGCGATCGTCTCTCTTCCTGATCGCAATTTTCGTGAATTCTAAATCAGCACTCGTGTGGCTGCCAATATAACTTACGTTCGAAATTGACATCAACAGAATTGGAGAAATTAACGGGAGCGTATCTCTCGTCGTCGTCGTCAAAGGATTCCGAGTTTCCGTTGGAAAGTTCCTCGTCTATCTCGCCGTTAACGGCAGCCGTGGACATGCCGTGTACCGAGAAGTTAAATTTGCAAAGAGATTTGAACCAGCATACTACTGACTGGTCAGTAGCATTACAGAAATTACAGATGTTACTTGAGGAGTCAAGATGCGTTAAAAACAAATTTTAATAAGAGATACTTTGATACTTTTGGTTAGATGTGGCAAATGGGCGGGTTGAAACGGATCACGAGTCAAATATGGGCGGGAAAAATATGGGTCAAAAAGTAAACGGATTGAAACGGGTCGGCTCGAATATGGGTCAAGCTAAATCCAAACCCGCCCTACTGTAGACACCTCCCAAGCGGGGCATCGCCATACAGATTGATCACGTTGTGTTTGCTTGATTGGTTGCTCATTTCATAAACCAAGATCATGGACATTCCCATGGCTAGGAACATCACCACATGATAACGGTTATCGTCAAATAGAGTCGCCACTCAGTTTATTAAAACTGGGAAAATAGATAGAGATTCTGGATAAGGGAGCCAAAAGTACAATAAAGGGAAGGTGTAGGCACCCCTCTTTGCCCAGTCGTGAGACTGGCCCATAATCATTCAACATAAGACGTATAGATGCTTTGTCTAATTCTAACACATAGTCTGTTTAGTTATTCCTTTAAACAGTAAGCAAAGTGAGCCAGTGCGATAATTGAAGCATGCATCAAAAAGCAGAGAAGCAGACAAACTGTCCCAGGAGATCGATTACTCGGCCGGTGAATGGATCTCACGGCCGAGTAATCACACTGGTTTAATGTACCGGCCGAGGGATCGAAGCCCCGGTCGGTGTTCTTCCTCACACCAGACAGAAAGATTAACGAATAATCAAAACGCTACGGTTAGTTAGAAATACAGTAAATAAGACAAACCAAAGGCCGTTGGGCCTCACCACCTTGATCCCTCAGTTGCTTGATTGCTTCGGATTGGGTGTGATTGACTGATTGCTTGATTGAAAACCCTAGGGTTAGGGTTTGAACTTCGGGGTTTGATCGCCGGATTGACGGCTGCCTTCGGGAGGTTAGGGCTTTTGGAGTATGGGATTGAGAGAGTATTTTGACAGAGTTTCGTGGCTTGATTGAGTGTGATGGTGTATCAATTTCGTGTGTTAATTCGGAGCCCAAAGGCCCCTTTATATAGGCATAGGGATGACTCACTCCGGCCAATCAAATCACGAGATGGCAATTGCAATTGCAATGCATCTCTAACTCTACGTCGTGATCTCCGAACGTAGCCCGAACGCACCGGAAAGGTAGTGTAGTTGGATCAAACCAAACGTCTGACAGAACGTTCCAGAGTCTGGAAAAAGGTCGATCTGGCGGCCGAGCAAAGGATGTCGCGGCCGTGGAATGGATGTCTCGGCCGAAGGATAGATCTCGCGGCCGAGGGATTGATCTCTCAGGGAGATTTTGCTGGCAACAGGTTGCTCGGGTGAGGGATTGATGTTGTGGCCGTGGGATCGATGTTACGGCCGTCAGATGGATTCTCCTAGGCTTCTGTATTTCTGTCTGAAAGGCTGTATGGCTTTGAATTGGGTCTTCTAAGTGGTCAAAGTTCTCACCGAAAGTCCTAAGGTCCTCAAGGAAGCAATCAGCAATCATTGTATCCATTTCATCATCGGGATTGTCCCAAGGTGGGACTTGAAATAATCGTTAGGCCAAATTGGGGTGTCTACAGATGCCCCTCTTTGACTGAACTCAGACGGATCGCGAGACATGTTTGAGTAAGAGTCAAAGCTGTAAAAAGCAACTCAATTTGGTCCAACCACTATTCCAAGGGGTTTTCGAAAAAGGTTTTGTTATGGTCGGGCCGGGAGGCTGCCTACGTATTCCACAAGGGAAATTCAGACCAATCGTAGTTCGGGCAATAAAGAAAAATAAGAGTTTGGAGGGTTAGAGACAGAAGACGTACCTTAGGGCTTAAAAAGCCGTAGTGCGACGTACCTAGACTGAGCCAGGGTTTTGGCGAATAGTAGTTGAAGGAGCGCGGGGCTACCTGGGGAGTTTCTTTGCGGAGAGCTTCCTTAGTATTTTGGGGTAGATCAGTACACTGCAGGTGCGTTTGCTTTTCTTGATCGTCCTTACTTTGACTGAAAGGAACTCGGTAGAGTAGCCTATCCTTGCGAATGAGCTGGAAGGGATTGATGTAATGGGGTGGAATCCAAACCATCTGCTGGAGATGAGTTGGACGCCGGCTTGTTTTTGAGATGTGGGAGGCACAGGGCCAGTAACTGGAGCACGGAGCTTTGGTGATGAGGAAACTGAGGCACGGAGCCGGTTGTAGTCATGAGGCGAGAGCCTGGAGAGTGATGGAATCGAGGCGTGGAGCCAGTTGCAATCTTGAGGTGAAGGCCTGAGGGGATTGGGTAAGACCGAAGCGCGGAGCTGGTGTTGATCATAAGGCGAGAGCCTTGAGGGGATTAGATTGAGGCGTGGAGCCTGCTGTGGTTTATGAGGCGGAGGCCTGAGGTGAGCTTAGAGCTTGATGGGACCGAAGCGCGGAGCTGGTATTGATCAGGATGAGAGCCTGTGGTGTCAGAGCTTTGAGCTTGACGTGATGAACCGAAGCGCGGAGCTGGTATAAGGCAAGGGCCTAAGGTGAAGGAACTGAGGCATGGAGCCCGAAGTGATTGAGGCGTGGAGCCTGCATGCAGTCTTGAGGCGAGGGCCTGAGTTTGTCGGAGCTTAGAGCTTAACGTGATATGAACCGAAGCGTAGAGCTGGTTGTATTCTGATGGTCTGTGCACGGAGCTTTCTCATCATAAATGTTGACGTGGAGCCAAAGGATCGAGGCGTTGGGCCGATCAAATAAAACCGAGGCATAGAGCCGGTTGATAGCAGGGTTGACCTGTTTCATGAGAGATATGCAGAGTGTACATGTGTGATGATGGTTGTTAGATGTGAACAGATATGATGATGCAGACTCGATGTGACAATGTTGATGCAATATGTGCACAGGCCCGTGCGTGTGTGTTTGTTTGTTTTAAAGCTTAGAGCTTCTATCAAGTTCCGGACTTGAGCATTCAGAACGTAGAGCTCGAGCATTCGGACGGCAGAATCCGAGCATTCAAAGTACAGGCTTTGAGCGTCCAGTACGCAGTAGTTGGGCATCCAAGCGTAGAGCTTGAGCATTCAAGTGTATGACTTGAGCATCCAGTACACAGTGGTTGGGCATCCAAGCGTAGAGCTTGAGCATTCAAAAATGTTAGATTTTTGAGCATTCAGGCGTAGAGCCTGAGAATAAATGTCTTGATTGTTGGGGCAGCTTAGAGCCTGTTGCTTGTTTACGGCTTCGAGCCAGTTGAGATGATGAACACAGGCTTCGAGCCTGTTAAGAGTTTGTGATAACAGGCGTAGAGTCTGTTGCTGTGATAGCGAGCATAGAGCTGCTGAGATAGTAAACATAGGCTTCGAGCCTGTTGAGGTGATGGCTTGGAGCCATTTGAGATAATGGGCTTTGAGCCGCTGAGATTGTTTGTTTACGGCTTCGAGCCAGTTGAGATAGCGGGCTTAGAGCCGCTGAGTTGTGTAGAGATGATGGGCACAGGGCCGCTGAATTGATACGGGCGTAGAGCCGCTATGATAAAGGGCTTGGCGATGGGTGATAGTAGACGAAGGCTTCGAGCCGCTGAGTTGGGCTTCGAGCCGCCGAGTTGATTGTTATGGCTTCGACGCGGTTGAGATGATGGGCTTGGAGGCTGAGATCGCTTGTGTACGGCTTGAGCCGATTGAGATGGTGGGCTTGAGCCGGCCGAGTTGATGAGGTGGCGAGCGTAAAGCCACTGATAGAGGATTGTTGAGAATTGTTACGGCTTTGAGCCGCCATTGAGTATTCCATCTTCCATCTTCCACGGGGTTTGATTGGTTCCTTATGCTTGGGATGTTTCCAAGGCTAGTTTTGAGTATGCTCGGGATTGCCTCCAAGGCTAGATTCCACATGCTCGGGATTGTCCCCAAGGCTAGTTCTGAGTATGCTTGGGATTGTCCCCAAGGCTAGATTTCCACATGCTCGGGATTGTCCCCAAGGCTAGTTCTTGACCATATTCCACTTTGTTAGGGAGACTTCCATTACTTCCACTGACGGGGTGATTCACACATGCGCTCTAGGAGATTTCCATCGCCTCCTTTGGCAAATTCAACTTGTTTTGGGAGATTTCCACCATCTGATGAGGTGATCCTTATGCATGCCTAGGAGATTTCCTTTGCCTCCTTGTTAGGTAGATTCAACTTTGTTAGGGAGATTTCCCATTACGTGCCTTCCGGAGGGTGCGCTTGGCCAGAACTGCGTAAATGTGCATTAAAGTGGGAGCCACATGATTGTTTCATCGGCCTGGAAGTGGTGAGGCTGCTTATCTTTAAGACATGAGCTCGGGGTAGCTACAAAGCTGCTGAATGACTGAGATAGTAGGCACGGGGCTGTTGAGGTAAGCGCGAAGCTGTTTGAGCGACTTGGGCACAGGGCTGCTGGACGAACACGGAGCTGCTGATAGTGAGCCTAAAGCCGCTTGGTGATAATGGGTATAGAGCTTTTGAGCACAGGGATGAGCGTAGAACTGTTGAACAGCTTGGAAAGTGAGCACATGGTGCTGCTGAGTGACCTAATGGTGCAAGAAGTATGGCGCTTGCAGAGACGGTGTTTTCATGGGCGTTTGAGCCACTGAGTTTGAATACTAGATAGTTGTTGAGTTATGATGCTGTCTGAGATGGCGAACAAGGAGCACATGGTGTTGCCAGGTGGTTAGTTGGAGCTATTGAATGAGCCTGACTGTTGGAGTGATGAGCTTGAGGCCGCTAGGTGAGCGAGACCGTTAAATGATTGTGAATGTAGAACCGCTGAGTTGGTTGGCGTAGAGCTGCTGGATTTGCTTGATGATAGCACGAAGCAAGGAGATGTGAAGTGCGGAGCCACTTTAATGCTGTTGACATGGTGCCAATTGTAGAGTTGCTGAGGTGTGGGCGTAGAGCCGCTAAGCAGTACTTGAGCGTCCTCAATGGTAAGCTTCCTGAAAAGCAAAAAGTTTGCTTTAGTTCGGAGTTTTTGATTTTTTATGATTTAAGAGTGAACTTCTTATTTGTGGGATGAAATCCCTTTTAGCTAGGGGGGTGAATGAGAAGGACCCGTGGTTGGGTCGAAATTGTTCTGTTTAAAGAAGCTAAAATAACTGTGCCTCCTGTTTAGGCAATGCATGCTTTTTAAACGTCGATTTGATGCCCCTAGCTTTATATTTGTTCATGCAATGAGATTAACTCCTTTTTTGTCCTTGGCAGAGATAGAGGAGTCTGGAGTCTCGCGGTGGAGTCATAGAGGTGCACAAGTGGTTTATGACGTTGCCGGAGCAGGCTCGGGAGTTAGTACGCTCTGCTGGTCTTGAGGCGTTTGTTTTGGGCCTCAATCTTCCGAAGACGGATTGGTCGTTAATGACCTCGCTGGTTGAAAGGTGGTGGGATATTACCAACACGTTCCACTGTCCTTCTGTTGGTGAGATGACGATCACGCCAGGTGATTTTTCTTTGCTTACTAGCCTATGAGCAGGTGGAGCTCCTCTTTGGGTTGACCCCAGGCTTTGGGAGCGGACAAAGGCTCTGGAGTGGTCTTTGGGCAAGATGCCTCCTCTTTACTCCCGAGGTCAAGCTAATGTCTCTTGGCTGAGTAAGACTTTCATGAAGACTGATATTTTGACTTAGGTGAGTATTGAACAGTTGACACGGGCTTTCCTTCTTATCTCCTCGGGCAGACATTGTTTGCCGACAAGGATAGTTCAGTGCATACACAGCTCTTGGCCCCTTTGCAGCATTTGGGGGCTGTTAGGGAGTTTGATTGGGGATCATCTGCTTTGGCCACCTTGTATGGTAATCTTGGAGCTTGCCCATGGGACAAGAGTTTTATCCTTGGCGGTCACTACCGAGTGCTTTAAGGTATATCCTCCTTCTTTTCTAGTTGTGATTTTTCCCTTGCTACGAGCGATGGTTGGTGGGGCAACTGAAGCCACGGTTGCCAATTTTGAGCCTTGGCAACGAGTTTTGGACCGATTGATGGTTGACCAGGTACCCCTTGCATTCCTTGTTTTTAGATCTCCATTCCTCTGTGCTGTGGCTGATTTAGACTTTGTTTGTAGGCGAGGTTCGACCCTTGGAGTGGTGTATCAGAGGACACCCCTCTTTCCAGGGTTCCAAATTGTACTCGTAGCCTGTTCGAGGGTCCCTTTTGTTAAGCCTGGTACTTATGTGATCGGGTGGCCAGCCAGTGGTGCCCGCGTGCTGAGGATCTTCAGTTTGTTCCTCCTCCTCCTTCGGCGTTGATGAGATCTACTTCTTCAATGTCTAAAGTAGACTTGGAGAATGCTCAGATCAGAGACTAGGCGGGTTTCCTTCTTTAGGCAGGTGACTGTATGGAGTACTGCCATTTTTCCTTGGTTTTGCCTATTGTTCCTCCAGTTGCTTTTGTTTGGCCATGGGCCCTTTCCTTTGTCTCCTTCCATTCTGATGACGGAGAAGAGGCGCCTGGTGCTTGCCCCTTGTTTTGCATTCTTTTCCTTGTAGCTTTGAGGCTGAGTGAGCATCAGCTGTCAGTGGGGAGGATAGCCAGTAATCCCCTTCTTCATCTTAGAGATCGTCTCGAAGACGGCGTCACGACCAGCTTTAGGATTTTCTTTTTCCTTCCTGTTCATGGTTAGCAAAGAGAGAAGCAGAAACTGTATTTGTATAGTGAAAGCAACCACAGTGATGATTTTGTAGGCAAGCTTTTGTTCATGAAATGAGAAATGCTTTTTATGCCCCTAGATGTCTTGAGTTTGCATGCGATAGTCAGAACATGGCTTTTTGAACAAGTATTTGCTGATAGACAGTAATTTGTGTGAAAATGAAATATTGGCCGAAGAATTGATTA
Organism: Rhododendron griersonianum; assembly: GCA_018127125.1. Taxonomy (NCBI): domain Eukaryota; kingdom Viridiplantae; phylum Streptophyta; class Magnoliopsida; order Ericales; family Ericaceae; genus Rhododendron; species Rhododendron griersonianum. The sequence goes on from CM030800.1 coordinate 24,891,036, forward strand.
TTCGGCTGAAAAATCGATATTGTGGCCGATGTATAGATTCTTCGGCCATTACTTTGATTTTCCAAAGGTGACATCCTCTTTTCTCTTCCTTCTTATGCTTGGTTTTGATTTTCTTGCCTTTTGCTTTTGCCATGTTCCATAGTCCGATTGCCAAACTCGAGAGTTTTCGAGATATCCTGCTCATTGTGTTAATGACCTTCAGGTTAGAGGGGATGAGCAATAGTTCTTGTGTCTATTGCTGTTGCCAATTTTTTGAGAAAAGCATACTCATCTTTTGCGAGCTCAATACGCAGGGTTAGCTATGCCTATCATTGAGTACAAATTTGTTGATGTTTTTCCTTCTCTCCAAATGTTTGTGCCGCATCTCGATGTGAGATTGCCTACGTATCCCAATCAGGGAATCAGGCCTTTTACGTAGTTCCAAAATCATCACCTCTGGGGTTGAGTTTTCACTCTTGGTTTTTCTTCTCACATGCTCTTGATTTTGCTTAAGTTACCTAATGGAGGTTGAGTCCCTAGCGAGCTTTTCTTTGAATGCCTTAACTTTTGCCTAGGCTGCGTTTTTGCATTTTATTGCACTAGCAGGCTTTGCTCTTACTTTTGCTTGGGTTTTCAGGTTACCCAACGAGCACTTCTCTCAAGAGGGTTTCTGCGTTTTGGAGAGGAATTTGATGGAGATATTTTTCAAAATCTCTCTTGTGTTTGTACCTTCATAATGGGCGAGCTAACCCTAAGTGTTCTCGCGGAGATAGTGTCTTCTTTCTAAGTTTTGACAAAAACCTAGTTTCTTAAGCAACTAGAGTTCATCCTTTCCTTCCTTTTTGTCAGGTGACACAGGGAACTTGATTCCTTGAAATTTCCCTTGTTTGGCAAAGAGACTATAGTGTTTGGCAATTGCAATTTAGGAAGTAAATCATTGAATAAGCATAGTCTAGAGGATGAAACAGGAATTCACTTAGCAGAAATTAAATGCCCAAGCAGGGGCTCAAAACAGGTTTTAGCTTGATAAAAGCAATGTTTAATGTTCTTTGCCATGTTGTGACTTCTTAGCTATTGTAGCATTTCGAGGTCGTTTTCAAAACCCTTGCCTTTCGCAACTTTATACTCTTTTCCACCCTCTTCTTTGCCAAACAGGGCCTTTGAACTGGATCCATCTTCACTGGTGGCTACTTCTTTGAGCCATGAGCAGTCCCCAAATGGAAGTGTTGGTCTAGGTTTTCATCACCCTTTCTTCCTCCTTATTGATTGTGTAGTTGTCAGCTATTTCCACTTGATTGAATAGTGATGCTAAGGAGATTCCATCGAGTGGATCATCGTATTCTCCTTCCATTCCGTCAAAGTCACTTTCCCCTTTGCTTGTTCTTCTTCATTACTTTTGTCAGACATGTCGGGATCGATCACTTCTGATTGATTGGACTCATTATTTTCTTCCTCCTCAATCATGAAACATTCGTCCTCCTCTGGGAAGGTAAAGGTTGGCTTGTTTTGGTTGTTTTGGACAATGTATTGGCCAGGATTGTATGTGGGGTTGTTTATGAAATCGATGTTTCGGGGTGGTGGCTCAGCTTTGTGAGTAGGAAGTGGATTGGCTTGCACATTAGGTTTTTGAAGTTTTATAGTTCGGCTATCAATGAGATCTTGAATGTCATGGCGGAGACGCATGCAGTTATCTGTCTCATGTCTAGGGTGTTGGTGGTAAGCGCACTGTTTGTTAGGATCATGATTTGGGCCATAGGGTGGCTGAGGAAGTGGTTTGTTTTAAAGGTTTGAGATGCCCCTAATGGCTCAGAATGGCTAAGGCTTGAGATGGGGTCATGTAAAGATGGTCAAAGTTGCAACGGGGGCGATTTGAGCTTTGGGATGAGCTAATTTGAAAAGGGTCTTATGGTAAGGTTGAGTTAAGGGTGTTGACGGAGGCAGAAGATGTACGGGTTGGGAAGGTTTTCTTGGGTGGAGGAGTTTCTTCTTTCCCAATGAGGCCTAGCTTGATCCCCTCTTCAATCTGCAGCCCAGTAGCAGGCAGGCGCTTGAAATCAATGATAGCCTGAGTGTAAATGTGCATGAGGTACTTGGGCTGCAAACTCTTGATGACTATTCTCACTTGATCTTCCTCAGAGGGGCGGCTCTTGGCGGCTTTTTCTCTCCATCTAGCCACAAAGGTTGCAAAGTCCTTGTTTGATTCCTGCTTAGTCGTTTCCAAATCTCGAGTTGTTAACTCAATTTGGATGTTGTATGCATATTGCTTTGACAAAAGCATTGGCAATTTCTGGCCAAGTATGATAGTGCACAAACTCCAAAGTGAGAAACCAATCGAGAGCGCTTTCAGTAAGAGTCCTTTGAAATAACTAAACAATGAGCTCATCATCCAAGCCCATTGGCTTCAGAGTGTTGATGACATGGCGGACATGGCTAGTGGGATTGCCAGTTCTATTGAACTTCTCAGGTAGTTGAGAATCTGGAAAAAGGCAGAGTCCTTCAAAATCTAGAATTTGGTCCCCTTGTGAATGGGTCCAGAGTACGTTCGATCTCCTTGACTTGTTTGGCCAATTCAGGGTTTTCTGCCAATACCACTTCTTGAGGATTCTCATCTTCCACCGATTTCTCTTCGTTCTCAGCATCTCTTGCTGCTTTCTCTGCTGATAAGGTAGCGACTTTGAGCTTGGTGATTAGCAATGATGGCGTCGTTATCTGCCATGAGAGTGGGAGGATTACTTGATAAAGCTTAGGATTTGGTAGATGATTGAGTTTGCTGAGGAGATGACCGCGGAGTCCCTGAAAGTGATTGGGACCGTAGCAGTGTAGGTGTTTTGGCCGGTGAGGGTGACAGACGAGACGGCTGCAAAGACCTCTGTTTGGCGTGACTTCGGGTGTTGTAAGAGTATAAAATTGGCTGTGGTTGCTTCTTTGTTTTTACTTATTGTGTCTGTTTTGAAAAGTACAGTACCTGTAAGTCAGTACTTGGCTTGTGTAGGGTTAGGATTTAGGCTGAAAATCCCAACCCTTCTGCACAGAAAAAGTTATTTACAACAACAGATGATACAAGGTGTGAGGAAGAACTTGGAAATGAAAATGCAAGTAGGTTCCTAGCCTGTAGGTTCCTGTCTTAGTTTGATAAGTTCTATGGCTTTCTAAAACATGCAAGGTTTCTAGTAGTCTCAGGGTGCTCCGTTGTCAAAGGGCACCAATCCTCTCACCAGCCCATCATAGGCGGTGATTGGGTGATTTCCTTTTTGATATACCACTAGGTACGAGTGACTGTGGAGTTTGCTGGAACCCCCAACATAGCCCGTGTCATGCCGGGATATCAGGTGAACTCAACGGGTTGCCCGCTCGATGCATATGATAGATGAATTAAACAAGGCATGTATTAGTCTTATTTTGAACTTTTTGGTTATGGCTCTCATATTCCCCATCAGAGTCGCCAAAAACTGTAGACACCTCCCAAGCGGGGCATCGCCATACAGATTGATCACGTTGTGTTTGCTTGATTGGTTGCTCATTTCATAAACCAAGATCATGGACATTCCCATGGCTAGGAACATCACCACATGATAACGGTTATCGTCAAATAGAGTCGCCACCCAGTTTATTAAAACTGGGAAAATAGATAGAGATTCTGGATACGGGAGCCAAAAGTACAATAAGGGGAAGGTGTTAGGCACCCCTCTTTGCCCAGTCGTGAGACTGGCCCATAATCATTCAACATAAGACGTATAGATGCTTTGTCTAATTCTAACACATAGTCTGTTTAGTTATTCCTTTAAACAGTAAGCAAAGTGAGCCAGTGCGATAATTGAAGCATGCATCAAAAAGCAGAGAAGCAGACAAACTGTCCCAGGAGATCGATTACTCGGCCGGTGAATGGATCTCACGGCCGAGTAATCACACTGGTTTAATGTACCGGCCGAGGGATCGAAGCCCCGGTCGGTGTTCTTCCTCACACCAGACAGAAACGTTAGTAAATAATAAAATTGCTAAAATTATGATTATGGACATGAAATAAGACAAACCACAGGCCGTTGGGCCTCACCACCTTGATCCCTCAGTTGCTTGATTGCTTCGGATTGGGTGTGATTGACTGATTGCTTGATTGAAAACCCTAGGGTTAGGGTTTGAACTTCGGGGTTTGATCGCCGGATTGACGGCTGCCTTCGGGAGGTTAGGGCTTTTGGAGTATGGGATTGAGAGAGTATTTTGACAGAGTTTCGTGGCTTGATTGAGTGTGATGGTGTATCAATTTCGTGTGTTAATTCGGAGCCCAAAGGCCCCTTTATATAGGCATAGGGATGACTCACTCCGGCCAATCAAATCACGAGATGGCAATTGCAATTGCAATGCATCTATTACTCTACGTCGTGATCTCCGAACGTAGCCCGAACGCATCGGAAAGGTAGTGTAGTTGGATCAAACCAAACGTCTGACAAAACGTTCCAGAGTCTGGAAAAAGGTCGATCTGGCGGCCGAGCAAAGGATGTCGCGGCCGTGGAATGGATGTCTCGGCCGAAGGATAGATCTCGCGGCCGAGGGATTGATCTCTCAGGGAGATTTTGCTGGCAACAGGTTGCTCGGGTGAGGGATTGATGTTGTGGCCGTGGGATCGATGTTACGGCCGTCAGATGGATTCTCCTAGGCTTCTGTATTTCTGTCTGAAAGGCTGTATGACTTTGAATTGGGTCCTCTAAGTGGTCAAAGTTCTCACCGAAAGTCCTAAGGTCCTCAAGGAAGCAATCAGCAATCATTGTATCCATTTCATCATCGGGATTGTCCCAAGGTGGGACTTGAAATAATCGTTAGGCCAAATTGGGGTGTCTACACCTACCCGATCCGTTTTCCTTTTTTTAAAACTAAATTCCCCTATATCGATACTCAGACTTGCTAAACAAAAATACCACATCTACGAACCTTTCAGAATCAATAAGAAAAAAAAACCCCAAGTCATGCTTTAAAAAAAAACACGAAATCGTCTGTGGTTTTACTATTAAAAATTTAAAATCAATGATGCTTGTGCAAGAATATGATTAGTTTATGTATGCAGAGAGAGACTTACGAACAACCGAAACTACTGCTTAGGTTTAGATTAAAAAGTCAAGTGACTTATTGTTTGTTGTCTCTATTCAAAAAAAAATTTGTATTTTCTTGTTTTGCGATAAACTTTTTATTCATATTAGTTTGTCTCAACGAGAGAATCGAAAAGGTAAATTTTTTTTTACTTTTACCCTAATATTTTTTGTAATATTCAAGATAAATCCCAAAAAACCGGTTTTTGGGCTTTATCTTGGATGTTTTTAAAAATATTTAGGTAAAAGTCATAATTTTTTACTTTTCCAATTGGAGCGAATAAAAAATCATAAAATACTTGTTGCAAAACATTAAACACGAAAAAAGTTGAATAAGAACAAAACGAAAAAAAGCCCAACAGAGAGAGAGGAGCTAAGGGATTGGTCTTGTAATTATCTTATCACATATTCACAGTCAAGAGGAGCTCAAGGGATTGGTGAGAGAGAGAGAGAGAGAGAGAGAGAGAGAGAGAGAGAGAGAGAGAGAGAGAGAGAGAGAGAGAGAGAGAGAGAGAGTTTGTGTGGATGAATTTGACTGCCCGAATGTACCGAGCGGGTACCACATGGGATATACCGACCCAGCACCAAAAAATTCCTTGTACGAAACGGAAAAGTCATACGGCTTGAGTTTATTCAGTTTGCCACGTGTCATTTGTTTGTTACACGTGGCTTGTGGATAGTGGTGGAAGATGAGAGCTGTGTGGGACCGAATGGGGTTGGATGGGTTTTGGGCCATTGATTGGTTTCTTTGATTAGATGAAGAGTGATGGAAGAGTTTTTGGGTCGTAGGTGATAATTTGCCAACGACGGAAAAGGACGTTGGAGTTTACAGGTTTGTTGAGATAGTCCAGCACTCACGAGTGATTATTGGCAGGTGGGTCTTTTAATTCCAACCCTAAGCCGGGGTGTTTGGACAAATAAGTCAAAGTGGCTTATTTTTTGTCCTTATTCAATTTTTTTTACATTTTGTGGCTTATTGTCAATTTTTTGGGGATTATAGCTTCCTTATGACGAGAGGAATCTAAAAAGTAAAAAATTTCGATCGAAATCCAATTTTTTTTGAATTTCAACGAAAATTGGCGGGAAAGCCACTTATTTCGTCTTTATTCAAAAAAATTTGGATTTCGACCAAATTTTTTTACTTTTTAGATTCCTCTTGTCATAAGGAAGCAATAATCCCCAAAAAATTGACAATAAGTCACAAAATGCAAAAAAAAAATTGAATAAGGACAAAAAAAATTTGGCGGGAAAGCCAAATGGCTTATTTGTCCAAACACCTTAAACCCATTTTCAATCCGTCTACACCCATGTAAAAATGGGTTTATATGGCCGGGTTCAACCCATTATGTAATATGAGCGGGTTGAGTTGGGTTATAAATGGGCGGATTGGACGGGTTAAAAAAATATGGATTGTGATTGTCACCTCTACTTGCGGTGTATTATAGGGGTGATGTTGTGTGATGAGTTTATGTGAACTGTGAATTTTAGTGTGCGGTGAGGATATATGAACTGTGAATTTTATAGGGGTAATGTTGTGTAGTGTTTTAGGGTATTGGAGTTATGTAAACAGTAAACTGTATGGTTGGTTATGTGAATTGTATGTGTTGGGTCTATGTGAACTGTGTGTTTTGGGGTTATGTGAACTGTGTATTTTCGATTATGTGAACTATATATTATTCAGTTCACATAAACCAGTTATCAAACTTTAAAAAAAAAAACAGTTCTCATAGACAGTTTTCCTAGACTTTTCAAAAAAATAGCCCAATTCTGTTCTCATAAACTTTAAAAAAAAAAAAAAACAGTTCTCATAGATTTTCAAAAAAAAAAATAGCCAAGTTCTCATAGACTTTAAAAAAACAGTTCGGTTCTCATAGACTTTTCAAAAAAAAAAAAAACCAGTTCTCATAGACAGTTCTCATAGGGACAATTCTCATAGCCAAGGGTATTTTTGTCCGAATTAATATGGGCCAGGACTATTTTAAAAAGATTTGGTAAAAATAATATATAGAGGATTATTTTAAAACCATAGCTAAAAAAAAGGGTTGGGATCTAAAAACCCCTTTCTGTAATTGTTAAGAAGTATTCCATATAAGATTTGGCCGTGAGAACATTGATAACAATATTTGATTTTGATTTTTTTTTTTGTTTTTTTTGTTTTTGTTCGCGTGTGTATTTTCTTTGAGAATTGTGTATTTTTCTACTAGAACTATGTATTTTCTACCAGAACTGTGTATTTTTCTATGAGAATTGTGTATTTTCTATCAGAATTGTCTATGAGAACTAGTCCACATAGTCCAGTTCTCATAACCAATTCACAAAACTAGTTCTCTATGAAAACTAGGGGTGGCAAATGGGTGGATTTGGACCAAATTGAGTAAATTGTAAGCGGGTTGAGTCTTTAATGGGTCGTTGACCCATTTAGACCAATTAAGACCTCGTTCCAGAAACCTTTTAAAAAAATAAGTAGCTTATTTCACATTTTCAAACTCAAAAATAATGTAAATGAAAAATAATTTTTTGATTTTTTTTGCACCATATAAAAAGATCTTGATAAAATCTATCAAATAAGATCCATATTGGTAGAAAAATTATTTGCGTAAACACATTATTTTTGAGCTTAAAATTGTCTTCGTAAAAAATAAGTACTTATTAAAGGTTCTGGAGCGGGGCCTAACTATGAGTCTAATTATCCATATCCAACCCGATCCATTTAATTAAAAGCAAACCCGACCCCCCCCCCCCCCCCATTAACCCAATTACATATATACTAAAATTTAAAATGACTAAAATACCAATTGTATACTAAAATGACCATATTACCCCTATAAATTTAAATGACTAAAATATTCATGTACACTAAAATTATCAAATTACCCATGTACATTTAATTACCATGTTACCATCGCTCTTGTCTGTTCTGTTTACAAACATTAAACAAAAGAAGAACAGAGATGTACGTTGAAATTACTCCGATCTAGTCTAGTAGGACAACAAAATTAAGATAATAGCAGAGGCTGATACTGTAACTACAGTTTCAAACAACGCCGGAGCATCCACGTTGCCGTCAGCATTATCCGACGTGCTTTTCTCGGCTTCTCCAAGCCCCTCCATAGGCGGATTGCGAAAAACGACCGTGGTTGCGCTACGAACTTTATTCTTGTAATACAGTACTATTTTTCTAAAAAGGCGGCTGAGTGGCTGAGCTATGAACTTTATTTTTGTAATAATTTTTCCAAATCTAGTGAACTTTATTCCTTTTACTGTAATTTTTTACTTTTCAAGTCAACATGTCAAGAAGAAAATATTCCAAAACTTCACTACGAATCCGGTAAAAATTTAAAAAAGAATGACAGAAAGACTGTCAATAATAATAAATTTTTTGTCCAAACTCAGCCTAATTTCCATGTTCGCATACAATTTTCCAAGAATTCAGTTATAAGAAAACCATTACTATTGCTGCTGAAGAATACATAATTCATAGAACTTCAAGAAAACAACTTGTTACACTAATCATGTCGTAAAATTGTAGGGATAGAATCGTTAACTTTGGCAGGAGAGGACAAGAACCAAATAGAGGTGACCAGAGACGGGATTGACGCGGCAGCCCTGAGCCCTGACGATGTTGTTCAGGAGGAAAATGGGCTATTCCCAGCTGGTGAGCGTGGGCCCGTTCCCGGAGGATGGCGGCGGTGGTGATCAGATGGAAAACGAGGCCGAGGTGCAAATTCCAGTATGGGGGGTATTACAATTACCCATATGCGTATGGAATGGCGATATGTATGAGATTATGGGGTTTTTTTATTGGGTTATACTCATGATTTATTGGGTCATTTAAGTTGATCCAATTAAAATCTAATTAATAAATGGGTTAGATGGGTTGGACCCATTCTGACCCAACTAATAAATGGGCTGGATTGAGTCTATTTTTTAATGAATGGGTTTGGGTTATGAATTTGGGTTTAATTTGCCGCCTCTAATGTAAAAAAATAGAAACCCAAACCAGACTGGGTCCAACCAGAATGGAAACCCAAACATATGTTTCTTTTCTGGGTATGTGTTTTTATAGAGGAGAAATGCTACTCCTATTGTTCAAGTGTCATCTAATCGGTGAATTTGGAGGAAGAAGAAGAAGGTAAGCACGTGATTTACACTTCTCACCAACGACGACTCGGAGCGTTTTGATTACCTGATTTTTGGGTTGACAAAAATAGGAGACTAGTATTACTTTAATGAGTCCCGCTATTGGAACCGACGGGTGCCATATCGAAAATGGACCGACGGTCGCGCCGGGCCAATTTCGGCTACCGGACGGCTGATTCGAGCCGTCCAGAAATTTTAAAAAAAAACGAGGGAGCCCACAAGAGAATCAATGACATTCGATGTGTGTAGATCCTCAATCCAAACATCCCATTTTTTCGTATATACATATATAGACGAGAAAATGGGGTTATATACGAAAAAATGGATTTTTGGATCGAGCATCTACAGACATCAGATGCCGTTGATTCTTGAAAAAGTCCCCTAGTTTTTTTTAAAATTTTTGGACGGCTCAGATCGACAGTCCGATGGCTGGAGTTGGCCCGACGCGGCCGTCAGTCCATTTTCAGTATGGTACCCGTTGGTAGGGGTGAGCAAAAAATCCGTCAAACCGTGAATCCAGTCCAAACCAATCCAAACCGAAAGGTTTGGTTTGGTTTTTTAGTAATATGGTTTGATCATGGTTTAAAAAAATTAGAAACCGCTTTATATGGTTTGGTTTGTGGATTCACATTCACGGTCATGGTTCCAAACCGATCCGAACCGTATAATACAATTATATATAATTTAATTATTACCACTGCTCTTTTACTGCCTTATTTCAATTCAATAGTTTTTAGGAATTATCTTTGGCATTTTATATGGTTAAATTATCTTAAGATGATTAATAGTTGGTATTTTTAGTTTGTTCATTTAGTGACTTACCAGTATTTCATTTTCTTAGTTTAAGACTTGAGGCAATTATTGGTATTCTACTCTTAATTAGTTGGTTGAAGTTAGTGTGTTTTGATAATTTGAATGGAATATTGGTTTTAATATAAATTTTCTTTAAATTTATCTTTGTAATTTTAAGTACTTTATATATTTTTTGAAGATGATAGTTTAGTTCAAAGCAAACCGTGGTTTAAACCGAAACCGAACCGTATTTATATGGTTTGGATTGGTTTGGTTTTATGCCTTTTATGGGTTGGTTTGGTTCTCTAAATTCATAATCCGTAGGTATTGATTTGGTTCTTGGTTTATTACAAAACCGAACCAATCCGAACCATGCTCACCCCTACCCGTTGGTACCAATAGTTTTTCTGTACTTTAACAAAGAGATGATTTTCACTAGACCATCCATTTTGATTTTTTACGGCTTGGACTTGGAGAAAGAGAGTGGTAGGGTGAGAGGAGAGAGAGGGTTTTCATTTGGGCCGTCGGACACATTTTTGGACGGCCCGGATGGGCTGCTCGGACACCACGTGAGCACGGTCAAGTGTTACCCACCCGGCACCCAAAAAAATTTCAATTTTCGCACTCTCCTTTTTACTATCCACGCCCATTTTTTTGTCTTTATCCACATAAATTTACAATATTAGGAAAAATGACAAGATAGTAAATTCATGTGGATTGTAAAATAGGGAGTGTGAAATTCACTCCCCTTACTTCAATACAAAGTTGCAAAGAAAGTTGTGTTATAGGTACATACATTCATAGTGTACATAAGCATTTTGAGCCCGTTTCGGGCCCTATAAAAATTATCTGAGCCTCTCATTTCATTCAAAACAATTTGTAAATGCCTACCTATGTCCGATGCCTTTTGAAGCAAACTAAGCCCCGTTCCAGAACATGAAATAAGTCGTTATTTTTTAAGAAAACAATTTCAAGCTAAAAAATAATTGGCTTACTGAAATCTAAAAATATGCAATATGAATCTTATTTGAAAGATCTTGATTATATCTTTTATACGGTGCAAAAAAATTAAAAAATTATTTTTTATTTACATTATTAAACCCAAATCCATTAAGGTGGCAAATTAAACCCAAATGGGTTGGACCCATTCATTAAAAAATATAAAAAAATTGGTGGGAGGTCCACTATAGCATGTTTCTAACCCATTAAGTCCACTGATCAAGTTTCTAACCCACTAAGTCCACTAATATGTATTTGGTAAAGCCTAAATAAAGTCCACTGCATTTAAAAAGGGAAATAGTGCCTGACAAAATTACCATTTCCATTCAAATCCCATAAGTTTAGCCTATTATCCCTCATTATCCGTTCTACGTTTGAAATCCCAGCAGTTACGTTGGAATAGAGTGACAGAAGATTCTCTTTTTCTGATACACTGTATATAACGTTATATACTCGTTCATCAGTTCATATTTAACGTGAAATATTTACATGAAAATTCTCATTTTCTGATACACTGTATATAACGTTATATACTCGTTCATCAGTTCACCTTTAACATGAAATACTTACATTTTACGTTATATACTCATTCATCAGCTCGCATTTAACGTTATATACTCATTCACTCATGACAGAAGACCACATATAACGATATTAAGAATGCAAACCTAAAATGATTTTGGCTGTTTAGGTTGAACCTTATATAATGTCAACATAACGTCTTGTACATATATAACGTTATATAACGTTAAATACTTTATTGAATTGGTCCGCGCAGCGGCCTCATTGACTTGCTTCTGATAACCGTATATGTATGAGCTTCTGGAATCTTTTTTATTACAATGCAAGAACATATAAATAATCTTATATATGTTTACAATGCAAAAACAAACAAAGAACCTTATATGTATTACTTTGCCACATAAATAATACACACACAAAAACGTAATACGTGTGACAAAAAAATAAACATATAACCTTATAACGTTATACATGAGATTTTGTCCTTTCTAACTCTAAAATAAAAAAGAAGAAGAGGAGATCTCGTAACTTCTGCCCCTTCGTTGCCGTCGCCTTCTTCACAGTCGACTTCACAGGTAACTTAATACTCTTCACCCATTGAACAACTGCACAAATAATAACAAGTTAGTGAGGCCGCTGAGCGGACCAATTCAATAAAGTAGAACATATAATGTTATATGTGAGTTTCTGTGTTGTGAAACTCCAAAAAAAAACACAACATCTGCTCGTACAATTTGTGGATCAAGAAATTCTGATGTCACATTCATATAACCCTTCACAGAGAAGAATAAAGAAAGGAAGAGAAGGATTCTTATACTTTTACTAGTGTATAAACCAATCTAAAAATTCTAAATATATGTATTATGTATAAGTACAGGCCTGAACATATAACCATATATATTACTCAACAACAGCTTAACAAAAATACAAAAAATATTCCAAAGCCAGCAAAAAAATCAGTTAACCCTACTCTGTTGTCCATTACCTATATTGAATTGGTCCGCGCAGCGGCTTATAGACCTGAACATATAACCATATATATTCACAGAACAAAATGACAACCGAACAAAATGATAAAATACCATACATCTTCACAGAATAAAATGACATTTTATAAACAACAACAGGAGAATATATAACGTTATATAATGTTACACAATAACATATGACATTACAATGTTATATGTTTACATCCGGGGGTGTGGGGGCGGAGCCCCCACGCCCCGAACTGCAGCGAAAACGATATTTTCAAGAACTTGGGGTGTAATTTCAACCATAGAACCCGACCTAATTATATTGCAGTCGGTATGTAACTAGGGTTATATATATATAACCACATATAACCTTATATGAATTGGTCCGCGCAGCGACCTAACAGATCTGAGTATATAACCATATATGTACCTAACAGCAACTAACGAAAGTACAAAAAATAAAACCCTAACAGATCTTAACGTTATATACAACGTAACTCCAAACAGAGAATAAATAATGTTATATAACGTTATATAAGTATAATAACGTTAGAGCATGAATCTGATCTAGTTTTAACATGAAACTCTCATATGTACAATAACAACTTCTAAAAAATCAACAACGACAACAAATTGAAAATCAGATTTGATATCAACATCAAAATCAACATCAGCAGATCAATAGAGAGAGACGAGAGAGAGAGAGAGATATATTTCTTTCGTTCTTCATATTCGGAACGAACTGTACCTTGGGCTAGGTCGACGATCGATGACGAAGAAAGTCTGGGACGTGGGTTGATCTCTGCTGTTCGTCGGTAGATCTCGATGTTGGAGTGACGACGGCAATCGTGGGCTTGACGACGGCGATAGAGACGACGCCGGTATTTGAGCGCTTGAGGATGGCGACGACGATCGAGTGGTTGGAGACGATCGCGACTAAAAAAGGGCCGACGACGACGAAGAAGGGCAGACGAGGACGAAGAACGCTGATCTAGTGGTCTACACGAACCGTCTTGGGTTGGGTTTCTGCCGAGTTTTGTTCTTCTGGAAAATGGGGGAGGGGGGGTAGGGGGGAGGGGGGATGAGTTTTATAATGGGAAACAGACAGAGGAAAAAAGGGAGGAAAAAACGGGAATGGAGGAAAAAATGGAGAAAAAAACGGGAATGGAGGAAAAAAGGGAGAGAAAAATGGGATAAAAGATTTTTTGAAAGCAGAGGTATATTAGACTAACCAGGATTATTATATCTTTACAAATAAGTTAGTGGACTTAGTGGGTTATAGAATTTAGAAGTGGACTTAGTGGGTTTGGAAAGTGGTATAGTGGACCTGGAAAAAATTCTCTCTAAAAAATAGACCCAACCCAGCCCATTTAATTAACCCAAACCCATTCATTAAAAAATAGAGGTGGCAAATTAGAAAATAGAGGTGGCAACCCAAAATAGAGGTAAAAAAATAGAAACCCAAACCAAAATGGATTTGGGTTTAATTTACATTATTAATGAATTTAGAGGTCAGTTCTATGAGAACTGACTATGAAAATTGACAGTTCACACAGCCAGTTCACATAGCCAGTTCTATGAGAAGGGCAGACGAGGACGAAGAACGCTGATCCAGTGGTCTACACGAACCGTCTTGGGTTGGGTTTCTGCCGAGTTTTGTTCTTCTGGAAAAGGGGGGAGGGAGGGTAGGGGGGGAGGGGGGATGAGTTTTATAATGGGAAACAGACAGAGGAAAAAATGGAGGAAAAAACGGGAATGGAGGGAAAAAGGGAGGAAAAAACGGGAATGGAGGAAAAAAGGGAAAGAAAAACGGGATAAAAGATTTTTTGAAAGCAGGGGTATATTAGACTAACCAGGATTATTATATCTTTACAAATAAGTTAGTGGACTTAGTGGGTTATAGAATTTAGAAGTGGACTTAGTGGGTTTGGAAAGTGGTATAGTGGACCTGGGAAAAATTCTCCCTAAAAAATAGACCCAACCCAGCCCATTTAATTAACCCAAACCCATTCATTAAAAAATAGAGGTGGCAAATTAGAAAATAGAGGTGGCAACCCAAAATAGAGGTAAAAAAATAGAAACCCAAACCAGAATGGATTTGGGTTTAATTTACATTATTAATGAATTTAGAGGTCAGTTCTCTGAGAACTGACTATGAAAATTGGCAGTTCACATAGCCAGTTCTCATAGCTCAATTCGCATAGCCATTTAGTTATCATAGAACTGACTATGAGACTTGGCAGTTAAAAATTCAATTCTAAATCAATTTATTTTCCATGTGAACTATTACTTTTTTACTTTGATTATTACTTTTTTAAGTCATGACGATGAAAACATTTATAACTATATTTGATTTTGATTACCTTTTTGTTTTTGTTCAATTTTTGTTCGTGTGTGTATTTTCTATGAGAACTGTGTGTTGTTCATGAGAATTGTCTATTAGAACCGTGTATTTTCTATGACAACTATATATTTTTAATAAGATTTTAGTATGTGGTAAGACTATATGAACTGTGTATTTTTCAATCCACATAGCTAATTCACATAGTCCAGTTCTCATAACCAGTTTACAAAGCTAGTTCTCTATGAAAACTGGCAATTCTATAGAATTGGCAGTTCACATAGCCAGTTCTTATAGCTCAGTTCATATAGCCAAGGGTATTTTTGTCCGAAATAATATGATTCAGAAATTGATTATAAAAATATAGCTCTCTTAGCCTCAGTTCTCATAGCCATAGTTCAGGGGTATTTTTGTCCAAAATAATCTGTTAACTCGAGCAATGTAAACTGGCGGGAATATTTTTGTCCGAAATATTATGTTAACTGGCTATGAAAATTGGCAGTTCTCATAGCCAATGATATTTTTGTCCGAAATAATATGGGTCAGGAGTTGATTCTAAAAATGGACATGTACACAAAAAGTTAAGAAAAATAGGCAAAATAGTAAAAATGTATGAAAAGTCAAGAAAAATAACTGAAATAAAGAAAAAATATTTTTATCAAAATTAAATTAAGTCTGAACATACTTTTATGGACTGGCCTCTAAATTCCCCTTAAATAAAAGTACTTTTAAAGATCGCCAAGTTGTTTGATCTCGTTCAATTCGTATACGCGTACGAGTGTAATTTTGTTCACCCTGTTACGTGGAGGGTGAACAAAACTCAACTCATACACGTACAACTTAATGGCACGGAAAACTATTAGTTCTGTGGGGACTGGGTAGCGTTGCCATAATTCCACACGGCTTCATTGACTGGACTTGCTTGAACATGGAAAAGTCGACGGAGCTATGCCAATGGCATCCCATCCATCCCCGCTATCCATTTCCTCATCAATAACACATCTGAACCAGATCATGCTTTTGATTTCTCTTTCTTTTGATGAAACTAATGCCCAATTCCTCTTTATTAGTCTAAAGTAGTACTTACCTTAGCTAATTTTCCACCCTCCCAATCTAATTGTCACACAAAACCATGATTTCACCCTCCTCCAACTTCTCCTCCGCCATCCTGATTTCATTCCTTCTCACGCTTCTTCACTTTCTCAGCCTCAGCCCCACTTCCAAAGCCACCCCAACTTACAGTGCCATCATATGCCCAAACATCAGCACGTATTCGCCCAACAGCACCTACCAATCAAACCTCGAATACCTCCTCTACGCCCTCTCCTCCGCTGCCCCCGACGGCTTTTTCAACTTCACCGCCGGCAGCGGCACCCCCAACGTCACCTATGGCCTCTTCCTCTGCCGCGGCGATGTCTCCTCCGCCGTGTGTCGAGACTGCGTCGATTACGCTGCCGGAGATGTAGTCGAACTGTGCCCCAGGTCGAAGTGGGCCACGATCTGGTACGACGATTGCATGCTGCGTTACTCCGACACCTCCATTATTTCCACCATGGATATTACATTGAGCGTCATGTTGCCTGGTGGGAAAAACGTAACTGAGCAGTCAGGACGGTTTAACGAGTCACTGAGAGAGTTAATGGGTGAGTTAGCGACTCGGGATTCTTTGAAAACCCGGTTGGGAGATAAGAAGTTCGCCACTGGAGAAGTCAAGTTGACGGCGAATCAGACGCTGTATGGGCTATTGCAATGCACACCGGACATAACTAGCGCAGATTGCGGCAGGTGTATAACGGCGGCTGTCTCGAATTTGCCTTATTGCTGTGACGGAAAACAAGGGGGGAGAGTTCTGTATACGAGTTGTAATGTCAGGTATGAGACGTACCAGTTTTACTCACTTGACGCCGCTGCAACACCGCAGTCGCCACCGCCTCCACCTCTGTCTCCGCCGCCGCCTCCACCTCAGACTCCGCCACCTCCCCCTATTCCCCCTACTTCAGGTAAGTGTTCAAGTAAGTTTACACGCACCCAAGATTTTAAAAGACTTTAGGCAGTAGTTGGGCGGCTGAGGACCACCTAGCCGCCTAGAGATTAGTCAAATTTTCTATTTTTTGGTTTCTTAAAAATATTCTCCTCCGTCCCTTCCAAATTTTGAGTAAGTAGAACAACATGAGTAGAACAAGTCATTAAATAACATCCAAAGTAGAGACATGGAAACTAAGTAAAACCAAATAGTTAGTCAATCCATAAGCGAAGTTCAATGTTCAAAATTCAAACCAAATGAAAGTAAGAAACTAAGTAGTAAACGCAATGGGTTGGCCTAGTGGTCAAGCCTCGAGACTTAGGTGTTTGCTCCTCCGAAGGTTGCAAGTTTGAAACCTCTTAGGTGTTATTAACTCCTTTGAGGTCAGTCCATATAGAGCCTTGCTATGACTTTAATTGGAACCCCGCAAGTGGACGGTGCGATTAATCCCCCAGAATTAGTCGAAGTACGAGAAAACTGGCTCGGACGCTTGATTAATCAAAAATAAAAATGAAGTAAGTAGTACCAAATAACTAGTCAACTACAAAGTTCAATGCTCTTAGTTCACAAATGAAACTAAGTGGTACAGAATCACTAGTCAATTACTCCTCCTCTTCTTCTCCATTTCTCCAATGAATCGGCCTAATTTTCCGATTAATCCCGCCTAGCCGATTAATCGGCCTGGCGCCTAGATCAATGCTTAGGCCCCTAGGTGAGGCGGCAGGTCACCACCTACTGCCTAGGTGCCAATTAATCAGTCACCTGGCCCAATTTTTAGAATAATGCACGCACCTCGACTAATCCTAGGACCAATTTCTCATTGTTGTATAATGGATTTTGATTTCAATTGTTAGTGGGTTTTTTTGCGTTATTCTTTTCTCCTAACTAAAATCTGATGTATTGACCGTTGTCTTTTTTGGGTGTAGGAAAGGGTGGAATCTTATGGCGAGTACTTGTTGGTGTTACTGTCCCAATTGGTGTCATCGGATTATGTTTCCTTTGTAGCAAAAGAAGGAAGAAATGTTTCACTAGTAAACCACTTGCTAGTAAGACAAGAAAGAGAGGGAGAGGGGAGAAAAACAGAGAACAAAAAAAACTCTATCATATAATTTCTTGTTTTATCCTCAGTGGCAGATCTAAATCAGATTGATCATTTGATTTGAACAGGTAAGGATGCAATCACAACGTTACAGTCGTTGCAATATGATTTGAGTACAATTCGAGCTGTCACAAACAACTTCTCCGATGATAACAAAATTGGTATGGGTGGATTTGGTCCTGTCTACAAGGTATGTTACTGCATCTAATTGTGCTTATTCCATATCAAATACCTCAGCTTACAAATTCTGAAGTTAATTATATGAGGAGTCCCTAACTCCACGCGCCAGAATGGTGGTGCCAGGCAAATAAAAGTATGCACTGGCATGTAGTCCCTGGAAAGGAGATGAACCTTACCACCTTTCTAGCTATAACCAACCGATGTAAGACTTATATTTCCATACATCGTCCACGTGCAGTCGTTCTTAAGATGCTTTACGTGTAGTCTATTTTTCAGTCTATTATGATGCAGCCTTTTTATCGAGCATCATATCCAACCCAAGGGTCTGTTTGTTAGGGGTCAAAGGAAGGGGAATTATCTATGGCTTCGGATAGTCATCCCGCCCCACCCTCATCCGGTGATTGTTACATGGATGAGAAGAGCAATTATCTGTGGTTCCCATGGCACATCCCCAAGAGGGGATATAATACTGACAGCATCCCCTCTATCCTTGTTATATCCCGTTTTGTTCCCCTTCTTTAATTACTAAAATACCATTTTCCTCTTTAAATTTATCATACACGTAGTGCTTCGCACTTCTCGATGTATCAAAGTAGAGGTCACCCCAAGCGTAGGGCATAAGCGTCCGATTGAAGCATAATAAATCCGGTAGTCCGGGATCGTACCCAAGGGATAAATAATACGGCTTTTCTGGATTGTAGATGCGAGTATGGTTTCTGGCTTTTAGTCAGCCAACTTGGTTTTTCGTATGCGGTGGAAAGTAAAAGGGCTAACTTAAACGAGAATAAACTGGATTAAAAGAGAAGGTTAGGTCTAGGAATTTCTAGCGCCCACGACTCGAGCTAAACTACATTTTTCACCTCAAAACACGGTTTTACCCGGAAGATAAAAAGGTTCGAAAATCAAGCTAGCTATAGAATCCATTTAGCAAACACCTCGAGCGACCGAGCTCCAAGCATCATGTGTGGTGAGTAGGCGAAGCTCTCACCTACACATGATCAAGGAGGTTATCACCTCGGTGATTTGACAAACAAATCCAAGCCCCACATCAATTTCCAAAACAAAGTTGCAAACTTTTTGGTGAAAAATGCAATTTTTACTCAAGCCATGGGGTGCTAGTCACCCCATGACCCAACCTTATGAAACTACTCACACATATCTAAAAAGATAAGAGCAAGCAAAAATCTACTTGACATAAGTGTAAACACAAGCCTAAGAGAAAATTAGATAGAAAGATAGATCGGGAGAATTAAAACAACTTTAATTAAGGAGACAAGAGTCAAAACTTACTTACTTAAGTTGAAAATGCAGAAATAAAGAGCTGGAAAAATAAGAACACTCAAGAACACGAAGAACAATTCAAATCTAGCTCTAGATCTAAAAAAACGGGTACAAATCTAATTTTACGTGTTTGTACAAAATGACATCACGCCTATATATAGTCCCTGAGTACGCGGACGGAATATTCCTCGATGATTCCCCCTTAAGGTCTCGGTACCGATGGCAATGGCCCTAAAACACAGTTAAGCGCTCGGTACCGATGTCCCATAAATCAGCCATCGATGGCGAAGCCTTAACTGCTGTCCCAGAGTTAGCTGCTCGGTACCGATGTCCAGGATCCCAGCCATCGGTGCCGAGGCCTTATCTCCAGGCGTTGACCGCATCCTTGGCGTTGACTGCTGCTTCTTGGCCTTGCCTTGGCCATTGCTCGGGCCACCTTGCCTTGCCATCGGGCCACTTTGCTGCTCTGGCCTTGGCCATCCAACGGGCCGCCCATGGCTTCTTTGCTCGCTCTTGCTCGGGCCATTTGGTCATGCCTGCCTTGATCATTGCTTTGGCCCGGGCAGCCATGCCTTTGCTTTGAGTCCCTGTTTTGAGATAGTTTTCTACAAAACGCCACCAAACTACTTTACGAGCAAAAGTAACTTAAAAACAACAAATTAAATAACAAAAGTAACTAAGACTAGCCACTAGCGCACCCTTTATTACATTGTCGGGTGCTTATCACACTCCCCAACTTGAGGTTTGCTAGTCCCTAGCAAATAGGAAACGAAAAACAGAAAAACTAACAACTTGCAATTCCCCCGCTATCACAACTTAGAACATGCTCAACTTTGAAACCTAGCAAGAGTTCAAACAATCCAACGTTTTATTTCATTTCTACAACTCACAGTTTCAGTTTCAAACTAAACAGGCCAAGTATAAGCAAGTTAAGAGCAAGCTAAAAAGGTTCGTGTCCTCGAACAATGGGAGGATACGGGACACGACACCTTGCGAGATCAAACTAAACCATATCCACCAAAGAGTGCTGGATAAACAGGCAATAGTGAAAAATAAATACTATGCCCTCAAACAACTACAGCACTTATTCAACAGAATTAACAAACTAACGGATGATTATTGGATACGAAAGGAAAGCAAGCTATTCAACTAATCATGCGAATATCAGATAGTTAATCATTAAGGAATCCAAGCGCGCAAAGGATCAACTAAGGACTTTTTCAAGCTTATAATGACCTTGGTATTCAAGAAAGGGTTAGCACAAATGGGCGACGGTCTATACTAGCAAGGTCAACTACCCAAATGACCGCCGCCAACAAATAAAACAACCAAGTTAAAGCCAAACCGGCTAAACCAATCATCAACCAAGCTAAACTACTAAAGAAGTGCAAGACTAACTACAAAATAAAAGATGTAAAAAGACAAAATGAAAAGGATAGAGTGGTTGGCATGTCAACCAACCTAGACCCCGACCAAGTAAGGGGAATTTCTAGAACCACCGACTCTCTACCAACTGCATGTAGCACCACCAATCATCTCAAGTCATCATCTCACCACATCACTGCCCGTCAATCATCCTGCTCATCACTATCATATCCCGCGAAATCATCACTGACTTCCCCTTCCTCTACAGGCTCGGGGGTATACTTTACTCCAAATTGTTGCTCCAGGACCGAAGTCTGCCAGGCTATCTCTTTCTTCATCTGTCTCCTTTCAGCCTTCTCTTTCCTTCTAGAACTAATCATTGCCACCCCTTGACAGAATAATTTCTTAATCCAAGAAGACTGTTTGTCCTTCTTTTTAGGCATCGAGGTCAAATAATCCCCTCCTCTTGCCTGTTTACCCTTTGCAGAATGAGCCTGAGAAGAGCTCTTCATGTCAAATGCCTCATCAAAGGGCCCCGGAGATAATTCTTCTAGATTCTCATAGCCCCAACCCCTTACTCCTTGTTTCCAACACAGGCTAGTAATCATGCACGGGAATGGAATATTGGCAGTCAACAAAGTATTAGCCTTAAAGTCTCTCAGCTGTGTGAAGATGAACATTGCCCAATCAATCACCAAATCATTTGTTAGAAAAGCAAACATGAGCTCCCCACTTTTCCTACTTGGCCTATGATCCGAGCCTCGAGGATATAAGTTAAAATGGATAACTTTGTTTAAAAACCTAACACTTCCTTTAAAATTCCCAGGCACATGGGGGTCAGTGGCTTTCAAGGGGTCAACATACAGCACACTATTTACTACGTCCGCATTAATTGACACATCCTTCAGAGGGTAATTTACAGATTCAGGAGGGGGGCGTTGAATATCCAAATACTCAGCAATACTATCGGGGGTAATTTCAACATCAATACCAGCCACCCGAGACACAATTCTAACAGCAGGGTCATATTCCCAATCACCTTCCGGAATTTGCATAAACTTGTAGAAATCAATGACAGTATTCTTATTATATCCAAATAATTCCTTGGTCCAGAATTTCAAACCTTTTTGCAGAATGCAGCGGACACCGGTATGCTCAGGGCTGAACTTGTTAGCGTCCACTTGGCGCTCATTTTTGAACTTCCTGGTTGCAAAACTCCCCTCCCATTCTCTTCTTTTCTCCTCTGCCATCTCAGCCCTTGTACGCCTTTTCTTTCTAGTGCGAGAGCCCGAGGCCTCCTCTTGAACAAAATCAGCCTCCGCCTCCTGAATAAATTCATCCTCCACTTCCTCAATTTCCGGCACAGAAAATGAAGCCCGGTGCGTGGTTTGCTTGATTTTCGGCATTGGAAGCTAAAAGGGTTTGGGTTATTTTTTTTGGATTTTCGGATTTTTGAGGGGAATTTCTAGGGTTTTTGATTTTTGGGTGGAAAATTGGAATGTAGGCTAGGAAAATGGTGGAGGGTGGTTATATGAGTGGAAAATAGGACGAAACAAGGAATTTTTGGTGGAAAATAGGAAAATTTTGGATAAGAGAGAGAAGGGGGATTTTACCTTGATTTTTGGTGGAAATCCTTCAAATAGATGAAGAATACTTGAGGATAGTCGAAGAGGTTGAAGGATTTGGGGTTTTTCTGTGGAGAAATGAGAGTTTTTGGTGGTTTAATGGTGGTTTGAGGTTAGGGTTTTGGGTAGCAATGGAGGAAAGAGGAGGAGAAGGGTCGTCTGTCAGAGGAGAGGAGGAGGGTTCAGAAGTTTTTGGTTTCTGAGGTTCAGTAGTTTGGTTGTTGACGTTCAGAAGTTTTTTCCTGACAAGGGACTCGGTACCGATGTCCCCTTTTCCAGCCATCGATGCCGACCTGTTATCTCTGTTGACTGTGTTGACCGTAAGGCTTCGGTACCGATGTCCCATATTATAGCCATCGATGCCGAGTAGCTATCTCCAACATTTTGCCTTGTCTTCACTTTGAGCCCCAGAACTTCCAATTAATTCAATTAACACCCCCCAAAGTACCTTTGATCACTAAAATCATTCCCCAACCACCCTCCGAACAACCGGTCGCCTAGGTTAAAGCAAAGAATGGGAGAAAAACAGGATGCAAAATAGGACTAGGTGACTCATATGTGGTATGATCATGCAAAGAATGCCTTGTATCTTCTCCTAAGTGCGCTTTGGATTCAAAAATGATTAAAAATCGACATTTAAACACAATTAGAGATAGACATGCGATTATTCACCTAACTACGAGCTTTTTATTGAATTGAAAAGGTGGGGATATGGCCAAAGCTTGCTCAAAAACTTTACTCAAGACCTAAACCGTTCAATTTTCAACTAAGCATGCAAATTAAGAAGAATTTCTTAGAATTGCTACGAACTCTTGCCACCTTTCAATTATTGAGCATGCAACAAGTTATGAAAAGGACCCAAAAACATGACAAAAGGAACGAATTGCAAGTTAAAAACCTTTATTTATTTTTGAAATTTTCAATTTTCTCATTTTTTTTAAGACTTTTCAATTTCTATTGTTTTTGGATTTTCAAATTTCTAGCAACTAGCAAACAAATAGCACATAAGCTAACCCCTCCCCCCAACTTAAAGCGATGCTATGCCCTCATAGCATTAGGAACAAGAGCGAAGGAAGGAAAGAGTGCGCGAATGTACCGTCCAAGGGGAATGTCAACCCCTAAATACCTCGACCAAGTAGGAGGATTTCATGTCAAATGCTTGCTCCAGTCCGTATAGATGCTTCCAGGGTTTACTCTTTCGGTTTTGCCCACTCGAAACCAAAGCTAGTCACACTGGGCCATATCCAAAGCTTTATCGGACTAATAACCGCGGCGCATAGCCGCACCCATGCTTAGGGCTCCTGAATGCCTCACTCACCCCGGCTTTAGACCCAAACTACCAAGGCTGGTGTGGTAGCAAATAAACCCTGCAGAAGACTTAAGAGGAAGACTTTCCACAAAGCAAATGACATTAGTACCACCGGCCCATGTTATCCGGCTTCAAAACCAAACCAAAATAAAAAGAGACAACAAAGAAAACACAGAAAACATGCAAAATGATTTAGAAAATGCAACACAGAATGCAATGCACCACCCGATCATCACGCGATCAAACGAGTCATACTTTTCTTCCCATTCCGTACCGGTGGGGTAAGCAATGGGTGGCTATACTAGACCGTTGAAAATTTGTTATGCTAGCGCCCGTAATAAAATTTATCGCTCGACCTCGCCAAACAATGAAGTTCAGCGTCCCCTACGATCAAAACAAAGCAAGATACAACACAACCTAGGTGCACTCCAGGCAATATCACACCTCACCCATAGACCAAAGTTGCCACTGATAGGGGCCTATTCAGAGAGCATGGATCATTAACGACAAACTATTACCAAGAAGAACTAATGAAAGCCCTTTTTACACTAACACGTTGGTGAAATCTTTTCATGTGAAACATCTCCAAGACTTTATTCAAAACAAGAAACACATAACAAACCTAAACATGCATACTAAACAAAAGAAAAGAAACACGTAAAAGAAAGAAAGAAAACACATATGTACAGTATTTACACATTCAATATCAGAACTCGGAGCGTCAAAGTCACAGCTCGACTCCGCCAAACAATGAAGTCCAGCGTCCCCTAAGATCGTAACCAGGCAAGCAACACGATAGAGCCAAGTGCGTAAGCACGGGAGTATCAAGGCCTAACCTAAGGATCTATACCGCCCCCGTTGGGGTTAATCTGGAAGACGTGAGTGTTTAACTGTGAATTACTCCTATCAGAAAAGCTAATTAAAGCCTTATGTCACTGATATCAAATGATTACCCTTCGAACCGGAGCTGGGCACACGATCCTTCTTTTAGTAGCGGCGTGCGGAGCTACATATACCCAAGTCAATGGTGGGTGCCCCATACAATTAAGTCAAGGGGCCGGGTCCGACAAACAGTTAAGTTCAGCGGTTACGCTTTCGCTCCCCGTGCAAACATAAGCTACAGGATCGACCGTGTAAACTGGATTGATCAACTCCTCATCCGGCTCTCCAACCTCGAAACTGCCGAGAAATGGTTTAAGCCTCTGTCCATTCACTTTAAAAGATTGACCATTAATTGGATTCACAACATCAACAGCACCATGAGGATAAACATGCTCAACAACATAAGGACCAACCCATCGAGAACGTAATTTACCGGGAAACATATGAAGCTTAGAGTTGTATAGGAGTATCTTTTGTCCAATCTCAAAGTCTTTCCGGTGAATTCGCTTGTCGTGGAAGGCCTTGACCTTTGCTTTGTAGATGGCGGTGTTGTCGTAAGCATCTCTTCGAATCTCTTCAAGCTCGTTGAGTTGGAGCTTTCGGTGCTTGCCGGCGGCCGATAAACGATAATTCAATGATTTGATAGTCCAAAATGCCTTATGTTCAATCTCAACCGGAAGATGACATGCTTTCCCATAAACCAAACGATACGGCGAAGCTCCCAAAACAGTCTTGTACGCGGTGCGATAAGCCCAAAGTGCATCATTCAAACGAAGACTCCAATCCTTCCGGTTAGGGTTCACTGTTTTCTCCAAGATGTGCTTGATTTCCCTATTCGCCAACTCCGCTTGCCCGTTTGTTTGAGGATGGTAAGCCGTGGAAACTTTATGATTGATCCCATATTTCCTCATCAAGGCCTCAAAGGTCCGGTTGCAAAAGTGTGTCCCTTGGTCACTTATGATCGCTCTTGGCATCCCAAATCTTGAAAGAATATTGTCCTTGAGAAACTCCACCACCACCTTGGCATCATTGGTACGTGTTGCAATGGCTTCCACCCACTTTGAAACATAATCAACCGCCAAGAGGATATACAAATTCCCAAAAGAAACAGGAAATGGTCCCATAAAGTCAATACCCCAACAATCGAAAATCTCAACTACAAGGATGTTAGTGAGTGGCATCTCATCCTTCCGAGTCACACTCCCAAGCTTTTGGCAACGTTCACAAGCGACGCAAAAGAGATGAGCATCCTTGTGCAAGTTGGGCCAATAAAATCCACATTGCAACACCTTGGCGGAAGTCTTCCTCGAAGAATAGTGACCCCCACAAGCTTCCGAATGGCAAAACTCAAGAATTCTTTGTTGCTCCGAATCCGAAACGCAGCGGCGCACTATTTGATCTTGGCAATATTTGAAAAGATAAGGGTCGTCATAAGAAAACATCCGTACTTCATGAAGGAACCGACGACGCTCTTGCGGAGACCAATGCGGTGGAGAGAGTCCCGTAGCCAAATAGTTCACTATGTCAGCGAACCACGGGGTACTCGAAATAGCCAACAATTGTTCATCCGGAAACGTATCCGCGATAGGGAGACTCGGAGTAGGATCTTCAAATTGTAATCTTGATAAGTGGTCGGCTACCACATTCTCAACACCCTTCTTATCTTTGATGGACAAGTTGAACTCTTGGAGGAGTAGGATCCACCGTATCAGACGAGCTTTAGCATCTTGCTTTGTGAAGAGGTATTTAAGGGCGGAATGATCGGTGTACACGGTGATCGGGGCTCCGACTAGGTAAGAACGGAACTTGTCAAGGGCAAAGACTATAGCTAACAACTCCTTCTCGGTAGTTGAATAATTCATTTGGGCCTCGTTCAAAGTCTTGCTAGCGTAATAGATGACATACGGCTCCTTCCCTTGGCGTTGTCCCAACACCGCTCCCACGGCATAATCGCTCGCGTCGCACATAAGTTCAAATGGTAACTCCCAATCCGGAGACCGCACGATAGGTGGCGAGGTAAGACTTGACTTGAGCTTGGCGAAAGCGGCCTCACACGCCGGTGTCCACTCAAATGGCACATCCTTTGCGAGCAAATGGCACAACGGTCGAGCAATGGAACTAAAATCTTTTATGAACCGGCGGTAGAACCCAGCATGCCCGAGGAATGAACGAACATCCTTCACACACCTTGGAGTCGGGAGATTGGAAATAAGGTTGATCTTTGCCTTATCCACCGCGATACCCTCGGAAGAAACGATATGCCCCAAGACAATTCCTTGAGTAACCATGAAGTGACATTTCTCCCAATTGAGTACCAAATTCTTCTCTTCACATCTTGTCAAAACCTTCTCGAGATTGGTCAAATAAGACTCAAAAGAGTCGCCAAACACCGAGAAGTCGTCCATGAAAACTTCTACGATCTTTTTAACCATGTCACTAAAAATACCCATCATACACCTCGAAAATGTTCCCGGAGCGTTGCACAACCCAAACGGCATCCGGCGGTAAGCAAATGTAGCAAAAGGACAAGTGAATGTGGTTTTTTCTTGATCCTCCAAAGCAACCTCGATCTGATTATACCCAGAATACCCATCCAAGAAGCAGTAGAACGCATGCCCGGCTATTCTTTCCAAAATTTGATCGATAAACGGCAAAGGAAAGTGGTCTTTTCTGGTGCTTGCATTGAGCTTCCGATAATCGATACATACTCTCCATCCTGTCTGAATTCGAGTAGGTACAAGCTCATTGTCTTCATTCCGTACAACTGTCACCCCGGATTTCTTTGGTACCACCTGGATTGGACTCACCCACTTGCTATCAGCAATGGGATAGATGATCCCAACATCCAACAATTTCAGAACCTCAGCGCGAGCCACATCTTTCATGATTGGGTTTAAACGGCGTTGGGGTTGTCGAGATGGCTTGACGTTCTCCTCCAAGGCAATATGGTGTGAGCAAAGAGTTGGATCGATACCCTTGATATCCGCAACTGTCCATCCAATAGCCTTCATGTGCTTCTTCAACAAAGTAATCAACTCTACCTCTTGGAGATTCCCAAGAGAAGAGGATATAACCACAGGATACGTTTCATTCTCTCCAAGGAAGACGTATTTCAGAGTGTCGGGCAAAACCTTCAACTCTAACTTTGGCGGCTCCACACTAGAGGGCAAGACCTTCTTTTCAATCGGCGGTAGCTCCTCAAATTCATCCAACTTCGGGTTCCAAGCATGTAGTGCGCAAGCCTCATCTTCATTCATCAAAGCATACAAATAGTTCACTTCGGAAGACCCAAGAAATTCAGCCTCTTCGGCTGTGAGAGCAACCTCCAAAGGATCACTAAAAAGCAGCTCGTCCACATGTTCCTCCACCAAAGAGTCAATAAAACTTACTTCATTCACATTTTCATCATCCCCCATTTGACTGCCACTATTGAACACATTAACCTCCATCTTCATATTCCCGAAGGTCATGTTAAGCAATCCGTTCCGACAGTTGATAACTGCATCCGCCGTGGCTAAGAAGGGTCTCCCAAGGATCACCGGAGTAGAAGTGGCACAAGAGTCGGTCGGAGTCGTGTCAAGAATCACAAAGTCCACTGGATAGATAAACTGACCAACTTGCACCAAGACATCTTCCACTACCCCCCTTGGAATGCGAACACTCCGGTCGGCCAACTGAAGGGTGACTCGAGTAGACTTCATCTCCCCTAACCCAAGTTCTTGATAGACGGAGAACGGAAGTAGATTGACACTTGCTCCAAGATCGAGCAAGGCTTGTTCGATACGCTTATCTCCAATGGTGATTGCAATGGTGGGACTCCCCGGATCTTTGTACTTTGGTGCAATGTTCGTCTGAATAATGGAGCTCACTTGTTCGGTCAAAAAGATCTTCTTTTGAACGTTCAACTTCCGCTTTCGAGTACATAGATCTTTAAGAAACTTAGCATAAGAGGGGATTTGCTTGACCGCATCCATAAGGGGGATATTGATCTTCACTTGATTGAACAACTCATGCAACTCCGGATTAAGATTCGGTTTCGCCAAAGCCTTCAAGCGTTGAGGATAAGGTGCCGGTGTTGGAACAACTCGAGGATCCGGTACACTTTCCTTCTCTTTACCCTTTTCCTTCTCCCTTTCTTCTAGAGCTTCCTCACTTGCCTCCTTGGGAGATTCCCCAAGGATTGTTGGACTTGACTGATCAATAGGAGGAGATAACAAGATAGGATCCGAGGGCATCTTCACTTGGTTGTCTACCACTTTTCCACTTCGAAGGGAGATTATCGCCTTTGCTTGCTCGGGGAAAATCACCGAGGAGCTAGCAAAGTGCACACCCTGGGAAGTCGGATTGGAAGTTGATTGTGGGTTGGGCTGAGGCTGTGTTGGGAATTTCCCCCTTTCTTGCTGCAATATCCCCACAGTGGTTGTCAATTTGCCCAATTGATTCCGAATATCATTCATCATTTGGGTCTGTTGCTCATTGAAAGTATTCTGGCCTTGCAAGAGGGCACCAAACTGCTCTTCCCAAGAACGCTTAGGGGGTTGTTGTTGAAACTGAGAAGGTTGTTGAAATTGAGTAGGTTGCTGTTGGAATTGACTTGCTTGAGGAAATGGAGTAGGAGGAGCAAACCCCGGCGGAGCTTGAGCTTGAGGAAAACGGAAGGCATTCTGAGCTTGTTGTTTCCAAGGCAACTGTTGAGCAGGAGGTTGCATTTGAGAAGAGCTTCCCTCATTTGATTGACCCCAACGGAAAGAGGGATGTTGTCGAGTCCCCGAGTTGTAGGATTGAGAATAAGGGTCAAATCTTTGCACAACATGCACCTCTTTTGGGACAATCCCATTTATCACATTCTTCAAGGCAGGGATATTAGGGCAAGATTCTGTAGAATGGCCCACCATCTCACAAATAACGCACACTTCCTCCACTTGGCGCTCCACTTGGCGTACCGCCTTCACTTCTTGGGACTGAGCACTCTTAATCTCCAACTTATCAAGTTTACGAGAGATCTCCTCCAACCGTGTTTCAAAGGCCGTATGCTCCGAAATAGAAAACTTCCCAGAACCTGAAGGGCCTTGGTTGAACATCGCCCTATCCCCCGGATCAGCAAGCTGCCAAGTCTGAGTCTTCTCCGCTAGTATCTCATAGAAGTCCCAACCATCTTCTGGTGTCTTTCCCATAAAATCTCCACCACCCATTGTATCCAAGAGTTGTTTGCTCTCTTGAGAACATCCCGTGTAAAAATAGTTAACTCTGAGATATAATGGGAGGTTGTGATGCGGAACTGACATAAGCAAATCCTTGTAGCGCTCCCAATACTTGTGATACGTCTCCCCATCCCTTTGCTTGAACATTTGGATCTGATCAATAAGCAACTTGGCCCTGCTAGCTGGGAAGAACTTTGTAGTGAAAGCATCCTGAACTTCACCCCAATTGCGCAAGGATCTAGGCTTCAAGGAATTGAACCATTGCTTCGCTTTATCCTTGAGAGTGAAGGGAAACAGCTTCAAGCGAGCTTGATCAAGTTGATTCTGAGCAGGACAAATGGAATACAAAATATTCTCGAACTCCCGGATATGCAAATAAGGATCCTCCAATTCCCGCCCCCGAAACTCTGGAATAACCCGAAGATACTCAGACTTGAATTCAAATGTAGTCCCAGCCGTCGGAGTAGGTATAACGATAGGCGATATAGAAGGAGCCCTTTCTGGATTTAGCAAATCACGGAGAGTGCGAACTGGAATTTCTTCGGCCATTGGGCCTTTGCTATTGCGATTTCGATTTACTTTGCGCGGTGGAGAGTGGGCAGGATACGCCCTGACAATGTTACGGATTCTCGGAGGCGATGAAGAACGGTGAAGCCGATTGGAATTTGGGCTCCGATACACAACAGGCATAAACCAACAAAACTACCAACTAACTACCAGCAAACTAACAGACCGGAGGGGCTAGGCCGCCACCTCAACAAGACAAACAGAAACAGAAAGTGCGAGGGGTTATGCCACCGCCTCGGGTCAACAATGCAGATTAAATGAAACTAACTAACTAACTCAATATCTACTCCGGCTTCGTTACACCTCAAGTTTGGCATGAAACCAGGTTAGAGGTATCCACCGAATTAGATACGAGCAATTAACAATTAAACTACTAACTATAACTAAAAAGAAAGAAGCGGGATACTCACAATGGTTTGTCGAGCCTCCATAAAGCCATAATAAGAAATCCCCGGCAACGGCGCCAAAAATGCTTCGCACTTCTCGATGTATCAAAGGAGAGGTCACCCCAAGCGTAGGGCATAAGCGTCCGATTGAAGCATAATAAATCCGGTAGTCCGGGATCGTACCCAAGGGATAAATAATACGGCTTTTCTGGATTGTAGATGCGAGTATGGTTTCTGGCTTTTAGTCAGCCAACTTGGTTTTTCGTATGCGGTGGAAAGTAAAAGGGCTAACTTAAACGAGAATAAACTGGATTAAAAGAGAAGGTTAGGTCTAGGAATTTCTAGCGCCCACGACTCGAGCTAAACTACATTTTTCACCTCAAAACACGGTTTTACCCGGAAGATAAAAAGGTTCGAAAATCAAGCTAGCTATAGAATCCATTTAGCAAACACCTCGAGCGACCGAGCTCCAAGCATCATGTGTGGTGAGTAGGCGAAGCTCTCACCTACGCATGATCAAGGAGGTTATCACCTCGGTGATTTGACAAACAAATCCAAGCCCCACATCAATTTCCAAAACAAAGTTGCAAACTTTTTGGTGAAAAATGCAATTTTTACTCAAGCCATGGGGTGCTAGTCACCCCATGACCCAACCTTATGAAACTACTCACACATATCTAAAAAGATAAGAGCAAGCAAAAATCTACTTGACATAAGTGTAAACACAAGCCTAAGAGAAAATTAGATAGAAAGATAGATCGGGAGAATTAAAACAACTTTAATTAAGGAGACAAGAGTCAAAACTTACTTACTTAAGTTGAAAATGCAGAAATAAAGAGCTGGAAAAATAAGAACACTCAAGAACACGAAGAACAATTCAAATCTAGCTCTAGATCTAAAAAAACGGGTACAAATCTATTTTTCTACGTGTTTGTACAAAATGACATCACGCCTATATATAGTCCCTGAGTACGCGGATGGAATATTCCTCGATGATTCCCCCTTAAGGTCTCGGTACCGATGGCAATGGCCCTAAAACACAGTTAAGCGCTCGGTACCGATGTCCCATAAATCAGCCATCGATGGCGAAGCCTTAACTGCTGTCCCAGAGTTAGCTGCTCGGTACCGATGTCCAGGATCCCAGCCATCGGTGCCGAGGCCTTATCTCCAGGCGTTGACCGCATCCTTGGCGTTGACTGCTACGTCTTGGCCTTGCCTTGGCCATTGCTCGGGCCACCTTGCCTTGCCATCGGGCCACTTTGCTGCTCTGGCCTTGGCCATCCAACGGGCCGCCCTTGGCTTCTTTGCTCGCTCTTGCTCGGGCCATTTGGTCATGCCTGCCTTGATCATTGCTTTGGCCCGGGCAGCCATGCCTTTGCTTTGAGTCCCTGTTTTGAGATAGTTTTCTACAAAACGCCACCAAACTACTTTACGAGCAAAAGTAACTTAAAAACAACAAATTAAATAACAAAAGTAACTAAGACTAGCCACTAGCGCACCCTTTATTACATTGTCGGGTGCTTATCACGTAGTCTATTTTTACGACACAGTCCATCCTCGTGAGGGTGGAGTGGCTTTTTATTTCATTTCTGAAATGTGGGATGGAATGGGACCTACTCTCATACTGCATAAAAACTTTATATGCAACCTGATGGCTTCTTTGTTAGGAGTCAAAGGAAGGGGATTATCTATGGGCCCGGATTGGTCATTCCACGGTTCCACCCACCCTTGATGGGTGATTGTATTTTATATCCCATGTTTCACAGGGGTTCAAGCAGTATTTAACCCATATTTTTATGTAAAGTGCATTTCAATTTTATATATGCCCAGGGCACACTTCCGAATGGAGAAGAGGTAGCTGTGAAGAGGCTATCTAAAAACTCACGACAAGGCGTACAACAATTCAAAAATGAGGCGGTATTGATAGCACAGATCCAGCACGTAAATCTAGTGAGGTTACTTGGATTTTGCTCGGAACAAGAAGAAAAGATACTCATCTATGAATTTCTGCCTAACAAAAGCCTCGACAAGTTCCTATTTGGTTTGGCAATCCTAACTCTTTATGTTCCTTAATGGTGTCCTTTACTCGGTTTCATAATATGATATGCATTCCATGATCACTTTCTTCCCATGTAAACGGGAATTTTCCTTTCAAACAGTTGGCATGCAATCCAAGAGATGCATTACGAAAATGGCCAACTTTTTGGATACTTGAATTCAGTAACATTACAAAATGATTTGCAAGCGGGGTATTTTATGAAAAACAAAACATTCGGAACGATATGTGCTATGGCATTTTAGAAGTTTATAAGCCACAATTGTTCTTTACGAATGTACAGACTGCAAAAGTCACATCATTTTATGCTTAGAATTCTGTACAAAAAAAATGGCATCTGTAAAAACGTTACTGTATTTTTTAATACATGTGCACAATGGCAAAAAACTGCATTATAACTAAGTTGAACTCGTATTTTTGTCAATGGGCAGATTCACAAGAACAAGAGAAGTTGGATTGGCCACAACGTTACAAGATCATACAGGGGATAGCTCAGGGGATGCTCTATCTTCATGAATATTCCAGACTTCGAATTATACATCGGGATCTTAAATCTGGTAATATTTTATTAGATGGGGATATGAATGCAAAAATTTCAGATTTTGGCATGGCTAGGATCTTCGGTGTGGATCAAACTCAAGCAGTTACAAGTCGAGTAGTTGGAACATAGTAAGCCCCATGCCCCCTTACCTCATGTGTTCATTTTTAATAACTGGAGTTAATGGGTGCATGCTTTATGCAACCTCACTAAACATCATTTCTTACATTATAAATGAAATAGAATACATATATGTCTACATGAAAAAATGTTTGTATGTATAGTTCTCCTTCTGAAATCCCATTACCAAAAGCTTCAGGGAAGGGCAGGGAATGAGACTCGAACAAAGGTCAAAGCCTAGGAAGGGACAGCTCTTATGACCTTTGTGATCTGAAGTAAAGCATCATCATGTAGAAATGCATACTAAGATTTTGATGCTAGAGTTTGTTATTATTATCTGATTTCATTGAGTGGACTGATGGTGTTGACTTGTAGTGGTTACATATCTCCGGAGTATGCAATGCATGGACAGTTCTCAGTGAAGTCTGATGTGTTTAGCTTTGGTGTCGTACTTTTGGAAATCATTTCTGGCAAGAAGACCAATAGCTTTTACAACCCCGACTGTGTTGAGAACCTTCTGAGCTATGTGAGTGATAAAACGTACATTCTCATTAGAGTAATATAACTATGGCTCCTGAAGTATGTGTTCCATGTCACTTTATTCTGAAGTTGAATATTTTGTCAATATCTGCAAAGTTTTCAATTTTAGTGAGATTGTTCTAATCTATACTGGAGTACAGATCACAACGATAGGGAGTCGCACAAAAAGATATTTTGTCCGACTGACTAAGATAGTTTTGATCTCATGTTGGTGTTGATAGTGCCGTTAGACATAGGATATGGCTAGCATAAACAGATCTAAATAAAGGCTGCAGAGGATTTTGCATAAACACCTAGAGTCCCTAAGTTATGTGTCTTTGTCATTTTAGTTGCCAAAAGTTCGAGTTAGATAAACTTGGCGCTTAAATGTTACAAGGTCATGGTTGGAATTATAGGAATCCTATGTCAAAGCTGAAATGTAATTTTGAGTCCCCATGATTCCCCCGTTTAGAAGAAATCATGAATGGAAAGTTTAATTTTCTTAGAAGTTGGATTCACTTTTTCATGCTACCATTGATCAACATAACGATATAGTGTTTGCTACTGAGGAGGAATTTGGATGATATCCTATGTTATCTAAACATTCAAATGAGATTACATCAGAAATTACCTCCCATAGAATAAATTATGTGGATTATGCTTTTATAATAACCACTTTAACAGCGAATTATTCTAGTTAGGGATGAAATTGACAAGAATTGAAGCATTAGGCACCAACTGGCACATGATACGCGTTTTAGCGATAATCAGTCTATTTCATAAATACTCCTTAGAGGACATTTGAAATGAATCAAGTTGACTCAGTTTGAAACCTTATGAGCCGAACAAAAAAAATAAACCTTCAAGGAACAAAGTGATAAGGAGTGCATGCTTGGGGATCATAGCAGTATTTTGCTGTCAGAATTAACAATGCTACTCATAAAGTATTCCCACAAAAATATACAACAAAGTCGAATCTGTTGATCATTTTGACTTTCTTGGGCATGGAGGCCTTCACATCTATGTCATACAACGCACTTTCCTAATAATTTCTTTGTTAAAGGATGTCAGAACATATCGCTTATGGTATCTTCCTTCTCAATGCTGATATCATCACATTAAGATTGTGCTGTTATAGGCTTGGAGACTCTGGAAGGATGGAACACCCTTGGACTTGATGGATCCAGCTTTGGAAGGGTCTTATTCGAGAAATGAAGTCCATCGATGCATCCATATCGGCTTGTTGTGTGCCCAACCCGATCCGGATGCAAGGCCCTCCATGGCAAAGGTAGTTCGGATGCTCAGCAGGTATTCCACCATGTCATTACCTCAACAACCTGCATTCTTTGCTCGGAGCAGAACAACATCAAGCACACTCCAAGGCCTAGAGCCGGACCGGCCTATGGACAAGCCGATGATGTTGCCTGTGAATGAAGAATCAATTGCTGAACTAGACCGCAGACAACATGAGAAATTAAGGCCAATTTGAAGATTGTCAAATGTATCTATTCCTCCTTTATAATTATCGGGAAAGCTTTGTTGATTGTTTACATCAACTCAATACTTGTTTTAGCTCTGTATCTCATAGAAAAAGAACATTGCAGTGTTCTTTGGTAGAATTTTTTCTGTAAAAAATGATTTGTGCTTGGTGTTGCTTTACGGCTTCTTGATTTGTTGCAGAGTTATGTAGTTTCTTGCCTTTTTTTGCTCAGATTATTCCCACTGCAGTTTGTATTGCTTTCTGGTTGGTTTTAATTGGAACATAATTGTTGAAAATTTATTGCAACTTCCTATTTTTCTTCCATCCAGTTTTTCATCTGTGGTTTTCTTCCAAGTTTTGCTCTAAATGGAACCTTCTTGCTTTTTGTTTGGACCGAGTACATGAGTAGAATTTAGATGGTCGAATAGAGGTTAAAATTAGCTTTCATGAACAGCCTTGTGTTACTCTATGTACAGTCTGCCGTTATCCCAAAAAAAAAAAAAAAACACAGTCTGCAGCATTTTTTTCAAAATGGAAATCTAAGGCATATATGCTTTCAAATATCAAAACTATTGATTACAAGCTCGATATTGGACTAAACAAATTAATCAAATCATATGCGTCCTTGTTAAATAATTGATGCTCCATTCAAAGACCCTGACAATGACTTGCTTCTTGTAGGTTGTTTTTCATTCTGCAAAAAGAATCCAAGGTGTTGGAGTAGTGTCTGTTGAGCGTTCGAACTACGGTTGCCATGGTAAGCCTGGCATCCGATCGGAATCATGTTGGACACATAAGAAGCAGATATGGATGCATCTATAAACTTTGTTTTTTGAACAAGATCCTTCCAAAGATGGATCCATCAAATCCAACTGTGTTCCGTCCTTCCAGAGTTGCCAGGTTTGGATTAATAAGCAGACATTCCTGGAACACAACAGAAACTTTATGCTATTAGTGAGTATTTGCATTTCGTTGTGCACTTTTTCACTACTACTTGGAAATTTTTATTTCAAAGCCAGTTAATTGAATGATAACCGTTCAAGTGTTCAAGCCACTTGACCTGTACTTCAGATTGCCAGATGAACACTGAAATCGAATGTTTGACCAGACGAGATTGTAATTGTATTAGTTCACTTTCTTTTATGTTTTCATATCTGGCTGTTATGTGAATGTGGTTTACTGTCCACATCAACAACTCAAGTTCTAGGCTAAAATTTCAATGTGGTTTTTTAAGATAGTTTTCAGTTGGCAAAGTAGAAATATCTCAAAATCCTTGTCTCCGCATTCTGTAGAAGACCTCTTTTCCTTCACAGCCATGTGAAACATCTCAAGTGTCCATAAGTCGATAAGCATCTCAAGTGTCCCAATAGTGAGAAATATTTGATTGATCTCGACAAAATATGAGTTCCAAAATCAGCTTGTTCACTATCTTAATACTCTACACGATTGCTTTCTCAGCTTTTGTCTCTGCGGAAATAAACTGAGGCTAAGATTGGCAAAGTCACAAAGCACTAAAAATGGCCTGGAAGTCTTCTTTTTTTCTATTCCTATTTTGGTTTTAACTCATTTACTAACATGGAAGACTAGGAGAGGAATAACAAATATTTCTGAAAGGATAACAAGTGGTTTTCCCGTCACTGAACTTAAGCTTACTTGTTATCAGAAACAGTGCTACAAAGAGAAGGTCTAGATCAAACTCCTGTGCTAAGAGTTCACTACTTTGTTAGGTTTCTCCACAATTTGGAACTCTCTAACGGGAAGGGGAAATTTGCCAAACACCATTAGAAATGTCGTCTTACTGAGCTGTTCCTTTTCTTAACATCGAACACCATTTAAAGTGTACTCTTTCTGAGTTGTTCCTTTTAGCAACATCTTTTGAATTTATTTTTCGTATATTGACACCACCAAATAGAAGATAGTCAGCATACAAACAAGTCCAGCACATTGAACCCCATGGGCTTGGCCATTAGAGTTGGCCCGGTGGTCAGAGCCTGAGACTTAGAAGTTTGCTGACATGCGCACAAGCTAGCCCAGGACACCCTTCATTACCCGGGAAAAAAAAAGTCGAACTAATTGATCATTATCACACAAATGTGCTATCATTGAGAGTGATAGTGATGGATGATAATGTGCAGGAGATATATAGCTCTTGAGTATGTAAAACTTTCGTCGCTTCTCCTGAGTATGTCTTTAGGTTTGGTGTGAG
Organism: Rhododendron griersonianum; assembly: GCA_018127125.1. Taxonomy (NCBI): domain Eukaryota; kingdom Viridiplantae; phylum Streptophyta; class Magnoliopsida; order Ericales; family Ericaceae; genus Rhododendron; species Rhododendron griersonianum. Next base: position 24,928,698 of record CM030800.1, read on the forward strand.
GCTGAAATAAAATTTTGATCAGCCAAAAGATCTTTTGTTAGGAGAATGGAGAGAACCTTCTAAGCTATGTAAGTATGAGCTTATTAAGATGAATGAATTTTCGTTTTTAACTTTTCCTTTGGGTGAGTAGTCACGTTATTAAAGCGAGTAAAACCGAGTAGAGTTTTGCTTCAGAAAGTATAATATTCAGGAGCCTGAGCAAGAAGCGAGGGAATTTACAAATTTCCTAATATTTGCAGTGGCAAGTTCCTGAAAGGTTACCCTGCCCCCTGTGAAAAGGAAAGAAAAAATGAAAATGGCTTTTGGGTCAAGTTCCTGAATGGCTAGCTTGCTACTTTCATGGTTATTTAAGTAGCAGCAACTTAGATTACTATCCCTTCTTTACAAACTTTTTGTCCATTTTTACTATTCATGACAGCCATAAAAATCATATGTGAAATCATTGGTTTTAAATGATTTTCAAAACTCGAATACAAAAACTAATTGAATATGTCAATTTGTTAAAAGAAAAATCTCGATTTGTTTTACCACGAGATTACTTTGTTTGTTGAGTTAGTCAAAGGGCACGAACGTGGAAAAAAAAAATGGTGCAAACAAATCCTGGCGGAGGAAGTACCTAGTCAGAGAAGTGGTTAAGCTATTCTTAAATACTTCGTGTCCACGTCCTTGAACTTTGGCAGATATGGAATAGCTGGAGGAAGAATACAGCTATGGATATAGTAGTTTCAACATTGACAGTCAGTAATAGAAGCTACATTTTGAGATTCATCCGTATTTGTTCATCATGGAAAACCAGCCGAAAAGACCAACCATGGCTTCTGTTGTTGACATGCTCTAATTAATGCTCATTAGTCTCTCTTTCAGTGTCTCTCTGCCTTCGTTTCCAGCAGTTTTTGGTGCCTGAAAAGATGGACTGAGGCGAATTGTTGCTGAGTTGAATTCAACGGCTATAGATCCAGATCAGTCTAAAAGAGAATCAGCATAGTTGTCACTAATTGGATTTCAACTACTGATGCTTGATCAAATTGAACTAAACTGCTATTATTTATTTATTTTTTTTGAACTCAAAACTTCAAGTATATGCATGCCCGTTTAAACTGCAAGTACATCTAAACCCACTCTCACTCTACAAATGGGGATTACGATGTTGACATGTTATATCTAAAACCTTGGTGGATTTGAAGAAGAAAACAATGTGCTTTTGTAAAGGTAGGAGAGATGTATTCATATTCGACTTGGTTGTCTGAAAAAGTCTAGATATTTCGAATTGTTGACATGGAGAAAATCAAGGAAAACCTCTTAAATTATTTCAATATCGGACCTTGGACGTATAATAGTTCCGAATCAAATCTCTGTAGAAAGAGGATCTTTTGACTCCTGGACTCGTGGTGGCCTGCTCCAGTTCCCTTACGAAACTTTCGTTGCTGCGTTAGCCATGCACTTCTGTAAGTCAGCTCTGATGCAAACAACCAAGTCGAATGTGAATACATCTTGCATAATTTACTTAAGAGTTCATTAACAATCTTGGAGTTTGAATGTTGTTTGTAGGGTTCTTTTTATCGTTGATTGTCCCTGTTAGTTCTTCAGATTTTCAAGTTTTGTCTGAATTGGGTTTTCTAGATCCTAATAGGATTACTTTTGATTACCAAATGGGGATGCCATGTGGTCGTGTTATGATCAGATTCACAACTCATTGTTTCAATGCGGAACTGCTTACAATATAAGCAACAAATGCAAAACCAAGTCTTATGTTTCAGGCATATCCTTAGTACTTACCCAGAAAGGGTCAGATGCTGGACTTAGTCCATGTCTGACTTGAAAGGTTCTAATTTAACCCAAAAGAAATAAATAGTTGGCAACAAGCTTTACGAGGCAGTTGGCGTGTCTATATCTGATTTCGATATTGGAAATCTCTCAACAGGAGGGATGAAGAGTGACAATAGTAATATGTTATCTCAGAAAACATAGAGTGCTACATATTTTAGGTTTACTTAGGATAACAGCTAGTCAGCTATCGGCGTAACTGTTGCGCTTGTCAACCAAAAAAACTGAAGGCATTTAATTGGGTGGCTCGATCTATTTTATTCTCTAATGAACTCGATGAGGGTAGGAAATTTTTTCTCCACCATCGGGTCGTTCTACTTGGTCCAAACCTTGACATACCTTGATCAACTCTCAATGACTATCATCACCCCTCTTTCTTCATTGGAGAAATATCAAGTGTAATGGTTCTTCTTCAAAACCTTGGAGCTACTTTAGTGCTAGTTCTAATAACGATCAGGATCGGCTCCGTTATTACTCAGGCAACATACAGTTACCACTTATGTTTAGGCAGTTCCAATGACACAGCAAACACCAACTACAAAACCAACCTTAACACCCTCTTGGACTGTCTCTCCTCCAAAGCAGCCGTATACAGCTTCTCCAACGGTACCTTCAATGGCATCTTCAGCCTCTACCTATGCAGAGGCGATGTCACAGGCGAGCTATGCCAGAATTGTGTCCAAAATGCAAGTCAAGATGTCCAAAACAGATGCCCATCTAATAAAACGGCAATTATATGGTACGACGAGTGCATGGTAATCTTTAATAACAGTAACTTTTTTGGCTTGGAACAAACATACCCAAGAGCTTTCCTTTTGAATAACAATACTTCCCCCAATGATACAGACGTGGTGTTTGCTTTTATGTATACATTGGTGTCAAAGGCTCCACTTACAGATATGATGTTTAGTGTTGATGCGTCGGGTGTTGGTGGTTCTCAGCCTAGATATGGGTTAGCGCAGTGTAGAACATATATAAGTAGCGGTGCATGTAGCGATTGTTTGGGGCAACTGATTGGTAACTTCGAGCAGTACTGCCAAGGGAGGAGAGGGTGGCAGATATTAGCGCCGAGTTGCTATTTGAGGTATGAGGAGTACCTTTTCTTTGCGCAGCAACTGGTCCCACCTTCATCGGTGTCAAATGCGCCACCGCCACCTCCAAGCAACAGTGAGTCACTTTTTTTTCTTTTTCTTCCCTGGTTTTCAAAGTTTCAGGTAACAGTCTACTTCATACATCTAATCTTAGATGTTTTAATCAAGTCAAAAAGATTTTACAAGGTAGTAGCCGTTCAGAGGTGCCTTACATTTAACTGTACTCCAGGAATTTTTGTGTGGGCCTTTTACAAAAGACTGAGGCCCTGGGCAGGAGACGAAGGCTGTGTATGAATCAAATATTTCATCCTAATTGCACATACTAGATTTTCTTTCCTCTCCATGTTGAAATCCAAGCTCCGCCCCTGCTTTTAGTCTTCGCATTTAGGAAAGAATTTATTCAATCTGTACTGGGTTACTTTGATGATTGACCATTATTAGAGCTCTTTAATAGTATTTTGAGATTGAACGGCCCACTGCTACAGAAGGATAGACCACTTATCAGATTACCTTAATTGGCAGGAAATGGAGGAAAGAAAACAATTATGATTGTGCTCGGCATCGCCTCAGCAGCTACCACAGTTGTGTTGACTCTCTTAGGTTTCTACTGCTACAGAAGGAGATCACGAAGAGGAACACATAATCAATCAATGTCAAACAAGGACACACTATGTGGACGAAAGCATAGATTCTAAAGAGCAGGAAGACGGAAGAGAGATGCATTACTTTGATTTAAAAACCATCGACGTTGCAACTTGCAACAAATGGTTTCTTAGATGGAAAAAAGCTTGGACAAGGTGGTTTTGGCCCAGTTTATAAGGTAAAAGCACGTTTTCGATCATTTAGTTGCGGAGTGGCTTTCCTTTTGTTAAAAAGCTTGTACCATATGTATCCAGGGAAAGCTTCACAATGGGAAGGAAATAGCGGTTAAAAGACTGTTGAGGAATGCTGGGCAAGGTCTTGAAGAGTTCAAGACTGAAGTTAAGTTGATAGTAAAGCTTCAACACCGGAATCTTGTGAGGCTCATAGGTTGCTGCATTGAGGGAGATGAAAGGCTTCTTGTCTATGAGTACATGGCTAACACTAGTCTTGACTCGTTTCTCTTCAGTTTGTGCTCTCTCTCTCTCTCTCTCTCTCTCCCCTTGCATTTACCATGTTAGCTTCAATTTCTCCAATCCGAACTCCTTTACATAGATATATGGTAAGTAGGATAAAATCTGGTATGGCCAGCTCTGCCACGGGCATGGACCTGGGGAGTAGGTATCGGCCTTGCCCAAGCTCCCCAGGAGAACAACACCTACGACAAGGAAAGAGGGCCCCAGCTACGCCTGAAAGGCAGAGCTGGAGCCGAATCTGAGGACCAGCTATGACACAAAGCTAGTCCAAATAGGACCAGCTATGACACGAAGCTGATCCAAGCCCACCGAGTATATCATGCGATCAAACCCAATTCCTACGGGATAAGGGTGAAGAACCAGTAAGATAAGCACATTATGCTTATCCTAATCACCGATAAACATCGGATAAGAATTCCATGCTACAGTAGGGTGCTCGTGGAATTCCGGCTAAGGCAGGACTCTACTCACCCCACTAAAGCGATCCAGATATCCCCGGAATGCAGTCCTACTAGGACTCAACCTCCCATCAAATGCCTATAAAAGCGACGGTAGAACTCCAATAAAGGTACGCTCACTTACAACCAAGAATCCCAATTCTCCTACCATATAGCAAGTTCAATACTGACTTAGGCATCGGAGGGTGGTTGGCACACTACTACAATAATCGTAAAAGATGACGCCTGGAAAAGTGAAAAGATGTCGCTTTTTGAAAAAACTGTAATGAAAAAGATTACAATAAGTAAATAATGTCAGTCATCCAAAAAACTGTAATCTAATATATTTATGATGTCACTTTCTAAAAAACTGACATGGTTATTATTTCTTTTTAATGTCAGTTTCTCTTAAAGTGTGATCTAATATATTTATGATGTCACTTTCTAAAAAACTGATATGGTTATTATTTCTTTTTAATGTCAGTTTCTCTTAAAGTGTGATCTAATATATTTATGATGTCACTTTCTAAAAAACTGACATAGTTATTATTTCTTTTTAGTTTCTCCTAAAATGTGATCTAATATATTTATGATGTCACTTTCTAAAAAACTGACATAGTTATTCTTTCATTTTAATGTCAGTTTCTCCATATAAGTAACATTGAAAAACGAAAATTTGTTTTTTTGGGAGACGGCGCCATATGCGGAGCGCGGTACCTTAACCTAATTAATCCCGCCCAAATTAATACCTCAATCTAATTAATCCCGCGCGATGAAACCTCTTCCCATCCACGATCTCTCTCTCTCTCTCTCTCTCTCTCTCTCTCTCTCTCTCTCTCCCCGATCTGGTACTAGCTTGCTCTCACTCTCAGCCTCCTTATCAGAACAGATCACGTTACTTCCGCAAGATAAGGCCGATATCTTTCGTAGTAGTCAAGGAGGGGTTTGACATCGTGTGGCGGCGGTGGAAGCTGTGATATTTGCCGTTGATTAATTGATCTTGGTCACCAGCCACTTGCTCCGCTATTGCTTTGGTCACCGATTGACTCGAAATCAAACAGGTATACAGACCCATGCCTTTGTTTAGACAGTTAACACAACTTTTTGTCTAATTTTTTCATTGTTGGATTTATGGGTGCTATTTACATGGTTCAAAACTTGTTTCAGTGTTGATTGAGTTGCTCGCATTACAGGTGTTTGATAATATGCTCGTGTCAATCTATGTCTTCTTTTTTTTGGTAACTAGTAAAATTAGGATGGGGCTAGGATTTGAACCCAAGTTCCCCAAATTCTATGTACATAGCCAAACCACGTTAAGCCACAAGTCATTTTGTAGTTCTTTCAATCGAATGAAACGGAACATAAGTTATCGATTCGATTGCTTTATTTAATGTGTTCCTGTTTTGTTAATCTGAATTCATTTGTTAAAGAAACAGGGCTGTGAATGTTAAGGCTATTATTCAAGTTTTGATTTCGGATGAGTTTAAGCTATTATTCCTGTTTTGTTGGTGTCGTATCCGTTCCGTCAATTAGTTTTTTAGAACTCGATGGATCTACTCTCAAATATGAAATGAAGAGATTTGTTGAGATGAATGATTCTTAAGTGGTTGCTTTATGGATTATGTGCCCAATAAGATAGGATATTGAGAAGGTTGTAGTTCATGAAAAGTTAGAAGGATTTAGAAATGTGGTGGGATTTAATGAATAGTAATACTGTAATACTAGATGTTCATAACTGTAGAACAAGCCAAGCTTAATATAGCTGAGTTCTCCTATGCTGAAATTCGCTGTGTTCAATTTACTAAGTTGGAGAGTTGGTCTGGAGCTCACTAAGTCCGGACAACGCGACCGACCGGGCCGGGCTAGTTCCACATTGTCGGTAAAGATATTGGTTATAATAGTTAATCAGTTATTTCTGTTTTGACTGAACCAAGTTAACCGATTCAACTTTAATTTTCCTGAAGTAGCGATTAGTGAATAACTTTTTTCTGTCTTTGTTGTGTTAGTTGGAAGAGAAATCCAGGTGCTCACTGTTGTTGAAGAGCTCCATTCGATCCAAATACACTTCTTCCTATACCACATGAAACAATTCATACAGTTTTGCTTGGCCCGGACAATGTACGTGTGTCTGTTGATGTTGTGATTGTCGAGGATGCCCTTCTTCCTATACCCATCCCAGGAGAGGCAGCCACCATAGGAGAGACATTGGGGTATCAATTGGCTTGGCCGAAAAAACTTGTATTGGTTGATTACGAGGTAGACATCTGTTATAATAGTTGAACTATTGGTTAATTGAATTAATGAGATATATTTACTATATTTTGGAAATTTTTTCGTCAGGGAAATCTTGAAATTGCTAGCAATAAGGGAAATCTTGGAATTGTTGGCAGTAAGGGAAATCTTGGAATTGCTGGCAGTAAGGTATGATGTTCCCAATGCAAAATCGTTTACTACAATTTGGTTAAATTGGGTGGGTTTAAAATTTTTTTTTTTGGGAACTTTCTATTAGGGAGCCTCAAAAAATCGTGAAGAGGTTGGCAATGAGGTAAATTATGCAATCGCAGCTTCATTAATATTCCTTATTTACGGTCTATATTTGTTAACCCTTGACATTTTTGAACTTAGGCTACTTCAAAAAATGTTGCTTGTGAAAAAAATCTGGAGTCCATTCGATCGTTCACTTCACTTGTCAAGCATCTCTTACCCCTTAAAGCCATAGAAACGAAAGTCGAGAAGGATTTATTTGGCGTGGATGTTGATTATCATCTACAAAAGGTAGACATGGGGTACATATGTGAACTGACAGAGCTATCCATTCAATGCATTGTGTTGTATATGAGGTAAGACTAGCAAGTTATGTCATGTAAGTAGATATATGTTTACATGTAATATTGCTAACAACTCTATTTGGTCAGCTATCTATATGAAGTTATGAAGGCCTCAAACATGCATAGAAGTTTTTTCTTTGTCAACCCATATGTTACAAGTGTAAAAAATAAGCCCGGTGATGACTCACATGAAGCATTGCTTGCACGTAGACTAGAGGATGCAAAGTCTGGTGAATTGGTTTTCGCTCCTTGTAATATTGGGTAATTTTGTCTTGGTTTAATATTTGTATTATTTTCCACATCCATTTGTGAAATGGCTTAATATGCTGGTACTTACTATATGATTATATATAGGGCCCACTGGGTGTTGTTAGTCATTGAAGAGTCTACTTCAACTGTATACTATCTTGATTCAATCAATAGTAAAGTCCCTTTGAACATTAAAATCCTAATTAGCACGTAAGTATTTTAAATTGTGTAGTATAATTTGACTATTTTTTATTATGTACATTGGTGCTAATTACAAGTATTGATTCCCTTTGTGAAGTGCATTCATAATTTATGAAGGAAACAAGGGAAATAGGAGGAGAACTCTACACTGGAAATTAGTTCAGGTATTGATGGGGCTCAATTTTTTGGGGGTGTTGCCAGTGATGTTGCTTATACGCCTCTTCTTCTGAAAATTGTGTACTTGTGTATAGTGCCCAAAACAACTGACATATGTGGAATGCGGGTTCTACGTAATGATGTTCATGCGAGACTTGATTAAAGATCAGGGCATCTTAAGCAAAAATAATGTAAGATATATTTTTAGCTTTCTATTTTGCTTTATATTGCTTTTTGGGACCAACTTTTATATGCGTAACTCATAATTATGTGTTATGAAGTTCAATGGAAGGAACACATATACGAAAGCTGAAATTGATGAAGTGCGAGTCGAGTGGATAAACTTCGTCATGACAAAATATGAGCAGCAATTCTTTTAAGCTACACGGAGTACCCCTTATTACCTGTAAGTCTCTCAAAGTGTTTTCAAGCATCATATTCTTGCATTCCAGTTTTAGTTGGTGTATCTAGCTATATGCACACTCACACATGAATTGAAAAATATTACACGAATTACTATAGAAGTACACTCTTATATATAGCATATAGTCTTTGTATCAAGAAGCAACTTTGAGAATTGGTTGCAAACTTGCAAATATGGTACGTGCAACATATGATGTGGATTAAAAAGCTTGGTTAATATTATCTGCACTAGTGAGGGTGTGTGTGTTGATGGAGTGTTCAGCTTATGATGTGGATGATGGGCTAAATTCTATTACCCGTGTGCGCTAGTTTCTGCACTTATGATGGCTCAATATACTCTATCTTTTTGGCAATATTCATCTTAGTTAAACAAGGAATATCTTGGTTAATGCAAAAGGAACATCTGCTGCTATATTAGTTTGGTCAATTGAGGAACAAGAACATCTGTCTGATCCTTATATTATGCTGTTGTTTTGACGGTGTTATGGGTGAGAGTATTGAATGAGGGTTGTTATCTTTTGTTTAAGATCTTGTGTTTTACGAGTTGTATATCGTATTTAATGCAGGATACACGGTGAACAACACAACTTTTTGGATTGAAGAATGCAAAGTTGATTTATTTTAACAGTAGCTAGCTAGCTAGTCATTATTTATTTGTATTCCTTACATTTTTAATTAGCAATTTGTTTTTGAAAGATGACTGGGAACTTTGTGTACTAGAGAATGATTTTATGTTTTAATTATTAATATATAGACTTTTTTCTGTTAGTGGATGATTTTATTTTTTTATTGTCTTAATATGATCTTGTCTTGGAACAAGAATGGTTGATTATCTCATTTTCATATTTTTTAGATAATACAGAAAAGTGGCATGACATAAAAGATGACAGTTTTAGACCACTTTTAATTACGGTTTGTCAATGTAATATTACACCTTCAATGACGTTTTATAACTGTCATCTTTCACTTTTTAATTACACTTAAACAACGTCATCTTTTCAAAATGACGATTAAAAAGCGTCATCTTTATAGATATTAATGTCAGTTTCAAACTGTCATTTTTTCGAAAGATGACAGTTTTAAAGCACTTTAATGACATTTTATAAATGTCATCTTTTACTTTCAATGACGTTTAAAAAGCGTCATCTTTATAGATATTAATGTCAGTTTCAAACTGTCATTTTTTCGAAAGATGACAGTTTTAAAGCACTTTAATGACATTTTATAAATGTCATCTTTTACTTTCAATGACGTTTAAAAAGCGTCATCTTTATAGATATTAATGTCAGTTTCAAACTGTCATTTTTTCGAAAGATGACAGTTTTAAAGCACTTTAATGACATTTTATACATGTCATCTTTTACTTTCAATGACGTTTAAAAAGCGTCATCTTTATAGATATTAATGTCAGTTTCTAACTGTCATCTTAAGATTCAGACTTTTAATGACAGCTCCATAGATGACAGTTTCAAAACTGTCATCTTTCACGTTTAATGACAGTTTTAAACTGTCATCTTTTACGATTATTGTAGTAGTGTCGTTAAGTTGGAGTTTACGGTGAGCACCGGCATCGGGATCAAGTCTGTGCCGGATTCAAAACTGCTTCATCAGCTGGCGCCGTCTGTGGGAACGACTTTTTCCTTACGGTGAACAGTTTTGTATGGTAGAGACTCGATCAAACAAGACGACGATGGCTTCAGACCCCCCACAACAGGGCGTCGACGACGCCACCAAGACCGCCGCTGCAGCCAAAGCTGCCAAGGCAGCCGAAACGGCCAAGGCCGCAAAAGCCGCTGGTAAGTAGGATAAAATCTGGTATGGCCAGCTGTGCCACAGGCACGGACCTGGGGAGTAGGTATCAGCCTTGCCCAAAGCTCCCCAGGAGAACAAGACCTACAGCAAGTAAAGAGGGCCCCAGCTACGCCTGAAAGGCAGAGCTGGAGCCGAATCTAAGGACCAGCTACGACACAAAGCTGACCCATGCCCACCGGGTATATCATACGACTAAAACCCAACTCCTACGGGATAAGGATGAAGAACCATTAAGATGAGCACACAATGCTTATCCTAATCGCCAATAAACATCAGATAAGGATTCCACCCTAAAACTGGGTGCTCGTGGAGTTCCAGCCAAGGCAAGACTCCACTCACCTCGTCGAAGTGATCCCAATATCTCCGGAATGCAGTCCTACTAGGACTCAACCTCCCATTAAATGCCTATAAAGCCGACGGTAGAACTCCAATGAAGGTACGCTCACAGATAACCGAGAATCTCAATTCTCCTACTAAATAGCGAGTTCAATACTGACTTAGGCATCGGAGGGTGGTTGGCAAGCCACCACACCGGTGACATTTACTTCAGCTTTGTTTTGCAGGATCAGGTCTGTGCCGGATTCAAAACTGCTTCATCAGCTGGCGCCATCTGTGGGAACGACTTTTTCCTTACGGTGAACAGTTTTGTATGGTAGAGACTCGATCAAACAAGACAACGATGGCTTCAGACCCCCCACAACAGGGCGTCGACGACGCCACCAAGGCGGCCGAAACGGCCAAGGCCGCGAAAGCCGCCAAAGCCGCCCTAGCCGCCGCGGCCCTTAGGAGTGGGGGTGATCAGATGACCCCCGAGGCATTTGCCCAAATGCAGGAGCAGATAAGGACGTTAACCCAAGGGTTGCAGACTGCGATGCAGGAAAACGCGGACTTGCGAAAGCAAATCTCCGAACCAAGCATTTTAAATTCACGACACAATCGACAAGACGAAGAGGATGACGAAGAAAAAGGCGAATCCAGTGAAAAGGAAAGCCAGAATCGAAGGAAAGGTGGAAAGCCACCCATGGAAAGGACTTCCCATGATCTAGAGGCTTTGACAAAAATGCAAGATCAGATCGACGGGTTAATGAAACATGTTAAAGCACAAACTCCCGCCACGGTGGAAGAGTTGGTGAAAAACACAGATTCACCCTTCACATCTGACGTTATGGGACTGCCACTTCCCAGGAAATTCAAGATGCCCCATCTGGAAACATTCAATGGTTCCACGGACCCATTGGATCACCTAGAGACATATAAATCCTTAATGCATTTACAAGCTGTGCCAGACGAGGTGATGTGTCGGGCATTCCCTGTCACCCTCAAGGGAAGTGCTCGAGCATGGTTTAATAAACTCCCACCAGGAAGTATCAGTAGTTTCAAAGAGCTTAGCACAAGCTTCGTAAGCTACTTCATAGCTGGTCAACGCTACGGCAAACCAGCTACACACCTGCTGACGGTGAAGCAAGGAAGATGGGAATCCTTGAGAGAGTACACCACCAGGTTCAACAAGGAGGTAGTCCAGATCGACGAAGCTGATGATAGCGTGAGCATAACAGCGTACATTGCTGGACTGTATTCAGGACAGTTTCTATACCTCTTGTCACAAGAGCCACCCAAAACTTTGGCAGAGCTTATGCTCAGAGCATAGAAACACATGAATGTAGAGGAGGCTGTTTATGCAAGACGCACACGTGATAGCTTTGATTCCCAAACAGGGCTGTCGCACATCGGTGAATTTCCTCCTTCCGACAGAAAGAGGAGGGAACCCTCTCGCAAAACCGGAGGGGAACCAAAGAACAAAAAAGTAGATTCAAGATCTTCCCCAAAGCGAGGAGGGGCTGGAGGACCACCTCAAGGCCGGTACAAGCAGTTCACACCGCTCATAGCTACGGCAGAGCAGATCCTTAGCAATTTGCAGGACGACCCAGACCTCAAATGGCCTGGGAAGTTGAGGACTGACCCCAACAGAAGGGCTAAGGACAAATACTGCAGGTTCCACAAAGACCACGGTCACAATACCGACGATTGTATCGATTTAAAGCAGCAAATCGAAGACCTAATTCAGAGAGGGAGGCTCCAACGTTTTGTAACGAAGAAGCACCAAAAACCACCCAGAAGGGAAGATGCCAACAAAGAAGGCAGAAACACTGCAGCATCCCGATCAGGTCACATTGGAGAGATCAAGGTCATCCACGGAGGGTTTGCAGGAGGTGGCAAAACTAGCAACGCTAGAAAAGCGCACCTCATGAAACTAAGAACGGAGGAATACTTGGAGGTCAACACAGTTGGCCGTCCTAGTAAGTTCCAGAAAAAGGAGGAGATACCCATCATTTTTTCAGAAGAAGACATCAAAGGCGTCCAGTTTCCTCACGATGACCCACTGGTGATCACCATTGTCATAGCAAATTACCTTACACGTAGGGTACTCATTGACAGTGGGAGCTCAGCTGACATCCTCTACCTCCACGCGTACGACCAATTGAAAGTAGGACGAGAAAGGCTAAGGCCCATGACATCTCCACTAGTCGGATTTGCAGGCACGCCCGTTTATCCAGCTGGACAAATAGCCCTGCCTATCACTATGGGAGAAGAGGGAAGTCAAATCACACGCATGGTGGATTTCATAGTGGTTGACTGTCCTTCAGCGTACAATGCGATATTGGGGAGAACAACTTTGAATAAAATTGGAGCGATAATCTCCACACATCATTTGATGATGAAATTCCCAACACCAGAAGGAGTGGTAAGCTCCAACACGGGAATGTTACGTCACCTCATTGAGGGGGGCAAACATTACCATGAACATAGAAAATCTGGATACTCGAGACGAGGAAAAGCTCCAACACGGAGAACCAGTAGAGGAACTAGTGGAGGAGCTCCTGGAGCCAGGAAGACCTGGGAGAACGGTTAGGATCGGGACAGGTTTGAGCTCAGTAGCAAGAACGGAACTGTTGCAATTCTTAAGGAAAAACAGGGACGTCTTCGCATGGTCCCACGAAGATATACCTGGGATTGACCCAAGGGTTATATCTCACAGGCTCAACGTAGATCCCACCATTCGACCTGTCAAGCAAAAGAAGAGAAACTTCGCTCCATACCGGAACGAAGCCGTGGCCAAAGAAGTTGAGAAACTCGTACAAGCAAAATCTATCCGCGAAGTCCTTTACCCAGACTGGCTAGCCAACGTAGTTATGGTAAAGAAGGCCAACGGAAACTGGAGGATGTGTGTAGACTTCACGGATCTCAACAAAGCATGCCCAAAAGACAGCTTCCCGCTGCCTAGGATTGACTCCTTGGTAGATTCTACAGCTGGGCACGAACTCCTCACCTTCATGGACGCGTTCTCAGGTTATAACCAGATCCAGATGCATGAACAAGACCAGGAGAAGACCTCGTTCATCACTGATCGGGGGCTATATTGCTACAAAGTGATGCCCTTCGGGCTCAAGAACGCAGGGGCAACATACCAAAGGCTGGTCAACAAGATGTTCAAACAACAGATTGGACGCAACGTAGAGGTCTATGTGGACGATATGCTGGTCAAAAGTGCCAAGGCACGGGACCACATAGCAGATTTGGAAGAGACTTTCCATGTCCTTAGAAGATATAAAATGAAGCTCAACTCGACAAAATGTGCTTTTGGAATCTCCTCAGGGAAATTTCTGGGTTTCATGGTCTCTCAAAGAGGAATTGAGGCAAACCCCGAAAAGATTCAGGCCATACTTACCATGAAGTCACCCCAGAACATTAAGGAGGTCCAGAAGCTGACCGGGCGGGTTGCAGCCCTGAGCAGGTTCATCTCCCGCTCAACTGACAAGTGCCAGACGTTCTTTAAAGTCTTGAAAAAGGCTTTTGAGTGGACCTCTACGGAAGAAACAGCTTTTGACCAGCTAAAGGAGTACCTGACATCCCCGCCTTTGCTCAACAGGACTCAAGAAGGAGAGACCCTATTTTTATACCTAGCTGTCTCCCCCCACGCTGTCAGCGCAGTCTTACTAAGAGAGGAGCAGGGAACACAGCTTCCGGTATACTACATCAGCAGGGCCTTACGAGGAGCAGAGCTGAGATACCCCAGAGCCGAGAAAATGGCCTTTGCCATGGTAATAGCTGCAAGAAGGTTACGACCATATTTCCAAGCTCATTCAATCAAAGTACTAACAGATCAGCCACTCCGAAGGATCCTCCATTGCCCAGAAACTTCCGGCCGCTTAATTCAATGGTCAATAGAGCTTGGGGAGTTTGACATAGAATACAAGCCCCGCATCGCTATCAAAGCTCAGGTGCTTGCAGATTTTCTTGCGGAATACACATATCCTGAACCAGAGGAACTCCCCAAGGAAGAACCCAAACCATGGATCCTACAGGTTGATGGGTCAACAACCAAAGAAGCAAGCGGAGCTGGTTTGGTGCTAACCTCCCCAAAGGGGCAACGCCTAAGCTACGCGCTCAGGTTCGAATTCAAAGCAACCAACAACGAGGCCGAATATGAAGCTCTCGTGGTTGGGTTGGATCTGGCTAAGGCCGTCGGTGCCAACCATGTGTTGGCAAAAAGTGACTCACAGCTGGTAGTGGGACAAGTCCTAGGAGAATACGCGGTGAAGGAAGAAGTAATGCAGAAGTACTTGAATAAAGTGAAAGCCCAAATTGCGAAGCTGCAAAGCTTCAGCATTGTTCGAATCCCAAGGGAGGAGAACATTGAAGCCGACTATCTGTCAAAGCTGGCCACGGCCAGGGAAGGTGCTATTCCACCAAACGCACCTATACGATACTTGGAGTTACCTAGCATCTTTGCCATGGACGTACAGGTACAAGCTGTTGACTACAGCAACTCATGGACAGGTCCCATAGCCGATTATATACAGAATGGAGCATTACCAGATGACAATGTCAAAGCTAGACAACTGAAAACCAGAGCAGCAAAGTACCTGATCATGGGAGACGTGCTCTACAGGAGCAGCTTCTCATTACCATACCTTAGGTGCTTAATCCCACCAGAATCTACAAGGGCTATGGAAGAAGTCCACCAAGGAATATGTGGAGATCACCAAGGTGGCCGAATGTTGTCCTACAAACTCCTCAGGCTAGGATATTACTGGCCAACTATGTAGAAAGATTGCAAGTCCATGGTCCAAAAATGTGAGAAGTGCCAACGCTTTGCAAACATTATCCACGGGCCCCCCACTGTCCTAACACCTATGAGAGGACCCTGGCCATTTGCCCAGTGGGGAGTAGACCTAATTGGCCCACTCCCAATGGCAGCAGGCCAAGTCCAACATGCCATCGTAGCTGTCGATTACTTTACGAAGTGGGTCGAAGCCAAGGCACTGGCCACAATCACAGCAGAAGTAGTAATCGACTTTCTATGGAAATTCATTATAAGTCGTTTTGGACTGCCAAGGGTGATAGTTATGGATCGAGGAAAGCAATTCGACAACGCCCAGCTCAAGGAATACTGTATTTCCAAGGGAATACACGTACATTACGCCTCCAAAGCTCATCCGAAGGCAAACGGCCAGGTAGAGGTTACAAATCGGACGATCAAGAAAGGAATCAAGAAAAGGCTTCGAGAGGCCAAAGGAGCTTGGCCAGACGAACTTTACAATGTGCTATGGGCATATCGCACAACACCCCGAACAGCAACCGGAGAAACCCCATATTCTCTTGCATTCGGGGCCGAGGCAGTAGTCCCAATTGAAGTCGAACTCCTTAACTACAGGACTGCGAGCCCAGACTCCCAGGATAACCAAGAAGCTCTCAGGGCAGAGCTAGACCTCCTAGAAGAAACAAGGGAAACATCCATGGCCAAGCTAGCCCTTTACCAACAGAGAATGGTTAAGTACCATGAGGCACAGGTTAGGCCAAGAGATTTTCGAGCTGGAGATCTGGTCCTAAGAAAGGTCGATCCTACGGGGAGGAAAGTGGGCAAACTAGGCCCAAACTGGGAAGGACCCTACCAGGTCCTCCACCATATCAAAGCTGGAGCATATAGACTCGCAACCCTAAGGGGAAAAGAGCTACCCAACTCATGGAATGCAGAACATCTGAAGAAGTACTACAAGTAGGTACTTGCAGCCCGAATTTATTTCAGTTTTAGGAAGTTTATTTCTGTTTTTTTAGAAAACTCTATGTGTTCAATAAAGCTTTAGTAAACCAGTTGCTTCAGTTAGAACCATGTGTTCTTTTTTGTTTATCAGCCCAAGTGGCCAATAAAATTCCTCACGAGGGATATCGTTTCAAATTCTCACTACACGTGATTTACTTCTCTCTGAGCATGAAATAAGAGAAACAGACGATGAAATTATCAAAATTTTATTTATAATCCACATCCCAAGGGATGTGGACAGCTTTTACATAAAAACTCTGTGGACAAAACCCACAGAGTTGCAACCTAATCACTACCTCCCTCCCTCGGTGGGGAAGGAACTGGTGGCGCCGGTTGCCCGCGAAAAGCTTCCAACTGGTCCCAGTTGGCTATCAGCACCATGCGGACCGTCTTCTCCATGACAGAAATAGAATCCGCCATGGCCTCCATCTTCAAGGTCAGCCCAGTAATGGCCGTCTTCAGATTCTGCAACTCCTGGCATAACTCAGTGATACGATCGTTACTTGCCATTGGCAAATTCGAAGTTAAGATTAGAATGGGAAGTCATCCCTCGCAATCCACTGATATTTATAGCCAAAATTATGCGGTTCAATAACCGCTTGCTGAACCAATCAGCATGATCGAGATCAAAATCGCAAACCTCAACCGCTTGGGATAATGGGTAGTTACACACCCCACTACCTCGAGCAGTTGAAACGATAGCCAAATCATTAAATACAGACGGCTTGAACTCTGCAAGCATGGGGAGTTATGATAATCATACAACTTAAAGAATACCCAGCAGAGTAATAAAGCTGTGCATTGATTTAAGCTTTTGTAAATTTTCAAAGCTCAAACGACGTAGCACTGCTATACATTGATTTAACAGCTTTGATAAATTTTCAAAACTAAAACGACGTAGCACAGCTATGCATTGATTTAACAGCTTTGATAAATTTTCAAAACTAAAACGACATAGCACAGCTATGCATCGATAAAATTTTCGAAGCTCAAAAGACGTAGCACAGCTATGCATTGATTTAATAGCTTTGATAAATTTTCAAAACTAAAACGACGTAGCACAGCTATGCATCGAAAAAAATTCTGAAAAGCTCAAAACGACGTAGCACAGCTATGCATTGATAAATTTTCGAAGCTAAAACGACGTAGCACAGCTATGCATTGATTTAACAGCTTTGATAAATTTTCAAAACTAAAACGACGTAGCACAGCTATGCATCGATAAAATTTTCGAAGCTCAAAAGACGTAGCACTGCTATGCATTGATTTAACAGCTTTGATAAATTTTCAAAACTAAAACGACGTAGCACAGCTATGCATCGATAAAATTTTCGAAGCTCAAAAGACGTAGCACAGCTATGCATTGATTTAATAGCTTTGATAAATTTTCAAAACCCAAATGACGTAGCATAGCTATGCAACCACGAGTTCTTAAAAAGCAACTCACTAAGAAAAACCTAAGAGTTTAACTATATAAGTGTCTTAATTGCTTGGACGCAAGCATTTAACCCACTTAGGGGAGTAAGAGACGTAGTACAACTGCACCACGATGCAATGCACCACGACAGACAAGGCAAAAAGCTCCCAGATTCCTGTCTAAATCGAACAAAAAGAAGCTCGAACAAAAAGAAGCAAATTGGTACAGCAAAAAAGGCATACCATTTGCAAGCAATAGCATTCAAACACAGCAGCAAGGACAGGAGTTGGCAAAATCAAAATGTCTAGACAAAAGACTATTGGAAAATGCCATGCCATAAGAAGAGTATCTTTTACCTCTTCAAAACGAGTACCTGCACCTGTTAAAAACGAGCCTATAAGAGGCCCTCAAGACATGATCTTATAAAGATCATTCTCAACAATTGTCAGAAAAGTATTTGGGCCAAACTCAAGGCCACTCCCAAAAAGAAGACACAAAGTACGAAAAGTATTTAAGTGTGTTACAAACCCAAAAGAAGTTAAAGTTTCAAAGAGCCATTCAAAAGCTCGGGAGAGAACTATTAATAGCCTGCCCATCACCAGATGATGGGCCAGGAGACCGATGTTATCGCCTGGATTGGAGCTTCAAGAGAGAGAGAGACTTTTTCCGGAGTGCTGAGAAGGGAAGCAATCGAAGAGCTCGGAATTGATGTATCTTTGGATACCACTTCATCACCTTCCTCTCCTCCTTTCTGTCCCCCGTCAAGGCATGAGGGCCCTTCTTCATTATCAACCTCAAACTTGGAAAAATCCAAGTCTGGGAAAGCCAAGGCTGCCTGGCTCCTCATGGCTTCAAACCCATCAAAATATTGCTGGGTAATATCTTGACGGTACTCAGGGGACTGGAGGAAGAGTTCAATGGCGTCTCTACGGGCATTCTTTACCTTCTCTAGCATCCCCAAACTTGTGGACTTAAACCTCTCTTTTTCCTTATCCCAACCAAGGATTCTTTGCTCCAAACTCCGAGCAGTGGCTACAGCAGTGGCCCTCTCCTCCTCCAAACCTCTCTTTGACTTCAGGGCACTGTCCCTCTCAGTTGTCAGCTTCCGAAGCTCTGCAATCATGGCAGCACTCTGCTTGGAAAGCTTACTGTTGGTCTCAGAAAGTGCAGCCATTTGTTTCCCCAAACCAAGGATTTGGGAAAGCAGGAAACGACCACGAGCCGTAGCCTGCAAAAAAGAAGATGACAAAATTAAACAAAGGAACACTTGGAAAAGCTAGCTGACAAAAAAGCAGAAAGACCTACCATTGCCATCTCGACCAACATAAGCTCCCCCACAGATTGGAGAGACATCTCCGCCAGTGAATCCTTGTCAGCAGCACAGAGCAACCCAGAGGCACGCTCCAGAGCCTCTTGGAAATTCGCCAGAGTAGAGGGACCAGCAACAGTCTTCATCTTCTTGGAAGCAGGGGTACCTTCTACGGCCGCACCCTTCGCCTTCCTCTTAGAAGCTTCACCATCATCCACCTCAAGCAGTTCAACCACTAAGTCAAGAGAGGGATCTCTCGAGAAGTCAGCATCCAAGAAACTCTCAACATTTAGCTCCTTCTGGAGACGTGAGCTCTTCCTTTTTGGAGCTCCACCTCCAGGCGACTGCTTTACCCTCTCAGACTTCAGTTGAGCCAACAGATTCTTGTCCATTTTTGGCGCCATTCCTGTATCCTCTCCTTCTTCCTCTGAAAAGGAATCAAGGGAGAATAAATAAGAAAAGTCAGCAAGCAGCCTAAAATGCCTAAACAGAAACTGGGAATACCTCTCAAAAGAGCTAAAGCCTCACTAGATGTTTCAGGACCCAGCAGGTAGGTGGCCAAAGATTCTGGAGTCACAAGCAAGTCCCAGCTGTGAAATTCGTAGCTCCGAGCTAACTTCAATTCTGCTTCTATGATTGGGGTCGAAGGATACGAGGCACGAGCTGCACAAAAGCATAAAACAGAGATCTTTAAAAAACAAAAAGTGCTAAAAGCAAGCAAGAGTCAAGAAAACTGAAAGAAAGCCACGGCTTACAACTGGCAATGGGCTCCCCCCATTTAGAAGGAGCATGCTATGTATAGGACCCAATCTCCCAGTCCAAAACTTCCCATCCATCTCCACCAACAAAGAAAAACTTATCTTTCCAGTTTCTATGGACATGAGGAAGATCAGTAACCAACTCTCCTCCGCCAGGTCTCTTGGCAAAGTAATACCATCCTACACCCCCAGGAGCCTCCTTTACTTGGAACTGGTTTAGAAAGGGCCCCTTCGTCAGAGGCGTAAGACCATCCGACATGGCTCCCCAAAGAGCAGCACAGCCGATCAGTAAACGCCAAGAGTTGGGAACAATTTGGCCAGGGGCCAAACCCAGAAAACTCAATACCTCCCTGACCAAGGTAGGGAAGGGCAGTCGAAGCCCCCCTTCTAAAGCCGCGACGTAAACACACGTCTCATTCTCAACGACAGAACAGGCTCGCTCAGACCCCAAAGGCTTTCTGAGGGTTACGGAAGATGGAATTGAAAATCTAACCCTAGCCACGGCTAATTCTTCACTCGTAATCGTCGAAGGAATCAAAGAAGCTGTAAAACGTGGAACCCTAGTGGGACCTATCAACGACGACGAAGGCGAAGAGGGCTTAAAACTACCAGAATGACTTGCATGCAAAGATGCCTTACCCACATTGCTACGATGCAATGGGACCTCCTCATCAACCGACAACTCTTCCCCTTGAAGAATCGAGGAGAAATCAAGAGCGTCCCCCGACATTGTTTCTATGACAGGTGATCGAGGGTGTAAAGAAGTCGGAAAACTAAAGAAATCACGGAAGACCCTGTCTTGAAGAACGACAGAGTATGGGGCAAAATCCTCTATGATAGCAGGACTAGGGCTAAAGGAGGTAAAATACGCTAGCCTAGCACGAACAAACCTCCCAAGAACAGCCCACTCTGGGCTCGGATTTTCTGTACCTAAAAAAGGAAAATCTAACATGAAAAAAAAAAGAACTGCAAGGGAGAAGGAACGTACCTACGGGAGACGGGCTCTAGGGAAGACGACGAAGGAAGAGCGAAGGAGAAGGGTTTTCGTGCACAAAAATCGCCTGAGATGATCCAAACACAGAAATCTTGATCAGAGCTTTTCCAACCAGCTTAAGCGTCGCAGCGCAAATCCCGAAAAACGCTCCTAAAATCCCCGTCGTCCACCTCTAAGCCCCACGATAGCAGAAATATCGACACCTGTCCCACGATCCAACATTGCATTTTAAAAACTCAAGAGGAGATGAAAAGCGGTAACCGCCATTCAGGTCCGACTTGTGTTTCTAAACTCCAGCTAAGGGCTGAAGCTTAGAAACAGGGGAGTACCTGGTAAGTAGGATAAAATCTGGTATGGCTAGCTGTGCCACAGGCACGGACCTGGGGAGTAGGTATCAGCCTTGCCCAAAGCTCCCCAGGAGAACAAGACCTACAGCAAGTAAAGAGGGCCCCAGCTACGCCTGAAAGGCAGAGCTGGAGCCGAATCTAAGGACCAGCTACGACACAAAGCTGACCCATGCCCACCGGGTATATCATACGACTAAAACCCAACTCCTACGGGATAAGGATGAAGAACCATTAAGATGAGCACACAATGCTTATCCTAATCGCCAATAAACATCAGATAAGGATTCCACCCTAAAACTGGGTGCTCGTGGAGTTCCAGCCAAGGCAAGACTCCACTCACCTCGTCGAAGTGATCCCAATATCTCCGGAATGCAGTCCTACTAGGACTCAACCTCCCATTAAATGCCTATAAAGCCGACGGTAGAACTCCAATGAAGGTACGCTCACAGATAACCGAGAATCTCAATTCTCCTACTAAATAGCGAGTTCAATACTGACTTAGGCATCGGAGGGTGGTTGGCAAGCCACCACACCGGTGACATTTACTTCAGCTTTGTTTTGCAGGATCAGGTCTGTGCCGGATTCAAAACTGCTTCATCAGCCGCCAAAGCCGCCCTAGCCGCCAAAGCGGCGGAAGCAGCCAAAGCCGCCGCAGCACTTAGAAGTGGGGGTGATCAGATGACCCCTGAGGCATTTGCCCAAATGCAGGAGCAGATAAGAACGTTAACCCAAGGGTTGCAAACTGCGATGCAGGAGAACGCGGACTTGCGAAAGCAAATCTCCGAACCAAGCATTTTAAATTCACGACACAATCGACAAGACGAAGAGGATGACAAAGAAAAAGGCGAATCCAGTGAAAAGGAAAGCCAGAATCGAAGGAAAGGTGGAAAGCCACCCATGGAAAGGACTTCCCATGACCTAGAGGCTTTGAACAAAATGCAAGATCAGATCGACGGGTTAATGAAACATGTTAAAGCACAAACTCCCGCCACGGTGGAAGAGTTGGTGAAAAACACGGATTCACCCTTCACATCTGACGTCATGGGGATGCCACTTCCCAGGAAATTTAAGATGCCCCATCTGGAAACATTCAATGGTTCCACGGACCCGTTGGATCATCTAGAGACATATAAATCCTTAATGCACTTACAAGCAGTGCCAGATGAGGTGATGTGTCGGGCATTCCCTGTCACCCTTAAGGGAAGTGCCCGAGCATGGTTTAATAAACTCCCACCAGGAAGTATCAGTAGTTTCAAAGGGCTTAGCACAAGCTTTGTAAGCTACTTCATTGCTGGTCAACGCTACGGCAAACCAGCTACGCATCTATTGACGGTGAAACAAGGAAGATGGGAATCCTTGAGAGAATATACCACCAGGTTCAACAAGGAGGTAGTACAGATTGACGAAGCTGATGACAGCATGAGCATAACAGCGTACATCGCTGGACTGTATTCAGGACAGTTTTTATACATCTTATCACAAGAGCCACCCAAAACTTTGGCAGAGCTTATGCTCAGAGCACAGAAACATATGAATGCAGAGGAGGCCGTTTATGCAAGACGCACACGTGATAGCTTTGATTCCCAAACAGGGCCGTCACACATCGGTGAATTTACTCCTCCCGACAGAAAGAGGAGGGAATCCACTCGCAAAATCGGAGGGGAGCCAAAGAGCAAGAAAGTAGACTCAAGATCCTCCCCGAAACGAGGAGGGGCAGGGGGACCACCTGAAGGCCGGTACAAGCAGTTCACACCGCTCATAGCTACGGCAGAGCAGATCCTTAGCAACTTGCAGGACGACCCATACCTCAAATGGCCTGGAAAGTTGAGGACTGATCCCAACAGAAGAGCTAAGGACAAATACTACAGATTCCACAAAGACCACGGTCACAATACCGACGATTGCATCGATTTAAAGCAGCAAATCGAAGACCTGATTCAGAGAGGGAGGCTTCAACGTTTTGTAACGAAAAAGCACCAAAAACCACCCAGAAGGGAAGATGCCAACAAAGAAGGCAGGAATGCTGTAGCATCCCGATCAGGTCACATTGGAGAGATCAAGGTCATCCACAGAGGATTTGCAGGAGGTGGCGAATCTAGCAACGCTAGAAAAGTGCACCTCAGGAAACTAAGAACGGAGGAATACTTGGAGGTCAACACAGTTGGCCGTCCAAGTAAGTTCCAGAAAAAGGAGGAGATACCCATTATTTTCTCAGAAGAAGACATCAAGGGCGTCCAGTTTCCTCACGATGACCCACTGGTTATCACCATTGTCATAGCAAATTACCTTACCCGTAGGGTACTTATTGACAGTGGGAGCTCAGCTGACATCCTCTACCTCCACGCGTACGACCAATTGAAAGTAGGGCGAGAAAGGCTAAGGCCCATGACGTCTCCACTAGTCGGATTTGCAGGCACGCCCGTTTATCCAGCTGGACAAATAGCCCTACCTATCACCATGGGAGAAGAAGGAAGTCAAATCACACGCATGGTGGATTTCATAGTGGTTGACTGCCCTTAAGCGTACAACGCAATATTGGGGAGAACAACTTTGAATAAAATTGGAGCGATAATCTCCACACATCATTTGATGATGAAATTCCCAACACCAGAAGGAGTGGTTAGCATTAGAGGAGATCAGAAGGCAGCACGGGAATGTTACGTCACCTCACTGAGGGGGGCAAACATTACCATGAACGTAGAAAATCTGGATACTCGAGATGAGGAAAAGCTCCAACACGGAGAACCGGTAGAGGAACTAGTGGAGGAGCTCCTGGAGCCAGGAAGACCGGGGAAAACGGTTAGGATCGGAACAGGGTTGAGCTCAGTAGTAAGAAAAGAGCTGTTGCAATTCTTGAGGGAAAACAGAGACGTCTTTGCATGGTCCCACGAAGACATACCTGGGATTGACCCAAGGGCCATATCTCACAAGCTCAACGTGGATCCCACCATTCGACCTGTCAAGCAGAAGAAGAGAATTTTCGCTCCAGACCGAAACGAAGCTGTGGCCAAAGAAGTTGAGAAGCTCGTACAAGCAAAATCCATCCGCGAAGTCCTTTACCCAGACTGGCTAGCCAACGTAGTTATGGTGAAAAAGGCCAATGGAAACTGGAGAATGTGTGTAGACTTCACGGATCTCAATAAAGCGTGCCCAAAAGACAGCTTCCCGCTGCCTAGGATTGACTCCTTGGTAGATTCTACAGCTGGGCACGAGCTCCTCACCTTCATGGACGCGTTCTCAGGATATAACCAAATCCAGATGCATGAACAAGACCAGGAGAAGACTTCATTCTTCACTGATCGAGGGCTATATTGCTACAAAGTGATGCCCTTCGGTCTCAAGAACGCAGGGGCAACGTACCAAAGGCTGGTCAACAAGATGTTCAAACAACAGATTGGGCGCAACGTAGAGGTCTATGTGGACGATATGCTGGTCAAAAGTGCCAAGGCACAGGACCACATAGCAGATTTGGAAGAGACATTCCATGTCCTTAGAAGATATAAGATGAAGCTCAACTCGACAAAATGTGCTTTTGGAATCTCCTCAGGGAAATTTTTGGGTTTTATGGTCTCTCAAAGAGGAATCGAAGCAAACCCCGAGAAGATTCAGGCCATACTTACCATGAAGTCACCCCAGAACATTAAGAAGGTCCAGAAGCTAACCGGGCGAGTTGCAGCCTTGAGCAGGTTCATCTCCCGCTCAACTGACAAGTGCCAGACGTTCTTTAAAGTCTTGAAAAAGGCCTTTGAGTGGACCTCTACGGAAGAAACAGCTTTTGACCAGCTAAAGGAGTACTTGACATCCTCGCCCTTGCTCAGCAGGACCCAAGAAGGAGAGACCCTGTTTCTATACCTTGTTGTCTCCCCCCACGCTGTCAGCGCAGTCTTACTAAGAGAGGAGCAGGGAACACAGCTTCCGGTATACTACATCAGCAGGGCCTTGCGAGGAGCAGAGCTGAGATACCCCAGAGCCGAGAAAATGGCTTTTGCCATGGTAATAGCTGCTAGAAGGTTACGGCCATATTTCCAAGCTCATTCAATCAAAGTACTAACAGATCAGCCACTCCGAAGGATCCTCCATTGCCCAGAAACTTCCGGCCGCTTAATTCAATGGTCAATAGAGCTTGGTGAGTTTGACATAGAATACAAACCCCGCATCGCTATCAAAGATCAGGTGCTTGCAGATTTCCTTGCGGAATATACGTATCCAGAACCAGAGGAGCTCCCCAAGGAAGAACCCATACCGTGGGTCCTACAGGTTGATGGATCAACAACCAGAGAAGCAAGCGGAGCTGGGTTAGTGCTAACCTCCCCAAAGGGGCAACGCCTAAGCTACGCGCTCAGGTTCGAATTCAAAGCAACCAACAACGAGGCCGAATATGAAGCTCTCGTGGTTGGATTGGATCTGGCTAAGGCCGTCGGTGCCAACCATGTGTTGGCAAAAAATGACTCACAGCTGGTAGTAGGACAAGTCCAAGGAGAATACGCTGTGAAGGAAGAAATAATGCAGAAGTACTTGGATAAAGTGAAAGCCCAAATTGCGAAGCTGCAAAGCTTCAGCATTGTTCGAATCCCAAGGGAGGAGAACATCGAAGCCGACTATCTGTCAAAACTGGCCACGACCAGGGAAGGTGCTATCCCACCAAATGCACCGATACGATACTTGGAGTTACCTAGCATCTTTGCCATGGACGTACAGGTACAAGCTGTCGACTACAGCAACTCATGGACAGGCCCCATAGCCGACTATATTCAAAATGGAACATTACCAGATGACAATGTCAAAGCTAGGCAACTGAAAATCAGAGCAGCAAAGTACCTGATGATGGGAGACGTGCTCTACAGGAGGAGCTTCTCACTACCATATCTTAGGTGCTTAATCCCACCAGAGTCTACAAGGGCTATGGAAGAAGTTCACCAAGGAATATGTGGGGATCACCAAGGTGGCCGAATGTTGTCCTACAAACTCCTTAGGCTAGGATATTACTGGCCAAGTATGCAGAAAGATTGCAAGTCCATGGTCCAAAAATGTGAGAAGTGCCAACGCTTTGCAAACATTATCCACGGGCCCCCCACTGTCTTAACACCTATGAGAGGACCCTGGCCATTTGCCCAGTGGGGAGTAGACCTAATTGGCCCACTTCCAATGGTAGCAGGCCAGGTCCAACAGGCCATCGTAGCTGTCGATTACTTTACGAAGTGGGTCGAAGCCAAGGCACTGGCCACAATCACAGCAGAGGTAGCAATCGACTTCCTATGGAAATTTATTATAAGTCGTTTTGGACTGCCAAGGGTGATAGTTACGGATCGAGGAAAGCAATTCGACAACACCCAGCTCAAAGAATACTGTATTTCCAAAGGAATACACGTACATTACGCCTCCAAAGCTCATCCAAAGGCAAACGGCCAGGTAGAGGTTACAAATCGGACGATCAAGAAAGGAATCAAGAAAAGGCTTCGAGAGGCCAAAGGAGCTTGGCCAGACGAGCTTTACAATGTGCTATGGGCATATCATACAACACCCCGAACAGCAACTGGAGAAACCCCATATTCTCTTGCATTCGGGGCCGAGGCAGTAGTCCCAATTGAAGTCGAACTCCTCAACTACAGGACTGCGAGCCTAGACCCCCAGGATAGCCAAGAAGCTCTCAGGGCAGAGCTAGACCTCTTGGAAGAAACAAGGGAAACATCCATGGCCAAGCTGGCCCTTTACCAACAGAGAATGGTTAAGTACCACGAGGCACAGGTTAGGCCAAGAGATTTTCGAGCTGGTGATCTGGTCCTAAGAAAGGTTGATCCTACGGGGAAGAAAGTGGGCAAACTAGGCCCAAACTGGGAAGGACCCTACCAGGTCCTCCACCATATCAAAGCTGGAGCATATAGACTCGCAACCCTAAGGGGAAAAGAGCTACCAAACTCATGGAATGCAGAACATCTGAAGAAGTACTACAAGTAGGTACTTGCAGCCTGAATTTGTTTCAGTTTTAGGAAGTTTATTTCTGTTTTTTAGGAAACTCTATGTGTTCAATAAAACTTTAGTAAACCAGTTGTTTTAGTTAGAACCATGTGTTCTTTTTGTTTATCAGCCCAAGTGGCCAATAAAATTCCTCACGAGGGATATCGTTTCAAAATCTCACTACACGTGATTTAATGTTCCCATAAACATGAAATAAGATAGACAAAAGATAAAATTATCAAAATTTTATTTATAATCCACATCCCAAGGGATGTGGACAGCTTTTACATAAAAACTCTGTGGACAAACCCACAAAGTTGCAACCTAATCACTACCTCCCCCCCTCGGAGGGGAAGGAACTGGTGGCGCCGGTTGCCCTCGAAAGGCCTCCAACTGGTCCCAGTTGGCTATCAGCACCATGCGGACCGTCTTCTCCATGACAGAAATAGAATCCGCCATGGCCTCCATCTTCAAGGTCAGCCCAGTAATGGCCATCTTCAGGTTTTGCAACTCCTGGCATAACTCAGTGATACGATCGTTACTTGCCATTGGCAAATTCGAAGTTAAAATTGGAATGGGGAGTCATCCCTTGCAATCCACTGATATTTATAGCCAAAATTGTGCGGTTCAATAACCGCTTGCTGAACCAATCAGCATGATCGAAATCAAAACCGCAACCTCAACCGCTTGGGATAATGGGTAGTTACACACCCCATTACCTCGAGCAGTTGAAACGATAGCCAAATAATTAAATGCAGGCGGCTTGAACTCTGCAAGCATGGGGAGTTATGATAATCATCCAACCTAAGGAATACCCAGCAGAGTAATAAAGCTATGCATTAATTAACAGCTTTGATAAATTTTCGAAGCTCAAACGACGTAGCACAGCTATGCATTGATAAATTTTCGAAGCTCAAACGACGTAGCACAGCTATGCATTGATAAACTTTCGAAGCTCAACGACGTAGCACAGCTATGCATTGATTTAACAGCTTTGATAAATTTTCGAAGCTCAAACGACGTAGCACAGCTATGCATTGATTTAAAAGCTTTGATAAATTTTTGAAGCTCAAACGACGTAGCACAGTTATGCATTGATAAACTTTCGAAGCTCAAAAGACGTAGCACAGCTATGCATTGATTTAAAAGCTTTGATAAATTTTCGAAGCTCAAACGACGTAGCACAGATATGCATTGATAAATTTTCGAAGCTCAAAAGACGTAGCACAGCTATGCATTGATTTAACAAGCTTAGTGTATTTTCAAAACTCAAACGACGTAGCACAGCTATGCATTGATTTAACAGCTTTGATAAATTTTCGAAGCTCAAACGACGTAGCACAGCTATGCATTGATTTAACAAGCTTAGTGTATTTTCAAAACTCAAACGACGTAGCACAGCTATGCATTAATAGCCACACGTTATTAAAGAGCAACTCACCCAGAAAAACCTAAGGGTAAAACTATATAAGTGTCTTAATTGCTTGGACGCAAGCATTTAACCCACTTAGGGGAGTAAGAGACGTAGTATAACTGCACTGCGACAAGCAACTGAACTACGATGCACCACGACAAAGCAAAAAGCTCCCAATTTAGACATTAAAATGTCTATCTAAATCAAACAAAAAGCTCAGAATAAAATTCTGAGCAAGCGAATTGGTACAGCAAAAGGCATACCACTTGCAAACATACTAGCACTCAACACAGCAACAACAAGGACAGGAACTGGCAAAATCAAAATGTCTAGATAAAAGACTATTGGAAAATGCCATACCATAAGATAAAAGTATCTTTTATCTCTTCAAAACAAGTACCTGCACCTGTTAAAATGAGCCTGTAGGAGGCCCCTAAGACATGATCTTTTAAAAGATCACCCTCAACAACCGTCAGAAAAGTATTTGGGCCAAACTCAAGGCCACTCCCAAAAACACAAAGTACGAAAAGTATTTAAGTGTGTTACAAACCCAAATGAAGTTAAAGTTTCAAAGAGCCATTCAAAAGCTCGGGGTGGAATTGTTAATAGCCTGCCCATCACCAGATGATGGGCCAGGAGGTGTTACCGATGTTACCGCCTGAATTGGAGTTTCAAGAGGGAAAGAGACTTTTTCCGGAGTGCTGAGAAGGGATGCAATCGAAGAGCTCGGAATTGATGTATCTTTGGATACCACCTCATCGCCTTCCTCTCCTCCTTTCTGTCCCCCGTCAAGACATGAGGGCCCTTCTTCATCATCAACCTCAAACTTGGAGAAATCCAAGTTTGGGAAAGCCAAGGCTGCCTGGCTCCTCATGGCTTCGAACCCATCAAAATATTGCTGGGTAACATCTTGACGGTACTCAGGGGACTGAAGGAAGAGTTCAATGGCGTCTCTACGGGCATTCTTTACCTTCTCCAACATCCCCAAACTTGTGGACTTATACTTCTCTTTTTCCTTATCCCAACCAAGGATTTTTAGCTCCAAACTCCGAGCAGTAGCCACAGCAGTATCTCTCTCCTCCTCCAAACCTAACTTTGACTTCAGGGCACTGTCCCTCTCAGTTGTCAACTTTCGAAGCTCTGCAATCATGGCACCACTCTGCTTAGAGAGCTTACTGTTGGTCTCAGAAAGTGCAGCCATTTGTTTCCCCAAGCCAAGGATTTGGGAAACCAGAAAGCGACCACGAGCCGTAGCCTGCAAAAGAGGAAGACAGAATTAAGCAAAGAAACACCTAAAAAGCTAGCTGACAAAAAGCAGAAAGGCCTACCATGGCCATCTCAACCAACATAAGCTCCCCCACAGCTTGGAGAGACATCTCCGCCATTGAATCCTTGTCAGCAGCACAGAGCAACCCAGAAGCACGCTCCAAGGCCTCTTGGAAATTCGCCAAAGTAGAAGGACTAGCAACAGCTTTCATCTTCTTGGAAGCAGGGGTACTCTCCACGGCCGTACCCTTTGCCTTCCTCTTTGATACTTCACCACCATCCACCTCAACCAGCTCAACCACTAAGTCAAGAGAGGGATCTCTTGAGAAGTCAGTGTCCAAGAAACTCTCAACATTCAGCTCCTTCTGGAGACGTGAGCTCTTCCTTTTTGGAGCTCCACCTCCAGGCGACTGCTTCACCCTCTCAACCTTTAGTTGAGCCAGCAAACTCCTGTCCATTTTCGGTGCCATCCCTGTATCTTCTCCTTCTTCCTCTGAAAAGGAATCAAGAGAGAATAATAAGAAAAGTCAGCAGGCAATCTAAAATGCCTAAACAGAAACTGGGAATACCTCTCAAAAGAGCTAAAGCCTCACTAGATGTTTCAGGACCCAGCAGGTAGGTGGCCAAAGATTCTGGAGTCACAAGCAAGTCCCAGCTATGAATTTCGTAGCTCCGAGCTAACTTCAATTCTGCTTCTATGGCTGGGGTCGAAGGATACGAGGCACGAGCTACATAAAACCATAAGACAGAGATCTTTAAAAACAAGGAAGTGCTAAAAAGCAAAGTTCAAGAAAATAAAAGAAAGCCACAGCTTACAACTGGCAATGGGCTCCCCCCATCTAGAGGGAGCATGCTGCGTATAGGACCCAATTTCCCAGTCCAAAACTTCCCATCCATCTCCACCAACAAAGAAAAACTTATCCTTCCAGTTTCTATGGACGTGAGGAAGATCAGTGACCAATTCTCCTCTGCCGGGTCTCTTGGCAAAGTAATACCATCCTACACCCCCAGGAGCCTCCTTTACTTGGAACTGGTTTAGAAAGGGCCCCTTCGTCAAAGGCGTAAGACCATCCGACATGGCTCCCCAAAGAGTAGCACAGCCGATCAGTAAACGCCAAGAGTTGGGAACGATTTGGCCAGGAGCCAAACCCAGAAAACTCAATACTTCCCTAACCACGGTAGGGAAGGGCAGTCGAAGCCCCCCTTCTAAAGCCCCGACGTAAACACACGTCTCGTTCTCAACAACAGAACAGGCTCGCTCAGACCCCAAAGGCTTTCTGAGAGTCACGGAAGACGGAATTGAAAATCTAACCCTAGCCACGGCTAACTCTTCACTCGTAATCGTCGAAGGAATCAAAGAAGCTGAAAAATTTGGAACCCTAATGGGACCTGTCGACGACGACGGAGGTGAAGAGGGCTTAACACTACCAGAACGACTCGCATGCAAAGTGGCCTTACCCACATTGCTACGATGCAATGGGACCTCCTCATCAACCGACGACTCTTCCCCTTGAAGAATCGAGGAGAAATCAAGAGCGTCCCCCGACATTGGTTCTATAACAGATGATCGAAGGTGTAAAGAAGTCGAAGAACTAAAGAGATCACGAAAGACCCTGTTTTGGAGAACAACAGAGTATGGGGCAAAATCCTCTATAACAGCAGGACTAGGGTTAAAGGAGGCAAAATACGCTAGTCTAGCATGAACAAACCTCCCAAGAACAGCCCACTCTGGGCTCGGATTTTCTGTACCTAGAAAAGGGAAATCTAACATGAAAAGAAGAAAAGAACAGCAAGGGAGAAGGAACGTACCTACGGGAGACGGGCTTTAGAAAAGACGACGAAGGAAGAACGAAGAAGAAGGGTTTTTCGTGCAGAAAAATCGCCTGGGATGATCCGAACACGAACTACAGAAATCTTGATCAGAGCTTTTGAACCAGCTTAAGCGTCACAGCACAAATCCCGATAAACGCTCCTAAAATCTCGTCGTCCACCTCTAAGCACCAGGATAGCAAGGATATCGACACCTGTCCCACGATCCAACATTGCATTTAAAACTTCAAAAGGAGAGGAAAAGCGGCAACCGCCATTCAGGTCTTAACTATGTTTCTAACCTCCAGCTAAGGGTTGGAGCTTAGAAACAGGGGAGTACCTGGTAAGTAGGATAAAATCTGGTATGGCCAGCTCTGCCACGGGCATGGACCTGGGGAGTAGGTATCAGCCTTGCCCAAGCTCCCCAGGAGAACAACACCTACAACAAGGAAAGAGGGCCCAGCTACGCCTGAAAGGCAGAGCTGGAGCCGAATCTGAGGACCAGCTATGACACAAAGCTAGTCCAAATAGGACCAGCTATGACACGAAGCTGATCCAAGCCCACCGAGTATATCATGCGATCAAACCCAACTCCTACGGGATAAGGGTGAAGAACCAGTAAGATAAGCACATTATGCTTATCCTAATCACCAATAAACATCGGATAAGGATTCCATGCTAAAGCAGGGTGCTCGTGGAATTCCAGCTAAGGCAGGACTCTACTCACCCCACTAAAGCGATCCAAATATCCCCGGAATGCAGTCCTACTAGGACTCAACCTCCCATCAAATGCCTATAAAAGCGACGGTAGAACTCCAATAAAGGTACGCTCACTTACAACCGAGAATCCCAATTCTCCTACCATATAGCAAGTTCAATACTGACTTAGGCATCGGAGGGTGGTTGGCAAGCAGCCACACCGGTGACTTTTACTTCAGCTTTGTTTTGCAGGATCAGGTCTGTGCCGAATTCAAAACTGCTTCATCAATATATACAATGGCAGATTACAAAAAACTAATGATGAACCAAGTTCATGACAAGACAATTCTTTACTGTTTCCTCTTCATTTCTTTCAGATGCTACAACATGTAAGAGCAAGTTTATCAGTCAATGTAAAAAGCCTTTTTATCTATTTTAGCTCATCAAAATAAGAAAAAGTGCTTGCACCAGAGAAGCAAAACACAAAGGTAAAATAACTCACGGTGGTTTGGCTAGGTATTAATACCTCAGAACTATTCATGAGTTACCCATTAAACAATAATTGTTTCTCTCTCTTCCTCTCTCTCCCTCTCCCCAATGGAACTCAAGTACTGGATGAATAGTAAAGTTTTATAGTATTTTATAAGAATAGAGATGGTAATAGAGAGGATTGGTGTAGGGTTGAGAGAGATTTGAGTAGGTAAAATGAAAAAAGTGGACTGTTGTGTAGCTAAAATAGACAACTATTGGTGTACATGCTCTAAGGATCTAGATTGGGCTAAGCGCGCTAATATAGTAAGAGGAATAGCAAGGGGACTTCTATATCTGAACGAGGACTCCTGGCTAAATGTCATACATAGGGATTTGAAAGCCAGTAATATATTGTTGGATGATGAGATGATCAAAAGGGTGAGAGAGGGCAACCAGCGTAGCAACTCCCATTGGGCGTGACCATAGGGGCGAGCCATAGCTACCGTCCGAGAGGACGGGCTGTCACCACGGCACCACTTTAGTGCATAGCTTGTGAAAAGTCCTCCCCTTTGGTCCGCATATGGGTTTCGAGCACCTGCTAGTACTCGAACCTCCGTTTGCGTTAAGGGGAGTAGTGGCCCTCACCAACTGGGCTACCACCTCGGTGTAAAGAAACTTGAATTTGGTGTAAAGAAACTTGAAAAATGATGTTTGAAAGTACTTTACTTTTGAACCAAAAATTGCACACAATTAAATGTTTCATCATTGTGCCCATAAAGACTCTTCTCCGTCAACTCATAGAGTTTGGACAATTTTGCTATAATCACAAATACTTCAACATACAAACACTTCTTTCACACAAAATGTGTGACCCACGCTTAATATGAGAGAGTTTGTGACCGTAAGTGTTATTGGTTGTATATTTTTTAGAGTCTCAATTCTTCTTGGACTATGCGAGTCAAGCAAACCCAACTTTTAGCTGAGCCATCGGTATCTATAAGCATTCTACATTTGACAAATCTTCTTTAGTAGTGGGCATATGCAGGGTCGGCTCTAAGCTGAGACGAGCAAGCAGGGCCGGCCCTGAGAATTTGGAGGCTTAAAGCGACTTTTAAAATTGAGGCCTTAGTTTTCTAACCAAAAAAAAAAATCAATATGGGTGGTTAATACAAGGTAAAAATATTAAACATGTATTTTAGTTTCGTAATTTAACTCAAATAAAATTTTAAAGTATTTTATACCATTAGAAAAAAATCAAACATAACGAAATACCACTCATACACTACATTTCTTTAACAATCATGTTATTAACTTTAACTATAAGAATGCTATTTTTAGCAATGAGAGAATTGTTTACTTTAAGTCTTTTTTTATCAGAGTTTGTTGAGTGAAAATTAATTATTTTGATTTATATATAGTCAAAAGTGTTTTATTTGTGAATTTGATATTAGAAGTTGAAAATAAAATTGAAATAAATGAAGGCAAAAAAAACTTATCAAAAACATTTATCATGTTCTTTGAGTAATATCTACAATCACTTAAACATAATTAATTTAAAATACAAGTGATGCAAGAATTGTCATCATCTACCTAGATTAACTATAGAAAAAAAGGAGAAAAGAAAAAAGAAATAATTTGCCCAAAAAAGGGCCTCCTGGGAGTCGAACCAAGGAAGTGCAGCCTTACTTGGACCATCAGTGCTCAACTCCTCATTTGCAAGATTAGAAACAACTTATAAATATATATAAAAGTTTTTGCCTGGAAAATGAGGCCTACTTTTGGGTTAACTTTCAGAGGCTTAAAGCGGCCGCACCCCAGGCTTTAGCCCAGGGCCAGCCCTGCGAGCAAGGCGGCGGACTTAAGCCCAAATTCTGGATCAACATTAGGGCCCTAGATAGGTATAACAGATATGTAATATATATTTAATCTAGCACTTTTATAACAAATAAGCTAGCTAGTCTCGTGGTTCAAGTCTTGGGCCTGTGTTTTTCTTTCTAATATGAATATTTTTTTTCCTTCATAAGTTCGTCTTAGACCCCGAGAATCTCAAACCAGCGCTGGCCATATGTTTCTTCCACTTCTTAATAAATAAATAAATAAGACTCTCTCTTGAATGGAAGACGTGATACATAACCCAACCCCTCCCGTTAGGGGTGATACCGGTCCGGTTTCGACCGGTTTCGGCATATTTTTCGGTCGAAACCGGTTATCCGGTTTGAGATTTTTAGAAACCGGAACCGGTTGAGATAATCCGGTCCGGTTTCGATCGGCTCAACCGGTTTCGGTCCGGTTTTCATTCACGGGACATATTTTGGGCTTAACACATCAAAAAATCCACAATTCAATCCACAAAAATATCAACCAAAAATTCATAATTCAACCCCTTTTTTTGGGCCCAACAAAAAAGGATCAATTTTGAACCGAATATATTAAAAAAAAAACTCATAAAAATATAATTAAGCCCATAAAAACAGTTTATATATATATATATATATGGTTGATTTTATTAAATATATTTATTAGACCAATATACATATATATAACCGGTCCGGTTTTGACCGATTTCTAAAACACATAAACCAGATCGAAATTATTTTTCTGGTTTATAAAATTTGATAAACCGGAACCGGATCGAAATTATTCAACCGGTTTAAAAAATCCGGTCCGATCCGATTTTTCCGGTTTCGATCGATTTTCCGGTTTCAATTAACAGCCCTACCTCCCGTGGCCCATCCCCACCCACCCACCCACACACACCCACCTACCTCCCGTGGCCCATCGATTTTCCGGTTTCGATAAGACTGCGTTGTTTACGCTGCCACAGATGTAGTCGAACGGTGCCCCGGGTCGAAGCGTGTCACGATCTGGTACGACGAGTGCATCCTGAGGTACTCCAACGTGTCCATCTTCTCCACTTTGGACACTTCGTTCAGGCTAATTTTGAGTAATCCGCAGAACGTGACGAATAATGAGACCCGTTTTAGGGAATCTTTGGGAGAGGTATGCAAAATGCAAACTCTTTTTATTCAGACCTCGTTGGTTTGTTTCGTTTTTGTTTTGCCTTTATTTTTCAAATGTAACTCTTTTATAGTAAAAACTAAGGGTTCTAAATATTCCCTCGTATATATGATCCTCCTATGATTTAAAATGAATGCGAAATCCTGTTCCGATCGATCCTCGATCCCTGTTAAATTACTTTCTAAATATACAAATAAATGTTTGATCAAATCATATTTCTAATGAATATGATAATAGTAATAAGATTTTCAATTGTGAGAGTGGGATAACCAAGTCCAATAACTCAACTAATACCATAAAAAAATAACCTCATCATAAGAAAGAATCAAACAAAGAAAGAAAAAGTCCTTTAAGAGAATAGAGAAAAACACCCACAAGTAAGTGGAAATTTTTGGACTCATGACCTCCTAACGAGACATAAGAGTTCTCAGCCTCAGTTGGTTCACAAGTAACTCTTTGATATTGTATGTTTTTGTATATACGAATGGCATACAGGTCAAGCCTAATAAAATAAAACAAAATAAAAATTAATATATATACACATCGAGCCTAAAAATAAAAAGTTTAATATACACATCGAGCCAAATAAATAATAGTTTCAATTATTCATATCGAACCTTGGTGACAAGAAGATTATTTAAGTAGCAAAAATGATGATGTGAATCTGATCCATTCATTTCTCTTCATGAATATTTTCATAGACTGAGGTTCATGTTTTGTAGCAATCCTCTTTTAAGTAGAGGATGTCAATCTTACGAGCATCTCCGATTGACTATCCAATGTTCTATGGAAAATTTTTCATTTTAATGCTACATGTGGGTCCATCCAATGAATAGAGGTAATATATGGGGATAAATCCTCCTGACGTCTTTTGAGGCTCTTTTCGGGTCATCATTATTGATGATTGGAAGAGTATATTTAGTGGCAGACCAAGAAGACAGTGTGGAACAATAATTTTCTTATATGGGTGCCAAAAGTTAAAGTTGAAGTAGGAAAAACAAAAACAAAAACAAAAAATAACTAGAATTTCACACCCAAAGAAAGTATGAATAGATTTGATTCAAGCTTGGCAATGAATAGATATATAGAGGAGATTTTCAATACGTACAATCTCGATGGTCAAATGGCATGTGATAGGTGAAAAGCATTTCTCCAAAATATTTTTTTTTTACTTTTGAGCGATTTTACTTTTTTCCCACTAGATAAAACCATTTTGCTTTGATTATTTCTAGAGCATTTGATTGTTCTTATGCAACCTGAATGGTTTGCTCTGTTTCATGCCAAAGGTTGTGTGTACATCCATTGTACATCTTTTCACCTTAATCATATCCTTCATGTTCCCCAAATCTCACACAATTTACTGTCAGTATATCACTTTGCTTTAGATAACCATTGTAGAATCATTTTTGACTCTTCTGGCTATATCATTCAGGACAAGCACACCCAACAAGTATTACATCAGGGACCCTACCACCAGGGTCTCTATCCCCTTCTTCCTTCTTTTAAAGCCCCAGCCAAATCTACTGCACTTCTCAACACTTCATCTAATGCAGAGTTGTGGCACAGGCGGTTAGGTCATCCTCATGGTGCTTTGCTTAAACTTTTGTCTCACAAATACAATTTGTCTGTCTCTTCCTTTTCTAGCTTAGATTGCTATGCTTGTAATAAAGCCAAAAGTCATCAACTTCCTTTTCCTATTTCCACTACACACACCACTGCACCCTTTGATCTCCTACATGTTGATGTCTGGGGCCCTTCACCTGTACCATCTTTTTCAGGATATAAATACTACTTGCTCTTAGTGGATGATTTTACTAGATATTGCTGGTTGTTTCCTCTCAAATCTAAAGCTGAAGTCTCAACTCATGTTAAAGCTTTCAATATATTTGTGTCCAATCATTTTCACACTTCTATAAAGACTTTTAGATCTGATAGAGGGGGAGAATTTCTTAACAAAGTGATGACATTTTTCTTTGCTCAGTTTGGTATTATTCATGAAACCACTTGTCCATACACACCTCAACAAAATGGTCTTGTTGAGAGGAAGCATGGCCATGTTGTGGAAACAGCCATTGCTCTTCTTCAACAGGCTAATCTTCCTATTGGGTTCTGGCTAGAAGCAATTACAACAGCTGTGTTTCTCATTAATCGCTTACCTCATTCTTCTCTTAAATTTGATGTACCTTTTCATAGACTTTATCAAGTTGCTCCAGATTATATGGCTCTAAAACCTTTTGGCTGTTGTTGTTTCCCATGGCTACGGCCTTATTCTTCTAATAAGCTTGAACCTAGGTCCACACCTTGCATTTTCTTAGGATATTGTTCCAGTACAAAAGGTCCTCTTACCAATAGGGTTTACATTTCAAGACATGTCAAGTTTATTGAGCATGACTTTCCTTATCATACTCTAATATCTACTTCACAATCTGCATCTTCAGTTTCTTCTCCTTCTTCTGTTCCTCACTTTGTTCTTCCCTCTTCTTTACCTATTTCAGCTACTTTTCCTCCCCCTAGTCCAAATCCCTTGCCCCCTGTTTCAGTTTCTTCCCCACCTGTTTCCAATGTTTCTCCTCATGCAATATCTTCTTTATCTTCACCTCTCTCACAGTCTCCTCCTTCTTCTGTACATCCATTGATCCCTACACATTCCATGATCACTAGGGGTAAGAATGGTATCTCAGTTCCTAAAATTCCTTTCTCCTTACTTACTCAGACTCCTCCTCTCACAGAACCTCTTTCTTTTAAAGAAGCAATGGCCTTTCCTGAATGGAGACATGCCATGTCTGAAGAATACACTGCTCTCATGTCACAGGGGACTTGGTCTCTTGTTCCTCCTCCTTCTGATGCACCAATCATTGGTTGTAAGTGGATTTTTAAAATTAAACGGCATTCCAATGGTTCAGTGGCTCGATACAAAGCACGTTTAGTGGCTCAAGGGTTCCAACAAACCGAAGGTGTTGATTACACAGAAACCTTTAGCCCAGTTGTAAAACAACCTACTGTGAGGGTGGTTCTGACTTTGGCTTTGCATTTTGGTTGGTCAATTAGGCAGTTAGATGTTTCAAATGCATTCCTACATGGTACTATTCAAGAAAAGGTTTACCTCAGGCAGCCCCAAGGCTATGTCAGCTCTCAGTTTCCCACTCATGTGTGTCAGCTTCACAAGGCTCTGTATGGGCTTAAACAGGCCCCACGGGCATGGTATGATATGCTCTCTAAGTGTTTGTTATCTCTTGGATTTCAGAATAGTAAGGCAGATTCTTCATTGTTTGTGTTACATAAGAATCAAGACTTGATCTATATTCTTGTCTACGTTGATGACATTCTTGTCACTGGAAGTAATACCTCTTTTATTACCACTATCATTCAGCAACTTAGTTCTTCTTTTGCTCTCAAAGACTTGGGTCCTTTGCATTATTTTCTGGGAATTGAGGCTATTGTTTCCCCTGCTGGTTTGATTCTTTCTCAAACCAAATATGCTCTTGGTCTACTACACAAAGCTGGTATGCTCGACTGCACACCTTGCAATACTCCTTCCTCTCTCAAAACTGTATCTCTGGAGGGCAACACTCCCATCCCCAATCCAGAATTTTACAGGTCTTTGGTTGGTTCTCTCCAATACCTCACTTTCACACGTCCAGAAATCTCATTTGCGGTGAATTCGGTCTGCCAACACATGCATTATCCTTTGGAGAAGCATCTCACTGCTGTTAAAAGAATTCTTTGATATATAAAGGGCACATTAGACTTTGGCTTGTGTTTCACCAAGGGTTCACTTACTCTTTCTGCTTTCACGGATGCTGATTAGGCTGGGGATGCCCTGGATAGACGGTCAACCGGTGGTTACAGTGTTTATCTTGGAACCAATCTCATCTCTTGGTCTGCCAAGAAACAAGCCACGGTTGCTCGTTCCTCCACAGAGGCAGAGTATAAGGCTTTGGCCAATGTTGCTGCTGAAGTTGTGTGGCTTCTACAGTCGTGTAAAGATTTATGTGTTCCTTCTTTTACCTCTGCTCCTATTATTTGGTGTGATAGTGTTTCTGCCATCTCCTTGGCTACTAATCCAGTTTTTCATGCACGAACTAAACACGTTGAAGTCGATTTTCATTTTGTGAGAGAAAAGATCAATCACAAACAGTTGGAAGTTCGCCATGTTCCCTCTGGTTTTCAGGTTGCAGATATATATACAAAACCCCTTACTAGTGATCGTTTTCTCCTTCTTCGTGCCAAGCTGATGTTTGCACAAGTGCCCCCATCAGCTTGCGGCGGGATGTTAACCAACTTAGTCCAACACAGCTCAAGCCCAACATGCTCACGGCCCAAGCTCAATAGCCCAAGCTAAAGTTCAAGCTGAGTCAGTGGCTGAAGTGGTATCTTAGCTCCACTAATTCTGTTACACGACGTTTGTTAGCTGATTTCGTTTCTGTTTTGATTAGTTAGTTAGGGTACCTCAGTTGTATAAATAGGGGTATCCTTTCTTATTATTGTACTGTACGATCAATTCATAGAATAATGAAATTCTCCACTTTATCTTCTAAAGCTGTTATGGTATAATTGTTGATGAAATAATTTGTTAATGAAAATTGTTGATGAAATAATTTTCCTACTGCAGGAAAAGGGGGAGTCTCATCGCAAGTAATCATTTTCGTTGTCGTTCCAATTGGGGTCTCTATTCTGCTTTTCGTAGTAGGATTCTGCTTCGTGACTAGGAGGCCAAAGAAGAAGTGCAATTTTGTAAAAGAAGCTAATGGTAAGACAAAGAAAACTTTCAACATTTCACCCAAACTAAACTAAAGAATTCTTTTCTTTTATTGACCATTTATTCTTGTTTGACTTTTGATTTGTCCAGGTGGGGATGACATCTCAACAGTGCAGTCCTTGCAATATGATTTCGGTACAATTCAAGTGGCCACAAACAACTTCTCAGATGATAACAAAATCGGTGAAGGTGGATTTGGTCCAGTCTACAAGGTACTTTTACTTTTTTCTCTATTATCATTCTAAATTTATAGAATTTGTCCAAATTTAGATCTAAAAGTTTCGCGAGATTTTTCGTATTCTCAGGGTTTACTTCCAGACAGACAGGAGGTAGCTGTGAAGAAGCTATCTCGAAGCTCAGGGCAAGGTGCACTAGAATTCAAGAATTAGATGTTATTGGTAACCAAGCTTCAACATAGAAACGTAGTGAGGCTATTGGGATTTTGCTTGGAAGGAGAAGAAAAGATACTCATTTATGAGTTTGTGCCCAACAAGAGCCTCGATTACTTTTTATTCGGTTTGGCAATCTAAACAACTCTTTGTTATTATTGCTTGCTACTACTACTACTTTTCATTGCAATGAATGTTAAATTCGGAATAAGGAATTACCTCTCAAACACACATGCGTTGTGGAATGGTACAACAGTAGGATCGTGTGTTCAGAAGCATTTCACATCCATGCTCTTAGAGATGAGACCACTTTAACCTAGTGAGGCTACTCGGATTTTGCTTGGAAGCAGAAGAAAAGTTACTTATTAATTTATGAGTTTGTGCCCAACAAGAACCTCGTTTTCTTTTTATTCGATTTGGCAATCTAAACACAACTCTTTGTATATATTGCTTGTTACTAATTATTTTGAACTCTATGCCATGGATGTTATGTCACATAATCCAATTAAGGTATTACCTCTCAAACACACAAGTATGTAGAGCTGAATGAATATATGGCACGCAATATGAATTTAGTGTTGAGGAGCATTTCATATGCATGCTCATAGATGAGACCATTTTAATGTGTTCTTTTTGCTCGTGTCTCAATTTCGAGAAACGGAATTACAGTATACACATTGGTCCGAAGTTTAGTTCATTATTTCTAACTTGAACTTACATTTGGATTGATCAATACACAGATCAGCAAGAACAGATTCTGGATTGGTCAAGACGTTACAAGATTATTGGATAGCTCAAGGGATGTTGTACCTTCATGAGAATTCCCAACTTAGGATTATCCACCGTGATCTCAAAGCGAGCAATATTCTATTAGATGGAGATATGAATGCAAAAATTTCAGATTTTGGAATGGCCTAGATTTTGAGAGTAGATCAAACTCAAGGAAATGCAAGTGAAATCGTTGGAACATTGTAAGTTGTGTTCACATACCCGTGTTAGGTTTTTCCATACCTTCGATTAACAGGCAGTACTTTATGCAATTTCAATTTACGTATTCAACACAACTCTTCCAAAAAAAATAAAATTTAATCCTTGGGCTCAAACATAGGGAAGGAAATATAATGCGTAGCTTCCTAAATAATGACAGCTTTTGGGCTTTTTTTTCCAACTAGATTTTGGTGCACTGCGTCCTCGATTGGTTTCTGTCATTTGGCAGATTTCTTATTTGTCTTGTCTTCTATTCTATTGATAAAGTACCGATTATTCCGGGATTGCAGTGTTTATATGTCTCCAGAGTATGCAATGCATGGGCAATTCTCTACCTTGTCTGATGTATTTAGCTTCGGTGTCTTAATTTTGGAGATCATCATTGGCATGAAGAATAATAGCTTTTGCCAATCAGACATTGCCCCAAACCTTCTGAGCTACGTAAGTGATCAACCTTACTACTCCCTAATTATGTACACTATTCTTTTTCTGTCTATCTGTTTAAGTGATGTATAGGGAATTCTTGCAGGCTTGGAAGTTCTGGAATGATGGGGCACCGTTGCATTTGATGGATCCAATGCAGAAAGGTCCTTATTCAAAAGATGAAGTCATTAAATGCATCCATATCGCCTTATTATGTGTTCAAGACGATCCACGTGCTAGGCCCTCCATGGCAACTGTAGTTGCGATGCTTGATGGCTATTTTTCTACTCTGTCCCTTCCTCAACAGCCTGCATTCCATGGTTGGAGTAGAACAGGCTTAGAGTTGGACAGGTCTAGGAGCAACCCATTTGAGTGGTCTGTGAATGAAGTATCAATTAGTGAGCTAGAACCTAGGTGATTTGAATACACACTGTGCTAATATAAAGATTATGTACGTCAAGGGAGAACAAGCAGAGACGGAGCCAGGAATTTCACTACACAGGGGCGACCATGTATGCGAGACAAAAAGAAAAAGAAAAAGAAACGTGCATAACAACGTGAATATATTAAAACTCAAAAATGTAAAAAATAGCAACATGACTACTCCGCACTTAATTATGCTTTTCATATATTATGCTTCCAATTCTGCATAAAAATACTAAAATAAAACAATGAAACTGAAAAAATACAAAATATTATGAAAAATTGCAATTTCGTAAAACAATGAATGTAAATAGGTAAGAGTTGCATCACTATAGTTTGAGTACATTTTAACTAAGTTAGCTCCTACTCATCTATTAATCAACAATCAATTGCAAATTTAAAAATGAATGTAATACTTTTTTATTTGTAATCATCAACGTTGTGACACATCAATTATAAGACAAGGAGTGTACACGTAGCTTACATCTACTCTTGTGATTAATTATTTTATATATTTAAATTTTCAATCATATTGTGTCGTGCCCGTGCTTTTTTCGTGCTCGTGCTGTGCATGTGTCGTGGTGTGGCATTCTTAAACGTGTCGTGCCTATGCGGGATGCCTGCTGCGGCGACGACCTTTGCACCATACCTTCAAGATAGAAAATCAAACAACATTAAAAAAGATAAAGCGGCAAGCATATAAAAGAAACTGATTATACATTGCCTACGTAAGGAGCTACTTCCTAGGAAATTCTATCAGCATGTTTCCCCCTCCCAAACAATGGAACACAAAAATCCAAAGTGATCAAGCTAAGATTACTACTGACAACAAAATGATGATGATCGTTATCAACAGTGCCATCACGGAAGTTGATATATATTGCAAAAGTATTAACGACTTACCTCAGCTTATCTAGTAAAATGATGCATCTTCAATTGCATTCCACTCTTTCATATCATTAAAAATATCGATGATAGAATCGGCATCAAATCTTTTCGCATTATCCCTCTCCATGTAAGTGATTTAGAAACTTGCTAAAGTTCATCCCTCATCGTGTTGCGGAGTCTAGTATTCACTCATTTCATAGTTACAATTTAGATTTCACCAAGATTACTTAGAGTTCTCAAAATCTCTTCTCCTATATTCTTATTTTCTCGAAACTACCTTCAAAGTTTTGACGATGTGGGATTCTTGTGCCAAGAAAGAGGGAGAGAAGTTTGGTGTGCCATGGAGATTTTTTAGGCAGAGAGAAGAAAACGTATGAAACCCTCTTAACGATTAGGGATTTTTATGGGTAAAAACTAGGAATTAAATATTTGAGTACTCACTATGTTAACCCTCACTATGTTTTGTTTTATTTAACCCGTAGCGTTCACAAAATTAACGTTGGTATCCTTGCATACTTTCATAGAAATTTTTCCCCAAAATACTAGAGGGGGGCGAGCTTCTATACTTTCATAGAAATTTTTTATTTTACATATAATAAGTAAAGTTTTTTTTTTCTTTTTGCAGGGGCGACTGCCCCTACTGGCCCCTCCCTAGCTCCATCCCTGAGAACAAGAGATAGATAAGCAACAGTTTCTCGCGATCTTCAAGTGAAAAAGCCAAGATGAGTATGGATTCAGGGCCTCATTTTTTCTTGAATGATGAGGAGCATTTATTATATGCATTGTCATTGTTCTTGGGAATAATTGTTCAGCTGTCTAAAAAAAGCATGTAGTTTTATGGGCCCTTTTGGTTAAGTTAATGTTTTGGTATTTTTCTTAGAGTCTCATAGAATTTTTTGAAATTAACTATTTGTTTGATGATTGGAGTTTGAAAAAAATAAAAGGTACGATAAAAAAAATGTACACTAGAATAAAATAAATGTATGGGGATAATATTTGTTAACAGATCCAAACTCGTCTTGCCACACAGGACCAGATTATTGACAATGATATTGCCTCTTACCTGCACAATCGAGCAACAATTTCCATACGCATGCATTACTCAGTTTATCTCTATTGTTTAGAAGAGGGACGAGAAAAAAAAATGAAATAATGCTCTTCCACTTATTCCTCAGGTTGATTGAAAAGAGGTTCATATGTTCTCTGGTAGAATTTCGTTACTGTT
Source organism: Rhododendron griersonianum (assembly GCA_018127125.1). Lineage (NCBI taxonomy): Eukaryota > Viridiplantae > Streptophyta > Magnoliopsida > Ericales > Ericaceae > Rhododendron > Rhododendron griersonianum. The sequence goes on from CM030800.1 coordinate 24,973,488, forward strand.
TTTCAGTTATATATTGTCATAATCTATAAGCATATAGGGGATTCAGGGTGGTTAGCTTGTACTGGTTACGTAATGGGTGTGAAAGGCGAAGGAGTTGGATGGGGCGGCATGGTTGATTAATAGTGAGAGAGGATAGAGGAGAAAGAGATCGAAAAAAGCAAAGCGACCAAAGGAATTGGAGTGGTGCACCGTGGTGTGGGTTAGGCATTCAAAGGGCAGAAGTTAAGGGGAAAGTGAGTTGCTCTATGTACTGTAACCAAAAATGGTTGAGAGAGAGAGAGAGAATTGAGGAACATTGATCGCTTTGACTAAACAATGGTATAATAGTTAGTCACGCTAAAATCTATCGACAGTGTTCGCTTCCGGCCTCTAAAATATTATAGCTGGTACAATAGTTGTTCTACTCCTACGGTCCTACCACTACACAGTGTTGTCCCAACAAAGGCCTCCCGAGAAGCTTGATCCTTTACTCTTCTGGGGCTCAGCTCCCCTCCAAAATCCAATCTACCATATATTCTCTCTTTGGGGACCCTATTTGGCCTCACGTTGATGATCCAACCCATTGATATCGTACATCATGCATTGAAGAACGTCTTTGGAAAAATTAATTTGATCGAATATTGATAAGTTCATGGATACGGAAGTACTGATGGTAAATGCAGTTTTAAACGTCAGCCATCGAATCCATTAACTAACATACGAGTTAGTCACTTGTTGATGGCCGATCAAACCGAACTTGTTTAGAGGTGTTCTTATATACGTGATGCAAGAGATCAACAGTTTGGGTCATCAATTTTAGTCCAAAATGGGATGCATAAAGAGAGAATATGGCCAAGTATATGGCAGATTGATTTTTTAGGGCAGCTAATCCCTCTTCCAAGAGTGGGGCTGAAAAAACGATCCTGACCTCTTAACTTCAAAATCATGTTCACTTGTTAAAAACTTGTTAGAGAGATTATATAATCAAACCAAGGTTAAGTAGTTTTTGAAACTTTTCAAACCTAGATCAAACAAACTATGTACTTCTTAACGCGTTCGACCTATGATGTTTAAAAACTTAAGGCACTTCAGATTAGTTCATGCTTAGCTATTATGTCCAGGCTTGGGCTAAAGCCCAAGGTGCCATGGCTGTAGGCCCAAAAAATGGCAAATTTTTAGGAACCCCAAAATATGTAGTAGTCATATGTATTATATACCCAAAAAAAAAGTTCATCCAAAGATAAAATAAAAGCCCAATATGTATCCTATCAAACCAAGGCCCAAAAATACTTAGTGGCATACTTGTAAATTGGAGAATTAAAGGGTCCATTTTTATTAGAAAATTCATTTTACTAATTGGAATCAAGTTTTTCACAGTAAAACCATTGACTAAGAAGGTTTTTGTTTTGCTCGGCAAAACAAAATTGTTAATCGTTGAAAGTAATTTACGCAAAATATTAAAAAATAAATATATAACATCTTTTCCCATTATGTTTACTCATGTCGTTCCGTACCAGTATTTTTTTCGTGCCCTTGCTTTTTCACCTAAAGTGATTGGCGACATGCTTTCTTCACTGACTTAATTGATTAATTTGGTTCGGGAAAAATACATTCACCAACATATGGAGAGAAGGTTTAGAGAAAGAGAGATGATTTGTTTCAGTGGTTGCCCCAACCGAACGGCTTAATCTTGCCTCATTGGAATCTAATTCGCTTTCTTTTTTTTAGGCGCAAACATGTAGTCTGAGTGTTCAACATAAAAAAATCTAATTTCTCCTTTTCATAGCACAAGAGTTTTGAACTTGGAAGTCATCAAAAATCTGTGCATGAACGGTGGCAATATACCAAGTGATAGATCACTTGTTCTGAATACAGTTGAAATTTTTGCGTGCATACCGATACTCTGAACTATCAATGAAGGAAGCATGGTAATGTGCACATAAATTAATTTGGGTCTCTAAGCCTGCCCTCTCTGATGCCATTTGGCTTTGATTTGAGGGTATGGTTCTACAATAAAACGTCCCTATAGCTCCTCGGTTCTTGGAGGTTTAGGGGGGCCACTATTTCAGTGGTATTTTGAGAGCAGCCACTTTGTGCATTTATTGTCAAAGGTTAGGTCTGTCTCCAATCATCCCCCGCCCATACCCCCAATGATTGGGGACTAGATGGGTTATGTTATGTTATTGTTGATAGACCACTTGTTCTGAATACAGTTGAAATTTTTTCTTATTGATCAGTGCCCCTTTGTTTTGTGAAAGATGATTTGTCTATTTTATGTTTGTCGTAGAAATTAGTAAAAGGCCTCATTTTTTTATTATCGTTTTAAGCCTTCAAAAACTCAGGGCTGGCCTTGTCAGCTCTATTAAAGCTCATTAGAAATTTATTCTCATTAACAAGCTAAGTTTAATTAAAAGTACTTATAAAGATGGGAAAAATTCAAAATACCCCCCAACCTTTACACCAAAATTCAATTAGACTCCCAACCTTTTAAAAAATTTAATTTTACTCCCAACGTTATTTTCTGTTAATTAAAACGCTCCCTTCCGTCCGAATGACTAACGGATTTCGTTAAAGGCTCCGTTAAATATCATCCAGATCGAATTTTGATGATCTGAGCCGTTCAATGTGTTCAAAACGTGATTTTAAGGGTACTCTCATGAAATCAGCAAAAAAACTGACTGGGAAGGGCTTCATTTGAACAGATTTTTACTGAATAGTTCAATAAAAAACTGTTCAGATGAAGCCCTTGCCGATCATTTTTTTTGTTGATTTTTCGCAAGTACCCTTAAAATCACGTTCTAATCACATTGAGCGGCTCGGATCATCGAAATTCGATCGGAAAAGGGGAGGTGCAGACCGAAGCAAAATTTGGACGTCCGGACTTGAACAAAATCCGGATCAATCCGCAACTCCCCTTTCCCAATCGAATTTCGATGATCCAAGCCGCTCAATGTGTTCAAAACGTGATTTTAAGGGTACCTGCGAATCAACAAAAAAAAATGATCGGGAAGGGCTTCATCTGAACGTTTTTTTATTCTCAATAAAAAAATATTCAGATGAAGCCCTTCCCGATCATTTTTTTTGTTGATTTTCCAAGGGTACCCTTAAAATCATGTTTTGAACACATTGAGCGGCTTGGATCATCGAAATTCGATCGAGAAGCTATTTAACGGAGCTATTAACGAAATCCGTTAGTCATTCGGACGGAAGGGGCATTTTGATTAACGGAAAATAACGTTGGGAGTAAAATTGAAGTTTTTAAAAGGTTGGGAGTCTAATTGAATTTTGGTGTAAAGGTTTGGGGGAATTTTGAAATTTTCTCTACAAAGATGGCCAAGTTGTTTGATCTTGTTCAATTCGTATACGTGTACAACTTAATGGCACGGAAAACTATTAGTTCTGTGGGGACTGGGGAGCGTTGCCATAATTCCACACGGCTTCATTGACGGGACTTGCTTGAACATGGAAAAGTCGACAGAGCTATGCCAATGGCATCCCATCCCATCCATCCCCGCTACCAAGGACGGAGCTAGAAATTTCGATACACAGGGGCGACCATGTATTCGAGACAAAAAAAAGAAAAAAAAAAAACGTGCATAACAACGTGAATATATTAAAACTCAAAAATGTAAAAAATAACAACATGATTACTCCGCACTAAATTATGTTTTTCATATATTATGCTTCCAGAATAATTTAAATAAAATATGCAACCAATTCTGCATAAAAATACTAAAATAAAACAATTAAATTGAAAAAATACAAAATATTACGAAAAATTACAATTTCGTAACACAATGAATGTAAATAGGTAAGAGTTGCATCAGTATAGTATGAGTACATTTTAACTAAGTTAGCTCCTACTCACCTATTAATCAACAATCAATTGCAAATTTAAAAATGAATGTAATACTTTTTTATATGTAATCATCAAACGTTGTGACACATCAATTATAAGACAAGTAGTGTACACGTAGCTTTACATTTACTCTTGTGATTAATTATTTTATATATTAAATTTTCAATCATGTTGTGTCGTGCCCGTGCTTTTTTCGTGCTCGTGCTGTGCATGTGTCGTGGTGTGGCATTCTTAAACGTGTCGTGCCTATGCGGGATGCCTGCTGCGGCGACGACCTTTGCACCATACCTTCAAGACATAAAATCAAACAACATTAATGTGTTCTTTTTGCTTGTGTCTCAATTTCGAGAAACGGAATTACAGTATACACATTGGTCCGAAGTTTAGTTCATTATTTCTAACTTGAACTTGCATTTGGATTGATCAATACACAGATCAGCAAGAACAGATTCTGGATTGGTCAAGACGTTACAAGATTATTGGAGGTATAGCTCAAGGGATGTTGTACCTTCATGAGGATTCCCAACTTACGATTATCCACTGTGATCTCAAAGCGAGCAATATTCTATTAGATGGATATATGAATGCAAAAATTTCAGATTTTGGAATGACCCAGATTTTGAGAGTAGATCAAACTCAAGGAAATGCAAGTGAAATCGTTGGAACATTGTAAGTTGTGTTCACATACCCAAGTTAGGTTTTTCCATGCCTTCGATTCACAGGCAGTACTTTATGCAATTTCAATTTACGTATTCAACACAAGTACAAAACTCTTCCAAAAAAAACAAAAAATTTAATCATTGGGCTCAAACATAGGGAAGGAAATATAATGCGTAGCTCCCTAAATAATGACAGCTTTTGGGCTTTTTTTTTCCAAGTAGATTTAGGTGCACTGTGTCCTCGATTGGTTTCTGTCATTTGGCAGATTTCTTATTTGTCTTGTCTTCTATTCTATTGATAAAGTACCGGTTATTCTGGGATTGCAGTAGTCATATGTCTCCAGAGAATGCAATGCATGGGAAATTTTCTACCTTGTCTGATGTATTTAGCTTTGGTGTTTTAATTTTGGAGATCATCACTGGCATGAAGAATAATAGCTTTTGCCAATCAGACATTGCCCCAGACCTTCTGGGCTACGTAAGTGATCAACCTTAGTACTCCCTAATTATGTACACAGGGACGGAGCCAGGAATTTCACTACACATGGGTGACCTTGTATGCGAGACAAAAAAAAGAAACGTGCATTACAACGTGAATACATTAAAACTCAAAAATGTTAAAAATAGCAACATGACTACTCCGCACTTAATTATGCTTTTCATATATTATGCTTCCAAAAAAATTTAAATAAAATATGCAACCAATTCTGCATAAAAATACTAAAATAAAACAATTAAACTGAAAAAATACAAAATATTATGAAAAATTGCAATTTCGTAATACAATTAATGTAAATAGGTAAGAGTTGCATCACTATAGTTTGAGTACATTTTAACTAAGTTAGCTCCTACTCACCTATTAATCAACAATCAATTGCAAATTTAAAAATGAATGAAATACTTTTTTATTTGTAATCATCAACGTTGTGACACATCAATTATAGGACAAGGAGTGTACACGTAGCTTACATCTACTCTTGTGATTAATTATTTTATATTTTTAAATTTTCAATCATGTTGTGTCGTGCCCGTGCTTTTTTCGTGCTCGTGCTGTGCATGTGTCGTGGTGTGGCATACTTAAACGTGTGGTGCCTATGCGGGATGCCTGCTGCGGCGACAACCTTTGCACCATACCTTTAAGATAGAAAATCAAACAACATTAATGTGTTCTTTTTGCTTGTGTCTCAATTTCGAGAAATGGAATTACAGTATACGCATTGGTCCTAAGTTTAGTTCATTATTTCTAACTTGAACTTGCATTTGGATTGATCAATACACAGATCAGCAAGAACAGATTCTGGATTGGTCAAGACGTTACAAGATTATTGGAGGTATAGCTCAAGGGATGTTGTACCTTCATGAGGATTCCCAACTTACGATTATCCACTGTGATCTCAAAGCGAGCAATATTCTATTAGATGGAGATATGAATGCAAAAATTTCAGATTTTGGAATGGCCTAGATTTTGAGAGTAGATCAAACTCAAGGAAATGCAAGTGAAATCGTTGGAACATTATAAGTTGTGTTCACATACCCATGTTAGGTTTTTCCATGCCTTCGATTAACAGGCAGTACTTTATGCAATTTCAATTTACGTATCCAACACAAGTACACAACTCTTCCAAAAAAAACAAAAAACCTAATCCTTGGGCTCAAACATAGGGAAGGAAATATAATGCGTAGCTTCCTAAATAATGACAGCTTTTGGGCTTTTTTTTCCAAGTAGATTTTGGTGCACCGCGTCCTCGATTGGTTTCTGTCATTTGGCAGATTTCTTATTTGTCTTGTCTTCTATTCTATTGATAAAGTACCGGTTATTCTGGGATTGCAGTGGTTATATGTCTCCAGAGAATGCAATGCATGGGAAATTCTCTACCTTGTCTGATGAATTTAGCTTCGGTGTCTTAATTTTGGAGATCATCACTGGCATGAAGAATAATAGCTTTTGCCAAATAGACATTGCCCCAGACCTTCAGAGCTACGTAAGTGATCAACCTTACTACTCCCTAATTATGTACACAGGGACGGAGCCAGTAATTTCACTACACAGGGGCGATCATGTATGCGAGACAAAAAAAAAAGAAAAAGAAACGTGCATAACAACGTGAATACATTAAAACTCAAAAATGTTAAAAATAGCAACATGACTACTCTGCACTTAATTATGTTTTTCATATATTATGCTTCCAAAAAAATTTAAATAAAATATGCAACCAATTCTGCATAAAATACCAAAATAAAACAATTAAACTGAAAAAATACAATATATTATGAAAAATTGCAATTTCGTAATACAATGAATGTAAAGAGGTAAGAGTTGCATCACTATAGTTTGAGTACATTTTAACTAAGTTAGCTCCTACTCACCTATTAATCAACAATCAATTGCAAATTTAAAAATGAATGTAATACTTTTTTATTTGTAATCATCAACGTTGTGACACATCAATTATAGGACAAGGAGTGTACACGTAGCTTACATCTACTCTTGTGATTATTATTTTATATTTTTAAATTTCAATCATGTTGTGTCGTGTCCGTGCTTTTTTCGTGCTCGTGCTGTGCATGTGTCGTGGTGTGGCATTCTTAAACGTGTCGTGCCTATGCGGGATGCCTGCTGCGGCGACGACCTTTGCACCATACCTTCAAGATAGAAAATCAAACAACATTAATGTGTTCTTTTTGCTTGAGTCTCAATTTCGAGAAACGGAATTACAGTATACATGCTTGACGATTTCCTAGACCTAAAATAATGGGTTGCCCCAAGCGTAGGGTGGAGACCGACGTAGCATAATATCCGGTAAGTCCGGAGTCGAATCCACAGAGACAGTGATGTGTGCTGACTAAAAACTCGGGTTGTTACTTATTTAAACTGGCTCTTAGGTAGCCACCCCTTGTCGATTTGATTGAGATTAACTAAACTAAAGAAATTGATTGTACTTTTCAAATAATTAAAAGAGGTACGGTCATAGGGTTTATAGCACGTAACCAGTTCGGATTTACCTGCTCTGTTTGGAGTTATTAAAAACATTTAATTTAAGATTGAAAAAGGTATCCCGCAAGATGCGAGACCCTGTGGTCGCCGTATACCCATGCGCAGCAGAGAATGAGTTTTGGACCCCCATTCCCCCGTTCACATGGGCTCTGACAATGCCCGGGTTCATCTGCGGGAAGTATTTTTCCAATAAAAAATCGTTCTTCCATTGTTTAAAAATAGGAGCAGTACCCGAACTGATCACGGTGTGCTAATCACCCCGCGACCCTACCTATACGACTACTCGCTAAGCATTATACATGAAAAAGAAGAAACCCTAAGTTGAATCATGCTTCTAATACTTGATACGGAAAATAAACAGGAGATCCAAACCAAACAAAAACAAACGAATAATTTTAATTAAAAACAGAAATTAAAACTAGTTACCGGAATGCGAGTAATTGAACAAAGCTTTAAATAACTTGAAAGGAACAAAACTTGGAAGAAACTAAATAACATTCGAACCAAAGAACGGCAGCCTCGTTCTTCTTGATCTCCGCCCCGGTTCTCTGATAGCGCGATCCGTGTTGCGTGATGTCCTTTTTATATCAGTTGCTGATTGACCCCATGTAAAAGCCCTATTTTCCTCTTTTTATTCCCAGCCGACAATTAGCTTAGGAAGCCCACTTTTCTTTGGTCCAACTCTTAGTCAAGCTGAATAAAAACAATTGGGTTTGGGCCCACCAAGACATGTGCCATCTAAATTGTATTTGCTTTCAGCAATTTCAACTTCAACCTTTACGTGCACAGTAGGAGCAAAATTAATATTGCCAATCCATGATTCAATTCTCTCAACTCTAGTCACGTACATTAACTTAATCGGCTTTCATGTATTAAGCTTCCAAACACCTACAATACACAAACTAAGCGTTAAGCTCCGATTAATAATATAAATAGACTTAACAAAGATAAATTAGGGGGCGCTAATGTGATAATTTACACGCTTATCAATACACATTGGTCCGAAGTTTAGTTCATTATTTCTAACTTGAACTTGCATTTGGATTGATCAATACACAGATCAACAAGAACAGATTCTGGATTGGTCAAGACGTTAAAAGATTATTGGAGTTATAGCTCAAGGGATGTTGTACCTTCATAAGGATACCCAACGTACGATTATCCACTGTGATCTCAAAGCGAGCAATATTCTATTGGATGGAGATATGAATGCAAAAATTTCAGAGTTTGGAATGGCCCAGATTTTGAGAGTAGATCAAACTCAAGGAAATGCAAGTGAAATCGTTGGAACATTGTAAGTTGTGTTCACAAAACCGTTTTAGGTTTTTCCATACCTTCGATTAACAGGCAGTACTTTATGCAATTTCAATTTACGTATCCAACACAAGTACACAACTCTTCCAAAAAAAACAAAAAATTTAATCCATGGGCTCAAACATAGGGAAGGAAATATAAAGCGTAGCTTCCTAAATAATGACAGCTTTTGGGCTTTTTTTTCCATGTAGATTTTGGTGCACAGCGTCCTCGATTGTTTCTGTCATTTGGCAGATTTCTTATTTGTCTTGTCTTCTATTCTATTGATAAAGTACCGTTTATTCTGGGATTGCAGTGGTTATATGTCTCCAGAGAATGCAATGCATGGGCAATTCTCTACCTTGTCTAATGTATTTAGTTTCGGTGTCTTAATTTTGGAGATCATCACTGGCATGAAGAATAATAGCTTTTGCCAATCAGACATTGCCCCAGACCTTCTGAGCTACGTAAGTGATCAACCTTACTACTCCCTAATTATGTACACAGGGACAGAGCCAGGAATTTCACTACACAGCGGCGACCATGTATGCGAGACCAAAAAAAAAAACGTGCATAAAAACGTGAATACATTAAAACTCAAAAATTTTAAAAATAGCAGCGTGACTACTCCGCACTTAATTATGCTTCCAAAAAAATTTAAATAAAATATGCAACCAATTCTGCATAAAAATACTAAAATAAAACATTTAAACTGAAAAAATAAAAAATATTATGAAAAATTACAATTTCGTAATACAATGAATGTAAATAGGTAAGAGTTGCATCACTATAGTTTGAGTACATTTTAACTAAGTTAGCTCCTACTCACCTATTAATCAACAATCAATTGCAAATTTAAAAATGAATGTAATACTTTTTTATTTGTAATCATCAACGTTGTGACACATCAATTATAAGACAAGGAGTGTACACGTAGCTTACATCTACTCTTGTGATTAATTATTCTATATATTTAAATTTTCAATCATGTTGTGTCGTGCCAGTGCTTTTTTCGTGCTCGTGCTGTGCATGTGTTGTGGTGTGGCATACTTAAACGTGTCGTGCCTATGCGGGATGCCTGCTGCGGCGACGACCTTTGCACCATACCTTCAAGATAGAAAATCAAACAACATTAATGTGTTCTTTTTGCTTGTGTCTCAATTTCGAAAAACGGAATTACAGTATACACATTCGTCCGAAGTTTAGTTCGTTATTTCTAACTTGAACTTGCATTTTGATTGATCAATACACAGATCATCAAGAACAAATTCTGGATTGGTCAAGACGTTACAAGATTGATGGAGGTATAGCTCAAGGGATGTTGTACCTTCATGAGGATTCCCAACTTATGATTATCCACTATGATCTCAAAGCGAGCAATATTCTACTAGATGGAGATATGAATGCAAAAATTTCAGATTTTGGAATGGCCCAGATTTTGAGAGTAGATCAAACTCAAGGAAATGCAAGTGAAATCGTTGGAACATTGTAAGTTGTGTTCACATATCCGTGTTAGGTTTTTCCAAACCTTCGATTAACAGGCAGTAATTTATGCAATTTCAATTTACGTATCCAACACAAGTATACAACTCTTCCAAAAAAACAAAAAATTTAATCCATGGGCTCAAACATAGGGAAGGAAATATAATGCGTAGCTTCCTAAATAATGACAGCTTTTGGGCTTTTTTTTCCATGTAGATTTTGGTGCACTGCGTCCTGGATTGGTTTCTGTCATTTGGCAGATTTCTTATTTGTCTTGTCTTCTATTCTATTGATAAAGTACCGGTTATTCTGGGATTGCAATGGTTATATGTCTCTAGAGTATGCAATGCATGGGCAATTCTCTACCTTGTCTGATGTATTTAGCTTCGGTGTCTTAATTTTGGAGATCATCACTGGCATGAAAAATAATAGCTTTTGCCAATCAGACATTGCCCCAGACCTTCTGAGCTACGTAAGTGATCAACCTTACGACTCCCTAATTATGTACACAGGGACGGAGCCAGGAATTTCACTACACAGCGGCGACAATGTATGCGAGACAAACAAAAGAAAAGAAACGTGCACAACAACGTGAATACATTAAAACAAAAAAATGTTAAATATAGCAACATGACCACTCCTCACCTAATTATGCTTTTCATATATTATGCTTCCAAAAAAAATTTAAATAAAATATGCACCCAATTCTGCATAAAAAAATACTAAAATAAAACAATAAAACTGAAAAAATACAATATATTATGAAAAATTGCAATTTCGTAATACAATGAATGTAAATAGGTAAGAGTTGCATCACTATAGTTTGAGTACATTTTAACTAAGTTAGCTCCAACTCACCTATTAATCAACAATCAATTGCAAATTTAAAAATGAATGTAATACTTTTTTATTTGTAATCATCAACGTTGTGACACATCAATTATAGGACAAGGAGTGTACACGTAGCTTACATCTAGTCTTGTGATTAATTATTTTATATATTTAGATTTTCAATCATGTTGTGTCGTTCCCGTGCTTTTTTCGTGCTCGTACTGTGCATGTGTCATGGTATGGCATTCTTAAACGTGTCGTGCCTATGCGGGATGCCTGTTGCGGCGACGACCTTTGCACCATACCTTCAAGATAGAAAATCAAACAACATGAATGTGTTCTTTTTGCTTGTGTCTCAATTTCGAGAAACGGAATTACAGTATACACATTGGTCTAAAGTTTAGTTCATTATTTCTAACTTGAACTTGCATTTGGATTGATCAATATACAGATCAGCAAGAACAGATTCTGGTTTGGTCGAGACGTTACAAGATTATTAGAGGTATAGCTCAAAGGATGTTGTACCCTCATGAGGATTCCAAACTTGTGATTATCCACTGTGATCTCAAAGCGAGCAATATTCTATTAGATGGAGATATGAATGTAAAAATTTCAGATTTTGGAATGGCCCAGATTTTGAGAGTAGATCAAACTCAAGGAAATGCAAGTGAAATCGTTGGAACATTGTAAGTTGTGTTCACATACCCGTGTTAGTTTTTTCCATACCTTCGATTAACAGGCAGTGCTTTATGCAATTTCAATTTACGTATTCAACACAAGTTCACAACTCTTCCAAAAAAAACAAAAAATTTAATCCTTGGGCTCAAACATAGGGAAGGAAATATAATGTGTAGCTTCCTAAATAATGAAAGCTTTTGGACTTTTTTTTCCAAGTAGATTTTGGTGCACTGCGTCCTCGATTGGTTTCTGTCATTTGGCAGATTTCTTATTTGTCTTGTCTTCTATTCTATTGATAAAGTACCGATTATTCTGGGATTGCAGTGGTTATATGTCTCCAGAGTACGCAATGCATGGGAAATTCTCTACCTTGTCTGATGTATTTAGCTTCGGTGTCTTAATTTTGAAGATCACCACTGGCATGAAGAATATTTACTTTGCCAATCAGATATTGCCCCAGACCTTCTGAGCAACGTAAGTGATCAACCTTACTACTCCCTAATTATGAACACAGGGACGGAGCCAAGAATTTCACTACACAGCGGCAACAATGTATGCGAGACAAAAAAAAAAGAAAAGAAACGTGCATAACAACGTGAATACATTAAAACTCAAAAATGTTAAAAATAGCAACATGACCACTCCACACCTAATTATGCTTCCAAAAAAATTTAAATAAAATATGCACCCAATTCTGCCTAAAAAATACTAAAATAAAACTATTAAACTGAAAAAATACAATATATTATGAAAAATTGCAATTTCGTAATACAATGAATGTAAATAGATAAGAGTTGCATCGCTATAGTTTGAGTACATTTTAACTAAGTTAGCTCCAACTCACCTATTAATCAACAATCAATTGCAAATTTAAAAATGAATGTAATACTTTTTTATTTGTTGATGAAGCAGTTTTGAATCCGGCACAGACCTGATCCTGCAAAACAAAGCTGAGGTAAAAGTCACCGGTGTGGTGGCTTGCCAACCACCCTCCGATGCCTAAGTCAGTATTGAACTTGCTATTTTGTAGGAGAATTGAGATTCTCGGTTGTATGTGAGCGTACCTTTATTGGAGTTCTACCGTCGGTTTTATAGGCATTTAATGGGAGGTTGAGTCCTAGTAGGACTGCATTCCGGAGATATTGGGATCACTTCGACGAGGTGAGTGGAGTCCTGCCTTGGCTGGAACTCCACGAGCACCCAGTTTTAGGGTGAAATCCTTATCTGATGTTTATTGGTGATTAGGATAAGCATAATGTGCTTATCTTACTGGTTCTTCATCCTTATCCCGTAGGAGTTAGGTTTAATCGTATGATACACTCGGTGGGCTTGGATCAGCTTCGTGTCATAGCTGGTCCTGCTTGGACTAGCTTTGTGTCATAGCTGGTCCTCAGATTCGGCTCCAGCTCTGCCTTTCAGGCGTAGCTGGGGCCCTCTTTACTTGCTGTAGGTTTTGTTCTCCTGGGGAGCTTTGGGCAAGGCTGATACCTGCTCCCCAGGTCCGTGCTTGTGGCATAGCTGGCCATACCAGATTTTATCCTACTTACCAGGTACTCCCCTGTTTCCAAGCTTCAACCCTTAGCTGGAGGTTAGAAACACAAGTCGGACTTGAATGGCGGGAACTGCTTTTCGTCCCCTCTTGAGGTTTTAAAATGCAGTGTTGGATCGTGGGACAGGTGTCGATATCTTTACTATCATGGGGCTTAGAGGTGGACGACGAGGATTTAGGAGCGTTTTTCGGGATTTGCGCTGCGACGCTTAAGCTGGTTAGAAAAGCTCTGATCAAGATTCCTGTGTTTGGATCATCTCAGGCGATTTTTGTGCACGAAAACCCTTCTTCTTCGCTCTTCCTTCGTCGTCTTCTCTAGAGCCCGTCTCCCGTAGGTACGTTCCTTCTCTCTTACAGTTCTTGTCTTTTTTTCATGTTAGATTTCCCTTTTTTAGGTACAGAAAATCCGAGCCCAGAGTGGGCTGTTCTTGGGAGGTTTGTTCGTGCTAGGCTAGTGTATTTTACCTCCTTTAACCCTAGTCCTGCTGTCATAGAGGATTTTGCCCCATACTCTGTCGTTCTCCAAGACAGGGTCTTCCGTGATCTCTTTAGTTTTCCGACTTCTTTACACCCTCGATCATCTGTCATAGGTCCAATGTCGGGGGACGCTCTTGATTTCTCCTCAATTCTTCAAGGGGAAGAGTCGTCGATTGATGAGGAGGTCCCATTGCATCGTAGCAATGTGGGTAAGGCGTCTTTGCATGCAAGTCATTCTGGTAGTGTTAAGCCCTCTTCACCTTCGTCGTCGTTGATAGGTCCCACTAGGGTTCCACGTTTTATAGCTTCTTTGATTCCTTCGACGATTACAAGTGAAGAATTAGCCGTGGCTAGGGTTAGATTTTCAATTCCATCTTCCGTGACCCTTAGAAAGCCTTTGGGGTCTGAGCGAGCCTGTTCTGTCGCTGAGAATGAGACGTGTGTTTACGTCGCGGCTTTAGAAGGGGGGCTTCGACTGCCCTTCCCTACCGTGGTTAGGGAAGTGTTGAGTTTTCTTGGTTTGGCTCCTGGCCAAATCGTTCCCAACTCTTGGCGTTTATTGATTGGCTGTGCTGCTCTTTGGGGAGCCATGTCGGATGGTCTTACGCCTCTGACAAAGGGGCCCTTTCTAAACCAGTTCCAAGTAAAGGAGGCTCCTGGGGGTGTAGGATGGTATTACTTTGCCAAGAGACCTGGCGGAGGAGAGTTGGTCACTGATCTTCCTCATGTCCATAGAAACTGGAAAGATAAGTTTTTCTTTGTTGGTGGAGATGGATGGGAAGTTTTGGACTGGGAGATTGGGTCCTATACACAGCATGCTCCTTCCAAATGGGGGGAGCCCATTGCCAGTTGTAAGCTGTGGCTTTCTTTCATTTTTCTTGACTCTTGCTTGCTCTTAGCACTCTTTTGTTTTTTAAAGATCTCTGTTTTACGTTTTTGTGCAGCTCGTGCCTCGTATCCTTCGACCCCAGCCATAGAAACAGAATTGAGGTTAGCTCGGAGCTACGAATTTCACAGCTGGGACTTGCTTGTGACTCCAGAATCTTTGGCCACCTACCTGCTGGGTCCTGAAACATCTAGTGAGGCTTTAGCTCTTTTGAGAGGTATTCCCAGTTTCTGTTTAGGTATTTTAGGCTGCCTGCTGACTTTTCTTATTTATTCTCCCTTGATTCCTTTTCAGAGGAAGAAGGAGAGAATACAGGGATGGCGCCAAAAATGGACAAGAATCTGCTGGCTCAACTGAAGTCTGAGAGGGTAAAGCAGTCGCCTGGAGGTGGAGCTCCAAAAAGGAAGAGCTCACGTCTCCAGAAGGAGCTGAATGTTGAGAGTTTCTTGGATGCTGACTTCTCGAGAGATCCCTCTCTTGACTTAGTGGTTGAACTGCTTGAGGTGGATGGTGGTGAAACTTCAAAGAGGAAGGCAAAGGGTACAGCCGTAGAAGGTACCCCTGCTTCCAAGAAGGTGAAGACTGTTGCTGGTCCCTCCACTCTGGCGAATTTCCAAGAGGCCTTGGAAAGTGCCTCTGGGTTGCTCTGTGCTGCTGACAAAGATTTTCTGGCGGAGATGTCTCTCCAATCTGTGGGGGAGCTTATGTTGGTCGAGATGGCAATGGTAGGCCTTTCTGTTTTTTTTTTTTTTGTCAGCTAGCTTTTACAAGTGTTCCTTTGTTTAATTCTGTCATCTTCTTTTTTGCAGGCTACGGCTCGTGGTCGTTTCCTGCTTTCCCAAATCCTTGGTTTGGGGAAACAAATGGCTGCACTTTCTGAGACCAACAGTAAGCTTTCCAAGCAGAGTGCTGCCATGATTGCAGAGCTTCGGAAGCTGACAACTGAGAGGGACAGTGCCCTGAAGTCAAAGAGAGGTTTGGAGGAGGAGAGGGATACTGCTGTAGCTACTGCTCAGAGTTTGGAGCAAAGAATCCTTGGTTGGGATAAGGAAAAAGAGAGGTTTAAGTCTACAAGTTTGGGGATGCTAGAGAAGGTAAAGAATGCCCGTAGAGACGCCATTGAACTCTTCCTTCAGTCCCCTGAGTACCGTCAAGATATTACCCAGCAATATTTTGATGGGTTTGAAGCCATGAGGAGCCAGGCAGCCTTGGCTTTCCCAGACTTGGATTTCTCCAAGTTTGAGGTTGATGACGAAGAAGGGCCCTCATGTCTTGACGGGGGACAGAAAGGAGGAGAGGAAGGTGATGAGGTGGTATCCAAAGATACATCAATTCTGAGCTCTTCGATTGCTTCCCTTCTTAGCACTCCGGAAAAAGTCTCTCTCCCTCTCGAAGCTCCAATCCAGGCGGTAACATCTCCTGGCCCATCATTTGGTGATGGGCAGGCTATTAACACCCCGAGCCTTTGAATGGCTCTTTGAAACTTTAACTTCCTTGGGTTTGTAACACACTTTAAATACTTTTCGTACTTTGTGTTTTTGGGGATGGCCTTGAGTATGGCCCAAATACTTTTCTGACGATTGTTGAGAATGATCTTTATAAGATCATGTCTTGAGGGCCTCCCATAGGCTCGTTTTAACAGGTACAGGTACTTGTTTTTGAAGAGGTAAAAGATACTCTTCTTATGGTATGGCATTTTCCAATAGTCTTTTGTCTAGACATTTTTGATTTTGCCAATTCCTGTCCTTGCTGCTGTGTTGAGTGCTATTACTTGCAAGTGGTATGCCTTTTTTGCTGTACCATTTTGCTTCTTTTGATTTAGATAGAAATTTGGGGGCTTTTTGCTTTGTCGTGGTGCAATGTAGTGCAGTTGTACTACGTCTCTTACTCCCCTAAGTGGGTTAAATGCTTGCGTCCAAGCAATTAAGACACTTATATAGTATTACCCTTAGGTTATTCTTGGTAAGTTGCTTTTTTAATAACTCGTGGTTATTATGCGTAGCTATGCTACGTCGCTTGAGCTTGAAAATAGATTAAGCTTGTTAAATAATGCATAGCTGTGCTACATCCTCTGAGTTTTGAAAATTTATCAAAGCTGTTAAATCAATGCATAGCTGTGCTACGTCGTTTGAGTTTTGAAAATTTATCAAAGCTGCATAGCTGTGCTACGTCGTTTGAGTTTTGAAAATTTATCAAAGCTGCATAGCTGTGCTACGTCGTTTGAGCTTGAGAATAGATTAAGCTTTGTTAAATCAATGCATAGCTGTGCTACGTCGTTTGAGTTTTGAAAATTTATCAAAGCTGCATAGCTGTGCTACGTCGTTTGAGTTTTGAAAATTTATCAAAGCTGCATAGCTGTGCTACGTCGTTTGAGTTTTGAAAATTTATCAAAGCTGCATAGCTGTGCTACGTCGTTTGAGCTTGAGAATAGATTAAGCTTTGTTAAATCAATGCATAGCTGTGCTACATCTCCTGAGTTTTGAAAATTTATCAAAGCTGTTAAATCAATGCATAGCTGTGCTACGTCGTTTGAGTTTTGAAAATTTATCAAAGCTGCATAGCTGTGCTACGTCGTTTGAGTTTTGAAAATTTATCAAAGCTGCATAGCTGTGCTACGTCGTTTGAGCTTGAGAATAGATTAAGCTTTGTTAAATCAATGCATAGCTGTGTTACATCCTCTGAGTTTTGAAAATTTATCAAAGCTGTTAAATCAATGCATAGCTTTATTACTCTGCTGGGTATTCCTTAAGTTGTGTGATTATCATAGCTCCCCATGTTTGCAGAGTTCAAGCCGTCTGCATTTAATTACTTGGCTATCGTTTCAACTGCTCGAGGTAGTGGGGTGTGTAACTTCCCATTATCCCAAGCGGTTGAGGTTTGCGATTTTGATTTCGATCATGCTGATTGGTTCAGCAAGCGGTTATTGAACTGCATAATTTTGGCTATAAATATCAGCGGGTTGCAAGGGATGACTCCCCATTCCAATTTTAACTTCGAATTCGCCAATGGCAAGTAACGATCGTATCACTGAGTTATGCCAGGAGTTGCAGAATCTGAAGACGGCCATTACTGGGCTGACCTTGAAGATGGAGGCCATGGTGGATTCTATTTCTGTCATGGAGAAGACGGTCCGCATGGTGCTGATAGCCAACTGGGACCAGTTGGAGGCTTTTCGCGGGCAACCGGCGCCACCAGTTCCTTCTCCGCCGAGGGAGGGAGGTAGTGATTAGGTTGCAACTCTGTGGGTTTTGTCCACAGAGTTTTCATGTAAAAGCTGTCCACATTCCTTGGGATGTGGATTATAATTTCATCGTTTTGTTTCTCTTATTTCATGCTCAGAGAAAGGTAAATCACGTGTAGTGAGAATTTGAAACGATATCCCTCGTGAGGAATTTTATTGGCCACTTGGGCTGATAAACTAAAAGAACACATGGTTCTAACTGGAACAACTGGTTTACTAAAGCTTTATTGAACACATAGAGTTTCCTAAAAAACAAAAATAAACTTCCTAAAACTGAAATAAAGTCGGGCTGCAAGTACCTACTTGTAGTACTTCTTCAGATGTTCTGCATTCCATGAGTTGGGTAGCTCTTTTCCCCTTAGGGTTGCGAGTCTGTATGCCCCAGCTTTGAATGGTGGAGGACCTGATAGGGTCCTTCCCAGTTTGGGCCTAGTTTGCCCACTTTCCTCCCCGTAGGATCCACCTTTCTTAGGACCAGATCTCCAGCTCGAAAATCTCTTGGCCTAACCTGCGCCTCGTGGTATTTAACCATTCTCTGTTGGCAAAGGGCCAGCTTGGCCATGGATGTTTCCCTTGTTTCTTCCAGGAGGTCTAGCTCTGCCCTGAGAGCTTCTTGGTTATCCTGGGGGTCTGGACTTGCAGTCTTGTAGTTGAGGAGTTCGATTTCAATTGGGACTACTGCCTCGGCCCCGAATGCAAGAGAATACGGGGTTTCTCCGGTTGCTGTTCGGGGTGTTGTACGATATGCCCATAGCACATTGTAAAGCTCGTCTGGCCAAGCTCCTTTGGCCTCTCGAAGCCTTTTCTTGATTCCTTTCTTGATTGTCCGATTTGTAACCTCTACCTGGCCGTTGGCCTTCGGATGAGCTTTGGAGGCGTAATGTACGTGTATTCCTTTGGAAATACAGTATTCTTTGAGCTGGGCGTTATCAAATTGCTTTCCTCGATCCGTAACTATCACCCTTGGCAGTCCAAAACGAAATATAATGAATTTCCATAGGAAGTCGATTGCTACTTCTGCTGTGATTGTGGCCAGTGCCTTGGCTTCGACCCACTTCGTAAAGTAATCGACAACTACGATGGCATGTTGGACCTGACCTGCTGCCATTGGAAGTGGGCCAATTAGGTCTACTCCCCACTGGGCAAATGGCCAGGGCCCTTTCATAGGTGTTAAGACAGTGGGGGGCCCATGGATAATGTTTGCAAAGCGTTGGCACTTCTCACATTTTTGGACCATGGATTTGCAATCTTTCTGCATACTTGGCCAGTAATATCCCAGCCTGAGGAGTTTGTAGGACAACATTCGGCCACCTTGGTGATCTCCACATGTTCCTTGGTGAACTTCTTCCATAGCCCTTGTGGATTCTGGTGGGATTAAGCACCTAAGGTATGGTAGTGAGAAGCTCCTTCTGTAGAGCACGTCTCCTATGATCAGGTACTTTGCTGCTCTGGTTTTCAGTTGCCTAGCTTTGACATTGTCATCTGGTAATGCTCCATTCTGTATATAATCGGCTATGGGGCCTGTCCACGAGTTGCTGTAGTCGACAGCTTGTATCTGTACGTCCATGGCAAAGATGCTAGGTAACTCTAAGTATCGTATAGGTGCGTTCGGTGGAATGGCACCTTCTCTGGCCGTGGCCAGCTTTGACAGATAGTCGGCTTCAATGTTCTCCTCCCTTGGGATTCGAACAATGCTGAAGCTTTGCAGCTTCGCGACTTGGGCTTTCACTTTATTCAAGTACTTCTGCATTACTTCTTCCTTCACTGCGTATTCTCCTAGGACTTGTCCTACTACCAGCTGTGAGTCACTTTTTGCCAACACATGGTTGGCCCCAACGGCCTTAGCCAGATCCAATCCCACCACGAGAGCTTCATATTCGGCCTCATTGTTGGTTGCTTTGAATTCGAACCTGAGCGCGTAGCTTAGGCGTTGCCCCTTTGGGGAGGTTAGCACCAACCCAGCTCCGCTTGCTTCTCTGGTTGTTGACCCATCAACCTGTAGGATCCACGGTTTGGGTTCTTCCTTGGGGGGTTGCTCTGGTTCTGGATACGTGTACTCCGCAAGAAAATCTGCAAGCACCTGAGCTTTGATAGCGATGCGGGGCTTGTATTCTATGTCAAACTCCCCAAGCTCTATTGACCATTGAATTAAGCGACCAGAAGTTTCTGGGCAATGGAGGATCCTTCGGAGTGGCTGATCTGTTAGTACTTTGATGGAATGAGCTTGAAAATATGGTCGTAACCTTCTAGCAGCTATTACCATGGCAAAAGCCATTTTCTCGGCTCTGGGGTATCTCAGTTCTGCTCCTCGTAAGGCCCTGCTGATGTAATATACCGGGAGCTGTGTTCCCTGCTCTTCTCTTAATAAGACTGCGCTGACAGCGTGGGGGGAGACAACAAGGTATAGAAACAGGGTCTCTCCTTCTTGAGTCCTGCTGAGCAAGGGCGGGGATGTCAGGTATTCCTTTAGCTGGTTGAAAGCTGTTTCTTCCGTAGAGGTCCACTCAAAGGCCTTTTTCAAGACTTTAAAGAACGTCTGGCACTTGTCAGTTGAGCGGGAGATGAACCTGCTCAAGGCTGCAACTCGCCCGGTTAGCTTCTGGACCTCCTTAATGTTCTGGGGTGACTTCATGGTAAGTATGGCCTGAATCTTCTCGGGGTTTGCTTCGATTCCTCTTTGAGAGACCATAAAACCCAAAAATTTCCCTGAGGAGATTCCAAAAGCGCATTTTGTCGAGTTGAGCTTCATTTTATATCTTCTAAGGACATGGAAAGTTTCTTCCAAATCTGCTATGTGGTCCCGTGCCTTGGCACTTTTGACCAGCATATCGTCCACATAGACCTCTACGTTGCGTCCAATCTGTTGTTTGAACATCTTGTTGACCAGCCTTTGGTACGTTGCCCCTTCGTTCTTGAGACCGAAGGGCATCACTTTGTAGCAATATATCCCTCGATCAGTGATGAATGAGGTCTTCTCCTAGTCTTGTTCATGCATCTGGATCTGGTTATAACCTGAGAACGCGTCCATGAAGGTGAGGAGCTCGTGCCCAGCTGTAGAATCTACCAAGGAATCAATCCTAGGCAGTGGAAAGCTGTCTTTTGGGCATGCTTTATTGAGATCCGTGAAGTCTACACACATCCTCCAGTTTCCATTGGCTTTTTTCACCATAACTACGTTGGCTAGCCAGTCTGGGTAGAGGACTTCACGGATGGATTTTGCTTGTACGAGCTTCTCAACTTCTTTGGCCACAGCTTTGTTCCGGTCAGGAGCGAAATTTCTCTTCTTCTGCTTTCAATTGGTCGTACGCGTGGAGGTAGAGGATGTCAGCTGAGCTCCCACTGTCAATAAGTACCCTACGTGTAAGGTAACTTGCTATGACAATGGTGATCACCAGCGGGTCATCGTGAGGAAACTGGACGCCTTTGATGTCTTCTTCTGAAAAAATGATGGGTATCTCCTCCTTTTTCTGGAACTTATTAGGACGGCCAACTGTGTTGACCTCCAAGTATTCCTCCGTTCTCAGTTTCCTGAGGTGCACTTTTCTAGCGTTGCTAGATTCGCCACCTCCTGCAAACCCCCCGTGGATGACCTTGATCTCTCCGATGTGACCTGATCGGGATGCTGCAGCATTCCTGCCTTCTTTGTTGGCATCTTCCCTCCTAGGTGGTTTTTGGTGCTTTTTTGTTACAAAGCGTTGGAGCCTCCCTTTCTGAATCAGGTCTTCGATTTGCTGCTTTAAATCGATACAATCGTCGGTATTGTGACCGTGGTCTTTGTGGAATCTGCAGTATTTGTCCTTAGCTCTTCTGTTGGGATCAGTTCTCAACTTCGTAGGCCATTTGAGGTCTGGGTCGTCCTGCAAATTGCTAAGGATCTGCTCTGCCGTAGCTATGAGCGGTGTGAACTGCTTGTACCGGCCTTGAGGTGGTCCTCCTGCCCCTCCTCGTTTTGGGGAAGATCTTGAATCTACTTTCTTGCTCTTTGGTTCCCCTCCGGTTTTGCGAGTGGGTTCCCTCCTTTTTCTGTCGGGAGGAGGAAATTCACCGATGTGTGACGGCCCTGTCTGGGAATCAAAGCTATCACGTGTGCGTCTTGCATAAACAGCCTCTTCTGCGTTCATGTGTTTCTGTGCTCTGAGCATAAGCTCTGCCAAAGTTTTGGGTGGCTCTTGTGATAAGAGGTATAGAAACTGTCCTGAATACAGTCCAGCAATGTATGCTGTTATGCTCACGCTATCATCAGCTTCGTCAATCTGGACTACCTCCTTGTTGAACCTGGTGGTGTACTCTCTCAAGGATTCCCATCTTCCTTGCTTCACCGTCAGTAGATGTGTAGCTGGTTTGCCGTAGCGTTGACCAGCTATGAAGTAGCTTACGAAGCTTGTGCTAAGCTCTTTGAAACTACTGATACTTCCTGGTGGGAGCTTATTAAACCATGCTCGAGCACTTCCCTTAAGAGTGACAGGGAATGCCCGACACATCACCTCGTCTGGCACTGCTTGTAAATGCATTAAGGATTTGTAAGTCTTTAGATGATCCAACGGGTCTGTGGAACCATTGAATGTTTCCAGATGGGGCATCTTAAATTTCCTGGGAAGTGGCAGCCCCATGACGTCAGATGTGAAGGGTGAATCTGTGTTTTTCACCAACTCTTCCACCGTGGCTGGAGTTTGTGCTTTAACATGTTTCATTAACCCGTCAATCTGATCTTGCATTTTGTTCAAAGCCTCTAGGTCATGGGAAGTCCTTTCCATGGGTGGCTTTCCACCTTTTCTTCGATTCTGGCTTTCCTTTTCACTGGATTCGCCTTTTTCCTCGTCATCCTCTTCGTCTTGTCGATTGTGTCGTGAATTTAAAATGCTTGGTTCGGAGATTTGCTTTCGCAAGTCCGCGTTTTCCTGCATCGCAGTCTGCAACCCTTGGGTTAACGTCCTTATCTGCTCCTGCATTTGGGCAAATGCCTCGGGGGTCATCTGATCACCCCCACTCCTAAGGGCCGCGGCGGCTCTGGCTGCTTCCGCCGCCTTGGCGGCTTTGTCGGCGGCTAGGGCGGCTTTCGCGGCTTTCGCGGCCTTGGCCGTTTCGGCCGCCTTGGCGGCTTTGGCTGCAGCAGCGGCCTTGGTGGCGTCGTTGACGCCCTGTTGTGGGAGGTCTGAAGTCATCGTCGTCTTGTTTGATCGAGTCTCTACCATACAAAACTGTTCACCGTAAGGAAAAAGTCGTTTCCCACAGACGGCGCCAACTGATGAAGCAGTTTTGAATCCGGCACAGACCTGATCCTGCAAAACAAAGCTGAGGAAAAAGTCACCGGTGTGGTGGCTTGCCAACCACCCTCTGATGCCTAAGTCAGTATTGAACTTGCTATTTTGTAGGAGAATTGAGATTCTCGGTTGTATGTGAGCGTACCTTTATTGGAGTTCTACCGTCGGTTTTATAGGCATTTAATGGGAGGTTGAGTCCTAGTAGGACTGCATTCCGGAGATATTGGGATCACTTCGACGAGGTGAGTGGAGTCCTGCCTTGGCTGGAACTCCACGAGCACCCAGTTTTAGGGTGGAATCCTTATCTGATGTTTATTGGTGATTAGGATAAGCATAATGTGCTTATCTTACTGGTTCTTCATCCTTATCCTGTAGGAGTTGGGTTTAATCGTATGATACACTCGGTGGGCTTGGATCAGCTTCTTGTCATAGCTGGTCCTACTTGGACTAGCTTTGTGTCATAGCTGGTCCTCAGATTCGGCTCCAGCTCTGCCTTTCAGGCGTAGCTGGGGCCCTCTTTACTTGCTGTAGGTTTTGTTCTCCTGGGGAGCTTTGGGCAAGGCTGATACCTACTCCCCAGGTCCGTGCCTGTGGCACAGCTGGCCATACCAGATTTTATCCTACTTACCATTTGTAATCATCAACGTTGTGACACATCAATTATAGGACAAGGAGTGTACACGTAGCTTACATCTACTCTTGTGATTAATTATTTTATATATTTAGATTTTCAATCATGTTGTGTCGTGCCCGTGCTTTTTTCATTCTCGTACTGTGCAAGTGTCGTGGTATGGCATTCGTAAACGTGTCGTGCCTATGCGGGATGCCTGCTGCGGCGACGACCTTTGCACCATACTTTCAAGATAGAAAATCAAACAACATTAATGTGTTATTTTTGGTTGTGTCTCAATTTCGAGAAACGGAATTAAAGTATACACATTGGTCCGAAGTTATATTCATTATGTCTAACTTGAACTTGCATTTGGATTGATCAATACACAGATCAGCAAGAACAGATTCTGGATTGGTCAAGACGTTACAAGATTATTGGAGGTATAGCTCAAGGAATGTTGTACCTTCATGAGGATTCCCAAATTACGATTATCCACTGTGATCTCAAAGCGAACAATATTCTATTAGATGGAGATTTGAATGCAAAAATTTCAGATTTTGGAATGGCCCAGATTTTGAGAGTAGACAACACTCAAGGAAATGCAAATGAAGTCGTTGGAACACTGTAAGTTGTGTTCACATACCCGTGTTAGGTTTTTCCATACCTTCGATTAACAGGCAGTACTTTATGCAATTTCAATTTACGTATTCAATACAAGTACACAACTATTCCAAAAAAAACAAAAATTTAATCCTTGGGCTCAAACATAGGGAAGGAAATATAATGCGTAGCTTCCTAAATAATGAAAGCTTTTGGGCTTTTTTTTCCAAGTTGATTTTGGTGCACTGCATCCTCGATTGGTTTCTGTCATTTGGCAGATTTCTTATTTGTCTTGTCTTCTATTCTATTGATAAAGTACGGGTTATTCTGGTATTGCAGTGGTTGTATGTCTCCAGAGCATGCAATGCATGGGAAATTCTCTACCTTGTCTGATGTATTTAGCTTCGGTGGCTTAATTTTGGAGATCATCACTGGCATGAAGAATAATAAATTTTGCCAATCAGACATAGCCAAAACCTTCTGAGCTATGTAAGTGATCAACCTTACTACTCCTTAATTATCAACAAAGGGACGGAGCCAGGAATTTCACTACACAGGGGCGACCATGTATGCGAGACAAAAAAAAAACGTGCATAACAACGTGAATATATTAAAACTCAAAAATGTTAAAAATAGCAACATGACTACTCCGCACGTAATTATGCTTTTCATATATTATACTTCCAAAAAAATTTAAATAAAATATGCAACCAATTCTGCATAAAAATACTAAAATAAAACATTTAAACTGAAAAAATATAAAATGTTATGAAAAATTGCAATTTCGTATTACAATGAATGTAAATAGGTAAGAGTTGCATCACTATAGTTTGAGTACATTTTAACTAAGTTAGCTCCAACTCACCTATTAATCAACAATCAATTGAAAATTTAAAATTAATGTAATACCTTTTTATTTGTAATCATCAACGTTGTGACACATCAATTATAGGAAAAGGAGTGTACACGTAGCTTACATCTACTCTTATGATTAATTATTTTTTATATTTAAATTTTCAATCATGTTGTGTCGTGCCCGTGCTTTTTTCGTGCTCGTGCTGTGCATGTGTCGTGGTGTGGCATTCTTAAACGTGTCGTGCCTATAAAGGATGCCTGCTGCGGCGACGACCTTTGCCCCATACCTTCAAGATAGAAAATCAAACAACATTAATGTGTTCTTTTTGCTTGTGTCTCAATTTCGAGAAACGGAATTACAGTATACACATTGGTCCGAAGTTTAATTCATTATTTCTAACTTGAACTTGCATTTGGATTGATCAATACACAGATCAGCCAGAACAGATTCTGGATTGGTCAAGACGTTACAAGATTATTGGAGGTATAGCTCAAGGGATGTTGTACCTTCATGAGGATTCCCGACTTACGATTATCCACTGTGATCTCAAAGCGAGCAATATTCTAATAGATGGAGATATGAAAGCAAAAATTTCAGATTTTGGAATGGCCCAGATTTTGAGAGTAGATCATACTCAAGGAAATGCAAGTGAAATCGTTGGAACATTGTAAGTTGTGTTCACATACCCGTGTTCGTTTTTTCCAAACCTTCGATTAACAGGCAGTACTTTATGCAATTTCAATTTACGTATTCAACACAATTACACAACTCTTCCAAAAAAAAAAAAAATTTAATACTTGGGCTCAAACATAGGGATGGAAATATAATGCATAGGTTCCTAAATAATGAAAGCTTTTGGGCTTTTTTTTCCAAGTATATTTTGGTGCACTGCATCCTCGATTGGTTTATGTCATTTGGCAGATTTCTTATTTGTCTTTTATTCTATTCTATTTATAAAGTACCGGTTATTCTGGGATTGCCGTGGTTATATGTCTCAAGAGTATGCAATGCATGGGAAATTCTATACCTTGTCTAATGTATTTAGCTTCGGTGTCTTAATTTTGGAGATCATCACTGGCATGAAGAATAATAGCTTTTGCCAATCAGACATTGCCCCAGACCTTCTGAGCTACGTAAGTGATCAACCTTACTACTCCCTAATTACGAACACAGGGACGGAGCCAGGAATTTCACTACACAGGGGCGACCATGTACGCAAGACAAACAAAAAAAAAAACGTGCATAACAACGTTTATATATTAAAACTCAGAAATGTTTATAATAGCAACATGACTACTCCACACTTAATTATGCTTTTCATGTATTATGCTTTCAAAAAAATTTAAATAAAATATGCAACCAATTCTTCATAAAAATACTAAAATAAAACAATTAAACTGAAAAAATACAAAATATTATGAAAAATTGCAATTTCGTAATACAATGAATGTAAATAGGTAAGAGTTGCATCACTATAATTTGAGTACATTTTAACTAACTTAGCTCCTAATCACCTATTAATCAACAATCAATTGCAAATTTAAAAATGAATGTAATACTTTTTTATTTTTAATAATCAACGTTGTGACACATCAATTATAGGAAAAGGAGTGTACACGTAACTTACATATACTCTTGTGATTAATTATTTTATATATTTAAATTTTCAATCATGTTGTGTCGTGCCCGTGCTTTTTTCGTGCTCGTGCTGTGCATGTGTCGTCGTGTGGCATTCTTAAAAGTGTCGTGCCTATGCGGGATGCCTGCTGCGGCAACGACCTTTGCACCATACCTTCAAGATAGAAAATCAAACATCATTAATGTGTTCTTTTTGCTTGTGTCTCAATTTCGAGAAACGGAATTACAGTCAACACATTGGTCCGAAGTTTAGTTCATTATTTTTAACTTGAACTTGCATTTGGATTGATCAATACACAGATCAGCAAGAACAGATTCTGGATTGGTCAAGACGTTACAAGATTATTGGAGGTATAGCTCAAGGATTGTTGTACCTTCATGAGGATTCCCAACTTACGATTATCCACTGTGATCTCAAAGCGAGCAATATTCTATTGGATGGAGATATGAATGCAAAAATTTCAGATTTTGGAATGGCCCAGATTTTGAGAGTAGATCAAACTGACAGAAATGCAAATGAAATCATTGGAACATTGTAAGTTGTGTCCACATACCCGTGTTAGGTTTTTCCATACCTTCGATTAACAGGCAGTACTTTATGCAATTTCAATTTACGTATTCAACACAAGTACACAACTCTTCCAAAGAAAACAAAAAATGTAATACTTGGGCTCAAACATAGGGAAGGAAATATAATGCGTAGCTTCCTAAATAATGAAAGCTTTTGGGCTTTTTTTTCCAAGTAGATTTTGGTGCATTGCGACCTCGATTGGTTTCTGTCATTTGGCAGATTTCTTATTTGTCTTGTCTTCTATTCTATTGATAAAGTACCGGTTATTCTGGGATTGCAGTGGTTATATGTCTCCAGAGTATGCAATGCATGAGAAATTCTCTACCATGTCTGATGTATTTAGCTTCGGTGTCTTAATTTTGGAGATCATCACTGGCATGAAGAATAATAGCTGTTGCCAATCAGACATTGCCCCAGACCTTCTGAGCTACATAAGTGATCAACCTTACTACTCCCTAATTATGTACACAGGGATGGAGCCAGGAATTTCACTACACAGGGGCGACCATGTATGCGAGAAAAAAAAGAAAAAAGAAAAAAGAAACGTGCATAACAATGTGAATATATTAAAACTCAAAAATGTTAAAAATAGCAACATGACTACTCCGCACTTAATTATGCTTTTCATATATTATGCTTCCAAAAAAATTTAAATAAAATATGCAACCAATTCTGCATAAAAATACTAAAATAAAATAATTAAACTGAAAAAATACAAAATATTATGAAAAATTGCAATTTCGTAATATATTGAATGTAAATAGGTAAGAGTTGCATCACTATAGTTTGAGTACATTTTAACTAAGTTAGCTCCTACTCACCTATTAATGAACAATCAATTGCAAATTTAAAAATGAATGTAATACTTTTTTATTTGTAATCATCAACTTCGTAACACATCAATTATAGGACAATGAGTGTACACGTAGCTTACATCTACTCCTGTGATTAGTTATTTTATATATTTAAATTTTCAGTCATGTTGTGTCGTGCCCGTGCTTTTTTCATGCTCGTGCTGTGCATGTGTCGTGTTGTGGCATTCTTAAACGTGTCGTGCCTATGCGGGATGCCTGCTGCGGCGACGACCTTTGCACCATACCTTCAAGATAGAAAATGAAACAACATTATTGTGTTCTTTTTGCTTGTGTTTCAATTTCGAGAAACGGAATTACAGTATACACATTGGTCCGAAGTTTAGTTCATTATTTTTAACTTGAACTTGCATTTGGATTGATCAATACACAGATCAGCAAGAACAGATTCTGGATTGGTCAAGACGTTACAAGATTATTGGAGGTATAGCTCAAGGGATGTTGTACCTTCATGAGGATTCCCAACTTACGATTATCCACTGTGATCTCAAAGCGAGCAATATTCTAATAGATGGAGATATGAAAGCAAAAATTTCAGATTTTGGAATGGCCCAGATTTTGAGAGTAGATCATACTCAAGGAAATGCAAATGAAATCGTTGGTACATTGTTAGTTGTGTTCACATACCCGTGTTAGGTTTTTCCATACCTTCGATTAACAGGCAGTACTTTATGCAATTTCAATTTACGTATTCAACACAAGTACACAACTCTTCCAAAAAAAACAAAAAATGTAATACTTGGGCTCAAACATAGGGAAGGAAATATAATGCGTAGCTTCCTAAATAATGAAAGCTTTTGGGCTTTTTTTCCAAGTAGATTTTGGTGCATTGCGTCCTCGATTGGTTTCTGTCATTTGGCAGATTTCTTATTTGTCTTGTCTTCTATTCTATTGATAAAGTACCGGTTATTCTGGGATTGCAGTGGTTATATGTCTCAAGAGTATGCAATGCATGGGAAATTCTATACCTTGTCTAATGTATTTAGCTTCGGTGTCTTAATTTTGGAGATCATCACTGGCATGAAGAATAATAGATTTTGCCAATCAGACATTGCCCCAGACCTTCTGAGCTACATAAGTGATCAACCTTACTACTCCCTAATTATGTACACAGGGATGAAGCCAGGAATTTCACTACACAGGGGCGACCATGTATGCGAGACAAAAAAAGAAAAAAGAAACGTGCATAACAATGTGAATATATTAAAACTCAAAAATGTTAAAAATAGCAACATGACTACTCCGCACTTAATTATGCTTTTCATATATTATGCTTCCAAAAAAATTTAAATAAAATATGCAACCAATTCTGCATAAAAATACTAAAATAAAACAATTAAACTGAAAAAATACAAAATATTATGAAAAATTGCAATTTCGTAATATATTGAATGTAAATAGGTAAGAGTTGCATCACTATAGTTTGAGTACATTTTAACTAAGTTAGCTCCTACTCACCTATTAATGAACAATCAAATGCAAATTTAAAAATGAATGTAATACTTTTTTATTTGTAATCATCAACGTCGTAACACATCAATTATAGGACAAGGAGTGTACACGTAGCTTACATCTACTCCTGTGATTAATTATTTTATATATTTAAATTTTCAATCATGTTGTGTCGTGCCCGTGCTTTTTTCGTGCTCGTGCTGTGCATGTGTCGTGTTGTGGCATTCTTAAACGTGTCGTGCCTATGCGGGATGCCTGCTGCGGCGACGACCTTTGCACCATACCTTCAAGATAGAAAATGAAACAACATTATTGTGTTCTTTTTGCTTGTGTCTCAATTTCGAGAAACGGAATTACAGTATACACATTGGTCCGAAGTTTAGTTCATTATTTTTAACTTGAACTTGCATTTGGATTGATCAATACACAGATCAGCAAGAACAGATTCTGGATTGGTCAAGACGTTACAAGATTATTGGAGGTATAGCTCAAGGGATGTTGTACCTTCATGAGGATTCCCAACTTACGATTATCCACTGTGATCTCAAAGCGAGCAATATTCTATTAGATGGAGATATGAATGCAAAAATTTTAGATTTTGGAATGGCCCAGATTTTGAGAGTAGATCAAACTCAAGGAAATGCAAGTGAAATCTTATGGCGAGTACTTGTTGGTGTTACTGTCCCAATTGGTGTCATCGGATTCTGTTTCCTTTGTAGCAAAAGCAGGAAGAAATATTTCACTAGTAAACCACTTGCTTGTAAGACAAGAAAGAGCGGGAGAGGGGAGAAAAACAGAGAACAAAAAAAACTCTATCATATAATTTCTTGTTTAATCCTTTCAGTGGCAGATCTAAATCAGATTGATCATTTGATTTGAACAGGTAAGGATGCAATCACAACGTTACAGTCGTTGCAATATGATTTGAGTACGATTCGAGCTGTCACAAACAACTTCTCCGATGATAACAAAATTGGTATGGGTGGATTTGGTCATGTCTACAAGGTATGTTACTGCATCTAATTGTGCTTATTCCATATCAAATACCTCAGCTTACAAATTCTGAAGTTAATTATTGAGGAGTCCCTAACTCCAAGCGCCAGAATGGTGGTGCCAGGCAAATAAAAGTATGCACTGGCATATAGTCCCTGGAAAGGAGATGAACCTTACCACCTTTCTAGCTATAACCAACGGATGTAAGACTTATATTTCCATACATCGTCCATGTGCAGTCGTTCTTAAGATGCTTTACGTGTAGTCTATTTTTCAGTCTATTATGATGCAGCCTTTTTATCGAGCATCATATCCAATATCCAACCCAAGGGTCTGATTGTTAGGGGTCAAAGGAAGGGGAATTATCTATGGCTTCGGATAGTCATCCCGCCCCACCCTCATCCGGTGATTGTTACATGGATGAGAAGAGCAATTATCTGTGGTTCCCATGGTACATCCCAGGAGGGGATGTACTGTAATACTGACAGCATCCCCTTTATCCTTGCTATATCCCCTTATGTTCCCCTTCTTTAATTACTAAAATACCATTTTCCTCTTTAAATTTAGGAAAATGATATTGGCACTCCAAAAATTGATGGCGGCACTCCAAAAAACAAAGTAAAGTGACTTTAGAATTACACGTATTTTGGAGTGCATGCATCAATTTTTGGAGTGCCAATATCATTTTTCTAAATTTATCATACACGTAGTCTATTTTTACGACACAATCCATCCTCATGAGGGTGGAGTGGCTTTTTTTATTTTTCATTTCTGAAATGTGGGATGGAATGGGACCTACTCTCATACTGCATAAAAACTTTATATGTAACCTGATGGCTTCTTTGTTATGGGTCAATTGAAGGGGATTATCTATGGGCCTGGATTGGTCATTCCGCGGTTCCACCCACACTTGTTGGGTGATTGTATTTTATATCCCATGTTTCACAGGGGTTCAAGCAGTATTTAACCCATATTTTGATGTAAAGTGCATTTCAATTTTATATATTCCTAGGGCACACTTCCGAATGGAGAAGAGTTAGCTGTAAAGAGGCTATCTAAAAACTCACGACAAGGTGTACAACAATTCAAAAATGAGGCGGTATTGATAGCAAAGATCCAGCTCGTAAATCTAGTGAGGTTACTTGGATTTTGCTCGAAAGAAGAAGAAAAGATGCTCATCTATGAATTTCTGCCTAACAAAAGCCTCGACAAGTTCCTATTTGGTTTGGCAAACCTAAGTCTTTTTGCTCCTTAATGGTGTCCTTTACTCGGTTTCATAATATGATATGCATTCCATGATCACATTCTTCCCATGTAAACGGGAATTTTCCTTTCAAACAGTTGGCATGCAATCCAAGAGATGCATAACGAAAATGGCCAACTTTTTGGATACTTGAATTCAGTGACATTACAAAATGATTTGCAAGCTGGGTATTTTATGAAAAACAAAACATTCGGAACGATATGCGCTGTGGCATTTTAGAAGTTTATAAGCTACAATTGTTCTTTACTAATGTACAGACTGCAAAAGTCACATCATTTTATGCTTAGAATTTTGTACAAAAATATTTTTTTTAAAATGGCATCTGTAAAAACGTTACTGTATTTTTTAATACATGTGCACAATGGCAAAAAACTGCATTATAACTAGTTGAACTTGTATTTTTGTCAATGGGCAGATTCACAGGAACAAGAGAAGTTGGATTGGCCACAACGTTACAAGATCATACAGGGGATAGCTCAGGGGATGCTCTATCTTCATGAATATTCCAGACTTCGAATTATACATCGGGATCTTAAATCTGGTAATATTTTATTAGATGGGGATATGAATGCAAAAAATTTAGATTTTGGCATGGCTAGGATCTTTGGTGTGGATCAAACTCAAGCAGTTACAAGTCAAGTTGTTGGAACATAGTAAGCCCCATGCCCCCTTACCTCGTGTTCATTTTTAATAACTGGAGTTAATGGGTGCATGCTTTATGCAACCTCACTAAACATCATTTCTTATATTATATATGAAATAGATTACATATATGTCTACATGAATATATGTTGGTATATATAGTTCTCCTTATGAAATCCAATTACCGAAAGCTTCGGGGAAGGGCAGGGAATGAGACTCGAAGAAAGGTCAAAGCCTAGGAAGGGACAGCTCTTATGACCTTTGTGATCTGAACTAAAGCATCATCATGTAGAAATGCATACTAAGATTTTGATGCTAGAGTTTGTTATTATTATCTGATTTCATTGAGCGGACTGATGGTGTTGACTTGCAGTGGTTACATATCTCCGGAGTATGCAATGCACAGACAGCTCTCAGTGAAGTCTGATGTGTTTAGCTTTGGTGTCGTACTTTTGGAAATCATTTCTGGCAAGAAGACCAATAGCTTTTACAACCCCGACTGTGTTGAGAACCTTCTGAGCTATGTGAGTGATAAAACGTACATTCACATTAGAGTAATATAACTATGGCTCCTGAAGTATGTGTTCCATGTCACTTTATTCTGAAGTTGAATATTTTGTCAATATCTGCAAAGTTTTCAATTTGAGTGAGATTGTTCTAATCTATATCTATACTGAGTACAAATCACAACGATAGGGACACGCACAAAAAGATATTTTGTCAGACTAACTAAGATAGTTTTGACCTCATGCTGGTGTTGACAGTGCCTTTAGAGTTTAGACATAGGCTACATAAACAGATCTAAATAAAGGCTGCAGAGTTTTTGTAGAAGCAGCTAGAGTCCCTAAGTAACTGAGTTATGTGTCTTTGACATTTTAGTCGCCAAAAGTTAGAGTTAGATAAACTTGGCGTTTAAATGTTGTACGAAGGTCGTGGTTGGAATCGTAGGAATCCTATGAAAAAGCTGAAATGTAATTTTGAGTGCCATGATTCCACCTTCTAGAAGAAATCATGAATGGAATGTTGTTTTAATTTTCTTTGAAGTTGGACTTACTTTTTCATACTACCATTGATCAACATAATGGTATAGTGTTTACTACAAAAGAGTAATTTGGATGATATCCTATGTCATCTGAACATTCAAATGAGATTACATCAGAAATTACCTCCCATCGAATAAATTATGTGAATTATTTCTTATTCTGGATAATAACCACTTTAAAAGCGAATTATTCTAGTTAGGGGTGAAATTGACAAGAATTGAAGCATTAGGCACCAACTGGCACATGATACGCATTTTAGCGATAATTAGTTTATTTCATAAATACTTACTATTTAGAGGACATTTGAAATTGAATCAAGTTGACTCAATTCGAAACCTTATGAGCCGAACGAAAAAAATAAACCTTCAAGGAACAAAGTGATAAGGAGTGCAAGCCTGGGGATCATAGCATTATTTTGCTGTCAAAATTAACAATGGTACTTACTCATAAAGTATTCCCACAAAAATATACAACAAATTAGTCGAATCTGTTGATCATTTTGACTTTCTTGAGCATGGAGGCCTTCACATCTACATCATACAATGCACTTTCTCAATAATTTCTTTGTTCAAGGATGTCAGAACATATCGCGTATGGTATCTTCCTATCATCACATTATGATTGTGCTGTTATAGGCTTGTACTCTGGAAAGATGGAACACCCTTGGACTTGATGGATCCAGCTTTGGAAGGGTCTTACTCAAGAAATGAAGTCAATCGATGCATCCATATCGGCTTGTTGTGTGCCCAACCCAATCCGGATGCGAGGCCCTCCATGGCAAAGGTAGTTCGGATGCTCAATAGCTATTCCACCATGTCATTACCCCAACAACCTGCATTCTTTGCTCGGAGCAGAACAACCTCAAGCACACTCCAAGGCCTTGAGCCGGACCGGCCTATAGACAAGCCGATGACATTGCCTGTGAATGAAGAATCAATTGCTGAACTAGACCACAGATAACATGAGAAGTTAAGGCCAATTTGAAGATTGTCAAGTGTATCTATTCCTCCTTTATAATTATCAGGAAAGCTTTGTTGATTGTTTACATCAACTCAATACTTGTTTTAGCTCTGTATCTCATAGAAAAAGAACATTGCAGTGTTCTTTGGTAGATTTTTTCCGTAAAAAATGATTTGTGCATAGAAAAGAGGAGTGCTATATCAGTTGATCACATACATTTTTAGTTAAAATTTTGGGGCATTATGTCCTTAATTAATTGTTTCATGTCTGATTTCATCCATTCATGATTCATTGATAATGGTGGATTGCAGTGGTTACATGTCTCCAGAGTATGTAAGGCATGGACAATTCTCAGTCAAGTCTGATGTTTTTAGTTTCGGTGTCTTAGTTCTGGAAATTATTTCTGGCAAAAAGAACAGTAGTTTTTACCAGTCAAATGGTGCTGCGGACCTTCTTATCTATGTAAGCTCTTATCCATGCATTCTAATTTCTACTCCGTCTGTCCCACATATTGCTAGTCTTGTATCCATGATTTAAGGATGTTTGAAAATGTATGTCGTCGTTGAAAGTTCTTAAAATTAACGCTTGTAAGTAACTACAAATATATGTCAAGAATTAAAGTTAAAACTACAGAAAGAGGGACCAACAATAGTGACCAATGATATTAGACATAACACGGTGGGGGAGTATCATGCCTTTTATTGCCAATTTCACCACATTGAAAATTCATGTATATAAGGACTTGTTGCAGGCTTGGAAACTCTGGAGGGAAGGAACGTCCTTGGATTTGATGGATCCAACTCTTGAACGGTCATGTGCAAGAAATGAAGTCACGAGAAGCATCCATATTGCCTTGTTGTGCGTCCAAGAAGATCCAGACGCTAGGCCTTCCATGGCAACCGTAGTTACGATGCTCAGTAGCTATTCCGTTACTCTTGGAATTCCTCAATAGCCTGCATCCATTGGTCAGAGCAAAACGAGGTCGTATACTGCTAAAAGCCCAGAGTCGGATCAACCTACAAGCAAGTCAATTCAATCGTCTGTGAATGAAGTATCCATAACTGAACTAGACCCCAGATGATGTGAGAATTCTATGCCAATACAAAGATTCAAAGTTTGCTCTATGTCTTGTGGATCAAAATCAAGGTACTAGGCTAGTGGTCTGCTTGGGGCGTTACAAAACCAATATTCGTACTATAGATTCAGCGCAAAGTTTTTATATTCAATGTCTATAGGAATTCACTCCCTCAAGTATCAGTGTCCCAGGTTTGTGGATGCATGCCTGGATTGTATGCATCTGTCTTAGTTACCTCCTCCCTCTTTCAAAGTCTCTTTCAAAGTTATTTTTAAGGCCGAAATTTTGAGTCCAATAAGATGGGTCACATGCTAATCATGAAAACAAAACGTTATTTGGTCATATGGCAAAGTTTTGTTTATTGTTATCATTAGATTGCTCCTCTTACAGAAATAAAATGTTCGCAAGTGATATATAGAAGAATTGTTGATCATTTTCTGCTAGCATTGGTTTGGTGTTTCTTGATATATTTGATAAGGCTATATTCCCTGCTGTGGCTTGTTCTTGTTGCACTCTTTTAGAGCAGACCAGTCTCCTACCCTGTCTTACTGTATAATACCAAACTGGAACATTTATCACCATGCATATCTCCTAGGGAGGTATCAAACCATAAACTAAACTAAAATTTAAGAGTCACGTAAGCAAAATGCACTTCAAGTGAAGATGGATTTGATCCAGTCCACAAGGTATGTTTACCTTTTTTTTCTACTATCATTCAAATTTTCAGATATTGTCCTACTTCGGATCTAAACGTTTCACGGGATCTTTTGTATTCTTACGGATTACTTTCAGATGGACAAGAGGTAGCTATGAAGAGACTATGTAGAATCTCAGGGCAAGATGCACTAGAATTCAAGAATTAGGTATGGTAGCCAGGCTTCAGCATAGAAACTTAGTGAGGCTAATGGGATTTTGCTTTCGAAGGAGAAGAAAAGATACTCATTTATGAGTTTGTGCGCAACAAAAGCTTGCCAAAAGTAGCAAGTATACTATAAAAGGAAGGTTGAAAAAGGTGAGAAGGATATTCGGTAAGCTCTGGGTATTTATACCTCCATAAAGTTGGTATTAATACATAGAGCAAAAGTCCTTCGTAAGCTCTAGGTATCGATACCACCATAAAGTGGGGTATCGATACCCCCACGTCTGTTCAGCTTGGTATCGATACCCCACTGTATGGTGGTATCGATACCCAGACCCTTGGACAGGTTCTGCTTTGATCTTGCCTTCCACGACCTTCACTTGTCCCATACACCCTCAGGTGCTTCACTTCTCTGTTCTTGGGACTCGGTGGCACACCATCACGTGGCCTCAAGCACTTGGACACCCTCGAGGGCTAATCAAAGCGTCCAAAAGCGGCTTAATCCACCGATTTACATGAAACACTTACAAAACAACCTTACGTGCAATATTGAATAAAAACAACAACTTATATGTATAAACGCTACAAACTAGAGGATTTAAGCACCAAGATTATTCAATCTTAGGTGCTTATCAACCAGCGTATCCAAAAATCTAATCTAGTGGGGTACCCTTTTTTTTATCAGCTCTAGTGGGGGTACTTTGCATTTATAATGGGGTAAAAATTTGTTTTCCTAACCAAAGTCTACTATATTAAACATGCATTAAGTAACTACAAAATTTTATAATGCATATTTTTTATAAAAGTATCCATAAATGAGCATGAAATATTAAACAAAACTTTTAGAGCATTTTTGACATTAACATCGACAAGTTTTTAACATGATCATGATAATCTTATTATGATTTTCTTTTAAGATGTTTCTCCCTGACAGTCAAAAACAAAAATAATCAAGAAATAAAAGGTCCAAGCAGACAAACTGTTTTTATAAACCAATAATTCTAAGTGAACCATACTACGAAAGTTGAAAAATAAAATTAACTCTATATCTTAAGATTTATCTTAAATCTTAAGATATATACAAGTGTGTATACTAAATATATATAGAACTCTTAGGAACGGCTACGGTGCATACTAGCGTACGATATGCACCCTTAACATTTATCACTGAGAGTAGTAACATTTATCAATGAGAGACAAAACATTTTACCAATAGGCATAACATTAGCGTAACATTTTACCAAATAGGCATAACTGTGTATATCATATATATGCACCCTTAATCATTGAGAGACATAAATATTTATTTACCACGTAGAAGCATAACATTTTTCCAAAATAAGCATAACATATATAGTTATACGGGGTGTGTATTGGAGCTTTTCACATATGATAAATATATATATATACTATTACAAAAACATTTTTTCAGTGTTAGTCACCTTTACACGAGTAGATTCGTCCCTGTTTCTACCTCATTTCCTACTTCCTTTATGCCAATATAAAATCATCAGATTGCCTGTCCATTACTCAACAAGTCTTCTGCAAAGAACTTTGATCAACTTATGGAGTCAAGTCAAGCCAACTTTCAACAGAGACATCGCTATCTAGGTTCTAAGAAATTCTCTATTTTTGACAAGGGAGAAACTTTTTCACAGAGCTTCCGTGAACAAGCCCCGTTCATGGAAAACGGCCAATTTCACCCGTCAGTTTCGGCAATCAACGGTTGAGATATGTTGTTAATCTTTGACCGGTAATAAATATTTCTTACCGTTAAGAGTTTGTCTTTAATCTAGATCGTTCAAAATATTTTTAGACGGCCGAGATTGGCCTCCGTAAACTTTATTTACGTCTTCTTCGGTAATGGGTCATATGTTTCTTCAACTTCTTTAATCAAACACCGTCTAAAAGTATTTTGAACGATCCCAAATACTTTTCCGCGCCAAAATTTTGACAATAACAAAAACTTGAAGAATTTTCTTTTAAAGGACGTGATCACACAATCCACTCCCGCGGCCCCTCTCTCTCTCTCTCTCTCTCTCTCACATACTTTTCCAAACCAAACTCCCTCTCGTTTGCTGGTATACCAGGGAACACTACAATTCAATCCAATTGAATACAATACGGCCTCACTGACTCACTTCCAAGTCGTCGGAGCTATAGCCATGGATAATTTTGCCAATCTCTCCTCTCCACGACTCATTTCTTCGATAGCCCTCTCCCAATCTCCATTCTTACAGTAAGAATTTGAAACTCCCGAAATCCCTCCCAGGTGCTCTACAATGGCTAATTTGCCCCACAAATTGCCCAGAAAGGCTCTCTTTGTTTACTTGATGATTTGCTTGCTCAGCCTCATCCCAATAATTGAAGGAGCTGACCCAAGTTTCCGATTCATAGACTGCCCAAACACGACCAATACTTACGCTCCAAACAGCACCTACCACACAAACCTCAACACCCTCTTGTCTGTTCTCTCCTCCAACTCCAACAACACATCCACCGGCTTTTACAACTTCACTGCCGGCAGCAGCCCTCCCGACGTTGCTTACGGCCTCTTCCTCTGCCGCGGCGACCTCACCCCCGCTGCGTGTCAAGACTGCGTCGCTTACGCTTCCAGGGATATAGTCGAACGGTGCCCCAAGTCAAAGTGGGTCACGATTTGGTACGACGAATGTATGTTGAGGTATTCCAATGCGTCCATCTTCTCTATTCTGGACACAAGAGGGGGATATTTGTGGAATATGCAGAACGTGATGAATGCGACCCTGTTAAACGAAGTTTTGGGAGAGGTATTGCTATTACGGACTCTTATACTACAGTATATGCAGAATAAGGATTCTCAGTAGTCAGTACCCTCTCGTATGATCCTAATCCTATATATGACTGAACAAGATTATAAACTCTATCTTTTATACTGTTAATTTTGTCGCTTAAACGTATAAACCATCTTCCAAAATCAGGACGACAGAATACTGAGAAGTACGTAGATGGAATCTGGTTTAATATCGTATATTAAGAGATGAGGTTCAGTGATTTATTTTAGCATTTAGAAACGAATGGATATGTATTCTGGGACACCTTGAATAGAAAGATGGACTAAAATTATGGATCTCATGAGTGAGTATATTTTATCTGAATAATATCCACAAGAGTCTATAAAATGAAAGTTACCACGTAGAAGAGACAAGACCTCTCACCGCTTTTTGAGCGATACTATAAGCAACCCCATTACCGCTCCTTTGCACAAAGGACACCTCCGCAGAAGAAAAACCAGCTAGAATATGCATGATATCCGCTACAAGCACCCCAACCCCCGGATGGTCTTCCATAGCAAAAAGAAGGCTATCCCTTGCTGCCATCGCCTCCACCACCAACGGATCTGTCAAGAACTGTTTGCCAATTGCTCTTGCCGCAATAAATCTCCCATTCCAATCACGTACAACCATTCCCATTCCACACCGCCCCCCATGCTTATCCATGCCTCCATCAAAATTGATTTTGTAACACCCATTCCTCGGACAGCAACCCACCGCTAAGGCCCCTCACGTAAATCCCAAGTGCCTCAAAGGGGAATCAAATCCTACCATGTTGCAGACGCAGATCCGCCCTTACCACTGGGACAACCCAGGGGCAGGTAGTATTTCGTATTTCAACCCATACAATCTCGATGCTTCATATGGGCCTCTTGAGAAGAAAAAATGACCCCCCCCAAATATTTTTTGTTCAGTTTTGTGTTTTCTTGGAATAAAGCATATAATAGAGTAAGAGAATAAAAACTCAACTTGTTTTGTTAAAACCTACAAGAATTACAAATTAAACTTGGTTAGGACATAAAGGACAACTCAACAACATAAGCCTAGGTTTGGTATTATAATTTTAATTTTAATTCGGGCCTTATGAGTGCGACTATCATAAAAGGACGCGCGGTTGAGGATATTGTACTCCAAATCCCTATATCTTGTTCTTTAAAATACGTTTTAATCCTTCAAATTCACCTTTTAGTTTACCATAATCCTTTCAAATTTACAATGATTTTATATATAGTTGGCCTCTGCGTGTCTGCCACTGCTGGGTCAAGTATGAGAGGCCTTAATTAACTTTGGATGAATTAGTTTGGCTACTTTTTGGTGAATTAGTTTGGCTACTCTCTTTCCTTTGCAGTATGTACACCCAAAAAATGATTTTTAGTCTGAAATCTAGTTCTAACTTTGGATGGCAAACCACTTCACTAACTACCAGTATGAATTACACTTGTAAAGGTAATGGGCGATATAACCAATCGGGCTTCAATTGATGACTCTGGTAAGAAATTCGCGACTGGAGAAGCCAATTACTCGCCACTTCAAACGGTGTATGGACTAGCGCAATGCACGCCGGATTTGTCTGATTCTAACTGCAATATATGCCTTCAAAATTGTATCGCATTCTTTCCGACTTGTTGTGATGCAAAACAAGGAGGGAGAGTTCTGTTTCAGACCTGTAATGTCAGGTATGAGATGTACCCGTTTTACAATGCCAGCTTCGGTGCCGCTCCGCTGCCACCTTCACCAGTCCTCCCTCCTCCTCCTCCTCCTCCTCCTCCTCCTAGTACTACAACTACAAGCAGCCCTGGTAAAACTTTCTTTTGTAAAGCTTGGATTTGGAATTTAATTTTCACAGTTTCTAGAATTGTCCAGTAACTAGGGGTGTCAAACGTGTGTGCCGTGCCGTGCCATTCAACTTCCGTGCCAACCGTGTTACGTGCCGTGTCGTGCCGTGCCCATTTACTTAAATCGTGGCGTGCCGTGCCGTGCCATTTTCAATCGTGACGTACCGTGCCGTGCCCATTTACTTAAATCGTGTCGTGTCGTGCCGTGTCATTTTTCAATCGTGTCGGGCCGTGCTGGGCCCATTTACTTAAATCGTGTCGGGCCGTGCCGTGCCTTTTTTAAATCGTGTCGTGTCGTGTCGTGCCGTGCCCGATTAATTAATCGTGCCCCGTCGTGCCGTGCCTTTTTTGTCGGGTCGGGTCGTGCCGTGCCCTTTTTGCCGGGTCGTGCCGGGTCGTGCTTGTCGGGTTGTGTCGTCCCGTGCCGTGCCAGTCCTTATTCGTGTGTCGTGCCGTGCCATGTGCCATGTCGTGCCATGCTCATTCTCGACCAGATCAAAAGCTATTTGAAATGCGAGCAGAGCATCATCCTTATTTTCAGATCGTAGAAGTTTTTCCAAGATGCTGGAAACACCCTCTGGTTCATCCAGTAACATCAGGCACTGACAGATGCTTAAATAATCAGGAGAAGGCAACTTCTGGTATAATTTAACAAGAAGACGAAGCACCTGTGTACAAGATCTACAAAGGGTTTGGATTAGTTTATGAATAGCTCATCTCCTTCCTTCAAATTATATTTTGTTCATATGATCCATCAAGCAACTGGGAATAATTATCAGTTATATGGTGAAAAAGAGGGATATCTTCTTTCATATGTAAAATTGAAGTTCTCCAAATAAAAAAATTGCAGACATACAATTTCAGCAAACAGATAAGATAGCTTCTGAAATGCTTATGGAGCACTAGAATTTGATCAATTGCTGAAAAGAGTATATTGCTAATTTGAATCTATAAGAGGATGTTACACTAGCTAATTGACTTGCACTCTAGCTTTTGCAAAAATCTCATTTTTACTCGGTTACAAGATGACTACAAATTTGTGAAATATGAAACCTATATCACAAATATGAAATCATAGAGTGAGAAGACATGTGAATTCACGTGCTTTGGCTGTGATTGTTTACAATTTTACATCCATGGGAGAAGATAAATAGCACTATTTTTTTTTTTTGAATTGACAAACAAAACATAACAGGCAAAAAACAAAACTAAGGAGGCCTATCCTTCACAAGGAGCCTCTCCATCCCAGGCAGAATACAACCTGGATTGAAAACAAAATTCCTATCTAAACTATTCGAGGCCAACCAGTGAAATTTCCCAAGGGCACTTGTAATCCTTCTTCGTAAGACAATCAATAATCTCCTTGCAATCCGTCTCAAAAACTGCTGTAGTAATCCCCATCTCTATTGCCATACCACAAGCGATGCGGAGTGCCCGTGCTTCTGTGAGCAACGCCGAAGAAGCTACCACTTTCCCAGACCTCCAAAAAAGAGCTAGTCCACCACATAAATAGCACTATTTCACTCAACTTAAACAACCACAAGTGCATAAGATATAACTCTATTTACAGAACGATGAAAATTGAGTGACCAATTAAATCACTCATTTAGTATCCCAGCACAAATGTACAGACCCAATTATAGTATGTCCAAAATTCGGACACAGTTTGGACATAGCTTGGACACACACTGTCCAGTGGCCAGCAAAACACATGCGTCCCCGGGCGTCCCCGGTAGTGGATAAGGCCCTAAGGTAAACATATGAAGTTAGACAACCAATCTCAAGAAGTAATTTCAGAATCTGCAATTTTATCAACTTCAACTTAAAATCTGACTTTGCACAAGAATAACTAGGACACAATCTTTATGCATTTTTTTAGGTCTATGAGTCTAGTTTCAAAATCAGAAATCGGATCACACTTTCGTTACACGAGCTAAAAATTATGGCCGTTTCCCCAACACGTGTCTGTGCAGTCAGCACAGTCCGAAATTGCGTGCTTCTAGGTTACGAATTTCTACAGAATTTAATACTT
Source organism: Rhododendron griersonianum (assembly GCA_018127125.1). Taxonomy (NCBI): domain Eukaryota; kingdom Viridiplantae; phylum Streptophyta; class Magnoliopsida; order Ericales; family Ericaceae; genus Rhododendron; species Rhododendron griersonianum. Next base: position 25,016,796 of record CM030800.1, read on the forward strand.
CGAATCTGATCCCAAAATTTTTACCATAGACAATAGACTCATAGAGGAACTCTCTATAAAAATCTCGTAATTTTTGGAGTTCAGGAACTGCCTCAAACAAATTCCCCAAAAACAGGTCAGACAGAAGGTTTCTCAAACCTGCAGATTTTCCAGAAATTTCATCTCCTGTTCTTCCTGCGATTTTAAACTCTTAAACCCTTCCAAACTACTTCTAACTCACATCAAACCTCACTAATCATGCTCAACCTCATAGATATAGAAGAGCTACTTCAAAAACACCAAATTCATGCATCAAAACAAGTTTGTCTAGATGAAATGTTCCAGGCTATTTCACTATCCCACGCCCTTTCAGGCCTTTCTATTCCTCTTTGTCTATTTTTTTGGGTGGGGGTGAGTGGGGAGCTTACAGTTTAGCTAGAACTCAGAATGATAGAATCCTCAGGTATGTAACAAGGACTCAGTAGATAGATCTGTGAAAAACATAAACCCACCAAACTGTAGTGAACCATCGCATATGATATAGCATACACATCGCATATGAAAAAATTGACTAGAACGCAAGTTTGTCATATTTACCTTGAACAATTCAATTGCAGCGGTATTAGCAGTATGATTATCAAAAGTAATACTGAAAACTTTATCAACAATTTCAAACTCCCTAAAAACCCCACTTATACATTGAAAAATCTGATTAGCATTATGAGGGTGCTCCATTAAACGAAAAGCAATAATTCTTTTATTCAAAATCCAACTAGAGTCTATATAACGAGCAGTCACACAAATATAACCAAGATCATTTATACCAGACCACATATCAGAAGTAAAAGAGATTGTACTATCAAATTTTTTAATTTCAGTTATCATTTCTTTTCTAGTATTTCCAAAAGCTCCCAAACAATCACTTCTAGTTGTATTTCTAGAAACCTTAGAAAATTCAGGATTAAGATAATTCTTCACAAAATATTCAAATCTAATATCATCACCAAAAGTAAATGGTTGTTCTGCTGCAGTTACGTAACGGGCCAATCCCACTCTCATTTTACGTTTCGAATATACAAATTTCGACAAACCACCACTAGGTCCACTACTGCCTAGTCTGCCTTCTTCTAGATCTTTTTTATGTTTCTTTCTAAAATGTCTATCAGTAGAACCTGTGCCATGGTTACTATTGCAGCTAAAATCACTTCCACAATAATTGCATACAGCTCTCCATCCTTTATCAATACCATATTTATCTTTGAAATTTTTAACTTTATGGAAATGCTCCCATACATATGAAGTGAGGGTCCTTTTTACCCCACGATTACCTGTAGAAGCAGAACCTGCTGCAACAGTGTTTGAAGCAGCTTCACCTACATAACCCATTTGCGGGGGTGAAATTGAAGGAGCTGCTCCTCCATGTTCATCATGAGATGAGTCAGACGACTCAGAGACAGAGTGATCACATCCCCCAGAGACAGAGTGATCACGTCCCCCTAAATGTAAATGTTCAGGATCCATCTGTAAAAAAACACAAAAAAAACAAAGGAAATGAGTACACCACTAGTTATTTAGTAGAGGATAGGAAAGCCATACTGGAGTTACATATTCAAGCCATCGTTTAAGAGAGAGAGAGAGAGAGAGATACCGATAAAAAGATGCCTGAACCGCTGGTCGGAGTCAGATCTAGGGTTTGGACCCCTGAACGGCAACGGCAACGGCAACAGCAAACTCAGATGAAGTCAAATCTAGTTCTGGATCTAGATTCTAGGGTTTCACTTGAGTCGGGTCGGTATTGACCATTTGAGTCTTTGTGATGGAGCTCTAGACCAGTCACTGTCGCACCGACTCACCGCCGGAGACGTTGAGAGGGAGGAGAGGGAGAGAGAGAGAGAGAGAGAGGCAGAGAGCCGTTGTCCGTTGAGGTCTCAGTGACTCAGTCTCTCAAAGAGACGTTGTGAGAGAGAGACTGAGAGAGAGAGAGAGAGAGAGAGTCAGAGAGTGAGAGAGGCGAGAGAGTTGTGCAGTTGTGCTGCCCTAGCAGCCGATTGCTTTCTATATATACCCCAGATGTGGGTGTGATTGTGTGCATATGTCACACCCCAATCTGTGTGCACCATGCCACCAAATAGCGGAAAATTCTCGTAAAGTCCTATAATGCATCACTCGAGGGCCGCCCGAGCTATTTTTTGAAAATCGGAACCATCTACCTTTTATGTGGGAGTGATTATATTATTCGTGCAAAAAATGAAATAAATTGGTTATCATTATATACTTGATCGCATGTAACCAAAAATTTCCTATTAATGAATTTACGTCCCGATGAAAGGGCTTCCAAAATCCGATAGATCCAAAATTTTGTGAGTGTGATTAAAACACCAATAAAAACAAAATGAACGGTATGGATCGTCATAACTGTGTCACATCGTGTGGCTAGCGTACATTGGACTATAGCAGAATACATTGGTTTAGAACCAAATAAGTTTGATGTATAGATTTGAAAGGTAGCTGCAAACTCATTTATTCGAATGTTCGATCTAAACCGTTACGATTTAAGATCTTATCAAATTTATCATTCTCCCCTAAATAGGTGATAATCGGATGTCGGAAACCACGTGATTGGAACACATTTGGTGCTTTCAAAGGCGTTAAAGTCCTATAATGACCACTTGAGGGCCGCACGAGCTATTTTTTGAAAATCAGAACCGTCTACCTTTTATGTGGAAGTGATTATATCATTTGTGAAAAAAATAAAGTAAATTGGTTAACGTTATACACTCGATCACACATAACAAAAAATTTCCTATTAATGAATTTACGTCTTGATGAAAGAGCTTCCAAACCCCAATAGACCCGAAATTTTGCGAGAGTGATTAAAACACCAAGAACAACAAAATGAATGGTATGGATCGTCATAACTGTGTTGAAATTGTGTGGCTACCGTATAAGAGGCCCGTTTTTATAGAATATAATTATATCATATATATTAGTTTTTTCAATTATGAGCACAACAAGATTGTTGGCCTTGGTGGTTTGAGATGTGTGTCAAGTCCTGAAGGTCTTGGGTTCGAATCTCATAGAGATTATTTTTTAAAACCAATTTTGTTTCTTATTTATTATTAGTCGTAAAACCAATTTTGTTTCTTTTTTATTATTAGATGTTCCAAGTAAAAACATAAAACCAATTGTGATGTGTGACAAGTTCCATAGGAGTTGGGTTTGAATCACATGGAGGTTTTTTTTTGTTTAAAATTAGTTTTTTCCCTTATTTATTGTTAGTTGTTCCAATTTAAAAGCTTATTTTTTTAATAAATTATGAAACTAAAATGCCTTGTTTTGTAATTAAAATTATTGTTAATTAATCACATTATATTTATGAGTCACAAGTCAAATTATTTAATAATTTTTCCCATGCCTTGTGTCGTGCCCTTTCGTGCCCGTCAACCCGTGTCGTGCCCGGCTAGAACCGTGTCGTGCCGTGCCCATGCTCGTGCCGTGCCTGGCTAGAACCGTGTCGTGTCATGCCTGTATCGTGCCTGGCTAGAACCGTGTCGTGTCGTGCCCGTCTAGGCCTAGAACCGTGTCATGCCCGTTCAACTACCGTGTCGTGCCCGTGCCCGTGTCCAGCTAAACCGTGTCGTGTCGTGCCGTGCCAGGCCAACTTCCGTGCCGTGCCCGTGCCGTGCCTGCCCACTTTCGTGCCCCGTGCCAGTGCACGTGCCCACTAAAACCGTGCCGTGTCGTGCCGTGCCACGCCAAGACCGTGCCCGTGCCCGTCCACGTGCTCACTAAGACCGTGCCGTGTCGTGCCGTGCCAAGGCACGACCGTGCCCGTGCCCATCCCGTGCCACATTTAACCGTGTCGTGCTGTGTCGTGCCGTGCCACATTTAATCAGCTTAGGTAACGCATGTTTGAGCTTTGGATCGATTGTTAAACAAAACAAACTTACTATTTACTAGTTTCAATCAAGTTGAGACACTCACTACGCTATTCACTTATAAAAAAAAATCACTACAGTGCTCGAATAAGATTGTTTACACTAGTATGAGTGCTAACTTTTGTTAGTTAAAATTGTTGATGAAATAATTCTTCTAATGCAGGAAATGGGGGAATCTCATCGCAAGTAATCATTGCCATTGTAGTTCCAATAGGGGTCGCCATTATCCTTTTCATAGCAGGTTTCTGTTGCCTATCTAAGAGGGCGAAGAAGGAGAAGTATAACTTTATAAAAGAAGACAATGGTAAGAACAAGTAATATTTAATTTCAACATTACCCCAAAACAAACTAAAAGAAAGAATTATTGACCATTTACTCTTGTTTCGACTTTTGATTTGTCTAGTTGGGGACGACATCTCAGCAGTTCAGTCCTTGCAATATGGTTTGGGTATAATTCAAGCTGCGACAAACAACTTCTCAGATGATAACAAAGTCGGTGAAGGTGGATTTGGTCCAGTCTACAAGGTATATTTTTTTGTTGTAAAATCATTCCCAATTCTTAGAAGTTCTCCTACTTTGGATCTATAAGTTTCACGGAATATTTTGTATTCTCAAGGCTTACTTCCAAATGGACAAGAGGTAGCTGTGAAAAGGCTATCTCGAACCCGGGGCATGTTGTACCTTCATGAAGATTCCAGGCTTACGATTATACACCGCGATCTCAAAGCTAGCAATATCTTGTTAGATGGTAATATGAATGCGAAAGTTTCAGATATTGGCATGGCTAGGATCTTTGGTGTTGACCAAACTCAAGGAATTAAGTACAAGTCGAGTTGTTGGAACATTGTAAGTAGAGTCCTTGAATCCCGTGTGTTTGTTTTTCTTTAATTGCAGTACCAGGCGTGACTATATATAGTCTCTATCGACGCATCATTTGGTTCATCAAAAGCCAACCCTAGGGGGTAAAGAAACAGATATGCTATTAAATGGTTTTTAACACTCTAGTATTCTATTCTTTGTTAGAATAATAGTCCTTTTTTAACCTTATTATTTGTTATTAATTTACCTGATTACCTATGCATCAATTCTTGACATATTTTCCAAATCGGTAGGTACTTTTACCTTTTTGGACCCGTGTGTTTTTTACGTGTTGTTGTAACCCAAAAAAGAAAAAAAAGGAGTGCTAAATCAATTCACATACTATTTTTAGTTAAAAGTTTGGGGCAATATGTCCTTAACTGATTCATGTCTGATTTTGTCCAAAAATGTATAGGTTGTTTCTTCCAATCATCTATTCATGATTCATTGATAATGGTGGATTGCAGTGGTTACATGTCTCCAGAGTATGTAAGGCACGGACAATTCTCTGCCAAATCTGATGTGTTTAGCTTCGGTGTGTTAGTTCTGGAGATCATTTCTGGCAAAAAGAACAGTAACTTTTGCCAGTCAGATGGTGCTGCGGACCTTCTGAGCTATGTAAGCTCTTTTCCATACATTCTACTTGCTACTCCGTGTGATTCCATTTTGCTAGTCTTCTATCCATGATTTAAGGACGTTTGAAAATGCATGTGTCCTTGTTGAAAGTTCTTAAATGAACGCTTGTAAGTAATTACAAATATATATATATATATATATATATTAAAAGTAAAGATATATTAAATAATGCCTTTGAATGTGAATGTGAATAAATTCATCAATATCCTTTTAGAAAGTTAACACTCCATAACGAGACCAACAATATTAGACTCTTTTTATTTTATCAGCGACCACAAATAATAGACATAACAAAGGGAGTATCATACCTTTTATTGCCAACTTCTTCACATTGGCAATACATGTATATGACGACTTGTTGCAGGCTTGGAAACTATGGAGGGTAGGAACGTCCTTGGATTTGATGGATCCAACTCTTGAAGGGTCCTATGCAAGAAATGAAGTCACGAGATGCATCCATATTGCCTTGTTGTGGGTCCAAGATGATCTGAACGCCAGGCCTTCCATGGCAACCGTAGTTCTGATGCTCAATAGCTATTCCATTACTCTTGGAATTCCTCAACAGCCTGAATTCCTGGGTCAGAGCAGAACAGGGTCGCCTGCTGTTAAAAGCCCAAAGTCGGAACAATCTACGAGCAAGTCAATACAATGGTCTGTGAATGAAGCATCCATTACTGAACTAGACCCCAGATGATGCGAGAAATCTAGGCGAATACAATGAATCAGTGTGTGATCTATGGCGTGCGATGAATAACCTAGAGTCTCAACGCGAAAGATTTATTGAAATGTTTGAGAGATTTAGAATATGTAATTGCATTTTTATTACGGTAGCAGACCAATATAAGTTTTATAAATTCAGCACAGCGTTACAATGCTATGCATTAGATTGGTCCTCTTACAGAAATAGAATGTTGTCAACTGTTATATAGAAGAATTGTCACTTATGGATGGACAGCAGGTAGTAATCCTTAGCAAAAAGATAACTACTCGCGTTTGATTGATTGAAGTTCGATTCTTACCAACGGAGATAAAGCTGGTAGGCAACTCAGTAAAAGTGCCCTCTTTCTATGGAACCCCTAGGTTGCTTGTTCCGTGTGTGGGATTACAATCCTGCGAGTGCTAGTAGCTGTACGCGTTATTAATAAAAATCATAAAATACTCACACGCCCATAATGAAATCGATGCTACACATAAAGTTTTATACATACACGGAGATCTAGGGTTTTCGAAATGGGTTTAATTTGAGGAAACAATTATAGGGTTTATGAATTGGGGCTACATATATATGTATAATTGCAGAGACAGGGGGAGATATACCTGGTTTCCATATCTATCGCCTGATGTTGCTAGTCGTGGGATCTCTTCCTTGCCGATGGAGATCAATGGGAATTGGATTCACATTTTCCCGTCGAGACAGACACACTCAGAGTGGGAGAGGGAGACGAGAACGAGAACGAGAGAGGGAGCGTCGAGTCGGGGGCTGAGGGTAAATTAAGGGGTTGTTCGGACAAAGAATTGAGCTGGCTTTCCCGCCAAAAATGGCCAAAAAAGCCACAGTGGTTCGGCTAAAAAAGCCAACCTCAAAAAGCCACACTGCAGAGGAGTGAAATTACCAAAATGCCCTGGTTATTTGTCTTGCCTGGCTTTAGAGAATTTGTGGGGCGGGGGGTATTTTGGGAACACTGGGGTGGGGTCGGGGGAGGGTGTGTGTGTCAGAAGGGGTAAAAGCAAATGGCTTATTTGTGAATAAGCCAATAAGCCAAAATAAGCCAGGTAGGATTTTTTGTCCGATTACGAGGCACTTGTTTTTAAATTAGGAAAATGATAATTCTATAATTGTTTTTGTTGGTGCCAAAATTTCAGTGCACAAAAGATTTGTACCATGTGCATTGTACAAGACTTTTATGTGCTGGAGTTTTAGCACCAACAATAGCAATTTTGGCATTATCAGTTTATCATAACCCTTTAAATTTATGTTCTGTTTGGAACTTAAGAAAGAGAAAGGGAAATTAAAAAAAAATTATTTCTATTGTTTGGTTGGAAAAGAAAGAGAGGAAAATAATTTCAAGTTTAGTGAATAGTTTTCCTTCCATTTTTCTCTCATTTCTGCCCATTTTCTTTTTCTTTCCTTAAGTTCCAAACGGAGCCTTAGTTTCACCACTAATCTCAGTTTCATGTAAAGCGTGAGATTAAAGCAATTAATTTTTTTCTTTTTTTGGCAATCACCAATTTTATTAGAGAAGGGGGAAAAATCCTCGAGATTAAAAAGTGTTTTTTTTTTGCCATCAACCATTTTATTAGAGAACGGAGAAAAAATCCTCAACAAATACAACGAATCAAAGGCATGAGCCTATACAAGTATTAAAGCCAAAACTAAAACCAAAGCGTAGAAAAAGGCTTAGAAAGAAATATGCCAATTATGGCATATAAGTATGGAACCAGTGGGAACAAGTGGCGGCGGCTGCCATGACAAATTTTTTAGAAAATACAATTATTATATGTAAAATACAATCATCCCCAACTTAGATGAGATATGGTAATCAAACCAAGTTTAATAATTTTGCATTTAATACATTCAATTTTAAGTGTTGTACTGGGTTATCCAACAACCCCGACTCACTTCTTTTTTATGTGAGGAAAGTTCCACACTATCACGTCAGCATTTACTTATACGTACTCCCCCAAACGATGCACTTAGACTGCTTAGTTATGAAATATTGGTTGATTCCTAGATGAATAATTGATGGCTGGAAGATAAACACCTTAATAAAGAGCCCCAAGCGCTGTCATTTTGGGACAGCAAGGGAGAGAGGGGTTGCGTGGCAGCTTGTGATTGGTTTCCGCAAATTTTTAATTAACGGAAGCTCCGTTAATTAGTTTATCTCTATTTGGAAATTGTCAGACCTCGTTGGTGACTACGTTAAACAAACTAACAACATTCATTAGGGGAAAAAATGTAGTAGCACCAACCTAAGAAAACCCTAAAAAAAATGAACCCGTCATCCCTTCTCACGACCTGGAAATCAAAGTCAAAACCTAGAGCTTCCCAAGACCCCAGAAATTAGAGAGAAGTTTATTTAGAAGAGAGTGATTGAACGAAAACCTCTGTCCACGAAAAGGATGCAGCCGGCACATGGCGGAGGCATATAGGGTTGGTTGCCAATGGGACCCACACGTATTATGATGATGAATCGTATAGAGTTTATTTATTACTAAAGTGTTGAAAAATGTATGCATTATAATTTGTTGAAAAATTATATGTATAACAATTAATTATTTCGATGATTAATTTAATGATATTTTTATTCGGCAAATACAATATTATCGAAAAGTCCTTTCGTGGACTAAATATTTTCGTGACCTTAAAAAAATAACTTAAAGTCTCTTGGATTCAATGATTAATATTTACAAAGACTTTATTGAGCTCAATACATGCTTTAACTAATTTATTTAGATGATTTTATGAGCTACAGGTTGACGAACCGGCTGTTAGACCAGAGGAGTGTGTCTACCGGAGGGCACCGGACGACCGCCTGGTCGACCACCCGGACGACCGGCCAAAGCAAATTTCGCCCAGTTGTGCAGATCCAGATCTAAATCCAACGGCTCAAATTAAACTCCAACAGCAGGATTTGAAGGACAACGGCTAAAGAGCAGGACAAGGATCTTAAAAGCACTTTATATTGATTATTGATTCATCACAACAAAGGCTCTTACACTTTCCAAGCAAAAAGGCATTGCTCTTTTCTCTCCCAGATCTAAGATCAGTACTCTCATTTTTCTTACACTGTCATATATTTTTGTTGTGAGAAAATTCTATTGTTGTTGTGAGCTTTCATCTTCCATCATTCTTCACAACTTGTAACCCTTGAGAGAGATCACTTGTAAACTTAGAAGACCAAAATCTGGTAGGATTTTGGGTATTTGTTTTTGAAAGATTTTCGGAGAAAACTCTTGCGGTTGAGTTAGCTCCTCGGGAAAGCTAGAGGCATACGGTTTTTGTAAGCACCCGCAAGACTTACATGTTGTAATCTTTTGAAGATTAGTGGAACCTTCAAGTAATTGCTTGAGGAGAAGTGGAGTAGGGCCGGACCGTGGACAAATCCGGACCGAACCACTACAAACGGGTTCTATCTCTCTAAGAAGATTAGTGGAAACCCCCCCCCCCCCAGGTTGCATTATTTGGGTAACATAAAGAATTGCACGTAAGCAACGCATTTTGAACACAAAAAAGGTTTTGTTTTTATCCATCGTTGTTATCTTCAATTTTCTAATAAGAAGAATAACATTCAACCCGTGCATACAACATTACAATGATCATCCATATCACATAAATTCCAGCTAACAAATTCAAACCCAATTCTATGTAGCGTTCATAAGATCCAAGTTCAAACATGACATAAAAGCTACTACACTAAATAATAGACTCAAATCCATACACAAATGTAGCTAAAAAGAGTGCACCCCGTAGGAGGTCGTATTCTGCAAAAGAATCATAGTCCAAAAAAAGTTGTCTTTAACTGTCTTCATTACTCTTGAACGTGTACCTACTTCTTCAAAGAGAAGAATTAAAAACATGAACAACAACACAAAAACATACGAAAAGTAATAACTAAATGAGTTAGAATTCTCTCTAAAGTAAAATGTTGACGAAAATAAGTTACCTTAATCACGGATCTCGTCTATTCGCGTTTACCATAGATTATGAACCTCTCTTTCTCCAATAAAGATACGAAGCAAAAATTGATTTCTCCTCTTCTTGGAGAGGCCGATGAATTAGAAGAATTGTGTGTATGATTATAAAAGGGAAACCTAAGTTTAGCCTATATTGTTATTGAAAACATAGGGGGTTTTTTTTTTCCAAAGAAACACACATGTGAATGTTAATTATTAAAAGAAAAAGGATTGTTTCCTTTTGTACTATAGAAAAATCAACCTAAACACATAAACAACTTAAAAGCAAATATAAAATTGAACGTAAGAAAATCAACTTTAGAAGAAAATCAATTATTGAGTTGATTTAAGTTCAAAAAGATAATCAAGCCTTTAAGGAAATAACCTAAAAGCAATCAATTGAAAGTTTTTTTTATTTTTTATTTTTGCTATTTGTTAATCCTAATCTACTCTATCCTAGGGGCTTGGGGAGGGGATGGGTGGTTACGGGAATCAAACCATGCCTATGTACATGGGAGTAAAAGAGAGACACCAACTGCACTCCACTCCACTCCACTCCACTTGCCAATTGAAAGAATTTACCAGTCATATGGTTATGAGGTTTAAATTAGGAAGTGTTCTCTTGATCGAACATCTATAACCTATTAAAAATTCGATCAAATGGCTAGAGAGGTGCTCTTGTTTGTATATGTAGACAAAAGTCGCTCTTTTTTATACTCCGTAATATATAGATTAGGATAAATTTTAGTAATAGAGTCCCTCTTGTTTACATGAATTCTCACTTTCATCCCTCTAGTATCAATTGTGTCAATTTTAATTTTTTTTGTTTACATTCCATCTCAATTTCATCCCTCCTGCCAGCAGCGTCAATAAAAAACCAAAAAGAAAGGGCAAATTTGATTTTGCCTCACGAGGGACAAAATTGAGATTTTATGTAAACTAGAAAGACTATTTTTAAAATTAATTTTACATTTTACTTTCGTCTTTGCAAATAAAAATAAATAACACCACATAATATATTTGGAACCTCAAATTTTTTTATTGGTAGTCAAAATATGTTGAGAAAATTTTAAATAATTCAAAAATCAACCCCTTAGACGAAAATTCATGTAGGATAAGAGCACTGTTCGTACAGATATCATTGTGAAACAATGTTGTTCCTGAAAAAATTCGATCTACAGACAAAATATTCGTCCAACGATGAAAGTATCAACTCTCAAGAAGACGAAAACAAAACTCTTACAAATCAAACGACAAGTCGTTGATCTGAATAGACGGACGAAAAACAAAATAAAGACAAAACTATATAATATATATATACTAGCGCATGCCCGTGCCTGAAGGCACGGCTTGAACAATCAATAGATGCAAATTAATGTTGAGATCACATGCAATATTTCACCCCCTGCTCAGCGGTTTCAATTATTTGAAAAGTTAATAAATCGTTCATAAAAAAAAATACAGTTAAATGCACGACTCGACTTATTTTGAATCAATCTATATGAATAACCCTTATCGACTTTTGTCCACCGCATGCAGCCAAAACCCAACTGGCTTGAAAATTAGGTTTCTAATTGGTCGATTCAATTTAAGCATTATGGAGGAGGAAAAACATACACCACTACATATATTAGTAACTTAACGAACCCCAAATTTGCCCACAAAATTGTAGATTCTAGCAAGTATCTTTGGAGCAATACAATTGAGACTTCATTAAAAGCAAAAGAAATCTACATACAATTGTTCTATTATGAAACGATGACTGTAGGCCACCATTGATCAGACCTCCAAAAATGCAAGAGCGTTATACCTTGCCTATCAAAAAGAGAGAGAGAGAGAGAGCGCGCGTTATACCTTTAGTCTTTGATATATATGATCTGCATCCAAACATTCATACACTTAGAGAGGATATCCAATTGAACTATCCAAACCTTAAAAGCCAACCAAGATGGTTCAATTTCCAAAGTGTTTTCGATTTTCACTTTACTCATCTGTAAATGATATTACAAACCCATCAACAGTTTTCGAAGACAATATTCAAGCTTCGAATTGGCTGGTTTACACTGCGAATTCGCTGCACCGGTTGAAAAAAATTGTAAGTACATCAAAATAGTTATCAAATAACTTACTTCCCTGAAATATTTGGTTTAACAAAGCTTAGAATATCATTTTAAAATTTTATTAGTCGTACTGCATATCCATTGAACGCAACACTAAGAAAGTGAAAATGCAACAACTCATTTTCATACACACTAAGAAAATTGCACACAGTAGGACTAACACCACACCGAATGATGACAACACATCCATTACATTGTGCCTTTAGGCACTTCCAAACATATTAACTTAATCAACCATCATGTTTGATTAACCATCCAAACCCAATGTAACTCCAGTACGTTACCAGAAGTTGCCTTGTAAGATTCACATAGGGTCTTTATTATATTAGAAACTTGAATTATTGAAAAATAGAAAAATTTACAACATAGCGCACTTCTAACCGTTCAAGCTCATTTCAACACTTGCCTCGAAAAAGTGAATACACATTAGAGGGTTAGCGAAGGCAAATATCACTAACAATCATTCTATCTTTTCAATTAGCATCCTTAGGCCTACAAATTGGAGCCAAATATGAATTTTTGATAAAAACAGGGTGACGGATAACAATTGAAGAGAAACTATAAACTTCTGCCTTGGTTGGGCTCCAAAAGAGTTCCAGTAACCACACGTAATTAGGGTTCCATCTGGTCACCGAATGATACCTGCAAAAAGGAGGAGGGAAATCATCAACGGAAGATCAATAGAGCATTTGGAGGTCACGTGAGACTATGGTTGCGAGAAGTTGTGAGCAGGTTTTGGTTGCTTTGTGAGATGCCGAAGCAGATTTACGTCGATGCATTTATGGTACCCTTTAAAGGAGTTTCAATTTCAAGTTCAAAAAAAAAAAAAAAAAAGAATACATTGTAGATCAGTTGAATAACAACTAAATTATAATTAACTCATTAAGACGCAAACAGCTAAACAAACAAAAAAGAGTACATTCATATGGAATAAAACCTTCTATTTTGCATAGAATACTTCACTGATTGCCGCCATTCGAATCACCCGATGCTCCTCCCCTACCAAACCCGGGCCCTTTAAAGATCTAACATTAAACATCCTGATGTTAGAGAACCCCAAAAAATGCCAAAATAACTGAAATAATATATACTATTTACAATGACCCGTCAGAACAGAGTTATGCGACACTAACACCAAAAAAATTGAGTCCTCCCCTCACAATCTCCTACCTCTTCAAACTTTGTCGAACACCTTTCCGGCTTGTCTTTTCCCCTTCGTCTGTAACCATCATCAACCGGCTGCCACACAAAATAGATTTTAAATTAGTTTCCAATTGCCAAAAGGGACTGCAAATGTATATAAAAATCTGGGATTTTGCTTCACGCCAAAAGGAGCAGAAAATAGGACCCGGTGGGGCTGCGGCGCAGGGAAAGGAAGAAAGCCTCGGGACGGGATGGGACGGTGCCGGACTCGGCGATTAAAACCCGGTTGTTGGACCCCAAACCTATGGGGAGCAAAGTTGAGGACGCCCGACAGGGGAGTGGTAAGGACGGCTAACTGTGAAACTGACGGCGATGGGATCTATAGAGCTTCCACCGTGCGTAAATAAAAATAGTGAGTTTAGGGAGACATAAATAAAATCAGCGAGTTTAGGGAGACAGAGTTAATCAGCGAATTTAGGGCTTGTTGAAGGCGGAGGAGGAGAGGATGGTGAGAAGAGGACTGAAGAAGGTTTGCATCGGAGAGATTGAGAGTGACCATTTACCAATAACAAATCAAATAAAATATATGTTCTTACACGTAAATAGGTAGGTTGCTGTATAATTTTTTTTTTTCATTATTACCTTTAGATAATGAAACTCGAGCCAATAAGCTTGCAGTATCTTGCTGTATAAAAGGTATCTTTAGATAAAGTCAGCCAAAGATTTGTACTCCACCATCGTTAATTTGTTCAAAATTAAAGAAGGTTTCCTTTCATTCTTTCCGTTCTTTCCAAATATATCGTTAGTCTTTCTACCCGTAGATCTCAGCCATTGAAAAAATGTGTACCGGTCATAGGGTCTAAAATATAGGGGATTTGAAAACTTCCCTGTCATATTATATAGATTTTGGCTGATTATACAATCATGCCTTTCCTGAAAATTGGCTGATTATACAATTAGCATTAGGATTATACCATCTTGCCTTTCCGGAATATACAATTTTGGCGAATTATAGCATTAGGATTAGGATATTTTCATTAGTTATAAATTACCATAATTAGTCACTAATTCCGAAATATTAGGCATGATTGATTCAAAGTCATGTAAAAGGATTCAAAGTCATGTATATTTCCAATCCAATGGTTGAAAAATATGTACCAATCCAACGGTGAAAAATATGTACTGCTCTTCCATATTATATAGATAGATAGATATATATATATCTATATATATATACTAGCGCATGCCCGTGCCTGAAGGCACGGCTCAAACATTCAACACCCGCAAATCAATAGTAGGCTCACGTGCAATATCTCAAACCCCTATCCAACGATTCCAAGTTCCAACTATGAAAAAATAGCAAGCATACTAATTGGTCTGGTTAACTTGATTCCGCAAATAAAGAAAAAGTATTTTACTAATCCCAAACTTTCGCATGCAGAAAATCAAACGTGCACAAAACCTCATAAAATTCAGAGTTATCATGAATCATTTCCCTATTCAAAACAACAATGAAAATATAAAAACTCTATAGAAACCGAGTAGTAAACCCGGAGAATAGATTTTCTACCATACACCCTTGCAGTCATGACTTATGAGACTGATGATCGAATTATTCCCCCAGTAAACAACCCCTCATGCCTATTGTCTTTAATCATGTAAATTGTGAAATGTGTGCTATACCAATAGGATTTTCATATGGAATTTTGTCCTTGAACTATGTGAACTTCTATGCTCGTTCATTTCAAACTAAAAACCAGTCCTGCTAAGAGCAGGGACAATTTGCAGGGATCCGTGCAGAGACAATCGCGTTTGGCCCCATTTCGGGTCCCAAAAAAATCTAGAAAAATACCATAAATTTTTGAATATTATTTTATGGGGCCCTGTAAAAAATCAGCTCCTGCGAATATCGGTAAGTATTACTTTTGGATTCGTAGGGGCGAACTGATATTTTTCTAGATTTTTTTGGGACCCGAAATGGGGCCAAACGCGATTGTCTCTGCACGGATCCCTGCAAATTGTCCATGCTCTTAGAATTTTTGTTGATTAATTCTCCAATAGAGATTGGATTACTAAACCCATGAGACCAAATTTTCAGCATTTGAATGCAACAATTAGGAGAGGGATGACATATCTGTTAAACAACCAAACCCACAATTTTGTTATTACCTCTGGATTATATATCCCTTCGTTAGTTGTTCTACCAATCCAACATCACCTTTCTACGTGAAGTTTTGTTTGTATATCAGTTTCTACTGTAAAACTGGGATTTGTTTGAACTAATTGGGGATGATCGGTTTATTGTGTTTGTTAGGAGAGGTCCCATACAGAGAAAGACAATTGATTGGTAAAAACGTAAAAAAAAAACATAAACAAATAAAAAAAACACACACACACACGTGAAAATGACAAAGAAAAAACCATCATATGCCTTAGAACTACAGAATAGCAATAGCTTAAAATACAACAAATGACGCGAGGGATGCGTATACCTGTGGATGGATCTGTTCATGGACGTTCAAAGTTCTAGAATTTTCATAGGGGAGAGAATGGAATGAGAAAATACAAAACTTCTCGATACTATATAAATTATAAATATATCTATCCTCGTAATTAAATCCCTAAATCATGGGATTATAATTGCCCGAGTAATGGATATGATCGGTTTAATGGTTAACGAATACTACCTTTTTTGTCGAGTCCCGTTCGAAGGAGAGGAAAAAATATACTATAGATTAAATTAAATTGGGAGGTAGTCATGCAGATTTTAAGGGTTTTAAAATCTCTTGTGCAATTTACATTTTCTTTCATATACTTATTCCTATAATTCCATTTTTTACCAACATGGTTTGCATGGGATAGGTTCCTTTATAGATTCAGATTTTTATTCCTTTTATTTCTTTAATTCTATTTTTACTTATTCCTCTAATTCGGTTTTCACCCATTTATTCCTTTAATTCTATTTTTTACTTATTCTTCTAATTCTATTTTATCCCATATCAGGAAAACATGTAAAACGTAAAAGAAATGTAGAATAAGGGTGGAGATTTATGCATAAAGATCTCATATTAGGGAAACCTGTAAGACTTAAAAGGAATGTAGAATGAAGGGTGAAGATTTATGTAGGGAGGAGGATAAATCTGGACCGTTGGTTATGTATAAGATTCAAAAACCGCTCTGTTTTATTATATAGATATTTATAACTACTATCATGACATTCCCCTTCCACGGCCGTACTGAGTGTGAAGAGTATGAAACCTTGGAATGAGGGAAAGGGAAAAGAAAGATATTTGTGGCCGCTATGATTTTGTGAGAGAGTGACTTCTCGATTTTTTCTTCCTTTTGGAATTATCTCAAAGAGTTTATGTGAGGTACACGCAGCGGCCTTTCGCAACATCCAAAGAAGTCGTGAACTTTGTAATTTCTTGGAAGTATAATGTTTGAGGCTTTTGAACGATATCAAGTTCCAAACCATACTTAGGCAAATAAAACCATCAGATTTCCAAGTCTTCTTTAACGAATTTTGATCCACCCATGGTCCCA
Source organism: Rhododendron griersonianum (assembly GCA_018127125.1). NCBI lineage: Eukaryota > Viridiplantae > Streptophyta > Magnoliopsida > Ericales > Ericaceae > Rhododendron > Rhododendron griersonianum. Next base: position 25,033,687 of record CM030800.1, read on the forward strand.
TGAGTTGGACGTCGTTGAATCTATTAGCGGACATCACGGGAAGATATCTCTACACATGGCAACAATCAATTAGGATCAGAATTCGTCCCATAATTATAGGATTGTTGCCATGTGTAGAGATATCTTCCCAAGATGTCCGCTAATAGAATCTCTTGGCACGAGTACGGAGTACCAGACTCAGAGATTTCTTCAGTATGGAAATTAAGAAATTAAAACGAGTTAGAATTTTGTTCACACCCTTTAAAAAAATGGTGAAAATTGGCCATCATGTTTCCAGTCCTACTTCGGTGGTCAGAACGGTTCATCTTTTGGAATATGGTATTTTAATTATCCTCGCAAAAGCTTAGTTAAATTGGATTTATGTAAGTGCTGGATAAAATGACCCAATTTCAATTTAGAAGTATGACAATAGCTTGAACTTGTAGACACCTCCCGAAGCGGGGCATCGCCATACAGATTGATCGTTGCTGTTTGTTTGGTTATTTGCTTCGTAAACCAAGATCGTGGACATTACCATGGTTAGGAACATCGCCACACGATAGCGGTTATCATCAAAACAGAGTCGCCACCTAGTTTATAAAAACTAGAAAAAATAGATAGAGATTCTGGGTACGGGAGCCAAAAGTACAGTAAGGAGAACGTGTTAGGCACCCCTCCCTGCCCAGCCGTGAGACTAGCCCATAGTTGTTCGACATACGATTAACACATGCTTTATTTAATTCTAAACACAGAGTCTGTTTATTAGCCTTTAAACAGTTAATGGTGAGCCGAGACAGTAATTGAAAGTATGCATCAGAAAAGCATAAAACAAAACAGCTGTCCCAGAGAATGGATCTCTCGGCCGATGAATTGATGTCACGGCCGAGGGATACTTCTGGTTTTTTTGTATCGGCCGAGGGATTAATTCTCCAGCCGATGTTCTTTCTCACACCAGACTAGACAATTAACAGAGAATTAAAATACTACGGTTAGTATGCAGAAATTGTAAATAAAACGAACCAAAGGCCCATGGGTCTCACCACCTTGATACATCAGTTGCTTGATTGCTTCGGATTTAGATGGAATTGACTTATTTGCTTCTCGAAACCCAAGGGTTAGGGTTTGTATTTCGGGGGGATATGAGAGAGTATTTGTTTAGAGCTTTGTAGCCAGAGAGGGTGTGTTGTCTTCATAATTTCGGAGCCAAATGCTCCTTTATATAGGCATGGGGTGACACTCCAACCAATCACAATTCACGATTAAAATTAGAATTATAGGGCAACACAAACTCTTCATGGCAATCTCCTTGCGTAGCCCGAACGCATCGGAATTTGGCTGTTAGGGTTTTGTGGACTTAGAATGCTTGGTTATGAAATATTGGTTGATTCCTAGATGAATACTTGATGGCTGGAAGATAAACGCCTTAATAAAGAGCCCCAAGCGCTATCGTTTTGGGACAGCAAGGGAGAGAGGGGTTGCGTGGCAGCTTGTGAGCAACTTGTGACTGGTTTCCGCAAACTTTTAATTAACGGAAGCTCCGTTAATTAGTTTATCTCTATTTGGAAATTGTCAGACCTCGTTGGTGACTACGTTAAACAAACTAACAACATTCATTAGGGGAAAAAAATGTAGTAGCACCAACCTAAGAAAACCCTAAAAAAAATGAACCCGTCATCCCTTCTCACGACCTGGAAATCAAAGTCGAAACCTAGAGCTTCCCAAGACCCCAGAAATTAGAGAGAAGTTTATTTAGAAGAGAGTGCTTGAACAAAAACCTCTGTTCACGAAAAGGATGCAGCCGGCACATGGCGGAGGCATATAGGGTTGGTTACCAATGGGACCCACACGTATTATGATGATGAATTGTTTAGAGTTTATTTATTACTAAAGAATTGCACGTAAGCAAAGCATTTTGAACACAAAAAGGTTTTGTTTTTATCCATCGTCGTTATCTTCAATTTTCTAATAAAAAGAATAACATTCAGCCCGTGCATAAGAGATTACAATGATCATCCATATCACATAAAGCTAACAAATTCAAACCCAATTCCATGTAGCGTTCATAAGATCCAAGTTCAAACATGACATAAAAGCTACTACTAAATAATAGACTCAAATCCATACACAAATGTAGCTAAATAGAGTGCATGCAACCAATAGGAGGTCGTATTCTGCAAAAGAATCATAGTCCAAAAAAATTGTCTTTAACTGTCTTCATTACTCTTGAACGCGTACCTACTTCTTCGAAGAGCAGAATTAAGAACATGAACAACAACACAAAAACATACGAAAAGTAATAACTAAATGAGTTAGAATTCTCTCTAAAGTAAAATGTTGACGAAAATAAGTTACCTTAATCGTGGATCTCGTCTATTCGCGTTTACCATAGATTATGAACCTCTCTTTCTCCAATAAAGATACGAAGCAAAAATTGATTTCTCCTCTTCTTGGAGAGGCTGATGAATTACAAGAATTGTGTGTATGATTATAAAAGGGAAACCTAAGTTTAGCCAATATTATTATTGAAAACATAGGGGTTTTTTTTTCCGAAGAAACACACATGTGAATGTTAATTATTAAAAGAAAAAGGATTGTTTCCTTTTGTACTGTAGAAAAATCAACCTAAACACATAAACAACTTAAAAGCAAATAATAAATTGAATGTAAGAAAATCAACTTTAGAAGAAAATCAATTATTGAGTTGATTTAAGTTCAAAAAGATAATCAAGCCCTTAAGGAAATAACCTAAAAGCAATCAATTGAAAGTTTTTAAAATTTTTAATTTTTGCTATTTGTTAATCATAATCTACTCTATTCTGGGGGCTTGGGGAGGGGATGAGTGGTTACGGGAATTAAACCATGCCTATGTACATGGGAGTATAAGAGAGGTACCACCTGCACTCTACTCCACTTGCCAATTGAAAGAATTTACCAGTCATAAGGTTATGAGGTTTAAATTAGGAAGTGTTCTCTTGATCGAACAGTTATAATCTATTAAAAATTCGATCAAATGGCTAGAGAGGTGCTCTTGTTTGTATATGTAGACAAAAGTCGCTCTTTTTTATACTCCGTAATATATAGATTAGGATAAATTTTAGTAATAGAGTCCCTCTAGTTTACATGAATTCTCACTTTCATCCCTCTAGTATCAATTGTGTCAATTTTAATTTTTTTTGTTTACATTCCGTCTCAATTTCATCCCTCCCGCCAGCAGCGTCAATAAAAAATCGAAAAGAAAGGGCAAATTTGATTTGCCTCACGAGGGACAAAATTGAGATTTTATGTAAACTAGAAAGACTATTTTTAAAATTAATTTTACATTTTACTTTCGTCTTTGCAATAAAAATAAATAACACCACATAATATATTTGGAACCTCAAATTTTTTATTGGTAGTCAAAATATGTTGAGAAAATTTTAAGTAATTCAAAAACCAACCCCTTAGACGAAAATTCATGTAGGATAAGAGCACTATTCGTACAGATATCATTGTGAAACAACGTCGTTTCTGAAAAATATCTGATCTACAGACAAAATATTCGTCCAAAGATGAAACTATCAACTCTCAAGAAGACGAAAACAAAACTCTTACAGATCAAACGAAAAGTCGTTGATCTGAATAGACGGACGAAAAACAAAATAAAGACAAAACTATAATATATATATATCGGGGCAGTTCCGCGGACAACCAATATATATATATATATATATATATATATATATATGTTTATAACTACTATCATGACATTCTCCTTTCACCGCCGTACTGAGTGTGAATAATGTGAAACCTTGGAAGGAGGGAAAGGGTAAAGAAAGATAATTTGTGGCAGCTATGATTTTGTAAGAGAGTGACTTCTCGATTTTTTCTTCCTCTTGGAATTATCGCAAAGAGTCGATGTGAGGTACACGCAGCGGCCTTTCGCAACATCCAAAGAAGTCGTGAACTTTGTAATTTCTTGGAAGTATAATGTTTGAGGCTTTTGAACGATATCAAGTTCCAAACCATACTTTAGGCAAATAAAACCATCAGATTTCCAAGTCTTCTTTAAAGAATTTTGATCCACTCATGGTCCCATGAGTTGGAAGACGTTGAATCTCTTGGCACGAGTACGGAGTACGAGACTCAGAGATTTCTTTAGTATGGAAATTAGGAAAACGAGTTGAATTTTTTTCACATCCTTAAAAAAAAATGGTGAAAATTGGCCATCATGTTTCCGGTCCTACTTCGGTGGTCAGAACGGTTCATCTTTTAGAATATGGTATTTTAATTATCCTCACAAAAGCTTAGTTCAATTGGATTTATGTAAGTGCTGGATAAAATCACCCAATTTCAGTTTAGAAGTATGACAATAGCTTGAACTGTTAATTGTGAGATTTAAACAAGCAGATACCGAAATTCGATTGCGTTGATTTTTATCGGAGTATTAAAATTTTCACGTTGTAAGAGATGAACTATTTCAATCATCGCAATAGGACCGGCAATGTGATGGATAATGTTCACTCAATTTTCAAGGTCGCTGAACAAAAGAGAGCGAAAGCTGAGCAAAAGGAAAAAAAATTAAGTGTTCCAATTTTCAATCGGATTGAACCGGTGGAAATATTTTAGTTTTCTGATCATTTTATACTAAATGGTCATAATTAAATTTTGACTTTAGGACTCTCGTTGATTTGCCCTAAGAAAGTCGTACAACCAAATATCTCTTAAGGCTAACTAACGAGAGCCCTAAAGCCAAAAATTAATTATAACCTTTAGGATAAAATGATCAGAGAAATAGTATCTTCGTACTGATTCAAACCGATTGAAAATTGGAACATTTAATTTTTCAACCTCTTTAGACAGTTTATATATTAAAAAATATGGTTAAAAAATTAAGTGCTCTAATTTTCATTTCGTTTGAACCGGTACGAAGATCCTATTTCTCTGATAATTTTATCCTAAAGGGTCATAATTAATTTTTGGCTCCAGGGCTCTTGTTAGTTAGCCCTAAGAGATATTTGGTTCTACGACTTTCTTAGGATTAATCAACGAGAGCCCTATAGTCAAAATTTAATTATGACCCTTTAGAATTAAATGATCAGAAAAATAAAATCTTCCTACCGATTCAAACGGATTGAAATTTGGAACACTTAATTTTTTTTGCTCAACTTTCCCCCAAACCAAGCCTTGCAGCTTTTTTTTTTGGGGCACTGTTTATGCCTTGCAGCCCCAAAACGACACTGTTTTGGGGCACTACAATCCTGTGCCCATGTGTTCCATACAACCCCATCCATCCACACTTAAAAACACATGAAATTATTAAAAAAAGACTTTAAAAAAATGAATTTTATTTGTTTTTACTTATTAAATTAGTTAATTTATTATTGAATTAAATTATTATTGCTTAATTATGAAAAAGTATTTAATTTTTACAATTTTATATTTATCGTAATGAATAATCTAACTTAACACTGCACAATGGCAAAAGAGTCATTTGACAGCTTTTTACATCATTCACCCTTCCTTATACCCCCAATTTATCCCTTATCTAAACCAAGTATTATTTAATTTTCATTTTCTAATACCTCATCCAAACCAATCACTATTTAATACTCCTACTATCTTGTGGGCCATCTTTTATTAACTAATAACCCCTACTATCTTATTTCCTATTAACTAATACCCCAATTCTTTTCCAGCATCCAAACGGACCCCAAAGGTTTACCCAGAATAATTTCCCCTCCTTCCAGAGGCGGCTCCACCATGGCTTGAACCGTGGGACGTTACTTCAGAAATGGAAATGCATTAAAATTTTGTAGTAGTGGAGTATTTTTTCCGTACAATTTGATATTTTCCATATTCACGGCACATCCGCATTTAAAGTAAATTCAAGTTTTACTTAATTTTGTGAGTAAGTAGAAAAATATAACTCAACAATACAAAATAAATCATATATACCAAACAAAGTTTTACACAAAAATAAATATTTCTACAAACTCCGTCCCATTTTGTTTGTCCATTATTACTTTTGTCTCTTTTATGTCTGTTGTCTATATCTTTCAATATAGATCTTGAAAAATATGCAATAGAGATATTATTTAATAGATTTCAATTCGTTCTGCAATATAAGGTTGTTGAAATCATGAAAAACTATTACTATATTGAAAGATATAAACAATATATAAAAAAGAGACATCATTTGATTTTATAGTATAAATTGTCAAAATTAAAAGTATGGTTGAGCTCTCCTTTTGCGCACATGATATCTAGTTTCAGGGCTTCGCTCTCTTTTGTTGGCTGGGTGAGCGAAGTCCTGAAACTAGACCGTTCTCATAATCTGCCTACTAATCAATCGGACCATGACATGATTTCTCTTCTGGCTTCAATCTGCTGGCACATTTGGAAGGGTAGAAATAAATTAATTTAAGTTCATTTTTTTAGAGAAGGCGCTATCTTTTTACAATGAAGTGAAAGCGGAACGTGAAGCACAGCCCATCCCTGTTAAAAAGGTTACCCCTACTCCAGCTCTTGCATGGTATCCTCCTCCACCTGGTGTTGTTAAATTGAATGTTGATGGTGCTGTTAACGGCCCATCTCTCTCTCTCTCTCTCTCTCTCAATTTGCCACCCCTAAATTCAATGCAATTGAATGCTATACGGCCTCATTGACTCACTTCCAAGCCGTCAGTGCTACTGCCGTGGATAATTTTCCAATCCCCCCTCTCCACTACTCATTTCTTCGATAACCCTCTCCCAATCTCCATTCTTATAATAAACAATTGAAACTCTCAAAATCCTTCCCAGGTGCTCTACGATGGCTAATTTGCCCCACGAAATGCCCAGAAAGGCTCTCTTTGTACACTCGATTTGCTTGCTCAGCCTCATCCCAATAATTGAAGGAGCTGACCCAACCTTCTTATCCATAGTCTGCCCGAACACAACCATTACTCGCGCCCCAGAGAACTTACTTGAAAATATCAACATCCTCCCCTCCCTTCTCTCCCCTAACTCCAAAGTATCCGACGGCTTATACAAATTCACCGTCGAATCCTCCAACTCCACTGTGTCCAACGGCTTCTACAGGCTCACCGCCAGCGGCAACTCCACCGTGCACAACACCATCTACGGCCTCGCCGTCTGCCGCGCCGACCTCTCCGCCGCCGCGTGTCAAGACTGCGTTGTTTACGCTGCCACAGATGTAGTCAAACGGTGCCCCGGGTCGAAGCATGTCACGATCTGGTACAGCGAGTGCATCCTGAGGTACTCCAACGTGTCCTTCTTCTCCACTTTGGACATTTCGTTCTCGTTAACTTTGAGAAAAACGCAGAAGGTGACGAATGCGACCAGTTTTAGGGAAGCTTTGAAAGAGGTATGCAAAATGTAAACTCTTTTTATTCAGACCTCGTTGGTTTGTTTCGTTTTTGTTGCCTTTATTTTTCAAATTTAACTCTTTTATAGTAAAAACTAAGGGTTCTAAATACTCCCTCGTATGATCCTCTTATGATTTAAATTGAATGCGAAATACTGTTCGATCGATCCTCGATCCCTGTTAAATTTCTTTCTAAATATACAAATAAATGTTTGATCGAATCATATTTCTAAAGAATATGATAGTAGTAATAAGATTTTCAATTGTGAGAGTCTACAGGATAACCAAGCCTAATAACTCAATCAATATCATACAAAAATAAGTTCATCATAAAAAAGAAATAAAAAACCTTTTAAGAGAATAACACCCACACATAGGTGGAAATTTTTTGACTCGTAATCTCCTAGTGACATGTAAGAGTTCTACCAACTGAGCGAGCCTCAGTTGGTTCAAAAGTAACTCTTTGATATTGTATGTTTTTTGTATATACGAATGGCATACAGGTGAATCCTAATAAAATAAAATAATACTCCCTCCATCCCCTTTTTAAAGTTCAGTATTTTATTTTGGGTTATTCTTTAATAAATCTCTATTTTGTAAAGTTAGTGGATAAAAGTTGGTACATTTTCCATTTTGTCCCTAAAAGTATATTCCATTTTGAAAAGTTAGTGACTAAAAGTGTAATGATGATGTCTCTATGGAGGGTAAGTTGGGAAAGTTGAGGTAAAAGTTGATATGAAATGTGTAATGATGATGTTTTCTTAATAAGTTGGAGTTATGAAGCGAGACACTTAAAAAAGGACGGAGGGAGTAATTAATATACACATCAAGCCTAAAAATAAAAAGTTTAATATACACATCGAGCTAAATAAATAGTAATTTCAATTATTCATATCGAACCTTGGTGACGAGAAGATTATTTAAGTTGCAAAAAATGATGCTGTAAATCTAGACCATTCATTTCCTTTCATGGATGCTTTTATGGACTGAATTTCATGTTTTGTACCAATCCTCTTTTATGTAGAGGATGTCAATCTTAAGAGCATCTCGGATTGACTATCCAATGTTCTATAGAAAAAATTTCATTTTAATGCTAGATGTGGGTCCATCCAAATCCAATTCAAGCCGTGCCTTGCGCTAGTTCTCCAATATAATATAAGTAGGTTTTATCCCCCAAAAAAAAAAACCAAAAATGAATAGAACAAGGGAGCGACTATTCGCAACTCTGTTTTTTCTCCCTTAGCCCCTTACTCCATACAGTCCTTTTAAAACAGAAAATTTTCTCCAGGTAACCCAATAAATATCCCTGATCTTCCAATTATACCCTTTCTCTAAAAAATTACACTTTAAACCCACTCACCCATCAAAACCCTAAACTCCCCACCCCTGGTCCCCCCACCCCATTTATGTCGGCAGACCACTCCCACGCCATTTCCGCCTCCCACCTCCTCCACCTCCATAGCCACCACCGCAGCACCGCCACTCCTGCCGCCGTCGCACCACCGCCTCTCTTCAAGGTGTTGTTCTCTCTCTCTCTGTTCTTCTTCTTCTTCTCTCTCTCTCTGTCTCTGTTCACCACCGCCACACCACCAAGTTTTGTTCTCTCTCTTGCATGAGTGTAGCTTCACTGTTGGTTTTGTTCTTCCCAGAAGACTATTATTTTTTCTTTTTGTCAGACAACATGTGTTTCTTTTGAGAAAGATATCGCGTTCGTTTCCTCATGATTTTTCTTGGGGTTTCTCTCTCATAGATTGGGTGAAACACGGGATGTTTCCTGCGAATTTCGATGGTTTATCCTACAATTAATTTCCTTTACCATAGTTTTACATCATCGTCTGGGGGATATTTCTTGCTGGGGCTTTTAATTTGCTCAGAATCGTCCCTACTTTTCGTCACGGGGGCCGTCTTGTGAAGGGGGGAATTTCATGCACATAAGTAAAAGCATACTGTGGTTAAATTGTTGAATCATTTTGTATGGCTGTTATCTTTTCTTTCTTTATATGTCCAATTTATTGCTTAAATGTCTAATGATTTAGTTTTTTATACACGAATTTTGTTTGGATTTAATAGATTTCTGCTTTAATTCATGTCTAACGTCATTGGGCAGGTGGTTTTATCTAGAGATAATATCTTTTTCACCCTTTTGAAGGAACAGTCATGCCGTGCATATTGATTTGTATCAGTTTAACAGAATAAAATTGACATTTTTGAAAACTGATGTTTCATTGTTAAAAACAGAAATCCGGTTCCTTTTTCCTTCAAGGTTGAATGAGTATGTAATCTCTCTTGCTCCCTCTCTGCCCGTGAAACTTGATGAAATATGGAATGAAGTAGAACAGATGTATATTTCATTGGTATCACCTGAGTTGTACAATTCTTGACGTGAAGGATCTCAATCGCTCCTATGAGAAAGTAATGTAAAATCGATGACGCTTGAGCTCTCAAACTCAAATATCAAAATCTCTTTATTAGACCTAAACATCAGCTATTCTTATTGAATAATCATATCAAACTCGTTCATTAGAAGTCCTTTTTTTTTCCTTTTCCAAATGGAGCTCAAAGAGAGTTGCATATTTAAATGTGGTTGCTTGTGACAGCTCTTAATGAAGCTTTAACTGCGGAGGTTCAAAGATTGAAGATTGCTACTGCGGAGATGAATGGGGATCCAACCAAGTTCCAGTAGCTTTCTATCAGCCCCCAAATGTTCCAGCGACACCAGCAGCAGCAACAGACTCAACAGCAGCAGCAGCAGAATGGCAACAAAACCCAAAAGCAAGACCAGTTGTAGGCTCTGCGAAGATAGAGCTGGGGTGGAAAAGTTGTATGCTTCTCGATTTAGTTCGTCGCCTATTGTCCTTATTATAAGTAGAAGTAATGCATTCGTTCATTGGTTTTGTATTTCAAAAGACTGAAAACGAAGGTGTGGTAGTTGCAGGTTAAACCTCGTTCTGCATATCCTTCCCCAAGTCTATTTAGGTATAGACAAGAAACCTTTATATCTGTAGCCCTATAAATTTGGATTTAAAGTTTCATTTTGAAATGTTTTGTTGCCACAATTGGAGAGCTAAACTTCAACTCTTCTCGTTGTTTCATCTGAGTAAAGTACTAGTATTTCATTATTGTCTGGTGTGTTATACTGCTTAGTTCTCTAGTTCTTTTGCTGGTGCCAATTGTGGTTAGGTGTCCCAGAACCAGTTTGGTTAGGTTTTGGTAGATCTCCTTTTTGAAAGGATCCCGAACGCGTTCAGCTCTCTTAGGTTTACGTTTACCCTGCTGCAATCTATGTGATTGGGCACCCCGTTCGTTCCTTCGACAAGCTCGTATGCAACTGGGTGAAACCCGTATGTCTTGTTTCGTCAAATTCACTAGATCCATGTTACTATGACGTATCTGCAAATGGCTGTAGGATTTGAACGTCAAGTCTTGTTTCTTGGTACGCAGCCTTACAGACTCGATCGTTTCATCAAATTCGCTAGTGGAAAGCCGACAAATCTGGTGAGGATTCAGAATTAAAGAGAAGAAAGAAAATAACAAGATAGCTATTCAAATGCTGAAGGCTGGGACACAAACTTCATTACCAGAAAAAGTACCTAAACGGTAAACCGAGCAAGATAAGCAATGGAAAATGCCAACCTCAGCCCAGTGAGCAATGGTTAATGTACAAAAAGTTCATTGATATATGTGAAAGATGTATAACAAAAAGCGAGCAAGATAAGCAATGGTTAATGTATAACACTTCGGTAAACAACTGCCGAACCACTATATACAAAAATATATATACATTTCGGTAAATAGCTATTGAAACAATAATTATATTTCGGTAACTACACGTCGAAAATATGTTCAAACTTCGGTAAACAACTGTCGAACTAGATATAGGGAAAATCATACATACATTTCGGTAAATAGCTGTTGAAAACAAGATTATATTTCGGTAACTACACATCGAAAATATTTTCAAATTTCGGTAAACAACTGCCGAACCACTATTTTCGGTAAATAGCTGTTAAAACAATAATTATATTTCGGTAACTACACGTCGAAAATATGTTCAAACTTCGGTAAACAACTGCCGAACCACTATATACAAAAATCATATATACATTTCGGTAAATAGCTGTTGAAACAATAATTATATTTCGGTAACTACACGTCGAAAATATGTTCAAATTTTGGTAAACAATTGTCGAACTATCTATATATAGGGAAAATCATACATACATTTTAGTAAATAGCTGTTGAAAACAAGATTATATTTCGGTAATTGGATACTGAAAATGTATCTAAATTTCGATAACTAACTGTCGAGTATGGTAATATTTTACAGTGGTTAGCTACCGAAATTACAGTGGTTATTTTGTTCGAACCAGAAACATGAAAACCCTCGAAAAACTGGGTTTTGTAAACCCAGATGCCACAACAACAAAGCAGAGGCCATTGTAAACGGAAAAACATACAATGTCCATCAAAGTATCTTTCTTCTCCTCTGCCATCATATGGTTTCCAATAGAATTTGATTCAATTTCAAAATTCAAACCTACAAGTGGGTCAAAAAATGAATCAATGGAAGGACTTGAACCTTTCATTGATACAATATTTGGCCCTTGCTCCTCCTCCATTGGAAAATTTGAGAGAGAGAAGAAAAGAAAATGATGATTTCGAGAGAGGAGAAGAGAAGAGAAGAGAAGAAGATGAACAGTAGAAGCCAAGAACAGGTCTGTGATTTTTTTCCTTTTACAAAACGTGAATGATGATTTTGAGGGGGAAGTGGATAATTTAGGGGTTTAAGTCAGGGGGAAGTGGATAATTTAGGGGTTTTGGTCATAAGGGCATATAGGTCATTTCACGTATAAGTATAAGGGTAAGTAGGTCACTTTACATTAGGGGGTCATATTGTAATTAGTTGGCAATTTTTAAAGGGCTAAGGGAGAAAAAACGAGGCTGCGAATAGTCGCCCCCTAGAACAATGAAAATTTTCGGTGAATTTGCAGTTACACCAATTGTACTTTGAGCAATTATAACTTACACACCTTCACTTTATGTTTAATTAGTTTACACCCCCTGTGCTATTAGGTGAAGTGGGGCCATTTCTTGAAGATATACTCCCTCAGCTGTCCCCTTCTTTTGTCCCTTTTGAGAGTCCGTGCCACTTTTCAATTGATTATATCTTGTAATCTATAATGTTTTAGGTGATTATAAAAATATCGTTTAAAAGAGCTCATTGAAATCTATCGAACAAGATCCATATTGCATATAATCGGTATTACTAATTAAAAGTTATAATTAGTAGTTTTTTAGCCGGTTAGGATAGGACGAGGAACAATATAACGGGACGGAGGGAGTAATTGACAGAAAAGCGAATGATGCACCATTGGTGACAGTTTTTCTTCCAAAACACTTGTTAAAAGGACTATGTTGACCTTACAACCCATGTACAGTGGATGTACCCACAACCTTTGGCATGAAACAGGGCAAACCATTCAGGTTGCATAAGAACAACCAAATCCTCTAGAAATAATCAAAGCAAAATGGTTTTATCTAGTGGGAAAAAAGTAAAATCGCTCAAAAGTAAAAAATAAAAATAAAAAAATTGGAGAAATGCTATCTTTTCACTTGTCACATGCAATTTGACCATCGAGATTGTATGTATTGAAAATCTCCTCTATATATCTACTCTTTGCCAAGCTTGAATCAAATCTATTCATACTTTCTTTGGGTGTGAAATTCTAGTTATTTTTTGTTTTTGTTTTTCCTACTTCTACTTTAACTTTTGGCACCCATGGTCCGCTACTAACTATACTCTTCCGATCATCAATGATGACCCGAAAGAGCCCTCAAAATCGTCGGGAGGATTTATCCCCAATTACCTCTACCTCTATTCAAAAATCAATACACGCAAATAAATACTGAACTTGCGTGCAACATACGGCTCGAATAATCACCGCACATAAATAAATACTGAACTCGCGAGCAAATATATCAACCCCTCCAACAAATTCAACTATCGAAAACTATCAAAGAAATATGAATGTGTAAGCACAACTTTTTAATAAACTCCATTTGCTGGAAAATACAACTAACTAACAACCACTTATTAGTAGCACCCGTGTACAACATGGTATCAAATAACACAATTGTGAAAGTAATTTTCTGATATTGAATAAGAACCACAATAGTGGTATAAATACAACATTCCTACTAGAGGATTCTATGGAGGATTTACATGTAATGAGGCCACTAATCAAGCCTAATATTACACCCCTTAATTACAGTCAAATATACACCATAAACACATGTTCTATATCAGTGGAATCACATGTGCTATATCAGTGGAATCACTAATACAGATATTAGTGAATATTCACTAATTCTTTCTTTCTTAACATTAGTGAATATTCACTAACTCTTTAACTCCCCTAATATCATAACAGTTGACTCACGCCAACACCGCCCCTCAAGTTGGTGCGTAGATATCACACATGCCCAACTTGCCAAGTGAGTTAAGGAATACTCTGCTAGCTACTGCCTTGGTAAGCACATCTGCTAGTTGGTCTTCAGACTTCACAAATGGAAAACTAATAATTCCAGCTTCAAGCTTCTCTTTGATAAAATGTCTATCAATCTCCACATGCTTAGTCCGATCATGTTGGACAGGGTTATGAGCAATGGCAATGGCTGACTGGTTATCACAATGTAGATTCATTTCCCCTTTTGGTTTAAACCCCAATTCAGTCAATAAGTTTCTCAACCAGAGCAATTCACATACTCCAAATGCCATACCCCTATATTCAGCTTCAGCACTCGACCTTGCTACTACGGGTTGCTTCTTACTTCTCCAAGTCACAAGATTACCACCTACAAAGGTGAAGTATCCTGAGGTAGACCTTCTGTTGTCAGCTGAACCTGCCCAGTCAGCATCAGTATAGCCTTCAACCTTCAGGTGACCATGATTAGAGAACAATAGACCTTTACCTGGAGCATACTTCAAATACTTCAATATGTGATCTACAGTATCCATGTGAGGTTTACATGGGTCATGCATGAATTGACTCACCACACTCACTGCATATGCAATATCTGGTCTGGTATGAGATAGATAAATCAGCTTCCCCACAAGTCTTTGGTATCTCCCTTTATCAGTAAGAGAGGCACTCAAACATTCAAATAACTTATGGTTTTGCTCAATAGGAGTGTCCACTGACTTACATCCAAGCATCCCTGTCTCAGATAATAAATCAATGACATATTTTCTTTGGGAAAAGAAAATTCCATGTTTTGATCGAGCTACCTCAATCCCAAGAAAATACTTTAGGTCTCCGAGTTGTTTCATCTCAAACTCGGAAGATAAATACAGTTGTAACCTAGAAATCTCCTCATGATCATCACCGGTCACCACCATATCATCCACATATATAAGCAAAGCAGTAATTTTACCTCTTTTGTGCTTCAAGAACAGAGTATAATCTGAGTTACTTTGTTTGTAACCAAAAATTTTCATAGACTTAGTGAACCTACCAAACCAAGCCCTTGGAGATTGCTTCAGCCCATACAATGCCTTTTTTAGTTTACACACCATTTTTGTCTCTGAGTATTCTGGTATACCGGGAGGAGGATCCATATATACTTCTTCAGCTAGATCTCCATGCAAAAAATCATTTTTGACATCAAACTAGAGGAGTGGCCAATTCCAATTAGCTACTAATGATAGAAGTACTCTCACAGTATTAAGTTTAGCAACTGGAGCAAATGTTTCTTGATAATCCTCACCATAAGACTGTGTATATCCTTTTGCAACTAGCCGAGCTTTGAATCTCTCAATACTTCCATCTGCGTTGTGTTTAATTGCGAACACCCATCTACACCCCACTGTCTTCTTTCCCTTTGGTAGATGAACAAGTTCCCAAGTAGCATTCTTTTCCAATGCTGCCATCTCTTCTGCCATAGATTTGGTCCATCTAGAATCTGCCAAAGCTTCCTGCAATTTACTAGGAATAGACACGAGGATAATTGAAGTACATACGATGCATATGACTTGGACAACCTATGGGAGGATACATGATTGTTTATGGAATACTTAATTTTAGCTTTGGTATCTGGGACATATCTAGATGGTGGTTGACCACGATTAGACCGGGGTGGAAGATGATATCGAGATGTTTCAGAATTAAGATCAGTTGTATCTACTAAATCATGGATATTAGAATCAACAAGAATATGGACAATTGATACCTCTAAAGAGTCATCTGGAGAAGATTGGGTTAGTGGTTCTGTTGTAGAAGTAGGAGATAATGTACTATCATGGACCGGATCTTCATAATCAACTGAGTCAGCTGGGTTTTCATTGGAGGGTGACGGGCTTTCACAGTCAATGGAAGATGTATCAGGGATTTGAAACATTTCAAAGAACCCCATATCATCACGATTCTGTACTTCTTCCCTAGTCTCCACCTGAAGTGAAGAATCAGTGATCCTGTTTGAGTAGTACGGTGTTTGTTCATGGAATATGACATCCATGGAAACATAAAACTTCTTGGTAGGGGGATGGTAACACTTGTAGCCCTTCTGAGAAGATCCATAGCCAACAAAGACACATTTTATTGCTCGTGGATCAAGCTTGGTTCGTTGATAGGTGTGTAAATGTACATACACCACACAACCAAAAATATGAGGCTCCAACTGAACAACGGAATGAAGCGTGCACTAATCGGATAACACATACAAAGGCCTCCGAAAATGTAGAACACTAGAAGGTGTTCTATTTATTAAGTAGACAACAGAACTCAAGGCTTCACCCCACAAGTGGGAGGGAACATGATCGCCAAGTAACAGAGATCGAGCGACTTCCAAAAGGTGGCGATTTTTGCGTTCTGCAACTCCATTCTGTTGAGGAGTATTAGTACAAGATGTCTGATGAAGGTTACCAACTGAAGTCATAAATTCAGTCAATTCCCTTTTAACATATTCACCCCCATTGTCGGAACGAAGAACTTTAATAGACACACCAAATTGGGTAAGTATCATCTGATGGAAGGAGCGAAACACAGCACATACATCACTCTTTCGCCTCATTAAATAAATCCATGTTATTCTGGTACAATCATCGATAAATGTAATGAACCACTTCATCCCATTATGTGTAGAAAGAGGAGCTGGACCCCAAACATCAGAATGAACTAAGGCAAAAGGAGCTTCAGCTTTATTATCATGTGAATAAAAAATAGTACGATGGCTTTTCTCCATTACACAAGTTTCACAAGCAAACTCTAAAAGATGACAACCATTAAACAAAGATGGAAACAATCGCCTTAGATAACCAAATGAGGGATGACCTAGTCGTCTATGCCACATCCAAATCTTTCTCTTATTTTTCAACATGGTGTCACCCATAGCATGAACCAGTGCGCCGCCATCTGATCGTTGTAATCCATCATCCAGATAGTACAAACCTCCTCTCTCTTTACCACTGCCAATCCTCTCATTGGTATGGATGTTCTGAAAAACACAGTGAGTAGGAAAAAAAGTGGCGACACAATTATGAGACTTGGTTAACTGACTAATAGACATAAGGTTACAGTTTAGTGATGGGACAAATAAAGTATCAGTTAAAGATAAAGAAGGTGACAAAGACACAGTACCAATGCCGACAACTGGAGAAGAGACACCATTGGCATTAGTGATGACTGATTTTGAACAGCTAGAGGATAAATTATTGAATACGTAGCGATCACAAGTCATATTATCAGTAACACCCGAGTCATTTATCCAAGCACTATTTCCAGTAAATAAAGGAAGACTCTGAGTAGAATTAGATATACCTGACTTGGCAACGAATCCGGAAGTAGTGGCTAAGTTGCTCTTGGAAGTCGAACTTTCAACCTTGGGGTTAGGAGCCACTGGAGATGATGTCTTACCCTCGGATGCCATTCAGGGTAACCATGTAACTTGAAGCAGGTCTCTATAAAATGATTATCACCATTACAATGAGTACACTTACGAACGCCCTTTTTTAAGTCACGTGAGACAGATTTTCGAACAGACATAACAACCCCACCATCACTTGGTGTTATATTGAGCATAGCATCTTGGCGATTTACCTCAGCGCAAACAATGGCATAAGCAGCCTGCAGATTTGGTAGAGTTGCAGTAGCAAGAATCTGACCACGAACCCCATCCAAATGAGAATCGAGACCAACCAGAAAAATATATAACCGTTGGGAGGTAACCATTGTAGTATATCGCTCAATATCTCGGGTACATTCCATGGTACAAGGCTCAATAGCATCAAACTCCTGCCATAATTTTTGTAGTTTTCCAAAAAAAAGAAATAACAGAACCTCCATTTTGGCGAATAGAGATTACCTCACAGTGTAACTGATAGGCTTTTGATGCATCTTGGCTGATCGAATATGTCTATTTAACCGCCTCCCATATTTCCTTTGCTGTAGTCAATCGAAGAAAGAGAGATCGGATGTCCTTTGCCATTGCATCAAAAAGCCAAGATTTGACCAAGCAGTTTTCATCCTCCTATGCTTCATATTCCTCCGACTGAACGTTCTTTGGAGCAGCCTTAGTACTTGAAATAAAACCCCAACGTTTTCTCCCACGGATCTTATTTTGAGCGTTCAAAGACCACTCAACATAATTGGTACCATCAAGTGGTTCCGGAGTGATTCGAGAAGAAGTTTCCTGTATAAGGAACCCAGCCGATATAGTAGTAGATTCGTTCTTTTTTAGAGAATCACCACTTGCATCAGTCATAGTGGTAAAGACACTAAAAAAAACTTCGCAGTGGAATGGTATGAACAGAAAAGAAACAAATGTGAATACAGGACCAAACTTCAATCCCTAGGGTGAAGAAGAGGAGATTGAAGCAGGCTCTGATACCATATCAAATAACACAATTGTGAAAGTAATTTTCTGATATTAAATAAGAACCACAATAGTGGTATAAATACAACATTCCTACAAGAGGATTCTACGGAGGATTTACATGTAATGAGGCCACTAATCAAGCCTAATATTACACCCCTTAATTACAGTCAAATATACACCATAAACACTTGTGCTATATCAGTGGAATCATGTGCTATATCAGTGATTCCACTGATACAGATATTATTGAATATTCACTACTCTTTCTTAACATTAGTGAATATTCACTAACTCTTTAACTCCCCTGATACTCACGCCAACACATGGTCTGTCCAATAGCGAAAAAACTAATCTGTTTGGAACCTAGGGAAAGGAAAAGAAAAGAAAAGATAAGGGAAGGAAAATGAGAGGAAAATAAGAGGGAAAATTTACTATTCACTACACTTGAAATCTTTATTTTCTTCTCTCTTTCTCTTCTAACCAAACAATAGGAAGGAAAATTCTTTGATGTTCCTTTCTTTTCCAAACAGAGCCTAAAAGAGAAAATAGAGAAAACCAACAATATATACTCTCTCGATTATAACCTTCCCTAACAAATAACTGAGAATGTTCTACACTTATCACAGATGGAGGTAGAGGAGGGAATGCTACCACAATTTTAGTTGCAAAATTAGACCTTGTAAATGTTGGTGACAAAAGAGAATTAGCCAAACCTATTGCAGACATTAAAACATAAGTACTTGAATTGAGAAAAGGCCACATAGCAATTTTAAAAAACAGAACTATAAGCATGGATTGTGGTGATATACAATGCAAACCATATGAACTAATAAAGGCAGGATACCAAAAAAAAAAAAGGCACCCAAATGTCTCATGTTTTCCAATCCTCCAAAACTCAATAACGTCCTTTTTCTCAACTCAAAACAAACCCAATTTAAGTTTGAAGTTCACATACAGTAAAGGAAACATAGAACCCAATAACCTTTGCCCAACTTAAAACAAACCCAAATTAAGTTTGAAGTTTCCAAACAGTATAGAAAACATAGTTTTGCAAGGTGGGAACGATTTCAATTCCAACCGGCTGTAAAATTTTCGATCACTATCTCTGCTTCCCATATTGTCCACCATGCCAATGAACGAAATTAATGATACAAACAAAATTCACAAAGGCGGGGTACAAAATTAATGGTTCATACATTTCAACGAACGTTTGGACTACTTAAAAAAGACATGTTAGAAATTATCTCACAACTTTAAAAAAGCAAATGATGACGAATCTGGTAAACCAAATATGAACATAGTCAAAACTAACCATTGATGAGTAGAATAGAAGGATTTCTTATCACATTAGCCTAATTTTAACTGAAGTGCCTAAGCTGCAACTCAGCTTTTTTCACCTTTCTAATTTAACTCAGCTTTTTCACTAAGTGGCCATTTCATTCTGCGTTTAAGTGTTTTTTAGCACCTCGTAATAATGCTTCAGTCCAATTAGCTTAGAAAATTATGTGGTTGATGAAGATTGAAGAACAATACGTATACCACCATAGCTCAAGACACAAATTAAAGTATAAGACCACATTTTATCGAACACTTAGCAGGCAATTGAAGTACGTGTTCCCAAACGGCGAAAAACTTAGTAACTTATCTTAGGGAGTAAGGACACAGAAATCCAACTTATTGTAGGGAGTAAGTACATAATCCTTTTGCTTTCAATAAAAAAATTCAATCAACATTATGCCAATGGAAAGCTAGATCACAGTCCTCCTTAGTGACTATTCCACATGCCCATTACACTTTTAATTACAAACCTCAGTACAGATACTCTACGTAGGGATACTTGAACTTGAAAGAGAGAAAAAGCAACAAATCAGTTCACATAAGCACCAATTTCATTATAAGCAGTGTTTCGGTTTCAAGGGATCCACTAACTTGGAATTTTGAAATCAAGGACTTTAAATAAGCCAAGAGGTAGCAAAACTCTATATTTTCCTGGACACCCGTTACATTGCATTTTCGACAAACACCTAATAGGAGGTACCTGTGCAGCACATTTGATCCATCCAAATATGCAATCGACAGCTCAGATTGTAAGGTACCGAACGGATTTCAAGAAAAGGAAAAGAGTGTTTCAATCCGAGCCGTTGGTTGCATTGTTTGGACGGCTCGGATGTGCTGCACGGGTACCACGTGGTACCCGATTTGCAACAAAAATTTCTCCCAAGCATAGTAACTCTAGAAACCAAAGAACATGAATGATGAAACACCAATCGTTTCTAAACTTTCTTCAGCAATGACATATAGAAACAATTCAAAATTTATCACTGACCATTCAAGTTCTCCCTCTTGAAATTGAAACAGGAACGAAATTATAGATCCCCATTCAAACATCTAATTTGAGAGAGAGAGAGAGAGAGTGTGAGTGTGTGTGTGTGTGTGTGATGCGTTATAAACAATGTTTTCAAATCGGTATACGTATAGTGTATCGTTTATTTCATTTCATGTATCGTATCGGGATACGTATCGTATATCGTAAGATACATTAACAAAAACAAATATAATATAAAATAATATTTATATTTAATTATAATCTAAAAATCTGTTGGATATATGAAAATAAGTGTTTAATGTATGAAAAGTAGGCTTTTAAGATGGAAAATTTCAAGTCTCCCAAGTAGGGTCTATCGTAATGAGGCTTTCATGTGCCTGAGTCATACAATACATGATCGAAATATGTTCTTTCTTCTATTCGAACTTCGAATTTTGGTTTCTCTAAATGGTTTGGATACCTTCATAATTAGATCAAACGATTTAAGAATGCGTTTGTGTTCCAATTCTTAAAATATGGTATGATTTCTTCTCAACAAGAAATCGTAAGATACATTTCGAATCGGGATACACTATTATATCGTAAGATACGTCATCGTATCGTAGGATTTCTATACAAAAAGGATACGGGGTGGGATATGTATCATTTTTGGAAGGAGACGATACGAATCGTAGGATATGCATCCTGTATCGTAAGATTTTAACAACCATGGTTATAAAACCTACAACAATGACAAATTTCATTTAAAGAATCAAACCAAAATTACTTTATCAGTCACCACAATTTCAGTTACCGTAATCTCTAATGAAACCAACACAACTCAAAATAGAACCATGCAATCACCATAAGAAAATGTTGAACTTATTAGATCAAAACTTACTTTGGGGTAATTTAGAAGTAAATCAAACCTCCTCTAATTACTACAAAAGCACCCAAAAAATTACGGTTAGTAGGAATCAAACAAGAAATTATTAAGAAGTAAAGATATCATGAAAAGAAAAAACCTAATTGAGGAATCAAACATGAAATCATTAAAAGGTGGAGAAATCGAATGGTCAAACCCATTGAGGTGACAACGTCGAGGGAGGAAGGACTTGTGGCTGTTGTTGCCGAAGATGGTGTTTTGCGATGGTGTACGATGGTGATGGTGATCGGAGGTTTGTAGTGATGGCGAGTGAGGAGCGGCATTTGAACTTTGAATGATGTGGTTTGAATCGGTTATCTAGAATAGGAGTAGTTTCCATGGTTGAACAGAGAGAGAGAGAGAAACATGGGATGAGTTGTGGCCTTGTGGGTTCGTGGGATGTGGGAGAGAGAGAGAGAGAGCACTGCGGGATTAACGCGTGAGGGTGAGGGTGAGGGAGGCAGCCCTACTACATGTAGATCTCAGCCATCAAAAAATATGTACCGATCCTATAGTCTAAAATATACGGATTTAAAAACATCTCTCTCATATTATATAGATGAAAACCCTACTTGTTAGATTAAAACCTAAGCCCTCATTTTATTCACGGATTAACTGCCTGGGATAGGACTAAATGTATCTAATCCTAAGTTATCTCACATTTGATTTTCGAAATGACTGTCGGGATTATTAATCCCAGTATTAATTTTATTCCTATATGGGGGTATTGTATTATCCCGGGGGAGGTGGATTAAACGTAGGATTAACAAAAAATGGATTGTTTTCTAAAATATTTTGATGATACTGGGATTGATTTTAAAAAGTATTTTAAGAATTATTTTTTTAATACTCCTATTAATTTCAGAAAATTTTTTACGAAAACATTTTAAAATTTTTTCCCCAAATTTTCTTATTTTTCAAAAATGTTTTTAAAAACTATATTTGTTAAAAAATACAAAAAAAAATGTTTTGTAAAACTTTCTCTTCTCAAAGAATGATTTCAAAAACTAATTTGTTTGGAAAATGTTTTCAAAAAACCTTTTTTCCAAAAAAATTGACTAGTTTTTTTTTCAAATTTTTTTAAGAAAATTGTTTTTTCAAAAATTAGTTCAAAAAAAACACTTTTCCCAAATTGTTTTGTAATAAAAAAAAATTCCCGAAAATTTGTTCTGTAAAAACTGTTTCTTTTTCAATACATTTCTTTTTAAAAAAATACTATTCCTTATCCCATACGTAATTCCACGGGAATCAAACGTGGGATTGGGTAAAGTTAGGGATGAAATTAATTCAGGACAAATAGTCTAGGAACTATTAATCACTGGACTGTTAATCCCAATTTTTTTTTTCAAATCGCGAATTAAACAAGGTCTAAAAGAATAAAACCCAACTTTTTGGGTTAGAACATAAGGACAATCCAAGATTAGCGGAGTTTGTATCAAAATTTAAATCGGATTTGTGCCTTGTAGTGGTATATCAAAAACGTTCGGGATTTTTAACTTTATAGCCCCTTCAAAATCTTGATAATTTGTTTCAATCCCTTCAAATTCAAAATCTGAAGCTTTTCTTGGTCTGCCACCAGCTTCGGTCGATTATGAGGGGCCTTAACGGATTAACCTCTTGTCTTTCTGGTAATTTAGTTTGGTTTCTGTCAATGCTTATGCGGTATACCACGAAAATGATTTTTATTCTCATATCTAGTTCTAACTTTTGGCAAACCACTTCTAACTATTAGTATATGAATTACACTTGAAAAGGTACTGAACGACATTTCCGCTCGAGCTTCAAGTAATGAATCAGGTAGGAGATTTGCGGCTGGCGAACTCAATTACTCAGCGCTTCAACCCGTGTACGGACTAGCACAATGCATACCGGATTTGTCGGTTGCTGATTGCAATACATGCCTTCGGACTTGTATGTCAATATTTCCGAGTTGCTGTGATGGAAATCTAGGAGCGCAAGTTCATTTTCCAAGCTGCTTTGTCCGATATGAGACGTACCCGTTTTACGATGTCAGCGTTGGTGCTGCTCCACCACCACCTTCGCCAGCCCTACTTCCACCGCCACCTTCGCCAGCCCTACCTCCACCGCCTAGTACTACTACTACAAGCAGCCCTGGTAACACTTCCTATCGTAAAAAGCATGGATTTTGGATTTTAATTTTGAAGTTTCACTTGTAGAATTGTCCAGTAACCTTAGCAATAATCAGTTATTCCTTTTGTTCCGTATTCTTGGGTCATCTTTTGTTTGGATGTCCCCAAACTTTTATACTCCCTCCGTCCCTTTTTAAGTGTCGCGTATTTTATTTTGAGTTGTTCCTAAATAATTGTTCTTCTGTAAAGTTAGTGAGTAAAAGTTGGTATATTTTGCCCATAAAAGTGGATTTCCTTTTGAAAATTCGATGAGTAAAAGTGTAACGAGTATAAGTATGGAAAGTAATATTTTGGAGGTACAATTATCTTAACTCCTAAAACTGTGTGAAAGTCAAATTGGAATACTGAAAAAGAAACGGAGGGAGTAAATTTCTTTGACTCTACTCCCTTGAAGGACCAAGAATGTGATACCAAAGGCGTATAGAAATTATAGTTCTCAAAATGTGAGCGATCGTGGTGGCAAAACAACTTACTATACCACTTGAACCAGATTGTTTGAAGCCTTATTGAGCACTACGTATAGTTTGTTGATGAAATAATTTTCCTATTGCAGGAAAAGGGGGAGTCTTATCGCAAGTAATCATTTTCGTTGTCGTTCCAATTGGGGTCTCTATTCTGCTTTTCGTAGTAGGATTCTGTTTCGTGACTAGGAGGGCAAAGAAGAAGTGTACTAATGGTAAGACAAAGAAAACTTTCAACATTAATTTCACCAAACTCGTTCGGCTAAATAAGCCAAGTGGCTTATTTTTTTGTCCTTATTCAAATTTTTTTCGTATTTGTTATTTTTGCGTCAATTTTTTGGGGATTATTGCATCTTCATAACGAGAGGAATCTAAAAAGTAAAAAATTATGATCAAAATCCAATTTTTTTTAATAAAGACAAAAAAAAATTGGATTATTGGCTTATTTTTGTCTTTTTTCAAAAAAATTAGGTTTCGATCGAAATTTTTTACTTTTTAGATTCCTCTTGTCATGGAGATGCAATAATCCCCAAAAAATTGACGCAAAACTAACAAATACGAAAAAAAAATTTGAATAAGGACAAAAAAATAAGCCGTTTGGCTTATTTAGCCGAACGGGTAAAATTCTTTTCTTTTATTGACCATTTATTCTTGTTGACTTTTGATTTGTCCAGGTGGGGATGACATCTCAACAGTGCAGTCCTTGCAATATGATTTCGGTACAATTCAAGCGGCCACAAACAACTTCTCAGATGATAAAAAAATCGGTGAAGGTGGATTTGGTCCAGTCTACAAGGTACTTTTACTTTTTCTCTATTATCATTCTAAATTTACAGAATTTGTCCAAATTTAGATCTAAAAGTTTCACGAGATTTTTCGTATTCTCAGGGTTTACTTCCAGACGGGCAAGAGGTAGCTGTGAAGAAGCTATCTCGAAGCTCAGGGCAAGGTGCACTACAATTCAAGAATGAGGTGTTATTGGTAGCCAAGCTTCAACATAGAAACGTAGTGAGGCTATTGGGATTTTGCTTGGAAGGAGAAGAAAAGATACTCATTTATGAGTTTGTGCCCAACAAGAGCCTCGATTACTTTTTATTCGGTTTGGCAATCTAAACAACTCTTTGTTATTATTGCTTGCTACTACTACTACGTACTTTTCATTGCAATGAATGTTAAATTCGGAATAAGGAATTACCTCTCAAACACACATGCGTTGTGGAATGGTACAACAGTAGGATCGTGTGTTCAGAAGCATTTCACATCCATGCTCTTAGAGATGAGAGACCACTTTAACATAGTGAGGCTACTCGGATTTTGCTTGAAAGCAGAAGAAAAGTTACTCATTAATTTATGAGTTTGTGCCCAACAAGAACCTCGTTTTCTTTTTATTCGATTTGGCAATCTAAACATAACTCTTTGTATATATTGCTTGTTACTAATTATTTTGAACTCCATGCCATGGATGTTATGTCACATAATCCAATTAAGGTATTACCTCTCAAACACACAAGTATGTAGAGCTCATGAATGAATGGCACGCAATATGAATCTAGTGTTGAGGAGCATTTCATATGCATGCTCATAGATGAGACCATTTTAATGTGTTCTTTTTGCTTGTGTCTCAATTTCGAGAAATGGAATTACAGTATACACATTGGTCCGAAGTTTAGTTCATTATTTCTAACTTGAACTTGCATTTGGATTGATCAATACACAGATCAGCAAGAACAGATTCTGGATTGGTCAAGACGTTACAAGATTATTGGAGGTATAGCTCAAGGGATGTTGTACCTTCATGAGGATTCCCAACTTACGATTATCCACTGTGATCTCAAAGCGAGCAATATTCTATTAGATGGAGATATGAAGATAAAAATTTCAGATTTTGGAATGGCCCAGATTTTGAGAGTAGATCAAACTCAAGGAAATGCAAGTGAAATCGTTGGAACATTGTAAGTTGTGTTCACATACCCATGTTAGGTTTTTCCATACCTTCGATTAACAGGCAGTACTTTATGCAATTTCAATTTACGTATTCAACACAAGTACACAACTCTTCCAAAAAAAACAAAAAATTTAATCCTTGGGCTTCCTAAATAATGACAACTTTTGGGCTTTTTTTCCAACTAGATTTTGGTGCACTGCGTCCTCGATTGGTTTCTGTCATTTGACAGATTTCTTATTTGTCTTGTCTTCTATTCTATTGATAAAGTACCGGTTATTCCGGAATTGCAGTGGTTATATGTCTCCAGAGTATGCAATGCATGGGCAATTCTCTACCTTGTCTGATGTATTTAGCTTCGGTGTCTTAATTTTGGAGATCATCACTGGCATGAAGAATAATAGCTTTCGCCAATCAGACATTACCCCAGACCTTCTGAGCTACGTAAGTGATCAACCTTACTACTCCCTAATTATGTACACTATTCTTTTTCTGTCTATCTGTTTAAGTGATGTATAGGGAGTTCTTGCAGGCTTGGAAGTTCTGGAATGATGGGGCACCGTTGCATTTGATGGATCCAATGCAGAAAGCTCCTTATTCAAAAGATGAAGTCATTAAATGCATCCATATCGCCTTATTATGTGTTCAAGACGATCCACGTGCTAGGCCCTCCATGGCAACTGTAGTTGCGATGCTTGATGGCTATTTTTCTACTCTGTCCCTTCCTCAACAGCCTGCATTCCATGGTTGGAGTAGAACAGGCTTAGAGTTGGACAGGTCTAGGAGCAACCCATTTGAGTGGTCTGTGAATGAAGTATCAATTAGTGAGCTAGAACCTAGGTGATTTGAATACACACTGTGCTAATATAAAGATTATGTACGTCAAGGGAGAACAAGAGATAGATAAGCAACAGTTTCTCGTGATCTTTAAGTGAAAAGGCCAAGATGAGTATGGATTCAGGGCCTCATTTTTTCTTGAATGATGAGGAGCATTTATTATATGCATTGTCATTGTTCTTGGGAATAATTGTTCAGCTGTCTAAAAAAAGCATGTAGTTTTATGGGCCCTTTTGGTTAAGTTAATGTTTTGGTATTTTTCTTAGAGTCTCATAGAATTTTTTGAATTAACTATTTGTTTGATGATTGGAGTTTGAAAAAAATAAAAGGTACGATAAAAAAAAATGTACACTAGAATAAAATAAATGTATGGGGATAATATTTGTTAACAGATCCAAACTCGTCTTGCCACACAGGACCAGATTATTGACAATGATATTGCCTCTTACCTGCACAATCGAGCAACACTTTCCATACGCATGCATTACTCAGTTTATCTCTATTGTTTAATGAAATAATGCTCTTCCACTTATTCCTCGGGTTCATATGTTCTCTGGTAGAATTTCGTTACTGTTTTTCAGTTATATATTGTCATAATCTAAAAGCATATAGGGGATTCAGGGTGGTTAGCTTGTACTGGCTACGTAAAGGGTGTGAAAGGCGAAGGAGTTGGATGGGGCGGCATGGTTGATTAATAGTGAGAGAGGATAGAGGAGAAAGAGATCGAAAAAAGCAAAGCGACCAGAGGAATTGGAGTGGTGCACCGTGGTGTGGGTTAGGCATTCAAAGGGCAGAAGTTAAGGGGAAAGTGAGTTGCTCTATGTACTGTAACCAAAAATGGTTGAGAGAGAGAGAATTGAGGAACATTGATCGCTTTGACTAAACAATGGTATAATAGTTAGTCACGCTAAAATCTGTCGACAGTGTTCGCTTCCGGCCTTCAAAATAGCTGGTACAATAGTTGTTCTACTCCTACGGTCCTACCACTACACAGTGTTGTCCCAACAAAGGCCTCCCGAGAAGCTTGATCCTTTACTCTTCTGGGCAGGGATGGAGCTAGGGGGGCCAGTAGGGCCAGTCACCCCTGCAAAAAGAAAAAAAAAACTTTAATTATTATATGTAAAATAAAAAATTTCTATGAAAGTATAGAAGCTCGCCCCCCTCTAGTATTTTGGGGAAAATTTTCTATGAAAGTATGCAAGGATATCAACGTTAATTTTGTGAACGCTACGGATTAAATAAAACAAAACATAGTGAGGGTTAACATAGTGAGTACTCAAATATTTATCTCCCAGTTTTTACCCATAAAAATCCCTAATCGTTAGGAGGGTTTCATACGTTTTCTTCTCTCTGCCTAAAAAATCTCCATGGCACACCAAACCTCTCTCCCTCTTTCTTGGCACAAGAATCTCACATCATCAAAACTTTGAAGGTAGTTTCGAGAAAATAAGAATATAGGAGAAGAGATTTTGAGAACTCTAAGTAATCTTGGTGAAATATAAATTGTAACTATGAAATGAGTGAATACTAGACTCCGCAACACGATGGGGGATGAACTTTAGCAAGTTTCTAAATCACTTACATGGAGAGGGATAATGCGAAAAGGTTTGATGCTGATTCTATATCATCGGTATTTTTAATGATATGAAAGAGTGGAATGCAATTGAAGATGCATCATTTTACAAGATAAGCTGAGGTAAGTCGTTAATACTTTTGCAATATATATCAACTTCCGTGATGGCACTGTTGATAACGATCATCATCATTTTGTTGTCAGTAGAAATCTTAGCTTGATCACTTTGGATTTTTGTGTTCCATTGTTTGGGAGGGGGAAACATGCTGATAGAACTTCCCAGGAAGTAGCTCCTTACGTAGGCAATGTATAATCAGTTTATTTTATATGCTTGCCGCTTTATCTTTTTTAATGTTGTTTGATTTTCTATCTTGAAGGTATGGTGCAAAGGTCGTCGCCGCAGCAGGCATCCTGCATAGGCACGACACGTTTAAGAATGCCACACCACGACACATGCACAGCACGAGCACGAAAAAAGTATGGGCACGACACAACATGATTGAAAATTTAAATATATAAAATAATTCATCACAATATTGTATGTATTTAAACGTTAACAGTTGCATGTATTTAATCGCAAAACTTTCCAAAAATCAATACATCAAATCTTTCCAAAAATCCTCCATTGCTTATTAATCAATTGACGTATATTGTATTGATTTTACAAAACAGAAATTACCCTTTCTACTGGGAGACGTTTCCAATATAAGCACCAGGATTTTAAGCCCCAGGATTGCACGCTATTTACAAAACATGCCATTAGTTTGTATGTGAAGGGTAGAGAAATTTGGACCGTTGGATTTGTTTGTATGGGTAGATAAAATTTGTGTTAGAGAGAAATCTGAACCGTTGAGAGAGAATATTCTTTAGGAATATTCCCAAAGACCCTTATGTTTTATTATATATATATATACGAGGTGGTTCAAGGGACACCCAAAAAAACACCTTAAAAAAACTCCAAATCTCAATCTCATAGTTCCCGATCAAATTTTTATGATCTGAGCCGCTCAATGTGTGCAGAACGTGATTTTAAGGGTGCTCGCGAGAAATCGGCAAAAAAAATTACCGGGAAGTGCTTGTTTTGAGCAGTTTTTAATTGAACCGTTCATTAAATCTAAGCTAAAAACTGCTCAGATCAAGTCTTTTTCGGTCATTTTTTTTGCTAATTTCTCGCGGGTGCCCTTAAAATCACATTCTGATCACATTGAGCGGCTCGGATCATCAAAATTTGATCGGAAACTATGGGGTGTTTTTTTAGGTATTTTTTTGGGTGTCACTTGAACCGCCCCGATATATATATATATATTTCTCAATTCGATTGCAGTCTCCGAAGTCCTTCTTGATCGATGGTCCCCATTAGCATTGAATTTCGATGATCCGAGCTGCTTAATGTCTTCAGAACGTGATTTTAAAGATACTCGCGAGAAATCGGCAAAAAAAATGACCGGGAAGGGCTTCATCCGAGCAATTTTTGTTTATTTTTTATCGAACGGTTCAAATAAAAACTGCGCGGATGAAGTCATTCCCGGTCCTTTTTTTTTGCTGATTTCTGAGTGTACCCTTAAAATCACGTTCTGAACACATTGAGCGGCTCGAATCATCGAAATTCAATCGAAAAAGGGAGGTCCGCAACTTAATACGGTAAGGACACCCTTACCTGAAGGAGACTCATATCTATATAATAAAATAGAGCTGTGTTTGAATCCAATAGATAACCAACGTCCAAGATTTATCCCTATTCTTGCATAAATCTTCACCCTTCATTTTTGTAGTGGCCTCGGTTACCAGCCCGGTAACCTGGCCATGAGTTGCGAACCGATGGCTAAGGAAGGTCTGGGTCATGGACGGATGATAAGTACCTTTCGGTATACAGTTCGGTTGAATGTTCAGGGTCGGCACCTGAGTACTTCGGAGCCACCATCAGTCTTGTCCCTGCTCCGGTATATCCAAAGATGCTCAGGAAAGACAGTTACGCCAGATGGGTCCCACCAGGGTCATGCTCATCATGCGGTAGGCGTAATCATTGGGATCAGGCCTGCCCATGTGCTCCGTAACCGTTTCATTCCCTTCGTCATAAATGACGTCACCCGAGGCGGTTACCTGAGCGTATTCTCCACGCGCTAGCTTGGAAGCCAAGTAAACCTAGGTCTACAAATACAAAGGGATACACATCTGAGAAAGGTACACCACACTATCCTAACCCTAGACCTAAATACTTCCCCTGAGATCTAACTTGATCGTCGGAGGGTCACTGGGCAATACAAGCCCTAGTGACTTGTTGCAGGTCCAGCAGTGGAAGCACGGAGCTGCGAAGGAGGGATCCTAACCAGAGCCACGGTCAAGGTCCCGAATAATCGAACCCCTACAATTGGCGACTCTACTGGGGACCTAGTCGTTCTTCATTCAATCACTCATTTCCTCAAAAAGCTCCTTCAAGTCTTCTGAGTTAACCATGGTGGAAGTTGGCGATCAACATCCAAGCGAAACCACCCTCGGTCTTGGCCCTCTCGGAGACCACAACCTAACCTCCAGTGGACTAGGCGCCCTTGGAAAGGCTCACATGTCAATCGGAGTCGGTGCCGGAACTTCAACACAGGACGGAGGGCCCCCCACCGAACTTCAAACCTACATCCGCCACCTAGAGCGGAAGATCGACGACCTGACAACGGTCGTCGAGCGCGACAGGCACGTCCGGGACGAACTGGCGGAGATTAAGCACCTCCTCCAAATCTCACCATCTCACTCCTCCGGGAGCCGCGGCGGAAGGAGAAGCCATCATAACCCTCCCCGCAGCCGCGAGGGAGCCCACCTAGTGGAGCACCAATCGCGCCCTTCCGCCAAGGATCGTCTTGAGCCGCCGTCGGAGGATCGTAACGGAAGAGGTGCTGGACGCAGGGAGCGCTCCCGTTCTCCCTACCCTAGAGGCCCCCGCGAGAAGCCGTCCGCCTTCGAAAGGCTTGGTGCCGGAAGCATCTCCGCCTCCTCCACCCACCCAGTCAGGATTGGGAAGGGCCGCCGCGAGCCCACTCCCAGTTTCACCAAAGCCGCTAACGACGACATCTGCCTCCTGGAATTCCAAACCAAAGGGTATCGTGAGCGACTCAAAAACGCTCGTTCTGAAAGCCCGTTCATCTTACGTCCCAAGGAGAAGGGTGATGGAAGCAAGGTCACCGAGCACCTCGAGCCTTGTGCTCGAGATAGCTACAAGAAGCATCGACATGAACGCTCCCCCCAGAAGTCGGGTAGCACTCAACCGAAAAGGAAGGAGCATGAAAGATTGGACCGATCAATCCCGAAGAGGCGTACCGCGACCGAGCGTCCAGACGGTTCCGACTGCTCGATCCGACCTCACCGCGATGACCGGCTCGAAAGGCTCACGACTTCCCCCTTCACAAGGGAGATCGATTCGATCACCCCCCCCCAAAAGGCTTCACCCAACCCAAATTTACCAAGTACGACGGCAAAACCGAGGCATACACTCACTTGGTACAGTACAAACTTGTTATGTCCCTCTTTCTCCGTAACGAGCCCTCGGACGATGCCTTCCTCTGTAAGGTATTCCCCGCAAGTCTCGGCAACCTGGGCCTAACCTGGTTTAACCAGCTCCCAGCCCGATCAATCTCCTCTTTCGACTCCCTCCGCGATGCTTTTATGACTCGGTTTGTCACGAGTAATAAGCACGAAAATGAGATAATTTCAAGGTTTAGTGAATAGTTTTCCTTCCATTTTTCTCTCATTTGCTGCTCATTGTCTTTTTCTTTTCTTAAGTTCCAAATAGAGCCTTAGTTTCACCACTAATCTCAGTTTCATGTAAAGCGTGAGATTAAAGCAATTAATTTTTTTCTTTTTTTTGGCAATCACCAATTTTATTAGAGAAGGGGGAAAAATCCTCGAGATTAAAAAGTGTTTGTTTTTTTGGCCATCAACCATTTTATTAGAGAACGGAGAAAAAATCCTCAAGAAATACAACGAATCAAAGGCATACAAGTGTTAAAGCCAAAACTAAAACCAAAGCGTAGAAAAGGCCTAGAAAGAAATATGCCAATTATGGCACATAAGGATAGAACTAGTGGAGACAAGTGGCGGCGGCCGCCATGACAAGTATTTTAGAAAGCGCAATTATTATATGTAAAATAGAATCATCCCCAACGTAGATGAGATATGGTAATCAAACCAAGTTACAGAGTAATAATTTTGCATTTAATACATTCAATTTTAAGTGTTGTACTGGGTTATCAAACAACGCCGACTCACTTCTTTCTTTCGACCAACCAGAAAATGCAGATATTATATAAAAAAATAGTACAATAAAATGGACACTACCGGTCCGGAAATACAAGAAAAAACAAAAACAAAACAAAATAAAATAAAATAAAAACAAAAACAGGGAGAAAAAAAAAACCGCATGGAACCACGACGTCGGAGCCGGACCCATCGAACACACTCGTGAGGAGGGGTTGGAGAGGCCGAAGTTGAGAGGCCAGGTATGAACACGGAGCAAGCCCTCCTGGATGACCCACCGCTCCAACTCGAACTCGTCCCGCCGCAGACTGGAGGCAGAAGCCGCTACAGACACCGTCTTCGTCGCCGGTACGCGAATTCTAAGAAAAACCAGATCTAGAACCCAGATCTCACTTCTTTTTTATGTGAGGAAAGTTCCACACTATCACGCCAGCAGTTACTTATACGTACTCCCCAAAACGATGCACTTAGAATGCTTGGTTATGAAATATTGGTTGATTCCAAGATGAATACTTGATGGCTGGAAGATAAACGCCTTAATAAAGAGCCCCAAGCGCTGTCGTTTTGGGACAGCAAGGGAGAGAGGGGTTGCGTGGCAGCTTGTGAGCAACTTGTGATAGGTTTCCGCAAACTTTTAATTAACGGAAGCTCCGTTAATTAGTTTATCTCCATTTGGAAATTGTCAGACCTCGTTGGTGTCTACGTTAAACAAACTAGCAACATTCATTAGGGGAAAAAAATGTAGTAGCACCAACCTAAGAAAACCCTTAAAAAAATGAACCCGTCATCCCTTCTCACAACCTGGAAATCAAAGTCGAAACCTAGAGCTTCCCCAAGACCCCAGAAATTAGAGAGAAGTTTATTTAGAAGAGAGGGATTGAACAAAAACCTCTGTCCACGAAAAGGATGCAGCCGGCACATGGCGGAGGCATTAGGGTTGGTTATCATCACTACAACAATAAGCCATAAAGATCACAGTTATTGGTCGTGATTGTAAATTTTTCATCACGCTCCTGCTACCGTGGTGAATCTGGATGTGATTGTAAGTCACTCTCTTTCATCACGGTCATCATGGTTATAAACCGTGATTGAAAGAGAGAAACAATCACGGCCAATAGACATAATCGTTTCTCTTTTATCATGGCTTATATTGAAAGAGAGAAACAATCACGACCAGTAAGCGTAATCGTTTCTCTTTTATCATGGTTATAAGCCGTGATCGTTTCTCTTGGGCGTGATCGTTTCTCTTTTATGGGTGTAATTGTAAGTCACTTTAGATCACGGTCTATAACCGTGATTGAAAGTTCAAAATGATCACACCATAAGCTGAGATGGAAAACCATTACACGTAATCTTTTCTTTGTATTTACTAGACCATCTTCTCTTGTCGTTGCCAAGTTTCAAACCCACGCACCATTGATTAATTTCTCAAGCCCTTACCACTAAGCTAGCCAAGAACTTCTGTTACATCAGCAAAACACAAATATTTATACTTACTTCCTAAAGTGAGAAAACTTTTTTTTTCCCCTTAAAATTTGCTGAATTTTTTAAAATGCAATTAACATGATATTAATAAAATATATAAAAATACAAATATAAACATTGTTTAAAACATTTTAAAAATATGACAATAGATCTTTTGCGAATCAAAATTAGTTGTTGGTCACCAAAGGATTTTCTTGGAGCGAAAAATTTAATTTTAGCCAGTAAATTTAGTAGACAATAGTGTTTTTTTTTATTGTAGTGTGCACTTTGTATTTTTATGAAAATTATCATAACCTATAGATTGTAACATTATGGACAAACTTTTTTTTTTTTTTATAAACTAACCATTTCACATAGATTTTGTGTTTATATTGAATTTCAATTTCAATGGTGACTTCCCAATTGGATTTTAATCTTTTTCAGACAAGGCTAAACCATAATAATATAATTGCTTTTTTACCTAATGTGTCAAACACTTGGAATACATCCGAAATAACTAAGTTTTTTTTTTTTTTTTGAAATGAAATAACTAAGTTTCATTACTATAATAAATCATAAAGATCACAGCTCGCCCACGTGAAAATCGGGCACTAGTGAAATAGTCCGCCAGTCGTCAAAGAAACAACTAGGCACTGGTGGAACCCAGTCATGGGATTTGCTCTCTCTCTCTCTCTCTCTCTCTCTCTCTCTCTCTCGTCAAAGAAACAACTAGGCACTGGTGGAACCCAGTCATGGGATTTGCTCTCTCTCTCTCTCTCTCTCTCTCTCTCTCTCTCTCTCTCTCTCTCTCTCTCTCTCTCTCTCAATCTTTTTGGGCATGAAGATGAAGATGAAACGTAAAGTTTTTTGGGGGTAAGTGTAATTAGGGCTTATCTTCTTACCTTTTGTAAAAATAAAAAAGAACTTTTCAAAGTCCTTAAACGACATCGTTTTTCTCACATAACTTTTCAAAGCCCGCCTAAATGAGTACCAGCCCGCCCACGTGAAATTCAGACTGCGAGCCTAAATGGGTAGGCTTTTTATCTCACCGCAAGAGTGAGATCATTTATCTCACTTTTTTCCGTGCTAAAGTTTTTTGTGACGCTACAAGGGTGAGATCTTTTCTCTTTTATCTCGCCACAAGAACGAGATCTTTTATTTCATTCTTTTCTGCCCTCAAATCTTTTATCACACCACAAGGGTGAGGTTTTTTCTCTTTTTTATCACGCCACAAGGGTGATGTCTTTTCTCTTTTATCTCGCTACAAGAGCGAGATCTTTTATCTCATTCTTCTTTTTTCTCTCTCTCTCTCAATTTATGTTATGTGTTGTTGGCTCTGGGCCAACTTTATTAAAAATAAAATATAGAAACTCTTCATTCTGAATTTCTTGGAAGCTCCGACTGGGAAGTAAATCATGGTTGGCATTAGTATTGAAAAAAGACCCATATATGTGTCCTCCATTTTCCCTTCTTCCATTACGTATCCAACAGAGGAAAAGAGACACAGAGAGGTGAGTGATGGGTTAATTTTTGCCTGTACAGATAAATAGAGGACACAGAAAAGGAGTGCTCTTGTTAAAGGTATCCTTCAATGATTCAATGACTCTATTAACTCTTAAACTCTACAACATCACTACTGGTCGGGACACACGTGATGGTTGTGCAAGTTGATTTTGACAGAATATACACGATAGCATCCCGTTTATTATTTGTTTGATCGAATTTTCACAAAAATATACAAAATTTGACTTGTACACGTACAAAACACGTGTGCTCTGGCCCCTTTTGAATAATTTTGGGCCTCTCTTCTGGCCTCCCAGAGGCCTCCATGGGAAGAGAAGGTGACCAATAGCCACCATATGACCATAGTCAAGTCTATGCGGGCCCAGAAAATTGATGGTGATAATTGACTGAAAACTTCCGATTCTTCCCAATGCTATGTAGTAGGAGTAGTAATTTTTATAGATTCCATGTTTATTGGCTGCACATGCCCGTTGATACTGATCAATTTTGGCAACTTCTGTAAATCATTATCATCAATCATCCTCCTTATGGTCCAAACAACTGTAGAATTTCAATACATGTTGGGTAAGTGTGACCGGGACCCGATCCCAACGTCAAGTCTACCCCTCCATGTACGATAACTTTTGGAAGCCTTAACGTGTGATGGAAATCTCATTGTATGCATTCAATTGATCTAAAGCTCGTGACTTCTTTCCTTTTCTTTTCTTTTTTGTCAATCAATAAAAGAGATCATTTTTATATCAGATATGAAGTACAGAATACAAATCCGAGACACTACATCAATTGTAAGAGTCCACGAGACAACCAAGTGCAGAATTTAACATCTAAAGTTAGGTTTTAATTAACTTAAACCCCCGATTTCTAACAAGTGTAACTTGTGTACGTACTATCATCCAAATATCCCAACCAAATGGGGACACACGTAAGTTTTCCCAAGAAACTTAAAAGGTGAGTAAAGCAAAACATATAAGTTCACAGTTTTATAACTCTTAGACTAATTGTTTAAAAAAATTAAGAATTTCAAAGTATCTAAAATTTAGGCTTCAATCTTTTATTTCGCCACAAGAGTGTAGACACCTCCCTGGAGCGGGGCATCGCCATACAGATTGATCGTTGTTTACTCGTTTGGTTGCTTGCTTCATAAACCAAGATTGTGGACATTCCCATGGCTAGGAACATCGCCACACAATAGTGGTTATCATCAAAACAGAGTCGCCACCCAGTATATTAAAACTAGGAAAAGAGATAGAGATTCTGGGTACGGGAGCCAAAGGTACAGTAAAGGGAAGGTGTTAGGCACCCCTCTCTGCCCAGCCGTGAGGCTGGCCCATAGTTATTCAACATAAGACATGTAGATGCTTTGTTTAATTCTAACACATAGTCTGTTTAATTAAGCCTTTAAACAGTAAATAAGGTGAGCCAATGCGATAAGTAAAGCATGCGTCAAAAAGCAGAACGCAAAACAAACTGTCCCAGGGAAATGGATCCCGCGGCCGGTGAATGGATGTCACGGCCAAGGGATCCTCCTGGTTTTATGTACCAGCCGAGGGATTGAAGCCCCGGTCGGTGTTCTTCCTCACACCAGACAGAAAAGTTAGCAGATAATTAAAACGCTACGATTAATTATGAGTACAGTAAATAAAACAAACCAGAGGCCGTTGGGCCTCACCACCTTGATCCCTCAGTTGCTTGATTGCCTCGAATTGGGTGTGATTGACTGATTGCCTCTTTGAAAACCCTAGGGTTAGGGTTTGGAACTTCGGGGTTTGATCGTCGGATTGATGGCTGCCTTCGGGAAGTTAGGGCTTTTTGAGAGTGGGTTTGAGAGGGTATTTTGACAGAGTATCGGAGCTTGGGTGAGTGATCTTGCTTATCAATTTCGTGTCCTTATTTTCGGAGTCCAAAGGCCCTTTATATAGGCAATTGGTGACTCACTCCGGCCAATCAAATGGCACGATTGCAATTGCAATGCAATTCGAACTACTCATCGCAATCTCTGAACGTGGCCCGAACGTATCGGGAAGGTAGTGTAGTTGGATTAAACAATCGACAGAACGTTCCAGAGTCTGGAAAAAGGGCGATCTGGCGGCCGAGTAATAGATTACACGGCCGAGAAATTGATGTTGCGGCCGAAGGATGGATCTTGCGGCCAAGTGATTGATCTCTCAGGGAGATTTTGCTAGCAACAGGTTGCTCGGGTGATGAAATGATGTTAAGGCCGTGAGATCGATGTTACGGCCGACAGATGGATTCTCCTAGGCTTCTGTATTTTCTGTCTGAAAGGCTGTATGGCTCTGATTGGGTCCTCTAAGTGGCTCAAAGTTCTTACCGAAAGTTCTAAGGTTCTCAAGAAGGCAATCAGCAATCACTGTATCCATTTCATCATCGGGATGGTCCCTAAGGTGGGACTTGAAATAATCGTTAGGCCAAATTGGGGTGTCTACAGATGCCCCTCTTTGACTGAGCTCAGACGGATCGCGAGACATGTTTGAGTAATAGTCAAAGCTGTAAAAAGCAACTCAATTTGGTCCAACCACTATTCCAAGGGGTTTTCGAAAAAGGTTTTTGTTATGGTCGGGCCGGGAGGCTGCCTACGTATTCCACAAGGAAAATTCAGACCAACCATAGTTCGGGCAATAAAGAAAAAGAAAAAGTTTGGAGGGTTAGAGACAGAAGACGTACCTTCGGGCTTTAAAAAGCCGTAGTGCGACGTACCTAGACTGAGCCAGGGTTTTGGCGGAAGATAGTTGAAGGAGCGCTGGGCTGCCAGGGGAGTTTTTTGCGGAGAGCTTCCTTAGTATTTTGGGGTAGATCAGTACACGGCAGGTGCGTTTGCTTTTCTTGATCATCCTTACTTTGACTGAGGGGAGCTCGGTAGAGTAGCCTATCCTTGCGAATGAGCTGGAAGGAATTGATGTAATTGGGGTGGAATCCAAGCCATCTGCTGGGGATGAATCGGACGCCATTTGTTTTGGGATATGGGGGGCGCAAGGTCAGTAACATAGAGCACGGAGCTTTGGGATGCGGGAACCGAGGCACGGAGCCGGTTGTAAACATGAGGCGAGAGCCTAAGGTGATAGAATCGAGGTGTGGAACTTGCTGTGGTCATGAGGCGAGAGGAGATTGGATTGAGGCGTGGAGCCTGTTGCAGTCTTGAGGCAAGGGCCTGAGGTGAGCTTAGAGCTGGATAGAACCGAAGCGCAGAGCTGGTGTTGATCATAAGGCGAGAGCCTAAGGTGTCGGAGTTCAGAGCTTGACGTGTTTGAACCGAAGCGTAGAGCTGGTTGCATTCTGATGGTCTGTGCACGGAGCTTTCTCATCATAAGTTTTGGCGTAGAGCCAAAGGATCGAGGTACTGGACCGATCAATAAAACCGAGGCATAGAGCCGGTTGATTGCAGGGTTGACCTGTTTCATGAGAGATATGCAGAGTGTATATGTGTGATGGTGGTTGTTAGATGTGAACAGATATGATAATGCAGACTCGATGTGACAGTGTTGATGTAATTGATGCAAGTGTGCGCGGGCCCGCGCGTGTGTGTTAATTTAAGCTTAGAGCTTCTTTCAAGTTCCGGACTTGAGCATTCAGAGCGTAGAGCTCGAGCATTCGGACGGCAGAATCCGAGCATTCAAAGTACAGGCTTTGAGCGTCCAGTACGCAGTGGTTGGGCATCCAAGCGTAGAGCTTGAGCATTCAAGTGTAGAACTTGAGCATCCAGTACACAGTGGTTGGGCATTCGAAGAGCTTCGAGCATTCAAAATGTTAGATTTTGAGCATTCAAGCGTAGAGCTTGAGAATGTCTTGATTGGGGTGGCGTAGAGCCTGTTGAGATTTGCTTGTTTACGGCTTTGAGCTAGTTGAGATAATGGGCTTGGAGCCGCTGAGTTGATGAAATGACGGGCGTAGAGCCCGCTGATAGAGGATTGTTACGGCTTCGAGCCAACTTGAGATGATTGTTTACGACTTCGAGCCAGTTGAGATGGTGGGCTTTAGAGCCGCTGAGTTGATGAGATGATTGTTTACGGCTTCGAGCCAGTTGAGATAGTGGGCTTAGAGCCACTGAGTTGATAGAGCTTGTTGAGTGATAGTGAGCATGGGCGTAGTGCCGCTGAATAGTTTGAGATGGGTTTTGAGCCACTGAGGTAATGAGCTCGAGGCTTGGTTGTAGAGCTGCTGAATGATTTGTCAATAGTGGGCTCGGAGCAAGAGCTTGGTGTCGCTGAGATGGTGAGTAACTTTGATAAGCACGTGGTGTCACTGGGCGAGTAGGATAGTGGTAATGACTGAGTTGCTGATTCCTGACGCATTTCCGAAGCATAGTTGGCTTGGGCATAGAGTCCTTTTGATCTTATAAGCGAGAGCTTGAGTTTGAT
Organism: Rhododendron griersonianum; assembly: GCA_018127125.1. Classification (NCBI taxonomy): domain Eukaryota; kingdom Viridiplantae; phylum Streptophyta; class Magnoliopsida; order Ericales; family Ericaceae; genus Rhododendron; species Rhododendron griersonianum. The sequence continues at coordinate 25,073,678 of CM030800.1, forward strand.
TATCCTCAGTGGTCAAGTGACCAGCATCTGGTGAGCTTGCCGTTACGGAGAGAGAGAGTTCCCTCATGCTTGGGATGTTTCCAAGGCTAGTCTTGAGTATGCTCGGGATTGCCCCCAAGGCTAGATTCCACATGCTCGGGATTGTCCCCAAGGCTAGTTCTGAGTATGCTCGGGATTGCCCCCAAGGCTAGTTCTGAGTATGCTCGGGATTGCCCCCAAGGCTCGGAATGTTTGCTCGGGATTGTCTCCAAGGCTAGTTTTGAGTATATTCCACTTTGTTAGGGAGGTTTCCATTACCTCTGCTGCTGGGAGTGCCTTCCGGAGGCCAAACGCCTTCTAGCGACTCAAATGTCTTCTGGTGGCTAAAAGCTTTCTGGCAACATGAAGCTAGCAACATAAATACCTTCTGGAGGGCTTGTGCACTAGGTTATTGTAAGCTTCATGCAGGTGCTTTTTCTTGTTGGCTGTTGACTCAGAACTGTATAAATGTTCACTCACTGCATTGAGTGGAAGCCGCAGGATTGTTTTGCTGGCCTGCTAAGCGCGAGGCAGTACACATGGCGTGGCATAGAGCTGTTGAGGTGTGGGCGTAGAGCCGCTAAGCAGCACTTGAGCGTCCTCAATGTTTCGGTAAGCTTCCTGAAAAGCAAAAAGTTAGCTTTAGTTCGGAGTTTTTGATTTTGTATGATTTAAGAGTGAACTTCTTATTTGTGGGATGAAATCCCTTTTGGCTAGGGGCGTGAATGAGAAGGACCCGTGATTGGGTCGAAGTTGTTCTATTTAAGGAAGCTAAAATAACTGTGCCTCCTGTTTAGGCAATGCATGTTTTTTAAACGTCGATTTGATGCCCCTAGCTTTTTATTTGTTTATGCAATCGTGAGATCAACTCCATTTTTGTCCTTGGTAGAGAAATAGGAGACCGGAGGCTCGCGATGGAGGCAAAGAGGTGCACAAGTGGTTTGTGACGTTGCCAGAGCAGGCTCAGGAGTTAGTACGCGCTGCTGGTCTTGAGTCGTATGTTTTGGGCCTCAATCTTCCGAAGATGGATTGGTCGTTGATGACCTTGCTGGTTGAAAGGTGGTGGGATACTATCAACACGTTCCACTTTCCTTCTGTTGGTGAGATGACGATCACGCCAGGTGATTTTTCTTTGCTTACTGGCCAATGAGTAGGTGAAGCTCCTCTTTGGGTTAACCCTAGGCTTTGGGAGCAAGTAGGGGCTTTGGAGTGGTTTTTGGGCAAGGTGCCCCCTCTTCACTCGCGTGGTCATGTTGACGTCTCTTGGCTGATCAAGACTTTTACGAAGGTTGATATCTTGACTCAGGTGAGTGTTGAGTAGTTGACACGGGCCTTTCTTCTCCACCTCCTTGGGCAAACATTATTTGTCAACAAGGATAGTTCAGTGCATAGGCAGTCTCTAGCCCCTTTGCAGTATTTGGAGGCTGTTTGGGAGCTTGATTGGGGAGCATCTGCCTTTGCCACCTTGTATGGCCTCCTTAGGGCTTGTTCACGGGACAGGACTCTCGGCGGTCACTACCGAGTACTTGAGGTATATCCTTCTTCTTTTCTCGTTGTGATTTTTTCCTTGCTACGAGCGATGGTTGGTGGGGCAACGGAAGCCACGGTCGCTAGTTTTGAGCCTTGGCGACGAGTTTTGGATCGATTGACGGTTGACCAGGTACCCCTTGCATTCCTTGTTTTTAGATCTCCATTCCTCTGTGCTGTGGCTGATTTAGACTTTGTTTGCAGGCGAGGTTTGACCCTTGGAGTGGCGTATCGGAGGACACCCCTCTTGCGCGTTCCAGGGTTCTAGATTATACTCGTAGCCTGTTCGAGGGTCCCTTTTGTTAAGCCTGATACTTATGTGATCAGGTGGCCAGCAAGTGGCGCCCGCGTGCTAAGGATCTTTAGTTTGTTCCTCCTCTTCCTCCGGCGTTGATGAGATCTACTTCTTCGATGTCTAAAGTAGACTTGGAGAATGCTCAGATCAGAGACTGGGCGGGTTTGCTTCTTTAGGCAGGTGACTGTATGGAGTACTGCCATTTGTCTGCTATTCCTTCAGTTGCTCATGTTTAGCCACGGGCCCTTTCCTTTGTCTCATTCCACTCTGATGACGGAGAAGAGGAGCGCTTGGTGCTTGCCCCTTGTTTTGTATTCTTTTCCTTGTAGCTTGAGGCTGAGTGAGCACCAGCTGTTAGTGGGGAGGATAGCCAGCAATCCCCTTCTTCATCTCAGAGATCGTCTCGAAGACGGCGTCATGACCAGCTTTAGGATTTTCTTTTTCCTTCCTGTTCATGGTTAGCAAAGAGAGAAGCAGAAACTGTATTTGTATAGTAAAAGCAACCACAGTGATGATTTTGCAGGCAAGCTTTTGTTCATGAAATAAGAAATGCTTTTTATGCCCCTAGATGTCTTGAGTTTGCATGCGATAGTCAGAACATGGCTTTTTGAACAAGTATTTGCTGATAGACAGTAATTTGTGTGAAAATGAAATACTGGCCGAGGAATCGATTACTCGGCTAAAGAATCGATGTTGCGGCCGATGTATCAATTCTTCGGCTGTTACCTTGATTTTCCAAAGGTAGATTTTTGTTTTGGCCAAGTGGCATCCCCTTTTCTCTTCCTTCTTATGCTTGGTTTTGATTTTCGCCTTTTGCTTTTGCCATGTTCCATAGTCTGATTGCCAAACTTGAGAATTTTCGAGGTATCTTGCTCATTGTGTTAATGACCTTCAGGTTAGAGGGAATGAACAATAATTCTTGTGCCTATTGTTGTTGCCAATTCTTTGAGAAAAGCGTACTCATCTTTTGTGAGCTCAATACGCAAGGTTAGCTATGCCTATCAGTGAGTACAAGTTTGTTGATGTTTTTCCTTCTCTCCAAATGTTTGGGCCGCATCTCGATGAGAGATTTCCTACGTATCCCTAATCAAGGAATCAGGTCTTTTACGTAGTTCCAAAATCATCACCTTTGAGGTTGAGTTTTCACTCTTGGTTTTTCTTCTCACATGCTCTTGATTTTGCCTAGGTTACCTAATGGAGGTTGAGTCCCTAGCGAGCTTTCCTTTGAATGCCTTAACTTTTGTCTAGGCTGCATTTTTGCATTTTCTTGCCCTAGCAGGCTTCGCTCTTACTTTTGCTTGGGTTTTCAGGTTACCCAACGAGCACTTCTCTCAAGAGGGTTTCTGCGTTTTGAAGAGGAATTTGATGGAGATATTTTTCTAAATCTCCCTTGTGTTTGTACCTTCATAATGGGCGAGCTAACCCTAAGTGTTCTCACGGAGATAATGTCTTCTTTCTAAATTTTGACAAAAACCTAGTTTCTTAAGCAACTAAAGTTCATCCCTTCCTTCCCTTTTGTCAGAGACACAAAGAACTTGATTTCTTGAAGTTTCCCTTATTTGGCAAAGAGACTATAATGTATTGGTAATTGCAATTTAGGAAATAAATCATTGAATAAGCATAGTCTAAAGGATGAAACAGGAATTCACTTAGCAGAAATTAAATGCCCAGGCAGGGGCTCAAAACATGTTTTAGTTTGATAAAAGCAATGTTTAATGTTATTTGCCATGTTGTGACTTCTCAGCTACTGTAGCATTTCGGGGTCGTCTTCAAAACCTTTGCCTTTCACAACTTTATACTCTTTTCCACCCTTCTCTTTGCCAAACAGAGCCTTTGAACTGGATCCATCTTCACGGCTCGCACGGTGGCTACCTCTTTGAGGCATGAGTAGTCTCCAAATGGAAATGTCAGTCTGGGTTTTTATCACCTCTTCTTCCTCCTTGTTGATTAGTTACTTCCACTTAGCTGAATAGTGATATTAAGGAGGGTCATTGCATTCTCCCTTCATTTCGTTAAAGTCACTTTCCCTTATTTGATACGGGTCCATGCATGTGGAATCTTCCTCCATCCACTAGTTGCAGTCGCATTCTTCGTAGGGATTGGCCCACGGCTGCACTTGAAATTCCTTCACCTTTTCTATTGATTGTTTCCCATACGAGGGGGGATGTCGAAATTTTAGGACGGTTGATGGGTACCACTATTTGGGCAGGCTCGAAGCGAGCGTGCCTTCTCATCATGATGACCATTTCCTTTTCCTTCTTCCTATTCTCAAACCAAATATGGAGCCACTCATCGTCTTCTACAAATGGAATGTCTGGATTTTCCAAATTGTGCTTTGCCCAGGAATGTTCTTTCCATTTCCATAGCTTTTCCTCATTTGTTTGATCTCTGCTACTTATGTCGGACATGTCATGATCGATCACCTCCGACTGATCGGACTCATTGTTTTTCTCCTCCTCCATCATAAAACACTCGTCCTCCTTGGGGAAGGTTAAGGTTGGTTTGGTTTGGTTGTTTTGGACAATGTATTGACTAGGATTGTATGCGGGGTTGTGAGATAGATTTATGAGATTGATATTTCGAGATGGGGGTTCGGTATTATGAACAGGGAGTGGATTGGTTTGCACATCAGGTTTTGGAGGTTTTATAGTTCGGCTATCAATAAGGTCCTGGATGTCGTGGCGAAGACGCATGCAGTTATCTGTTTCATGCCCAGGGTGTTGGTGGTAAGCGCACTGTTTGTTTGGATCATGGTTTGGACCATAGAGTGGCTGAGGAATTGGTTTGTTTAAAGGTTTGAGATGCCCTTGACGGCTGAGAATGGTCAAGGCTTGGGATAGGGTCATGTAGAGTGGGTCAAAATTGCGGCGGGGGCGATTTGAGTTTCAGGATGAACTAACTTGAAAAGGGTCATGTGGTAAGGTTGAGTTAAGGGTGTTGTCAAAGGCATGAGATGTACGGGTTGGGAAGGTTTTCTTGGGTGGAGGAGGAGCTTCTTCTTTCCCAATGAGGCCTAGCTTAATCCCTTCTTCAATCTGCAGCCTAGTAGCATGCAGGCGTTTGAAATCAGTGATAGCCTGAATGTAGATATGCCTGGGGTATTTGGGCTACAGATTCTTGATGACTGTCCTCACTTGATTTTCCTTAGAGGGGCAATTCTTCATCTTAGCAGCCTTTTCTTTGAAATAGTCGAGCGATGAGCTCATCACTCAGACCCATTGGCTTAAGGGTGTTGATAACATGGCGGACATGACCGGTGGGGTTACCAATTCTATTGAACTTCTAAGGTAGTTGAGAATCTGGAAAAAGGCAGAGTCCTTCAAAATCCAGAATTTGGTCCCCTTGTGAACGGGCCAGAGCATGTTTGATCTCCTTGACTTGTTTGGCCAATTCAGGGTTTTTTGCCAATACCACTTCTTGAGGATTCTCATCTTCCACCAATTTATCTTCGTCCTCAGCATTTCTTGCTGCTTTCTCTGCTAGTAAGGTAGCGGCTTTGAGCTTAGTGATCAGCAATGATGGCGTCGTTATCTGCCATGAGAGTGGGAGGATTACTTGATGAAGCTTAGGATTTGGTAGATGATTGAGTTTATTGAGGAGATGACCGCGAAGTCCCTGAAAGTGATTGGGACCATAGCAGTGCAGGTGTTTTGACCGGTGAGGGTGACAGACGGGACGGCTGCAAAGACCTCCGTTTGGCGTGACTTCGGGTGTTGTAAGAGTATAAAATTGGATGTGGTTGCTTATTGTGCCTGCTTTGAAAAGTAGAGTACCTGTGAGTCAGTACTTGGCTTGTGTAGTGTTAGGATTTGGGTTGAAAATCCCAACCCTTCTGCACAGAAAGAGTTATTTACAACAACAGATGATACATGGTGTGAGGAACAACTTTTGCAAGCAAAATGCAAGTAGGTTCCTAGTCTGTAGGTTCCTAGCCTGTAGGTTCCTGTCTTAATTTGATAAGTTCTATGGCTTTCTAATACATGCAAGGTTTTGGTAGTCTCAGGGTGCTCCGTTGTCAAAGGGCACCAATCCTCTCACCAGCCCATCATAGGCGGTGATTGGGTGATTCCCTTTTTGATATACCACTAGGTACGAGTGACTGTGGAGTTTGCTGGAATCCCCAACATAGCCCGTGTCATGCCGGGATATCAGGTGAACTCAACGGGTTGCCCGCTCGATGCATATGATAGATGAATTAAACAAGGCATATATTAGTCTTATGTTGAACTTTTTGGTTATGGCTCTCATGTTCCCCAGCGGAGTCGCCAAAAACTGTAGACACCTCCCTAGAGCGGGGCATCGCCATACAGATTGATCGTTGTTTACTCGTTTGGTTGCTTGCTTCATAAACCAAGATTGTGGACATTCCCATGGCTAGGAACATCGCCACACAATAGTGGTTATCATCAAAACAGAGTCGCCACCCAGTTTATTAAAACTAGGAAAAGAGATAGAGATTCTGGGTACGGGAGCCAAAGGTACAGTAAGGGGAAGGTGTTAGGCACCCCTCTCTGCCCAGCCGTGAGGCTGGCCCATAGTTATTCAACATAACACATGTAGATGCTTTGTTTAATTCTAACACATAGTCTGTTTAATTAAGCCTTTAAACAGTAAATAAGGTGAGCCAATGCGATAAGTAAAGCATGCGTCAGAAAGCAGAATGCAAAACAAACTGTCCCAGGGAAATGAATCCCGCGGCCGGTGAATGGATGTCACGGCCGAGGGATCCTCCTGGTTTTATGTACCGGCCGAGGGATCGAAGCCCCGGTCGGTGTTCTTCCTCACACCAGACAGAAAAGTTAGCAGATAATTAAAACGCTACGATTAATTATGAGTACAGTAAATAAACAAACCAGAGGCCGTTGGGCCTCACCACCTTGATCCCTCAGTTGCTTGATTGCCTCGGATTAGGTGTGATTGACTGATTGCCTCTTTGAAAACCCTAGGGTTAGGGTTTGGAACTTCAGAGTTTGATCGTCGGATTGATGGCTGCCTTCGGGAAGTTAGGGCTTTTTGAGAGTGGGTTTGAGAGGGTATTTTGACAGAGTATCGGAGCTTGGGTGAGTGATCTTGCTTATCAATTTCGTGTCCTTATTTTTGAAGTCCAAAGGCCCTTTATATAGGCAATTGGTGACTCACTCCGGCCAATCAAATGGTACGATTGCAAATGCAATGCAATTCGAACTCCTCGTCGCAATCTCTGAACATGGCCCGAACGTATCGGGAAGGTAGTGTAGTTGGATCAAACAATCGACAGAACGTTCCAGAGTCTGGAAAAAGGGCGATCTGGCGGCCGAGTAATAGATTACACGGTCGAGGAATTGATGTTGCAGCCGAATGATGGATCTTGTCACGCCCTCGATTTTGAACATAAATAATAATAACATTTGAAATACAGAACTCTCACAATCGTGTTTACATTACCCCAAAATACATTACAGTTTCCAATTCTTCAACTGGTCTACAAATACAATCTTCCAAATTACAAAACCATAACAAGATTTTCACTTTACAAGAATAACAAGGTATTCATCAAAATAGCTTTACTTGATAATGCCCGCCTGCACTCCGAACTTTCCATGACCATGACCTGCAATGAACCTGAAATGGTAGGTTGAGCAAACACGTGCCCAGTAGAGAATTCTATGCACAAGCTGTATGAAAATGTGACGATTTATGCGATGAGAATGAATGATCTCCACTAACAAACAAAAGAGACACAGGGGCACCATAAAGAATCAACAAGCTACGACTATGGGATCCTATGCTTCTTAAGACATCCCTAACCATTCGTACGTCATCTCGAAGCAACATTAAGCTCATATCATTCTGAATAACCACGACGACTTCTCAACCCTTTTATAACTACTTAAACGAATGCCACGAACAGTCTTATTATTCAATGCCATTGCCATCGAGCCTCTTTTCATGAAAAGAAAACACTCCCGTTGGGTTTCCGAAATAATTTTGAGAAATACTCTCGACCTCCGCGGGTCGAGCTCCGTTGATTCTCTTGAGTACCGGAATCCGTTGATTTGTGCCCAAATACCGGAACCGTTGATTCTCTCAGGAATACCGGAGGATTTTTCATAAAAATCCCTTTTTCAAAACCAAGTTCCTTTCTTTCAAAAACTTTGATGGAATCCATTGTTTATCTTCTCTTTTCAACAGTTACAATATCAAGCAGCTCATAGCCCAAACAACAACTTAAACTTCAATAAGTCAATTACGACTGCATTCATCATATGAGACATTCAACTGTATTACCACACCTTGCGTTACAGTGAATTCTCTTCACCTGGGTTTCCGCATTACCACACCTTGCGTTACGGGCCCTCTAGAGTCTCCGCATTACCACACCTTGCGTTGCAGGACCCTCAGTTCAACATTCACATCTCACACAACACATATACATTATCAATTCGAATTATAGGATAACAACACTTTTCCAAGTCACAATCTTTCATTCGTCGTCATTCAAGGTATTACAACTAATAACCATGTTCTATTATATGATAATAAATGTCTTAAGTTCACGTTATTCCTCTAAGCTTATTACGACGCCCTATGCCTCGTACGAACTTATAACAACTCTACGACACACCACCGGCTAGGTTATAAACAAGAGCCTATAGAACGAATGCCAAAGAAACCTAGGATGAACATTCGAGACGAAGCACGAGGATATTGATTACCCTATTGATCACAAGCGCCCCACGTTATACCTCATATCCAATAATACGCAATAACCTCTCTGCAATATGCATTCTCTTCCTACCATTCACTACGTCTAGTCATAGCACCTAACATACCTATAGCATGTTTCACCTCAGGCCACAAAGACTCTCAAGCACCACCAATCCCACAAATACGCTTGATTAAGTTTGTCTAGTAAGACGCTACCCTTTCTATACAACGAAAAGCCAATGAGACGAAGATAATTTAAGTAAACCAAAGGAATTCATTTAGGCATGCTAGAAATAGGTTTGGAGGTGTCCAAACGGGTTTGGAAGTGATCGGGGGCCAAAGGAATGAAGTACGAAACAAATGCTGAGAAACTGCCCATAAGCATCTGGTATCGATACAGCCAAAATAGCTGTATCGATACAGGATGCAAATCAGCCAAGTCCATTCTGTTTTAACTGGGTATCGATACGGAAAGAATCCCGTATCGATACGGAGAGGTTTCGAGCAGATTTTCTGAAAACACAACCCAACAATAACCAACATTCTAAGGCACGATCAAGGTGCATAATCAACATATAAACACACAACAAGTGCAAGAAATCCCTACCTCGATTCAAGGAACGAGACCCAAGAAACTCGAACGAGCCCTAGCTCCGAATCTTTGGAAATCAACCGAGATCTTTCTCCCGAGCCTCACCCAACACGATACGAGCCCGGAGTTGCGTAGAGGAGGTGAAATGAGGGTGGGTTCTTAAGGTGTTTGAGGTATTTGGGTGAGTTTTGAGAGAGAGGAGAGGAGAGAGAGAAACCGGCGGAGGGAGGGAGAGAGAGCCGAGAGTTGTGTTCTTGGGAAAATGATCCCATACTCCTAATCACTCCTATTTATACTACAACATCCTCAAATCACACATTTACCCCTCAACCTTCTATTCTTCCACTATAGTCCTCGAATCAATTATTCACCAAACAAACTATATTCTCATAATTAGCCAATTAATAAACTTTTCAATAATTAAAATAAAAACAAAAAATTTTACGGGTCTCTACAACCTACCCTCCTTAAAGAAATTTCGTCCTCGAAATTTAATAAACCGAGTTCTATCCTACCAATCAACGTATCAACATACTCCAATCGTGTCACTATCCACCACACAACAATTCAGTAGCCATCAAATACATATCAAAGATTTACATCAATCAAGGCACAACAAATATGAATACATCTGTCTAACTTCGCCCTCTCTTTCTCATGTAAACTCGCGCTAACGGCATTGACTTACCTCTCAACACTTGACTACGCAAATTTTGGACACGTATCGGGTTCTCACCATGGACACGTCGACTTCTAACTCGAGTTCGAATCTTTCTAACTCATGCAATGGATTCTGCTCGTACATGATACTCGTATATACCTTGCATCGCAAATGCTCAAAAGTTTGCGGTGACACTTCCAAACGATACTTATTCCTACATACGATCATCTATCTCGACACTTAGATCTTACCTCTAAATACGACCCGATATCCCAATTGACTTCCCGAGACCTCCATCTAGAAGGAGCGGTGATCAAGCGCCTCTTCTAACTGGATTTCATCGGTTGTCGCCTGGTTATCCGAAAGACACGTACCGTATCCAATACCTAATCTCTCTTTCTAGTGGTGAACGCTTCCTTTTCTTCTTAAGATGATACGAGCTTCAATGCGGCGATTCTCTACGAAATACGTGAATCTTCCCATCTCGAGTGACTACAAGTGACGATAACAGTCAACATAATCCTGATTATCTTAAACGAGTCAAGCGAACTCCAAAACTCAAACAAAACTTATCAAGTATACGAGAACGATAGTAAGGTACCCGAATCTAAAGGACACATGAGATCTTTAGAATGGTCAGATAACAAACTTGTCGAACAACTCATGATAATCCGAGGCAATCTTAAAACAATCGATCATAACTTTACTGGGGACAAACACAAAATGATGAGATAGATCTCTAGTGATTAAGCCCTTCTAGGTTGAAAATTTGTCCAATACCATATTCGAGCCATACTTCGAACAAAGTGAAACTGAGTGTCACAGATTGAACCATCATATGCCTCTCGAGTTGAGGAACCACTACCGAATCGAATAGCACCGAAGACAACTATCACCAGTGGTTTCAAACTGAACAGAACCAATAAAGGGATTTCGAGAGATATGCCACCACAAGATTTGGCTCAAATTTTGACATAAGAATTTGTGCAGGATGATACATTCCAACAAATAAATTGGTAGGTGCAACAAGGAAACTCAAACCAACTAAATAGCTCTAGGCTGACAAACAGATACAAGGTGGATACGAGCAATAATAGTAACAAGTCTGAGTTTAACGATTCCAACAAATTTGTATGCCATAAGGTATGCGACCAGAGATTGAGCTTAATAGACTAAAATAGCAATACGAGAACTTGCGCAGACCAATTGTGACAGACGATCAAACTGATAGTGCAACAGAGGGATCTCAACCGACCAAATAAAACTTATATCAAGCAGGATAATGTCAGAATAAAACTTCGTATGGGATACCGGAAACAGTCACCAATAGCAAAAGCAAACATGTCATGGGGTGCTTCAACACTAGATTTCGAATACTCCCAAGAAAGACTAGAAACGGTTTATGATGATTAACTTAAGTGTCAAGAGCTATAACTGTTTAACGGTACGACGAACTTCACGAAAAACTAATTACGATACAACTCTAATCAAAATTTCAATTTAGCCAACGAAATAGAGTACTTAAAGAAACAACGCTTACGGGTTCGCTTTTGAAATACCAACTACTACCATGGATACAATCAACCTCTTCCCAAATCACATCTATCCTCGCCACACGCAAATCAAAGAAGTCAAAGACAACACTTCCATAAGGAACGATTAACCCCTAATCTTCAACAAATGTGATCTATCAATGTCTCTCGACACGCATGGACTAAGATTTCTTACCTTTGATTCCAAACACGAAAAAGAATGGTGTCCACAATGGGTGAAGTGTTTCCGAATCAAAAGCATTGCAACGAAGGAGTAGAACAATTTGGAAAAGGTGACACCTCAAACAAGTGACGTTTCTAAGAGCTAGAGAGTAGTAGGAGGTGGTAGTTTAACTACGGAACTGCATCTGTTGTCGATTTGGTGTACGCTTGTACGGCTGCATTGAACTCGACTCACCATGTGCTCCAGATCCCCGAGGACAATTTCTCGCAAAATGGCCAGGCTTGCGGCAAATATAACAATGCTTATCGAGCTGTGAGACTCTCTGATTCCCGGATAAAGTAGGTAGCCCAAAACGAATCTGATTCTGTGATAGCTGACTTGATTCCCTTTGTCTTTTCCTCCCTTGACTTTTGACATTCCCTGGCGACGTACTTACGCTAGCGGTTGGTAGTCTTTGTGCGTTCTGGGGTTGTGGCTGGATAGCGATTTGTCGAATTCCTGGCTGCTGTACTAAGCCTGACTCTTCTTGCATTCTCTTCTTCTGAGGACAATTCCTCGCGAGATGGCCAAATTCCCCGCAAGTAAAACAAGATCTTTGAGCCCTTTGGCATTGAGAACGAATATGACCAGGCTGACCACATCGGTGACACACAATCTGACACTTAAGGAGAACTCCCGAAGTTTCTAAATGAAATGGTAGTGTGAGGCCTCGCTGGCCCTGCGTAGACTGATCTAGTTCCTCTGGTTTCTTGCTTCCTAAACTTTCAACACCCTCAAAAGATGATCTCACGCTAACGACTCGATGCCTAGCTTCCCCCACATTCACACCGCCTTGTACACCCTCCAGAATCTCAACACCCTTCGCGCACTCAACGATCTCAGGAAACATTATCTCCTCCCTAGTATACTGACTCGCCTCATTCTCCCCGCACACACTACAACCCAGGTTATCCTGATCCCCGGTCTCAGCCCACCTAACTTCACGTCTCGAAAACATCCTACTAAAAAAAGACATAAGAAAGAGGATCATCAGCATTAATCACATCACTATCAAATGCAAGGCTCCAACCTTTCCAACATGAGGTTAACAACTATACACCACTCTACCACAATACTTATGCAATGGTACATCGATGGACTAATGTCACTCATGCAATCACACTTGTGGTTTCGTAAAAAGATGCAGTGATTTTTGAACCCATGAGACTAAAAGTCTCCCCACGGTCTCTAGGTATTCAAACCTAGTCGCTCTGATACCAATTTGTCACGCCCTCGATTTTGAACATAAATAATAATAACATTTGAAATACAGAACTCTCACAATCGTGTTTACATTACCCCAAAATACATTACAGTTTCCAATTCTTCAACTGGTCTACAAATACAATCTTCCAAATTACAAAACCATAACAAGATTTTCACTTTACAAGAATAACAAGGTATTCATCAAAATAGCTTTACTTGATAATGCCCGCCTCTTGCACTCCGAACTTTCCATGACCATGACCTGCAATGAACCTGAAATGGTAGGTTGAGCAAACACGTGCCCAGTAGAGAATTCTATGCACAAGCTGTATGAAAATGTGACGATTTATGCGATGAGAATGAATGATCTCCACTAACAAACAAAAGAGACACAGGGGCACCATAAAGAATCAACAAGCTACGACTATGGGATCCTATGCTTCTTAAGACATCCCTAACCATTCGTACGTCATCTCGAAGCAACATTAAGCTCATATCATTCTGAATAACCACGACGACTTCTCAACCCTTTTATAACTACTTAAACGAATGCCACGAACAGTCTTATTATTCAATGCCATTGCCATCGAGCCTCTTTTCATGAAAAGAAAACACTCCCGTTGGGTTTCCGAAATAATTTTGAGAAATACTCTCGACCTCCGCGGGTCGAGCTCCGTTGATTCTCTTGAGTACCGGAATCCGTTGATTTGTGCCCAAATACCGGAACCGTTGATTCTCTCAGGAATACCGGAGGATTTTTCATAAAAATCCCTTTTTCAAAACCAAGTTCCTTTCTTTCAAAAACTTTGATGGAATCCATTGTTTATCTTCTCTTTTCAACAGATAAAATATCAAGCAGCTCATAGCCAAAAAAACAACTTAAACATCAATAAGTCAATAAAGAATGCATACATCATATGAGACAATCAAAAGTATAACCACACCTTGCGATACAGTGAATTCTATCCTCCTGGGTTTCCGCATTACCACACCTTGCGTTACGGGCCCTCTAGAGTCTCCGCATTACCACACCTTGCGTTGCAGGACCCTCAGTTCAACATTCACATCTCACACAACACATATACATTATCAATTCGAATTATAGGATAACAACACTTTTCCAAGTCACAATCTTTCATTCGTCGTCATTCAAGGTATTACAACTAATAACCATGTTCTATTATATGATAATAAATGTCTTAAGTTCACGTTATTCCTCTAAGCTTATTACGACGCCCTATGCCTCGTACCGAACTTATAACAACTCTACGACACACCACCGGCTAGGTTATAAACAAGAGCCTATAGAACGAATGCCAAAGAAACCTAGGATGAACATTCGAGACGAAGCACGAGGATATTGATTACCCTATTGATCACAAGCGCCCCACGTTATACCTCATATCCAATAATACGCAATAACCTCTCTGCAATATGCATTCTCTTCCTACCATTCACTACGTCTAGTCATAGCACCTAACATACCTATAGCATGTTTCACCTCAGGCCACAAAGACTCTCAAGCACCACCAATCCCACAAATACGCTTGATTAAGTTTGTCTAGTAAGACGCTACCCTTTCTATACAACGAAAAGCCAATGAGACGAAGATAATTTAAGTAAACCAAAGGAATTCATTTAGGCATGCTAGAAATAGGTTTGGAGGTGTCCAAACGGGTTTGGAAGTGATCGGGGCCAAAGGAATGAAGTACAAAACAAATGCTGAGAAACTGCCCATAAGCATCTGGTATCGATACAGCCAAAATAGCGGTATCATACAAGATGCAAATCAGCCAAGTCCATCCTGTTTTAAGCGGGTATCGATACGGCAAGAATCCCGTATCGATACGGAGAGGTTTCGAGCAGATTTTCTGCAGATTTTCAGAAAACACAACCCAACAATAACCAACATTCTAAGGCACGATCAAGGTGCATAATCAACATATAAACACACAACAAGTGCAAGAAATCCCTACCTCGATTCAAGGAACGAGACCCAAGAAACTCGAACGAGCCCTAGCTCCGAATCTTTGGAAATCAACCGAGATCTTTCTCCCGAGCCTCACCCAACACGATACGAGCCCGGAGTTGCGTAGAGGAGGTGAAATGAGGGTGGGTTCTTAAGGTGTTTGAGGTATTTGGGTGAGTTTTGAGAGAGAGGAGAGGAGAGAGAGAAACCGGCGGAGGGAGGGAGAGAGAGCCGAGAGTTGTGTTCTTGGGAAAATGATCCCATACTCCTAATCACTCCTATTTATACTACAACATCCTCAAATCACACATTTACCCCTCAACCTTCTATTCTTCCACTATAGTCCTCGAATCAATTATTCACCAAACAAACTATATTCTCATAATTAGCCAATTAATAAACTTTTCAATAATTAAAATAAAAACAAAAAATTTTACGGGTCTCTACAGAGGGGGTGTATGTATGTAATGCAACAAGGGTATTTTTGTCCGATTTATGGATGAGGAGGCCGTGAGATCGATGTTACGGCCGACAGATGGATTCTCCTAGGCTTCTGTATTTTCTGTCTGAAAGGCTGTATGGCTCTGATTGGGTCCTTTAAGTGGCTCAAAGTTCTTACCGAAAGTCCTAAGGTTCTTAAGAAGGCAATCACTGTATCCATTTCATCATCGGGATGTCCCCAAGGTGGGACTTGAAATAATCGTTAGGCCAAATTGGGGTGTCTACAAAGAGTCAGTCTTTTATCACGCCGCAAGAATGAGATCATTTTTAGACTTTAGTCTTTTATCTCGCCGCAAGAGTCAGTCTTTTATCACACCGCAATAGTGAGGTATTTTTTAGGCTTCATTCTTTAATCTCTCCACAAGAGGAAGGTCTTTTATCTTACTTTTTTCACGCATCAGTGTTTTATCACGCTATAAGAGTGATATCTTTTTTAGGCTTCGGTCTTTTATCTCACCAAAAGAGCGAGGTCTTTTATCTCGCTCTTTTCCGCATGTCAATCCTTTATCACATTGCAAGAGTGATGTCTTTTTAAGGTTTCAATCTTTTATCTCACCACAAGAGCGATGTCTTTTATCTACAATCACAATTTTTAAAGAAATGAGATAAAATATATTAAACGCCACTTTTTATCTCAGCTTTTGACTTAAACTAAGATTAAATGTTTAGCTTACAATTTTTTATCACACTTTTACTAAAATCGTGATCTTTGTGAACCTCCTTGGTGTGACCTTTATCTATTATTGTAGTAGTGCATTGGGACCCACACGTATTATGGTGATGAATCGGTTAGAGTTTATTTATTACTAAAGAATTGCCTGTAAGCAACCCGCTTTGAATACAAAAAGATTTTGTTTTTATCCATCGTCGCTATCTTCAATTTTTTAATAAGTAGAATAACATTTAACCCGTGCGTACAACATTACAATGATCATCCATATCACAAAAATTCCAGCTAACAAATTCAAACCCAATTCCATGTAGCATTCATAAGATCCAAGTTTAAACATGACATAAAAGCTACTACTAAATAATAGATTCAAATCCGTACACAAATTTAGCTAAAAAGAGTGCACCCCATAGGAGGTCATATTCTGCAAAAGAATCATAATCCAAAAAAAATTTGTCTTTAACTGTCTTCATTACTTTTGAATGCTTACCTACTTCTTCAAAGAGCCGAATTAAGAATATGAACAACAACACGAAAACATGCGATAAATAATAACTATATGAGTTAGAATTCTCTAAAGTAAAATGTTGGCGAAAATAAGTTACCTTAATCGTGGATCTTGTCTATTCACGTTTACCATAGATTATGAACCTCTCTTTCTCCAATAAAGGTAAGAACCAAAAATTGAATTCTTCTCTTCTTGGAGAGGCTGGTGAATTAGAAGAATTGTGTGTATGATTATAAAAGGAAAACCTTAGTTTAGCCTATATTATTATTGAAAACATAGGATTTTTTTTTTCCCGAAGAAACACACATGTGAATGTTAATTATTAAAAGAAAAAGGATTGTTTCCTTTTGTACCGTAGGAAAATCAACCTAAACAGAAACAACTTAAAAGTAAATATTAAATTGAATGTAAGAAAATCAATTATTGAGTTGATTTAAGTTCAAAAAGATAATCAAGCCTTTAAGGAAACAACCTAAAATCAATCAATTGAAAGATTTTTTTATTTTTTTATTTTTGCTATTTGTTAATCCTAATCTACTCTATCCAAGGGGGCTTGGGGAGAGGATGGATGGTTACGGGAATCGAACCATGCCTATGTCCATGGGAGTACCAATTGCACTCCACTTCACTTGCCAATTGAAAGAATTTACCAGTCATAAGGTTATGAGGTTTATATTAGGAAGTGTTCTCTTGATCGAACAGTTATAACCTATTAAAAATTCAATCAGACGGCTAGAGAGGTGCTCCTGTTTGTATGTGTAGACAAAAGCCGCTCTTTTTTATAAGGGAAAATTTCATGTAGGCAGTTATAACCTATTAAAAATGCGTTTTTAATGTGCAAGCTTTCTGGAATCATCGAATCGTGGGGAGAGGAAAAGCTTTTGCACATACATGGGTTTCATAATTTATCCAGACAAGAATATCCATGAACCTAATTTACAATGAGCTCACCAGGGTGCAATTAGGTTACATTGAGAGTGCTATGGTGAAAAAACGACCCTAACCGCTCAACTTCGAACTTGTGTTAGCCAATAACTCGTTACTCGTTAGAGAATGGTGTATTCTATAAACAAACCAAGCTTGAGTGTTTTTTTGAAACTCGTTAAGCTTTAAAACTTCAATTTGTTCGACCTCTGATGTTTAAAACTTCAAGGCACTTAAGATGAGTTTGTGCTCCGCCCAGTTAAAACTCATTCGAAATTGGTTCTCATTAACAAGCCAAGGTTAAAAGTACTTTTTAGTTTTTACAGCTCGTCAAGTTATATAACTGTTTGGGTTACTTTATCAAATCAATCTTTGGTAAATGATTGTGTGCGGGTGTGCCAGAAAAGAATATAAGTCTATTATTTTTAGATTAACTCAAAAATAGCTTACTTAATTAGGCAATTGTGATTATCTATTCAATTACCTCAACGAAGAGGATTTTTCTAAAAGGTATCAACCAAAATTGAATCGGCACACTTCAAACAAAAAAATCGAAAAAGTGTTTACACCCATTTTTGGCCAAAATTAGAAAAAGGATAGAAGAATGGCCTTGGAGGTAGTTTTAGGCCTTGAGAAGTCTTATAAATCGGTCACTTGCAGAATTGGTCCTTTGGAAGAATTTAAAGTGGCCATAATTAGGCCGAATTGAGTTTGGAAGGGCTGGAGAGAGTTTGAAAATTGATTAGGCCGCATTAATATTTAGAGCATGGCCTAATTAGTCAAGGCCCAAATAGATTTTCAGATCTGGGCCCATTTTCAGGCCTTGGCCCAACTAATCAAAGCTCGGACTACTTTTTCAGGCCTATTTAGCCCAATAAGGCCAAGATTTGTTTTTCAGGTCTGGGCCCAGTTTTTCGAATTTATTCAGGCCTAAAACTGACCAAGTCAAGAAGACCATAAGCTGATTAGTCATGCTTGGGAAGCAAGCTGCTCACAAGCAGCTCAAAGGTCTAGAATGTTCTTGGTTGACAGGTCTGGGTAAGCTGCTCACAAGCAGCTCAAAGGCCTAGAATCTTCTCACTAATAGACCTACTTGCAAGCAGCTTGATGGTCTAGAATATTCTACCAAAGCAGGCCTGAGCAAGCTGCTCACAAGCAGCTCAATGCCTGAATTGATACCATCCTTCAGCATGAAGCAAGGCTTGGGACACATGGCAGCCATGCATGGAGACAGCTCAAGCAGCTACAAGCTGCTCAACCAGGCTTGGTGACTGAAGTTGAAGCAAGTGGGCCCTCAAAAGGGACTCAAGAGCCAATGAAATGGCTGAAAGGCCTGGAAAAATTTCGGCCTTTAATCTTGGTAGGCCCAAGATCTTCTCTCCAGGCAATCAAGCAGCTTACAAGCAGCTCAAAAGGCCTGGAGATTTTGCACAGCCAAAAGTCCTTTTGCCCTTTTACAAATTTTTATGCAGAAAAGAGAGTTTTTTTTAGCCTTTTAGGCCTCAGCTGAATTCTTGGAGTGAGGAGCAAGGCTTGGACAGGTGGCAATCACTCATTGGAGGAAGTAGAAGCAGCTCAAGCCTAAGCCTTTATCAGGAGGACACTTGGCAGCCATGCATGAAGGCTTGTGAAAGCAACTCAAGCAGCTCAAGGCCTGGAACTCCTGCCTATAAATCAAAGTTTTGAAGGCCTTATCAAAGGTCCACGACCAAACAAGCCCACGGCTTACCCAATTTATCTTTCAATTGTCTTTACATTTCCAGCAAATGTCTTTATCTTTCATCAAACTAGCCATGCCTAGTTGATATTTTATTTCCTTGTACCAACTTCGTTAAACCGTTAATGAAGTTCTTTTAATTTCATCGCACCTTGTTTCTTTTCCTTTCCATTTTCTACACGATTAGGAAATTCTAAGTCCTTATCCCGACAAGGCAAAACCACGAACCACCATACGACCTCACCCCTTAGGTCGTACGCAATCGCTCTAGAAGAAGTCAGATCTGAGGCATCCAGGCCTTAGCACGAAATTGGACTGCAATCCAGTCCTGGCACGCCCGCACAAGGCCTAGAACTGCACTACTCGCTGTTTCCAGGCCTGCTTTTAATTTGGAAACAAACAAAAAGATAATACAAGCACGCTTGAATCTAATCGAAAACAAGCTTACATACGATTACTCTTAGGATTCCAGCAAGACAAAGACAGACTAATGTAAGATAATTTGAATTTAATTGAAAGCAAACTTACATCCAGATAAGTCTTCAAACTTGCAAAAGATTAAGCTATTACTACTATAACTACAACCACTTCGAACTAATTCCTAAGTCTTACAACTACTTTAGATCTCTAAGCAACCATTTTTGTATGCATTGTCAAATGATGATATTGTCAGAGAGATCCTTTCTTCTTCATCCATTTCTTCTATTTATAGACAAAGAGTTTGTTCGTTCTTCTTGTTCTCCACGTTTTCTTTATGCGCCCAAATCTGCGTTCAAATTTCCTTTGAAATGCTTTGTTTCCCTTCAAGAATGGTTATAACTGCCTTCGAACTACTTGTGGACTTGATTTTCTGTCAAACTCTTCAACTTCCCACGTTTGTTGTGCAAGTCGTGGCTGAATATGTGGAGAGTAGGGACTCCCTCTTTCTACGCAACAAGAATTAGTGCTTCGAAATTAGCTTAAAACAGATGTGAAAGCATAACCGATTCTACCTTTTGAGATGTCTCTAAACGACACAGTTCGATAGTTAATGAGTTATTAGTTGCTATATTTGATCCTCCTCTTGACATATGTCCTTAATTACTTTGATTTCTATTTTATGACGTGATTGTTTCCAATCTAAACGATACTGTATAGTACTAAAATAATATTATAATAAAACCACTGATTTCTTGCTTCTCATGTGTAGATATAATGTGTTTTGATTGGTCCGAACACTATTTAGTGTCACATGTAATTTCTTTATTTGGTAGTTTATTTTAGAATGTAAACAAAAACCAAACTTGAACTTGTTCAATTCGTCTAAAACATAATAGACAATAAATTTTTTACATCGCCGGTGTAAACATTTGTTTTCTCCAAATCAATTACATTGCGCTACGTTGCCGTATTTTATTAATTGGGAGCACTATTTTAACGACGTGTCACAATGCTATTGATTTGGAAGAAATAAATGTTTACACCAACAGGGTAAAGAATTTATTCTCAACATAATAATGGCACGGAAACCATTAGTACTGGTGGAACGTCGATATCTCATAAAATTAGGTGGGATCCTTCGTAATCGTAATAATGCCATAATTCCACACGGCTTTCATTGACGGGACTTGCTTGAACATGGAAAAGTCGACGGAGCTACGCCAAGGGCATCCATCCCCCGCCACCCCATTTCCTCAACAATAAGAAATAGTAAACACATCTGAAGTCTGAACCAGATCGATCATGCTTTTGATTTTACATGAAAACTAATACTACGCCCCCAAGAAGATTGCCCAATTCCTCTCGGCCCGTTTGGATGGAGGATTTGATTTTGGGTGGATATGAAATGAGGGGTGATATGTAAGAAGGGTGGACCCACTTTATAAGAAGGGTGGATCTGTAATCCAGTGTTTGGATATTTTTTTTGAGGAGGGAGATATAGAAGGTGGATATGAAGAGATAAGTTGTCAAATGACTCAATTACCCCCGATTTATATTTTAATGGATAAATTAGATTAATTTTATTATAATTACGATAAATACATATTTATCATTAGTTGTGGGATAAAATAAATTCGTTTTGTCTTATAAATGTTTAAACCTCATTTTTTATTACAATTTAAAAAAAAAATTCAACAAATTATTTAGGTCAAATTTTCAATAAATACCACTCATTTTTCTTCATCTCATCTCCATTTTATCATTAATTGTGGGATAAAATAAATTCATTTTATCTTACAAATGTTTAAACCATATTATTTGTTAGAAGAATATTATTTTTTGAAAAAAATTAAAACGTAATTGAAAAGTGATTTTTTTTTATAAAAAAAATATAAGGTAAAAGAGATTTCAAAGGCAACCAGTTGCTACCTTGACCAAATAATTAATTTTCCTACAGAGAGTGTAAGGGACCAACTTAGGAATAAATACCAAATCTAGGGGTGCAAAGAATAATTTGCCTTTAAAAACTGATTTATTTCTTCACACGTGTTCGGTCTTCTTCTTCTCGTTTCTTTCTTCTTTTTCTTCTGGTAAACCCAGGGCGGCACAGCAAGTACACACTCTCTCTCTCTCTCTCTTCGGTCTCAAGGGCAAGACAGACTTTCACCAACCCCGCATATCTAACGATAGGGGGGTACCCAGTCGTTACATGCAAATCCACCCGCGGGGTGGATTACAAATCCAATCTCGGCAAATCAGGGGCGAAATCCAGGTGGGGTTTTTCTCTACCAAAGACCGGAGAAGAGGAGGAGGAGAAGTAATCAAGCCGCATATCTTATCCACCTCTATATCCACCAGCCAAACAGCCCGCTAAAGGCTAAAGTTGCCTTGGCTACTAATTTCCAGCCTCCCTACCTAATTGTCCGACAAAACCATGATTTCATCCTCCTCCAACCTCTCCTCGGCCCTCCTAATTTCATTCCTTCTCACGGTTCTTCACTTTCTCAGCCTCAGCCCCACTTCCAAAGCCACCCCAACTTACAGTGCCATCCTATGCCCAAACATCAGCACGTATTCGCCCAACAGCACCTACCAATCCAGCCTCAAATACCTCCTCTCCGCCCTCTCCTCCGCTGCCCCCGACGGCTTTTTCAACTTCACCGCCAGGCCTCCCGACCCCTCCTACGGCCTCTTCCTCTGCCGCGGCGATCTTTCCTCCACCGCTTGCGACGACTGCGTGGCCGCTGCTAGTACCGAGGTTTTACGAAGGTGCCCCCAGTCGAAGTCGGCCACCATCTGGTACGACGAGTGCATGCTGCGTTACTCCGACACCTCCATCTTTTCCACCATGGATATAACTCACAACGTCATGTTGGCCGGTGCGAAAAACGTAACTGAGCAGCCAGGACAGTTTACCGAGTCGCTGACAAAGTTAATGGGCGAGTTATCGACTCGGGATTCCTTGAAAACCCAGTCGGGAGACAAGAAGTTCGCCACCGGAGAAGTCAAGTCGACGGCAAATCAGACGCTGTATGGGCTATTGCAATGCACACCGGACATAACTAGTGCAGATTGCGGCAGCTGTATAACGGCCGCTGTCTCGAATTTGCCGAATTGCTGTGACGGAAAACAAGGGGGGAGAGTTCTGTATACGAGTTGTAATGTCAGGTATGAGACGTACCAGTTTTACTCACTTGACGACGCTGCAACACCGCCGCCGCCCCCTCCACCTCCGCCCCCTGCCCGTACTTCAGGTTAGTGTTCACGTCAGTTTAGGCGTACCCAAGATTTTAAAAGACGTTAGGCAATAGTTAATTTTCTATTTTTTTATTTCCTAAAAATATTCTCCTCCGTTCCAAATTTTAAGTGAGTAAAACAACATGAGTAGAACAAGTCATTAAATAACATCCAAAGTAGAGACATGGAAACTAAGTAAAACCAAATAGTTAGTCAATCTATAAGCAAAGTTATCCAACTGGGACTTGTTCAGTTGGCCAAGAATCTTGCAACTCATTAGGAGGTCAGGACTTTAAGTCTTTCCACCTGAGTGTGAGTGTTCTTTCCTTTGTATTTGTTGTGGTTATTTCTCCTCTTAATGGGGCTTGTAGTTCAGTTGGGCTTATAGTGATTGTGGTACGTCCCTTTGATGAGCTTATTTATCCTATTGGTTCAGTTGTTGGGCTTAGTTATCTCGTAACTCTCACACAATGGATGTAGTGTCCTTTGATTTGTACTTTATACTTCACACATGATGTAATGATCTCTCCTACCGATTGGCCAAAAAAAAAAAATTCATAAGTGAAGTTCAATGTTCAAAGTTCAAACCTTATGAAAGTTTGAAACTATGTAGTAAATCCAAAGGGTTGGCCTATTGGTCAAGGCTTGAGACTTATTAGGGGTGTGCTCCCTCCTAAGGTCTCAAGTTCGAAATGTGCTATCAACTCCTCGGCCAGTCCATACAAAGATTTGCTCTAACTTTAATTGCAACCCCCGCAAGTGAAAATAGAAAATGAAAGTAAGTAGTACCAAATAACTAGTCAATTACAAAGTTCAATGCTCTAAGTTCACAACCAAATGAAAGCAAGTGATACAAAATCACTAATCAATTACTCCTCCTCCTCTTCTTCTCCATATCCCCAATGAATCCGCCTAATTTGCCGATTACTCTTGCCTAGCTGCCTAGCCAATTAATCGTGTTGGTGCCTAGATCAATGCTAAGGCCCCTAGGCGAGGCGGCAAGTCACTGCCTACCGCCTAGGACCAATTTTTAGAACAATGCACGCACTTCGAATAATCCTAGGACCAGTTTCTCATTGTTGTATAATGGATTTTGATTTCAATTGTTTTTTTGGCGTTATTCTTTTCTGCTAACTAAAATCTGATGTACTGATCGTTGTCTTTTTTGGGTGTAGGAAAGGGGGGAATCTTATGGCTAGTACTTCTTGGTGTTATTGTCCCAATTGGTGTCATCGGATTTTGTTTCCTATGTAGCAAAAGAAGGAAGAAATATTTCACTAGTAAACCACTTGCTAGTAAGAGAAGAGAGAAAAACAGAGAACAAAAAAACCTCTATCATATAATTTCTTGTTTAATCCTTTCAGTGGCAGATTTAAATCAGATTGATCATTTGATTTGAACAGGTAATGATGAAATCACAACATTACGGTCGTTGCAATATGATTTGAGCACAATTCGAGCTGTCACAAACAACTTCTCCGATGATAATAAAATTGGTATGGGTGGATTTGGTCCTGTCTACAAGGTATGTTGTTGCATCTAATTGTGCTTGTTCCATTTCAAATACCTCAGCTTACAAATTTCTGAAGTTATTTATATGAGGAGTCCCTAATTCCACTCACCAGAATGATGGTGCCGGGCAAATAAAAGTATGCACTGGCATATAGTCCCTGTAGATGAACCTTACCTTTCTAGCTATGACCAACCGATGTAAGACTTATATTACCAAACATCCTCCACGTGCAGTCGTTTTTAAGATGTTTTACGTGTAGTCTATTTTTCAATCTATTCTATTATGATGCAGCCTTTTTATCATATCCAACCTAAGGGTCTGTTTGTTATGGGTCAAAGGAAGGGGAATTATCTACGGCCTCGGATAGTCATCCCGCCCCTCCCTCATCCAGTGATTGTTACATGGATGAGAAGAGCAATTATCTGTGGTTCCCATGGTATATCCCCAGGAGGGTATATAATGACAGCATCCCCTCTATCCTTGCTATATCCCCTTCTGTTCCCCTTCTTTAATTACTAAAATACCATTTTCCTCTTTAAATTTATCATACATGTAGTCTATTTTTACGACACAGTCCATCCTCGTGAGGGTGGAGTGGGTTTTTTTTTTTTTTTTTTTTTCATTTCTGAAATGTGGGATGGAATGGGACCTACTCTCATATTGATTAAAAACTTTATATCCAACATGATGGCTTCTTTGATAGGGGTCAAAGGAAGGGGATTATCTATGGGCCCAGATTGGCCATTCCGCAGTTCCACCCACCCTTGTTGGGTGATTGTATTTTATATCCCATGTTTCACAGGGTTGGTTATTCAAGCAATATTTAACCAATATTTGGATGTAAAGTGCATTTCAATTTTATATATTCCCAGGGCACACTTCCGAATGGAGAAGAGGTAGTTGTGAAGAGGCTATCTAAAAACTCACGACAAGGTGTACAACAATTCAAAAATGAGGCGGTATTGATAGCAAAGATCCAGCATGTAAATCTAGTGAGGTTACTTGGATTTTGCTCAGAAGAAGAAGAAAAGATACTCATTTATGACTTTCTGCCCAACAAAAGCCTCGACAAGTTCCTATTTGGTTTGGCAAACCTAAGTCTTTATGTTCCTTAATGTCCTTTACTCGGTTTCATAATATGATATGCATTCCATGATCACATTCTTCCCATGTAAACAGGAATTTTCCTTTCAAATAGTTGGCATGCAAGCCAAGAGATGAAACCCTTAATTGTTGTCCTATGCTTGTGTTTGCATTACGAAAATGGAATGTACAGACTGCAAAAGTCACATCATTTTATGCTTAGAATTATGTAAATGGCGTCTGTAAAAATGTTACTCTATTTTTTAATACACATGTCCACAATGGCAAAAAACTGCATTATAACTAAGTCGAACTTGTATTTTTGTCAATGGGCAGATTCACAAGAACAAGAGAAGTTGGATTGGCCACAACGTTACAAGATCATACAGGGGATAGCTCAGGGGATGCTCTATCTCCATGAATATTCCAGACTTCGAATTATACATCGGGATCTTAAATCTGGTAATATTTTATTAGATGGGGATATGAATGCAAAAATTTCAGATTTTGGCATGGCTAGGATCTTCGGTGTGGATCAAACTCAAGCAGTTACAAGTCGAGTAGTTGGAACATAGTAAGCCCCATGCCCCCTTACCTCATGTGTTCATTTTTAATAACTGGAGTCAATGGGTGCATGCTTTATGCAACCTCACTAAACATCATTTCTTACATTATAAATGAAATAGAACACATATATGTCTACATGAAAAAATGTTTGTATGTATAGTTCTGCTTGTGAAATCCCATTACCGAAAGCTTCAGGGAAGGGCAGGGAATGAGACTCGGACAAAGGTCAAAGCCTAGGAAGGGACAGCTCTTATGACCTTTGTGATCTGAAGTAAAGCATCATCATTTAGAAATGCATACTAAGATTTTGATGCTAGAGTTTGTTATTATTATCTGATTTCATTGAGCGGACTGATGGTGTTGACTTGCAGTGGTTACATATCTCCGGAGTATGCAATGCATGGACAGTTCTCAGTGAAGTCTGATGTGTTTAGCTTTGGTGTCGTACTTTTGGAAATCATTTCTGGCAAAAAGACCAATAGCTTTTACAACCCCGACTGTGTTGAGAACCTTCTGAGCTATGTGAGTGATAAAACGTACATTCTCATTAGAGTAATATAACTATGGCTCCTGAAGTACGTGTTCCATGTCACTTTATTCTGAAGTTGAATATTTTGTCAATATCTGCAAAGTTTTCAATTTTAGTGAGATTGTTCTAATCTATACTGGAGTACAAATCACAACGATAGGGAGTCGCACAAAAAGATATTTTGTCCGACTGACTAAGATAGTTTTGATCTCATGTTGGTGTTGATAGTGCCGTTAGACATAGGATATGGCTAGCATAAACAGATCTAAATAAAGGCTGCAGAGGATTTTGTAGAAACACCTAGAGTCCCTAAGTTATGTGTCTTTGTCATTTTAGTTGCCAAAAGTTCGAGTTAGAATGTTAGATAAACTTGGCGCTTAAATGTTACAAGGTCATGGTTGGAATTATAGGAATCCTATGTAAAAGCTGAAATGTAATTTTAAGTCCCCATGATTCCCCCGTTTAGAAGAAATCATGAATGGAAAGTTTAATTTTCTTAGAAGTTGGATTCACTTTTTCATGCTACCATTGATCAACATAACGATATAGTGTTTACTACAGAGGAGGAATTTGGATGATATCCTATGTTATCTAAACATTCAAATGAGATTACATCAGAAATTACCTCCCATAGAATAAATTATGTGGATTATGCTTTTATAATAACCACTTTAACAGCGAATTATTCTAGTTAGGGATGAAATTGACAAGAATTGAAGCATTAGGAACCAACTGGCACATGATACGCGTTTTAGCGATAATCAGTCTATTTCATAAATACTCCTTAGAGGACATTTGAAATGAATCAAGTTGACTCAGTTTGAAACCTTATGAGACGAACAAAAAAAATAAACCTTCAAGGAACAAAGTGATAAGGAGTGCATGCTTGGGGATCATAGCAGTATTTTGCTGTCAGAATTAACAATGCTACTCATAAAGTATTCCCACAAAAATATACAACAAAGTCGAATCTGTTGATCATTTTGACTTTCTTGAGCATGGAGGCCTTCACATCTATGTCATACAACGCACCTTCCTAATAATTTCTTTGTTAAAAGGATGTCAGAACATATCGCTTATGGTATCTTCCTTCTCAATGCTGATATCATCACATTAAGATTGTGCTGTTATAGGCTTGGAGACTCTGGAAGGATGGAACACCCTTGGACTTGATGGATCCGGCTTTGGAAGGGTCTTATTCGAGAAATGAAGTCCATCGATGCATCCATATCGGCTTGTTGTGTGCCCAACCCGATCCGGATGCAAGGCCCTCCATGGCAAAGGTAGTTCGGATGCTCAGCAGGTATTCCACCATGTCATTACCTCAACAACCTGCATTCTTTGCTCGGAGCAGAACAACATCAAGCACACTCCAAGGCCTAGAGCCGGACTGGCCTATGGACAAGCCGATGATGTTGCCTGTGAATGAAGAATCAATTGCTGAACTAGACCGCAGACAACATGAGAAATTAAGGCCAATTTGAAGATTGTCAAATGTATCTATTCCTCCTTTATAATTATCGGGAAAGCTTTGTTGATTGTTTACATCAACTCAATACTTGTTTTAGCTCTGTATCTCATAGAAAAAGAACATTGCAGTGTTCTTTGGTAGAATTTTTTCTGTAAAAAATGATTTGTGCATGGTGTTGCTTTACGGCTTCTTGATTTGTTGCAGAGTTATGTAGTTTCTTGCCTTTTTTTGCTCAGATTATTCCCACTGCAGTTTGTATTTCTGGTTGGTTTTAATTGGAACATAATTGTTGAAAATTTATTGCAACTTCCTATTTTTCTTCCATCCAGTTTTTCATCTGTGGTTTTCTTCCAAGTTTTGCTCTAAATGGAACCTTCTTGCTTTTTGTTTGGACCGAGTACTTGAGTAGAATTTAGATGGTCGAATAGAGGTTAAAATTAGCTTTCATGAACAGCCTTGTGTTACTCTATGTACAGTCTGCCGTTATCCCAAAAAAAAAAAAAAAAACACAGTCTGCAGCATTTTTTTCAAAATGGAAGTCTAAGGCATATATGCTTTCAAATATCAAAACTATTTATTACAAGCTCGATATTGGACTAAACAAATTAATCAAATTATATGCGTCCTTGTTAAATAATTGATGCTCCATTCAAAGACCCTGACAATGACTTGCTTCTTGTAGGTTGTTTTTCATTCTGCAAAAAGAATCCAAGGTGTTGGAGTAGTGTCTGTTGAGCGTTCGAACTACGGTTGCCATGGTAAGCCTGGCATCCGAATCATGTTGGACACATAAGAAGCAGATATGGATGCATCTATAAACTTTGTTTTTTGAACAAGATCCTTCGAAAGATGGATCCATCAAATCCAACTGTGTTCCGTCCTTCCAGAGTTGCCAGGTTTGGATTAATAAGCAGACATTCCTGGAACACAACAGAAACTTTATGCTATTAGTGAGTATTTGCATTTCGTTGTGCACTTTTTCACTACTACTTGGAAATTTTTATTTCAAAGCCAGTTAATTGAATGATAACCGTTCAAGTGTTCAAGCCACTTGACCTGTACTTCAGATTGCCAGATGAACACTGAAATCGAATGTTTGACCAGACGAGATTGTAATTGTATTAGTTCACTTTCTTTTATGTTTTCATATCTGGCTGTTATGTGAATGTGGTTTACTGTCCACATCAACAACTCAAGTTCTAGGCTAAAATTTCAATGTGGTTTTTTTAAGATAGTTTTCAGTTGGCAAAGTAGAAATATCTCAAAATCCTTGTCTCCGCATTCTGTAGAAGACCTCTTTTCCTTCACAGCCATGTGAAACATCTCAAGTGTCCATAAGTCGATAAGCATCTCAAGTGTCCCAATAGTGAGAAATATTTGATTGATCTCGACAAAATATGTGTTCCAAAATCAGCTTGTTCACTATCTTAATACTCTACACGATTGCTTTCTCAGCTTTTGTCTCTGCGGAAATAAACTGAGGCTAAGATTGGCAAAGTCACAAAGCACTAAAAATGGCCTGGAAGTCTTCTTTTTTTTTATTCCTATTTTGGTTTTAACTCATTTACTAACATGGAAGACTAGGAGAGGAATAACAAATATTTCTGAAAGGATAACAAGTGGTTTTCCCGTCACTGAACTTAAGCTTACTTGTTATCAGAAACAGTGCTACAAAGAGAAGGTCTAGATCAAACTCCTGTGCTAAGAGTTCACTACTTTGTTAGGTTTCTCCACAATTTGGAACTCTCTAACGGGAAGGGGAAATTTGCCAAACACCATTAGAAATGTCGTCTTACTGAGCTGTTCCTTTTCTTAACATCGAACACCATTTAAAGTGTACTCTTTCTGAGTTGTTCCTTTTAGCAACATCTTTTGAATTTATTTTTCGTATATTGACACCACCATGGGCTTGACCAAATAGAAGATAGTCAGCATACAAACAAGTCCAGCACATTGAACCCCATGGGCTTGGCCATTAGAGTTGGCCCGGTGGTCAGAGCCTGAGACTTAGAAGTTTGCTGACATGCGCACAAGCTAGCCCAGGACACCCTTCATTACCCGGGAAAAAAAAAGTCGAACTAATTGATCATTATCACACAAATGTGCTATCATTGAGAGTGATAGTGATAGTGATGGATGATAATGTGCAGGAGATATATAGCTCTTGAGTATGTAAAACTTTCGTCGCTTCTCCTGAGTATGTCTTTAGTTTTGGTGTGAGGCTGAAATAAAATTTTGACCAGCCAAAAGATCTTTTGTTAGGAGAATGGAGAGAACCTTCTAAGCTATGTAAGTATGAGCTTATTAAGATGAATGCTTTTTCGTTTTGAACTTTTCCTTTGGGTGAGCAGTCACGTTATTAAAGCGAGTAAAACCGAGCAGAGTTTTGCTTCAGAAAGTATAATATTCAGGAGCCTGAGCAAGAGGCGAGGGAATTTACAGATTGCCTAATATTTGCAGTAGCAAGTTCCTGAAAGGTTACCCTGCCCCCTGTGAAAAGGAAAGAAAAATGAAAATGGCTTTTGGGTCAAGTTCCTGAATAGCTAGCTTGCTACTTTCATGGTTATTTAAGTAGCAGCAACTTAGACTACTATCCCTTCTTTACAAAGTTGTTGTCCATTTTTACTATTCATGACAGCCATAAAAATCATCTGTGAAATCATTGGTTTTAAATGATTTTCAAAACTCGAATACAAAAACTAATTGAATATGTCAATTTGTTAAAAGAAAAATCTCGATTTGTTTTCCCATGAGATTACTTTGTTTGTTGAGTTAGTCAAAGGGCACGAAAGTGAAAAAAAAAACAAATGATGCAAATAAATCCTGGCGGAGGAAGTACCTAGTCAGAGAAGTGGTTAAGCTATTCTTAAATACTTTGTGTCCACGTCCTTGAACTTTGGCGGATATGGAATAGCTGGAGGAAGAATACAGCTAGCTATGGATATAGTAGTTTCAACATTGACAGTCAGTAATAGAAGCTACATTTTGAGATTCATCCGTATTTGTTCATCATGGAAAACCAGCCGAAAAGACCAACCATGGCTTCTGTTGTTGACATGCTCTAATTAATGCTCATTAGTCTCTCTTTCAGTGTCTCTCTGCCTTCGTTTCCAGCAGTTTTTGGTGCCTGAAAAGATGGACTGAGGCGAATTGTTGCTGAGTTGAATTCAACGGCTATAGATCCAGATCAGTCTAAAAGTGAATCAGCGCAGTGGTCACTAAATGGATTTGAACTACTGATGCTTGATCAATTATGGAACTAGACTGCTAGCTGTATTTTTTTTTTGAACTCAAACTGCAAGTATATGCAAACCCGTTTAAACTACAAGTATATCTAAACCCACTCTCACTCTACAAATGGGGATTACGATGTTGACATGTTATATCTAAAACCTTGGTGGATTTGAAGAAGAAAACAATGTGCTTTTGTAAAGGTAGGAGAGATGTATTCATATTCGACTTGGTTGTCTGAAAAAGTCTACCTCTTAAATTATTTCAATATTGGACCTTGAACGTATAATAGTTCCAAATCAAATCTCTGTAGAAAGAGGATCTTTTGACTCCTGGACTCATGGTGGCCTGCTCCAGTCCCCTTGCGAAACTTTCGTTGCTGCGTTAGCCATGCACTTCTGTCAGTCAGCTCTGAGGCAAACAACCAAGTTGAATGTGAATACATCTTTCATAATTTACTTAAGAGTTCATTAACAATCTGGGAGTTTGAATGTTGTTTGTAGGGTTCTTTTTATCGTTGATTGTCCCTGTTAGTTCTTCAGATTTCAAGTTTTGTCTGAATTGGGTTTTCTAGATCCTAATATGATTACTTTTGATTACCAAATGGGGATGCTATGTAGTCGTGTTATGATCAGATTCACAACTCATTGTTTCAATGCGGAACTGCTTACAATATAAGCAACAAATGCAAAACCAAGTCTTATGTTTCAAGCATATCCTTGGTACTTACCCAGAAAGGGTCAGATGCTGGACTTAGTCCATGTCTGACTTGAAAGGTTCTAATTTAACCCAAAAGAAATAAATAGTTGAAATGGACCGCAGGCTGTACTTGTTGGCAACAAGCTTTACGAGGCAGTTAGCGTGTCTATATCTGATTTCGATATTGGAAATCTGTTGAAATAACTGCTGGAAAATAAGGAACGGATTACCTCAATGATCTGTAATCAAAAAACATATTACCAATTGAAGAACTACTGCTGGGTTGAGTCGCGGACTAGGTCGCTCTCTTTAAGACGTTTCGCGGCTCTGCCCAGTTTGTGCAAGCAGTTCGTGAATGCCCCGCCGTCTCCAGGATAAATCAGCTCTGCACGGAAGAAAAACCGAAAACAAGAACACAATCGACCTATTGCTCGAACTCAGAAATATTTTTGGGGGAGGAAGAGAGACTGTTTTTTTCTGTGTGAAAAACCAATTCCGAAATGCTGTATTTATAGGTGCAGGCTGAGGCGTTGGTTTTGGAAAAAACAAATCAGATCGCTTTGATTATGCACACGTTTTTAATCAATCCGAAATCATTTCTTAATCAGCAGCAAATCAAATCCCGCTGATTATGCACACGTTTTTTTTAAAAACGTTGTTCTTAATCAGCTGAAATCAAATCTCGTTCCTCTGATTTAGCACACATTTTAATCAATCCGAAATCATGCATGTTTTCTTAATCAGCAAGAACTTTCCATTTGAAAAAAGATTTGGACTGACAGAAATCAACTCTCGTTCCTTTAGCACACGTTGAAAAAAGATTTGGACTAAAAAAAATTTTCAAAATTTCCACCCCCCTGCATGAATAACTCGTGACGCGCACCTAGTTAATTGGTTTCCGAATCAATTTTCCAAATTGCCGCCAATTTTCCTAAGCGCGCAAGACCTCTCCTTGGGTCCTCTTTTACAAACTCACAAGTGTGCAAAGTCTTTTAAAGTAGAAAGAAGTTTTATGTCTAGCCAATGTGGGACTAGTGAAAAACACAATGTCTTACAAATACACCAAAGTTCCAACAGGAGGGATGAAGAGTGACATTAGTAATATGTTATCTCAGAAAACATAGAGTGCTACATATTTTAGGTTTACTTAGGATAACAGCTAGTCAGCTATCGGCGTAACTGTTGCGCTTGTCAACCAAAAAAACTGAAGGCATTTAATTGGGTGGCTCGATCTATTTTATTCTCTAATGAACTCGATGAGGGTAGGAAATTTTTTCTCCACCATCGGGTCGTTCTACTTGGTCCAAACCTTGACATACCTTGATCAACTCTCAATGACTATCATCACCCCTCTTTCTTCATTGGAGAAATATCAAGTGTAATGGTTCTTCTTCAAAACCTTGGAGCTACTTTAGTGCTAGTTCTAATAACGATCAGGATCGGCTCCGTTATTACTCAGGCAACATACAGTTACCACTTATGTTTAGGCAGTTCCAATGACACAGCAAACACCAACTACAAAACCAACCTTAACACCCTCTTGGACTGTCTCTCCTCCAAAGCAGCCGTATACAGCTTCTCCAACGGTACCTTCAATGGCATCTTCAGCCTCTACCTATGCAGAGGCGATGTCACAGGCGAGCTATGCCAGAATTGTGTCCAAAATGCAAGTCAAGATGTCCAAAACAGATGCCCATCTAATAAAACGGCAATTATATGGTACGACGAGTGCATGGTAATCTTTAATAACAGTAACTTTTTCGGCTTGGAACAAACATACCCAAGAGCTTTCCTTTGGAATAACAATACTTCCCCCAATGATACAGACATGGTGTTTGCTTTTATGTATACATTGGTGTCAAAGGCTCCACTTACAGATATGATGTTTGGCGTTGATGCATCGGGTGTTGGTGGTTCTCAGCCTAGATACGGGTTAGCGCAGTGTCGAAGAGATATAAGTAGTGGTGCATGTAGCGACTGTTTGGGGCAACTGATGAGTAACTTCGAGCAGTACTGCCAAGGGAGGAGAGGGTGGCGGATATTAGCGCCGAGTTGCTATTTGAGGTATGAGGAGTACCTTTTCTTTGCGCAACAACTGGTCCCACCTTCATCGGTGTCAAATGCGCCACCGCCACCTCCAAGCAACGGTGAGTAACTTTTTTTTTCTTTTTCTTCTCTGGATTTTGAAGTTTCAGGTAACAGTCTACTTCATACATATAATCTTAGATGTTTTAATCAAGTCAAAAAAAAATTTACGGGGTAGTAGCCGTTCAGAGGTGCCTTACATTTAACTGTAGCACTCTAGGAATTTTTGTGTGGGCCTTTTACCAAAGGCTGAGGCCCTGGGCAGGAGACCAAGGCTGTGTGAGAATTGAACGTTTCATCCTTATTGCACATAGATTTTCTTTCCTCTCCATATTTAACTTGGACACATAGCAAATTTTTTGGAAGAAAATTTGTCTCCTAGTTCAGCCCCCTCGAATGGAAATCCAAGCTCCACCCCTGCTTTTAGTCTTTGCATTTAGGAAAGAATTTATTCAATCTGCACTGGGTTACTTTGACAATTGAACATTATTAGAGCTCTTTAATAGTATTTTGAGATTGAACAGCACACTGCTACAGAAGGATAGACCACTTATCAGATTACTTAATTGGCAGGAAATGGAGGAAAGAAAACAATTATGATTGTACTCGGCATTGCATCAGCAGCTACCACAGTTGTGCTGACTCTCTTAGGCTTCTACTGCTACAGAAGGAGATCACGAAAAGGACCACATAATCAACGTCAAACAAGGACACACCATGTGGACGAAAGTACAGATTCTAAAGAGCAGGAAGACGGAAGAGAGATGCATTACTTTGATTTAAAAACCATCGACGTTGCAACAAATGGTTTCTCAGATGGAAATAAGCTTGGACAGGGTGGTTTTGGCCCAGTTTATAAGGTAAAAGCACGTTTTCGATCATTTAGTTGTGGAGTGGCTTTTCTTTTTTTAAAAAGC
This sequence comes from Rhododendron griersonianum, assembly GCA_018127125.1. Taxonomy (NCBI): domain Eukaryota; kingdom Viridiplantae; phylum Streptophyta; class Magnoliopsida; order Ericales; family Ericaceae; genus Rhododendron; species Rhododendron griersonianum. The sequence goes on from CM030800.1 coordinate 25,108,460, forward strand.
TTGTACCATATGTATCCAGGGAAAGCTTCACAATGGGAAGGAAATAGCAGTTAAAAGACTGTTGAGGAATGCCGGGCAAGGTCTTGAAGAGTTCAAGACTGAAGTTAAGTTGATAGTAAAGCTTCAACACCGGAATCTTGTGAGGCTCATAGGTTGCTGCATTGAGGGAGATGAAAAGCTTCTTGTCTATGAGTACATGGCTAACACTAGTCTTGACTCGTTTCTCTTCAGTTTGTGCTCTCTCTCCCTCTCTCCTTGTATTTACCATGTTAGCTTCAATTTCTCCAATCCAAACTCCTTTACATAGATATATACAATGGCAGATTACAAAAAACTAATGATGAACCAAGTTCATGACAAGACAAGTCTTTACTGTTTCCTCTTCATTTCTTTCAGATGCTACAAAATGTAAGGATCTAGATTGGGCTAAGCGTGCTAATATAGTAAGAGGAATAGCAAGGGGACTTCTATATCTGCACGAGGACTCCCGGCTAAATGTCATACATAGGGACTTGAAAGCCAGTAATATATTGTTGGATGATGAGATGAATGCCAAGATATCAGACTTTGGGACAGCCAGGACTTTCTATGGCAACCAAATTGAAACCAGCACTAACAGAGTTGTGGGCACATAGTAAGCTGTTTCTTCACTCCAAGTAATATCTAGCATAGTTTCTCTTTCCATTTTTTTTTTTCTTTCGCCCAAGTACTCATCATTGTTTTCGATATATTGTTTCCCTATAGTGGATACATGTCACCAGAGTATGCGATGGAGGGATCATTTTCCGTCAAGTCAGATGTTTACAGCTTTGGAGTATTACTGTTGGAAATCATTAGCGGAAGAAAAACCAGTGACTCGACTCTCCCAGAGCACACCAAAATGCTTTTACCATACGTAAGTTCATTATTTCTTCCTTATCTAATTATTCCACTAACATGAGATCAAGTTTTCTATTTTCTGTTTCCTATTTTGAACGCATAATGAAATACTACGCAAAACAGGCGTGGCAACTATGGGATGGCGGAAAAGCACAAGAGTTGATAGATAGAAACTTGATCAGCAATTGTCCAATAAAAGAAGTCAGTAGATGGATTCACATTGCCTTGTTGTGTGTCCAAGAAAACCCTCAATTTCGACCCTCGATGTCAAAGGTTGTTCTGATTCTCGAAGGCCAAACAACAGACCTTCCTAAACCATCGGAACCTCCACTCTCTTTTGGTAAATATACCATGTCTCATCAATCTTCGTCCAGTGTGGTTGGGACCAGATCCTTTACATCTCCGGAACCCTCCACAGGTTCCTCCATCTAGTACTTAACGCCTAACGGAACTGTTCATTTTGGTATACAAGCAAAGACATCAAGAACATTCTATCTAAGGTGAAGAGGGAAAAGCGACTGAACTCTAGATCTAGGCGAACTTGGAACAAGCACCCAACCACTTGGGCTAGCTCGAAATTCCCATTACTGATTTGTTGAAATGGATGTGTGCGTGTAAACATCGTTCTTAGATTTTGTGGAGTTTGTGCATTTATGATAGGAAAATTTGAGCTGTGAATTTGTCATTTGCCAGATACTGCCCTGACTAGTTTTATATCTACTGTTTGTTAGACACTATTTGTGACACTAGTCAGGAGGAAATAATGATACCATGGATATTTCAACCATCTTGAAATGATGAACAGAGCTTTTTGGCATTTAGACTTCAATTTTCGAAACTCACACCACCAAAATCATTGGCAAACTCGATCGTTGTACGAATTCGCAAAGTCTAAGACTGTTGTTTTCATGACTATGATTCTTGATAGTACAAAATACTACATCAAAATGACCCGCAGACAAGGAGTTTCAGTAATAATACCAGAAAACTAAACCGTGGTGCCAAGAAACTTAAACAACAAATCCTTCCAGATACCGTGCCAAAGCAGAAAGTCTCAGTTATCTGTTTAATGTATGATGCATTAAGATAGCCATAGGTCAACTCGTTTTACGCGAATCTAGGCAAAATAATAATAATAATAATAATAATAATTGGTGTATGCATGGTGCGTCAAGATAGCCATAGGTCAACTAGTTTTACGAGAATCTAGGCAAAAAAAAATTTGGTCAAGATAAAAATGGAATTTGATGACATCTGCGGATAAGTTTTAATTCTCTTGGATAGTGATATGAACTGATCTTGGATAGGGAAGTACTGGACTAATTCATTTTTTGCCAATTTGTTTTCGCGTGACTTTTTGTACTTTCTTCTAATGCTGAAATGATCAACTTTTGGATTGGGTTGACCTCTTGTGCTTCCTTCTGATGTGAAGTCATTGGTTGCGATATCAAGGCCATTTTCATCGGGGAAAAAAACACGAGAAAGAGGAGAGGCTGGATTTGATGACGCTATGACACCATGTTAACTTGTAAAGTTGTAAGCCACCAATTCATCTAAAGGTTTAAGCTGATGGAGAGGGATAACAGTATTATCTGTATCCTACAATAAACGGGTAAGTCAAACTCGCTACAATAAACGGGTTACACACACAAGTGTAAATATTTTCATTAGCAGGTATATGTGAGGTTCTAACGCAAGATATGTTTTCTACTCTAGATCATAAGAATGTTTAAAAGAACTTCTGTGTATCCTCGTGCGATCGATATAGCATGCTTTTTGTTTTTTTTTTTTGTTTTTTGGATCGGTTGCGATATAGCATGCCTACATGCAGATCATCCCTTGGATTGCAACAAAGTCCGCCATGATTTTCAGGGATTCGATCTTCAGATCAGACTGAATAGCCTAAGAGCAATGGTAAAAACATTAACCAAAAACGAAACCAATTAAGCAAATCCATACATCAATGATGAAATACATCAACTTCTTAATAACCTACTATTAATCTATTATATGTTATGGGGGCGGAACTAAATGTAAGGGTGGGGTGCCCGGGCACCACCCCGCTCTGCCTATTTTTATTGCAAAATGCCCGGGCACCACCCCGCTTTGCCGATAAAAAATAAACAAATAAATAAATTGGCACCCGCAAAGCACAAACCCCATTATATGCACTAGTGTAGTAAGATTCCTGGTTGAACTTTTCATTTTTGGCACCCCAAAAGTTCTAGTTCTGCCACGGTATATGATTCACTTTGTTTGGATGAGCATTTTGAAAGTAACTTTTACTCTCGGCACAATTTTCAATAAATTTCTCTCTCTATCTCTCTCCACTCATTACCACTCAACTCTCAAAAATAACTTTCTAAAAGTTCATCCAAACAAAGTTTTTCTAATAAAATAAGTGTTGTGAGAAAGTTAATTGATCATTGACCTTTGGCTAATTACACAATTTCCACAGCAAAACAGTTTATTGAAGAGCTAAAGACAGATTAAATGTATTAGAATATCAGAGGTCTAAAAAGTTTTGCCTAACTGTGGCTGCTGGGAATCGAGCCCAGGTCTCCACGGCCACAACGTGAAATTCTTACCACTAAACTACAGCCACTTTGTTGCTGAATGTGCTGATTAATAATTTATATCCTGTAAAACCCTTGCCACGATTTATCTACTACTTCGTAGAAGAGGCGTTTGTTATTTCTCATTAATATATTGAAAGATCATTATCTTTTTTTCCTCATCAAATAGAGTGGATCAGATCTGACCCTAATCCGTTACTCCCTCCGTCCCAAATTATAAGTCGTGTTTACTATTTGGGATCTCTAAAAAAATTGAGTATATTTTTTATATCAAATATGGATCTTGTTTGATAGATTTTAATCAATTTTATTAAACGAAATTTTCGGACTCATAAAAAATATTATAAGATTATGACAAATAGACAATTGTTTGAGAAATCTATATTTTTAAGTATAACTCAAAAAAAGAAGAATGATAAATGCCAAAACTGTTTTTGTTAATGCCAAAAACTTTAGTGTATAAGATCTTTGTATCTTGCACATGGTACAAGTCCTTTAGGCACTACAGTTTTTGGCATTAACAATAACGATTTTGGCATTAGCAATACCCAAAAAATAATGACAAGCAAAAAAGTTGTTTCTACATCCCTAAGTGGCATTATAAATTTATAATGGCTACTAGGGCCACTTTTTCTCTTTACCTAAAAAACGTGTACACACACAACCTTCGCTCCATTTGCTCTCCTAACTTTCACTGACCTTTACCAGCTTATTGTCTTAGATTAATGATTATTATAGCAAAATTAATTCCGGGCTTGTCCCTTAGTAGTGCATATAGCCCAAGTCCTTAGCCATGTGCATGGTATGATTTAAAATTACTAAAATTGAACTACCATTCTTCTTGTGGGGGTTGGCCCCCCCACTCCCATTTTATAATATCGCTAGCTCCTCTCAAAGATTATGATCAATGATGAAGGAGATATTTTTCTTTTAATAAAGTTAGCCTGTCAATAGGTTGGATTCAATTCTAATCGGATCGGACAGAATCCAAATCTGATCTTATTGAAAAATCAATGTTTTCAACATATACAACACCAAGGTTGAAATCTTGAAAGAACATCAAAACTCAAAAATCAATCAGTTGAAATTTCATCCAAGTATACAACCCAAATAACCAAAAGTAAAGTTATCAGACTGGATACGTAATCGGGTTGGATGGGACACATCCAGGTCCGATCCATTAATCTTTTGATTATCTAATTCCGATAAATCTCTCACTATATACACATGACATGTCTCCAAACCCGCCCATTTAACGTTAGACCATCTCCTTGGATCTATGAAAAAGTATGTGAAGTGTATATACCATTTTATTTTTAACTAGGGGTGGCAAATTGAACCCAAACTCATTAATCAATCCAAACTCATCCACTAGAAAATAGACCCCAACTCAGTCCATTTATTAGTTGGGTTAGAGTACGTGAATCCAACCCATCCAACTCATTTAATAATTGGGTCTTAGCTGGGTCTTAATTGGATCAATTTAAATGACTCAATAAGTCATGAACATGACCCAACTAAAAGAACCCTTCTCAGTCGATCATAAGTCGGCAGTCGCTCGATCGCATACTTTGGTCTTGCCCATTTTTCCAAGTTAGACAATTGGCATTGTCTTTATTCTGTTAAGTGTCTTGACCTAGTGAATGATCCATTTTCCGAATCCACTCTACCAGGAAAAATCTCACGTACCAATTTTTTTTATATAACTGGATGTCCGGGCTAGCTTGCGCGTACCTTGACTAATCTAAGTCATGAAGTTAACAAATAGGCAAACTCTCTGGTGGTCCTAAAGATTAAAATGTTTGGCCGGATTCGAATATGCGATCTCATTGAAAGAAAAAACACTAATTAGATATCTCATATCAGAAAGTCTACGGCCACCGAACGGAAAATGCGGTGGCCGGCCACCGCACGCCGTTTCGGGCCCACTCCGGGTTCCGTACGGATGATCCGAGCCGTTCAATAATTTTTAAAAAAAAAACCGAGTGGGTATGTGAAAAATCAGCTTGATCCGATATGTGTAGGTGCTCGGATCAAGCTTTTCATCTTTGAAAAATCGGAAAACCAATCTTTCCATTTTTTCCGATTTTCCAAATATTAGAAGTTTGATCCGAGCACCTACACAAATCGGATCAAGCTGATTTTTTACGTACCTACTCAGTTTTTTTTTTTAAAATTATTGAACGGCTCGGATCATCCGTACGGAGCCCGGCCACCGCATTTTCCGTTCGGTGGCCGTAGTCTTTCTCATCTCATATCCCCTCGGGGTTGTCACATGTACAAAGATGGAAAACGGTTTCAACTCGTTGTAGGAACCAAAAAGAATCAAACACTGTCTTATCGGATTACTTACTTCAAAAAATCCTAGTAGATTACTAAGTACTAGTTTTTTTAGATTACGATAGGATCTGTTAAATATACATTTCGATTTACGCCCTACCCATTATTTCCCTCCTTTTTCTAGCCAAATAATGAAAAATGGGTAAAATATTTTACCAAAAAGTATTTTACGTCCACAAACGGAGCCTAAGTGGAACTCACAGGAGCCGTGGATGTACCCAATTACCACGTCAAAAATCTTTATAGCATACATGTAAAAAAGAAAAAGGCGGTGAATTGGGTCAACTTAAATATTTTGTTATCATGTCATGTTAAAAAAAAAAAGGGGGGGGGATAATATGGTAATTTTATAAGTGTACCAGGGTATTTTAGTCATTAAGATGTATAGGGGTAATATGGTCATTTCAGTGTACATGGATATTTTATTCATTTTAAAATTTAAATATATATGTAATTGGATTAATGGGCAGGTCGGATTTAATTTTAAATAAATGGGTCGGGATGGGTATGGGTAATTGAGCTCATAACTAATGTGTTCTAAATGGGTCAATGACCCATTAAAGACCCAACACACTTATAACTTACCCAATTTGACCCAAACTCATCCATTTGGCACCCATATTTTTAACTAGTGAGATAGGGATTTTTTTACCTTCCACTGGATAGGTACTAGCTAGTATGGAGACTAACTGAATAATGCATTGGTTACAAAAAAAAATTGGCTGACTTTTGAGTCATCCAATAGTTGACCCTCTCCCACCAAAATAATGCATTAATTAGTTACAATTTTTACAATATGAACTAGGGAAAATTATTCAATACTTCCGGTGTATACTCCCTCCTCTCACATAACATGTGAGGTACATGCAGGACCTACACGCAGGACCCACATGTTATGTAAGGGGAGAGAGTATATACCGGGAATACTGAATAATTACTCATGAACTAGATACTGGAATTTCTAAGTGGAGACTGGAGGTAGTTTTTTTCCCGTTACATCGCATTTGCCTATTAAACTTCTTTGAATCCAACATCCGTTACTACTTCTTTTTTTATCGGCAAAAGTGAAATTTTATTAAAAAAGAGGAAAGGGGAAAGGGAATCCAACCAAAAGTTGGAAATACATCTCAATGACATAGCCTAAAACACCCAAGGGTCTACAAGGGACCACAAAAGAAAAGACTAATCAGCTCAGCCCAATACCCAGAATAAACAAATCAGAGCCCAACATATGTTACTTTAAACACATAAAAAGTTAAATTTAATTAAACTAACTTCTTATTCCAGGATATTACTTATATATGATCCATCTCCTCGAATGGTATGAAAGAATATCGGTGTCTGACACGGATACAAAACTATCAGTGGAATTCATAGTTCAAGCTAGTGGAACGGATACTGACTGTACGTCCTTAACTCTAGAGTTGCATGCAAACCTTCAACCCAAGAATCCAAGGGAAAGAAAAGCAAAGAAGATTCCAAAGTCGTAGTTACTACAAACAATTAACCGCAACTTTTTATCCCAAAATATTCCTAACAAGATTCTCCTCAATATCTATGCTACATTTCTCTCTTTCTCCTTGTAATTGTATCATCTGGAACCTGATGCATGGGTAGTGTATATCTGGCTCCACAGTGGGTTGCTCAAATTAATTAGTAATTTTGGTAATTTTACCAATTTATAATTCTAGCTACATATTTTCCTTGTTCTGAGAAAAAAGAAGGGAGAATTTTTCCCAGGTCCACTATACCACTTTCCAAACCCACTAAGTCCACTTCTAAATTCTATAACCCACTAAGTCCACTAACTTATTTGTAAAGATATAATAATCCTGGTTAGTCTAATATACCCCTGCTTTCAAAAAATCTTTTATCCCATTTTTTTCTCCCTTTTTTCCTCCATTCCCGTTTTTTTCTCCCTTTTTTCCTCTATTCCCGTTTTTCCTCTGTCTGTTTCCCATTATAAAACTCATCCCCCCTCCCCCCCTACCCCCCCTCCCCCATTTTTCAGAAGAACAAAACTCGGCAAAAACCCAACCCAAGACGGTTCGTGTAGACCACTGGATTAGCGTTCTTCGTCCTCGTCTGCCCTTCTCCGTCGTCGTCAGGCTTCGTCGTCGTTGGCCCTTCTTCAGTCGCGATCGTCTCCAACCACTCGATCGTCGTCGCCGTCCTCGAGCGCTCAAATACCGGCGTCGTCTCTGTCGCCGTCGTCAAGCCCACGATTGCCGTCGTCACTCCAACATCGAGATCTACCGACGAACAGCAGAGATCAACCCATGTCCCAGACTTTCTTCGTCGTCGACCTAGCCCAAGGTACAGTTCGTTCCGAATATGAAGAACGAAAGAAATATCTCTCTCTCTCTCTCGTCTCTCTCTATTGATCTGCTGATGTTGATTTTGATGTTGATATCAAATCTGATTTTCAATTTGTTGTCGTTGTTGGTTTTTTAGAAGTTGTTATTGTACATATGAGAGTTCCATGTTAAAACTGGATCAGATTCATGCTCTAACGTTATTATACTTATATAACGTTATATAACATTATATATTCTCTGTTTGGAGTTACGTTGTATATAACGTTAAGATCTGTTAGGGTTTTATTTTTTGTACTTTCGTTAGTTGCTGTTAGGTACATATATGGTTATATACTCAGATCTGTTAGGCCGCTGTGCGGACCAATTCATATAAGGTTATATGTGGTTATATATATATAACCCTAGTTACATACCGACTGCAATATAATTAGGTCGGATTCTATGGCTGAAATTACACCCTGAGTTCTTGAAAATATCGTTTTCGCTGCAGTTCGGGGTGCTCCTAAAGTCGCACCCCGAACTGCGGCACTTTGTGCGGTGGGGGCTCCGCCCCCACACCCCCGGATGTAAACATATAACATTGTAATGTCATATGTTATTGTGTAACATTATATAACGCTATATATTCTCCTGTTGTTGTTTATAAAATGTCATTTTATTCTATGAAGATGTATGGTATTTTATCATTTTGTTCGGTTGTCATTTTGTTATGTGAATTTATATGGTTATATGTTTAGGTCTATAAGCCGCTGCGCGGACCAATTCAATATAGGTAATGGACAACAGAGTAGGGTTAACTGGTTTTTTTGCTGGCTTTGGAATATTTTTTGTATTTTTGTTAAGCTGCTGTTGAGTAATATATATGGTTATATGTTCAGGCCTGTACTTATACATAATACATATATTTAGAATTTTTAGATTGGTTTATACACTAGTAAAAGTATAAAAATCCTTCTCTTCCTTTCTTTATTCTTCTCTGTGAAGGGTTATATGAATGTGACATCAGAATTTCTTGATCCACAAATTGTACGAGCAGATGTTGTGTTTTTTTTGGAGTTTCACAACACAGAAACTCACATATAACATTATGTGTTCTACTTTATTGAATTGGTCCGCGCAGCGGCCTCACTGACTTGTTATTATTTGTGCAGTTGTTCAATGGGTGAAGAGTATTAAATTACCTGTGAAGTCGACTGTGAAGAAGGTGACGGCAACGAAGGGGCAGAAGTTACGAGATCTCCTCTTTTTTTTTTTTTTATAGAGTTAGAAAGGACAAAATCTCATGTATAACGTTATAAGGTTATATGTTTATTTTTTGTCACACGTATTACGTTTTTGTGTGTGTATTATTTATGTGGCAAAGTAATACATATAAGGTTCTTTGTTTGTTTTTGCATTGTAAACATATATAAGATTATTTATGTGTTCGTGCATTGTAATAAAAAAGATTCAAGAAGCTCATACATATATGGTTATCAGAAGCAAGTCAATGAGGCCGCTGCGCGGACCAATTCAATAAAGTATTTAACGTTATATAACGTTATATATGTACAAGACGTTATGTTGACATTATATAAAGTTCAACCTAAACAACCAAAATCATTTTAGGTTTGCATCCTTAATATCGTTATATGTGGTCTTCTGTCATGAGTGAATGAGTATATAACGTTAAATGCGAGCTGATGAATGAGTATATAACGTAAAATGTAAGTATTTCATGTTAAATGTGAACTGATGAACGAGTATATAATGTTATATACAGTGTATCAGAAAAGGAGAATCTTCATGTAAGTATTTCACGTTAAATGTGAATTGATGAACGAGTATATAACGTTATATACAGTGTATCAGAAAAGGAGAATCTTCATGTAAGTATTTCATGTTAAATGTGAACTGATGAGCGAGTATATAACGTTATATACAGTGTATCAGAAAAAGAGAATCTTTTGTAGCTATTCCAACGTAACTGCTGGGATTTCAAACGTAGAACGGATAATGGGGGATAATGGGCTAAACTTATGGGATTTGAATGGAAATGGTAATTTTGTCAGGCACTATTTCCCTTTTTAAATGCAGTGGACTTTAGACTTTACCAAATACATATTAGTGGACTTAGTGGGTTAGAAACTTGATCAGTGGACTTAATGAGTTAGAAACATGCTATAGTGGACCTCCCACCAATTTTTTATACTCCATTCTTTTCCTTTCCATGGATTCCAAAGATAGCCTAAATCTCCCCTCCTATGTTAGTAAACTTTTCTCCGATGTTCATTGTTCAGACCTGTCTCCCCCCACGCTTGAAAAAGCTTGACCATCCGTTTGTTTACAATTTGCCCACTCCACTTTTATTGCCCATAATTTTCACGCGAAGAAGTTGCTGAGCATCATGTGTAATACTCGTAATGATTAAAGTAACGAAGATGTGAGGAGAGTTGTTTGTTTGTTTGGGGAGTTCTATAGGCAGAGAGAGATAGAGAAGTTGGTTTTGGAAACTCTGTCTCTTCTCTTCATATCATCATCATATCATAAAGATAAAAGAAAATGAGCGCAAGTACGATTTTAAGAATGTACCCTCCCTCCACTTTTGCAATATAATTTGATTTAATTGTAGGTTTATCGATGTCCAATTAACAAAATTATCTTTCTACTCAATTTGCTTACTTCTGGAGCAAGCTTTGCACCCGTTGATAACTATCATATCAGTGTCGGTTCTACAATTGTTGCTCCTGCCTTCTCATCAACAAGCTGTTGTTCGGCATCTGTTTGGCATGATACCAGCAAATACCGTACTGTATTGAAGATAATTCGTGTCCTTTCTTCTGCTGTTCCAAGTAGTCAAGATCAATATAGCCACTTGGCATTCATCAATTTTCTCAATCTTTGTCCCTTTTTTTTTTCTTACCTCCTGGGGTATGCCCCTTGTAGGCTGTACATTCACTTAGCCTCTTTTTTATATTTCAAGCTATCGAGTATATAATATTATATGTGATCTTCTGTCATGTGTGAATGAGTATATAATGTTAAATGTGAGCTGATGAATGAGTATATAACGCTAAATGTGCGCTGGTGAATGAGTATATAACGTAAAATGTAAGTATCTAACGTTATATGTGAACTGATAAACGAGTATATAACGTTATATTTGATCTTCTGTCATGTGTGAATAAGTATAAAACGTTAAATGTGAGCTGATGTATGAGTATATAACGTAAAATGTAAATATCTAACGTTAAATGTGAACTGATGAACAAGTATATAACGTTATATGTGATCTCTTCCTCTCTAGCGCAAAATTCCAACGTAACTGTCGTGATTGGCGTGATTTCAAAAGTAGAAGGGATAATGGATGGGATTTGAATGGAAGGGTAATTCTGTCAACCACTATTTCCCTTTTTAAATATAGTGGACTTTAGGCCTTACCAAATACATATTAGTGGACTTAGTGGGTTAGAAACTTGATAAGTGGACCTAGTGGGTTACAAACATGCTATAGTGGACCTCCCACCAATTTTTTATCGGGGGTAATGCAAGGCAACTCTCGATGCAGCTCTTGTACTTTTATACAACGTAGCGGCATGGACCTAACAATTTTTTTTTGGTAATACAGAGTGTTTCGGACTAGCTTATGCACACCTCAGACTTCCTTACAGCCCCTCTCACAGCCGTTTTACACGCTTGCGCGTGGGATGAGGTGACCCTAAAAGTTTTTTTTTTAGTAATTCTGGTGGCCCCAAAAGTTGTTGGTCTAAAAAAATTTAACTTAAAATCTTAAGATGAAGCAAACCCCTAAATCTTAAGTCAAAACCACTTGGCCAACCCCTCAGGTTACATGGACCTAACATTAATTAGGTGAAGTACATAATCTACAAGTAGTACTCCATTTTTTTATCGAGATATGTTGCGTGTTTTTTGTGTGTATGTTATGCGTAATTTTGGTGTGTATAACGCATACTTTAGTTAGTTACAAAAAGGACACTCCTTGAAATATAAGGTATAAACGGTTCTGGAGGATGGTACTCATATATTTTTTGTCTATTACGAGTGATTTTAATGTATCATACACATAGTTTTTTTGGCTCATTAGTTACGTTTTTTATGGTATCAGGTACGTTTTTTTTTAAAGTTACGATTAGAGTCTACGATATACCCCAAAATAGTAACACATTTTTTTAGTAAGTTAGTATATTTTATTTAGTGCGAGTTACTCAGTTTTTTTTTAAATAGCCAATTTTTTTTATTAATCTTTAAAAGAAAACAAAGACCAAAGGTAGCAAAGAGAAAGACAAAAAGCGCTCATCCGAGACCTAAACCCTTGATTGGCAAGATGCCAACCAAAGAGATACCCCCAAGAGGCCTAATTGCCCAGGTAAAATAATACAAAACAGAGCCCAACACCTAAAAGGCCTAAAAGCCTAAATAAAACAGCAAACACAATTTGAACGCAGTTCAAACACTTAAAGGGCCTAAAAGCCCGAATAAAAGGAGGTAAGCCCAATATTAAAGCCCAAACAAATCCTAACCCAACAAAAACCCCAAGCAGCCGCCTGCCTCCACTCTGCCGCAAACACCAACCGCTGCCGCTAAGCGGCCAGTCATAGAACTCACCGCCGCCGCATCGCTTAAAAATCAAAAAATTTTGAGGTGTACATGTACCTTAGGCTTCTCCATTTTATTTTATTTTATTTTGCTCACTAGTTCTTTTATTTTTTTCTTATTCGCATTAACTAATCTTCCTTAGTATTCCTCGTACACCAAACATCTGTGTGGAATTGAGCTCGCATTAGTTATTGCTTTGAAGGGATTGTCTGCAAGGTGTGTATCCACACAGGGATCCATTTTTGTTTGGTCGCAGATTAATTTCGTTATTAATCACGCAGTTGCTTGATTCATTTGTCGAGTCAGTGGTGTCCACAAGAAAAGCACATCTGACTAAGGTCACATGAATCACTCATGATTGGACATTGAAAATTACAAAATCATTTTTAATAAAAATCTCATTTTCTGTCCCCATTTTTTTTTGTTCTTATCCCCCTCATGGCATCCATGCAGCAGCATCTTCCTCCTCCATCCTTATATGTACCCATTAGGCCATTACACAACCCATCTCCACCACCACCACCAAGTAGTAGTCCAAGAAATGAAGATTTTCACTTCTCTGGATTGGGTTATCCTCCTCCCCCTCACCATTTTCATCACTTTCAATCATTCCAGTGCAAATCAAACCCAACCCATCTCAGAAATACCAACACTTGATCAGCTCCCATTGACAATTGTTCAATGGTGGATGCAAACTCACCAGAACACCCAACTGAGATTAACAGGCCCTGTGGTGATAGCAGGGGTGCTCTGTTTCGTCGCGGCCGCGATATCGTGTGCTGGCGGGATTGGTGGGGGTGGGTTGTTCATACCCATACTTACCATAGTGGCTGGTTTAGACCTCAAAACAGCCTCGAGTTTTTCGGCTTTCATGGTCACGGGAGGGTCGATTGCCAATGTTATCTGCCACATGTTTGTGAAAAGTCCTAAGTCAGAGGGAAAGAGTTTGATAGACTATGATATAGCACTTCTATCAGAGCCATGTATGTTACTAGGGGTGAGTGTTGGGGTGATTTGCAATCTTGTGTTCCCAGAATGGCTTATTACTATACTTTTTGCAGTTTTTCTTGCTTGGTCTACGTTTAAGACATGTAAATCTGGGGTGGTATATTGGAAATTAGAATCAGAAGAGGGGAGGAGAAATGGGCTTGGAGAATTGGGAAGTGGGTTGGTGAGAGATGGGATTTGTGGAAAAGATGGAGTTAACAGCACCAATGAGCCTCTTTTGTGCAAGGGATTGGAGGACTGCAATTTGGCCATTCCACGGATGAAACTTGGAGTTTTGGTTCTGGTTTGGTTTTCTTTCTTTCTTCTGTATCTTCTTCGTGGCAACCGAAATGGACAGGTATGGCCTTGCTCTCCTATTTTGCTATATCATTCTGTGTTATCCTCATTGAACAACAATTTAAGCAACTAACACCATTTCAGGTGGTTCATTTTGAGTTAGACAACTTGATCATCTTGACATTCGTTGTGTAAAAAACTGCAAGATGTTTCCTAATTGGATAAACAATAAAGAAAAAATAAATACTCAAGGACGGAAGCAGAGTTTCAACCTTGGACGAACATTAAATTTTTGTTGTCACATATCAATTCATAGTACTCCTATTAAAAACAGTCTTAAAACAATTAGCGTGTATATTTTTGGATCTTCCTATACAATTATAAAATTACAACCATGTAATGGATACATACGATCTTGTGCATCCATAACTATTAGAAAAGATAAACTATTGAACCTAGTTTTCCTTTCTTGTTTTTTTATAGAGGAAATACGCTAGGAGAAGGAAAAATTTCAGGAAAAATTTGAATGGTCGCGTGTTAGATTTTTAGTAACAAAATATTGGGCGTGTGAACCTATATAAATTTGACATTTTTGAGAAAAAGAACCACTACGGTTCTGATGAAACTTGGAAATTTGGATAGGGTTGTCGCCAAGGCTCATCCTACCTTCAGTCCACCATGTAAATATTCACACAAGCACAAAACACATAGTTACGGTTATGTGCCTTCCTTCATGATGGATTGGAAAAATCAATGTTGTAAAGGCAATGAGGACTGTCTGCAGGTTTCTCATGCATCATCGTTTCTACTGTTTTCTCTGTTACAAAAACCCTATTCAAAAGGGGGGGGGGGGGTTGGATAGAGTAACTGTGAGAGTTAAGATAGATAAAAGCACCTCGCAATTAACCATATCCACAATCATGTAAACATTGTGATTTCTGGAGCAAAGTCCAAAATTTAGTCACCTTGGACTGACCTCCTTTCTCAATGATTCCTCATATTTTATAGTTTAAGTGATTGCCGGCCATGTTCTTGATGTATGGAAGCTGATTCTTTTTGCCATGTTTTCAAAAATTCCTTTACCTCTAGCCATGTGGGTTACATTCAATCATGTACACATTATGTAGCACCAACGCGGACATGCTGAGGCATGACACCAACACTTAAATTTCCAATAATTTAAGGACACAATACACATTGAGGACACAATTAGGAAAATATATGTGCGTAGTTAATTGTGTTAGTGTAAAATAAAAGGCAAGCTTTAATTACAGTCAAAAGACCATGTATCTTGTTTTTCACATGTATCAGTGCATAGTTCAAACTAAAGTATTTTATCACAAAAACGTTTTATCAATCACACATGTCTTCATATTCAATCAACCATCATTTATCACATGAGAAAAAGACCACCTATGTCTCTAGAGTGTGTTCGGAATGTCCTAGCGTGTTCTAATGTCTCCCAGTCCAAAATTCCAAATGAAAATAGTTGAGAACAATATAGGACATTCAGATTTGGGTGTCAACGAGTGCCCAAAGAGTGTCTGACACCGTTACAGACCTCTGGCAAAGTGTCCGTGTTACATAATGTGCCATCCCCTATTAGCGGAGGTCATGAGATCTGTTTTTGCAAGAAGCTATCACCTAGTGAGGGGTGGCGTTACCATTGTCAAGACCCCACTAATGCTAGGTTCAACCCTATGGGTATCTTAGACCTGATTCAGTTTTATTGATTATATTTTGGACACGATTTGTTATCCATGGTAAAGCATACTAAGGAGTTCATTGTTTTATGTGAGGATTTTAACGAGACATGGTCAATTGAACCTATTCTTCCTATGATAGTACGATAGTAGGAGAATTTAAGCCAAATTACTTAAATGCGTTATGTTAATGTTGTGTGATTGCGCTCATTATTGTTCTCATTTTCGTATCATAACAACTATCGTATGTTGCAAAAAATCATCATTAAATATGCTGCCTTATAGAGGAAGCATTTCATATAGAAGTAAAAAGAATGGAGCAGAAGAAATTGCAGATACACTTGACAGCTACGGTTGGTTTTCTAGTACCTTAAAGACACAAGTTTAATAGGTGAACTCTGGGCTTGCTGTATCAAATGGGATATGTCACTTTCTCTGTATGAATCCCTACACGTGAAAAGAGAAGGAAATAAAACTAGTATATGTACCTAATCAGTGGATTTCTGAACTGGGAACTCTGCTGTAGGCTGGAATGGATTATTTTATAGGTTGCCATACTTGCATAACCTCATTACGTCGATAGAGTAAGGGCTTGTTTGTTTCACAAAGTGGGGACTAGGGAAATAAAACATGTGGACCTCCTGTCTCTTTCCTTATCACTTACTGTTTGGCAATTATTTTTGTCAATAATTGGATCAGATTGGCTTATCTCCTTATACTTTATGCTCCAAAGGGAAGCAAGAACATCAACCCTCCAGCTGTGGTATTTTTTTTTTATTTGGGAACTGCCGTGGTATTCGTTATCCCAAGAAGTGGAATTATTATCCCCTTTCCATTACAGTAAGAGATATTTCTCTGCTATTTCATTCTAACCAAACCTAGTACAACTACTCTTCCTGTATATAAAATGTCTTTGGTCATCCCAAAGTACTGTGTTATCACCTCTATGCACCTAATTCCATGGTATAGCTTATCCCGTAACTGAATTAACTTGTTTATCCTCGGTGCATGTATTCCATACATAACTTTTGGAGTATTATGTTCTTTTTTGATCGGCAACTTTTGGAAAATGTATGCAGAGTATAATACCAATGGAGCCTTGTGGAGTAGGATATTGGATTCTTTCAGCATTCCAAGTTCCTCTTGCATTAACTTTTACGACATGGATTTTGTACATAAGAGAAAGTCTACGTGATCAACCTTTACCCCAGCAGGTGCCTTTGCTTATGTATATCTAAAGTGTGTATTTAGATTTTCTATCAACCGACGAGTGGCGGATTTGGATGGAGTCTCGCATAAGAAAATCCTGACTAAATTGAACTTCTGTATTGGTTTATTCATGATAGGAAAAGAGAGAACCAAGCATGCTCATTTTCCCTGTGTTGGCTCTATTAGCAGGGATGTTGGGTGGAGTATTTGGAATAGGCGGCGGAATGCTCATAAGCCCACTTCTCCTTCAAGTTGGAATAGCACCAGAAGTGAGTTATTAGAGCATCTCCAACCAAGCACTATGAGATGAATAGTATCATACTCTTAGTATCATCTTCTTGTATTTTAGCATTCTTGGCAATCACTTCTGACTTCACAGACGCTGCTCTTTTCATGGCACAGGTGACTGCTGCGACTTGTTCGTTCATGGTGTTCTTCTCAGCTACAATGTCAGCAATTCAGTACTTACTATTGGGAATGGAGCACATATACGTAGCTCTAGGCTTCGCTTTCCTTTGTTTTGTCGCATCGCTTGTTGGGCTGAAGGTAGTACATAGTGCAGTGCAAAAGCATGGGAGGGCATCCCTCATTGTGTTCTCAGTTAGTACTGTGATGGCTCTTAGCGCTGTTCTGATAACCAGTTTTGGAGCTCTTCATGTTTGGAGAGACTATACAAGTGGGAGATACATGGGGTTCAAAACACCATGTTGAAAAACAAAAACAAAAACCCAGAGTAAATCCATTTTTGGTTTCAAGGCTTGTAAAACCTTATGCCAAAGATTTCTTGCGAATCTAAGGCACATGAGACTGATTACTAAAGAACGCGTTACCATAATGTGTCCTTTTGTTGGTTATGAACACACCACAGGTCGACACACACGCTTCAGACGCAAAGATGTACGTCGTTTGGCCAAAAAATACCCGTTCTACGGAGAAAATACACTGTTTTGATTACGGCAGAAACTATGGAGTTAAAACAGACTGAAACTTTCCTTTCTCTCATACTCAGGTCTCTCCTCTCTTCTCACCACGCTGCTCTCACTACCTATACACGTGTGTGTGCGCGCAGAGGCAGAATTATTAAGGGGAGGTGGCACATGCCACCCCCTTTTCAAAAATACCAAAAAAAAGAATTCCTAGAACACATTAAATTTGAGTCAAAAAAAAAAAAAGAACACATTAAATATGGTAAGGCAAATGATTTCTACACTCCCTTTTTTAATTATGGCACTTCTTTTCTTATCTTTTAGTGGGAAAAATATACACAAAAGCTTCATTAAAATACAAGAAATGGAATGTCATAATCAAAAAAGGGAGTGTATAAATCATTTTCCTATAATAATATGCAAAATCTACACAAAATTCACTCTGGCTGAGTGGTTCATGCGTGTGCAATGGTGGGCTCTTGGAACTCACCATAAAAGATAAGATCACTTGTGTTTGTATGTTTGCTTTGGTATATTAGCAAATGTGTTTAATAAAGTATTTCCCGTTTGCCTTCAAATTAGTAAAAAGTTAAATGAAATATTATAGAAATTAATAATGGCCGCATGCATTGAAGACTATACATGACATAACTAATCATAGTATAATCATTGTTGTCGTCAACATCAGAAGATTAACAAAATACATATTGACAGCTTGGGTTAATTTTGAGGCAATAAAATGATTTCTCGTCAACATCAGAAGATAATAATTCCGATGGTCAATCATATTTTGTGCTTACATGGCCATAGTATTGCTTTGACAGATCATAAAAAGAAATCAAATGACTAGATCTTCAAAACCAGGAGTTCATAGCTAGGTTGATAAGCAAAACAAAAATAAGGTGTGACACTATCCTCAACACCATTCACTATCTGCTCTAATCTTACAGCTTCACGAAAGAATACTCGTCGCACGCTCCCATGCGAAGAAAGCTACACAAATTTTAAGCGACTGGAGGGCGGAGAGCATGATCCTCTGAGGTATCGACCGCAGTTGGTGGCATGAACTGCCACATTGGAACTCCAGGGTAGCCCATGAAGGGCACCAGTTTGCTCCCAACAACTTGGCCTGGAGCCCCAAATGGAGTAGGAATTCCAGAAGGGTAAGGGAAGAAGGCAGGTTGAGAGCTCATGGCTTTTAATTGCTGCTCAAGTTTCTCTTTCTCCACTTTCAGCTTCTGCTTCTCATCACGAAGTTCGTTTTTCTCAGCCTATGAAAGAAGAGTCTCGTCAACAAAACAAACAAAAATGATACTTAACATGTAACAAGTAAACAACATATGCATAGCATCTAGGTATGTAAACACTTCTAAAACGTCTAGGAGGTGTACAACAAAATTTTAGATAATACAAAAGCATTTAAGTTGATTCTGAGAATCATCATCAGAATCCAAAAGCATCTAAGTCGATGTTTCTCCGAATCAACTTTTAAGCAGGTCTAAAAGCTATATTTTTTTGCCGTCAAGAAGAATCGGAAGTTATGGGAAACACATTCGGAAAACCTCCAAGAGGCCAGAATCTAAAATCACCCACACAAAAGCTATCGCAGATTGCCCCAAACTTACTCCAGAAAATTTCAACATCTGTATTGAATGAAAAAACAAGCACACCTTCAGTTCATTAATCTTCTCCTGCAAACTATCGCTTGACTCCTTGAGTTTCTGGGCCTCATCCCTTAACTGCGTCAATGTCTGAACAGCATCACTCAATATAACAGCCTTGTCCACTTTGGGTTTCCTTCCCGACTCCAGGATCGAGCTTAACTCTAGGAACCTTGAGACATGCCAAAGTCCCACAATTTATTGACAACCATGCACAGCACACATATACAGCGCACGACTCGCGCAAAGAGATAGAAAGAGAGAGATGGAGAGTGCATGCCTTTCATTCAGCCTATCCCTTCGCATTTTCTCCCTACATGCTTTGGAATCAGATGCACTGCATGATTCGGGCCTCATCCTGCAATCCGATTTTCAGTAATCTCAGTGTAAAACAAACCAAAAAAGGCTGGAGCAAGGAGATCTGAAGTAATGGAGATCCAATGTAGAAGTGGTAAAAACAAGAATGTTCAGTAGGAAGAAAAAGAATGATAAACCCCCATCAGAAATCATGAGTAATCAGTTGAGGAAAATGAAGGTTCTCAGACCAAGCAAAACTTTTCCTTTAACTGAATAATAATAGGGAAGAAGAATAATAGAAGGGAAGAAGTTGACCAGACCTCTTTCTGGAGCCACATTCCTTAATACCGTCCAAATTCCCAAATGAGTCTTCAAAATCCACACTGTGAACATGGCATAAATACATGCTTATGGGGTTAGAGGTTTGATCTAGAGAATGGCTCACAATGGTAGTTCATAGTCAGTTCAGCTGTAAATCAATGAGTTGGTGAAGGCTAATATTAAGTCGTACACGCATTGCACTTGTTAATTTTGCATTATTGCACAAGTGTGTCTGCAGTACACGCATCTTACACATGCATTCAATGATACTTTATAGTTTGACATAATTACGCTAATGGAGACTGTTAAGGAAATATAGCCTCACATTGGTAATCACTTAATAACATTTGGGACCTCTCCACTCATTGTCAATTGGCTTTGAGTTTGATATAAAGTTTCCACAGAGACCATAACCCCTGTGCAGTTTACCACCCTGCCACGCGGAAGTAAAACCATAACCCATGCGGTTTGTAGACTCAAGCACGTACAAAGAACATCACAGATCACAATTTTCAATTGGGAAAGTAGAAAAAAAACTTGAATGAATCGAAATTAACTTCAAGAATCACAAATCCATTCGCAAGAACCAATACTGTCAACCAATCAAAATGGCATTCCATAACGTACAGCAATTTGACGAAAAAGGGGAGAAATCGAACCTGAGGCCGGTCGAGCCGGCGAGGGCGTTGGGGCACCAATCGAAACCCGGTTCGAGCGAGGGCAAGTCGCCGCCGGGGACGGGGATGTTTTCTATGACGCCGTAATCGACTAGCCAATTGGAATTCTCCTCCGGATTCACCATCGTGTCTCTCCAATTCGAAGAGAGAAAGTGAATTGAGGAAACGAATTTGGGGATATATGGGGAAGCGATAAAGCGTTGGAATTTGAAATTGCGAAAATGTGAAAAAGGGTGGACGGGATGATGGTGGGGGAAAGGGAAGGTGAGGAATTGGAGGTAGTGGCGGGCGTGTGTCGTTTCCAACTTTCCACTAATGTTTGAGGAGAAATTTTTCAGTACAGGGTGGGCACGGGACACGTGGTGCCCGTGCACCATCTCGGCCGTCCAATGAAGTTTTGGACGGCTCAGATCTGTTCGGCTGTCGAGGGGTATTTTAGTCATTTCACACTTAAAAACAGCCGAACAGATCTGGGCCGTCCAAAATTTCATTGGACGGCCGAGATGGTGACGGGCACCACGTGTCCCGTGCCCACCCGGCACTGAAAAATTTCTCATGTTTGAGGGATCCCACCAACCAACTAATTAAGGGCCTGTTTGGCTTCAAGTGTTTTTTTATAATCAGGTGTTTCGATTAGTTTAAGCGCATCTTGAATCCTTGACTAATCATATTAAACATGTCACTAGTGGAGGTCCCATTTTAAGACAGAGCAAATGAGTTGAATTATTTTGCTAAAAAATGGTTATTTCTCAAAATATTTAGGTAAAAGAAGAAAAAAAATTACTTTTTCGATTTCTCTTGTCGAGACGAATCAATAATCCACAAAAATTTGGAGCGCAATAACAAATGCAAAAAAATTCAAATAAAGACGAAACTAACTTTACTTTTTTTTAAGTTTTGGAGAACTCACCCTTGGTGGCTTCTTTCTTTGTTTTGATATGGAAAATTATTCCTAGTCAATTTACTTTTTCTCAAAATATAGATCTTTTTGGTGCATGTGTTTCCGGACGAATGGAATCTAACAAAATTGAATTTTCAAGAAAAACAAATTCACATCACAAAGAATAAGTAAACTTGCACGAGCATTGTTGATCGAACGGCGCCTTGTTAAATGGCAATAAGCAAATTGAGTAGAAAGATAATTTTGTTAATTGGACATCGATAAACCTACAATTAAATCAAATTATATTGCAAAAGTGGAGGGAGGGTACATTCTTAAAATCGTACTTGCGCTCATTTTCTTTTATCTTTATGATATGATGATGATATGAAGAGAAGAGACAGAGTTTCCAAAACCAACTTCTCTATCTCTCTCTGCCTATAGAACTCCCCAAACAAACAAACAACTCTCCTCACATCTTCGTTACTTTAATCATTACGAGTATTACACATGATGCTCAGCAACTTCTTCGCGTGAAAATTATGGGCAATAAAAGTGGAGTGGGCAAATTGTAAACAAACGGATGGTCAAGCTTTTTCAAGCGTGGGGGGAGACAGGTCTGAACAATGAACATCGGAGAAAAGTTTACTAACATAGGAGGGGAGATTTAGGCTATCTTTGGAATCCATGGAAAGGAAAAGAATGGAGTATAAAAAATTGGTGGGAGGTCCACTATAGCATGTTTCTAACTCATTAAGTCCACTGATCAAGTTTCTAACCCACTAAGTCCACTAATATGTATTTGGTAAAGTCTAAAGTCCACTGCATTTAAAAAGGGAAATAGTGCCTGACAAAATTACCATTTCCATTCAAATCCCATAAGTTTAGCCCATTATCCCCCATTATCCGTTCTACGTTTGAAATCCCAGCAGTTACGTTGGAATAGCTACAAAAGATTCTCTTTTTCTGATACACTGTATATAACGTTATATACTCGCTCATCAGTTCACATTTAACATGAAATACTTACATGAAGATTCTCCTTTTCTGATACACTGTATATAACGTTATATACTCGTTCATCAATTCACATTTAACGTGAAATACTTACATGAAGATTCTCCTTTTCTGATACACTGTATATAACATTATATACTCGTTCATCAGTTCACATTTAACATGAAATACTTACATTTTACGTTATATACTCATTCATCAGCTCGCATTTAACGTTATATACTCATTCACTCATGACAGAAGACCACATATAACGATATTAAGGATGCAAACCTAAAATGATTTTGGTTGTTTAGGTTGAACTTTATATAATGTCAACATAACGTCTTGTACATATATAACGTTATATAACGTTAAATACTTTATTGAATTGGTCCGCGCATCGGCCTCATTGACTTGCTTCTGATAACCATATATGTATGAGCTTCTTGAATCTTTTTTATTACAATGCAAGAACATATAAATAATCTTATATATGTTTACAATGCAAAAACAAACAAAGAACCTTATATGTATTACTTTGCCACATAAATAATACACACACAAAAACGTAATACGTGTGACAAAAAATAAACATATAACCTTATAACGTTATACATGAGATTTTGTCCTTTCTAACTCTAAAAAAAAAAAAAAAAAGAGGAGATCTCGTAACTTCTGCCCCTTCGTTGCCGTCACCTTCTTCACAGTCGACTTCACAGGTAATTTAATACTCTTCACCCATTGAACAACTGCACAAATAATAACAAGTCAGTGAGGCCGCTGCGCGGACCAATTCAATAAAGTAGAACACATAATGTTATATGTGAGTTTCTGTGTTGTGAAACTCCAAAAAAAACACAACATCTGCTCGTACAATTTGTGGATCAAGAAATTCTGATGTCACATTCATATAACCCTTCACAGAGAAGAATAAAGAAAGGAAGAGAAGGATTTTTATACTTTTACTAGTGTATAAACCAATCTAAAAATTCTAAATATATGTATTATGTATAAGTACAGGCCTGAACATATAACCATATATATTACTCAACAGCAGCTTAACAAAAATACAAAAAATATTCCAAAGCCAGCAAAAAAACCAGTTAACCCTACTCTGTTGTCCATTACCTATATTGAATTGGTCCGCGCAGCGGCTTATAGACCTAAACATATAACCATATAAATTCACATAACAAAATGACAACCGAACAAAATGATAAAATACCATACATCTTCATAGAATAAAATGACATTTTATAAACAACAACAGGAGAATATATAGCGTTATATAATGTTACACAATAACATATGACATTACAATGTTATATGTTTACATCCGGGGGTGTGGGGGCGGAGCCCCCACCGCACAAAGTGCCGCAGTTCGGGGTGCGACTTTAGGAGCACCCCGAACTGCAGCGAAAACGATATTTTCAAGAACTCAGGGTGTAATTTCAGCCATAGAATCCGACCTAATTATATTGCAGTCGGTATGTAACTAGGGTTATATATATATAACCACATATAACCTTATATGAATTGGTCCGCGCAGCGGCCTAACAGATCTGAGTATATAACCATATATGTACCTAACAGCAACTAACGAAAGTACAAAAAATAAAACCCTAACAGATCTTAACGTTATATACAACGTAACTCCAAACAGAGAATATATAATGTTATATAACGTTATATAAGTATAATAACGTTAGAGCATGAATCTGATCCAGTTTTAACATGGAACTCTCATATGTACAATAACAACTTCTAAAAAACCAACAACGACAACAAATTGAAAATCAGATTTGATATCAACATCAAAATCAACATCAGCAGATCAATAGAGAGAGACGAGAGAGAGAGAGAGATATTTCTTTCGTTCTTCATATTCGGAACGAACTGTACCTTGGGCTAGGTCGACGACGAAGAAAGTCTGGGACATGGGTTGATCTCTGCTGTTCGTCGGTAGATCTCGATGTTGGAGTGACGACGGCAATCGTGGGCTTGACGACGGCGGTATTTGAGCTCTTGTATTTGAGCGCTCGAGGACGGCGACGACGATCGAGTAGTTGGAGACGATCGCGACTGAAGAAGGGCCAACGACGACGAAGCCTGACGACGACGGAGAAGGGCAGACGAGGACGAAGAACGCTAATCCAGTGGTCTACACGAACCGTCTTGGGTTGGGTTTTTGCCGAGTTTTGTTCTTCTGGAAAATGGGGGAGGGGGGTAGGGGGGGGAGGGGGGATGAGTTTTATAATGGGAAACAGACAGAGGAAAAACGGGAATAGAGGAAAAAAGGGAGAAAAAAACGGGAATGAAGGAAAAAAGGGAGAAAAAAATGGGATAAAAGATTTTTTGAAAGCAGGGGTATATTAGACTAACCAGGATTATTATATCTTTACAAATAAGTTAGTGGACTTAGTGAGTTATAGAATTTAGAAGTGGACTTAGTGGGTTTGGAAAGTGGTATAGTGGACCTGAGAAAAATTCTCCCTTATTTCAACCTCATCCTGGGGTATTAATTAATAACACCCCAAAACCCATCTAAAAATAATCCCCCCACGCCCCCCATCCCCGGCTACACTCATCCCCTTTGTCCAAATGCTTCTCAAACCAAGGATAAGAGTGGACTCCACCTCCTCATCCCCACATAACTCATCCCCTCCCTTATACCCCATCCAAACGAACCCTAAGAAGACATACATGGAGTTTGTGAGTTCATGTCTTGTTTGAATTGTTGAATCTTCATTTTTTTTCTTTAATGGAATTTGCGAGTTTAGGTTTGACCTGAATAGTTGAATCCTCATTCCTTTATTTAGATCTATCAAATATATTAGTTTGTACTATAATTAAAACCAAAAATTTATCATTTTGTCAATTCAGCCACATCATTCACGATTTCGCATGTATTAGAGCGAAGCTTTGCATAACTTGTTCGGACTTCGGACTTTGTAAACATTTCATTTTTTATTTTAAAACTTTATTCCAACTGCAAAATTCAAAATCTACTTTTTTTGAATAAAATAGAAGAAAATGTCAAACTATGTAAACGAACTAGGATTTCTTAACTCATAATTTAAATTTTATTCAAACTCAATGAATGTTCCTACTTTCTCAATTAATTTCTACGAGTTATATTGAAGAATATATTTATATTTTTGTGATAAGATATTGAACAAAACATGCAGAGAGAGAGAGAGAGAACAACTTTCCGAAAACCGCCATTGCCCTTCTCCTACTTCTCTTCCTGAGGTAGCTCCACCCCCATCTCCTCCCTCTCTTCCTCCTCCCTTCATCCTCCACAATTATGAGATAGTTGATACTCTTTCTTAAAAAGAGAAGAATATCTTGTACTCTCCTATCATTTTTGCATTGTGATAGCTCGTATCTTATTTAGCTTTTGGAATTTTTAGAATTGACCAAAGTGACACCAACAAGAATGAGATTTAATTTGTTGCAGATGATGATTTCGCAACTCCCATCCACATTTGAATCGGGTCTTAACATTGTCACTCTCTTCCTATTTCGCATTTGTTCTTACTTTTATAATCCTTTTTATTAATACTTTTTGGCTATCAAAACTATTATTTTTTATGGTAAATTTCACTAACCTCCCCTGAGGTTTCTTATAAAATGCAAAGAGTTCCCTAATTTTGAAAATATTGCCAAAATTCTTCCTTACATTAACTAAAGCACTAGCAGCGTTAATGACTTAATGTTTGCTCTTAGACGACAAAAACGTCCTTCAATCAATATACATTATGCTACTAGTCTACTACCAAAGACGAATGATACCAAATAAATAAATAATAATAATATCAGTACCAACGACGAAATTCAGGGGTCATTTGGCAACATTTTGTCCTTATTCAAAAAAAATTGCATTTATTAGTTTTTTGTTAGTTTTTTTTTAGGATTATTGCTTCTTTATGACGAGATGAATCTAAAAAGTAAAAAATTATGATTAAAACTCAATTTTTTTGAATATATACAAAAATAAGCTAATAATCCAATTTTTTTTATTTTTTAAAAAAAAATTTAGATTTTGATTGTAATTTTTAATTTTTAGATTTCTCTCGTTATTATAAAGCAATAATACTAAAAAAAATTGACCAAAAATTAACAAATGCGATTTTTTTAATAAAGACAAAAAAAATACTTTCTCCGTCCTTATTCTTTAGTCTTTTTTAGAAATCCGTGCTACTTTTCAATTGATTATATCTTGCCATCTATAATATTTTAGATGATTTAAAATAATTCATTAAGATCTACCAAATAAAATTTATGTTGTATATAAATAATTTTTTATCCAGTTAAGATAAAACGAGGAAAAAAAAAAAAAGAACGGAGCCAAACCACCCCCTCAATCGTCTCTACTCCTAGCATACGAGACCGCGCAAGCCCTAGCTCAGAAACCTTCCCTCACTCTCTCTCATTCTCTCCCTCTCCCTCTCCCTCTCCCATGGCACCGAACCGTCGCCCCGAATCAGAAGCCCAACAACACGAGTCCTCTTCTGAGGAGGAGGAAGAAGAAGAAGAAGAAGAAGAAGAAGAAGACGACTCAGGATCATCATCATCAGAAGAAACCCAAGACCAACCACAACACAACAACAACATCAACACTTCCACTCCCAATAAACCTCAACCCACTCCCAACTCCTCCGCTCCCAAGAAACCACAGCCCAACTCCTCCGACTCGGAATATGAATCCGATTCCGATTCCCTGCCCACCGCCACCGCCTCCACTCGCCGACCCGACCCGAACATCAAACCCATCACCTCCAAGCCCATGGACGACCCACCCAAGTCCACCAAAAACCCCAGATCCGACCCCACTCCCTCCACTCAAAAGGCCAAGTCCAGCGCCGCCGCCGTTAAACGGCCGGCGGCGGAGAGCGAGAGCAACGGAGCCCGAGACTCGAAGAGGGCGAAGAAGAAGCAGAAGCAGAAGGACGTGGCTGCTGTTATTAACAACAGCAACGAAACGACGCCGAGCAAGCAGATGTTTCAGCGGCTGTGGAGCGAGGACGACGAGATCGTGATCCTCAAGGGCCTTATCGACTTCAGGGCGAA
This sequence comes from Rhododendron griersonianum, assembly GCA_018127125.1. Lineage (NCBI taxonomy): Eukaryota > Viridiplantae > Streptophyta > Magnoliopsida > Ericales > Ericaceae > Rhododendron > Rhododendron griersonianum. The sequence goes on from CM030800.1 coordinate 25,136,199, forward strand.
GAAAGGATACGATCCGATGACCGATTTGAACGTTTTTCACGACTTCATCAAGAAATCGCTGCACTTGGGTGACGTCAGCAAGTCCCAGTTCTCCACCAAGGTCAGGAGGATGAAGAAGAAGTTCGAGAACAACATGAAGAGGGGGAAGGACGGCCAAGACCGGTCCTTTTCGAACCCGCATGAGCAACGGGCCTACGACTTGTCCAAGAAGATATGGGGCGAGGATAGTGATGGTTTCGGAGTTGGAAATGCGAAGAAAGTTAATGGGAAAGGGAGAAAGAACGAGAAGAGTTTGTCCATAGTGGATGAGGAGCTCTCTGGGAGAGTCGAGGAAGGGGCAAGGAGGGAGGTCGAGCCAAATGCTGGGGCGGAACGGGCGATTGGGTCTGATTTAAGCATCGAGGAGGTGGTTATCAAGGATGGGTTGGAGTTGCTTAGTGGGTCCAAGAAGTTGGAGATGATGGAGAAGTGGAGGCAGTTCAGGGTTGAGGAAGTGGAGCTCTACTTGAAGCGGTTGGACTTGGTTCGCGAGCAGGGGAAACTAGTGCTGGAGGCAATGAAGAAGTCGACGGGGCATTAGGGTTTTTTCTAGTCAGGTAAAATTATGGGCTGTTGGTTTTCGTTGATGAATGATGGTGAACACTAGGGTGTTTAGTGTTAAGGGTTTTATTCGCTGTGTTTGTATCTGTAAGAGTTTGGTAGTTAGTACTGATTATGAATATGTGGCGTTTATGTTTCTGAGCTTGCCTTTGAGTATGATTGCTTGGTTCTGATTTTCTGATATTGATCGCTAGAATCGGGTTTATTTGCTTTAGTATGTCATGTTATTTGTTTGCTTTGGTGGTGTTGTTTGCTTGTTGTTATGTGGGAATTTGGTACTGTGACATGTTTGGCAAACTTGTGCCATACTGTGAGGCGTTGCCTCCCTTCATTTGTTGTCTTTGATGGTTTTTAACAATTAGGCGTAGGTTACTTAGTTTAGTGACACAAAATTCCTTATCTTCTGGAATTGAAGCCTACGAATACCTTATGTTTGAAGCAGTGTTCTAAAAGTCGCTACGCACTAGTCGGGCTGAAGAGGGGTGCCTAGAGGCCTACTAGTCGGTGCCTAGATCGATTTTTATCTAGGCGTTGGGCCGCCACCTTGCGCCTAGGCTCCAGCTAGTTGGCCGCCAAGACTGATTTTTAGAACAGAGGTTTGAAGTGTCCCTTTACTGCCTATAATCATTTGTTTGTGCTGTATTTCTGTTTTGCGCATCTTATGAAGAAGGTTTAGGAAATGGCAATGTGGGAGATGGTAACTGAATAATCATTTTTAGTGGCACATTTAGTGGAGCAGCAAGATAGCCGAAACTGTTTGTAGAAAATTGTGGGATCTTCTATTTGTTACTCACATCAATGGTGTACATAAACTGTGCAGCTGTCGCGAATAGGAGTTGGAAGTATTAACGGAGGGATATTGATGTGTTAAATATTGGTTGTTGGCATAGTCCAACTAGCAAAGTTATTAGTCATAGCCTCCCGTAATAGTCGGACTGGAAGCTTTTATTGTACATTTGTACTTGAAAGGTATTAAGGCAGCTAAGAAAGTGATCTTTAGAATGGAAGTGAGGCATAGTTTATCTGCAGGATGGGAAATTTATGAAGTGATTTGAAATTTGTGATGACCGTGTATAAAGGACGGAAATAATTGGGTACATATCCAGGAATTAGAGTACTTGGGAGTCGGCAAGAATTTATAGCTTCTGCTTGGACTTTGGAAAATGGATAACTACTTATTGAAGCATTGTTTTATTTGTGTAGTTGAATAGCTCGTAATGGATAATTATCTGGGTATCCGTGCTTCATGTAGGCAAAATGTTTGGTAGTAAGATGCAGCAAGTCATTTACCCATCTCTTGAGAATCTCTGGCAGCAGTAACTGGGGACGAAAATAGAAAGGACATCCGAGATAGACTTGTTTTGTGCTGCAAGGTATTTAATTGCATGAAGTGTAAGCTATAAAAGAATTAGGAGGGTAGGCAGACTGTAAGTGGCGACAAAAGATTTGCGATAGATGATATTCCCATCTGATTGATTCCGTACACAGAAAATCCTTGAGGTGTAATTTCATCCAGATGAAGTAGCTTGTCTCAGAATCAGATGGTTCACAGAGCTGTGAAATCTGTGGATGTTTGATGGGAATCAGTTCAAACTTCAAAGAGAAGTGGTCTACCCTGAGAAGAAGATACTCTGGTCAGAACAGGTAGATATTTTAAAGTCCTAAAGAATTCATACGAAAACTATTTTTTGCGTCTCTCTCTCTCTCTCTCTCTCTCTCTCTTGATTTTTTGGGATGGGGGTGTTTGTGGTCTGTTACGTTCTATAGCTGCATATAAGTTTGCAACTTTGCTTAGCAGGGTCTTCTTTAGAATGTGTTTGGCATTGGTCATTTCAATTGGAAAATGTTAGACTAAGTCTACCCATTGCTGTACTAGCTGCGAAAGCCATAATTTGGTGCCAGAAATGGGCGAAGGCATCTTTGGTGCCAAATTTGGTAGCAACTTTGGCTTTGCTTAATCACCCAAGCCAACTGATTTACATCAGAAAATGATATTAGTGTCATCTGTTGGTCTGAATTTAAGATTTTGCCAAAATGGAACTAAACTGGTGCAACAGCATTTCCATTTTGTGGCTCTGACACTGTAGCAAGTCAAAAAATGGCTGTGGCATAATCATTTTGAAACCAATGGGTGGACTTGTTCTTATACATGCATCTTTCTGTTTGGTATATACAAGGTTTTACCATCAAAACGTAGTTGAGTGTCTGAGAACTTGATACATAATGCTCACTGTATATGGAATGCTAACTGTGACTGAAGAATTTGAATTCATTCTACAGTTTTGACTTGGTCAGTCTCGTCTTTGATATGACCTAAGTCACATAGTTTGCATGCGTGAGTGAGAGCGTGAAAGCATCTTTGAACACATCCCAACCTACTAAAATCCGCGAGAGCGAGGATTGAGAGTGGAAGCGCAGGGCATTTTGCAGGATTATGTGGCTAAGGGTATGACTCAAACCGTTTGGTGCAGCACACCGATCAGGCTTTATTTGGGAAAATCACGGCCAAGGACGTGTTTTGATAATTAATACCCGCCAAGGACATGCTGAGAACATTTGTTAATGCTGAAAATGTCCTTGACGGGTATTAATTATCAAAACACGTCCTGGGCCGTCATTTTCCCGCTTTATTTTGGTGCTTTAGTCAATGCTCTGGTTTTGTGCTGTTACCTTCTTAGATTCTATGAGTTGACAACACTCAACTGCTTAACTTTTATCCTTCTTTGGGTTAGCCTCGAGCTCTTTTGACAAACGGTGTGGCACTATGGCTAAAGTTGGGCTCAGAACAGTAACTGCTTGTTTGCTAGCTTGTTTGTGATCACAGGGCCATGTATATTCTTAACTTCAAGTGTCATTGCTATTAGTAATTCGTTGTTTTATGCTGGTATCAATGGTGTTTTTGGTATTGGTGTATATCGTTGTGGCATGGTCCAGATGTTGTTTTTGACAATTTGTTGCTGGTAATTTTGTATTAGTCATTTACCAGATGAAAAATGATGAACCTGTTCAACGAGTGGCGTGTGGAGACTTGAAATCACCTCTTTTCGGGTGGAAATGGATTTTTCTGTTATTATCTTTCGTTTCAGTTCTTGTGAACTAACTTGGGTTCCATCTATGTCACTATTGTTGTGGCGTCCTGGTTTAGTACAGTGCTGGTAAATTTTTACGGTGGTATACTTTCACATGCCTTATGAGAAATGAATAATAGCATGACTGATGTTTGCCGTGGCATTTGGGATTTTGTGTCCATATATTTAGTTATTGCTTAAATTTAGTGAGACAGGTGACTATTAGTGGAAATTTGATTTTTGGTATTGCAGCATAGGAATTGCAAATCTTTGTTTTCTATCATTGGTTCCCCTTGCATTTAGCATCCTTTCGAGCTCTTGTAACATGGAAAATATTCAATGAAAAATATGAGATTCAAATTTTTGGTGGAACATAGGTCTTGAACGGTAAACAATAGAGTGCCCCAAAAAAAAAAGGATCTTAGTAAATCAAGCATTGCCACGATGTTGAGGAGCTTTCTTTTCTTCTTTAACAGTGGCAGTTGCTGAAACATAGTAGGCCACTATAAACAATCCATGAATAAAGCACAAAACCCCTCCAATTGAGAGAAGACGATGGTTTGCTATCCCGCATGATTTTCTGGCACTTGAGTTAGCTAGTGTTCCTGAGATCAGCATTGAGAATGCAGCTACTAATAGAATCCTGATGCATCACAGAAACCCGTGTTGGGAATAGTATGCATTGTATGAATAATCAGTACCCTCAACAAGTGTCCAGAAAATATTTTTAGGTTTTAGTGTATGGTATATGTTCAAGCTTGGTGTAGTGTTTATTATATCATGCATTTGGTTCACATATTCTGGTTTCTGGGTAGTTTTTGGGTACTTAAACTGTGTATACTGATATATAGATATGTGGACAAATAATATGTGAATACACTTACCAGGAGAAAATGAGGGAGGCCGCTGCCAGTTGCTTGTTAGCAGATGCTTTTTCCAGCTCTTCTTTGGACCAAATACAAACGCACCCACCAAGTAAGTTAGCAATGGTGTGGGCAAGGGCCAGAAGTACTGCTGCAGCCATCCCTAGCTTGAATGCCTGATAGCTTGGGTCTCTACACTCAAGAACCCATATCTTCAGATTTTCCACCTGCCCAGTAGAAAAAATGTATATCAGTAAATTAAAATTGTTTCATTTTTCGTTGCTTGGATCAGAGTTCCGAACATACCTTGTTTTGAGCTATCTCAGCTTCAATGGCAAGTATGCCCGCAACGATGTCCATGATGAGGATCAAGAGGCAAACCATCGGGCCGATGTTCTTTTCCATTTTGATTGAGGTGATATTCTTGTCCATTATTTTTTTCGAGAATTCAGAGCTCTGAAAGATCAGCTGGTTTTTTGAGGAAAGCAATCTCTCTCTCCCTGTCTCTTGTGATTTTTGATTAGGTATGTAAGTGCAGCATGGAGGGGAGAATCCGAATAAAACAGAGAACTGCATGGAGATTGATACCAGATTAGCTGGTGCGTAATGGAAGGTAAAAAAGGCTGCTTCTGTGAAAGTTTTCTTTATTCTGCTTCTGCTTTGCTTTTGTGAATGTGGATTCCTTACCACGAGGAACAAGGAAAGAAGGGTATCACCAGCAGGGTTTGGCATTGATCTTGTGGCTTACTGTTAGGGTTATTCTTACAGCAGTCCAATATTCCTAGATCATAAATTCGAGATTGTACATTTATCCAGATATTTCGTGTATCTTCCCCGTGTGTGTGTCTATATATATATGATATGTAGTTGGAACAATCGCATCCGCTAATTCTAGGTCCGGGGCTAATGGTCAAACCCATTTCGCATCTCCAATCATTACTTAAAAAATTTGCTCATATTTGAATGATAGCTGTTTTCATATTATTGACTTGTCTGCTTTCAGTGGAAAGTATGAGTTGAGTACATGGAAGGAGTAATAATTAATTAATTTAATTATTTTTTTGTAAAAGAGGGCCAGTGTCATGTTTAGGTTGGATAATTTAAATGGAGCTCCCTTGATTTGGGTGAAAAAATGAGCAAGTTTTATTGAATAAGAAAAAGTGAGAGTAAGGGCTGGAGATAAGCCCCATGGGCCCATTTTACCTATTTGTTTCTTTGGGAAAATGACGGCCAATGACGTGTTTTGATAATTAATACCCACCAAGGTTGAGAACATTTTTTAATGCTGAAAATGTTTTTGGCGGGTATTAAGGTGGTGTTCTAGTAAAAGTGTTTTTTTGTAAAAGTTCCTTTTTTTTTCAAATTTTATAATGAAAATGAAAAATAATTTTTTAATTTTTTTTGCACCGTATAAAAGATCTCAACGAGATTTGTCAAACAAGATCCATATTGATAGGAAAATTATTTGCGTAAACACATGATTTTTGGGCTTAAAATTACCTCCGTTTGAAAAAAAAACACTTTTACTAAAAGTGGAACACCACCTAATTATCAAAACACATCCTAGGCTGTCATTTTCCCTTTCTTTTTTTGAGTTTGGCTAAGTGCAGAACCGATAGCTATTCAATTCATACAAAAATGGAGCATCGCTGAATGTTGCACTCTCAAGTGGGAGCCAGATCCTTTGCCGAAAACCCCTGTGCCGAGAGGTTATCGGCCGTTGGATTGTGTGTGCGCATTTTTTTCGAGGCCCGAGTTCCAACGGTCGGAAAACTCTTCGGCACAGAGGCACAAGTGTTTTCCGGCATTAGATTCTCTGTGTCGAAAATCCTTGTGCTTAAGTGCCGAGGGGTTTTCTAATCTTCTGTTATAGTCGGATCCAAATGGTGGAAGTTTTCTACCAAGGGAAACGCCCAGTCCATGTTGGAACTGGTCATGCTTTCCAATCAGTGGACACAGCGGTTATGCTTTCCAATCTGTAAGCAATAAAAAACGTGCATGAACGCTATGATTGGGGCAAAAAATGGTTCAACTTTGTTCACGAGTAGGGCTGCAAATGAATTGAGCGGCTCGTGGCTCAGCTTGTTAAGGCTCGACTCGTTTAAAGACAAGCCGAGCTCAAATACGACGAAGCTCAGCTTGGCTCGTTTGCGCTCCTATTCACGAGAAGTCAGAGCTACTCTCCAAACTCATGATTTCAACCACTGAAGGAACACATTCCTAAATATCTCACGAAACATATTTGAGCTCAACTTCAACAAATGGTTAGAGACACCAGGTTTGGTATCTTCAAGGACACCTCCGACAATTATTGTCTTTTTATTTGAGCACTTTTGATATTTGATTGCATATCTCATGGCGTCTTTGCCGGACATGAGGCTCAAGCATGAGTTCCGAGAGGCTAATATTTGTACAGATATCTTGGCAAAGAATGCTCTCACTAAGGCGTTTGGATTTGTTTCATTCTCCGTCATTCGTTCGAGTATTGTCTTTTTATTTGCAACAAGACTCTGTAGAAGTTAAATACTCCGGACTTACTCGTATTTCCTAATTTATGTTAGCTCCTTTTATGAACCAAAAAAATAAAAAAAAAACCTCCGATAATTTAGTTAGTACTAATAGCGGAAGGAATTACTACTAGTTTACTCAAAGGAAGAATAAAAGTTGTACCTACGCCGCCATCTCCGTTATCTTTATGTGCGTATGCTCACGTCACCAATGGTCCCTAACCTATATGTGTCCCCAGTTTGGTGCAAGAATTCAAGATTCATGGGCCTAGACGGCTTATTATACATGGTGCGCAAAAATTATTTTCCGTTCAAAATGAGCTGGGTCATAAGTCCACGGGGTCAAGTTGGGTTATGGGTCCGTAAGTGGGCCCCACCTGCCCATCCTGGGTACCACTAGTTTTTGTAGTGTAGTACTGTCTCATACTCTTTTTGTCCTTTTTTTGGAATCTAATATTTTATTTTGGATTGTCCTTCAATAAGTGTTCATTTTGTAAAGTTAGGATAAAAGTTGATGCATTTTTTCATTTTACCCCTAAAAATAAATTTCATTTTTGAAAAGTTAGTGAGTAAAAGTGTAATGATGATATTTCCATAGAGGATAAAAAGTAGGAAAAAGTGGAGTTAAAAGTTAATGTGGAATGTGTAACGATGATATCTCCTTAATAAGTTGAAATTACGAACCAGAACCTTTAAAATGGACAGAGGGAGTAGTATTCTAGTACTAGAGTAGTATACACTAGAACAAGTCCACCATATGGTCATTTGTCTTTCTAATCTATCGCCATAATTTCAGCCACTGGAGATGGCATTGCCATTTCTCCCACTTTCTTTTTTTTTTGATATTCAAATAGGGTAGGAGTGGGCGACCAGTGTAGTAACTCTCCATTGGGCGTGACCATAGGAGCTCTCTACTCGCCAATGAAATGTCCGGTTCTAGCCATAGCTACCATCCGTGAGAACGGGCCGTCACCACGGCACCACCTGGTGTACAGCGGCGAGAAATCCCCATCTTCGGTCCACATACAGGTTCGAAATAAAGCCTATTAATAGCACCACCGGGTACCAACACAAATGTGCCTCCCGGGGCTCGAATTGGCACAGGTGTTAAAGAGAGGTGGTGACTCCACCAACTGGACTACCACCTAGATGGTATTTCTCCCACTTCATTGCCATTTGATTTGCATTGAAAAATTAGATGAGTTTAATTTAATGACCTATATTTGAGATTGTGCCAAAATGACACTGAACGGGTGCAACAACATGGCTATTTGTAGGGGTGAGCAAAAAATCCGTAAAACCGTGAATCCAGTCCAAACCAATTACTTTTCTAATTTATTGATCCTATTAATCTACCGCAATATTTAGTTTTCCTTCCTTGTTAAGATGTTTAGTAGTTGGTATTCTTAGTTGGTTCACTTAAATGAATTACCACTATTTCATTTTCTGAGTTTAAGACTTGAAATTAACAATTGTTGATATTCTACTCTTAATAAGTTGGTTGATATTAGTGTGTTTTGGTAATTTGAATGGAATTGGTTTTAATATATACAAGTTTTCTTTTAATTTATCTTCATAATTTTATGTATTTTAATATTTTTTTAAGATGATAGCTTAGTTCAAAGCAAACCGTGGTTTAAAACCGAAACCAAACCGTATTTTAATGGTTTGGATTGGTTTGGTTCTATGGAATTTGTGGGTTGGTTTGGTTCTCCAAATTCATAATCCGTAGGTATTGGTTTGGTTCTTGGTTTACTATAAAACCGAACCAAACCGGACCATGCTCACCCCTAGCTATTTGTTGGTTTTTTTTTTTTTGCATTTTAACATTTATAAGAACTCAAAATGTGACTTTGGCAATGCCGATTATAATCAGCGGGTGGACTTGCTCTTATGGTACTCACAGGTAAAATGGTCACCACAACCCATCATCGTTGAGTTCATATTTTATGCACCAGGAATGAGCTTGATTCGGTCATCGATTGCAATCCTCTGATTCCAACCAAATTTCCAAAGTTTTCAATAGTCTTAGAGTTTCAACCAAAAGGGTTTGGCCGAGTGGGTGTGTTCGAATCTCACAAAAGCCAAACATTTCAAAACTTGGGGCCACTGGAAGATTTGTCCGGTCGTTAATCTCAGGACCCCGAAATTAGTCGAGGTGCACACAAGTTAGCCCGGACATCCGATTATAAAAAAAAAAAATAGTCTTAAGTTTCCATATATTTAATAATCCCTTCGTCCCCATTTTATTGTCCCTCGTCACATCCCAACCAGATAAAAAACTAATTATAATTCTTAATTGGTAATACCGTTTATATGTAATATGGATCTTGTTTGATAGATCTCAATAAGCTCTTTTAAACGATATTTTCAAAATCACCTAAAACATTATAGATTGCAAGATATAATCAATTGAAAGGTGACATGGACTCCCAAAAGAGCCAAAAGAATGGGGACGGAGGGAGTATTCTCCTCTATGAGTTCGCATGTTCGAATCTCACGGAGGCCAAACATTCTAAAGCTTGAGGCCACTGAAAGATTTGTCCGATCATTAACCTCAGGACCCGAAAATTAGTCGAGGTGCACACAAATTAACCCGGACGTTCGGTTATGAGAAAAATAGTCTTAAGTTTCCACATATTTAATATTCCAACCACGTTTCAAGTGGTACCCCTCTGAACATCTATTTATTGGTCCTCATTTACTATTCTATTTTATGTGTTATACTACCATGGACTTCAATAGGAGGGCCATCTCCATTTACTAACGATGACACTGCCCTAAACAATTTCCAGGTCGCTTCACGTGTCCTTCCTCCCTAGGTCAATGACCAAGAATTCATTATCTTGATTAGAACAATTGATGAAATTCGAATATATCGAACTCTTGAATGTTACTTTTTGTCTTCTTGTAGCTCATAATTCTGCCGGCCCAACGATTATTTGGGACTTTTAAAGCCTAGCCTTCTGCCAAATGTCATGCTAAGGTGAAAAGTTGGCATTCCGAATGACAAAACGCTCTCCACCCTCGTTTCAAATTTAATACTATTAACAAATCTTGACAAGATCATTCTTGAAACTTATTCATGGCTCAGTCGTAATTAGCGCTGTAAATAACTATTCACGACAGAACCGTGAAAAAGATTTTCTCTCATTCTTGGTGTCAAAATTCAATCACCCTTAAAGTTTGGGAAAGATAATTGCAAATGAAAAAGAAATGTCATTATTTGACAAAGATCATTTTGACTATCTCATTTTTGCACCAAGGAGTGGACCTACTAATATTGGTTCAGTGAGTGGTTTATGACAAAGTGTTGGTTTTAGTGCATACAAGTTTGAAATAATGTTTTTTTGAGGGTTTCATACTGAACCAAACTTTTGGAGCAGCTTTAAATTCGGTTAGTCCAAGAAGGGAAACAAGTTGCAGATACGGCCATTTTTGTACTACTATATATGTTCAAACAGAAAACCTCTCTTTATTTTTTTTGTTCGGAGAGTAATTGGTTTGGACCAACTTAAACACATCTCGACTAACTTCATTTTCAGTCCGGTTAAAGGCAGTCGTCATCTACGCCGAGATCAAGAAATTACTTTCTTACAGTCCCAACAACCGTCATCCACACCGAGATCAAGAAATTACTTTCTTACGGTCCTTACAATCGAACCCTGAACAATTGTGTGGAAAACAAATCTACCAACCAATCGGACCAAACACTTGGGGGTTAAACAGAAAAAGCTTTACAGAGGGGCAATTGCTCTCCTTCCTTCTATTTGTTTCCAATGGCTGAAAAGCATTCTCATAGAAACTGATGGGTTTTTCCCAGCAAAGTCTTAACTCTCAAGCACACAAGAAGCAAACAGAGAGACAGAGATAGAGAGAGAGAGAGGGAAGATGCCAGCTGTTTGGTTTGCTCTGAAGAAATCCCTCCATTGCAGATCAGAGCCATCAGAAGTGCATGATCCAAAGGCCAAAGCTGGAAACCTAAGCAACATACTCACCAAGAAAGGAGGGAGGTCAGGGTGTTCGAGGTCCATTTCAAATCTGAGAGATGTGATCCACGGGAGCAAGAGGTACATCGAAAAGCCCACCAGCAACTGCAGCCCAAGATCCATTGGGAGCAATGAGTTTCTGAACCCAATAACCCATGAAGTGGTCTTCGGTGATTCCAACTGTGAAATCAAGATAACTGGCGTCAATGGCGCTTTCCCTTTTCAAGAAGCCAGTGTCAATGGCGGTGGCTTTGTGGGGACCCTCAGGCCCGGTACGCCAGGCCCACAGAACAACCACCCTAGGGCTTCGTCATCTAGCATTTCGAGAAACATGGCTAGGAGGAGTTCTTCGAGGAGAGAAGAAGGCTCTAGAATCAATGATGTTCCTTCTTCGAACCCGAGGGCTAGTTTTGGTAAAGATTTTGTTGGTTCTTCTTCTTCTTCAAGTTTGAGTAGTTGTCACAAGTGTGGTGAAAAATTCGCCAAGTGGGAAGCTGTTGAAGCTCATCATCTCTCCAAGCATGCTGGTAAAAGAGCAAATTCACTATTGTCTTTATTTGTTTTCTTAATAGGGAATAGGAAATTGATTTTCACGTTCCACTCGCGCCTGCGTACAAAAGTAAAGTGGAGGCCAGAATCAGAAATATTCACATCTGCAAACTGCTTGGTTTTAGGCTATTGTTTATCCCCTTCTATTTTCTTTAGCCATTCTCATTAGTAACAATTAGGCAATACACTTCTGAGAAACTGCTTTTGGAAACCAAAAAGTCTGTGGAGGCCAGGGTTCTAAATGTAGGCCATTACATCGAATCGTGTTGGGCTGTCACGTTACTGGATTTTGGACATCTATACTGCTATTCATCAATGTATCCGTGGATACTGTCGGGTATTTGCCGGAAATGACCGCATTGCTTATATCTTTAGACACACCTGGTGGAGGCTCAACGTTTGCCTCCATATGTTTGTTATGTGAATCGAACTTTGGCTTGTTTTTCATTTTGGAACTGAATAATGTATGTTATTCCAAGAGGGAGCTCAAAGTTGTGTTTTTTGTTGTGCAGTCACTGAACTTGTTGAAGGAGACTCGTCCCGAAAGATTGTAGAGCTAATTTGCCGAACCGGCTGGTTGAAGTCCGACAACAATCCCGGCAACATTGAGAGAATATTAAAGGTCCACAATATGCAAAAAACAATCGCCCGATTCGAAGAATACAGAGAAACTGTAAAAATCAAAGCCAGCAAATTGCCAAAGAAACACCCCCGGTGCCTAGCCGATGGGAACGAGCTACTGAGATTCCACGGCACAGCTCTCGAATGCCCTCTAGGCATAAACGGCTCGTCTAGCCTGTGTTCATTCGATAAATGCAACGTCTGTCGAATTCTAAGACACGGGTTTTCGTCTAAGAAGGAAATCAAAGGTGGGATTGGTGTTTTCACCACTTCAACTAGTGGAAGAGCATTGGAAGGGATTGAACTATGCAATGGTGATGTCGATGATGACAAGTCCTTAGTGAGGAAGGCCTTGATAGTGTGCAGAGTGATTGCTGGGAGAGTCCACAGGCCTCTGGAGAATATCCAAGAACTCGCTGGTCAATCCGGATTCGACTCGTTGGCCGGCAAAATGGGTGTCTACTCAAGTATTGAGGAACTGTTTTTGCTTAATCCTAGAGCTCTCTTGCCATGCTTTGTGGTAATTTTCAAACCGTGAAAATGAAAGCAATGCAATCAGGACTTTAATTTTAGGTAGGTCAAGTGAAATTTTTTCGTTTTGCATTCCACTTTAAAAAAAAAAAAAAAATTCCATGGTCCTGTCTTGCTTCATTTGATTTTGGCATTGTGCAGTAACCTACAAATTTTTGAGTCTGTCATGAAGCATATTTGATCCTTTGAAGACTCAAATCTCTATCTTGTGAATTTTCTTAGGGAAATATTGTGGAAGCAATCAAAAAAGACAAACTTTCACTTTTTTGAAAGGGCATGAACTTTTTGAAAGTATTTCTTGTTGAAGCTTTGAATTATTCTTTTTGGAAATTGAATTCTACACTCTTTTTTTTGACATCTACACTCCTTTTTTTGGATTTTAGTGTAGAAAGTGTATGTAATTTTTTTGCTAGAAGACAAAAAAAAAAGTGTAGATGTTAAAAAATGGAGTGTAGAATTCAATTTCCTTCTTTTTCCCCCTATCTGAGGCGAAAACAACATGATACTACTCCTACTTCATTCATGGAGTATTTAAGTTCTGGATGAAAATTTAAACTTTTTGAAAGGGCATGAAATTAATGTATTTGAATTCAACTTAATTTTTCTTTTTTCAAAAGCATTTACGACAATTTTATACTAGTAGTGGGGTGGGTTATAAACTTTGTAGTGTATTTTTCAAGGAAAACTCTTCATTCACGCCTTGAAAGTGTATACTGTATGCACCTATGACCTATTGTGTGGTCTATATTGTACCACCTCATAAAAAATTATCTGGAGAACCGGTCATTAATAACATTTTAGTGTGCATCGTAACTTTTATACAAAAACTTCGTAACTTTTCATCAGTAGAATTCATAACATTTTTCCTAAAAAATTATAACCTTTTAATGCATCTCGTAACTCTTATACAACAATCATAACATTTTCACTGTGAATCATAGATTAATGTTTTGGTGCATTTCGTAATTTAAAAAAAGCTCATAACCTTTTCAGCAATACGGTTTGTAACATTTTTATTACGAATCGTGACATTTTCATTACGAATCGTAGTATTTTGCTACGTTTTGTAACTTTTTTTAAAAAAAAACCTCCTGACTTTTCAACAATAGTGTTCATAACATTTTCATGATAAATCGTAGTAACATTTTGGTGCGTTTCGTACAACTCACAATTTTTGAGTAGTATAAAATCAATTGTGCAATCGATCAAGTAATCAAATATGTAATCCATTCTCGTAATGTTCAAAACCGTAATCAATTAGAAATTATAATCGATTTTGCAATTGAGTACGATTGTGAAATGTGAAATCGATTACCGGTAATCGATGGCTCTCGGTAAGCCCTCAAACCGATTGTGAAATAAACAACATAGCAATAGGTTTTGAAATCAATCGTTCCAAATAACACAAATAATAGATTACATGCTAGATTATATTTTTCTGTGGTTTTAATTACGTAATTGGTTGGTTCGGTAACACTTGCAATCGATTATCTTATCGAATTGGAGTATTAGTTTTTCTTAATTGGGTTGCAAGCACCAATTTACAAAGCACTAATAGATTATGTAATTGGTTGGTTCGGTAACACTTGCAATCGATTATCTTATCGAATTGGAGTATTAGTTTTTCTTAATTGGGTTGCAAGCACCAATTTACAAAGCACTAATAGTACGTTCGCTGACCAAAAATTAATAGCACGTCCTAAATATTACTCCTCACAGATAACTTAAAATGTATTGGTAAATTTCTCTCGTGACCATCACTCTCTTACTCACCTATAACTTCTTTGTTAGTGTTCCCTACTTGTTTAATTCGGATGACCGACTCCGCTATCCCTTTTAATTCGACTATTATGTGAAATTTTACTATGCAATTGTGAAAAATATTAAACAAGATTGTTAGATTTCTTAGTGGGTTCCAACCTAAAATCAATTGGCAATAGGTGGAGTAACCTCTAGAATTTATTAACCAAGCTTGGATGGCTTACATGAGCTATGTGGGACAAGACTAACACTCCCTCTCACGTGCGGCCCAGATGCACGTTGAGATGACAAACTAGGAGCTAACTGACTGACTAGGGTGACAGAGATGACATAGACTTTCCCACGAGAGGTGAGGCCACCCAAGACCTAGCTCTGATACCATGTTAGATTTCTTGGAGGGTTCCAACCTAAAACCAATTGGCAATAGATCGAGTAGCCTCTAGAATTTATTAACTAAGCTTAGGTGGCTTAGATGAGCGATGTGAGACAAATCTAACAAAGATTATATTTAAAAAAAATTAAAACAAAAAAATTGGCCAAACATTTTTTAAACACTTAAAAAATCCTGTAAAAAAATGCCTTAACTTGACTTTTTATTACATTATGACAATGATATCCTTTTGCCTTAGTAATTATCTAGATCAATGTATTTCAAAGAAAGTAAATTATTTTCACTTAAAGTAATTTTAGCATCAATTTTTTTAAAATAAATACATATTTTTTTTCATAAATTAATTCTCAAAAATAAATTGGGCCTAATTTTTTTCATATAACATTTTCCCAAATCTTGTGCGGGAAATCTTTCCCAAATTAAAATTTCCCCTAAGTCAGGTTTCCCTTCTCTCTCTCTCTCCCCGCCGATTTCCTCTCAGTAGTTTCTTTCCCCTATCTCACAGCCTGGCTTTGATGATCAAGTGATATACAAACCGCCGCCATGGTCAAGTGACATAGGTTCAGCATGGTTACACGAGGTTTGGTTGTAGGGGGGAATTAGAAAGACGATACGATTTATTTATTTTTTAATTATTTGGGTTAACTATTATTCAGGTAACTGGTAATTGTATCTATCGTAACTTTTTTTAAGAGTCTAAATTATGTCTTAAACATCCAATTGCAAATAATTGGGGTGCATATCATATACACCCAAATAAAAAGATACATAGTGTAACACTTCCCCAATTTTCAAAATCCACATGCATTTTGAAACATTCAAAATGAAATACAGGGGGCAGGGCCACCAATATGAAATGGGTGAGTATAACCACAAATATCATCACATTTTTGGTTGTCAGTGACGGACCCAAGAAACTCCTTTATCAAATTAGGGAAAAGTCTCTCTTCTCCTATAAATAAGACAAATTTTTTTGGGAAATAGTATCACATGTTTGCGGTCGTCAAGTCGCTGTTCTTTGTTTGGATGGTGTACCTCACAGACAATAATTGAATTAGAAGAGGTCCAATTACACATCTTCCAAATGTTGGGTTTCCCTCCTTATACATCCAACAGTGCTACCCACACAGACATTTTAAAACAGATCGTACACAGATTTTTGCGTGGGGCCCACTAAGTGTTCTTGCAAAAAATCAGCTCAATCTGAGATCTATAGATGTTCGATTCAATCATCTAATTTTCATAATCAGATGATTGGATTGAGCACTCATAAGTATTGAACGGAGGGAAACCCTTAAAAAAATGTTTTATATTTAATAAACGGATTGAATCGTTTGTATGGAATCTGTAGTGAGCCCTATAAAAAAATCTGTACACAATCTATTTCGAAAATATCTGTGTGAACAGACTTGAATCATTATACATATGCAGAGTTTATTCATCAGATTACTTGTTGTCCTGCACATTTTGAATCTTTTCTCAGTACACATTCAAATTTTTGATGCCAAATTTGAAGGAGTAGTAATTACTCTCCTACACAGTGTCAGACACTGTTTTAGATCCAGTCTGGTTTTTGGAGCCCAATGCAATGATCTGCTGCGATGCATTAAATATGACATCAGATCAGGGACCTCTCCCTCTCCCTCTCCCTCTTCTGCATAGAGAGAGGTCACCTCCTCCATGGCCCCTCATCTGAAGGGGAGTTATTAACTGCATTGTACTACATCTTGGTTGGTTCGGTTGTCATTATCCCCAATTTATGCACACACACAAACAAAAATTGAAAATGCTAGGGGTAGCGGATCAAAAAAAAATAAAAAATGCTAGGGGTACCACTGGGAGAAGAGTACCGATAATGTACTACGGCGTGTCAGGCCCATTTTTTGGGTTTCACACGGATAATCTGAACAGTTTATTAATTCTAAAATAATTTTTTGAATAGCCCTGCAAAAAATTAGCTCAATTGAATATGTGTAAGTGGTTGATCCAATTTTTAAGTTTTAATTCAGAATTCTGGATCCTAAACACTGAATGAAAAGTTAAAAGATTGGATTAACCAGTTATACGTAATCAGTCGATCTGATTTTTTGAAGGGCAACTCGAAAAAGTATTTTCAAAATAATGAATGCTTCGGATTATCTATGTGAAACTCAAAAGTGGGTCTCACACGTTGTCAATACATTATCTGTACTTTACCTGTCCATACCAGAGTCCGACTCTTTTTTTTTTTCAGTGAAAAACAATAATGTTAGTTGTAATTAGAGAGGTTTGAAGTTCATCAAATGTATGAAAGTACATAACGTCTACAACTGGGATACCACTCCTTTTTTTTTGTTATCAGGGTAACATTTCCATTCAAGAAAGCCTTCGGCATCTACAAAGGAATTACATCCAAATCAGCAGAAAAAAATAATCTAAACAAAACTCGTCAATAAAGATGAAGAAATAGAGGAAACTCAAGTTTTGTTTTGTATTTACTTTTCTCCTAGACATGACTCATGAGTGTTCATTTATACTAGAGGCCGGGAGACATGTGATGCGTGTACAAATTGGATTTTATCAAAATTTGCACAACAGCTTCCTGTTTAATGTTTGATTGATTTTGTCCAAATCCGACTTGTACACAAATCGCGTGCGCCCCGGCCTATAGTGTTATCCATTAGTAGTAACGGTACTTCAAGATGTACCAACGGGGGTTCTGATTAAGTTTTTTTTTATGCCTCATTGTCATGAAATTAACAAACCAAAAGCCACGCAATATACCCACTGAAGCATTTTATCGAACACGTCAAAGACAATCAACATAGAACTTTTTGACAGTTACAGCTTGTGAAGAAGAACCGTGGGGAGGGAATTTCGGTAGTAAACTTACCATTCTGCCCAAGTTGTAACTGCCCTTAACAGGTTGGATAAATGGAATTAAGTGATTTTGGTGAAGGTAGTACTGGATTATTCAAAAGTCCACACAGCCTCAAAATTGGATGACACCAAAGATATATACGTAGTATTAGAAATAGACAGATAGATGATTTGATGAAATTTTTTTCCACCGGCGGCAATGTGTGGCGAGGTTAACTTCGATAGAGCGAGCGAGTTCGAAGGATAGAAAAAAGGAAAGAGAAATGGCTAGATGAAATTACTATGAATATGGTTGAAGGAATCGAGGTGGGTTCGAATATCGGGAAACCCATGGTTTTTATTTTTTGATCTCAACAAACTATACCCAAGAAGACTACAAAGGAGAAATCCAATTAGAAGACAAAATGGAGGAAAGACTTGCTCGAAGGGGGGCATCCAACCCAATTCAATGGGTGCAGTCCTGTAAGATGACTAGATGCGACCCAATGAGCTGCCACACTATACCTTTGCCTACAAGCCCAAGAAAATTTCCAGTTCCTAAAGCCTGACCAAACTTAATTGTTATGATCGATAGATTTTGTTCGGGTCCGTTTTGAATTTTTGTTGCTTTTGATAGGCAAAAAGTTTATTCAAAAAAACTTGAAAAATGATACATAAGTCGGGGAAGATGGTAAGGGATATCCAATCAAAGGTTAGATGAAAAAAAAATTTAATGGGACAAAGCCCAAAAATACCCAATGGACAAAGCCCGAAACACCTAGAAAGGCAAAGCCCATACAAACACTTACTGGGCCCAACCCCAAAAGCCCAAACCTAACCTTAACCATCTAAATCAAGCATCTGCTACTGCCACCCACCACATCCCCGAGCAACCCACCACCTCCAGAAACCTGCAAGAAAAACTCGAAAGTCCTGATTTGATCCAAGCCTACCCTCAAAACTGATATTCATCGGCAGCCACCACACCAACACCTCCAGACCTTGCAAGAGGAAACCTCTCGGAGGACTGATCGGAAGATACACATTGATATTCATCGGCAACATAAGGAAAAATCCGCTAGAGGCGCAGGAAAAAGCGTTGGAGACCCAACAGCCATACACTATACCTCCAACCTCGCCACCGCCTGCTGCTAGGACTCCACCTTGTCGAGTTGTGCGTAAGTTGGCTCGAACACTTGAATTATAAAAAATAAAACAAAGCTTCTTTGAGGCTACTAGAAAGGATTCATTTTCACAACTATAATGTGCACAGGAAAATTATAAACTACACGAAAGGGTTTTTTTTTTTTTTTTTTGGTTTAAAGATCCTTCAATAAAACTAACACTTAATAGATTCTGCATTATTGAACTCCTTGATTTTTTTTGTTGCCAATACATGAGTGAGTGAGGAGTTAGCGGTGAATTAGTAAGTTAAAAATAAAGGGGATTCGACGTCTCTCCATAGACTCGAACCCCAGACCTCCTCCATGGAAGTCAAAAAATACAATCAAATTGGCTAAAAGTCACATACTTATTGAGCTCCTTTAGACCTTGTTCCAATAGCAGCTTTTATGACTTTTTTCAATTTTGTCCTTATTTGAATTTTTTTCACGTTTATTAGTTTTACACCTCATTTTTTTATTTTTTCGATTCGTCTCGTCTTGAATAAGGACAAAACCAACAATAGAAAAAGTAGGAAAAAGTGATAATACAATGGGGTTAGCGTACTCATTAGGTAGAGTTCAAATATAAGTAAGGGTCATGATTTAAGATACTAGTAATTAATGCCTTGTTCTTTTTGCATTTCAAAAAGTATTTTTCAAAAAATTCCCTCTAGATTTTTCTTATTTCTAATATTTCTCTCTTTATTTCTTTCCACTTATTATTCCTATTAATTTTTTTAAAAAAATTCAAAACACAAACCAAACACAGCATAAATATCCAACCCTAGAGATCCACTCTCTGGCCAATAAAATTCAGCTCAGGAGAGGAGTGGATAAGGATCGACTGACGGTGGATAAGGATCCAACCCTAGAGATCCACTCTCCGGGTTGTGTAGTCTTTTTACTAAAATGAAAATGTTTCATTAGTCAACTTCTTGATGTCACAGATGAGGGATTCTGCTGCTAACGTTGTTGAGTGAAGTGACAGAAACGAAAAGACTACACCCCCCCCTCCCTTTTCCCGGACTACGCCCACCTCTCTCTCTCTCTCTCTCTCTCTCTCTCTCTCTCCCTTTTTTTTCTTTCTTTACAGTTTGCATCTTTTTCTTCTTTTTTTTCCTTTTCTTTCCAGTTTACTTTTTTTTTTTTTCATTTTAGGGACCGTTCGGCTAAATAAGTCAAAGTGGCTTATTTTTTTGTCCTTATTCAAATTTTTTTCGTATCATTTGGCTTATCATCATTTTTTGGGGGATTATTGCATCCTCATGATGAGTAATCTAAAAAGTAAAATTTTTTGATCGAAATCCATTTTTTTTGAATAAAGACGAAAAAATAGCTTATTGGCTTATTTTCGTCTTTATTCAAAAAAAATTGGATTTCGATAAAAAATTTTAACTTTTTAGATTCCTCTTATCATGAGGATGCAATAATCCCCCCAAAAATGATGATAAGCCAAGTGATACTAAAAAAATTTGAATAAGAACAAAAAATAAGTCACTTTGGCTTATTTAGCCGAACGACCCCTTATTTCCTTTTCCTTCTTTCCGGTTTGAATTTGTTTTTCTTTTTTTTCTCTCTTTAATAATAGGTTCAAGTCTAATTTTAGGCTTTGTAAAGTAATTGAGAGAAAAAAAAAAGTGTTTCAATTGATCATGTTTATCTGACTGTTTTATTTTTCTTTTTTTGTCCTTTATAGATTAAAAAATATAGTTATAAAAATAAGTGTTTCAATTTTCAATCCGTTTGAACCGGTACAAAGATGTTATTTTTCTGATCATTTCATCATAAATGGTCGTAGTAAATTTTTGGCTCTAAGGCCTTTCAACGAGCATCGTAAGACTCTTTATTTAGTTTTAGAGCTCTTAGGGTGCCCATTGAAAGGCTTGGAGCCAAAAATTTATTATGACCATTTAGGATGAAATGATCAGAAAAATAACGGCTTTGTTTGGTTGGTAGTTTAGTTTAGTTTAGTTTTGATAGTGGGTAGAGAGAGAAATAGGGTAATGATTGGAAAGATGGATAATGATTGGAGAGAGATAGAGAGAGAAATGAAATTAATAATTAGATATATAGAGTAATGATTGGAGAAAGATATATGGTAATGATTGAAAAACTAAACTAAAACTAAAGATAAATGGGAAGTGAACAAAGTGAACATCTTTGTACTAGTTCAAACGGATTGAAAATTGAAACACTTAACCCATGCTGAGATTAACAACTTTTTCCCAGACGGTTATTAGGATTTTCTAGTAACACCAGGTGGACGGCTCGTGCTAGAACGAGGATTTTCGTGCCCGTTGTTTTGAAGCAACATACTACTGAATCAGTTAAGAAGATCTATGCTAAATAACGGTTAACAAATTTATTAAATTGTACTATAGTTAAAAAAAAATCCTAAATATAACATTTTTATTCTGGATTAGTATGTCGTTTGCAAAATACATTTCATAATTAGTTCCCGAACACTAATTGTAATCTTAATGAATATTTTGCTCTAAGGCCTTTCAACGAACACCCTAAGACTCATTATTTAGTTTCAAGACTCTCTTAGGGTGTCCATTGAAAGGCCTTGGAGCCAAAAATTTATTACAACAATTTAGGATGAAATGATTAGAAAAATAACATCTTTGCACTGGTTCAAACGGATTGAATCACTATTGAAAATTGAAACACTTATTTTTGTAACTATATTTTTTAATCTATAAAGGACAAAAAAAGAAAAATAAAACAATCGGATAAACATGATCAATTGAAACACTTTTTTTTTCTCTCAATTACTTTACAAAGCCTAGAATTAGACTTGAATCTATTATTAAAGAGAAAAAAAAAAGAAAGAAAAATTCAAACCGGAAAGAAAAGGAAATAAAATGAAAAAAAAGAAGTAAACCGGAAAGAAAAGGGAAAAAAAAAAAGAGAGAAGAAAACTGTAAAGAAAGAAAGAAAGAAAAGGGAGAGAGAGAGGGGTAGTCCGGGAAGGGGGGGGGGGAAAGCAGCTCTCACCACCAAAGCCACACCAATGGCATACCGACAGACTTACGGGGCCCACCCCGGATTCTCCACGGGTGATTCAAGCGAAAATCTGAATAAAAAAATAGAAAATTAAATCGAGCCTCTACACATATCAGATTGAGCTGATTCTAGCGGAACTCACTCGGTTTTTTTAATTAAAATTATTGAATGACTCGGATCATCTATACAGGACTCGAAATAGGCCTCGCAAGCCCGTCGGTACGCCATTGGTATGGCTTAATCGATACGTGTAGCATTGCTCATAGTAACTGGATCACAATGACGACCTTTTTAGCTAATAACGAGAGTGGTTAAGGGTCCGTTTCGTTAATAATTCTTATTTTTTAAGTACTTATTTTCTGTTTTACGAGACACACCATTTTCTCACAATAGATTATCTTTAATTCAAAAAATAAATACTTAACTCTTTTTTTTTATCAACAAAAATTTATTAATCTCTAAATTAAAAAATTACAAAGATTAAAAGGCCAAAGACACAAGGAAATTAAAATTATTAATTTCTATAGGTACTCGAGATCCAATCGCTGTTCAAAGACCAACAAAACCCTAAAACACCCTCAAACCCGAAAAGCAACACCTAACTGCCGCGCTAACACCTGATCTGCCACCACACCTGACAGAATACAAAACGCTTCCAGCGCCGACGCGAGGATTGCCGTGAACCCGTTGTATGTCGCCGATCCCAAAAACCAATCCAAGAGACGTTAGCCGCAAGCACGTCGCATCCCAACCTCCAAACTGCCACCCATGACGACCACTGGCCAGACCCTTCAACCGTGAAAGCCATCACCCACCACCACATCTGCCGCCGACGCCGCTGCACCTAAACCGCCTCACTGCCTCAAACCCCAAATCAACCACCAAAACCATCCCCAACTGCCAACAGCACCACCATTGCTCCTGAGCCCCACCACCTCCATACACCACACGTGCCATTGCCTCTGAAAATCCCCCAACAACAGCAAAACCAAGCAAGCTTTGAAACCTGGAAAAATAAAAACAACAACAACAACAAAAGACACAAAAAAAAAAACCCCCCAAAAAACCTAAACAACTACCAAATCAAATCCAAACCCACCGCTGCCATCTCCGCCTCTCAAAACCTCTGAAAACGAAACCTAGCCAAAACTTCGGCCAAACTCATAACCCCACACCACCATCCAACAGCCCCTTCAACCACAACCCCCAACCTTCAGCAGCCACTAAAGCCAAAAAACGGCGATGCACGCTTGCACCCTCCACCAGATCTTGAAGGCCATTGAATGGAGACGAGGCTGGCCCGGCCGGAAAAGGAGGGTAATGAAACAAAGGCCGCGAGGGACCCCTCACCGTTAAGCAAAAACGAGTTCCCCAAGAGAAAGAACCAGTTGGAGAACCCAATCGCCCAAACGAAAACCACCACCTGAAGCCGGAACTGCCTGGCCGTTAGGCACGAGATCGGATCTAGCCAAGAGAGGATCCGACGGGAAAATATAAGTACTTATTTCCCTTAACGAAACGGGGCCTAAGTGATACTTTCAAATAAAGGAGGTTTAAGTGTTGTTTGAGAAATAATAACATGGTTCACGTTTTACTAATTTATTTCTTAGAATTCTGCTATCCACACAGATAATTTGTGCACAAATTTCACTGTGGGGCTCACCACGAGTCGCACACAAACGATTCAAACCTTTCATTAATATTTTTTAGAAGGTTGTTGAGAAAAATCAGCTCAATTCGATACCTATAGATGCTCGCTCCAATTATCTAACTTTCCATTTAGATTTCAGGATGATGAAAAGTTAGATGATTGGATCCAGCAGATATAGGTATCGGATTGAGTTGATTTTTGGCGTGTGCCATTGAAAAAGTGTTTTACATTTAATGAACTACTCGAATCATTTGTATGGAACTCGTAGTGAATCCCACATTGAAATCTTTGCACAAATCATCTGTGTGGACAAAATTTCTGCATTTCTCACCTGTCTAGCAATAAGTTTTTTGTAGTACTAATGTACACCAGCTCTTCTATATCACACTTTTAGGTCTAAATTTCTATAAAATGAGGCTGCACCAACCTAGCTATCAACATAGGTATTTTACAAAAGGCTACCGTAGCTCTCAAAAAGAAGCTACGCATTAATGTAGCAAAGGAAAAAATAAACAAATATTATCTCTCTCAGATGCAAGCCTCTTCTTCTCTCTCCTCCAAGAACCAGACCCTGTAAATCTTATACCTTCTAAGAGCATGTACACCAGGTTAGGTAAATTTTGAGCAATAATTGCTAGTAAACAGTGCACATTTTTTAGTTTAGCTACTCACATCCCTTTCAACGCTACAACAATACTATCTATTTTACATATCACTTATTAAAATATTATTTTTACTCTTATATATGTACACACATACATGATCAGTATACATTTTCGAACAAGAAGGCAACGATCAACCTATTTTTGACGCCGTCGATGGAGGTGGTTGTGTTCAAACGGAACTCGCAAGATTGCTGCGTCAACCATAGAAGCACCTAAATCACTGTCAATCGCCGAAATCGCAAAGTGCAAAGCTCTCAACTCGATCGACGCTTAAAACCCCAAACCCAGTTCTTCGAATTCATTAAACCCAAAAACCATTACCCCAACGTCCGGCCAAGAATTTGGTTTACAGGTTCATGTTGATCTTTGGGTTTTTTATTGTGGGGGGAGAGAGAAAATAATATTAAATGTTTAGATGGTGAATAGTTGTTATGTAGATTTACCTAAGCACGGTACCTAAATTTACTTTAGCTAACCTCAAAAAAGGTTACTTTAGCTAACCTCAAAAAAGGTTATTGCTAACCTGGTTCAGTGTACGTTTTGGGGTTTTGCTTAGCTAAATAACCTAAAATGCTATTTTCCCTAAGCTGATGATGTACATGCTCTAAGATTTGATTTGTGCATCAACACTTGAACTCAAAAACATCGAACAATTACTCGATCGATGCACTGTTTTCAACTACAGTGACGGAAACGGATCTAAATCCCAGCCCCCTTTTGTTCACGACGAAAAGTTCAGGTGCGCCAGAGAGTTCCGCGGCCGTTTGTTTTGTCCATTTTACAAATGAGAGTTTCAAAGAGTTAATCTTAGCTAACCAATGGCGTACATGCTCGAAATTAATAATGCTATATTGAGTACTAGCTATTTGAGTCACCTGCCTACTACTCACATGCACTACACAACTCTACCTAAAAGTGCAAGGGCTATGGCACGTGATGCACCATCTGTAAAGTTATATGCCCAACAACCCCTCCTCTCCTTGTCTCTCATATCATATGTATCCAAATACTAGTAGTACCACACACATATCCTTTGGAAACCCATCTATAAATTTCCTATGTTTTGTTTCTATCCTAGGGTTCTACCATACCTTCCTTATAATTAAAGACCATCCGTCACTTCTAACTAGGATTGTTAGGTGGGTATTCATCCAAACCAATACACATTTCAGGTGCCTAGCTAACAATATTTCCGTACGTAATTGATTTTTTTTAATTTTTTTAAATGTTTCATTTGTATACGATATCACACTTGAAATGACAATATTGAAAATTCAAATCACGAGGGGACAAAAAAAGGGGGGTTATAAAAAAAAAAATTAAAGTGTGAAAATCACCTATCATTTTCTTATTGTTTAAAGTAATGATGGACTGTGAATTGCAAAAAGAAAAGTGTGAGAATCATTTTCGTTCTTTAAAGAGCCCTTCTATGGGTACACCATTTGGGATACAGCTTTTGCACACCACATTGTGCAAGACCCATCTAAAGGACATCTTACACAAATGATAATTGAATAAAGAATTGATCGAGCCCTTTATCGATATCCGATTCAGCTGATTTTTTACACGGATTCTTAGAAAAATATTTTAAACAAATTAAGCGACTCCGATTATTTGTGTGGAATCCCAAAAAAGATCGCACCCAATGCGGTATGCATTTCATGTACACCAAATGGTGTACCCATAGTTTTATTAAAGTATAGGCCCAACATTCACGTAAAAAAAAAAAGAAGAAGAGGTCCGGTTTGACTTTATTCAAATGTTTTCCGCATTTGAACAAAGACAAAAACCCGAGTCAAAAAAAAAAAAGAAAAAAAGACAAATAATCCAGCTTTTTTAAGCTTCATCTCATGTTCTAGACCCCATTGCTAGGTAGTGTGTGGATGACTTCAATTTGTTCCAAATTTATTTATTTTTCAATCGATAGAATAAACTAGAGGTGGCAATCTCAACCCATATTTTTCTAACCCGTCCACTTATAACCCAATCCAATCCGCCCATATTGCATAATGGATTTATATGGATTGAATATGGCTAAAATTAAATCACTCATTCCATGCACAAGAGTGAACTACTGTTACGTTTCCCGCCTCCTATAGGACCTATACCAGACAAAACCATTTTTTGGAATATTCGATCAGCTAACCATCTCTCTCTCTCTCGTTTCTCTCTCTCTGACTCTCTCTCTCTCTCTCTCTCTCTCTAGTGTTTCTCTCTTTGACCATCAGTTCACCACATTTTCTCTCTCTCTCCAAGGACCAAGACCGACCAACCCCTGGAGCTATAAGATATACTAGTAAGGGTAAATTTCACTTACCTCCCCTGAGGTTTCTGACAATTACAGACACCTCCCCTCACGTTTCTGAAATTGCACTTACCTCCCCTGTCAGTCTTGTCGGCTAACTTCTGTTAACAGAAAGTGTGAATTTCCATTTCTACCCCCCCTTTTTTTTTTACCTCCCTTGAGGTTTATAATAATATTAGATACCTCCCCCGAAAAAAATAGTTTTTTTTTTTTTTGTAATTGCTTTCACTTCTATTTTTTCCTTTCTAGTACAACACAAAGAAAGTTGATTGAACATTGAACTAAAGTGTTGTAACCCAAATTAATTATGATGTGCGTAAAGTAACCCAAAACACCCTGAATTTTAAAAAATACGTTGAACTAATATACATAACTTAATTGATAAGTGTAATTTCAAAAACTTGATAGTAAAGTCCTTCATCTATAAAGCATAGTTTGTTTTCAAAAATGATATTGGTACCGACGGGGTCGGTACCGAAATAGTAGGGACGGCCGCGCCGGACCATCTCCGGCCACCGGACGGCCCCGAGCAGTCCAAAAATTCTATAAAAAAAAAACAAGGGGGCCTACGCGAGAATCAATGGCATCTGAGGTGTGTAGGGTGATTGATCCGAGCACCCCTTTTTCGTGTATATATGTATGTACGTGTATATACACGAAAAATGGGTGCTCGAATCAAGCACCCTACACACCTCAGATATCGTTGATTCCCGCGTAGGTCCCCTCATTTTTTTTTTTTAAAGAATTTTTGGACTGCTCAGATCGGCCGTCCGGTGGCCAAAGACGGCCCGGCGCGGCCGTCCCTACGATTTCGGTACCGATCCCGTTGGTACCAATAGTAGTACTCGTTTGTTTTAGCCAATATGCAAAAGAAAAAAAAGTTAGCATAGTTTTTTTGAGTTCATTTTCGTAATAAAGTTTTTTTTATCAATGTTAATGTAAAGTGTTTGAAGGTTCATTATTCAATGAATATGTGGTTTAGAAATTCCAAAAGTTCAAGAAAAAAAATTCCATGGGAGAAAAAGGAATTTTTGGCTTAAAATGTTAACATGTTTTTTTTGGGTGTAAAAAAAGGCGGTATAGGGTTGCAAAATATAATTATTTTAATATGAAGCTATATATTTGAGATTTTTTTATTCTTTGCCAAAAAAAAATGTGAAGTATCATAAAAAGTAAAGGGACTCTAATTCCTTTGTGTTTATGCCTCGTATGTATGTGGCTTAATAAAAATTCAGAATTTTTTTGAAGCTTTAAAAAAAATATTTATACATGTATGTTTAAAACCAAATGTTGATATGTGTTTAATTTAACATACAAATGTATTTATGGATATGTAGCATGGAAGATAACATTATAACTAATTTTTTCAATATTTATTAGCTAGACAATTGATTTAGTTTAGAGGAGTAATTAATTATTTATAACATGTATTCACTAGCTAAACATTAAATTTAGCATATAAGAAAAAAATATTTAGGACAAGAATTTCAATTAATATTTATATATATATATATATATATTTATGTCATGATATTTATAAGTAAATACAAATAAAGATATGGGTATTTACAAAAATCTTGAAGTTTCATTAAAGAGAAAGGGAAACTAATTCTTTTTTACATTATACAAATGTAATGGCTTAAAAAAAAAGTTTAAAATTTTTCCTAAAACTTCATCAAAACTTAGTATTGGTTAGTTTGAGATAAAAGTAATTTTATATTAAATTATATTTTGAAATGGCTTAAGAAAAATTGTTGACTCAAGGGTAAAATGGGTAGTATCATAGATGTAATGGATGATGTCAGCAATTTCCGTCATACTTAGTGACGGTCAACTAACGGATGGGGGAATCTGCAGCCGACAACTAAAGCAAAGGGGAGGTAAGTACAATTTTAGAAACCTGAGGGGAGGTGTCTGTAATTGTTAGAAACCTTAGGGGAGGTAAGTGAAATTTGCCCTACTAGTAATTATAATTGAGGCTGTTTTTTTGGCTTAAATAAGTAAATTGGCTTAATTTTTTTTGTTTTTATTCAAATTTTTTTCGTATTTGTTAATTTTTTGTCGATTCTTTTGTAAGTTATTGTGTCCTCATGATGAGAAGAATATTAAAAATAAAAAATTACGATCGAAATTCAAACTTTTTTTGAATAAAAGACAAACATAAGCCAATAAATCAATTTATTTTTCTGATTCCTTGCGTCAAGACGAATCAATAAGAGTAAAAAGTTTGTTGCAAAACAAATTAATGAGAAAAAAATGAATAAGGAGATTATGAAAAAAGCCCATAAAGGCCAAAAATCCCGTAGTGAAATTTAGCTTGAATTCATGGGTAAATCAACCATTTCATCTTATTAAGTTATCTTGGGACTACCTAGCTAGTACCTACGTAGACCCAGGTATTTCTCAACGGTAAAGAGCTGTCTTTTTTACTTTTTTTTTGTTTTTCAAAAAAATTATAAGTTTCGATCATTTTTTTTTTACTTTTTTAGTTTCTCTCGTCTATAAGAATCAATGAGTCACAAAAATTTGATGCAAAATTAACAAATATGAAAAAATTTAAATGAAGACAAAAAAAAAGTCACTAACTACTTTTTAATCCTTAATCTAGTCTTATTCCTTCATTTCACTGAAACTGATAGTAATTCGTTTTTGACCTGCCCATATTCAACCCATGACTCGTTTCAACTCGCCCAAACCCGTCCATTTGCCACTTCTAATTTTAATAGTAAAACCAGAGACGATTTCGTGTTTTTTTTTTTAAGGTAAGACTTGGGGTTTTTTTTTCTTATTGATTCTGAAAGGTTCGTAGATGTGGTATTTTTATTTAGCAAGTCTGAGTTTCGATATAGGGGAATTAGTTTTTTTTTTTTTTTAAAGGAAACGGGTCGGATTGGGCGGGTTTGGATTTGACTTGACCCATATTTGACCAGACCCGTTTTAACCCGCTTACATTTTGACCCATATTCGACCCACACACACTTGACCCGCTACCCGTTTCAACCGGCCTAAACCCGCCTAGACCAGCCTGTTTGCCACCTCTAGAAGATACTATCATTTTCACGTCAATATGAAATACAAAGTACAAATCCGAGACTTTACATCAATTGTGAGAGTCAATGAGATAACCAAGTCCAACAACTCAACTAATAAGTCCATTATAGGAGAAAAACAAAGAAATGAAGGAAAAACCCTCTAAGGAAAGAACACTCACACGCAGGTGGAGAAATTCGAACTCCTGACTTTCTAGTAAGTTGCAAAAGTTCTAGGCAACTAAGCTAACCCCAGTTGAGCCAACTGGCGTGTGCAAATTTGTGGAGTATAAGATTGAGATTAGGGGTGATCAAAAAATCCGTCAATCCGCGAATCCAGTCCATTCGGGTTTTTAGTAATATGGTTTGGTCATGGTTTAAAAAAATTAGAAACCGCATTATATGGTTTGGTTTGTGGATTCACGTTCATGGTTATGGTTCCAAACCGATCCGAACCGTATAATACATATATATATATGTAATTTAATTATGATTCACCAAATAAATATGGAAGCCTTAGTCAACTACTTTTATATATAATTTATTGATTCTATTAAATTCACCGCAATATTTAGTTTTCCTTCTCTGCCAAAATAATTTTGACTAAACTTCTATATATCACAACTCATTCCTAATTTCCTATGATTATTAATTTATCATACACAAAAAAATATGAGATTACCAGATCAGTCAACTTACATTGCCCAATTCCTAAATTTCTCTAAATTCAATTCCTATAATTCCTTCACTACCAAGACTTGAGGCAATAGTTGTATTCTACTCTTAATTAGTTGGTTGATGTTAATGTGTTTTGATAATTTGAATGGAATTGATTTTAATATAAGTTTTCTTTTAATTTATCTTCGTAACTTTAAGTACTTTAAATATTTTTTGAAAATAATAGCTTAATTCAAAGCAAACCGTGGTTTAAAACCGAAACCAAACCGTACTTTAATGGTTTGGATTGGTTTGGTTCTATACCTTTTGTGGATTGGTTTGGTTCTCTAAATTCATAATCCGTAAGTATTGGTTTGGTTTTTGGTTTACTATAAAACCGAATCAATCCGAACCATGCTCACCCCTAATTGAGATGTACCTATGCTGATCCAACACCTTTGAGTTTCGGGTTAAAAAAAAAAAGAGCGTACATGATCGAATATCGAGGTCATATCATTTACGCAAATTGCTTTTCCCCTTGACACACACACCCCCGGCCCCACAGCACTTTTCCCGGATTACCCTCACTCCCCGCCCCACTAAAACGTTACCGTTAACTCCATTTTTGCAGCCACTTATTTCCTGAATGTAGCCTGTATATAATATGGTACACACTTGTTTATAATATGGTACACAGACTACGTTCAGAAAATTTGTGGCTGCAAATAGCAAGGCCCTTTGCAATCCTATGGAACATAAACGTAATTATGAGAGTCTTATAGACAAAATTTGATTATGTCTCTTTAGAATAATATGATCAGAATAAAAAGATCTTCACACCCGTTCAAACGGATTAAAAATTGAAGCACTTAATTTTTTAACCATATTTTTTAATATATAAACGGTCTCAAAAAATTAAGTGCTCAAATTTTCACTTTGTTTGAATCGGTGCAAAGATCTTGTTATTCGAATCGGTGCAAAGATCTTGTTATTCTGATTATATTGACTAGATCTTTGCACCGATTCAAACAAAGCGAAAATTTAAACACTTAATTTTTTAAGACCGTTTATATATTAAAAAATATGCTTAAAAAAATAAGTGTTTCAATTTTTAATCTGTTTGAACGTGTGTGAAGATCTTTTTATTTTGATCATATTATTCTAAAGAGACATAATCAAATTTTGTCTCTAAGGCTCTCATAATCACGTTTCTGCTCCATAGGATTGCAAATTGATGGTTTGGATTTTTTTTTACTAAAACGGCAACGTTTTAGGGGCTGGGTAGGGCAACTGTGCCCATGGGGCAGCAGAGTCCCCGGATACCCCCTACTTTTTAATTTATTTATTTTATTTAATTACTTATATCTTATTTATTTAATTTTTATAAATACACCCTTTGTATATTTGAAAATATAATTCTAGAATTAAGTGTTTTAATTTTCAATTCAGTTGAATCAGAGCAAATATTTTTGTAACTATTTAGGATGAAATGAAAGGTCTTGGAGCCAACAATTATTACGACCATTTAGGATGAAATAATCAGAAAAATAACAACTTTGCACCGGTTCAAACGGATTGAAAATTGGAACACTTATTTTTGTAACTATATTTTTTAATCTATAAAGGAGAAAAAAACAGTCGGATAAACATGATCAATTGAAACACTTTTTTTCTCTCAATTACTTTACAAAACCTAGAATTAGTCTTGAACCTATTGTGTAAGAAAGAAAGAACAAATTTTTTAAATGTAAGAAATAATAGTTTGATTAGTAGCATGGTTACTTAGGCTTTCCTCACAAACTGTGTACACAAATTTTTTTAGGAACGCCGCAGCGAAAAATTCGGGGCGAAATAATGGATGACTACAACTTTTCAATTTCAGATAGTTGGTCATTTGAGAATGATGTTCGTAGTGGGGAGAGTATCTCCCACAATAGTCGCGATTATACACCGGAATTTACCACCAACCAGAATTCATTGTTAAGACAAATTAATTAACTAATTAAAATAGTATAAATTTATTAAGTATAAAGTCAATTTTAATTGAAAATAGAATTTCAGTTAACCAAAAAAAAGAAAGAAGGGAGGTAAATGGGAAAAGAAACAAATAAAGAAAATAATTGAAAATTAAGAAGGAAAAAATAATTCAATTTGGAAAAAAAGAAAAGGAAATAAAAAGGAAAAAAGGAACCAAACCGGAAGGAAAGAAAGGGGGGGGGGGGGGGTGGTAAAGCAACTCTCATTTTTTACCTCTTGGGTCTTAAAAATTTAGACTTCATAGCCACAGACCTAGGGACCGGGAGACCCTGCCAAGCAGCGGTGCCGAGCGCATCTCGGCCGTCCAAAAGTGTTTTGGACGGCTCAGATGCAAAGGTATCGAACGGATTTAAAAAAAAAGAAAAGGAAAAGGAAAAAGATGTTTCGATCCGGACCGTTGATTCCGAGATGAACGGCCGGATTGGCCGCTTGGCACCCACTCGGCAAGGGTGCCGCTCGGCAGGGTCCCCGGGTCCCAGACCCAGTAGTTTTGACAAGTCTTGTCCGTGCGGTTGGAGTGTTCCAAACCGTCGAATGGTATTTTTAACGGTCAAGATTAAAAAATACTTTTTCGGAGATTTATTTAAAATCTTAACCTTTGAATGCAAAGATGAATAATTGTGATACAACTGCATGGGTCAACTGCAGAGTAGCCGGTCCTTTTGACAAGGATCGATGTTCTTAACCCCAAATCAACTTCAATCCAGCTCGCGGATCAAAAAAAAAAAAAAACTTCAATCCAGCTCAAATTCAACATTTATTAGATTGCCCAATAACGATGGAGATAGATGTACGTGGCTTTGTTCGGTTAACCTTTTATTTTTAGTTTTAGTTTAGCTTTTAATCATTATCCTATTTCTTTTTCCAATCATTACCCTATTTCTCAAATTATTACTTTCTCATCTCTTTCTATCTCTCACCAATCATTACCCCTATTTTCAATCATTACTCTATTTCTTCCTCCACCTACTACCAAAACTAAACTAAACTAAATTCCCAACCAAACACAACCACATCAATATATTCGTAAAATTTGTAACTATACGCCAAAACAGATTTTTACGTATTAAGCTAGCACACAAACACAAAACAAAGTTTTAGTACATCTCGTATATGTAGGTCCGGTTCTGCTAAGATTCTTATTTTTGAAGTACTTATTTTTCTTTTTATGAGACAGGTCATTCTCTCACAATAAATCATCTTTAATTCAAAAATAAATATTTATTTGAAAAATAAGTATCTATTTTAGTTAGTGAAACACACCCGTAATCTAATAATCACTACAACAAAATTGGGATTTACGGGCACTTTTGAAAGGGCCCTTTTTTAACACTGCCTTATCAAGTTATTAACGAGGCAGCACCTACCAAAGTGCCCCATTTGATTCTCCCTATTGTGACAGTTAGCCTTGACCCCAAATTTAACGTATTTAATTATTTTATGGTAATTTGATAGGGCGGTTGAAAGTGTCTCAAAAAATTGGGTTTAATAGGGCACTTACTTGAAGACATAAAACTATGACTTTTTTTGTAATCGACTTTTTTTAAAAATAAAAATAAAAATCAACGCTTTTTGATCAACCTAAAAGGGCATCTTTGCCCCTCTACACAAAATTAAACCAATCGGACTCCCTACACAGAGAAAAAACAAGAGCAATATCTAATAATATTATATGTTATAAAATACTCCGTAAGTACTTATTTTTCTGAAACACACCCGTAATCTAATAATTAAGTCTATTGAAAATAACAATAGATGGTTAGCCTATTGTTATAGTCAATCAACACACCAGTTAGCATTCCTGCATGGTGGGGTAACATGGGAGGATTTGAAGCGTAGGAAATTTCTTTATACGTTCCATCAAGAGGCACGCCATAACCAAGCAGGGTTGATAAACTAATAACGATACGAATTTGAGTAATTTAGTTCGTGTCTGATCGTTAAAAGATCGTAAGATCAATGCATGACGTAAATGAACCAGACATGAATCTTCAAACTACTAAAGGCAAGCCCGTGAATATGTGTAGTTCGATCAGAATTCTAACAAGTTAAACTGGAATACATTTTTAAAACTCGTTAAGTTTTCAAACAAAGTTTAAACAATCAGTTATTCCATTATTCGTTTGGTTCTTGTTACCCCGGATTTGATTTCCCTGGGATATTATATCCTGTCCAAATCTTAATCGCCTACCAGTTTACCAAACGACCCTTGGGCCGGTTGGCCCCACACTCTATCTTATCTGCCTACCACCATTCATTAGAGAGAGAGAGAGAGAGAGAGAGAGAGGGACGTTTGACCAGGAAGATGTAGACAACGTACGACGTTAACCTCGTTAACGTCGTCCCCGGAGAGAGATTTATCGTAGCCCACCGGAGCACGAGGTACTGATGTCGAACGCAGATCTAGACTTCAACAGCATCACCAACGAGATTCTTGAAGTATGTCGCTGATCGGCGAGATTGAAAGCTGATTTGGTCGGGGTGTGTGAGATCAGTGTGTGTATGAGAACAGAAATAATACCCACACAACAAATGTGCACAGATTGCGGTGTGGGCCCACTACAGGTCCTACTACACGAACGATCCAAACCGTTTATTAAATTTAAAATATTTTTTCAAGAGCTACCACTAAAAATCAGCTCAATGCGATACCTATAAATACTCTATTCAATCATCTAATTTTTCATTATCCTAAAACCTAAATGAAAAGTTAGATGATTAGATCAAGCATCTCTAAGTATCAAATTGAGCTGATTTTTCATAAAGATCCTTGAAAAAATGTTTTACATTTAATGAACGGTTCGAATCATTTGTGTGAGATCCGTAGTAAGCCCCACACCGCAATCTGTGCACATTTGTTGTGGGGTAGCAGCGCTAATGACAGAGAGAGAGAGAGAGAGAGAGAGAGAGAGAGAGAGAGAGAGGGGGGGGGGGGGGAGGGGGGAATGGGTTTGTCGAGAAATGTGTGTGGCTGGAAATGAGTTTTACATTAGTGTCTGTGAATGGTTTGCCAGATGAGTGTGTGAGTGTGAAAGAGAAGGAATTTGGTTGTCTCAAAATGAGGGTAAAATTGGAATTTGACACAATTTTACGTTCTCCAACCCCTTATATTCTCCACCAACAAAAATCAAACAAAGCAAGTAACTTTTAATTCCCCTTCTAAAATCAGAAAAGCTAAAGGGACAGGTACCCATATCAATGGGTACCGACGGCCACGCGGGGCACACTACGGTTCCGTACAAAAAATTCGAGCCGTTAAATAGTTTTAACAAAAATCTAGTGGGCATCGCAAAAAATTTAGCTCAATCTGACATGTGTAGGTATTAGATCCAATCTTCCCATTTTTGCCAATTTGATATGTGTAGATGTTCGATCCAATTTTCTAATTTTTGAAAAATGGGAAAATTAGATGAAAAATGAAAAAGATTGGATCGAGCACTTATACATATCAGATTAAGCTGATTTTTCGCGATGCCCACCCAATTTTTTTTAAATTATTAAACGGAGCGATTTTTTCGTGCAAGACCCGTAGCGGGCCCTGTGTGGCCGTCGGTATGGTACCGGTAGGTACCATGTAGCAGCGTTGCTTCTAAAATAATTCCCTCTCATTTCATATCCCCCTCTTTATTCTCCTCTTATTATTTCCACTTCTCTCCTCCAAAATTTTTAACATCTACCAAACGAGCCATTAAAGTGTTACTTGAGTTGAATAGTTTACATTGTTATAGTTGTTACTTGTGTATCTTTAATTTAGAGAATAGACCTATTTAGACCCTGTGCACCTTGTACTAAATAACATACACCCACTGCGATTGATGGACGGTAGAGGGAGCATAAGACAGGGGGTCACGTGCCCCCCCCCCCCCCCAGATTTTTGGACCCTTTCCATTTTACCCCTTTAGATGATATTATCTTTCGTTTTACCCCCTAAAGAATTATATTAGTTCGTCTTTATATATGTTTAAAAATTATCAAACAAATCACTCATATGTTTACAAAGAATGAAAGCAACCCGTTAATTAATGTGTTTTGCAACCTCCTCTTTCTTAATTATAGTAATTTGTCACACGATTAATATAAGATTAGGTTATTGATTATTTAGTTTTTGTAACTGATCTCTAGTGATTAAATTGTGTTCTTAGATGCTTGGACTTTGATTTATAGTAATTTAATTATTAGGACCTTCATTATGCTTTTAATTTTTTCAATTAATAGTGATTGTGGGTTAAAAGTAGGGAACACATCTCTATAATTTAATAAACTAACATTGCGCTTAAATTGGGTAAATATTTTAAAGATTATGAGCAAGAAGTGACCTCTCTACACTTAATTCTTGGCTCTGCCACTGCTTAAGCTAAGGGTGAGATGATCCCAAGAGTTACTGGTAAAAAGAATTGAACTCGAGATCTTAGGAGGGAGCAAACCCTTGCGGATTAATACAAAACATCTTGCTCACTAATCAACCTTCGCGAGAGAACTAACCTTGAGGGGTTTGATCAATTGGGCATAAAAAAGCAAATAAGTACTTATCGTCCATTAGGTCGCATGTTCAAATACCACAAAAGTAAAAAATTCCAAACCTTTAGGCCACTGTAGGGTTTGTACAATCGTTTACTTTAGGGTCATCGTGGTGCGCATAAGCTGATCTGAACATCTGATTATATTAAAAATAAAAACCTTCATTAAGGGAACTCGATCCATTCTTCGCCGTTTGTCCCCCCCCCCCCCCCCCCCCAAATATATTAACCGATTTCCCAAATATATTAACCGATAGCCACAATTTAAAGAAGAAAGAAGAAGTGCGATTTACCATTTATGATCCAAAATCGCTACACGTTGCTAAGGCTCCGATTTCCCAAATATATTAACCGATAGCCACAATTTAAAGGAGAAAGAAGAAGTGCGATTTACCATTTATGATCCAAAATCGCTACACGTTGCTAAGGCTGCAAACGAGCCGAGCCGAGTCGAGTCGAGTTTTACTGTGTTCAAGCTTGTTTATTAAGTTTTTAACGAACCCGAGCTCGAGCTTAGTGAAAACTTAACGAGTCGATCTCGAGCCGAGCGGGCCTTGGCTTGACTCGAGCTCGAGCTTGTTCACGAGCCTTAACGGACCAATGAAAAATGTATATATATCCTCGAATAGGCCTAATACAACCAAAATTATTTTGATTGTGAAGGTATATATCTTTTATTTTCTTATACTCTACAAAAAAATAATCTTAATTTTAGAATAATAATAACATGTAATATGTTTTTGTAAGAATTCTGCATCAGGGTATCAAAATGCTAATGCTAATTGTAGTAATTAACGTAAAAAGTCTACTAACCTCGGCTCGCGAGCCGAGCTAATCCTAGCTCGAGCTCAGCTCGTTTACAAAACGAGCTGAAAAATCGGCTCGAGCTCGTTCGTTTAACTTCCGAGCCGAGCTTGAACGAGCCACTAACGAGCCGAGCGGCTCGGTTTGTTTGCAGGACGTTGCCCT
Organism: Rhododendron griersonianum; assembly: GCA_018127125.1. Lineage (NCBI taxonomy): Eukaryota > Viridiplantae > Streptophyta > Magnoliopsida > Ericales > Ericaceae > Rhododendron > Rhododendron griersonianum. The sequence goes on from CM030800.1 coordinate 25,173,919, forward strand.
CATGACAATAAAGATCTATTAATGGAACCCAAAAAGCAATTATTCATCTGCCCTATTTTATTGGCTTATTCTTTATTGTCGTGCCTTTAAATATGATCAACAAATAATATTGTACTCTCAAAAATAAATTACAACAATGGAAAAGTGGTTTTGTTGAAGTTAGTAAAAATATGTTTCTTTCGATCCAATTGATAAGACGAACATAAGAAGATAAAACAAACAAAGTTGGACGGGTGTCCGGAAGTTATTTTCTTAGCTTGTGGATTTTGCACGGTAGATTATAGATTTTGAATTATAATTCTAATTTGCTAAAGTGTATAAATAATATGTGCATAGTAATAAATTTTGCAACAAAATTTTGTGTGAAAGTATAATAGGAAGAATACATTCTAATTTTGCTTTTTCACCCTTTTGCACTTTTCTAATGTAAAGTTTAGAGGTGGCAAATAGGCGGGTCTGGGCGGGTTTGGGCGGGTTGAAACGGGTCATGGGTTAAATATGGGCGGGTCGAAATGGGTCAAAAGGTAAACGGGTTGAAACGGGTCTGGTCGAATATGGGTTAAGCCAAACCCAAACCCGCCCGACCCGACCCGTTTTCCTTTTTTTTTTTTATTTATAAAAAATAATTTATATTTATATTATTTATATTTAAAAAAACAAACTAATTCCCCCATATCGAAACTCAGACTTGCTAGGTTTATTTAGCAAGGAGAGAGACTTACGAAGAGCCGAAGCCACCACTTAGGTTTGGATTAAAAAGTCAAGTGACTTTTTTTTTTTGTCTCTGTTCTTTTTTTTTTATTTATTTGCTTGTTTTGCGACAAACTTTTTATCCCTATTAGTTCGTCTCGACTGAGAAGATAGAAAAAGGGGAGGCGATAGCCGACGGATCTCGGCGATTGGTCTAGATCGAGACCAAGTTCTGGTTCAGTTTGGAACGGGATGCTTCGGAAGAAACGGGAAGGGAAGAAGAAAGGGAAATGGTGATGTTACCGGAGGGGGAGGAGGGAGGCGTTTGTTGGCGTGCAGTCGTTTTCCGGTGAGGATGTGGTAGCGATCGAAGATCTGGAAGAAGCCAGCCATGCATCCCATTTGCTTCTCGATGTGTTTCTCCAGATTCTGGTCGTGTAATATACCCGTCGTCATTGTCCGGCTACTTCCGTTAACTTTGGTAAAAAGCTCTCTCTCTCTCTCTCTCTGTAATTACTATACGCGTTCTTCGTCTTTATTAAAAAAAAAAATAGATTTCGATAATAATTTTTTACTTTTTAGATTCCTCTCGTTATGACGATGCAATAATCCCCAAAATATTGACGAAAAACTAACAAATATGAATTTTTTTTGAATAGGACAAAAAAATAAGCCAATTGGCCGAACAGGAGCCGATTGTATTTGAAAATCTGGTAAATAAAGCAAAAAGAAGAAAATAAAAAACAAATTGGATGGCAGGGGAGAAATAGCCAAAAAAAGCACTACATCTAATCCTCGTTACGGCCCATCAGGACTAACAAATTGGATTTCAGGAGTAAAACAAGTGCAGAATGGGTTTTTAAATTCAAACCCATATATAACCCATTTTCAACCCATCTAAACCCATGTAAATATGGGTTTATATGGGTTGAACCCATATCAACCCGTTATGTAATATGGGCGGGTTGGGTTGGGTTATAAATGAACGGATTAGACGGATTAAAAAAATATGAGTTGAGATTGCCACCTCTAGTAAAGTTGTAACTTTGGCCCGATTGACTCATCTGGGCGGATGATGGGGTGATGTGACATTTTCGTCTTTGTTTGAATGGAAGTTTTTGCACTCGGATGAACTCATCTCCCTTCCGATTTAATCCCCATAAGATAATCAGACATGAAGATAAGATTTTCACATTCCACTTTTTTCTGTAAGTTAAAATTATCATTGTTTCAGTGTATTTTGCAAAATACACAGTGTGAAATTTTAAGATAAAAATTCAATAAATAGTTACAAGAAAAGAAAGCAAAAAAATATTTTTGCAACAGATAGGGGTGTGACTGCCCGAATTGATCGAGTACCCACAATGACGAGTTCAAATCTTTTTTACCATATTTCTCTTTACCTCTAATTTTGGACATTTGCAGTTATTAAATCAAGTCAAATGGCTTTTTTTTGTCCTTATTCATTTTTTGCATTTGTTAGTTTTACGTCAATTTTTTGTGAATTATTACTTCGTCATAACGAGAGGAATATAAACAGAAAAAATTACAATTGAAACACAATTTTTTTTTGAATAAAGACGACAAAATTGGCTTATTGAGTTATTTTTGTCGTTATTAAAAAAAATGGATTTCGATCATAATTTTTTACTTTTTAGATTTCACTCTTCATGACGAAGTAATAATCTAAAAAAAAATTGACAAAAAACTAATAAATATGATTTTTTTAATAAAGACAAAAAATAAATTATTTAACTTATTAGGCCAAAATATGCATCTAACGATAGAAAATACATCGGGGTACATGGTAGAATTTTCGGTCCAGATTTTTGTAGTCAGTAAGTCTATTTGTACATACATTCATGTAGATACACTACTTACATATGCATTTGGGACCCATCTCGGATTCTACAAAAATGATTCGAGCCGCTCATTTTGTTCAAAATAGTTTGTTTACGGTTTCTGTAAAAAATCAACTCAATCCGATATCAGTAAAGACGTTTACAAAACATCTATCTTTGCTTTAGAATTTAGGCCCGGATTCTGTAACAAAGGCGAATGTTTCGTAAACATCTTTATCGATATTGGATTCAATTCATTTTTAACAGAGACCGTGAACAAACTATTTTGAACAAAATGAGCGGCTTAGATCTTTTTTGTAAGGCTTGAGAGGGGTCCAAAATGCGTATGTACACGGTGTATGGATATGAATGTATCTATAGCAGCACTGTTTTTTAATGGACCACCTGACCGGTTTGTAACAAATGAATTTGAGCACATACATTCATGTACATATAATCCGTACATACGCATTTTGGATGCGTCTCGAATCCTACAAAAATGTCTCGAGCCGTTCATTTTGTTCAAAATAGTTTGTTTTGGGTCCTGGTAAAAAATGAATTTTTTCAGATGTTTGAAAAGGCAATTACCAAACATCCAATTTTGCTTCAGAATATAAGCATGGTAAAGGTGTTTACAAAACATCTTAGGGTGGGTTCTAAAACACATTCTTAAAAAAAAGTACTTATTTCACATTTTCAAATTCAAAAATAATGTAAATAAAAAATATTTTTTTAATTTTTTTTGCATCGTATAAAAGATATCATCGAGATCTTTCAAACAAGATTCATATTGCATATTTTTAGATTTCAGTAAGCCCATTATTTTTTAGCTTGAAATTGTCTTCTTAAAAAATAAAGACTTATTTCATGTTTTGGAACAGCGTTTAGTTTGCTTCAAAAGGCATCGGACATAGGTAAAGGCGTTTACAAATTGTTTTGAATGAAATGAGAGGCTCTGACAATTTTTGTAGAACCCGAAACGGGCTCAAAATGCTTATGTACGCTATGAATGTATGTACCTATAACACAACTTTCTTTGCAACTTTGTATTGAAGTAAGGAGAGTGAATTTCACACTCCCTATTTTACAATCCATATGAATTTACTATCTTGTCATTTTTTCTAATATTGTAAATTTATGTGGATAAAAAAAAAAAAGGGGCATAGATAATAAAAAGGAGAGTGAAAATTGAAAAAAATTTGGGTGCCGGGTGGGTAACACCTGACTGTGCTCACGTGGTGCCCGAGCAGCCCATCCGGTCCGGACAGTCCAAAAATGTATCAGACGGCCCAAATGAAAATCCTCTCTCTCCTCTCATCCCACCACTCTCTTTCTCCAAGTCGGAGCCGTAAAAAATAAAATGGACGGTCTGATCGTGTCGTTTCCGTATCAAAAATAAATAATAAAATAGAATAATTACTACTACCAAAAAGATAGCGGCAAGTACTCCGAGTATCGTCCTCAGGGATTATGAAGGCTAAGTTGCGATTGCTTCAATTGATTTCTAAATTAATTCATAAAGAGATTTGATTGTTTGATTTCTAAAATTATGAAAACTAAATTAACGTAAAGCAATTAAAAGTAAAGAGGGTTTATGAGAGAAAAGATCTAGGGTTTCGAATCCATTCGACCCGCTGTAATAATATTTATGCGATGAGAAAGGTTAATTACTCGAATCAATCCAGATATCGTTAGGGTTCGCGGGCCCTCACAGTATCATCTAAAGATATTTATGAATCACCGAATAGCATGGGGTATCGCCGCCTAGCATGAACCGTCTTACTAGTACGATCCGTCTCTATGGCACGGATCGTCTAATAGCACGGCGCGTCTTACGGAGCATAACTCATCTTACTCAGTTATCACAAAATAATTAAGAACTGTAGTATGAACGTGCACAAAACCCAGGAATTCATACACAAGATGTGATTGGAAAAATTAATACCGCAAATAAATTCTCAAGTCATACAACCACGATTCGAATAATAAAAATACTAAATCAAAATATAAACATCATTACTCAGAGTTTGAGCTTCATCTACCCCCTAGAAAAGGGATTTAGCCGGCCATCGGAAAGTTGGTCTTCGCAGCCTTTGATTTCTTCTGTTCCGTGCCGAGAACTGCCCCCCCCGAAGTCAGTCGTGGCTCTCCTTCTATAAGCCTTTGTAGCCGACTTCGTCAAACCCCTTGCCCTTCTTTTTAATTCCCAGCCGAGCTCCCTATTAAGCCTTGGCCCAACTCTTAATTTGAAGAGACCAATAAGCAGTAAACTCTTGGGCCCACCAAGACATGTGTTTTTGGTTCCGAGCAACTTCAATTCTAAGAGCACATGTCCCACAGCCTACGCTTATCTCGGCCAACAAACTGCCATGGTTTGTCACTTGACTTTGTTTCTCCGGTTTTATTCCATTAAACTTCCAAATACCTATAACACAAAAATAAAGCATAAAACACCAAATAATAATATAAACGGACTAACTAAGGATAAATTAGGGGCGCGTATGTGAACAATTACGCGCCTATCACGGTCTCTTGAAAATCATCTCTTTGTTAAAGTACAGAAAAGCTATTGGTACCGACGGGTACCATACTGAAAATGGATCGACGGTCGCGCCCGGCCAACTCCGGCCATCGAACTGCCGATCCGAGCCGTCCAAAAATTCTAAAAAAAACTAGGGGCTTTCTCAAGAATCAATGACATCCGATGTGCGTAGATGCTCGATCCAAACAACCCATTTTTTCGTATATATATATAGGAAAAAATGGGTTGTTTGGATCGAGCATCTACGCACATCGGATGTCATTGATTGGCCGAAGTTGGCCCGACACGGCCGTTGATCTATTTTCGGTATGGTACCCGTCGATACCAATAGTACTATAGGAGGACTCGTTAAAGTAATACTAGTCTCCTATTTTTGTCAACCCAAAAATCAGGTAATCAAAACGCTCCGAGTCGTCGTTGGTGAGAAGTGTAAATCACGTGCTTACCTTCTTCTTCTTCTTCGTCCAAATTCACCGATTAGATGACACTTAAACAATAGGAGTAGCATTTCTCCTCTATAAAAACGCATACCCAGAAAAGAAACATATGTTTTAGGTCGTGGGTTAGGGTCAAGAAAAATCCCTCTTCTTTCATCCCAATTCTTGCCTGTAGTGAAGAGTGAAAAAACGATGGCAGCTTCAAAGACGGCTTGCGTTATCGGTGGCAGCGGATACGTGGCGGCGACGCTCATCAAGCTGTTGCTTGAGAAAGGCTACGCCGTCAACACCACTGTCAGGGACCCCGGTTAGTCATCTCTCCCTCTCCTCCTCTCTTTCCTCCGTTGGACCGTTTCTAGTGGAGGATGACTTCTGGAACACAACCCCGGATACGAACGCGTCCGGAATAATTTGATGCTTGTGTATCCATGTGCATCTTACGACCCGAACACGTGATAAAAAAAAAAACCCGAGTACAGTTGTGTCCGAGTTTATGTTTTAAAGTTGTGTGTACCATTTGTATTTGGGGAATTGATTTTCGCACTGCCCTTATGTTTCTTTTTATGTGCATATATCGTCTGCATATCTGGCATTTTGCATTTCTCTCCTCACCTGACACTAGAAAATAGCATTCTTGAAAAAACTCACCCAATTTTCACCCCGTAAATGCTATGAATTCCAAAGTCCAAACCTTTACCCAAAAATGAGTAGATAATTTGAACAAGATCAAGCTCCTCTCCAGTCAATTCTCTCTTAGCGGAACCCATGTCAATCTGAATTTATATAAATGTGTTCCGAAAACATATCAATGGATATACTGTTATATGGTAGTATGTTGTTTTCGACGAGCTCTAAAAAAATGAACGGTTCGATCGTTAAAGTGCGCTCCGGAAGAGCCACAAATTGTTGAACAGGATTCTTTGGTAACTGGAGGTGATCCTGTTCTTTTTCGAATTAACGCAATTATTACCAGGAAAAATTATCAGAAAAAGAGTCAAGACGTTTAAAACTTGCGGACAAAATTCATTGAGGTGTGGCCCCAAAACAAGAAGTTGAAATCTGCCCATGGACTTTTATTTATAAGCACTCTTTGGGGAAAATTTCTCAGGATTGTACAGTTTGATGGATAAAAAACAGAATCTCTACTGAAACTAGTATGCCTTTAGGCAGGAGTATACACAACGTCAACATGACATTTGAAAAGCGTGGACAATTAATTAGTTGTAATGGTGATTACAAAAGAAGGGAAAGCAGCCACAATATAATTAGCTTCTAGGGTTTGTCTGTACCGTTTTTCAGGAGCATTTTAGGCCATTGGATCACGTGAAAATATTCTCATTTCTTGGAATTTCATGTTATCTGATGGCCAAAAATGCATCGGAACACTAGTATAGGCAAGGTGCTCACATGATCCAATGGCTGGATCTAAGTGTTGCTAGAAGCCTAGAACCCAATGACGAAACCGCTTGCGCATGGGAAACAACCAACAATGTAACCCTCATGAAAACCTTAAACCGCAGTGAAGTGTTCCACTCTGATATGTATGTGTTTTCTTCTGGGTGCAGACAATCACAAAAAGGTCTCCCACCTTGTAGCATTTGAGAGTCTGGGCAGCTTAAAAATATTCAAAGCAGACCTTACTGATGCAGAGAGCTTTGATGCCCCAATAGCAGGTTGTGACCTGGTCTTCCATGTTGCAACCCCAGTCAACTTTGCTTCAGAAGATCCAGAGGTATTTTATGATTAAAATGTTATTAAACCACCAGGGGTGGTAGCCTAGTGTGGTTCATGGCTTACTCCCAAGTGGTTTAGGTGGTCAAGAGGTCCGAGGTTTGAGTCGCATGATTGATGCCCACTCGAACTTTGCCTTTCTACAAATACGACCATGCTCCACTAGCCCTTGGTGGGGCGGTAGAAGCTATGGCTCTTTGGTCCCTTTAGGGGCCTGCCGCAGGTCTAGAGTTAATATGGTCTTGGTCACCTCCTCGACCTCATTTTTAGTCTAGCAAAAAAATAACTTTATTAAGATCTTATAATTTCAGAAATACCCGCTGCTTTTCAACGAGTTTTCTGTAATGAATTTTGAATCCAGAATGACATGATAAAGCCGGCAATCCAAGGAGTGCTCAATGTTTTAAAAGCCTGTGCCAAAGCAGGGACAGTCAAGCGCGTCATTTTAACATCGTCAGCGGCTGCTGTATCGATCAACCAGCTCAATGGGACTGGTATAGTCGTCGACGAGAGTCACTGGACCGATGTCGAATTTTTGTCTTCTGCAAAGCCACCCACTTGGGTAACTACTAACTCTCAAATTTCTATTTGTTTTTCTAATCTTCAGATTTTCTAGAAAGATATTTATCTCATTTTCCGAAGGATCTACAATGAAATTTATTGGCGTTGCAGGGTTATCCTGTATCAAAGACCCTAGCGGAGAAAACAGCTTGGAAATTTGCCGAAGAGAACAACATTGATCTTGTTACTGTCATCCCTTCTCTTATGGCTGGTCCTTCTCCCACAATAGACGTTCCTAGTAGTATTGGTCTTGCCATGTCCTTGATCACAGGTAATTTGGCAATAACTTCAACGTGTCTTAATTAAAGGGTTAAATTCATGATATCAGACTCTTAACCGCCGCTATTGGATTTCAACGTTCTGCAGGGACTGAGTTCCTTATGAATGCGTTGAAAGGTATGCAAATGGTTTCAGGGTCTATCTCCATAACCCATGTCGAAGATGTTTGTCGTGCCCATATATTCGTGGCCGAGAAAGAATCGGCTTCTGGTCGTTATAATTGCTGTGCTGTCAATACCAGTGTTCCAGAGCTTGCCAAGTTCCTGAAGAACAGATACCCACAGTACACTATCCCTACTGAGTGAGCACCCTTCTGTACACACCATATATCCTTCATTGATTCTGTTTTTGAAAGCATGAGACACCATTCTCGTACTGTATTTAGTTTCCAGCCGAAATAGTTTCCCTTAAATTTTGCTTTTAATCTGGTATTTTCTCGAAAATGGCCTCTTTTTAAGGAATACATCAAAAACAAGTTTTTAAAATTTGTAAACCAAATGGATTTTCTGAAAAGTCTTCTTCCAAACTGATTTTGAAACAACTTCGTCATACCGGAGTTCTGAGATTCTGTACTCTGGAAATTAATGCGGTTGAATATTTACCCCATTTCTTTTTCAACCACTTGCAGTTTTGGAGATTTCCCTTCCAAATCCAAGGTGATCATCTCGTCTGAAAAGCTCACCAAAGAGGGATTCAGCTATAAGTATGGGATCGAAGACGTTTACGACCAATGCGTGGAGTACTTTAAGTCCAAGGGGATTTTGCAGAACTGAAATCAACTGATATTACTCTATCCTCTCTAATGTGCCACTGTGTGTCCCCGTAGTTTGTGTTCACCTAGTAATGGTTTTGCTTGGCTGTATGCATACTACAAATAATAACCACTTCCTCTTTCGGTGATTGGCCACGTGATATGTTGAAGCACTTTTATTAAAAGATCCCGGGTTGTTTTTGATGTTATGTTTGCAAATTTGCAATATCTGTTAGATGATAAAATGCAAATGTAATTAGTGGAGAGAGAGACCGTGTTGCTTCATTGCCCTTATTTCTGAGAGCTTAAACTGCTCTTCGATACACGAATATACCAAAGGGTTCGATCACAAGCTAGGATCGGGTTTAAACGCGTAGTAGATTCAACGCGAAGAGGTCACGAGGTGATAAAACAGAGTTCGACTCAGTAACTTGATAAATACAACTAGAATAATGATATTCTAGCTAGCTTTGCTTTAGAGGCAAATCCTGGACGCCGCAATTTTTTGGAAGTGAAATCCGAACTTAGCATTGTGTTTTCACAATTCAGTTCAACCTTCTATCACCCAAAAAATAAAAACCGTACATACAGATGTTTGGGTCTTTTGACAGTCTAATTCTGATCATCATCTTGAGGGATATTCACACTTGTAAGATGAATGGTTTGGATTGTCAAATGGGACAATGGAAGGTTCTGTTTTGCATCACATGCGAACCATGGGGAAGATCGTCAAAGGAAAGGATCTTGATTCAAACTAGACAGAGTATTAGGAGCAGGGGAATAAAGATTCTCTCATGTGATGCCTCTCATATGTTCCTTATCACACAAAAAGAAGGCCTCAAAATCTCATTTGAAACTCGAACCGCTCAGCTTGTAGGTCTCCATATATTTATTGGCTATGCAAAAACTCAAGTTGATGAGACATCGGCATCCATATGAACCTAGTATATTTGTTACAAGAGTAACGTGGGGTCAGATTCTGACCGTTCATTTCCCTTGGATTCAATTATAATACGACCAAGCTTCTACCATTGTTAGATCACCCTCATTTTTGGCATAGACGATAAGCACGTTGAAGCATGCAAAATGAACGACGTAGATCATCAAAGAAGATTGTGACAGGTCTCATTTTTACATCACATGAAGAACCCCGAGAAGGATTGTGACACGAGAAGATACTTAATTCACCTGATTAGACTTTAAAGTATAATAATTCCTCTTGGATATTTCTCAGATGGTTGCGTCGATGCTGCAATTCAAAATGGCAACAAATATCCTGTTGGTTATATACCAAGGAACCAATTAATTATCATTGATAGATTGCATCTTGTTTGTCTTTTGGTTTCAAGTTGGCAACCATGGGTGTGGTAGAGATCACTGGCCCAGTCGTGAAATTGTTGAAATTTGTATTCATCCCTCAAGCTAATACTTGCGCTGTCAACGCTATAAGGTCAGAACAAAATCACGGCCATCTCACATTCTCACTATCCCAGCTTTCCCTACAGTCACATACTCAAAGTTCCTTCTTCTGGAATAAGTAGGGGTGTAACCGGTTCGGGTTGGTTTGATTCGGACATTTTATACGAATCCAACTGCACGCTTTGGTTTTGACATTTCGCAAACCAAACTACACCAAACCAAATATCCAGTAAACCACATCAGTCCGGTTTGGTTCGATTTAGATTGGTTTAATCCGACTTTTTGGCATATGGAGACCCTCACACCCCAGTGTGCTACGCCACCAATGTGTATGGCACCCACATAGCAATGTGCGTGAGTGTTTAAAGTGTTTTGCGCGCGTGTGGTTATAGAATTTTCCCTACATATAGTAGAGGGTGAAGAATTCAACCAAAAAAAATTCATGAACCCACAAATCCTTCCCATGAAATCTCCCATAAAGTAGACTACACAAAATGCAATATTGATATAACATGACTCATATCTATAGTGAATCTGATCTAATATTTTTGAGACGAATTATGAAATTATCTTGTTTAGTTTGGATTTTGAGAGAAGTTTTTTAAAAATAAAGAGTGGAGGTCGATAGATAGAGAAAATTCCCTCAGAACCGTGTGCAGAAACTTTGAGACTCAAAACGAACAAGCCCGCACAGTAGAATTTAAGGTCCCAATCAGTGTAAACAGCAACTGAGATACATACTACGGAGTATATATATATATGAAGGGTCTTTGTCGTCGTTGGAAAGTTCTTTCTTTGTGATGCACAGTATTGAGATGGGTCCAATTAACCACAGAAGGTCACGTGAAGTCCATGTGAAGCACTTGTCTAGTGGTGAAACCTAAAACCAAGGTAGTGAAAAGGCAAACAAAATATCAATAATTAGAGCCTATAAAATCAGGTGTGGCAGTCCCACCAAGAAAAAGACAAGTTTTATGGGTAAAAGATAATATACTAGCAATTCCTGGCACTTTCTCTGTTGGACAGCTGGACTAATATTAAATGACACAAGTTGCACACACAGGATAAAAAAACCCTTCAATAGAGCTTATCGTCTTTTTCCTTCCTCGATCGAGAAGAGTCAGAAGACCACACGAAAAGTAAAAGAACAAAAACGCAGAGAAGACATCAACGGCGAGCACAATCGTCGGTACGGGAACACCTTCCGTCAGTAGCCGGCGATCGTCGCTGCCGGCGTCATCATTTTCAGAGTTAGCTGATCATTTTCAGATCTGATTTTTGTTGGATCTTCTTCTGGGTTCTGTTTGCAAAATACCGGACGAAATCTCCGGTGAGCCCATCTCGGCTGAGATCGTCCGGATTAGCCGGTACCGACCGGTAAGGCCCAGAATTGAGAGCGGAACAGAATATGGGATTCAAGGTATCGAATTCTGTCTAAAACGGTATGTACTGGCCGTCGGCCGGTACGGAACGGTATTGATAACCTTGCCTAAAACTATAAAGTCCGGATGGGCCCGTGGGCACAAGATAGTTAACAAAGAATGTGCGTCACCATGGAAAACGGAAAGGGCAAATTGCACCAGCCGAATCTGCAGTCTTCTGTGAATGTGTGGTTTATGTCTGCTCATTAGTGGAGTAGGGTTGGCAATTGGGGGCGGGGTGGGGATGGATACTACTGTCCGAACCCAAATCAATCCCCATTTCCTCCCCGATCTCCACCGGAGAATCATTTTTAACCTCCATTCCCGTTCGGGACGTGGAACAGAGATCCCCGCGGGAAATCGGGATCAAGACTGGAAAAAAAATTTCATCTGGTTCCACACAAAACAAAGTAAACTTCACTAATTGTAACAAGTAGAAAGGGAAAAAAAGACAAGGCAAATGCATATATGGATTACTGTTTTCATAGCAAAATTTTAAAGCTTCAGGAGTGGCATTCTACTGCCAAGGAGATTGTTGTTGGCCCGTTTGTCTTTGGCGTTAATGAGGGGAATAGCTACAGATTCTGCCTTTACATTCAATCGACTTAGGGCTCGTTTGGATGCCACATCACACTATGAAGGGGTATTGTCCAATCCCCCTTCTAATCCGTGGGACCGGTTCTATGGCGTGGTTTGGGAAGACAAAAATCGGGGATTTGATAATACCCCCTCCTCCATAACCCCCTCTAATACCCCGGGAGCTTACATATGGCTAAGGTGAGAGCCGGCATTGTGGAATCCCCCTTCTAATATCCCATCTCTCTTTCATTTCAATTACAAAACAATTTTATCCCTTCATTTTATCCCTTATCCAAATCAAGTATTATTTAATCCATCCGTCACATCAATGTGGGCCCACCCTTCTTACATAACACCCCCTACTATCCAATCCTCCCTTCTTACATAATACTTCCAAATCTAATCCCGCATTCAATCGAGCCCTTAGATCCATCAAGGAGGAAAGATTTGGTACACCCACCATTTCTTGATGTCCTACCGGCCGGCTCGGTAAAAAACCCCTGTTGGCAACAATACCGAGCAGGGCAAGTTTTCTGCCATTCCAACCCACTCGGCAAGCAGGTAAGCGAATTGCCGCGCGGGAATTTCGCTCAGCACTTGTAGCCAGCCATGGACGTGAGGCAAACTGCACGGCAGATGGGAATTTAACTGAAAAACCCAGCCAAGCACATTTTATTTGGGATCCTGTAGAGTAAAAACATTATGGAGTATATTTCAGTGAAACTCATCGAACTTGCAATTGTTTTTTTTTTGCTCTGGAGAGCGCTTTTACAGAGTTTTATCCCCCACGTTCCTGTGTGTTTTGTGATTAAAATGCAATAGTAACAGATCACGGTAAATGGTAAATGACTTTCGGACCCTCTTAGCTTCTTCTTTTACATATCTTACGTACCCTGCTTCTCTCCCACTTGTTATAAACGGAACCTATCCATGTACGTGTAGGTGCAGAACCTGGAAACTTCAAAAAAATGGAACGCCTAGATGGAAAAGCTTTGCAATCAAGTCACAATGTTGCTTTTTTGAAAAATAGTATTTGCCCACAACAAAGATGTTCATCGAGTTACAAAAAATCTGTTTCGAGGATACAACGAAGTCGGATCTTACCATCTCATCAGAGAGAATATTGAGTATTAAACGGAACAAGATGAACCAAGGAGGCTAAATAATAATAGTATTGTTTGATTGCGCGCACCCTGTGACTTCTATAAGAATTGAACACGTACTACCAGCTTCATTGGTTGATGGCACCAAGCAACACATGAGCCAAGTCCCTCTATAACTAAGCTGGTAAAGTAAACTTAGAAGCAGTGCTCTCATATATAAGCCACTCAAACTAGTCCCATCTAAGCAATGTGGGATTGTCCCAAAACTCTAAATAGAAGCTCTCTCAAATACTAATATTGAAGGTTTTGAAAGTTAATTGGGAGACTTAAACGTTGAAAGTTAATTAGTTTTAATAGATTATATTATCCAAATGTGGGAAAAGAAAGTATTAGGGTTTCACAACCTCGTTTCCCTGTACGGTACCAGTTAAAGTATTCGTTTGTGGGCTAGAATCTTTTGAGTTTGGCCCAGAAATGGCCCAACCTAACCCAAATTTTCGAGTCCAGGCTTAGTAGTAAAAGTTGCCCAGTTCTATCCTAAACGTATTTCAGACGAAGAAAAAATAACACCCACAAGTCCTTGCTTTTTTCGAATATATCTACATAAGCATTTATACTTTTTCACTCTCACAAACAAGAAAATTTGCTACTACAATTTTTTCCCTTTCCCAAATCCTGGAACCCAAACAAAAATTAGTAGTATTAGAAACTGATGGTTCTGCTTTCTTGTGTGATTTCCTCGCTGAAGAGCAAATGCTAGACTCCTTGTCTGAAGGGTAAGGCCGGCCTTGACTTTGCGAGGGCCTAAAGCGGAGATGTTAGGCGTGCAGGGCCGGCCTAAGGCGAAATCATGGGATGGGGCCCTGCATATTTTTAGAATTAAACAACAATAATACATATGTTTATTTATATAATTATTTTGGTCTATATTGAGCTCGCTGAAGAGGTTGCCATGCATCCTCCTTGAGTTCAAGACACAACAGCTTCAATTGTGTAGCTATTATTTATTTTTGGCGTAGAAACAGATAAAAAGAAAGTATGATCTGCCGGGATTCAAACTAGCGCATTCAATGAGGTTTCAAATCACGCATAAGAAAGGCACTTGTACGTAACTAGAAAACAAAAAAATATACATACTTATTTAAGAAGGGGGCCCTTGTTTTGGGCTCAAATTTGGAGGCCCAGGTCGCGGCCTCTTGAACCTTATGGCCGGGCTTGTAGGCGTGACCCTCTTTTTTGTTGGACTATTATAAGAGGTATCAAATTAGGAGGAGCCCCTACAATTCGTAAATTTTGGGAGGCTTAAAACGGCCACATCTCAAGTTTTAGCTCAGGGCCAACTCTGCTAAAAGCTTATCAATGTTCCAGCAAAACCGAATGATACATATCTGAATTTATGTTGTAAACCTTCTTCTTCTTTTTTTTTGGCAATTCAAGATGTTCGGATAAGTTTACGCATATTTTGACAAGATACGAATGAAGTCGTTAGAATTAGAATATACTGGGGAGAAAGTGGGGAAGCTTGACGCCTTCAACAAAAAAATAGAACAAAGAGGAATTTTAGTTTTCTCCAAAAACCGAAATAGTAGTTTTCATAACTTATGTAAACGGTTTCCGAAATTTATTTTATGAAAACCTTTTAGTCAAGAACCGAGTCTTCAGAGGCAAATTAAGTAAGGGACAATGCGGTCACATGCTCGTCTGAATTCTAATTTTTACTAGAATTATCCTTGCACCTACTTTCTTAAAAAATTACACGAGAACCCATAATTTGTTACCTTCGTTTCTTATATAAAATTGTCGAAAAGTGATTTTGGCACTCCATATTTAGCTATTGGCATTCCACCTTTTGTCTTTTTTCTATGTGAAATTACCAAATTACCTTTATTTTGTTAGTGTTCATCCACTTTCTCACACATATATGGGTATTGCTAAAATTTCAAACAGGAAAAAGATAAAAAGTGGAGTGCCAAAATCAATTTCCTAAAGTCCCTCCTATACTTTGCAAATTTAATGTGACAAGGGGCCTTTCATGGGTAGAATAGCTTAAAATGTTTACTAAATAAATGTTTTCGTAAAATAGTTTACGAAATTAATTCTAGAACCTGTATCGAGAAATAGTAATAGTAACATAAGCATCAAGAAATGCCACTCTATATTTGTCAATGCCACTTTATATTTGTCAAAGCTCACAGGCATACCTGGATGGAATATTGGAAGTTGCCCTTTGATATTTTTGTATCTCCGTTAATGAAGGTGGATCATATTCATTTTATTACTGTTAGTTATTTGACCAATAAATGCATGCAAAAGACATGAATTTGCAATATTCAACCATTTCCTATACAATATACACTTGTTATGAATTTGGACCCCTTAGAGGTTCAAAGTTCAAACCATGGAGCACTCAAATCCCAAGAATGTATAGTTTCGCCATCAAAAAAGACTTCTCTAGTCGGGGGATGCATTAGATATTTACCTAAATCAGTAGTTCCTTGGGCAGATCCCACGTTAGCCCCAAGACGTTGATCTGTAACTAGTCTAGTAGGTCCGTAAAACTCACTAGGATAAGGTTCGCGCGTACACACATATTCCTACACAAACATGTATGATCACTGGAGATTATATGTAGATTTTTTTTTAGGAGAGAAATTGGAAAAGGAGAGAAAAAAAAGATCACAAGAAAATGAAGTGGGAAAAACTACTCCTTTGGGAGAATTAGTCATGTTCCAAAAACGCCCTTGTTTGGTTACATCTAAAATAAACGGACACGGGTTGGTGCTGGCAGCATGTCCCCAGCGAGCACGGTCCACTCACAGTGCCGGGTCAGGCACAAGACCCAAGTGGGCATCTCAAAAATCTCAAATTTTAGAGGCACTTTAATATTTTTACTACTTGGGTTTGAGTAGGACTCTTTTTAAGCCCAATACAAATTTAATTGATACTTTTGCTTCTAGAAATGCAACACGATTAATATTCAAGTGATACTCATGCGTTCTTGAGATAATATGTATTTGCCTATTTGGAGACTTTGTATTTTGTGTTCGTATGTAATGATTAGTAGAACGTTATATTGGTTTGGCTTTCTCGTATTGTGATTGTTGCTGTTAAAATTATTAAGTATTACTCTTTAAGGGCACACTTTTTTTTTATTAGGCATTGAGCACTAAAAATCCTTGGACCGGCCCTGTTCGCTCATGTCCCGATTCGTGTATTGCATATCAACTTGTACCAAATTGCACGCAATTCCCTGTTGGTTTGGGAAAGGGAAATAGAAATTGGATGATTGAAACTTGTTGTCAAGCTAGTTTATAATCACCAAGTACTTCTGGACAGAGTACTGAGTCAAATAGACCCTTTTTCTTGGTAGTTCAATCCCCACCTCCTCCCCTTCTCCCCTTTCCTAAGCTTGGCACAAGAGCAGGTATTTCTAATGTCAACATAGAAAAAGAAAAAGAAAAAGAAAAAGGAATTGGTTTGCTTCTTTCTAATCATAAACGGATCAATAATGTAGCAGATACTATATTAGAAGGCACAACCTATTCTTGACAGGCTTTCTATTTTCCACTCTCGTCAAAAGCACAACTGCTCTGTATATATAAAGGATCCCAATAGTATAGATTTCAGCATTGCGCAAGATTTTTTGACATGAAAATCAGGTAATTTGGTTCAAAGTTGATACTGTTAGGATTATGCCCGGTAATCCCATCCGCAACGGAAGCGCAACAAACAAAAACAAATCACATAGCGAGAGAACACACACAACCAAAATACGTGGTTCCCCAAACTCGGGTACGTCCACGGGAGAGAGATCTTCCACTATATGAAAAATAGAGATTACAATGTGAGATGTTAAACCCTCCATGAGCTCCTAACACTTGGCTCTATACAATGTTTTACCCTCACCCCCAACATCTCTATTTTTCCTCACATCTACTCTCCTCTCACCTCCTGGCCAGTGTATCCGGCAGACCCTCCTCTCCTTTTTCTCACACTCGGCACACACAGCACACATGCACCACTTCACTTAAATAGGGCCAGAAGAAAGATCTACACACTTGGCTCTTCAAATTCTAAGCATCACAGATGCTCTTGGAATTGCCGGCACCCACTCAAGAGGATTTCCAATGACCATATTTACATGGGTCAATTAAATATTCAACAACCCATTATTCATTTTTTCTTTTTCTTTTCAAACTGCATTCAATATGGGAAAAACCCAACAGATACACCATCTTTAACGTTGCTAGTAGTTTTGTCACCAGCTACAACCATCGTTTTCGGAGAAACCCTTAATAGAGAAGCTATCTGAGAGGTCCAAATCATCATGTAGCCGTTTTTCTATCCAAAAAATGGGGTCAAGTGATTATCTGGATTCATAACCGGAAGACGAAGTGGTTATGCCGCATCCGTCCTAGTTATTACAATGAAAAATGTCAAAATAGCTCATTGAACTGATACTAATAAATTTAATAAAGCATGTTGAAAGTGTATTGAATAGTATAAAAAGATGCCGTTAAAAAAAGAGAGTACTATAAAAGGTGTATTTGAGTATGTATTTTTGTCATTCTCTTTAATTTATCGACAGCCCACTAAGTTGTTAATTGACCTACCCTATTACAAAGAGTGCACGCGAGCACCCTACAAAGCGGTCCAGAGCGCCTGATCCGGCCGTTCATCTCGCCACGGACGGTTGGATTGAATCTGAGCGCATACAAATCTGAACCGTCTATTATTTGGTTAGGATCTAAGCTGTCGATTGCAGAGATAAACAGGCGGATCACCCACTCTGCATGGGAGCTGCTTGGCAGTATCCGGCCCCCCATTCCGAGGCATAAAGGCCAGACCAACTTCAACTTCAATTCCAGGAATGTGAATTAAGGCTCCAACTGGATGTTGATTTTAATTTTCTATCCAAATCAAGTGTCAGGATAGGAACACATACTATCTCACTTTCGAAGTCCACTCTTTATGCCAGCTGCAGTTTATTTATTTATTTTTTTCTTGAGACTTTTAGGGTATTCACACCAAACATCAAATTAATGTTATAGTACCCTTTTACTCGTATGTGTTTTCCCAACTGCAATGACATTGATGAAACTTTCTTGCAATGTTTATTTCTTATTTGGTAAAATGTAACGGGGCAAGAATGGGAATGATACTATAATTATTAAAGTTATTGGCGGTCAACAGAGCTATTGGGAACTGGTATGGTGTACCTTCTAGTAAAAAGGTTGATCTCATAGTCAACTTAACCCACTACCAAAATTGGTGGCGGAAAGGAGAGTAATTTATGGCTGCTGATGTACCATGGGCCATGCTCTATGGACTATAACCACACACACACAGAGAGAGAGAGAGAGAGAGAGAGAGAGAGAGAGAGAGAGAGAGAGAGAGAGAGTTTATCCAATTATTTTGTACAATTGGTCTGTTAATGATGCCAAAGTAAGAGTACCTTTCAGAGAGGACTACATTTCCAACAACTCAGATTCTTCTTCTTCTCTTCGAAGTCATGCACTTGCAACTTATGTAGCTCTTCCCTTCCCTTCCCTTCTCATTCTCTTTAATTTCCTCTTGTCCTTCTCTGTCTGTCTGCATTAAGTCCAGTTGTTGTGAACATCACTTTAATACTAGTATAAACCAGAACTTAAAGAACATCTTCTTTTTTTTTTTGGGCTTTCTTCTGGGTTTTTTTCGAGAACAATTTTTTTTTTGGATAATTTTTGAGAACATTTAACTGGAGCTAAGTTTTGGGATTTGCTATTTTCAATATGGGAATCTGTTGTGATCTTCAAGTAGATGTCAATGGAGAAGAGATTTTCTATGTAGATAAGGTAATTATTCTCTTTTATATGTATCTTTTTTTGTGTTACCTTACCTATTTCTCTTTCCAGTTTATAATCTCACATGCACCTTTGTGTAACACTATTTTTCTCTTCTTTTTCCCTTTTTGCAGAGAATTCTTGTATCCTTCTCCGGTAGATTAAGCAAATTGTTCGGTAAGGCAGCGTGCACAGCGAGCCCCCTGAAAGTGATATTCCATGATTTCCCAGGTGGCGCGAAGGGTTTTGAGCTCGTCGTGAGGTTTTGCTACGACAATGGCAGAATCGACATGACTCCTTATAACATAATCCTATTGCACTGTGCCGCGAATTTCATGGAAATGAAGAGTGGCAGCTCAAGATTACCTGATTTGATAGACCAAATGGAGAAATACTTTGAAGGGATCCACCGGTGGACCTGGTC
Organism: Rhododendron griersonianum; assembly: GCA_018127125.1. Lineage (NCBI taxonomy): Eukaryota > Viridiplantae > Streptophyta > Magnoliopsida > Ericales > Ericaceae > Rhododendron > Rhododendron griersonianum. The sequence goes on from CM030800.1 coordinate 25,193,519, forward strand.
TGAATTGGTACTGTGTCTGAAGCAATACCAAGATTTATCGGCAGTGCCAAGTTCTTCAACTTTACTCCAAAAGTTCTTGAATATGTTTGTGGCAAAACTTGTTTTCCTGAATGTTGCAAGCCCTTGTGCTTCCACCTCAGATAAATCTAGTAGTCAGTTTTCTAGTGATATAAGTGGCGACAGTATCAAAAGCTACTCGTCGCAAGCTACGTGGTGGTTTGAAGATCTTAAATTCTTGAACATTGATTGGTTTGAGAAAGTCGTACACGAGATGATGTCAAAGGAATTCGACCATTCAACGATATGCTCGTTTATCTTTTACTACCAAAGATCGAATTTTCTCGGTGCCTCACCGGCTACTGAGAAAGGGAAAATCATTGAGGCCGTGATCAATCTGCTGTACTCACTTGACAAAAGCTCCATTTCCTCCAGAGGCTTATTCTGCTTGTTTTCACTGGCTGTGTTCTCGAAAGTAAGTAAATCTTGCAAAATGAAGTTAGAGGCCATGGTTGGTTCTAAGCTGGACGAAGCTAAGATAGATAATTTGCTCATTCCATCTCCACGTGGGAAGAAATATATGTACGACGTGAATCTGATTCTGAGGCTACTGAAATCGTTTCTCGTAGAAAACCAGTTTTCAACAAGTCGATTGGATAAAGTTGCCTGCTTGATGGAACTTTACCTTGCAGAAGTATCCGCGGATCCCTACTTGAAACCTCCTAAGTTTATGGCATTAGCCACATCGCTCCCGGATTTTTCCAGAGGCTCACAGAACAGAATCTACCTTGCTATTGACATGTATCTAAAGGTAACCTACCTATTTGCAGCATTTTTCGCTGCAATTAAGTTCATTGGCCTAAGATTGCATCAGACATCGTCGCTGCAACTAAGTTAATTGGCCTAAGATTCTGTACTTTAAAATGATTTTTGTTTATCTGCACATGTAGTCGATTCTCGAATGGTTCTAGAATCGTAATCTTTCAATTTGCACATGTCAAGCTTATAACTAAGAATTGAACTGATTTCTGTTTCAATTTGGCAGGTACATAGCGGTCTATGTCAGGAGGAAAAGATGAAAGTGTGTTCTATTCTGAAGTGTGAAAAGCACTCAGCGGAATCTCTAATAGACCTGGCCAAGAACTATAAACTAGAACCACGAGGTGCTTGTACCTCTCAGCGATTCAAGCAAAAAAGTCTCGTTCAGGACACCAAGCATATCAGATCCGTGAGCAATGACTCGCGTTTTTATGCTGAACACTTTCTTCTCTACTCCAATTGACAAGCGCAAATTGAAAACTTTGGACCACACGTACAACATTGAACGCGAGGGGGTGGAAATGAAGGAAAATCTCAAGTCATAGAGCAGAATGTGGCCAAAAAACTAGGAAATATAGATTGAATAGGTGAAGCAATGCTAGATACTTGTGGAGACGTGTTCGAGAAATAAATTTTGCACTCTTGTAAACTTCTTCCTGATGTATTTCCTTGATGAGTTTGTACAGTTTTAGAAATACGTTAATGTATTGAGTGATTGAACTTTGTTTCCGTTATGATTTCTGAGAGCCGAAGACTTGACACCGCCCAAGTCGCTCCATGTTGTGCTTCCTTGCACCAAGCTCGCTAACAAACGAGGCATTCGCAAAACTGAAGTCCTTTTGTCGTCAAGGCTTCCAAGCCTCGCAATAATGGCATCCGGAAGTGTTTCCCGTCCAAGCATGTCATACTTGCAATTGTCACAACACCTGTATTGTCCACGAGTGCCACAACCCGAACAAGTTGCCTGACCGTGTGCTAGCATAGGCACCCGACGCGGCCAACAAGTCTTCAACTCGTACCGAGTCATTATGCACATTTCATACGGTCGCAAGGTCGAATTAGTTAGGTTTGGATTTGGTGGAGTCGCAAACGCCATGCGGGAAGACGTTCTGCCGTGGTAAAGAGTCGCTCCGTGACAATTGTTAATTTGATGAGAAAACAAGTAATTGATCAACTACTTGACCAAGCTGTACACAACTATATATTCGAGAAGTTTGTATCATTTGGTCTAAATTTTACTTCTGATGAAAATCCTATGTAAGTGCCGTTAGGCTTTTCATAAACGAAATTCATATTTCATTGCGAAATTCATTTCTAACCCAAGTGACTTATCCAAAATGTAGTAAAGAAAATTTGATATTATCAATGTGCAAAAAGGCATCATTCCCCATGTCACAGAAACTTCTTAAGTTACACAAAGATTATTGACTGAATTGATTAGTTAATCACTAAATCTTTAAGCTAGAGGTAAATCTTTGTCTTCTTCTAACCCGAGAGTCTTGAATGTGGATTAAGATAATGAGTGGATACTTGTAAAGAACATTTGCATAGGAACTACCAACCCAAACCAGAGACTATGCCAGCGACCAACGCGGCGAATTACTAGGGCTCGCTACGCTATGACATGATCAACCATATATATATATATATAGTGCAAGAAAACCAGTGCATTTTCCCATTTTAAAATCGAGTAATAGGAACCAAGCTTGTCCTAAAATTCTTTTTTCTTTTTTTTTTATAACTCAGATGTCACCAGCTTATGCGCACCTCGACTAATCCTAGAGGATCGATCTCACTGTCATCTTGTGGGGGTCCCAATTAAAACTACAACAAAGCTCTGTATGGACTGGCCCCAAAAAAGTTGATGGAAGAGGTTTCGAATCTGACATCTTAGGAGGAAGCAAACCTTAAGTCTTAAGTTTTGATTATCAGGTCAACCCCTTAGACTTACAGATATATGTATTTGTGTGTATATATATAGCTATACAGGTTTTGTTGGTTTACTTTAAACTAGAATTAAGAAAATATATATAGCTAGTGTGATCACACAAATATACAGGTTTTGTTGGTTTACTTTAAACTAGTATTAAGAAAAAATATATAGCTAGTGTGATAGGATGAGTAGTAGGATAAATCATTTGCTATAACATTGCAAAAAGATTTTCACAGTAGATGGCACTTTCTAATTATTTTCTTGATTGGTCTATAAAAATAATTTTCTTGATTGGTCTATAAAATAATTTACATGCTGGCCAGCAGCCCTATGGCCCATAAGTTCCCAAACACAACTGCCCACCCTACAGTGATTCAAAACTAGATTTGTTATCAACCAAACATGGATTTGAAGTTTGAGCAATGAGTCAAGTATATCTTCTGGATTGGATTTTTTTTTTTTTTAAGATTACCAAAGGGTGGGAGGGGGCAACCAGCATAGCAACTTTCCTTGGGTATGACCATAGGGGCTCCTTGCCTGCCGATGGAATGTCACCACCGGGTGTACAGTTGGCATAAGCTCCCCCAATGGTCCGAAGACTCATCCGCAGACATGAGGCAAAGCCACCTGCCAGGACTCGAACCCACGTCTCTGTCGAGGAGGGTAGTGAACCATGCTAACTAGGCTACCACCTCAATGGATTGGAAGATCGATATGCAAATGCCCGGGACTAATGGGTTTGCTCCCTAAGAAGTTGTAAGTTCAAATTTCACGAAGGCCAAATATTTCAAGTCTTGGGTCACTGAAAGTTTGCCTAGTCATTAATTTCAGGATCTCGGAATTAGTCGACGTGTGCACAAGTTGGCCCAGACATCCAGCTATAAAAAGAAAATGCAAGGTTTCCAAGTTACTATAATATAATAGACCAGAATTCTTGGAATCACCAAATTAAATTTTCTACTGTATGAACCAACCGAAAAAACAATTTTGGTAAGAGTGATTCTTTTTGGGTTCCAATTTATAGGAACCAGAGAGCGTTAATGACTCTACAAATTCAAGAAACTTTCCCTTAACCAGAGCGCATTAAACCTCGCTCCCGAAGTGTCCTGAGTAGTTTTCATGCCACAACGAAGTTAATTAATTACCCAACATTGGACACCCATACAGTGTGGGTGTTTACGAAAATTTATTTTTGCTGTTTTTGGAATTCTAGCTTTTCAAAATTAATTTGGAGTATTTATCAAAAATTCTAAATAGCAGATTCTCGGATTTTACAGATTTTGAAAACCTAAGAAAATGAATGAAATTCTAAATATCCAAAAGCTCGGTTTGGATAGCTTCTGGAGCATTTCGGATAAAATTTTAGGTTTCAAGTTTCATAAAAGCTGATTTTCAACTTTTTGAAGTGAAGTACAAGCTTTTACTGGAACTCAATCATAATTTCACAGCTATGGTAAATATGTTTATTTGTTTTTACTAAAATCTAAAATATGAAATTAGAGTCTAAAATTTGTATTCACATTTGTCACAAACACACCTAATGTTTTACCCCACCATCTCACAATCTTCGTTTATTTTTCCATTCTAAGCCGGTTAATTTACATTCAATTACAAGGGAAAATGATGGCCCAAGATGTGTTTTGATAATTACTACCTACCAAAAACATGCTGAGAACATTTATTAATGTTGAAAATGTTCTTGACGGATATTAATTATCAAACACGTCATTGACCGTTATTTTCCCCAATTACAATGTCAGCTGAATTGTTCCTACCGGCTCAGTGCCTACTTCGCAAGAACACTTTCAGGCAGAAGCCGCAGAACATTCCAAAGCAGGTAAGAAATCTCATTGGTCATGCTCAAGGGGTCGCTACACTGGTTTTCTTTTCTATCTTTTAAAAAATCTATAAATTTTGATAACTTGAAAAATAAAAGAAATTTTCAAAATTCCAAAGTTGAGTTTTGGTAACTTTTGGAATTCTGCTAAACAAATTCTCAAAAAAGAAAGAAATTCTCATAATCTCTCAGCTGCAACAAACAAGTTTTTCAACTTCTACTAAAATCTAAAATTTGTATCCACAACTCAAAACACCCAATAAATTATGATGTCAACCTTCCATATTGAGTTGAAATACTCATATTGTGCTCACATGACAAATTTTTTTTTTTTTTTAAAAGAAACATTAAAAAGTAAAAATATGTTTTGGAGTGAAACCCCTTGATTATCCTCGCCCGCCTAACTAATGTAGGCGATGTGGTAAACTTTATTTATTTTTATCCGTGATGTGGTAATCTTTTTAATCAACTATAATGAAAAGAAGCCCTTTTGTCGACCGGATTAGCTTTGGGTGAATATAATATGATAAGAGATACTGAGATATGATAAAAGGGTATATATGTATGGCCCCTATATGTATAGGGGGAATATGATATTGAGGGTTTGTTTGAGTAATTTATAGAAGAGCGGATATGTATATTCTTGGTTTTTTTAGATGAATATAAGTATGTGAATATATAATTGAAAGAGGACAGTGACATTTTTGTAATTAAGAGGGCGGATATAATAACACTATCTCTCGGCTCTTCCCCATCCTTATTATATTCGGAGGTATTATATCTGTGGTGTATATTTGGGTGGCAAACACTGAATATAAATATTTCAAATATACCATCCGGCGTGATAATATATCTGCCTCTTATATCTCGTCGGCAAACCAACCGTTAGTGATTTTGTTGGACACTTGGAGACATTAACCTCTTGATCTTGGTTGGTGGGCTTTAACCCACTCTACAATAGTGGGCTGGTTAATGCCGATCAGGCTTCCCATGCACAATGCCGTTATAACTCGTTAATGGACCAGACCTTTAATGTGATTGATTCTTTTTCTATCAGCGGGTATTAATTATCAAAACACGTCCTAAGCCGTCATTTTTCATTTTTATTTTTATTTTTTTTATAATACAAGTGTTTGGATTAGTTTACGTACACTTTGACTAATACTGAGGAACCAATCCAACCACCGTTCACAGTGCGCGGACCAAAGAATTTGATATAGTGAGGGCACCAATTTTTTTAACCATAATATACGAGTTACAGTTTAGCACATTTACTCCAAAATAATTTTAGCATTCATGATAAATTAACAATTTTAAAGTATATATTTATTTTAATAACTAGCTACTTGGGCAAACTTGCGCACCTCGACTATATGCGTTAAAATGATATTGTCACATGTTCATCATCTATTTTTCTATTACTAACTCTACGATTACATTTTTGGGGACCAAAAGTATACAAATGCAATGTGGGGATAGTCTCGAACCCACAAACAATATAAAAAATAAGGTACGCACTACTATTTTCTACTGCCTTTTGGAAAAAAAAAAAACAAAAAACACAATTTTTTACTGCCTTTTGGGAAAAAGGCAAAAAAAACCCAAAGGAGAGTGTGGGGCAGTTTTGAACCCACGAACTCATTTATAGGGAGAGCACTTTACCACTACTACTACACCAACAGACAACTATGTACATGCATTTGACATCAAATAATATATATACAAAATCGCAAAATAATAATAATAATTTGAAGGGCATGGGGGCACGTGACCCCACGTGCCCTATGGTGGGTCCGCCCCTGACCATTCACAAGTGGAGGCCCAATTAAAGTTGAAGCAAATCACTGTATGGACTGATCTCAAATGAGTTGATAGCACTTGAGTGGTTTCATCAAATGTTCTAATCTTTGTATCTCTTTCTAAAACTACTTAATAAATAAAGTTATCTCTCCAAATTCATTATTTGTTCGGTTCAAAAAAAATTCATTATTTGTATTCGGTAAATACATAAACAGACAAATTTATTATTGCAAATCTAAACTCTTTAAAGTTATATCTGCAAGCCTAAAGTCTATATTTTCAAGTTAAAGAAGAGAGAGAAAGTTCTCAGTATTTTTCAACAGAAAATTGGTTTAAAGTTTTCAAAGCAAAGCAAGAGATAAAATTATCTTTGCAGATTTACATCAATTTGAGTAAATTCATATCACAAAAAACATAACTAACCTAGTTTTCCAAAAAAAAAAAAATATTAATTCACTTGACTTTTTGGGCTATTTTTTTTATTGTTCTTATTCAATTTTTTTTCATAATAGAATCATTTTTTCCCCATTAAATGATCTTAAAGAGTAACACTTTTGAATCAATGGACCCTAACCTTATAAAAACCTAATGTGCGCTAAATGACACAATAGAGTTTAGACCAAATTTTCTTACTTTTTTCCCATGTTATTTTTTTACGTGATTTTTCCTATATAATTTGGTTGGGTTAATAGAGCGTGGTGGGGGCATACCCATAGCGTTGGCACGAGAATATCCTATCTGTTGTTTTATAAATGCATATAAGGCAGGTTAAGTCAGGTTAAAGACAGACTAGGGAAACCCAAATCAATCAGCCAAAAATTTACATTTCACTCGTCCAATCTAATAAGCTCATGATTTCAACTATAATTTTCAGTTCTACATAGTATCAAAGTAGCTTATTCAATTTTTTTTAAAATATCTTTTTCGAACAAAATTAAAAGTTTATAGTAAGTTTTCTCTATTTGCTCAACTAGACAATTTAAAAAGTAAGAAGTCTAAAAATTTTCAAAAATTTTCTATTTGTTTGAGGTTTTTCTTTTGCAATAAGAGTCAACCAAAGATAAGGGCCTTGTTCGTTTAGCATATTTATTTTGTTTTAACTTTATTTTTCAATCATTACCCTATATCTTTCTCCAATCATTATCCTATTTCTCCAATTATTAATTTCATTTATCTCTCTATCTCTCTCCACTCATTACCCATTTCTCCAATCATTATCCTATTTTTCTCTCCACCCACTACTAAAACTAAAATACCCAAATGTGCTAAACAAACAAGGAAAAGAACTTTCATAAAAGTTTTAACAATAGGTAATAATGAAAATAAACTGAAAACAAATACTTGGTCTTACAGATACAAATGTACGGATGATTAGTTTATTCAATTTTATCGTATAAAATTTGACAGGAATTAACTCAATGAACCGATTAAGCACTTATCAATATTTGAATGAGCTCATTTTTTCATAGGAATCCTTAAAAGTACGTTTTAAACAAAATAAACAGCTCCGATTATTTACATGAGATTTTAAAATGAGTCTAACAAAAAACTTGTATCAACTTTTATCTGAGGAGAACCGATCTCAAAATATACAAAATGAACAGTTCCGATTATTTGCACGAGATTTTAAAATGAGTCTAACAAAATACTTGTATCAACTTTTATCCGAGGAAAACCGATCTCAAAATATTGATGCATTTAAAATCGTCTTATGCACATGAGCTTTCCGTGATATAAGTCGGATCATCACGTCAAACGATTTTGGACGCATCTATTTTTTCCCCTTATTTTCCATCTACCAAGCAGAGATGCCGTCATTTTAGTTCTTCCCCAATTTACAAGTCAATCCGTATCCCCATCGCTGCCACCATTGATAAATTCTCTCTCATCATGTAAACAAGAAAAAACCCGAAGACGACCGACGCCCGAAAGTCCTCGTAAAGGCAACTCCTTTCGATCTTCAATCAAATTCCCCTCTTAAATAATCTCCTCTCAACATGTTGGAGAAGATCGGGTTACCAACCAAGCCTGCCATGAGAGGGAGCAACTGGGTGGTCGATGCCTCGCATTGCCAAGGCTGTTCCTCTCAGTTTACTTTCATCAATCGCAAGGTCTCTCTCTCTCTCTCTCTCTCCCAAGATTTGGGTTGTTGTGTGGTCATGATTGGATCATACTCTTGATGTTGTTTTATTGTGTAGAATCACTATCAGACTTAATTTTTTAAAAGTATTCTAATTTTGATGTGCTTACCCGTATGCCTACATCTATAGAGTTGGGTTCTTTGGTGCTTAATTTCTTCGGCTGGTGACCATGATTAGGTTATACTGTTGTAATTATTTGTCTTGGGCAAAGTATGAACTTCTATTTGTTAGGTTTCTATCAGACCCATGTTTCAGAAATCGTTTGTTTCTGGGTTTTAGGTGTTTTTGTTCATGTGATCACAAGGCCTCTGAAAAGGATCATATTTCATCTGTTATCTTTGTATGGACTTTGGGTGTATCAAGTTGAAAGCTTACTAGATAAATTTGTGGGGACGGTTTGACATTGGTATCCAGCATCTATACATATCTGCACTGCCGTCCCTTAAGAATATGTTTTGTTCTCTATCTCTCTTTCTATCAGGGGTGGCCGAACCCTGACGAGACCAGAGGTGGAGCAGTGAACCATTCTTGCTGGATTTTAAAGCTTTTTTAGTGATGGCCTTTAGGTGAAAGCGTATGTTTTTGTGGGGTCCTTCGGCTAAGGTTATTTTTCGTTCTCTAGACTTTTGGACGACCATTGTGTTTTCGTTGGGGTTTTGGGGAGGACATTTTTTTCTAGGCCTTTAAATACCATGGTTCTAGTAAATAACCCAAAAATACGAGTCTTCAACGATTTGCTACCCTGTTCGGCCGCTGCTGCTCTCTATACATATATGCATAAGCGCTGGCGAATCTTGTGTGTGCTCGCATACGCATACATATTTCTTCAAGAGATAGGATTACCACCTTAACCTTGCTTTTTTTGGTAGAGGGTCTGCTTCCCGGAACACCTATCGCTTACCCTATCGTAGGTGAAGCCTTGTGCACTAGGTATGTAGTTCTATTAGTTATACACATTTGTTCTTGCCTTACATGATTTGGAATAGTTTTACTCAATATTTTGGGCTGGGTGGGACTGGGTCCAGTTGAGGTGGGTGGGGTCAGGCTAGGGGCTCTGTTGTCCGTATTTCTCCCCGTTATCTTTCCTAGCTGAATAGGGGCTTTGCTTTTAGCATAGTTATATGAGCATGACCGCAATAGGGCCAATGGTTGTCAGAGGCGAGCCTAGGCGCACGCCTAGGTGAGAGGCACAAGGCTGGCGCCTTGACTAAGCCCAGGCGAGGCCACTTGAAACAAACCCAGCCTAGACGAGAAAGGCGCGCGCCTGGAGAAGGCGAGCAAGCGATTAGGTGCGCGCCTCTTTCAATTTTCAATCACAGCCGTAGGAGCAGTTTTATCAATAATAGTCTAGGTTAAGCGTGACCTTCAAACATCGATCTCCAATGTACGAAACAATTTCTGTAACTCCAGCAGACAAAACAAGTGATCGATCATCCCTCTCTCTCTCTCTGACTTCACTCAATCAATTCATCTCTCTCGATAGAACTTCAGACGATCATCTCTCTTCTCTCTCTCGCTCTGTTGATTGGTGTAGTCCTCCTCCTCATCCTCTCGATAACTCGATTGCATTTGTGAAGTTCAATGGAGATGAGATTGGAGGGTAGAGTGAGTGAGCTTTCTTCTTGCTCATCTCCACTGAACTTACAAATGATCGATTGCGTTTGTGAAGTTCAGTGAGATGAGCATAGTTGTCAAAGGCACACCTAGGAGCATGCCTAGGTGCGAGGCGCAACGAGGCACAGGTCAAGCGCTTTGCATGAACCGAGGCGATGAGACTTCAAAGAAGCGCAACCAAGGCGCGCCCAGGCGAGAAAGGCGCACAAGGCGAGAAAAGGCACGCCTTTTTCACTTTTAATCACAGCTGTAGATCAAAGCTAGGTTAAGTTTCATCTCTCATCAGGCGACCTCTCGATTTCACTTCAGCGACATCTCCAGTCTCCACTCTCCAGCTGAGTCGACCTCTCACTTCAGGGACTTTTCTCTCGATCTCTCGATCATCTCAGTCGACCTCTCTCATCTCTCATCTGATCTCTCTGTTGAACTTCTCTCTCTCTCTTCTCTCCAATTGATCTTCAACAGTCTTCATTATTCAAGGTATTTCCCCTCCCTCCCTCCCTCCCTCTCTCTCTCTCTCTCTATATATATATATATATCTTCATTATTCAAGGTATATATATACACATGTGTGTAGAGACCTAGGCTGGACATGGTAGTGTGATCTGACCTCAGTGTGTGTGTGACTGTGTGCGCACGTTTGTCTGATATGAGAAAAGAGAATCTGATGTGAACTTGTATGCATATATATGTAAACATTTTTTTCCCGCATTTTGTCTAAGCCCCAACATGACTTTGTGCCTCTCGCCCTTGACAACTATGGAGATGAGATTGGGGGGGTAGAGTGAGTGAGCTTTCTTCTTGGAAAAAGAGAGGGTTTTGGGTTGTGAGTCTCTCTATGGTGATGGGGGACTTTCTGGAGATTGTATGCTATTTTTTTTGCTACTTTTCTCGCATAGGTGCGCCTCGCTTCAAAAAGGCCTGCACCTTGCCTTGCACCTCACACCTAAATCCCAACAGAACTGTGCCCCTCTCACCCTTAACAACTATGGGTACAAGAGGAGGCATTTTAATTGTTTTTCACTCATTAAGTATCTGATTTTTTTTTTGTTTCAACACTGAAGTTTATGCTTTTCTGATTGTTTGCTTTTAGTTTTCTTACTCATGTTTCGTGGATTTTCAGCATCACTGCCGTAGGTGTGGGGGGTTGTTTTGCAACAGCTGTACCCAGCAAAGAATGCTCTTACGCGGACAAGGTGATTCACCAGTACGTATTTGTGAACCCTGTAAAAAACTTGAAGAGGCCACACGTTTTGAAATGCGACATGGACACAAGAGCAGAGCTGGAAGAGGTACACTTTTAGTTTTTTTTGTGTGTGTGTGTGTGAAGGTTGTAGCTTATTTGGTTTTTGACATTTTAATTATTTTCTTCTTCTATTTCTATACTCTACTGTGCAGTGCATGGTCTACTAAACTCCAAAAAGCACATTGTCGCTTCACTTATTCGTTCATTTAACTTGTTGTCAATAGTCAGACTTACTTTTAATTTGCACTATTAGTTACTGCTTTTGTCTTTATGTTATCTTGATACAAGTTGCTACTCCCTTTTTGGATGGCTATTAGAGCTTCTCTATCAAAGTTTCTTATATTAGCTGTCTTTTTCGAAGTTCTTGGGCTTGATTGTAAAACCTCTCCTCGGTGATAGCTACACCAACTCCTCCACAAAACAAATTTATATGAGATGCAATACCTCTCCCACAGAAATTTTCGAAGCAATCGGTATGTAGTAAATTAAATGTATAGTCATACCATACACAGCTATACTCTCCCATATCACAATCAACACCTCAAATCTTGGCCACAGCACATGCAACAGCCCCTGTTCCTTCCTATACTCTTTCAAAAGAATCCTGGCAATGCTTACTAGTCTGCAGGTGGTTATTGTTGTGTCAAATAATATGTAACCGGTGAAGAAGTTTCTGAGTTTTTGTTGGATAAGCAACTAATGTGTTGGTATGCGTTTGACTCATGGATACTTGAGCTTGCAGACTAATAGATAACTGCGTATAAATGACTCCATTTAAGACCAACATTACAGCTATATCTCGTCAACATACCTATATCCTCTCATCACCCTTCTGTCAATCAGGAATATTTCTTTTTTTTGAGGTTTTAACATTTATTTTGAAAATCTGCTCCTAATTGGGGATTTGATAGATGGGAAATTTTGTCCTTCTGTGGAAATGTAGACTTCTGGCTAAATGTTGATAGCTATTTTGCAGGTGGCTCAAAACTGACATCTACAAATGAGGATGACATAATAAACCAGATTCTGGGTAGTGACAAAAAGGTTTCGGCCTCTTCAAGAGAGTTGTCCACCACTAATGTGGATTCCAGACTCCAAAGGGATAGCACTAGTGCATCATGTTCGAACATTCAACAAGTCACCACTATCGATGAGGAAGAAGAAACACCTGGAAATCTTTCTGTTGAGGAGTTCAGTCCTGAAGAATTGCGTCAACAAGCTCTGGATGAAAAAAAGAAGTATAAACTTCTGAAAGGGGAAGGAAAGTCTGAAGAAGCCTTGAGAGCCTTTAAAAAGGGGAAAGAACTTGAGCGGCAGGCTGCGGCTTTGGAATTATTGTTAAGGAAAAATCGCAAAAGAGCTTTGCCTTTAAGCAGCACAACTGAAATCCTGGAAATCAACGAGGAGAGCTCGAATTCTGGCAGAAAAAGCAAAATCTCTCCCGAAAAAAGTAAAGGAAAAGACGACCTTGCTTCTGAACTTATAGAATTGGGGTGGTCTGATATGGATCTTCATGATTCAGATAAGAAACCAGCAACCATGAGTTTGGAAGGTGAACTTTCTACTCTTCTTAGAGAAGTCTCTCAAAAAAGTAATACAGAAACTGGAAGTCGTGGAATAGACAAGTCCCAGGTCCTCGCTATGAAAAAAAAGGCTCTCATGTTGAAGCGTGAAGGGAAACTTGGTGAAGCAAAAGAAGAGTTAAAGAAAGCTAAAGTTCTTGAAAAGAAACTTGAGGAAGAGGAATTCTTGGCTGAGGCTGAAGATTCTGATGACGAGCTTTCTGCTTTGATTCGTAGTATGGACAGTGATAAACAAGATACCTTTTCTGTTGCCTATAAAGAAGATGCTGGTTTTGATTTGGGTCAGTTGTTGCGTAATCCCGATGATCTGGGTGTTGATAGCAATTTCGAGGTGTCTGATGAAGATTTGTATGACCCGGAAATGGATGCTGCTTTAAAGTCATTAGGTTGGACTGATGATGCCAATCATTTTGAGGATAAGGAGCCCCAATTTGTCCCTATAGATAAGGAATCGTTGTCAAATGAAATTCAGTCTTTGAAAAGGGAAGCTCTTAATCAGAAAAGGGCAGGTAATAATGGGGAGGCACTGGAGCTGCTAAGGAAGGCAAAAGTACTTGAAAAGGACCTTGACAACTATGTTACCAAGGGAAATGATTTAGTGCCCCATAATGCTGCAATAGTTGAGAAGGGTTCAGCTGTTCAATCAGCTGAAAAAGTGTCAAAGCCAAAATTGGCACCAAAAAGTAGGCTAACGATCCAGAAAGAGCTTCTCGCCTTGAAAAAGAGGGCTCTTGCTTTGAGAAGAGAAGGTAAATTGGATGAGGCAGACGAAGAATTGGAGAAAGGCAAGGTTCTTGAGCAGCAGCTTGAAGAGATGGATAATGTGTCAAACATGAAGGCCCCACAGGTGGATGTTAGTAAAAAAAATGCTGATAATATTGCGGATCTGGATGTTGGAGTTGTTGGAGAAGGAGATGTGACAGATCAGGACATGACTGATCCAACATATCTTTCACTTTTAAGTAACTTGGGTTGGAATGAAGGAGATGACAATAATGTTGGAATTCCGCCCAAACCTGCTAAGCAAGCTGCTGCTAGTTCTATTCAGATTGGAGCATCTAGAAGAAGTAAAGGTGAAATCCAGAGGGAACTCTTAGGGTTGAAAAGAAAGGCACTTGCTTTTAGACGCCAAGGGGATAACGATGGGGCAGAGGAAGTGCTGGAAATGGCCAAAGCATTAGAAGCCCAATTGGAAGAGATGGAATTGCCAAAAAAAGTAGTGCAGTATGAAATTAGTAACCCCATAGAAAGTGAAACCATAAGTTCTTCCCATAACAGTACAGTTGGAGGAGATGAAATATCAGAAACCGTGCTGGAAAAGTCTCCAGAACGAATAGCTAGTATTTCTGATAATCCAGCTACTGAAGAAATGGGAAGCAATGAAAAAATTACGTATGTGAACAGAGAAGAGGCAGTTCTAAGGAATGAAAAGAATGACCCAAGTTCTATCCGGCAAGAAATCTTGATTCTCAAGAGGAAGGCAGTCGGGTTCAAGAGAGAGGGAAAATTGGCGGATGCTAGGGAGGAGCTTCGGAAGGCAAAGGTTTTGGAGAAAAGTTTGGAGGATGAAAATGTTTTAACTGTTACTAGTTCTAGTCATGTTGCAAGCACAACCTCAAGTACAAGTAAAGAGCTCAGTTCGTCAAATGTGGGTTCAAAACCAATCTCTAGTCGGGATCGTTTCAAGTTGCAACAGGAATCCCTCAGCCACAAACGGCTTGCAATGAAGTTGAGGAGAGAAGGTCGAATGGAAGAAGCAGAAGCTGAGTTGGAATTGGCTAAGGCGCTTGAAACCCAGTTGGAGGATTTGGGTTCCAATGATTCAGTTAAATCCTCAGTCAGTGGAGCAAACCCCGTTGTTGATGATGGTGGTGTAGAGGATTTTCTTGATCCTCAACTTTTGTCTGCTTTGAAATCGATAGGGTTTAATGGTGCTAGTACTGTGAAACAAGGCCATGAGGAACCAGAGCCAGTAAAATCTGTTGCCAATAAGGGTGAAAACTCTGGACAGGAAAGAACGAAATTGGAGGAACAGATAAAAGTGGAAAAGGTGAAAGCACTAAACTTCAAACGTGCAGGAAAGCAAACTGAGGCCCTAGGTGCTCTTCGGCGGGCCAAAGAGCTTGAAAAGAAGATGAATTCTTTAGCGTCATAGTGATACATTCAAGCGCTACTTTAGCAAAAGTCCAGGTGAGTTCATTGGTTATGAATTCCTTGTTGGCAGAAATATTTTGATTGCAAGTTCGAAAGGCGTGGAAAAATTTATCTTCAGGAGCTTGCATATTGATTGAAAATGTCAGTACTTGTACGTACTTTTCTTGGCCAATAACAACGCAAAAGTGTTTTTCTTGAATTTTTGATATCTGAGACATCAGATTGATGCGTATGTTAGTAAGGAGCGGATCATGATTAAAAGGACAAATTGTTTGAGGGTTGATCATCGTGTTTCGTATATTTGGATAATTTTATTAATTTCAAGACACAGCATATATTTTCACAAGCATATTGGCTCAGCAAACATTGAGTCACATGACAATACTCAACCTTTGTTCAAATACATTGAAAAGGCCTGAATCATTATGTAAGTGATTTCACCATGACTTTTGCCCTTAAATGAAGCTTCCCGTACCCTTGAACTTCCATAGTCATCAGAAAGCCGGAAAAAAGTCACTGATGACCAGCGCAATGTCTCTAATTGCTTTCTTAAATTTCTTAGGCATCTCTTTTCATTGGCTTTGTTAAAGCATGAAGCCAGAGCTGCTATTACAGGGCCTGTAACAGAAACCCATGTTTTCTTAGTAGTCTAAAATTAAGAGCTGTTCCGTATAAATCTTCATCATTGTTTTAGTAGATGTTCAAAATACTATCTACCTCTTCCTCAAAAGGATAACCTAATTCACTCTTCACAAGATATCAACAAGCTCCAGCTGATCCAATGGCTTGACCTTTTAGTTTGACATCAACTTATCATATCCCCTTAGATTCTCATAGAGTTCTCATGTGTGTTTCTCCTTGCAGAATTTTACTCTTGATAACTATCCAATTTACTCGTTACCATGAGAAGTACAAAAATAATGAAGAATCAAATAAACTCTAAGTATCAGTTAGTAAACTGCAACTATCACGTAATCGTTTCGTAGAGACAGAAGAAAGTCAATGTCCTAACGATGGAGGTATGACCAGTTTGGTACCCACTAGTACATTGGACAAGCTTAGGGACACAGACATTGATAGGTGCTTAAAGTGGGACAATTCCATTAGGTTAAAATTTAGGAAAATACTCTCTGTTCCTAAATGATATTCCACTATGAAAAGATATGCAATTTTGGATTAAAAAGTAAAGAAATTTCCTTCATAACTTTTAAAATTTCTTGACTCCAAATTAAAGATGTCAATTTGTTCTTTAATTTGGTGTAAAAAAAAATTAGAAAATTATGCACAGAAGTACTTTAATTTTTTATCCAAAAAACGCATGACTTTTTGTAGTAGATTCTCTTTTAGGAACGGAGGGAGTAGTTTAGTTGTGGTGGAACCAAACAGAAAGCAGCCGGAAAACTAAGCCTCTAGTTTTAGCAATGCTGTGATGTTCCCCTAAGGCTTATCCAAAACAAAGATATCAATAGTGTAGACGGAAGTCCCAGATTAGTGGATTCGCTAAGCAGTCAGTTACCCATAGAAATTCCAAGTTCAGCTCACAAATTAAGTGAAACCCAGTAGAAATTTCAATTTTCATTTGTTTTCACATAATACTATGCTGCCTTCTAATTGGTACGTCATTATCTTGATCTGTGGTGCTTGAATCTGGCTTGGGTTCATGTTCTCTTTTACTGCACAATAAAACTGGGTGTATGCGAAGAAATCGCAGTGCAAGTTTTCGAGCTACTAGGGTCATTTTATCGCGTTTTCTTTAATTTTTGGATATCTCTGTTCCTGTCTTCCATATTGCGTTGAGACTCTCTCTGCTTGGTCTAGGCTTTTTTCAAATTCAGTTGGTTTATATTGTGTTTTGGTCTTCTGGTTTAAGCATCAAAAGGACAAATCTGCACTTTTATGGGTGTTGTCTTTCCTTTAATATCGTTAGGCTTGTTTATGATATACTTGGTTCCTTATCGACTCTACAAGTCACCCAAGCTTTAGATTGATATAGTACGAAGACAGGATTGGATTTCATTTAGTTTGCAACCATGCAAATGTGCAACAGTTTTGAAGCTTCGGTTCAGGAGAAATATTCGTAAGTCAAGGAGAAGGAGAAATGAACTGTATTTTGATATCCACTGATTATGCATGTTCAGCTTCATGTTTGTGGGGCCCATTGTTCAATGGGTGTATTGACTTTTCCCTTTTTTGGGAAATACAGGGAGTCCTGGGCTATCCTGGGCGCATATCGGATTAATTCATACAGCCCTTTCGCAAGCTTACGATGGAGGAGTAAGTTGGACTCAACCGTAGTTGGCAATTGAACTTGAGACCTTAGGTGTATTATTCCTTCGCCAATATCCGGCTCCAAAAGTACGAAGGAAGCACTTGTCCGAAACTAGATGTCTCTCACACACTCATCACTATCTGAACCTTATTGAACATTACAACTGTTTTTTAGTAGGTCTTTAGCTAACTGAGTACTCTTATGTCACTATAGAGCTGCAAGATTATTTCCTCTCCTTTCAGCTAAAGCTTCGGAGCCATATGGTCCCATTTTTGCAGCTGAAATAGGACTTCAACATGTTTGCCTTGAAAGGGTCTGTGAACGTTTGGTTTTTATCCAATGTTCTAAAAGTCGCTAGACACTAGTCGGGTGGTCGGTCACCTTCGAGCGATTAATCGGTGCAAATTAATTAGTAATTGGCGATTAATCGTTAGTCAGACCTAATCAGATAGGCTCCGCGAGCGATTAATTGCCGATTAATTTCTTGTTTTAGAACACTGGGTTTATCATCAAGTGAATAGGTGCAATGAAAAAAATGAAGTGAATCCAGTTGTACGCTATATATGGTTCGTTTATCATTTTCCTCCAAAAATGCATGGTCTAAACGCATTAGAAACAGTTTAGCTCCTCTGTAGTCGGAGACTTAAGAATTTGTTTGGACCCTAAGGAAAAGAAAAGAAATTTTTTTCTTTCTCTTTGCTTGTTTGGTTTGAGAGAAAAAGAGAAGAAAATAACAAAACTACAGCTGAAGCACGATAAATTTTTGTTCATACTTTCCTCAAACTTTTCTTCTTAATTACTCTTTCTACTATTATTTTTACTACTACACAAAAGTGGAGTCACCAACCGTTTAAAACATATAAACCACTAGAGATGCTCTCAAGTCTCACCCAAAGCGAATGACAAAAAGAAGACTGGTAAGTAATAGTACATGTTATTTTTAAAATTTGTCGAAACTATTATGAAGAGTAAACATGGTCTTCCACTTGCGTCTCTCCCTCTCGAGAAAATTTTCAATGTAACAGTTATTTGTAACGCCTCTATCACATGGGATGGGAACGACACATACATGAAGCCCACATTATGTGAGAAGGTGTTACAAATAACTGTTGCTTTTGTATTTTTTTTCCTCTCCAAGTACAATATAACGAGAAACTGTGAAGTTAAAAAACTTTCATTTGTACTCTTTTTTTAATGGCGACTTTTATGGCCCGATTCGTTTTTTTCCCTCTCATAGTTTCAGCACGAATCTGTTTCTAGCGCGTCTGGAAATTGGAAACAGAAGATATCAAAGCCCATGGCTGATATCGCACGAGGAAGAATCCCATCCTGAAGCGAATCTGTTTCTAGCGCGTCTGGAAATTGAAACCAGAAGATAGCAAAGCCCATGGCTGATATCGCACGAGGAAGAATCCCATCCTGAAGTGTTCTCATCTCCCAGGAAAATCACACGAAAGTTCCTAGATCAAAGTGTTCTTCACGTGATTGTGATTGTGACTCCCAAAACTTTCTTTCCTTTTTTTTTTTTTTTATATTTTTAAATCGACGTCACCAAGTATTGTGTCTAAAGTATCTCCATTCGTAGATTGTGATTGTGACGAATCCATCCCCGTGAATCGGAATTAATCACATTGTATAAATGGTACAGTATCAAATCTGGCCACTAAAACATTAGTACTATTTTCGTAACAAAAATGCTAGTAACACATAAGTAAATAGATGTGTCCGAAATTGTCCGATGCACATGGGCATCTATCCGTCTGTGTCTGTCGCATTACTGTTACCGTAATTTTAGAGGAAAAACATAATTGTAGCTAAGAAGTCAGTTATTGTTAAAATGCTGCTCATACACATACAGGAATCCCTCTAAAGGCACTAAATGCCCACCACAAGAACCGGAGTTTTCTTTTCTGATAAACCAGCTACGTGGGAGAATCAAAATAAAAACGCAGCGGAAAAATTACTTACCTTCTGCCATGGTGTTTAAGTCTTGAAAAGTCCAGAAACTGTTTCGATCTTGAACCAATATGGTCCACCAACACAAACTCCCACTAATTGATTTTGGAGAGCAATGTGTAAATCTAATCTATTTAAGTATATTCACACATGTAACTTGATGGTAATTACAGGCCTTTATATAGATAGATCAGGACCATTTCCCAATGGACACAACCCTTCATACTTCCTTCCATAAAAAAAGTAATAAGACACTTATTCATTAATAGTCGCAACTTTATACATGAATGGTCACTATACCCATTCATGGATAGGCACCATATCTATTCACAAATAGTCACCAAATCTTTTCATGAATAGTCACCAATTATTTAGGTAATATTTTATTTAAATCTAATACCCATATTTTAGTTACGAACATAAATACTATAAAATATAAATATGATTGATGTGGCATGTGAGCCACATAAATAAATTCCAACATTTTTTTCTCCTTTCGTAGTTTTTGCAGATGAAGTTTTGAAATTAAGACAGGATCGAGTAAGAGAACTATTCGCCAGCGGTGGAATCATATAGTATTAATAAGCATGAACTTTACTGATCTATCTGCAAACAATCCCTTTCGTATCACCAAAACCACAGGCTAGTCGAAACATGTCTTCTAGTAATCATGAACATTCATTACTATCGAAAATATTAAGAGTGACGAAATTATTGAATGTAAAAAATTCGCTCAATCTGATCATCATTTCCAGATGTGACAATTATCAAACCAAACCTTGCATATACTTATATAGTTCCTGGCATCCTTCATGAATGTGTTTCTCGTGCATAGTACTGAAAAACATACCCAAACCTGTGGCTGAGGAAAGTGGATACGTCGCAATCTCAGTTCCCTGCATCAATTTGTTTTTCACGTTTGGCACTAAAATGTAAGTTCCACCAGACAATATATTATAGGCAAAAACATTCCGCCAAAGTCACCTTTGTTCCCATATATCGATGTTTCTCATGTTTTTGGCACTTTCTTTTTTTCCTTTTTGAAGGAAGTTTTTACAACACGTACGTATCATGCTGTCGTAAGCTTTTTGAAAAAAATCTTCGTCACCAAGCATCATGGCAAAGAACTTCATTCATAGACAGTGATGGATCCGTCCTCGACCTCAGAAGCTAAAGATCTTTTATGAGGACTGCTGTCTAAATGGGGTCAGTTGTCTTCTCTTGAAAAGAAAACATGAAAGACTTCTATTTGTTGACTCGGTAAATAGTCTGTCATGGCAAGCTTCCATCGCTTATCGACTTCTTCCTGCCCTTCAACTGCTCTAAACCTCTTACCAACGAAGAGGAAGGACTAGCCCAACCCATGCTGCATCATCCATGTCTACCACCAACAAATGGAGCATAGCTGAGGACCATACATTGATCTCTAACCCCTCAAAGCACAACAACTATCGTACTGGATACCCCAGATCCACTGTTAAGTTTTTTCTTTTCTTCCATTGTATCTCTATCAAAGATTGTGTCTTCCCTTGAATTCTTGATATCTTAGAGCTGACAACTTTTTGGTAACATGCAGGAGGAATTTTCCATGAAGCATGGACAAAAATTGAAGGAAACTAGGAATGTGTTAAGAGAAGTAGGAAAAGACCCATTTGAAGGTCTGGTCATGATCGATGCCCTCCAACGCCTAGGCATCGACTACCATTTCCGAGAGGATATTGGAGCTGTTTTACATAGCCAATATGTGAATTGCAGTGCAGGTCGTTATCCTCAACATGATCTTTATGAGGTTTCTTCTCGCTTTCGACTGTTCAGGCAAAATGGTTACAATGTGCCTACCATAGGTGTATTTTCTTCGAATCAACGTCATTGTAAGCCAGAAAACAACGAAACCCAAAAATCTCTCTAGAAAGCATCCAGAATATTGTGTTAGGACTTGGCATCTTTGCGTTTATTCTGGATGGAACTCACTCTACCATTCATATATATATATATTTAAAATTCATAGGTTCTAAAATGAGTAGTGTATTCGCCTAATGAGTAGTTAAGAGTTTATTGGTGTTGGAACAGATGTGTTCAAAAACTTCAGGGATAAGGAGGGAAAGTTCAAAACAGAACTAAATGCGGATATAAGAGGGTTGATGGGTTTATATGAAGCCTCACAGCTGAGCATAGAAGGAGAAGATATTCTTGATCAAGCTGCAGAATTTAGCGCCCAACTCCTCAATGTGTGGATGACAAATCTTGATCACCATCGAGCCAGAGTCGTAGGTAATTGGTTAGGGCATCCTTATCACAAGAGCCTTGCAAGGTTTATGGCCAAAGCTACCTTGGTGATTACAGAGGCCCCAATGGATGGGTAAAAAGATTACAACAACTAGCAAAACTGGATTTTCAAATTGTTCAGTCGACACACCAGAAGGAAGTACTTCAAGTTTCCAAGTTTGACAATGGGCTAAATTTTGTCTCTACTGTGGAAATTCCACAGGTTTTAAATTAAATGTGTCTTGTTTTGTGGCGCTTGTTTTCTCTAATTACAAATTTTTTCATCTCAGATGGTGGAGAGACACAGGGTTGAACAAGGGGCTGAGGTTTGCGAGAGACCAACCACTTAAATGGTACATGTGGCCTATGGCAGCCCTCACAGATCCAAGCTTGTCAGAGCAAAGAGTTGAGCTCACAAAACCCATCTCTTTTGTCTACCTAATAGATGACATTTTTTATGTTTATGGGACAATGGAAGAATTTACTCTCTTCACAGAAGTAATCAACAGGTATGCATTTTTCTCAATATTGTTTGTGGTCTCCAGTTTTTTCCCAGCTTAATAATGTAAAACAATTACGAGCGCAATCAGGTGGGATATTGCGGCTGCCAAGCAACTACATGGAGATTTGTTTCAAGGCTCTGGATGAAATGACGAAATTTTTTGCCTACAAGGTTTACAAAGAGCATGGGTGGAACCCCCTATTCCCTGCGAAAAACGGTATCATCACAATATTACCAACTATCAGCTAATTAGCTGCTCAAAAAAAGTGGTAATTTTGTGTGAAACTCCAAATGCATTATCGCTAACAGAGAGCTGATTTTGCAGTGGGCAAGTTTGTGCAATGCGTTCTTAGTTGAAGCGAAATGGGTTGCTTCTGGGCAGATGCCGAATGTAGAAGAGTACTTGAAGAACGGGATTATCAGCTCAGGGGTTCACGTGGTGTTGGTTCACACATTCTTTTTCATGGGTCATGGTATTAACAAGGAAAGTGTCGATATAGTGAATCATAATCCAGGAATTATAACTTCTGTAGCAACAATTCTTCGTCTTTCGGATGACTTGGGAAGTGCCACGGTATGGTTTCTTTCCGAAAATGAAAAGACTATTATTCCAGTGCAAGCCACCCAAAAAGATCAAGAGGAACCGTATTGTCAAATTTTTCGGCGGACCTGCAGTAACTATCAGTTCAGCTCTAATCTTATATGCTTGGAAATAAATGACAGGACGAGAATCAAGACGGGCACGATGGATCCTATGTCAAGTGCTACATGAAGGACCACAAGGGTTCTTCAGTTGAAAGCGCAAGAACGAAAGTGATTCACATGATTTCAGACGCATGGAAGCTGCTTAACCGGGAATGCCTACATCCAAGTCCATTTTCCACAACTTTCACCAAGGCTTGTCTTAATACTGCAAGGGTGGTTCCTCTGATGTACAGCTATGATGACAATCACAGCCTTCCAATCCTTGAGGAGCATATGAAGTCAATTCTTGACGGAAGTGTGTACTTGTAAAATTCAAGAAAAATATATTAAGTCAACTTGAGTAGACACTACTACACTCCTAGTACTGGCTGAAATAGAGAGCAGTGATATATAAAATAATTAACATGATGCTAAGAGAAGTGCAAATGCTCTTCCTTGCCAATCTAATTGAATTACGGTTCAAATTGGAGTACAATTTTGGATTCAAAATTCAAAGAAAACAGTACAACATATTTCCAGTTTTCGACTCAAGAATCAAAGAAAACACTACATTGAAAAATGGGGCTTCCTTTGGGGGTACTGTTTTTGGGGTTCGAGTAATTCCTAGATGTCGGAGTGCTTATTGGGGGCGGCAAGGCATTGGATTGCATCATAGTGGACCTTGGGGCTGCAGTGGCCGAAGCTGTAGGAGTTGGAGGCTTTCTTGTATTTGGCGACGAGGGTTAACATGTTCAGGGTTTTACTTGCTCAGTGACCATTTCACTCAAGGTAGGCCTCGACGTGGAAGAAGCAGAAGTGGAAGGAATTTTTCAAACGGAGCCTTAAAAGTGGCTTTTGCGTCAATCTCAGCTATGGCAGAAATTTTCATACCATTGATCAAGATGTAAATCAAGTTACATAATAAGCTCAAGATTATTTCTAACAAACAACAGAAATCCATTTAAGTAACATACGAGAAAAAATTTAGCTACTCATCTGAAGGCATTTCTAGCTTATATTGGAAGTAACTTTTTGACTTGCCAAGCTCCACAAGCTCCTTTGCTTCTTCTACCTTTGACTCCTTAACCAATCCATCTACCACAAGTTGCATCATCGACACCCCAACATTACACTGCCGAGTTATAGCCTCCTTGCACAACTCCAGAGCGAACTCAAACTCACTCTCTTTGCAAGCAAAGTTGCCAAGGATTCGTAACGTCACTGGATCCGGGTAACAATCATTCTTTCCCATTTCCTTATACCAATGCCTGGCTTCCTCCAAATTCCCATGGTCACAAAACCCTTTGATCAATGCATTAAAAGTGAACACATCTGGTTTAACTCCCTTACTCCCCATTTCTTGAAACACCTCAACTGCCTCCGAAATTCGATTACCAGCCACCAATGCTCGAATTTTCGGGTTGTAAGTTCTCCCATTGGGAACAACATTCTTCTCTCGCATCAACTCCCACGCCTTCTCTGCCTCTTCAAACATATCATTCTTATACAAAGCATCAAGAAGGGTATTGAAAGTAATCAAATCAGGCTCCACCCCACTCTTTTCCATCTCATTTACCAAAGCAAGTGCCGAATCAAACGAACCCATTTCGCAAAACGCTTTCGTGACGGTGTTGTACGAGACCGTGTCAGGTCTGATTGACAACTTCTCCGGCAACTCGCTCAAAAGCTCGTTGATCATATCAAATCTCTTTGAATACACGCAGGCGGAGAGGAGGGCGTTGAACGACATCACGGTGCGCTCGCATTTCAGGTGCGGCATTTCGTCGAACAGCTTGCGGGCGTGGTCGAACATGCCGGATTTCCCGTAGAGGGAGATGAGGCGGACGGCGAAGCCTTCGCTGGTGATGTTTGGGTACTGTTTCTGGTGCTGTAGGATTTCGTCGATTAGGGAGTGTTCGTTTGCCAAGGCGAGGCGGGTGACGGTTTTGAGGTAGGCCTTGTGGCTGCCGTGGCGGAAACGATTGGAGTCGGAGGACTTCTTGAATTTGGCGACGAGGGCTAAGAGGGTTTTGTTATTGGTAGTTTTAGTGGTAATGGTGGTGGTGGTGGTGGGTTTGCGATTTTTTTGGAGAGAGGTGGCGATGGTGGGTTTGCGATGCTTTTGGCGAGAGGTGGTGGTGGTGCGTTTGGGGGTCTTTGGGAGTGAGGTGGATTTGGTGGTGGTTTGGGCGGAGGCAAATAGGCCGTGGAGAGAGGCGGTTGTGGCGGTGGGTTGGGGGGTTTTGGGGAGTGAGGTGGGTTTGGCGGCGGTGGCAAATAGGCCGTGGAGACGGCGGCAGACGGAGGAAGACATGATGGTTTGTTGAGTTTAGGTACAAGGTAAATGAAGAGGGGAGGGGTTTAGGGTTTTATTTGCATCTCAAATGGACAACTCAAGCCGTTGAAAGAAGACCTGTTACAAAAAGGAAAGTCGATGCACGCATCAAATTAACGGAGGAAGTTCCGGTCCAGGTATTTTTGGGTCCAGTTCTGGGGTCTACAACAATGATCAGAATCGTTTATTTTGTAGAACTCGTCGAGTATGTCATCCATGCAAAAAAATAGCTTGATTGAACATCGAAAGATACATAAACGAAACAGATTTTTACAAGAAAAAAATTGGCAGTTATAGTTTCAATTAATTTAATTTTTTGTCATCGCATTTTTCTTGTACAAATCTGTTTGTCGACTGGGACAAAGCAATATACAAATAGCGTTAGTGATACATCAACTAGAGATTTAAGCAATTAACAAGCCAAAAATCATCATCATGTACGACTCCAAAATTTAAAAAAAAAAAATCCGAGCCCGAGTACAACTCTAGAACGAGAACCATTATCGTGAAAATAAATCAAAATTGCCTTTGCAAAAGATGGTTGTCGGATCTCTCAGGTAAAGAGTGTGCTCGGATAGCCTACCAAGCTAGCTTTGGTTTTATTTTTTTATTTTTGGAAGAGCACTAGCTTTGGTTTTATTGAACATAGATAAAACACATTTTGTTGGGTCAACATTGTTGATAAAGTTGAGTTTTCGCCTCTTGATTATAAACCTTATCAAGCCATTCAAAATAAAAAAAATAGATTATGACCTTATGAAGGTTAAAAATCACAAGTTAGTAGGATTCTTGTCAGCTGTGCATCCTCTTAAGTGCTAATCACAGATGTTTGCTTTGTCTCTCTACACCTACAGAAATAAACAGAGAGCAGAGACAAACGAAACAATTAGAAGTTCCTTGTCTTCATTTTTCTTTTACTTCTTGCATCAGGAAAACACTTGGTTTTCGAATTAGTTACCTGTAATCCATTATGCAAATCATAAAACCAGCGTCATTATGCCACCAAAGAAGTGCAATTATGCCGAGCCGAGCGGGCAAGCGCGCATTCTAACGAGCAGAGCTAGTGCTTCAACTAGAAGTCTGTAGGCATTATCAGTAAAAGGGCAATAAGCCAAGCTGCATCTTTTACTTACCATAATAGTATCCCTGCCGAACCAAATTACAGGCTTCATAGAAGAAGATTAATTGCCTCATCTACTAAGTTAGTTCATAACACATTTGCTTCACCATAATGAGGAAGACATTAGAAATTCACTAGGGTTGCATATCCTCAAGTTGAGTTACGGTCAAACAGGAAGACAGAAAAATATCACATTGAAGAAGTTTAGTCGATGCAATGAAACAAAACAAGCCTCAATATGCTCATCAAGAAAAGCATTGATCCAAATTCCATTGAATATAAACCCACAGCTCAGTAAAAACTCCGGTCTCTTGACAAGAAACACATCTGTCTTAATTAGAAGGAAGTGCATAGCAAAATACAAGATCAACAAAGAAATACAGCAGACAATGGAACTAATCCTGTGAAGGTACTTTTACTTTGTATCGAGTGTAATTATTTGATTTCCCCATCTCCGCAAGCTTTTTAGCTTCTTCGATCTTGGACTCCTTAACCAACGCATCTATCACAACCTGCAACACTGCTCCATCAACGAGGCGTCGCCGAGTAATAACGCCCTTGCATAGTTCAAAAGCCCAATCAAGTTCATCCTTCTCACATAGAAACGGAATGAGTGTCGCAAACGTTGCTCTATCCGGGGCACAATCATACTTTTCCCATTCTCCATACCACCTCTTAACCTCCTCCAAATTTCCATCCTTGCAATAGCCCCTAATCAAAGCATTATAGCTTTGAACATCAGGTTCGACTCCCTTGGAACCCAATTCCCCAACTAACTCAACCGCTTCAATCATTTTCTTCTCAGAAACCAACCCAACCAACTTTGCATTGTAACTCCTAATATCAGGCACCACATTACTCTTCTCCATCTTTCTCCAAATATTCTCCCCATCCACGAACCGACCTTTCCAGTAAAACCCATCAAGCAATGTATTAAACGTAATCAAATCAGGCTCCACACCCTTCTTCTCCATCTCATCAACAATCGACAAGGCCGAATCGAACGAACCCAAAGCGCAAAATGCCTTGATCACCGTATTATACGAAATTACATCAGGCTTAACGCCCAACTTCTCTTGCAACTCACGGAACAACATATCAACCTTGTGAAACTTCTTCGAGTTAACACAAGCCCCCAACAGGGCGTTGACCGACTTAACCGTCCGGTCGCATTTCAAGTCGGGCATTTCGTCGAACACCTTGTGCGCCTGCTCGAACATGCCTGATTTCCCATAGAGCGAGATGAGGCGAGCGGTGAAGCCTTCTTTGGAGATGTCGTGGTGGTACTGCTTTTGGTGTTCGAGGATTTCTTTGACCCAGCGGAATTTTTTGGCGGAGGCGAGGCGGCGGACGGTGGAGTCGTAGATGGCGGTCTTGGTGCGGAAGCGGGGGTTGTCGGAGGAGGACTTGAATTTGTCGACGAGGGTGCGGAGGTTGCGCTCCTTGTAGAGGGCGGTGGAGAGGGACTCCATGGTGTTGGGTTGGGGTGGGGTTTTGGAGGGAGAGGTGGAGAATGTGCGGTGGAGGAGGCGGGACAGAAAAGACATGGTTGGTTGGGGTTGTGGTGGTGGTGGGGGGGGGGGGGGGGGGGAGGAAATGGGTGGTGGTGGTGGCCTGGTGGGGTTGTGGTGGGTGGAGGCGATCAGGTGGCGCGAGGAAATGGGTCAATGAGGTTGGTGGCTGCGAACTGCAAAGGGTTTCTGTACAGTGTGGAGGTTTTGCAGGGGTTTAGGGCTTTGGGGGGGGACTCGGGTCCTGGGATCTGCTGACCGGATGGGACAGCATTTGTGTTAGTGTTGTTCCTCCAAAACGACGTTGTTTTGATATAAGGGTATATTACTTTTAGGGGCTTGATATTTGCAATCACAAATTTTCTAAACGTAGCCTGTTTTAAACTGCACGTGCACTGTTCACCATGTTTAAAACAGGCTGCGTTCAGAAAATTTGTGGTTGCAAATAGCTCGCCCCTACTCTTATTATATGAAAATGATGGAATCTATTTAGATATATCCATAAATAACTATAATCGAAGTCAGATTGGGTTAAAATGGGGCGGCGGAAGCAAATATCATCTCCGCCCCATTTGCTTATCGAGTCCAAGAATCCTCGCTAAGATCGGGGCGGATTGGTCAAAGGCAGGGACAGGTTGGAAGTAATTGTCATCCCTACTTCTCCCTGTTTGGCCTCCCTTTTTTTGTTATCGTTTCTGATTAGAGAATAAATTATATATTATACACCGGTGGTGTAAACACGAAAGGGTATAGCTGTAACTTGGGAATACGATTGCAAATGAACTGAGCTACTCCTAAACTCGGCTCGTTAAGGTTCGGCTTGGCTCAACTCGTTAAGTAATCGAGCTGAACTTGAGCTCGAATTTAGGCTTGTGTGTTAAACGAGCCGAGCTAAACATTCATAAGCTTGGCTCGGCGCGCAAATACTCAGCTCTTTTGTAGAGGTTCGACTTGCTTAAAAAGACTTGTTAAAAAAATTAGGGGTTAGTGTTTTGGGAAAATTGAGTAGGAGGACATACTATAATGTTTTTTGCTATAATAAGGACATAAATATTTTCCCTTAAAGTCTAAAGGACATTATGTCCAGAATTTACATAGTGTCCATTGACTGGCGTTGACTAGCGTTGACCGGCGTTGACTAGCGTTGACCGGCGTTGACTGGTGTATCTGTTCATTTTTTGTGTATCTGTTGATTTTTTATTTTTACATCCACTACTCAACCACCACTTCTTCCACGACGCCACCGCCACCATGCCGCCACAACCTCCACTTCCATCACCACTTTTACCACCACTCCATCACCAACACGCCACCACCTCTACCACCACTCCATAACCACCACGCCACCACCTCCACCACTTCCACCACTCAACCACCACCACCACGCCACCACCTCCACCACCACCACTTAACCACCACTTCCACCACCACCATGCCACCACCACCTCCACTTCCACCACCACTCCATAACTACCACGCCACCATCTCCAACTCCACCACTTCCACAACCACCGCCACCGCCACCGCCACCACAACCTCCACTTCCACCGCCACGCCACCGCCTCTACTACCACCACTCAACCACTACTTCCACCACCACCATTACGACGCCGCCACCACCACCTCACCACTTCCACCACCACCATCACCACCATGCCATCACAACCTCTACTTCTACTACTACCTCTACCACCACTCCACCACCACCACCACCACCACCACTCCATCACCACCATGCCATCACCTCCATTTCCACCACCACCACCACTCAACCACCACTTCCACCACCACCATGCCACCACAACTTCCACTTCCACCACCACGCCACTATTTCCACCTCTACCACTCAACCACCACCATGCCATCACCTCTATCTCCACCACCAGCACCACTCAACCACCAGCACCATGCCACCACAACCTCCACTTCCACCACAACTCCATCACCACCACACCACTATTTCCACCTCCACCACTCAACCACCACTTCCACCACCACCACGACACAGCCACCACCACCGCCACCATGCCACCACAATCTCCACTTCTACCAACACTCCATCACCACTACGCCACCGCCTCCACCTCCACCACCACAACCACCACCACTCAACCACCACTTCCACCATCACCACCACCATGCCACCACAACCTCCACTTCCACCACTCCATCACCACCACGCCACCACCTCCACCACTCAACCACTACTTCCACCACCACAACTACGACGCCGCCACCACCACCACCATGCCACCACAACCTCCACTTCCAATACCACCATGCCACCACTCCATCACCACCACGCTACCACCTCCACCACCACCTTCACCAGTCAACCACCACTTTCACTACCACCATGCCACCACTCCAGCACCACCATGCTACCACTTCCACCACCACCATAACCACCATGCCACCACAACCTCCACTTCTACCACCACTCCACCATCACCACCATGCCATCACCTCCATCTCCGCCACCACCACCACTTCCACCACCACAATGCCACCACAACCTCCACTTCCACCATCACTCCATCACCACCACGCATTATTTCCACATCCACCACTCAACCACCACTTCCACCACCATGCCATCACCTCCATCTCCACCACCACTCAACCACCACTTCCACCACCACCATGCCACCACAACCTCCACTTCCACCACCACCACGACGCAGCCACCACCACCGCCACCATGCAACCACAATCTCCACTTCCACCACCACTCCATCACCACCACGCCACCGCCTCCACCTCCACCACCACCACTTCCACCATCACCACCACCATGCCACCACAACCTCCACTTCCACCACTTCATCACCACCACGCCACCACCTCCACCACTTCCACCACCACAACTACGATGCCACCACCACCACCGTGCTACCACAACCTCCACTTCCACTACCACCATGCCACCACTCCATCACCACCACGCTACCACCTCCACCACCACCTTCACCAGTCAACCACCACTTTCACTACCACCATGCCACCACTCCAGCACCACCATGCTACCACTTCCACCACCACCATAACCACCATGCCACCACAACCTCCACTTCTACCACCATTCTACCATCACCACCATGCCATCACCTCCATCTCCGCCACCACCACCACTTCCACCACCACAATGCCACCACAACCTCCACTTCCACCATCACTCCATCACCACCACGCACTATTTCCACCTCCACCACTCAACCACCACTTCCACCACCATGCCATCACCTCCATCTCCACCACCACTCAACCACCACTTCCACCACCACCATGCCACCACAACCTCCACTTCCACCACCACCACGACGCAGCCACCACCACCGCCACCATGCAACCACAATCTCCACTTCCACCACCACTCCATCACCACCACGCCACCGCCTCCACCTCCACCACCACCACTTCCACCATCACCACCACCATGCCACCACAACCTCCACTTCCACCACTCCATCACCACCACGCCACCACCTCCACCACTTCCACCACCACAACTACGACGCCACCACCACCACCGTGCCACCACAACCTCCACTTCCACTACCACCATGCCACCACTCCATCACCACCACGCTACCACCATCACCACCATACCACCACAACCTCCACTTCTACCACCACTCCACCACCACTCCATCACTACCACGCCATCACCTCCACCTCTACCACCACCACTTAACCACCTCTTCCACCACCACCATGTCACCACAACCTCCACTTCCATCACCTTCACCTCCACCTCCACCACTCAACCACTACTTCTACCACCACCACTATGATGCCGCCACCACCACCTCCACTTCCACCCCTACCATGCCACCACTCCATCACCACCACGCCACCACCTCCACCCCCACCTTCACCACTCAACCAACACGACGCCACCACCACCATATCACCACAACCTCCACTTCTACCACCACTCCACTATCACCTCCACCACACCACCACCACCCCCATCAGCACCTCTATAACCACTCCACCACCACCTCTCTGTTCCACCACCACCACCACTCCAGTTCTAAAATCATGTCCATCACCACCACTACCACCGCCACCACCAGTCCACCGCTACCGCCACTACCACCACCACCACCACCATCACCACCACAATACAAAACAGATACAGATATACCAAATATAAATACACCAAAACAAATACAATAGATATACCACAACAGATACACCAACCAAAAAATGACACAGATATATCAACAGCAGATGTACCAAAACAGATGCAAATATATCAACAATATCTGCTGGGGTTTGCTTCGGCTTTTCTCTTGCAAAATTGGAGAGAGAAATAAATTTTTCGTTTATTTTTAGACGGAAGTTGACGGTAGGAGTTTAATTGATAAGTGTTTTTAAAACGTCAAATGTTTATATGATATTTCGATAAGGTCAGGTATTTATGTGATTTGCGTGAAAAGTCAGGTGCTAATATAAAAAATTTCCATACAGATATATCAACAGCAGATGTACCAAAATAGATAGATACAAATATACCAACAATAGATACACCAAAATAGATATAGATATACCAAAATAGATACGCCAACAACAAAAAAAGATATAGATATATCAAGACATATACACCAACACAAAAGACTTACATATATACCCGCAACAGATACACCAACGCAAAATAGATACAGTTATATCAACAACAGATGTACCAAAATAGATACAAATATACCAACAATAGATACACAAAAATAGATATAAATATACCAAAATACATAGACCAACACAACACAAAACAGATACAGATATACCAATACACCAAAACAGATATACCAACACAAAACAGTTACAGATATATCAACAACAGACATACCAAAATAAATCCACAACCTCCACTTCCACCACCACCTATACCACCACTCCATCACCACCACGCAACCACCTCCACATCCATCTCAACCACTCAACCACCACTTTCACCACCACGACGTCACCATCACCACCACCATGTCACCACAACCTCCACTTCTACCACTACCTCTACCACCACCTCCATCACCACCACGCCACCACCTCCACCACACCACCACCACCACTCATCAGCACCTCCACAATCACTCCACCACCACTCCAGTTCCACGATCATGTCTACCACCACCACTCCACAGCCACCACCACAATCACAATAAAGTCTTTTTTTTATTTCTTAAAACAAAATAAATACAAATATACAAGATACAGATACACCAAAACAGATATAATAGATATACCACAACAGATACACCAACACAAAACAGATACAATTATATCAAGAACAGATGTACCAAAATAGATACAAATATACCAACAATGGATAAAAAAATAGATATAAATATACCGAAATACATACACCAACACAACACAACACAAAACAGATACAGATATACCAATACACCTAAATAGATACACCAACACAAAACAGATACAAGTATATCAATATCAGATATAACAAAATAGATCTACAATCTCCACTTCCACCACCACATCTACCGCCACAACCTCCACTTAAAATACAGATATACAGATATCAACAACAGATACACCAAAAATGAACAGATACACCGGTCAACATCAATGCCGGTCAATGGTTAAAAAAATAAAAAAATCAACAGATACACCAAAAATGAACAGATACGTCGGTCAACACCAGTCAATGCTGGTCAACGGTCAAAAAATAAAAAAATAATCAACAGATATACTAAAAATGAACAGATACACCAGTCAACGCCGGTAACACTGATCAAAATAAAAAAAATAAAAAAAATGACATTTTTATGTAAGCCAAACAAGGCCCTTGTCTCATTAAAGTCAATTTAAATGAAAAAAGATATTTTTTGTGTTAGCCAAACAAAGCCCTTGTCTCATTAAAGTCAATTTAAATGAAAAAAGACATTTTTTGTGTTAGCCAAACAAGGCCCTTGTCTCATTAAAGGCAATTTGGTCTTTTCAAGGATCTTAAACTCCAAAACATTTTTGTTAATGGACTTTACACATCACTGAAAATTAAGCTGGACTAAATCTACTTTGTGACCTCTTCTTTTGGACTTTAGACCAATTTGCTGTAGTGTTTTAGACTCGTTTAGTTAACGAGCCTAGTTTGAACACTATAAAGCTTGGCTTGTTTGCACCATTACTTGAAAGTGCGAGTAGATTAATTTCCTTATGTTTAGCACAAAAAATAATTTCCTCCTTCATTTTGGTTCCTTTTTTGATGCAAGATTTTTTGGGATCCAAACTTCCAAATTCTGGTTCGATTAATTGCATATAATTTGACGGGAGATGCTATGGTGTTTATTCTTATGGTGTTTCTGTTATGCCTCTAATGGTTTTCGGTTATGCCTTATATGATTTTTCAGTTCTGCCTCTTGTGGTTCCATCTTATAAAACACGGGCATCCTACACATGGCATAACATAAAATCACAAAAGGCTAATCGAAAATCATAAGAGGCATAACAGAGACACCATAACATTTGGAATGAGGTATAAATATCTAGTTTCTAGAAGATTAAAGTACAAGTCAAGCCCAACAAAGAAGCCCAAAATAAAAGATATTATGAAAGGAGATATAAATATCTGGTTTCTAGAAGATCTAGAATATCTAGCATCTAGCAAATGTATAGCTCTAGAAACTATCTAAATATTATCTTGTAAGAAGATATCTAGAACCTTCCATGGAGTTAAATAAATATAGATGCACTCTAGTCATTTTGTATTAAGCCAAAAAGTTTGAGTTCAACTGGAATACATGTTCTTGCTTCCCCACTATTCTCTCTAGTATTCCTTCCCTCTTCCAAAAGTCTATTTCGACATAAACACCAAATAATCCTCCTCTTCCAACAAAGTGGTATCAGAGCCACAACTAGTGCTTGTTGATATATAAATTTATCATCATCGAACGCCAACCGAAAATAGTCTCAAAAAAGAAAAGTGACCGAGGCATCCCCCACCTCCCATTCATAATGGCAAACACATGTTCATGGGACTGATTTAGTTGTTCAATTCTAAATTGATCACACTTTGTTGCACGTCTAACCTACTCCTCCGCCTGTCTATGGTGGTTAGACACATGTCAGTAGGTTTCTTCCAGGCTGATCCTAAATTTTGTAGTAGGTTTGAGTTTATTAGTTATCACTGGGAAGTTGACTCAGTTGTTCGAAATCCTTGAGACTTTTCCAAAGATCTGAAATTTTGCATTTGACCACTCTTGGAACTACATTTGGATTTTTTACTCCTACGAGTTCAGTGTGCTCGTAAAGCCAGTACTGCCAGAAAGAAAATTCAAAGTCAAAACACAAGTAACGTGATTTTTACTCAAAGAATTGTGTGGAGTTATGTTTTCATTACCAATAGTAGCACGATAGATCCTTTCAGTCCTTTGAGCTCTGTGTTTGTTGTGAATGGACATAAGCAAGTACTTTGCAATAGCTCCTGCCCAATCATATTGCTTCATTTTTTCGAGATCTTCCATGTAATGTACATACAACTAGTTGACTGTATTTCCTTGGCTAAAGAAAAACAGCGTTACACAAAGGTATAGACAGATTAATCTCACAACATCATCCACATCTTGTTCCTTCTCACTACTTTTTAGTTGATTGATCTTTTGCTTCATGGTTGGTGTTGATAACCTTGCCTCTTTGATTTCAATCCTCTTGGCTAGTGCAATGCTTTCTTTCTTCATATTTGTTTTCACCATCTCGACAGAACCATAAGAAATACCAAAAATAACCTTCACATGATCCTTTGTTAGCTTCAACTTCTTGTCACCCAATGTACAACTCCTGGTATCTTCTTCATATGACTGTATAATTTTTAGAATCACTTCATTGTACTTTCTACAATTATCACTTAACAACCTCTTATTTATAATAGCTTCAATCAATAACCAGAATGACATTTTCTTGAAGGATGCTATATGTCGGTCATTCAATTTGGTATCCTTGAGTAGTCTAATTATAGACTGCAAATTGCACCGATTAGAGCCTACTGGTTGTATTTGTTCTGGTTGTGTGTGTTCTTCATCTACTTCTGTTTGTTCTTCAGCCTCTTTTCTATCCATTTTTCTTTTCTTTTTTCTATCCACTTTGAAATTTCTGTGTGCAGTTCCAAGATTGTTGAAATGGAACATTTTAGACTTTTTGGAAAAGGCTCAAAAACTCTAGGAACACAACTTCAAATACAACCGTGCCTGGAATCGTTCGATGTACACGAACTCACGTACATCAAACGGCTCTGAACACGGTTATATTCGCAAGTGTATTTTAAAATTGTATACCTAGTATTGCTCGGGCACTCTATGTGTGTCACATACGGACTACTTCTGAAACTACCTAAAGCAAAAAGACTTTTCAAACGAATTCAGGAGCGGCTGCACTGTATGTTTTGGCAACCGGGCTAAAAAATTGCACTAAATTTTTGTATTTCTTCGCATATAATCTATATTTTTTAATATAGTCGACCCTGAAATATTCTAACATTGCCAAAGTAAATGAGAATTCACTTAAATTAGTGAGTAAATAGATAATCAAGCTCAACAACAAAAAAAACCAAACTAGGCTCAATAAATTTTCAACCAAAATAAATATGTTGATTTCATATGGAGCTGCTTTGTATATAAAATGAAATTTCTTTAGTAGTCACCGCTAAATTAAAATTCTGGAGCCGCCTATGAACCAATTATAACTAGTGTTAAAAATGTTTTTTTGTCATTGATTTGGCTAAAAACTACTATGTTCGAAGTTCGAACAAACCTTTCGGTGGAAAGCAGTCAAATACAATTCATATATTCCACATTAAAAACTCAGTTAAGTAGAGAGGAGGAAGACAGTTGTGTTTCTCCTCTTCCACCCGTATTTTCCGGGAAATATCGGTGGAAGTCTTTATTATGTCTTATATCCCTCTAACCCCGAGCTAGGTGGGTGTTTGCAAAAAATTATTTTAATAGATTCTAGCTTTTGAAAATTAATTTATAACGGTTGTCAAAAATTCTACATAATGGATTTTTAGAATCATCTGTAGATTCTGATATCTTGAAAAAGGAAAAAATTCTCAAAATTTTAAAACTGGGTTTTAAATAGCTTTTGGAATTCTGCAACACGAATTTTTACAAAAGGAATGAAATTTTCATAATCTCGCAAGTTTCTCAACCTCTACTATAATCCGGAATCTAAAATATGATCGGAAGCTAAAATCTAAAATCTGTATCTACAATTATCGCAAACACCCTTTAAATCGGACCGAGTTTCACTCCATTTTGCTATGATCCATTACCCTCCGGTTCGCAATCGATGCCCAATCAAATTGATTTCTAACACAAATATCTTTCTCAATAAGTACCGTGAAGTGAACGATTCTAATTATTTTTTTGGTCCGAGAAAGACTTAAAAAGAAACACGGACTAGAACTCGGTCCAAAAGTATATCTTCCCCAAGACCACCTGCCCTAGTTGAATCCAAAAAGCCTAACACATTCCACTTGGAAGTTTAAATGCTTGATGGGCTTGATTCTGACCTACCCCAATTCCCATAGCCAACTAAGACCAAATCCAAATCTCTCTCCTCTTATATAAGTTTATAACACACAACCTCTCATTTGTATCCTCTGCTGAGTAAAATCTCATGGCTAGGTTTCTCATTCTCTGCATTGAATTAGCTGAATTAATCTCCATATTAATGGGAAAGACTAATGGGTCTGAATCTTTGGACCTCATTGCACCAGCAGTGTTTGGACCTCGGGATATACCAGTTCCAAGTCCGGCTCCATCGCACGGTGGGAATAACTCAGGAATAGGAAACGGAGCAGGGAATAGACGGGTAACGAGGCATCATTCGTCGGACAACTCTGCGGCCGGAGGGGATGTGATCCTTGGCGGATTCGCGACGGCTTTGGTTGGTGCGATTTTATCGTACATCCGAATCACGAGAAGAAACCAACACGCCACAACTGAGAAATAGTCTCTTCTAGTAGTAGGTCTGCTTCCAACTCGAAACAATCGATTCACAGTGGCTAAATTAAGATTTCAGAAGAACCAATAAATTCTTCCACTTATCTCTCGATCTGTTTTTTTGTTTTTGTTTCAAGGTGAGACTGCCAACTCACATGTTTACACATACTGAACAGTTTTTAACATAAGAAATGAGAAAGAAATTTAGATGAGGATTTAAAAAAAATAAAGAAATTTGGATTGGATCCCTTCAGTTTGTCTTATGTTTTTTTTATGAAATGTACCATGTCCTTAATTAATGTTTTCTTCTCTTTTTGCTATCGGACTTGGCTTTCCTGCCGCCCTCGTGTTGGGAGCATTTTATGGTTCTTCTCGAGCATGCAAAGATGAATTAATTGATCAATCGTTCATTTTTTAGACCATGTTAAGAGCATCAGTCGTTCAAAAAGTGCATGTCGATCAGATATCGATAGATATGATTTCGGGATCCATTTATCTTGGAAAAAAAAAAAAATCTCTTCAGCGCACCGAATCTAAACCCATTTATTTCATTTGACTCAAGATAAATGAATTTTGAAACCAGCTGATATTTGATTGAACGATTTCGATTATCTTTGTAGACACGGGAAGGGTAAAAAAAACGTGCCCAACCTGAGGGTGCAGTCCCTGTTGTGGGACTTCAGGAAAGCCTATCAAAAGCCTCTTGGATGGGCAATCGTAGTTTGACAGGAAGGTTCGGTACCGGATTTGTTTCTGTCTACCGTTAAATCCTTTTCTTCTTTTCCTACTCAAACGAAAAATTCGTCGTTGAATCCTTTTCGTACCTATAGATAATTACAAGTAAATGATTTATTTTCCGTATATTTCGTACTAGTACAATAAAGAGTATACGATTTAGCAGTTTTATTCCTGCATCAACTACGATTGCAACCCCAACAAGTTGAGCGATGGAAGTTGTTAGGATCCGGAGTCACTCAACAACACAACGATATGATGAAAAACTCCTTTAATATTATTTACACAATAATACAAGATGAAAAAACCTCTCCGGGAGAGCCACAACCGGTTCACCCACTCGACCTCACCCTCTCCCTCACATGATTTCAGTCACACCTCTCTACTCTCATATACATCAATATATAGGCAAAAAGAAAACTCTAATACGCATAAGGAAATAAGGTGGGGAGTGATTTTGTGCTTCGCGCACGCCACCCCACTGGGGTGGAATCCCAACATCCTAAATGATCAAACTGTTTTCAAAAAGACAAGAAAAATATAGAAAAACAAAACGAATCCCCCACCATCGTTAACATTACTCCAATTAAGGTTCCTAAAGAGAATGTTGGTATCATGAAACCTTTATTCAAGTCTTTTTTTTCTTTCTAGTCAAACACAAACCTAATAATCTTCCTAGTATAATCTTCCTAGTGAATTTTCTCACCTTAAACTTTGCGAACTTTTTCCATCAATCAAACTACGTACTCTAAACCTCAGGGCCCAGTGTTGGTGGCCAGAAAGGCAAGGTAATGTCACAGGGAAAGATCCAAACACATGAATCCGCACTGCACATGCACCTTAACCTTGGTCTGTTGTCTGTTGAAAGCTTGAAAATAACAACACCGCTGGCCCCCCCAGTGCTTTTTTGTTCATAAAGGCACTGAAATGGCATATATAGCTAGCCTGCAATGCATACTTCCAAATAGTAATTGGAACAGCATATGGTGGGATCCAAGGTTACCAGGTCCATTTGTCTTGTTCTCTGTCAAGGACCCGATGAGCCATTGGACGACTGACGCAAAGACAACTAGACACAAGTCATGCTATTCCCCTGATGAAACCAGCTTGTTCGTTTGGGAGACTCAAAACTTCTGTGCACGGTTCTCAATAAATTTTCTCTATCTATCGATCTCTTTCCACTTATTACTCTTAAAAACCTTCCTCAAAACTCAAACCGGCAAGTGAATGGAGTGCAGTTGGCCTCTCTTATATACTCTCATACACATAGGTATGGTTTGATTTCCGTAAGCCCCATCCCCTCTCCAATTTTCCTAGGATAGTTTAGATTAGGATTAACGAATGACAAAAAAAAAAAAAAAAACCCAAACCAAACAAGGTCTACAATACCCAGATGCTAATGTTTTTCAGAGTATAGCAAAATTGAAAATTGTCTACACTAGCTCGTCTACACTGTTTGTTACTGTCAGAGGTTGGAGGTTAGTGCTATAAGTACAAGTCTTTGAAGCAACTCCCATAATAATAGTCAAATACTTTGGGCTACCCTCTCTGCAAGTGAAAATTTGTGCGAAATAACTGTGGAGGGGGGATTTGGTTTTCGGTGTGCACCACGTTGCCTAAGGTTAGAGTTGGTGGGATCGTTTTCGGCTTATCACACAAAAAAAGAAAAAAAAATGAAATTTGGCCTATGGTAATGCGAGAACATATTCAAGCATGGAGTCGGGATTTCATTTTTGGGAATGGCCGAACATTGTAAAGAAAAGACCTTAAACTCATAATAAACTTTTTTTTTTTTGTTGATAATCTGCATTAATCAAAATGGGGTTGGTCCATTGAAATCCTAATAAGTACTTTAATCTAAGAGAGAGAGAGAGAGAGAGAGTAAATCAAACGGAAGCATGAAATAACTCTTTCACTTTTCAAAAATTTAGGTGACAGTGATGAGAGAATCACATATAGACAAACAGACTTTCGCTTTATGTGAGCTAGGGACAAAGTTTTTGAACATTAGCTGGCCGGGTGACTCTGGTGTTCAAATCCCTCCGCAGGGCATAAAGGTAGAGAATTTGCAAAGACTTCCTCCCACATCAAAGTCTACACATGAGGAGATCACGGCTATATAAGATGGGCCGGTTAACCCGGTCATCGATGTTACTGATTCCCGAATGCAATCGGTTTCCTAGTGACGATTATGAGGGTTTGGAATTGAATAGTGAAAGTTGCAAGTAATAGCAGTGAAAAAACTCGAACCCAGATATGATTTCAACTCTAAACTTGATTTCATCGTCTAAACAACTTTAGCCAAGTTTCAAAACTCGAAAGCCCATTTCTAGACAAATTTATACAACAAACCTTCATTAATTAATTCAGACACATGCACTGATCAGCTTCATATCATCATTCACAGAATCAGTTCATGGACAGACTCCGCAGTTTGTTTCATTTCAACGGGGAATCAGATGGTCAATTTCCATTAGCAAAACTATGATCCTATTAGCTTCTAAGAAACCTTAACTGTTCCAAGTTTTGTTCTTTTCCATAGGGAAACAGGAAGGAAAAAAAAGCACAAAAAACAAAATCATATCAGAAAGAAGGCTTTGTCTTTTTTTAACTCTGAACTTGAAGTGCCAACTCCTTCCTGCCACCATCTCTCAATAAAATGCCTGGCATTAACATAAGACAAATGTTAAATCCCATTCCCCACGTTGTCTGTTCAGAAAAATTAGCAGTAGCTAGAAAGAGAAGAAATTCGAATAAGTAATTGAATTCAGTAAGAAAATGTAGCAATCATTCATGAGTTCGTAAGGTTTATCGAATTCAAAGTGCATGAAAACCACAAGAATGTAGTTTAATTCAGTTTGCTACTAAGGTTGCCCGAAAGCAGCGGGCTGGCCTTTCGATACAGTTACTACTCAAAATTTGCATAGGTATGCAACGGTTCATGTATCGCTTTGTACTCCACGCCCGGTACAACCAATACTTGACTGCTACAACTGGTTAAGTACCCCGCATGAAAAACTATCTTAAAAATGTCACGACTACTTCACCCAATTTACCGCTACGTATCATATAACTCATTTACAGTATACCCTTACTGTGACTTGGGCCGATACGCACCCATATGCTTTTTTGGCCGCTACCACTATTTAAAACCTCGAATCCTACCACAACTGTTACTTTTGGTGGGCCTGCAATTCAACCACGTCATTGTATGTTGTTACGTTTGTATGTACGCGTGTGTGTGGGAGAGAGGGAGAGAGAGAGAGAGAGAGAGAGAGAGGTTGGGGGCACCTTGAGGCTGACAAACAGGAGGATCTTCAAAGAGGGAGAGAGACAGCTCCTTGTGAGCATACCCAATATCGAACAAGATCAAACCCGAGTCCTGGTCATAGACGATTATGTCCTTAACCGGTAACCAAAGAAACAGCTCTTCCTGAGACAGTCCCACCAGCCCTGTAAGACCGCCGTAGCTGAGATTAGCCCGAACCACGCTGTCGAAAAACACCCTGGTCTCAAACTTGGCCGTGCAGGGCCGGTCCATGTACACTTTGAGCCTGCCATATGGGTCTAAATCGTATGACTTGACGTTGTCGGGGAAGAGTCCGGCTGGGAGGCCCTGGCTCTTGAGGAGGTCGTGGATGGAGTGGGGATGAGTGAGGGAGAGGAGAGAGAGGAGGAGGAGGAGGAGGAGAGAGAAAGTTGTGCGGGTGAATTGCGGTGAGAGGAGAACTGGAAGTGAGGCCATGGGAGAGATTGGATGCTTTGATAGTTTTTGTGAAAGTTGTGATGAGTGTTTTGTTGAGAGGGAGGCCGGAGGAGGAATAAATGGAGGTTTCTGAGGGGGGGTTTGTTGGTGTGAAGTGTGGGGGCCACTGAGGACAGAGGAGAGTGGGTTGGTCGAGTTTGTTTACCGGAATTGCCCTTTTGTGTTGTTTTGTGGGGGAATGGAGGTGTGGTGGGGAAAAGACTTGATTGGCCTTGGTTTGAAGTTATGAAATGAAAGGAATATTACCTCAGTGCAGATGAGTTTTGTTGTCCAATGGCAAGGAATTTGTTTTCTTTAATTAGGTCAAGGATCATTCCACCATATAGGCATGAAAATCATATTTTTTGGCGGAGAAGATTTTTTTTTTTGATCGACAAATTTTTTTATTAATCTATACAATATTATAAAGATTAAAAGGATAATGATGGAAAGAAAATTAAAATTACTTAATCTCCACACTACTTGAGACCCAAACGCTGTTCCAAGACCAACCAAAACCCTAAACACCCGAAAACTGAAACCCCACCACTCAAACCACCACACTGTCGGAAACCACAAACAAATGATCGGGATTCGAAATGCTGCTACCGTCGCGCAGACCGCCGTGAATCCGCCGTATGTCGCTGATCCCAAAAAACGCCCTGAGCCAACTGCAAACGCCACGCATCCCAATCATCACCATCGCTGAATTTAGCCACAAACACCTCGGAACCCTACCAAACACCTAAATGCCTGAAACCACCTGCCACTGCCGTGAACCATGTTGCTACTAATATCTTTGATGAATTGAACTTGGATTTCTCACAAAAAAGAGTAAGTCCCACTAAAAAAATTAGACTGATCAAACACCGATAGTTATATCAAGACAAATTGAACCGTTCAAACTTTCACCGTCCATTTTTTCGTCTACAAATGTGAATTGATGACATAGCAATCGGCATTAGATCAAA
This sequence comes from Rhododendron griersonianum, assembly GCA_018127125.1. Classification (NCBI taxonomy): domain Eukaryota; kingdom Viridiplantae; phylum Streptophyta; class Magnoliopsida; order Ericales; family Ericaceae; genus Rhododendron; species Rhododendron griersonianum. The sequence continues at coordinate 25,236,698 of CM030800.1, forward strand.
TTATTTTGTTACGTACATATATGATCATACTATGAGGAAGATTTGAGACGTGAATCGGTTCAATCAATTTTTTGGACCCAAGGTGGGCCGTCAAAACTAGACCATATTTGAGAATTCAAAACTTGACCATGTCCCATTTCTCTACACAATGGTCCAAAGCTAGTATTCCCTCCGTCCCTTTTTAAGTGTCCTGCTTCGTAACTCCAACTTATTAAAAAGACATCATTATTATACCTTTCACATCAACTTTTTCATTTACTTTCCCTACTTACCCATCATTATTACACTTTTACTCACTAACTTTTCAAAATGGAATCTACTTTTAGGGGCAAAATAGACAATACACCAACTTTTACCCACTAACTTTACAAAATGGGCATTTATTAAGGGACAGCCCAAAATGGAATACTGGACTCTAAATAAGGGACGGAGGGAGTAATATGGAACTGTAACGACCCGTATTTTTGACCCAATTTTTTTTAATAGCGTTAATATTATTAGGTTTTAATTATTATTTTCTTTTCCTTAATAGATAAATACAAAAAAATATAATTATCTTATCTTATTTATTTTCTTTTTAGTTGCATGCATGATTAAAACTCTTCCATCTCTCCCTCTCCCACTCCTACTCGGTCTCTACCTCTTCCTCGATCTTATTTTCGTCCATATCACTCTCCTATCAAAACCCAAGAAATCGGAATCCTATTCGAATACAAACTATTCATCCTCTTCCAAAATTCCCTATATATATCCCATTAGTCTAACCCTAGGGCTCACCACGAATTTTTTCCACACCCTACCAGTCCAGAAGAGAGAGAGAATTCGAAGAAAACCGGACTCCAATCCATGGAGTTCTAGAGAGAGAAAGAAAGAGAGAGAAAGGTGGGTTTGTGTTCTAGACCCAACCAAAATCCGAATTGATCATTTCAATAACTTCTCTCAACCCCTAGCATCATCAAGCATCATCCAATTCGAGCCAAAGGTCCCCCGTTCGTCCAAACCGAAGTCATCTTCTCCAAAAGTTCAAGTTTCGCTTTAAATCAATTCAATCCGATTCGAGGTACTATAATCCTATCCAAACACTCCTCTAAGTATATTTGATGTTTTTATACTTAACCTATAGCCCCCGTAATCCCATGCATCGAGACCGTAGCCGAAAAACCAAAAAAACCGAAGACTGCCTTCGACCTTGCGGCCGCGAGGTTCGGGCCGCAAGAACCAGCCGCGAGTTTGCGGCAGCGAGCTCCACCGCAAGGTTGACTCGGTCAGACCTTGCGGTTTGGACAGTTTTGTTCCGAATTCGTTTTCCGACCCTCCGAACATCGTTTTCGACCCCCGATCTATTTTTCCTAGACTTCCAACACCTCAAAGATCATAACTTATTAATGTCATATTTTTTTATTTTATTATCTATTTTTTAGTTATTTATTTGATCTCTTGTAAAAGTTTACAAACGAAAAATCTTTGCAACCTTATAAACCATTTTATTAATTCCCAAAATATTTTTTTTAGATTCTTTACATCATAAAGATGATATGTTGTTAATCTCGACATATTTTATTTATTAAATAATTTATTATCTATTTATTCTACTTTTGACAACTTTAAAAATCATTTTTATTTTAAAAACAATTCCGTAACCCTCCGGACCCACTTGATGATACTCGAACATGTTACGTAGAACACTAGGACTCCTTTAGAGCCATGCTACCTATTCTAGTGTTATTAATTACTTATTGTATTTATTATGATCGTTAATCAATTCATTTTCCTAAATAAAAATTTATATAAGCTTAGATTATATTCTTTTTTTTTAAAAAACTTATATTTAATAAAAGTTCCTTACCTTATTAATGACTTGTTGATCATACAGAACTAAGGGCAACGGCCCATTCATAAAAGGTTATGTGATTTAATGCATATTGTTTATTTCAATTATTATCCTGTTTGCCTAATTATTATTTCCAACTGCTGATTGATATGTTAGATTGGATCCTAGAGACATGGGGTGGTATGCGAAATAGAAATCACCTAGACGATGATAAGTAATGGATGAATTGGAAAAGTTTTTGTTTTAGATTGCCTGCAGGCGTGATTTTGACCGGCAGAGTAAGCCCAGTGTTGAGTGATGTGATTTGAAACTGGCAGTAAGCCCAGTGTTGAGTGATGTGATTTGAAAGCGGCAAAGTAAGCCCGGTGTTAGTGATGATTTGATCTTGGCAAAGTAAGCCATGATGATTGTGAAGTGGTACATAAGATAGGCGAACCCTAGTTATGATTCGGGCATGGTAAGCTTTCTTTTGTTGTAATGAGAGGGATACACACTGGTACATAACTTAGGTGCAATCAGCGACACAGCAAAAGAAAGTGAACCCATGGGACAGAGCATGGCTAGCGGTTGGGAGGAAAGATCTCGTGGATTGAGATCTTAGATTACACGATAGATTAATGGATAGTAATAAACGGGTTGATGTGAAAAATCTCTGATTTGCTATTTCGTATCATTAATTTCTTGTTGCCTGCTAGTTGTAAAGTAAGAGGGGTGGTTGGGTTGGATTATTCTACTGGGTGATTTATCACTCACGGATACATCTGTATCCTGGTAAATCGATTGCTTCAGCGATCAATTTGCCAGAAGACGCAGGATTCAATGGAGATGATTTAATGATGGTGCAGTTCGACATGGAAGAATATCAGAAGCGGAGATCGAGTATGCTTAGGATTCGTATCAAGCCTAGAGTCAGCTCTGAAGTTAATGTATTTTGAATCAGTAAATCTATCTTGAGATTGTAATAGTTAAACCTTTATTTTGGAAAATTATATTTATTTAGCAAAATTTTCTTAAGAAATTATTTTATTTTACTTCTGAAAAAGCGGGGCGTTACAAATGGTATCAGAGCCAGGTTCAAACACTCGGCCTTGGGTAGATTGGGTAGATCATATTCTGATAGCGTAAAATCCGAATAGCTAAACGTTTACGATATCTTTTACTTTTCTAAACTACGATATAACCTACCTAAGTATATCATATAAATATTTATATACCTACTGCGACTCAGACTCCGAGAAATTACGAAATCAGCGTTGACTTTGACCAGAAGAAAGCGATGGAGCAGCCGTTTCCTTTCATAATTTAGTTGGTCGATCAAATGAGACAAAGAATCTTAGTATGAAGAAGACAAAGAGACAAATCTCGACAATGGAGGATAAGGTACTATCGAAGGAGGCTACTCCGTGAATAGAGTACCTGTCGAAGAAGAATTTCCTTTCTCTAGGCAGATAATGACCGAAAATAGGATAGGATCAGTAAGAGAATATTATTACACTCACTCCCTTTTGAGAACCAGATATTTAGAATCCCTCAAGACTCTAAACCTAACCTCGTGGAGCAGTCGTTACAAGATTGGTACCAAAGGTCAACGACGCCACTTTCTACGATCATTTTGTCAACCTCTCCAGCAAGGACAATACGTGTAACCCTAATGCCAACGCTGCCCACGCCATCAACATGTTTACGCCAATCTCGAGGTCTACACAACACGAAGCCCAATGAGGTACCGAGTAACATGGAGGTTATGCAACTTTTACAAGCGATTGCCACATCGACACCATAACCTCACACGCCATAGGCTCCTCAACATAATAGATCGACGAATAGAAGCATGATGCTGTCAGAGATTCGCAATCGTCACCCAACTATATACCATGCAAACTACATCCGACGACGACACCATCGTAGTTCAAACAGATCGAGTAGAGTTCAAGGTCGTGAATAATTGGGAAAGCGGTGACCATTCTCTTTGAGGGAGGTTATATGTTTTTCTTTAAGGGGATAGGAGAACTATTGACGATCATTCACCTTAATCCTCTTTTTCATTCGATTGATTGTATTCTGACCTTCTGCTGTTTTTGCACCTCTCGTGACTCTTCTTAAAATCACCTTCATTATGACTCTCCATTGTTAGAGTTGCAACTTCAACTAAAGCTCAAATCGTTGAACTCCTTGTCTATTCCAAGTACCTAACTCTCGTGACATTTTCCTTTTGTGAGTTGGGTATCCCTACTGATCGTTTTGTTCCAGCCTTTCTTAATTTGACTTAATTTGATTTAAAGTCAACAGTTTACTCAATTATGAGTCTAAACTTTCCGATCCATTGAATCCTGCAGTTTGGAGCAATCCTGATTTAGACTAGCTCCTCATTTATTCTGACCAGTGCACTATTAGGTATCCACAACCTTTGATTCTTTTGATATCACAACAAGACTTGTGTCCAATCTTACAAAACTCAAATTCCGTAAACATCGTTCAATTTTCAATGTTGAAGTTGTTTAGTTCTTGAGGGCACAGATCGTTGTTATGCTTCGCTTTCTTTAAGCTAAATAATCATCCTGTCAGTTCTTGTTCTATTTTAAGAATGGACTCATAAGCCATTGCTTATTTTTCATTTGTACCCCATATTTTCTATGATGACTAGAGTTAGATGCTTATTTTGAAACGCATTTGGCCAACGTGTTGCAAAATAAATATCTAGTTCGATTTCATCGTTGGACTTTGTAATCTTTCAAAACCTATCGATAGATCAATATTTCTTATGAGAACCTTTATTCATTTATTCCAGTGCAAGGTTTGGTAGACCAAGTACTTGTTTGTTTCACTCGCATGTTAAATCTTTTTATCAGCACTGTTCCAATGATGAAATCCTTCAATTCCAAATCATCATTGAGTATGACTTCGGTTAACTTGATTCTCGTTGTCCTCGTGTTCCAACTCAACTCAAACTACTAGTACTTCGACTCGCAGATGGGGATCTATTCGTACTTTCTTTTTGGTGCTTTGACCTTTGAACATTTGACTCATGTTTGAACCTCTTAAAAATTCTTGTAATCCTCTCGTTTCTTTGATAGAAGAGTACCCACCTTCTAAGAGATAGAGACCAAACTTTCAAGAACTGACCAAGGAAGGAGATACGTTGACGACTCCCGATCGCTCGAAGCCAATAAAAGAACTACGCCGACAAGAAGATGAGACCGTAGACTTTCAACGTACTTTTTGTTCAAACCACGCCGTGGGATTACCCGATTTGTCAAGAAAGGAAAGTTATCGCCTCGCCACATTGGTACGTTTAAGATCTTGGAGCAAATTGGAGAAGTTGCATATCGCCTAACTTTACAACCGCAAATCGCCAAAATTCACGTTGTCTTTTATGATTCTACGTTGCGGAAAGATATAACCCATTCCATCCACGTACTCAATTAAGAGGAAGTCACACTAGACGAGGAAACGATCATCAAAGAGCAACCGACAAAATTTAGGATCATGGAGAAAAAGTTACCCGAGGGCGAACGATCAAAATAGTCACTGTCTTATGGAGATACCGAGAACGAGAAGAATCATCTTGGGAACGCGAGGACACAAGGAACAGCCAGTGAAGATCCAAGACTATAGTAAGAAGTGCATTCGAGGCAAAACCATTCAACTCGTCCGAATCCTTTGGCGACATCGAGGAATTGAGGAATCAACCTGGGAACGAGCGGATAATATACGCGCCAACTATCCGAATGTGTTTCCTCCTAAAGGTACGCTTTAATTTCGAGGACGAAATTTTGTTAAGGGGGATAGGTTGTAACGACCCGTATTTTTGACCCAATTTTTTTTAATAGCGTTAATATTATTAGGTTTTAATTATTATTTTCTTTTCCTTAATAGATAAATACAAAAAAATATAATTATCTTATCTTATTTATTTTCTTTTTAGTTGCATGCATGATTAAAACTCTTCCATCTCTCCCTCTCCCACTCCTACTCGGTCTCTACCTCTTCCTCGATCTTATTTTCGTCCATATCACTCTCCTATCAAAACCCAAGAAATCGGAATCCTATTCGAATACAAACTATTCATCCTCTTCCAAAATTCCCTATATATATCCCATTAGTCTAACCCTAGGGCTCACCACGAATTTTTTCCACACCCTACCAGTCCAGAAGAGAGAGAGAATTCGAAGAAAACCGGACTCCAATCCATGGAGTTCTAGAGAGAGAAAGAAAGAGAGAGAAAGGTGGGTTTGTGTTCTAGACCCAACCAAAATCCGAATTGATCATTTCAATAACTTCTCTCAACCCCTAGCATCATCAAGCATCATCCAATTCGAGCCAAAGGTCCCCCGTTCGTCCAAACCGAAGTCATCTTCTCCAAAAGTTCAAGTTTCGCTTTAAATCAATTCAATCCGATTCGAGGTACTATAATCCTATCCAAACACTCCTCTAAGTATATTTGATGTTTTTATACTTAACCTATAGCCCCCGTAATCCCATGCATCGAGACCGTAGCCGAAAAACCAAAAAAACCGAAGACTGCCTTCGACCTTGCGGCCGCGAGGTTCGGGCCGCAAGAACCAGCCGCGAGTTTGCGGCAGCGAGCTCCACCGCAAGGTTGACTCGGTCAGACCTTGCGGTTTGGACAGTTTTGTTCCGAATTCGTTTTTCGACCCTCCGAACATCGTTTTCGACCCCCGATCTATTTTTCCTAGACTTCCAACACCTCAAAGATCATAACTTATTAATGTCATATTTTTTTATTTTATTATCTATTTTTTAGTTATTTATTTGATCTCTTGTAAAAGTTTACAAACGAAAAATCTTTGCAACCTTATAAACCATTTTATTAATTCCCAAAATATTTTTTTAGATTCTTTACATCATAAAGATGATATGTTGTTAATCTCGACATATTTTATTTATTAAATAATTTATTATCTATTTATTCTACTTTTGACAACTTTAAAAATCATTTTTATTTTAAAAACAATTCCGTAACCCTCCGGACCCACTTGATGATACTCGAACATGTTACGTAGAACACTAGGACTCCTTTAGAGCCATGCTACCTATTCTAGTGTTATTAATTACTTATTGTATTTATTATGATCGTTAATCAATTCATTTTCCTAAATAAAAATTTATATAAGCTTAGATTATATTCTTTTTTTTTAAAAAACTTATATTTAATAAAAGTTCCTTACCTTATTAATGACTTGTTGATCATACAGAACTAAGGGCAACGGCCCATTCATAAAAGGTTATGTGATTTAATGCATATTGTTTATTTCAATTATTATCCTGTTTGCCTAATTATTATTTACAACTAATGATTGATATGTTAGATTGGATCCTAGAGACATGGGGTGGTATGCGAAATAGAAATCACCTAGACGATGATAAGTAATGGATGAATTGGAAAAGTTTTTGTTTTAGATTGCCTGCAGGCGTGATTTTGAAACTGGCAGAGTAAGCCCAGTGTTGAGTGATGTGATTTGAAACTGGCAGAGTAAGCCCAGTGTTGAGTGATGTGATTTGAAACTGGCAAAGTAAGCCCAGTGTTAGTGATGATTTGATACTGGCAAAGTAAGCCCAGTGATGATTGTGAAGTGGTACATAAGATAGGCGAACCCTAGTTATGATTCAGGCATGGTAAGCTTTCTTTTGTTGTAATGAGAGGGATACACACTGGGTACATAACTTAGGTGCAATCCGCGACAACAGCAAAAGAAAGTGAACCCATGGGACAGAGCATGGCTAGCGGTTGGGGAGGAAAGATCTCGTGGATTGAGATCTTAGATTTCACGATAGATTAATGGATAGTAATAAATCGATTAATGTGAAATATCTCTGTTTTACTTTCTCGCACTATTTGTATCATTATTATCTTGTTGCCTGCTAGTTGTAAAGTAAGAGGGGTGGTTGGGTTGGATTATTCTACTGGGTGATTTATCACTCACGGATACATCTGTATCCTGGTAAATCGATTGCTTCGGCGATCAATTTGCCAGAAGACGCAGGATTCAATGGAGATGATTTAATGATGGTGCAGTTCGACATGGAAGAATATCAGAAGCGGAGATCGAGTATGCTTAGGATTCGTATCAAGCCTAGAGTCAGCTCTGAAGTTAATGTATTTTGAATCAGTAAATCTATCTTGAGATTGTAATAGTTAAACCTTTATTTTGGAAAATTATATTTATTTAGCAAAATTTTCTTAAGAAATTATTTTATTTTACTTCTGAAAAAGCGGGGCGTTACAGGAACCGAATGTCTCATACTACATTTCCTGGTGAACACAGCGAAGGTCAATTTGGTCAGTTTGCTTTACCAAAGAATTAGTGCAAGGGAAAATAATGCTGAAGTGACAATCACAATCACAAAGGGTAATTGGGTAAATTTACCGAGCACAGGGCATAACTCAATTACTTAAGAAAAGTGTTTGATTGTGCAGGAAAACAAGAATCATGTTGTCTCGCACGGCGCATCATTTGACGGAGAGTACGAGGTTTAGTTTTACATTGAATCCTTCTTTTGTTTTTATTTATGGTTTTTTTGTTAATGTATGTTCCAAAGCATATATTAAGTACATAATAACTCCCTCTTTATGACATTATGACATTTGAAGAAATTAACTTTTAAGTGCTAGACAAAATATCACGGTTTTAACATTTTGTGTCTAGCATTTAAGAAACTCACCAACACGCATGACTTATCAAACATTAAACTCCTCGTTCCCTCTTGAGATTTTTCTTTGATTCATTCCCACTCTGCATTTTTCAAAATTCATATAGAAATTTAAAAAAAATCAAGAAAATCCTTGAACCAATTGGCAGGCTTGACCAACCTATTCTTGTAATGGAAGTTTGGACACATTAAAAATACTATTTTTTTATTGGTTCAACAACCACTTGTAAAATAGTTTACACAAATGCACACTCATAAATGAGCACATTTGTTCTTTTTATAGTCCTTCATCTCCTCAATGAACAACTAGGATTATTTTCTCTCAACGGCCCACATTCTCCTTCTAAAATCCTCCTAAAAAAGATCTTCCTTCTTCACATCTCCACAATATTCCAAAATTCTCCACAAGTTTTGAATGCGACATTTAATCTTGTAGAAAATTCCAGAATTCTCTAGAATTTTTTGAAACTCTCTAACTTCTGTTTAGAACCTTCCAAAAAATATAGAACATTCTCCTACATTGTAGATCGTTCCATGATAATTTAGATTGTTCTCCATTCTTCTAGAGAGTTCTGCATCGTTATAGTATAGAGTACTCTATAATTATCTTAAACGCCCCTTCCCAACTTTTATAGGGTTAGGATTCTCTAGTCTATTATGGATAATTCTGGATTTATAGAGAGTTAGATGTTGACCCTCTACAAAATGTACATATTGTCTAAAGAATTGATTGGTATGTTATTTAACATCAACTAATGTCTAATAAACAAAAAAAAAACTATTCGAAAAAACACAAATAAAATCCCAAACCACTTTTATTACCTTTATCACTTTTTAGGCCTCGCTAATGTTAGTATCGTACATGTATTGATTCTACTGTCCAAGTGTGCTTTGTCCTAAATTCGACCTGTCAATGACTTTTTAAAACTTTTTTGTTATTTTTAATTTTAGGATTCTTCCTTTCTTTCCCTTTAACCAGAGTGATCATTAAGTTTTAATTGATTGGTAGTTGGAGCACAAAACGGCACTATTTCAAATTGAACTATTCTTTCTTTTTTGGAATCTTTTTTCTTCTTTGTATTTCTAAGAGCATCTCCAATGCATATTTCATAACTCCAAATCTCCCTCAATTCCTCTCTTTTGGAGGAATTATGCAATTTAACCCATCCTCCATATTTGCCTCCATTTTGGAGAGTTGATTTCCATCCTCCATATTCGGAGTATGATGAAAGAAAATGAAAGATCCTTCCAAACCACTTTTTGAATATAAAACTAGAGAAATAATTGAAGTTGACATTGAAGTACACAATTATTGGATTCAAAGTGAGATAAAATTCAAAATGAAGATGCAAAATTTACCGGCCGGTCTTAAGAAGTTGTGTAAAATTCCCATTAAGGATTAGTCATGTTTTAATTTACGTCTAAGTCTGGTTACCTCAACAAAGTTACACTAATACCCTTACACAGCAAAAACAGAAGCGAACGACAAACTTCGATCATCTCATTCAAACTTCGCTCATCTCATTCCACTTTGCGCGCAAACTTAGCTCTCTCTGCTTGCTGGCATGGCGATTTCCTTGGGTGTGTTCGCGATTTCCTACTGATCGATTTTCTAGGGCTTTGTTTGTTATTGTTGCGATGTAATCTCTGATCTGTATTCCAGGAGAGTTAATTGAGCCCCTGCGTTGATATCTACTAGTCTGGCTAATCTCTGATCTCGATTTAGGTAAGCACTCTCTCTCTCTCTCTCTCTCTCTCTCTCTCGTTATTGCATGGCAATGATTTTTTTGGAAATCGATTTTAGAAAGCTAATCGATTTTTTTGAAATCGATTTTTTTTGAAATCGAATTTTACACAACTTCTGATTCGCTTTCATTGATCTGTATTCCAGGAGAGTTAATTGAGCCCCTGTATTGATGATCTACTAGTCTGGCTAATCTCTGATCTCGATTTAGGTAAACACTCTCTCTCTCTCTCTCTCTCTCTCTCTCTCGCTCTCTCTCTCTCGTTATTGCATGACATTGATTTTTTTTGAAATCGATTTTTGAAAGCTAATACAAAAAAATCTTATTCTGATTCGCTTTCATTGTTCTGTTTTGTTATCCACTTGTTGTTGCTGCAATGAAATCTGTGATCTGCATTCCAGGAGAGTTGTTGATGATCTACTAGTCTGGCTAATTTACGTCATTTAACTAGTGCCTCTGAAAGTAATAGTCGAGAAAATTAAATTTCTATACAAAAATGATTTATCCAAAACACTATCAATTCTATCATCTTTACATTAGAAAACTGTCAATTTTTCAATATTAAATTTGCAAACACTATGATGTTTTTTAATTTTACAAACACTGTCAAGCTAGGGTGGTTCTTGTAAGTGCTTGTGGCAGATAGTTGCATAGCCAAACTTAAACAGAGCTGTATTGGTGCTTGAGCAATGTAAGCCAAAACTCAAAAATTGGCCCAGCTTTTGTTTTCTAGCCTTCTAGGTTTCTCATTAGTCATTGAATTTTATCTGGCAAGTGTTTCAATCTTCTTATGAAAACTTACCCTTGTGTACAATCATTGCCTATGAACATTGTTGCACGAGGACACTTATTGGGTTGTAAACGTTTGTATATCTGTACTAAGTATGCAAGGTAACTATGGCGTTGTGTACTTTTTGGTTTCTACTTCTAAGGGTGTGCTCGTTTTCTGATGGTTGACACTAATAATCATTTTAACGCAGTCCATTGATATTTAGCATGAAACCATATTGGTGCACGGGCGAAAATAAGATTCAAAGTAGGATTTGTTTAAGTTGCGTCATTAGTGAACTACGATTTAGAAGATTAAGAGTTATGAGTTTTAACCTCTAATTTGGAACTAAATTCTGCAGAGTAAAGTTCCACAGATCGCTTCGTTGACTAAGAAAGTGTATAATGGTTGATATACTAGTGGTTTTATTAAGTAATATAGTCGCGATAATCAATCTTTTATTCTTTTATTTTGAAACACAGACACTGTCAATTTTATTATTTTCACATTTCCAAAAGCACTATCATTTTACTGATGTGATCTTGTTTTCACTGTTTTTGAAGAACAGTATGGACGAACTTGCTGTATTGTTGTGCAGGCGGGCCGATAAAAGTGTTGCTATCATTTTGTCACAGAATTTGGATTTTGAGTCATTGGTTAGCAAGTTGTCTCACAAATGGAAGGATTTGACTCAAGGTTGCTTTGAAATATGTTATACCCTAGATGGTCATCCAAACTGTGATGTTGACTGTGACGAAGATTTGATTGCTTTACGTACTTTAGCAAAGAAGTTTAGAATTGGTCGTATTGATGTTTTTGTTAAAGACTTGACTGGATCTAATACTAGTTTGAATGTTGGAGAGTGTGGTGATAGATCTAGTTCTAGTTTGAATGTAGGAGGGTCTGGTGAGTTGATATCTGAAATTGACAATGGTTCTGAGATGACAATGTCGTTATATGATCAAGAAAAGAAGCAGTTGAAGTCAGATGGTTGGCGCATTGCGATTAAGGGAGTTGATCAGGTGTTTGTTGGTGGTGCTGTTGCTTTCCGCGAGTCTTTAAGCAAGTATTCGTTATTTCATGGCTTTCAATACATTTATGCTAAGAATGATGCTGAGACTGTGAAAGCATGTTGTCGTACATTGCATTGCACATGGTTTGTGAAGGCCAAGGTAGAGAAGCCAAGTGGACTGTTTAGGATAAAAGAGTTGATGAATGAGCATTCTTGTGGGGCTGCGTCGTTGTCGACTAGTAGTTCTCGTAGTAGTTCCGGTTTGATAGGCAGAATATTTTCAGAAGCTATTCGGTTGAGTCCGTCAAAACGTCCAGTGGATGTTAGGAAGGAGTTGAAGAAAGACTATGGGATAGATGTGACTTATCGAAGAGCATGGATGGGTGTTGAGAAGGCTAGAAGTTTTGTATATGGGGATTATAAAAAATCATTTAAGGAATTAACATGGTTTGTGGATTCCTTTAAAGCTTCAAATCCTGATAGCACATGTGATTTAGAGAGTGATGAGGCCCGGCGTTTCAAGAGATTGTTTGTCGGGTTCGGAGCTTGCAAGCATGGGTTTAAATTCTGTCTACCTCTTCTGTTTCTTGATGGAACGTTTTTGAAGGGAACTCACAAAGGATGTTTGCTCGCTGCTTGTGCTAAAGATGGCAACCGAGGTAACACTTCTATCTATCTTTTGTAGATACAGTATATTTGTATTTTCTGCGCGTCTTATTGTGTTGGTTGCTATAAGAGAGAGCTTTATTTGTATATGCTGTATATTTGTATCTTCTATCTATCTTTTGCCCAATTGTGTTGTCCATATTTTCATTGTTTTAATGCTTTATCTGCTATTTATTTACTCCCCCTTTTGTATTGATTGTAGGTCTATATCCCATTTGTGTCGCTGTTGTCGATTCTGAAAATTCAGAAAATTGGCACTGGTTTATGTTGAAGTTGAGAGATTTTCTGGATTTTGATAAGGAAGTAGTGTTTATATCTGATCGACATGAAGGGTTGTTACGAGCCGTAGAATCTGTTTTCCCGTCTTCACCACATTCTTATTGTCTACTTCATCTTAAAGCCAATTTAAGGAAGCATATGGGGGGGTTAGACACAAAAAAGAAGAAACATATTGTGGCCTTATTCCATAGGTGTGCTTGTGCAGCGAATGTACAAGAGTGTGACAAGCTTTTGAGTAAACTCAAGCAAGATGGTGGAGTAAAAATTACTGAATTTCTGTCAAGATTGGAAAATGAACATTGGTGTCATCCTTATTTCCCAGGAAAAAGATATGGTGAGTTGACTTCCAATCTTGTTGAGTGCTTTAATAATTGGATAAGAAAGGAGCGTCGATTGCCAATAACTCAACTTGTTGATAAGATTAGATTGAAGTTAATGGACCAAATGTGTGATAGGAGGGAGTTGGCAGCAAAGTGGAAAACTGTTATTTGTCCAAAATGGGACAAGAAACTGGTTGAGTTGTTTGGTCTATCGAAGACATGGAATGTAGTTAGGGCAAATGGAGATTTATATGAAGTGCAGTCTGATCCGTCAGTTAGTGTTGACATTGCGCGTCGTAGTTGTTCTTGTGGAGATTGGCAGCTAAACATGTTCCCGTGCGTTCATGGTGTTTGTGCATTGAAGAAAAGTAAGAAGGACTTAAATGATTACATGGAATGTTGCTTCTTCTCTGAATCTTATCGTGAGGCGTATTCGAAATGCATCAATCCTGTACCTAGGATTTGGCAGAATGTTGATCTTGATGCTGCTGATGATATTCTTCTTCCTCCGCTGTGCAAGAGACCTCCCGGACGACCTCGGACAGAAAGGATACCATCAACAGGAGCAAAGACAAGAAAAGTTACTTGCAGCAGGTGCGGACAGGTTGGTACACATAATAGGGGAACTTGTAAAGAGCCTTTGGAGAGTTGAGACTAGAGGTATAAAGTGCAGTAGGTGTGAGAGGCACAATAGGACAACTTGCACATAGGATTTGAGAACTTCTGGGATTGCTGTTTAGAATAAGAGAGCAGGAATGTGTTTTTTCATTTGAGAACTTCAGCATATTTTTCCATTGTCATGTTTTTTCATTACTGTGGTTATGTTCCACCGATGAATTGAGATTGTCATGTTGGCATACTTCTGCAATAAAATTCCACTGTTCAATTTTTAGAAGTTGAAAAAGCATGGCAAGATGGTGCAATTTCCATGATTATGTTTAACCTCGCCCTTTTTCAAGTACAATCTCCCTCCTTCAATGAGATAGTCTGTGGTTTTTGTTTTTGATGTGAGTGAGAATCTTACCCGTTGATATACATATATCGGTGGCAGTTTGGTAACTGATCTAAGGGTTTTGCTTTTTTTTTTTTGGATTGATGAACTTGGGATATCTTACATCTAGTACTATGCTTCAAGTGTATATGTCCAGATTTACTGATCCGATGGTTTAGTGCTGCTTGAATCTTTAAATGAGATGTGCATTTGAGGTTCTGTTATTAATATTGGTTTAAGTTTACTTATGACACTATAGGCCGTGAATGCTTTCTTTGTGAATCCAACTGTTGCTTAATATGAAGCCTTGCCCTCTGGTATGTTGTAATTTTTGCTCTTGCCCATTATCAACTTGTTTGGAAATGATTTGGTTTCACCATTGTGGTTGAGTTTGGAGACTATTGATTTAAAGACTGAAACCTCTTTAATTGGGTCAGATGATTTATGATAATGGGAAAGGGAAATGAATAAGGGTGTCTTATATATGTCAAAGAGCCTTCGTTTTCAAGTGAAATTGGGTAGTATATGAGCTATTCTGGTGTGTAAATTATTTAACTACCTTTTGACCTGGTAAACTCTGAAGTTTGATCACTAAGCATGAGCATATGTTCTTAAACAGTAGACAGGTGACATGCCTCCTCCCAACTCCCAAGCATACACCAGTTTCTGTTCTGTCTTACATGGTTTTGATATGTGAACTTCAACCTTTGTGTTTTTGGTTAGTAGCTTAATGAGGCAATCATCTTATAGATGAACTTCCCAAGTCCTGTATGCAGGAAAATTTGTTCGGTGGATAGTTTTATTTCTGCTGTTGGAACTGTTTCAGGTAATACCCATACCATTCCCCCACCATTTCCACCCACTCTGCCCAAACCCTTCAAACATTAACCTTGTAATAGAAGATGCTGTAAAGTCTCAACCAAATCTTCACGAAATTGGCACACAGCCTCCTCATTCTCAATTGTCTCCCTTTTAGACAGCAACTCAGGAGTTATTATTCAATGTAGGCATGCTAAACATCCAACGTTACATTGGATCCTAGTAGAAGTGAAGCTACATTATTCCAAGTAGATTTGAAAGGCAATTAGATGCATTCTCTTTTTTATCTGATTATCTCCATAAGGTTGTGCATTGACTTCACAGAACACTGACTATTAGAAGCTGATATTCAATTTTGAGTGTCAACCCTTCATCGATTTCTGGAGCAATAAGCAACAACTTCTACAAGCTATTCAACTTATTAACTGAAACAGTTCTATTTTGTCCACAAGTATCCTGCACTTATCACGTAAAACACAAGAAATCCAAAACATGTTGGAAAATATTATTGGGATGTAATATTTTTATTTTGTTTGAATGTAAATTGATTTGATTTGGAGTCGTTGCTTGCGACCAAATTGTGTGCCAAAATAAGAATACCCCAAGCGTGAATGCTTTCCTAGTTTTTATTGGGAAATTTGTTCTTATCAGACGTGGTTTCGTTTAAGGTTGAAAAGTTCATTTCTTTGACAGGTCATACAGCACAGTACTTCGTTTGGTTCTTCTGTCTGTTGCCTCTGATATTGCCATGGAGTAATATGAAGGTTAAATGGAATGGTTTGTCATCCATTTTCATATGGATGGGAGCTCAAATCCATTGGCTAATTTGATGACAGTGTTTCAAACACTGTCAATTTTCTAAAACTCACAATGTTTGCATAACAACAAAATGACTGCGTTTGAAATGTAAAATGACAGTGTTTAAAACACTGTCAATTTTCTAAAACTCACAATGTTCGTTGTCTTTTCTCATTTACAATTCACAGTGTTGGCATAGCAAAAAAATGACAGTGTTTGAAATGTAAAAATGACAGTGTTTTAAACACTGTCAATTTTCTAAAACTCACAATGTTCGCATAACAACAAAATGACTGCGTTTGAAATGTAAAATGACAGTGTTTAAAACACTGTCAATATCTAAAACTCACAATGTTCGTTGTCTTTTCTCATTTACAATTCACAGTGTTTGCATAGCCAAAAAATGACAGTGTTTGAAATGTAAAAATGACAGTGTTTTAAACACTGTCAATTTTCTAAAACTCACAATGTTCGCATAACAACAAAATGACTGCGTTTGAAATGTAAAATGACAGTGTTTCTAAAACTCACAATGTTCGTTGTCTTTTCTCATCAACAATTCACAGTGTTTGCATAGCAAAAAAATGACAATGTTTGAAATGTAAAAATGACAGTGTCAATTTTTTAAAACTCACAATGTTCGCTTAACAACAAAATGACTGCGTTTGAAATGTAAAATGACAGTGTTTTAAACACTGTGAATTTTCTAAAACTCACAATGTTCGTTGCCTTTTCTCATTTACAATTCACATTGTTGGCATAGCAACAAAATGACAGTGTTTGAAATGTAAAAATGACAGTGTTTTAAACACTGTCAATTTCCTAAAACTCACAATGTTTGCTTAACAACAAAATGACTGCGTTTGAAATGTAAAATGACAGTGTTTTAAAGACTGTCAATTTTCTAAAACTCACAATGTTCGTTGCCTTTTCTCATTTACAATTCACAGTGTTGGCATAGCAAAAAAATGACAGTGTTTGAAATGTAAAAATGACAGTGTTTTAAACACTGTCAATTTTCTAAAACTCACAATGTTCGTTGTCTTTTCTCATTTACAATTCACAGTGTTGACATAGCAAAAAAATGACAGTGTTTTAAACACTGTCAATTTTCTAAAACTCACAATGTTCGCATAACAATAAAATGACTGTGTTTGAAATGTAAAATGACAGTGTTTTAAACACTATCAATTTTCTAAAACTCACAATGATCGTTGTCTTTTCTCATTTACAATTCACAGTGTTGGCATAGCAAAAAAATGACAGTGTTTGAAATGTAAAAATGACAGTGTTTAATTTTCTAAAACTCACAATGTTCGCATAACAACAAAATGACTGCGTTTGAAATGTAAAATTAACATTGTTTGAAGTTGATTTTATTAATCTCCCAAGATGAGCTACCCACAAAATAAAAGACAACCTGGGCACATGCTTGTTAAACCAGACCAAAGGAGACCACACCACTTCAGAGTGACTGGTTCTAATTGCCAACCAAGCTGACTTAGTACTATATTGACCATTAAACAAGACAAATGGGTTGAACAGGTTCCAGATGAATAATGCCTAGAAGAATCACCAATTAGGAGTATAACAGTTGCAAAAGGTGATCGCATAATATGTGAATCTCAGGCATAAAAGCAAGTGATGGTAAACAACACTCTATTTGGAAGCACAGAGTGATCTCAAAATCTACTGCTGCAACATATGCCGGCACTTTCTGTTGCTCTTTCATGCCACTAAAAAACCTACTCCGCCAAATATCCATCTTACTCTTCTTTTTGGCGGGTTTGTGATGAATCCTCAGCTTCATTTGGTTTCTGGCTTAGACTGGCCTTGGCACTAGCGAGAAATGCAGGATCGGGCTCATGTTTATCTGAAGGTTCCTTCATACATATGTAGCATGCTATGACAATATTGACTAATATGACAGCAAGAAATCTGCTCAGTAGCGTCATGGAATAGGAGGACAAATGGGTTGAACCTGTTCCAGAAAAATAATCACTTAAATGCAGCAGCAATGCCAACAGGTTCAAACCAAAAAATCAGTTCCACAGCTTTAGTAACAGAGTCATACATGGACTGCAATCAAGTTCCATACAGATTCAATGAAGCAAGAGCAATAGGCCTTTTCTAGAAAAAGTACCAGAAGTAAATGAAATTACATACAAACCGCCTTGGTAATGCTTAGGGTTCTCGTTTCGACAGAACATGCAGACAAAAATTCGACTGATTGCTTACATGAAAAATCCAACAAAGTTATGTAGTATAGGAGTCTCTGGTAGGAATATGGCTCGTGCGGGACTCACCCCGAATAAATACACAAATTATCGGAGTCGCTCAATTTGTTCATAATATTGATCAAAAAAACTAATCAAGCATTTAACTTTTAAATGGACCTTTTAAAAATCAATTTGTTCATAATATTGAGGAAAAACTTGGCTGCTCAGCCTGCTCAAGGTCAATGAAAAATGGAACTTTTAAAGACAAGTATGATACGACTAAAGAACAACACAGGAGACACTAAAATGAAACCTTTCAAGCTATTCCGCAATTTTATTGGGAAGGCGCCAGTGAGATATAACTTTGATATCAACAGAAGAAAGGTTGAAGGAATAAGAAAAACCAGGAGAGAGTGACCAACTCGATCCCTAGGTTCACTTGCTTCAATGGAGAAAGGTTGAAGGAATAAATACCCATAAAAAAATGGTGCGGCAGAGGGGGAGTGCCTCTTGCGCGCGGTTAGCCATCAAGTACAAGTCAGTCCATAGTAGAAAATAAGAGAGGAGCCGGACTGGAAAACTTTCATGGAGCAAACATCTGTAGTTAAGAAGCAATACAGATATGCAAAGACACGGCAAAACACGGTTTGAGATGAACAGAATTCACAACGAGACAGGTATAGTAATGAGGCGACTCATGAGACAACTAGAAGCAGCAGCAGCGAAGATAGCATGTTAGAACAAATAACTTAGTTGACCATAAATGAGTAATGATGGCTACAGAAGGTGGGAGTTATGAGGTTAACAAGATAAGCTTCAAGATTATGGCAGATGTAAAAGGAGAAAAATTCAGCAGCAAGAAGCGTATGCATCAGATTGATTACCCCAAGTTCGACAATTACATTCCGGAAGTTAAAACATAAAAGAAATAAGTTGTATAGTTGAAGTGTTGAACATCTAAGCATTTCTTCAGTTCGATCAGGAAGAACATCCATGGCACAACCCACTTCGTAGAGCAGTCTCTTCAAATTTCAAACGTAAAATTAGAAGGAAAATGAGCATATTTCTAGAAACACATCAAGGATCAGATAAAAGATACGTATTAAACCAGCTAAAGCAAGCTTACCGGGTAATATATTATGGTTAAAACCATATAAAATCCTTCCAAGACCGAGTATAAGAGACAATTGACATTGCTATTTGATTTTAGGGCCTTGTCTCACCCTAAGTTGATATTGCTTGGACTGTAGTTTCAGAGCCTTTGAAGATTCTGCAATTTGCTTGAGCTTTTGTACTGGTTGTGGAACCTTTGAAGTGCTCGACTTGCTTTGGTCACCCAAAAAAGCATGTATCATCTCGGCTCTTGTTTTCCTACACTCCTCAATACTTATTACTTTGCTCCGTTCTTGGTTCATCAGATATTGCTTCATCAAGAAGATAACGACGACCCCACACTCAACACTGCAACAATATAATTGTGTCATGATATCTTATTGGTGGTCATTCATTGATAGAAAAAAGAGAATAGGTTTGAGATTTTATAGTACTTACAATCCATCCGGTTGTTGCGGGGAACACCGCTCAATGTGGACTGTGTTTTCAATACCTTTTCCAGCACTTGATTTGGAATCACTATTGATATAGTCTGCAATAAGTTTTCTCTGTGTAGTTTGTGTAAACATGTTTAGCATTCAAAACATAAATGTGTAACAGGAAAAAGATAATAGATGTTTGCTCACCAAATTATTTGTTGTCTCACAGTAAAAATCTCTTCGATTCCCTTTAAACAAAGAATTGTAGAATATCCACTTTCCCTCATCTTTATGAAGCACCAGCAATGTCCAATGGAATTGATGAATTATGGGGAAAAGCAGGAAAGTTGCATATTCGGCCTTTGGCATAATCGTATCAAGAATCCTCTTCACTTTGGCTGGTTGTTTGTCATTGAGGACTGACTATTTACAAAGCAATAAAACGGATCTTGTGGTGAAAGGAAAGTACATTAACTCACCAAAAACAGAAAATAATCATAAGCATGATGTATTTCAAGGTTACATAATATTCTTAACTAGGTAATGCACTTTGTACCAATGGTGTATAAGGCCAACGTATATCACGAGTTCACTACTAGTGTCTTACCACAAAAAAGCTGGGAAACACAAAAGACTTGGCTTGTTGCGTTTCCAATATGAACGTCGGTTGCTGGTCTACGTGTTGTTGCATAAGGATATTCATGTAAGCATCAACACACTGTATAAAAGAACAGAATTCGTATAGTTAGCAAAGTATCTGCGATTAGCAATATCTGTACAGTTAACCAGTGAAATTTAAACATTACCCGGGTTGATAATGCTGATTCAAACAACAGCGTCTGTATATCATGAGCAGTGACATGCATTAGTTCATCTTTCGAAGACCATACTTCAGTACTGCAAAAGAAAAATAACTTGTCAAAAGTCTCCAAACTCTGCATTATTTCGATATTACATATAAATAAGACTAATTTTTTTTACCTCATGTCTGCTGTATTCCAAAGTGTTTCAATCGCCATCCAACTTTCACGACTTAAAAGCATTGCTACCTCAGCATTTGCCTTCAACTTTCTCAGTTTCGTTTTTTGTCTTTCGTCCTCTTGAGACTTTAAGTCATCTACATCCATGAAAAGTTCTTTTCCAGTCTTCGTCTTCTTCTTTACTTCTTCATAGACAAAGTCTTCATCTGTGTTCTTCTTTCTTTCTCTTGCCTTGAGTGCTATTATGTTCGAATTTGGAGAGATCAGAGATTTTTCTGCCTCGCGTTTCTGCCTGTCTTCATGCACTCTAATATCTAAGAGTTCCAATTCAAGCTCCTCCTTCTCACGTTCAAGTCTTCGGATCTTCTCAATAGTTGCTTTTTGCGTTACTTGATGCACTGCGCCCTCGGTCTCATCAGCATAGCGTTGTGTTACCTCATGAATTTTGAACTCGTCAATTTGCATTTGTAATGCGTTGTTGACGTCTTGTTGTTTAGCCTTTTGCTTCTCGAGGACACTTGCTTTGTTCAAAAGTGTCTGTATGTATCTGTCCTTTGCCAAACACAGCTTCTTATTTTGTTTGTCAAGATTCTTGATTTGATTCTTCATTTCCTCTTCTGTTTCTTCAATTTTTCTTGCCAATGCTCTTTCCAATGTTGTAATCTGATGATCTTTAGATTGTATCACAATTTCATTGTCTTCTTGCATTTTCAATTTCTGAAGCTCCAATTCCTTCTTTTCCTTCTCCAGACTTTCAACCTTGTCAATCAGAATCAGATCCTTCTCCGACGATTGGTTTTGGTTCTTGAGTTCATGCATCGTTGTGAGTGGGCCTTTGCTCATAACATCTTTCAACATTATAATCTGTTTGTCTTGACTTTCCACCAGTTTCTTCAATTTTGCAATCTTGTCATTGAGAGGCTCGCAAATCGATTCTTTCTCAATCTCCATCTGATTCTTGTCATTCTCCAAACGTTCAATCTTCGCGGACATGTCATTCGTAATTGAGTCTTTTTCCTTCCTCAATTCATCAATCACAGCAAGTGCATCCTTGTTTGATTGTTTCTCAATCTCCATCTGCTTCTCCAAATATTCAATCTGTGCATACTTCTTTGAATCATCTAATATGTTATCCACAAGTTTCTTCAAGCATTCATCTTCTTCTTGTGTCAGTGATTTCCCACTCAATGTATTAGGTTCAAGAGTTGAATCTGAAGTATATTTGGGAGAGGTCACTTCATCGCGTCTGAAACTAACAGCCTGTGATTCATCTATTTCGCCCGAGCACAATGGAGAATGAAACATAGCAGTGGGAGTATCGAAATCATCTAACCCACAACTATCAGGCACGTTCTCAACTTCAGCAACTTCAACTTTGTCCCCCTCATCTTTCTCTCCAGCATCTTGCTGAACCTCATGTTGCTCAAATTCAGATTCAACTTTTTCTTCAATGGTTTGTTCAAGTGTTCCATCTTGTATCTACAAAGAGACATTGTCTATTAAAATCAAATAACCAAAACTGCTACTGCCAAGTGATAGCAGCAGTGACTATCAAACAGTATTAAAAAACACTAAACAGTAGGTAACAACAGCTATTACAGGGCAGCCCAATAACTAAACAGAACAGCAACCATAGCAGAAAAGTCACTATGCAGAGGATGTCTCCCTCTGTGAAGGGAGATCCCAACGACAGCCACTGAAGGTTAGGCATACACTACTAATTGAAACACTAAACGTTCTAAACAAATGACCTGAGGTGATGACTAGAGCAAAGCATCAAAAACTGCTACTGCCAAGGTATTAAATGGTAGTAGCTTGTAGCTGTCAGGACAGCTCATTTGATAGTGGATTAAGCATCAGCAGTAGCAGCTAATTTCTGCCATTACAGCAGTCAATAGCAGCAGCAGCAGTAACAAACAATGCATTCAACAGAGCAGAAAAGTCACTATGGGCCAGCAGGCAACCTCAGCACAAGTCAGCTATTACAGGGCAGCCCAATAACTAAACAGAACAGCAACCATAGCAGAAAAGTCACTATGCAGAGGATGTCTCCCTCTGCGAAGGGAAATCCAACGACAACCACTGAAGGTTAGGCATACACTACTAATTGAAACACTAAACGTTCTAAACAAATGACCTGAGGTGATGACTAGAGCAAAGCATCATAAACAGGCCACAGAGCAAAACAAATTACCAAAACTGCTACTGCCAAGTGACTACCAAACAGCATCAAAAAACACTAAACAGTAGGTAACAACAGCTGGGCTAGTAGAACTACAGCAGCAGGTGGATTATACGTAACTGATAAGATGTACAGCAGTAGCAGGTGGAAAGCAGTAGCAGCTAAGTAGTAACATAAAAACAAGGTATTAAATGGTAGTAGCTTGTAGCTGTCAGGACAGCTCATTTGCAAGTGGATTAAGCATCAGCAGTAGCAGCTAATTTCTGCCATTACAGCAGTCAATAGCAGCAGCAGCAGTAACAAAATCCTTCCAACATAGTAAACAAAATTTTGATCTTCAATGAACACCTTCAGTTTTTTGAAAGAGAAATACAAACTGCACAACAGAATGGTTTGTTCATGTTACCTTCTCATCTAAGAGTTGCTGCAACTGTTTCACGTCAACAAATTCATCATTCTTCACCTCATGTTGGTTGACTTCATCTTTGTCCCCAAGATCTTGCTGAACCCCATGTTGCTCAAATTCAGATTCAACTTTTTCTTCAATGGTTTGTTCAAGTGTTCCATCTTTTACCTACGAAGAGGCAATGCCATTAAATCACATTAAACCACAAGTTTCTTCATAGACAGGTCTCCTTATGAACATTGAAATCGAATATGAACACTTAACAACCATGTTACCTTCTCATCTGGGAGTTGCTGCAACTGTTTCACGTCTTTGAGCGCTTTCCGCAGCTTTGCAATGTTCCACTTGAGCAACCTTGGAATAGAATCTGGGCTCTCTTGATTCGGGATGTTGCTATGCTCACAAAGCCAATACTGCACAACAGAATTACAACTTAAAAGGACACATATAATTATTTTGTAGACTAACAAATGGAAAGAGTTATATTGTCGATTACCAGTAATAGAATTGAAGAACCTTTGACTTCTTTGGGATCTTTATGTTCCACGTGAGTAGATCTCAGCAAGTACTTACAAATCGCTCCCGCCCAATCGAATTGTTTAATCTTATTCAAGTCTTCCATGTGGCGAACATACACCCAATTGATTGTGGTTCCGCTTGTAGAGAAGAACAACGTCCCACAAAGGAACAAGCACAACAATCTTGCGATATCATCCATATCTTCTTCCAACTTGCTGTTTTGCTTTTCTGTTAAAAGCTTCTTGATTGTTGAGGTATCCAACCTGGTCCCCTTTATTTTCCACTTAACCGCTAACTCTGCACATCTTCTTTCTTACAATAACCTTGGTTTATCTCCTCATTTCCACATGTAATCCCAAAAATCAACTTCACATCTTCCCTTTCAAGCTTGACATGTTTGTTTCCCAATCTAAATGTTCTTGTATTTGCGTCGTACGACTCAACAATTTTAACAACCACCTCATCGAACTTTCTACAATGATCACTCTTCACCTTCTCCACAATAAATGCATTGATCAAATGCCAAAAAGGTGTTTTTTTCAGCGAATCCTTGAGGGCAGGAGTGACAGGAAACCCTTTCATTAATCTAATCATCGCTTGCATGTTACATCTATTAAAAGCGATGTGTTGTGACGCTTCAGTCGCTTGTGTCTCTTGAGTCTCAACCACAATTCTTGGTCTCTTTCTAAGAGGTTGTTAATGAGGCGCAGCTTGGTCTATGTTGATTCCTTGGTTTTTTGGCGATCTAACCCGAAAGTCATATTGAGATTGAGCATGTCTTTTAGAAAATTCAGCCTTTGGGACAGATGATGAAGTAACTTCAATTGGTTTTCTTCCCGCCAATTTTTTCGTCTTTAACTTCTTTGGCGGATTTGGGATTGTGTCAGTTTCTATAATTCCTTTTGATACTTCCTCATCACATGTCTGTTCTTTTGTATCTTCTTCATCACTTATGGAATCTAACTGCTTCGCCTTCCCTTTTCCTCTAACTACTGCATACAAAAACAATAAGAAAATGCTTGTAACATACGTTTTCAAATGTAAAATTTTCAGTGTATAAGAATGTAAAGTTGCTGTAACATTGTCAATTCAAATGAGAAAATCAGAAACTGTCAATTTACACGTACAGTATTGTTTTCAAAATAAAAATGTAAATTTTGACATTACTCTAACATTGTCAATTTACAGTGTTGTTTTCAAAAAAGAAATATAAACTTTGACATTACTCTAACACTGTCAATTTCGTGCAGTCCAGAACATATTTTCCTAAATATCCTTGGCAGACAACAAGTGGGAGGAACTACAAATCCTAATGTATGATTTTAAACATGAAATGTGGTCCAAAGGGTTACAAGGCACAAAATACTGCCACACAACTTTAAAACAATTGAAAGAGAATATTTCAGTCCCTTAAGAATGCATTGGCAGTTGCCAAGAAATGCTCGGCAGAATCCCCTTGTTTTAACAAAACCATGGGGGATTAGGTATTGATAAATCCTATTCTATCCACTCAATGCTAAAAGTCCAAATTACACAGGCTAGCTTATTTGGTTGATTCATCAATATATATACTCTCCTAATTTGTAGTACTACTTATTAGACAAAGCCAACTCAATTAATTTAAACCCAGGTCCACCTTATTTCTTAGATCTCTGGGAGCATCACCATCTACCCTACCCACCATCCTCCATAACCACCCCTTTCGTTCTCCCTTCATCTTCCTCCCTTTCACTGTGTCCATTTTTCTCCTTAACTCACCACCTAGTCATTTTTCACAAAAAATAAATGAGCATAAAATCCCAATAATATATCTAGTCATTAACAAAAGAAAAGAATCTCATCCTGCGAGAATCTTTCCTCCATTGTTTGATTATGATTGTCACATGATTCCACTCCCTGGCTTGATTGTTTGTCCTAACTCCAGGACCTAGATAAAAAAGCCTAAGCTAGTCGAATGCATCAGCAACCTTCAAAAGGGACTGAACATACTCCCGAGGAACAGGCAGTGGCGGCTAGCTCCACCCTTTGTACACGTATCTTCTCAAAATTTCTGGAGCCACCACCGCGCCACGGGAGGAACGCCCAATTTCCAGAGATGCACATATAGTACATGCACAACTTGAATAAGAAAATATAGTTCATCATTTCATTTTTAAGTGGTTTGGCAACAAAAAGTCTAGGAAAAACCTAATAAATCAGGAAGAAATCAATTTCATTCTAAGAACCTAGTAAATCTCTAGCAAAATCAGTGCTAAACCATAGCTTGTACAGTAATAAACACAAAGTCCTGGACAATTGCCTCAATTTAAACATGCAATGGAAGGCAAACTAATTTTCAAACGTCGAATGACAATGAAATCGCATATAAACAAACTAATTTTCAAACTAGTTTGTTTTTGCCAAGAACAATGGAAGGCAAGCTATACAAAATTGAAAACACATACGTTTTCGCCCCATTACAAGACGATGAAGACGTATTTGGAGTCGGAGGACGAGTCGAAGGGAGGAGTCTGAGGAGAAGTCGGAGGAAGCGAAGACGGTGACGGAGGGAGGAGTAGGACGGAGGGAGGAGTCGGACGGTGACACGCGAAAGAGCCGCTGGCCTCGACGACGTCGGAATCGCAGAACACGCAGTCACGCACCAGAGGCGGTTAAGGGAGACGAAGAGGGGAGAGCTTATTTCATTTTTTTGATCAGCGGGGTTTTGAAAGGGGTATTTCAGGTAGGGAAATTAAGGGCCATCCTTATTGGTTCTTTTAGGAATTGGGCTGGAGTGCAAGGGAAGTCCACCAAAAATTTGAGACCGGCCCGTAATTTTTAGAAATAAAGATATAGATCTAGATTTATGATTGGACTGAACATGAATTGTGAACCCATGTAAAATCACCTTTTGATATAAAGTTTTATTTTGATGCTCCCAAATAGTATCCAGGACATTGGGTTGGAGATGCTCTAACTAATTAAAGGAAATCAAATTGTCCATTGTTCGAGTGGGAGAATTGGGCCTCTCCATCTGGATTATGTTCCGAGCTTGAAAATGTGATCAAAATCGTTCATTTTAAAAACCTTCAAGCGTATGAGATTTTTGAAAAGAAATCAAGTTAATCAAAGGATTCGGAGCTTCAGTTACCTCCTTAAAGTTACGTACTCCCTTTGTCCCTATTTAAATATCCACTACGGTTTTGCGTACATTTTTAACGACTTATGTCTCTTGACGTATATATATTAGGTTTCATGTTTTGAAATCATTGTTTTATAGAAAAAAATTGAGATCTATCAAATAAAATCCATATTACATATTTTTAGCAATATATACGTCGAGAGATATAAGCCGTTGAAAATGCACACAAAATTTAATACTATCGAGTAACTATATACTAATTGTGAGGGGCAATTTGGGCATACATGTAATAAGTTATAACTAAACCACAGAGGTTGAACTTTTACTCAAACGCGAAAAAATCTACAGCAAACATATTTACAACTTGTTTTAAACTTTTTAAGTAAATAATCGAAATAATCATAATCGAAAAATCTAACTTGCAAGTAATGACAGACAAGAAAAAGTATCTTAGAAATTCTGCAGCCAAGATCCACATCTCTGTATTAATATTCCAGATAACTAGAAGGATGCCCACCGTAATTACCAGTCTCATCCCCACCATTTCCAAATGGACTTCCAAAGAGACAATCTCCAGCACTCATCCACTGGTTCTCTTCCCTTCTTTCTTCACTCCCACTTTCTTGATCACCATGACCATTCCTCCCATTGTTCTTATACAAACAGGGCCAGTAGCCGAATAAACTCTCACAGAGGTCCAAGGCATCTATCCCATAATCATATGTAGTCTGAACCACTTTCCTATCATACCCATTTCTAGACCCATAATCTTCACTTCCACACCCATAACCATAACCAGACCAAGGATAGTAGTTATCACTAGTATAACTCTCAACTGGTTCACCGCGGCTCGGTTCTATGGGTTTCTCAGGTGGCTTCTGTTCTTCAATAGCCTCCGTTGGTTTGGTTCCGTCATCTTTCCCGTAAGGTGAAGGAATGGAATCAAAAAAGAAGTTATCAAAGGATGGGACATTGGACTCCTGATCAGAACGAGGATAACAGGTATCATCAGAGGGGGCAAGGGGTCTCCCGTAGGTTAGAGTAGGATCATAACCACCGCCATAAGGTGTGGGATCGTACTCTTCGTATTCAGTGTCATCAACAACATCAGACTTGGTAGAATAAGAGATTACATATTGCGTTTCAGGAGAATAATAACCGGTACCATAAGGATTCGGATTGTACTCGATGAGTTTTGGCTCACTACAACTATAGGTCGAGTAATTGATTTCCGATCGAGTAAAAAAAGGATCATATGCCCCACCATAATGATTTGGATTGTACTCAATGAGTTTTGGTTCAGAGACACTGTGGGTAGAATAATTAATTTCTGATATAGACAGATAAGGATCATGAGCATTACTGTAAGCAGCTGAATTATACTCGACGAATCCAGGCTCACGAAACTCATAGCCGGAGTGCGTTATGGGTTCTCGAAATGGAACAATATCATAGCTATGATCTGCATAAGTGGTCTGATAGAACTCACCGGAATCGGACTCGTAAAAGTTGGAGCTGTAGAAGGCCATTGTAGATCAAAAGCATATCCCGGAAGAGTTCAACAGAAGGCTCATGGGATTTTCTGGATTTTCGAAGAAACAAGACTGGACATTAACAAATCAGAGAAAGGAACAGGCAATGTGAAGTCAATGTATCACAGGGTTTTACTATCTACCATGGGTATAATAAGCCTACCACTTGCTTCTTATCTAAAAATTGGGGAAAAAGAGGTCTGGCCTACTTTGAAATAAAGAACAAAAGCACCAAGCTCACGACAATGACAGCCCACCTTTTCCTGAAGCACTTAAAGTTTTGTAATTGTTAAAACATAGGGTATTTGGTTTTTTTTAGTTGTTTCCACAATATGTGGGTGTTGTAGCCATTACAGATTTATAGTTGCTTGAGAAGCAATACTTACAAGTGTGAAAGAGGTGGTTTCTTGTGGAGTTTAGCAAACTGAAAGAACACTTAAAAGAGAAGCAATACAAACCAGCTAGAAGGCTCATTCAAGTTGAGCATTGACCAAATCCAAAGTGTCATTGTTACAATTAAATCATTGCGAGACAATGAAGTGTTAGGTATTACCATGATCAACCCATGTACACGAAAAGAACAGACTATTTACTGGCTTCAAATTTCAGAACCATGAAGAGGTGCTGCAGGAAATCTGCTCAAAACTGCATGCTAAGTCTAGTTGAATCCATAAGCAGTCAATAATGTTCGATTTGAAGAAGCCAATTTGCAAAGTTTAATTGTTTGTCAAAAACTATACGGAGTACTTTGTTTTGCGTATCATAGTACTGCAGTTCAAGGCCTGCATTTCTCCCCCAACATAAACCTAAATCCTACTTGGTCATATTTCTTGAATCCAGATCCAGCTTGAACAGATTAAATAGAAGATCTGTGATACGGGTGAATGCAAAGGGCCAAAAGTCGGCTTTATCAAATGCAACCACAAATGGAATCAATGTAACTCCTCCAAGCCCAGTCCTAGACAGTTTGCATAAGGTCAATTTCCACAAGCAATGTAATGCCTCATTATCCTATTCACTAATGTTGAATTCTTTCGTAATACGATCTGTTTGTCATACCGTACATACGAAAATACTTGTCCCAATTGATAATCCAAAATCTTGGGCACAATGCATTTGGGAAGAAACTAGTCAATTTTTAACAGTTTGTCAATGCACTTTTTTAACAGTTTGCCAAATCAGTAGAACCAGCCAATTTGACATCAAACTAGTCTGAAATAAATATCAGCTAAAATGCCAGAGGAGAGGGCATTACCAAATCATCCAATCAAAACTTGGTCTATGCTACATACTCATAAAGGACAGCCTACAACTCATCACAATGTGATTGGTAACAGATAAGTAAATACCATACATAGCACTTGGCCCGATCTCAAATATAGAGCAGGTTTTCCAACCTTAGGCTATCTATGTCAAAAGAAATATCACCATTTTACACATGCCAATTCTTCTCTGGTACGAAACAGTGACAACCTGCAAAAATAAAATAACAGAATAGCACAATCAAGTCACATTAAAGAATTATTTAATATATCGGATATAGAATGACAATAAAAACCAGAAGCAAGTGCATTGTCAAGCAGATGTCGGAAATATTAAACCAAATCCTATTGTGATGGGAATGCATGCATTACAAGTCTTTACTCTTTACCAAGAGTAATGGAAGTATTAAATCATATGGAGAAGGAAAAGTTTCAAGATTATACAATCCTATTTGAAAAGAAATTAGGAAAAAAATGTCAAATTAAAGAACCATTGAGGACTGCAACACACATATGATGGCTTACATAATAAAATCAATACAAAAATAAAAAATCACCTAATCAAGAGGTAGACTCTGAAGAATTTGCCTCTTGTCTTGGCTTTCCTCAGTTTGCAGCAGAGCCATCTCGTTTTCTCACAAACTTTTTACTCTCGTACTTCGATCTGTTTTTAGGTTGGTTTGGTTGATAAGTAGGATATGTGCTAGGAATTATTTCCCCATTGATGTACTTATCTCCTGAAAGATTTAGAAGAATAGGTTCATCATAACACTAGTGAAAGATTAAGACATTAAACAAAGAAAAAATGCCTTCACAGATTTACCACCTCCATAATCCTCGTTTTTAACATCAATATATGAGTCGGGCAGTACCCAAAGAACTCCAGGCAATCCTACAAAAGATGAAAAATCAAGAATTTTAGAAAGCAACTAGTATATTCCGACTCAATCAGGAAAACTGCCTGATCCTTTCCCGTACCTTTGAATTTCTCAGATGTTTCTTCGGATACAGTGCACTGGAATCCAGTGTAGGTTGTGGTACTAAAAGCATACATGTTCTTCTTTGCTTCTTCCATACTGACACGTACAAGAGAGCACACAATTATGAAGCTAATTCAAGGTAAGTGAAAAGAAAAGAAAACGTCATAAAAAGAAGAAACCTCCCCAGGCCCCTACACCATTACTGAGCATAACCACCATGGGCAACAACATTACAAACTCCCCAAAAAGAAATGTTACCTTTGTTCTTTCCTTTCCTTTTGTTCTGTCCTAAGCTGACCTAATATTGGCAATCCAACACAGACAGTAATGCATATGAATGTCACAAGAATGCAAAAATGGCATACCTCATCACCATTTTGTTTGCCAGAAAACAACTACTTTTCAGTCTGGAAACCACTTAAAAAAAACTGAAGAAATGAACTTCTCATGCAACAACTCTCCAATACATGGATTTGAACAACATATCCACAAGTCCATCAATTTCTTGCGCTTTTTGATATCTTTTGACTGTTATCTACAAGAGAAGACGAGAGAAGCACATCTATCACTAGTGACTACGATTCAAAAGACAAGCCCAACCAGGAAGTGATGTTCGAACTGGTGGTACACTTAGTGTGCTGCCTCCTAGTTTAACTGTTGGTTCTCTGCTTCCAGCTCTTGTTACCTCACAATATGCTTCCGCCTAGCCCGTCATCTTTCCCAAATATAATTACACATGACAAGAAAAGTGAGAAAAGGAAAAGGAATATCTAATATGTTCTGGTTTTTAAAACTGATCAAATCAGTTCTCTTCAGTATCCACCCTACTGGACCAGGCACTTCATCTTCCCAAAGTCTATATGTAATCACATTGAGCAGATCTTCAGGAACTTCCCTTGCACAGGTACAGAAACCTACCTGCACTCTAATAAAGTTGCCTGGGAGACTGTTTGATTGCACAAAAAGGAGGGAAGATTAGGCCTTACAAGGATCAAAGACTGGAATCATGCATCTTTTCTTAGGCACCTTTGGTCAGATTGCTCTAAACACAACTCACAATGGGTTCAGTAGCGCACAAATACCTCATTAAAGACAAATGTTTCTGGGCTCTCTCCAGTACTACTGATTTTTCATGTATTTGGAGGAAAGGTCCTTCATCTCATGAATGTTGCAAAGCCTTTCATTAAGCAAGCCATTGGTAGTGGGGATGGCACTTACCTCTGGTATGACAACTGGGCTCCCCCAAGGTCCTCTAAGGCTCCGTTCAGTTGTCGAGAAAGTTGTGTGGGAAATTGGTTCCCAGAAAAAGTGAAGTGAGGTGAAGTAAAAGAAAAAGAAAATTATTTTCCTGTGAGTGTTCAGTTGACAAAAGAATTTTGCAAGAAAAATTAAGGTTTAGTTGTTCATTTGTCAAGAAAAAGAAACTTTCGGGAAAATTTTGTGAGTGTTCACTCATTTTCCTTTTCCCGCGACGCAAAATCCTGTGTTTTTTGCAGGATCACTTTTGCAGGAAAGTAATTCCTGCAGGAAAACTTAAATTGGTAAGTCGTAGAATTTTCCTGCCAACTGAACACTAGGAAAGTTATGGGAAAGTTGATTTTCCCATCCTTTCCTGTACTTTCCTGGCAACTGAACGGGGCCTAATTGAAATATTCAGACCAAATTCTATTGCTTCATCTAGTATTCCCCTCAATGCAAAGATTTTCTCCAATCATCTACAATAGCCAATGGACATAGCCTTTCCCAAACTCCCTCAGGCCTTCCTTTTATTCTAATGGCACCAGACATGATACAACTTATTGGTCTTATATCTAATATTCTACTTCTAAAACCTTCAATGCTGCTGCCACTTTTGATGCTATAAGACTCCATTCCCCTATAGTGCATGGCATAAGCTATTCTGGTATCCTAAATGCCCTGTGCTATGTTTCTAAGTACCAGCAAACTCGGAACAGGGAAACAAGCGGGCTAATAGGGAAGTTTTGTGGCAAGTTTTTTGCTAGTTCAGTAAGGAAGTTAGCATGGGCTGCAACAATCTCGTACCTATAGCAAGAAAGGAATAGTAGAGTTTTTAAAGGCATCCAAAGATCTCCAGAAGTAGTCGTAGCTACAATATTTTTCGATATAAGAATTACATGTTCCCAACTTGCTTCTGTTAAATGTAACTTATTTAACCATAGTACCTGTAATCTATGGAATATCAATATCCCTCCTAATATTCTTTCTTACTCTGGTTATACAAGTCTTTTTAGCAATTATACATTTATACTAGTACTGCAAACACTTACACACAAATACACAAACTCACTCACATTGGGTGTGGGGGGCCACACACTATGCACACAACCACACACAGAGTCTGTGCAGACCCCGCACTTAATGTCATTGAGTTTGTGTATTTGTGTGTGCAAGTGTTTGTGGTTCTAGATTTATTGGTCTTTCTAGTCTCTCATAAGGGAAGGTTTGCCTTCCTTGACTCTTGCTTGTTATGGTCTTTCAATGAATCTCTCATTCACATACATACATACATATGCGTGTGTGTGTGTATAATTTCTGATTTTTTGTAAGGTCCCCCCCATGAAGTATATAATGCTCAAAAGCATAGAACCAATGTTTTAAAAAGCGCATGAGGTGCACGCTATGGCGCGAGGCGCAGCACAGCGCAAGAATTGCGCTTCGAAAATGTGGGCTATATAGCGCGAGGCGCTAAGGTGCACGCTTTTTGTTTTGAAGTAAAAATCGATCTCACACCGATACAAGTTCGCAATGCACTGAATAATTTCTTCCTTTAAATCGATCTCAACCCTATTCGATCGAGCAGCCTCTTCTTCTTCAGACGATTCAGACCCAGCTTCTTCTTCTCCCTCTCTGATCGTCATCGACCCAGCTTCGACTGTCCAGGTAATGTCATCTTCTTCTTCTTCCTCCTCCTCCTCTCACCGTCTCACGTCTCTCCTCCTCCTCCTTCTGATCGTCGTCGACCCACCTGCTTTTCTATTTTCCACAGACCCACCGGCTTTTTTTTTCCAGTCACTGGCACAGTGACACTCACCTGCTGTTTTTTTTTTTTTTGGCAGCTCTGTTTAAAGTCTTTGTTCATTTTGTTGTATTTATTTGTACTTGTTAATTGTAGATGACATTTGAAAATTCTAGTAAAAAGGACCCTGGTTGGAAGTATTACAAAAAGGTTGATCCACACAATTCTAAGTTGAAATGTTTTTTTTGTAGCGAAGTGAAAAATGGGGGTGTGTCAAGAATCAAGCAACACCTTGCCGGAGGAGCTAAAAGGAATACGGCGGCATGTCGCCGATGCCCACCTGAGAGGAGATGAGGGAGTTCATATGTAAAAGGGATGAAGCAAAGAGTCAAGTTAAGTCTATACCAGATTTTGATGATGCAATGAATGATGATGATTATGACCTTGACAATGATGATATTGTTGAATCCAATCCCCGTTTTAAGAAATCTTCTACTCATGGAAGCACCTCCGCATCTATTCATTCTAAGGCTAAGAAACCAAGAACCATAGGGCCTCTCGACACTTACTACACTCCTGAACCAGAGGTTGTGGTGGAAAATAGAAAAGCCAAGGGCAGACAGCCAAAAATTGATGAGAATGAACCACATAAGAAACTATTGAAAGGCCGGGCTCATCAGGCTATTGCAAGGTGGATATATGATTGTGGGACACCTCTAAATGTTGTGAACAATAATAGTTTTGCGCCAATGATAAAGGCTATTGGGCAATACGGTCCGGGTTTGCCCCCACCAATTTATCATCAAGTGCGAGTTCCTCTTCTAAAAAAAGAGGTGGACCATGTTAACAAGTTGATGGAGGAGCACAAAAAAGACCAGGAACAATATGGGTGTACGCTAATGAGCGATGGGTGGACTGATAGGAGAAATAGAACATTGATGAATTTTTTTGTGAATTCTCCGAGAGGGACCATGTTTCTTAAATCTATGGATGCGTCTAGATTTGTAAAGGATGCAAAAATGATATATGAATTGCTTGATGGGTGGGTGGAGCATATTGGAGAAGCAAACGTGGTTCAAATTGTTACAGATAGTGCCGCGGCAGGTGAGAATTTCAATTTGCTATTTAGTTGAGTTACTTACTTGAAGTTATGAACAATTGAAAATCACTTATTATTCTAGTTCTAACTTCTAACACCACTTATTTATAACAATTACGAGGGAGGTTGTTGGAGGCAAATCGACCTCACTTGTTTTGGTCTCCGCATTGCTTGGACTTGATGTTAGAAGACATTTTCAAGTTACCAAATTTAAAGACAACTTGGGAAAGGGCAATAATGATACATGGTTATATTTATAATCGACCCTCTTTGTTGGATATGATGAGGCAATTTACCCAGAGGAAGGAGCTCGTTAAGCCGGCAAAAACTCAGTTTGCAACCGCTTTTTTGACTTTACAAAGGGTTTATGAACAAAATGGAAACTTAAGGAAGATGTTTACTTTAGAGAAGTGGACCAATAGCAAATGGGCAAAAGAGCAACAAGGACAACATATAGAAAGTCATGTTGATGCCCTCATTTTGGAGGAATGTGCTCCTTTCCCTCAAGTTCGCATCCCCACTTGTTAAGGTACTTAGATTGGTTGATAGAGAAGTCAAGCCTCCAATGGGATACATTTATGAGGCTATGTATCGGGCTAAAGAAACTATTGCAAATTCCTTCAATCAAAATAAGGAGATGTATGATGAGGTCTTTAAGATAATCGACAAGAGGTGGGATGTCCAATTGCCTCGGCCTTTGCATGCAGCTGGTTTTTACTTAAATCCTGAATTTTTTACAAAGATCCGGAGGCTTGCAAAGTTCTAGAAGTCATTGGAGGCCTATACAAATGTATCACAAAGTTGATTCCCAATAATGATACACAACACCTTGTTTGTGCCGACTTGATGAAGTATGAGAGAGCTGAAGGACTCTTCGGTAACCCAATGGCAAAGAGGCAAAGAGATACAGGGGCACCAGGTATCACCATCACACCATGTTAACCTTAACCTTAATCTAGTAACTAATTTAAGTCCTAAGAGTTGCACTTTAAAAATGTTTTCCAATAGCTATATTCTATGGTGTGCAACTGACTGGTGGGCCTCATTTGGTCATGACACTCCCGACTTGCAAAAATTTCCCATCAAAATTCTTAGCCTTGTAGTTCCTCGGGATGCAAGCGTAATTGGAGTGTCTTTGAGCATGTGAGTATATGATAATCAAGTGCATTCATTGACTTCCTTTAGTTATGTATGATCATGAATTTAAGTCCCTTTTATAATTAATTGTTAATGCAGATTCACAAAAAAAAAAGGAATAGACTAGCTCAAAAGCGTCTCAATGATTTGGTATTTGTTAAGTACAATAGAGCATTGAAACGTCGATACCTCAAACGTGATCGCATTGATCCCATATCCTTGAAAGATATTGATGAAAGCAATGAATGGTTGGTTGGGAAGATGGAGGAAGAGTTTGTGTTTGAGGGTGATGATTTGAATTGGGATGATGTTGCTTTAGCTTCTGGAGCCGAGGAACCAAGGAAAACAACTAGAGCATCAAGTTCAAAGTCAACAGAGTCAACACCTATCGCGAAAATGGCAAAACCAACTACAAAGGCTTCAAGAGGAAAGACATCTCTTATAGATGAGGAGAATGAAGAGGAAGAATGGGAGACGGATGATGAGGCGGAAGAAGATGTGGAAGGATATGAATCAGAATCATGATGATGATGAAGAGGATGAAGTTCTTGGTTCTAAGAAAGAAGATTAATGCCTATGCATACCTCTAGATTTTATTGCCTTTAATCCTTTTGTTATGTCTCTAAGGCTAAACATTATTATGTTAGCTTTTTCATGGATGATATGTTATGTTTAGTGTTTGGTACTTTCGTTTTACCATTGACATGTTATGTTATATGACATTTAAAAGTTTTACAAGTGTTTGTTTGTGTTGAAAACTTGTTCTAATAAAATTTGCCTCGTTGTGAAGAAATTTTTTTTTTTTTTTTTTTGCGCTTCGCGTCAATAAAGCGTGCGCCGCGCCTTGCGCTAGAGCCCCAGGGGACCGATGCGCCTTAGTGCGCCCTTCGCCATTTAAAACATTGCATAGAACCAAAAATCAAAGTGAGTGTAAAACCACCCCCCCCAAGACGATTCTACCCTCTTCACAAACTAGGGTTTCCTCCCCCCGGGTGTTCCACCTCCCCCTACCCTCCTTCCCTCCCCTTTGCAGTAACCTATTCCCTCCTCCCCATCATCTTAGCCCCTTCTTGCTCCGCCTCTTTACCGACATGCTACCGCCGGTTTCGCTGCTGAGCGATTTCCTGGTCTTGGCCTAATGGCTTGTGGATCTAGTCAGGTATTGGGATTACACCTGAGTTTCTGCTGGTTTTGTTTTCTTCTCCGGTGGGGGAGCCATTCAGTCTCTTCCTTGAGTTTTCTGGGTGGTTTGCGTCTTTGCAATTTGGTGGTAGGGGACGGAGGTGTTCGGCGATACTATGACGGAGTTTTTCCCCCTGGTTTCACTGTTGGGTGAAACTAGTTCTAGCCTAACGGTGTCATAGAGGTGCTTCAAGCTTGGGGCTGTGTCCGCCGGTTCTGTGCTGCTCTGGTTGGGGCACTCCAGTCAGATCTGCACTTGTGGATGCTGGCTGGATGGTGGCCGGCGGTGTGTTGTGTGTTGTGGTGGGCCGCGTGTTTGGTTTGCGGCGACTAGAAGGGTGTTGGCGGCGGCTGTGTTTTGTTAGGGTTTGGTTGTGTTCTATTTGGCCTTTATTTGATTTTGATGGGCTTGTCCCATGTTATTTGGGCTTGTAGGCCTATGGGCTATGAAGCACGGATACTCTATTTTAGCCTACGTATCACGTACCGTATGCGTATCGGACACGGATACACTCTGGATACGTGTCCGATACGTTTTTTAGAGTATCCAGATTTTAACATTAATTTTTGGTACCCCAATACGTTTTGGATACGTTTTGGAGGTTTTGGATACGTGCGGGGTTAAAATTGTTATTACTTAAAATTAAAGGGTGAAAACTGCAATTAGGTGTATATATATGATTTGAACGTACTGTACATATTCAAACAAAGGGATTATAGAGAAGGAAAAGGCAGGAGTCGATCTGCTCTCACTCGTCTCTCAAACTCGTCATCTGTAACTGTAAGTCTCTCTCTCGTCTCTCTCCCTCGTCTCTGAGTTAGGGTTTTTTTATACCTCTGAGTTAGGGGTTTTTTTTATACCTATACAATAAACTGTGAGTTAGGGTTTTTTTTTATACATATACCTATCGTCTCTCATCTCTTTCTGGTCTAATTTAGGTTTTTTTTTTTAACCGTAAAATCTGATGGATTCTGCTAGGGTTTTTTTTTGGTATATATTTTATTTTTATTTATTTTTATATTCAATGTATCCCCAACGTATCGTATCCTACTTTTTTGGAAAAATCACGTATTTGCGTATCCGTATCTGTGGTATATATTTTATTTTTATTTATTTTTATATTCAATGTATCCCCAACGTATCGTATCCTACTTTTTTGGAAAAATCACGTATCTGCGTATCCGTATCTGTGCTTCTTAGCCTATGGGTGTTTGGGCTGCGTCTCAATTGTTTTAATTGCTTTATCTAGGCTTTAAGGCCTTTTAGAGGTGTGGGCTTAGTCCCAATGGGTGCTCCTTGATTGGCTTCTTGCCAATTAAGGGATTAGGTCTCGAGTCCTTGGGCACTGGATTACCCATAGACTTGGGAATTTTTGTTCTTAGATTTAGTAGCATGACACCGTCAACCCTTGTTCCTTTAATCTTTGTAACAATTTCAAGGATTATAAAAAAAATTGCCGTTAAAAAAAAAAATTCAAAGTGATCAGGAGTTGAGTTTTGTTCACCCTCCACTTAAGAGGGTGAACATTACCCTCTTTCTTATTGGTTGAAATGATGTGGATCCCACCACAAAGTGATGTCATATTTACCAAAAAGTGTATTACAGGAGTGGGACCTACACCATTTCAACCCATAAGAAGGAGAGTAATGTTCACTCTCTTTTGAGGGTGAACAAAATTGCACTCAAGTGATCAGAGTCATGCTTTCTTCTTCCAACTGAACAACTTAAAACATAATATTCCAACCCGAACGTCATTTCCTTTTGCTCCATCTTCTTGGTAAACAAACATTAACAAAGACTAACATCCCAAATTTCAGCACGCTGCATGGGCCCAAAAACAGGCCAACTGCGTGCTGCAGTTGGGTTATCCCAACTGTTAACAAGTCATTTCCTTTCCCAAACCTCCCTTTAAACTACCTAAAGAAACTCCCAAGATGAAAAAAAAATCCATCATCCCAAATTTCTTCTCCCCTCATTTCTCCTAGGTTTTATTACAGATTAATCTCAAGATTTCTCTATCGAGCACGATTCCATGTGCCCCAGCATACTTATTATACATACTGATAGATTAATATCAATTGAAGATTTTCCTCTTTCCCACTTTGCATAATACGATTCACAGTGTCACACACGCATTGCGTGTGCCCGGGCGTCTAGTAGACTAGTACATAAAAATACATCCATATATGTATAAATATACTCCCTCCATCCCCGGATAAAAAAAAAATACTCCCTCCATCCCCATTTGTTCGTCCCTTCTGGGATTCCAACTTCATAAGTACACACAATCATTGCATTTATTATCACTTTTTTTTTTTTTGGGTAAGCCATTTATTATCACTTTATTACGTTTTCGTAATTGTTAGTTCAACTAATTAAAAAAGAAGGTAAAAGAGTAAATTCATTTAAGGATCCCTTCATTTAATAGTACTCGTTTAGTTCTGGGACAATTTTTTAGGACAGCAAAAAGTGCTAATTGAGACCAGCAAATGAGGACGGAGGGAGTAATGAGAGAGAGAGAGAGAGGAGTAACCTTCCGACGACGGTGGCGAGAGTTTCGAGGTAGGTCTGAATCATCTGGTCCCTGGTGGGAGCAGGGTCCTGGGGGAACTCCATGATTATGAGCCAGTGGTTGAAGTCACACCCCGGTAGCATAATCGTGTCTCCGGGGTCGTTGCTTCCGCTGCTCCTCTGCTTCGCGGTGCGGTTTCCATCGACGGAGGCCCGGAGTAGCACTAGACTGCCACGCGGAGTAGTGGGGTTCAAGTGTACGGTGGTAGCGGAGCGAAATGGGGCGGCGGCCAGAGGTAGGGTTGAAGTGGAGAGTGGGGTCTTTAGGGTTTTGGGGAGGAGAGAGAGGTTGAGAGTCGCCATTTGGAGAGGGATAGATAGGGATAGGTCGGACAGAAATCGGAGATTTTAACAAAAGGGTCTTGGAGTTGACGATCGATAAAAAAACAAACAAGGGTTTTGGAGCCTCTATAAAAATGCACTACAAATGGGACTCGGTACACCCACAATGTAGAATTTTTATTTACATTACAAATTTGCCCCGGAACGGAATGGAATCTCTCTCTCTCTCTCTCTCTCTCTCTCTCCTAATATCAGACACATGCTCGTTGTTCACACACAATTTCCCACTCTTTGATATTCCAAATACTTATCTGTAAAAAATAAAGAAACTGTCTAAAATGTCATTAAGCCCTTGTTCGGTTGTGGGTTTTGAGTAGTGTTTTTGAATAAAGGTAGAGAGAGAAATGAGAGTAATGATTGTGGATAGAGGTAAAAAGTGGAGAGATAGAGTGAGAAATGAGAGTAATGATTGATAAGTTAGAGAGAGAAAAAGAAAAAAAGTTACTTTTTCCAAAATTTTGGTTTTTGAGTTCCAAACCGAACAAAGCCAAATACTGACCCTCATAAAAAAAACTGAATGTAATTCTAAACGCAGAGAGTGTTAGGGTTTCTCAATAAAAGAATAAGAGATCATAATGCAAATCTCATCAAATTGCATGTGCCTTAGAAAGGTATATTTCCCATGTAGGATGAAGTATCTTTTTATGCAATACAACTTCAGACGTGCAGTTTTCCATCGAGGCAGGGACAGACCCACATGGGGTCTTGTGGGGGCACACACTCAATTTTGTAGAATTATGATAATATTTTATCGTACTTCAAATAAATTCAATAATTTTGTGATAATATTCCAAGGAAATTACTCTACATTTTCTTTGTGAGAATATATGTATTTTCTTTTTGAAAATTACTCTATATTTTCTTGTATTATGTAGGTAAGAGACATGCGAGTTGAACAATTTCATTACAAAAGTTTTCTTCGGAGAAGCTAGGCTAGATGATCTTTATAACATGTGAGATCAATATAACGATACACAAGAAGACAAAACAAACATTTATTTTTACGTACTTTTTAATACATATTCATACACTTATTATTGTCAGTTTATTGGACTGGTTTTAGAATTTTCCCCAATATAAAGTCGGGAACGACTTGTTGAATGAAGACTGTTGGCTGCACTGCTGAAAA
Source organism: Rhododendron griersonianum (assembly GCA_018127125.1). Classification (NCBI taxonomy): domain Eukaryota; kingdom Viridiplantae; phylum Streptophyta; class Magnoliopsida; order Ericales; family Ericaceae; genus Rhododendron; species Rhododendron griersonianum. The sequence goes on from CM030800.1 coordinate 25,277,771, forward strand.
TAAGAGAGGTGAAAACATGATTATACAAGTGTGTAGGAGTATTTGTGTAATTTTTGGTAGCTCATTCTTCTCTCCCCTGTCAAAACCAAACGGAACGAAAGAAACCCAGAAAAATCGTTCAGGGTCGGTTCAGTTGGTTGCCCCAATTAACCCAGCACCACCAAGTAACAGCCGTCGAAGCGAAGACGACGGCAATGAAGTGGGTCGTGCAAAAATTAGTAGATATATTTCCCTTGGATTGGCCGGAGTACACTGGGCAGAGCTTTGGAGATGCCCTTCTCAAGGTTTAATCTCCATTGCAGTTTTTTGTTGATTTCTTTTATACTCTGTATCTTTGGATCTATTGAAATGTGACCTCTTATCTTGAAACAGAACTGGGTATTTTTCAAGTGGAAAAATAATGTTATCATTTGGTGCAAGAATCTTGATCTCAATCCAAATGTTGTTGGGTTTTAGTCAAGACTCGAGATTGGCTTTCTTTGATGGGGATAGATAGGTGTCTTTGGTTACATTAAGAGCTTTAATGTTAGGTGAAATGTGTTGCGTCGAGATCCCGGTGAAACAAGAAATATAAGTACGAATCTGATTTCCTATATGAATTCTACTTGTAACAACCAAGGATGTTCTTGTTGAATGGCTTGATGTACATTATGGGCTCATTTCTTCATAATTTTTTGGTTTGTGAGCAATTGGTGACTTACCATGACCTCTCCTTGGGCATTTGTCCTAGTTTGTCCTAAGTACAGATATTTGTATCTCTTTACGTGCAAGACGTTGAATGTGAGAGATATTATTGAGTAGTTTGATCAGAAATGCTACTGGTACAGACAGTGTGCACAGCGCGCTTTTGGGCCCGTCTCGGGTTCAATAAAGATAATCGGAGCCGCTCATTTTGTTCAAAATATTTTGCTTTAGGTCCCCTGCAAAAAATTAGCTCCAACCGATATCGTTAAGGGCGTTTACGAAACATCCAATTTTGCTTCGGAATTTAAGGTTGTAAAATTGGACGTTTCATAAATGCCCTTAACGATATCGGTTGGAGCTGATTTTTTACGGGTACCTAAAACAAAATATATTGAACAAAATAAGCGGCTCCGATTATCTTTGTTGGACCCGAGACGGGCCCAAAAGCTCGCTGTGCGCGCTGTCTGTACAACAAGTGTTGTACCAGTAGCACAGTTCGTAGTTTGATATACTTTGTTGGGCGTAATCCCTATCTGTTTTAATTTTCTTGACAATTGGAGACTTAACAGCTCTCCAGAAGGTATTGTTCATCTTGAATACTGGTTTTGATGAAAGAGAGAAACTTATTCACGGAGGCTCCATGAATAGGTTGTTCATGGAGCGGTGCAATCACAGTCGTCCATTTGTGCAATCAATGGTTGAGATTCGTTTACAGTTTTGTCAGGTCACCATTAATTGTTACCAGTCACAATTGGTTGTCAATCCAGACCATCCAAAAACACTTCGGATGCGTTCGATTGGGCTCCGTAAATCCTTCTTTATGGAAAGCTCCGTAAAGGAGTTTTTCTGTTGATGAAAATGATGAGCAAGAAACATACACAGCATTGTTGGTATTCATTTTACAAACACAACAGTTTTGGCATTCATTTGTCCTTCATTTGTGTTTTCCTTTTCTCTTGGTTACTATAAATTTTAACAATACATCGTTACCTGTTTTTGAGTTCTGCCATATATGTGAAGTTCCAACTATAATGGGAACTGGTTTATGGTTTCTTCTTACAGTTTTGATGATTTGATCAGTGATAACTTGGGGAAAGAAGTTGAAACTTAATCCAAACGAGTTGATTACAATTCCAAATTGAATTAATCACCTTTCTGATAACTATGCCTTCATCTCGTAACATAGGATTCTGATGAATGAAATGCAATAGAGATGTACTGGGATTTGAAGTATTAGCACTAACTCGAGGTTTACTTTTCTCTGTTTCAGTAATAGCATGAGGTAATACTTTGCTTTCCACACTACCTACTTTTATTAACGAGGAAGGAGTAACATCTGCAGAACTTGACCCTCAGAGGACCAATTGAAGAACAACAAGGCTTTAATGTTGCTTCTCTACTTGCAAATGCCACTGAGATAATATCCCAAAGTGTAAGTAAGTTCCCAAATTCTCGGATTGTTGTACAAATCTCAGGAAGTTCTACTCTTAAAAACCGCGATAAATGTTAATGAACAGGTGACTCCGGAACTGCACTCTAGTTGTCACTTATTTATCATCCACTCAGATGGCCACTAGAGCTCTCGTAACCTTTGTTCTGCAATCGCTTTTCCAAATAATGGTTGATGAGTTGGCATTTTAGAAACTATAAGAGACCCTTAACTCAGAAGCTACGCTTTGCACCTCTCTATATTTGTGCCTTAAGTAGTTCAAACTTCAAAGCATGGAAATGGGCGGATTTTTTCGTAGTGTGCCACTTTGGCAATAGTCAGTAGATTTATTCTTATTCTCCTTTTGAATGCTTACACAACTAAAACTGCTGATTTAATCTTCTAGTTATTCCTTAAAATTATATTTTCTAGTTCTGTGATGTTTATTTATTTATTTATGCTTTTCATATACATGTTTTTTTGCTTAAAGAATCATAATTTATTGCCTTCACCTTTGTGCAGTAAATGATATTGGCTATGTTCGTTTAGATACTTTGGAAATTTTTGATTTGGTAGTGGGTGGAGAGAGAAATAGGGTAATGATTGGAGAGAGGGGTAATGAGTGGAGAGAGATAGAGAGAGAAATGAAATTAATGATTGGAAAAATAGGGTAATGATTGGAGAAAGATGTAGGGTATTGATTGGAAAACAAAGTTAAAAATTTCCAAATATACTAAACGAACATAGCGATTGATTTTCCGGATGCATGGCTATATGGTGCATGTGCACTATGACAAGCAATCATCGAGTCACCAAGTTAATTGATTTTGTGATGCAGCAACTCCTTACTGTGGAGCTACTAGTTCAATACCAGATACAGATGTCAAGGTTATGTTAAAACTCCTTCAGCTGTTTATTAGAATAGTACCGCAAATTAAAGTCGGAAAAAGGTCAGCATTGACATAGACAACTTTACTTAGGCTCTTTGGCCTATGAAACTGCAACGTGAATTTTCAGCCTGCCGGTCTTTTCAGAATTGGTATCTAATCTGTTGTTTTGGTGGATGTTGTGATTAGTAATTGTTATATGTCAAATGCTATCTTCTTAGATATATCTTGTACACCTTATGTTGTTTTCTGTCTTAGCGTTACGGAAATTGCTAACCTATTGTATTCTCCTCTTTTCATAGTTTTCATTTGTCGATCCTCGCTCTTGGATATAGGCTTTATAGCCAATTGATGTTTATCTTTCTGCTCTGTGCAATTGTCCCGAATTTTCCGCTTTCTCGATTTTGCGGTTTTCCAAATGAGTAAGTGCCTGCTCCTCTATTCATTGGTTCTTCAGGATGTTCACACCCTTATAAGATGTTATGTTGGGCCTTTGTTTCACTTGGACTTAACAGGCTTGCAGTCAACATTAAGTGCTACTTAACACACATGCTTGAATAAATCCACATGATATTGGACAAGAATAAACACACCTAGTTGGGCCTAGTCTAGTCATTGAAAGAGAAAGGGAAACTTGAATTCAACTGCGTATATCTCCTACCGAGTTGGGCCTAGTCCAATAATTGAGAGAGAGTTGCAACAAGAAGAGAGGTAATGTACCCGAAAGACCAAAACACATCGTGAATTTTGGCAGTTGAAATGTTGATATTGAGGTGAATGTGTTCGCAATTAATTGTTACCAGTCACAATTGGTTGTCAATCCAGACCGTCCAAAAACACGTTGGACGCGCGCGATTGGGCTCCGTAAATCCTTCTTTACGGAAAGCTTCATAAAGAAGTTTTTCTGTTGATGAAAATGACGAGAAAGAAAAGCATGGAAGTGACTTGCCATAGGCCATCTTTGGGTCCCTTAGAGGACTTGGGTTGAGACTTGAGATTGCTTCATACGGAACTACCACAAAAATTATTGAACCTTGGCAGTTTTATTCTTCCCTTGTATTAGGGGTTGGCGGTTGCCAATACTAACACTGATGTCTTGTTAAGGAATACTTTGCTGCTGTGTTGGTTCGTTGGATTTATTAAGAGTTGAAAATTAGTAAGGAAACGAAAGGAAAACAAAAATGAAGGACTAAATGAGAACCAAGAACCAGACACAGCAGTGTTGGTATTCATTTTACAAATACAACAGTTTTAGTATTTGTTTGTCCTTCATTTGTGTTTTCCTTTCTCTTGCTTACTATAAATTTTAACAATATATTGTTACCCGTTTTTGAGTTCTGCCATAAATGTGAAGTTCCAACTATAATGGGAACTGGTTTTTGGTTTCTTTTCACGGTTTTGATGATTCGATCGGTGATAACTTGGGGAAAGAAGTTGAAACTGAATGCAAACGAGTTGATTACAATTCCAAATAGAATTAATCACCTTTCTGATAACCATGCCTTCATCTTGTTAATAGAGATGTACTGGGATTTGAAGTATTAACACTAACTCGAGGTTTACTTTTCTCTGTTTCAGTAATAACATGGTGTAATACTTTGCTTTCCACACTACCTACTTTTATTAACGAGGAAGGAGTAACATCTGCTGAACTTGACCCTCAGAGGACCAATTGAAGAACAACAAGGCTTTAATGTTGCTTCTCTACTTGCAAATGCCACTGAGATAATATCCCAAATTGTAAATATGTTCCCAAATTCCCGGGTTGTTCTACAAATCTCAGGAAGTTGTACTCTTAAAAAGCGCGATGAATGTTGATGAACAGGTGACTCTGGAACTGCACTCTAGTTATCTCTTGTAAAATACAAATATCAAAGATTGTTTGAGGTGCCTATATGGATGTCACTATTCGTCCACTCAGATGGCCATTAGAGCTCTCATAACCTTTGTTCTGCAATCTTTTTTCCAAATAATGGTTGATGAGTTGGGCATTTAAGAAACTATAAGAGACCCTTAACTCAGAAGCTATGCTTTGCGCCTCTCTATATTTGTGCCTTTAGTAGTTCAAACTTTAAAGCATGGAAATGGGCGGATTTTTTCGCAGTGTGCCACTTTGGCAGCAGTCCGTAGATTTATTCTTATTCTCCTTTTGACTGCTTACACAACTAGAATTTCTGATTTAATCTGATAGTCATTCCTTAAAAATCTTTTTTCTAGTTCTGTGATGTACTTTTTTTTATTGCTTTTCACATACACGTCTTTTTTGCTTAAAGAATCATAATTTCTTGCCTTAACCTTTGTGAATGATATTGGTTTTCCGGGTGCATGGCTATCTGGTGCATGTGCACTATGACAAGCAATCATCGAGTCAGGCCACACCAGGTTAATTGATTTTGTGATGCAGCAACTCTTTACTGTGGAGCTTCTTGTTCAATACCAGATACAGATGTCAAGGTTTTGTTGAAACTCCTTCAGTTTATTAAAATAGTAACGCAAATTATAGTTGGAAAAAAGTCAGCAGTGACATAGACAACTTTATTTAGGCTCTTTGGCCTATGAAATTGCGACGTGAATTTTCAGCCTGCTGGTCTTTTCTTAATAGGTATTTAATCTGTCGTTTCGGTGGATGTTGTGATGAGTAATTGCAATGTTCTAAAAGTTGCTAGGCGCTAGTTGGGCAGTCAGCCACCTTCGAGCGATTAATCGGTGCATATTAATTAGTAATCAGTGATTAATCATTAGTCGGACCTAATCGGATAGGCCCTGCCAACAATTAATCGCCGATTAATTCCTTATTTTAGAACACTGAGTAATTGTTATATGTCAAATGCTATCTTCTTAGATATATCTTGTACATATACGTTGTTTTGTTGTCTAAGAGTTACGGAAATTGCTGACCTATTGTATTCTCCTCTTTTCATAGTTTTCCTTTGTCAATCCTCGCTCTTGGATATAGGCTTTATAGCCAATTGATGTATATCTTTCTGTTCTGTGCGATTGTCCCATTTTCTGCTTTCTGGATTTCGCGATTTTCCAAATGAGTAAGTGCCTGCTCCTCTATTCATTGGTTCTTCAGGATGTTCACACCCTTATAAGATGTTATTTTGGGCCTTTGTTTCACTTGGCCTAACAGGCTTGCAGTCAACATAAAGTGCTAGTTAACACTCATGCTTGAATAAATCCACAAGATAGTGGACAAGAATAAACACACTAGTTGGGCCTAGTCTAGTCTCTGAAAGAGAAAGGGAAACTTGAATTCAACTGAGTATATCTCGTACCAAGTTGGGCCTAGTCCAATAAGTGAGAGAGAATTGCAACAAGAAGAGAGGTAACGTACCCAAAAGACCAAAACACATCGTGAATTTTGCAGCTGAAATGTGGATATTGAGGTGAATGTGTTCGAAATCAACAAGAATAAATGTTGACATTGCTACTAGTATCAGTTGTGGGAGATATACGAGAATGGTTCAACCCATAATTTGTTGCGATGCAGCGGTTTTAGTTCATGTTGTGGATGGCGTGACATTGTTTTACCTTATAATGATATACTCGAAACATAGTGATGACTGTGACTCGAAGCAGTTTTTGGGAAAAAGTGCCAAAGGTTATGGACAGCCAGTTTTTGTATATAAATCGAAAAGTTAGGTTTGTATCCAATCTACAGTTTCACATATACTTATTATCGGGTACTAAAGCTGGGTATGTTCTTTTTAGAGAAGTTCAACTTGTATGTGTTCAAAATTTGCAGGAAATGCAGACAAGTAAGAACAAGATAATGAACTTCTGCAACTAAGCGTAAAAACTTTACGTCGACATGCTTCAGTATTTTAATTAGGTCCCATTTAACAAATTAGGCCGAATGTCTTATTGCAATGTGAAGCAAACTGTATGTTTTAGTAATATAAAAACTTGACTTTCTGAATGCTTGCAGTATTAATTTGTAGTTCTATATCTATTACCTTAGCCTTTTGCTGATGAAACAGTAGTCAAATGCAGTCACCCTCACCTGAAACCCTTGTTTTCTCCTCTGTAGTTTACTAACAAATCAGTTGAAAATCTCAACAAATCTCAGAATTCTTAGTCTTAGGCTTTTAGACTATTAGTAATTACAACACATTCATGCATCGCTTGAGTCTAAATTTTCTAATGTTGAATACTTACAAGGTTAGGTACTTGTTACATCACCAGAATTATGAACCCTTTTTATCAAAATCAGGAGAAAGGCCTGGAAAAAGGCCGAACGAGATACGTCAACTGCGATTGTATCATGTTTAGTTAATCAAAACTATCTGACCAAATCTTAGATTATTTAACTAGGGGTGGACATTGTGTCGTGTCGTCTCGTGTCATCTCGTGTTCGTGTCAGAATTCTCTCAACCCAAACCCGACCTATTTAGCTTTTCGTGTTATTATGTCGTGTCATAATATTCATGTTCCGTGTCAGAAATAGCAGACCCTAACCCGCTAACTTTGTGTCGGGTTCTCGTGTCGTGTTAGAAATTCTCACCCCTATATTTAACCATCGTATTACAAAGGGTACGCAGAAAATACGGAAGAGAAAAGCACTAGGAAACAGAGGTCAGTTGCAATACTATTAAATTCTGTATCAGTTTTCAATATTTTGCTAAACTATTGGTCACATCCGGAATATTGTACAATAAATCATTTTGACCCTTTGATTGTATCTGTTTATTGTATTTGCACTGAGGTTCAGTGGTTTATGGAGTATTTGTTTAACAGTCCAGCATATCAAGTGAAGTATCAAAGACGGCAAGATTTTATGCGTGATCGGACGGAACGTTCTTTGATTAGTGTCCTGGTTTTTGGCATATAAAGTCTTTTTTTTTTTTTTTTTTTTGTTGTGATAACTCAGGATGTCTGAGCGTGCTAAACCTCAACTAATGCCCGATGGGCTCATTTCACCTCTACTAGCAGGAGGGAATTTTAAGTCGGAACAAAGTCTCGTATGGACCGACTTCACAAGAGTTGATAGCAGATGCAGTCTTAAGCTTGACGCATCGCCTAAAGAGTTATTTATGTATTAGCTTCATTTTGTTGTTGATTTCTAGTGCTTAAATCTCTTGATATTCCTGGCCCCATAATCTCACAATTGGGTCGTTCTTTTTGTCTGTATGAGTTTAATACTGGATTCGCATTAGCAGTTTAACCAGCTCCCTGTTGGGCTTTTTTTTGGAATTAAGCAAGATTTGACTCCAATAGGATAATAAGTTGAGCTTATGCTAATTTCTTTGACTACATGGGTAATCTAGATGACAATATCAGTAGGGGTCTTGTGTTCAATTCTCGTTAGCTCGTGACTTGTAAATTAAGCCTACCAACTTCTGTACTGAACTCTCTTTCCCCCCCCCCCCCCCCTATGGGTTAGCGACTCCATGGCCTGTTGTAAATTACCTAAACCACCTTTAACCTGTTTCAAATCCTATCCGAACTTAATGCTGATCACAACCTCTGTCTTTCTCTTCGAAGTAGATAGATTGGAGAATTTTTAATTTCCTATTGGCTACTTAGATTGGAGAATTGAAGATGACTAGAATTAACTCCACATAACATATTTAACATCATCGGATGTTGAATTCTGTTTGAAGAATTGATTTATTTTTTTCCCTACACAATTAAATGCGGTGATAATGCAAGTTCTTGTTTTTAGGACGTTCCTTGTTCTTTAGGGATAAGTAGACTGTTCCTCAATATGGAAAGGAACGGGATCCTCTCCAGTCCCACGCCATCCTGTCCAATGCCTTTTTCGATATTTTCTAGGCCCACTTTGATGATTAGAATTGTACCCTTTTTAGAACTCGTCGAGACTATCAACCCATGCCAAAAATAATGTCTATCGTATAGAATATTTTCAAAACTCATTTATGCTGCAAAGAATAAGAAAAACAAAATCTGAAACGCTGAATACGAACTCAGATTTTACTACATAAATGTGTTTAAGATATATATGAATTGCGGCAAATCCGATGAAACATTATTTTGGCATGGCTATTGATCTCAACATGTTCTAAAAAATGAACAATTTCGACCATCGATGTAGGCTCAAGAAGGACCCAAAATGACCTTATAAGACAGGACCGTTCATTCCCATAGGGGACTAGGACCGGAGAGGATGCCATTCCAAAACTTTCATGAGCACATGTTGCATAAGCAACAATGACTTTTTAAGTGATCTCATAGCTATTGACCCAATTATCTGTTAGAGCTACTACTAACAAGTTCACCAACCCTAGATAGGTTAGGAATTCCAATTTGTCATTCCTTTCAAGTTCAGGCTATGAGACAAAGTGAACTAAGGTAAGAGACAAAAGACAAAGAAGGCATTGCACCCAAAAAAAAAAAAGAGGCAAAGAAGGCTTTTGTGGGCATATATACAAATTTGATTATGAAGACTTATTTGTTTAGCAGTAATGAGAGAGAGAGAGAGAGAGAGAGAGAGAGAGAGAGAGAGAGAGAGAGAGAGAGAGAGAGAGAGAGAGAGAGAGAGAGAGAGTAGGTCCAACCCATCTCTCAACTCCATCATAGCATCAGAGAACCTAAAGCAATACTACCACCTTACCATAACACCCCTTCAGTCTCTGGCTTTTCGAAGTCCTCTAGTTACCTAGTAAATAAAGAAAAAAAATTGACCCATCTAAATGCTGCTTACTTCGTGATGTAATGAAGATGTCACGGTTGTTAATGGGGACCCTAAATCTAATTACTCTACAAAGTGGTCCATTCGGAATTGACACGAATGTAGATGGATTTCCATCCTTTTAACATTTCTTTGGATATTTCTTGTGTAGATTCTCGTTCAATGTATAGAAAATAATTAAGTAGGAAATCAAAACCCTAGAGGCACGGCATGGGTTACTTCAGCGTTGGACTGGACGCATCTTTCTCTACCCCTTCTTACACGCGGGTCACTTTTTATCTCTGATAACCATTTTTCAGCTAACCTAGCTTTTTCCGTCCTTCGGGACCAAGAAGGGGTAGTACAGAAATATGTAGCCTTCAAAGGTGTCAGAGATAAAACAAAAATTCCCTTCGTATTTTCGGGGTCATGGCTATCACCCGTGATCATCATCAAGTGAAAGAGATTAGAAAAAGGAGGAAAACGGAAAGCAGGGGTCATGTTTTCTTTCTTTTATTTAAGCTTGGAATTTAAAATTACGTGTCTTTTCTTGACAGACTTTGAATAATTAATTAAGTGGTACAACATAAGATAAGACAAGGGAATGATGGATCCGTGTCACAACGAACCTCCTCAGAAATTAATTTTAAAAGTTTGAAGGGCTTTCTTTATGTATGAAAAATATTCAAAGAAATGTTAAAAAGGATATGGAAAATATGAAAAATATTCAAAGGTGGACCCTGTGATGCACGGGTCAATTATCCGTGTCAACCCCACTAAGAGAAGACTTTAAAATTAGGTGAATTTCACAAGTAGTCCACACGTCCGATGATAATCGAGACTTGTCCTAATTCTGTTTTGTGGAAAATGAGTTTACCCAATTTTCAACTCCCAAAAGTCAATCTTGAGAGAGAGAATGCTATATTGGCCACCCCCCCCCCCCCCCCCCCTACTAATTGGCAAATTAGGCCTCGTTTGGTTAATGTTCTTATTTTTAAAATACTTATTTTCTTTAGTAGAATGGAACCTTACTATGGGAGGAGGGAGGGAGGGATCGGGTCCTGTTGTGAGTTGGGTCATGACTATGCTTTTTATTTGGGGTCCGGTTTGAAAAATAACCACAACTATTCATTTTACGTGGCTTGTCGAGTATGTAATCACTGTTAAAATTTGAGTTGATCGAACATCAGTATCAATGCGGACATATATCATGCTTGGAACAATACATATATTTACCCCAAGTCACAGAGAGAGTAGGTGAGGGTACTAGGATTTGGACAAGTTGCACCCTGAATAATTAATTTCTATAATACTCTATCCTAAATCCTAAACTATAGAATGGTGGTAGGACGGCAGAAAAAAGGAAGTTTATCCCTTCATTTTCTCTTTAATGATCATTCATTCATTCTTTATTTATTTTATTTGTTCCGGAAAAAAATATAATTAAACAACTTTAATTTTCTTTCTTTAAGCATGCCATGTCCACCCCGTCAATATTTATTAGTATTTATCATACCACAAAAGAAGCAAACGTACAGTTGTTGATCTTCTCATTATTAATAAAATACTTTAACTAAGAATGATTGTCTCTCCATTTTTTAAATGATTAGGTTACAATAAATTGGTTAAGTGAAACGTAAACACTCGTAAACCTTGGTGGGAGTGAAACGATAATGTCTGATTAATTAGATACAGAAAGCTGCTACTGTTGGGATATGTATGGCCGCAGCTTGGGGATTTTTTCTGTATGGAAAATTTTTTAATACCCAAGAGTGTTCGGGCCAACTTACACAGTTACGCACACTTCGAAAAGGTCTATTCCACCGTTTACTGATAGGAGCCCCGATTCCGGTCTTATATATGGATCTCATTAATGTATGGTTCCCTTGATTTACATGTTGCAGATTCATTATATAATTAGGGAAGCATTGGTAACACTCTAGTATTTTGATCACGTCTCAGATATAGTTTACGATTGAGTACACAGTTCGCTTCCGGTAGGGCAGGCTGCTCTACAAGGCTGCAGGGCAGTCGATCCGACCGTTTATTTCGGCAATGAATGATCCGAGCAATGGACGGCTCGGATCAATAGGAGTTGAGATTAAATTCGAGCCGTCGGCATCAAAATGAACGATCGGATTAGCCGCCTTACAGCCCATGTAGTGCGGGCTGCTGTACAGGATTTCCTAATTCGTTTGCTAATTAGCGAGCAGTGGACCTATCCGAGGCTCACCTCACCTTGGTGATCCAAACTCGTCATCTTGCAGGGTTATTGAGTAGATCCTTCATAGACAAATGTGATCAATAAAGACATTTGCAATCGTATTATTTGCTCATACAAGTACTATTTTCAAATGAACCATATATATTAGTATGAAGATACATCGATCCAATTTGCCACTCTAATGATCATCCCCACCCAATTTTTTTTTTTTTTTTTTCTGTAATAATAATAAAACTTATTCGGGTGCATTTTTTTGTGGTTGAATTGCGTGAGAATCAGGTGAAAAAAAACACATCACGTTGTGGATGCTCTAAGGATGCTGTTGTAAACCTAAGATTTATCATGCTAAAAATACAAGGAACACGTTTTAGGTGCAATATATAGCGACCATGTGGTACTCACACTTACCTTTAGCTCAGTGGGCGGCGCCTATTGCTCATGTCTTTACCAAATTTATTATAACTTCTTTTTGACAATTGCACATTTCCACTCGCCAAACACATGTCCCATAAAAAGACGAAAAACACACACTCCGACCCACATGGTTTATATATAGCCCATGTCCACTCGGGTTCTTTCTTTCTTTCTTTTCTTTTTTTTTTTATTTTGGGGCAAAAGAGTCCCACTCACTCACTCACTCACTCGTGCTCCTATTTGCAACTTTATAAATCGGACATGGTTTCTCCGCAGTTGGACTGTAGAGAGTATTTGCAAACAGTTCATTTCAATATTTTTTTTTGTCACTCGATAGATTTCTAATCTATTCATAAGGGGATGGGGATGGGGATGGGGATGGGGAAGGGTACAGCTAAGCGGTACACGGGTGGGCTAAACCCAAAAGCCATCAACCACCGATCAAATAATTGCGTTTCTGGCAAGAATCGAACCCTAACCTGCCATGTGAAAGAGGTGAGGAAGTACTGTTAGGTTACAAACCTGTTGGCTATTTCGACAATTAATAGTTTTAAATATGTTAAGTTATCATACCAGTACGAAAAATACTATTAACAAAATTGAACAATTTAAAAAATGCTTTGGACGATTGCTATTACTATTAACGCAGTACTCCCTGTCTCTCTCTCATACACTATTGTTTTTAATAGTCCGAAACTCTTCTCACTAACCACAACTTGGGGTTTTTTTTTTCTAAATAATCCATTTGAAATTTTTTTTTAGTCCTTGTTCAAACTATCAATCGAAACCCAATTTTTTTTAACAAAGAAAAAAATAATCCAATTTTTTCGTCTTTATTCAAAAATTTTGGATTTCGATGTTAATTTTTTACATTTTTAGTTTCTCTCGTCATGACGAAGCAATAATCCATAAAATAATTAATGAGAAACTAATAAATTCAAAAAAAATTTGAATAAGAACAAAAAAAATAATTCAAATGAATTATTTAGCCCGAAAAGCCCTTACATTGTCTTGCGGCATCGCAAATCTAATTTTCCTTCCATAGTAATTTACCACAAGCTTTTTTTGTCGACCAACCAGAAAATGCAGTTAATATATATAAGAAAACAGTACAACAAAAGCGGACAATATCGATCCAAAAATACAGAGAAAACAAAAAACAAAAAACAACAAAAAAAAAACAAAACAAATCAAAAGCCGCCTGGAGCCAAGACGCCGGAGTCGAACCCGTCAATCACACTCGTGAAGGGGTTGTATGCTGGAAGGATTCTTAATGAAAGTTTAACCCAGAAAACTTGTCCTTTCAATCAAGGCCATAGTACATATCATTTTCATTTTATGTGTGTCCTTTAGTTTAAGTATTTTTGTAGTTTAAGTATCATTTGGCTTCAAAAGTCAAATAGTCTTGTTCGTAAAAAAAAGAAAAAAGAAAAAGAGAGCCAAATAGTAACTTTTTTTGGGGTCTCTATTCAAATTTATTTTGTATTTGTTAGTTTTGCGTCAAACTTTTGTGACTTATTAATTCGTCTCGGCGAGAGGAATTGGAAAAGTAAATTTTTTTTTATCGAAACTCATAATTAAAAAAAAAACAAGAATAAGTAAAAAAAAGTTGTCTTATTGACTTATTTTTGTCTTTATTCAAAAAATTATGAGTTTCGATAAAAAAAATTTACTTTTCCGATTCATTTCGTCGAGACGAATCAATAAGTCACAAAAGTTTGACGCAAAACAAACAAATACAAAAAAGATTCAAATATAAACAAAAAAATACAAGTCACCATACTTTTCAATTCAAAACCACCTAGTGCTCTTGGAGCATTAATGTCACGTGTTATTCTTGAATTTTTCAACTAATGTGAATTCTCACATTTTCGCAAAATGCATGCTGAATAAATTAAAGGGTATTAGAGTATCACGTAAAATGCTCCACGTGATTGTGTTCAGGTCTGTAGACCCAATCCTTTTTTTCTGCGCATGACTTTCAATAATTTCTCTCTTAAGTTATTACTCTCATTTATTTATTTCCACTCATTATCTCGAAAGCCTTCCTCAAAACCAAAACCGAACAAAGTTGGTCCGAATCCCAAATCCTTTCCCCTTCCCGACTAGACTGCCAAGTCATCCCGTGGGACTTAAATTAAATTTATACTCTTGTCTCAAGTACACATGTCCTTACTTATTGCTGTAGCAAAAAGTCAACTTACACACCTCACTGTTTCATCACATTTACGTCATCTAGTAGGAGTATTTATGCACGCACGTATATACACGAGTATAACATTATTAATCTAGTCATTAATATACTTGCAAAATGTACAACTTCATTAATTTTATATCCACAAAAGTATTGATAGTATACTAGTCGTAGCATGGTTCTAATTATTGCAGGAGAAATTCCTCACGTGATATGATTATCTACATTGTTTATTTTTTTTTGTTGATAATAATCTACATTGTTTAATTGAGTAGAGCCAAAAAGCTATACATTAATTCCGTTTAGTTATAATAATGTTGAATTGCACAAGGTTAATCTACACTAATTGAAATTTAATAGTACATGTATGTGTGTTAGTCGATACTTTTTAAGAGGGATAATAAATTGAAAAACGGGTTTTCAATTTGTAATAAATTGAAATTTGTTTTTGCTAAGAAATTTTATTTTTTAAAGACGTGATTGTTACCGTGTTCTGATTGTAGGTCTTTGGGGTTGCTAATATTTATGTTGTTCAATATTCATTTTCAAAAACACTGAGACGACACAGACATTTACGTAGGTGCACGCACAAATTTGGATATGAGCGTATCAGAAATCGCCGAATATTTGTGAATTCCACACTGTTAATCAGAACTGTTATCCATTTTAAGATGAGAAATAAGTTGTCAATAAAAAAATATAGTAAAGTTGTCTTGATTTCCAATTATTGTGTCCAAACTCAGATTATGGAAATGGAAGTGGGGCTAGAGACAAGGAGGGGCTCTATGAGTAGACGTGCAGGTGATTGTCTCAATGGGAGGGTTATACTAATAATTATCTTCTTTAAAATCTCACTAATACTACTCATTTTTTAACAACTCTTGGTTTTTGTCAAGAGGTCATGAGAGATGAACATAGAATCTGGCTTGTCTGCAGTGGTTCAAGTAATCGCAATTGTCGGATTCTATTCAACAAATCTTAATTAATCATTGATTTTTAATGTAAACGATTTAGATTGAATCGCACATTTTCTCCGCAGTTGACTGCAGAAAAAGCCAGATCATGGACATCAAATGAAGGGGCCATGCCAGGTGAGGTGGGGTTAATTACTTGAAAAAAAAAAAGGAACATTCTCAAGCACCAGGATACAAGAAGAAAATCCAAGGAGTGGATGGCGCGCTGTGACCTAATTCCCTTTTGCATCAATAGATAGCGACTATATGGTTTCCTAATTAGTGGAAGAGGCTAATCTCTCTTTCTAGTATTTTCCATTGCTTTCGTCCTCAAATTTTAGTTCATTGCTATAGTTGTATAGTTTTTTTTGGATCAAAATATAATTTCTATTTGTCCTTGTCATTTTAATCTTTGTAATCTTGAGAAGACTAATAAAATTTTCTTTTGCCGATAAAAAAAAATAATAAAACAATCTCGTACGTAATTTTTCGAAGCTCTAATAAAATTTAATTATTAACTCAAAAATTACTCAACGTTTAATTTCCTGATTGGTCTAAAACTCTGGAACAGAGGAGTATTTATCTAGAATCTAGAGATGTGTTGCCCTACCTTAGAGACCAGCGTGTTCGGATTAATTTGCGCGCATCTCAATTAATCTCTTTCCTGATTCAGTCAAAGCAGGCCATTCATGCTGAGATTAGGGAGTTCGGATGGAATAATTCTTTCTTTCTTGCATCCTGACTCCAAAGAGTGAAAAATCGAATGCTAATTAATTAATTAAATGTGTGGAATGCGAACTCATAAATCGATCGGACTAACCCTCGGGGCTTAAGACGTCATTGTCATGAATCTGAAGGGGGGAGAGAGAGAGAGAGAAAGTCCATGTGTCTTGTCCTACACGCGTGCCGTGTAGAGCCCACTTTATTTCATTAGGTTTCAAGTTTTTCAGCCCCACTACAAGGGAGTCACACTCATGAGCTCAGTCGACTATTATCCGCAAATAAGCCGCCTCACGACTCACAGCTAATTGGCGGCTTTCCATAAATTTGAGTTAAAATTGGATTTTAATATTGCAATAGTAAACTTTTTTTTGTGTGCCAATAATGTATACATTAGTGGAGGTAAGCGTCGAAATTAGTTAGTTCACAAAGGATCCAGAGATTGTTCATAACTCTGAACCCAAAACACCTTTGACGAGGCTCAAACCCTGACCTCCTTTATAGGAGGACCAGGAAATAACCGCTGGGCGACAAGCCCTTTGGTTGTTGCAATAGTAAACTTAGTCCATGACATTAGTTGCTTTAAATATAAACTATGAAATGGCAGAGGAAAGAATGGAGGACGGGGCAATGGTCACTGGACCAAGAATGTGAGTGTTCCACTCGGATTTCTTGCATTCTTATTTGTTGAAAAAAAAAGAAATGTTTAGGAACACGCCTTTAAAATACAGTCAAAACACAACCGTGTCCAAAACTACTATTGGATATGAATTCACACACATATAATAGTTCTAAACACATATGTGTCCAGATGTTATTTTAAAATTGTGTTTGTAACATTGCTCTTAATTGCTGATGATTCCTCTTAACGAGAACTCACATTGTACTATTTTTCATAATCTCATGGTCATTGTGTAATTTGAGATTTTCAGCAAAATTTAGTAATGCATTAGCTTTTTAAAATTTTAGTAAGATTTTTACTTGAAAACTTAAAACTTGCCACCACAATTCTTTCAAACTCGTCCAATCTTTGCTTATCTTTAACTTTTTTTACCGTAAAATGCACGCATAGACTGCTTTATTTAAAAATTCCACCTCTTTGACAGAAATCAAATTTTCTTTAATTTTGTGCAACAGAAAACGTTGTGATGAGTAGTTATTTTGGCAGCAATGATTGAGAGTAGCCAAAGGTGAAGAAGGCTGGAGTGTGCAGAAATCAAAGTACACAAAAATATAGGTGCATATCTGCAGCAGTCCTTTTCCTTTGCATTTTCAAAGAAATTTGGAAACAACCTAATTAGCTTGCCTTTGAAGTCTCAATCACCTCCTCAAAGTCAATGGAATATTGCAAAAGCTTAATTATTAGTATTTTAGCAAAGTTCTTGATGGTATTTCTGGTCATGAGTTGAAAACGGTCTTTCGCATTGAATTAATGCAGCGTTTGCACTTGAGGAGGGATCGGACTTTAGACTTCACCTACTCTAAATAAATCCAAATTTACGACTATTTAACGCGGTTGGAGTGTTACATAAGTAGAGATTTTCGTGTTACAAGACCGACGGCACAAATTTGTCGAGTACGTTGTGCATTCATCGGACTTCAGTATGATTGATTTCCTACAAGAGTTATAAGTTGGTCCGGAGACATTGAGTGGACTAAACATTTGGACTTGTAACCCACCGCGAGTCTAGTTTTGATTTCGCAAATATTCATCTTGTAGGTTCATTCTGTAAACACTCGTAACAAAAAATTCAACTCAGACGGTAGCGACCAACTTCTAAAAGCGAATTGTGGTTTGGGTCATGTGCGGATACACCCCTATGGTTTAAAAGTGTGCACATAAACCCCTGTGATTTTGAAAATGTGCAGATAGACCCAATACCGTTATATTTTTCATCCATCTTAACGGAGGTGTATCTCACACGTCTCTTGAATCTAATCTGACCCATTCGTAATATATTAAATAAAGAATAGAGCATCCCTGTAAAAAAATCATCTTGATCAGTAATCAATAACCCAATGACCTAATTCTTGGTAAATTTAGATTTGAAATTTTAATTTCATAATCAATTTGATTCGATCATGAGGGTTTTTTTTTTTGATCAACTTGAATTTTGGCACGGAAGTAGTACTCATCAAACTCTACAATATCAACAGATCAAATCCAATTTTTGGTATAGGGGATGGATTGGTTAGAGTTAAGGAAGAAGAAAAATCAAGTTAGAGGATGAGAGCATATCGGTCTTTTAATGTTGTGTTAGTTAATATGAATAGAAAACATGAGGGCAGAAGGTCTATCTGTACATTTTCAAAATCACAGGGAGTTATATGCACACTTTTGAACCATAGAAAATGTATCCGCATATGGCCAAAATCACAAGGGGTCAAAGTGGACGTTGCCCCTCATTTTATGGGGTAATTGGTATAGCCCATTACAAATAACTTATGCTTCTTGTAACCTAACAATGTGTACAAATATGGGGTGTTATTACATAATAACATATACGAATATCGATAAGCATTTTGTCAAATCAAATTTGTCATATAAAGTGCATTTGTCCCGTTGACCTTTCGGTTTAATTTGATCATCTACGTACTAATTGATGTTTTTACCTTTTCGCTGGTAAAAACTACTAAACTTTTGCTATAGTAATTATTTTTATCGGCTTCTATTACAATCTAAAATTTGTATTCCCTCCGTCTCTTTTTTAAAGTTCAGTATTTCATTTTGGTCTGTCCCTTAATAAGTGTCCATTTTGTAAAGTTAGTGGGTAAAAATTAGTACATTTTCCATTTTGCCCCTAAAAGTAGATTCCATTTTGAAAAGTTAGTGAGTAAAAGTGTAATGATAATGTCTCTATGGAGGGTAAGTAGAGAAAGTGGAGGTAAAAGTTGATATGAAAGGTGTAAGATGATATTTTCTTAATAAGTTGGAGTTACGAAGCGGGACACTTAAAAAGGGACGGAGGGAGTATCTATTTTCACACACCCATATACGAACTAAATGCTATTTCTGATAATTTTCTTACTACCCTCTCGAATTTTTCTACTTAATTTGTCTAACTTGAATTTTGTTTAGCAAAATATATAACTATGATGAGTTTTGGTGATACTAATTAAATCACATATTACACTCGGGATGGGTGTTTATATTTCAACAGCCTCAAAATTAACATGAACAGCGGTTGAATATGAAGCACACATGTAATTTTTTTTTTTAACCACGTAATTAAATGGCAGCAAAAAAAGTCAGGTACTCAAAAAAGGTTATTGAGAAAGAGTTCCAAATTTGAATCGACGTAGCGGATTGATTCAAGGTTAACTCTTTTTCTTTTTTTTTTTTAATGAAATTTAAGGTTAAATCTAAAAATGGATAAATAGAGAGTGGAAGAAGTATGTAATATTAGGGGAGTGATTTTTGCACTCTCCAAATTGTTAATCGCACTCTCCTTGGGAATGTGAAAATTAATCAATAAAGAGTTGATTTTCGTATTTTCCAAATTGTTAACTTTATGAGTGTGATTAATAATTTGAGTAGTGCCAAGATCACTCCCCCTTCTATATTGCCAGGGAAAGTATAGGCCCCACAAACATACTGAACCGTGAAAGTAGAGAAGTGTTTCAGTACCGGGTGGGCACCGGCCAACGTGGTGCCGAGCACCATCTCGGCCGTCCAAACATGTTTTGGACTGTCCAAATCTGTTTAGGTAATTTTTAAGTGTAAAATTATCAAAACACCCCCTCAAATCCAAACAAATTTGGACCGTCCAAAATACGTTTGGACGGTCGAGATGCGTGCTCGGCACCACGTGGTCCCTGCCCGCTCGGCACTAAAAAATTTCTCGTGAAAGTGAAGTGTCCTATGGTCCGGAAATTCTGAAAAAGGTTGAGCCGTTGAATTTATTAAAAGCCAAAAAAGCCTATTATTCTATACGGTGACGTGCAGCTCTATCAAACGCCTTCATGATACCATATCCGATCCCTTTGTACTTAAGTAACAACAATTTTCACCCTCTAAAAAATTAGGGAAATGATATTGACACTCCAAAAATTGATGCAGACACTCCAAAATACAAAAGAAAGTGGCTTTGGAGTTACACTGATTTTGGAGTGTCTGCATCAATTTTTGGAGTGCCAATATCATTTCCCAAAAATTAATACTATTCAAATTGCATAAATAAACAAACGAAAATACTAAGGGTACTGATAATGTACCGACGGCGTGTGGCAGTGTGGGGCTTACATTTGGATTCCACACAGATAATTCGAACTGTTGATTAAATTTAAAATATTTTTTTGAGTAATCTTGCAAAAAATCAGCTCAATTAAATATGTGTAAGTAGTTGATTTAATTTCTAAGTTTCATTATCAAATTTAGGATCCTAAACTTTGAATTTTGAGTTGAAATAATGGATCAACCCTTTTATACAAATCCAATTGAGCTGATTTTTTGCAAGGTTACTCGAGAAATTATTTTAGATTTAATGAATGGATTGGATTATTCGTGGGACCCAAAAAGTGGGCCCCATATGCCGTCGGTACATTGTCAATACCCTCCCCTATCGGTACCTATAGTCGTACTCATAAACAAATTACTTCTAAGGTAGTGATTTTCACAATTTTTTTTTTATAAATGCACTCCATTTTTCGGCCTTTGGTAAAATTTTTATGTATTCTTTTTCGGTAAAAGACAAGAAATGGAGTGCATTTATCAAAAAAGAATGTGAAAATTATTTCCATTCTTCTATTATTATATTGAGAGCAATGAAGAATAAAAACAATACTCTTTCTATCCCAAAGTCGGTCATAATTTCAACATTCGTGTCTCTAAAAACTTTGTCTATATTTTAGAATTCACGATAACTTTTACGATTTTGAAACTTTTTTCTGATAAAATTGATCAAAATTGAGGAAACAAGATTAAGATTGTATTTAAAAAAAACATTATGAATAGACAGTTTTTTAGAATGCCAAAAAAGTAAGATTGTCATCTATTTTGGACGAGAGTAGTGTATAATAAAAAGAAAAGTAGGAATTCGATTCAAAATACCTTATCTTTTCCACGTTAATTTGTTTATTGTTTAATAAAGCTTATTCCTTTATTTAATAGTTACCTTTGACGTTAAATCAAACATGCCATATGGTTTGTCGAATCATCATTCTCCAGAAAAATGTCAACCAGATTCCGGTAATTACCACCGTCCGTACCATCCTAACCGTCTATATATATATACATACAACACAAACCCAAAACTATGCAATTCTACTTTCACATACAGACACATCCCAACTAGCACTACAAAGAGGAGAGAGAGAGAGAGAGAGAGAGAGAGAGAGAGAGAGAGAGAGAGAGAGAGAGAGAGAGAGAGAGAGAGAGAGAGAGCGAGCATGGCAGAAGACTTTCAAGCAGCTGGGGTTTGCAACTCAACATGGTGGAATTTACCGAAAAGCCCACTTGGGTACTGGCCGAGTAGTCACGACCATCTGATGGAGATGAGTAACGCTAGGTCTAGCGATGACTCCGGCGGCTCGGTGGTTTCCGACCAGCAACCGGATTCCGGCGGCGGCGTTTGGGTGGATTCTTCCACCTTGGAAATGATGGGTATTA
Organism: Rhododendron griersonianum; assembly: GCA_018127125.1. Taxonomy (NCBI): domain Eukaryota; kingdom Viridiplantae; phylum Streptophyta; class Magnoliopsida; order Ericales; family Ericaceae; genus Rhododendron; species Rhododendron griersonianum. Next base: position 25,299,518 of record CM030800.1, read on the forward strand.
ATGGTATTTCATCACCAACATCACCTACAACAACTGATTGGAACCATACTCTATTGTAAGTCCATTTGTGCGATCATGACTCAAGTGGCCCTCATATTTTATCCACCACAATTAGGTCTTTGAAATTATTAGAATTAAAAAAAAAAGAAGAAAAAACCTTGATAGCTTCCACTACCAATAATGAAAGTGGAATTTTCCTGCTCAAGACTTGTTTTCGTTTTGTAATCATATGAAAAGTAGTGTAGTCAATTTGAACAATCAAATTATATTTGTTCTTATCTTTATTTTTTAATTTTTGATTTTCGTTTTCGGCAGCGGAAGAAGGGAAACTGATTACAATTCTCGAATGATACAAGAAGACATGAATCCAAGGCTGGATTTCGGGCAAGAAACCGGGTCGGATTGTCCATCTAAAATCCAAAAGGAGTGGACTGGTACTACTACGAATGGATTCAACCAAACAAATCAAGATTTTTCAGTACTAGACCATCAATCTTCACATGGTTTAATCCCTTCGATATTGCTGCAAACCCTATTTGATAGTACCAATCCTCAACCACAACAATCTCTATTCGACAACCGGTCCACGAAATATTCAGACGAATTTCCTCCTTTGGAAAAATTCTCTCCCTTAGTACTAAAAGGTTCGTTCACAAAACAACCCGCCGTTAGCAATCCATTGAACGTAACAACCACCGCGCCTTTCTGGAATTCCTCCAATGCATCTGTCAAAGATATCCGCGCTGGCTTTCCTCCTTCAGTTCAAACACAATTCCTTGCATCGACGTTTGAGGAGAAATCCATTCGCCCCAACCTAATTGCGAAGGTAAATATCGTGATTTAAAGCATAAAAATTTCATATTCATAAATATCGTGGTTTTGGAACTTATAAATTAATTTTTTTTAATGTGCATGTTTGAAATTTAGGCTAATAATGAAGGGGTTCAAGACTCTTGTAATAAAAAAAGTAGTGGTGGACCTGTGTTCAAAAGACCGCGAATTGAAACACCATCGCCATTACCCACTTTCAAGGTACCATATATATTCATTACTTGAGCTTTTTTCTTTTTTTTTTTTGAAAGTAGTTTTTTTTTTTTTTTGTTGCAAACGTTTTCTTTTGGTTTTGAGAACTTGTGAACTTTTATCAGGTCCGAAAAGAGAAGCTAGGGGACCGAATAACTGCTCTCCAACAACTGGTTTCTCCTTTTGGAAAGGTAGGAATTTGGGATTTTCCCTCTCCACTTTTTTTCATCCCTAGCTAAAAAAAAAAAAAAACTTTTTCCCTTGTGATATTATGATATATCACTTGAAGCTTTTTTGGGTTGATTAATTTCAATCATATTATCATTTCAGACGGATACCGCATCAGTTCTCCAAGAAGCTATTGAGTATGTCAAATTCCTCCATGATCAAGTGAATGTAAGTTTTAATATTTTCTTCTTCGTAGCCGGAAGAATTAATCATCATATATTACATTTTACGCTAAACCAAATTCTGTTAATAATTTATCCATAATAGAGCGAAAATTACTAAAATCAACAAGGAGTTTAATTTGATATGTGCTTAATTACCCGTTTCAGGTTTTAAGTACCCCATACATGCAAAATGGAGCTCCCGTGCACCACCACCAACAGGTACCATTATCCTACTTATTACTCCCACTAAAAGGCTGTGTGATTTTCATTTCCATACAGCAGACATGAATATAAATGTTACATTTTGGGTGTGTTTTCATTTTTCAAAATTTTCTTTGTTTAGTGTTTTTGAAAAGGAAATTGGTTCAGTGGTTAAAACTCAGTTTACCAACATTGAGCTTGTGATTTCAAAGCCGAGGGCAACGATTTTGAGTTCTAAATTGGTTGTGTTATGTACTTATTATTACAAATAATAACAATATTCAGTGTTTTTTTTTTTTTTTTTTTTCAGATGTTTGATAAACTGAAGAACACTGAAGGGACAAAACAAGACTTGAGAAGCCGAGGGCTTTGTCTGGTGCCGATATCAAGTACTTTTCCAGTTGCGAACGAGACCCCGGTTGATTTTTGGACACCAACATTTGGAGGGACTTACAGGTAGAGCAGAGAATTAGAGAAGAAGAAAAAAACATCCAACTGTATAAAAAAGAAAAATTGCAAAAAGAAAAAGAAGAATAAGCAGAAGTGGAAAGCTTGGGAGCCACAATGCCGTATTGAAGAAGGCTTGAGCAAAAGCAAGAAAAAGGAGAAAAGGAAGTGACCCCTCAAGCCAACTGGATGTAGGACTATATCAAATAATTAGTCAGTATTTTACTCCCTCAGTTCCATTTTGTTTTCACCTTTTGAAAAAAAAAAAAAAGCATTTTTTCCGTGTACTAAAAAAGTATATTTCCGTGGACGTTTCTTGAATTTTTTTTGAAGATATAATTGAGCCATTTTAATCGGTGTAAAAAAAGTTTGAAAAATTAGCCACGGAGGTACACCTTTTTTTTCTGAGAGAAGATGGATGTTTTTCAAAAACAGAAAACAAAAAATGGTAATGGAGGGATTAGGGTAGTTTTTTCTTTTTTTGTTCGGCGAAAGTCAACTTTGTTAGTTTCAATTAGTTCCGTTGAAGAGGGATAGGAACGGGAACAAGTGCTAAATTTAGCAGAAGTAATTCCAGATTAGCTAGCTCGTAGTTTATCGTTTGTTGGTTGAGCTAAATTTAGCAGAAGGAAGGCCATAAAACAAGGGATTTTTGTTCCTGTTTCTTCTATATGTATTATTGTAGGGTACGTGATTAGCACCAACTCCTTTCTTGTTTTTCATGTGAAAGAAAGAATTGGGGAAAAGGATAGAAGAAAAAAAAAAGGTGAGATTTTAGTATTGAATTCTTTAACAGCAAATTAAAGAGTGTTTGTTGTGTGGAGCTCATTTGATTGGTCTCTTGCTTTTGTCTTCTTGAATTTTTTTGTTTGGAATGTTGTAGTGGAAATCATAGGGCGGCCCACTTTTCCTGCTTTTAGGGTTTCATATATTTTTTTATTTAAAAGCTGGATATTTTAACTAAGTAGAATTATACTAAACAACTTGAAATTTCTTATGAGAGAGAGAGAGAGAGAGAGAGAGAGAGAGAGAGAGAGAGAGAGAGAGAGAGAGAGAGAGAGAGAGAGAGAGAGAGAGAGAGAGAGAGAGAGAGAGAGAGAGTACGTCAATGGTCTTTCTATATTCTCTTTTAATTTTTCGAACAAATTTTGATGAGTGTAATTTTCATAATATATTTTACCAATGCGAAAATTTCCTACCATATAAATAGCTTGCAGAAATCTAAAGTTGTCTGTAAGTGGCAAAAGTTTTAAGTACCAATATTTAAAACACAATTCCGGACACAATAATATCCGATACCGTCTAAATCAAATGAGTCTGGACACAGTTATATCTGGAATTGTGATTTAAAGGTGTCTGGGTTTTAACAATCGCAATCTTATGAATCCCAAGACATCTTTACAACACAATTCCGAACACAATAATATCTCATATATACCGTCCTATATATACATGGTACCGCATAAATCAAATGAGTTTGGACACCAATATAAATATATCGGCAAATGTCGCCATGTCAGGTCTGTCTTCAATCCTGTCACGTACGCAACCTCCACTGATTGAAGATAACATAGGTGTGGTTATTGTTGTATGTTGTGAGAAGAACGACTAAGAAATATATATATACTGAAGCCGCTCACGCGGTTTTTCCCATAATGTCCTCAATTAATTCATTGTAGGTGATATACTGTAGGATATTTTGCGAAATATAATCAGAGTATATATCATCGACGTATTTGTCAACAAAATGAGAGAGAGAGAGAGAGATAGGCAAATGCACTGCTGGGAATCAACTTTCAGTTTATTCTATCTTGAAGTTGAAATTAAAGTTGGTTTCACGTGCTTAGACATGGTACGCTGAACACCATTTTAAACTTCTTTTAAAAAAAACATCTCTAGTGTCCGAGCAAATTTACGCGAATCCCGACAAACCTCGGGTCCCAAAACCTTTCTAATTAAATTACATGCTGTACTATGTGATATCTTTAGGAAATATATTACTCCATAATGATACTATATGATTACCTAGCTACCAAGAACCAAGAGTTATTTCGTTTTTGGGTATTTGCGGCGTCACCCCTTAAATCACTTTAAATTCTTGACTTTGCATAAAAGTTTGTGACCCTCGAATAAAAATTTGTAAAATTAAGAAGAGAAAAAATTGTGACACCCACATGTTATTATGAAACTGAGGTTGTGGCAGTGGCCCGTCTCGCTTCTGTCTCCGGCTAAGCCTATGTATTCTATGGATTATGCCTTTTAGTTTTTGGGTTTGGGTTTCGATGTTTTGGGCTTAATTGTTGTATTTGGTTTCTTGTGGACTTGTCACTGTTATATTCTGGGAAAATGACGGTCCAGGACGTGTTTTGATAATTAATACCCGCCAAGGACATTTTCAGTATTAACAAATGTTCTATGTCCTTAGCGGGTATTAATTATTAAACACGTCATTGGCCGTCATTTTCCCTTATATTTTTACCCATTTAGACCCCTTTGGTGATCTGGGCTTGGCCCATTGGGTGCTCTGTTGGTTTCTTGTCAACTTGAGCTTTGCTTTGTAACCCTTTTTTTTATCAATAAATTTTTTTGCTTCATTGTTAAAAAAAAAAAAAAAAAAATTTTAAATTGTGGTTGATTGATGTTATGAATTTATATGCATTTTTTTTTGTGAATTTCTATAAAAAAAAAATAAAGTTACGACTTCAACAATAATGTAACCGCGCGATTTACGGCTAGGCGTTTTGAATTTCGATGCCGAGCATTCATAGAATTCAAAGGGTGCAAACCGTAAACATTGAATTCATGATTCGAATGTGAGTAGTACTGTATATATTGCAGTAATTTCCACCAAGGTATGAGGACTAAGGAGAAGCTTAGGGTGAAAGCTAGCTTTAATCATGAAAAATAACTTTTTTTAAGAGCTGAAAATTTTCTTTGCTTTGGTATCTGCTTTTATGATCTTTTAGTGACTTTGAATTGATTGGTCGATGGGTACTATTATACCAATATACCTTCGAGTATCAGGATCCGTCCTCCTTGATCGAGAGTACTCGATGGAATTTTGGGGTGTTTGCCAGAGCTATAATATATTCTTCTAAATTTTATGATAATTGGAAATTAAAATATAAATTAATAATGATATGTCTCTCAAAATTAATTTTGAAGTAGTTTCATTTGTTTTGTTTCTCTTGTTCGTATTCTCTCTTCTTTAAAAGCACTTTTCGAGCTAAATGTAAATACAAAAACTATGAGAAATAGAATTACACAGATTTTAATCTGTCAGAATCTAAAACAAATCTTTTAAATACTATGGCAGACAATCTGTTAAATTTTATTCACAGCTTTGTTATAAGTGAGGTATGAAGAACAAAAAATTAAATTATAAACAACAAGCATCTTTTTTTAATTGCTTGCTTGTAATTAAAAATTAACAAGCATTTGGAAGGGGAAAAAAAAAGGGAAAAAAGAAGAAGCATCTTGGCATCATTGCGATGATGTACGTAAAGTATACGACCTAATCGATCATGACCCAACACAACACAACACTGCTCATTTTCTCTTCTCCAACAAGTTGTTTCCTAAATCTCAAAAAAGAGGATATTTTCTTTATTCACCTTTGAATCTGATCTTATATAAAGCCTTTTCATGGCTACTATACTTGCTAGTAGCGATGTTCGAAACTCCTTTTCAGAAATACAGTACTATCTTTTGCGAACCGCTCTTTCCAGAGAGACTTTTGTTGCACAACATATTCTTCCCCTATCACATCTACCCTTACATCCAAATCAAACCTAACTGTACGAGCACGATTAGCCGTAATTTGCCTCGATCCAAGGCTCGAATCCGCTCTGCTCGCTTGTTGACATAAAGATATACTACTTCACATGCCCAGTACTGGGAAGTACCAGATGTGTACGCTGCGCCGTTCCTACATGAAAAGAAGATGATGACGAAGAAATTGTTTTCCATATACACAGTAGAAGGATGTATACATAGTAGCTATAAAATCAAGCAGGCTAACCAAGTACTAAGTATGCTGACTGTTTGATGAGTTTTCACGTGACACGAATAAGCTGAACTCCTACTTTGCTCTAACTGAAATAACTTGCCAATGTAAAATCGCATTGACATTTAAGTGATGTGTGGACAGAAAAATGCTGCATTTATATTCAAAATAGTGTCCATAAAAACTGGTGGTGGGGCTTTAGCTTCAGTCTCGACGCAGATGCGATGGGTCCCTTGCAAATAATGGTGTGGTATAATTGGACAACAATTTCTAATAGAGGTGATCAGGTAGCATGCCCACACCTCTATTTTGGTCATAAAGAAAATACATGAAAACTGGTTTCCCCCCCCCCCCCCCCGAATTGTTTACATCAGTGTGGGTTAGTAGGGAAGTTTGTAGGTTAGTCCATAGGGATTTCAGAGGCTATTTATAACCCTGAAACCCCAAACTCCCACGATGGGGCTCGAACCCTGACTTACCAAATGAGAGGACCAAGAGATGCCAACTGGTGCTTTCACGAGCACTAATTTGTACTCCTACATTTGTGAATATTTTAGAGTAGGCTACTTTCACATCAGGCCTTGTGTGTGTGTGGGTTCAGGCCCAATGGTGTGAGGGAACAGGCCTAATCGTCATTCTCTATACTGCAGACCCATCTTACCATGGGCCGAAAGACTGCAAAACTTGGGCTTCTTGGAACTTGGGGATGCATTTCTACTTGTAGGCTTTTGTATGCAAAATCCGATGTTTGATACTTCGAGAAAGTCTAGAAACATAACAATATGCGCAACATTCTACACAAAATGTTTATACGAAAGTGTTTCGTTGGCAATATGTATGAGTTGCTAATTTTCAAATATCAACGAGATAACGCCACATTAGCATGTTGTACATGTTGTTGCGTTCCTAGAGTTTTCCTTGATACTTTATGAGGAAGAAAATCATGGATGGATACAGGGGTTCCGAATTTTTTTTTTGATAACAATAAATATCTAAAAAGTTCTACACTTTGTCCTTGTATAGAGAGAATAACCTAATTTTAGACTATTCAAATTTTAATTCAGCATTGAGAATTTTTGGTGGAGACTTCAACGGGTAAGATTCTTGAGTGCGGTGTAGAACGCAAGAACTAGAATGCACAACACCAACCATAACACTACACTCAACGTAATCTCGTTCCGACAATTCATGAGCATAATACCTCTCAACATGAGAGAGAGGACAGTACGCCATTAACTAGCACTTGAAAATAAAAAGGTGGATTGAAAGAATATCGACAAGAAGTATGAATTAGAAGAATATCGTCTCTATTATTGTGAAGAAAAATATGTCAAAATTTGACTGAATTATCAACACACAAGGACCTTAAAATGAAAAACACTAATCATTAAAGTGGCCATAGAAAGAGCACGCAACACTGTCCTAATTTTAAAGATAATAAATTAGGTCTAAAAGCTAAAGAAAAAAGTTCACTTAAACACTCAAGAATCAAGATAGACAGATTTTTTTTAGACTATTAGTATATTTCTCAATATTTTTTATTTGTCTAATTACTCTGATCGAGGTGGATTAAAAAAAGTCGATTTTTTTTTTATACCAAAACTAAAAGAAATCTTTATATTTAAAATAGTTCATTAGCTTAAAAAAGAAAAAGTGTCGATAAACTCGACCTCAATATATAATTTTTTTGGGCCATATTTTATAGTTAGCGGGAATTAGTGGGAAGTTAGTCAACGAGGAGGCTCAGAGGCTATTCATAGCTCTAAAATCCCAAACACCGCCCCTCGTGGGACTTGAATCTTGGTCCCCACGGAAAGGGGACATGAGCAAACCATCTCACCAAGCATGGTTTCTCAACCTTAATATATAATTTGAAGAACCAAAAAATGAGCCTTTGAGAAAACCAGTAGTACCTTAACCTTTCCTCTCCTAACAATTGAGTCCTCACAAATCTCTCTATATAAACGTCTTAGATTATTAATTTGTATGCTATCCGAAGTGGACCCCACAAAAGGGTCGGTACCCAGTACCCGAGCAGCGCATTTTGGCGGTTCAAAAGTGTGTTGGACAGCTCAGATTGAAACCCTCTCTCTCCTCTCCACCCCTCCACACTCTCTTTCCTCTTTCTCTCTAAATCCGAGCCGTCCAAAACCGAAATAGACGGTCTGGATGCGCAGCTTGGGCACCACGTGGTGCCCACTTTGCACGCAAAAATTTCTCAACCAACAGACATAGAAGTGGTGCCCACTTTGCACGCAAAAATTTCTCAACCAACAGACATAGAAGCTTCGGGTTCACATTCTCCTCCATAATCGTAGGCTTTTTGGTGGATTTTAGTGGGCTTTTGGGTGGCAGCATTACGAGGGCTTTCTGCTGGCCTGTTGGCTCACCACAAACCAAAATCATTGCATATGCCTTTTTCTTGGATTATATGATCATGTGTGCGTATGTGAATACTTGATCATGCGTGGGAATGGCTGAATGGGTGGTTGAGTTCGAGTGAATTTACTACTTTGCCCTGACAGTTGATTCATGTTATTTTTATTATGGAGTAATAAAAGTAGGAGTAGTAGTTAATTGTAATGTTTTGGATTTTGCTAGAACAATGTTAGAAATCAATCACTTATGTGACACGGCTTCAAAATTTTGTTCATATCAATTGGCGTTCTCGCTTTCTGATAATGACGATCAATGTTTGATCCAGATTGAAACACTAGTAACCAACACCGAATATGGGATTGGTGCTTGAATATTTACTCAAATCATACTCGATCGTATCCAATTACTGCACTTTCTTTTCTATCTCTTGTTTTTCTTTTCTCGTCTTTCGGCATTGAATTTGTTTGGGTCATTTTTTTTTATCGGCAAAATATTTATTAAGGGTACTTGTCAAAGGTTAGAACAAGTAAGTGGGGAAGAGGAGAGGAATCCAACTAAGGTCAGACAAACACCTAGCAGGCCAAGCCCGAAACACCTAAGGGCCACAGAAATGCCCAGATAAAACAAATGAAGCACAAATCACCCTAAAGGCCTAAAAAGCCCAAATGATACAAATACAGCTCAAGCAAAAAGGTCTAACTGCCCAAATCTGAAAATTAGGAACACAAGCCAAGAAGGCCCAAAACCTAACCCTACTCTTCGGCACAGCTTCAATCAAAGTCTCCAACCACCATTGACCACCAATTTTTTTTTGGGTCGTTAGGAGCAAAGTAGGCTCCCTATGGTTACAAGATGACCTGGCACCAATGAGGGGGTGAAAACTCGAACTTAGTTGGATAATGCCCAGGTTTGAGTTCCCATATTTTCTTATTGGGGCTAAACACTCGGCTAAACGTACTACTAGCGCCTTACCGCCAATGACCATGCTTACAAATTTGGCTTGAATAATGCAATAAATCTCCAAATACAAAAAAGAACTATACAATGCTGTATTGTGCTGCATAATTCATTCTCAATGGGGCCTAGACATTTAAAGAGCAAGCATGTATGTGGGTGATTTGCGTTCAATATTTTCTAAAGAGAATCAATTTGAAGGTACCTACTAGCTAGTGTACCATTTTCCACATGAGCTGGTGAATAATTCAAAGTAAAAGGTATCAGGTGGGGAAAGATAACCAATTTTTGCCGGTGAGTTATTTTGCAAGTATTCAATAATCCATGACTTGAGTTAGGAAAAATTACACAAAGCTCCCTCCGGTTTACAGTATAATTTTCATGACATACCTTAGGTTTTTGAAATAAAACTTTCCGCTTTGCAGTGACAAACTTGATCGAATGTGTAGGAAACCGACATCCATTCTACTTTAGTTTTATTTACACTTGATGTTATATTATAGTTTAGCATAGAGTATGTTTTCACAAGCTTGAGACATCTAAGTTATCCATATATCTTCAAATAATTTATATTATCTCATAAGCTTCTTAAATTTTCTTGTACGATACGAGATCACATCTATCAATGCATTCACATTTGGTACTACCATTTATCGTTTTAATATTTATTGAGGCTTGCGTGAATCAGATGGTTGTGAATAAATCTGTGTCCGGATTTGTTCACATGTTTATATACATACTATTGCTTTTTTTGAAAATCACCTCTCAAAAGTGTATTTTTTTATTTATAAAAAGAAATGCAAACGCTTTATTTATTGGCAAATGCTAACCAATGCCCCCGGGGCACAAGTTAACATGCGATATATATAGAATATTCACGAGTTTTGGTGTAATAAATATGGAAGGTGTAATAAATATGGAATATGCATAGATATCACAAGGAAACATTATTCAATGACTATTTCATGTAATTGATTTGTATATTTTATTCTCATATGTCCATATTAGTCCGATATAGATTAGAGAATCAACTTTGTTTAGGAATTAACTAGGACAATCCCGACCAAACCCTCCCCATGGCATCTTCCAACATAGAATGACTAACCGATAGGGGTTCCATGCATACAACAAGGTCTTCATCTTGTTTGAAGACCTTGAATCCTATATTTTCTTTTCTTAAACATCACCTTGTTTTGGATCAATAAGAGGAACTTTTTTCTTGTAGGATTTTGCGAAAAAAAATTAAATAATAAATGTAGCATTTTATTTATGACCTGCCATGACATTTTTTTGTCATTTAATTTTTATTTTAGATGTTTAGATTGGTTTTTAGTCACCTGCTAATGCTATAGCATGATGAAGTGGGAGAAAATGGTCCATGACAAAACTAGAAGACAGTGGAAAAGGAAAATGCGGGGGAGGGAAATGGAAAGAGAATAAAAAAGTAGAAAATGAAGTGGAGGTAAAAGAAAATTAATTGTTGTTGGACTTTCTTTTAGGAAATGTTGGAAAATATTCCATATTTGTTGCACCTTAACTTGTACCCCGAGGGCACTTGTTAGCAGAACCGTTATTTATTTATTCTTTAATCTGCGTTTTCCTTGAAGTTTCCATCCACCAAAACCCTATCCAATTGGGGACTTTTAGGTCGCTTCTGGGACAGAAAAGGTAGAGAGAGAGAGAGAGTCGGGGTGGGTTCCTCCCCACCCCCTCCGCCGCCCCCTTCCCTGCCTCCCCCTTCTTGCAGCCCCCTCCCCCACCTACTTCCTTCCTCCTCAGCACTCCATCCCTCACCTCCGGCCTCTCTCCTCTCCTTCTCTTTCTCCGGTTGCCCAGCTCAAGGTTGTGAGGTGGTTGAGACTCTCTCCTTTGGGAGTTGAGATTTCCCACTCTCCCCTCCATTTTTGGTCTCAGGAATCAGATATGGGGTTCCAGATCTGGTTTTTCTTGGAATCAGCGTACCGGCGACGAAGACGGCGTCTGCAGTGGTTTCTGCCTTCAGTCTGCGGCGGGACGAGTTCGAGGTCGGCCTCTCTAACCCCTCCTCACGAGTGTGTTCGACGGGTCCGGCTCCGACGTCGTGGTTCCATACGGCTTTTTCCTGTTTTTTTCCTTCTGCTTTTGTTTTTTCTTTTGTTGTGTTTTTGTTTTTTTTTCTTGTATTTCCGGACCGGTAGTATCCATTTTTGTATTGTGTTTTCTTTTCTTTAATATAACTGTACTAGTGCTGGCCCGTACCTACGGCACTACGCACACCGGTTGGAATTGCATCAGCGTGTGTGAACGTATGTGCATGTGCATAATGGGTGCCACATAGGACAAAGGTGCCACGTAGGACAAACACCCTTCTGTTTTATTAGATAGATTGATCTTGTTCGTCAAAAAAAACCCTATCCAATTCTCCGTCAGACTCCGAAAACTACTTTGACAATTAACAATTCATTATCAAAAGAAAGCACCTAATTAGCCCTAATTATTTTGTCTAAACGTCGCATTCGTAGGGCGGCAACCCCACTCTCAATCTTTTATATACTATTAAGCGTAATTACGTAAAGAGATTAAGAAAACTACTAGTCAACAAGACGGCTTATCACTTTGTTTTTGGGCAAATTCAATTACACCACCTATGGTTTGGTGTACGGATACATACACCTTCTAACGTTTAATTTGTTGCACATAACTACCCTGCGCTTTGTGGACTTATGCGCACAATCATGGTTTCCGTCCAAATTAACTGAATTTTGACTAAAGGAAAGCAGGCTCTGTTGTGCCCTTAATATGAGTTTCATTTCGATCGAACAATAGGAACCTCGTGCACGAACATATCCTTTCATTTTAACAAGATTAATGTTCTTTGACCACTGGGTTATCGATGTTTGATTGACATAATTTTTTATTTTTTCTACAAAGTGCTCTACTCTTTGTTTAGTGCATGAATGGCTCGGATTAAAATTCTAGTTATGTTGGTCAGATTCAAGGAAAAATGTGATGGCATTTATGTCAAATTTCCTACATCTGTCAAATTAGACAGAATTGGGTGCGGATGGAATCTTTCACAAAGCACAAGGTGATTATGTGCAACAAATTGAATGTTGGGGGTGTATCCGCACAGAGGCCAAATCACAGGACGTGTAAGTGAAGTTTGCCATTTGTTTTTGAAATGATTAAACGAGCTCAAAGTCAAAGGCCTCAAATACTAGTCTGCGGACCAACTGAACGAATGACTTCTAGCGTTACAAACAACGTACGAGAAAATTCCCAGAATTAGGTTTAGATTCACGCAAATAATCAACACAATGAAACATGATGGAGTGTATATATATATATATATCAACACAACAAAAACTGTTGGTATTGGGGAACAACCAAAGAATCAAGAGATTTTGGAGTGTTTCCGTTCATGGGTTCTCTTCCAGGAAACCAAAATTTAGACATCTAGAGAGAGAGGGAGGGAGAAAGAAAATATACCTAGATAACGAGGAATTTTTCAGTGCCGGGTGGGTATATCCCACGGCTCGGATGCGCCGAGTGGGCACCACGTGGTACCCACCACGGTACTGAAATTTTTTCCATAGATGAGGACTTTAATCTACTCCTGTATATATTTACACATGACAAGCAGTTGGACCCACAGACACAAAGGTAGTTAATTGTGTACTACCAATTCAGAACGTTAGACAAACCAAACTTCGGGTGGGTTGAGATAGCCAGGTCTCATCAATTCGACAACCACAAAAGAGGGTAGACAATGAATCAAGACTCAATCAAGACCAGTGAACATAATACAACAGAACAGATACATGGTCGCATTGTTCAAAAGTTACGTTACCTGGAGTCGGATACGAATATCAGGTGTGGGTACATGTCTATGCACTGAGTTCATCTATTTTTCATTTGAAGGACACTCTGAGATATCATCCGAGTGGAGTGTCCGATGGGTACTGGTACATTTTGAAGGATAGGTTGTAAGCTTAACGCTTGACAACATTTGTAACGGGTGTTTCCGCGGACACACCTCCACAGCCGAAGCCAAACACAAAAGCTAAAACGAGATCAGAAGATGATGGCATCGCCCAAAGTAGCAGATTCTACAGCCCTATTATGACATGAAGCTATTACTGTCTAAACTCAGGGGGGCAGCAGTTTGCTATCTCAAGATACAAACACGCACACCGTTACCTTAACTTGGTAGCGTATTCTCTGCAACTACTAGTTAACCTTTCAATCCTAACTCAAAAAGACTGGGTCCACTTTACAACTTGATTAAGTAACAATTCAATCTCCTTTCTCCTCTTATTGTTCTTCAAGGCCTTATTGACAAGGAATTGTTGGAAGTCCTTCAAAATGACTACTGACAATCTGAGACTACAATGTTAAATAAAATCCCAAAGGCCAAACTGGGACCTTATGCCTTATGGCCTGTTTTAAACTTCTCGTCGACATGGCATGCCGGTATTAGGTGATGTCAAAGTTTGTCGACATGACAGTATTAGGTGATGTCAAAGTCATTCGCTAAACAAACAAGGCTTCATAACATGTTAGTTCTTATGCTGGTAACAGTAAACACCACTGCTAAACCCTGTCATTCCGTCTAACAACATCTCTCTTACAGACAACAATACCTATATGTGCGGCTATGCTAAATGATAACCGGAAAAATTATAGGGCTACGAAACATCTTGGATCCACGGCCAAGAAAAACCATGGCCAATGCATCTCACAAACGAAAACAACTAACAGATTCTATGTATGAAACTATTATGGTATTGTGCTTTCCCCATTCCATTTTCCACAGAACATTGTTTTCAATCAAATAAATCTAACTATCCGGATCAATTAAAAAAAAAAACGAACTTATCAACTTCCTTATTTCTAGCTAAACATTATTCACCATCTAAAGTTGGTAAACTAGCACAATTAGTCACCCTGCTGAAAACCATGAAAAGGTATTAGGCATGGCTATGACAACTTCCAGAAGCAAAATTAGCAGTAGCACATGTGTAAGTACTTAAGACCATTATGAACTTCAAGACTCTAAATCTTCCCTCATTTTGGATTACGAATACGGTCATGTTAGTACTGATCAAGAGAAGGAACATGAAAATGGAAGCAATCAACAATTTCCACACTTGTGCATCTGCAAACATCCGAAAGACTTCCAAGCACTCAAGCTTGCTCAATTAAGTATTGAAAGAACTAATCATGGACTCCCAACAAACACAGTAAAACAGAAAGCTCCTTTTTTTTTTTTCATCTTTATTGCAATGTACAAGGTACTACAAAAGAACATCATCTATTCTTTTTCCCTTAATGTACAGAAACAATAACCAATCAAAAGCAAAGAGGATCAAACCCGACTCACCAAGACAGAAGACAACACGATCAACACTCTCACTTCCTTTTTCCAAAATCCAAACTCAACCAACCATCAACAACCCATCGACCGCTTCCCCCGGAGAACCTGAATCAAACTCGAAGCATTCCTCCTAACCTTCTCATTATCAAGCCCCAACAAATTCACACATATCTCAACAACCCCTGCTTTCAAAACCTCCAAACACACATCCTTACTATTACTACACAACAGAGTAAGTGTCATCAGTGCATACTGCACCCCTCTAGAGCTCCCATTTCTCAACACATGAACCAAAACCCTAATGCAATCACTCACTTCCACCATCTTTTCTCTACCTTCCTTACACTTTGCCAACAAGCCCAGTACCTCAACCGCCCGCTCCATACCAGCCCCGGCCAAACCAATCAAAACGGGCACCGCCCCGCACTCCACGGCCCGTACCCAGTTACCCGGAAACGAGCATATAGCATACAAGGCCGTGGCAGCCTCTTTCTTTTCCCTACCGTTACCCTCTCTGAGGAGGGAAACAAGGGCCCGAATCGCATACGGGTACGCCCCGATGGTCGCCTTGTTCACCTCCACGACGGCCAGGCTCGTCAGCGTGGTCGCCGCCACGGCCCGCGACTCGGGCGGCACCATGCCCCCGCCGCGCAGGGCGGCGACGACGCGGCCAATCGCGCCCTCGGCCACCAAACCCACTTTATTATGATCATCCAGACTCAAATTCAAAAGCAAATTAAGGGCCTTGTGCTGCAGATTGGAGTCGGGCGAGTCGACACAGTCGAGCACGGCCGAGACGGCGCCGGACTCGGTGAGCCAGCGGCGGAGGGCCGAGTCGCGCTTGGAGAGTTTAGTGAGTTGGTCGAGCGAGTTGAGCTTGTAGGTGATGGGGGAGGAAGGGGAGGTTAGGGTTGAGACTAGGGTTTCCGGGTGAGGGTGGGACTGTGGTTTTGGGAGAGGTGCGCGGGTATAATTGGAAATCAGGCTGCGGAGGGCGTGGTTGGGGATGATAGAAGGGGGTTCGGAGAGGGGTAGTTGGGTAATTGGGCAGGTACGGTGGCCGGAGTCTAACCACCGTTGGATTGACGACCGGTCGAAGGTGTGGCCCGACGATAGTATAACAGGGTCCGACATTATCTCTAGGGAAATCGGGCACTTGAAGTCGTCGGGATCCATTTCTCTCTCTCTAGAAACAGAAGAGGGAAGAAGGGTTTATGAGGTTTTTAGGTCCATCCCATGGAGATTGACACTTATGAAATACTGCTACTGAACAAGAGGTGGAGGTTGTTTGACCAGTGTGTGAAATGACTAAGATGCCCTCAAAGTTTGCCAAATATTTCGGACTAGAAAAAAAGAATAGAAACGAATTTTCGGCAATTTCCCGAGAACTTGCACCGTGTGGAATTGAGTCTTTTTCGGTCATTTGTCGGGCCTAGTTCAATGACCGGTGCAGGCTGTATCGTAGATTTCTCTTAAGTGCATAATCGTTGTTTCACACTATGTGAACGGATATTGAAATAAATTAAAATGAAGTCCTACATATAATTACTGGTATCCAAGTAACATAATTTTAAACCACACTAATGTCATTCGGTGAGATCTACAACATAGGCATAGCCGATCATTAAATAGACCAGCAAGTGGCTGGAAAAGACCCCACTGCACCCCAAGCTGTTCTCAGTTTTGGTCTTTGGGGTTCGGGTTCGGTTCATTTTGAAAAGTCTTCCTGGATTTTGTCGGTGGCTTTTTGCCGGCAAAGGAGGGATTTGGGAGTCGTTGTTTTCCTTTTTCAATGAGGACCTGGGAAAGTTGCCGCAACTGTTGGGGTCTTTTTCATTAATGCCCAAAAAAGCCTTGTTCCCGGTAGATGCTTGTGGAGGGGTATTTTCGGGAGATTAAAAGTTTCGGTGTAACGGTCCACTGGATTGGTTATCGCATGCGTCACGGGAAAAGCCTACCGTTACGGGCTGCTGATAAAATCTTCTTAAATGCACTCACAGTGACGTTTCTTTTTTAATTACAGATCTCATTCTGATGTTTTCGATAATTACAAACTAATCCCTGATGTGTAAGAATTAACATCATCGCCCCTTGCTCTGTTGGAACGTAGTATTGTTTTCCTTATCTCTCTGGTCTTTGTCTACCACACTACCTTCACATTCAATCTTCTCACCCATTCTCTCAAATAAAAACACACACATAATTTTCGCTCTTCAGAATTTTCTCCCTCACCCCAGCCCCGACACCTCTCCCTCCAACGGGCATTGCCATTACCACCACGTCATTCTCCTAATTAAACGACACCCACCGCCGAACATCACCTTCAATCTCACACATATAATTTTAGTGAACACCAGTACAAGCATGACGTGGACATGTATTTCAAAATCCAAGTTGGGAATGCAATAGACGTGATTTGTATATTGGAGACCAAATTGATATTTCAGAAATATTTTGTGTACCGTCTGAACAAATAAGCCTTAAATTGACTCTGGTGGCATTTAAAATTTTGGCCGTGGCATTAGGGTGTAAAACGTAGCACATCTGCCTTGTTTCTCGTATCAGAATGATTTGCAATTACGTTTGTTTTAGTTGTAACAACTTGAGGAGAGAAGCTGCGGCATTGTAATATGGGTGGAAGGGGTTTTAGGGGATTATTAGAAGGGGTATTACATATATAGATGGAAAATTAAGAGATTGAAGATGGGGTGGGTTCGAATGCTTGGTCTGAAAGGGGAAAAAGAACTTTGATTAGTAGTGGTTCAATTTTGTCAAAATTCAAGTTTCATAGTACCAAACAATATGCTTTCTAGACACGTTTATTGCAGACCAGGTTATACGCATTGCAGAGAAATCCCTTGATCTCACGATAAATGTGTTGCGAATTGCGATCATGTATATATCAATCGAAATCCAATCAGCATAATTTTTTTTTTACCAAATTAATGTTCTCGACGACCTCTGAAAAATAAATAAATCCTAATTAATGATTGAAATAGATTCGTAAAAGGAACCGGCGATGATCTTGTCCCTCTTGTTAACACTCAAGTTTTGCATTCTCCTATCATCCTATTTTCACGGTATATCCCATACATCTTTAGCTATAGTATGATCACGGATGTCATGGTCATCACGTACTATCTTTTTTTTACAGCCACTGACGTGACCTAAAACATATTGCCAGTCACATGAAATAATTGATTGGGTTAAGAAAGACGTGAATGTGACTTATTAGAATGACTTTTCCCATGCGAAAGAGGAAGATGAAAGCGAAATGTATTTGGTTTAATTATTTGAGGCAGAGGTTTCAACACTTGTCGTATTTTGTGGGAAGGTGTGGAAACTGGTGGTGGTGGTGGAGTTTCCAATTAGTGGGGGACTCACTTGGGGCCACCTGAGGGTCGCTATGGATGGTGGTTGGCCCCGCTCCCAAATCGATCGGGGCGAGTTTTCGTAAATTTCTTAGGTACCGGAGTGAGTTTGGGAAAAAATTTTAAAAACACAATCGGTTAGGTCGGGATCGGGATGATGTTATCCAGCCTCCGTTACCCGTTACGTGCACCTTAGCTAATCTTGGAGACCAATCCAATATTATAAGATTAACAGCGCCATCGCTTTCGAAAATCTCCTGCAGTCATCATATACTCCTGATCACCTTATCCTAAAAATCCTGGAGCAGAGTTCATCCCACAAATTCTTTTCTATCTCACTGTTTCAAGTCCCCAACTGACATAAACAAATTAAGCTAAACCAAACAACGTCTTAGCCCAATAAACAGAGTTGAAGTTCAGAATCTCTTTCTCCGACAATTGGTCTCATTTTACATATCACGCATAGTTTATATTTCCCTCTGCAAGCATTTTTCTATGAATCACCATCAACTGACGACTACTATAATTTTTGTTACAATTCATCATACCGTGTTTGTTGTATACCGCTCGTATACAATGAATAACAAATTTTGTCTCGTTTCTATTGAAAAAATTTGTAAATGAACTTTTGATCCTTGCTTGCATGTAACCATCCCATACTAATTTGTACGTTACTCTCTTAGAGCAAGTTTACCAGATGATGTAAAATGGTCATTTTAGCTATTTTACAGAAGGAGAACAAAAAAGACAAGTTGCAGTAGAGGAGGTAAAAAGGGAGGTAAAATAGTTTTGAAGAATTGGTTAGGTATTAATACTGAACAACTGTTCATCCGGAATCCCATTTGTTTGATTATTTAATTCTCTCTCTCTCCCTCTCCCTTTCCCCCCCTCTCTCATATTATAATAATAGGATAAAGGAAAAGATTGAAAAAATGTGTATTTTAATAGAGAGTAGGTTAAATAGATAGTGTTTGTGTAATGTTGAAAGAAATGTGAGTAGATAAAATGAAAAATGTGCACTATTCACAAGTTTTTTTTTTAACTAAGTACCGGTAAACTTGCTATTAGATGGTAAACATTTCATACCAAAGATGGATATCATTTATGTAGGAAAATGACTTGTCCTCTCTAGAGTAAATTTTTTTTTAGCTTTTCATCAAAATATTTGGAATCAATCATTTATGCTGACAAAGGGAGTTTACAAAGTATATAAAAATATGAATTGAAGTTGAAACAAAATCAAACAGATAGAGAAAACTCTTTTCTTTTCTTTTTTTTTCCAAAAAAAAATTCGTCTTTAATGAATTTTGTAAAAAAAAATTATGTTTTCATGAATTTTACGAATGTTATTCTACTCATATACATCAACTATGACTATTGTATTTAGTCTAAAGACAAAATTTAGCGAAATCTCACCCTGAATGTGCTATTGAACAATAGCGGATACCTATTGCATCAGCTAGTAGCCTAGGAGTGATGAAGTTGAACTGTAGCTATCGGGACGGGTGATCTAAAATGTTGATCCATATACATATGGAAATTGACTTAATAAATACCAAAGCATATAGATTTTCGTTAATGTCCCTTTGGCTTCTAGAAGGGTTGCTATCAATACTAGAAGCTAAACTCAGTTGTTGAAAGCAGGCATGCACAGTAATATGGAGAAATTTCCTGCCACCAGTGCCCTAAAAACACAACTGCTGCTCTGCAAATGACAGACAGGCATACAATTAGACCCTTTGGACGCGGTGCAAAAATTAATACTTTAGGGTTGATTTGAGTAATTAGATTTACTTTTTGGTTACAATTAAGGACATGAATGTACAAGGTTTCTCTAACCATAATTCACATGGTTTCCCATCTGTCTTTTGGTCGAAGGTTAGGGTTGCTTGGGCCAGCTTACATACATCTCAACTAACCCTCTTTTAGGTCCGATTAATTAGACATCTGCACCGCGACTAAAAAATTCAGAAGAGATCACTTTCTTACTACATGACCCCAGTAGTCGGATTCTGCTTAATTGTGTGGGGAGCAAACCCATTAACTAGCCGAGCACCTCTTGTTGAGTCTTGTCACATATGCTAGGCCTAAAAGATTTTAGCTCCACTATGAAATGGTACAAATTAATTGCTGAGAAAGGTCAACCAATCCATGTTTTGTCTAGTACTATATAATGTTCACCCTACCATTCAAAAATAGGTGAAAGAATTGGTGACAAGGGATGAGTGGGGTTGAAATAGTAATTGACTTGATTTGCTAAGAGTAGTGATTAGAGACCAACCTAAAATCTCAACTTGGTTCTTCTTTGGCCAATAGGATAGCCACTTTCATATGTAAATATACCAAGTTTTTTTGGTATTACAGGCCAGCTTACACGCACCTCAAACTAATCCATACAATCCTTCACAAAGCCTTTTCACATGCTTAATTACGCGTGGGGTGAGGTGGTCACAAGAATTACTGACAAAGAGAATCGAACTAGAAATCTTAGGAGGGAGCAAAATCCTAAGTTCCAAGCCAAGATAACTAAGCCACCTAGTTGTAAATACAATTAGAAAGAGTGTAGATTATTCAAGTATGCATGTGTGGTTGTTCGTTGGACATGAACCTGAAAATCTTGATAGACTTGAAAAGATACTACTGACGAAGATGAAAAAGGAAATGCAGAAAGCATGCATAAATAAAAATACCCTATAAAATCTTATTTCTGTGTGGACCAAACAATACACTTTTACTAAATACTTTCCAGTACACCAATAGAAAACACGACGCTTTAGCACCTTACTCACACTTATGAACTCACTTGTCATACTCACACTTGTGCTCTCATCAGTCTTACACTTGGTGCTTACCACTCACCTTACAAATGACCTCATCTACTCTATTTATAAGAACTACAAGAAGTTTTCGGAAAAACCCGAAAGACTATCATAATCCATAAGTTTTCAGAATATTTTGGAACTTTCTAGTATGACCCGGAACACTCTAGAGAAGTCCGGATGGTTCTAGAAGAGTCCGGAATATTCTAGAAGATTCTAGAGAAATCCGGAACATTCTGCAAATACTCGAAGACTTCTAGAGAGTCGGTGATGGGTCTCAACAATTTCAATGTCTGTATTTTTGCTCGTTATGTTCAAATTAAGTTCAACATTTTTCCTGGGTCATATTCATTTCGGGGCTAACCATGTTTTCAATTGCTTACTTTTATAGTTCAGATGCTAAACACTATTTCTTTTTTGGTTAGAAATCGTGGTATTGGAATTCCTTCAGTTAATTATTCACATCATTGTAATGTTAGCCTTCTCTTAAAAAATATGGAAACCTGACCCTTCCTGTTTACGTTTTCCATTTCTCCCATTGGTGGAAAAATCAAACTTGGTTCTCAACATTTAACTACATGTGCGATGTTAAACACATTAGACAAAGTCATATGGACGGTCTCTCCCTCTTCTACTGTCAACATTGCAACAACTTGGGATGCCGTTAGGCCCATTCAACTATTAATTAATTGTTCATCGACATTGGCTCTTGAAAATCATCCCATGAATGGCGATTCAAAAGAACATAGAGCTTTCATTACTCTTTGGATACTGACGTCTCTTGACTCGTTGGAAAGTTCAATGGAAAGTCTTTTCGAAGGACGATTAGGAAGATTACTTGGGCTACATATTACGTTTGGCAAGAGAAAGAAATCGCAGAATTTTAAGGGCATCCACAAGTCTCGCTCTACGGTCCTTGAGAAGATCAGTTTTCACACTCGCATTAAGGTCCCCCAAATTATCTAAAGCAGTCCCCTCTTAGTACTATGATCCGTGATTCCTAGAAAACATCCCAAAAAGTTATCTATATCTTATTCGATAGATTTTGAAGTAATTGGAAGTTATGCCTTCCTCGACTCTATGTAAGTTTGTTGATTCAAAGGAATTCAAAAAAGAATGTTAAATTCTAATTTACAGCTATGTGAGGCCCCAATCACGTCCTCTGTGAGACTGTGACTACTAACATATACAGTTACAGCCACTCCAGCAAACAAATGCTAAAGACATCTAATTTTGGTGAAAGAGCAAGCAAGAACACATCTATGTAATTTTTCAGCACCTATCTAGCTTGAATAGCCGAAAGGGTAACATCATTTATAGAAACTGCTCCAGCGCTTGCTGATGAGGACGTGTCTGGCTTGCTGCCAGCTCCTTTGAAGATGAAAGCAGGCTGCTTAGGGGGAGGCAGCGTTGTTTCGTTACACAACATGAAAGCAACATCCGACATATTTGGCCTATCGTTGGCTGATTCTTGCACGCACAACAGGGCGATGTGAATGCATCTCAGAACTTCTTTATCCGAATCTGATTCGGTCATCCATGAACCAACTATTTCCATAGCCCCGCCTTCTTGCCACAAGCTCCAAACCTGAAACAAATAGTGCATGAACAACAATGTCATCACTAAAGGAAAGCCCTCTGTTTTGAAATTTATCTTGTTCGTTTTCCATACCAAAATGATAGATTTCCAGTATAAAACAAAAGGAGTACACCAAATACTAGGAAACCCTTCTGCTGTTGACATTAACCATCTAATTTTTGTACAATACCTGAGATTTTAACCTTACGAGTTTTGTTAACCAAAGGGTTTTCCATGAATACCAAGTAAATTAGTCAAATGCACACATCCATTTACTTACATGCCCAATTAAATTCACAGCATTATCCAGAATATAGCTGCTGTTCTTTCTGCCACTAATGATCTCCAAGAGCAAAACCCCGAAGCTGAAAACATCAGATTTTACTGAAAATAGCCCTTCCATTGCGTACTCAGGTGACATATAGCCGCTGCAACCACAAATGTTAAACCAGCATTAGAGTTTAATGGCTTCCTTGCACCTTTCTCCATATCCCAACAGTAAAACAGAATGGACACTTACTATGTTCCGACCACCCTGTTTGTATTAGCTTCAATCTGGTCCTTTCCGAAAATTTTTGCCATACCAAAATCCGATATTTTCGGATTCATTTCTGCATCTAGTAACACATTGCTGGCTTTTAGGTCCCTATGGATTATCCTTAGTCTAGAGTCTTGGTGAAGGTATAATAGCCCTCTAGCGATCCCCAAAACAATGTTGAAGCGCATTTTCCAATCTATAAACGAGCCTTTTGTCCTATCTGGACAAACATTGGAAGTTAATTATAATCAAAATCCTGAATCATTCACCATTGCAGAAACAATAACTCCGCAAGTAGCAAAAAAATGAACATAACTACGAAAATATTGCATACCAAAGATGAAAGAGTCCAAGCCCTTGTTTGGCAAGTACTCATAGATCAACATTTTCTCATCTTTTTGAATGCAATATCCCAACAACCTCACTAGGTTCCTATGCTGTAGTTTGGCAATCAATGTAACTTCAGTCTTGAATTCCTCCGCCCCTTGTCCTGAATTCTTTGCTAGCCTTTTGACTGCGATTTCTTGTCCATTAGGAAGCTGACCCTGCATTTAATCTTTACATGGTGAGCTTAGACGACGTTCAAATGGACCTGGAATCGATCGCCGATTAGGAGTGTCAATACGGTAAACAAAATGCGAGACCACTGGATTTCTGATGCACACTTCCTATATTCCAATGCACTACATATTTGAACACAAGTTTTGCAAATACTATATTGACAGCTTAATGGGTTATTTTATCATCTTCCATATTCAAATACCCATGCATAATCTTAAGTAAGGTATCCGATTGCGTGATACTTTCCATCTTGGAGGGTACCTTATACACGGCGCCAAATCCACCTTCACCAAGCTTGTTATCCAACGAAAAATTGCCTGTGGCTGAGACAATGGTGCTTAGGTCAAAATATGGTAATTCTGGATTCGTGCCACTTTCATCAAAGTGTTTTCCCATTGAGGAGGCTTCAAGGGATGTCGTACTGTCGGCACTAAATAATAAATTTTGTTGTTCTGTTATTCCTGCCATTGAGTAAAAAAGCAAGTTAGGCAAAAAAAATGCAATTAACTAAAAAGTCCTACTTCCTTAATTTGACTGTTCGAGAAAAGAGAGTAAAATGCAATGAAAAAGTTAAACCTGTCAAGTTCATTGTTTTACTAAAATTATGAAATGGGAAAAACAAATGAACAAGAAAGCCGGCTTGGTGACATGAAAATGACATTGATCATATCCCAGAACGCATTAAGGCTAAATAACCGATTATAAAATAGGCAAAGGGAAACACAAATGAACAAGAAACTGTGAGACATATATAGTCTTGCAATAATCCTGATCTAGATGCATTAAAACAAAATTGCTCCGTGAAAATGCCATTCTCTTTTTCCCCCACGTAAAGGTCAATCACGTGTGAAATCATGCATCACTAGTTATACTCATTCATAGCATGGGTGAGAATTTGTTGCCTTACTTGACTATTAAACTACAAAAGTTTATTTTAAATTCGTGAGAGACGAAAAGAGGAAAGAAGGATTTTGACAGGATGGATGTTACATTAGTTTTATTTATAAGATTGAAAACAGAGAAGAGTCAATGTGACATCGACATAAATCAAATTTAGTCGGTAGTCAATTAACCAAAACGACTAAAGATCCAAGAAGATTGTTCTTTTACCTCTTCTTTTCTTCACCACCAACCAACAAATTAAGCAGAATGCGAGAAGCAAAACCGCAGTAACAGAGGCCGATATAGCTGCCACCATGCCCTTCTTCCCACGAGAGTGTCGTTGAGACTTCAAATATTGGGCTGAAATTAGGACAAAAAATTAAGAAGTTGATTTCTTTCTTACTGATGTCAACATAATTGCTTTGTTCCTTTCTTCCACCACATATGAAATGAGAAAGACCCAGAACATGCTAAGTGCTAACCCCGAGGGATTTGGCCTAGTGGTCAAGGCCTGAGATTTGGAGGTTTGTTCTCTTCTAAGGGCTTCGAGAATCGAAACCTCTTAGATGTTATCAACTTTTTTGGTGTCAGTCCATGCAGAGCTTCGCTCTTACTTTAAGCGGGACTCCAGCAAGTGGGTGGTGGAATTGGTCCCCTAGGATTAGTCGATGTGCACGTAAGCTGACCTGGACACCTAAGTTATAAAAAAAAAGAAGAGACCCTGAACATGCTTCCAGAACTAAAAAGGTGAAGTCCAGTGCTGTAATTCTCAGCACCAAAAATTTCCTGGATTAGACATGTGTTGCAAGTTGCAGCCACCTTTCTATCAATGTTTAATATTGTTGGACAAACAAGAATGATAGGGCCATCTGCAATTAATTAAAAAAACGTAGAAGTCACTCGGCACACAATTTCACAGGTTGATTGATCACTCAAACCCGGCTTCTTTTGATAAAATGTCTTGCTCAAGTCTTCATCAATCATTAGTTCTAATTAAGATAACTTGCAAACTCAAAACAGGTTGAAACTCATTTAATTTTTGAAATGGTCAAATACCATATGTCAAAGCTATAAGACATTATAGAAATCATCAAAAGATAAAAGAATGGACCAAAACTACCAAAATCTAGACACAGGCACCTATTGCAAGTGCGTGCCCGGCGAAACGTCGGTACTTAAGAACCAATCGCGGAAAAGGCAATAGAGGATCCTGCAAGGACACTCAGCTCATACCCTAGAAAGCACATATGAAATCTGGAGCATGGATCCGCCATCCCAAGGAGCCAAACCGGCGTGTTCAACAAGACCCATCGACCTGGAACACAGGCTTGCAACCACAAAACACAGGACGCTACTCCAAGGCAAACCCCTGCTGACACGGCAGGTTCTAGCCACGAGAAGCAAAATACCGGTAAGCTACAGCCCCACTGCCGAATCCTTGCAGCCATGGCAGGCAGGATAACAGTTCGAGAAGCACAAAAACCAACCAAAGACGCAGCCATAACTACGAATCACCTACTAACACCTGCATTATGCCTACTTCACTGCTATTGTTTTCATTTTCCTTCTTGTTTCCTATTTTTCCAAAGCATATGAATCTTGCCAAAAAATATCCATCTTTCTCTCATGTTTGGAGTAATTTTTCTATCCCGTATACAAGCCAACATGGCTTATAAAATAGACGACACAATGCTGATGTGAATTCCGGCCACATTAACTTCGTATAGTGAACATTGTATAAGCCTATACCCGGCGAAACATGTTATAAGACTCTAAAAATGGATAGAGTTTTCAATTTACTGAACTAAAATGGACAGCCGAGCCAAAAAAAAAAAAACTAAAATGGACAGGGTTTTTTTGGGAAATTTAGTCCTAATCTACTTGTTATCTTTACCACCCCAAACGGATTCGATTAATGTGGCCATTTCTATTTTATCACAACATGGGAATGGATAGGAAATCTTTCCATACTATCTTATAAGATGACGTGAACGGATTGAAATCTTGAATTACATAGTAATATCTTATCCGTTAAACGACCTATTATTGAAAATCTATCAAAATAAAACAATATATATGTGGCAAATCTGACACAAAAAAAATATAGGAGTAGAAATTGATTGCATACCTAATTCAACCGCATCAACCCGAATGTATAAATCCTGGCCTCCACTTGAAAACACTCTAGAGTCCATTAAATCCCCATGCCACATCACGCATCCACTATCCCCGCGAGAAACATCCGCACTCGCATACGCATTGCACGAGCAGTTCCTCAAGCACTCCGACTCACACTCTTTTAGCCCCGTCACACCCCTATCCACACGTGCCGTCCACGTGTTCGGCACCTTCGCAAGTGGCACCTTCTCGAAACCCTCGCCGCTCCGGCACACGTGCCCGCCCCGCTCCCTCACGCACCCGCCCGACCCGTCCCTCAGATACCAGTCGCGTGCTGAATTGGGCTCGAACCCGGGCAGGCACGTGCATTCGAACTGGCCCATGCCTACGTTGGACGGGTCGCAGTTACCGTTTGGGCCGCAGTAGTTGTAGGAGTCGCAGGGTTTTTTCGGAGCTGTGTAAAACTCACCCCATCTATGCTCGTTATCGTTCCACGTCAACCTCTGGAGCATCCCGGATTCGTTGAGCACCAATCTCGAGGAAATCGAGGGGTCATGAATAGAGTAACTCAAAGTTACCTCGTCCTGATTTTCGACATAACTGAGGTTGAAGATGAAGGTAGTTGTCATCTCGGGTATACCGCTCCACCCGCGCCCTATCCACGAACCTGCCCGCCAAACCAGACCCGAACCCTTGTACAGAAACAATTGAGGAGACCCGTTAAGGTCCATTTTGAAAGAGTACTCCCCGGGTCCCGGGTCATCACCCGACTTCCAAGATGTCAGGAACCGGTCCAGACCGGTTTTCCGGTTCACACCGAATCTCAAGTTGGGAAGCACAGTATTCGTCGGATAATCAAAGCTCTGCCACACAACTACCCCATTGCTATCAAGCACCACCAAATTTCCTGAATCCAGTAGCTGAGCCGAGGAGTTTTTGGCCAGCGTCGGATCCGAAACATTTGTGGACCAGACCGGATTGTTCCGGTCTGGACCGGTTACGACGAGGTTTCCCGTGATGTCAAATGAGAGGGAACCGGATGTGTCGTTGATTGGATCGCCCCTGTTGGCGACCCAGACAACGGTCTGCTCGGAAACCTTGTTGTACCATATTCCGAGGTACCGGTTTGTCGATTTTCCGGGGGTAAAAAACCCCAGGGCAAAGGTTTGATTGCTGGAGATCAGCAAGTCGCCGTCTTTCAGGGATTGGGTGGTGTTTATGGTGCTAGTGGGGGTGCAAAATTGGAATTGGAATTGCAGGAGGATTAGGAAAATGGAACAGAGGATCTTAGTATCATGAGACATGGGTCTGGTTTATGTGATTTGTTTTTCTCTGTTGTTCTTTCTGAGGAAGAAGGTTTCTGAGGAAGAAGGGTGTGCCACTCGTGGGCTCCTCCTCTGCTTTTCTTGTGGGTTTTGGTGAAGGTAGAAATTAAATACTATAGGATAGAGTTGTTGAATACATTAACTACCCGAAAAAGCATGATTGGCTAATGGATTGTACTGCTTTTATCTGCGTGGTCTCTTATAGAGCCGTAGTACTGTTGGATTACTGTTTTGAGGATTGAGTTATCTTAGTCCCGTTCCGCTAAGATTATTTATTTTTTAAGTACTTATTTTCTGTTTTATGAGACATATTATTTTTTCATAATACATCATCTTTAATTCAAAAAATAAGTATTCAAATAAACACTTATTTCCCTAGTGGAGCGGGGCTTAGATAGTGAGTTTTATAAAGGAAGAAATTTCAGGTGGTACATGAGTATGCCGCGTATAAGGTGGACATAATAGACTTGTTTGATTTGAGTTTTGAAAGATGATTTTTGAGTAATAAGCGAAGATGGATAGAGAAATGAGAGTTAAGAAAACTTATTTGAATGCAATGTCCCTACAACCTCACAAGGTTCCTATGCTGCAGTTTGGCAAAACTTCAGTCTTGAATTCCTCCGCCCCTTGTCCTGAATTCTTTGCTAGCCTTTTGACTGCGATTACTTGTCCATTATGTAGTCGAGTCTGCATTTAATCTTTACATGATCAATTTATTGGGGATCGTGCACAGAGAGATAGGTTGAGTCCACGGAATAAAAAGACCACTTGTTTGATGGAATATGAATGTGGCATTGGACTATTTATCTAAGGGACTATGTCAGTGGGAAAAATTATTCAATGTCCCTGGGGCACCGCTACAAGGTTCCCCATGCCTAGTGGTGGAGTCAGGATTTGGCTACGGGGTGGGATTTTTCGATGGTACACAAAAAATGACCCAAACACCTGAGTAAGCAAAAAAAAAAAAAATTTCAGTGGAAGTTCATTAATACTTGTTGCATGATGTTTGTAAAAAAAATGAAGGGAAACAATATCGTAAAATCATACTTTGTCTAGAGTTTGATTTGTTGGTTTCAAAGAATAAAGGCTTAGTTCAAAAACATATTGTAGTCTTTAATGGAAGTCATTGACAAATTATTTATATATATGAACCGAATCATTTATTTTTTCAATCACTATTTTTTCATTATTTTTGCCAAAAAAAACTAAGCTGTTCGAGTACCAATAAGTAGTACCAAATACCAAATCGACCTCCAATATTAAAAAAATCAAAAAAATTATTTTGGGAACTAGGGGCCAAGTGGCCAAGTTGAGGCCAACCCACCCCCTATTTACCTCTGCCCGTGGGCGGAGGAGTGAATGCCCACGTGCCCCTGGAATTTTATCACCTACTACTGTTTTTTTGTCCGTTTTGAGACTACTGTAAGCAGTAAGGCTAGCTAACACTGTTTTGCTTTAGGCCCCATTTCACTTTCTCAAATAAGTACTTAAAATATAAGTATCAATTTTCAAGCTTAAAAATAATGAGCTTACAAAAATAATTTTTCAATTTTTTTTGCAGGGTTTAATAGATCTCATCGAAATCTATCAATTAAGATCCATATTACATATTTTTATTTTATTTTATTTCAATAAGTCTATTATTTTTAAATTTAAAAATTGTAAATAAATACTTATTTTTTAAGGGGCAAAACTGAAATGCCACCTAATGCTACTCAAATTGTTTTGTTTTAAGGCTACTACTGGGCCCCTTTTGGTTAACTACAAGAATACCATTCATATAATTAGTAAAGTCAAAACCCATCCCAACTATTTCATCAATGAATATTGTGAAAAATCGATTGTGGAACCGAATGAATGGTTGAACAATGGCTTGGTGGTATACATAGGGTGAGATTTTTTTTTATGGAATTAGTAACAGAGCAATCATGCAGAACTTTCAAAAGATGAAAACTCATCGGGTCAATTGTAAAACATTTTAGCGACGAATATTTAGACTTTTGTACTAATGTTTAGAAACATTTGGAATATTATGCTACAGCTTTTATGCCTCATGGAGGAGAATGTTTGAATTTTTGTGCTTAATATTTTTTAATTATACTTTATGGTGAAGTTTTTTTTTTTAGTTTGTGATAAAAGGGTGCCCAATCTGTGTTAAATTCCTGGCTCCGCCACTGCTTATCGCTAATACTTTGGGAAGCGACGACGGTAAAAACTAAGCCAGTTTGGAGCCTTAGATAATGAGTGACAATTTTTGTGACGACCTAAATATTTGTCCAAAAGACATTTATGAAAAAATAACCATTCTAGCATAATGTGTTGAAAAAGGGAACATAACTGCCGCAGGGGAGAATCGAACTCCCGCAACAGAGTCCATAAGGCATGGTACACGCCTCAATCAATTTTCACCATTTTAATTTTAAGGTCAACACTGTAAATTATTATTATTTTTTTCTGTGGTTATTTTTGAAACGGGGGTGGCACGTGCCACTCCCCCACTAGTTACCTCCGCCACTGTCCAAGCCTCTCCTCAACCACACATTTCTGTGGGGCTTGAGATAATTATGAGGATTCCACAACAATGTGTGGTTGGGAGAGGCAAAGTATTTGCTAGTATATATATATATTTTTTTGGTACTTCGGAATATTATAAACAGGATATGAAAAGAAAGAGGTAGGATTCTAGTAAAGATTATAGTATTTGGTTTAAGCTCAGGGGAAACCCGTACGTGCAAGAGTAGGTGGAAATGTTCAAGTAATAAATTTTGACTAGGTACACAAAAGTTGGCTGACAATAGTGGGAGTAGCTAGGATTCTAGTACTAAAGATTAGATTGCTTCCAGTTACGAAATGAAATGGTAGGGTGGAGTTTAAAAGTGTGTAGAAATTCTAAAGGATAGTCTTGAGGTTTCGCGTGCGTTGAATAATCCTTTTGATGCTACAGTAGTATTTTGGTTCACATTATCGGTTTAGATTTTAGTTATTGGCGTTGAACTTTGACTATGTTAAATTGTAAGTAAGGCTAGTGGTTGCCCCAATGGTTCGGGCGGATACTCAGGTTTTCGGAGTACTCTTTAAGATCTGGGATTCGATCTCTACAGGATGAGTATCCTGAAGTAAGTGGGGGGCCGTGACTGGTGTGGCCGCGCTAGCTCCCCAGAGATTTGGGTTATGCAATCGGGTCTATTTAGTGGTCTGGCTGTAGAGGTGTTCCTCCGTTACCCCAAAAAAAAAAAAAGAGTAAGGCCACTCGGCAAGATGTGAGGGATGCCACAATCTTTGCTAGAAGTCGCCTTTGTAATAGATCATTGTGTGGGTAATTTCTATGTTGCTTGTTTCTTGAAAAAATAAAAATTAGCACTTTTTAATTGGGTAAAGTCCACTTTGACCCTTTGTGATTTAGGTCATGTGCGATACATCTCTTTTAGTTCAAAAGTTTGCAATAACACTTATGTGGTTTGTGAAGTGTGCACATAACACCCAATTTAACTCCCTCTATTTTAACGGAGGAGTATTTCACACGTCTCTTGAATCTAATCAAAATCTAATCCAAGCCGTTCATAATTTATTAATCATATAATAGAGCATCTCTTTAAAAAAATTAACTCGATCATACATCAATAACTCAGTGATCTAATTCTTGTTAAGATGAATGATAAATTTAAATTTGAAAACTTCCTTCATAATAAATTCGATTCGATCATGAGGTTTTCACTTTCAATCGACTTGAATTTTGGTATGGATGTAGTACTCATCAAACTAAACAATATCAATAGTTCAGATCCAATTTTTAGTACATGGGATAGATTGGTTAGATTCAAGGAAGAAGATGAATCAAGGGAAAAGCTGAGAGCATATCGGACTTTTGATGCACATTCGTCACACTTGACATTATTGTGGACGAAATTGGGTGTTATGTGCACACTTCACAAACCCCTGGGGTGTTATTGCACACTTGTGAACCATAGAGGGTGTATCCTCACATGACCTAAACCACAAGGGGTCAAACTTTTTTTTCCGAGAAAATAGGCACATCAGATTATTCAGTCGAATTGTTGATGGAGGTTGATGAAAGGCTCTAATTCAATCTTTTTTTACAACTCCAAAGTGTTTAATTGAAATTTTGTTGAGTTTATGTGCTTACGAGACATTTGAATTAGAGTGCGGGGCCAGGTGTTTTTGAAAAATTATTTCCCTAAATTTGGCTGACATTAGTGCAAGTAGTTACCATTCTACTAATCATAGATTTGACTAATTTAAGGTAAAGCCAATATGCCAATTAAATCAAAACCTGGGAGAATTTGTATGAACCATGTCCCCACCAGTTTTCATAGGTCAAAGAAGCTTCCTAGTCTTCAACTGCCTGGTAGTGCGATTTGCGCAGTCAGTAGTCTCAGCTGCGGTCATGTACCGCTTACCTAGCTGTTAAATTTACAACTCCACATGCCCTTTTGGTCCTCTAATTAGGGCAAGAATTGACAGTGAATGTGGATGTTGGAATGCAATTTTTTGTGGAATAGGAACTTAGAACAAGTGCCCATGCTAGAGTCTTCTATCTTTAACTTCTTTTACTTTTTGGTTTTTGAGAAATGTATCCTTGTTAATTACCTGCACTTCCAGAGTCCATGATAAAGCTACATTCAGATCTTCGAATGACTCCGTAAGTCTCAAAAATTTTGGTGCGATGTTTTAGGACCGATTCATTGAGCCAATCCCAATCATCAACCTTCCGTTTATTTGAGTTCACAGTTGGGCTTGATGGGTGAAATTGGGGGACGTTGCGAGCAGTCAACAATTTTAGCTCTTCCGAATCAACTTCCACTTCTGGATATTCATCATATATGGGAGGTTTAGACCAATCAATTTTAGTCTCCATATTTACTGCCATCAAAATTTTGGAACACTCCTCATGGTCCAATTTCTTTCCAGCTTCATCTCCATCGTGGACTGTGACCAAATTTTGACTTACCATAAGTGGCAGTCCCTCGTCCGCATAAGTGATTTCATTATTCAATTTTGTCTGCCCTTTCCTCGAATCATGTTCATCATTTGTTTTGGATTTTCGTTTGGTTAACACTGAGGCGGTCTTTGATGAGAATGTTGAGAATGTTGGCTCTTGTGAATTATTGATAGAAACATTATTCTTTGGAACAATCAGGAGCCCATCTTCGGTATATTCATCGTAGATTAGCGGCTTACTCCAATTTATAGTTGGATCTGGAATAATTTTTGTTGTAAAGGGCCATTCAAGAGTAGCATCGTCCGGTTTGAAACTATCCTTATCCTTCCCACGATGTAGATTCTGAAATGACCGTTGTTGTTCTTGTTGCTGATGTTGAAACACTCCAGCCATGACAACCCAAGAGCTCTGATACCAAAACTGACGGCGGATTTTCCAAATGGGACGAAATTAAGGTAAAAAGGGGTAATCGTTCACCACCTAAGTTAGGAAACCAACTGGATAAGATATCACCACTCGAGGATTAACTAGGGATACAGGGTTAGGGAACCGCTCACCACTCGAAGGAATCCACCTAAGAGATACAGAAATGGAGAACTCGTCACCTATCGGAATCAACCGAAGGATAAGAGTTATAAGAAGAAGGGGAATTTGCACTTACACCCCTTGTACTTACACATTTTGGCAGATACACCCCTCGTACTTCAAATTTAGGCACTTACACCCCTTGTACTTACGAGTGAGGTGCAACTGTTAAAAATCCCGTTAAATTGGATGGAAAAGTGAGTGGCGGGAGTTTTCCCTCCAAAATGATTGCAAAAATGCCTAAAATACCCCTAGAAGCCATTTATAACCAGTCCAGAGGTCCCTTTTCTCCTAAAAACAGAGCATAGGGAAAATTTCTCAATCATCCATTCTCTTCCCTCACAAAATGCCAACTTCTCAAACATCAAGAACACCATCAAGTTCAAGCCAAATAACGCACCCACGTTGCCTTTGTGGTAAAGTTGCCCCTGTGCGGACATCTAACAAACCTACAAGCATGGGAATGAGGTTCTACGGATGTGCTAACTATTGGGTATGTAATATTGATTTTATTTGTGAATTAGTAGCCTATTGGGTATTCATAGTTCGTGTATGTGCAGAAAGGAAAAAAATGTGGCTTTTTCGAATGGATCGACTCTCTGTGTGACTGTGGAAGAGATGAGCTTGTGCAAAAGATTGATTTGCTAGAGAGGCAGCTTGATTTGCTAGAGAGGCAGCTTGATAAGACCAAGGCAGAAGAGAGAAGACAACGGGGAATGTTGTGGGCTACCTGGCTTCTTATCTTATGTTTTCTTATTGCGTACTTGTAGACACCTCCCAAGCGGGGCATCGCCATACAGATTGATCACGTTTGTTGCTCGATTGGTTGCTTGCTTCGTAAACCAAGATCGTGGACATTCCCATGGCTAGGAACATCGCCACACAATAGCGGTTATCATCA
Organism: Rhododendron griersonianum; assembly: GCA_018127125.1. Taxonomy (NCBI): domain Eukaryota; kingdom Viridiplantae; phylum Streptophyta; class Magnoliopsida; order Ericales; family Ericaceae; genus Rhododendron; species Rhododendron griersonianum. The sequence continues at coordinate 25,333,915 of CM030800.1, forward strand.
AAACAGAGTCGCCACCCAGTTTACTAAAACTAGGAAAATAGACAGAGATTCTGGGCACGGGAGCCAAAAGTACAATAAGGGGAAGGTGTTAGGCACCCCTCTTTGCCCAGCCGTGAGACTGGCCCATAATCGTTCAACATAAGACATATAGATGCTTTGTTTAATTCTAACACATAGTCTGTTTATTTAATCCCTTAAACAATAAGTAAAGTGAGCTAAAACCATAAATGAAGCATGTGTCAGAAAGCAGAACAAACAAAGATGTCCCAGGGTAATGGATCCCGCGGCCGGTGAATGGATGTCACGGCCGAGGGATCCTCCTGGTTTGATGTATCGGCCGGGGGATCGAAGCCCTGGTCGATGTTCTTCCTCACACCAGACATAAAGGTTAATGAGTAATCAAAACGCTACGATTAAGCATAAATATGGTAAATAAGACAAATCAGAGGCTGTTGGGCCTCACCACCTTGATCCCTCAGTTGCTTGATTGCCTCGGATTTGGTGTGATTGACTGATTGCTCCTCATAAGGGTTAGGGTTTGAACTTCGGGGTTTGATCGCCGGATGGATGGCTGCCTTCGGGAGGTTAGGGCTTTTGAAGAGAGGGTTTGAGAGAGTATTTTAGCAGAGTATCGGAGCTTGGGTGAGTAAATTCACTTATGAATTTCGTGGTTGTTATTTTGGAACCCAAAGGCCCTTTATATAGGCAATTGGTGACTCACTCCGACCAATCAAATGGCACGATTGCAATTGTAATTGCAATGCAATTCAAACTCTTCGTTGCAATCTCTGAACGTGGCCCGAACGCATCGGAGAGGTAGTGTAGTTGGATCAAACAATCGACAGAACGTTCCAGAGTCTGGGAAAAGGACGATCTGGCGGCCGAGTGATAGATCACACGGCCGAGGAATAGATGTTACGGCCGAAGGATGGATCTTGCGGCCGAGGGATTGATCTCTCAGGGAGATTTTTCTAGCAACAGGTTTCTCGGGTGAGGAAATGATGTTAAGGCCGACAGATGGATTCTCATAGGCTTCTGTATTTTCTGTCTGAAAGGCTGTATGGCTCTGATTAGGTCCTCTAAATGGCTCAAAGTTCTTACCGAAAGTCCTAAGGTTCTCAAGAAGGCAATCAGCAATCACTGTATTCATTTCATCATCGGGATGGTCCCCAAGGTGGGACTTGAAATAATCGTTAGGCCAAATTGGGGTGTCTACAGTACTTAGCTAAATAAATAGTGAGGGTACTAGGTAATGTGAGCATGTAGTATCAATAAAATGCAATATGTAATGTGAGCAAGAGAGATAACCTGTAATGGGCTGTTTTGACCATGAATGAAATGCTCTATTATTACCAACAAAATGCCTGCATGAAGATCCACCAATCATAGCAAAAAATCCCAGAAATTACATTGTCAATCCAGAAATCATAGCCAAAAAAAACCCAGCAATTACATTATCGAAAGCCACAACATATAAACCCAGCAAAAAACAGAGTTCAAAGGCAGATATTCACCAATAGATACCAATTCAAATACCAGTTTAGTTACATACCAGAATTTTCCAAAACAGAGTTCAAATATTACCAATTACCTACCAGAGTTAACAAAGTTCATACCAGTTTACTCATACCAGAAATTCCCAAAAGATAGTTCAAACATTACCAATTACATAAGTCCATAAATACTGCTAGAATTACCAACACAATTCCCAAAAATAAGTACTAATTTTAGATAGGTAGTTTAGTTAGGTCTTGGTGCGATCCACCCCCTTGCAGTTGCCCTTCCCCTTCCCTTAACCACATTTGCAGAACCTCTTCCTCTTACTCTAATCACATTTCCAGAACCACGACCTTTGCCACCAATGCAAGGCAGCTTTTCCCTTGCTTACACATCCAAAGTGTCTTTAGTTAAGGAATTATACTAAAACTCTAACACCAGTTTAGGAACTACACTACAACATCATTTACCTTGGTTTGCTTTACTGTGGATGAACTAGCTTTGCTTTGTTGAGTATAAAACCCCATTCTGGTTCCTTAAATACTTGTGCAGGTTGAGTGTAAAAACCAGGGTTCACAGTGTGGACAGAATCCTAGAACACATAATACAAGATATGAATTCTACTTACATAACTGAAGACATTAATCCTAGGTACATAATAGAAGACATTATTTACCTGAGTGGAGTTGGCTCTCACAATTTGCTTTTGTTTGGCTGAAATACTTTCAGCTTTCTTCTGAGATTGCTTTCCATTTGGTGCCTAATAATATTAACAGTATATCAATGGTTAAAACTGAGCATAAAACAAATGCAAACTATTTAATTGTTAGAACTATAGCTCATATGTAAGTATGAAGAGATACTAAGGAGTTCTAGAATGAAGGCCAGATGCCGGAGCTGAGCGGAGCGGAACAAGTGGAGCGAAGCGCAACGAGTGGAGCGGAGCGGAGGTATGGTACGGTATCGTAACAGTATTAAATCATGTGTGACATTCTTGACAGTAATAAATTTTTACCTGAGACGATGTCCCCTTTTTTTTCAGTAGCTTGGAATTAGGATGGATGGGATTCTTGCATGATCTCAAATTGTTCCCCTTCTTCAAACATTTGGAGAATGCCATCACTCTAAACCTCCTTGACACTTTGTTTTCATCTGGGGGTTCATCTGCCCCTCTTCCCCTAAGTTTCCTTGGTCTACCACTTGGCTTTCTCATGAATGGAGGCTGAACTGGTTCAGAACCTATTTTGACCCAATCATGTTTACCAGGAACAGGGTTGATCATAAATTGGTATACACTCAAGTACGTATCCTTTGTATAGCATGGATGTATGTAGTCCTCTAGTTTCTGTTTGTTAAGGGTTATGGCTGCAACTGCATGTTTGCATGGTATTCCACTTAGATCCCACATTCTACATCCACAAGTCATATCTTTCAGGTCCACATTGTATGTTGTGTCATGACAGTCAACCTCAAATTTGAATTCCCCAGAGAAATGTGGAAAACAGTCCTTTGTAGCTGTAATCTTCCCCTCTAATTTCTTTTCTATCTTAGGGCAAATGGTCCCAGTGAACTTCTCCATCCCCATTCTCTTAACTTGGAATCTACTCATCAGCTTCCTATTTATCCATTCCAACATAGAAACTATTGGTTTGTCCCTAGCCTCAAGCACATAGCTGTTAAATGATTCACTCAAGTTGTTCACTAGGATGTCACACTTTGTGTTTGTCCTGAAATGAGACCTAGCCCATTGTTCTGTAGAAATTTTTTTCAACCACAGATGTGCAGCCTTATCCATCTTCTCAATTTTTAGCATATAAGCTTCATGCTCCCAAACAATACCTGCTGATGCTGCCCTCCACATTGCATATTTCAACTCTTTTCCCTTGAATAACTTTCTGAAGTTAGCATAGATGTGTCTCATGCAATACCTATATTTAGACACCAATAGTTGTTAATGAGATATATTCTTATGTCTTGTAACAATATTAAGATGTATTATAGTTTGTTTGACATATTTAAAAGAAAAGGTTTAGTACCTGTGCTCTGCATTTGGCATCAACTCTTTAAAGGTTTCAAGCAAACCCTTTTGCCTATCTGATATGAAGCCCCATCCCCTCTCTTCAACTGTGCCTATATCCTCCATCAATAACTTTAAGAACCACGTCCAGGAGTCTTTTGTTTCTGCCTCTACCACAGCAATGGCTATAGGGAACATATTGTCATTTCCATCTCTACCCACTGCACTCAATAGTTGTCCCCCATAAATCCCTTTTAAGAAAGCCCCATCAAGTCCAATCATGGGTCTACATCCTTGCAACATACCCTTCAATTGTGCATTATATCTCACATACAATCTAGAGAAAACAGGGGGCAAATATGGTCCAGGTCTGTCAACTGTAAGTTGCAAGCAACAGTTGGGATTATGTTTCATAACAGTCTCAAGGTAGTCACGAAGGGTATTATACTGCTCTGTCATGTCCCCATCAATGACTTGTCTGGCCTTCCTTTTGGCTCTGTAAAGTTGCCACTTGCTAACATCCACTACCAAATCCCTCCTTATTTCTTTCTGAAAGCAGTCAACCTTTTTATATGGATCATCCCTCAACTTGTCAATGTATTTCTCAGCAATGTACTTGGAATTAACAAGGTGATTGTTGTAGGTCCTGAGGCAATAGTATTTAGGGTGTATTGACTTAACCTGAAATGTTCTTTCCTGTTGCATCCAAGAAGCATGGACCCTAAACCCACATTTTTCCTTGCATTGCACTGTAACTCGTGAACTCTCATTCTTTACAAATTCAAGATCATATCCCCCTTGCGCCTGCCACTCCCTAAGTGCCCTTCTAAACACAATAGCATTGTTGAATTTCATTCCCCTGGTTATCACAGGCTTTTCCATGTCCAAATCTTCATTGAATTCTGGGTCATTGGTCTTATTACTTTCATCATCTGATCCCTTCATGGTATGCAATTCATCATCATCACCATGGTCTGATAACCAGTCCTGAAGCTTCAACTCCACTGGAGTTGGCTCCACAATCTTCTTATTTTTACCATCATCCTTAGGTTTGAAAATATCATCATCATCAGGCCTTCAAGGTCCTCATATAGCCAACTAGGATTTTAACTGTCATCATCATCATCTTCCTCTTCTTCCTATAGTTCATAATCTGGGTCAGTGTCTTCACCTTCATCTTCATCCTCATTCATTGGTCTACCTATAACATCTAGTGGTATACTTACATCTCCATCCACTTGCACACTTACAACCTCATTATCCTCTTGCAAGCTTACAACCTCATTATCTGGCCCAACAGTTGCATACATACACATCACTGGCAGATCCTTATATACATCCACCATAGCCGTGACCTCTTTATCAGATTTTATCTTCCTAATCCCATTCTTGAACCCTACCACCCTAGGCAACAAGTAATACATCTCAATCGCGTTTGGGTACCCATAATGCATAACCAACTCCCTCAAGTCGAAAAATGAACAATAATCAGGATCTATATTGCCAATCATCTCAACCGTACCCCCTAAATACATGGTGGAAACAGGGGTTTTGTTGAAATATCCTCCATGATGCAGTTGAATAGTCTTGTAATTAGACATCCTGCATGCATGTAATGCTCAAACACTCAAATGGAGGACCACTATACGCAGAAAAGAAAAAAAAATTAAACCACCATTTTTTAATCGATTTTCCCCAATTCTTAATCGTGCAAATCCCCTTACTTTAATATACATAAATATATACACATGCAATTCCCCATGTAAAATACGTATATATACTGTTGATTTTGTGGAACCCTAGAAGCATTATTTTATACCTATATATATATATATATATACACACACATACCTGTAAAACCCTATATCGTCTTCAAACTTCTTCAGATTAAACGTAGATGACAGCACCCAACTTGGTTTCTTTGAGATCTCTCTTCCTTCAATCCATTGATCATGAGGGAGAGGGATGATTTTTTCACGATCGGGAGAGGGAGTTGTGTCTGTGAAGTGTAGAGAGAGAAATATGGTTCGCTAATGGATATAGCATAGAGAAAGAGATATAGGGTTTGTGACTGTTTATAGTGGGGAAAGGGCTTTTAAGTCTTTTCATGACCTCCATTAACGTCATCCAAGCGTTGCACTTCACTCGTAAGTACAAGGGGTGTAAGTGCCTAAATTTGAAGTACGAGGGGTGTATCTGCCAAAACATGTAAGTACAGGGGGTGTAAGTGCAAATTCCCCTAAGAAGAATTATCTTCTCACAAGCCAAAAAGGATACTTTAATTCAACACTCAAAACTACCATTTCATTCATAGCAACATAATTTATAGGCCACTTGGAACAACCTTCCAAGCATAGATAAAGAAAACAAATAACATTTCCAAGATGATCATTAATAAGACTAAGACTTTGACTACTAAAAACTAGGTAGACTCTTGTGAACTTAAAAGACAGTTAGGAAACTAAAAAAAGACTTCAAGAGGAATGAAAAGACAGCTAAAACTCATAAAAGATATTGACGGCACTTATTTTCATATTATTCCTTGTTGTATTCAATTTGCAACTATTTTGAAGCGATGCGTCGGGACACTCCGGTGTCAGGTGCAAATGTTTCGAATCTTTTGGATTATGCATACATGTGCACACTGGACGTGTGTCCACATTTGACAAGTGTTCTTCGGTGAGGGACACATTAGTTCGGTTTCGGCAATTGATTACTTCTCTTTAAACGTGAGTTAAACATTGTGGAGTTAGTTTCCTTGTTTCTAATTTGCCCGGTATTGTGACTGTTCGTTCTAACAGTTGGTAACCCTTTAGTGTAGGGGAAGAATTGATTGCCAGCCATTGGGAACTGTGGCGGCATCGGGTACGTACTAAGGCTAGACAGAGTATGGGCCTTTTTATCTTTGAGTTCAAGGAAGGGGTCAAATATTGTAAAATACTTTTGACAGATAGAACTATCAGTCTGGGTTTCATATTTCACTTTGGAAAGCATGAATGCTTCGTGGAGTTTGTAAAATCCCAGTGGCATTGAATATGCAAAATGATTAGTCATATTATGACTCGACTGCAAAGGTTAAAACAGTTTTCACCGTTGAGGGTTTAAACACCAGGTTTTGAATGGTTCCAAAGCCGTGGGAAATGTTCGTATAAACTGAATGGTTGTGGTTACCGTGACTACAACGAGATCCTTAGGGTCGAACAAAAAGGTGTAACTACTGCTTTTACATCAATAAAGATGTGACTGTTGGTTTCAAGTTAAAGACATGTGACTGTTGAGTTTACGCCAAGAGACGTGACCCTTGATGAATAAGTCACTGTGACTATTAATTGGTGAATAAGTCACATATTTTTTGACTTTATAAGTAGTCCCTTGGGCCAAATCTATTGGAAACGCCAAACGTATAAATTCATATATGTTTGGATTTTTTGAAATTTAGTTTCAATAGACCTAACGAATTGGGTCACTACGTTTGATTTGGCATGGAAAGATTTGGAATATGTTTCCACAATCTTGAGTGTTTGATGGTTATCAAACAACTACGCCCCACGTGAAACTTTTTAAATAAAGTAGAATCGATTTATATGCTATAGTGACTATGCAGTGAATATGGACGGATACATAAAATGCATGTTCCACTTAGCATAATCGTCTCAATTTGAGTATAGAGTTATACTCAATATTGGGTGAGTTAATTAATGTGGGGGTTGTTTCTTCCTGATGTGTTTTGAAACACGGGAGATGAAGAGAAGTTTAGACATTGTTTGTGTCATGTCATAAACTACGGAAATTATTTTGTTGAATTCTGAATTAATTTCAGAATTGTGGAGGAAACAATATTTATGTGTTGCACTATGGGAGATGTTCAACTATACTTAAAGAATAAAGTATGGTGATACAAAGTATCCAATTTAAAGTTTTAGAATCCAAAGATGGATTTAATTATACAATTGGAGTGCAACAATGATTTGGAAATCTTTATGCATGTATAACAAGGTCTACAATGGAGTTTGATCAACTCATTGTATTAGACAAAGAGGCTAATAAGCAGATGGTTGTGCCATCTCTTAGAGGATGTTCCAACGGGAGTCCAATTCTTTGCCAGAGTTATAATGTGATGGCCATCAGTTGTTAGAAAGGCATAGAAGACCATGTGTAACGGTATGTCTTGATATTAAAGACATCGAACCGTTAAACATTTGTTCTCACTTGAGAATGAAACATCAAAAAATTTGTTACGGATCCGTTGAGTTTGGAGTTTTGACTAGAGAACAAATGATCATCGAGGGGAATGAGATTAAAGCCTATAATTAAAAGTCTCTATAACGGCAACCCAACCTCGCTGACTGGAGATCCTAAGATCTAGGTTCAACAGGACAACCAAGTTGTATGAGACTTAGGAGTATCACTGAGGAGAAATCTCTCCAACTCATTCCTATGGTGAAACAGTGATTCCTGCAGTGTTTTAGGTTAAGTTTAAATTTTAATGATTCTTATACCTTGGTAAATCCAAGTGGGGTATAACAGGATACCCTTAATAAGAGATCACCTATGTGAGTGTGAAGGGGCCGCTTCTATGAGAATTTTCTAAGGCTGAATTCTCTAAAGCACTCTCTAAAACCAGTAGGTGTTCCAGGGCCAAAATGGGCACAACCGTAAGAACCAACTGTGTTCGAAAAGATTCTGTGTGAATTCTATTGTCTTCGTTTACACAAAATCCTGAACAGTTCAAGGCATCGCGTCCACTGGTTAACAAGTAAATCCGATAGTCTTTCACAAGGGAAGGTTCAAAGCCAAAAGCTACCTATCCTATGCAGGAAATTTCCACTTGTACTCTCTGTTGTTTGCATTGGTTTTCATTCATGTGGGGGATTGTTGGAAAATATTATAGGATATAATATTTTATTTTAAGAGTGAATGAAAATTGATTTTTTGGGGTTGCATCTTTTCCTTGGCACTTGTTAGCCGTGGACGGACGCGTCCTTCACGAACAGATGTGCCTCTTTCCTTGGTGACTTATCGTAGAGTTACGAGTTGGCCTATAAATATTATTTCCCTCATTCATTTTTAGGAGTTGATTTTTCCTTCATTCAAGTTCATTCATATGAGAGAGTTACAAACACAAGATGGTTCGCCAGACCCTCTAATTGAAATGTTGCTTAATTTGGGGGGATTCCGATCAAGTAGTGCTGGGAGACAGACGTCGAATGCAAACCGTGAGCACCGTAGCGGGGGCAAAATTCCTCTTAAGTACAGAGTGTCACATACAAACACTCGCCTTGATCACCAATTTGTTTCCATCAATTTCCAGATTTTGAATTCCGATTTTATTGCACTTAGATTATCGATTTTTATCAAAAAAGGTAAGCATATTTTTCTGTAAGGATCTAAACACACACGCACACAATATTCGAGTATAAACAATAAAGGATTGACACAGAGATATACGTGGTTCCCCAAACCGGGTACGTCCACGGGAGCGGAGCTGTTTTTATTTATGATCACAGTACATAGGGTTTTACAATAGAGAGTATATATAGTCACGACTTCTATTCCAACCCTAATAATACCGTACCGTACCGCGGGGGGGGCATAGCCCCCCCGCACCCCCCCAAACCTTTGGGCCTTCGGCCCAACCAACTAATCTGCGATGGGCCAGTGCCTCGCTCCGTTCCACTCCACTCGGCACTGGCCTTATACGAGAACTTCTTAGTACCTCTCATACACAACATATGAGCCATAAGTTCCAACAGATTTAGCCCTGTTGAGTGCAAGCTACTGACATTGAGCAAAACCGGAAGGTAAGGCGAAGATAATAGCCTCTACGTAGCGGTTTTTTAGCCCTTTGATGCCGTTATTCTCCGATATACCAGTACTACCAAAGTTCTCACCTGTACTGGTCAATTTCCGATACTATGGCTTTGTATCCAGTTTTTTGCCAAATTCACAGCCACTATGGCCGACCGCTATGACGCTTCAAGTGCTCTGACACCAAAAATATTTCCAAAAAATCCACAGCCGCTACACCATGATTCTCGGTACGTATCATTCGATACTTCCTACACGGTTTACTACCGTTATGGATATATATGCGATTTGCTACCGCCCATTTAAAACCTTGGATAAGAGGCCAACTGTTGTATATTGAAAACATAATGAAACTAATAACAAATTTGAGAGTTTCATAGAGAAAAACTAGAACTACTGAAGAACAATTAATTTATGTAAAAGTTTATTTACAAGATTTTAGGACAACAATCCCATCTATCTAGCATGAAGCACTAATATTGTTACTTCATTTGAAGTGAGAGGATATATACCAGTTGACAAGGAATCCGTCTCGGGAGTAAATCTTACTGTGTAATACCCAGGTTGTTTAAGAGGTGACAAGATTGCGTTTTCACTATCTTACATTAACAAAACAGCTGACATGGTTGGTCTATCTTCAGGACGGTCATGCACACACAAGAGGGCCATTTGGATACATCAAAGCATCTGCTACATTCAAGGGTTTTCCTTCGTTCCATAGTTTCCATGCCTAATGCAAATAACATATTAACGATTCATGGAATTATTCTCAAACCAGCATAATAAAAATGTTTCTTTTTTTCATTGGAGACAGAAGAATAACATTCACATGTCCCAAAAGGTTGAGGTCATGATCAGGATGGTAAAATCCTCTGTTTCTTTCTTCTTCTTTTTTGAAACGGTAAAAATTATATTAAAGAACTCGATAACGGGTACATTGAGGGAGGGAGAAAAGAGAAGAAAAGGAAAAAGAGCCCATATGAACCACATGACAGACCATGTAGCCATACTGAGCACACAAACTTCCAACAAGAAGTTGAGAAGAGAGAATACAACTCAAAGCAACAACCAAAAAACAAGGGGTATCCTTCCCACCATATGTGAACAACAATAAAGTCTCAGCACCAGATCCAAACTTCATTCTATTATATAGCAAAGCAAGACGGGAGTGCAGAGCAATGCTCCAAATTGGTAGAGATCCCATCATCCTAATTAACTTCTGTAATAGTCTCAGCAGCACACATATATATTAGTTTCCTACAGATTCATTCCAGTGACATAATAATATGAAATGAAAGAGCATTGGTCACCTAAATAGCTCTTAACCCTCTAGGATTAGGAGTTGATAACAACTTGCACATAAAACTCCAAAACTCACTTATAAAAGAATCGATTAGCTCTCCAAGACTTAGGAGTTGATAAGAGTAGAAAAATTAATGCCCCACGTCTCTTAGCCCTCCTAGAATAGGATTTGAGAGATCAGAGGTAATAACCAAATACGAACACCAAAACTGAACCTCTCAGCCCTCCCCAGATTAGGAACCTCTCAGCCCTCCTCTGTTCTTCTTTCCACTCACGATCTTCCCAACACATCGAAGCTAAAAACATTAGATTTCACGGAGAAGAGCCCATCTATTGCATACTATGGAGACATATAGCCACTACATACAAAAAATGAAATGGAAATGCATCAGATGAAATGAACTAAGTTCCAAGAATCCATTTGTATTTTCTATCATCTCCAAACATTCTTGCCAACTTGAAGTTTGAAATTTTAGGATTCATGATGTCGTGGTCCAGCAAAATGTTGCTAGCTTTCAGATCCCGATGAATTATTCTCAATCTTGAGTCCCGGTGTAGATAGAGAAGTCCTCAAGCAATCCCCACTATTATGTCGAAGCTCTTTTGCCAATCCAGCGATGTACCTCTTGTTTGATCTAAGATACGTAGTTTATAGTAAGTTAGGAACTTCACCATACATCCAGCTAGAGGTGTCAAATGGGCTATGCCGATCCGACCCATTTAGCTTTGTGCCATTCGTGCTTCTTGTCGTGCCGGCCCATTTACTTTATCGTAGCGTGCTGTGCCATGCCATTTTTTGATCGTGTCGTGACGTGCCCATGTTGGCACATCTCCAACTGATAGTTTTTTCGGAAAAAAAAATCCAAAAAGTGTAAAATATTTACCAACACAAAAAGTGTAAAATGTTATATTACAATACTAAAATAAGAAATTAATATTTTTATTTTGTATTAAAATTAGTAGTTGGTGTGCCATGCCCTTTCATGCACGTGTCATGCATGTGTCGTGCTCATGTTGTGCACGTGTTGTGTCTGTGCCATGCCGTGTCGTGTCAAGCCTACTTCCGTGTCGTACCAGCCTAGGTCGTTCAACATTAACAAATGTTTTTAGCTTGTCATTGGCGAATATTAATTATCAAAATACGTTTTGGGCCGTCATTTTCCCATCTTATTTACCACCTTCCCAACACCCAAGAATGGGCCCTCATCAGCACTTTAATTTCGATTGCTCAGTGGTCCTGTTTCTGTTGTACCAGAGGCAACACAACGCAGCAACCCTTTGATGGTCATGTTCATTCATGAATTTATTATTATTATTATTATTATTTTTTTGGGGGTGTACATAAAAGACTTTATTCTAACTGCAGCCAGTGCGACAGGTCCTTCAAAAATTATTTGAGATGAGCGTAAAATAACCCTAATATCCTAAATTACAAAAAAAAAAAGAAGAAAAAGTAAGAAATTGTGGGGTTTGTTTCAGTGGTCAGAAAGTCCAGCAAGATGTAATCTATTCTACTATATGATGGGTGAGCACCATTTGGTTTAACCAAAATTTTGAAGCCCAAAGTGTTTGACACTCTTACCCCTGCAAAAACATTACTACCAGAGAAAAGTAAGGTTACAAAGATAAATAGACATTTACTCAACCGCCACCCACATTAATTGCCCGTTCTCTCTTCGAGTCTGGCTCCTCTCCAATCATTGGAGAAAACACTCTCTCCAATTTCGGTTCGTAAAAATTTCTTACATTTTCACATCAATGATTAAAATAGTTCATTTTATTTTGCTCGTTCAGAACATGAAGTATGCCAAAAATCAAGTTTATTGGACGTCATTATGTATGATTTTGAAACACATTTGAAACACATTTATTTTGCAAAAGTAAACTCATCTATTCTAGTCAACCGCCACCCACGTTCACTTCTCGCCCGGTCGTTTTTCACTTTCCTTTGCACCTGACACCATCAAGCGTACAATATATATGCAAATTCCCCAAAGGAATATCTAATTCGCCCAATTGAAGTTGAAAAGACTATTGAATTTGAATAAATTGAATTTTTTAAAATTAAAAAGAACTCATTGATATCTAGTCTATTGCAAAAAGAAAAGATTAAAATTTTTGATCTAAAATGCATTTTTTTAATTAAGTTCTCATTTTACAGACCGAACAATCTTTTTGGGACGGAATGAGTATTCGTACCAAAAAATATACGTCTTTAAAAATAATTAAACAACCGCTACACTTGATTCTCGCTACATATCATTTGATACTTCCTACAAGGTTTGCTACCGTTACGGATATGCGATTTGCTACCACCCATTTAAAACCTTGGGTAAGAAGCCAACTCTTGTATCGAAAACAGAATCAAGCAAATAACAAATTTGGGAGTTTCGTAGAGAAAAAGTAGAACTACTGAAAAACAATTTATGTAGAAGTTTCTTTACAAGGTTTTAGGACAACAATCCTATCTATCTAGCATGAAGCACTGATATTGTTACTTTATTTGAAGGGAGAGGATATATACCAGTTGACGAAGAATACCTCTCGGGAGTAAACCTTACTATATAAAACCCAGGTTGTTTAGGAGGTGGCAGAATTGCGTTTTCACTATCTAACATTAACAAAACAACTGACATGATCGGTCTATCTTCTGGATGGTCTTGCACACACAAGAGGGCCATTTGGATACATCTTACCACTTCTGGTGTGGGAATCGGACCCTCCATCAAATCATCTACTAGATTCAAGGGTTTTCCTTCGTTCCATAGTTTCCATGCCTAAAGCAAATAACAATTCATGGAATTATTCTCAAACATAATAAAAATGTTTTTTTTTTCATTGGAGAAAGAAGAATAGCACTCACATATCTCAAAAGGTTGAGGTCATGATCGGGATGGTAAAATCCTCGGTTCTTCTTGCCACTCACAATCTCCAAAACCAACACACCGAAGCTAAAGACATCACATTTCATAGAGAATAGCCCATCTATTGCATACTCCGGAGATATATAGCCACTACATACAACAAAATGAAATGGAAATGCATAAGATGAAATGAACTATCGATAAGAATAATGAAGGGGCTAGGAGAGATGAACGGGGTGTACTATATACTCACTAAGTTCGAAGAACCCTATTTGTATTTTCTTCAGACTGATCATATCCAAACATTCTTGCCAATCCGAAGTCTGAAATTTTAGGATTCATGTCGTTGTCCAGCAAAATGTTACTAGTTTTCAAATCCCTATGAATTATTCTCAATCTTGAGTCTCGGTGAAGATAGAGAAGTCCTCGAGCAATCCCCACTATTATGTCAAAGCGCTTTTGCCAATCTAGCGATGTACCTCTTGTTTGATCTGAGATAGTTTATAGTAAGTTAGGAATTTCACCATACATCAAACTAGAGGTGTCAAACGGGCTAGTTCGGTTCCAACTGTGCTTCGTGTCCTGTCGGCCCGTTTACTTTATCATGTTGTGCCATGTTGACCTGTTTATTTTATCGTTTTGCGTCGTGCCGTGCCATTTGTAATTGTGTCATATCGTGCTGTGCCCGTATCGGCAAATCTCAAACCAATTTTAGTCGGAAAGAAAAAAAAATCTGAAAAGTGTAAAATATTTATCAACACAGAAAGTGTAAAAAGTTATGTTCCAGTATAAAATAAGAAATTAATATTTTTTTGGTATTAAAATTAGTATTTGGTGTTTCGTGCTCATGTCGTGCCTGTCTAGAATCGTGTCGTGTCATTCCCATCTAGAACCCTGTCATGTAGTGTTGTGCTAGGTCCACTTTCGTGTTGTGCCGTGCTAGGCCCACTTCCGTGTTGTGCCTGTCTAAAACCATGCCCATGCCGTGCCATATTTAAAAGTGTTGTGCCCGTGCCAGGACCGTTTGACACCTCTAGATCCAGCAAACTATGAGAAAAGATTTCAAAAAGGTTTAGGTGCTAACTGAAGATGTGCAACTCTAAACTTATTTTTGGCATGTACTCATTGTTGGGAAAATTTCGGCAGCCACGTAACATTCCAGAGAACAATTTCATTTCCAATGATAAAATTACAGGAATAAATCGAATTACAAGATACAAAACAATTTACAGAATATGAAGAACGAGATACAAACTGAACTCGAGAATATCGAACCGAGGCCTGTGTAATACCACAGTCACCTTAAGAAATATTCGCCGCCTACCGTGGGTGTTGTAGGTTGCGTCGGCGACTTTCTCCCAGGGTTGGCTCGGCTAAACCGCAAGCCGTCGGAACACCACCGTCGACTGCATTGGCGAACTGACTACCGCCTGCCTCTCTCTCTCAAGAACGAATTTCAGAGTATGCTAGAAAGTTGTGAGTTTACTTGTGCCTTCCCCAGAAATGTGAGCCCCCTTTTATAGAGTGAGGGAGGCCTATGGAGATGAATGCTGCCAATGAATTCTGCCAATGAATAGGGAGGTTATGGGAGTAATGCACCATCATGAGGAGGGTTACGGGAGTTACAGAATTCCACAATTCAATACGTCTATTGATTGTGGTGCGTCCAGATTCAACGAACCCGGAACGAGCACGGTTGCCTCGAGAGACCCTCCGGTAGCCCCGATTTCATTCATCTAAAAATCTGTAAAATTTCCAACACTCATATATCAACATCCGTTCTTCTCCATGAATGCAACATCCCAACAGCCTAATCAGATTCCGATGTTGCAGCTTTGAAATGAAGATGACCTCATTCTTGAACTCTTTGAGGCCTTGCCCAGAAGTCTTGGCAAGTCTCTTCACTGCCACTTCTTGTCCTGTTGAGAGCCGACCCTATGTTTTATCATGAACCCTTTCATTAGCCAAAGAAAAATTCATACGAATATAGACACAACCCAACCCGGATAGACAAATGCAACCTTTTTTTAAAAGTTAGGAAACAGACACGTTGGGGACACGTATATAATCATACTATAATCTTATGCACATATTATAAACCCATAGAGAAAACAAAAAGAGTGTGTGTACGTACAAATAACACTAACATCACACTCGCTCAATAAATGTTCAAAATCTGTGAATACGTAAAAAATTTGACCCTATCCGAACTTAATAAGAGCATTTTAATGTCTCATGTCCTTATTGTGTTTCTAGTTTGTCTGACAAGAGAAAATCATACACAAATCAGATAAGAGTGTGTGAGGCCGGGTAGACGTTAATTGCCATACTTCTTAGCTAAACTAAGTGACAATGAGCATTCTGACCGCGTCGTACCGTGTCAAAAATATATTTATAAAACCTTGGAGTTAACTACTACTCCGTAGAACAGTGGTTAAGACCGAGTGTCGAATCCGCAGGGACAGTATGGCTAAGTTACTATAATTTCAATTAACTTTTAGATTAATTCAGAAAGAAAAGATTGAATTGTTCGATTTGAGAAAACTGAATAGAGTAAGAGAACAACTAATTAATTAATTGAAAACTGGTGGAGGAAGGATCTAGGGTTTCGAATCCACCCCGACCGCGTAACAACGATATGCATAGGTTAGGTTTAACATTCGAATCATTAAAGACTATCGTTAGAGCTTGCAATCCCTTTTGATAATCGTCAAGAAAATAATCGGGTTGTTAAAAGGCATAGACTATCTCATAGCACGGACCGTCTCTCAGTAGCACAGTTTGGCCACCTAACGGCACGATCCGTCTTACGAGCATAATCTATCTCAGAACTCCAACCACAATCAATGAACACCATTGTTTAACTCCGTATTTGAAAACCGCAAATATAAATACGGAACAGATAAAAAGTATTAAAATCATTCCATAAAACTGAAACGAGTTCTAGTTAAACAATCGATCCGAATATTAAAACCTAAACCTATACATATACAAAGTTACTTGAATCGGTGCTTCATCTTCCCCTAGACGAGGGGTTTAGCCGGCCATGGAAGCCGAGATCGTGCTTCTTTTCTGTGGTGTCGTCTTCTATTGTGGAATCCGTCGTAGCAGCCTCCACGGCTGAGAGCTCCCTTTTCTCGAAAAACCCTTCTGTCCATTTATATGTGTTGCCGTGCAAAAACCTTCCTAAAGGAACAATGATTCTATGTTACCCAAACCTCTCCAATTCCTTAGTATACTTGGGCCCATTAATGAATCCTTAAACATAAGACCCAATTTCACCGTGCACAATTAGCCATTACCCGAATGCCAATTAATTTGGTTTATGTCTAGGCTTAATTGAGACGTGCGCACACGGGTTGTAGACGATCAATTCCCATCTTTGTGGCAACACTCCATAAGACCATTCAAATTGCATGTTTTCGCACCAATTGGTCTCTGAGGCCTACAAACACCATAGAACAGTAAAACGCATCAAGTAACAATGTAAACGGACCGACAAGGCATAAATTAGAAGGATTAAATGGGTGCTTTTCAACACCTATCACATTCCCTTTATAACTTTCAAAACATTGGGAATTACCTTGTAAACAGGACCAAATCCACCTTTCTCCAATCTTATTTTCATAGGAGAAATTATTAGTGGCTGTTGAAATGGTGTCCAAATCAAATAAAGGTAGTTCTAGGTCCTCCTCTGTAGTACTTTGAATGTTTTCTTGGACCCGTTGACTTGCAGCCTCCAGTCTCTGAGCTGTATATATTTTGAAGTTGTTCAAATATGAATTATCTCGCATATAAATAAGGGCACTACAATAATCGTAGCATTAGCAATAGAAACAATAAATTTGAAACCCAAAATGGATATCCTTGGATGAAAAACAAGATTGTTACAATATATCACACGAGAATAGGAAAAGCTCCATCAGTTAGGTTCCGTTTATTTCATCATACTTTCAAGAAAGTAAAATTTTTACTTGTGAAATGAATTTTATTTTCCCCCTGACAGATGATGGGAAAATTCATGGTGCAAGATTGGTGTTATCACTACGGTAGGCCAAAGAAGACATCAATGACATACTGCTGACAAGGGTCTGAGGTGTTGGGAAACGATTCCCAGAAACCAGTAATGACGCGTACAGATTAAACAATAAGAAAACCGCAAAAACCCTACAAGGCGGAATTAGGGTTTTACCTCAACTCCCTGCGAACACGAACGCTGGTTGAACTTGTTATAGCACGTCTTGCTATAAGCCACGTATACTGCTCGACTGCACCTTACGATCTTCTATCGTATTCCCTGCACGTCTAGAACACGAACCGAGTGTGGACTCTTTCGTGGTCTGTTTGCCCTCTCTAGATCTGTCTCTATTTAGTGAATCATAGAAACGTCAAAAAAACATCATCCTGACCTAGAGAGCATAACGTGTATATATAGGGCTACGATAGGGACCTAAGGAGTAATAAGTTTGGGCTCCCAGTGTAAATAAGAAAACATAATCCCACCAGGATTATATTTCTTATTTCACTAATTATAATTCACCCCACTACAGAATTATAATTGCACTCCCATCCTTATCTCAATTATATTACGAGCTCCATGATATTAAATACTTATTAATCTCCCCACGTTAAGATTACAGATACCCGTTGATTAAAATAAATTACTAACAATCTCCCACTTAATCAACATCTTAACTTGAGACTATCCGCTTAACTTATTTGATATGTCGGATACAAATATCCACCTGCAGGGTTTGACATAATCGAAACTTATAAGCTTACTCAAGGGGTATCATCAATCCCTATCGGGACGTGGATTCCATTAATAATTAATAGTTGTCATATACATAATGTTGCGACCCAACTCACCGAGACTATTGACCGTATAAAGATCTCACCCTTTAATGAATCAAAATCAACAACATTAAATATATACATCTAATAATTATCTTTGGATTAAGAGCATAAGCATTCATAATAACCATGAGGTTCCAATTGTCTTATAAAGTTAGTACAAAGACAATTACCTCAATGCGGTCTCGTTCAATACACACAAAGTGTATTAGCACAATGAGTTAGAACTAGACCGTTTCCTGTAGTCAAGACAGACCTACTAAACATTGTACTACGGTCCTACTGATGGTGTGTCCAGTTCCATCTAAGACTGTGAACCATATCTTATATTTTACAAGAACCGATGATCCGATCTTCTGTGTGTAAGCCGAACTCTACACACCGGATCATCTACTTTGTAAAATAAAAGACACATATGCACAACATACAATAATATTATGCAAATATTACCCATAAAAGATTCTCATCAAAAAAGGGATAAAACTGATTAATACATAACAATATTAATCCATCATATAAAAACATAGCTTTTACATAACCTCCTAACAAACTCCCACTAAGACTCAAAGTCATGCTGCCACGCATCTTACTCGCATTCTCTCTACTACGTGACTAACAAAAGTCTTAGCCTGTAAGCTGTACGTTAAAGAATCCGCTAGGTTGTTTACTGATGCGATCTTGGCCACAGCTACATCACCTCTCTGAACGATCTCTCGAATCAGGTGATACTTACGCTCGATGTGTTTTCCTTCTTATGAGTCAATGGCTCCTTAGAGTTAGCAATTCCACCACTATTGCCACAATAGATGTAATAGCTAATTGCACTAGAGGAATCACTTCTAGATCCATCAAGAAGTCTCTAAGCCAAAACGGCCTCTTTGGTTGCTTAAGAAGCTACCACATACCCGGCCTCCATGGTGGAATCAATCAATCCATGATTGCTTGATACTCCTCCAACTTATGGCTCCACCTCCTAAGGTAAACACATATCCGAAGGTAGACTTTCTGGAATTCCTATTTGACATAAAGTCTGAGTCTGTGTACCCATAAGGTACCAGACTATCTGATTGGAACACCAACATATGATCTCTAGTTCTTTTCAAATACTTGAGTATATGTTTCACTGCAGTCCAATGTTCTTATCCTGGATTAGAATGAAATCTGCTAACCATGCCAACTGCAAAGCAAATATCAGGTCTAGTACACAACATAGCATACATAAGGCTTCCTACTGCCGAGGCATGAGGAACTGCCTTCATCTCCTCAGGTGTCTTAGGACACTAATCCTTGGATAGGTTGATTCCATGTCTAAAAGGGAGGAACCCTTTCTTGGAATCCTGTATGCTAAAACAGGCAAGAATCTGATCGATATAAATAGCTTGTGATAAGCCCAACATCCTATTCTTGCAATCTCGCATAAGATTAATCCTAAGAATGTGATCGGCTTCTCCCAAGTCCTATTCGAATTGGCTGGATAACCACACTTTCACTGAAGACAATACTCCCACATCGTTTCTGATGAGTAGGATATCACCGACATATAGTACTAAAAACACCACCACTTATCCATTGCGCTTCTTATACACACATGAATCATTCGGACATTGATCAAAATCAAAAGACTTGATTGCTTGATCAAAACGGATGTTCCACGATCTAGATGTCTGCTTAAGCCCATAAAAAGACTTCTTAAGCTTGCACACAACATGTGCTCTTGACCTTTCGCTATGAATCCATCTGGTTGCACCATATAGATGCACTCATTCAGATTTCCATTAAGGAATGCGGACTTGATTAGAGTACATAGACTCCATCTCTGATTTCATAGCCTTTTGCCAAAGTTTCACATCTTTATCTTGAAGTGCCTCATTGTAGTTACAGGGTTCGGCATGTTGATCATCAGGGATCATTTCAAAAGACTCTCCCAACAACGTATACCGACTGGGTGGAATAATAACCCTCCCACTACGACGAGGTACCGGTGTGTCAATAAGTGCCTCTACAGATGTCACTTGTGGTGTTTCCTCCTGCACTATTGGCGGTAAAGAAGTTTGTGCCGATCTCTCTCCTCTCAATTCCACTAGAACAATTTTACTTCTGGGCTTGTAGTCTATCACATAGTCCTCCACTAAGTATCAGGCATTGGATCTAACAATGACCTTCTGATCCTTAGAACTATAAAATAATCTACATTTCGTTCCTCTAGGGTACCCCACAAACAAACAAACTTATGACCTTGATTCCAATTTATCTGCGTTCCCATTCAGCAAATGTGCTGGACTACCCCAAACCCGAACATGCCACAAACTAGGTTTGCGCCTAGTCCATAGTTCTGTGGGCGTAGATGGTACTGACTTAGATGGTACCAAGACTTAGATGGTACCAAGTTAAGAATATACGCTGTCGTTTCTAGTGCATGTCCCCAAAACAAAATTGGTAAATCTGAATAACTCATCATTGATCTTACCATATCCATAAGAGTCCTATTCCTTCAATCTGCTACACCATTTTGTTGCGGCATATATACCTGGAGCTGACAACTGGGATGTAATCCCTTCAGCTGACAAGTAGTCTCTAAACTCTTCCAAGAGGTATTCTCCACCACGATCAGATCGCAGTGTCATGAGACATTTACCCATACGCTTTTCCGTTTCCGCCCTATACTCCTTGAATTTCTCAAAGCATTCGGACTTACGGCGCATCAAATAAATGTATCCATACCTTGAGTAATCGTCAATAAAAGTGACAAAGTACTCAAAATCACCTCTAGCTTGGACATTCATAGGCCCACACAAATCAGAATGAAACCAATTCCAACGGCTCTTTGGCTCTATATCCTTTTGCTGAAAAAAAAAGCCTCTAGGTCATCTTACCTTCTAAATAGGATTCATAGACTGGAAGTTCCTCAACTTCCAATGAACCTAAAGGTTCATCTCTAACCATTCTAGAAATCCTATTCAGATTAATATGACCAAGACATAAGTGCCAAAGATACGTTTGGTTCAATTTAGAAGGCTACTTTCTCTTACATGGTAAATTATTAGTGTTATTCAATTCATGCAGTTGCACTGTAGGAAATATAGGATTAATAATGTAGAGATTATCCACTAAATATCCATCCTTGATCAACTTAGAAACTGAAACCAAGTTTCTTCTAATAGAGGGAACATAAAGGCAATCTCTCAAAATTAAATTCCTATTACTACTAAAATTTGAAAAGACATTCCTACTGCAACTACTGCCACTCTCGTAGCATTTTCCACAAGTAGATAAATCTCCCCATCACTGAGTCTTCTGGTTTCCTGGAACCCGTGCAATAAAATGCAAACATGATTAGTGGCTCCCGTATCTACACACCAGGTACTGGTAGATAACACCACTAAACGTGATTCAACAACTAGTGAAAAAGATTTATCCTAATTGTTCACTTTATTGAGATAGAATGGACATTCCTACTTCCAGTGTTCTTTCTGCTTGTAGTGAAAAACACTTGCCCGCAGACTTTTTTCACTCCACCTTGAGGCACATGAACTGTCTCCATAACCTTTTTCTGAGAGTTGTTCTGCTTCTTCTTGCCTTTCAGCTTAGAAGTAGAAGCCTTCTCTGCCACTAACATTGAAGGTGGTTTCTTCACAACCAAAAGACCATCAGCTGCTTGGAGTTCCTTAAGAAGTTTCGCCAAAGATAAATACATTTTGTTCATATAATAATTCAGGCGAAATTACTTAAAACTCTCAGACTGCAGTGAGTTAAGAACGAAATCGATCTAAGTTTCCCCATCAATTTCAGCTCCAAGGATCTCTAGTTTATTAAGATGAGCTATCATCTTCAAAACATGATCCTTAATCGGGGTCCCTTCAACATGGGTGATACTCACCGATTTTTATAAAGTTTTGCTTCCTGTTATGTGGCATTCTCATCAGGTCTAGGAGGGCATACCTCAAACAACACAAATTTGTGTCCCTCAGCAGTTAACACAATATTCAAATTCCTTTTCCAGTCAATATAATTCGATCTAGTAAGTTTATTAGCTTTGAGAATAATTGCAAGTGGATTGAAAAAACCCATTTTTGAATATGAGAATCACATAACAACAATTATGAAGGGCAATAAAACCTTGAATTTCATTTTAATATTGGTTCCCTCAACCACGTGTTAAAAGAAAAACATTGGCAACCCTACACACCGTGAAGAGCATGCATCGATGGGAAGGTCGTCTACTCTTCATCATTCGTGTAGATAGGCACAACCTTTTAATTTTACTATCTAGACATTATACCATGCCAAGCAAAATTAAATAGCCAATATAGCTTCGGTCCTATAAATAATAATAGTGACTCAGATGGTGAGGATACTATTATTTACAGCTAAGTGTATACCATTACCTAGCTTTTAGACCTATTGTTCCGTTATAAACCACCTAAGATGGAGAAGTGACCCACACAACAATTATCTTAGAGTTATCCCTTTAGGAAGTTTGTACCGATGATGCCACAATTAATTTTGTCCGATAGGGAGGAAGGTTCTGAAACCAACACACAAAATTAATTATATCACCTACGAACTAGCAATGGAGACCATAGGATTTATTCAAAATAAATTCCCTCTCCCACTTAGTTATTTAAAAAAATTGTGAGGGTTATCAAATTTTCGAGTTTGCAAAAAAACGTGATCTAGGTCAAAGGCCAAATATTACCATGTTGCCCCAATATGGTAAACTATCACATATGCAAACAATATGGAAACACAAATAATAAGGAAACACAAGATAAAGAATCCAGCTATTATGGTCAAAGATGTAATCCTTGAGCAATAAGGAATCCTTCCAAACTTGAAATCCTTAAGCAATAAGGAGTCTTTCCAAACTTGAAATCCTTAAGCAATCCTTCCAACCTTGAAATCCTTCAGCTATACTTGTGTGGAAGACTTAGACACTTTCAAGGAAACCAAAATCCAACCGTGCTTAGGCAAGAAAATTCGGATTTGATATATTCCCGCGTAAACTGCACAGTCTTCAGTATTTTGGCCATATCTTCCTCATCCGACCACCGATTGAAGTGATTCAAATTGGGTTGGATTCGAAATTCAATTATCTACAATTTCTGTGAAGAACAGATTTTCTAATTCCAACGTTTACTGGGTCGAAATAGCCCTGCAATCAGACCCTACGAATCTGAAAAAAAAACTGTTGCGAGCCAAACAACTTGTATCTTCTATATCTCCCTTCTTCGATCTCCGAATAACCATCGAATGCTATTACAGTCGAAGAAACATACATACATCAATCTTATGCCTCCATTGGAGTTCACATGCTACGTTAATTATTACAACCACGAAAAATAATCATGGCACCCAATAAATAACACATGCTACGTTAATTATTACAACCACGAAAAACAATCGTGGTACCCAATAAATAACAATAACCACACAAAAATTATGTGGGATCCAATCACACAAAATCAACAAAAAAACATGTGACCATAATAGCTGGGTAAGAACGCTGCAAAACAAGGGTTAGCACAGTTCTACATTCTACCCTCTATAACCTACGGACAACATGGCCTGTTTAATCTATACGCGTGATTACAGCCTGCTCTGATACCACTGTTGGGAAACGATTCCCAGAAACCAGTAATGACGCGTACAGATTAAACAATAAGAAAATCGCAAAAACCCTACAAGGCGGAATTAGGGTTTTACCTCAACTCCCTGCGAACACGAACGCTGGTTGAACTTGTTATAGCACGTCTTGCTATAAGCCACGTATACTGCTCGACTGCACCTTACGATCTTCTATCGTATTCCCTGCACGTCTAGAACACGAACCGAGTGTGGACTCTTTCGTGGTCTGTTTGCCCTCTCTAGATCTGTCTCTATTTAGTGAATCATAGAAACGTCAAAAAAACATCATCCTGACCTAGAGAGCATAACGTGTATATATAGGGCTACGATAGGGACCTAAGGAGTAATAAGTTTGGGCTCCCAGTGTAAATAAGAAAACATAATCCCACCAGGATTCTATTTCTTATTTCACTAATTATAATTCACCCCACTACAGAATTATAATTGCACTCCCATCCTTATCTCAATTATATTACGAGCTCCATGATATTAAATACTTATTAATCTCCCCACGTTAAGATTACAGATACCCGTTGATTAAAATAAATTACTAACATGAGGAAGGTTTTGAGTTGGGATAGCTAATTAAGCTAGTTCATCGTTGAGATCAGACGGAAGTTAACTGAACTTATAGGGGTTTGTTCTGTAAGCCATTTTCCTTCGATGGATGCAAATCATTTTACCTCAAAATATTTTACTCCATTTTAGTGCAACCCAACACCGAAAATTGATAAAATATTTTTCAAGAAACCAGTTTACATTCAAACAAACAAATGAAGTCTTGTATTTCCAGTTCAAAACACTCATATGTTACAATACCGTATCAAAATAATATTGTTGTGCCGAAAACAAAATTGAGAATATAACAAATCAACAAGCGATAAACAAGAACACAGGGATTTACGTGGTTCCCCAAATTGGGTACGTCCATGGGAGAAGAGCAAGAGGATCCACTATAAACGGGGAAATAAACAAAGAGCCGGCTATACCCGTAACTCTCGTTGAAGAATCCAATTACAGATATCTAGGAACAAATCTCTGGCGGAATCCGATAGGGATAATAAAACCCTAGGTGGAACCCAATAGAGTATAAACCAAAATCCTAATATCTAATTTTCAACATGAGAGACCCCCTAGGGGCCTCTCCAAAGGGATTCACTCAAGAAGTCCAAAACCTAATGTAGAGAATAAGACTATATTTATAACCACAGAGTCCTCCCTAAAACCAATACTTGCCCAAACAAAATTCCTTGCACCCAAAGTCTAAACCAATAAGGAAACAAATCTTTTAGAAAGTCAAATACCTTTCTTCGACCATCCCAAATTTAATGCATATCTCTATACTGTACCAAAACACCCATACGGTACCATACCACACCAAAACAATACAATACCGTACCAAAACGTATCAAAGCAACCATACGGTACGATACCGTACCAAAACACTCATACGGTACCATACCACACCAAAACACCCATACGGTATCATACCACCTCAAAACACTCATATAGTACAATACCGTACCAAAACACCCATACGGTACAATACCTTACCAAAACATCCATACGGTACCATACCACACCAAAACGGTACGATACCGTACCAAATCACCCATATGTTACAATACCGTACCAAAGCACCCATACGGTACCATATCACACCAAAATGTACCAAAGCACTTAAACGGTATAATACTGTATCAAAATACCCATACGGTATAATACCGTACCAAAACACCCAAACGGTACCATACCACACTAAAATGGTACAATACCGTAACAAAATGTACCAAAGCACCCATACGGTATAATACCGTACCAAAACGGTATCATACCACACCAAAATGGCATAATACCATACCAAACCACCCATACGGTACCATACGACACCAAAATGGTACGATACCGTACCAAAACGTACCAAAGCACCCATACGGTACAATACCGTACCAAAATACCCATACGGTACCATACCACATCAAAACAGTACGATACCGTACCAAAACGTACCAAAGCACCCATACGGTATAATACCGTATCAAGGTTCAATCTCAATGACTTCAAATATTCGTTGCCTTTGTTTATCTGCGTCTGGTATATATACTTCCGTCTTCCTTGATTCAACTCAGCCTGGGTACAAGGTTCAATCTTGAATTTGTTTCGATCCTCTTTTGTTGTTCTCATTCCTGAATCTTTGAACTGAAATTACCTTTCTATTCTTCCTCCTCTCCTATCCTTGTCCACTTTATATGTCTTTGGCATTTGTAAGTATGGTGCAGTTGGGTGGATTAGTAATGGTTAAACCCCCTTTTTTCCAAAGAAATTGGAGCCCATATAAACTATTATGCGTTTTAAATTTTGTTGCTATACGTCACTATAGACACCCCAATTTAGACTGATAATTATCCTTAATTTGTGTCCTTGAGGCTCGCCGATGATAAAACGGAATCAAAATAGGGCTCTGCTAAAGCTTGAACGATGCTTCTTGGTCTTTTTCAAAACTAAAACGCATTTTTTTGACACCCTGAGGGTAAAATGATCACACATTTCAGTGTATAAAATTTATTTGAATGAAACTAATTGGGTTAGAAAGAAGACTCAACCAGTTTTCCAACGCTTCAAAAAACACCCAAATTCGAGTTCGGGAGTGTCTTGAGCGCTCAGGACCACTCCTGAGCGCTTGGGACCACTTCTAAGCACTCGGAGCTCTGTCACAGCATATGATGAGCTTGACCATTGACCATGGCTTTTTCAGACCTTTTTCAGTCTATTCAACGTTCAACCTGGTCCTACCTGAGTATTCAGATGGAGCAGAAGAATAATCATTTCATTTTTCCTCCCAAAATTATTTTCCATTTGAATTTCTTTTATTTTTCAAAATTCAAACATGTTTTTTTCCTCCCCTATAAATACCCCTTCATTACCAGCTGAGAAGGACCACGAAAAATCAGTCCCTCTCTCCCCCTTTTGCAGCAAAAAATCAGTCTCTATAACTCTCTCTCAAACTCTTTCAAAACAACCTCCATTTTCTAAGAAAAATCACCAATTCTTAAGGAAAATCTCTAAGAGAAATGGAGGCCTAAATTTCCTCTTCTCAAACTGTTTTCTAACCATTCTCAAGCACCAAAATCAGTCCAAGATGCCAAGTTCAAGTTAAGCAAAGGTATAAAGGCTCACTTTATATTTCGAAATCTACTATTTTCAAACTTCTGAAGGGGATCCAGGGGCCATACCAATTCCTCATACTGGTTGTGAGCCAATTTGAACTTAGTTTAAGCAACAAGAGCAAGAGGAGCATAAAGAAACAAAACACTTTCTGGGCACTGTGTCCACTCCCGAGCGCTCGGGACCATTCTTGAGCGCTCAGGAGTGTTGCCGTCATCAAAATCCTATTTTGTCACTAAATATTGATTTTCCTGTATTTCAGTAGATACTGGGTGTACACTGGTCTTTCCAAAACCCAGTTAGTTTTATTTTCAGTTGCAAGGAAGCAAGGTTTGGATGGGTAAGACCAGTTCTTAGCTGTTTAAACAATCTGCTGAGCACTGGTGTGCATTAATAGCTTTATGTTTCTATTTTTAGCATCAGAATATGTTTGGATCTAACCAAAAATTGCAGGGTAGCTCAGCAGTACTCTCGAGCGCTCAGGTCCAATCCCAAGCGCTCAGGAGTGATCTCAGTGACACAAGTCTTATTTTCTGTTATTATTCATATCATCTCATCCTCCTACTATTACATTTTGTACATATGCACATGTATACACTTTTACTTGTTGTTCCTGTAAATATGTGCTAGCTGTTTTTAATGAAACAAAATATTTTTAATAAAATCCCACAAACATTGAGTAGAGACCGACATTGCGTCGGGCGAGAGGGGTGTTGTAAAACCCTTCCCCTCTCGTAACATGGCTTTCGAATCCAAAAACAATCTCTGGTTTCCAATTTCAAACAATCATTTTCAATCAAAATGATTTCTCGGGTGGCAAACCTCAAATCCGAGTGGTGACTCTTTCTATTTTTCAAAACGGAAGCCTTCCGGGCGGGTAGCCCACAGTCACATGCTTCACCAGTCTGGCACTTCTTAGGGTAAACAATGACTACTTTATAGTTTGCTCGATGCAATGCAATCTCAACATCACAAGCTGTTGTAATTGGTGTGAGTTCCCGACTCGTTTGTATCTTCACATTTTAATGTTTTGGGTTTAATTTAGTCCTGTCAGAAACAAGAGATGTTCTAGATAATTGCTAAACATGAAAATTGAATTTGATGGTTCATAATAATGTCCTGCAATTGGAAGAGAACACCAGTTACACCATGTATGTTTAAAACGCATGACAGGTGTTGGCGATTGAATACCATAGAGACATGAGTTGGGGAATGTTGCTGCATGACAGGTGTTGCCATGTATGTTTTCAATAACAAGGTGAGCGATGAGATTTTTATATTTTTTCAGTGGTTGCCATGTATGAGAGAATTCTAACATTTTCACCCCTCAATAAATATTAAAAAATTGGTCTAGGGTCCACTATAAAGAACTTGTAACCCAGTTAGTCAACTTCTAATGTTTGTAACCTCTCTAGTCTACTAATATAGTTTAGTAAGGCCTTAAGTCCACTTTTTTTAAAAAAGAAATTAAACAAAGACAAAAATGTCCTCCTATATAAGCTATCATAGAGAGAAACCCTAGACCAAAAGCAAATCTGGAGCACACCCACCTCTCTCTCTCTCTGCCGCTGGAGAAAAATTAGCCATTACCCCAGAAAACCCAAATCCAATGGTACTAATTTCTGTATGAAACAACCAACACTTTTACTCTCGTCAACCCATTCAAAAGTTCTCTGTCTAAAACCCATTATCTTCTCCCTCCACCGATCAAAATGGTTCTTCTTTTTGGAATGTACAGGACATGATTGTCTCCTACCACAGATCAGGATTGTTCCTTTGGTAGGGGTGGAAGAAGAAGGGGAGGAGTTTGTGTACAGGTCGGAGTTGTGCTTGGTCGAAGCCCGCACCAACTGCGATCTGACCGTCTCTTTGTCTTCGGATCTCTGATACACCCCTTGCTAGGCGTGGCAACAATCAACATGTACAGTCAACGCCCGAGTATATCACTTTGTGATCCAACAATCAACATCGTCACAGCCTCTTTCAAAAATCGAGTAATTGTTTAGAGATCTGAAATTTTTTGAATAAATATATAAGGTTATATTTGTGCTTTTCATCAACCACTTATTGATTTGGTCTGCGTAGCAGCCTCTCTGACTTACTTCTGATATATTTAGAGTTTTTGGAATAAATATATAAGGTTATAAGTGTGTTTTTTCTAGAGCTAGACATATAAGGTTGGAACAGGTTGTGTTTTTTGAAAAAATATATAAGGTTATATATGTGCTTTTTGTGTGTTTTTGTTGTTATTTAATGTATTTTTTTAAAGCATTCTCAGTTAGAGAGAGATATAATAATATATAACGTTATATTTTTATATATAACATTCTAGATTAGAAATATTCGATGTTATTTAATAAAGAAAACATATAACGTTATATATGATCTTTTGTATCATATAACGTTATATATGAGCTTCTGTCATATATAACGGTATATGCTCCGTTATCGATCACTTATTGAATTGATCCACGTAGCGACCTCTTCGACTTATACGTGATAATATGTGATTTGAAGCTCGGTTAGCGATGTGGTTTGGTTATAGATGATTTTTTTCTACTGAGACATATATGTTATATGTGACAATTTGCCCTTGGTACCTAATTTTGTCCTGTAAAACTCCAAAACAAAAGAACTAATAACGTTATATGTTCTCTTATTGAATTGGTCCTCTCAAAAACACATATGGATATATCCATATATGATTATATATGGTTATATGAGAATATTTGTGACCATATCTATTTAATAAAACACAAGGGTCTTTGGGAATATTCCTAAAGAATATTTTCTCACAACGGTTCAGATTTCTTTCTGACACAAATTTTATCTACCCATACAAACAAATCCAACGGTCTAGATTTCTCTACCCTTCACATACAAACTAATGGCATGTTTTGTAAATAGCGTGCAATCCTAGGGCTTAAAATCCTGGGGCTTATATTGGAAACGTCTCCCAGAAGAAAGGGTAATTTCAACAGATTTGTAAAATCAACACAATATACGTCAATTGATTAATAAGCGAGGGAGGATTTTTGGAAAGTTTTGATGTATTGATTTTTGGAAAGTTTTGCGTTTTATTGAGAGATAATGGTAGATTTTGGGTGACAGATTTTTACGGGAAGCTTGATTTTTTGCTATAATTTTTTATTGCCGATTTTTTAGCAATATAGTCTTTGGCGTTTATTTTTTTCGATTTTTTTTTCTCTCCCTAAACGTTTTTTTTACTGGCTGATTTTTCGGAAAGTGAAAAATAGTTAGTTTTTTATTCAACAAGTTTCTACCAGTTGTAACACCATTTATTTGACTCTCATTTTTTGGGTGTGTGTTCAGAATTAAAGGATGAATAGTGAGAATGAAATTAATATAAAATTAATATGGTGCGTGGAACATGTCTCTCGATTTCAAGGGCTTCAAAATTTGAATACTCAAACCCTGTCCTCATTTCAACGATGGCGATTTCTTCATGACACACTCTCTCTCTCTCTCTGTTTTTGTTGGCCGTTGTCAAACCCTATCCTCATTTCAGCGATGGCGATTTAGTGTTTTGAGTCACTAGCTAGCAAGTGTCGTAGGCACGGACAATTTCAACAGGGATGCGTAGTGCCGTATGTACTGGCAAACACTAGTATACATATATATGAGCTTGTATTGGTATAAAAAAAATATTTCAATTTGCATAGAGAACATATAACGTTGTATATGAGATTTTGTCCTGTAAAACTCAAAAAAAAAGGAACTAATAATGTTATATGTTCTCTTATTGAATAGGTCCACGCAACGGCCTCTTAAAAGCACGTATGGATATATCCATATATTATCAGAAGCAAGTCGAAGAGGCCGCTGCGCAGACCAATTCAATAAGTGATGGACAATGAAGCATATAACGTTATATGTGAACTTCTGTCATGTGTAATATGTGTTTTTCCTAGGGTTAGACATATAATATTATATCTCATTTTTGAGATATATTAATGTTGTTTTGAATATGTATATATGTAGATATAGAGGTTATGAGAATGCTATTCGGAGGCAGAAAATCACAAATTTTGAAGGATTCGATGAAGGTTTTGATTAAGAAATGGTGAAAAAATGAAGCTCGACCCCCTGTGGCCTTCTCAACATTCAACCTGGGATTCAAGGCGCGTGTAGACACCCCAATTTGGCCTAACGATTATTTCAAGTCCCACCTTGGGACCATCCCGATGATGAAATGGATCCAGTGATTGCTGATTGCCTTCTTGAGAACCTTAGGACTTTCGGTAAGAACTTTGAGCCACTTAGAGGACCCAATCAGAGCCATACAACATTTCAGACAGAAAATTCAGAAGCCTAGGAGAATCCATCTGTCGGCCGTAACATCGATCTCACGGTCTTAACATCATTTCCTCACCCGAGCAACCTGTTGCTAGCAAAATCTCCCTGAGAGATCAATCCCTCGGCCGCAAGATCCATCCTTCGGCCGCTACATCAATTCCTCGGCCGTGTAATCTATTACTCGGCCGCCAGATCGACCTTTTTCCAGACTCTGGAATGTTCTGTCAGACGTTTGATCCAACTACACTACCTTCCCGATGCGTTCGGGCCACGTTTGAAGATTACCAGTTTGCAGTGCATTGCAATTGCAATCGTGCCATTTGATTGGCCGGAGTGAGTCACCAATTGCCTATATAAAGGGCTTTTGGACTCCGAAAATATACACACAAAAAATTGATCGGCAAGATCACTCCCTCAAGCCACGAAGCTCTGTCAAAATACCCTCTCAAATCCACCTTCAAAAAGCCCTAACCTCCCGAAGGCAGCCATCAATTCGACGATCAAACCCCGAAGTTCCAAACCCTAACCCTAGGGTTTTCAATCAAGCAATCAGTCAATCACACACAATCCGAGGCAATCAAGCAACTGAGGGATTAAGGTGGTGAGGCCCAACGGCCTCTGGTTTGTTTTATTTATCACATTTACAACTAACCGTAGCGTTTTGATTACTTGTTAATCTTTCTGTCTGGTGTGAGGAAGAACACAGACCGGGGTTTCGATCCCTCGGCCGGTACATAAAACCAGTGTGATTACTCGACCGTGACATCCATTTACCGGCCGAGTAATCGATTTTTCTGGGACAACTTTGTTTTATTCTGCTTTCCTATACATGCTTTCAATTACAGTCCTGGCTCACATTTACCTGCTTAAAGGCTAAAAACAAACTATGTGTTCGAATTAAATAAAGCATTTACATGTCTTATGTTGAATAACTATGGGCCAGTCTCACGTCTGGGCAGAGAGGGGTGCCTAACACCTTCCCCTTACTGTACTTTTGGCTCCCGTACTCAGAATCTCTATCTGTTTTCCTAGTTTTAATAAACTGGGTGGCGACTCTGTTTTGATGATAACCATTATCATGTGGTGATGTTCCTAGTCATGGGGATGTCCATGATTTTGGTTTACGAAGTAAACAACCAATCGAGCAAACGAATGTGATCAATCTGTATGGCGATGCCCCGCTTGGGAGGTGTCTACAGTTTTTGGCGACTCTGCTGGGGACTTGAGAGCCATAACCAGAAAGTTCAACATAAGACTAATACATGTCTTACTTAATTCATCTATCATATGCATCGAGCGGGCAACCCGTTGAGTTCGCTTGATAGCCCGGCATGACACGGGCTATGTTGGGGGTTCCAGCAAACTCCATCGTCACTCGTACCTAGTGGTATATCAAAAAGGGAATCACCCAATCACCGCCTATGATGGGCTGGTGAGAGGACTGATGCCCTTTGACAACGGAGCACCCTGAGACTACCAAAACCTTGCATGTATTAGAAAGCTATAGAACTTATCAAACTAAGACAGGAACCTACAGGCTAGGAACCTATTTGCATTTTACTTGCAGAAGTTCTTCCTCACACCCATTGTATGTGTGTATGTTGTAAAGTTTCTCTTTTGCAGGTTAAACCTTAGAAATCTCTCTAAGTCAAACAAAAAGTAGGTAAGAGCAATCAAACTAACTAAAACAAAAATATTTTCAGGAAAATGACTGCTTCACTGTCCACGTATGATTCGCACTTTCAAGTTGTCACCAAGCTGTCTGGCCCGCTCCACTCCGCTGTTGAGTATTTCAACCCCTCTGAATACATCACTCCAGTAAATCAACCAAAGCCTATGGTGACTATCGTTGAAGATGTCCATGTCATGTTTGCTAGAACAGTTTATGAGGAAGAAGTAGAAGACCTGATTGAAGAAGAAGGGCTTCGTAGGGTCCCAATCTATTTTTATGACTCCTATGCACCTACCGACGACTATTGGCCAATAGACGAGGTCAATAACCTCGAGACTGAAGAGGCAAAGGAAGAAGAGTCTGTCGATAACGACCCACTAGACGAAATATCACTAAACCTACTCTTTTATGAGGAAGTCACCAACAATGAAATAAGGGTGATCCACGCCATCATAGATAGGTTTGGTAATTGGTGGGGCTTTGTTGGCACACGAAGAGTCGACAACAGCGACGAGGAAGAAATGGAAGCTCAACTGGAGGAGATAACAGCAATAGCGAATCAAATGGCCCTCCAAGACTTGCAGGGTGACAATGATGAAAATGCGAATCAGGGCGACAGTGAAGTGCTGATGATCAACCTTGATGATGAAAAAGACTACTCTGAATTGATTGTGGATGCTGAAAAAGGGGCTTACCCTAACTGGACCGTGGAGCATACCTTAAAGTACAAAATGAAAAGCACTAGTTCTGATCTTAGTTCCGATTCCGATTCCGACTCCGAGTCGACTCAGTCCGAGTCAAGCTTTTCATCTTTTCACACTACTAAGTCCAGTGAGGAAAACCTGGTCAAAGCACCAAAGCATAACATTTATTTTGAGTTTGACTCTGAAATGTCTTTTGATAATCTTAGCAATGAGAAGGAAGATTTAGAGTATTTCACTTTGCCTATAATCAATTGCGTGGATTCCAACACGCCAAATTTTGAGGAAGAAATTCCAAAAGAGATTCTAGAATTAATCGAGAGAGAAGAAGAAAGGCACGCTAAACCTTTTTCCGAGGAAATAATCACAACAAATATAGGTTCTGAAAACGAGCCTAAAATGGTTAAAATTGGTGCCACACTATCCCCTCAAGAAAGTGAAAAACTAATCTTTTTGTTAAGAGAATACAAAGATGTTTTTGCCTGGTCTTATGAGGACATGTCTGGAATAGACCCTAAAATTGTTCAGCATAAAATTCCCCTTCATCCTGATGCAAAACCAGTTAAACAAAAACTGAGACGTATGCGCCCCGATTGGGTCTTAAAGATAAAAGAAGAAGTCACTAAACAAATCAACGCCGGTTTCCTTATAGTCACCGAATATCCACAATGGGTAGCTAACATCGTTCCTGTACCAAAGAAAACTGGAGGAATCAGGGTCTGTGTAGATTTCTGGGATCTTAACAAAGCCAGTCCGAAGGATGACCTCCCATTGCCCCACATAGACGAGCTAGTAGACAACACCGCGGGCCATGCATTGCTGTCCTTCATGGATGGATTTTCTGGGTATAATCAAATCCTTATGTCTCCTGAGGATAGGGAGAAAACCACATTCACTACGCCTTGGGGAACCTACTGCTACCGAGTAATGCCGTTTGGGTTAAAGAACGCTGGAGCTACTTACCAGAGAATGGCAACAACACTACTGCACGACATGATGCACAAGGAGGTTGAGGTATACGTCGACGATATGATAGTCAAATCAAAGGGAAGGGAAGGACACTATGGAGCACTCCAAAAGTTCTTTGAGAGGATTAAGAATTACAAGTTACGTCTTAATCCTCAAAAATGCACTTTTGGGGTAACGGCTGGAAAAATGTTACCGAGCCGATAACCGAGGGCCCTACAGTAGACCCTTCCAAGATACAGGCTATCATGGAAATATCGCCGCCTAGGACAGAAAAGGAGGTAAGAAGTTTCTTGGGGAAGGTACAGTTCATCAGCAGGTTCATCTCCAAGCTCACAACTACATGTGAACCTCTTTTTAAGCTACTAAAGAAAGGTGTTGACTTTGAGTGGGGCCAAGACTGTCAGCAAGCGTTTGAAGCAATCAAAGAATATCTTCAGAATCCGCCTGTGCTGTCACCACCTATCCCTGGGAAACCATTAATCCTGTATCTCTCAGTAACGGACACATCCATGGGATGCATGCTAGCACAAGAAAATGACGCCAAAGTAGAGTGCGCCATATACTACCTCAGCAAAAAAATGATGGACTACGAAACGAGATACACTCCCCTCGAGAAAACCTGTTGGGGGCTAGTATGGGCCACAAGAAACTGAGGCACTACCTGTTAGCACATCCGGTGGTGCTGGTCTCTCGTTTAGACCCAATCAAATATCTTTTCGAAAAGCCAGCACTTATCGGAAAGCTAGCTAGGTGGTTATTCCTGCTAGCAGAATTCGACCTCAAATACATGACAAGGAAATCAGTGAAGGGAAGAGCCGTGGCAGAATTCTTGGCAGATCATCCTGTGACAGAAGCCGAGGTAGAAGACTTCATGTTCCCTGACGAGGACATCTTATGTCTCTTAGACAACACCTGGCAGCTCTACTTTGATGGAGCATCAAACCAATGTGGGTATGGCATAGGGGTACTGTTAGTTTCCCCAAGTGACTCCCATATCCCTTTGTCATACAAACTAAGGTTTGAAGTCACTAACAACCAGGCAGAATATGAGGCTTGCATTGCTGGAATGGAGGCCGCCCTGGAGCTAGGGGCAAAGAGAGTAGAAGTCATTGGGGATTCAAACTTGGTGGTATCTCAAGCAAGAGGAGACTGGAAGGTCAAGGAAGACATACTGAAATTGTACCACTCTGTGTTGGAAAATCTGATTCCGCAATTCGATTCCGTCATCTTCACACACACTCCCCGAGTGAGCAATAGGTTTGCAGATGCACTGGCAACATTAGCATCCATGGTCGAAATACCCCTGGGGTTCACAATGCGGCCACTCATGATCGAGCAAAAGGTCAAACCAGCATGCGAATGCACCTTTACCGAGGAAGACGATGGCAAGCCATGGTACGAGGACGTAAAGAAATTCTTGGAAGAAGGGGAATACCCATCCGAAGCCACCTCGAAGGACAAAACAGCTCTGCGGAAGTTCGCCGCTCGATTTGTGACCTGTGGAGGAGCATTGTATCGAAGGGCACATTTGGGCCCAAATCAACTTTGCATCACAACGGAAGATAGTCATAAGGTAATGGAGGAAATACACGAAGGAGTTTGTGGGCCACACATGAATGGAGCAACAATGGCAAAGAAGATCCTGCGGCAAGGATATTACTGGACCACGATGGAGGCCGACTGCGCTGACTATGTCCGCCGATGCTACAAATGTCAAACTCACGCTGATCGCATGCGTATTCCCCCTACGGAATTGTATAGCATGACATCCCCTTGGCCATTCTCCACCTGGGGGATAGACGTCATTGGAAGTATAAATCCAAAGGGAAAATACAAGCATCAGTTCATTCTGGTGGCTATCGACTACTTCACCAAGTGGGTAGAGGCAGCTTCTTATGCTACTCTCAAAGCCACTCATGTGGCCAAATTCATTCGCACCAACATCATCTATCGATATGG
Source organism: Rhododendron griersonianum (assembly GCA_018127125.1). Taxonomy (NCBI): domain Eukaryota; kingdom Viridiplantae; phylum Streptophyta; class Magnoliopsida; order Ericales; family Ericaceae; genus Rhododendron; species Rhododendron griersonianum. The sequence continues at coordinate 25,370,665 of CM030800.1, forward strand.
TGTACCTCACGAGTTCGTCTGCGACAATGGGTCACACTTCAAAGGAGCAACCAAGAAGCTTTTTGCCGAATTTGGAATACGGAATCATCGGTCATCTACTTATCGACCCCAAACTAATGGAGCAGTTGAGGCTGCAAACAAGAATATCAAGAGGATTCTGCGGAAGACTACCGACACCTACACAGACTAGCCGGAAATGCTACCTTTGGCATTTTGGGGTTATCGAACAACTGAAAGAACTTCAACTGGGGCTACTCCCTACTCTCTGGTTTATGGAATGGAGGCTGTCTTGCCTATCGAGCTGGAGTTACCTTCATTAAGGGTTCTAGCTGAGACTGAAATGATCGAAGAAGATTGGGTTCAAAACCGCTACGACGAGTTGGCACTACTAGACGAAAGGAGGCTGAGAGCGTTATACCATGTACAAGGGTATCAACGCCGCATTGCACGAGCATTCAACAAAAAGGTAAAACCAAGGGACATCAAGGTGGGAGACATGGTGCTCAAAGCAATCCGTCGCCACGTTTCAGACCCAAGGGGCAAGTTTAGACCAAACTGGGGGGGCCCCTACCTTATTAAACGCATACTTTCTGGAGGAGCAGCATACATTGCAGATTTGGATGGAATGGAATTCGCAACGCCAGTCAACATCGACAAGCTAAGGAATTACTACCCCTGAGAGATGCTCGTTGGGCCGAAAACCACAAGGGTGGGCGGACCCAAGCAAAAATTAGAGCAGCCTGCTAGGTCAAAAACCCGCAAGGGCGGCTTAGGCAAAAACTAAGGCATAAATAAAACGCTCACTAAACCGAAAACCAGCAATGGCGGTTTTAGGCAAAAATTAGAGCACAAAAGGAGAGGAAAATACCCGAGTGGACCCAACTAAAAAACAAAACAAATCCCCTTTGTTGGAACTACGTTTATGGCCTGATTCCCTCCACGGGATACGTAGGCAATCTCTAAGATTGAGATCCGGCCACCGCTATCATTATCACTTCCGAAGTTTCTAGGTCTATCCTAAGGCATGTTCGCTACCAAATCATGGCAATGACATTTTCAAATAAAACGACCAAATGTTTTATTATTTCCAAAGAAAAAAGGCAAAGCAAACCTAAACGATTCGTAATCCATGAAAGCTAGAATCAAACAAACATCTCTTGAAAAGCATAAGCAAAATGTCAATCTTTAGGTCTTCCTTCTCTTTGCACTACTATCCTCCAAAAGGTTTTTCTTCAACCAGCGTTTGTAAGAACCTGATAGCTTGGCAACAAAGTTCTCAGCAACCTCCTGCATCACTCTATTCGGCCAAAGACGCAGCATATTGCGACGGAAGTTGGCATCATGGACTTTAGAAACAGTGTACTCAGGGTCACCCAGGACTACGGTTTGCTCAGCCCCAAACTGCCTTTGAAAGCGAGCAGGAAAGTAGAAAACGGCTCGAGTAATGCCAATCACTGCTACACCAAAGTGGTTTATGGTACTCATAGTCATGCTCTCCACACCATACCAGGGGCAAACCCATTGAATCCAATCACCTCTGCAAGTCCTCATCCATGCTTCCCAAGCAGCCTCAGTTGGGAACTGTTTAATCATGCGACGCTCCGTGCATTGCTCTGAATTATAAGGAAGTCGCTCTGGCGCATCCACACCTTTAGCTTCTCAAACAACCACACCTAGAGAATAAGGGAAAATTGTGAGTTGAGAGAACATGGGAGTTAAAATAAAAGAGTGATGAATGAAAAGATAAACTTGACAAATAAACAAATAAAGAGTGAACCTGTAATAGCAAAGGACTGCCTAAGAACTGAGCTATAGTATTACCCTTCATCACATCCAGACCCATCAAGGTCTCTGCCAACACTAAACCCGCGAAACCCACACGGTTTCCAATTTGTTGAGCAATGTTAAGCAGTATGGGATCAGCATGGCCAGAGGAAGGGCCAAGCAAGTAATAATGAAGGAGACAAACGCACAACGCATGAAAGCATGCCTTCTGTTGGGAAACTTAGCGATGAGCCTCGGCTGTACCAAAGCACTGGATAAACTGAAGAATCTCTAGCTTTCCCTTCACTATGAAGAACCTAACTTCATGTTTTTGAACTTTGAGTAAATCCTTCAAAAGATCGCCTCGGTTGAACAAAGGATTAGGGACAACGAACCCTCTCTATCCAAATGGCCCATGATAGCCGCAAACTCCTCGATAGTAGGACACAACTCCTCTCTCTTAAATCGAAAGACATGAAAAACAGGGTCCCACAAACTAGTGGCTGCTCTAAGGAAGGCAAAATTCACAGGAATTTGACGAAGGGAGAAGAGAAAGTCCATGCCAAAGGACTTAAAGTGTAAACGGTCGAGGCCATTAAAGGAATCCAACCACTGATCAAGGACTGGTTGCGCCATGTGCAAAGAATTGCTACTAACAATGCTATCGGGTTCGTAGAACGTGTATTTATAGAACCAAGTCGAGTCTTAGTTCGAATCGGAATCGGATTTTTAATCCTCGGAACTTCGGTCGGTCTCTCGGCCGACACTTTGATATGACGGCCGTGAGATCAAAGCTTCGACCGCCAGAACGGCCATTTTACAGTTTGCTTCCACGATTCAGTTTGTTTTGCTGATTTAGCAAGTTATTTACGTACAAACAGCATAAACGTGGCATACACAATCACATGACAAAGTAGAAGATTTTTGTTTCATATAACGAAAGCTTTTTACATCATAAGGTGGATCATCCCACATTTCCTAAACAAACTATACATCGATTTCCTGTCGAACTAACCTATGCAGGGAGAGAAACAAAAAAACAAGAAAGGAAGCAGAAGAGGATGCCGAACCCTGTAGTGGTCCGAACACTAGAAACTAGCTGCAAAAAAGAAAAGGACACCCCTGGGGCGATGTATACCAGAGGAGTACTACGGTGCAGAAGGGACACCACATGGCTCAAAAGAATCACCACATGGCCCAGAAAAATCATCACACCGCGTACCACCGCCACGCCAGGAGCTCTGTGTCACGGAAGCAAGTCACCCATGCGAGGGCCCCTAATCAAGCATACCCATGCGAGGATCCCTAATCAAGCATCAAGACGGGACCAAAAGCAAACGCGGTCTCCCTCCGCGCACGCTAGCCACGTCAGCATGTCATCCGTAGCCCGAAGCTGTCAGGAACGAAGAGAAACGGAAGAGGTCTTCGGTAAGGGTCTCGGACGCAGGAAACAGAGAGGAAAGAAAGGGAAATGGAATGAAACGGCTAAAGTCGTGGTCTTTTATAGGCCCCTGGAAACGAACCGATTAACCGGCCGAGTATTCGATATCTCGGCCGAGACATCAATCAGTCAGCCGAGAGATCGATCCCCTGGCTCTCCAATCAATTTCCTCCAGCAACCCCAAATCATGCTCAGTGCATCTTAAAGCTTAAGCAATTATGGATTTCTAACCAACAAAGCAGCCTTGGGGGCATTCCTGAGCCAATACTACATGATCGAAACTAGTATTGGGGGCATACACAAGCATGAAGAAGCTATCTCTCCACAAATTGCTGGCCGAAGCTCCCGCTATAGCAAACCAAGACATTCAGCAACTCTGCTATTCACCGCCGTCAAAACAATTCAAACGGCTCTATGCCTATCATCACTCAACAGCCCAAAGCCCACTATTCTGACAGGCTCGAAGCCTATATCTACCATCTTAATTGGCTCAAAGTCATAGCAACTATCTCAGCGGCTCTGAGCCCACCATCTCAATTGGCTCGAAGCCGTACACAAGTAGTCTCAGCGGCTCGAAGCCCATTATCTTAATAGGCTCAAAGCCTGTGTCTACCACTTCAGCGGCTCGAAGCCCATTATCACAAGCAGCTCTACGCCTGTAATCACTCAGCTCAGCAGCTCTGCGCTTACTATCACAGCAATAGGCTCTACGCCCATCACTTAGTGGCTCAACGCCTATTATCATAGCGGCTCTACGCCCATGTTCACCCACTTAGCGGCTCCAAGCCCTTGATTCAGCAGCTCTATGCTCGCTACCACAGCAACGGGCTCTACGTCCGTTATCTCAACTGGCTCGAAGCCGTAACAACCAACTCAGCGGCTCCAAGCCCTCGACTCAGCAGCTCTACGCTCGCTATTACAGTAACGGGCTCTACGCCCGCTATCTCAACTAGCTCAAAGCCGTAAACAAGCAAGTCTCAACAGGCTCTACGCCACCCCAACAATCAGCACATCATCTGTTCTCAGGCTCTACACCTGAATGCTCAAAATCTAACATTTTGAATGCTCGAAGCTCTTCGAATGCCCAACCACTGTGTACTGGATGCTCAAGTTCTGTACTTGAATGCTCAAGCTCTACGCTTGGATGCCCAACCACTGCGTACTGGATGCTCAAAGCCTGTACTTTGAATGCTTGGATTCTGCCGTCCGAATGCTCGAGCTCTATGCTCTGAATGCTCAAGTCCGGAACTTGAAAGAAGCTCTACGCTTATATCAAACACACACGCACGGGCCTGTGCATATCTGCATCAATTGCATTATCACATCGAGTCTGCATCATCATATCTATTCACATATAATAACCATCATCACACATATACATTCTGCATATCTCTCATGAAACAGGTCAATCCTGCAATCAACCGGCTCTATGCCTCGGTTTTATTGATCGGTCCAGTACCTCGATCCTTTGGCTCTACGCCAAAACTTATGATGAGAAAGCTCCGAGCACAGACCATCAGAATACAACCAGCTCTACGCTTCGGTTCAAATCACGTCAAACTCTAAGCTCCGACACCACAGGCTCTCGCCTTATACCAGCTCCGCGCTTCGGTTCCATCAAGCTCTAAGCTCACCTCAGGCCCTCGCCTTAAGACTGCAACAGGCTCCACGCCTCAATCCAATCTCATAAACAACAGCAGGCTCCTCGCCTCAGTTCTATCACTTTAGGCTCTCACCTTATGACTACAATCGGCTCCGTGCCTCGGTTCCCGCATCCCCAAAGCTCCGTGCTATAGTTACTGGCCCTGCGCCCCCCATATCTCAAAAACAACCGGCGTCTGATTCATCCCCAGCAGATGGCTTGGATTCCACCCCAATTACATCAATTCCTTCCAGCTTATTTGCAAGGATAGGCTACTCTACCGAGCTCCTCTCAGTCAAAGTAAGGATGATCAAGAAAAGCAAACACACCTGCCGTGTACTGGTCTACCCCAAAATACTAAGGAAGCTCTCCGCAAAAAAAACTCCCCCGGCAGCCCCGCGCTCCTTCAACTACTCTTCACCAAAACCCAGGCTCAGAATAGGTACATCGCACTACAACTTTTTAAGCCCGAAGGTACGTCTTCTAACCCTCCAAACTTTTTTATTTTTCTTTATTGCCCGAACTACGGTTGGTCTGAATTTCCCTTGTGGAATACGTAGGCAGCCTCCCGGCCCGACCATAACAAAACCTTTTTCGAAAACCCTTTGGAATAGTGGTTGGACCAAATTGAGTTGCTTTTTACAGCTTTGACTATTACTCAAACATGTCTCGCGATCCGTTTGAGCTCAGTCAAAGAGGGGCATCTGTAAACACCCCAATTTGGCCTAACGATTATTTCAAGTCCCACCTTGGGACCATCCCGATGATGAAATGGATCCAGTGATTGCTGATTGCCTTCTTGAGAACCTTAGGACTTTCGGTAAGAACTTTGAGCCACTTAGAGGACCCAATCAGAACCATACAGCCTTTCAGACAGAAAATACAGAAGCCTAGGAGAATCCATCTGTCGGCCGTAACATCGATCTCACGGCCTTAACATCATTTCCTCACCCGAGCAACCTGTTGCTAGCAAAATCTCCCTGAGACATCAATCCCTCGGCCGCAAGATCCATCCTTCGGCCGCTACATCAATTCCTCGGCCGTGTAATCTATTACTCGGCCGCCAGATCGACCTTTTTCCAGACTCTGGAATGTTCTGTCAGACGTTTGATCCAACTACACTACCTTCCTGATGCGTTCGGGCCACGTTCAGAGATTGCGACGAGGAGTTCGAATTGCATTGCAATCGTGCCATTTGATTGGCCGGAGTGAGTCACCAATTGCCTATATAAAGGGCCTTTGGACTCCGAAAATATACACACACAAAATTGATCGGCAAGATCACTCCCTCAAGCCACGAAGCTCTGTCAAAATACCCTCTCAAATCCACCTTCAAAAAGCCCTAACCTCTTGAAGGCAGCCATCAATTCGACGATCAAACCCCGAAGTTCCAAACCCTAACCCTAGGGTTTTCAATCAAGCAATCAGTCAATCACACACAATCCGAGGCAATCAAGCAACTGAGGGATTAAGGTGGTGAGGCCCAACGGCCTCTGGTTTGTTTTATTTATCACATTTACAACTAACCGTAGCGTTTTGATTACTTGTTAATCTTTCTGTCTGGTGTGAGGAAGAACACAGACCGGGGTTTCGATCCCTCGGCCGGTACATAAAACCAGTGTGATTACTCGGCCGTGACATCCATTCACCGGCCGAGTAATCGATTTTTCTGGGACAACTTTGTTTTATTCTGCTTTCCTATACATGCTTTCAATTACAGTCCTGGCTCACATTTACCTGCTTAAAGGCTAAAAACAAACTATGTGTTCGAATTAAATAAAGCATTTACATGTCTTATGTTGAATAACTATGGGCCAGTCTCACGGCTGGGCAGAGAGGGGTGCCTAACACCTTCCCCTTACTGTACTTTTGGCTCCCGTACTCAGAATCTCTATCTGTTTTCCTAGTTTTAATAAACTGGGTGGCGACTCTGTTTTGATGATAACCGTTATCATGTGGTGATGTTCCTAGCCATGGGGATATCCATGATTTTGGTTTACGGAGTAAACAACCAATCGAGCAAACGAATGTGATCAATCTGTATGGCGATGCCCCGCTTGGGAGGTGTCTACAGCGCGGCTGAAAACAAGGATAATGGTGGCATGATGTGTGAACATATAATGTTATTTTTTGAGATATATAATGTTGTTGGAAAGATATGATGTTGTTTTGAGAACATATAATTTTATATGTCATATTTTGTGAGACTTAGAGCTACAGAAGCTCAGATATAATGTTATATATTCTGTTTTTTTTGTGAGATTTAGAACTACAGAAGCTCATATATAATGTTATATATTCTGTTCTATTTTTTTGTGAGATTCAGAGCTGCAGAAGCTCAAATATAATGTTACAAGATCTGTTTTTTTTTTTTTTGCGATATTTAGATATTCAAAAACTTACATATAATGTTATATGTTTTGTATGGACCAGCATATAACATTAAAGACTAAAAACAAGAAAAATCAAAAAGAAATGTTGCATGTTAGAAAATTTTTGCCACACATATAATGTTGTATGTTAGGAAATTTTTTACCACTCATATAATGTTAAAAAATCAATACAAGAAAAATAGAAAAAAACAAAAAGAGAAATTTGTCATAACGTTAAATGTTAAGTGTAGCAGGTTCAATAAAAAAATCGAGAAAAATGAAAAATACGTTTTTTCTTACACATATAACGTTATATGTGGCGTGACGGCAGCGGCGATGGTGGTGGTGGCGGCGACGGCAGCGGTGGTGGCAGCGGCGGCGCAGGCGGTGGTGGCGGTGGCTTGATTGCAACAAAAACCAAAAAAATGGAAAAAATACATTTTTGTGTTAGCCAAACAGGGCCCTTGTTTCTTAGGTGTGGTATTTTTGTCATTAAAATTATTAGTAGACTTAGTGGGTTATGAAACTTAGAAGTGGACTAGATGGGTTTGGAAATTGCTATAGTGGACCTATGCAAAATTCTCCCATAATATTTAGTCAATGATTCTTGAGAGAAATCAGTAAGGGTGCATTAGGTTGGATGGAATAGAATGTGAATAGGAATGGAATTAAGAATGGAATATAATTGGAGGAATTGAGAATGGAATAATCATTCTCATTCTCATGTTTGGTTGTGCTTAGGAATAGTCATTCTCATCTCCAATGGAATAGTATGGCAATAGTTAATATTGGAGTGACACTAGTAATTTTGGTGTAACAAAGAAATGGAATAACAATTCCTTTGTTTTTTGGATGGAATGACAATTCCTTTACTAAGATGAATAGTGAACCAAACATTGGAATAAGTAAGTAATTGGAATGACTCACTACAAGAAATTTGGGATCTCCCAACGGTTTTTTTAGCAACGGTTCAAAAAACCGTTGGTATAGATGGTGTGTAGCAACGGTTTACAAAACGTTACTAAAAACAGGACTATAGCAATGGTTTTCATGCAACTGTTACTAGATTACAAGACTATAGCAACGGTTTTCCATAACCGTTACTAAAAACCGGACTATAGCAACGGTTTTCCATAACCGTTACTAAAAACCGGACTATAGCAACGGTTTCCAATAACCGTTACTAAAAATTATTTTTTGAAAATTTGTTAGAAGCCGTTTAAAAAAAAAAAAACAATTTTTGTGTTAAAAAACAGTTTTTTTTTTTGAAAAATTGTTAGAAGCCGTTTTAAAAAAAAAACAATTTTTTGTGTTAAAACACTTTAAATTTTTTTTTTTGTAAATACTGTTTTTTTTAAAAGTTTCTGGAAAAAAAAAATAATTTTTAAAAACAATTTTCTGGAAACATTGTTGAGAAAGAGAAAAAGTTTTTATGTAATGATGGGTGTATTTGATTGAAAAAATGTGGAGACCATTAGATTTGATTATTGGCAAAAAGTTGCTAGTTTTGATTATTCAAAAGCCAAAATTTGATTAGTTACTAATTAAGAGGTTGCTAAGTTTGGTTATTACAATGTGATCACTTTTTTGAGCAAATATTGCTAACTTTAACAACCTTTTGGTTTTGATTATTACATTGTGGATGCTCTAATGACAGTTCGCATAATATAAATATTAGTAGTCCCTTAAAATTACACAAGTGCTGGGCTAGCCCAATTGGTTTACACTCACGCGCGCATACGCAAGGTCCTAGGTTCGATTCCCAGGAGGAGCAAAATTGTGTTGCCTTCCGCGCGCCACGTAGGGGCCACGTCAGCGACATGTGGAGGCCACGTGGCTGCCATGTCATATTTTATCCTAGATTTTTAAAAAAAAAAATACTTGCCTTTAGCAACGGTTACAAGCGTTGCTAAAGAAACCGTTACTAAAAAAAAATCTGTACCAACGCTTGTCAAAACCGTTGCTATACTCTACACCAACGGATATCTCGCAACGGTTGGTGAACCGTTGGTATTGCTTTTAGCAACGTTTTTTGTGTTTTTTAGTAACGTTTTTGACCGTTGTTAGATCCCGATTTTCTTGTAGTGACTATTCCATTCCAACCTTAATTCCATCCAACCAAACATACCCTAAGTACAGTGGATTAGTTAAGGAAAAACAACAATTGCAAAGTTTGGTTTACTTATTGATATCTTCTTAATACAGATTCTACACATATCTGATGTGGAAGTAAGGGGGACCAAAATGATGGGGGACACTCCTAGAATCATTGTGGCGGTAGGCACTATTGGCACTTCGACTCTGAATTCTTCTTTCCTTGAACCAAAGGGCTTTATTGATGGTACTCTTAATTGTCACAGTTTGAAACCTAGCAGATCTATTGTGTACATGATAGACTTGGTCCAATAATAGAAGGGGGCACGGTAAATGCCAAACCTTTACTTGCAGTTTAGTTGAGTCAACCACCCTTTCCGTTTTCAGGTTCAGAAATTTGACTCCAGGATACTTTGGGAGATTGAATATAAAGTACAAGTTTCACTTGAGCTAGCATTAGTTTCTTTGGTTAGTTTTACTTCTACTCTCTTTGCTATCTGGGCTGAATTAAAGTAATGGAAGAGTGTTTTGTGCATTGCATTGCTTTAAAGTTGGTTTTATGTATTCTTGTTATTATGTTTATTGTGTTCCTTTGACAGTTTTATGCTTACAGTTCTGTATTTGTCATTGGGAGCAAAAAGGTGATGAATAGGCAAAGAAGCAAGCTTCGAGTGTGGAAAATTTGCAAATGAAGAATAGGGGATATTTGAACAAGATGGTTGCTGTAGGGAGGTAATCCCGAACAGGTGCAAACAGGGCCCGAACACCTGGTACATGGGACCATGGTGTAATTATGACAAGGGCAGTCGCCGTGCAGAACGGTGGTCGGCGACATGGACCAAGCGGTATGAGAAATCATTGGTCCAGGGGATCTGTACGGGGTCCAGTAAACAAGAGAAGTCGTTGGATAAAGGAACAGTGATATATGAGGTCATTGGTCCAAGTAGTTGTTAGGCAACGAAAGGGCCGAACAGGAAGGGAACTCGTGAGAAAGCAGCCCTAGGTGCAAGGAACGCTCCAGAAGGTTCCAGAAACAGGGACATTCCGTAAAAGAATGAGATCCCAATAAAATAGGATCTTGAAGAGATACCCAACGGGAATGGGATGTTCGGCCAGCTATGGTAAAGAGTCCTAAATGGACTCTTTTCATGAATTGATAAGGGAACGAGAATCCAAGATATTCTGGGTTTCCTATATGAGATAAGAAACCTAGGGAAACATGGATACTTGGGCAGCAAGTATCCACAAACCTATAAATATGAGGCAAACTTAGAGGGAAAAGGTACGCAGTTTATTGCAATCAAATTACTTACCTACTGATAATTAGGGTTTTTTACTAGTACGTGATACTAACTTAGGCATCGGAGGGCCTTTGCCACGAGAGGCAAAGGTGCGCTCACCCCTTGTTTGTTTTGCAGATAAGGATTCCGGCGGCACATTAGGTTTCCGGCGTGAGTCACGAAGTAGCCGTTAAGTTCTTGTGCTGTTCAAACCCCTTTTAGTTTTTCTGCACTTACAATTGGCGCCGTCTGTGGGAAACGAAAGAGATCCTTCTGAAAAGCGACCATGATGGAAGAAGATCCAAAAACACCGCATGATCCAAAAAATCAGCTAGGTGGGGGAGGTGATAAATCCCCACTAGATCCTCCGAGGAAACCCGACGGTGGGCTTGCCAAGAAGCCCACAAGTAAGGGTCACCCCCTGACTGTCCATGACAACTCCAAGAACAGGGAGGGTAGGACGGCCACGGAATCCACGAGAAGGAGTAAGTCCCGTCGTGAGGGAGAATCAGTTGCACATTCAAGGAGCGTGCACAACAATGAGGATGTCTTGGACAAGAAGAGACAAGAGATCGAAGAGTATGCTCGTCTAATCAAGAAACGAGAGTATGAGATCCAGGAGTTACAGCGGATACGAGAACATCCGGAAGATTCTGGACTGTCACGAAGAAATTCCAGAGGAGACAGATTGGCTGTAGTGAAATACAAGAAGGTTCCTTCACGAGGAAGGAGGAACAGGTCCAGGAGCCCCACTCCGGGAAGGAATAGGGCTTCTTCCCGAAAAAGAAGGAGCAGAAGCCTTACCCCTGAAGAAAGGGAGATTAGAAGACATCACAGGGACAGGTACGAGAGACCTGATTCCGATTGGAAAAAGAATACTCCCAAGAAAGCGAAAGAACAAGAGGAGGGAACCATGTCTGCACGAGAAGCAGCACGGAAGGCCCTCAGCAACATAGCCTCCTCCCCATTTGCAAGGAGACTGCAAGAGGCAAAGCTGCCGAGCAGGGTGAAGCACGGGGCGTTTATCCTCTACGAGACAAATACTGATCCCGTAGCGCACATACAGCACTACCGGCAGGCAATGTTCATGCACGACGGGGATGATGCCATCATGTGCAAGATGTTCCCGTTGAGTTTGGGAAAAGTGGCTTTGTCATGGTTCCATAAACTAGGGCCGAACACCATATGAGGATGGAGACAGTTAGCCGAAGAATTTATTGCTCGGTTTCTGACGAGCAGGAAAGCACCAAAAACCTTTGAGAGCCTCTCTGTTATGAAACAAGAAGAGAATGAGCCGATCAAGGACTACGCTAAGAAGTACTGGGAAACTTTCAACGAGATTGAAGGTTGCAGTGAGGAATATGCAATAGCCACGTTCAAGACAGGGCTACCTGTTCGGGGAGAACTACGTAAGTCCCTGAACATGAGCCCGGTAGGTACACTGGCAAGACTAATGGAATGGATTGAGCAGCATGCCAGGAACGAAGATGACATACTGCGAGAGGACAGTAGAATGGTTGCCGAGCAAGCGAAGGGTCTAGCAAAGAAGGCAGATAAGCCAGAGCCCAAAACCTACAAAGAGAGGAAGGATTACGGGCAGACCAAGAAAGAACCGTTCAAAGAGAAACATGCTCCAGACCCCAAGTCTTTCTTTTCGGTGACAACGGTTTGGAAAGAACCAATCTATCGGATTCTTTATAAAATAAAGAACCGCCCCTACTTCAAGTGGCCCCCAAGGCTGGAAGGGGATAAAGATGCAAAGAGGGCTACGAGTCAGCATTGCAGTTATCACAAAGACTGGGTTCACATGACGGAAGATTGCGAGATGTTCAAGCAACACCTCGATGATCTAGTCTCGCGTGGTTACTTGAAAGAGTTCATTCAAGAAGAGCACAAAGGTGCAGAGAAAGCAATGGAGTTGGATTACGAACAAAATCCAAGGGGTGTAATCCATATGATACATGGATTGGCCGCACCCTATACGAGAAACGAGGTAAGATTGCTCCAGAGGCAGGTGAAGCACGATCAGCATGTGATGCAGTTGGGCAAGAAACGAGGACGTGAAGGGGAAGAATGCAATGAAGGCATAGTCTTCACGGATGAGGACCTAGGGGGAATCCAGGTGCCACATAATGATGCCTTAGTCATAACCCTACGAATTGGGGAATATGACATGGAAAGAATCCTGGTGGATTTAGGAAGCTGCACAGAGATATTGTACTATGATGTGTTCAAAAAATTGGGACTGACACAGGCGGATTTGGTGCAGTCAATAACCCCTTTGGTCGGATTCAGTGCAGGAGCAGTCTGGCCCTTAGGCAAAGTAACTCTTCCTGTTCGGGCAGGAACGATTGTGTTGAGAACCGATTTCCTGGCGGTAGATGTACCATCTTCCTATAATGCGATTATTGGAAGAACATGGTTGCACAAGATGAAGGCAGTTTCCTCTACTTACCACCGGATGGTGAAGTTCCACGGGGTCGAATGGTATTGAAAGGATTAAGGGAAATCAGAAAGTTGCCTAGCAGTGCTTGGTTTCTATGATCAAGAAGGCACCCAAAGCAAAGTTAGTTCAAGCAATCGAGGTTCCGGACCAGTCGACCATTGAGGATGTCGGAGGGGACCCCGCCGAGAAAGTGGTGGAAGGTTTGAAAAAGATCCAGATCAACGAGAATGATCCAGAAAGGTATTTCCTGATTGGGGAGAACCTGAATGAAACAGAAGAGAAAGAGTTGGTAGGGTTCCTCAAGGAGCACATTGATGTGTTTGCTTGGGTGCCCGAAGAGATGCCTGGAGTGGATGCAAACGTGATTTGTCACCACTTGAATGTGGATCCACAACATAAGCCCGTGATGCAAAAGAAGAGACGATCTGCCGTACAGCACGTGGATGCTGTTATCGAGGAGGTGGATCGGTTACTCGAAGCAAAAACTATACGAGAAGTATACTGCCTAGAATGGCTGTCCAACACTGTGGTGGTAAAGAAGAAGAATGGGAAGTGGTGAGTCTGTGTCGATTTCACTGACTTGAACAAGGCATGTCCCAAAGATAGCTTCCCCCTTCCCAGGTGTGGGCACACGCCCCAAAAATCCCGTGTCTTTTAAGCATGAAAATTCTGGGTGCGCCCTTTTTGCGGGGAGCGCGGCGAAACGCTTCGCAGTTCGGAGTAGCCACTCGGGTTTTGCGGAGAGTACCCAAGAAACCGTGCTTTTGAAAACGTTTGGATTGCGTTTGTTTGAGTTTGAAAAAGGCTTGTAGACTGGTCCGTCGTCACCTTTGAAATCTGAGGTTCGGGAGCCAGGTTACGAGAGGGGAAGGGTTTTATGGCACCCCCTCTCGCCCAATCCGGAGATCGGTCTCTACTTAGGCATTTTACAAAACATTTGCATTTCTCTCTTTATTTGATCATTTTCTTAGCCAGTTAGGGCGGGGGAACAGTTAATGGGGACTAAAACTGTAACACGTTTGCATTTATGTACAAGCATGTGATAAGATGTTTATGGATGATTGATGCTTGATCTAAGCAAGTATAATAGATTGAGAACAAGCTACTGTGAGTGTTTTGAACAGACTAGAGCACATTAACTGTGCAGTGATGCACACAGAAGCAAGCCTGCTTGCACTGGCTAAGCCACTGCATGCAGCCCTGACCTGCGTGCGCCACACCACAACTGGCGTGCGCCGGTAAACTCAAACCCACAGCTTCTGTTATCAACCCTCTGGGCTCTGGAAGGGACCAGTGCACACCCAGGACAAACCACACAGTTGATATAGATTACTAAACTATTACAGACAGATTAAAGGCCTAAGAAGCCACCAAATGAACAGAAAACCCCTTAAACAGTGAGGGGAGAATGATCAAAGGCCTGGATGGAAGATCCATGCAAGGGCCAAGCCACTGGAAGCTAGACTACTACCGTACGCCAGTAGTGTATGGTCGTACGCCAGTTGTCACTTTGCTCCAATGCTTTGGCTTTGCACTATCTGGGCTCTGGAACATGACCAGAAGGCTCCCAGAGGCCAAACTATACTAAGATACAGATGGAAGAGAAAGCAGTTCTAAAATACAGTAAGCAAAAGATTGGTTTTAGCATGCATCAGGGTGATCAGAACATAAATGAAGCAAGAAAAACAATGATCCATGATCCCCACTACAGTTTTGCACGTGCTGCCATGACTGGCGTACGGCTCAAACGACTGGCGCACGGCTCAAACAACTGGCGTGCGCCACTGATCACTGCATACGGTTTTGAAACCTTGCCAGCATTAAGGCCAGGACTGGTATAGATTACCAGCCTTGACCCTGCTAGCCCCCCTCAGGGGTCAGAACAGAAAAACATAAAGCAAAGGTGGTATACCTTTTGCTTGTGAGTTTGATGAAGAGTTTGGGCTTGAGCTTGAGAGTTGAAGGTTGAAGGATGGATTTAGTGGGGTTTAAGGATTGAGGTGAGTGTGCTCTTCTCTTACTCTTTCTATGGAAAAGAAAGGAAGCAAAGAGCACTAAAGGGGAAGAAGACAAGGGAACTTAGGCCTTAATGGAGCTAACCCCTTGCAAATGAATGCAAGGGGGGTATTTATGGAGGGAGAGGACTGAGCTCAGTTGAGCCTTAAGGGCTGTTTGGGGTGGTGGAGGAAGAGGGGAGCCTCCCATGCATTAAATGCATGGGACTAGTTGATGGAGGGTGTAGGAGAGAGGGGGGAACAGCTCTGGCCGATATAATCATCAGGGGGCTGTAGCTGACGTCAGGTGGTTACAAAAACTCCCGCGCGTCTGGCCGAAAATGGTTGATTTGATTGGAATTGACTGGCGTACGCCTCTTGTTGAGTGGCGTGCGCCAGTAATGGGCGATGACTGACACGTGGCTGTGCTTCCAGCGCACACTAGTCCATCACCAGCGTACTCCAGTAGGGTTTTGCTGAGGCCATTTGGTTTTGGCTTGAAGGGTTTGAAAGGGGTTCGAAGAGGTTTTGGGATGAGGCTCGGGACGCTCAAAGCTCAAACACACTTGCAAACTCAGGTTGTTCTTGACCATAATCATCATCGGGGAATCAAAAGACCGTAAATAAACTATTCTGGAAAGTCCAAAATAGGGTGTCTACTGTAGCCCCCCTTTGACGGCACTTGGAGCACCATTGTCTTGGTACAAGTAACGTTAAAGGTTTCTAGACACCCTTTCAAGGCTTTCCCGAAGAAATAGAAAATGCGGACATGTATTTAAATGTACCATCCACTAAGAGATTGAAGATGGGCGGACCATCTGAAGATCGTTGGAAAAGAGTTTGAACTCTGTTGGAAGATAGGGAAGGGTGGACCATCGTTGAATGCCGAGGTGGACTCTCTTGGGAATGGTTAGTTGCGGATAGATCAATGCCGCTAGGGATCAAACCTTATTCGGCATAAGTAACTCCAACAGTCGCGGGTAAGTCGCGTCAGGTAGGTTGAATTCCATCTGTTGGGAATCAGAGCCAATCTCCTTATCAGGGACCATCTGGGACAGAGCAATAAGACTGCTGGAAAATGCGCTAACGGTTGAGTCGGACGGACAGACCGTCGTTGATTTGATTTCGGACAGACAGACCGTCGTTGATTCTGAAGTTGGACGGACAGACCGTCGTTGATTTGAGGTTGGACGGACGGACCGCCGTTGATTTGAATTTGGACTGGAAATGGTTTAATTGTGGAACGATGAACGCTGTTGGGGACCAAACCTTCTTCGTCACAAAGAGTTCCAACAAATCACGGGTAGGTCACGTCAGGTAGGTTAAATTCCATCTGTTGGGAATCAGAGCCAATCTACTTATCATGGACCATCCGAGACAGAGCAATAAGACTGTTGGACGATACGCTACTTGTAGACCGATGTGGACTAGGATAGGCGAACGGTGTTGTAGACTGATTGGGTGGGCAGACCATCGTCGTGGATCGATCGGACGATATTCTGATCTTCTTTGATGGGGTGAACGCGGGCGATATTCTGATCGCCGTTGATCGGGGTGAACGCGGGCGATATTCTGATCGTCGTTGATCGGGGTGAACACGGGCGATATTCTGATCGCCGTTGATCGGGGTGATGACATGACTGATCATCGTTGAAATAGATGACATGGCTGATCGTCGGTGATGACATGGCTGATCATCGGTGATGATGGACGACATGGCTGATCGTTGGTGATGACATGGCTGATCATCGTTGAGTGGACGACGTGACTGATCGTCGGTGATGACATGGCTGATCATCGGTGATGATGGACGACATGGCTGATTGTCGGTGATGACATGGCTGATCATCGTTGAGTGGACGACATGACTGATCGTCGGTGATGACATGGTTGATCATCGGTGATTACATGGCTGATCATCGGTGATGATGAACGACATGGCTGATCGTCGGTGATGACATGGCTGATCATCGTTGAGATAGACGACATGGCTGGTCGTCGGTGAGGACATGGCTGATCATCGTGGAGATAGACGACATGGCTGGTCGTCGGTGATGACATGGCTGATCATCGTTGAGTGGACGACATGGCTGATCGTCGGTGATGACATGGCTGATCATCGTGGAGTGGACGACATGTCTGATCGTCGGTGATGACATGGCTGATCATCGTTGAGATAGACGACATGGCTGGTCGTCGGTGATGACATGGCTGATCATCGTTGATGACATGGCTGATCATCGGTGATGATGGACGACATGGCTGATCGTCGGTGATGACATGGCTGATCATCATTGAGATAGACGACATGGCTGATCGTCGGTGATGACATGGCTGATCATCGTTGAGATAAACGACATGGCTGATCATCGTTGAGTGGACGACATGGCTGATCGTCGGTGATGACATGGCTGATCATCTTTGAGTGGACGACATGGCTGATCGTCGGTGATGACATGGCTGATCATCGTGGAGTGGACGACATGGCTGATCGTCGGTGATGACATGGCTGGTCGTCGGTGATGACATGGCTGATCATCGTTGAGATAGACGACATGGTTGGTCGTCGATGATGACATTGCTGATCATCGTTGAGATAGACGACATGGCTGATCGTCGGTGATGACATGGCTGATCACCGTTGAGATAGACGACATGGCTGGTCGCCGGTGATGACATGGTTGATCATCGTTGAATTTGAACAGGACTGACTGTTGTTTGAGGATAAAGCTAACCATGGCACGGATAGTTCCAACAAATCACGGATTCACGGGTAGGTCGCGTCAGGTAGGTTAAATTCCATCTGTTGGGAATCTGAGCCAATCTCCTTATCAAGGACCATCTGAGACAGAGCAATAAGACTGCCGGAAGATGTGCTAACTGTTGAATCGGAAGCTGGACGGACAGACCGTCGTTGATTTGAATTGGACGGATAGATCGTCGTTGATTTGAAATTGGACGAATAGATCGTCGTTGATTTGGAATTGGACGGATAGATCGTCGTTGATTTGAAATTGGACGAATAGATCGTCGTTGATTTGGAATTTGGACGGATAGATCGTCGTTGATTTGAAATTGGACGGATAGATCGTCGTTGATTTGGAATTGGACGGATAGATCGTCGTTGATTTGAATTGGACGGGCTCTGCTTGGGGAAATAGCGAACCGGGATGGAAACATGGATCAGGGCAACATGGGCTGCCTGTCGGGAATGGGCCTCAATGCTGATTTGATTTGATTTGAACGCCTCAACATGCTTTGGATTGATTTGATTCGAAGCTCTTTCCTGCTTTTAACATTTGATATACAATATGCAACGATAACGTATGCTAAACACATATGTACAAATTTGAAAATGCAAGGGCAGACTAGGGCGGCTTCTAGTGAACGGGACGACTCAAACGACGACCAGGACAATTTTGACGATTGAGGGCTACCATGAGCCGCACTTTTGCTTTACTGCTTTGATTTGAGCTGTGGGCCTGCAGGTCCAGGTAGATAACTTTCGAGTGGGTTAGGTCACCTTGTGACTTGCTTGATTTGCTTTTGCATTGGGCCAGTGTATCCCTCTGTTCTTGATGACTAGTTCTGCACACCGTAGTGGCGCTATAAATGTTGCATTGCCTTTGGTTCATTTGAAAGAGAGCATAAACCAATCGCTAATATCCAACTTGCTTTGACGAACGAACTGAGTTGACACGCAAACATACGCACACGTATAGACTGCCTAGCTCGGAAGAATGAGGAAGAAGAGTCCCAGGATTTGACACGGACTCTTAAACACACAGAAAATAATGAAACTTTGGGCATTAACAGGCCAAAATCCAAAATATCCTTAGATAGGTGAAACTGACACTCACACACGGCCAAATATGTACAAAGACCTGTACGAATAACGAAACAGAGAAGAAAGCCCCGGAATGGGCAATAGACCGAAAAACTAGAAAAATGTCGCAAAGATGGACAAAAGACGCAAATGGATGACTCATATAGGCCCGGACTGAAACCGACACCCCCGCATAGTCACATTAGGCACATATGATCTGTACGGCATAGAAAACTTGGCAAGAGCCCTTAAAACCAATTTCGAGGCACCGAAACCTTGGTTTTAACTTGAAATTCCCACCGGGGGTTCAAAATCGTTGTTAGGCGTGATGGCTGCTGATAGGCGCGCGAAATTCATGGATTTAAGCGCCTAAGTAGGGAAATTAGCGCGTTAGACGTGCCTTTAATTCTCATTTTCCGTTTAATGCGTGCACGTGGTTGGTTTTTGTGTTTGTGCTTAAATTTGCAGGAAATTGAGATGTTTTGGCGCTATTGAGAGGTATTCATAAAGACCAAGATGGAGTTCGCAAAGCAGGAGGGCTGTGGAGACTAAGTATGGGAGCAAGAATTCGTGAAAAAGTGAATGAAGCCTTCGTGAGCGCTACAATAAAATGGCCTAGCGCTCAAAAGTGGAACAAAAGGAGCACGAAGGGAACAGAGAGCTCGCGAGCGCTATACCATTTTGGGTATAGCGCTACCTGAATGCTAAGGGAGGTCAGCAGCCACGTCAGCAGTCAACGGCCAAGGCATCAGCCGAAGGGGCTCGCGAGCGCTACACCCATTTTGGTGTAGCGCTACCGAGGGCTTACGAGTGCATGGAACGGTGGCGTTTTGGGTTGGGTCGGTTCGAATTCCGATTATTATTAGGATTTTAATTGTTTTTAAGGGGATTAATATAAATACCTCGTTTTAACTTAGTTTTAGGGTAGATTTTTGATTCCAGACTTTTACGTAGCAGCTTTTTCACTAACGTTGTTTTGTTTTCTCTCAGTTCTTAAGTTTTCTGCACTATTTCCTTCAATCACTTGGATTCTGGTAACGTTTGAGATTTTCTTCATTAATTAAAGTTGTTCGTTATTAATTATTCTACGTGGATCTGTTCTTTTATTTTCCGTTTCTTTTAAAATAGATGATCATGTTTCGATCTAGGTTTTTATTTCCTGTTACTTCAAGCATGTGTGAGTAGTTCCTTAGGGTGCAGCCACGGGACGAAGGCGTTCTGTGACTAATTTAATCAATATTTCACCTCGGGTACGAATTAATTTATTTTTCCAACAATTTTGGGATACGAAAGAGAATCATTTTCTAATAAACAAAACCCAGGCATCATCAGATTTCAAATGCGCATGAGGGCTGGTGACAGGTGGTGGGCATTTATTGGGAACCCCCTCTTCCCTTATTCTAAAATCAGTGAATTGAATAATTGTGTCCCGAGTAAATATTGGTTAGGCTAGTTGCAGACGCTGGATTCCCACGGCTGTACTCTCCTTTAAATTCATAGTTTATTAATTCAATTTAGTAATTTAATCAATCAATCAATCAATCGAACAAAGGGTGGCTACCTAAGAGCCAGTTTAAACTAGAATTCATCACATTTAAGTTAAGCACCGTCCGTCCGTCTCTGTGGTTCGACTCCGGTACTTCCGAATTTATTGTGCTACACTGGTCGAGAGTCCTATGCTTGGGACGCATTTTTAGTCTAAGTTTATTAACACCCGACAGGTCAAGCATTTTTGGCGCCGTTGCCGGGGACGGCGACGTGTGTTCTAGAGTGTGAGTTTTCGTATTTTTTGTCTTTTAGTCACCATAGGTAGAGAGAGGAAGGTGTCCTTTAAACAGGACCCTCTTTATTATCGCGACCCGACACATCGTTTAGTTCGAAAAGAACTGGAGTCGAGTCAGCCTGTGTGTTCTAGTTCTTCATCTTCCAGTTTAGAGTCAGACTCAGCAGAGCACCAGTCAGAGTCTATTCCCATTAGTGGTTTTTATATAGATTTACCTTTTGAGTCAGTTAGTGTCAGTAATCCACTTTTCCAGTCGGTTTTAGAATCAGAGTCAGAGTCCGTTGAGATGGGAGATAGGCAGGTAGCTATTCAGCCGTCCTTGAGACAGCACATGCATCCCGAGAGGACCACTCCTCTCGGACCCATTGTGTTCCCTCAAGAAACACAAGAGGCACGCAATGCCTTTACAGTAAAGCCTGGTGTCCTGAATAGTCTCCCTAGTTTCCACGGGAGAGAGTGTGATGATCCGTATGAGCACGTGCGGACATTTGAGGGATTGGTGCGCAACCTTGCGTCTAATACCCAATATGAGAATGCGTGTCTCAAGCTTTTTGAGGCGACATTGAAAGATGGCGCGCTTCTGTGGTTTCGAATGCAAAAGTCTCAGTCTTTCACCACTTGGGCACAAGTGCGTGATGCATTTTATAGGAAGTATTTCTCTGAGGCTAAGACTAAGACTTTTAGGCGCCAAATTCAAGGTTTTAGGCAGGAGAGGGATGAGTCATTTCTCAAGGCATGGGAGCGCTTCAAGGAATTACTCCTAAGGCTGCCACACCATGGCTTTGAGAGAATTCAGTTAATTGGGTTCTTCCATCTTGGTCTCAATGCTGAGTCAGTCCAGCACATAGAATATTCTTGCAAAGGGGACGATTTCTTGTCCAAAACAGCAGACCAGGCATGGGATTTCTTAGATGACCTAGCTGATAGGCAGAGGGCTTTAGAACCGTCCGATTTTGAGCGGTCCAGACCTTCTGGGTCCAGTGTTGTCCCGGTTACCATTCGTGACCAGCGGCTTCAAGCTCAGGTTGAGAAAATGGCTCAGAGATTAGAGGAGCTAGAGGTGAGGCAGGCTCGACCAGTTCATGAGGTATCAATTAAGGAAGTGTGCGTGTGGTGTGAATGTAAAGGGCACACCGCGACCGTTTGCCCTGGGTTTATTGCCGCAAAAGGGGCAAGTCATTTTACCCAGGCGGAAGTCAATGCAGTTAGGACTTGGGATCCTTATTCTACCACGTATAATGCAGGATGGAAGGATCACCCCAATTTTGGGTGGTCAGACTCCAAACCTGTAGGTGGAGGCCAAGCTCAATCCTTTGGGCCACCTCCGCCGCAGCAGTTTCAACAGGCCCAATCGTCCAGGCCCCCTCAGGGGCAAGTCATCCCATTTCACTTCCAGCCACAGGCTGGTAGAGGGGCAGGACCATCCACTCGTGGTCCTCCCCCAGGGTATTCACAGATGACCGCGCGTGACCATAAATTAGATGATACTGTCAATTCCCTGATGCAGTCACAGATGACATTTCAGACGGAAACGAGACAGCAAATTGGGGCTCTTACAACCCAAATGTCACAGCTCACTGCGGTGATCGGTCATCTGCAGCAGGAGAAAGGTAAGTTTCCGGCCCAGGGTAGTACAGCAGGGGCCCTTTATTTAGAAAATTCTTCAGGTTCCAATATTCATAACCCGAATCAGGAGGAGGCTAAGTCGGTCACCATTCTTAGGAGTGGGAAGGAGATCGATAAGTCCATCCAGCCAAAGCAAAAACCAGCTCCACCCCCGGAGCCGGTTGATGCACCAAAAGCAACTCCTAATGTTGTTAATGTCCCTAGGGAAGAGGTTAAAGATGATGAGGAGTCACCAGAGGTGGTGGTGCCTGCAGCTGCAGCCCCCACGACTCCAACACCGCAGGTTGTGCCAGTAGCTCCATTTCCCCAGAGGTTGGCGGTGAAACCTAAACAGAATATGAACCATAAAATGATTGAACTTTTTAAGAGGGTGCAATTCCCTATCACCCTGATGGAGGCTATTGAGTCTTTTCCCCAGTGCGCGAAGGTATTGAAAGACCTTTGCACGAAAAAGCACAAGGGTCAGAATAATGTGGTTCTGACCGAGCAGGTGAGCTCCATCCTTCAGACTGAAATTCCTGCCAAGTGCAAAGATCCTGGGTGTCCCACCATAACCATAGATATAGCAGGCCAGACGTTCGATAAGGCATTGTTGGATTTAGGAGCAAGTGTTAACTTGCTCCCTTATTCAGTATACTTGAGGTTAGGCTTGGGGGATCTAAGACCTACCCTTGTCACACTGCAGTTGGCATATAGGAGTGTGAGAGTACCAAAGGGTGTGGTGGAGGATGTGATGATTCAGGTAGGTGAGTTCCAATTTCCTGCAGACTTTATTGTTTTAGACATTTGCCGAAACCCTGAGGTTCTAGAGAAGACTCCCATTATTCTAGGTCGTCCTTTTCTAGCCACCTCCAATGCCGTCATGAATTGCAAAACTGGCAGAGTCCAGTTGTCTGTTGGCGAGGAGATGATGGAGGTGGATGTCTATAATGTTAACACTCTTGAGGAGGATGATGAGGAGGTAGAAGAGGTGAGTTTGATTAATGCGCTCGTGCAGGAGCATATAGATACAGTATTGTATAAGGATCCTCTGGAGATTGCTCTTACCGCCGAGGAGGCATCATTTTTAGATTCTCCAGAGGTGGGAAGTTTGTTAGAGTTATTAAATGTTGAGGATTCAGTAGAGGAAGTATGTGGGGTCTCTTATGACCCATTGTTTGAGCCTCTCGGCGACCCTCTGCCCAAGGTTCTTCCGTCTTCAGTTCAGCCGCCAAAACTAGAGTTAAAACCTTTGCCAGACACGCTCAAGTATGCCTTTTTAGAGGGCCGTGATACTTATCCGGTAGTGATCTCCTCATCTCTTGAGGAGAATCAAGAGAGGAAGTTGCTTGATTTGTTGAGAGAGCACATAGGCGTACTTGGCTGGACTGTAGCGGATTTACATGGTATAAGCCCAACGGTGTGTACACACCGAATCGATCTTGAGGATAGTGTGAAGCCTTCTAGGCAGCCTCAGCGGCGCTTGAATCCCCATATGAAAGAGGTAGTTCGAGCTGAGGTTTTAAAGCTCTTAGATGCGGGTATCATTTACCCAATCGCCCATAGTGAGTGGGTGAGTCCAGTTCAGGTAGTGCCTAAGAAGGCTGGGGTGACAGTGGTTACTAATGAGCGAGGTGAGTCCGTACCAACCCGAGTTCCAACGGGATGGAGAGTATGCATAGACTACCGGAAGCTCAATGCGAGCACCCGGAAAGATCACTTCCCTCTCCCTTTCATTGACCAAATTCTGGAGAGGGTAGCTGGTCGTGCTTTTTATTGTTTGCTGGATGGGTATTCGGGATACAATCAGATAGAGGTTGCATAACTCTCGTATCCCTTGTTAAGTCTATTTTCTTGTTTTCTTTTTTTTCGTTCGTTGCTAGGGACTAGCAACGCTCAAGTTGGGGGATGTGATAGGCGCGCGAAATTCATGGATTTAAGTGCCTAAGTAGGGAAATTAGCGCATTAGACGTGCCTTTAATTCTCATTTTCCGTTTAATGCGTGCACGTGGTTGGTTTTTGTGTTTGTGCTTAAATTTGCAGGAAATTGAGATGTTTTGGCGCTATTGAGAGGTATTCATAAAGGCCAAGATGGAGTTCGGAAAGCAGGAGGGCTGTGGAGACTAAGTATGGGAGCAAGAATTCGTGAAAAAGTGAATGAAGCCTTCGTGAGCGCTACAATAAAATGGCCTAGCGCTCAAAAGTGGAACAAAAGGAGCACGAAGGGAACAGAGAGCTCGCGAGCGCTATACCATTTTGGGTATAGCGCTACCTGAATGCTAAGGGAGGTCAGCAGCCACGTCAGCAGTCAACGGCCAAGGCATCAGCCGAAGGGGCTCGCGAGCGCTACACCCATTTTGGTGTAGCGCTACCGAGGGCTTACGAGTGCATGGAACGGTGGCGTTTTGGGTTGGGTCGGTTCGAATTCCGATTATTATTAGGATTTTAATTGTTTTTAAGGGGATTAATATAAATACCTCGTTTTAACTTAGTTTTAGGGTAGATTTTTGATTCCAGACTTTTACGTAGCAGCTTTTTCACTAACGTTGTTTTGTTTTCTCTCAGTTCTTAAGTTTTCTGCACTATTTCCTTCAATCGCTTGGATTCTGGTAACGTTTGAAATTTTCTTCATTAATTAAAGTTGTTCGTTATTAATTATTCTACGTGGATCTGTTCTTTTATTTTCCGTTTCTTTTAAAATAGATGATCATGTTTCGATCTAGGTTTTTATTTCCTGTTACTTCAAGCATGTGTGAGTAGTTCCTTAGGGTGCAGCCACGGGACGAAGGCGTTCTGTGACTAATTTAATCAATATTTCACCTCGGGTACGAATTAATTTATTTTTCCAACAATTTTGGGATACGAAAGAGAATCATTTTCTAATAAACAAAACCCAGGCATCATCAGATTTCAAATGCGCATGAGGGCTGGTGACAGGTGGTGGGCATTTATTGGGAACCCCCTATTCCCTTATTCTAAAATCAGTGAATTGAATAATTGTGTCCCGAGTAAATATTGGTTAGGCTAGTTGCAGACGCTGGATTCCCACGGCTGTACTCTCTTTTAAATTCATAGTTTATTAATTCAATTTAGTAATTTAATCAATCAATCAATCAATCGAACAAAGGGTGGCTACCTAAGAGCCAGTTAAAACTAGAATTCATCACATTTAAGTTAAGCATCGTCCGTCCGTCTCTGTGGTTCGACTCCGGTACTTCCGGATTTATTGTGCTACACTGGTCGAGAGTCCTATGCTTGGGACGCATTTTTAGTCTAAGTTTATTAACACCCGATAGGTCAAGCAGCTGCCCAACCGCTGTATGCTGCGGGAATTGGAGAAGCGCGCGCAGGTTTGAGACCAACGCGTGTCACTTTGAGCAAACGTGCGTGAGTCTCAAACTAGCGCGCGTGATTGAAAAGCTGCGCAAACTAGACTTCGCTGAACTTAGAATAAACTGTGAGCCCGTTGGGGCCTCTAGCATTTCGTTCTGCTTCTGATGCTTTAATATATATCTTTTTTTCAGGGCTTTTGCTCAGCTTTTGAAATTGAAGTAGTAGTTTGAAATAAGATTGAAAGACGAAAGGATTCCCCCCTTCTGTTTCTGATGAAGCTTGTCCTGTTCTTGACCCTTCTCGACCCTTGATGTGTACCAAAACGTTAACCATGGATCCAATTGATAGAATATGACCGAGTCTTGAAAAGAGACTGCCTACGTATCCCACATTTTGGGGAATCAGATCAAAACATAGTTCAGGCTAAGGTTTACTCGTGTATTTTACCTCTCCTTTTATGCTCTAACTTTCGCCTAGCGCCGCCTTTTCAGGTTTTTGGCCTAGCGAGCTTTCGACTTTTTGCCTATTTATTTTTGCCTAGATCGCCTCCTTAGGTTTTCGGTCTAGCAGGCTGCTCTATCTTTTGCTTGGAACCGCCCACCCTTGTGGTTTTCGGCCCAACGAGCTTCTCTCAGGGAAAAGTGGCTCTTTGAATTGATCTAAGTTGGCCAAGGTATTGAAGTTTTGTTACTGTTGAGGTCGACGAACTCTGGCTGCAGCCCCTGATAAAATGGCTTTTGGTAACACAGGGTTTTGACTGCTTCGGTTGGAAGTGCCTCGCTCCAGGCCACTTTTGCGCCTTTCTAATGTGTGCTTAATGGAATGCCGCTGACGCTGTTTTGAACATGGTACGAGGCCTGGAGCCTTCTGAGCTTCCGCTTTCTAGCTTGGCATCCGGTAACAGGGGTTTCAAAGTTTCTTTATCTCACGATCAACGCCAAGTGCGTCTTTGCGAGACCATGCCGAAACGTCGATGAATTCTTTGATCCTGTCTGATCAGGCGCAATGCTCCTTTGGGAGACAGCGTCGAGCCAATTTTGAACCATCCGGAGCACAATGCTCCTTTGGGGGACAGCATTGAGCCAATTTTGAGTCATCCGGGGGTCTACCTCATCTTTCAAGTTTATTGACATTACTTCTTCTTTTAATAGGCCGAGCACGCCTTTCGTCTTCCCTTTCGGCGAGGGAACACATTTCCTTGGGGATGACCCCATCGAAATCTATCCCTTCGTCGTCAAGGTAGACACAGTTTATTCAAAAGCCAGCAAAGTACTTAGAAGCAAGATAGTGCATATCATAAAGAAAGCCCCACGGGGTTGCCAAGTATAGCAAAAGACTCGAATTGAGAATAGAAGCTACGACATGGGGGGCCAAGAGGCACGAACTCCGACTCAGAGCTAGACTAAGACGACTTGACAGACACTGTGTCAGACTCAGACTCAAAAGTGTCAATGCAAGATAGACGCGACTTGAAAATGCAACTTTTATTGTTACCCTTGGCTTCCTCACAGAGAGGTAGGATCTAGAGGATGTCAGGCCCAAGCAACAGCACTTCGGCTTCCTCAGCTTCTTTGACCAAACCTACTCAGTGGTCCCTTGAATAATGATCCTCAGCCTGTCGGTCTGCTTCTTGACTTGAACAAGCTCCCTCTTGAATTCTACCTTTGCAAGCCCCTCATCACTGTCGGACCAAGTATTGGCAGAGAAAGCCTTAATTGCACAAACTGCGGCCACTGGACTGGCCTCGGGTTCAGACGGGGTGGATACAATCGGTTTGGGTTGATTTTCTGGGACAATGTAGAGGGTAGGGTTGAGTATGGTAGAGCTCGGGTTGATTTGAGTGGAGATGGGATTGATTTAGGTGGAGGTGATAGACATCTGACCAACCAGAGTGTCAGACTTGAGTTGGAGCAGGGAGCCTGAGCTGTCGTCGGGCTTTGATGGGAGTGGGGGTGGAATATTGCCATTATCGATGAGATTCTGAATGGCATGCCGGAGGCGATAGCAAGCATTGGTGGGATGGCCAGGCGCTTGATGGAAAACACAATAGGCATTTGGATTGTGAGACGCCGGGAGTGCTCGAGGTGGAGGAGTCGGACAGAGTGGCGTGAGGATGCCAGCTTCAAGGAGCTTCTCATAAACCGAGGACAAAGGTGCAGAGAAGCACGAGAAGACCCTTGGTGGGTTCCGGCGACTGGATTGAGGGTTGGCAGAACTTTTACTCACTCCGCCGCTGTATAGCATTGTGCTGTCAAGGGAATACACTCTTTTGGCACAGGGCTGGACTTCGTCAAAGTGCGCGCCTTTCCTTTCAATACCGGTTTCGGATAGGGAAACAGCATCCTCCTTCAGGTGAATTCTGGCCTCGTGGAACTCGACCAGGTCTTTGAACATGTCTCCAGAGCACGGCTTGATTCCGACCGCAGGAGTGTGACAGGCCTGAAGAGGTTCTTTGGCTAGCCCCCGATCCGGTTTTGACATGATGGAGGTGAAAAGGTCAAACAGCCCCTGGACCATAACCATTTGCTTGTCCATTTTCTGGTTCATTTCTTGTACAGCCCTCTTCAGCTCAGCCAGCTTTGCTTGTGCTGCCATTTTGGATTGATGATCGAGGAAGGTGATGGCCTAGAGCTCTTTTTTTTCTGGTACTTTCCTTGATGGTGCAGCGCCCAAAGCTAGACAGTAAAGCAATCGAAGGCTCAGGAAGTGTCCCTGCAATAGTTTTATTTGAAAGAATGTACATGTTGTCGTTGGTGTCCTCCTAGACTCTACAACTAGCAGACAAGCTCGTCTTATGACAGCCGGACGCTGCCCAGGTCCTCGGATTTCTTTTCGACAGTGTACCTTGACGGAATCGACTAACACTAAGAGATGTCGAAACAGCCTAAGTCTTTGACCATTCCGTTTTCGAAGTTTCAATGTTGGAATGGAACAACTTGGTGTTAATGACATGATACTGTAACCAGGATGGCGTAAGCAGCACTGTGCCGGAGCCTTTGAGCTGTGTAAGTGTTTAGCACTTTTAACCTGGGTGGTATGAGCATCATGTCATGTCTCCCGTTGTTCCTAGCTTTCTGTTTGAAACCTCGATTGGTTTTAGACAAGGACTTAGAAGGTCTCAATTTCCCAAAGTCTCGTTGACCCAAGGAATTGGAAAGTTGATAACATGCACCATCATGATGCATGACTCGTCATCGGTCCAGGCAGCACCTCAGCAGGGATAAAACGGGTTTGAAAGAGAGAAAACCCTAAAAGCCACCCTAGCATGCTCCTACGCAGAACGGTATGAATGTATGTACATGCATGTGATAGGGAAAGCAGTAACACATAGACAGTTTATGGGGGTTAGATGCAAGTAATCCTACCCTGTGGGTTCCTGTCTTAGTTTGAAAGGTTCTATTGCTTTGTACGCGTGGCGAGGCCGGTTTTGGCTTAAGGGGGTTCCTCAGGCTAGAGATGTTTTATACCTCCCATCGCAATGCGTGCAGCAGAGCAATGGTCAAACGGTAATACGTCTCATCATCGTCCAAGGTTGTTGGGCATTCGAGGACCCCGGGCTCCAGTAAACTGTGCCAGTTACCCAAAACGCCTCAACGGGGCTGATAGAACACCGATGCAAATGAACGCGTGCCGAAAGAATGATCGAGAGAGAGAAAAATCGTAAATGCTTTTTGAAAAACGCCTTTTGAAGCTTGGCTCACTTCATTAATCGACACTCGGAGAAAACTACACAAGTGAACAATAGTAAAAGCCCCAGTTCGGAGTGGTCGGATGTAGAATCCTGTTACGTTACCATTCCGTTCTTCAGCAGCGCGGAGCGTACTGTTTTGACAGACTTTTGAAAATTGTTCATTCATGTATTAATCTCCAAATGTTTGATTAATGCAATGTCCCCAGTGGAGTCGCCACTGTGGGCACACGCCCCAAAAATCTAGTGTCTTTTAAGCATGAAAATTTCGGGTGCGCCCTTTTTGCGGGGAGTGCGGCGAAACGCTTCGCAGTTCGGAGTCACCACTCAGGTTTTGCGGAGAGTACCCAAGAAACCGTGCTTTTGAAAATGTTTGGATTGCGTTTGTTTGAGTTTGAAAAAGACTTGTAGACTGGTCCGTCGTCACCTTTGAAATCTGAGGTTCGGGAGCCAGGTTACGAGAGGGGAAGGGTTTTATGGCACCCCCTCTCGCCCAATCAGGGGATCGGTCTCTACTCAGGCATTTTACAAAACATTTGCATTTCTCTCTTTATTTGATCATTTTCTTAGCCAGTTAGGGCGGGGGAACAGTTAATGGGAACTAAAACTGTAACACGTTTGCATTTATGTACAAGCATGTGATAAGATGTTTATGGATGATTGATGCTTGATCTAAGCAAGTATAATAGATTGAGAACAAGCTACTGTGAGTGTTTTGAGCAGACTAGAGCACACTAACTGTGCAGTGATGCACACAGAAGCAAGCCTGCATGCACTGGCTAAGCCACTGCATGCAGCCCTGACCTGCGTGCGCCACACCACAACTGGCGTGCGCCGGTAAACTCAAACCCACAGCTTCTGTTATCAACCCTCTGGGCTCTGGAAGGGACCAGTGCACACCCAGGACAAACCACACAGTTGATATAGATTACTAAACTATTACAGACAGATTAAAGGGCTAAGAAGCCACCAAATGAACAGAAAACT
Source organism: Rhododendron griersonianum (assembly GCA_018127125.1). Classification (NCBI taxonomy): domain Eukaryota; kingdom Viridiplantae; phylum Streptophyta; class Magnoliopsida; order Ericales; family Ericaceae; genus Rhododendron; species Rhododendron griersonianum. Next base: position 25,400,920 of record CM030800.1, read on the forward strand.
CCTTAAACAGTGAGGGGAGAATGATCAAAGGCCTGGATGGAAGATCCATGCAAGGGCCAAGCCACTGGAAGCTAGACTACTACCGTACGCCAGTAGTGTATGGCCGTACGCCAGTTGTCACTTTGCTCCAATGCTTTGGCTTTGCACCATCTGGGCTCTAGAACATGACCAGAAGGCTCCCAGAGGCCAAACTATACTAAGATACAGATGGAAGAGAAAGCAGTTCTAAAATACAGTAAGCAAAAGATTGGTTTTAGCATGCATCAGGGTGATCAGAACATAAATGAAGCAAGAAAAACAATGATCCATGATCCCCACGCCAGTTTTGCACGTGCTGCCATGACTGGCGTACGGCTCAAACGACTGGCGTGCGCCACTGATTACTGCATACGGTTTTGAAACCTTGCCAGCATTAGGGCCAGGACTGGTATAGATTACCAGCCTTGATCCTGCTAGCCCCCCTCAGGGGTCAGAACAGAAAAACAGAAAGCAAAGGTGGTATACCTTTTGCTTGTGAGTTTGATGAAGAGTTTGGGTTTGAGCTTGAGAGTTGAAGGTTGAAGGATGGATGTAGTGGGGTTTAAGGATTGAGGTGTGTGTGCTCTTCTCTTACTCTTTCTATGGAAAAGAAAGGAAGCAAAGAGCACTAAAGGGGAAGAAGACAAGGGAACTTAGGCCTTAATGGAGCTAACCCCTTGCAAATGAATGCAAGGGGGGTATTTATGGTGGAGGGAGATGACTGATCAGTTGGGGCACTAAGGGCTTTTTGGGGTGGCAAGGAAGAGGGGAGCCTCCCATGCATTAAATGCATGGGACTAGTTGATGGAGGGTGTAGGAGAAAGGGGGGGAACAGCTCTGGCCGATATAATCATCAGGGGGCTGTAGCTGATGTCAGGTGGTTACAAAAACTCCCGCGCGTCTGGCCGAAAAAGGTTGATTTGATTGGAATTGACTGGCGTACGCCTCTTGTTGAGTGGCGTGCGCTAGTAATGGGCGATGACTGACACGTGGCTGTGCTTCCAGCGCACGCTAGTCCATCACCAGCGTACTCCAGTAGGGTTTTGCTGAGGCCATTTGGTTCTGGCTTGAAGGGTTTGAAAGGGGTTCGAAGAGGTTTTGGGATGAGGCTCGGGATGCTCAAAGCTCAAACACAGTTGCAAACTCAGGTTGTTCTTGACCATAATCATCATCGGGGAATCAAAAGACTGTAAATAAACTATTCTGGAAAGTCCAAAATAGGGTGTCTTCACCAGGATAGACCAACTTGTTGATGCAACGGCTGGGTATGGGCGGATGAGCTTCCTTGATGCTTATCGATGGTATCACCAGATAGCCATGTACGGTCCTGATGAAGAGAAGACTTCCTTTATCACACCAATGGGGCTGTACTGTTATAGCGTCATGCCCTTTGGTTTGAGGAATATTGGTGCAACATACCAGAGGTTTGCAACGATTATGCTAAAGAAGTTGCTCGGCAAGACCATGGAGGTATACATAGACGACATGGTGGTCAAAAGCAAAGAGAAGGAAAACCACATTGTTGATTTAAAGGAAGCTTTCGAGATATTGAGAGAATATAAGCTGAAACTCAACGCCTCGAAGTGTGAGTTCGGAGTGAACTCAGGAAAGTTCCTGGGGCATCTGGTGACCATAAAAGGGATAGAGGCAAATCCCGACCAAATTACAGCTTTGCAAAAGCTCCAAAGTCCAAGGACCACGAAGGAGGTCCAGAGGTTAACGGGGATGGCAGCGGCTCTAAACAGATTCATCAGCAGATCTAGCGACAAATGTAGACCTTTCTTTCAGTTGCTAAAAAAGAGAGAAGGATACGAATGGGGAGCAGAATGTGAGCAGGCGTTCCAAGACCTGAAGAAGTACTTGGCAACAGCCCCCCTATTATCCACCCCCAAACAAGGTGAATCTTTAACTTTGTACTTAGCGGTCTCTGAACATGCTGTGAGTGTAGTGTTACTGAGGGACAAGGGATATGAGCAAGTCCCTGTTTATTATGTGAGCAAAACATTGTTGGACGCAGAAATGAGATATCTGCCCCTCGAAAAGTTGGTCCTGGCGTTACGGACGGTGGCAAGAAAATTGCCCCATTACTTCCAGAGTCACAGGGTCGTGGTGTACACTGAATTCCCGTTAAAGTCTTTGCTACGAAAGGCGGACTTCTCGGGACGTATCTTGACTTGGTCGGTCGAGTTGAGTCAGTACGATATAGGCTACCAGCCTCGCATTGCAATAAAGGGGCAGGTGCTGGCAGACTTTGTAGCTGAGTTTCACCTACGGTGGCTCCCCAGCCTCCTATGAGACAAGAGCAGAGAAAGGAACAGATAAAGGAGCAAACAACGAGAAGAAATAAAGCCCCCGCCGAACGGGATCCCATGGAATGGAGATTGTTCGTTGATGGCTCTGCGTGTAATACAGGATCAGGAATTGGGGTGGTACTTTTCCCCCCTGGAGGAGCAATGATGGAGCTGTCCCTTCGATTGGGTTTCAGTGCTTCAAATAATGTAGCAGAGTATGAGGCTCTTTTGGCAGGGTTAAGAAGTGCAAAGACCCTGAAGGTAAAAATGATACGAGTACACTGTGATTCACAACTCGTGGTGAACCAGTTGTCCGGGGAATATGAGGCCCGGAATGAGAAAATGGCCGCCTACGTGAAGGCCGCCAAAGATCTGCTTGACACCTTCGAGAAGGTGTATATCGAACAAATAAGTTTTGGGCAGAATTCCCATGCTGATTCACTTGCCTGGTTAGCAGCAGCTGTACCAACAGAATTCAAGCGGCGGGTGGCAGTAGATTATCTTGCTGAGCCGAGCATTGGAAGAACTGTGGAATTGGTCTTGGACGTGAACCAAGGATCAAGTTGGATGGATCCAATAGTGGAGTTCCTACGAGATTGGGCACTCCTCACAGATAAAAAGGAGGCTCACAAGATAAAGACAAAATCTGCACGGCTTTGGTTGTCATCTGAAGGAAAGTTGTACAGAAAATCCTTCACTGGTCCCTACTTACTTTGCGTGCACCCCGAGATGGTGCAGAAGTTTCTCCACGAGATCCACGAGGGAACATGTGGAAGTCACGCTGGGGGTAGGTCCATTGCCCACCGAGCAATAACCCAAGGGTACTGGTGGCCTCACATGCAGGAAGATGCAAAGGTGTATGTAAAGATTTGTGAGAAGTGCCAGAAATTCTCACCAATGATCCGAACACCAGCCGAGGATCTGGTGCCCTTAACAAGTCCTTGGCCCTACGCACAATGGGGGATGGACATCGTGGGTCCACTTCACAAGGCAACTGGAAATATGAAATTTCTGTTGGTAGCAACAGACTATTTCACCAAATGGATTGAGGAAGAACCATTGGCTAAGATCACTGAGCCTATGATAGAGAGGTTCGTGTGGAAAAACATAATTACTCGATTTGGGGTCCCCTATTCACTGATTACGGATAATGGGTCCCAATTTCAGAAAAAGTTCAAGGCTTTTTGTGCTCAATATGGGATAAGGAATTATTACTTAACCCCGGCCTACCCACAGAGTAATGGGTAGGCAGAAGCATTGAACAAAACCATACTTGACAGGATCAAGAAGAGGTTGGATAAAGCAAAGGGGAAATGGCCCGACGAATTGCCATTAGTTTTATGGGCGCACCGAACAACGCATAGAAGGTCTACGGGAGAGACCCCCTACTCATTGGCATATGGGACAGAGGCTGTAATCCCATTGGAGGTTGGTTTGCCGACCAACAGGACCACTTTGGTTGAAAGTGGAGGCAATGACAGGGCCCTAGAGATTGAACTGGATCTTGCCGAGGAACGCAGAGAAAGGGCGCTGGTGCATTTGGCCTCTTATCAGGAGCAGCTGATGGAAAGCTACAACAAAACTGTCCATCCACGAGAGTTTGGTGTAGGGGACCTTGTGCTTCGAAAGGTGCTCGGCAATACCAAGGTGGCCAACGAGGGCAAGTTAGGGGCCAACTGGGAAGGTCCATATCGAGTTACAGAGGTTGTGGGCATTGGGGCTTTTCGCTTGGCGGACCTGGACGGGAACCCGGTGCCGAGGCCTTGGAATGTCCACAACTTGAGGAAGTTTTTTGTTTGAAAAGACTTCAGTTCATTTTCTTTATTCTGTTTTTAGGATGCACATCGTGATTGTGTGGGAATTACGAATAAAATTCCTTTGTCTTTTATTGATTTGTTAGTTGCAAGGGGTACGCGTAACGACCCCTTGAATTTTGAATTATGAATAAAATTCTCAGCTTTTGGTATGATATTTTGTTTTTGCGAAATTTTCTTTTTTTTGTCTTGGGCACTGGAATACGAGCCAGGTACTATGTTGTGTCCTCCCTTCGTATTGGGGGGCAGAGAGTGCATAATTACAAAAAAATCTTGTCAAAGTACGAATAAACCTGGAATGCATACGTACAAATGCATGTTGTTACCAAATACGAATATCTTTGGGTAACCAAAGTACGAGCACACTTTGGAAAAGTTCCTGAGTACGTGAAACTCGGGGAGCATACGAATATATGCAAAATTATCTAAGTGCGAATACACTTACAATTATCTCCGAGTACGAGGAAAACTCAGGGAGCATACGAAAACATGCTGATCAATAGCTAAGTATGAACAAACTTAGCTAGACATCCAGGTATGAATAAACTTGGGAAACATATGAATACACCCCAGCAAGATTAAAGTATGAGATACTTAAAATGCATACGAAGACATGTAAAATTTCCTAAGTATGAGACACTTGAGCAATCGAAATTGGGCGTGTGGCCACGAAAGGCCACCAACAACATTAAAAGGCCACGAAGGGCCAAGCAAACCATAGGTTAAACGCCACGAAGGGCCAAATACCTGAGTTAAGAGTTGTAGGAATGTATCTGTGCCACACAGGGCAAGCTTTATAGCCACGCAGGGCCACCATAATATTTAAAACAAAATTGAAATTGTTCCGAGGAAGGGTGTTCATACTCACTTTTCCCCAGGAAGGTCTTGAGAAGCAAGGACTGCAGTCTGTGCAGGTGTATCTTCCACAGCAGTATTTTCAGCAGATGGACCACCACTGGCTTCTTTCTGGCCAGAGGTGGTCGCTTCTTCATTGCGGATGGCGTCTTCACCAAGCTGTTTGGAATCATTGGCATTAAGTTTTTCGTCCAGACCATCCTCTGCTTCAGCTTCTTGGTCCTCGACAACGACTTGAGAGCTGGGAAGGTCATTGTTGGTCCAGAGGGGGCAGGAGGCAGGAGCTTCGATCTTGGTAAGGCACGTTGTCCAGGCCGTATCCCAAATCTGGTCTTGGATCGCTGGCATCTGAGATTTGTAGCTCTCAGTAGCCACGTTGATCCCCTCGTTATAGCCCTCTTGATACAATGCCTTGGCATCATTCTTACTCGCCTCCAACTCCGTCAGGGTCTGGTTCAGGCTGTCCTCAGCACCTTCCAGCCTCCCCTTCAGCTCGTCCACCTTTCCACGGGCTTGGTCCCTCTCATTCTCTAGTCGGATTATTGTGCGTTGCAGTTGGGCATTCTCGTTTACCAGCTTGATTCGCTGGGGCTCGAATTGGCCCAGCTTCTATGCCATGGCAACCATCCTTTGCATTGCTTGAGACATATGGAAGACAATTAGATAAAGACCAAGTGCAACGGTTTGAAAACTATTGGTTGGTTAAACAAAAGAAGTCTACCTGAGTGCTGTTGGTCATAAATGACCCAAGGAGGTTGTCGGGGGAGCTGGTCACCACTTTTTGCATATCCCCAGGTAACATGAAGGCTTGGGATAAGGCAAGAGCAGTTCCCTCGGATGCTACGCTATCACGAATTGACACAGGGCGCCCACCATGGGTAAGTTGCGGTGCCCAAATTGGAGTTGGGACGTTGGAAGTCTGAGGCTGAGGCCCTTCAATCGAAGACGATTCCAGTCGCTGGCGTTTATCTCGATGACTTGCCTTGATCTCTTCTGGGGAAAAACTGGGGGGGGGTCTCAATTGGGCAGGCCCACGTCGGCCATGAGATGGCTGGGGGCTCTGGGAGCGACCACGGCCACGAATAGAGCCGCGGCCCCTTCCACGGCCAGCTCCAGGGATGGTGAGAAGGCTGTTGAGGTCAATTGGCTGGTTCATTTCTAGAGGAGGAGAAGGAGAATAACCTTGGGAGGATGAAGTAGAGGCTTCCTCGGTAATTTCGAACAGATCGTCAGGAATCGGCGGAGTTTCAGGACGCCTCTCTTCCTCTTGCTCGGGTTGCAAATTGGAGGGTCCAGGTGGTGTTGGGTTGTCAGCTGCCCGGGTCCGCCGATCAATAAACCCACCGTATGATGCTCTGTAGCTCAAGAGCACTTGCGCTGCTCTTGCTCGGCCGGCAAGGTACGTTCCTTGCCCGTTGAACGCAAGGGCTCAAGCAATATCGGCCACGTGAACCTGTGGGGTGATGATGTTATACCCTAGGTTGACATTTTCAGCTGCAAAAGAGTATAGCAGGTTATATGCTATGAGAATAAATAACTAAAGTATGAAAAGACTTTAAGTTAAGAAAGGAGAAACTAACGTGGTTGCCCAAATCTGTGAGGGGCATGGAAACCAATCACACGGCCATCCTCATCTTTGGGCTCGAAAACCCCCTTAACGATCAAAAAATCATCGTCGTCTCCCCGTGCAAAGTCAAGAAGCTCAAGGACGAGTTTTTTCCTCGAATCCCTACTTTTTAAATAGTAGGTAAGGGCGTCTTTGGTCCTAGAGATGCTGTATAGGTGGTGTATGTCGTGCAGACCTAGGGATGTGCTTAGCATGCGATTTATGGCATCGATTCCCATGACAACCCTAAAAAAGTTAGCTGAAACCTGTATCGGAGACAGTCTGTAGTGGGCTAAGACCTGTCGGAGTAATGGGGCTAGGGGGAATCTAACGCCACCCTCTACAACGGCAACTACGGGGATATGAAGGGTATCGTTGTCAGGGCTCTCACGGAGGGCATTCTCATGGGCCAGTTCAGTGGCAACATTATCAGGGATCTCGTAACGAGATCTGAATGAAGCCATGGTTTAAGGAGTGTTACAGTGACGTTTGAATCGCCCCATCTGTTTAGATGGTGGGTTGAGAGCAGATTCACAGACGGGAGCGATGGGTATGAAGAAACCCTAAATATGGATGGAGGAAGCCCTAAAGCAACGAGAAAAATGGGGTAAAAAGGGAACGATGACTTACGAGTATGGCGATCGAAGTTCTAAGTGCACGAATGAGGGCCTTGAAGATGATAAATAGAGCTTCAATGGCGGGAACGTTGGAAAGAGAAATGGGGGTTCGAAATGGGACGAAAACCCAAATATACCCTGATGAGTGGGGTGGCGTATGTGAAACGTCACCCCAGACGCCGTTTGGGAGTTTCGTTCCCCGAAACATGTCCATTCGCATTTAATAGGGGCGGTACGGGTTGCGCCACGTGTAAAGGTCAGAGCAGGAAAAGCCTGTCCAGCCCAACGACGAGACGTTTTGGCTGGCCTGAATAAAGTTGCACCAACTCTATGGGACGAGGTGCAGAAACCAAGGAAGGATCCACTTGGCATTTAAAGAGCTTTGCTCGTCATATTAAGAGAAAATAACGAGTAAAGCTAGGGAGCAATTGTAGAGAGGTAATCCCGAACAGGTGCAAACAGGCCCGAACACGTGGTACATGGGACCATGGTGTAATTATGACAAGGGCAGTCGCTGTGCAGAACGGTGGTCGGCGACATGGACCAAGCGGTATGAGAAATCGTTGGTCCAGGGGATCTGTACGGGGTCCAGTAAACAAGAGAAGTCGTTGGATAAAGGAACAGTGATATATGAGGTCATTGGTCCAAGTAGTTGTTCGGCAACGAAAGGGCCGAACAGGAAGGGAACTCGTGAGAAAGCAGCCCTAGGTGCAAGGAACGCTCCAGAAGGTTCCAGAAACAGGGACATTCCGTAAAGGAATGAGATCCCAATAAAATAGGATTTTGAAGAGATACCCAACGGGAATGGGATGTTCGGCCAGCTATGGTAAAGAGTCCTAAATGGACTCTTTTCATGAATTGATAAGGGAACGAGAATCCAAGATATTCTGGGTTTCCTATACGAGATAAGAAACCTAGGGAAACATGGATACTTGGGCAGCAAGTATCCACAAACCTATAAATATGAGGCAAACTTAGAGGGAAAAGGTACGCAGTTTATTGCAATCAAATTACTTACCTACTGATAATTAGGGTTTTCTACTAGTATGTGATACTAACTTAGGTATCGGAGGGCCTTTGCCACGAGAGGCAAAGGTGCGCTCACCCCTTGTTTGTTTTGCAGATAAGGATTCCGGCGGCACATTAGGTTTCCGGCGTGAGTCACGAAGTAGCCGTTAAGTTCTTGTGCTGTTCAAACCCCTTTTACTTTTTCTGCACTTACAGTTGCCTTGTACATGATTACATTTTCTTAAAGTTAGATGTGATGTGTGTATTTTATGAAAACAGTGTAATTACTTTGACTATTTTGTGTGATTTTGGGTGGAAAACTATTTCCCAATCTGATGTAATGAATCATTGTGCAATGGATGACTTGCTTGTTTTAATCGACATCATTAAGTGTTTGGATCTAGTTGGTGTGTTGAATGGAATGAAGCATTTCAGTTCTGGATATAAAATTGCAATAAAATTATTTAAAAATGGTAAGTATAATGGTATTTAAAATATTCAATTCAAAAAAATAGGCTAATATAGTGTTCCAAACATGCTATTGAAGGAAAATAAAACACAACAGGCAAAGAATGCTATTAAAGGTAGGTCATAGACAACATGCGTAAAACGCTATGAAAGGTCAATTATAGACAGTGAGCTAAGAACGTTATGATAGGTAACTTATAGACAGCGGGCCAAGAACGCTGTGAAAAGTCTCAGACTTTTAATAACATCGCCTAATACAGTGTTCTTAAAAACGCTGTTGTGGGCTACCACAGCCCCGGGTGGATCGGGGCGGCCCGAAAAACCACTTGTTTTTTTAATCGAATTGAAAATTTTGAAGAGTCGCCACCCGGATTTGAGGTTTGCCACCCGAGAAACCGTTTTGTTTTGAAAATGATTGATTGAATTGAAAACCAGAGATCATTTGAGGGTTCGGAAGCCACGTTACGAGGGGGGAAGGATTTTACGACACCCCCCTCGCCCGATATGAGATTGGTCTCTACTAAACGTTTGTGGGATTTTCAAAAGGGTTTTGTTTCATCAAGCAAGTAGGATGTATCCACAGTTACATCACATAAGAAGTGTATGCCAGTGCATGTGTACAGGGGGTGATAAAATGGCGATAAATAAGATGCATGACAACAGAAGCTGATGATTTGCCACTGACTTCACTCTCGAGCGCTTAGGAGTGGTCCCAAGCGCTTGGGAGTGCTAGGGTCCAACCTGCAAGCTTGGTTAGTACAGACAGGAAATAATGCTAATAACTATAACTTGGAATAATTTTAAGTACATCACGGATTTAGCAGAGGACTTGTCAGACTGAGATGGAACCTCAGTCTTTCAAATCATGCATCCTTGCCCTTGCATGACCAGATCTACATCTTTAAAAGAGCAAATGGTCACATCCCTGCATGCAGAAAGTCAGAATCATGGCAAAATGGGGAAAATAGTGGGCTGCAGTGGCATGCAGGCACTCCCGAGCGCTTGAGAATGGTTCCAAGCGCTTGGGAGTGAGCTGCATGTCAGTTTATTTTCAAACAGGAAGTGGCATTATCTTGACATGCAGACACCCTTGTTTTGATCTTTCCCAAGAGAAAACCTTCTTTTTGACCTTGGAGAACCCTGTCCTTACTTGAAAACTTGGTGAGAAATGTCTCTGTTTTAAGAAAATCAATTTTCTATATCTGCATGCCATAATAAAACCATTTCATTTAGGAATGCACCTCACACCAGTCTGCTGTTTACCAAAAATGCCATGCATGGAACTGGAAACAGTCCCGAGCGCTCGAGAGCACTCTCGAGCGCTCGAGAGTGTTTCCAGTAGGGGTTTTGAGAAAAACATTTTGTTGACCCCTTGCTCTTGTTTTTACACTAAGGTCTCCCAACCATGCACCCAGTATTAAAGACTGGGACAGGCTGAGAGACCCCCCTCAGAAGGGAAAACAACCTCTTGTTTGAGATCAAAGTAGAAAAGTTTCTACCTTTGATGGGAACCTTGCTTCTTGAGTGACTTTGAAAATTGAAAGAAGGAGGAGAAATGCAGAGAATCAGAGACCAAGAGTTTTCACAACTCCCTACATCTTCTGGTATTTTTGATCCTTGAAACTTTGTTTTTTGAAAATGCTTGAAGTTGAAGAACAAGCTTGTGCTTGAGAGAGTTTTTTGAACCCCTCTCTGCTGGCCAAAGGGCTATATATATAGTGAATATAACCTATGGTCTCATTTGAAATGAAATGAAATAAAATCATTTGGTTGGGGGGAAAATCTCCAGCTCTGACTCCCTCTGACTGAGGTGGAGTGTATACCGGAGAAGACCCTGGACCAGCCGGCTGTAATGATGGCTTGCATGGATAGTGGGAGATCTTATCATCCATTGGGCAGCACAGCAGTCTCGAGCGCTCGGGAGTGAGCCAGGCCAATGGTATTGAAAAACAGTTTTGAGCGCTTGGGACTACTTCCAAGCGCTTGGGAATGATTTCGACCATTTTAATTCCTTTTCAAATACTTCAAGAAGCAAAGTCTCAATTGGTACGAGGCTTGTTTCAATCCAAATTCATCATCGGGGAGCCTCAGGGCCACAAATTAAGGAATTTTGAAAAGTTCAAATTGGGGTGTCTACTGCTGTCTATATGTTTCTATAGCATTTTTCGAACTCTATTGAAAGCAAAATTTGTTGTAGTGGGACAAAACATGTTATGCATAAATTTTATTTCTACCCTTATTATTTTACCATTATACTATTACTAACGAATAATATTTTTATCCTTATATTTTTAGAATGTCATTTTTGTGATAAAAGCATTCATTTGTTATTAACGGATGGACTAATTAATCAGACGGTCTAGAGAACAAGGGTTGGCATGATCCTTTAAAGTTTAAAGTGACCTTCATTTTATACAAAGTAGGATTTATCTCGTTCCTACTTCCTACTTATCAATATGAGTCATTCATTTTGTATAGGCCTCAACACGTTCATCATCTTCAGAAACTTAGAATGACTGTATCCACCCGAACGAAGTATAATTCTTACAAGAAAAATTGACAATCAGTGTTTGAAAGTTAATCTTTTCTTTCGTAAGATTAATACGAAACGTTCAAGATCTTACCGATATTTGATTACTCTCATTTTCCTCGTTGATGATAAACTAATTTACACTTAACAAATCAACGGTTTGGGTCATTAAGTGAAACCACGATGGATCTCATTTTGCATTATGTGAGAGGATAACGGATGGTGAATTAATAGACTCACATGAGAGAATTTGAACCTCTCGGTCAGGCTTTGTCTTTGTTTGAAACACACTAAAATGTTATGATTCCCAAAATGTTATAAATCTATTGCTAAAAAGTTACGAATCATATTGATGAAAAGTTACGAATTTTTAGTATAAAAGTTACGATACGAAATAAAATGTTATGACTGACCGGTCCTACAAGTTATTTTTATGAGGTGGCACAATATGTGCATATGATACACACCTTAAAGGGGTGTGTATTGAAGACTTTCCCGGTTACATATATGCAGATATGTATGTGAAATTAAATAGCTACATTTTCGCAAATTTGTATATATATGGACTACATCAACCCAGTTTGCCAGATAATTAAGGATTTGGATTCATGTTGATGAGCCAAGTCCTTAAAAATACACGTTGTTCAAAACGTTGGCACATAGAACCAATCGGAGTTAGCTCACTTGGCTATTTCTCCCTCAACTCGGTAGGAGATTTGAAATTCGAATCTTCACCTGCGTGTGATTTTATTTCTCTCGTATTTCCTAGGATTATTAGTGTGGCTTATATTGATACAGAACTTGTTTTCAATTTGATGTAATTTTGATTCTTATATTCTTGTAATAAAAAAATGTTAGCATATAAGAAAAATCTAATTTAGTAGTCTAAATGAATCACATGCATTTAGGTTCAATAACTAAATGAAGGTTCATAGTTTTCAAGTCAAATGCGTGTGCACTGCGACATTTGATAAACTTAATTTTAGCATGAGTGATCTTCTCAACAATTAAATGGAGTTTTTAAATATCCATCCCAATAAGTCATCCCACATAAGTATTCATCCCGCCCACTTTTACTGGTTATGTTTTCATCCTTCCAATGGGTGAATTACCCTTCTTGCCCTTTTAATAAGATATACATATGTATGTGTATATTGCCTTCCTAAATTTGTGGGATTGAATATATCTTCTGTCACAACAAATAAATAAGGGATACAAAAGGAAAGAGTTAAAAATTTCAAACATTTGAAACAACCAAATCTCACTGATTTGGTATCCATTTTTTTACGAATCAAATTTAAAACTCAAAATGATTTTTTGGTTGTTCGTACCATAACCATTACCATGAAATCTACACCATGAACACATGAATCATATTATTCGAGATAAACCATGAATACATAAATACATTATGATCATAAAATATGAATCTGAATTGGAAAATACTTCATGAATACACCATGACGAATATAATACATGAATCCATTTTTTACAGATGAACTTTAAAACTCAAACATTCGAAATCATGGTAGATTATTCGTAACATTTACCATGAAATTTGCTTGTGCAAGTCAAGACTATTCGAAATAAACAATGAATACATAAATACACAATGATCATAAAATACAAATCTGAGTTGAAAAATACTTCGTGAATACACCATGATGATCAATACATGAATCCATTTTTTATGAATGAAATTTAAAACTCAAACATTTGAAATCACGGTAGGTTATGTTGGGAAACGATTCCCAGAACCCAGTAATGACGCGTACAGATTAGACAATAAGAAAACCGCAAAACCCTACAAGGCGGAATTAGGGTTTTACCTCAACTCCCTGCGAACATGAACGCTGGTTGAACTAGTTATAGCACGTCTTGCTATATGCCACGTATACTGCTCGACTGCACCTTATGATCTTCTATCGTATTCCCTGCACGCCTAGAACACGAACCGAGTGTGGACTCTTTCGTGGTCTGTTTGCCCTCTCTAGATCTGCCTCTATTTTGTGAATAATAGAAAACGTGAAAACGTCCCATCTGACCTAGAGAGCATAACGTGTATATATAGGGCTACAATAGGGACCTAAGGAGTAATAAGTCTGGGCTCCCAACGTAAATAAGAAAACCTAATCCCACCAGGATTCTATTTCTTATTTCACTAATTATAATTCACCCCACTACAAAATTATAATTGCACTCCCGTCCTTATCTCAATTATATTACGAGCTCCATGATATTAAATACTTATTAATCTCCCTATGTTAAGATTACAGATACTCGTTGATTAAAATAAATTACTAACAATCTCCCACTTAATCAACATCTTAAATTGACACTATCCGCTTAACTTATTCGATATGTTGGATACAAATATCCACCTGCAGGGTTTGACATAATCGAAACTTATAAGCTTACTCAAGGGGTATCATCAATCCCTATCGAGACGTGGATTCCATTAATAATTAATAGTTGTCATATACATAGTGTTGCGACCCAACTCACCGAGACTATTGATCGTATAAAAGATCTCACCCTTTAATGAATCAAAATCAACAACATTAAATATATACCTCTAATAATCATCTTTGGATTAAGAGCATAAGCACTCATAATAACCATGAGGTTCCAATTGTCTTATGAAGTTAGTACAAAGACAATTACCTCAAAGCGGTCCCGTTCAATACACACAAAGTATACTAGCACAATGATTGGAATTAGTACCATTCCCTGTAGTCAAGACAGACCTACTAAAATATTGTGCTACAGTCCTACCGATGCTGTGTCAAATTCCATCTAAGACTGTGAACTATCTCTTATATTCCACAAGAACCGATGATCCAATCTTTTGTGTGTAAGCCGTACTCTACACACTGGATTATCTACTATGTAGAATAAAAGACACACATGCACAACATTCAAAAATATTATGCAAACATTGCCCATAAAAGATTCTCATCAAAAAAGGGATAAAACTGATTAATACATAACAATATTAATCCATCATATAAAAACATTGCTTTTACATAACCTCCTAACAAACTCCCACTAAGACTCAAAGTCATACTGCCACGCATCTTACTCCCATTCCTTCTACATGACTATCAAAAGTCTTAGCCGGTAAGCTTTTCGTAAAAAGAACTGCCAGGTTGTTTGCTGATGCAATCTTGGTTACAGTAACATCACCTCTCTGTACGATCTCTCGAATCAGATGATACTTAGCTCAATGTGTTTGCCCTTCTTGTGAGTCCTTGGCTCCTTCGAATTAGCAACTGCACCACTATTGTCACAATAGAGTGTAATGGCTGATTGCACTGAAGGGACAACTTCCAGATCCAACAAAAAGTTTCGGAGCCAAACGGCCTCCTTGGCTGCTTCAGAAGCTGCCACATACTCTGCCTCCATGGTAGAATCAGCAATGCAAGATTGTTTAACACTCCTCCAACTTATGGCTCCACCTCCCAAGGTAAACACATATCCCGAGGTAGACTTTCTGGAATCCCTATCTGACATAAAGTCTGAGTCTGTGTACCCATTAGGTACCAGACTATCTGACTGGAACACCAACATATGACCTCTTGTTCTTTTCAAATACTTGAGTATATGTTTCACTGCAGTCCAATGTTCTTGCCCTGGATTAGACTGAAATCTGCTAACCATGCCAACGGCAAGTCAAATATCAGGTCTAGTACACAACATAGCATACATAAGGCTTCCTACTGCCGAGGCATAAGGAACTGCCTTCATTTTCTCCATCTCCTCAAGTGTTTTAGGACACTGATCCTTGGAAAGGTAGATTCCATGTCTAAAAGGGAGGAGCCCTTTCTTGGAATCTTGCATGCTAAAACGGGCAAGAATGGCATCGATATAAGTATCTTGTGATAAGCCCAACATCCTATTCCTGCGATCTCGTATAATCTTAATCCCTAGGATGTGACCGGCTTCTTCCAAGTCCTTCATTTCGAGTTGGCCGGATAACCACACTTTCACTGAAGACAACACTCCCACATCGTTTCCGATGAGCAGGATATCATCAACATATAGTACTAGAAACACCACAGCTTTTCCGTTGCGCTTCTTGTACACACATGACTCATCCGGACATTGATCAAAACCAAAAGACTTGATTGCTTGATCAAAACGGATGTTCCAAGATCTAGATGCTTGCTTAAGCCCATAAATGGACTTCTTGAGCTTGCACAACATGTGCTCTTGACCTTCTGCTATGAATCCTTCTGGTTGCACCATATAGATACAATCATCCAGATTTCCATTAAGGAACGCGGTCTTGACATCCATTTGCCAAATCTCGTAATCGAGATGAGCCGCAATGGACAAGAGAATCCGGATGGACTTAAGCATGGCTACTGGCGAAAAAGTTTCCTCATAGTCGATCCCTTCTTTCTGAGTATACCCTTTCGCAACAAGCCTAGCTTTGAAGGTATGCACCTTCCCGTCCGCCCCTCTCTTCTTCTTGTAGATCCACTTGCATCCAATGGGTTTAATCCCTTCAGGTGGTTCTACAAGATCCCAGACCTGATTAGAGTACATAGACTCCATCTCTGATTTCATAGCCTTTTGCCAAAGTTCCACATCTTTATCATGAAGTGCCTCATTGTAGTTACAGGGTTCGGCATGTAGATCATCAGGGATCATTTCAAAAGACTCTCCCAACAACGTATACCGACTGGGTGAAACAATAACCCTCCCACTACGACGAGGTACCGGTGTGTCAATAGGTGCCTCTACAGATGTCTCTTGTGGCGTTTCCTCTTGCACTATTGGTGGTAAAGAAGTTTGTGTCGGTATCTCTCCTCTCAATTCCTCTAGAACAATTTTACTTCTGGGCTTGTGGTCTATCACATAGTCCTCTTCTAAGAACCGGGCATTAGTGCTAACAATGACCTTCTTATCCGTAGGACTATAAAACAGTCCACCTTTCGTTCCTCTAGGGTACCCTACAAACAAGCAAACTTCTATCCTCGATTCCAATTTATCTGCGTTCCCATTCAACACATGTGCTGGACTACCCCAAATCCGAACATGCTGCAGACTAGGTTTGCGCCCAGTCCATAGTTCTGTGGGTGTAGATGGTACTGACTTAGATGGTACCAAGTTAAGAATGTACGCTGTTGTTTCTAATGCATGTCCCCAAAATGAAATTGGTAAATCTGAATAACTCATCATTGATCTCACCATATCCATAAGAGTCCTATTCCTTCTCTCTACTACACCATTTTGTTGTGGCATACCTGGAGCTGACAACTGGGATGTAATCCCTTCAGCTAACAAGTAGTCCCTAAACTCTCCCAAGAGGTATTCGCCACCACGATCAGATCGCAGTGTCTTGAGACATTTACCTAGACGCTTTTCCGTTTCTGCCCTATACTCCCTGAATTTCTCAAAGCATTCGGACTTACGGTGCATCAAATAAATGTATCCATACCTTGAGTAATCATCAATAAAAGTGACAAAGTACTCAAAACCACTGTGGGCAGCATGCCCTCAAAAAATGGGAGAAGGATTCCGTTCCTTTCCCAAGGCAATGGGCCCGGATCGTGGGAGCGCGAGCGCAGGTGGCAAGCGCTCAAAAATACAGAGTCGCCACTTGAGTTTTTGAGGGTCCGACACTCAAGGAACCGTATTTCGAAGCATCTGCCGCGCTGTTTGATTTGAAAAAGTTAAGGAACCAGTCCGTCATAACCATATTTGGGTTCGGGAGCCAGGTTACTAGAGGGGAAGGGTTTTATGGCACCCCTCTCGCCCAATCCGGAGATCGGTCTCTACTTAGGCATTTTGAAAATATTGCGATTCTTCTTTTATTAATCAATTTTAGCCAGTTAGGGCGGGGGAACAGTTAATCGGGGATTAAAACTGTAACAATTTACAGGATGTGATAGAAAGCATGTTTGCTCTATTGAAACAGTTAGTATAGGATGAGAACAGACTGCTGTGGGAGTTTAAACAGACTGGAAGGCTCCTGTCTTGGAGTGTCGTGCATAGGAAGAAACCAGTATGCACTGATCAAGTCAATGCATGCTGACCAAACCTGCGCACGCTACTACAAGACCTGCGCGCGCCAGTAAGCCTAAGCCCACAGCTCTTATTCTCAAACCTTCTGGGCTCTGAAAGGACCGGTGCACACCCAGGACAAACCAAGCAGTTTATAGCAGTTATAATTTACAGTTTAAAGGCTAAAAAGCCCAAAAAATAAACAAAACACCCCATAAACAGTGTGGGGACAAAATAATAGCCTAAAATCAAGTTAACCAGGCAAGGCCAGCCACTGGTTGAAGATAAACAATCGCGCGAGGGTTCCAAACCGTCGCGCGACAATGCGCCCGGGCGCGCGATGGTTGCGCCCTGGCGCGCAACGATTGCGCCCTGGCGCACTGGTCAAATGGAGCGTTGACCATCGCGCGATGGTTTGGGTGCAGCGCGCGCGGGTTCGAGCCAACTTTCCAGTGTCTGGTTTTGCTCATCCTGGGTTCTGAGACAGGTCCAGAATGATCCCAATGGTACTCCAACAGAACAGAATTGAATATTGAAATGTAAAACTAACATTTTAACAAAGGAAAGCAGTAAATTGGTTGTTAGCATGCTTAACAGTGAACTATATGCTAAGTAAAAATTACAACAGTCATGCACGTAGCTAAAACAAGAAATGACCAGCTTCCCTTCCCCACGTGGACCAATCTCTTGCTGACAGAACTATCACGCGAGTATTCGGGTCCATCGCGCGAGGGTTTACTTGGCCACGGCTTTTGAAACCTTGCTAGCTTTAGGGTCAGGACTGGTATTGATTACCAGCCTTGACCCTGCCAGCCCCCCTCAGGGATCAGAACAAAAAAATAGTAGGTATGCTATACCTAAATTGAGTTTGAACGGATGATTGAGCTTTGAGGTTTGAGGCTTGAGGTTGAATGAGATGATAGAGCTTGAAAAATAAGTGTATGAGGATGACTTGAGTGAGGGAGTATCAAGTGTACTTGAAAAGTTGGAACCCTTGTAACTTCCTTCTCCTTCTTTCTTTCTTTTCTTTTTTTTGGGAACCCTTTAATGGGAGAACCATGGGGGGTATACATAGGAGAAATGGTGAAAATGGTGTGTGGTGGAAAAAGAACCAACCAAGTAAAGGTTAACTTGGCTTGGTGGCCAAATTGCATCCTTTGGAAAGGTAAGGTGATGCAAACAGAGGAGTTCAGCCAGTCCATGAGGTCTGGCTGAGGGTGGCATTGGTGGCCAAGTTTCTGCCACTGGAAAAGTAGGTGGGGACTGAACCATCGCGTGATGGTTCCAAACTGTCGCGCGAGGATGCGCCCTGGCGCGCGAAGGTTGCGCCCTGGTGCGCGACGGTCAACGGTCAAACTTTGACTTTGACCATCGCGCGAGGGTTCCAAACTGTCGCGCGACGGTGCGTCCGGGCGAGCGATGGTTACGCCCTGGCGCGCGATGATTGCGCCCTGGCACACGTCAGTAGGGTTTTTGGCTTTTGGAAGTGGCTTAGGCTAGATTAGGTTCAAGGGTTTTTCAAACACTCAAAGCTCAAACACTCGACATTCCCGGGGTGTTCTTGATCCATTTCATCATCGGGGAATCAAATACCGTAAGTAAACTAATCTGGAAGCCCAGATTGGGGTGTCTACAACCACCTCTAGCTTGGATATTCATAGGCCCACACAAATCAGAGTGAACCAATTCCAACGGCTCTTTGGCTCTATATCCTTTTGCTGAAAAAGGTCTTTTGGTCATCTTACCTTCCAAACAGGATTCACAGACTGGAAGTTCCTTAACTTCTAATGAACCTAGAGGTCCATCTCTAACCAGTCTAGAAATCCGATTCAGATTAATATGACCAAGACGTAAGTGCCAAAGATACGTTTGATTCAATTTAGAAGGATCTTTTCTCTTACATGGTAAATTATTAGTGTTATTCAATTCATGCAGTTGCACTGTAGGAAACATAGGATTAATAATGTAGAGATCATCCATCAATGAACCAGAACAGATAAAACGTTTATTTAACTTAATAACCACAGAGTCACTAAAATAAACCAAATATCCATCCTTAATTAACTTAGAAACTGAAACCAAGTTTCTTCTAATAGTAGGAACATAAAGACAATCTCTCAAAATTAAATTCCTATTACTATTAAAATTTAAAAAAACATTTCCTACTGCAACTGCTGCCACTCTCGTAGCATTTCCCATATGTAAATAAATCTCCCCATCACTGAGTCTTCTGGTTTCCTGGAACCCCTGCAATGAATTGCAAACATGATTAGTGGCTCCCGTATCTACACACCAGGTACTGGTAGATAACACCGCTAAACATGACTCAACAACTAGTGAATAAGATTTACCTTGTTTGTTCACTTTATTGAGAAAAACTGGACAATCCTTCTTCCAGTGTCCTTTCTGCTTGCAGTGAAAACACTTACCCGCAGGCTTTTTCACTCCACCCTGAGGCGCATGAACTGCCTCCACAACCTTTTTCTGAGACTTGTTCTGCTTCTTCTTGCCTTTCGACTTAGAAGTAGAAGCCTTCTCTGCCACTAACACTGATGGTGGTTTCTTCACAACCAAAAGACCCTCAGCTGCTTGGAGTTCCTTAAGAAGTTCTGCCAAAGATAAATGCATTTTGTTCATAGAATAAGTCAGGTGAAACTGCTTAAAACTCTCAGACTGCAGTGAGTTAAGAACGAAATCGATCTGGGTTTCCCCATCAATTTCAGCTCCAAGGATCTCTAGTTCATTAAGAAGACCTATCATCTTTAATTTAGAACATGATCCCTAATCGGGGTCCCTTCAACATGGGTGATGCTCACCAATTCTTTCATAGCAACTAGCCTTGCTGCCCGATTCTGATCCCCAAACATTTCTCTGAGGTTCAGCATCATATCGGAAGCAGTTTCCATAGCTTGATGCTGATGTTGCAATATATTTGACATAGAAGCCAGAATATAACACCGCGCCATCTCATCAGCCTTAACCCAATCTTTATAAGGCTTTGCTACCTGTTCTGTGGCATTCTCTTCAGGTATAGGAGGGCACGCCGTAGATAGCACATATTTGTGGCCCTCAGCAGTTAACACAATATCCAAGTTTCTTTTCCAATCAACATAGTTTGGTCCAGTAAGTTTATTTTCTTTGAGAATAATGGCAAGTGGATTGAAAGAGCCCATTTTTGAATCTGAGAATCAAATAACATAACAACAATTATGAAGGGCAATAAAAACTTGAATTTCATTTTAATATTGGTTCCCTCAACCACATGTTAAAAGAAAAACATTGGCAACCCTACACACCGTGAAGAGCATGCCTCGATGGGAAGGTCGTCTACTCTTCATCATTCGTGTAGATATGCACAACCTTTTAATTTTACTATCCAGACACTATACCGTGCCAAGCAAAATTAAATAGCCAATATAGCTTCGGTCCTATAAATAATAATAGTGACTCAGATGGTGATGATATTATTATTTACAGCTAAGTGTATACCATTACCTAGCCCCATGACCCATTGTTCCGTTATAAATTACCTCAGATGGAGAAATAATTCACACAACAATTATCATAGACCTATCCATTTAAGGAAGTTTGTACCGATGAGGCCATAATTAATTTTGCCCGATGGGGGGGAAGGTTCTAAAACCATCACACAAAATTAATTACATCATCTACATACTAGTAATGGAGACCGTGGGATTTATAAAAATAAACTCCCTCTCCCACTTAGTTATTTAAAAAAAATTTGTGAGGGTTATCAAAATTTTCGAGTTTGCAAAACCGTGATCTAGGTCAAAGCCAAATATTACCATGTTGTCCAATATGGTAAAACTATTACACATGCAAACACCTATGGAAACTTGCATAAACATAAATAAGGAAACATATTAAAATATGCATCCCAACTATTATGGTCAATATCCTTGTTTCCAAAAACAGCCAAGATTGCAGCCGCGTCTTGCCCACCAAGTCAGAGGTTGATGCTGGTGCTTAATCCGCAACCTAACCTCTTAGAAAGGCTTGCACCCGAGCATAGGGCTAGGTCGTTGATAGCATAAATACCGGAAGACCGGATCGTTCCCACAGAGAAATCTTCTTCAGCGAATTCGGATTAGATGTAAAGTATGGAGTTTCGGCTTCCAAGCGGCCAACTTTGGTGTTTGATTCGATTAACGAAATTGAACTTGGAAATAAACTAGATTAAGATGGTCGAGTCAAAGGGATTGATTTACCCACGACTTAGCCATAAAATGGTTTCTTCATCTAACTCATGTGTGGACCGAAACCGTCCGGATTCCACTAGAAGAATTAAAAGCTGAAGACTACTTGTAACTCAACTCAAAGCTCTAATTCAAATTGAACTCATTTAACGCAAGTGAGAGACGAAAAAGGATCGTTCGCACGCGTAAGATTAATCAAGCACGTAGCATGGGGCGATAGACTCCATTGATCAAAGAAGCCACCGACCCTATGATCAAAGCTATAAATCATGGGTTTAATTCATTCAAAACCTTGAGATTGAGCTAAAGTTTAAGCGAAACCATTTAAACGACTAATTCATGGAGCAAACCTCACCCCATGACCGAACCAATTAACTACTCAACCATAGCAAATTGACTAGAAACAAAGCTAGGAAGTGAAAACATGATTAACCGATAGAAACGAATATAAACTTGATATAAGAAGGATCCAACAAGTAGCTACAACATTAATAACCGAGAAAACATCAAACTAGGAATTAAACTTACAAGTATTCAAGCTTGAACTAAGAACAACAATGGAGAAAAAAGACTAGAAAGGAAACTAACCTAGAGCATAAAAGTAGATAAAGACTAAGGGGGAGAGAGATGGGTATTTATACAACTCAGCCTCTCTCTCCACAAAATATCCCGAAACTTGCCAAAAGTGGCAAGTATTCCATAAATGGAAAGTCTAAAAAGTAGCAAAAAATCTGCAGAAAAGAAGCCATATCGATACGGCTAAAAAGCCCGTATCGATACCAGTTCTCTACGGGGAATTCCCAAACGCTCTGTATCCAACTGGTATCGATACAGCCAAAATGGTTGTATCGATACCACAGTGTTATCCCTGCATCCTGGCCTCAGCTTTAGCAGGCAGCTCCCAGCAACTTCCAGCTCCTCAGCACTTATTTTCATTCTCTAAATTTAAGTAAAGATTACATTTTAAACCTTTCTTTTACCTTTTCTTTACTTTAATTTTATTTAATGAAAATAAGAAAGTACCCCCCATTTGAAAACAATGGCATTACCAGAATTTCAAGATTCCAATTAAATCAAAATGTCAACCCCCCACTTTTAGTGTAAAATGGAAAACTGCACATTTTTCTCTAGAGGAAATGGCTCAAAACATGACCTTGCTCTTTAAATAAAACCTTGTAACTTTGTAGTTACTCTTAGAAAAATTCAAGGATCAATTACCGCCATTTTTAATCTCGAAAATCGATACTTTTTCAGAAAGTCATTTTTCCATACTTAGACAGATTTTAAAGGGGCCGACAGGGTCTTCGGATACTTGGAAGCACTTGGGTCATCCATGGCGTCAAACTACGCCTTATTTGCACGTTTACCTGAAACACTAAAAACACACCTTACGTGCAATATCGCTATAAAAGCTAAATAAACATAAGTAAAAGCAAGATAGAACGGGACTAGTCGCACCAATTATCTACAATGTTGGGTGCTCATCAGCTGGCACAGGGGGTCGAAGGGGTCAAAAAATTGATTTTCGACATCCAAACAGCAACTTCGGCCACCATACAGAAAACATGATTGTATACATCAATCCTATGCCTCATTTACAGAGTTCACATAATCTGGATCTAAAATACATACTGCATGACTTGTAATCTTACAACAGCTCTACATATCAAATAATGATATAACTGGAGAAACAATGATTACACAAAAACCTTATGCCTCCCACATGCCGGAGTTCACATACTACTTTTAATATTACAACCACGAAAAATAATCGTGGCATCCAAATATAAAAGCAGTAACCACGTATACAAAAACGTGGGATCCAATCACACAAACATACATGCATGACCATAATAGTGGGATAAGATTATCTGCAAAACAGACGTTAGTAAAAACTGAACCCTGCGAAACAGCGGTTACCACAGTTTCATACTATGCGATCTATGGACAACATGGCCTGTTTAATTCATACGCGCGATTACAGCCGGCTCTGATACCACTGTTGGGAAACGATTCCCAGAACCCAGTAATGACGCGTACAGATTAGACAATAAGAAAACCGCAAAACCCTACAAGGCGGAATTAGGGTTTTACCTCAACTCCCTGCGAACACGAACGCTGGTTGAACTTGTTATAGCGCGTCTTGCTATATGCCACGTATACTGCTCGACTGCACCTTACGATCTTCTATCGTATTCCCTGCACACTTAGAACACGAACCGAGTGTGGACTCTTTCGTGGTCTGTTTGCCCTCTCTAGATCTGCCTCTATTTTGTGAATAATAGAAAACGTGAAAACGTCCCATTTGACCTAGAGAGCATAACGTGTATATATAGGGCTACGATAGGGACCTAAGGAGTAATAAGTCTGGGCTCCCAGCGTAAATAAGAAAACCTAATCCCACCAGGATTCTATTTCTTATTTCACTAATTATAATTCACCCCACTACAGAATTATAATTGCACTCCCGTCCTTATCTCAATTATATTACGAGCTCCATGATATTAAATACTTATTAATCTCCCCACGTTAAGATTACAGATATCCGTTGATTAAAATAAATTACTAACAGGTTATACGTAACACTTACCATGAAATTTGCATATAAATACACCATGAATATACCACAAGATGGGGAATTCACCATGTTATGTTTTCTCGGCGGACATCACTGATCCTGAGATTTGAGTCTCAAACTTCCCTCAACTGAAATTGAAAATTTCAGTCACCCCACCCCACCCCACCCCACCAAGCATTTCCACGCCCACGATTGACATCATGAACTCAATGCTAAACCTTTCAAAATCTTTATAAGTCTATGTGTTTAGATTCATTCTCGGTCGACATCATGTTTTACAGCTTTTTCAATCAAACCCGGCCACCTTCGACGATTCTTGCTTGTTGTGGCGGCAGAGTAGGGGTGCACCACCGCTTGCGATGGCGGCACAACATTACACACCGGTGGCAGGTGCTCCCGGTAAACCTCCGTAGGCATCCTTTGAACCGCGTAGTAGCCCTGACCGGTTGGGTCGTGTCGTTCATTGGTCTCCCCATTGGCGTTGAACTTATATTCTCTAGATCTATTTTTTTGTCCAGGAGAGAGAGAGAGTGTGACATTCCACTTTTTCAGTAAAAAATATATATATTTTTGACGCAAATAGTTAAATATTTCATTTCTCTTTTCAAAACTTCTTAATATAATAAAAATACTTCTATTTTAAATTTCATAATATCGGGGCTATTATTTTAATATGTGGTTTTATACTAAATGTTAGTATATAAAATACATATAGTTACTTAACCGTGTGTTAGTATTTTAAGGGTTGTGGGAGACTGAGTCATTATCTGCATATATATAAGTGTTGAGAGACCTAGGTTATTTTAGTTTCTCAGAAAATTGTGAGAGCGGTAGATAGTGCGGTGGCGAGAAGGTTTTCACCAGAGTTGTTACGCAAGTCTTCTATTCATATAATGGAATATGGGTTTCGTTTCTTTAGAAAGTGAATCAGTGGGTTTTGTTTGATAGTGCAGAGAGAGAGAGAGAGTGTGAGAGTGCATGTGCCGTGAGAAGTGGTGGTGCTGTGTGTGCGTGGGTGATGGGCTTGGTAGGGTCATGACTATATTGGAAGGTAGACTTATAAAATACATAATTGTTATTAGACATATTAGTAGTAGCTGTACAGTAGCATTTTATCTGAGAGTCTTTAATGTAATAAGTACTTATAGTTATGCAATTTACCTTCATTGTGATTCAGATAGCATTGCATTTTGGTGATCTATCGCATTTCGACTTAAGGTGAGTGGTTAAGTATGTGATCCATTTCTTTGGAATCCTCTTGAGCCAATCTATTTTTGACAATTCGATATTCGTTGTGATCCGATGATAATATTCTTATTCGTTGCTTTCATGATTATTGACAATAGACGTACCCTTGGGCATACAAGGTTATTTGAGAATATTTGTGATTGATCGATTGTCCTTATTTTTACTGTCGTCGATTCGTTGATTCCATAATATTATTGTGACTCTGCAACGACACGGGGAATAATCCTGGTGCAGGTGCCTTCGGCTCGCCGTTCTTCTATTTATGTTTGGGACCATGGACTATGTTTATATTAATTTGTGAAAGTCCAAGGAAAAGACCCATGAGATATCGTGGTGACTTTGGCCGCTAGGGAAAAGACTTGTGAAATATTCTGTGACTCTAGTGCTCAACGGATAGGGAAAAGACTTGTGAAATACCCTGTGACCCTATTCCGGATCGACTTAGGGAAAATGTCCCAAGCGCCATCCTGTGGTGACTCTAAGTACGGTGTTGGATCCAATGAGCGAAGCCCTGAGAAAATATTTGGCATTTGGTAATTGGTAATTGGTGATTATGGTTCCCACTTTGGTTTGGACTACTTCATTATTGTTGTTCCTCGTTCCTATATTGTTGAGCAGGCTGTTGGTATTAAATGGTTGTTATCATTGTTTGATTGTCGTTGTGATAATTCGTTATTTAGTCATTCATATTTCGATGCTATTTGCTGAGCCATTGAGTTTGTTAGTTTGTTGGTATTATTCGTTAAACCTTCGACCTTCCTTAATTTAACACCATTTCTTTGGAACCTTCATTATCGTTCGTTCAAAAGTATGCCACTTTGAATTATCACCCTTAGCATGATTAACTACTCACTGAGCTTGTCAGCTGACGGATTTATTCCACATTTTTTTCAGGTTAGTGCATGGAGCATTGTAGTTGACTCTGTGGCGTTGTCAGGACCTTGTGTTTGGACCTCTAGGGCATTTGCATTTTTATTTCTTTTATCGTATCAAACTGCTTCCGCACTTTTATTATTTGGCAGTTCATTGTGTCATTTGCTTAAGAAAAATATTAGTTTGGAGTCGCGCATTTTATTGTAATAAAATATCCAGTTTTTCTTTATTTGTTTCAAGTTACTAAAAATATTTTTAATTAGGCTTCGTGTCCCATGATTGCTTCATGGTTACACGGCCGGTCATGCTCCCGGATTTGGGGAGAGAGAGAGAGAGAGAGAGAGAGAGAGAGAGAGAGAGAGAGAGAGAGAGAGAGAGAGAGAGAGAGAGAGAGAGAGAGAGAGAGAGAGATTGTTCTGAGATTTCAGAGAGAGAGAGAATAGGATGAAATGGGTTTCAGCAAGATTTATGGGATTTTGGAAACTATTATGGAATTTTTTTGAATTTGGGTCAAACGGTGACCACCCATTTTTCCGGAGGACTTGTGGAATTATGTTTTAGTCCCAAATTTCAGTGTTATATATATAAGGGCACTATTGGGATTATAAAAGAATGAGGATGAAAACATAAATGTTCAAACTAAGCAGGATGGAAACATAAGTTTGTTTAGGTCTGACGATGATTATTTAAGTCTCCCTTATAAAATTGGAAGACCATCATAGCTCGAAAATATCATTATGTGCACCTCAGTTAATCTCGGAGACCAATCCAATATCATTAGATCAATAGCGCCATCGCTTTCGAAAATCTCCTGCAGTCATTGTAACGACCCGGATTTTTGGGAAATAAAAATTTCATTAAAAATTTGAATTTTATTTTATTACTTGGATTCCATTTAAAATTCCTTTCTAATATCCAAAAATCCGTCGTTACTAAAATCTAGAATTACAAATATAGTCTTCTTCATAAATTTCTAGTCATTCTCCTAGACAAGTATGCTTGTAAAGCACTTGTATATTTTCCCCAGTAATCCGTCGTAATTAGATTTCTTCGCCATGCAACATAGTCATTTTCTAAAGACAAGTGCCTAGCATATTGAGAAGTCGTAGAATCGTATTTCTTGACTGGGAATCCTATTTAGCTTCTAACTAATCGTTAGGGAAGCCTAATCGAACCTTTAATCTTCATGAACCATTTGAACCCTAAGCAAACCTTTTGACCAAAGTCAACCTTTGATCTATTACCCATTGGACGATAAATGCTAGAATAATCTTTATCCATTGGACCATAGGTTTCCACCGAGGATATTGTGACTAGATTACTAGGTACACTTTATATGATTATATATTACTTACCATCTTTACCCATTGGACGATAGAAGTTAGGGGAAATATTATCTTACCTAGTAGATTAATCTTCCTACCTAGTACAAAATTTATTAGTTTAATAGATTCACCATGAGTCATTGTACTTATATATATACATTATGCAAGCATGGTACTTCCCATCCTTATCCATTGGATAATAAATGTTAGGAGAATTGTTACCCGTTGGTCAATAGGTTAGTCTTCCTATCAAGTGCAAGATCCATTAGTTTAATAGATTTGCCATGAGTCATTGTACTTATATCTATATATAGTACCTTCCATCTTAGACCATTGGTTAATAACTACAAGGGAAATGGATGACCTTTGGATGATAAAAGTTAGGGTAAAAAAATTGTTCATAGAATAATAAGTTAGTCTTTCTACCTAGTACTAAGACTTATTAGTTAATTACTTATTAGATATGACATATGGCTAAAAGAATAAAGAAATAGATATGATATCTAGCCCTAGGATTCTCTTTGTACTACAATATCATATTATACTAGGACATGTGTCAAAATTAGACTAGTTTAGAATCTTGACTTGGAAGATCTAGTGAGGTCATGTATACTTGGTCAATACATCTATATATATATATATATATATATATATATACTTTGCTTCTTTAACCATTAGTCAATAAAAGTTAGGAGAATTTTTACCCATTGGATAATAGAGTTAATCTTTCAACAAGTACTAGGGTTTATTAAATAAAATCACTTCCTAGATTTCCCATGTACTTATATACTTAAGATATATATATGTATATATATGTGTGTGTGTGTGTGTGTACCTTATAATATATTGCCTAGGATTTTCTAAAGTATATGTTACTTTATTTCTTTATCCATCGGTTAATAAAAGTTAGGGGAATTTTGGTCCATTGGTCAATAAGGCCAAGTCAAGCCATAGTACTAGGTTTATTTTAGTTAATTACTTACTAGATATGATATATACCTATTTACTTAAAGTATTAGATATGATTATGTCATTCTAAGTTTTTAAAGTCCTAAAATATAGTTTATAAGTACATAGGTGGCATTTAGGCTTATTCTATTAGGAATTTTGACCTAAAAATCTAGGAGAAGATCACATAGTACCCTTGTCCTTTGTAGTTAGTCATCCTTTTAAATTCATAAACTAATCAAGAGAGAGAGAGATAGGAGGAGAGAGAGAGAGAGGCCGAGAGAGATTGGAGGGAGAGAGAGAGAGATGGGCCGGATGGAGAGGGAGAGAGAGAGAGATGGGCCGGATGGAGAGGGAGGGAGAGAGTGATGTGTGTGCTAGTGTACTTCCCCAAATCTAGTCAATCTCCTTGGACCATCTTCTTGCATCATCATGTACCACCAAAATCTAGGGTTTTCTTGCACTTGTACACCTAAGGACAACCATATCTAGATTTCTTACTCTTTCAAGTACTAGACAAGACTAGGAAGCCCTTAGAATCACCTACACTTGTCCTAGATTGGAAGAAAGAACAAGAAATATCTTTGTAATCTTTCCACCTATTGTACCATGGAGGGAGAGAGAGAGAGAGAGAGAGAGAGAGAGAGAGAGAGAGAGAGAGAGAGAGAGAGAGAGAGATTTCGGATGGAGGGAGGGAGGGAGAGTGATGTTTGCAAAGTGTACAATGAGCCTAGTCATGTCCTTTAAGCCATCATCCTACCTCACCAAAGGACAACCAAATCTAGACAAATTTTTATCCATTGGACAACAAATGTTAGGGGAAAATTTACCCCTTGGATAATAGATCACCCTTGGCCTATAAATAGCAAGCCATTCAAGCCTTGAACTCACACCTTCACTTCTTGCTCCCACTTCTCTCTAGAAACTCAAGCATTGCTCCAACTTCTCTCTAGAAATCATTTCTGTTTTTCCAGGCAGCCTACTGCCCTTTATAAATCCTCATTATTCTCCTGCTTAGCGTAGTTTAGAACCAACTTCCTCCGGGAAAGTTGTAGAGCACTTCGAGAGCTTCAAGTTAGACCCAAGAACCACCCTAATCGGTCAAGAAACGACAAAGATATCAACATCCGAAGTTCAGCAAAAATTCGGATTTCCAGATTTCCAGACAGCTTACTGTCTCCCCCTTTATCACCATATTCCTCCCACCTAAAGTACTTTCTAGGATCAACTTCCTTCACGAAAGTTGTAGAGCACTTCTAGAGCTTCGATGTCAACTCAAGAACGATCGTATTCGGCCAAATATTGACCGAGTTACTGCCATCCAAAGTTCGGTCCAGATTCGAGAGTTTCACCACCCGTAGGATTTCCAATTAGCTTATTCGGCCCCGACTAGTTTCGGATCAAGGTAGAATTTTCCTACACCTCCTAACCCTAAGTATAGTAGATTCTCCTATCTACTTAAATCCTAAGTATACGTAGTTATGCTGTCGAAACTAGATTAAATACAACCTTATTCTAAGTACATGTGATTTGGTTGAATGATAATTAAACGTAGTTTACCTTTAAGATATAGTATGATGCTTAAGCGTAGGATCTTCCCACACCTTCTACACTCTAAGTATATGTAGATTTTAACTATGCTTTCTAAACTCTAAATATAATTAGAAATGTGTTTGCTTGAAATATAGATAATCGTGTTTATAGATAGATTAATCTCGACTCATTTTCCTAAGTATAAACAATAGTATGATCACGCAGATTTCCATATCTACTTTCCTTAAATAGGAATTGAAATGTGTATACTTATGAAAGATGGATAATCCTTACTATTTTTCCAAAAATAAAGTTTACCTTAAAGTAGGCTAAGTGCATGAGATAGATTTTTCACCAAGTATGGCATATCGTATGAATGATTCAAATCAATTAGAATAAATATAATGGCATGATCACATAGATTATCTAATCAACACCTCTTGTGAAAACATAGAATCCTTATCAACACTATTCTGATATATGCATTGAAATTCAATAAACATATGCTGTTTTGAACATCTTGAAAGAAAGAATGAACTTTGAAGGTTAACGTTGTGAATTAATTGTCCTTGGATCGTTTAAATGATATTAGACTTGTTACGTGCTTACTTGTATTACTTGTGGTTGTTGATTAAAGCATAAGTGATTTATCACTCCAAAGGCGCCCGTACATGTGGCGTTATGCTTAGATATGATTGAGCATGATTATGTGATAATATGAGCATGATAGAGAATATAGAGTTGAATGATCTTGCTAGTTTGGTTTCAAGATTTCTATGATTACATGGAAGTCTTACCGCGGAGTCTATGCATGCAAACGAGACACGAAAACCGAGAAAGTAGAAACATGACACCTAGGGTGTGGTTAAAGGAAAGATGGGATTAACATACGAAAAATATTTTGAAACTACATAATGACCGGACTTGGTAGTCATTATGTGAGTATTTGTGAAAACCGCAATGTGGTTGGACTTGGTAGTCCATTGCGAAGATAAAGGAAATAATTGGTCTTGGATAAAATATTTTTGAAACTACATTGTGGCCGGACATGGTAGCCCAATGTGAGTTGTGAAAACCCGCAAGGTGGCCGGACTTGGTAGCCCTTTGTGTGGACTTGCGAAAACCGCAATGAGGCCGGACTTGGTAGCCCATTGTGAAGATTACCAATGGAGCCGGACGTGGTAGTCTCATGTGGTAATATGGTTTGGTTAACCGCAATGAGGTCGGACTTGGTAGTCCATTGCGAAGATTTCCAATGGGGCCGAACGTGGTAGTCTCATGTGGAAATATGGCTTGGTTCTCCGCGAAAAGGAACCAATGCAAGATTTGAAAGAGTATGTTTTTGAAAACCGCAATGTGGCCGGACTTGGTAGTCCATTGCGAAGATAAAGGAAATAATTGGTCTTGGATAAAATATTTTTGAAACTACATTGTGGCCGGACATGGTAGCCCAATGTGAGGTGTGAAAACCCGCAAGGTGGCCGGACTTGGTAGCCCTTTGTGTGGACTTGCGAAAACCGCGCAATGAGGCCGGACTTGGTAGCCCATTGCGAAGATTTCCAATGGGGCCGGACGTGGTAGTCTCATGTGGAAATATGGCTTGGTTATCCGCGGAAAGGAACCAATGCAAGATTTGAATGGATTGTGAAAACCGCGGTGTGGCCGGACTTGGTAGCCCATCGTGAGCGATGCTAATGGAGCCGGACTTTGTAGCCTCATTAGTAGCAATTTGTGAAAGAAACGTTGGAAATTGGAATTTTGGTAAAGGTAAAAATGTTGACACAGTCTACGATGAGTCGCGTAGGAGAAACACGAAAAGACATGACACCAACGCTAAAAGATATCGAATATGGATGTATCACTATTTAACTATGTTGTTGAATGAGCTTGTGTAATTGTCTATGTGAATTTCTGGTTACTTAACGATTTTCAAAATGTTAATTTGAGAAATGCGGATGTTAGAAAGAACGTACTGCGTAGATATCATTATCTGTATGATTCACTGTTGTTATACGTGACTTGCTATGTGTAAGTTAAGGGTTAGTGGGTTTGGTTTATTCTATTGAGCTTTTTAAGCTCACGGTGTTGCCTTTGGTGATCCCTGGTGGCGACGCCAGTATAATATGTCAGACCTTATAGACGAACAGGGTGAGATGTACACTTTGGAGGCTTTTGGAGCCGAAGAGCTGGATAGGATGGAAGAGCAGGCAGAGCTGTAGTTAGGAACCTTAGTTCCCCTTCCCTTTTGAATAAATGTACTCCTTGTGAGGTTGATGATGTAATAATGAGCCAGACTCCATTTGATTTATCAATAAAATTGCCCTTTAACATACCCGAAAATGGGGGCGTTACAGTCATTATATACTCCTGATCAACTCATCCTAAAAATCCTAGGGCAGAGTTCATCCCACAAATTCTTTTCTATCTCCATCGGACCACTGCTTCAAGTCCAACTGACATAAACAAATTAAGCTAAACCAAACAACGTCTTAGCCTCAATGAACAGAGTTGGCGTTCAAAATCTCTTCCTCCGACAATTGGTCGTTTCATTTTACATATCACGCGTAGTTTATATTTCCCTCTGCAGGCATTTTTCTATTAATCACCATTAACTGACAACTACTATAATTTTTGTTACAGTTCCCTATACCGTGTTCGTGTTAGTAATTTATTTTAATCAACAGGTATCTATAATCTTAACGTGGAGAGATTAATAAATATTTAATATAATAGAGTTCGTAATATAATTGAGATAAGGATGGGAGTGCAATTATAATTCTGTAGTGGGGTGAATTATAATTAGTAAAATAAGAAATAGAATCCTGGTGGGATTAGAGTTTCTTATTTACACTGGGAGCCATTACACTTTTTCTATTGTTCACGAAATAGAGACAGACATAGAGAGGGCAAACAGACCACGAAAGAGTCCACACTCGGTTCGTGTTCTAGATGTGCAGGGAATACGATAGAAGATCGTAAAGTGCAGTTGAGCAGTATACGTGGCTTATAGCAAGACGTGCTATAATAAGTTCAACCAGCGTTCGTGTTCGCAGGGAGTTGAGGTAAAACCCTAATTCCGCCTTGTAGGGTTTTGCGATTTTCTTGTTGTCTAATCTGTACGCGTCATTACTAGGTTCTGAAAATCGTTTTCCAACAGTTCGTTGTATACCACTCGTATACAACGAATAACAAATTTCGTCTCATTTCTATTGAAAAAATTTGTACATGAATTTTTTATTCTTGCTTGCATGTAACCATTCCATACTAATTTGAACGTTACTCTCTTAGACGGTAAACATTTCATACCAAAGATGGCCTGGATATCATTTATGTAGGAAAATGACTTGTCCTCTCTAGAGTAATTTTTTTTTTTAGCTTTTCATCAAAATATTTGGAATCAATCATTTATGCTGACAAAGGGAGTTTAAAAAGTATATAAAAATATGAATTGAAGTTGAAACAAAATCAAACAGATAGAGAAAACTCTTTTCTTTTCTTTTTTTCCAAAAAAAAAAAAATTGTCTTTAATGAATTTTGTCAAAAAAAAAAAAATAGCATGCTTTTTTATACCAATGGTGAGTTCATCCTATTGTCAAAATGGACTAAACTGGATAAAGCCCATGTTTTCATGGATTTTTACGAATGTTATTCTACTCACATATATCAACTAAAATGGAGTACCATTTAATGAAAATCACTCGATTATTATAATTAGTCTAAAGACAAATAAAATTTAGTGAAAGCTCACCTTGAATGTGCTATTGAACGATAGCGAGTACCTATTGCATCAGTTAGGAGCCTAGGAGTGACGAAGTTGAACCTTAGCTATTGGGACGGGTGATCTAAAATGTTGATCCATATACATATGGAAATTGACTTAATAAATACCAGAGCATATAGATTTTCGTTTATGTCCCTTTGGCTTCTAGAAGGGTTGCTATCAATTCCAGAAGCTAAACTCAGCTGTTGAAAGCAGGCATGCATAGTAATAAGGAGAAATTTCCTGCCACCAGTGTCCTAAAAACACAACTGCTGCTCTGCAAATGATAGACAGGCATACAATTAGACCCTTAGGACGCGGTGCAAAAATTAATACTGTAACACCTCAAAATGGTAAGTGACCGGCCGTGAACCATGAGACTAACCCATGGAACACGTGGCCTAAAAAGAAAATAAATTAAATGCCAAAGCTTTGAATCAATGAGTAAATTTTATTCAAAACAGTTTCAACCAAAAAGGTTCAGACAAAAGCATAGGGCACAAACATCCCACAAACCAAATAATATCAGGTGATCCACCAATAATAAAAAGAATTCAATAACTAACAAATGTTTCAAATGCGGAAGTGATTAATAAAATAAAAATATGATGAGACACCCTAAAGAGGTCAAACTAAAAGAAGTCCCCGAGATGCCGCCAGAGTCCTTACCTAGCTAAATCCCCAACTAGCCTGAAAAAGAAGTTGGAATAAATCCGTCAGCTGACGAGCTCAGTGAATGGCAAAGCATGTATATTAGAATAAGGTTCTAAACAGGGACCAAAATAATTTACCATGTCAACGTAGATTTGGCATACAGGTGAACAACAAAATTATCCATTAATCCAATTAATGATTCATCCGATATGTCTTAAGGGTGTTCTCAATCCAATCTCCAACAACAATGGGGAACCACAACCAAAATTAATAGTACCAAGTGCCAGTGAATAAATATCTCATAATTGGATCCAATATCGAAACTTAGAGTCACCATGAGTAGGCAGCCCGCGGAACTTTTTCCTAAGAATGATCCGGTCAATAACAACCGTTGAGCATTAGGGTCACCGGCCTAATCCGGTCTCTTCCCTAATGGCTAGAGTCACCCGCACACAGAGGATTAATTTCCCTGGACTTTCAAAATATGTTCGCATTCGATATCCACAAAGTTCTCACCAAAAGATTATTCGATCAACAAATGGTTTCAGTGATACCGCATGCCAATTTAATATAATCAAGTATAAACAATATGTGTTTCCAATTTCAATAATAAATTTTCCAAAACAAC
Organism: Rhododendron griersonianum; assembly: GCA_018127125.1. Lineage (NCBI taxonomy): Eukaryota > Viridiplantae > Streptophyta > Magnoliopsida > Ericales > Ericaceae > Rhododendron > Rhododendron griersonianum. Next base: position 25,435,903 of record CM030800.1, read on the forward strand.
AATTTAAGGGACACGGGCAAATTCGAAAGTACGTAACATGCTTAACCACTCACCTGAGACGTCCAAACATACTGCAATGGAACAATGCAAAATAAGGCTAACCTGTGATAAATGAATTACACAATTACTAGCTATATCAAGTACATTGATAACTACATAAGCTAATTAGGTCTACCAATAAAGAAATAACTAAATAACTCTTGAACTAAAACCCAACCTCAGATTGTAACCAAACCAAACTCAAAATTTCCAACGTACACCACCTGATTCTCATCCAATACATCCAAATCACATAATTTTCTATATTATATAATCCTATAAGCAAAAGAAGCCCTCACTCGATCATCACAACACTAGATCACACCTCAATTCAATTTCTTGCACCACCTCCACCAACCAAATCACCACTTCGGCCATCACAACACACGCACAAACCACGCACAGTACAACTCTCTCTTTCTCTTTCTCTCTCTCTCATTACGCCACACCCACAACTAAAACCCATTGCACTATCTCAATACCAGTGCTCGATCCATGTACCCGATTGTGTTTCAAAAGAAGACATGAGAGATGAATAATATTACCTCAAGTGAAACCCAAAGAAAATCTCCTTCCAAGTTTTGGCCGCCGCGTCCCTCTTGCCACGTCTCTCTTGCTGCGTCTCCCTCCCAACGTCATACGTTACCTAATTATTATAACCCTAGTCTCATATTATTGACCCACGTTCTCCCCCATATAATAAGTAACCACTTAATAAAAGTATTTAATACGGTACAACACCAAATCCTAAAACTATTTAGACTTATACCCCAGTACTATAATAGTGCTGACAATAGATATACTATGTGGAGAGGGAAAATATCAATTAGGATCCAAACCATAAAATCCTCTCTTTTTTATTACAGAAATATACTAATTAGTAGGAATAAGAAAAGACAAGGTGTAACAAATACTTTAGGGTTGATTTGAGTAATTACATTTACTTTTTGGTTACAATTAAGGAAATGAATGTACAAGGTTTCTCTAACAATAATTCACATGGTTTCACATCTGTCTTTTGGTCGAAGGTTAGAGTTGTTCGGGCTAGCTTACGTGCACCTCAACTAACCCTCTTTCAGGTTCGGTCAATTAGACATCTGCACCGCGATTAAAAAATTCACAAGAGATCAGTTTCTTGTGACATGACCCATTTAATCGGATCCAACTTAATTGTGTGGGGAGCAAACCCATTAACCAACCGAGCACCTCTTGTTGAGTCTTGTCACTGGTGCTAGGCCTAAAAGCTTTTAGCACCACTATGAAATGGTACAAATTAATTGCTGAGAAAGGTCAACGTTGACCAATCCATGTTTTGTCTAGTACTCTATAATGTTCACCCTACAATTCAAAAATAGGTGAAAGAATTGGTGACAAGGGGTGAGTGGGGTTGAAATAGTAATTGACTTGATTTGCTAAGAGTAGTGATTAGAGACCAACCTAAAATCTCAACTTAGTCCTCCTTTGGCCAATAGGATAGCCACTTTCATATGTAAATATACCAAGTTTTTTTAGTATTCCGGGCTAGCGTACGCGCACCTCAAATTAATTCATACAGTCATTCACGCAGCTTTTTCACAGGCTTACGCGTGGGGGTGAGGTGGTCGCAAGAATTACTGACAAAGAGAATCGAACTAGAGATCTTAAGAGGGAGCAAAATCCTAAGTTCCAAGCCAAGATAACCAAGCCACCTAGTTGTAAATACAATTAGGAAGAGTGTAGACTATTCAAGTATGCATGTGTGGTTGTTCATTGGACATGAACCTGAAAATCTTGATAGACTTGAAAAGATACTATTGACGAAGATGAAAAAGGAAATGCAGAAAGCATGCATAAATAAAAATACCCTATAAAATCTTATTTCTGTGTGGACCAAACAATACACTTTTACCAAATACTTTTTTTTTTTGATGGGCAACAAAATTTTATTAGAAACTCGACAAAGGGTACATCGAGGAGAGACCAATTACGGACTGCAGAGAATGAGGTACCATAAAAGGCCTACAAAAGAAAGAAAAGAGAGGAAAAAAATACATTCAATGAATATTGAATGAGCCCTGAGATAAAAGACCCAAATAACACCACTCACAATCCATTTGAAAAGGCACTAATAGAAAACACAACACTTGTGCTCACACTTTTACCAAATACTTTCCAGTACCCCAATAGAAAACACAACACTTTAGCACCTTACTCACACTTCTGAACTCACTTGTCATACTCACACTTGTGCTCTCACCAGTCTTACACTTGGTGCTTACCACTCACGTTACAAATGACCTCACCTACTATATATATTTATAAGAACTACAAGAACTTTTCAGAAAAACCCGAAAGACTATCATAATCCATAAGTTTCTGGAATATTTTGGAACTTTCTAGCATGACCCGGAACACTCCAGAGAAGTCCGGATGGTTCTAGAAGAGTTTGGAATATTCTAGAAGATTCTAGAGAAATTCAGAACATTCTGAAAATACCTGAAGACTTCTAGAGAGTCGATGATGGGTCTCAACAATTTCTTTGTTAGTATTTTTGCTCGTTATGTTCAAATTAAGTTCAACATTTTTCCTGGGTCGTATTCATTTCAGGGCTAATCAGGTTTCCAATTGCTTACTTTTATAGTTCTGATGCAAAACACTATTTCTTTTTTGGTTAGAAATCGTGGTATTGAAATTCCTTCAGTTAATTATTCACATCATTGTAATGCTAGCCTTCTCTTAAAAAATATGGAAACTTGAACCTTCCTGTTTACATTTTCCATTTCTCCCAATGGTGGAAAAATCAAACTGGATTCTCAACATTTAACTACATGTGCGATGTTTAACACATTAGACAAAGTCATATGGACGGTCTCTCCCTCTTCTACCGTCAACATTGCAGCAACTTGGGATGCCGTTAGGCCCATTCAACTATTAATTGTTTATCGACATTGGTTCCTGAAAATCATCCCTTGACACAGCTTTTATCCCATGGATGGCGATTCAAAAGAACTTAGGCTCCGTTTGGATGCATCATATAGAAGAGGGATTATTTTTCACCCCTTTATAAGACCTTGGCCCCACACTTTGCCCCCGTTTGGGAGCCATAAACTGCAGGGGTTTTCCAGAACACCGTTCTTGGCTAAGACCGGAGAAAGGGGCATCGGCGGTCTTATCTTCGGCTGGGGTTTGAGGTCCCCATAAGTTATCCCCCTAATCCCCTTGAAAATGGACGATTTCACCCCTCCTAATCCCCCTTCTCCCAACCCCCAATACCCCAGCCCAAATTCAAAACCCTGGTTTTTTTTTTTTTTTTTACTATGAACAGAGACAATGAAACAAGAAGAAGAGAATGAACAAAAACAAATCGGAGAGAGGGAGAGATCGAACCAGGCCAACGAGACCGTGGCGTTCACCAGGGATCGGAGAAACGAAGTGTGTCGCAGTTTTTCTTCTTTCTTCTTCTACTGTTCTCTCTCTCTCTCTGTCTCTCTTCTATAGAGACAATAAAAGAAAAGAACGAAATGGGACAGGTTCGATAAGAACAAGGACAATAACATGAAAATTATTAGGTGCATGTGTGCCCAAGTGTTATCATGCACCCCCACTCATAATCAATTAAAAATGTAAATTAAATAAGGGTATTACACCCCCTCCATAAAACAGAATTTTTTTTAAAAAAAATGAATTTTATAAAATAAAATATCTATAATAATACTAAATTCATTAATTTGTTAGTACAAATAAATATTACGTCTTAAATTGTGAAAGAATAATTAAATTTGTAATTATATATAAAACGTAATACATAATGAATTTAGGGACTGCACAAGGGCAAAAGGGTCATTTGACAGCTTTTTACATCATCCACCCTTCCTTATACCCCCTATTAATCCTTCATCCAAACGAAGTACTATTTAATCCCCCTTCTCTAATACCTCATCCAAACAACCTACTATTTAATCCCCCTCTATAAATATCACATCAATGTGGGTCCCCCCTTATTAACTAATACCCCCTACTATCTTATCCCCCTTATTAACTAATACCCCCAATTCTTTACCCGCATCCAAACGGGCCGTTAGAGCTTTCATTACTCTTTGGATACCGACGTCTCTTGACTCGTTGGAAAGTTCAATGGAAAGTCTTTTCGAAGGACGATTAGGAAGATTACACGAGCTGCATATTATGTTTGGCAAGAGAAAGGAATCGCAGCATTTTTAAGGGCATCCACAAGTCTCGCTCTACGGTCCTTGAGAAGATCGGTTTTCACACTCGCATTAAGGTTCCCCAAATTATCTACGTAAAGCAGTCCCCTCTTAGTACTATGAACCGGGATTCTTGGAAAACATCCCAAAAAGTTATCTGTATCTTGTTCGATATATTTTGAAGTAATTAGAAGTTACGCCTTCCTCAACTCTATGTAAGTTTGTTGATTCAAAGGAATTCAAAAAAGAATGTTAAATTCTAATTTACAGCTATGTGAGGCTCCAAACACGTCCTCTGTGAGACTGTGACTACTAACATATACAGTTACAGCCACTCCAGCAAACAAATGCTAAAGACATCTAATTTTGGTGAAAGAGCAAGCAAGAACACGTCTATGTAATTTTTCAGCACCTATCTAGCTTGAATAGCCGAAAGGGTAACATCATTTATAGAAACTGCTCCAGCGTTTGCTGATGAGGACGTGTCAGGCCTGCTGCCAGCTCCTTTGAAGATGAAAGCAGGCTGCTTAGGGGGAGGCAGCGTTGTTTCGTTACACAACATGAAAGCAACATCCGACATATTTGGCCTATCGTTGGCTAATTCTTCCACGCACAATAGGGCGATGTGAATGCACCTCAAAACTTCTTTATCTGAATCTGATTCGGTCATCCATGAACCAACTAGTTCCATTGCCCGGCCTTCTTGCCACAAGCTCCAAACCTGAAACAAACAGTGCATGAACAACAATGTCATCACTAAAGGAAAGCCCTCTGTTTTGAAATTTATCTTGTTCGTTTTCCATACCAAAATGATAGATTTCCAGTATAAAGCAAAAGGAGTACACCAAATACTAGGAAACCCTTCTGCTGTTGACATTTAACCATCTAATTTTTGTACAATACATGAGATTTTAACCTTAGGAGTTTTGTTAACCAAAGGGTTTTCCATGAATACCAAGTAAATTAGACAAATGCACACATCCATTTGCTTACATGCCCAATTAAATTCACAGCATTATCCCGAATATAGCTAGTGTTCTTTCTGCCAGTAATGATCTCCAAGAGCAAAACCCCGAAGCTGAAAACATCAGATTTTACTGAAAATAGCCCTTCCATTGCGTACTCAGGTGACATATAGCCGCTGCAACCACAAATGTTAAACAAGCATTAGAGTTTAATGGCTTCCTTGCACCTTTCTCCATATCCCAACTGTAATACAAAATGGACACTTACTATGTTCCGACCACCCTGTTTGTATTAGCTTCAATCTGGTCCTTTCCGAAAATTTTTGCCATACCAAAATCCGATATTTTCGGATTCATTTCTGCATCTAGTAACACATTGCTGGCTTTTAGGTCCCTATGGATTATCCTTAGTCTAGAGTCTTGGTGAAGGTATAATAGCCCTCTAGCGATCCCCAAAACAATGTTGAAGTGCATTTTCCAATCTATAAACGAGCCTTTTGTCCTATCTGGACAAACATTGGAAGTTAATTATAATCAAAATCCTGAATCATTCACCATTGCAGAAACAAAAACTCCGCAAGTAGCAAAAAAAAACTGAACATAACTACGAAAATATTGCATACCAAAGATGAGAGAGTCCAAGCCCTTGTTTGGCAAGTACTCATAGATCAACATTTTCTCATCTTTTTTAATGCAATATCCCAACAACCTCACTAGGTTCCTGTGCTGTAGTTTGGCAATCAATGTAACTTCAGTCTTGAATTCCTCCGCCCCTTGTCCTGAATTCTTTGCTAGCCTTTTGACTGCGATTTCTTGTCCATTATGTAGCCGACCCTGCATTTAATCTTTACATGGTGAGCTTAGACGTTGTTCAAATGGACCTGGAATAGATCGCTCATTAGGAGTGTCAATACGGTAAACAAAATTCAAGACCACTGGATTTCTGATGCACACTTCCTATATTCCAATGCACTACATATTTGAACACAAGTTTTGCAAATACTATATTGACAGCTTAATGGGTTATTTTATCATCTTCCATATTCTAATACCCATGCATAATCGTAAGTAAGGTATGCGATTGCGTGATACTTTCCATCTTGGAGGGTACCTTATACACGGCGCCAAATCCACCTTCACCAAGTTTGTTATCCAACGAAAAATTGCCTGTGGCTGAGACAATGGTGCTTAGGTCAAAATATGGTAATTCTGGATTCGTGCCACTTTCATCGAAGCGTTTTCCCTTTGAGGAGGCTTCAAGGCAAGTTGTACTGTCGGGACTAAATAATAAATTTTGTTCTTCTCTTATTCCTGTCATTGAGTAAAAAAGCAAGTTAGGCAAAAGAAAAATGCAATTAAGTAAAAAGTCCTACTTCCTTAATTTGACTGTTTGAGAAAAGAGAGTAAAATGCAATGAAAAAGTTAAACCTGTCAAGTTCATTGTTTTACTAAAATTATGAAATGGGAAAAACAAATGAACAAGAAAGCCGGCTTGGTGACATGATTTGACTCGTTCACTTCTTATACAAGGCGTATTTGTATATTTATGTTGATGTTGATGTTTTGAATCTAACTGTTCCATGGAAATGACATTGATCATATCCCGGAACGCATTAAGGCTAAATAACCGGTTATACCTTTATCTACATTGTGCTTATAAAATAGGCAAAGGGAAACACAAATGAACAAAATTGCTCCATGAAAACGCCGTTCTCTTTTTCCCCCACGTAAAGGTCAATCACGTGTGAAATCATCCATCACTAGTTATACTCATTCATAGCATGGGTGAGAATTTGTTGCCTTACTTGACTATTAAACTACGAAAGTTTATTTTAAATTCATGAGAGACGAAAAGAGGAAAGAAGGATTTTGACTGGATGGATGTTACATTAGTTCTATTTATAAGATTGAAAACAGAGGAGAGTCAATGTGACATCGACATAAATCATTTTTAGTTGCTAGTCAATTAACCAAAACGACTAAAGATCGAAGAAGATTGTTCTTTTACCTCTTCTTTTCTTCACCACCAACCAACAAATTAAGCAGAATGCGAGAAGCGAAACCGCAGTAACAGAGGCTGCTATAGCTGCCACCATTCCCTTCTTCCCACGAGAGTGTTGTTGAGACTTCAAATATTGGGCTGAAATTAGGATAAAAAATTAAGAAGTTGATTTCTTTCTTACAGATGACAGCATAATTGCTTTGTTCCTCTCTTCCACCACATATGAACTGAGAAAGACCCAGAACATGCTAAGTGCTAACCCCGAGGGGCTTAGCCTAGTGGTCAAGGCTTGAGATTTGGGGGTTTGTTCTCTTCTAAGGGCTTCGAGAATCGAAACCTCTCAGATGCTATCAACTTCTTTGGTGTGAGTCCATATAGAGCTTCGCTCTTACTTTAAGTGTGACTCCAGTAGATGGGCGGTGGAATTGGTCTCCTAGGATTAGTCGATGTGCACGTAAGCTGACCTGGACGCCTAAATTATAAAAAAAAAGAAGAAGACCCTGAACATGCTTCCAGAACTAAAAGGTAAAGTCCTGTGCTGTAATTCTCAGCACCAAAAATTTTCTGGATAAGACATGTGTTGCAAGTTGCAACCACCTTTCTATCAATGTTTAACAGTGTTGCAAGTTGCAATTAATTAAACAAACGTAGAAGTCACTCGGCACACAATTTCACAGGTTGATCACTCATTAATAGTGTTGCAAGTTGCAATTAATTAAACAAACCTTTCTATCAATGTTTAATAGTGTTGCAATTAATAGTGTTGCAAGTTGCAATTAATTAAACAAACCTTTCTATCAATGTTTAATAGTGTTGCAAGTTGCAATTAATTAAACAAACGTAGAAGTCACTCTTTTGATAAAATGTCTAGCTCAAGTCTTCATGATCAGTCATTAGTTCTAAGATAACTTGCAAACTCAAAACAGGTTGAATCTCATTTAATTTTTGAAATGGTCAAATACCATATGTCAAAGCTATAAGACATTATAGAAATCATCAAAAGATAAAAGAATTAACCAAAACTATCAAAACCTAGACACAGACACCTACTGCAAATGTAGGCCCAGCGAAACGTTAGTACTTAAAAACCAGTAGCAGAAAAGGCAATAGAAAGCACATATGAAATCTGGAGCATGGATCCGCCATCCCAAGGAGCCACACCGGCGCGTTCAAGACCCGTCGACCTGAAACACAGGCTCGCAACCACAAAACACAAGACGCTACTCCAAAGCAAACCCCCACTGACACGGCGGGTTCTGACCCACGAGAAGCAAAACACTAGTAAGCTACAGCCCCATTGCCGAATCCTCACAGCCACGGCAGGCAGCATATATAACAGTTTTTTTTTTTTGCCATATTTTATAGTCAGCGGGAGTTAACGGGATAGTTTGATTAGCACTGGGGGAGCCCAGTAGCTTTCCATAGCTCTGGGTTCCAACTGCCCCCAAGGGGCCTCGAACCTCTGCCTCCTGGATGGAGGAGAGGGTAGGTTGCCAACTGCACTAGGCAGTGGAACCCTATATAACAGTTCGAGAAGCACAAAAACCAACTAAACACGCAGCCATAACTACGAATCACCAACTAACACCTGCATTAGGCCTACTTCATTGATATTGTTTTCATTTTCCTTCTTGTTTCCTCTTTTTCCAAAGCATATGAATCTTGTTTCGCTAGCTGAAAAATATCGCGCGTATCCATCTTTCTCATTAACTTCATATAGTGAACATTTATAAGCCTATACCCGGCGAAACATGTTACTATAAGACTCTAAAAATGGATAGAGTTTTCAATTTACTGAACTAAAATCCGTATTAAAAAAATTATGTGTTTCTTGGGAAATTTAGTCCTAATCTACTTGTTATCTTTACCACCCCAAACGGATTCGATTAAGGTGGCGATTTCTATTTTATCACAACATGGGAATGGATAGGAAATCTTTCCATACTATCTTATAAGATGACGGGAACCGATTGAAATCTTGAATTACATAGTAATATCTTATCCATTAAAAACGACCTATTATTGAAAATCTATCAAAATAAAACAATATATATCCGGCAAATCTGACACAAAAAAAATATAGTAGCAGAAATTGATTGCATACCTAATTCAACCGCATCAACCCGAATGTATAAATCCTGGCCGTCACTTGAAAACACTCGGGAGTCCATTAAATCCCCATGCCACGTCACGCATCCACTGTCCCCGTGAGAAACATCCGCACTTGCATACGCATTGCACGAGCAGTTCCTCAAGCACTCCGACTCACACTCTTTTTGCCACGTCACACCCCTATCCACACGTGCCGTCCACGTGTTCGGCACCTTCGCAAGTGGCACCTTCTCGAACCCCTCGCCGCTCCCGCACACGTGCCCGCCCCGCTTCCTCACGCACCCGCTCGACCCGTCCCTCAGGTACCAGTCGCGTGCCGACTTGGGCTCGAACCCGGGTAGGCACATGCATTCAAACTGGCCCATGCCTATGTTGGACGGGTCGCAGTAACCGTTTGGGCCGCAGTCGTTGTAGGAGTCGCAGGGTTTTTTCGGACTTGCATAAATCTCAACCCATCTATGCTCGTTATCTTTCCACGTTAACCACTGGAGCGTCCCGGATTCGTTGAGCACCAATCTCGCGAAAATCGAGGGGTCACGAATAGAGTAACTCAAAGTTACCTCGTCCTGATTTTCGGTGTAGTTGTCCTTGATGTACTTAATTGTCATCTCGGGTATACCGCTCCACCTGCGCCCTATCCACGAACCCGCCCGCCAATCCAACCCCGAACCCTTGTACAGACATAATTGAGGAGACCCGTTAAGGACCATTTTCAAAGAGTACTCCCCAGGTCCCGGGTCATCGCCCGACTTCCAAGATGTCAGGAACCGGTCCAGACCGGTTTTCCGGTCCACACCGAATCTCAAGTTGGGAAGCAAAGTATTCGTAGGATAATCAAAGCTCTGCCACACAACTACCCCATTGCTATCAAGCACCACCAAATTTCCTGAATCCAGTAGCTGAGCCGAGGAGTTTTTTGCCACCGTCGGATCCGAAACATTTGTGGACCAGACCGGATTGCTCCGGTCTGGACCGGTTACGACCAGGTTTCCCGTGACGTCAAATGAGAGGGAACCGGATGTGTCGTTGATTGGGTCGCCCCTGTTGGCAACCCAGACAACGGTCTGCTCGGAAACCTTGTTGTACCATATTCCGAGGTACCGGTTTGTCGATTTTCCGGGGGTAAAGAACCCCAGGGCAAAGGTTTGATTGCTGGAGATGAGCAAGTCACCATCTTTCAGGGACTGGGTGGTGTTTATGGTGTCAGTGGGGGTGCAAAATTGGAATTGGTATTGAAGGAGGAGTAGGAAAATGGAACTGAGGATCTTAGTATCATGAGACATGGGTCTGGTTTAGGTGATTTGTTTCTCTCTTCTGTTATTCTTTTTGAGGAAGAAGGGAGACACTCGTGAGCTCCTTCCTCTGCTTTTGTTTTTGGTTTTGGTGAGGTAGAAATGAAATATAGGACAGAGTTGTACGTTGAATACATTAATAACCTGAAAAAGCATGATTGGCTAATGGATTGTACTGCTTTTATCTGCTCGGGCCCGTTTGTGTTGGATTACTGTGTCCGCCCCACATGTCACCCACGTGTCGCTTGCATGGCGCCCACGTGTTGCACAAATTTGTGGAGAAATTGCTTGCTGTCGACACCTCCCAAGCGGGGCATCGCCATACAGATTGATCATGTTTGTTGCTCGTTTGGTTGCTTGCTTCGTAAACCAATATCGTGGACATTCCCATGGCTAGAAATATCGCCACATGATAGCGGTTATCATCAAAACAGAGTCGCCACCCAGTTTATTAAAACTAGGAAAATAGACAGAGATTCTGGGCACGGGACCCAAAAGTACAATAAGGGGAAGGTGTTAGGCACCCCTCTTTGTCCAGTCGCGAGACTGGCCCATAATTGTTCAACATAAGACATATAAATGCTTTATTTAATTCCAACACATAGTCTGTTTGATTAAGCCTTTAAACAGTAAGTAGGGTGAGCCAATGCGATAAGTAAAGCATGCATCAGAAAGCAAGATAAAACAAATTGTCCCAGGGTAATGGATCTCGCGGCCGGTGAATGGATGTCACGGCCGAGGGATCCTCCTGGTTTGATGTACCGGCCGAGGGATCGAAGCCCCAGTCGATGTTCTTCCTCACACCAGACAGAAAGATTAGCCAACAATCAAAACGCTACGATTAAGCATAAGTATGGTAAATAAGACAAACCAGAGGCCGTTGGGCCTCACCACCTTGATCCCTCAGTTGCTTGATTGCTTTGGATTTGATGTGATTGACTGATTGCTTGATTGAAAACCCTAGGATTAGGGTTTGGAATTTCGGGGTTTGATCGTCGGGTTGATGGCTGCCTTCGGGAGGTTAGGGCTTTTGAAGAGAGGGTTTGAGAGAGTATTTTGACAGAGCTTCGTGGCTTGAGAGAGTGATCTTGCTGATCAATTTCGTGTGTCTATTTTCGGAGTCCAAAGGCCCTTTATATAGGCAATTGGTGACTCACTCCGGCCAATCAAATGGCATGATTACAATTGCAATTACAATGCAATTCAAACTCTTCGTCGCAATCTCTGAACGTGGCCCGAACGCATCGGGAAGGAAGTGTAGTTGGATCAAACGTCTGATAGAACGTTCCAGAGTCTGGAAAAAGGACGATCTGGCGGCCGAGTGATGGATCACATGGCCAAGGAATGGATGTTGCGGCCGAAGGATCGATCTTGCGGCCGAGGAATTGATCCCTCAAGGAGATTTTGCTAGCAACAGGTTGCTCGGGTGAGGAAATGATGATAAGGCCGTGAGATCGATGTCACGGCCGACAGATGGATTCTCCTAGGCTTCTGTATTTTCTGTTTGAAAGGCTGTATGGCTCTGATTGGGTCCTCTAAGTGGCTCAAAGTTCTTACCGAAAGTCCTAAGGTTCTCAAGAAGGCAATCAGCAATCACTGTATCCATTTCATCATCGGGATGGTCCCCAAGGTGGGACTTGAAATAATCGTTAGGCCAAATTGGGGTGTCTACAGATGCCCCTCTTTGACTGAGCTCAGACGGATCGCGAGACATGTTTGAGTAATAGTAAAAGCTGTAAAAAGCAACTCAATTTGGTCCAACCACTATTCCAAGGGGTTTTCGAAAAAGGTTTTGTTATGGTCGGGCCGGGAGGCTGCCTACGTATTCTGCAAGGGAAATTCAGACCAATCGTAGTTTGGGCAATAAAGAAGTAAAAAGTTTGGAGGGTTAGAGACAGAAGACGTACCTTCGGGCTTAAAAAGCCGTAGTGCGACGTACCTAGACTGAGCCAGGGTTTTAGCGGAAAGTAGTTGAAGGAGTGCGGGGCTACCGGGGGAGTTTTTGCGGAGAGCTTCTTTAGTATTTTGGGGTAGACTAGTACACGGCAGGTGTGTTTGCTTTTCTTGATCATCCTTACTTTAACTGAGAGGAGCTCGGTAGAGTAGCCTATCCTTGCGAATGAGCTGGAAGGAATTGATGTAATTGGGGTGGAATCCAAGCCATCTGCTGGGGATGAGTTAGACGCCGGTTGTTTATGAGATATGAGGGGCGCAGGGCCAGTAACTAGAGCACGGAACTTGGGGATGCGAGAACCGAGGTACGGAGCCGGTTGTAGTCACGAGGCGAGAGCCTGGAGAGTGATGGTTTTTGATGTGATAGAACTGAGGCACGGAGCCGGTTGTAGTCATAAGGCGAGAGCCCGGGGTGATTAAAACTAAGGCGTAGAGCTTGCTGTGGTCATGAGGCGAGGGCCTGAGAAGATTGGATTGAGGCATAGAGCCCGTTGCAGTCTTGAGGCAAAGGCCTGAGGTGAGCTTAATGCTTGAAGGAACCGAAGCGCGGAGCTGGTATAAGGCGAGAGCCTGAGATCAGTTTGATAGGACCGAAGCGCAGAGCTGGTATTGATCATAAGGTGAGAGCCTGAGGTGTCGGAAGCTTTGAAGGAACCGAAGCGCGGAGCTGGTTGCATTCTGATGGTCTGTGCACGGAGCTTTCTCATCATAAGTTTTGGCGTGGAGCCAAAGGATCGAGGTACTGGACCGATCAATAAAACCGAGGCATAGAGCCGGTTGATTGCAGGATTGACCTGTTTCATAAGAGATATGCAGAGTGTATATGTGTGATGATGGTTGTTAGATGTGAACAGATATGATGATGCAGACTCGATGTGATAATGCAATTGATGCAAATGTGCACGGGCCCGTGCATGTGTGTTGATTTTAAGCCTAGAGCTTCTTTCAAGTTCCGGACTTGAGCATTCAGAGCGTAGAGCTCGAGCATTCGGACGGCAGAATCCGAACATTCAAAGTAGAGGCTTTGAGCATCCAGTACGCAGTGGTTGGGCATCTAAGCGTAGAGCTTGAGCATTTAAGTGTAGAACTTGAGCATCCAGTACACAGTGGTTGGGCATTCGAAGAGCTTCGAGCATTCAAAATGTTAGATTTTGAGCATTCAGGCATAGAGTCTGAGAACAAATGATGTGCTGATTGTTGGGGCGGCGTAGAGCCTGTTTGAGACTTGCTTGTTTACGGCTTTAAGCCAGTCGAGATAGTGGGCGTAGAGCCCGTTGCTGTGGTGGCGAGCGTAGAGCTACTGAGTCGAGGGCTTGGAGCCGGTAAATGAGTGAACACGGGCGTAGAGTCTGTCGATAATGGGCTTCGAGCCGCTGAGATGGTAGACATAGGCTTCGAGCCTGTTGAAGTAATGGGCTTCGAGCCAGTTGGGATAGCGGGCGTAGAGCCACTGAGATGGTTATTATGGCTTAGAGCCAGTGGAGATAATGGGCTTTGAGCCGCTGAGTGATGAGTTGGTGAAGTTAGGTGTAGAGCCGCTGAGATTGCTTGTGTACGGCTTCGAGCCAGTTAAGATGGTGGGCTTAGAGCCGCTGAGTAATGGGCGTAGAGCCGCGGAAATGATTGTTATGGCTTAGAGCCACTGGATTTGGTGGGCGTAGAGCCGCTGGGGTGGCAAGCGTAGAGCTTGCTGATAGCAAGCGTGAGGCTGCTATAGTAATGAGCTCTGAGCTGCTGAACATGTTGGGATAATGAGGATGGAATTCGCTGAGTGTCTTGATTTGCTATAGCAAGAGCTCTGGCCAGCAGTTTGTGGATAGAGATTTTGGTGCTCGAGCATGCCCCCAAGGCTAGTTTTTGATTATGTTGGCTCGGGATGTCCCTGAGGCTGACTTGATTTTGCTTCTGTTGGTCATGGACCCAGAATCCCATAATGGCTTGAATCAGTGCACTGAGCAAAATCTGATGTTGCTGAGGGGAATGGATTGGAGGGCCAGGAGATCAATCTCTCGGCCGAAGGATCGATGTCTCGGCCGTGAGAAAGCTAAAAGCCAGAAAATCGATTTAAGTTCGGTTTAATCGATTTCACGGCCCATTTAATCTTTTCTCCTCCTCCTCTCTTATTCTTCTCCATTCCTCTCGTCCGACGACCACCGCCGCACGCCGCCGTCCTCTTCCACTATCGTCGGCCACCGTTATCTCCGGCGACCGTCCCCTCCGACCATTGCTGCCGTTGCTGCCGGCTATTGGTTGTTTGGGAACCATTGGTTTTCCTTCTTGGTTTGGACGTGATGGCCACGCCATCTTCGGATGTTGCGGGTTCGTCCTCGCACCTTCCATGTAGGTGCGAGTTTCCGTCTTCTGATGAGGAGGCGATTGAGGAGCCCGGCTTGTTCGATGCCGCTACCTACGTTCTTCCTTCTCGTAGGTTGGGTTTTGGTGGTTTCTTGCAGTACCACCCTCCTGTTGGTGGCCTAGAGGCCGAGGTAGTTCGCAGAGAGCCTGAGCAGCACTTGAGTGTTCTAAATGTACCGGTGAGTTTCCTGAAAAGTAAAAAGTTTACTTTAGTTCGGAGTTTTGAAAATACATGATTTTAAGAACGAATTTTTATTCGTGGGATAAAAAAAAATCCCTCTTAGCTTAGGGGCATAAATGAGAGGAACCCATGCTCGGGTTGAATTTGTTTCTAAGATAACCGTGCCCCCTGTCTAGGCAATGCATGCTTTTTTAATGTTAATTTGATGCCCCTTAGCGTTTCTTTTGTTTATGCAATCATGAGATTAACTCCCTTTTGTCTTTGGCAGAGAAATAGGAGGCTGGAGGCTCGCGGAGGAGGCAAGGAGGTACACAGATGGTTCTTGAAGTTGCCAGAGCAGGCTCGGGAGCTAGTACGCGCTGCGGGTTTTGAGGCATTTGTTTTGGGTCTCGATCTTCCGAAGATGGATTGGTCATTGATGACCTCACTAGTTGAGAGATGGTGGGACACCACCAACACATTCCACCTTCCCTCGGCTGGCGAGATGACTATCACTCCGGGTGACTTTTCTTTGCTGACTGGCCTGCGGGTAGGCGGCGTTCCTCTTCGAGTTGACCCCAGACTTTGGGAGCGAGCAGGCGCTTGGAGTGGTTTCTGGGCAAGGTGCCCCCTGTTCGTTCGCGAGGCCACATCGACCTTGCTTGGTTGAGCAAGTCTTTCACGCAGGCTGATATCTTGACCTAGGTGAGCGTCGAGCAGTTGACACGGGCTTTCCTTCTTTACCTCCTTAGGCAAACGTTGTTTGCCAACAAGGACGGTTCGGTACACACGCAGTTTTTGGCTCCTTTGCAGCACTTGGGAGCTATTCGGGAGTTTGACTGGGGCTCGTCTGCTTTGGCTACTTTATATGGCAATCTTGGGGCTTGCTCGCGGGACAAGAGTCCCATTCTTGGTGGTCACTTTCGAGTGCTTGAGGTATATATTATTCCTTTGTACCTCTATTCTCATTTTGGCTTTTGCTGGTTTTGTTTTGCGTTCTGAACTTGTTTTGCTAATCCATACTTTAGCTCTGGGCTTTCGAGCATCTCCTTCAGTTTCCCACGAGTACTAGGCACGGGAATGTGAACTGTATTCGCCGCTATGAGCGATGGCTGACGGAGCATCGGAAGCCACGGTCGCCTGTTTTGAGTCTTCCTGAGTGGCGGCGAGTCTTAGACCGTTTGACGGTCGATCAGGTACTCCTTTTGCACTTCTCATCCTTAAATTTCCATACTTCCATGCTGTAGCTAATTTGTTTTTGTTTGTAGGTGCGGTTTGATCCTTGGAAGGGTGTTCCTGAGGATATCCCTCTCACGCGTTCCAGAGTCCTAGACCGGACCCATAGCTTGCTCGAGGGTCCATTTTGTCGAGCTTGGTACTTAGGTGACCAGGTAGTTAGTCAGTGGCGACCACGTGTTGAGGCTCTTCAGCTTGTCCCTCCTCCTCCTCCAGTGTCTATGAGGTCTACTTCCTTGATGTCGAAGGAAGAGCTGAAGAATGCCCGGATCAGAGATTGGGCAGGTTTACTTCTCCAGACATGTGATTATACGGAGTACTGCCGTCTTTTCTTGGCCTCCCCTGTTGCAGCTCCTCCTGTTGTTCCTGTTTGGCCACGGGCTCCTTCGTTTATCTCTTTCCACTCAGATGATGGGGAGGAGGAGCATTTGGTGCTGACTCATTGCACGACCCAGCTTTACACCTTGTCAGCCGGGGCTTCACAGGTATCTTTAGCTTTCCATTCTAGCTTTCTTCGCATCGTATCCCTTGCTTAGATGTTTGTAATGTTTGATTGCTCCATAGGTACCTGCTGAGATAGTGCAGGAATGGCTTCATGCCTATCAGAGTGCAGAGGCTTTGATTCGGAGGCAGCGCCGTCGGATTCTCGAGGTATTATTTTTCCTTTTCTATGTATTCTGTTTACTTCGTATTATTCCTTGAATCTAAGTGTTTGTATCTTCTTTTGATTGCAGCTTGAAGCTGAGCGAGTACCAGCTGGTGGTGGGGAGGATGTGATGACCAGTGAGCAGCCTTTGCCTTCTTCTCAGAGATCGCCTAGCTTTTAGGGCTTTTCTTTTTCCTGTTCATAGTTAGTAAGGAAATAGGTAGAAACCACATTTGTATAGTGAAAGCAACCACAACAATGATTTTGTAAACAAGTTCTATGAAATGAGAAGTGCTTTTTGTGCCCCCAGATGCTTTGAGATATGCATGTGAAAGTCAGAACATGGCTTTAAAACACGTATTTACTGATAGATGAAAATATTGGCCGAAGAATTGATTACTCAGCTGAGGCATGGTTTATTCGGCTATAACATCTATTTTTCCAAGGAAGCTAGGTTTTGCTTTAGCCAAGTGGCATCCTGTTTCACATTCCTTCCTATGCTTGGTTTTTGATTTTCTGTCTTTTGCTTTTGCCATGCTTCATAGTCTAATTGCCAAATTCAAGAGCTTTCGAGGTATTCTGTTTATTATGTCAATGACCTTCAGGTTAAAAGGGATGAACTATAATTCTTATGTCTATGGCTGTTGTCAATTCCTCGAGAAAAGCATACTCATCTTTTGCGAGCTCAATACGTAGGTTTAGCTATACCTATCGCTGAGTACAAATTTGTTTTTCCTCTCTCTCTTCCAATGTTTGGGCCGCATCTCAATGTGAGATTGCCTAAGTATCCCAATCAGGGAATCAGGCCTTTTACGTAGTTCCAAGATCACCACCTTTGGGGTTTGGGTTTCCATTCTTGTTTTTTCTTCTTTCATGCTCTAAGTTTTGCCTAGGTTACCTGATAGAGGTTGAGTCCCTAGCGAGCTTTTCTATGAATGCCTTAATTTTTGCCTAGGTTGCGTTTTTGCATTTTCTTGTCCTAGCAGGCTTTGCTCTTACTTTTGCTTGGGTATTTAGTTTAGGTTACCCAACGAGCATTTTTCTCTTCAAGAAGGCTTCGGTGTTTTTGGAGGGGAATTCGAGGGAGATGTTCTTATGAATCTCCTATTGCATTTGTACCTTCACAATGGGTAAGCTAACCCTAAGTGTTCTCACGGAAATAGTGTCTTCTTTCTAAGTTTTGACAAAAACCTGGTTTCTTAAGCAACTAAGGTTCATCCTTTCCTTCTTGGTCAGAGACGCAAAAGACTTGATCCCCTTTTCAATTTTCCTCTGTTCTTGGCAACGAGAGTATAGTGCATGGCAATTGCAATTTAAGAATTTAGATTTAAAACAAGCATAATCTGGAAGATGAAAAAGAAATCCTCTTAGCGGAAATAAAATGCCCAAACAGGGGGCCCAAAACCCGTTTTAGTTTGATTTAGAAAATAAAAGCAATGTTTGATGCTCTTTGCCATGTTATGACTTCTCAGCTACTGTGGCATTTTGGGATTGTCTTCTTTCCCTTTGTCTTTTGCAACTTTATACTCTCTTCCACCTTCTTCTTTGCCAAACAGAGTCTTTGAACTGGACTTGCCCATGAAGCTTGCATGGTGACTACTTCCTTGAGACATGAGCAATCCCCAAATGGAAGTGTTAGTCTGGACTTCCACCTCCCTTTCTTCCTCTCCATTGATTGTTTGGTCATCAGTTATTTCCTCTTGATTAAACAGTAATGCCAGAGAGGTTTCGTTGAGCGGATCATCGCGCTCTTCTTCCATTTCATCAAAGTCGCTTTCCCCTATTTTTGTAGGGTTCTGTGCATATGAAATCTAGATCTTCCCTTTCCTCAATCCATTGGCTATAGTCGCACTCGTCGTATGGATTGACCCACTGCTGCATTTAAAACTCCTCTACTTTCTCTATGAGGTTGATTGTCTCCCAAACAATGGGTGGTGTTGGGATTTTGGGACGGTTGATGCGTACCACTTTTTGAGCAGGCTCAAAGCGAGCGTGCCTTCTCATCATGATGACCCTTTCCTTTTCCTTCTTCCTATTCTCAAACCAGATACGGAGCCATTCGTCATCTTCTACGAACGGAATGTCTGGATCTTCCAAATTGTGTTTTGCCCAGGAATGTTCTTTCCATTTCCTTAGCTTTTCTTCCTCTGTTTGATCTTTGCTACTTATGTCAGACATGTCGGGATCAATTACTTCTGATTGATCGGACTCATTATTCTCTTCCTTTTCCATCATAAGACATTCATCCTCCTCGGGGAAGGTTAAGGTTGGTTTGGTTTGGTTGTCTTGGACAATATATTGGCTGGGATTGTATGCAGGGTTGTAGGATAGACTTATGAGATTGATGTTTCGAGGTGGTGGTTCAGCATTATGAGTAGGGAGTGGATTGGCTTGCCCATCAGATTTTGGAGGTTTTATAGTTCGGCTGTCAATGAGGTCTTGAATATCATGGCGGAGACGTATGCAGTTGTCTGTTTCGTGCCCTGGATGTTGGTGGTAAGCGCATTGTTTGTTAGGATCATGATTTGGGCCGTAAGGTGGCTGAGGAAGTGGTTTGTTTAAAGGTTTGAGATGCCCCTGGCGGCTGAGAAATGTCAAGGCTTGGGATAATGTCATGTAGAGAGGATCAAAATTGCGGCGGGGCCGATTTGAATTTCGGGATGGGCTAGCTTGGAAAGGGTCCTGAGGTAGGGATGTGCCAAGGGTATTTACAGAGGCGTGAGATGTACAGCTGGAAAAGGTTTTCTTTGGTGGATGGGGAGTTTCTTCTTTCCCAATGAGTCCTAGTTTGATTCCATCCTCGATTTGCAGCCCAGTGGCATGCAGACGTTTGAAATCGGTGATGGCCTGGGTATAGATATGCCTGAGGTACTTGGGTTGTAAGTTCTTGACAACTATTCTCACTTGATCTTCCTCGGAGGGGCGGTTCTTCATTTTGGCAGCCTTTTCCCTCCATCTTGCCACAAAGGTAGCAAAGTCCTCATTGGGTTCTTGTTTGGTCATTTCCAAGTCTCGAGTCGTCAGCTCGATTTGGATATTGTATGCATATTGCTTGACAAAAGCGTTGGCAATTTCTGGCCAGGTCTGATAATGCACGAATCCCAAAGTGAGGAACCAGTCGAGTGCGCTTCCGGTGAGAGTCCTTTGGAACAACTGAGCGATGAGCTCATCATTCAAGCCCATCGGCTTCAGAGTGTTGATAACGTGGCGAACATGACTGGTAGGGTTGCCAGTTCCATTGAATTTCTCGATGTTTGGCATTTTGAAATTCTCAGGCAGCTTGGATTCTGGGAAGAGGCAAAATCCTTCGAAATCCAGAATTTGGTCCCCTTGTGATCGGGCCAAGTCTTGTTTGATTTCCTTGACTTGTTTGGTCAATTTGGGACTTTCTGCCAATATCACCTTGTGGGGATTCTCGTCTTCCATTGATCTTTCCTCATCCTCGGCATCCCTAGCTGCCTTTTCTGCTAGCAGAGCAGTGATTTGAGCTTGGAGATCGGCAATAGTGGCGTCGTTGTCTGCCATGAAGGTGGAATGTTTGCTTGACGAAGCTTGGGATTTAGTAAATGACGGGGATGACCGGGAAGTTTCCGGAAGCGGTTGGGATCGTTGTGGTGAGGGTGTTTTAGCAGATGAGGATGACAGACGGGATGGTTGCTGAGACCTCTGTTTGGCGTAGCTTCGGGTGTTATAAGAGTATAATGTTGGCTATGGTTGCTTCTTTGATTTACCTATTGTGCCTGCTTGAAAAGTAGAATACCTGGAAGTCAGTATTCGGCCTGTGTAGGGTTAGGATTTGGGTTGAGAATCCCAACCCTTCTGCACAGAAAGAGTTATTTACAACAACAAATGATACAAGGTGTGAGGAAGAACTTGGAAGTGAAAATGCAAATAGGTTCCTGGCCTGTAGGTTCCTGTCTTAGTTTGATAAGTTCTATGGCTTTCTAAAGTATGCAAGGTTTTGGTAGTCTCAGGGTGCTCCGGTTTCAAAGGGCACCAGTCCTCTCACCAGCCCATCATAGGCGGTGATTGGGTGATTCCCTTTTTGATATACCACTAGGTACGAGTGACGATGGAGTTTGCTGGAACCCCCAACATAGCCCGTGTCATGCCGGGATATAAGGCGAACTCAACGGGTTGCCCGCTCGATGCATATGATAGATGAATTAAACAAGGCATGTATTAGTCTTATGTTGAACTTTTTGGTTATGGCTCTCAGTTCCCCAGCGGAGTCGCCAAAAACTGTAGACACCTCCCAAGCGGGGCATCGCCATACAGATTGATCATGTTTGTTGCTCGTTTGGTTGCTTGCTTCGTAAACCAATATCGTGGACATTCCCATGGCTAGAAACATCGCCACACGATAGCGGTTATCATCAAAACAGAGTCGCCACCCAGTTTATTAAAACTAGGAAAATAGACAGAGATTCTGGGCACCGGAGCGAAAAGTACAATAAGGGGAAGGTGTTAGGCACCCCTCTTTGCCCAGTCGCGAGACTGGCCCATAATTGTTCAACATAAGATATATAGATGCTTTATTTAATTCCAACACATAGTCTGTTTGATTAAGCCTTTAAACAGTAAGTAGGGTGAGCCAATGCGATAAGTAAAGCATGCATCAGAAAGCAAGATAAAACAAATTGTCCCAGGGTAATGGATCTCGCGGCCGGTGTATGGATGTCACGGCCGAGGGATCCTCCTGGTTTGAGGTACCGGCCGAGGGATCGAAGCCCCGGTCGACGTTCTTCCTCACACCAGACAGAAAGATTAGTCAACAATCAAAACTTTACGATTAAGCATAAGTATGGTAAATAAGACAAACCAGAGGCCGTTGGGCCTCACCACCTTGATCCCTCAGTTGCTTGATTGCTTTGGATTGGATGTGATTGACTGATTGCTTGATTGAAAACCCTAGGATTAGGGTTTGGAATTTCGGGGTTTGATCGTCGGGTTGATGGTTGCCTTCGGGAGGTTAGGGCTTTTGAAGAGAGGGTTTGAGAGAGTATTTTGACAGAGCTTCGTGGCTTGAGAGAGTGATCTTGCTGATCAATTTCGTGTGTCTATTTTCGGAGTCCAAAGGCCCTTTATATAGGCAATTGGTGACTCACTCCGGCCAATCAAATGGCATGATTACAATTGCAATTACAATGCAATTCAAACTCTTCGTCGCAATCTCTGAACGTGGCCCGAACGCATCGGGAAGGAAGTGTAGTTGGATCAAACGTCTGACAGAACGTTCCAGAGTCTGGAAAAAGGACGATCTGGCGGCCGAGTGATGGATCACACGGCCAAGGAATGGATGTTGCGGCCGAAGGATCGATCTTGCGGCTGAGGAATTGATCTCTCAGGGAGATTTTGCTAGCAACAGGTTGCTCGGGTGAGGAAATGATGATAAGGCCGTGAGATCGATGTCACGGCCGACAGGTGGATTCTCCTAGGCTTCTGTATTTTCTGTCTGAAAGGCTGTATGGCTCTGATTGGGTCCTCTAAGTGGCTCAAAGTTCTTACCGAAAGTCCTAAGGTTCTCAAGAAGGCAATCAGCAATCACTGTATCCATTTCATCATCGGGATGGTCCCCAAGGTGGGACTTGAAATAATCGTTAGGCCAAATTGGGGTGTCTACACTTGCCCCAAGTTTCGAACTCGTGACCTTTGCCTCGCGCGCGCGTGAGGCTACCAACTGGACTAGCCACCATATTGGGTTACCTTGTACAATGAAAAATATTGATATTATACGGAGATTTTTTCCTGCATTTTTTTCAACAAATGCCAGTAATAGTTTGGCAGTATTATTTTGGCGGAAAAATCGACTTTTGCCGGCATTTTTTTAAACAAACGCTGGTAATAATTATTTTTTTAAACAAACGCTGGTAATAGTGGCTTTTCCGGCATTAATTAAAATGCCGGGAATAACCATTTTTCTTGTAGTGAAATACCAAATCAACCTCCAATAATGAAAAAATCAAAAAATTTGTTTTGGGAACTATGTGCCAACCCACCCCCTATTTCCTCTGCCTAGGGGCGGAGGGAGTGAATGCCCACGTGCCCCTAGAATTTTATCACCTACTATTGTTTTTTTGTCCGTTTTTGAGACTACTGTAAGTAGTAAGGCTAGCTACCACTGTTTTGCTTTAGGCTTCTGTAACGCCCCCATTTCGGGTACGTTAATTAAACATTTTATTGATAAAATTAACAGAGTATGGCTCATTATTACATTGTTAATCTCACAAGGGAGTACATTTATTTCAAAGGGGAGGGAACTAAGGTCCCTAACTACAGCTCCGCCTGCTCTTCCATCCTAGCCAGCTCTTCGGCTCCAAAGGCCTCCACAGTGTACTTCTCACCCTGTTCGTCTATAAGGTCTGACATATTATACTGGCGTCGCCACCAATATAATATGTCAGGGTCACCAAAGGTAACACCGTGAGCTTATAAAGCTCAATAGAATAAACCATACCCACTAACCCTTAACTTACAACAAGAAGCACATAAACAATTACACATGCTCGTTCAACAATATGGTTTGGCAATTTCATTTTCATATTCACATTCACTATTTTTCTAGCGTTGGTGTCATGTCTTTTCGTGTTCCTCCTACGCGACTCATCGTAGACCGTGTCATCGATTTTCTACTTTATTAACACTTTCCAAAATCATTTTCGAAAATCTGTTTTTAAACACACCCAACCTCGATTCCGCCGTTCCAGGTTCTCGAGTATCCTCACAATGGTTCCGCCATCCCGAGTTCCCATTGGCACACATTAGCATTGGCTCCTCTCCACGGATAACCAAGCCACACACCCAACCTCGGTTCCGCCGTTCTGGTCTCCCGAGTATCCTCACAATGGTTCCGCCGTCCCGGGTTCCCATTGGCACACATACACACAACTCATAATGACCACCACAAACGGTCATTATGTAGTTTCAAAAATATTTTACCAAGGCCATGCCTTTAAACACACCCTAGGTGTCCTGTTTCTAACTTTCTCGGTTTACGTGTCTCGTTCTCATGCATAGACTCCGCGGTAAGACTTTCATGTAATCACAGTAATCTTGAAACTAAACTAGCAAGATCATCCAACTCTATATTAAATAGCATGCTCGCTCAATCACATCATCATGCTCAACATTTAATCATATAAGGTAAAGCATAGTGCCACATGGACGGGCACCTTTGGAGTGGTAAACCACTTATGCTTTATCAACAACAAGTAGTCAAGTAATCACATAATCGTGCTCATATTCCTTCT
This sequence comes from Rhododendron griersonianum, assembly GCA_018127125.1. Classification (NCBI taxonomy): domain Eukaryota; kingdom Viridiplantae; phylum Streptophyta; class Magnoliopsida; order Ericales; family Ericaceae; genus Rhododendron; species Rhododendron griersonianum. Next base: position 25,460,097 of record CM030800.1, read on the forward strand.
AAGATCAAAATACGAATACTTAAAGCTAATCTATTATCTTTCAATATTCATTCTTTCTTTCATAAGTTCAAAAGAGCATATGTTTATTGGTTTGCAATGCATATATCAGAATAGTGTCGATGGGGATTCTACGTATACTTAGGATTCGAAGGTATAGAATAGTCTACATATACATAGGGAAGAGTAGATATAGAATATCTACCGTTCTTCTTGGAGGTAGAGATGACTACGGAAAGTACGTCGACGGTTGGACGGAGTAACGTCTAGGAATGGCTTCCGTTAGCTTCGAAAGAGAATGGTTTCTCTCGAAACTAAATCGTGACCTACGCTACTTGACTTTTTGGATCGAAAGGGTGGTCGAGCGGTGGCTTAGTGGCGGTACTAGAAGTGTTTCTTGAAGAACTAGGGAAGAACCTCAAGAACAAGCAAGAACAAGCCAAGAACAACAAGAACACTAAGCTTTCTAGAGAGAGAAGTTGGAGGTTGGAAAGGTGTGAGTTGAATGAAAGCATGGGGTGCTATTTATAGGCAATTGGATGGCTCCCCCTCTCCCTCATGGCCGGCCCCTCTCTCTCTCCAAATCCAATGGATTTTGCTTCCAAATCTAGTCATGACAAGTCATGACATCACCCTAGTTCTTCTTCTTCCAAACTAGGACAAGGTTTATGTTATTCTATGGGGTTTTAGTCCAATCTAGTCCTTTGAAAGAATAGAAAATGAGATTTGGTTGCCCTTGGTTGATCAAAGTGTAAGAAAAACTAGATTTTGGTTGTACTTTGGATGATAGAGTAAGAAACCCTAGATTGAGTAGTACATGGTGATGCAAGAAGATGATGTAGGAAGCTATGGTGAGTACACTTGCACACACATCACTCTCTCTCTCTCTCCTTCTCTCAATCCGGCCCCCTTTCTCTCTCTCTCCTTCATCTCTCTCGGCCTCTTTCTCCCTCTCTCTTTCTCTCTCTTAGGTACAAGGTACACACACACATATATATATATACAAGTACAAAAGATCAAGGGTTGGTAGATTGACATAGGAAGAGTAAGGATTTGGTTGTAAGGCTTGTAAGAAATCTTGTAAGTAAATCTAGTACCTCAAATCTATCTCATGTCATCCTATCTTCTTCTTTCACAAGTACATGTACCTATATATATATATATATATATATATAACTAGGGTTTGATAGATGAAAGATTAAGAAAGTACAACATATCTTTCTCTCTCTCTTTCCTATCTCTCCCATCTTTCTCGGCTCTCTCTCCTCTCCCTCTCTCGGCTCTTTCTCTCTCTCTCTCTCCCTCTCTCTCTCTTGTACTACTTATGTATTGTATATAAGTACATATCTACCTAATAGATATTGAAGTACAAGGTACCTAATAAACTAATGGGATTTGAAAGAATAAGGATTTTCCTATTAAACAAATAGATTTCACACATGTGTTCTATCTCTAATGGGATTTGAAAGAATAAGGCATTCTTTTCTTCCCTTTTTTCGTTTTAGTAGAGCATTCTCTCTCTTAAGATTGATTGCTCTGATTAGGCAGTTGTGGAAGTGTTCTTTTCTTTCTTTGCAGCTCCAGTTCCTTTGGTTGAGATTGACGAGTCCTAAGCCCATTTCGTGTCTACTTTGTGGAACTTTGTATTCTATTCTGCTACTTTCTATACTATATAAATAGAAAGGCTTTTGATTGGCTTTCTTCAACAACCCATCCAGGGATCAAAAGAAAGCCAAAGAAGGAGAAGAAAGCATACGAGTAGTTTCCTCCTCTTCAGATTACAGGTATATATACCTTAGATGTTTATAGCCGTAGCGATATAAACAAGAATACTCATCCGAGCCGCAGGAACATGTACATACGGAATACTACATTCCTTGATGTATGGCAGCGACCGGTTGTAGGGTCGCAACATTTCCACCCTTTCCTCTCACTACTATAGCCCTACCCCCACCCAAGAGTAGCTAGGTGCGGAAGTAAAATTAACCCTTGTTCATACATAGGCTTCTCGGGTAGAAAATGAGCCACTTCAAATAGGTTCATTGCTCAAACCCAACTCACCCAGAAACGCCTTCAACCAAATCATCTCCTTAGCGGCCTCTGTCACAGCAACGTACTCAGCTTTTGTCGTGGACAAAGTGACTCTCTTCTGCAGACGTGAGACAGAGGACGGGATTGCTTCTTCATGACTGGGACTGTACATGGATTCTAAACCTTGGGCATTCAAACTTGAAGCGAAGCAAGCGGGTGGCATGTGTAACCCGTTATAAGAGTAAGGGTCGTAGCGAGAGGACTAGTAAAGTCAAGATTCTATTTAGTCTTCTCGCTAGTAGGATGATGCTTCAAATAATCTCCTTTGTTGGTACGTTAAAAGACCACTGCCGGAGGTAAACATGATAATCAGGGACAGATCCGTTGAAGAAACGGAAGGAATCCTAGTAAGCAGGGCAAATGCAAGCTCCTATTGAACTGGTGGAAGGTTTGACGTGATAATCTGCAGCAACTGCTATCGAATCCCCTGTTTTCGCAAGTGAATCAGAGCTGGAAACCTAAGTCGAATGATGGTTGCCGTAGAACACCGGTATAACCAGTTCAAACGGAATTCCTCACCCTCATATTCGCAGCATAGAAGATGCGACATTACCTAATTGGTAACACCATATACCTGGTGTCAGGGGTTTAATCTATCTTGGGTTTGTTAATGGCTTCCGAGTCACACAGAGCAGCTTTGATGAAAACTTTGAATGAAGCACATGTACCGTCACGCCTTCTCAAAAGTAGCCTGACAGTGACTATCCCGCACAAAGGGAGTTCCTTTCTTCATCAGGTGAGAAAAGGTTGGCACCGTCCAGAGAGGTTCGATAGGCAGAAAGATAGGAATGGAATGGGCCACTGACAAGCTAGTCTCCCGGAGATTGTGAGACAATGAAATGCATTTGAAGACTGACTTCAGAAGACACTCCGGCTCACGGGAACAAGCAATGCCGTCTTGTCTTCTAGTCTAGAATCATTCGATCTGTCGACTAAGGGAGATATCTCTTGTTTACGATTCCCGCAATATAGTGTCTTGATCAAGGACTTGACTGGACTGACCGCACTGATTGGATTGTTTCCTCGTCTAAAAAGCAGAAGGAGGCATTATAGAATCCTACCAAGAACCGGCATTGGTGTCAAGGCGGTCGAAGAAGACCAAAAGTGGAAGCAACCGATGCTTTGGTCATTCAGTTGACTCCTTGCTGCCAGGCTGTGCTTGCTGTCATGCTAGCAAAAGCAGGTCGCTTTCAGTAAACCTACGTCAGTGGGAGATCGGATATGCGGGATGTACCCGCACGGAAGCCGAGGTTTTCTCCTTTGTTGCAGCGAAGAAGCATGGGCTTGCCCGCGCTTCCCGCTCATCATTAGTAGAGCTAGCGGCAGATTCTTTAGCACTCGTACCTTCATTATGGATTAACTAGCACGAGTAGCGGCTTCAGTAGCTTATCCAGCGATAGGTCAGCGAAGCGTGAGCGGGCATGGAGAAGTAAAGGCCAAACACTTCGGCCTAACGGGAATGGGAATGAGCAACGACGAAATTACAAGATGAGGTGCGCAATTCTCTCGTGAATCGCGTTTCTTCCCCGAACTTCTACCGCGACCTCTCCCTAGCCCTTGCTGTTGACTCCTGCCCCGGCCTTAGATCAAGAGCAAACACAAGCTCTATTCCACGAAGGCTGAGAGCCCTCTGGCTACTTCCGGCTTCTTCAACTACTCTTTCCAGATTACCAGAACTGGAGATGTATTCTCTGATCCACCGGCTAGCTGGAACTATTTCCATCCTACCTCTTAGTTGAATAAGTCCGATATGAGCTCCCCAAGGATTACTAAAGGACCGATTATCACAATATAACCGCATGGGCAATGGGACCATGTTACAAAGATCAGACTGACTGGCTTTGATTGACTAGTCTCATGTTGATGGAATTGCTTGGTCCTCGTCTCCCGAATGAGAGAAAGTTGGTGAAGCTCACCTGAAAGAAAGCCTACGGATATCTCTCCAGAGAGGGAAGGTAGGACACCAAAGAAAAAGACCTTCTGTCTTCCAGGCTTAGCAGCCCATTACGGAAATATGCTAACTCCGTACAAAGGGTATTCGTTTTCACTTGGTGACGCATGAGTTTCAACAAAACCCGGTGGTATGGGCATAAATCATCTAGTGAGATTGACTATTGATGAACGAAGGCTTTTAGCTCGGTTGACCGTTTTTTAGCCCTCAACCAATCGTGTACTTACCTAAGTTCAAAATAGACTTAACGGCACGATTATAGCTCATATGATCAACATTCCCGGAGGGAATGCCGAGCATATAGAGCGGAACGACTGAACGTAGTGAAGGAGTGAAGCCTCATGCACGTGCACACACACGCGAGAGTCCGAGCCCGAGAGTCAAACCAGCCCCTTCCCAGAAAGCTCACTAACCGAAGGTATCTAGCCAGCCCCAAGGAACCCTCGGAATAACTATTACAACCAACCGTAACTAACCGAAGGAAAGAGAGACGGCCTTCCCCCCAATAGCTGGGGGGAGCAAGGGGGGTTTCCTTTATGAGTTCCTGTAGCTAAAACCCCCCGCCTTTTGCGACTTCAGGAGTGAAAGGGGTAAGGGGGGACCTTACTGATATTTGATAATATCAACGAGGATGTTGATTCAAAATTGATGAAATTGAGATTTGAAATCCGACAAAATTAGATTCTATGGCTATTTCTATGTAGAAAAACCTTAAGTTTGGACATGAACCTGGAGAGCTCTGATACCAAAACTGACGGCGGATTTTTCCAAGTGGGACGAAAGTAAGGTAAAAAGGGGTAATCGTTCACCACCCAAGTTAGAAAACCAACTGGATAAGATATCACCACCCGAGGATTAACTAGGGATACAGGGCTAGGGAACCGCTCACCACTCGAAGGAATCCACCTAAGAGATACAGAAACGGAGAACTCGCCACCTATCGGAATCCACCGAAGGATAAGAGTTATAAGAAGAATGATTTTCTCACAAGCCAAAGGCTATTTTAATTCAACACTCAAAACTACCATTTCATTCATAGCAACATAATTTATAGGCCACTTGGAACAACCCTCCAAGCATAGATAAAGAAAACAAATAACATTTCCAAGATGATCATTAATAAGACTAAGACTTTAACTACTAAAAACTAGGTAGACTCTTGTGAACTTAAAAGACAGTTAGGAAACTAAAAAAAGACTTCAAGAGGAATGAAAAGACACAGCTAAAACTCATAAAAGATATTGACGGCACTTATTTTCATATTATTCCTTGTTGTATTCAATTTGCAACTATTTTGAAGTGATGCGTCGGGACACTCTGGTGTCAGGTGCAAATGTTTCGAATCTTTTGGATTATGCATACATGTGCACACTGGACGTGTGTCCACAATGTTTAACCCACGTTTAAAGAGAAGTAATCAATTGCCGAAACCGAACTAATGTTTGGGTTTGGTACTTGGATATGCCAACGTGGGAGTCCAGTGGCATAACATGTCAAACTTTATTTTCAAGAAAATAGGCACATCAGATTATTCAGTCGAATTGTTGATGGAGGTTGATGAAGGGCTCTAATTCAATCTTTTTTTACAACTCCGAAGTGTTTAATTGGAATTTTGTTGAGTTTATGTGCTTACAAGACATTTGAATGAGAGTGCGGGGCCGGGTGTTTACGAGACATTTAACCACCTGGTAGTGCGATTTGCGCAATCAGTAGTCTTAGCTGCGGTCATGTACTTCTTACCTAGCTGTTAAATTTACAACTCCACATGCCCTTTTGCCCCTCTAATTAGGGCAAGAATTGACAGTGAATGTGGATGTTGGAATGCAATTTTCTTGTGGAATAGGAACTTAGAACAAGTGCCCATGCTAGAGTCTTCTATCTTTAACTTCTTTTACTTTTTGGTTTTTGAGAAATGTATCCTTGTTAAGGTACACTCCTTAAGTTAGGTTGCACACATTAATCTGAAGCAGCATTTGTTAAAGAAGTAATGGTAAACCAAAACATGCAGGTTATGACTTTTGTTTCTTTTGCCCGACACAAGTCTTCAATTTTGATACACTTGATTTTGCTTTCTTGTTTGGTGTTGTCCGATCTTGGTGCTGTTCATTTTTCGATTTAAAGAAGAGCACCAGTCACTGCTTTATGCAACTGCACGTCCACGGATATTCGAATGAAGATATTCTCATGTGATGCTTCATCGTGTGACGCAAAATGAGACAGTCACATGTTCATTTGACGATCCCAACCATTTTTGTTTTCTAAGTTCAGGTGTGTTTACTCAATTCAAGGCAAGAGTAGTAACTGACCCAGAATACAGTGAAAGATAATCCCACATAAGATCGGGATAAAGTCACTCAGATTTAGTCACCCTATAACACTTTTTCGCGACAAAGGCATGGTGATTTTGTTCCGTAATAAATTAGTGTTCACTGATTTAGCCTGTTGAGTGCAAGCAACTGACATTGAGCAAAACCGGAAGGAAAGGCGAAGAAATCAGCCTCTACGTAGCGGTTTTTTAGCCCTTTAATTTGATGCCGTTATTCTCCGATATATACCAGTGCTACCAAAGTTCACACCTGTACTGGTCAATTTCCGATACTATGGCTTTGTATCCAGTTTTTTGCCCGATTCACAGCCACTATGGCCAACCGCTATGACGCTTCCAGTGCTCTGGCACCAAAAATATTTCCAAAAAATCCACAGCCTCTATAACTACAACAAATTTGCCTTTTGGCGACATAACAACAAATGCGTTGCCATTGGGTATGTATTGGCGACACACTTTGATGTCGCCAATAGTTTTCACATTCGGCGACAAGGATTGGCAACACAACAAAAAGTGTGTCGCCGTTGGGTACGTATCAGCTACACACTTTGATGTCGGCAAAAGTCTTCACATTCGGCGACGCAAGTCGCATCGGCGAAGGGAAAATTCGGCGACACATTTTGATGTCGGCAAAAGGCTTCACATTCGGCGACGCAAGTTGTGTCGCCAAAAGGCAAATTTTTTGGCGGGAATATTTGCCGCGCTCAACTTTTCTTTTGGTGCTAAGCCGAAATGTTCAGCGACAACCTTACTGTTGCCAAAAATCTTCACAATGTCTAATTTTATTATATGTCATTCATATTTTAATAAACTTCGATACGATTATTTAGCGGATCTCAATAAGACAAAACCATTTTAACAATCGAGACTAGGGTCGGCCTGGGCGTAGGCCCACCAGGAGACCGCCTAAGGTCTCCCACTTTGGGCTAAATAATTGGGCCCCCAAATCGTAAAATATGTTAAATATTAGGTGTGTAAAATATATTACAATCAGGGTAACATAGCCTAGTGGTAAGAAGCACGCGTTTAGAATGTGACCTTGCGAGTTCGATTCTCACCTCTTCCATTACTCATGTAAAATTTTGGAATCTTTTTGTTTTTGATCTAGAAAGGCTTGATAATGACCCTCTGGAGTATCGAGCTCCTGCCCCAGAGTTCTAACGGATTGTTTAACTGATATACCAATAAACTACAAGCTCCACTTGTTTATTCAATCGAAACAAATAATAAATATACTAAAAAGTAAAAGGTCCCATTTTTACAACCACGCCTAGGGGCTCGGAAATCTCAGGGCTGGGCCTGATCGAGACCGTTGATTTCATTGTGCTTATTGATAAAAAAAATTATTGTAAAAATTTTACTCGATCAGGTTTAGAAAGCTTCTTGCATTGGTACGCAATTTGATTTTTGGATGATAGTTATCGTCTGATATAATGTGTAGCGATACCCAATCAACTTCATTCTTGGTAAGATTGATGAACTCCATAATATGTAAAATATAGACAGTTCAGATCGCAAAATAAAGTCTCTGGTAGGGGTCAGGTTTTGCAATCTAATACTTTAATGACCAAGATGCATCAAATGTTGTCCGATCAGGCAGTTGCTGATGTTCGATGATCTCCAATTTTGGTGACAATGATGGAATTCGTGAGACGTGAAATGCTAACGGTTCAGATTGATTGTTGTAAAAATTGAGTTGGTAATGACCTTTAAATTCTATATATTCAATGTAATTGTTAACAAACTAAGTCTTGTACTATAATTAAATGTATGATAGTCATTCGACCGTGACATAATTAGGATGATCCAGACCGTTGATTTTATTTTTCTTGTTGTTTATATCATTCTCGTAAGAATTTGTCTCGATCGGGTATAGAAAGCTTCTTTATTGAGACACAATTTGATTAACTGAATGGATTTTTCTATCCGATGACGTGTGTAGCGATACCCGATTAATTCGTTGTTGGTACGAATGATATACTCCATAATATGTAAAAGATGGATGGTTTAATCGAAAAAAAAGACTCATGTGGGGGTCGAGTATTGCAATCTTATACTCTAATGCCTCGAAATACACCAAATGTTGTCCGATCAGACAGTGACTGATATCTGATGATCCTCGATTTGGGTGATAATGATGGAATCAGTAAGATGCAAAATCCTAATGGTTCAGATCGACCATTATTAAAATATAATTGGTTAATTAAGTTCAGAATTTGTCCGTACTGCGTGATACGAGGGTGCTTAATTATTTTGGTGTTAATTCTCCAAAATAATTGAAATCCCAAATCTATTTGGCGCCATGTGTTTTTTTTTCTTTCCAAGTTTGGCGCCATGTTTCGCGCTACAGTTTTTAACCAATACATCTCAAAACGGCGTAGTATCAATGACTGTTACTACTGTACTTGTTTTTTTATTTTATTTTATTCCAAAGAGAGAATATGAAGGCAACGCGTCTTATACTCTCTCCATTCACTCTGAGATGATGCAGCCACCCAGCCGTCTCTAGATCTCGTTACCAGGTCTCTCTCTCTCCTTCCTTCCTTCCTTCCTTCCTGATTCTCTCTTTGAAGAACATCTATTGATCAATTTTCAGTTTACATTTTGGACCTAGAATTGGGGCAAAATTTTGGGGCTTTGCGCGGCGGCGGGTGGTCATCGGTGCGCCGTTTGACTAGGAGACACGACGGGTTGGATTCCTTGACCTTTCGCCACCGTGCATGGGTCTAGTGCGTTGATTTAGATTCAGGCTTTTGACAGGAACTTCAATACTCTCTCTCTCTCCTAATTCTCTCTGCGTGAAGAAGACCCCTTTGTGTATAATTTTGTGCTGATAGGTTGTGTTTTCTTCTTGTTTTGGCAAAGGTCTGTCGTAATCTGTAGAGACCCGTAATAAATTCTTTTAAATTCTAAATGTTTTCACTTGAGAAATAATGGAAAGGAGATGAAATATTGATTTTATGTGATTTGAGGCCTAAGTGTTGGAATTGATTGTGGAAGGGGTGTAAGTGTAATAAGTGGAATTTTGAGTATAAATAGGAGAGTGAGGGAGTAGGAGATTATTTTCACCCCACTCCCCCACCGGCTCACTCTCTCCCTCTCACGGTCTCTCTCTCTCTCTTGCTCTCTCTTCAAATTCCACCCAAAGCCCACCAAATTAACCTCCAATCTTGCAACTCTACGCGTATTGTGGTCCGTATCCCACCGGTTGGAGCTCGGTGGAGTCGTCTTGCTCTCGGTTTCGATTCTTGGAGGGCTAGGGCTCGAATCTTCTTGGGTCTCGTGTCTCGGCTTCGAGGTAGGGATTCTACCTCTCAATACATGTATTAGACGTGCTTCTATCCTTGAATTCATGCTTGTAGTTCTAGTAGATGTTGATGGCATTGAAACCCAGAAAATCTGCTGTTTTTCTGCTCGAAACCACTCCGTATCGATACGGGGTTCTTGCCGTATCGATACCCCATTAACACAGAATGGACTTTGCTGATAAGCATCCTGTATCGATACAGCCATTTTGGCCGTATCGATACCAGTTGCTTATGGGCAGTTTTCACTGCTTTGTTCCAAACTTCATCGTTTTGAACCCCGTTCACTTCTAACTTGTTCTAAACACTTCCAAATCACCTTATAACATGATTAATCGTATCCGTTGAGTTCGAGAGATATCTATGCTCCTTTTGTTCTTGTTCGGTGAACCTTGCTCAAGTTCCTCATGTTACTATAGAAACGGGAAGACACGATATGAGAATTTGTGATACGTGAAATCTTGTTGACACAACGCGCGAACACTCAGGGCCCATCGACGGGTGGGTGCCTGGCAGGGGATATCAGGGTCCCATAAATAGCCTGGCAGGAGCTAATGCTCATATAGATTATTCAAGACCCAACCTACACGGTGGGTGCTTGGCAGGGGATATCGGGGTCCCATGAACAGCCCGGCAGGAGCTTTGGCTCACGACACATAGTGCGATACGGTTTGGACACGTGGGATGTGAAAATGGTTTAAAGTTGAGATGTATATTTAAACTCATGGCTCGTTTGTCGGATTGTTGAACCTTATCGATTGCCTATTGCTTGAGCTACCATTGGACGTGTCGTATCCTCATTCTCGCATTTCTATTGCATATATCGTTTGTGTAGAATTTCTACTGGGCTAGTGTAGCTCAAGCCTTATTTCTTTTCAGGTACTAACTCTGGACATTAGCGATCATGACTGGAGTGCTTGGATTGTGGACACGATATTTTGAAAGCTAACACAGTAGAGTTACTTAGGCATCTTTGTAAATTTCTTTTGAAGATGTATTTGTAACTAAATTAATGGTTTATTTGATGATGCGACGTCTGTAAACTCTGAAACCTCCGGGTTATTGACGTAAGATCGGATTTGGGGCCGTTGTGCCAAAGATGTCATATTTTGAACTTGTGGACTTGAAGTATGGTTATGGGAAATTAATGATCTTTTGGGTATCGTATGGACCGTTGAGAGGTATTTTCTTACGTAATTCCTTTATAATTTATGTTGAAAATCGAGGACGTGACAACTTGGTATCAGAGCATAGGTTTAGAACACCTAGTGACCGTGGGGAGGCGTTTCGCCTCATGGGTTCAAAATGTCGCGCCCTCTGACATAATTTGTGCATGCTTGTGTGACTAACACTTATGTGGCTACGTGGCATTGTACCTTTTGTTATCGTAGAGTGGTGTGGAGTTGTTTACCCGTGTTGGAGTGTTAGGGCTTTGATCCCTTAGCCGTACTGTTGTGGTTAATAGTCTTTCTTTCTTATATCCTTGTAGTAAGATGCCTCCGAAGACGCGCGGTAAGCGGAGCGGGGTTGGAAACCGGGGTGGTCGAGGCCGTGGCCGTGGCCGTGGGATACCTCCTGAGGATGAGGTTAGTCAGCATGGGGAGAACCCTGGTGGGAATCTGGGGGCTGGGGCCGGTCGAGGTGCAGGTGTGCCTCTGAATCAGAATCAATTCGCTAGGGATCTTGTCGCAGCACTTACGGCTGCAAACCTTGAACCAAGCTCCGAGAGAGAATGCCGAGGATCGAGCCATGGTGGCAATGCGAGAGTTTAGTCGTAGGAATCCTCCGGTGTTCGATGGGATTAGTACCGACCCTTTGGTAGCTGATCATTGGTTGACTCAGATTCGCAAGCTCTTTCGAGCTCTAAATATTACCGAGGACAACATTCGAGTGGGTATCGTGGCCGTCCAGCTAGTTGGTGAGGCTGGCGAGTGGTGGGAATCTGTTCTAGAGATTAGGAAGGATGCTAGGAGGGCGGCAAGGACCGCAGCTCAAGTGAACGAACCGGATGTGGAGGATTTAACATGGGCTGAGTTTGAAGCGCTCTTTGAGGAGCAGTACTTTCCTGAGACCTCTCGTGATACCTTGAGGGAGCAATTTGAGAAATTGGAGCAAGGTAATATGACCATTTCGGAGTATGTGCAGAAGTTTCAAACATTGTCTCGTTTTGCTCCGGAGTTGGTGGCAACGGAGGAAAGGAGGTGCCGACGGTTTGAGAGGGGTTTGCATAGCACTGTGAAGAGGTTGGTAGCAGTCCAACGTAGGACCAAGTTTTCTGAGGTTATAGAGTGCGCTAGAAGCATCGAGATACCGAAGGAGGCGCAACGAAATAGGGGAGTTTGGGAACCGAGGCAAACAAATGTGGGCGTAAGTTCATCGTCGGGGAGTTTTGGGAGTCAAGGGCGGAAAAGGCCGAGGGACCATCTCAGACACCGCAGGGTAACCCATCGGGCTTTAGGCCACCATCTTCAGGGACTCGGGGAGCGTTAACTAGGCCTCCACCTGTATGCTATAAGTGCAATCAACCGGGACACGTGCGTGCTCAATGTCCACATCTTGAGAAGGCTTGCTATACTTGTGGGAAGATGGATCATCTTGCGAGGAATTGTCTTCAGGGTTCGGGAGTGCGTAGTGAATCGGGATCCGTGCAGCAGTCGGGAACGGGGCGCAGTGTGGGCCAACAGTTTCGGGGTACTCAGAGGCAGCAGCAGCCTCACTTTCGCCAGACTACGTCGGCTCAGAGTTCCGGGGTTGATAAAGGGGCGAGTTCTTCCGCGCCTGCTCAGAGTATGGGTCAGGGTACCCAGGGGCGAGTCTACAACATCACTACTGCCATTCCAACCACCACTTCTCAGGCTCCAGAGACTCCTGTTGTGAGGGGTACATTCCTTTTATTCAACTCCTTTGCTAGAGTTCTCTTTGATTCCGGAGCATCACATTCATTCATTCTGCATCATTTGTGTGTACTTTGGAATTGGAAATGGAGAGTCTTAGTCCTCCCTTGTTCGTTGAAACACCTCTAGGGGTAGGACACCGCTTGATCGTATCTGTCGGGATTGTGAGTTGATTATCCGTGACCGTCGTTTTGTATTCGATTTCATAGTTATGGGGATGTCAGGGTTTGATTTGATTTTAGGAATGGATTGGCTGTCCACCTTTCACGCTACCATCGACTGCTTTAAGCGTAGGGTTCGTATTTGTCCTCCTGAGGGTCCTTGTTTCGAATTCTTTGGGGAGCGTCGAGAACCGTTGGAGCCGTATCTGTGTGGGCCTCGAGAGCACGATTCTATTTATTCCTTGTTGGCTAGCTTGACGTTAGATGAGGATGTCACCTTGCGTGGGGAATTACCCTTAGTGGTTCGTGACTTTCCGGATGTATTCCCAGAAGAGTTACCCGGTTTGCCTCCTGAGAGAGAGGTAGAGTTCACCATTGAGTTACTTCCCGGTACCGCACCTATTTCCGTACCACCGTATCGTTTTGCCCCCACCGAATTGAGAGAGTTGAAAACTCAGCTGCAAGAATTGGAGAGCTTAGGGTTTATTCGTCCGAGTACGTCGCCATGGGGAGCACCGGCACTTTTCGCACAGAAGAAGGATGGTTCACTCCGCCTATGTATCGATTATCGTAAACTAAACCGAGTCACTATTAAGAACAAGTATCCTATGCCTAGAATCGATGATTTGTTTGATCAACTTCGAGGTGCCACTTGTTTCTCCAAAATCGATTTGAGGTCCGGTTATCACCAGTTGAGAGTTCGAAGGGAAGACATTCCAAAAACCGCATTTCGTACTCGTTATGGCCATTACGAATTCGTTGTTATGCCTTTTGGGTTGACGAACGCTCCAGCTACTTTCATGGACTTAATGAATCGAATCTTTCGTGCGTATCTTGATCGTTTTGTGGTCGTGTTCGTTGACGATATCCTTATCTATTCACCAACGGAGGAGGAACATCAATCCCACCTTGCCATTGTTCTAGAACTCTTGAGAGAACACCAATTGTATGCCAAGCTTAGTAAGTGCGAGTTTTGGATGTCTGAGGTTAAATTCTTGGGTCATGTGGTTTCGAAGGGTGGCGTGTCCGTTGATCCGGGAAAGATAGAGTCTATCATGAATTGGCAGCGACCGAAGAACGTGTTTGAGATTCGAAGCTTTCTGGGGTTGGCCGGTTACTACCGTCGTTTCGTTCTTGATTTCTCTCGTTTGGCGGCACCGATGACTCGATTAACGCGTAAGGGGACTCGTTTCGTATGGAGCGACTCATGTGAGACGGCTTTTGAAGAATTAAAGAAGAGGTTGACTACCGCACCGGTCTTGATCGTGCCCGAACGTGGAGTTGGCTACTCCGTGTATTGTGATGCGTCTAAAGAAGGGTTAGGATGCGTTTTGATGCAAAATGGGCGAGTGGTAGCGTATGGATCGCGGCAATTGAAAACTCACGAACGAAATTACCCGACACACGACTTGGAGCTTGCGGCCGTCGTTTTCGCTTTAAAGAGTTGGCGCCACTATTTGTACGGTGAGAAATTCGAAGTCTTTTCTGACCATAAGAGCTTGAAATACTTGTTTTCCCAAAAGGAACTCAACCTTCGTCAACGTCGTTGGATGGAGCATTTGGAGGATTACGACTTTGAGTTACAATACCACCCGGGAAAAGCGAACGTTGTAGCGGATGCATTAAGTAGAAAACCAACACACCTTGCGAGTCTAGCTATTTATGAGTGGAAGATGGTGAACGATTTGGGCTTCTGTGCTTCGCATTTCGAGGAGGTTCGGGAAGGGGTAACGTTATGTAATTTGACGGTGCAATCGACCTTAACGACCCGAGTGATTGAGGCTCAACAACACGATGAAGAAGCGGAGGAATTTCGTGCTAGATTCCTTAGTGGAAATGCTCAAGAGGGGTGGATGATACACGCCGATAGAAGCCTACGTTATCAAGGAAAGTTGTTCGTACCCGTTTCGTGTCGGGAGGAAATCTTGCGAGAATTCCATCATTCTCCTTTAGCCGTTCATCCGGGAGGGACGAAAATGTACCATGATCTACGTAGACAATTTTGGTGGTCCGGAATGAAAAGGGACGTTGTGAATTTTGTGTCCAAGTGTCTTACGTGCCAACAAGTGAAAGCCGAACATCAACGACCCGCGGGGGAGTTACAACCGTTGCCTGTGGCCGAGTGGAAGTGGGAGAACGTGACCATGGATTTCGTTACGGGTTTACCGAGGTCGCACAAGGGACATGACGCTATTTGGGTGATCGTGGATCGTTTGACCAAAACCGCTCACTTCTTGCCTATTCGTGTTACCGATTCCGTAGAAACCTTGAGTCGTTTATACATTCGGGAGATTGTTCGACTTCACGGGATTCCCGTATCCATCGTATCCGATCGTGATCCGAGGTTCACTGCACGTTTTTGGCAAAGTTTGCAAGCTGCTTTAGGCACCAACCTTTTGTTTAGCACCGCTTATCATCCTCAAACCGATGGACAATCCGAGAGAACGATCCAGATTCTAGAAGATATGCTTCGGGCTTGCGTGATGGATTTCCGGGGTAGTTGGGAAGATCATTTACCATTGGTAGAATTCGCGTACAACAATAGCTATCAGTCGAGTATCGAAATGGCACCGTATGAGGCTTTATATGGAAGACCGTGTCGATCGCCGGTATGTTGGACCGAGTTGGGAGAAGCTACGCTAGTGGGGCCGGAAATGATCACAGAGACCTCCGAGAGTATGAAAGTTATTCGCCAACGTCTCAAAGAAGCTCAAAATAGAACGACCGAACAAGTTAAGGTAATTCGCCAAAGATTATTGACCGCGCAAAGTAGGCAAAAGAGTTATGCCGATCGTCGTCGTCGCCCGTTGTCTTTTGAAGAAGGGGACCACGTATTCCTTAAGGTATCGCCTCGTAGGGGGTTATCACGTTTTGGGAAGAAAGGGAAGCTATCGCCGCGTTATATCGGGCCGTTTGAC
This sequence comes from Rhododendron griersonianum, assembly GCA_018127125.1. Taxonomy (NCBI): domain Eukaryota; kingdom Viridiplantae; phylum Streptophyta; class Magnoliopsida; order Ericales; family Ericaceae; genus Rhododendron; species Rhododendron griersonianum. The sequence goes on from CM030800.1 coordinate 25,475,740, forward strand.
ATCATTGAGAAAATTGGGGAGGTTGCGTACCGTTTGGCCTTGCCACCGAAACTATCGGGTATCCACGATGTGTTTCATGTATCTATGTTAAGAAAGTATGAACCGGATCCGTCGCACGTGCTAGAATGGCCCGAACTTGAATTGGAAGCCGATGCATCTTATGGGGAAGAACCGATTCGTATCCTAGATTCGCGTGATCAAGTTTTAAGGGGTAAGACGATACCGTTAGTCCGAGTCTTGTGGAGAAGCCAGGATAGCGAAGAGTCAACGTGGGAAAGAGAGGACGAGGTTAGGGAGAAATATCCACACCTATTTCCGGAGTAAGATAATGTGAGTGTTCGAACTTTTGAGTACTTTGATGATTGATTTGTTGCATTATAATGAAAGTTGTGGTTGTTGCATACATGATGCATTAGTGGTTAGTTTTGGCATGGTAATTTCGAGGACGAAATTTCTTTAAGGAGGATAGAATGTAGAGACCCGTAATAAATTCTTTTAAATTCTAAATGTTTTCACTTGAGAAATAATGGAAAGGAGATGAAATATTGATTTTATGTGATTTGAGGCCTAAGTGTTGGAATTGATTGTGGAAGGGGTGTAAGTGTAATAAGTGGAATTTTGAGTATAAATAGGAGAGTGAGGGAGTAGGAGATTATTTTCACCCCACTCCCCCACCGGCTCACTCTCTCCCTCTCACGGTCTCTCTCTCTCTCTTGCTCTCTCTTCAAATTCCACCCAAAGCCCACCAAATTAACCTCCAATCTTGCAACTCTACGCGTATTGTGGTCCGTATCCCACCGGTTGGAGCTCGGTGGAGTCGTCTTGCTCTCGGTTTCGATTCTTGGAGGGCTAGGGCTCGAATCTTCTTGGGTCTCGTGTCTCGGCTTCGAGGTAGGGATTCTACCTCTCAATACATGTATTAGACGTGCTTATATCCTTGAATCCATGCTTGTAGTTGTTGTAGTTGTTGATGGCATTGAAACCCAGAAAATCTGCTGTTTATCTGCTCGAAACCACTCCGTATCGATACGGGGTTCTTGCCGTATCGATACCCCATTAACACAGAATGGACTTTGCTGATAAGCATCCTGTATCGATACAGCCATTTTGGCCGTATCGATACCAGTTGCTTATGGGCAGTTTTCACTGCTTTGTTCCAAACTTCATCGTTTTGAACCCCGTTCACTTCTAACTTGTTCTAAACACTTCCAAATCACCTTATAACATGATTAATCGTATCCGTTGAGTTCGAGAGATATCTATGCTCCTTTTGTTCTTGTTCGGTGAACCTTGCTCAAGTTCCTCATGTTACTATAGAAACGGGAAGACACGATATGAGAATTTGTGATACGTGAAATCTTGTTGACACAACGCGCGAACACTCAGGGCCCATCGACGGGTGGGTGCCTGGCAGGGGATATCAGGGTCCCATAAATAGCCTGGCAGGAGCTAATGCTCATATAGATTATTCAAGACCCAACCTACACGGTGGGTGCTTGGCAGGGGATATCGGGGTCCCATGAACAGCCCGGCAGGAGCTTTGGCTCACGACACATAGTGCGATACGGTTTGGACACGTGGGATGTGAAAATGGTTTAAAGTTGAGATGTATATTTAAACTCATGGCTCGTTTGTCGGATTGTTGAACCTTATCGATTGCCTATTGCTTGAGCTACCATTGGACGTGTCGTATCCTCATTCTCGCATTTCTATTGCATATATCGTTTGTGTAGAATTTCTACTGGGCTAGTGTAGCTCAAGCCTTATTTCTTTTCAGGTACTAATTCGATCATGACTGGAGTGCTTGGATTGTGGACACGATATTTTGAAAGCTAACACAGTAGAGTTACTTAGGCATCTTTGTAAATTTCTTTTGAAGATGTATTTGTAACTAAATTAATGGTTTATTTGATGATGCGACGTCTGTAAACTCTGAAACCTCCGGGTTATTGACGTAAGATCGGATTTGGGGCCGTTGTGCCAAAGATGTCATATTTTGAACTTGTGGACTTGAAGTATGGTTATGGGAAATTAATGATCTTTTGGGTATCGTATGGACCGTTGAGAGGTATTTTCTTACGTAATTCCTTTATAATTTATGTTGAAAATCGAGGACGTGACATAATCCTTGTTTGAGGTTTATAAATCTCCACAGTTACCAAAAGAAAGGGGTAGCTAGGCTTTTGGTTTTTTCGAATTAATTTTCACTAAAAGGTTGAAGAAAGGGGTAGGATTGTGGGTTTTCTGTATTTTTTAACTAAAAGGTGGGAAAAAATGGTAGGGTTGTGGGTTTTCTGTATTTTTTAACTAAAAGGTAGAAGAAAGGGGTAGGGTTTTGTTTTTTGTTTTTTCATATTATTTTAACTAAAAGGGGGAAGAAAGGGGTAGGGTTTTGGTTAATCCCAAAAAGCTGGTATATTTTGCCCAAAAATAGGGTCGTATTAGTTTGTGGCTTTTTCCTAATTCTAACATTACCTATTTCTTTAAGTTCTGGCTTTTACCTAATTTAGAGTTGAGTTTTTTATGAACTTGGTTTTTGTTTGGTGTGCTTTTTCAGTTTCAGTTGCTATTCATGCTTTTGCAATTTTAGTTTTAGTTGCTATTCATGTATGTGCTATTCATGCTGATGAGCATAGCCTGTTTTTGTGACTTGGTTTTTGACTGGTTTTGAACCACATTTTGAGGTTCGTTTGTGACTTTGCTTTGAACTTATCAGGCCTTAGCTTCATTTTCTGAATTGCACTATAGTGAAACTGAATCATGTTGGCATTTTTCTAGCCAAACTTTGATTTTAGTGAAAAGAAAAAACAGAAAATGGAGAGGAATTGGACTGCCTATTAAATCGGCAGAAACAGCAAGAACAGGGGAGGAGTATATGTCCTCTCTGGAAAGTAGGGGAATAAATGTGAAAGGTGGGGGCTGCTCACTCTTGTTCTCACGAAATGGGGCAGCTCATTCTACCCACTCTCTCACACTTTTCCTTTCTTAAATACTAGGGCAAAGCCCTTTACATAATGGACACCACACTTCAACCAATTACAAAACTAACATAAGCATAAAGCATTGCAATTAAGACACAAGGCATTAATTTTAACGAATCACAGCTTAGAAAAATAGCAACAATAATCTCTTGAACCACAGCATGAAATTTGCAGTTGAATGCCTTGTTAAATGTCAATTCTTTGAATCTGCAGTTAGGATTTCGTATTTGTAATGTAGTAGTCCTATTAATCTACTATTGGAATGACTGATTTTAGGTTTTGGATTCACATTATTTGCATTTACTGAATCTGTTTTTTTTTTTTTTTTGGTTGGCCTCTGTATGTAATGCCTTGCAGATTGGCCGAAATTGAAGAAAACAACTTTGACCGTCTATTTTAATCCCTTTCTCATATGCATGCAATTTGGAAATGCTAGAGTTTATATATTTCAGCGATGAGACTTCACATATGGATGCTAAAACTCTACTATATCATCTTGACTTGTCGTAAATTTGATTTACAAGTTGTAATTATGTCCGTGTATGCTGGAACTCTTTTTTTCAACTAACCTAAAATTGGATTATTGTCTTTAATAGGGTCCTTTTTTAGTATATGATATTTGTCCAATTGTTCCTAAATTTCAATTAGGGAGTTCCCTTTCTCATGTGGAAGTCCAAACAATCATCAGCCGGAAAGTTTCTGTGCTGCTGTTTCTATTAATCTGCTGTTGTTTCTATTTCCTGTTAATGGCAGCAGTTAGTTGCTATGGCTACTGCTGTTTGTTGCTGCTCCGGCTGCTACTTCTGCTACTGCTCTTTTATTCTCTGTCATGTGCTGGAAACTTTTGCTCTCTTGTTTCCATCACCTAGGACTGAATCATGTTGGGTGTGAGTGGTGTATCCAGATTTGGAGAAATTAAAGCTGGCTCTATTTGCCACTGGCTGTTCCTTTTGTTGGCAGCTAGGGCAGTTTGTAACTCAGTGACCTGAAGCAGCCAAGGCAAATTTGGCTTCGGACTGTTCAAGCAGATTTGGCAGATTAAAATTTCTAAGGAACACCAAAGACAGAGAGAGAGGACGATGAACATTGTGCACGCGTGTAGATCTTTGGTTTCTCTCTTTGTCTCTTACTATCCCTGGAATTTTCTGCATGCAACATTGTTCAATTCTGTTTTTGCTATGTTTAAGACCAGAAATGTAAGAAATTTCCCCCCATCAACGATAGAATTGATCATGTACAGAAATGGAATGGAAATTCTGTAGAATGGTTGGTTTGCTCGGACATGTTTGTGGAAGGAAAGAGAAAATAAGAACGAGAAGATGGAGGAGCTTCTGTGTTTGTGAGGAAGCTAAGGGCAGTGGGGAATGAAAAAGAAGATAGAAACCTTCGTATCTACCATTTCCTTTTTGCAAAAATTCTTTCAGAGAAGGTGATTTAAAGATGAATTTCACTCGGAATTTTTTTATGGTACACAAATCACTTTTTGGGGTATGGTACCTAAAAAATCACTTAAGTTGTAAGTATTCCACATTGAGTGGCAAGTATTTCACATTGAGTTGTAAGTATTCCAGATATATAATACTTATCACTCAATGTTGAATACTCACCACTTCATATGAAATACTTCCACATTGAGTGGTAAATATTTTCAAATGGAATGGTAAGTATCCCACATTGAGTAGTAAGAATTCTACACTTACCACTCAATGTGGGATACTTACAACTTCTTATGAATTACTTACCACTAAAGTGACTTTTTGGGTACTATACACAATTTTTTTTTGTCTACCATAGATGGACTCTTTCCCTCGTGCACTCTATCCTACATGGGATGTTGAAGTTTTAAATAGAATCATCTTTTCATTCTCTTTTCTCTTTTCTAGCTACTAAACATAATGGAATTTCGGAACTTTGATAAGTACCATCTTATTACAAATTTCCTTTGTTGCTTCCATCATGTTCTTAGTGGGCCAGTAACATAGTACGTTGAAGGATTGTTACAATCAGATAAAGTCTTGGATGTTCTAGATAGATTCTAACAGAGGAAGAAAAAATTTGGGGGAAGATGGTTGAGTAAAGTTCAGCCTAAAGTTTATTTTTATGCTTCATTAGGAGTGCCTCATGACATTGCTATTTTTTCTGAGCGGTAAGTTTTTATTTAGTTGCAATCTTCTCATTCTTATTACTTTTCTTTACCCTCAGAAAATGAATAGGGTATCTTTGATGCTGTTCTCTTCTGTTGAGTAGATGTGTTACTTCTGCATAATGCATGGCCACAACTTTCTACTTGCTTCATGATTTGTAATATGGGTAGCATACTTAACTTTGAAAAGTTCCAATATCACTCTTATGTGCACTCCAATATGCCAGTACAAGGCATCATACTTGGTTTGAATTGACAATATAGATGGTAAATATACTGATTATATAGAGTTGATTCAAATTCCCGGGTCAGAAGTATCAGGAAATGCATCTTTAACATTCCACGTTGTATGAAGTGGGAAATTTGTTGAAAAAATTGTACAATCTGTGGATAGAAACTGAAAGCTCAATGAACTGAATGGATGCAGATCATCCATGGATCAGAGAAGATGGAGATGCATCTGATAAACCTATTGATATTGCTGTCTTAAGTAGAATGAAGCAACTCTGTGCAATGAACAAACTCAAAAAAGTAGCACTAAAGGTAGGATTGAGAGTATCTTCTTGTTTCTTGCTGTTCCTACTTATTTATGGAACTTTATTTTATTTGGTCGGGTTTTGGTTCTGGTTAAACTTGCGGAGTTTAATTAGGGTATCTTCCTTGCGCTTCTAGGTCATTGCAGAAAATCTTTTTGAAGAAGAGCTCGTTGGCTTTAAGGAAATGTTCAAATCTATAGACACAAACAACAGTGGAACAGTTACTTTTGAAGAATTGAAAGCCGGTCTTCCAAAACTGGGTACCAAGCTTTCTGAGTCGGAAGTGAGGCAGTTGATGGAAGCGGTAGTTTTACTTTTCCTTCGCCTTTCCTATTTTATTTCCCGCTAGCTCTCTGGGTTGTTTATCATATATTGCTTGGTGCTTTACGTTATATTGCTTCATTCCCTACTTGCACATCTGCAATATCATGGTGGCTCAGCATTAGTTTTGTCTTTTTGGTTGGGGTGACTCATCATCTCTCAGGCATTGGAATATTGAGTTATGAACTCCTCAAGTGGATGAGATGTGGCTGAAGGTACTGAAGGCTCCTAAATATTTTGACCATGCACGAAAGTGGACCATGCACCAGATTCGGTAAAGACCTCTGTACAGTAGCTCCAGCTCCCATACCTCGGTAAGTTTGGCGACTGACTATTCACTAGCAATTGATGGAATAGATAGTTCGGAGAGAAATTTTGAATGGTTATGATAATTTGGTGATCCTCTTTTACATTTTAAGACGGGTGGTAATAGGGAAAGGTAGTACAGAATGTTTAAGCTTTTGCATCGTATCTGCTTATTTTGATGATGAAATCCCAGCCAATATGTATAGAGTAATAGTGTTGATCTTGAGGAACTTATTTGGCAATATGTAGGTTAAACTTTTTGGTACTTGCAGTCCAGGGTAACAAAAACTGTGCTTATGACTTGGTGCACAAAAAAACCGTGAAATTGGTTTTGTTTTGGTAGTTTGTGCACATTCAGTAATGTGACAATATTCATAGCTATAGTTACAATTTAGTTGTTCCATTGCTTCCAAATATTATGCTCACTTCTTTCATTACTTTCGCCTTCTTTTGTTTTATAATAGCAAATTAATTCTATTTGTATTGGGAGCGTAGCCAAAACTCAATTTACAATACGAATGCTCCAAACAAAAAAATACCATGCATGAGAAACCTCGTGCTGGCACGAGCCGACCACCTAGTTCAAGATTAAATGGATTAGAATATGTAGATGATCTTTACTATTTCAGCTTGGAAACTGCAGTTCAAAAGAAATTTAAGTGGACTCTTTTAATTTTCAGCTAGTTGTGACATGAACGAAACAGTAATGGTGGGCATGCATGGTTCATTTCAAATTTGTAGTGTTATTAGCCAGCCTGGACATTACTTTTTGTGTAGGATCTTGCTATTGGTAATTTCTTTGAACTTTATCAAACACGTAGAGTGTACGAGCAACGTTGCCGTAATTCCTTTAACAGTTATATTGATGTATATTTCTTGCTTTTGGTTTCTAATCATCAGAATGAAGAACATTCTTGTAAAGGGCCCAGTGAGAACCAGATTAAACTACACTCAGACCAAGTTAAAGCTGATTGTTACGGTAAATTTCAAGCTGAGGAATCTGATGAAGCAGCCTGTATGCCTTCCAACTCTGATCTTCATGAGCGGGGTCAATCAAACCTCATGGATACTATCCCCAGAGCTGGCAGTAGTTCTTCCCAAGCTTTCTCAAGTCGATCATTGCACCCTTCAAGTGGATTCCTTTCTCGCTTCAACTTCATTCCAGGAAATGTAAGCTTTAGGCTAAGCAGGTCATCAAGTTTAGGGTCATCCAAGCAAGGTTTAGACTATGAAGATTTCGGTTCTTGCAACTTGGAGTTGCACCCTACTGCTACTGGATTTTCTGAAAGTTTGCAATGTGATCAGAATACCTCCGGCCTAAATGTAGCCAGAGACATATCAATAACGGAGTCGAACTCAAATTTTTTTAATTTGCACTCTCCAAGAGTAATCTTTTCATTGTATTTTGGATGTTTGGATAAGTTGGGGATAATCATTTGGCTGTAATATTCTGAATGCTTGGATAATTGGCTTTTGGATTGCAATATATTTAAGGTATTAGAATGACCTATCTATGGATTTTGATGAACTTTTGAATGAATTTGGATGAGATGAATATATTTACAAGTTACTGATAATTATGAATGGATAAATGCACGATATCAATAGGGAAAAATAGATTTAATAAAAAATATATTCTTTTTATTTAAAATTTTTTTGCCGACGCAAAGTCTGTCGCCAAAGGTGCTATATTATCCCAGATTAAATGCACTTTTGCAGACGTCAACTTGTGTCGCCAAATCCATTGCTTTTTGCCGACACAGGCAATTTACGTCGGCAAAAACTATTGCCGACATAGCAACGCCGACGACGTGCCGACGCAAGGTCCTACGTCGGCGAAACTCTTTGCCGACGCAAATATGCCTTTGCCGACAACTTTTTTGCGTCGGTAGAACCTGATTTTGTTGTAGTGTTAGCTACAACATGATTCTCGCTACTATCATTCGATACTTCCTACACGGTTTGCTACCGTTATGGATATGCGATCTGCTACCGCCCATTTAAAACCTTGGATAAGAGGCCAACTGTTGTATATTGAAAACATAATGAAACTAATAACAAATTTGGGAGTTTCGTAGAGAAAAACTAGAACTACTGAAGAACAATTAATTTATGTAAAAGTTTCTTTACAAGATTTTAGGATGATTATCCCATCTATCTAGCATGAAGCACTGATATTGTTACTTCATTTGAAGCGAGAGGATATATACCAGTTGACAAGGAATCCGTCTCGGGAGTAAATCTTACTGTGTAATACCCAGGTTGTTTAAGAGGTGACTGTAGTGGGCCGAAATAACCAAGGTTCAAAGGGGTCGAATGGTGCAATGCTTTGACCCGCAGTTCCGTTGTCTCAGTTCGTCTGTGTTAAGACTCCGTTGTACTTACTCGCACTGTTTCACCGAGCGTTACGATACTCAAATAGTCGTCACCGAGCGATATTGTAACCTTGACGTTGTCACTTCGTCTTCTTCGGCAAGGTTCATTGACCTCCCTTGCTTGGCTAGTCTTACGTTCGGGAACCTTTCCTGTCGTCCAGATAATGTTCGGAAGTGAATTGTTCGGGAAGTATTCTCTTCGGAAACCGCTAGACTCGACGGTCAGGACGTCCGTCTACGGTCATTCAACGGTCTTCTATGTCAGTATGAAGTTACCACTCTGTCCCGAAGTGACGTTTCTGTCTAATGTGACATCTTTGACATTGACTAATGCGACTCTGCCATCCTCGAAGGGCGGCGTTCATTAAGTGATTCTGACATGTGATGTCATCCGAGCAGTACAACACATGTGGAGAGAAGCTTCTTTGGTACTCCAAGGTTGCCTATAAATAGAGGACTACTCCTCCTAGGTGAGGGGATCTTCTTTTCTCTCTTCTTCCACATACTTCCTCTCAGAAATATTTCCCTCTCTTTAATCTTTCACCTGCTAACTAGACCGTCGGAGCTTCTTCCCGGAGGTACACCTCCCTCCGGTTTTCAGGTACCCAGCACATCTCCGTTCAACTTCTCTGTTCAAGTCAAAGGAGGGAAAAGGTTCAAAATGGAATTCCCCCCAGTGACAAGATTGTTTTTTCACTATCTAACATTAACAAAAGAAGCTAACATGGTCGGTCTATCTTTAGGACGGTCTTGCACACACAAGAGGGCCATTTGGATACATCAAAGCATCTGCTAGATTCAAGGGTTTTCCTTCGTTCCATAGTTTCCAAGCCTAATGCAAATAACATATTAACGATTCATGGAATTATTCTCAAACAAGCATATTGAAAATGTTTCTTTTGAGACAGAAGAATAACACTCACATGTCCCAAAAGGTTGAGGACATGATCGGGATGGTAAAATCCTCTGTTTTTTTTTTTTTTTGAAACAGTAAAAATTATATTAAAGAACTCGATAACGGGTACATTGAGGGAGGGAGAAGAGAGAAGAAAAGGAAAACGAGCCCATATGAACCACATGACAGACCATGTAGCCATACTAAGCACACAAACTTCCAACAAGAAGTTGAGAAGAGAGAATACAACTCAAAGCAACAACCAAAAAACAAGGGGTATCCTTCCCACCATATGTGAACAACAATGAAGTCTCAGCACCAGATCCAAACTTCATTCTATTATATAGCAGAGCAAGACAGGGAGTACAGAGCAATGCTACAAATTGGTAGAGATCCATCATCCTAACTTCTGTATTAGTCTCAGCAGCACCAAAATCAAATTTCCAATATCTCAGTAGCACACATATATATCAGTTTCCTACAGCTGCCCACGCATACAGATTCATTCCAGTGACATAATAATATGAAATGAAAGAGCATTGGTCACCTAAACAGCTCTTAACCCTCCAGGATTAGGAGTTGATAACAACTTGCACATAAAACTCCAAAACTCACTTATAAAAGAATCGATTAGCCCTCCAAGACTTAGGAGTTGATAAGAGTAGAAAAATTAATGCCCCACGTCTCTTAGCCCTCCTAGAATAGGATTTGAGAGATCAGAGGTAAAAACCAAACACGAACAAGCCTCTTGACTAACACCAAAACTGAACCTCTCAGCCCTCCCCAGATTAGGAACCTCTCAGCCCTCCTCTATTCTTCTTTCCACTCACGATCTTCCCAACACATCGAAGCTAAAAACATTAGATTTCAAGGAGAAGAGCCCATCTATTGCATACTCTGGAGACATATAGCCATTACATACAAAAAATGAAATGGAAATGCATCAGATGAAATGAACTAAGTTCCAAGAATCCATTTGTATTTTCTATCATCTCCAAACATTCTTGCCAACCCAAAGTTTGAAATTTTAGGATTCATGATGTCATTGTCCAGCAAAATGTTGCTAGCTTTCAGATCCCGATGAATTATTCTCAATCTTGAGTCCCGGTGTAGATAGAGAAGTCCTCGAGCAATCCCCACTATTATGTCAAAGCACTTTTGCCAATCCAGCGATGTACCTCTTGTTTGATCTAAGATACGTAGTTTATAGAAAGTTAGGAACTTCACCATACATCCAGCCAGAGGTGTCAAATGGGCTATGCCGATCCGACCCATTTAGCTTCGTGCCAATCTTGCTTCTTGTCGTGCCGGCCCATTTATTTTATCGTAGCGTGCTGTTTCATGCCATTTTTTGATCGTGTCATGCCGTGCCCATGTCAGCACATCTCCAACCGATAGTTTTGTCGGAAAAAAAAAATCCAAAAAGTGTAAAATATTTACCAAGACAAAAAGTGTAAAAATGTTATATTACTGTACTAAAATAAGAAATTAATATTTTTATTTTGTATTAAAATTAGTAGTTGGTGTGCGTAGTTCGTGCACGTGTCATGCATGTGTCGTGCACGTGTTGTGCCTGTGTCGTGCTCGTGTTGTGCCTGTGCCATGCCGTGTCGGGTCAGGCCTACTTCCGTGTCGTACCAGCCTAGCTCGTTCAACATTAACAAATGTTCTTAGCTTATTCTTGGCGGGTATTAATTATCAAAATACGTCCTGGGCCGTCATTTTCCATCTTATTTACCACCTTCCCAACATCCAAGAATGGGCCCTCATCAGCCCTTTATTTTCGATTGCTCAGTGGTCCTGTTTCTGTTGTACCAGTGGCAACACAACGCAGCAACCCTTGGTCATGTTCATTCATGAATTATTATTATTTTTTTTATTATTATTATTAATTTTTTTTTTCGGGGGAGGTACATAAAAGACTTTATTCTAACTGCTGCCAGTGCGAAGGGTCCTTCAAAAATTATTCGAGATGAGCGTAAAATAACCCTAATATCCTAAATTACAAAAAAAAAAAAAAGGAAGAGTAAGAAATTGTGGGGTTTGTTTGAGTGGTCAGAAAGTCCAGCAAGAAGTAATCTATTCTACTATATAATGGGTGAGCACCATTTAATCCCCACTATTATGTCAAAGCGCTTTTGCCAATCTAGCGATGTACCTCTTGTTTGATCTGAGATAGTTTATAGTAAGTTAGGAATTTCACCATACATCAAACTAGAGGTGTCAAACGGGCTAGTTCGGTTCCAACTGTGCTTCGTGTCCTGCCGGCCTGTTTACTTTATCATGTTGTGCCATGTTGGCCCGTTTATTTTATCGTGTTGCGCCGTGCCGTGCCATTTGTAATTGTGTCATGTCGTGTCGCGCCCATATCGGCAAATCTACAACCGACTTTCGTCGGAAAGAAAAAAAAATCTGAAAAGTGTAAAATGTTATGTTCCAGTATAAAATAAGAAATTAATATTTTTTTGGTATTAAAATTAGTATTTGGTGTTTCGTGCTTGTGTCGTGCCCGTTTCATGCTCGTGTCGTGCTCATGTCGTGCCTGTCTAGAATCGTGTCATGTCGTTCCCATCTAGAACCATGTCATGTAGTGTTGTGCTAGGTCCACTTCCGTGTTGTGCCTGTCTAAAACCCTGCCCATGCCGTGCCACATTTAAAAGTGTTGTGCCCGTGCCAGGACCGTTTGACACCTCTAGATCCAGCAAACTATGAGAAAAGATTTCAAAAAGGTTTAGGTGCTAACTGAAGATGTGCAACTCTAACTTATTTTTGGCATGTACTCATATATCAACATCCATTCTTCTCCATGAATGCAACATCCCAACAGCCTAACCAGATTCCGATGCTGCAACTTTGAAATGAAGATGACCTCATTCTTGAACTCTTTGAGGCCTTGCCCAGAAGTCTTGGCAAGTCTCTTCACTGCCACTTCTTGTCCTGTTAAGAGCCGACCCTATATTTTATCATGAACCCTTTCATTAGCCAAAGAAGAATTTATACGAATATAGACACGACCCAACCCGGATAGGTAAATGCAACCTTTTTTTAAAAGTTAGGAAACAGACACGTTGGGGACACATATATAATCATAGTATAATCATATGCACATATTAGAAACCCATAGAGAAAACAAAAAGAGTGTGTGTACGTACAAATAAAACTAACATCACACTCGCTCAATAAATGTTCAAAATCTGTGAATACGTAAAAAATTTGACCCTATCCGAACTTAATAAGAGCATTTTAATGTCTCATGTCCTTATTGTGTTTCTAGTTTGTCTGACAAGAGAAAATCTTATACAAATCAGATAACGGGCTGTTTGGATGGGGGATTAGCCCCCGGATATACCACGCGGCCGGATTGCAAATCCCTCCCTTCCTCTTCTCCGGTCTTTGGCTGGCAAAAAGGGAAGCCGGATTAGTGGCAACTTCGGATTACATATCCACCTGCGGGTGGATGCGGGTGGATTACGAACGACAGGGGTACCCCTGTCGTTGGTTATGCGGGGTTGGTGGATTACTGAACTGCCCCTAAAATTTCTCTTCCATTAATGCCAATCACAACTCCGGAGGAGCTCCAATGATTTCTACCAGAATACACAACACCAGACCCAATTGATTTCTACCAGAAAACACGGGAAGTTACCTGATTTTCGCTAACAAATGGCCGGAATGTGCAAACCTCGCTGGAATATGGACTCGCCGGAATCTGTGAGTGAGATCGGTATGGGGTTCGGAGGGAGATCAAGACTAGAGTGAATCGGTGTGGTTAGAGAGAGAGAGAGACAGACAGAGACAGAGACGACGAAGTACTGTGTGAGAGAAGAGAGTTTTGTTTTTTTTTTCTTTTTCTTTTTAATCCAGAAGGCCCCGTTCGTTCAGTTGCCAGGAAAGTACAGGAAGGGATGGGAAAATCAACTTTTCCATAACTTTTGTAGTGTTCAGTTGGCAGGAAAGTAATGGGAAACATGTTTTTAAGTTTTTGTTGCAAGATTTACTTTCTTGCAAAAGTGATCCGGCCAAAAGCATAGGATTTTGCGTCATGGGAAAAGTTTTATCCATTGTGGGGCCAAAATAATTGGCGGGTAAGAAAAAAGGTGAATGACGCCAATAACAAAAAAATACAAATTAGGTTCTTAGAAAGACACTTCGAGATTTACGTGAGTAACAACAATTTCAACTACTATAGTGCTTTCTGAGATAATTGTTGTGGAAAAAGATTGGTAGTTTATTTTTTTTGGAAGTATTTATTTATCTTGTCATTAGTCTTCAATTTTATTTTGTACTAACTAATTTTCAGTGAGTTTTTGCATAGGCAACTAATCAAGCACGATTGTTTAATATTTATTATTTAGTTATCATCTACTTATTTTTTAAACTTTATTTGTACGGTTGATTATCAAAGAATATCAATTTAAATGGGGGATTTGCATGACCATTCAGAATATAACAAATTGAATAGAGAATTGCAAGTCGATTTTTTCATTTCATGTCAAGGCTTTGCATTAGATAAAATACATTTTCCGTATGTGTTAATTTTTGAAATATGATAGCCTATTATTTAGCTCTCAAAGTTACTTTTATTTAAAATTAGCCTGAGAATAAAAATAAAGAAGTTTCTCATAAATGTCTTTTCCTGGCAAATGAACCACTAAATTTTAGTTTTCCTGCCAAAAAAAACTGTCAAATGAACACTCACAAGAAAATAGATTTCTTTTTCATTTACTTCACTTGACTTAATTTTTCCTGAGAATAACTTTCCGGTACAACATTTCTAACAACTGAACGGAGCCGAAGAGAGACCGTCGATGTAATCAAGGAAGGTTTATTATCCAGTGTAGTGCCACTTGCTAGAGAAAAAGGTGCACAAAGAATTAGAGCAATCCATCCAATGATCCAAGGGTGCACAAATTTTTTAAAAAAAAAAATCTTTTCACTGACCTTTTTTTTTTCTTTCAAAATAATGTTTTTTTCTAATAAATAATAAGTTTAAATATTTGTAACATAAAATGAATTTATTTTATCCCATAACTAATGGTAAATATCTATTTATACTAGTTATAATAAAATAAATCCAATTCATCCATTAAAATAATAAAATTGGGGGCAATTAAGTCATTTAATAATTTATCTCCTCATATCCACCTTCCATATCTCCCTTCTTAAAAAATCATCCAAACACTGAATTACCAATCCACCATTCTTAAAAGGTGGGTCCACCCTTCTTACATATCACCCCTTATTCTATATCCACCCTCCTTTTATATCCACCCAAAATCAAATCCTCCATCCAAACGGGCCGTACGAGTGTGTGAGGCCGGGTAGACGTTGCCATACTTCTTAGCTAAACTGAATGACAATGAGCATTCCCTTTATAACTTTCTAAACATTGAGAATTACCTTGTAAACAGGACCAAATCCACCTTCTCCAATCTTATTTTCATAGGAGAAATTATTAGTGGCTGTTGAAATGGTGGCCAAATCAAATAAAGGTAGTTCTAGGTCCTCCTCCACATTACTTTGAATGTTTTCTTGGACCCATTGACTTGCAGCCTCCAGTACGTCTCTGAGCTGTATATATTTTGAAGTTGTTCAAATATGAATTATCTCGCATATAAATAAGGGCACTACAATAATCGTAGCATTAGCAATGGAAACAATAAATTTGAAACCCAAAATGGATATCCTCGGATGAAGAACAAGATTGTTACAATATATCACACGAGAATAGGAAAAGCTCCATCAGTTAGGTTCCGTTTATTTCATCATACTTTCAAGAAAGTAAAATTTTTACTTGTGAAATGAATTTTATTTTCCCCCTGTTTGGCTGCACACCATATGGTCAAGTCCTGACAGATGATGGGAAAATTCATGGTGCAAGATTGGTGTTATCACTACGGTAGGCCAAAGAAGACATCAATGACATACTGCTGACAAGGGTCTGAGGAAGGTTTTGAGATGGGATAGCTAATTAAGCTAGCTAGTTCATCGTTGAGATCAGACGGAAGTTAACTTACGGGGGTTTGTTCTGTAAGCCATTTTCCTTCGATGGATGCAAATCATTTTACCTCAAAATATTTTACTCCATTTTAGTGCAACCCAACACCGAAAATTGATAAAATATTTTTCAAGAAACCAGTTTACATTCAAACAAACAAATGAAGTCTTGTTTTTCCGGTGCAAAACACTCATACGTTATAATACCGTATCAAAATAATATTGTTGTGCCGAAAACGAAATTGAGAATATAACAAATCAACAAGCGATAAATAAGAAAACACAAGGATTTACGTGTTTCCCCAAATTGGGTACGTCCACGGGAGAAGAGCAAGATGATCCACTATAAACGGGGAGATAAACAAAGAGCCGGCTATACCCGTAACTCTCGTTGAAGCATCCAATTACAGATATCTAGGGACAAATCTCTGGCGGAACCCGATAGAGGTTCTAAAACCCTAGGTGGAACCCAATAGAGTATAAACCAAAACCCTAATATCTAATCTTCAACATGAGAGACCCCCTAGGGGCCTCTCCAAAGGGATTCCCTTAAGAAGTCCAAAACCTAATGAAGAGAATAAGGCTATATTTATAACCACAGAGTCCTTCCTAAAACCAATACTAACCCAAACAAAATTCCTTGCACCCAAATTCTAAACCAACAAGGAAACAAATCTTTTAGGAAGTCAAATACCTTTCTTCGACCATCCCAAATTGAAGGCATATCTCCATACCATACCAAAACACCCATACGGTACCATACCACACTAAAACGATACAGTACTGTACCAAAGCGTACCAAAGCATCCATACGGTACGATACCGTACCAAAACACTCATATGGTACCATACCACACCAAAACACCCATACGGTACCATACCACACCAAAACACCCATACAGTACAATACCGTACCAAAACACCCATACGGTACAATACCTTATCAAAACATTCATACGGTACCATACCACACCAAAACGGTACGATACCGTACCAAATCACCCATATGTTACAATACCGTATCAAAGCACCCATACGGTACCATACCACACCAAAACGTACCAAAGCACTTATACGGTACAATATCGTACCAAAATATCCATACGGTACAATACTGTACCAAAACACCCAAACGGTACCATACCACACCAAAATGGTACAATACCGTACCAAAACATACCAAAGCACCCATACGGTATAATACAGTACCAAAATTGTACCATACCACACCAAAACGGTATAATACCGTACCAAACCATCCATATGATACCATACCACACCAAAATGGTACGATACCGTACCAAAACGTACCAAAGCACCCATACGGTACAATATCGTACCAAAACACCCATACGGTACCATACCACATCAAAACGGTACGATACCGTACCAAAATATACCAAAGCACCCATATGGTATAATACCGTATCAAGGTTCAATCTCAATGACTTCAAATATTCGTTGCCTTTATTTATCTGCGTCTGGTATATACACTTCCTTCTTCTTCCTTGATTCAACTCAGCCTGGGTACAAGGTTCAATCTTGAATTTGTTTCGATTCTCTTCTATTGTTCTCATTCCTGAATCTTTGAACTGAAATTACCTTTCTCTTCTTCCTCCTCTCCTATCCTTGTCCACTTTATATGTCTTTGAAATTTGTTAGTATGGTGCAGTTGGGTGGATTAGTAAAGGTTAAACCCCCTTTTTTCCAAAGAAATTGGAGCCCATATAGAATATTATGCGTTTTAAATTCTGTTGCTATACGTCAATGTACACACCCCAATTTGGACTTATTAATTATCCTTAATTTGTGCCCTCAAGGCTCCCCGATGATGAAATGGAATCAAAATAGGGCTCGGCTAAAGCTTGAACGATGCTTCTTGGTCTTTTTCGAAACTAAAACGCATTTTTTCGACACCCTGAGGGTAAAATGGTCACACATTTCAGGGTATAAAATATATTTGAATGAAACCAATTGGATTAGAAAGAAGACTCAACCAGCTTTCCAACGCTTCAAAAAACACCCAAATGCGAGTTCGGGAGTGTTCGTGGCGCCCTTTTGAAGTTAGGCAGACACTCCTGAGCGCTCGGGACCACTCCTGAGCGCATGGGACCACTTTTGAGCACTCGGGAGCTCTGTCACAGCATGTGATGAGCTTGACCATTGACCATGGCTTTTTCAGATTTTTTTCAGTCCATTCAATGTTCAACCTGGTCCTGCCTGAGTATTCAGATGGGGCAGAAGAATAATCATGTCATTTTTCCCCCCAAAATTATTTTCCATTTGATTTTCTTTTATTTTTTGAAATTCAAACATGTTTTTTTCCTCTCCTATAAATACCCCTTCATTAGCAGCTAAGAAGGACCACGAAAAATCAGTCTCTCCCTCCTCATTTTGCTGCCAAAAATCAGTCTCTAAAACTCTCTCTCAAACTCTTTCAAAACAACCTCCATTTTCTAAGAAAATTCAACAATTCTCAAGGAAAATCTTTAAGAGAAATGGAGGCCTAAATTCCCTCTTCTCAAATTGTTTTCTAATCATTCTCAAGCACCAAAATCAGTCCAAGAAGCCAAGTTCAAGTCAAGCAAAGGTATAAAGGCTTACTTTATATTTCGAAATCTACTGTTTTCAAACTTCTGAGGGGGATCCAGGGGCCATACCAGTTCCTCATACTGGTTGTGATCCCATTTGATCTTATTTTAAGCAACAAGAGCAAGAGGAGCACAAAGAAACAAAATATTTTCTGGGCACTGTGTCTACTCCCGAGCGCTCGGGACAATTCTTGAGTGCTTAGAGTACTGCCGTCATCAAAATCCAATTTTGTCACTAAATATTGCTTTTTGTATTTAAGTAGATACTGGGTGTACACTGGTTCTTCCAGAGCCCAATTAGTTTTATTTTCAGTTGCAAGGAAGCAAAGTTTGGATGGTTAAGACCAGTTCTTAGCTGTTTAAACCATCTGCTGAGCACTAGTGTGCATTAATAGCTTTATGTTTCTATTTTTAGCATCAGAATATGTCTGGATCTAACCAAAAATTGCAGGGTGGCTCAGCAGTACTCTCGAGCGCTCAAGTCCAATCCCGAGTGCTCACGAGTGATCTCAGTAACACCAGTCTTATTTTCTGTTATTATTCATATCATTTCATCCTACTGTTACATTTTGTACATATGCGCATGTATACACTTTTACTTGTTGTTCCTGTAAATATGTGCTAGCTGTTTTTAATGAAACAAAATATTTTTAATAAAATTCCACAAATATTGAGTAGAGACCGACATTGCGTCGGGCGAGAGGGGTGCCGTAAAATCTTTCCCCTTTCGTAACATGGCTTCCGAACCCAAAAACAATCTTTGGTTTTCAATTTCAAACAATCATTTTCAATCAAAATGGTTTCTCGGGTGGCAAACCTCAAATCCGAGTGGCGACTCTTTCTATTTTTCAAAATGGAAGCCTTCCGGGCGGGTAGCCCACAGTGGCAACTCCGCTGGGGATTGTTTAATTAATGCTTAAAGAACTTGATACATCGGTGAATGGTCCTTGCAAAGCCTGTCAAAAACAACGACGCTTTATGCTCGTTGAAGGAAGGAATTGGTGATTCTAACTAGATTTCTATCCGGCCGTTCTGACCTAGGGCTTTTCGACTATTCGCTTGTGTGTCTTTTTCTTTAAGTATTAATTAATCAAGTGAGCCAAGCTTGAAAAATGTTTGTGGGATTTTCAAAATATTTTGTTTCATTGTTTATTTTTTGTATATATATTCTGTTCAACCTCGCTATTGTGTTCTGGCAATCCTGCTCGGCTTGCCGGTGACATGGAATCCCACAATACTCGGCAACCCTCGACCATGATGAGTCATACCTGCCGTTTGTACCGTTATCGGGTGTACGCTTGATAATCAGGAGGCATACCTCGATTCCGGGGAACCCATTCAAATCAAAACCCGACCTCTATATGTGTGTAGAAAACCATAAAACCTTCCAAATTATGACAGGAACCCGCAGGGTAAGGATTATGTGATATATCCTGCTTACATGTTACTGCTTTCTGCATCGCATCTTGCATATCGTCCATGTCATGTTGTTGTGCTTTCTTGGGCTCGCTCACATGGTCTATAGAAGGTTGCCAAGATCCGATGAAGAGTCGCGTACCTTGATACGTGTTACTTTGACTACATGAGTCCTTTGAGCTATGAAACTCGGAGAAATCAAAATCTTATTAAGTCTTTGACTAACGTTTAATCAAAGTCTTAATTGAAAGGAGGAATGATGAAGAAACAAACGTTGTGATACCAACACCATCCAGGTTATAGTGCCACGTCACTTATACCATTTCGGCTAATGGCACCATGCCACTAATGCCACTTCGATTATGGTGTCACGCCGTCCACTCCAAGTCATTCCAAATTAACGTTAAGGTTTCGATAAATCAATAGTCAAATACTTAGTTCAATTTGGCATCTTTTGGGATCGATAGTCCTAAGCAATGGATACACCATTTAAAAGAAATCCGGTGCCCGATGTAGAGTCGTGCGCTCGGTGTACGTTGTCTAAACTATGTGAATCCTTAGAACAATGAGACTTTGGGAAATCAAAACATACTAATTCCTTGATTAATGCTTAATCGAAGTTTCAACGGAGAATAAAGAATAACAAGGAAACGATGCCGTGACACCAACACCATCCAGGTTATAGTGCCACGCCACTTACACCACTTCAGCTAATGGCACCATGCCACTGACGCCACTCTAGTTATAGTATCACGTCGTCTATACTAAGCTATTCCAAGTTCAAAATTGAAACTTCGAATAAGGACTAATTGAATACTTAGTTCATTTTGACATCTCTTAGAATCTGTCATTCTAAATAAAGGATACATCTTAGAAGAAACTCTAAGGATCCAGGCAACTTGCGAGTGGCTATAACCATTAGCGAGATAGGTTTTTCGAGAGTCGAGACGATGACTTTGGTAACGATGCATTTCTTTTATTATGCACATTTTTCATAAAACAAGAAAAGGAAAACGAGTCTGAGTACAACTTCTTGCTTTATTGTCAGCCCAAGAGCAATTAGGCCGAAAAAGAAAACCATACCCTCATAGACTCGACCTGGACTTAGGTTGATTCGCCTCGGAGCATAACCATCTCAATTTGAACCTACCACGGAAGCTCAGAATTTGTGGGAGATATGGAACAGCTGGTGGAAAATTTCAACGGGGAACAGCCAGCAGGGAATCTGCATGAGTTGGATCAAATCCGAACCTTTATCCGACAAATGGGGGAACGGATTGACAATCAGATCGCTCAGTTAATGCTCATCATAACTGGGATTGCCAGGCGACTTCCACCTCCACAAAACCCAGAAACACCCCTAAAAAATAACCACGAATCACCCACTGAACCAAACCCTCAAAGCCCAGAAATGGCCGTCATCAGAGCTCACAAAAGGCCAAGAAGAGGCCTTTAAAGAGGCAGTGGCAACAAAAGACCATGATTGCAATGATGTCAATCCAGGAATGGAATTTCTCAAGAGTTGGGGGAATTTCTGAGTCAAGTCTTCGTCTTTCAATTTCGAGTCGATTTGTACCTCGAGTCTTTTATGCTTTTGAGTCTATATGTTTTCAAATTCAAGTTTGTAGTCAAAGAAAACAAAATAATAATAATAATAAAAAGAGTCAGTTTCGTAGTCTCGAACTACGTTATGACCTGATTCCTTTGCAAGAAGGATGCGTAGGCAACGTTATGACCTGATTCCATTTATGCTTTTGAGTTAATCGTTTGTGGATCAATTCCGTCTTTTGAAACCAATGTCAAGCCTCTTATGTTGAAATTGTGAGCAGCTATCCCCCCACACTGAGGTGAAATGAAGGAAGACAAAAATGCCAAATTCATCGTCACATACATGAGCACAATGAGATGCAAAACTTCGAAGAAAAATCAGAGAAAGCTCGAAAATAATGAAAGTGCTAAACACATCGACACAACAAAGTAGGCGCCTACCAAAAGCATAAAGGAGACAAAAATGTTGAAGATGGCTGCTAGCTTTCGAAACCCAAAATTCTTTTTTTAAGCCAAACCTTGGTCATGTTACAACCTGGAGTGGAAAACGCATCTTGATAACAAGAATCCTAAGAAATAAGAGAAAACAAGAAGGAACGACAAGGCATCCTGCAAAATCCAAGCTGGGGCATTTTCAAAATCTGTGGGATGTCGTTAGCAACCTGGGGCACAATTCGTGGTAAAAATCCTCGTGTTTTGACAAAACAAGATGGAACTATAAAAAAAAAAATTCAAAACCCAGAATGGAAAAATCATTGAAACTTGATTTTATCATGACAAATTCAATTGTGGGGCATGCTTGCCATTTTTCTAACCCTTAAGTGATCAAACTCTTCGTCCAGTAAAATCAAACCCCTTCGTTCAGTCAAGGTAATCATTGTGAGTCAGTCCTTGGACAAAGGGGTCTTTCTTGTCTTTTGAATAATCTAGGCCTTGTCCAAATCTCACAAGGTTATCAGTCTAGTCAAGTCATATTAATCTTGAGGCCTCAACTCATGAGAGAAACTCCGATACATCGATGCACTTGTGCTCATGATAAAAGCTGGTTACTGAAAATATCAATGGAATCAAGGAAAAGAATCAAAATTGAGATCCGTTGCACGCTAGGGCACATCAGCCCAATGTCATCAGTCATAGCAAGCAACATCAAGACTGGGGCATGAATGCACAAAACTTAAGCCCTGACCAAAGTCAAACTCAAACCAATTCCAACCCAAGCCCAGGCTCCAGCTCAAACCCAATTTCCATCCAAAGACAAACTCTAGCTTAAATCCCAAGGTCATGAAAATACCAGCCCGTTGGCCAAAAAAAAAAAACAGTAAAGCAGAAAGGGTACTCGAACATGTCCTCTGTTTTTCAAAAAATAAATATAAAAAAATAAAAATCATCGTTATCGTCAATCGTCGAAACACGGGTCTTGCGTTCTAGCCTCGACCTCTTATAGTCATCTTTGTCTATTATATTTGTCAGCACGCCTGCTTAACATGCTGCTACAGAATGGGCACAATCACCTTTCGCCATAGATTTGGTTTTATCCCTTCCAGACAAATTAACTTGCCTCGGGGTTCAATCGCATTTTATCCCTTCGAGATAAACTAGCTTGTTGTGGGCTCTCGTACCCCGGCGCGCGATCGAAGAGTCGCCACCCGGATTTTTGAGATAGATGATCCGAGAAATCGAGAGTTTGTTTAAGGAAAAGGTTTTTGATCTAGTGAAAACATTGAGATTTTGGATCCGGGAGCCACGTTACGAACGGGGAAGGTTTTGTTGAAAAAGCACCCCGCTCGCCCGGTAAAAACCGGTCTCTACTTAGCATTTTAGATGAAGGATTCGATTTCATTTGAGAAACTTTAAAAACACATACGGGAAAGGGGCATAAGATGGAATATATCACATTGGCTTGCACGTGGTGCTCACTGTACAGAAATGATAAAGGATGATGCAGCAAAATATAGATAAGAAGAGCTATTGGACAAACTGTCTGGGTCATTGTCACCTGTTACACGGTATACCATAGAATGGCGCGCGGCCATATATTATGCCGTGTGTGGTTCCGATCCTGTCTTCAGGCTGTCGACAGTGTTCAGGACATCGCACGGCGTACTAAGTACAACACACGACATTCTTCAAAAACAGCAAAAATCTCACAGTTATCAGATCACCCTAGAACAGTACCATTTCTCCAAGCCACTTACAGAAAACCACTTTTAATGTATTTATTTATTCAGAATGATCAAGAAAGTCTTATTTATGGGAATAAAACATGGCTTGTAGATATGGTCTTATTCCAAAGTCACTGATGATAGACAGAAACAAACCCAACGAAGAACAACCATGACCCAGATAGTTTGGACAAGAAAATAACAGTGAATTAAAATACCGTGCACGTGAACATGCTACGTTGTGCGACACATCAAAGTGCCGCGCGGCGTAGCTTGCCCAGCACAGAGGCTGTTTTGCTTTATAAAAATGATTTTTAGGCCAGATCTTAACGAAAAGGGGTTAAGCCTGACGGCAGAAGAGTCCCCTCAGGGCCAGGACAGAGCCTAGCCCAAGGAAACTTAGTTTTTACCTTTGATCTTGAGCTTGATGATGAAGAATGAGCACGGACAAGGTCGGTTGGAGGAGGATGAGTGTGGATGTGAGTGATTATTGGGGTGTTTTGATAGGTGAGTTCTCAAAGTTAGTGAGGGACTAACTTTGATGGTGAGGAGAAAAATGGAGCAAAATGCTTAGAGAATGTCTTTTGAAAGTAACATTTGTAGACACCCCAATTTGGCCTAACGATTATTTCAAGTCCCACCTTAGGGACCATCCCGGTGATGAAATGGATACAGTGATTGGTGATTGCCTTCTCAAGAACCTTAGGACTTTCGGTAAGAAATTTGAGCCACTTAGAGGACCCAATCAGAGCCATACAGCCTTTCAGACAGAAAATACAGAAGCCTAGGAGAATCCATCTGTCGGCCTGTGGGCTACCACAGCCCCGGGTGGATCGGGGCGGCCCAATGAAAATCGCGCGCCTCGTACTTTGGATCGATTTGAAAATGGTTTGAAGAGTCGCCACCCGGATTTATGGTCTATCACCCGAGAAACTGTTTTGATTTGAAAATGGTTGATTTGAAATTGAAAACCAGAGATTCGTTTTGGGATTTGGAAGCCATGTTATGAAGGGGGAAGAGTTTTACGGCACCCCCTTCGCCCGACACGATGTCGGTCTCTACTAAACATTTGTGGGATTTTTCAAAAAGATTTTGTTTCATTAGGCATGTAGCAAGTATCCACAGGTATACCAAATAAACGTGTATGCTGGTGCATGTGTACAGGGGATGATGAAAATGGTAAAAGAATACGAGATAACAGAAAACTGAAACCCTGCCACTGACTTCACTCTTGAGCGCTTGGGAGTGGTCCCGAGCGCTTGGGAGTATCGGTGCCCAACCTGCAAGCTTTGTTAGTACAAATAGGACATAATGCTAAAAACTGTAAACTGAAACAATTTTAAGCATATTACAGGCTCAGCAGAGGACTTGATAAATTGAGATAGAACCTCAATCTTTCAAATCATGCATCCTTGCCTCAGCAAAGTTAGATCTGCATTCTTTTAAGAGCAAATGGACACATCCCTGCATACAGAAAGTCAGAAGCATGGCAAAATGAGGAGAATAATGGACTGCAGTGGCATGCAGGCACTCCCGAGCGCTCGTGAATGGTTTCAAGCGCTTGGGAGTGAGCTGCATGTCAGCTTACTCTCAAATAGGAAGTGACATTATTTTGGCATGCAGACACTCTTGTTTTGGTCCTCTCAGGATAAGAATCTCTTTTTAACCTTGGAAAATCTTGTTCTTACTTGAAACTTGGTGAGAAACATTTCTGTCTTGAGAAAACAAATTTTCTATGTCTGCATGTCACAATAAAACCATTTCATTTAAGAGTGCACTTCACTCCAGCTTGCTGCCCTACCAAAAATGCCATGCATGGAACTGGAAACAGTCCCGAGTGCTCGGGAGCACTCTCGAGCGCTCGAGAGTATTTCCAGTAGGTTTTCAAAAAAATGCTTTGTGATCCCTTTGCTCTTGTTTTTACAGTAAGGTCTCCCAACCATGCACCCAATATTAAAGACTGGGACAGGCTGAGAGACCTCCCTCAGAAGGGAAGAACAGCCTTTTGCTTGAGATTAAAGTATAAAGACTTTCTACCTTTGATTAGAATTTTGCTCCTTGAATGGCTTTGAAAAGTGAATGCAGAGAGAAGAATACAAGAAATCAGAGACTAGGAATGTTCTGAATTTCTTGCATTTTCCTTGATACTTTTGATCTTTGTACTCTTGTCTTTGAAAATCTTTGTAGTTGGAGAACAAGTTTTTACTTGAGAGTTTTTTGAACAGAGGAGGGGGGGTTTTAGAGAGAGAGATTTCGTGCCCCTAA
Organism: Rhododendron griersonianum; assembly: GCA_018127125.1. Taxonomy (NCBI): domain Eukaryota; kingdom Viridiplantae; phylum Streptophyta; class Magnoliopsida; order Ericales; family Ericaceae; genus Rhododendron; species Rhododendron griersonianum. Next base: position 25,501,276 of record CM030800.1, read on the forward strand.
TGGTGTAGAATGAATGGGGATTTATAGGCAAACATAACCTATGGTTTGGATATAAAATGAAAGATTAAAAAAAGTTTGGGAGGGAAAATTCTCATGATGAGATGCCCTGAAAGCTCAGGCAGGCTTCTGCAATGTTCAGGGTTGAACTGCAGGCCTGAAAAGCCTGAAAAGCCATGGTCAAAGGCCAAGCTCAGCATGCATTGGCCTGTCAACACTCCTGAGCGCTCAAGAGTGGCACTTCCAAGCGCTTGGGAGTGGTCCCGAGCGCTTGGGGGTGACTGCCAAACTTCAGCGGGGCGCCACGGACACTCCCGAACTCGGTTTTGGGTGTTTTTCGAAGCGTTGGAAAGCTTGTTGAGTCCTCTTTCTAACCCAATTGGTTTCATTCAAAGGTATTTTATGTGCTGAAATGTGTGCCAATTCTACCCTCAGGGTGTCGGGAAAAAAAGAGTTTTGGTTTTGAAAAAGTCCAAGAAGCATCGTCCAAGTTTGTCCAAGGCCTGTTTTGATTCCGTTTCATCATCGGAGAGTCTCAAGGCCACAAATTAAGGATAATTAATAGGTCCAAAATGGGGTGTCTACACGGCCGTAACATCGATCTCACGGTCTTAACATCATTTTCTCACCCGAGCAACCTGTTGCTAGAAAATCTCCCTGAGAGATCAATCCCACGGCCGCAGGATCTATCCTTCGGCCGCAACATCCATTCCTCGGCCGTGTGATCTATTACTCGGCCGCAAGATCGTCCTTTTTCCAGACTCTGGAACATTCTGTCGATTGTTTGATCCAACTACACTACCTCTCCGATGCGTTCGGGCCACGTTCAGATATTGCAACGAAGAGTTCGAATTGCATTGCAATTGCAATTGCAATCGTGCCATTTGATTGGCCGGAGTGAGTCATCCCTATGCCTATATAAAGGAGCATTTGGGCTCCAAAATTGATATGTGAAATTACTCACCCAAGCTCCGAAACTCTGCACAAATACTCTCTTCAAAAGCCCCAACCTCCCGAAGGCAGCCATCCATCCAGCGATCAAACCCCGAATTTCAAACCCTAACCCTAGGGTTTTCCGAGAAGCAATCAGTCAATCACACTCAATCCAAAGCAATCAAGCAACTGAGGGATCAAGGTGGTGAGGCCCAACGGCCTCTGGTTTGTCTTACTTACTATATTTATGACTAACCGTAGCGTTTTAATCATCTGTTAATCCTTCTGTCTGGTGTGAGGAAGAACATCCACCGGGGCTTCGATCCCTCAGCCGATATATCAAACCAGGAGGATCCCTCGGCCGTGACATCCATTCACCGGCCGCGGGATCCATTACCCTGGGACAGCTTTGTTGTGTTCTGCTTTCTGACGCATGCTTTAATTATCGCACTGGCTCACCATTAACTGCTTAAAGGCATAATTAAACGGACTATGTGTTAGAATTAAATATAGCATCTACATGTCTTATGTTGAATAACTATGGGCCAGTCTCACAACTGGGTAGAGAGGGGTGCCTAACACCTTCCCCTTACTGTACTCTTGGCTCCCGTACCCAGAATCTCTACTTGTTTTCCTAGTTTTAATAAACTAGGTGGCGACTCTGTTTTGATGATAACCGCTATCATGTGGCGATGTTCCTAGCCATGGGAATGTCCACGATCTTGGTTTATGAAGCAAGTAACCAATCAAGCAACATACAATCAATCTGTATGGCGATGCCCCATCTGGGAGGTGTCTACAGTTTTTTGGCAACTCTGCTGGGGAATTGAGAGTCATAACCAAAAAGTTCAACATAAGACTAATACATGCCTTGTTTAATTCATTTATCATATGCATCGAGCAGGCAACCCGTTGAGTTCACCTGATATCCCGGCATGACACGGGCTATGTTGGGGGTTCCAGCAAACTCCATAGTCACTCGTACCTAGTGGTATATCAAAATAGGAATCACCCAATCACCGCCTATGAAGGCTGGTGAAAGGATTGGTGCCCTTTGACAACGGAGCACCCTGAGACTACCAAAACCTTGCATGTATTAAAAAGCCATAGAACTTATCAAACTAAGACAGGAACCTACAGGCTAGGAACCTATTTGCATTTTGCTTGCAAAAGTTCTTCCTCACACCTATTGTATATGTGTATGTTGTAAAATTTTTCTTTTGCAGGTTAAACCTTAGGAATCTCTCTAAGTCAAATGAACAGTAGGTAAGATCAACCAATCTAACTAAAATAAAAATCTTTTCAGGAAAAATGACTGCATCACTGTCCACATATGATTCGCACTTTCAAGTTGTCACCGAGCTGTCTGGCCCGCCCCACTCTGCTGTTGAAGGTTTCAACCCCTCTGAATACATCACTCCGGTAAATCAACCAAAGCCTGTGGTGACTATCATTGAAGACATCCATGTCATGTTCGCTAGAACGGTTTATGAAGAAGAAGTAGAAGACTTGATTGAAGAAGAAGGGCTTCGCAGGGTCCCAATCTATTTTTATGACCCATATGCACCTACCGATGACTATTGGCCAATAGACAAGGTCAATAACCTCGAAACTGAAGAAGCAAAGGAAGAAGAGTCTGTCGACAACGACCCACTAGACGAAATATCACTGAACCTACTCTTTGATGAGGAGGTCACCGACCATGAAATAAGGGTGATCCACCCTATCACGGATAGCTTTGGCAATTGGTGGGGCTTTGTTGGCACACGAAGAGTCGACAATAGTGACGAAGCAGAGATTGAAGCTCAATTGGAAGAGATAACAGCAATAGCAAATCAAATGGCCCTCCAAGACTTGCAGGGTGACAATGATGAAAGTGCGAATCAAGGTGACAGTGAAGTGCTGATGATCAACCTTGGTGATGAAAAAGACTGCTCTGAATTGATTGTGGATGCTGAAAAAGGGGCTTACCCTAACTGGACCGTGGAGCATACCCTAAAATACAAAATGAAAAGCGCTAGTTCTGGTCTTAGTTCCGATTCCGACTCCGAGTCGACTCAGTCCGAGTCAAGCTTTTCATCTTTTGAAACTACTAAGTCTAGTGAGGAAAACCTGGTCAAAGCACCAAAGCATAACATTTACTTTGAGTTTGACTCTGTAATGTCTTTTGATAATCTTAGCAATGAGAAGGAAGATTTAGAGTATTTCACTTTGCCTATAATCAATTGTATGGATTCCAACACACCAAATTTTGAGGAAGAAATTCCGAAAGAGATTCTAGAATTCATCGAGAGAGAAGAAGAAAGGCACGCTAAACCTTTTTCTGAGGAAATAATCACAGCAAACATAGTCTCTGAAAACGAGCCCAAAATGGTTAAAATTGGTACCACGCTATCCCCTCAAGAAAGTGAAAAACAAATCCTTTTGCTAAAAGAATACAAAGATGTTTTTGCCTGGTCTTACGAGGACATGCCTGGAATAGACCCTGAAATTGTTCAGCATAAAATTCCCCTTCGTCCTGATGCAAAACCAGTTAAACAAAAACTGAGGCGTATGCGCCCTGATTGGGTCTTAAAGATAAAAGAAGAAGTCACTAAGCAAATCAACGCCGATTTTCTCATAGTCACCGAATATCCACAATGGGTAGCTAACATCGTTCCCGTACCAAAGAAAACCGGAGGAATTAGGGTTTGTGTAGATTTCCGAGATCTCAACAGAGCTAGTCCAAAGGATGACTTCCCATTACCCCACATAGACGAACTAGTAGACAACACCGCAGGCCATGCATTGCTATCCTTCATGGTTGGATTTTCTGGGTATAATCAAATCCTTATGTCTCCTGAGGATAGAGAGAAAACCACCTTCACTACACCTTGGGGAACCTACTGCTACCGAGTGATGCCATTCGGGTTAAAGAATGCTGGAGCCACTTACCAAGGGATGGCAACGACACTACTACACGACATGATGCACAAAGAGGTCGAGGTGTATGTCGACGATATGATAGTCAAATCAAAGGAAAGGGAAGGGCACCATGAAGCACTTCAGAAGTTCTTTGAAAGGATTAGGCAATACAAGCTACGTCTTAATCCTCAAAAATGCACTTTTGGGGTAACGGTTGGAAAAATGTTGGGATTTCTCATCACTCAAAGAGGAATCGAGGTAGACCCTTCCAAGATACAGGCTATCATGGAAATATCGCCGCCTAGGACAGAAAAGGAGGTAAGAAGTTTCTTGGGGAAGGTACAATTCATCAGCAGGTTCATTTCCAAACTCACAACTACCTGCGAACCCCTTTTCAAGCTACTAAAGAAAGGTACTGACTTTGAATGGAGCCAAGACTGTCAGCAAGCGTTTGAGGCAATCAAAGAATATTTTCAGAATCCGCCTGTACTGTCACTGCCTATTCCTGGGAAACCATTGATTCTGTATCTGTCAGTAACAGACACATCCATGGGATGCATGCTAGTGCAAGAAAACGACGCCAAAGTAGAGTGCGCCATATACTACCTCAGCAAAAAAATGATGGACTATGAAACAAGATACACTCCCCTCGAGAAAACCTGTTGGGGGCTAGTATGGGCCACAAAGAAACTAAGGCACTACCTGTTAGCACATCCGGTGGTGCTGGTCTCTCGTTTATTCGAAAAGCCAGCACTTATCAGAAAGCTAGTTAGGTGGTTATTGCTGCTAGCAGAATTCGACCTCAAATACATGACAAGGAAATCAGTGAAGGGAAGAGCTGTGGCAGAATTCTTGGCAGATCATCCTGTGACAGAAGCCGAGGCAGAAGACTTCATGTTCCCCGACGAGAACATCTTATGTCTCTTAGACGACACCTGGCAGCTTTACTTTGATGGAGCGTCAAACCAATGTCGATATGGCATAGGGGTGTTGCTAGTTTCCCCAAACGACTCTCATATCCCTTTGTCATATAAACTGAGGTTTGAAGTCACCAACAACCAGGCTGAATATGAGGCTTGTATTGCTGGAATGGAGGCAGCCCTGGAGCTAGGGGCAAAAAGGGTAGAAGTCATTGGGGATTCAAACCTGGTGGTATCTCAAGCAAGAGGAGACTGGAAGGTCAAGGAAGACACACTGAAACTATATCACTCTGTGCTGGAAGATCTAATTCCACAATTCGATTCCGTTATCTTCACACACACTCCCCGAGTGAGCAATAGGTTTGCAGATGCACTGGCAACATTAGCATCTATGGTCAAAATACCCCTGGGATTCACAATGCGGCCTCTCATGATCGAACAAAAGGTCAAACCAGCATGCGAATGTACCTTTACCGAGGAAGGTGAAGGCGATGGCAAGCCATGGTACGAAGACGTAAAGAAATTCTTGGAAGAAGGAGAATACCCATCCAAGGCCACCTCAAAAGACAACAGCTCTGCGGAAGTTTGCCGCCCGATTTATAATCTTTGGAGGAGCATTGTATCGAGGGCACACTTGGGCCCAAATCAACTTTGCGTCACAACGGAAGATAGCCGTAAGGTATTGGAGGAAATACATGAAGGAATTTGTGGGCCACACATGAATGGGGCAACAATGGCAAAGAAGATCCTGCGGCAGGGATATTACTGGACCACGATGGAGGCCGACTGTGCTGACTATGTCCACCGATGCTACAAGTCAAACTCACGCTGATCACATGTGTATTCCTCCTACGGAATTGTATAGCATGACATCTCCTTGGCCATTCTCCACCTGGGGGATAGACGTCATTGGAAGTATAAATCCAAATGGAAAATACAAGCATCAGTTCATTCTAGTGGCTATCGACTACTTCACCAAGTGGGTAGAAGCAGCTTCTTATGCTACTCTCAAAGCCACTCATGTGGCCAAATTTATTCGCACTAATATCATCTATCGATACGGTGTACCTCACGAGTTCGTCTGTGACAATGGATCGCACTTCAAAGGAGCAACAAAAAAGCTTTTTGCTGAATTTGGGATACAGAATCATCGGTCATCTACTTATCGACCCCAAACTAACAGAGCAGTTGAGGCTGCAAACAAGAATATCAAGAGGATTCTGCGGAAGGCTACCGACACCTACACAGACTGGCCAGAAATGCTACCTTTGGCACTATGGGGTTATCGAACAACTGAAAGAATTTCAACTGTGGCTACTCCCTACTCTCTGGTTTATGGAATGGAGGCTGTCTTGTCTATCGAGCTGGAGTTGCCTTCGTTAAGGGTTCTAGCTGAGACTGGAATGATCGAAGAAGATTGGGTTCAAAACCGCTATGACGAGTTGGCACTACTAGACGAAAGGAGGCTGAGAGCGTTATACCATGTACAAGGGTATCAACGCCGCATTGCACGAGCATTCAACAAAAAGGTGAAACCTAGAGACATCAAGGTAGGAGACATGGTGCTCAAGACAATCCGTCGCCATGTTTCAGACCCAAGGGGCAAGTTTAGACCAAACTAGGGAAGCCCTTGTGGGCTCCCGCGCCCGCTGGTGCGATTTATGACAGAGTCGCCACCCGGATTTTTAAGATGGATGATCCGAGGAACCGAGGGGTTTTGTTTGAAAGAAAAAGGCTTTTTGATCTAGCGAAACTGTTTGAGGTTTTGGATCCGGGAGCCAGGTTACGAACGGGGAAGGTTTTGTTGAAAAGCACCCCGCTCGCCCGGTGAAAACTGGTCTCTACTAAGCATTTTAAATGGGGGGATCAATATGATTCGGAAAACCTTAAAAACACGTAAGGGGGGAAAGGGGAACAAGATAAATCATAACACGTTGTCGTGCTAGTGGTGCTTGCTGTACAGAGATGATAAAGATGGCATGGTGATGATATAAACAAGAGAGGTACAAACAGACTGTCTGAATCACTGCCCTCCGTCAGGCGGCATATCAGCTTATAACGCGCGGCTCACCAATATGCCGTGCGTGGTTCCGATCTCGATACCAAACTTTTGTCGTTTTGTAAAAGCTTCGCACGGTGTACCATTACATCGCACGGTTTTATTTTAAAGCTTCAGACAACTCACAGCCGTCAGATCATCTCAGATCTACACCATTCTTTCAAACCGTGAAGAGAAAGCCATTTTTGATACGTTTGCTTATTTTGAAAAGATCTATGGAGTTTAAAACATGGCTTGTAGAAATGGTCTCACTCTGAGACAGCTTTTGGTATACAGAAAAGACCCAAAAAAACGGACGATCGCGATCCAGACAGTTTGATCAAGAAAACAGTATTCTTTCAAAATGCCGTGCGTGCAGGTTTACTACGCCGTGCGACGCTCCAAAGAGCTGCGCGGCGTAGCACTCCTTTGCACAGAACACGGGTTTTGTTTTGTAAAAGAGGTTTTGGGTCAGATCTCAACCAAAAGGGTTAAGCCTGAAAACAGAAAGGTCCCCTCAGGGCCAGGACAGAGCCTAGCCCAAGGAAACTCAGTTTTTACCTTGGATCCGGAGCTTGAATGAGCTTTGATGAAGGCGGATGGACGTCGGAAGGTTGAAAAAGAGAGTAGAGGTATGGATGTGAGTAATAGATGGGTATATTGGGTAGTTGGGACCTCAAAGTTAGTAAGGGACTAACTTCAATGGTGAAGCGAAAAATGGAGTAAAAGGCCAAGAGAATGTCTTTTGAGAACAACATTCTCAAGGCTTGGAAATGGGAAAGTGGGTGTGAAAGCAAGAAGAGAGAGAAAGGGTATAATGGTGATCAAGGGCCCTTTTCCCTTGAGTGGAGGGGTGTATTTATAGGCAAGAGCCTTGGATTTTGAATTTCAAAAGTTGGAGGTATTTTCTGGGCGGGCTAGAAGTGTGCTTTCGGCTGAGCCGTATTGCAGCTGTGGCTCAAATAGGCGTGGCCGACAGCTTTCTGAGCCAGTCAGAACTTTATCCAAAATGCCGTGCGGTTAACCTCATGACTTCGTGCGGCGTATTAAATTTTGATACGCCGCGCGGTGTAGAAGTGTCGCGCACGGTACTTTAGGTCCGGTCCAGGGCTTTTTGGGCTTTCTCTGGGCTTTTTGGGCTTTTCTGGGCTTTTTGGGTTGGTTTGGGCTGTGGATGCTGGAGGAACACTTCATTCAAGCTCGCAAAAGGCTTTGTTTCCTTTATTTCATCATCGGGGGGGTCAAAGACCCTTCGAGGTCCGGATTGGGGTGTCTACAGTAGTCCCTCTTTAACGTAACTCGGATATCATTGTTTTGATAAGAGTGACGCTTAAAGAATAGGCATCCCGATCCATTGCTCTAAAGTCTTTTGAACAGAGACAAAACACTCGAAAATGCAAGTAAATGACAATGGTGGTCGTGCTCGTGGAGCTGCCTACGTACCCCGTTTGCAGGGATCAGACCAACGTAGTTCGATTGGGACAGTGCGAGAGAAAAAAGAGTCCCGGGGGACAAAGTTGAGTGTCGTGGTGCCAAGTATCATGCAAATTTTGAAATGAGTCTAGACTATCGCTTGATCAAATAAGAAGCTTAGGTTTCTTTGACCGTCGCTCGATTGAATGAGAGACTTTGGGTCCTTTTGACCGTCGCTCGATTAAATGAGAGGCTTTAGGTCCTTTTGACCGTCGCTCGATTGAACGAGAGGCTTTGGGTCCTTTTGACCGTCGCTCGATTGAACGAGAGGCTTTCGGTCCTTTTGACCGTCGCTCGATTGAACGAGAGGCTTTAGGTCCTTTTGACCGTCGCTCGATTGAACGAGAGGCTTTGGGTCCTTTTGACCGTCGCTCGATTGAACGAGAGGCTTTGGGTCCTTTTGACCGTCGCTCGATTGAACGAGAGGCTTTGGGTCCTTTTGACCGTCGTTCGATTGAAGGAGAGGCTTTAGGTCCTTTTGACCGTCGCTCGATTGAATGAGAGGCTTTAGGTCCTTTTGACCGTCGCTCGATTGAATGAGAGACTTTGGGTCCTTTTGACCGTCGCTCGATTGAACGAGAGGCTTTAGGAGACGAAAATTCGAGACGGGCCCTCGGGAGGGGAAATTTGACTTTTTGAGACGAGCCCTCGGGAGGCGAAATTCGATTTGAAATGAGACGAGCCCTCAGGAGGCAAAATTTGGCCTTTGAGACGAGCCCTCGGGAGGCGAAATTTGATTTGAAATGAGACGAGCCCTCGGGAGGCGAAATTTGATTTAACACAAATAATACGAATTTGGCGAGTCCCGGGGGACGAGTACTACAAACGACTGCGAATACAGCGGGTCCTCGGGGGACGAGAAATTTTACGCATCCCAGGGAATAAGATTTGGACAATCTCATAATTAATGCACAACATTCTAGGGGATTCCTGTCGCAAGACGGCTGGAATATTTGGCTTCCAAGATGATTTTGGGGGCTAGACTGATCAATTTCCGAGGAAACTGGAGTTAATTCTCTGGAGCAAAAAAAATGCCGTGCAAGCCTTCGATGTGGCGCGCGGCGTTTCGTTTTCCCATGCACCTCTTCGATTTCCGAGATCAGTTGGCTGGTTTAAGAATGCCCATTAATACAGGCGTGCCCTTTCGTCGGTCAGGACCTCTTTTTAAAGGGATGGGGGTGCCTCATTCTATGCACCATTCTCCCAAGTCTCTCTACCTTCTCCCTATTCTAAGAAAAAGGTTACTTTCGAGACTCAACATGGCGGACAGCGACTTGACTGCACGAGTGATCTCTTTAGAGGCAGAGATGGGCTTTTATCGCGAGGAGATTGAGCAACTGAACCGTCAGATCGCGAGGCTCATATCAACGATCCGCACTCTTCGTCGCGTGGTGTCCAATCTTCAAGACTTTGCTTTTGATCAGATGGACAGCAAGCATGACCCGGAGTATGCGCCGGGGCGCGATTCGGACGGGACTGCAGAGGACTCGGAGGGGAATCCGAATGGCTCGGATGACCGTTCCGGCGAGGGGGACGATGCGTCTGGCGGAGGGAGCGACTGAAGCTGAGGATTGAAGAAGAAGAAAGGGGGGCAGTAGGATTTTTTTGATTTTCTCTTTGTCTGAACAATGTAATGAAAATCCCGGGGATTTCCTTGGGTTTGATGAAATGAAAAGTCTCCCTTCCTTGTCATTACTCGTCTGCTTTTTTATTGCTCACTGTTCACGAACGAAACTGAATGTGAATGCCACTGTCAGGAGACTGCTTTCGGAATCTGAACCGTTGTATTAACCCAGTATGCCGTGCGCAGCATAGGTAATGCCGTGCGTCGTGGTAACTCGAGAATTCTCATCCAGTTAAGCCGTTATGCCGCGCGCTTCTATCCAGTATGCCGTGCGGCGCACCTATTTTCGGACCCAGTCCACTTAAAGTCTAGACGAACCGGTTCAGGGGATATACATATATATATGGGGCGTACACAGTACGCTCCGATCGTTTGAATTTCCCTCCTCTCTCTCCTGTCTCTCTCTGGTCTCTCGCTCTCTCTCTCTCTTGTCTCTCTCTCGTTTCTATCTCATCTCTCTCGATCATCTCTCTCTCTCTCGCTGCCTCTCTCTCTCTCTCTCGCTGTCTCTCTCTCTCTCATGGATAGTACAGATATACCCGGGGTCGAGGTTGCATCGGCCACGGCAGCCCCGGGGAGCGGCGTGGCAGCCGAGGTGGGGCCGGAGACCGTGGGGGTCTCGGCCCCGGCGGCATTGGCCGAGGAGGCTTCGGCCTCGGCTGCCGCGGTGGTAGGTAGTGACGGCGGTGACAGTGGCAGCAGAGTGTTGGCTGGGTATGGCCAGGAGACAGAGACTCCGAGTGCAGTGGAGCCTAGGGGTGAGGACGACGACGAGGATGAGGATTAGAGTAGAGTTCCCTTTTATTTTGCTTTTTGACTGGAGCCTGCGGGCTTCTTTTGGAAGGGTGCCTGTTTACCCTCAGTAGATAGGATTTTGAGGCTTGCACGCCTTTTGGTACTTCGTCTCATGGATATTTTAGAGATTATATATATAGAGAAGTTTATTCCTGTCATTGTTTTCGTCATTCAACTTCCCTTATTGTTGTTTGCTTAGGAAAGATTGTATAACAGAAACACTAACCGATGCATGCAACTAGTCCTTTGAGCCATAATCTGAAGCGAGCTTTGAGTTTTATGATGAGCAGTACGTTAAGGTAAAGATTTATTGATACTGGAATAGAAATCAAGAAAGATAACTGAATATCTCTGAAAAACTGATCCCTTTGTGCAAGACTGAAAATATCCCTATTCCGGACTCTTGTTCATCAATAATGACCCTGGATACTTGACACGTGACTACGGAACTCAAACTCTTATTTGGAAACTGAAAACTTCTTGAAAATATGCCTGGAAAGCAAGAAAACCTTGACTTTGGAGGGTGACATTCTCATATTTCGACATTGACCGTGAAACGGAACTTGGACCAGGTCACCTTTAGCCACTATGACCTGTGGGACCCAAAAGACCAACTTGAAACGGCTTGAAGCGGACTCCGATACCTTGACATGACCTAGGAAATGGGTTTTATTGACTTTTGGTGTCCTCATGTCGAATTTTGAGAGTTGGCTTGAAGCGGGAGTGCCTTGAAGTCCTAAATACCCATTGAGACATGTTCTGAGGGTTGGTGATGCTTGCGGGTGCCTTGAATAGGTTTCAAACCTCTGCTGTCAAAGTCTGCAGAAATACAGACTTAATATGCCGTGCGGGGCTACAAAGAGCCGTGCGTGGCTTCCTCTGATTCCACGGCGTATCCGTATTATGCCATGGTTTTCTCCTGTTTTTGGTATGCCGTGCATTCTCTCGATATACCGCGCGGCACTATTTCCCTGATATTCTGCCATTTGCTACTTCCCAAGACATATTGCACGAGGGTTGAAGTTTGACCTGTTCTGTAACATATTCGAGCCAATGCATGTCTGTTTTGTCCTTTTAGAGCATGACCAAGCTTTTCCCTATGCAAGACTCATGGAAAATCTACACTTTTGGAACCCAAGGCTCTTTTGGAAGTTGAAGTTGTCTCCTCTATCCTTCTATAAATTCAGGCCTTAGGTTTCATACTAACCATATCTTTCTTCCTCTTCATCTCCTCCCAATGGCTCTTTCTCTCACCGGTTCGCTACGGCCATGGTTGATTTCCATGGAAGGGGTCGATTGGCTCAACTTTCGGGCGCATGGCCTCTACTCTATGAGATACCTTCGTAACATCCGCCTTCGCCCTGAGCTCCTAAAGGCTGCCATAAGTCTTTGGGACCCGGAGGTGCATGTATTCCGCTTTGGTGGACAGGAGCTTTACCCTACAATTGAAGAGTTCCGCGCCTATCTTGGCGGCTTCGGCTCTGGAGACGTCATTGTCCCTCCCGTGCGCAAGAACATGTCCAAAGTTCTTGCCGCCTCTCTTGGTTTGAACGACGGTGTTGCTCGTTACTTGGTTAACAATGGTCATCTCAACGTGAAGCGCCTCATTGAGATGTTCTCTCCTCTTGGCAATCTAGCGGACGTAACCTACCACTCTACGCATGACCGCTCTTTGTATGTGCTTACTTGCCGCTTACTTCTTGGTTCCCTCCTGATGCAATAGCCCAAGAGGAGGAGTATCACCGTAAGCAAATCAAAAATTGACTAGTAGAAATCAAAACTGACCGAAGGATTTAGCGTTGAGACCACTTGGGTTCGATCCGAAACGGCCCAACGGTCAAGACACATAGCCTACGGCCATGTGGTTTTCGTTTTTTAGCCGTTTTCGGCCGTTTAGGGCTCCGAAAGGCCAAATTTGCCGTTTTAGGAAATAATCTTTTTGCTTATAACTTTTGGTAGGAAATTCTATTAATTTCCGTTCTTGTTGGAGAAATTTTGTTTTTCCTTATATTTTCAGAATATGTAATAATTTTGGAACTTTCCAAAATTGGTAATTTTTCCTTTTCCTAGTCGGTTTAGGGTTTGCTTCTTATTTAAGGAGTTGTAAGCCTTAGGGCTACGCAGTTTTTGATGATTATTGATTAATAAAGTGTCTAGAGAGTGTTTCTCTATATCTATCCCGTTTGTGATTGTCCTTGTTACACGTTTGTTCTTCGTTTCATAATTCTGCCCTGCATCACCTCCACTAGTCGTGCTAGCTCGGCATTGGTCAGTATTGCAGTGCAGATTGGAGCTCGGAAGGATGTGATTCCAATGGTATTGGCTGAGACACTGATGGGTTTAGACAGGGTTCGTTCTGGAGAGACTGAGACTTTTGGAGGCAGCCCCCTTCTCTTGTAGGTTAGTTTTCGCCTCATCTTCCCTCTTTCCTATTTTCTTTAATGCTGGGCTTGGCTTTCTATGGTTTCTTACTTGTTTTCTCTCTTTAGCAGATTTGGCTGTGCGATAAGGTGAACATACTGACTCTCCCTCCTGGCAACTTGGCATATGGGGCTAGGTTACTTTCCTCTCGGTGCTTTGAATTTGCGGACAGGCGAGTTTCTGAGTGGGTCAACTTCTTCAAGCGTCAACAAGCTGAGACTATTTCCTGGAGAAGCTCTTGGGTTGATCTTCCGCCCATGACTGTGCATTATATGGGTTCCTAGTGGGTGGTTCTTCTCGGGCTGGAGGCTTTTACCTTCTACATCCCCTATCGGATTCAGCGTCAGCTTGGTTTGAGACACGAGGCTCCTGCAGAGATCCTGGTGGATGTAGTTCTGCCTTTCTTCCGCCATTCGGTTCTTTGCAACTACCAGCGATTTTGGAGGTCTCGTGAGGTGACCGATGCTCATCCTTACCCTTCTGTGGCAGCGCGTGGGAGTTACAGGAAATGGCTCAAGAGGGACATTGCTGCGAGGGCGGGTGCCCAAGGAAACTGACTCGATCTTACTACCCTGATCATTGAATAAATCGTGGACCTCCTTTTATTGTATTGCCTTTTTATTTTTGAAGATCATGCTCAGCCTTATGTATTAGAAGCAGTTATCTTAATAAAGTGAGTTATAGAGGGTCTCCCCCTCTCTGATTCTGCCCTTCTGGATTCTGTCAACCTGGATTTTTGTTTTGATTGATCGTGACCGAGTCTCATAGTGAGACTGCCTACGTATCCTTTTTGATGAAGGAATTAGGTCATAACGTAGTTCAAGGATAGGGTTCGCTCTGGTTTTAGCACTCTCCTTTTGCGCTCTAATTTTTGCCTAGTACCGCCCTTTCGGGTTTTCGGCCTAGCGAGCTCGTTCATTGTATGCCTTAACTTTTGCCTAAGATGCCCTTGCGGGTTTTCATCCTAGCAGGCCTTTTGCTCTAATTTTTGCCTGGAACTGACTGCCCTTGCAGTTTTTAGCCCAGCGAGCTTCTCTCAGGGGTAGTAGCGCTTGAGTTGATCCAGGTTGACTGGAGTTGAGAATTCCTTTCCGTCCAGATCGATGAGTTGCGTAGCTCCTCCAGATAGGATAGTCTTGATGATATACGGCCCAGACCACTTTGGTCGGAACTTCCCTCATGGATCATAGATTGGTGCTCGTATCTCCTTTAGAATCATGTCGCCTTCTGCCAGGTCCCTGGGCCTCACCTTTTTATTGAATGCGCGCGCAATTCTCCTTTGATATCCTTGAATGTGGTAAAGTGCCCTTAAATGACGTTCATCGAATAACATAAGTTCTTCAAACCGGTTGCTCAGTCAATCTGCCTCTTGTACATTGCATTCGATCATAGTCCGGAGGGATGGAACCTCTAATTCTATGGGGAGTACGGCCTCCATGCCATAAACCAAAGAGTACGGAGTTGTCCCTGTTGGCGTACGTACAGACGTGCGGTATCCCCATAATGCCAAAGGTAGTCGTTCGTGCCAATCCCTTGCAGATTGAATGATCTTCTCCAAGATGGTTTTGATTGTTTTGTTGGCTGCCTCCACGGCCCCATTGGTCTGCGGTCGATAGGTTGTTGACTTGTGTACTTGGATCTGGAATTCCTCCAAGACTTCCCTTGCTCGACCTTTGAAATGAACCCCATTATCGGATACGAATGCTTGTGGGACCCCATACCGATAAATAACGTTTTGTTTGATAAAGTGCGCGACTTGAACCGCAGTCAGGGTTGCATACGAGGCTGCTTCCACCCACTTTGTGAAGTAATCGATGGCCACCAGGATGAACTTATGGCCATTAGAGGCTGCTGGCACAATCCTTCCGATGACATCAATACCCCATGTCGAAAAAGGCCATGGCGAGGTCGTTTGCTGCAATTCATGTGGTGGAACATGCATGAGATTAGCGTGAATTTGGCACTTATGGCAACGTCGTACGTATTCCACACATTCCGTCTCCATGGTGGACCAGAAGTAGCCTTGTCTCAAAACCTTTTTGGCAAACATCATGCCGTTCATGTGAGGACCGCATACTCCTTCATGGACTTCCTCCATCACCCTTTTTGCCTCCTCACCATGAATACACAGTTTGTGGGTTCCACAGTAAGACCTTCGGTATAGATTTCCTCCACAAATGATGTACTGGGCTGCCATTCTCCGAAGGGCGATCCTGTCCTTCTTGCTTGCTTCAGAGGGGTACTCTCCTCTTTCCACGAATCTCCAGATATCGTAAAACCAAGGGTGACCGTCTTCGGGCTCGTTGATGGCCATGACATGTTGGTATACTGGGGTATCCCTTTGCTCGATCATAATTGGCCTTAGTTTCACACCGACAGGGATTTCGACCATAGAGGCTAATGTTGCCAAGGCATTAGCGAACTGATTCCTGAGTCTCGGGACATGGGTGAAAGTTACTTTGTTAAAATGGGGAATGAGATCTTCGAGATCTTGATGGTACGGCTTTAACTTCTCTTCCCTGACTTTCCAATCACCGTTTACTTGTGAAACGACCAAGTTTGAATCTCCCACAACTTCCAAATTTTCTATACCGATTTCAATGGCCGCTTCCATTCCAACGATGCAGGCTTCGTATTCCGCTTGATTGTTGGTGACTTCGAAGTTAAGCTTGAATGCAAGCGGGATGTGCGACCCATCCGGTGAAATCAATAGCACACCAATTCCGAATCCTCTCTGATTGGCTGCTCCATCGAAATACAATCGCCACACATCCTCGACTATGGTCATTATGCCTTCATCTGGGAACTCGAATTCGGCATCCTCCTTCCCTTCGACCGGGCAGTCGGCCAAAAATTCAGCGACAGCTCTTCCTTTTACTGACTTTCTGCTGACGTATTTTAATTCAAATTCTGCCAGCATCAATAACCATCGTGCCATTCTTCCTGTGAGTGCTGGCTTTTCGAACAAGTACTTCAGAGGATCCATTCGGGATATCAATCTTACCGAATAGGCCAACATGTAATGCCTTAACTTTCTGGAAGCCCAAACAAGTGCCCAACACGTCTTTTCCAATGGAGTATAACGTTCTTCAGACCCGACCATCTTTTTGCTGAGGTAATAGACAGCCCTTTCAACCCCATCGTCTCCTTCCTGTGCCAGCATGCAGCCCATGGAAGATGGAGTGACTGACAAGTATAGGATCAAAGGTTTTCCTAGTTCCGGCGGCATTAAGACTGGCGGATTCCTTATATAGGCTTTGATGGCCTCGAAGGCTTGCTGACATCTGTCGTTCCATGCAAATGGTGTTCCCTTCTTGAGCAAGCGAAATATGGGTTCACACGTTGAAGTCAGTTTTGTGATAAACCGGTTGATGAACTGTATTTTGCCGAGGAAACTCCTCACGTCTTTTTCTGTCCGTGGTGGCTCCATTTCCAGAATGACCTTAGTCTTTGATGAATCGATTTCGATGCCGCGAGTAGTGATCATGAATCCGAGCATCTTCCCTGTAGTGACTCCGAACATACATTTAGCCGAGTTGAGGCGCATCCTGTACTTCCTTATCCTTTCGAAGAACTTTCTTAATGCGGGTAAGTGGCCTTCTCGCTCTTTAGCCTTAACGATCATGTCGTCAACGTAAACCTCTACCTCTTTATGAATCATATCATGCAACAGGGTTATAGCAGCTCGCTGATAGGTGGAGCCAGCGTTCTTCATCCCGAAAGGCATGACCCGATAGAAATAGGTTCCCCATTCAGTAGTGAACGTGGTCTTCTCTCGGTCTTCCGGGGCCATGAGGATTTGGTTATATCCTGAGACACCATCCATGAAGGAAAGTAAGGCATGTCCCGCGGTGTTATCAACTAGCACGTCGATGTGGGGCAGAGGGAAGTCATCCTTAGGGCTATCCTTGTTTAAATCCCTGAAGTCCACGCAAACCCTGATTTTGCCATCCTTTTTCGGAACGGGAACGATGTTAGCAACCCACTGAGGGTATTTTTTTACCATTAAGAACCCAGCATTGATTTGTTTAGTTACTTCCTCTTTTATTTTAAGCACCCAATCGGGCCTCATGCGTCTCAGTTTTTGTTTTACTGGTTTAGCGTCAGGGTGAAGGGGAATCCGATGTTCCACGATTTCAGGATCAATTCCGGGCATATCAGCGTGTGACCATGCAAAAACGTCTTCGAATTCTATTAGCAATTCCACGAGAGCCTGACGCTCTTCCTCTGACAGTGCGGAACCGATCTGGACCATTCGGGGATTCCCTTCGTCCCTCAAATTTATTGAAACAACTTCTTCTTTTACAGGCTGAGCATGCCTTTCGTCTTCCCTTTTGATTAGGGACCGAATTTCTTCAGGGATTTCCCCCTCGAAATCGATCTCTTCATCATTGGGGTCGACACAATTTATTTCAAAATCAGGGAAGTAAGCGGAATCAGATTCGTTTATTTCATCATTAGCAGAGGCCTCGAGGGCATCGTACACACGGGTAGACTCAAACTCAAAATACAGACTCTGAGGAGTTGGGCCAAGAGGCGCCGACTCAGACGCCAAGAGGCGCCGACTCAGACTCAACAGACTCGGAAGACTCAGAAGACTCAAAGGACTCAGCTTCAGATTCAGACTCATGACTGGTTGCACTTGGTGTGAAAGTCCAATTCTTATAATCTCCAGCGGCATCCATGATGAGTGAAGTTGGATCTTCGGGGGCCTCCTGCACCAGCATCTGCACTTCTGCTTCCACGGCTATACCCAATGGTTTGTCCTCCCCGAATAAGGTTGCTAGGCTACCCGCGGCAAGAGTTTCAACCCAATCTGCCATCTTTGTTGGTTTGATTGCTATTTCCAATTCTTCATCACTTTCAGGCCAGACATCATTGGCGAATATCTCAAATCCTGGTAGGAAGGTATTGGTTTCTTTGTCCCAAAATGGTTCCGGCTGCCCTTGATAAATCTGTTTTGCCTTTTCTTTGACGAAGTAATCTTCCAACCTATTTCCTTTCTTCTCCCTCCTATCCTCGGAAGGGCGGTATCCCACACCTGGGACCCCATACCGATAAATAACGTTTTGTTTGATAAAGTGCGCGACTTGAACCGCGGTCAGGGTTGCATACGAGGCTGCTTCCACCCACTTTGTGAAGTAATCGATGGCCACCAGGATGAACTTATGGCCATTAGAGGCTGCTGGCACAATCCTTCCGATGACATCAATACCCCATGTCGAAAAAGGCCATGGCGAGGTCGTTTGCTGCAATTCATGTGGTGGAACATGCATGAGATTAGCATGAATTTGGCACTTATGGCAACGTCGTACGTATTCCACACATTCCGTCTCCATGGTGGACCAGAAGTAGCCTTGTCTCAAAACCTTTTTGGCAAACATCATGCCGTTCATGTGAGGACCGCATACTCCTTCATGGACTTCCTCCATCACCCTTTTTGCCTCCTCACCATGAATACACAGTTTGTGGGTTCCACAGTAAGACCTTCGGTATAGATTTCCTCCACAAATGATGTACTGGGCTGCCATTCTCCGAAGGGCGATCCTGTCCTTCTTGCTTGCTTCAGAGGGGTACTCTCCTCTTTCCACGAATCTCCAGATATCGTAAAACCAAGGGTGACCGTCTTCGGGCTCGTTGATGGCCATGACATGTTGGTATACTGGGGTATCCCTTTGCTCGATCATAATTGGCCTTAGTTTCACACCGACAGGGATTTCGACCATAGAGGCTAATGTTGCCAAGGCATTAGCGAACTGATTCCTGAGTCTCGGGACATGGGTGAAAGTTACTTTGTTAAAATGGGGAATGAGATCTTCGAGATCTTGATGGTACGGCTTTAACTTCTCTTCCCTGACTTTCCAATCACCGTTTACTTGTGAAACGACCAAGTTTGAATCTCCCACAACTTCCAAATTTTCTATACCGATTTCAATGGCCGCTTCCATTCCAACGATGCAGGCTTCGTATTCCGCTTGATTGTTGGTGACTTCGAAGTTAAGCTTGAATGCAAGCGGGATGTGCGACCCATCCGGTGAAATCAATAGCACACCAATTTCGAATCCTCTCTGATTGGCTGCTCCATCGAAATACAATCGCCACACATCCTCGACTATGGTCATTATGCCTTCATCTGGGAACTCGAATTCGGCATCCTCCTTCCCTTCGACCGGGCAGTCGGCCAAAAATTCAGCGACAGCTCTTCCTTTTACTGACTTTCTGCTGACGTATTTTAATTCAAATTCTGCCAGCATCAATAACCATCGTGCCATTCTTCCTGTGAGTGCTGGCTTTTCGAACAAGTACTTCAGAGGATCCATTCGGGATATCAATCTTACCGAATAGGCCAACATGTAATGCCTTAACTTTCTGGAAGCCCAAACAAGTGCCCAACACGTCTTTTCCAATGGAGTATAACGTTCTTCAGACCCGACCATCTTTTTGCTGAGGTAATAGACAGCCCTTTCAACCCCATCGTCTCCTTCCTGTGCCAGCATGCAGCCCATGGAAGATGGAGTGACTGACAAGTATAGGATCAAAGGTTTTCCTAGTTCCGGCGGCATTAAGACTGGCGGATTCCTTAGATAGGCTTTGATGGCCTCGAAGGCTTGCTGACATCTGTCGTTCCATGCAAATGGTGTTCCCTTCTTGAGCAAGCGAAATATGGGTTCACACGTTGAAGTCAGTTTTGTGATAAACCGGTTGATGAACTGTATTTTGCCGAGGAAACTCCTCACGTCTTTTTCTGTCCGTGGTGGCTCCATTTCCAGAATGACCTTAGTCTTTGATGAATCGATTTCGTTGCCGCGAGTAGTGATCATGAATCCGAGCATCTTCCCTGTAGTGACTCCGAACATACATTTAGCCGGGTTGAGGCGCATCCTGTATTTCCTTATCCTTTCGAAGAACTTTCTTAATGCGGGTAAGTGGCCTTCTCGCTCTTTAGCCTTAACGATCATGTCGTCAACGTAAACCTCTACCTCTTTATGAATCATATCATGCAACAGGGTTATAGCAGCTCGCTGATAGGTGGAGCCAGCGTTCTTCAGCCCGAAAGGCATGACCCGATAGAAATAGGTTCCCCATTCAGTAGTGAACGTGGTCTTCTCTCGGTCTTCCGGGGCCATGAGGATTTGGTTATATCCTGAGAAACCATCCATGAAGGAAAGTAAGGCATGTCCCGCGGTGTTATCAACTAGCACGTCGATGTGGGGCAGAGGGAAGTCATCCTTAGGGCTATCCTTGTTTAAATCCCTGAAGTCCACGCAAACCCTGATTTTGCCATCCTTTTTCGGAACGGGAACGATGTTAGCAACCCACTGAGGGTATTTAGTTACCATTAAGAACCCAACATTGATTTGTTTAGTTACTTCCTCTTTTATTTTAAGCACCCAATCGGGCCTCATGCGTCTCAGTTTTTGTTTTACTGGTTTCGCGTCAGGGTGAAGGGGAATCCGATGTTCCACGATTTCAGGATCAATTCCGGGCATATCAGCATGTGACCATGCAAAAACGTCTTCGAATTCTTTTAGCAATTCCACGAGAGCCTGACGCTCTTCCTCTGACAGCGCGGAACCGATCTGGACCATTCGGGGATTCCCTTCGTCCCTCAAATTTATTGAAACAACTTCTTCTTTTACAGGCTGAGCATGCCTTTCGTCTTCCCTTTTGATTAGGGACCGAATTTCTTCAGGGATTTCCCCCTCGAAATCGATCTCTTCATCATTGGGGTCGACACAATTTATTTCAAAATCAGGGAAGTAAGCGGAATCAGATTCGTTTATTTCATCATTAGCAGAGGCCTCGAGGGCATCGTACACACGGGTAGACTCAAACTCAAAATACCGTACACACGGGTAGACTCAAACTCAAAGTACAGACTCTGAGGAGTTCGGCCAAGAGGCGCCGACTCAGACTCAACAGACTCGGAAGACTCAGAAGACTCAAAGGACTCAGCTTCAGATTCAGACTCATGACTGGTTGCACTTGGTGTGAAAGTCCAATTCTTATAATCTCCAGCGGCATCCATGATGAGTGAAGTTGGATCTTCGGGGGCCTCCTGCACCAGCATCTGCACTTCTGCTTCCACGGCTATACCCAATGGTTTGTCCTCCCCGAATAAGGTTGCTAGGCTACCCGCGGCAAGAGTTTCAACCCAATCTGCCATCTTTGTTGGTTTGATTGCTATTTCCAATTCTTCATCACTTTCAGGCCAGACATCATTGGCGAATATCTCAAATCCTGGTAGGAAGGTATTGGTTTCTTTGTCCCAAAATGGTTCCGGCTGCCCTTGATAAATCTGTTTTGCCTTTTCTTTGACGAAGTAATCTTCCAACCTATTTCCTTTCTTCTCCCTCCTATCCTCGGAAGGGCGGTATCCCACACCTGTTATGCGGGTTAAAGTCCCTGGCTCTTCAATCTGTGCTGGCCCCTGAAGATTCTTTCCTAGCCCCAATCCTGGCATGTAGGACATTTTCTTCATTATCTTTATGGCAACATTACTAACGACGAAGTCGTCATCAATCTTAACAGTGAAAACAGAATGAGAGGTGTCAAGAGAGAAATCGCCCAGAGCGACGTCCTCTTCCCCATGTTGTATCTCCAAAAGTGGGGCATTGTCTTCCACAGGGGCGCGGATCCCAGAATCGCCATGAATGGTGAGCATCCCAGTTTCTAGTCCCAGTCTAACTTTCTGGTGGAGTGTTGAAGGAACTGCCATGATATCAGGTCGATGCATCCAAGGTCTACCCAGCAGTAGGTTGAAGGATGCGGGAATGTTTACCACATGGAACTCCACATCTGTTTGGTAAGGCCCAAAAGTCATAGGAAGCATGAGAGTGCCAGTCACATCCCGACGGGTGTTGTCATATGCCTGAACTTTGACTTCCGATGGAGAGAAATCACTATTTTTGTATCCCAGGCAATAAGCAACATGGAGTGGACAGACATTGATTGCCGACCCGTTGTCAATGAGGATTACTGGTACCCATTTTCCGTGGCATTTCAGAGTGATATGGAGTGGCCGATTGTGATCAATTCCATCAGCGGGCAAATCTCGATCAGTGAAGGTGATAGCATGTTTGACGGGTATGGTTTTGATGAGTGCCACAAGTTCGTCAGGGGTTATGGCGGAGAGGACTTTTAGGTGAGAGAGGGCTTGGATGAATCCTTCGCGATGGCGGGTGGAATGAACTAGCACGTCCCAAACAGACATTTTGGCTGGAGTTTGTTCAAGCTGGCGCTTGATCATTCTTTCTGGGTCTTTTTCAGGGCGTGAAGGCTCTTTAACTGGTGGGGCAAAGGGTTGGAAAGTATCTTTGATTGGGGTAACGAACGGGTTAGAAGGTTCTTTGGTCAATGGAGCTGGAGGGTTGGAGGATTCTCCGATTTGAAGATTAGAGGGTTGGTATATTCGACTACTCCTGGTTAATTGACCAATCTGTTGGTACTTGGACTCTTCATTCCACAAATCTGCAAGGGCCTTGCGCTTGTTTCCAATGGTAGTGTCTTGGAGATTGGCAGCCAAGTCAGCGACAACCAGGTCTTCCCACAGATCCTCGGGCTTCCATTTCTCAGCTTCTATTACTGCCCTATTTACAGTCCATTCTTCGTTCCCCACCTTTATGTTGATGATTTCCGTATTACCCCACAGGTTTGTCTTAGCACCTGGTTCATCTTCCCACAAGTTCATCATGGCAACATCAGCATCTTTTGGGAAAGTGACAGATGACTCTGACTTAATTTCATCGACCAGGTAGTCCATTGGGTTGAACTCATTACTTGCCACATCTTCTTCGGGACCTGGCGGTTCTGGGTATGGAGCAAGACCCACGTTGTTATATGGGTCGTTAGCTATGAGATCGTGGAGGTAGGAGGAGAGGTCTGGTCGAAACGAAACTGGTTCAGGCCAGTCGTAGATCACCGTCGGTGGTTGGTATTCTTCTGCAAACAGCATGGGTATAGAGAAGGTATCTAAAGGATCATTCCAGGCCAAGAGTTGGTACTCATCCGGAATTGGGTTCCACTCCCATTCAGGCATTTCTGGCAAGTTGAACATCATATTCAAAGAAAATCCATCAAGAGGGTCAGCATAAATGTTTTGCCAATCAACTTCCCATTCTGGCTCAAAGAACGGGTTTACATCTTCTTGGAAATTAGTGACTTCAAACTCTTTCCAATCGGTAATCAAGTCTCCCCAATCCCAAAGGTAACAGATGGCAATTTCTTCGGGAACTTCCACGACAGGCTTCGATTCGGTATCAGGGATGATGAAAGAGGTAGGATCAAAGTCTTGGCTTTTGGCTTGGGCGATTTGGTTGATATGGAATGGGGTATTATGCTGTGGCAAGGGATTTGTCATGGTGTTTGGTTTGTCAGAAGGAGGGGTATCAATGACTTTATTGTCAATGAGGTTTTGAATCTCATGACGGAGACGGATACAGTTATCAGTGGTATGGCCATGCATTTGGTGGAAATCGTAGTAGACGTTTTGATTTAGGTCGGGTGGAATGTTCTGTGGTGGCGGAAAGGGATTCAGCACTCCTACTTCAGTAAGCTTTTTGAGCAAGGCGGATCTAGGAGTGCTGAATTGGGTAAAGGCTCTTTGTTGGGACTTTGGTTTTTCTGAAATTTGGTTTACTTCTGCCGGTTTGGTGGATGAAGTTCCAGCCTGATTGGAATTCCCGAAGAGGACATTGCTGTTCCCTGAATATACCCTTTTGGGCTTTGCTGCTGATTCATTCCTTTCTAATGTTCCGTCTCGCAGTGCTTCTTCTACAGCCAGGCCTGAGTCATAGAAAGTTTCGAAATTCGGGGCCGCCTGGGAGAGAACCATGTATGGAGCAAAAGAGTTCGGCAGATTCTTGGTGATGATCCTTATTTGTTCCTTTAGGTCTGGTTTGCTTTGCATCTGAGTGGCCTTAGCCCTCCAACGTTTCACAAAGTCGGCGAAGCCTTCCTTCTCACCCATCTTGGTGCTTTCTAGTTCCCTCGTGGTCATCTTTAGATTGACATTGAAATCGTATTGAGCTACAAATGCCGTCCCAATATCTTCCCAAGTCCTTTTCTTAGAGGGTTCCAGGGTAAAAAACCATTGCAGAGCGGGCCCTGACAGAGATTCGTGGAATAGTTGGGCCATGGCTTCCTTCTCGATTCCTCTCATGGTGAGTGAACCAACATACCCTTGGAGGTGAGCTTTTGGATCTCCGGTACCGTCAAACTTTGCGAAATCCACACCCTTAAACTTTTCTGGTAACTTCGCGTTGGGGAATAGGCACAATTTGTTCATGTCAATCTCTCCTCTTCCTAATCACTTGCTTTCTTGCATTGATTCTTCCAACTTCCCGATTTTAACCATAAGGGCGGCCAGATTAGGATCGATTGCCGACGTGTCCTTGGATGGCGTTTCTTCCTTGGGTATGTCAGTTTTAACCAAAAGCTTGTCGCAAACCTCTTACATGGTTTCCATTATCATATTCATGTCGCCTTTCATGGATGCAACCGAAGCTTTGAGTTGCGTATCCATCCCTGCAAGGGATTGTCTAAACTGAGTATCCATGGTAGCCATGTTCTGCCTGAGCTCTTCTACCCCGTTTCCTTGGTCAGCCATGGGTAAGAGATTTTCAAGTGACGGAGGCTCCTGTTTTGCTGGGCTTAGCGAAACTGCTAATGACGACTGGCCTTCCTGTTCTATGTGGACCTCAACCAGTTGGGTTTCTTCCAGGGTACCTATGCGAACCAATCTTCGAGATGGACGAAACCAATTGGGTAAAGTCTCTTCTTTTTGCAGGTGTCCAATGTTTCTGAACTTGTAGCAAAGCAAAAGAGAACAACTCAAAATCCGCCCCGAGTGTCTGTCCTACCCTCTACGTGCCTTCTAGGTCCTAGAACCTACCGTGACTTGAGTTTCACTTAGGGCGTTTATACAGAAGATTTCTGACGATCCAGGTAGGTACTGTCAGGCAGGTTAAATTCCGATCGTTTTTGGAACCAGAGCCAATCTCCTTATCTTGACCATCCGAGACAGAGCAATGTGACCGTCAGAATCCAAATACGCACACCTCCAAGGTTAATCCCATGTCAAGGGAGCCGTTCGGGCACGGCAAACACCGGAGGTATCGCAACTTCCATGGATTTATAGTCTCCTAGACTGACCGAAATGTCCTAAAGAATTCTAAGGGAGCCTGATCCTCTAGCCTGCAGGATGCAATGATGCGTGAATGAAATGTATGTACAAAGAAATACACATAAACAGGATATCACATAAGTCCTAGCCATGGGTTCCTGTCCTAGTTGGGAAAGTTCTATGGTTATGTACAAGTGCAAAGGCAGGTTTTGGTTTGAGAGGGGTTCCCCGGACTAGAGTCAAGATGTACTACCCCATGTCGAGTGTATTGCAAGACAATGGTCGAACAGCACGATGGCTCATCATAGTCGAGGGTTGCTAGGCATTTCGGGAGAGCTTGTCAGCGGTAAACTGGGCAAGATAGCCGAAACACACTAGCGAGGCTTGTGCGGTGCATAGTGTAAAAGAAAGTTAAGTTCTCCAAATTGCATTAAGTCCCCCAAGTAAAATGCCTTTCAAGTTTGGCCCTCTTGATTATTCAACACTTCTTTATGTATTTTTATTTTTTTTTTAAAAGGAAGTTTTGAATAAAAGTCCCCAGCAGAGTCGCCACTGTGGGCTCCCGCGCCCGCTGGTGCGATTTATGACAGAGTCGCCACCCGGATTTTTAAGATGGATGATCCGAGGAACCGAGGGGTTTTGTTTGAAAGAAAAAGGCTTTTTGATCTAGCGAAACTGTTTGAGGTTTTGGATCCGGGAGCCAGGTTACGAACGGGGAAGATTTTGTTGAAAAGCACCCCGCTCGCCCGGTGAAAACCGGTCTCTACTAAGCATTTTAAATGGGGGGATCAATATGATTCGGAAAATCTTAAAAACACGTAAGGGGGGAAAGGGGAATAAGATAAATCATAACACGTTGTCGTGCTAGTGGTGCTTGCTGTACAGAGATGATAAAGATGGCATGGTGATGATATAAACAAGAGAGGTACAAACAGACTGTCTGAATCACTGCCCTCCGTCAGGCGGCATATCGGCTTATAACGCGCGGCTCACCAATATGCCGTGCGTGGTTCCGATCTCGATACCAAACTTTTGTCGTTTTGTAAAAGCTTCGCACGGTGTACCATTACATCGCACGATTTTATTTTAAAGCTTCAGACAACTCACAGCCGTCAGATTATCTCAGATCTACACCATTCTTTCAAACCATGAAGAGAAAGCCATTTTTGATACGTTTGCTTGTTTTGAAAAGATCTATGGAGTTTAAAACATGGCTTGTAGAAATGGTCTCATTCTGAGACAGCTTTTGGTATACAGAAAAGACCCAAAAAATGGACGATCGCGATCCAGACAGTTTGATCAAGAAAACAGTATTCTTTCGAAATGCCGTGCGTGCAGGTTTACTATGCCGTGCGACGCTCCAAAGAGCCGCGCGGCGTAGCACACCTTTGCACAGAACACGGGTTTTGTTTTGTAAAAGAGGTTTTGGGTCAAATCTCAACCAAAAGGGTTAAGCCTGAAAACAGAAAGGTCCCCTCAGGGCCAGGACAGAGCCTAGCCCAAGGAAACTTAGTTTTTACCTTGGATCCGGAGCTTGAATGAGCTTTGATGAAGGCGGATGGACGTCGGAAGGTTGAAAAAGAGAGTAGAGGTATGGATGTGAGTAATAGATGGGTATATTGGGTAGTTAGGACCTCAAAGTTAGTAAGGGACTAACTTCAATGGTGAAGAGAAAAATGGAGTAAAAGGCCTAGAGAATGTCTTTTGAGAACAACATTCTCAAGGCTTCGAAATGGGAAAGTGGGTGTGAAAGCAAGAAGAGAGAGAAAGGGTATAATGGTGATCAAGGACCCTTTTCCTTTGAGTGGAGGGGTGTATTTATAGGCAAGAGCCTTGGATTTTGAATTTCAAAAGTTGGAGGTATTTTCTGGGTGGGCCAGAAGTGTGCTTTCGGCTGAGCCGTATTGCAGCTGTGGCTCAAATAGGCGTGGCCGACAGCTTTCTGAACCAGTCAGAACTTTATCCAAAATGCCGTGCGGTTAACCTCATGACTTTGTGCGGCGTATTAAATTTCGATACGCCGCGCGGTGTAGAAGTGTCGCGCACGGTACTTTAGGTCCGGTCCAGGGCTTTTTGGGCTTTCTCTGGGCTTTTTGGGTTGGTTTGGGCTGTGGATGCTGGAGGAACACTTCATTCAAGCTCGCAAAAGGCTTTGTTTCCTTTATTTCATCATCGGGGGGGTCAAAGACCCTTCGAGGTCCGGATTGGGGTGTCTACAGCCCTTACCTTATCAAACGCATACTTTCTGGTGGAGCAACATACATTTTAGACTTGGATGGAATGGAATTCGCAACGCCAGTCAACATTGACAAGCTGAGGAAGTATTATCCATGAGAGATGCTTGTTGGGCCGAAAACCAAAAGGGTGGGCGGACTCAAGCAAAAATTAGAGCAGCCTGCTAGGTCGAAAACCCGCAAGGGCGGCTTAGGCAAAAACTAAGGCATAAATAAAACGCTCGCTAGACCGAAACCCGCAAGGCGGTTTTAGGCAAAATTTAGAGCACAAAAGGAGAGGAAAATACCCGAGTGGACCTTAACTAAAAACGAAACAAATCCCCTTTGTTGGAACTACGTTTATGGCCTAATTCCCTCTATGGGATACATAGGCAATCTCTAAGTTTGAGATCCGGCCACTGCTATCATCATCACTTCCGAAATTTCTAGGTCTATCCTAAAGCATGTTCACTATCAAATCATGGCAATAACATCTTCGAATAAAACGACCAAATGTTTAATTATTTCCAAAGGAAAAGGACAAAGCAAATCTAAACAATTCTTAATCCATGAAAGCTAGAATCAAACAAACATCTTTTGAAAAAACATAAGCAAAATGTCAATATTTAGGTCTTCCTTCTCTTTGCACTACTATCCTCCAAAAGGTTTTTCTTCAACCAGCGTTTGTAAGAACCTGATAGCTTGACAACAAAGTTCTCAGCAACCTCTTGCATCACTCTATTTGGCCAAAGACGCAGCATATTGCGACGGAAGTTGGCATCATGGACCTTAGAAACAGTGTACTCAGGGTCACCCTGGATTGCGGTTTGTTCAGCCCCGAACTGCCTTTGAAAGCGAGCAGGAAAGTAGAAAACGGCTCGAGTAATACCAATCATTGCTACACCAAAATGGTTCATGGTACTCACAGTCATGCTCTCCACACCATACCAGGGGCAAACCCATTGAATCCAATCACCTCTGCAAGTCTTCATCCATGCTTCCCAAGCAGCCTCAGTTGAGAACTATTTAACCATGCGACGCTCCGTGCATTGGTCTGGATTATAAGGAAGTCGCTCTGGCGCATCCCACACCTTTAGCTTCTCAAATAACCATACCTAGAGAAAAATGGAAAATTGTGAGTTTAGAGAACGTGTGAGTCAAAACAAAAGAGTGATGAGTGAAATGATAAACTTGACAAATAAACAAACAAAGAGTGAACCTGCAATAGCAAAGGACTGCCTCAGAACTGAGCTGTAGGATTACCCTTCATCACATCCAGACCCATCAAGGTCTCTACCAACACTAAGCCAGCGAAACTCACACAGTTTCCAATTTGTTGAGCAATGTTAAGCAGTATGGGATCAGCATGGCCAGAGGAAGGGTCAAGCAAGTAATAATGGAGGAGACAAATGCACAACTCATGACAGCATGCTTTCTGTTGGGAAACTTGACGATGAGCCTCAGCTGTACCAAAACGCTGGATAAACTGTAGAATCTCTAGCTTTCCCTTCACTATAAAAAATCTAGCTTCATGTTTCTGAACTTGAAGCAGATCCTTCAAGAGATCACCTTGGTTGAACAAAGGATTAGGGACAACGAAACCCTCTCTATCCGAATGACCCATGATGGCCGCAAACTCCTCGATAGTAGGACACAATTCCTCTCTCTTAAATCGAAAGACATGAAAAGAAGGATCCCACAAACTAGTGGCTACCCTAAGAAAAGCAAAATTCACAGGAATTTGATGAAGGGAGAAGAGAAAGTCCATGCCAAAGGACTTAAAGTGTAAACGGTCGAGGCCATTAAAGGAATCCAACCACTGATCAAGGACTGGTTGTGCCATGTGCAAGGAATTGCTACTGACAATGCTATCGGGTTCGTAGAACGCGTATTTATAGAACTAAATCGAGTCTTAGTTCGAATCGGAATCGGATTCTTAATCCTCGGAATTTCGGTCGGTCTCTCGGCCGGCACTTCGATATGACGGCCGTAGGATCTATCCATCGGCCCGTAAAAATCAGGGTTGACCTACAAGTCAAACCCAGGCAGACAAAACGATCCGTCGGCCGCCAAATCAAAGCCTCGGCCTCTTAATCATTAGGTCGGCCGCTAGAACGGCTCTTTTACAGACTGTTTCCACGGTTCAGTTTGTTTCATTGGATTAACAAGTTATTACGTACGAACAACGTAGATATAGCATACACAATCACGTAACAGAACAAAAGATTTTCGTTTCATATAACAAAAGCTTTTTACATCACAAGATGGATCATCCCACATTTCCTAAACAAACTATACATCGATTTCCTGTCGAACTAACCTATGCAGGAAGAGAAACAGAAAAACAAAAAAGGGAAGCAGAAGAGGATGCTGAACCCTCTGGTGGTCTGAACACCAGAGACCAGTTGCAAAAAAGAAGAGGACACCCCTGGGGCGGTGTATACCAGAGGAGTACTACGGTGCAGAAGGGACACCACGTGGCTCAAAAGAATCACCACATGGCCCAGAAAAATCACCACATCGCGTACCACCGCCACCCCAGGAGCTCCGCGTCACGGAAGCAAGCCACCCATGCAAGGGTCCCTAATCAAGCATCAAGACAGGACTAAGAACAGCGCGGCCTCCCTCTGCGATCTCTGGCCGTGCATCACCCATGGCCCGGAGCCGTCAAGAACGAGGGGAAGCGAAATGGGGTCTTCGGTGGAAGTCTCGGACGTAGAAGATGGAGGGAGGAGAGAGGAAAATGAAATGAAAGAACGCCAAGGCTCGGCTTTTATATTGATCTGGAAATCAAGCGATTGCGCGGCCGAGACTTCAATTCCTCGGTCGAAATATCGATTGTTCGGCCGCGTGATCTATCTCTCGGTCCCCTAATCAATCTCCCACAGCAATATTGGATTTTGCTTATTCAAGCAAATATGCAGCTCTAAGCCCTGACTAGCAAAGCCAGTAATTGAATCAGTCTTGAGGGCATCCCAGTCATGAGACTGGCCCATAATCGTTCAACATAAGACATATAGATGCTTTGTTTAATTCCAACACATAACCTGTTTATTTAAGCCTTTAAACAGTAAATAAGGTGAGCCAATGCGATAGGTAAAGCATGCATCAGAAAGCAGAACAAAACAAGCTGTCCCAGGGTAATGGATCCCGCGGCCGGTGAATGGATGTCACGGCGAGGGATCGAAGCCCCGGTCGATGTTCTTCCTCACACCAGACAGAAGGATTAACAGATGATCAAAACGCTACGGTTAGTCATAAATACAGTAAGTAAGACAAACCAGAGGCCATTGGGCCTCACCACCTTAATCCTTCAGTTGCTTGATTGCCTCGGATTGGGTGTGATTGACTGATTGGCTCTTTGAAAACCCTAGGGTTAGGGTTTGAACTTCGGGGTTTGATCGCCGGATTGATGGCTGCCTTCGGGAGGTTAGGGCTTTTGAAGAGAGGGCTTGAGAGAGTATTTTAGCAGAGTATCGGAGCTTGAGTGAGTAATTTCACTTATCAATTTCGGAGCCCAAAGCCTCCTTTATATAGGCATAGGGGTGACTCACTCCGGTCAATCAAATGGCACGATTGCAATTGCAATTGCAATGCAATTCGAACTCTTTGTTGCAATCTCTGAACGTGGCCCGAACGCATCGGAGAGGTAGTGTAGTTTGATCAAACAATCAATAGAATGTTCCAGAGTCTGGAAAAAGGACGATCTGGCGGTCGAGTAATAGATCACACGACCGAGGAATGAATGTTGCGGCCGAAGGATGGATCTTGCGACCGAGGGATTGATCTCTCAGGGAGATTTTCTAGCAACAGGTTGCTCGGGTGAGGAGATGATGTTAAGGCCGTGAGATTGATGTTACGGCCAACAGATGGATTCTCCTAGGCTTCTGTATTTTCTGTCTGAAAGGTTGTATGGCTCTGATTGGGTCCTCTAAGTGGCTCAAAGTTCTTACCGAAAGTCCTAAGGTTCTCGAGAAGGCAATCAGCAATCACTGTATCCATTTCATCATCGGGATGGTCTCCAAGGTGGGACTTGAAATAATCGTTAGGCCAAATTGGGGTGTCTACAGATGCCCCTCTTTGACTGAACTCAAATGGATTGCGAGACATGTTTGAGTAAGAGTCAAAGCTGTAAAAGCAACTCAATTTGGTCCAACCACTATTCCAAGGGGTTTTCGAAAAAGATTTTTGTTATGGTCGGGCCGGGAGGCTACCTACGTATTCCACAAGGGAAATTCAGACCAACCGTAGTTCGGGCAATAAAGAAAAAATAAAAAGTTTGGAGGGTTAGAGACAGAAGACGTACCTTCGGGCTTTAAAAAGCCGTAGTGTGACGTACCTAGACTGAGCCAGGGTTTTGGCGAAAAGTAGTTGAAGGAGCGCGGGGCTGCCGGGGGAATTTTTGCGGAGAGCTTCCTTAGTATTTTGGGGTAGATCAGTACACGGCAGGTGCGTTTGCTTTTCTTGTTCATCCTTACTTTGACTGAGAGGAGCTCGGTAGAGTAGCCTATCCTTGCGAATGAGTTGGAAGGAATTGACGTAGTCGAGGTGGAATCCAAGCCATCTGCTGGGGATGAATCGGACGCTGTTTGTTTTGGGATATGGGGGGCGCAGGGCCAGTAACATAGAGCACGGAGCTTTGGGATGCGGGAACCGAGGCACAGAGCCAGTTGTAGTCATGAGGCGAGAGCCTAAGGTGATAGAATCGAGGTGTGGAGCCTACTGTGGCCATAAGGCGAGAGGAGATTGGATTGAGGCGTGGAGCCTGTTGCAGTCTTGAGGCGAGGGCCTGAGGTGAGCTTAGAGCTTGATAGAACCGAAGCGCGGAGCTGGTATTGATCATAAAGCGAGAGCCTTAGAGCTTGACGTGATTTGAACCGAAGCGTAGAGCTGGTATTGATCATAAGGCGAGAGCCTAAGGTGTCGGAGCTTAGAGCTTGATGGAACCGAAGCGCGGAGCTGGTTGCATTCTGATGGTCTGTGCACGGAGCTTTCTCATCATAAGTTTTGGCGTAGAGCCAAAGGATCGAGGTACTGGATCGATCAATAAAACTGAGGTGTAGAACCGGTTGATTGCAAGGTTGACCTGTTTCATGAGAGATATGCAGAGTGTATATGCGTGATGATGGTCGTTAGATGTGAACAGATATGATGATGCAGACTCGATGTGATAATGAAGATGCAATTGATGCAAATGTGCACGGGCCCGTGCATGTGTGTTGATTTAAGCTTAGAGCTTCTATCAAGTTCCGGACTTGAGCATTCAGAGCGTAAAGCTCGAGCATTCGGACGGCAGAATCCGAGCATTCAAAGTATAGGCTTTGAGCATCCAGTACGTAGTGGTTGGGCATTCAAGCGTAGAGCCACTACGCCAAATATCGCTTTTGCCGGCGGTATTATTACCGGCGGTAAAAACACTGCCGTTAAAAGCTACTTTTACCGGCATTAGTAAAACCGCCGGGAATAACTACCTAAAACGGCGGTTTTTTTAAGAATGCCGTTTTTATAAACTTTTACAGGCGGTTTTTTAAAATACCGCTGGAAAAAATAGAATTTACGATTTTTTTTAATACCGGCGGTTTATTAATGCCGCTTATAATAATACCGACCCGTATAATAAAAATATTATTATTTATCCTACATGACGCAATATGCGGGTCAGCCCAGTTGGTAGCACGCGCGCTATAGGATCCGGAGGTTCCGGGTTCGATTCCTGGGCGAACAAAAAAAATTAGTCACCAATTTTATTGCCGGCGGTATTATTACCGGCGGTTTTTTACCGCCGTTTTTAGTATTGCCGGCGGTTTTCTAATGCCGCTTTTGTTTTACCGACAATTGTTTTTCCGGCGGTTTATTTTCGGCGGTTTTGGAACTTTTACCGGCGGTTTTGAGAATTACCAGCGGTTTTGGAACTATTAACGGCAGTTTTCTCATGCCACTAATACTAAAATTTGGTGTAGTGAGCTTGAGCATTTAAGGTATAAACCTTAAGCATCCAGTACACAGTGATTGGGCTTTTGAAAAGCTTCGAGCATTCAAAATGTTAGATTTTGAGCATTCAGGCGTAGAGCCTGAGAATAGATGATGTCTTGATCGTTGGGGCGGCGTAGAGCCTGTTGAGATAGTTTTTACGGCTTCGAGCCATTTGAGATTGCTTGAGTAGGCGTAGAGCCTGTTGCTAGGTTAGCGAGCGTAGAGCTACTGAATCGAGGGCTTGGAGCCGCTGGGTGAATGAATATGGACGTGGAGCCGCTGAGTGAATGAATACGGACGTGGAGCCGCTGAGATGATGGGCTTGGAGCCGTTGAGTTGATAGAGATGAAACTGTTGGGGTAGCGAGCATGGAGCTGCTGACGGTGATTGGGCTTAGACCCTGTTGAGTTGTGATAGTGAGCGAAGAGCTGCTGAGTTGAGGGCTTGGAGCCGCTGAGTGAGTGAATACGGTTGTAGAGCCACTGAGTTGAGTGATTACAGGCGTAGAGCCTGTTGATAATGGGTTTGGAGCCACTAAGTGACAGGTGAGGGCGTAGAGCCGCTTAGTTGGTGAATACGGGCATAGAGCTGTTTGAGTGACTAGGCGTGGAGCCGTTTCGAGATAATGGTGATCATGGCTTAGAGCCTATTGCTTAGATAGCGAGCGTAGAGCTGCTGAGTTTGATAGAGGGTTACTGAGCGATAACGGACTTCGAGCCGCTGAGATGGTAGACATAGGCTTCGAGCCTGTTAGGGTAATGGGCTTCGAGCCGCTGAATGATAGGCATAGAACCACTGAGCGTTCTGACTTGCTTTGGCCAGCAGTTTGTGGAGAGAGAAATCTTCGATGTTTGGGCATGCCCCCAAGGCTAGTTCTGATCATGTTGCATGGGCATCAGGGATGCCCCCAAGGCCGACTTGATTTTGCTTCTGTTGGTCACGGACCCAGGATTCTATAACGGCTTGAATTAGTGCACTGAGCACAATCTGATGTTGCTGAAGGAAACTGATTGGGGGACCTGGAGATCGATCTCTCGGCCGAAGGATTGATGTCTCGGCCGAATAATAGATGTATCGGCCGCGTAATCCCTTTATTTCCAGAGGCCTATAAAAGGCCACAGCGTCGACCGTTTCATCTCATTTTTCTCTCTTTCTTTTCCTCTTCCTCTCCTCGTTTCGAGAGCTCCGTAGCCGAAGACTCCTCTTCGTTTCTCCTCATTCCTGTCGACTTCGGGCCATGGAGGGTGCGCGGCCAGAGATCGCGGAGGGAGGCCGTGCTGTTCTTGGTCCTGTCTTGATGCTTGATTAGGGACCCTCGTATGGGTGGCTTACTTCCATGACGCGAAGCTCCTGGGGTGGTGGTGGTACGCGGTGTGGTGATTTTTCTGGGCCATGTGGTGATTCTTTTGAGCCACGTGGTGTCCCTTCTGCACCATAGTACTCCTCTGGTATACACCGCCCCAAGGGTGTCCTTTTCTTTTTTGCAGCTGGTCTCTGGTGTTCGGACCACCAGAGGGTTCGGCATCCTCTTCTGCTTCCTTTTTCCTATTTTTTTCTGTTTCTTTTCCTGCATAGGTTAGTTCGACAGGAAATCGATGTATAGTTTGTTTAGGAAATATGGGATGATCCACCTTGTGATGTAAAAAGCTTTCGTTATATGAAACAAAGACCTTTTGCTCTACTTGTGATTGTGCATGCTATGTCTACGTTGTTTGTGCATAATAACTTGTTGATCCAATGAAACAAACTGAACCGTGGAAACAGTCTGTAAAACGGTCGTTCTGGCGGCCGACCTAACGATTACGCGGCCGAGGCTTTGATCTGGCGGCCAAAGGATCGTTTTGTCTGCCCGGGTTTGACTTGTAGGTCAACCTTGATTTTTACGGGCCGATGGATAGATCCTACAGCCGTCATATCGAAGTGCCGGCCGAGAGACCGACCGAAATTCCGAGGATTAAGAATTTGATTCCGATTCGAACTAAGACTCGACTTAGTTCTATAAATACGCGTTCTATGAACCCGAGAGCATTGTCAGTAGCAATTCCTTGCACATGGCATAACCAGTCCTTGATCAGTGGTTGGATTCCTTTAATGGCCTCGACCGTTTACACTTTAAGTCCTTTGGCATGGACTTTCTCTTCTCCCTTCGTCAAATTCTTGTGAATTTTGCTTTCCTTAGGGCAGCCACTAGTTTGTGGGATCCTGCTTTTCATGTCTTTCGATTTAAGAGAGAGGAATTGTGTCCTACTATCGAGGAGTTTGCGGCCGTCATGGGTCATTCGGATAGAGAGGGTTTTGTTGTCCCTAACCCTTTGTTCAGTCGGGGTGATCTCTTGAAGGATCTGCTCCGAGTTCAGAAACATGAAGCTGGGTTCTTCATAGTGAAGGGAAAGCTGGAGATTCTTCAGTTTATTCAGCGTTTTGGTATAGCTGAGGCTCATCGTCAAGTTTCCCAACAGAAAGCATGCTTTCATGCGTTGTGCATTTGCCTCCTCCATTATTACTTGCTTGGTCCTTCCTCTGGCCATACTGATCCCATACTGCTTAACATTGCTCAACAAATTGGAAATCGTGCGAGTTTTGCTGGCTTAGTGTTGGCAGAGACCTTGATGGGTCTGGATGTGATGAATGGTAATCCTACAGCTCAGTTCTCAGGCAGTCCTTTGCTATTGCAGGTTCACTATTTATTTGTTTATTTGTCAAGTTTATCTTTTCACTCATCACTCTTTTGTTTCGACTCACATGCTCTCTCAACTCACAATTTTCCCTTATTCTCTAGGTGTGGTTGTTTGAGAAATTAAATGTGTGGGATGCGCTAGAGCAACTTCCTTATAGTCCAGACCAATGCACGGAGCGTCGCACGATTAAACAGTTCTCAACTGAGGCTGCTTGGGAAGCATGGATGAAGACTTGCAGAGGTGATTGGATTCAATGGGTTTGCCCTTGGTATGGTGTGGAGAGCATGACTGCGAGTACCATGAACCATTTTGGTGTAGCAGTGATTGGTATTACTCGAGCCGTTTTCTACTTTCCTGCTCGCTTTCAAAGGCAGTTCGGGGCTGAACAAACCGCAATCCTGGGTGACCATGAGTACATTGTTTCTAAGGTCAATGATGCCAACTTTCGTCGCAATATACTGCGTTTTTGGCCAAATAGAGTGATGCAAGAGGTTGCTGAGAACTTTGTTGTCAAGCTATCAGGTTCTTACAAACGCTGGTTGAAGAAAAACCTTTGGAGGATAGTAGTGCAAAGAGAAGGAAGATCTAAAGATTGACATTTTGCTTATGTTTTTCAAAAGATGTTTGTTTGATTCTAGCTTTCATGGATTAAGAATTGTTTAGGTTTGCTTTGTCTTTTCCTTTGGAAATAATAAAACATTTGGTCGTTTTATTTGAAGATGTTATTGCCATGATTTGGTAGTGAACATTCTTTAGGATAGACCTAGAAACTTTGGAAGTGATGATGATAGCAGTGGCCGGATCTCAAACTTAGAGATTGCCTACGTATCCCATAGAGGAAATCAGGCCATAAACGTAGTTCTAACAAAGGGGATTTGTTTTGTTTTTAGTTAGGGTCCACTCGGGTATTTTCCTCTCCTTTTGTGCTCTAAATTTTGCCTAGAAACCGCCCTTGCGGGTTTTCGGTCTAGCGAGCGTTTTATTTATGCCTTAGTTTTTGCCTAAGCCGCCCTTGCAGGTTTTTGACCTAGCAGGCTGCTTAATTTTTGCTTGGATCTGCCCACCCTTGTGGTTTTCGGCCCAACGAGCATCTCTCAGGGGTAGTACTTCCTCAGCTTGTCGATGTTGACTGGCGTCGCGAATTCCATTCCATCCAAGTCTGCAATGTATGCTGCTCCTCCAGAAAGTATGCGTTTGATAAGGTAGGGGCCTCCCCAGTTTGGTCTAAACTTGCCCCTTGGGTCTGAAACGTGGCGACGGATTGCCTTGAGCACCATGTCTCCTACCTTGATGTCTCTAGGTTTTACCTTTTTGTTGAATGCTCGTGCAATGTGGCGTTGATACTCTTGTACATGGTATAACGCTCTCAGCCTCCTTTCGTCTAGTAGTGCCAACTCGTCGTAGCGGTTTTGAACCCAATCTTCTTCGATCATTCCAGTCTCAGCTAGAACCCTTAACGAAGGCAATTTCAGCTCGATAGGCAAGACAGCCTCCATTCCATAAACCAGAGAGTAGGGAGTAGCCCCAGTTGAAGTTCTTTCAGTTGTTCGATAACCCCAAAATGCCAAAGGTAGCATTTCTGGCCAATCTATGTAGGTGTCGGTAGTCTTCCGCAGAATCCTTTTGATATTCTTGTTTGCAGCCTCAATTGCTCCATTAGTTTGGGGTCGATAAGTAGATGACCGATGATTCTGTATTCCAAATTCGGCAAAAAGCTTCTTTGTCGCTCCTTTGAAGTGCGACCCATTGTCACAGCCGAACTCGTGAGGTACACCATATCAATAGATGATATTAGTGCGAATAAATTTGGCCACATGAGTGGCTTTGAGAGTAGCATAAGAAGCTGCTTCTACCCATTTTGTGAAGTAGTCGATAGCCACTAGAATGAACCGATGCTTGTATTTTCCCTTTGGATTTATACTTCCAATGACGTCTATCCCCCAGGTGAAAAATGGCGAAGGGGATGTCATGCTATACAATTCCGTAGGGGGGATACGCATGCGATCAGCGTGAGTTTGACATTTGTAGCATCGGCGGACATAGTCAGCACAGTCGGCCTCCATCGTGGTCCAGTAATATCCCTGCCGCAGGATCTTCTTTGCCATTGTTGCCCTATTCATGTGTGGCCCACAAATTCCTTCGTTTATTTCCTCCATTACCTTACGACTATCTTCCGTTGTGACGCAAAGTTGATTCGGGCCCAAGTGTGCCCTTCGATACAATGCTCCTCCACAGATTACAAATCGGGCGGCAAACTTCCGCAGAGCTGTTTTGTCTTTCGAGGTGGCCTCGGATGGGTATTCTCCTCCTTCCAAGAATTTCTTTACGTCTTCGTACCATGGCTTGCCATTGTCTTCACCTTCCTCGGTAAAGGTACATTCGCATGCTGGTTTGACCTTTTGTTCGATCATGAGTGGCCGCATTGTGAATCCCAGGGGTATTTCGACCATAGATGCTAATGTTGCCAGCGCATCTGCAAACCTATTGCTCACTCGGGGAGTGTGTGTGTGAAGATAACGGAATCGAATTGTGAAATTAGATTTTCCAGCACAAAGTGATACAGTTTCAGTGTGTCTTCCTTGACCTTCCAGTCTCTTCTTGCTTGAGATATCACCAGGTTTGAATCCCCAATAACTTCCACCCTTTTTGCCCCTAGCTCCAGGGCTGCCTCCATTCCAGCAATACAAGCCTCATATTC
Source organism: Rhododendron griersonianum (assembly GCA_018127125.1). Classification (NCBI taxonomy): domain Eukaryota; kingdom Viridiplantae; phylum Streptophyta; class Magnoliopsida; order Ericales; family Ericaceae; genus Rhododendron; species Rhododendron griersonianum. The sequence goes on from CM030800.1 coordinate 25,540,067, forward strand.
AGCCTGGTTGTTGGTGACTTCAAACCTCAGTTTATATGACAAAGGGATATGGGAGTCGTTTGGGGAAACTAGCAACACCCCTATGCCATATCCACATTGGTTTGACGTTCCGTCAAAGTAAAGCTGCCATGTGTCGTCTAAGAGACATAAGATGTCCTCGTCGGGGAACATGAAGTCTTCTGCCTCGGCTTCTGTCACAGGATGTTCTGCTAAGAATTCTGCCACAGTTCTTCCCTTCACTGATTTTCTTGTCATGTATTTGAGGTCGAATTCTGCTAGCAGCAATAACCACCTAGCTAGCTTTCTGATAAGTGCTAGCTTTTCGAAAAGATATTTGATTGGGTCTAAACGAGAGACCAGCACCACCGGATGTGCTAACAGGTAGTGCCTCAGTTTCTTTGTGGCCCATACTAGCTCCCAACAGGTTTTCTCGAGGGGAGTGTATCTTGTTTCATAGTCCATCATTTTTTTGCTGAGGTAGTATATGGCGCACTCTACTTTGGCATCGTTTTCTTGCGCTAGCATGCATCCCATGGATGTGTCCGTTACTGAGAGATACAGAATCAATGGTTTTCCAGGAATAGGCGGTGATAGTACAGGCGGATTCTGAAGATATTCTTTGATTGCCTTAAACGCTTGCTGACAGACTTGGCTCCACTCAAAGTCAGTACCTTTCTTTAGTAGCTTGAAAAGGGGTTCGCAGGTAGTTGTGAGTTTGGAAATGAGCCTGCTGATGAATCGTACCTTCCCCAAGAAACTTCTTACCTCCTTTTCTGTCCTAGGCGACGATATTTCCATGATAGTTTGTATCTTGGAAGGGTCTACCTCGATTCCTCTTTGAGTGATGAGAAATCCCAACATTTTTCCAGCCGTTACCCCAAAAGTGCATTTTTGAGGATTAAGACATAGCTTATAATTCCTAATCCTCTCAAAGAACTTTTGGAGTGCTCCATAGTGTCCTTCCCTTTCCTTTGATTTGACTATCATATCGTCGACATATACTTCAGCCTCTTTGTGCATCATGTCGTGCAGTAGTGTTGTTGCTATTCTCTGGTAAGTGGCTCCAGCGTTCTTTAACCCAAACGGCATCACTCGGTAGCAGTAGGTTCCCCAAGGTGTGGTGAAGGTGGTTTTCTCTCTATCCTCAGGAGACATAAGGATTTGATTTTACCCAGAAAATCCATCCATGAAGGATAGCAATGCATGGCCTGCGGTATTGTCTACTAGCTCGTCTATGTGGGGCAATGGGAAGTCATCCTTGGACTGGCTTTGTTAAGATCTCAGAAATCTACACAGATCCTGATTCCTCCAGTCTTCTTTGGTACGGGTACGATGTTAGCCACCCATTGTGGATATTCGGTGACTATGAGAAAACCGGCGTTGATTTGTTTAGTGACTTCTTCTTTTATGTTTAAGACCTAATCAGGGCGCATACGTCTCAGTTTTTGTTTAACTGGTTTTGCAATAGGATGGAGGGGAATTTTATGCTGAACAATTTCAGGGTCTATTCCAGGCATGTCCTCGTAGGACCAGGCAAAAACATGTTTGTATTCTTTTAGCAAAAGGATTAGTTTTTCACTTTCTTGAGAGGATAGTGTTGCACCAATTTTAACCATTTTGGGCTCATTTTCAGAGCCTATGTTTGCTGTGATTATTTCATCGGAAAAAGGTTTAGCGTGCCTTTCTTCTTCTCTCTCGATGAATTCTAGAATTTCTTTTGGAATTTCTTCCTCAAAATTTGGTGTGTCGGAATCCATACAATTGATTATAGGCAAAGTGAAATACTCTAAATCTTCCATCTCATTGCTAAGATTATCAAAAGACATTTCAGAGTCAAATTCAAAGTAAATGTTATGTTTTGGTGCTTTGACCAGGTTTTCCTCACTAGACTTAGTAGTTTCAAAAGATGAAAAACTTGACTCGGGCTGAGTCGACTCAGAGTCGAAATCGGAATCGGAACTAAGACCAGAACTAGCGCTTTTCATTTTGTATTTTAGGGTATACTCCACGGTCCAGTTAGGGTAAGCCCCTTTTTCAGCATCCACAATCAATTCAGAGCAGTCTTTTTCATCACCAAGGTTGATTATCAGCACCTCACTGTCACCTTGATTCGCACTTTCATCATTGTTACCCTGCAAGTCTTGGAGGGCCATTTGATTCGCTATTGCTGTTATCTCCTCCAATTGAGCTTCAATCTCTGCTTCGTCACTATTGTCGACTCTTCGTGTGCCAACAAAGCCCCACCAATTACCAAATCTATCTATGACGGGGTTGATCACCCTTATTTCATTGTTGGTGACCTCATCATCAAAGAGTAGGTTCAGTGATATTTCGTCTAGTGGGTCGTTGTCGATAGACTCTTCTTCCTTTGCCTCTTCAGTTTCGAGGTTATTGACCTCGTCTATCGGCCAATAGTCGTCGGTAGGTGCATAGGGGTCATAAAAATAGATTGGAACCCTGCGAAGCTCTTCTTCTTCAATCAAGTCTTCTACTTTTTCCTCATAAACCATTCTAGCGAACATGACATGGATGTCTTCAATGATAGTCACCACAGGCTTTGGTTGATTTACCGGAGTGATGTATTCAGAGGGGTTGAAATCTTCAACAGGAGAGTGGAGCGGGCCAGATAGCTCGGTGACAACTTGAAAGTGCGAATCATACGTGGACAGTGAATCAGTCATTTTCCTGAAAAGATTTTTGTTTTAGTTAGATTGGTTGACCTTACCTACTGTTCATTTGACTTAGAGAGATTTCTAAGGTTTAACCTGCAAAAGAAAAAACTTTACAACATACACATATACAATGGGTGTGAGGAAGAACTTTTGCAAGCAAAATGCAAATAGGTTCCTAACCTGTAGGCTCCTGTCTTAGTTTGATAAGTTCTATGGCTTTCTAATACATGCGAGGTTTTACTAGTCTCAGGGTGCTCCGTTGTCAAAAGGTACCAATCCTCTCACCAGCCCATCATAGGCGGTTATTGGGTGATTCCCTTTTTGATATACCACTAGGTACGAGTGACGGTGGAGTTTGCTGGAACCCCCAACATAACCCGTGTCATGCCGGGATATCAGGCGAACTCAACGGGTTGCCCGCTCGATGCATATGATAGATGAATTAAACAAGGCATGTATTAGTCTTATGTTGAACTTTTTGGTTATAGCTCTCAAGTCCCCAGCAGAGTCGCCAAAAACTGTAGACACCTCCCAAGCAGGATATCGCCATACAGATTGATCACGTTTGTTGCTCGATTGGTTGCTTGCTTCGTAAACCAAGATCGTGGACATTCCCATGGCTAGGAACATCGCCACACGATAGCGGTTATCATCAAAACAGAGTCGCCACCCAGTTTATTAAAATTAGGAAAATAGACAGAGATTCTGGGCACGGGAGCCAAAATTACAATAAGGGGAAGGTGTTCGGCACCCCTCTTTGCCCAGTCGTGAGACTGGCCCATAATCGTTCAACATAAGACATATAGATGCTTTGTTTAATTCCAACACATAACCTGTTTATTTAAGCCTTTAAACAGTAAATAAGGTCAGCCAATGCGATAGGTAAAGCATGCATCAGAAAGCAGAACAAAATAAGCTGTCCCAGGGTAATGGGTCCCGCGGCTGGTGAATGGATGTCACGGCCGAGGGATCCTCCTGGTTTGATGTATCGGCCGAGGGATCGAAGTCCCGGTCGATGTTCTTCCTCACACCAGACAGAAGGATTAACAGATGATCAAAACGCTACGGTTAGTCATAAATACAGTAAGTAAGACAAACCAGAGGCTGTTGGGCCTCACCACCTTGATCCCTCAGTTGCTTGATTGCCTCGGATTGGGTGTGATTGACTGATTGCCTCTTTGAAAACCCTAGGGTTAAGGTTTGATCGCCGGATTGATAGCTGCCTTCGGGAGGTTAGGGCTTTTGAAGAGAGGGTTTGAGAGAGTATTTTAGCAGAGTATCGGAGCTTGGGTGAGTAATTTCACTTATCAATTTCGGAGCCCAAAGCCTCCTTTATATAGGCATAGGGGTGACTCACTCCGGCCAATCAAATGGCACGATTGCAATTGCAATTCGAACTCTTTGTTGCAATCTCTGAACGTGGCCCGAACGCATCGGAGAGGTAGTGTAGTTGGATCAAACAATCAACAGAATGTTCCAGAGTCTGGAAAAAGGACGATCTGGCGGTCGAGTGATAGATCACACGGCCGAGGAATGGATTTTGCGGCCGAAGGATGGATCTTGCGGCCGAGGGATTGATCTCTCAGGGAGATTTTCTTGTAACAGGTTGCTCGGGTGAGGAAATGATGTTAAGGCCGTGAGATTGATGTTATGGCCGACAGATGGATTCTCCTAGGCTTCTGTATTTTCTGTCTGAAAGGCTGTATGGCTCTGATTGGGTCCTCTAAGTGGCTCAAAGTTCTTACCGAAAGGCCTAAGGTTCTCGAGAAGGCAATCAGCAATCACTGTATCCATTTCATCATCGGGATGGTCCCCAAGGTGGGACTTGAAATAATTGTTAGGCCAAATTAGGGTGTCTACACTCAGCCGGCTCTATGCCTCGATTATTTCAAATTGAGGTGACTTGAAATAATCGTTAGGTCAACCCTGCAATCAGCTGGCTCTATGCCTCGGTTTTATTGATCGGTCCAGTACCTCGATCCTTTGGCTCTACGCCAAAACTTATGATGAGAAAGCTCCGTGCACAGACCATCAGAATGCAACCAGCTCTACGCTTCCGTTCGAATCACGTCAAGCTCTAAGGCTCTCGCCTTATGATCAATACCCGCTCCGCGCTTCGCTTCCATCAAGCTCTAAGCTCACCTCAGGCCCTCGCCTCAAGACTGCAACAGGCTCCACGCCTCAATCCAATCTCCTCTCGCCTTATGACCACAGCAGGCTCCATGCTTCGATTCTATCACCTTAGGCTCTCGCCTCATGACTACAACCGGCTCCGTGCCTTGATTCCCGCATCCCAAAGCTCCGTGCTCTATGTTATTGGCCCTACGCCCCCCATATCCCAAAACAATCGGCATCCAATTCATCCCCAGCAGATGGCTTGTATTCCACACCAATTACATCAATTCCTTCCAGTTCATTCGTAAGGATGGACTACTCTACCGAGCTCCTCTCAGTCAAAGTAAGGATGATCAAGAAAAGCAAACACACCTGCTGTGTACTGATCTACCCCAAAATACTAAGGAAGCTCACCGTAAGAAACTCCCCGGCAGCCCAGCGCTCCTTCAACTACTCTCTGCCAAAACCCTGGCTCAGTCTAGGTACGTCGCACTACGGCTTTTTAAGCCCGAAGGTACTTCTTCTGTCTCTAACCCTCCAAACTTTTTATTTTTCTTTATTGCCCGAACTACGGTTGGTCTGAATTTCCCTTGTGGAATACGTAGGCAGCCTCCCAGCCCGACCATAACAAAGCCTTTTTCAAAAAATCCTTGGAATAGTGGTTGGACCAAATTGAGTTGCTTTTTACAGTTTTGACTATTACTCAAACATGTCTCACGATCCGTCTGAGCTCAGTCAAAGAGGGGCATCTGTAGACACCCCAATTTGGCCTAACGATTATTTCAAGTCCCACCTTGGGGACCATCCCAATGATGAAATGGATACAGTGATTGCTGATTGCCTTCTCGAGAACCTTAAGACTTTCGGTAAGAACTTTGAGCCACTTAGAGGACCTAATCAGAGCCATACAGCCTTTCAGACAGAAAATACAGAAGCCTAGGAGAATCCATCTGTCGGCCGTAACATTGATCTCACGGCCTTAACATCATTTCCTCACCCGAGCAACTTGTTGCTAGAAAATCTCCTTGAGAGATCAATCCCTCGGCCGCAGGATCTATCCTTCGACCGCAACATCCATTCCTCGGCCGTGTGATCTATTACTCGGCCGCCAGATCGTCCTTTTTCCAGACTCTGGAACGTTCTGTCGATTGTTTGATCCAACTACACTGCCTCTCCGATGCGTTCGGGCCACGTTCAGAGATTTGCAACGCAGAGTTCGAATTGCATTGCAATTGCAATCGTGCCATTTGATTGGCCGGGGTGAGTCATCCCTATGCCTATATAAAGGAGCCTTTGGGCTCTGAAATTGATAAGTGAAATTACTCACCCAAGCTCCGAAACTCTGCACAAATATTCTCTCAAAACCTCTATTCAAAAGCCCCAACCTCCCGAAGGCAACCATCCATCCATCCAGCGATCAAACCCCGAAGTTCAAACCCTAACCCTAGGGTTTTCCGAGAAGCAATCAGTCAATCACACTCAATCCAAAGCAATCAAGCAACTGAGGGATCAAGGTGGTGAGGCCCAACGGCCTCTGGTTTGTCTTACTTACTGTATTTATGACTAACCGTAGCGTTTTAATCATCTGTTAATCCTTCTGTCTGGTGTGAGGAAGAACATCGACCGGGTCTTCGATCCCTCGGCCGATATATCAAACCAGGAGGATCCCTCGGCCGTGACATCCATTCACCGGCCGCGGGATCCATTACCCTGGGACAGCTTTGTTTTATTCTGCTTTCTGACGCATGCTTTAATTATCGCACTGGCTCACCATTAACTGCTTAAAGGCATAATTAAACGGACAATGTGTTAGAATTAAATAAAGCATCTACATGTCTTATGTTGAATAACTATGGGCCAGTCTCACGGCTGGGCAGAGAGGGGTGCCTAACACCTTCCCCTTACTGTACTCTTGGCTCCCGTACCCAAAATCTCTAGTTGTTTTCCTAGTTTTAATAAACTAGGTGGCGACTTTGTTTTGATGATAACCGCTATCGTGTGGCGATGTTCCTAGCCATGGGAATGTCCACGATCTTGGTTTATGAAGCAAGCAACCAATCGAGCAACAAACAATATGGCGATGCCCTGTCTGGGAGGTGTCTACAACATTCTCAAGGTTTGGAAGTGGGGAATGGGTGTGAAAGCAAGAAGAGAGAGAAAGGGGTGGAATGATGATCAAGGGCTCTTTTGTCTTGAGTGGATGGGTGTATTTATAGGCAAGAGCCAATGATTTTGAAATTCAAATGGTGGAGGTATTTTCTGGGCGGGCCAGAAGTGCTTTTTCGGCTGAGCCATTTTGCAGTTGTGGCTCAAATGGGCGTGGCCGACAGTCTTCTGAGCCAATCAGAACTTTTTCCTGAAATGCCGTGCGACTAACCTCATGATCATGTGCGGTGTAATGAATTTCGATATGCCGGGCGATGTAGAAGTGTCCCGTGCGACTTTATAGGTCAAGTCCAGGGCTTTTGGGCTTTCTTTGGGCTAAGGGTTTATTTAGGCTGAGGGTTTATTGGGCTGAGGAAATCCTTCATTCAAGCTTGTAAAGGTACCGTTTCCTTTATTTCATCATTGGGGTGGACAAAGACCCTTCGAGATTCGGATTGGGGTGTTTACACTTGTCTCGTTGGATGGCACCCCTCGGGGCTCAATCGCATTTTATCCTTTCAAGACAAATTAACTTGTCTCGGGTTTCAATCGCATTTTTATCCCTTCAAGACAAATTAACTTGTCTTGGGGTTCAATCGCATTTTTTCCCTTCGAGACAAACTAACTTGTCTCGTTGGTTTACATCTTTCGCCTCCAGAGCATGGCGTCGATTAAAACCTTTTCACCTGTTTAATTATTCCACCCACTGAGACAGAGCAATCGGTGGGCGCTTCTCAATCAATTTTGTAGAGACCCGAATAATTTTAATGTTTGAAATTTCGATTAAATGCCTAATTGAGAAAATATGGTTTTATTGATGAATAATTGACTTGAGGACTTAAGTGATGAAATTGAAGTTTGAGGGAGAAAAGTGTGATTTTATGATTTGAGGATATATAAGTGGGTGTGCACAAGTATGGAATCATTTTTCCTCCCCCCTTTCTCTCTCTCACCCGGCGTCTCCCATCTCTCTCTCCACCGACTCTCTCTCTCTCTCCTTCTCTCACACTCAAAACTCCACCTTACACTCCAAAATCTTTGAGATTCAACCTCCCACCGACCTTGCAATCACGTTCATAAGCCGGAAATCTTTGGGTTGAGTTCGAATCGAAGTTTCAAGGTTCGAAAGTCTAGGGCTCGTCCAATAACGCGAGGATCTCGTCCATTGTCTCGAGGTAGGAACTTCTTGACCTCCTTTATATGTTTCCTTGTTGATTTGGTGTGAAATCGAGCTATTGGTTGTTGAATTTGGTTGAGCATTGAGTTTTGAAAATCTGCTAGAAATCGCTACCCGAAGCCAATCTGTATCGATACGGTTTTAGTGGCGTATCGATACCATTTGCTTATCTTTTGATCAGTTGAACGCGTATCGATACGGATTTTATGCGTATCGATACGGGAAGCTTATCTCCAGATTTTGTTCCTGTTGACCATTTATTGATTGTTTTGGCTCTCTATCACTTCTAACCCCCTTGAAACACCTCCTAATTGATCTCAAGCTCGTTCTTTTGGCGTTTTTGGACTTTTCGATGCTTCCCTTGTCCATTGGGCTTTCCGTTGGCAAAATTGAACATAGAATCACATGGTTAAATGTTGTTAAAGTGCCTAGTGGTTGTTAGTTGGACTATGTGACCGTTTGTGATGCTTTTGTGATTGTGTTGGCATATCATATGACATTACGCTTAAGAATGTGATCTACGGGAATCATAACTTGCATGTGAGTTGAGAATTGAGTTGTTTGAGGCCGAATGGTGATTTAGGGAGTCCCGTACGCAAGGGGTGGTAATACGGTGACACCAAGGGTTTCGTACGCGAGGGGTGGTAATACGGTAACCCTGGGTTTATGGGGATCACTGTGACGCATGGGGTGGTAACACGGTAATCCACGTGAAGTTGTATGGTAACGCAAGGGGTGGAAATACCAATGGTGGGAGTTATCTGGTGTCGAGTTGAGTTGGGGTCATCGAAGTAGATGAGTCGTATGACACTCGTACTTAATCAGGATTACGGATCCATTCACAAGTTGATTGATTATTCTGTGTTGAATATTGTTTCCTCATCTTTCTTCTATTGCACTAATCGACATGCGTACATATAATTTTGGTTAAGATTTTCCTACTGGGCTTCGTAGCTCAACAAAATCCTTCTTTTCAGGTACCAGTACCAGACTTTAGCCTCATGCGTGCATGCTTGGATTGTGAACAAGATTTTGGAAGCCTATAGCACTTAGTTACTTTTTCATCTTGTAATAGCTTAGCTTTTGGGTCAAGATGGCTATGTAACTAAGAATTCAAGAACTATCTTTTGACTAGATTTACAACGGTGTTTAAGCTGATTTAGGCTGTGATGCCAAGGCATACTTTCTTTTGAATTGGGGACTTGTCTGTAACTAAACAGGTGGAACATTATTTTGGGATTACGACGGCAAGCGTAGCATTTTCATTTAAAACATATTATTTATTTTATGTTGAAAATCCAGGTCGTGACAAATTGGTATCAGAGCGTCTAGGTTTAGAATACCTAGAGACCGTGGGGAGACTTCTAGTCTCATGGGTTCAAAATGTCACGTTATTTTTATAACACTTGTGTGCTTGTGTGCATCGTTATTACTTGGCTTACGTGGCATGACTTTTCAATACAGTAGAGTTGTTTTCAACCCGTGTTGGGATAATTGGAGGCTTTGACCTCAGTGAACGATGTTGTGATTGATGAACCCTCTTTTTCTTATAATTGTAGTAAGATGCCTCCGAGATTGCGTGTGCGTCGAGGTAGGGGTGGAAACCGGGGTGGCCGTGGTCGTGGCCGTGGGGTACCTCCCGAGGACGAAGTTAGTCAGCATGGGGAGAATCTAGGTGGGAATCCGGGGGCTGGGGCAGGTCGAGGTGCAGGTGTGCCTCCGAATCAAACTCAGTTTGCTAGGGATCTTGTTGCGGCACTTGCGGCTGCAAACCTTTTGAATCAGGCTCTGAGAGAGAATGCTGAGGATAGGGCTATGATAGCAATGCGGGAGTTTAGCCGTAGGAATCCTCCGACGTTTGATGGAACCATTAGTGACCCTTTGGTAGCCGACCATTGGTTAACCCAAATCCGGAAGCTTTTTAGGGCTCTTAACATTACCGAGGATAATATCCGAGTGGGAATTGTGGCCGTGCAGTTGGTCGGGGAAGCCGGCGAATGGTGGGAATCCGTTCTGGAGTCAAGGAAAGATGCAAGGAGGGCGGCGAGGATCGCGGCTCAAGAAGATGAGCCAGACGTTGAGAATTTGACTTGGGCGGAGTTTGAGGTACTTTTTGAGGAGCAATATTTTCCGGAAACGAGTCGCGACCAAATGAGGAATGAGTTCGAGAAGTTGGAACAAGGGGATATGACTGTGTCGGAGTATGCGGTAAAATTTCAATCCTTGTCCCGTTTTGCGCCGGAGATGGTGTCAACCGAGGAGAGAAAGTGTAGGCGATTCGAAAGGGGTTTGAGTGATGCTGTGAAGAAGTTTGTGGTGGCACAATGAAAAGGGAAGTTTTTCGAGGTCGTGGAGTGTGCACGGAGCATTGAGACACCGCGAGAGGCACCTAGAAATCCAACAGTTTGGGAACCGAGACAACCTACGGGGGGTGTAAGTTCATCATCGGGGAGTTTCGGTAATCAAGGGAGGAAAAGGCAAAGGGATCAAATGTCGATTTCACAAGGTCCATCGAACTTTAGGCCTCCACCTTCATCTTCATTCGGGACTCGAGGAGTTTCCAATCGGCCTCCAATGGTATGCCATGAGTGTGGTCAGGCGGGGCATATTCGAGCTCAGTGTCCGCGTATTTTGGGTACTTGTTTTACTTGCGGGAAGTCGGGTCACTTTGCTAGGAATTGTCCGCGTGGGGGCGGGGCTCGCAGTGAGTCAGGGTCAGTGCAGCAGCCGAGGGGTGGACGGAGTTTTGGGCGGCAGTCGTTTCGGGGAGCTCAGAGGCAGCAGCAGCCTCATTTTCGTCAGACCACTTCAGTTCAGGGATCTCAGATTGAGAGAGGAGCTAGTTCGTCCACACCTACTCAGGGTTCCGGTCATCGGGGTGGGCATGTCCAGAGTCAAACTACTCAGGGGAGAGCTTTTGCCATTACGTCAGCCATTCTGCCTCCTGTTATTTCTCAGGCCCCAGAGACGTCAGTAGTGAGGGGTACATTTCTTCTGTTCAACTCTTTTGCTAGAGTATTATTTGATTCTGGAGCTTCTCATTCATTTATTGCTGCATCTTTTACTTGTGCGTTGGAATTGGAAATCGAGAGTATCAATCCTTCGTTGTTTGTCGACACACCTATAGGGGGTAAATCGCCGTTAGATCGTATTTGCCGGGATTGTGAGCTCACTATACGAGATCGTCGTTTCACTTTTGATTTCATCGTGTTGAATATGTCGGGGTTCGACCTTATTTTGGGAATGGATTGGTTGTCCACATTTCACGCCACCATAGATTGCTTCAAGCGTCGGGTCCGCATTTGTCCACCTGGGGGTACCTGTTTTGAGTTTTTTGGGGAGCGTCGGGAACCGATAGAACCGTACCTGCGTGAATCTCGGGAACATGAGTCGATGTATGCCGTGCTAGCAAGTTTGACTTTAGATGAGGGCGTATCCGCGCGTGGGGAGTTACCTCTTGTCGTTTGTGACTTTCCGGACGTGTTTCCGACGGAGTTACCTAGTTTACCACCTGAGAGAGAAGTCGAGTTCACCTTTGACTTACTTCCTGGTACCGCTCCTATTTCCATACCTCCCTACCGTTTTGCGCCTGCAGAGTTGAGAGAATTGAAGATTCAATTGCAAGAACTGGAGAGTCTGGGATTTATTCGCCCGAGTACTTCACCGTGGGGAGCACCGGCCTTGTTCGCTCAGAAGAAAGATGGTTCTCTTCGCCTTTGTATCGATTATCGTAAGTTGAACCGCGTAACCATAAAGAATAAATACCCAATGCCTAGAATCGATGATCTATTCGACCAACTTCGAGGCGCTACTTGTTTCTCTAAGATTGACTTAAGGTCCGGTTATCACCAGTTGAGAGTTCAGAGAGAAGATATTCCTAAAACCGCGTTTCGTACTCGGTATGGTCACTACGAGTTTGTTGTTATGCCTTTTGGCTTGACGAACGCACCGGCAACTTTCATGGACTTGATGAACCGTATCTTTCGTGCTTATCTCGATCGTTTCGTAGTTGTCTTTGTAGACGATATCCTTATCTATTTGCCTTCGGAGGAGGAGCATCAATCTCACCTTTCCATTGTCCTTGAACTTTTGAGAGAACACTGTTTGTATGCCAAGCTTAGTAAATGCGAGTTTTGGTTGTCCGAAGTTAAGTTTTTGGGTCATGTCGTTTCGAATGGTGGGGTGTTCGTTGATCCGGGGAAAGTAGAGTCCGTGATGAGTTGGCAACGACCGAAGAATGTATTCAAGATTCGTAGTTTCTTGGGCTTGGCCGGATACTATCGTCGGTTTGTCCTAGATTTTTCTCGCCTAGCGGCTCCTTTGACCAAATTGACTCGTAAAGGAACTCGTTTCGTTTGGAATGACGCATGTGAGAAGGCCTTTCAAGAGTTGAAGAAGAGATTGACTACCGCGCCGGTTTTGGTCGTACCCGAACGAGGAATTGGTTATTCCGTATATTGTGATGCTTCGAAAGAAGGATTGGGGTGCGTGTTGATGCAATTGGGACGTGTTGTAGCATATGGTTCGCGACAGTTGAAGACTCATGAGCGAAACTACCCTACCCATGACTTAGAACTTGCGGCCGTCGTTTTTGCATTGAAGAGTTGGCGTCATTATCTTTACGGTGAGAAATTCGAAGTCTTTTCCGATCACAAGAGTCTAAAATACTTATTTTCTCAAAAAGAGCTCAATTTGCGATAACGCCGATGGATGGAACATTTAGAGGACTACGACTTCGAGTTGCAATATCATCCGGGAAAGGCGAATGTGGTAGCAGACGCGCTAAGTAGGAAATCGACCCAACTTGCGAGTTTGGCCGTCCGTGAGTGGAAAACGATGAACGAATTAGGCTCGTAAGCGTTACATTTTGAGGAAGTTCGGGATGGAGTCACTTTGTGTAACTTAACCGTTCAATCGAATTTATCGACCCGAGTCATTGAGGCCCAACAGCATGATGATGAAGTGGAAGGGTTTCGTACCAAGTTTCTTAGTGGCAATGCTCGAGAGGGATGGATGATTCACGCCGATCAAAGTTTACGATACCAAGGAAAGTTGTTCGTACCCGTTTCGTGTCGGGAGGAAATTTTGAGAGAATTCCATCACTCACCGTTAGCCGTGCATCCGGGAGGAACGAAAATGTATCACGACTTGCGTAGACAATTTTGGTGGCCGGGAATGAAGAAAGATGTCGTTATCTTCGTGTCCAAATGTCTTACGTGTCAACAAGTCAAAGCCGAGCATCAACGACCCGCGGGGGAGTTGCAACCATTACCTATGGCCGAGTGGAAGTGGGAAAACGTGACAATGGATTTCGTTACCGGATTACCAAGATCGCCGAGGGGGCATGATGCCATTTGGGTGATAGTCGATCGATTGACTAAGTCCGCGCATTTCTTACCGATTCAAGTTACGGATTCGATTGAGTCGCTTAGCCGTCTTTACATTCGTGAAATTATACGTCTTCATGGAATTCCCGTCTCTATTGTATCGGATCGAGATCCAAGGTTTACCGCGCATTTTTGGCAAAGCTTGCAGACCGCTCTTGGTATTAATCTCTTATTTAGCACCGCGTATCATCCTCAAACGGATGGGCAATCCGAGAGAACGATCCAAATTCTAAAAGATATGCTTCGGGCTTGCGTTATGGACTTTCGGGGTAGTTGGGAGGATCATTTGCCGTTAGTCGAATTCGCGTATAACAATAGTTACCAATCTAGTATCGAGATGGCGCCGTATGAAGCCTTGTATGGGAGACCGTGTCGATCACCCATTTGTTGGACTGAGTTGGGCGAGGCTACATTGGTTGGGCCGGAATTAGTTCAAGAAACCTCTGAAAGCATGAGAGCGATACGTTTACGTCTTCTTGAGGCTCAAAGGAGAACCACCGAGCAAGTTAAATTGATTCGCCAACGTTTGATAACCGCGCAAAGTAGGCACAAGAGTTATGCCGATCGTCGTCGCCGACCGTTAACGTTTGAAGTGGGGGATCACGTGTTCCTAAAGGTATCGCCGCGTCGGGGACTATCTCGTTTTGGGCAAAGGGGCAAGTTATCGCCGCGTTTCATTGGGCCGTTTGATATTATCGAAAGGATCGGAGAGGTCGCGTATCGATTAGCGTTACCGCCGAGATTGTCGGGTGTCCACGATGTTTTCCATGTATCGATGTTACGGAAGTATGAGCCGGATCCGTCACACGTTCTAGAGTGGTCCGAACTTAAGTTGGAAGCCGATGCGTCGTATGAGGAGAAGCCGATACGTATCCTAGATTCGCGCGAGCAAGTTTTGAGGGGTAAAACCATTCCGTTAGTGCGAGGCTTATGGAGTCATCTCGGAAGGGAAGAGTCGACGTGGGAAAGGAAAGACGATGTGAGGGAGAAGTATCCGCATTTGTTTCCGAGTTGATCAATGTGAGTTTTAAGTTTAAGCTTTACGATTGTTGGCTTCTTGTTTGGTAATATATGATGTTGCATGAGTTGGACTATGTGGTGCATGACTTAGTTGACTTGCGTTGTAAATTTCGGGACGAAATTTCTTTAAGGAGGATAGATTGTAGAGACCCGAATAATTTTAATGTTTGAAATTTTGATTAAATGCCTAATTGAGAAAATATGGTTTTATTGATGAATAATTAACTTGAGGACTTAAGTGATGAAATTGAAGTTTGAGGGAGAAAAGTGTGATTTTATGATTTGAGGATATATAAGTGGGTGTGCACAAGTATGGAATCATTTTTCCTCCCCCCTTTCTCTCTCTCACCCGGCGTCTCCCATCTCTCTCTCCACCGACTCTCTCTCTCTCCTTCTCTCACACTCAAAACTCCACCTTACACTCCAAAATCTTTGAGATTCAACCTCCCACCGGCCTTGCAATCACGTTCATAAGCCGGAAATCTTTGGGTTGAGTTCGAATCGAAGTTTCAAGGTTCGAAAGTCTAGGGCTCGTCCAATAACGCGAGGATCTTGTCCATTGTCTCGAGGTAGGAACTTCTTGACCTCCTTTATATGTTTCCTTGTTGATTTGGTGTGAAATCGAGCTATTGGTTGTTGAATTTGGTTGAGCATTGAGTTCTGAAAATCTGCTAGAAATCGCTACCCGAAGCCAATCTGTATCGATACGGTTTTAGTGGCGTATCGATACCATTTGCTTATCTTTTGATCAGTTGAACGCGTATCGATACGGATTTTATGCGTATCGATACGGGAAGCTTATCTCCAGATTTTGTTCCTGTTGACCATTTATTGATTGTTTTGGCTCTCTATCACTTCTAACCCCCTTGAAATACCTCCTAATTGATCTCAAGCTCGTTCTTTTGGCGTCTTTGGACTTTTCGATGCTTCCCTTGTCCATTGGGCTTTCCGTTGGCAAAATTGAACATAGAATCACATGGTTAAATGTTGTTAAAGTGCCTAGTGGTTGTTAGTTGGACTATGTGACCGTTTGTGATGCTTTTGTGATTGTGTTGGCATATCATATGACATTACGCTTAAGAATGTGATCTACGGGAATCATAACTTGCATGTGAGTTGAGAATTGAGTTGTTTGAGGCCGAATGGTGATTTTAGGGAGTCCCGTACGCAAGGGGTGGTAATACGGTGACACCAAGGGTTTCGTACGCGAGGGGTGGTAATACGGTAACCCTGGGTTTATGGGGATCACTGTGACGCATGGGGTGGTAACACGGTAATCCACGTGAAGTTGTATGGTAACGCAAGGGGTGGAAATACCAATGGTGGGAGTTATCTGGTGTCGAGTTGAGTTGGGGTCATCGAAGTAGATGAGTCGTATGACACTCGTACTTAATCAGGATTACGGATCCATTCACAAGTTGATTGATTATTCTGTGTTGAATATTGTTTCCTCATCTTTCTTCTATTGCACTAATCGACATGCGTACATATAATTTTGGTTAAGATTTTCCTACTGGGCTTCGTAGCTCAACAAAATCCTTCTTTTCAGGTACCAGTACCAGACTTTAGCCTCATGCGTGCATGCTTGGATTGTGAACAAGATTTTGGAAGCCTATAGCACTTAGTTACTTTTTCATCTTGTAATAGCTTAGCTTTTGGGTCAAGATGGCTATGTAACTAAGAATTCAAGAACTATCTTTTGACTAGATTTACAACGGTGTTTAAGCTGATTTGGGCTGTGATGCCAAGGCATACTTTCTTTTGAATTGGGGACTTGTCTGTAACTAAACAGGTGGAACATTATTTTGGGATTACGACGGCAAGCGTAGCATTTTCATTTAAAACATATTATTTATTTTATGTTGAAAATCCAGGTCGTGACAAATTTGCCTTGTCAATTATTTGCTTGCATATTTTTATGCCGTTTGTAGCAAGCATGTTTGCATTTGCCCTAAAGAACTACGATGGTCTGATCCCTGCAGAAAAGGGTACGTAGGCAGCTCCAAAGAGCACGACCTCATGACTTAAATGCTTGTGCATCTTTACTTGCATAAAGGATTTAGTAGGCCTCAAATTGGGCTGTCTCAATCTTTAGACGTCACTCGCATCCAGACATGATGCCGAGTGCCGTCCAAAGAGGGGCAACAGTAGACACCCAAATTTGGACTTATTAATTATCCTTAATTTGTGCCCTCGAGGCTCCCCGATGATGAAACAAAATCAAAATAGTGCTCGGCTAAAGCTTGAATGATACTTCTTAGTCTTTTTTGAAACTAAAACTCATTTTTTCGACACCCTGAGAGTAAAATGGTCACACATTTCAGTGTAAAAAATATATTTGAATGAAACTAATTGGGTGAGAAAGAAGACTCAACCAGCTTTCCAACGCTTCAAAAAACAAATCCGAGTTAGGGAGTGTCTGTGGCGCCCTTTTGAAGTTGGATAGATACTCCTGAGCGCTCGGGACCACTCTTGAGCGCTCAGAACCAATCCTGAGTGCTTGGGACCACTTTTGAGTGCTCAGGAGCTCTGTCACAGCATGTGATGAGCTTGACCATTGACCATGGCTTTTTTAGACCTTTTTTAGTCCATTCAACGTTCAACCTGGTCCTGCCTGAGTATTCAGATGGGGCAGAAGAATAATCATGTCATTTTTCCCCCCCAAAATATTTTCCATTTGGGCTTCGTTTGTTTGGATGTAAAATATTTTCCGATAAAATGTTTTACTTATTTTTCGGTGTTTGGTTGTGTAAAAAATGAGGAAAATATTTTACATGTAAAACATTTTCCATTAATTGAATGAAAATGACTTACCTTTGAATCTTTCGTAAGTTATTTTCCGAAATGAACCCGCTGCCTTCTACTGCAATTCTCACTGCTCAGTTTCCTCGATCGTCAGTCCTGACCCACGTTCAATTCCAATAATCTCATATCTCTCCACCTTTAAACTCCCCATCTCCCTCTCTACACTATTTTGTTGATTTCCGAAAATATTTTCAAGTGCCAAGTGCCAACCAAACACCGGAAAATGAAAGTTTGAAGTTTGTTTTCTGCAAAAATATTTTACATGGAAAACATTTTACATCGAAACAAACGGAGCCTTGATTTTCTTTTATTTTTCAAAATTCAAACATGTTTTTTTCCGCTCCTATAAATACCCCTTCATTGGCAGCTGAGAAGGACCACGAAAAATTAGTCTCTCCCTCCCCTTTTTGCTGCAAAAAATCAGTCTCTAAAACTCTCTCTCAAACTCTTTCAAAACAACCTCCATTTTCTAAGAAAAATCACCAATTCTCAAGGAAAATCTCTAAGAGAAATGGAGGCCTAAATTTTCTCTTCTCAAACTATTTTCTAACCATTCTCAAGCACCAAAATCAGTCCAAGAAGCCAAGTTTAAGTCAAGCAAAGGTATAAAGGCTCACTTTATACTTCGAAATCTACCGTTTTCAAACTTCTGAGAAGGATCCAGGGGCCATACCAGTTCCTCATACGGGTTGTGAGCCCATTTGATCTTAGTTTAAGCAACAAGAGCAAGAGGAGCACAAAGAAACAAAACATTTTCTGGACATTGTGTCCACTCCTGAGCGCTCTGGACCATTCTTGAGCGCTCAGGAGTGCTGCCGTCATCAAAATCCTATTTTGTCACTAAATATTGATTTTCCTGTATTTCAGTAGATACTGGGTGTACACTGGTTCTTCCAGAGCCCAGTTAGTTTTATTTTCAGTTGCAAGGAAGCAAGGTTTGAATGGTTAAGACCAGTTCTTAGCTGTTTTAACCATCTGCTGAGCACTGGTGTGCATTAATAGCTTTATGTTTCTATTTTTAGCATCAGAATATGTCTGGATCTAACAAAAAATTGCAGGGTGGCTCAGCAGTACTCTCGAGTGCTCAGGTCCAATCCCGAGCGCTCAGGAGTGATCTCAGTGACACCAGTCTTATTTTCTGTTATTATTCATATCATCTCATCCTACTGTTACATTTTGTACATATGCATATGTATACTCTTTTACTTGTTGTTCCTGTAAATATGTGCTAGCTGTTTTTAATAAAACAAAATATTTTTAATAAAATCCCACAAACATTGAGTAGAGACTGACATTGCGTCGGGCGAGAGGGGTGCCGTAAAACCCTTCCCCTCTCGTAACATGGCTTCCGAACCCAAAAACAATCTCTGGTTTTCAATTTCAAACAATCATTTTCAATGAAAATGGTTTCTCAGGTGGCAAACCTCAAATCCGAGTGGCAACTCTTTCTATTTTTCAAAACGGAAGCCTTCCGGGCGAGTAGCCCACAGTCACACGCTTCACCAGTCTGGCACTCCTTAGGGTAAACAATGACTACTTTATAGTTTGCTCGATGCAATGCAATCTCAACATCACAAGCTGTTGTAATTGGTGTGAGTTCCCGACTCGTTTGTATCTTCACATTTTAATGTTTTGCGTTTAATTTAGTCCTGTCAGAAACAAGAGATGTTCTAGATAATTTCTAAACATGAAAATTGAATTTGATGGTTCATAATAATGTCCTGCAACTGGAAGAGAACACCAGTTACACCATGTATGTTTAAAA
The DNA here is from genome assembly GCA_018127125.1 of Rhododendron griersonianum. Classification (NCBI taxonomy): domain Eukaryota; kingdom Viridiplantae; phylum Streptophyta; class Magnoliopsida; order Ericales; family Ericaceae; genus Rhododendron; species Rhododendron griersonianum. The sequence goes on from CM030800.1 coordinate 25,559,153, forward strand.
CGCATGACAGGTGTTGGCGATTGAGTACCATAGAGACACGAGTTGGGGAATGTTGCTGCATGACAGGTGTTGCCATGTATGTTTTTTCAATAACAAGGTGAGCGATGAGATTTTTATATTTTTTCAGTGGTTGCCATGTCCTACCTCTCTTTAAGAAGAAACAGTTTGGGCAATTCCATCGCTAGCCAATTTTTGGTTGATTTGGACAATTTTGCCCTTCAATCGGAAGACATGTAGTGTTAATCAATTGGGTATTTTTGTCATTTTGCATTTCCTATGTCTGGATACGTGGCTTTACCAGGACCAGGAGAGAGAAATCCCCTTCAACTTTACTCTTTTTCCCTTCTCTCCCTCTCCCACCGATTTATACCCACCTTCATGCCATTATTTCTTCTTCTTCTTCTTCTTCTTCTCTCTCTCTCTCTCTCAGGAATGAAATCATCAATGCCATCACACCGGTGCACCTTGAGTCGGAGAAGATCAGGAATGTTGAGTTCGAGAGATTTCAGGATTGGAAATAGCAGATCGGGAATGTCGTTGGTTCTCGGATCTTTGCTGCTGTTGCTTCTCGGATCTAGCCGGTGTTTTGGGTGTTGTTCTTTTCATTTTGGGTTTGCTTTGGTGTTGCTGTAGTTTGGGCTTTGGTTCTTCTGATTCTGAGGTTGCTTCGTTTCTTCCTTTTCCTGATTTCTAATTTTGTGGCTTCTGTGTTTGATTTGTATGAGTAGAGTTATTTAGTAGGAGTTTTCCATTTTACAATTCTTTTTTGTATTGTATTTATGTTGCATGTGTCGTTTCCTCATTTCATGAAGGCTCAGGGTATTTTCGATTTTACAATCAGAGCTAGTATTTTTGATTTGCCATTTCTTTTTTGTATTTTCGTGTTGCATGTGTTATGTGTCCTTTGATAATCCCCCTCTCATCCAGAATTTACAATAATTGATACTGAAGTCCAAGAAAAATGACTTAGTTGGAGGGGGAAAAAAAGAAAGAAGCTGCATTGAATTAACTTCCACAAAGTTGAAAGAAAGTAGCAGAATAGAATACAAAGTTCCACAAAGTTTCCTTTTTTTTTTCCTATTCTATTTGTGTTGCATGTGTCCTGTGTCCTTTGATAATCTCCCTCTCATCTAGAATTTACAATAATTGATACTGAAGTCCCCGAAAAATAACTCAGTTGGAGGGAAAAAAAAGAAGAAAGAAGCCGAATTCAATGAACTTCCCCAAAGTTGAAAGAAAGTAGCAGAATAAAATACAAAGTTTCACAAAGTTTCCTTTCTTTTTTTCTATTCTATTTGTGTTGCATGTGTGCTATTGTCTTTTGATTTGTTGCCTTTGTTTTTCTGGTTTTTTATTCTTTCATTTGTTATTTCAAGGATTCTGGGCTATTTTTTAAAATTGATTATGGTTCTTCGTTTTGTGATTTCTGTTGCACGTTAATTGGTTGATTTGGTAAGACCAGTATTGAGAAATGGGGAGTAAAGAGTAATGTGGTCTTTTTCGTTTGGTTGTTCAGGCACTATTCATATAGCTAAGTATATGGAATTAATCCACATTTATATTAACTTGTGGGTGCATAGATTAATCTGTGCAGTAGTAATTTATTTGTATTTACTAAAACCTCGTGGCTCATTGATCATACCTTTTATGATTTAATGAATTGTTAATCCTAAGTTTTGTGATGCAGTAGTATGGTTCTCCGAGTTCCATTTTGCCGGTGGGTGCATGTGAAGTATCCAAATCCTCAAGCTCTACATGGAGGGTTTTATTGTCTTCTCCCTATTCAAGGCCGAAGGGTGATTGCTGCTGTTGCACGGTATCAACGCCCTGGACAGTTGGAGTATAAAGCATTTAGTATCTTTGTGCGTGAAGACAAGTTATGCAGATGTGTCTAGGTAAATTGTACTCTTTTGGCACAAATGTATTAATATATGTTCAGTTTGTGGTTTATTTACTTTTGCTTAATTTGTCTGCGCTGATTCTACAAAAAGTACTGAATTTTTTTTACCAAAACAGTGATCTGTTGTGAAGTAACTGGTTTCACATGGTGATGCTTGCATGAGTTTTCTGTTTCCGTTGGAGGACATCACAAAGCAATAATTTTGGCATACCCATTCTTATGAGTTTTCTGTTTTCCTTGGAGAACATCACAAAGCAATAATTTTGGCATACTGGATAGGTCTGATCTGGATGAAATTTGTAGCAACCAAAACGTTATTATAGATCAGAAGGATTCCAACTATTCCATTTCTTAGACTTGAACCTGGAAAAAGAAATCCAAACAGATACCGCAGCTTCCGTTTTCTCATTAAAACATGATCAGTTCCAGTTAATAGACTTGTCAGAAGTTTTCAAGAGATTCATCCAAACTTGGAAGAAAAATGCACAGGCATGAAAAGGCAGTAGAATACCATTCAAAATAACTTAAAACATTCGTACATTTTAATGAAGAGAATGCAAATCTCTAGCGTAATTATGATAGAATACCATTAAAAATAACTTAAACCCACCTTAGATCATAAATAAAGACAAAACACATTTTGATTTCTTCTTTACAAAAGCCTGCCATTTGCCACTTTTTGGTTGCACCCCTTAACACCTCCACTTTCAAGCTTTAGCTCGTGAGCAATATTTCTGACTTCCCCACTTTGTACCTTTACCTCTTGAGCAATACTACTTTCTTACTCTACCTTAACCATGCAGCCCCTTAACCTTTGCCACGTTTTTCATCTATCAGTTGATTCTCCATTTTGTAACTCCACCTCTTCACTTTTACAATGTTACTCCTTGCACAAAAGAATCTATCTCAAACACTCAGCTTTTCATCTAACTGATGCAACAAAGCTGTGAATCTCATCTGCTACTACGCCAACTCTTCAGCAATTGAACTTCTGTTCAGTAATCTTCAATACTCTGACTTCCTGGTACATGTATTCTTCTCTCTGTTTCTGTTATATAAATTGTTTTCGTATATTAGTACATTAATTTTCACATCAAATACATATATCTGCTATATTTAAATGATGCTCTAAATTTCTGCATTTCTTATCATATTTTATCTATTTGCTATCTTTTGAGAGCATGCATGTTTATTTGATCAATTTTTTTGAATTTTATTATCTGATAAATTCAATGCATGCATATGGTATTTCTTAGGGGAAAAAAACATCACACTCTAGGAAATGTGTTGGACACGTATCCGGAGAGTGCCCAAAGAATATCGGTGTTCGAGAAGTGTCTAACACCGGTACGTGAGTTCGACGAAGTGTCTGTACTACATAGTTTGTGTATGTGTGCATATATAGAACAAAACAAAGAGCATTGAACAAGGCTGATATACTTAATCTAACTAAACTTTAAGAACTCATTCTCTCCGACGCCCCAACACGCAAATTTTCAGAAAATGGGGGACACAACACGTTCAGGGACACAGAAAATGTCCCAAGAATGTTGCAAGGGTGTTAGACCCCAAATATTGGGAAAAAAAATTGGACACTCTAGGAGAAGTGTTGGACACGTGTCCGGAGAGTGTCGGTGTCTAAGAAGTGTCCAACACCAATACGTGAGCTCCGACAAAGTGTCCCCTTTTTCAAAGGTTCTTTCTCTTTTGAATGATTGGGGGGGGGGGGGGGGTTTGGTTGTTGGTGGTGTACTCACTAGGTAAGTCAATACTCAATAGAGAAAATTTCAAAATACCCCCCAACCTTTACACCAAAATTTAATTAGACTCCCAACCTTTTAAAAACTTCAATTTTACTCCCAACGTTATCTTCCGTTAATCAAAACACCCCTTTCCATCCGAATGACTAGCGGATTTAGTTAAAAGCTCCGTTACATAGCGTCCCGATCGAATTTCGATGATCCGAGCCGCTCAATGTGATTAGAACATGATTTTAAGGGTACCCGCTAAAAATCAGCAAAAAAAAATGATCGGGAAGGGCTTCATCTGAACAATTTTTTAGGGCTTCATCTGATTGATAATTCCATCCTTAATCTGTATGGATAACCTATCTGTACCCTTGTGGAGTAAATCTGGATAGTTCACTGCTAACATACTGCTGTTAACATTCTGCGTACAATGACATTGGGCTTGTGTGCAGTCATATGGAATAAAAATTGGGTACGATGGAATCTCTGGGCCTTCCGGGGTTAGAGATGGCTCCTCTTCTCAGGGTGGAGGCTGCTGCAGCTGAGGCTTGGAGATATATGTGCTGTAAATGTAATTATCTGCGTTCTTTTTCTGCTCAACCCTATTTGGTTTTTGTCATTAATGACGTTATCTGTGTGTAAATGTTATCCTTAGGTTTACAATACGTGCTTTTCCAAATTGGTTTTTTCAACGGGCATGATGGACGTGCCTTGCACGTCGCGATGTACCTAGTATGTTGATAAGATGAGAGAATTCAACATTTTCACCCCTCAATAATATTTAGTCAATGATTCTTGAGAGAAATCAGTAAGTGGATTAGTTAGGGAAAAACAACAATTGCAAAGTTGGGTTTACTTATTGATATCTTCTTAATGCAAATTCTACACATATCTGATGTGGAAGTAAGGGGGACCAAAATGATGGGGGACACTCCTAGAATCATTGTGGCGGTAGGCACTATTGGCACTTCAATTCGACTCTGAATTCTTCTTTCCTTGAACCAAAGGGCTTTATTGATGGTACTCTTAATTGTTACAGTTCAAAACCCAGCAGATCTATTGTGTACGTGATAGACTTGGTCCAATAATAGAAGGGGGCACGGTAAAAGCCAAACCTTTACTTGCAGTTTAGTTGAGTCAACCACCCTTTCCGTTTTCAGGTTCAAAAATTTGTCTTCAGGATACTTTGGGAGATTGAATATAAAGTACAAGTTTCACTTGAGCTAGCATTAGTTTCTTTGGTTAGTTTTGCTTCTACTCTCTTCGCTACCTGGGCTGAATTAAAGTAATGGAAGAGTGTTTTGTGCATTGCATTGCTTTAAAGTTGGTTTTATGTATTCTTGGTATTATGTTTATTGTGTTCATTTGACAGTTTTATGCTTGCAGTTCTGTATTTGTCATTGGGAGCAAAAAGGTGATGAATAGGCAAAGAAGCAAGCTTCGAGTATGGAAAATTTGCAAATGAAGAATAGGAGATATTTGAACATGATGGTTGCCTTGTACATGATTACATTTTCTTAATGTTAGATGTATGTGTGTATTTTATGAAAACAGTGTAATTACTTTGACTATTTTGTGTGATTTTGGGTGGAAAACTATTTCCCAATCTGATGTAATGAATCATTGTGCAATGGATGACTTGCTTGTTTTAATCGACATCATTAAGTGTTTGGATCTAGTTGGTGTGTTGAATGGAATGAAGCATTTCAGTTCTGGTCCTTCTGGATATAAAGTTGCAATAAAATTATTTAAAAATGGTAAGTATAATGGTATTTAAAATATTCAATTCAAAAAAATAGGCTAACATAGCGTTCCAAACATGCTATTGAAGGAAAATAAAACACAACAAGCAAAGAATGCTTTAAAGGTAGGTCATAGACATCATACATAAAACGCTATGAAAGGTCAATTATAGACAGCGAGCTAAGAACGCTATGGTAGGTAACTTATAGACAGTGGGCCAAGAACGCTGTGAAAAGTCTCGAACTTTTAATAACATCGCCTAATACAGCGTTCTTAAAAACGTTGTCTATATGTTTCTATAGCGTTTTTCGAACTCTATTGAAAGCAAAATTTGTTGTAGTGGGACAAAACATGTTATGCATAAAATTTTGTTTCTACCCTTATTATTTTACCATTATACTATTACTCCCTCCGTCCCTTTTTAAATGTCCTACTTCGTAACTCCAACTTATTAAAAAGACATCATCATTATACCTTTCACATCAACTTTTTCCTCCACTTTCCCTACTTACCCATCATCATTACACTTTTATTCACTAACTTTTCAAAATAGAATCTACTTTTAGGGACAAAATAGACAACTCACCAACTTTTACCCACTAACTTTACAAAATGGACACTTATTAAGGGACAGCCCAAAATGGAATACTGGACTGTAATAAAGGGACGGAGGGAGTACTAACGAATAATATTTTTATCCTTATATTTTTAGAATGACATTTTTGTGATCAAAGCATTCATTTGTTATTAACGGATGGACTAATTAATCAGACGGTCTAGAGAACAAGGGTTGGCATGATCCTTTAAAGTTTAAAGTGACCTGCGTTTTATACAAAGTAGGATTTATCTCGTTCCTACTTCCTACTTATCAATATGAGTCATTCATTTTGTATAGGCCTCAACACGTTTATCATCTTCAGAAAATTAGAATGACTGTATCCACCCGAACGAAGTATAATTCTTACAAGAAAAATTGACAATCAGTGTTTGAAAGTTAATCTTTTCTTTCGTAAGATTAATACGAAACTTTCAAGAGATCTTACCGATATTTGATTACTCTCATTTTCCTTGTTGGTGATAAACTAATTTACACTTAACAATCAACGGTTTGGGTCATTAAGTGAAACCACGATGGATCTCATTTTGCATTATGTGAGAGGATAACGGATGGTGAATTAACAGACTCACATGAGAGAATTTGAACCTCTCGGTCAGGGTTTGTCTTTGTTTGAAACACACTAAAATGTTATGATTCCCAAAATGTTATGAATCTATTGCTAAAAAGTTACGAATCATATTGATGAAAAGTTACGAATTTTTAGTATAAAAGTTACGATACGAAATAAAATGTTACTCCCTCCGTCCCTATTTAATTGTCCACTACGGTTTTGTGTATATTTTCAACGGCTTATGTCTATCGATGTATATTATTAAAAATATGCAATATGGATCTCATTTGATAGAGCTCAATTTATTCTATAAGACAATGATTTTAAAAAAACATAAAACATAATATATATCGAGAGATATAAGCCGTTGGAAATGCACGCAAAACCGTAGTTGACAATTAAAAAGGGACGGAGGGAGTATGAATGACTGGTCCTACAAGTAATTTTTATGAGATGACACAATATGAACCACACAATATGTGCATACGATACACACCTTAAAGGGGTGTGTATTGAAGACTTTCCCGGTTACATATAAACAGATATGTATGTGAAATTAAATAGTTACATTTTCGCGAATTTGTATAAATATGGACTACATCAACCCAGTTTGCCAGATAATTAAGGATTTGAATTCATTTTGATGAGCCCAGTCCTTAAAAATACACGTCGTTCAAAACGTTGACACATAGAATCAATCGGAGTTAGCTCACTTGGCTATTTCTCCCTCAACTCGGTAGGAGATTTGGAATTCGAATCTCCACCTGCATGTGATGTTATTTCTCTCGTATTACCTAGGATTATTAGTGGGTTGGCTTATATTGATACAGAACTTGTTTTCAATTTGATGTAATTTTGATTCTTATATTCTTGTAATAAAAAAATGTTAGCATATAAGAAAAATCTAATTTAGTAGTCTAAATGAATCACATGCATTTCATTTAGTTTCAATAACTAAATGAAGGTTCATAGTTTTCAAGTCAAATGCATGTGCACTGCGACATTTGATAAACTTAATTTTAGCATGAGTGATCTTCTCAACAATTAAATGGAGTTTTTAAATATCCATCCCAATAAGTCATTCCACATAAGTATTCATCCCGCCGACTTTTAGTGGTTACGTTTTCATTCTTCCAATGGGTGAATTACCCTTCTTGCCCTTTTAATAAGATATACATATGTATGTGTATATTGCCTTCCTAAATTTGTGAAATTGAATATATATATATATCTTCTGTCACAACAAATAAATAAAGGATACAAAAGGAAAGAGTTAAAAATTTCAAACATTTGAAACAACCAAATCTCACTGATTTGGTATCCATTTTTTTATGAATCAAATTTAAAACTCAAAATGATTTTTTGGTTGTTCGTACCATAACCATAACCATTACCATGAAATCTACACCATGAACACATGAATCATATTATTCGAGATAAACCATGAATACATAAACAATAAACATCAAGTCTAGGTACACTACATCCAATCACTACACTATCCACTACATGTTTTGTAGGGTCCACTCCGGGTCCTAAAAAAATACAGAAAAATGTTCATAAATTTTAAAATAATATATTATGGGGCCCTGTAAAAAATCAGCTCCAACAAATATCGGTAAGTATTATTTCTTGATTCGTAAGGATGAAACAGTGCAGTTGAGCAGTTTCGCCCCTACAAATCAAGAAATAATACTTACCGATATCCGTTGGAGCTAATTATTTACAGGGCCACATAAAATATTATTCTAAAATTTATGGACATTTTTCTGTATTTTTTTGGAATCCGGGGTGAGCCCCACAAAAAATGTAATGGATGATGTAGTGGATGGATGGTAGTGTATGTAGCATCTCTCATACATAAATACATTATGATCATAAAATATGAATCTGAATTGGAAAATACTTCATGAATACACCATGATGAATACATGAATCCATTTTTAATTTACAGATGAACTTTAAAACTCAAACATTCGAAATCATGGTAGATTATTCATAACATTTACCATGAAATTTGCTTGTGCAAGTCAAGACTATTCGAAATAAACAATGAATACATAAATACACAATGATCATATATAAAATACAAATCTGAGTTGAAAAGTACTTCGTGAATACACCATGATGAATACATGAATCCATTTTTTATGAATGAAATTTAAAACTCAAACATTTGAAATCATGGTTGGTTATTCGTAACACTTACCATGAAATCTGCATATAAATACACCATGAATATACCACAAGATGGTGAATTCACCATGTTATGTTTTCTCGGCGGACATCACTGATCCTGAGATTTGAGTCTCAAACTTTCCTCAACTGAAATTGAAAATTTCAGTCACCCCACCCCACCCCACCAAGCATTTCCACGCCCACTATTGACATCATGAACTCAATGCTAAACCTTTCAAAATCTTTATAAGTCTATGTGTTTAGATTCATTCTCGGTTGGCATCATGTTTTATAGCTTTTTCAATCAAACCCGGCCACCTTCGGCGATTCTTGCTTGTTGTGGCGGCAGAGTAGGTGTGCACCACCGCTTGTCATGGCGGCACAACGTTATACACCGGTGGCAGGTGTTCCCGGTAAACCTCCGTAGGCATCCTTTGAACCGCATAGTAGCCCTCTGACCGTTTGGGTCTTTCATCGGTCTCCCTATTGGCGTTGAACCTATATTCTCTAGATCTATTTTTTTGTCCGAGAGAGAGAGAGAGAGAGAGAGAGAGAGAGAGAGAGAGAGAGAGAGAGAGAGAATAGGATGAAATGGGTTTCAGCAAGATTTATGGGATTTTGGAAACTATTATGGAATTTTTTTGAATTTGGGTCAAACGGTGACCACCCATTTTTTCGGAGGACTTGTGGAGTTATGTTTTAGTCCCAAATTTTAGTGTTATATATATAGTAAATAGAGAAAATTTCTTTTATATCCCTTCGACTTTGACCAAAAATTCATTTTGGTTCTTCACCATTCAATTTCGGCATAAGAATATTTCGACTTTTCAATTTTTTTCAATGTCATCCTTTAGGATATATACATGTATACACGAAAAATAGTGTGTTTGGATCAAGCACACTACATACATCGGATGCTGTTGATTCTCGCATTGGCCCCCTCATTTTCTTTTTTTAGAATTTTTGGACGGCTCGGATCGGCCGTCCGGTGGCTGGAGACAGCCCGACGCGGTCGTCGGTCCCTATAGCAGGACTCAAAGAAAACGGATTCCTTCTAAAGGACGACATTGAAAAAAATTGAAAAGTCAAAGTATTTTTATGCCGAAATTGAAAGGTGAAGGACCAAAATGAATTTTGATCAAAGTCGAAGAGATATAAAAGAAATTTTCCCTAGTAATTAATATATAAGGGCACTATTGGGATTATAAAAGAATGAGGATGAAACATAAATGTTCAAACTAAGCAGGATGGAAACATAAGTTTGTTTGGGTCTGAAGATGATTATTTAAGTCTCACCTCAGTTAATCTTGGAGACCAATCCAATATCATTAGATCAACAGTGCCATCGCTTTCGAAAATCTCCTGCAGTCATCATATACTCGTGATCAACTCATCCTAAAAATCCTAGAGCAGAGTTCATCCCACAAATTCTTTAATTTTCTGTCTCCATCGGACCACTGCTTCAAGTTCAACTGACATAAACAAATTAAGCTAAAACAAACAACGTCTTAGCCCAAATAAACAGAGTTGGCGATCAAAATCTCTTCCTCCGACAATTGGTCATTTCATTTTACATATCACGCGTAGTTTATATTTCCCTCTGCGGGCATTTTTCTATGAATCACCATCAACTGACGACTACTATAATTTTTGTTACAGTTCCCTATACCGTGTTCGTGTTAGTAATTTATTTTAATCAACGGGTATTGTAATCTTAACGTGGAGAGATTAATAAATATTTAATATTAATATAATGGAGTTTGTAATATAATTGATATAAGGATGGAAGTGCAATTATAATTCTGTAGTGGAGTGAATTATAATTAGTAAAATAAGAAATAGAATCTTGGTGGGATTAGAGTTTCTTATTTACACTGGGTGCCATTACACTTTTTCTATTGTTCACGAAATAAAGGCAGACTTAGAGAGGGCAAACAGACCACGAAAGAGTCCACACTCAATTCATGTTCTAGACGTGTAGGGAATACGATAGAAGATCGTAAATTGCAGTTGAGCAGTATACGTGGCTTATAGCAAAACGTGCTATAACAAGTTCAACCAGCGTTCGTGTTCGCAGGGAGTTGAGGTAAAATCCTAATTCCGCCTTGTAGGGTTTTGCGATTTTCTTGTTGTCTAATCTGTATGTGTCATTACTGGGTTCTGGGAATCGTTTCCCAACAGTTCGTTGTATACCACTCATATACAACGAATAACAAATTTCGTCTCGCGCGTTTCTATTGAAAAAATTTGTACATGAATTTTTTATCCTTGCTTGCATGTAACCATTCCATACTAATTTGAACGTTACTCTCTTAGACGGTAAACATTTCATACCAAAGATGGCTTGGATATCATTTATGTAGGAAAATGACTTGTCCTCTCTAGAGTAATTTTTTTTTAGCTTTTCATCAAAATATTTGGAATCAATCATTTATGCTGACAAAGGGAGTTTAAAAAGTATATAAAAATATGAATTGAAGTTGAAACAAAATCAAACAGATAGAGAAAACTTTTTTCTTTTCTTTTTTTCCAAAAAAAAAATTGTCTTTAATGAATTTTGTCAAAAAAAAAAATTAGCATGCTTTTTTATACCAAGGGTGAGTTCATCCTGTTGACTAAATGGACTAAACTGGATAAAGCCCATGTTTTCATGGATTTTTACGAATGTTATTCTACCACATATATCAACTAAAATGGAGTACCATTGAATGAAAATCACTCGATTATTATAATTAGTCTAAAGACAAATAAAATTTAGTGAAAGCTCACCCTGAATGTGCTATTGAACGATAGAGAGTACCTATTGCATCAGCTAGGAGCCTAGGAGTGACGAAGTTGAACCATAGCTATTGGGACGAGTGATCTAAAATGTTGATCCATATACATATGGAAATTGACTTAATAAATACCAGAGCATATAGATTTTCGTTTATGTCCCTTTGGCTTCTAGAAGGGTTGCTATCAATACCAGAAGCTAAACTCAGCTATTGAAAGCAGGCATGCACAGTAATAAGGAGAAATTTCCTACCACCAGTGCCCTAAAAACACAACTGCTGCTCTGCAAATGACAGACAGGCATACAATTAGATCCTTAGGACGCGGTGCAAAAATTAATACTTTAGGGTCGATTTGAGTAATTACAATTACTTTTTGGTTACAATTAAGGAAATGAATGTACAAGGTTTCTCTAACAATAATTCACATGGTTTCACATCTGTCTTTTGGTCGAAGGTTAGAGTTGCTCGGGCCAGCTTACGTGCACATCAACTAACCCTCTTTCAGGTTCGGTCAATTAGACATCTGCACCGCGACTAATTAAAAAATTCACAAGAGATCACTTTTTTGTGACATGACCCCAGTAATCGAATCCAGCTTAATTGTGTGGGGAGCAAACCCATTAACCAACCGAGCACCTCTTGTTGAGTTTTGTCACTGGTGCTAGGCCTAAAAGCTTTTAGCACCACTATGAAATGGTACAAATTAATTGCTGAGAAAGGTCAACCAATACATGTTTTGTCTAGTACTATAATGTTCACCCTACCATTAAAAAATAGGTGAAAGAATTGGTGACAAGGGGTGAGTGGGGTTGAAATAGTAATTGACTTGATTTGCTAAGAGTAGTGATTAGAGACCGACCTAAAATCTCAACTTGGTTCTCCTTTGGCCAATAGGATAGCCACTTTCATATGTAAATATACCAAGTTTTTTTTAGTATTCCGGACCAGCGTACGCGCACCTCAAATTAATCCATACAGTCCTTCACGCAGCTTTTTCACATGTTTACGCGTGGAGTGAGGTGGTCGCAAGAATTACTGACAAAGAGAATCGAACTAGAGATCTTAAGAAGGAGCAAAATCCTAAGTTCCAAGCCAAGATAACCAAGCCACCTAGTTGTAAATACAATTAGGAAGAGTGTAGACTATTCAAGTATGCATGTGTGGTTGTTCATTGGACATGAACCTGAAAATCTTGATACACATGAAAAGATACTATTGACGAAGATGAAAAGGAAATGCAGAAAGCATGCATCACTACAAGAAAAATGGGCTTTCCCAGCACTAGATTACCGGCATTTGTACAAAACCCCGGTAAAGGTCCAAAAACTACTGTAGCGGAACGGAGAGCTCCACGATAAAATTACACCTATTCCCCTTTTATCTATCTAAAGCCTCCCAACCAGAACAAAAAGAACAAGCGATCTACTCTCAATCTAGGGTTCCTCTTCGTCCCTTCGCCTCCTCTCGATCTGCGGCTCCCTCCTCTTGGTACGCTCTATCTCTCTCTCTCTCTCTCTCTCTCTCTCTCTCTCTCTCTCTTTCTGTGTATCTCCCTCTGTATCTCTCTCTGGTATTTATGCGAGGAAGTTGGGGTCGCTGGGTCGTTGCCTTCAACCGTGGTTGGGTTCAGAGGGAGGGGATCAGGTTAAGGGCGGGGAAGGGGAATGGGATATGGGTTGAGTTAGGGTTTGTGGGATTGGACAGATTTAGGGATTTTTGGTTATATTGTAGTTAAATCTGGGGCTAATATCTTACTCTGTTTTGTATTTGCCTCTCCTTGTTCGATTCCACATGGTTTCCCCCCTCCTGTGTATTCTCAGAGTAACACAGGTGCAAGATTTGAAGTTTATCTGCCTAACTTAGGTGGATATAATGGAATCAGCGTACAGGACATGTGAAAGAGAGAAGAGAGAAGGACTAATATCTGAGAGAAGTCGGTTGAACTTTGTAGGGAGCTCCAGACTGCTTTAGGCACCGCAAAATGGCAAGTTTGTTTCTGAGATTCTGTGTCTGTTTTTTTTAGGATGGGTTAGGCTTATGTTTCTATGAAGTATGTGATTTGATAATTTTCATGGTTTACAGAAAGAGAAATCGGGTACACCAAAAGAAAAAGGGTCCAAACCACTAAAGCAAAAAATGAACAAAAGGTTGCACAATTCGTGGAACAACATTCACATTCATAGGTAAGCAGCAAGTTTATATAGTCTTATGTGGTATTATAGATATGTGAATTTGAACATAGTCCATTCGTTATCACTTATAAGTCATGTTATAAGTTTTTTTAATTACTTACTATAAAAAAATTGAACTAAGTTATGAATTACACGGTCGTACAACTTTTTAAAAGCTTAAACAAATGTTCCAAGTAAGTGTATAAAGCGCTCATGGATCATGCAAACTTTATAGTTTCGTATTTTAGATTGTGTTTCTGACCTTTATTTTCTTGCCCAATACCGTGTTTTGATAACATCGGTTTGTTTACCCAAAGCAAATTTAGCACATTTCATCTTTTGGATCTATATAGGCTGCTTTGAAGTATGTGATTTGTTTAACTTTGTTGTTATATGCTCTGATTTCTAAATGGAATTACTTCTTTAACATGCCTGGTCTTTGTTCATTGATGATGCACTCACGTTTGACATTTGTAGTTCAAAATTTTCAGTTTGGTTGTACTGATCTTTATCAGGGTTTGGCACCTAACAGGAGGAGCGCAATGTATTGTGCAACTGCAGCAACTTTAGCTGATTTGGATGTTGTTGGTCTAATAAAATATGGGTGTCGGGACAACTACTGTAAGCAACAGGTGTGTGTAACATTCCTAGAGATAACATTATGCCGTCTCTTATTCTCTTTTCTAAACCTTGCAAGGGCTAAGCGAAACACTCAAACACAATATCGAGTTTTTTGGAGGAAAGCCCATATTTTGATTTGATCCATCAGAGGTTTGTATTAGTTGTGCTCGATTGGTGTCTTGAGTACAAGATTTTCATAAATCACAATATCCAAGCTCGGTTTGTGATATAATTTCAAAGTTCAATAGAGATTAGGTTGAAAAACAAACAAGACCATTGTAGTTTTACCTATTACATCAGTCCCTTTTGGAAGGAGTGTTTCTTCAGTTCAATAGTCATATGCCTTTAGTTCTTGGGGTTGAATTTAGAGTTTCTTTATCACGCACAATAGCAAAACGTGCTTGGAGTACTCCAAATACTTGCTCAACATCCTTACTTGCACCTTGCCAACTCTTGAGTAGTCTATTGCTTGTATTCATATTTTTTCTCAAAAGAAAAGAATAAACTCTGGGAATAAACTTAGAATGATAGATAGTTGAGACTGGTGAAAAAGAGAAGGGGAGATCTTATTTATTGATATGTTAAAGAATATAGCCGTTGCAGCTTTAAAGCTTTCGACTGATATAAAAGCTTAAAGTTTTGGACTGATATAAAGAATATAACTGTTTGAGTTTATAGCCGTTCTTTACCTTGGTTGCTACTGATATCACTTTGGGATTTAAAGCTTTGGATCATGCTACTGATGCTACTACTTTTTGCTACTCATCTTTCATTGGTGTTCTATAACTCATCAAGGCACCATTTAGTTTGTTGTATACCTTGGTAGTAAAGGTTGCAGGTAAGCCTATTCAAAGGCAAAACATGTTTCCGTATGGTTCATCTCCCCTTTTAGTATGACTTTCCAATGCAGAATAATGAATAGTTTGGCTTAGGAATTCTCATGTTTGACTTGTGCGATCAGATTTATATAGCACGGCGTTCGACGAGTATAGTTAATCTTATATTGCCATGTGAACTATTTACTGTATTGTTTTCAGAGAAATATAGGATTTACCTGATGCCAAATGTGAAGCCACGAATATTTACGTTTGACTACTATCAGCATCTGCACTTTAGCATTTTGTATGTGGAGAATTATCAAATCATGGTCTTAACATGCTGGATTTGTTGATGTTTTTTGGTGAATAGAACTGATTTGTTGAATACGCTAAAAAGATCTCAGTTTTGGGCACTTAGTTGGTGCATTGAATTCTCAAATGTTCCCAAGTCATTCCCTCCTCTCCTACCTTTTTATTATTCAACTACAATCATTCCCTACTTAATACTTGATCTATTCTGATTGTGGACAAGACTTCAAATGAGCTGGGTTGGTTGGTTGCATGCGTTGGGCACTGTTTGTACCAAACTTAGATTAAAATGGTTCCAGTAGAATAGATCAAATTGAGGTTCAAGATGATTGCATGCTTTTTTACTTCCTTTGTACTTCTAGTATAGAATTTGCCTTAGGGAAGTTGACGGTGATAGTATATTGGAGCATGCTACGTTTGATAGGGAATTGGATACTTTCATCTATTAGAATCTCATACTTTGGTTTATGCTTTTCTTGACTGTAAGTTTGGAGGCTTGAATTTACAGCAATGAAATTGGTTTTGAATCTTTTGATTACACAATATTGACATGCTTCTTGATCCCTTAATACTTTTGGCAGTCAAATCTCATTCATAATTTATCATCAGAATCATGCACTTTGATGACTTGCGGATTAGTTGGGAAGACTAGGTTCTCTAATGTGAATTCGGAATTGTGTGTGCTTAATGGTGTGAGTTTTACTTTTTCTAATACCGTTCAATGATTTCCCAGGTTCTAGCACAGGTGGAGGTTGATGGACGCTGATCTCGTTGGGGTGCGAAAGATGTAATACTTGGTATTGTCTATCTTCTCTCTATAGATTTTTAGTGTACTTAGAGTAATTGACTTGTGTCGTTCTCGAATTGCTTTGTTCCTTTCACATATCATCATAGAGGTTTTCAGTTTGGCTTAGTTGAAGATTATATCCTTAATGTGCTGCATGTCTTATTCAATCATCCCTCCACTAGAGTATATTCTACTGTTAAAGCAATCTGATCATGTAGAGAAAAATATTTATCACAATCCCACATTTTTCTTTTTTCATGTCATTGACTAGAAAGCCCTGTTAGTTGAAGTGAAGTCCATTAAATAAATGAGGGACAATTAGAGTCAAAGTTTATACTAATGGTACCCAAAGCAACCATGTATCTTGTGATTTTGAGAGTTATGTTTTGTTCTTCAATATGTAGTTCTCAGAGCTCATGGTATGCAACAGATACATATGGATGTGCTGATTTGTTTATGGATATATCACTTCATATTTAAACTGCATTTTGTGAGTTTTTAGGTTGGAGTGTTGTGAGATAGGATCTGCATTTTGTTGCTTTACTTACTCTGCCTGTTGTGGTCTTCTTTTGTTATTGTTCCTTTTGCGGGTTGATTCCAGTTAGTAAGCATGATTTGAGGTCTACTATTATTCATTTATGTGATTGTCTATTTTCCAGACTTAATAAGCACGAACTACAGATACTTGCCACATTTACAGACCATGTCCGCGGTTGATCAGTACTGAGGGTGGAGTCCAATGCACAGTGATATGCCTTGCCCAAGAAACAAATGTCTTTCACTCCCTGCATATTTAGGTACTTTTTGGGTTGGTTTTATGAATACAAAGCACTTTTGATATGAAAAAGAAATCCAGACTATCACGTGCTTATTTGATATGGGCACCTAAAAATCATGAAAGGCAGTAAGCATATATTCTGTTAACTTTTTTTCTATTATTTCTCCTCCATCAGTTTAAACTAATTTCTCTTTTCTATATGATTCTTAGGGTGTCCGGGACTCTCATCCATGTTTGGCAGAAGCAATACTATAGTTCCATGGTTGAAGAATTTTTTTTCTTTACCCTAGTTGTGCTTTGTGTGAATGTAGATTGTGGACGTGATGTAATATGACGTTGGGATGTTGCCAAAAATTTTGTTAGATGTTTCAATCCTATGGATTATTAATGAATTTGAATGTGTGTATTTGTTATTTATTACTTATATGTTTGTTACCTTGGACGTGAGCGGGTGTTAATGAATTATGAATATATAGGTGAAAATAATAGTAAATGGGTAAAATTGGTATCTGTATTTTTTTTTTTTAAAAAAAAAAGACTATTTCCGGCGTTTACTAAACGCGGGGAATTCCCTCGCCGGAGCGGTATGTTTTCTAACCGGAAAACTTTTCCCGGGGTTTATTAAACGCCGGGAAAAACGCCTTGCCGGAGCGGTAAGTTTTCTAACCGGAAAACTTTTCCCGGGGTTTATTAAATGCCGGGAAAAACGCCGGGACAATTCCCAGCGTTTTGTAAACGCCGGAAAGTATTCCCGACTAGGGCAGTCGCGGCGTTCACAGAAAACGCCGGAATAAACGCCGGGAAGACTTTTGCCGGTGTTTTTTCCACTTTTGCCGGCGTTTAAAAAACGTCGGGAAAACCGTGATTTCTTGTAGTGCATAAATAAAAATACCCTATAAAATCTTATTTATGTGTGGACCAAACAGTACACTTTTACCAAGTACTTTTTTTTTGGTTGATGGGCAACAAAATTTTATTAGAAACTCGACAAAGAGTACATCGAGGGAAGACCAATTACGGACTGCAGAGAATGAGGTACCATAAAAGGCCTACAAAAGAAAGAAAAGAGAGGAAAAAATACATTTAATGGATATTGAATGAGCCCTGAGATAAAAGACCCAAATAACACCACTCTCAATCCATTTGAAAAGGCACTAATAGAAAACACAACACTTGTGCTCACACTTTTACCAAATACTTTCCAGTACACCAATAGAAAACACAACACTTTAGCACCTTACTCACACTTATGAACTCACTTGTCATACTCGCACTTGTGCTCTCACCAGTCTTACACTTGGTGCTTACCACTCACCTTACAAATGACCTCACCTACTATATTTATAAAACTACAAGAAGTTTTCGGAAAAACCCGAAAGACTATCATAATCCATAAGTTTCCGGAATATTCCGGAACTTTCTAGCATGACCCGGAACACTCAAGAGAAGTCCGGATGGTTCTAGAAGAGTCTGGAATATTATAGAAGATTCTAGAGAAATCCAGTACATTCTGAAAATACCTGAAGACTTCTAGAGAGTCGGTGATGGGTCTCAACAATTTCCTTGTCGGTATTTTTGCTCGTTATGTTCAAATTAAGTTCAACATTTTTCCTGGGTGTTATTCATTTCGGGGCTAACTAGGTTTCCAATTGCTTACTTTTATAGTTCTGATGCAAAACACTATTTCTTTTGTGGTTAGAAATCGTAGTATTGGAATTCCTTCAGTTAATTATTCACATCATTGTAATGCTAGCCTTCTCTTCAAAAATATGGAAACCTGACCCTTCCTGTTTACGTTTTCCCTCAACATTTAACTACATGTGCGATGTTAAACACATTAGACAAAGTCATATGTACGGTCTCTCCCTCTTCTACCGTCAACATTGCAGCAACTTGGGATGCCGTTGGGCCCATTCAACTATTAATTGTTCATCGACATTGGCTCCTGAAAATCATCCCTTGACACAGCTTTTATCCCATGGATGGCGATTCAAAAGAACTTAGAGCTTTCATTACTCTTTGGATACTGACGTCTCTTGACTCGTTGGAAAGTTCAATGGAAAGTCTTTTCGAAGGACGATTAAGAAGATTACACGAGCTGCATATTACGTTTGGCAAGAGAAAGGAATCGCAGCATTTTTAAGGGCATTCACAAGTCTCGCTCGACGGTCCTTAAGAAGATCGGTTTTCACACTCGCATTAAGGTCCCCCAAATTATCTACGTAAAGTAGTCCCCTCTTAGTACTATGATCCGTGATTCCTGGAAAACATCCCAAAATGTTCTCTATATCTTATTCGATAGATTTTGAAGTAATTGGAAGTTATGCCTTCCTCTACTCTATGTAAGTTTGTTGATTCAAAGGAATTCAAAAAAGAATGTAAAATTCTAATTTACAGCTATGTGAGGCTCCAAACACGTCCTCTGTGAGACTATGACTACTAACATATATAGTTATAGCCACTCCAGCAAACAAATGCTAAAGACATCTAATTTTGGTGAAAGAGCAAGCAAGAACACATCTATGTAATTTTTCAGCACCTATCTAGCTTGAATAGCCGAAAAGGTAACATCATTTATAGAAACTACTCCAGCGCTTGCTGATGAGGACATGTCCGGCCTGTTGCCAACTCCTTTGAAGATGAAAGCAGGCTGCTTTGGGGGAGGCAGCACTGTTTCATTACACAACATGAAAGCAACATCCGACATATTTGGCCTATCGTTGGCTAATTCTTCCACGCACAACAGGGCAATGTGAATGCACCTCAAAACTTCTTTATCCGAATCTGATTCGGTCATCCATGAACCAACTATTTCCATAGCCCGGCCTTCTTGCCATAAGCTCCAAACCTGAAACAAACAGTGCATGAACAACAATGTCATCACTAAAGGAAAGCCCTCTGTTTTGAAATTTATCTTATTCGTTTTCCATACCAAAATGATAGATTTCCAGTATAAAACAAAAGGAATACACCAAATAATAGGAAACCCTTCTGCTGTTGACATTAACCATCTAATTTTTGTACAATACCTGAGATTTTAACCTTACGAGTTTTGTTAACCAAAGGGTTTTCCATGAATACCAAGTAAATTAGACAAATGCACACATCCATTTACTTACATGCCCAATTAAATTCACAGCATTATCCAGAACATAGCTGATTTTCTTTCTGCCAGTAATGATCTCCAAGAGCAAAACCCCGAAGCTGAAAACATCAGATTTTACTGAAAATAGCCCTTCCATTGCGTACTCAGGTGACATATAGCCGCTGTAACCACAAATGTTAAACAAGCATTAGAGTTTAATGTTTTCCTTGCACCTTTCTCCACATCCCAACAGTAATACATAATGGACACTTACTAGGTTCCGACCACCCTATTTGTATTAGCTTCAATTTGGTCTTTTCTGAAAATTTTTGCCATACCAAAATCCGATATTTTCGGATTCATTTCTGCATCTAGTAACACATTGCTGGCTTTTAGGTCCCTATGGATTATCCTTAGTCTAGAGTCTTGGTGAAGGTATAATAGCCCTCTAGCGATCCCCAAAACAATGTTGAAGCGCATTTTCCAATCTATAAACGAGCCTTTTGTCCTATCTGGACAAACATTGGAAGTTAATTATAATCAAAATCCTGAATCATTCACCATTGCAGAAACAATAACTCCGCAAGTAGCAAAGAAATGAACATAACTACGAAAATATTGCATACCAAAGATGAAAGAGTCCAAGCCCTTGTTTGGCAAGTACTCATAGATCAACATTTTCTCATCTTTTTGAATGCAATATCCCAACAACCTCACTAGGTTCCTGTGTTGCAGTTTGGCAATCAATGTAACTTCAGTCCTGAATTCCTCCGCCCCTTGTCCTGAATTCTCTGCTAGCCTTTTGACTGCGATTTCTTGTCCATTATGTAGCTGACCCTGCATTTAATCTTTACATGGTGAGCTTAGACGTTGTTCAAATGGACCTGGAATAGATCGCCCATTAGGAGTGTCAATACGGTAAACAAAATGCAAGACCACTGGATTTCCGATGCACACTTCCTATATTCCAATGCACTACATATTTGAACACAAGTTTTGCAAATACTATATTGACAGCTTAATAGGTTATTTTATCATCTTCCATATTCAAATACCCATATTCGTGATTAAGGTATGCGATTGCATGATACTTTCCATCTTGGAGGGTACCTTATACACGGCGCCAAATCCACCTTCACCAAGCTTGTTATCCAACGAAAAATTGCCTGTGGCTGAGACAATGATGCTTAGGTCAAAATATGGTAATTCTGGATTCGTGCAACTTTCACCAAAGTGTTTTCCCATTGAGGAGGCTTGAAGGCATGTTGTACCGTCGGGACTAAATAATAAATTTTGTTGTTCTCTTATTCCTGCCATTGAGTAAAAAAACAAGTTAGGCAAAAATATATATATATATATATATGCAATTAACTAAAAAGTCCTACTTCCTTAATTTGATTGTTTGAGATAAGAGAGTAAAATTATGAAATGGGAAAAACAAATGAACAAGAAACTGTGCGACATAGTCTTGCAATAATCCTGATGTAGATGCATTAAAACAAAATTGGTCCATGAAAACGCCGTTCTCTTTTTCCCCCACGTAAAGGTCAATCACGTGAGAAATCATGCATCACTAGTTATACTCATTCATAGCATGGGTGAGAATTTGTTGCCTTACTTGACTATTAAACTACGAAAGTTTATTTTAAATTCGTGAAAGACGAAAAGAGGAAAGAAGGATTTTGACAGGATGGATATTACATTAGTTTTATTTATAAGATTGAAAACAGAATGTGACATCGACATAAATCATTTTTAGTCTCTAGTCAATTAATCAAAACGACTAAAGATCGAAGAAGATTGTTCTAATTTTACCTCTTCTTTTCTTCACCACCAACCAACAAATTAAGCCGAATGCGAGAAGCGAAACCGCAGTAACAGAGGCCGCTATAGCTGCCACCATGCCCTTCTTCCCATGAGAGCGTCGTTGAGACTTCAAATATTGGGCTGAAATTAGGACAAAAAATTAAGAAGTTAATTGCTTTGTTCCTCTCTTCCACCACATATGAAATGAGAAAGACCCAGAACATGCTAAGTGCTAACCCCGAGGGGCTTGCCCTAGTGGTCAAGGCCTGAAATTTGGGGGTTTGTTCTCTTCAAAGGGCTTCAAGAATCGAAACCTCTCAGATGCTATCAACTTCTTTGGTGTTAGTCCTAAGCGGGACTCCAACAAATGGACGGTGGAATTGGTCCCCTAGGATAAGTCGATGTGCACGTAAGCTGACCCGGATGCCTAAGTTATAACAAAAAAGAAAAAGACCCAGTGCTGTAATTTTCAGCACACAAAAATTTACTGGATAAGACATGTGTTGCAAGTTGCAACCACCTTTCTATCAATGTTTAATATTGTTTGACAAACAAGAACGGAACAAGGATTTTACTCTAACAGTGGTGAAATGTATACTAAAAAATAAAAAAGATTCATTATAATATTAATAGTCATCAACACCAGAAAAAATTAAAATAACATAACAAAAACTATAGTAAATGATGTTTTTCATTTGCACATGGAGTATGAAAAAAGACTAACTTTAATTTTGGACATCGATAATGCCACTCCAACAACAACAACAACAGAACTCATGTGTCTTCAATTATTGGGGGTATGGGCGGGAGAAGATTGGAGACAGACCTAACCTTTGGCAATATGCACAAAGTGGCTGCTCTCAGAATACCACTTAAATAGTAGCCCCTTATACCTGTTTTGCTGCAGAACCATGCCCCCAAATCAAAGCCAAATGGCATTAGAGATGGCAGGTCTAGAGACCCAATTCAATTTATGTGCACATTACTATGCTTCCTTCATTAATAGTCTAGAGTATCAGTATGCACAAAGATAATGTCACCCTCCAAATTTATAATATCACTCCTTAGATCCTTATATAGATTTTCCAAATTGATAACCGTACTCCCTTTTGGGAGTGGCATTATAAATTTGGAGAGGGACATTATAATTAAATTCCCTTAATTTTTTAGGTTGAGTTATTTTAGGGTTTGAATGTGGAGTTTTTTTTCTTTCTTAATTATACATCATCATTTATATTATTTCACTTCGGCCCATTGAATTTAGATTTAGAATACTTTTTTGGGTCTCCTTTCTTAAAAAAAAATAATAGAAGATTTATGACTAGTGTATAATAAAAAATAAGAAAAAAAACCTAGCAGCGGCAAGATTATATAAGTTGGGGATAAAAAAAAAATTTCACATATAATAATTGCATTTTTTAAAATTCTAGTTATGGTGGCCGCTGCCACTAGACCCCCATGTCCCATCCTTGTTTACAAACAAGAATGATAGTGCCATCTGCAATTAAACAAACGTAGAAGTCACTCGGCACACAATTTCACAGGTTGATAAAATGTCTTGCTCAAGTCTTCATCAGTCATTAATTCTAAGATAACTTGCAAACTCAAAACAGGTTGAATCTCATTTAATTTTTGAAATGGTCAAATACCATATGTCAAAGCTATAAGACATTATAGAAATCATCAAAAGATAAAAGAATTAATCAAAACTACCAAACCCTAGAAACAGACACCTACTGCAAGTACAGGCCCAGCGAAACGTCGGTACTTAAAAACCAGTCGCGGGTCTGGTCCGTGCAGAATCTCGGCTACGGTGCGAGGCCGTTGTGCGAGAGAACTCTGCACGACCAGTCGAGTACTGCGGGCACGCGACCCAAAAATCCCATGTTTTATGCATAAAATTCCGGGTGCACCCTTATCTCGCGGAAAGCGCGGCGAAGTGCTTCGCAGATCAGAGAGTCGCCACTCGGGTTTTGCGGTTAGTACTCAAGAAACCGTGCTTTTCGAAAACGTTTGGACCACATTGGTTTGATTTTGAAAAAGGTTTTTGTAGACTGGACCGTCGTCACCTTCGATCTTGAGGTTCGGGAGCCAGATTACGAGAGGGGAAGGGTTTTATGGCACCCCCCCTCGCCCAGTCCGGAGACCGGTCTCTACTCAGGCGTTTTATAAAACATTTGCATTTCTGTCTTTATTTGATCGTTCTCTTAACCAGTTAGGGCGGGGGGAACAGTTAATAGGGATTAAAACTGTAACACATTTGCATTTATGTACAAAAACATGACAAAATGTTCATGGATGTTTGATGTTTGATCTATACAAGTATAATAAATTGAGAACAAGCTTTTGTGGACGTTTTAAGTAGACTAGAACACACTGGCTGTGGAATGTTGCACACAGAATCAAGCCTGTATGCACTGGCTAGGCCACTGCATGCAGTCATGACCTGCGTGCGCCACTCCACTACTGGCGTGCGCCGGTAGACTCAAGCCCACAACTTCTGTTCTCAACCCTCTGGGCTCTGGAAAGGACCAGTGCACACCCAGGACAAACCACGCAGTTCATAAAGGTTACTAAGCTATTACAGACAGATTAATGGGCTAAGAAGCCGCCAAATAGACAGAAAACCCCTTAAACAGTGAGGGGAGGATGATCAGAGGCCTGGATGGAAGATCCATGCAAGGGCCGAGCCACTGGAACACAGGTCACTACCGTACGCCACTCAAGGAGGGCCGTACGCCAGTAGCCTCTTGGTTCCAATGCTTTGGCTTTGCACATTCTGGGCTCTGGAACAGGACCAGAGGAACCCAGAAGGCCAAACTAAGCAAAAGTACAGATGGAAAAGAGACCAGCTCTAAGTACAGAAAGCAATAGACTGGTTTTTATCATGCATCAGGGTGATCAGTACTTAAAATAGAGCAAAATAAGGATGATCGATGATCCCCACGCCAGTTTTGCCATACAGCCATGACTGGCGTACGGCATAACCTACTGGCGTGCGCCACCTGATCATACCAAACGGCTTTGAAGACTTGCCAGCTTTAGGGCCAGGACTGGTATAGATTACCAGCCTTGACCCTGCCAGCCCCCCTCAGGGGTCAGAACAGAAGACAGAAGCAGAAGGTGTTATACATTTGCTTGTGAGTTTTGTGGATGGATGGAGCTTGAGCTTGAGAGTTGGAGATTAGAGGATGGATGTGGTGTGGTTTATGGACTGTGGACTGTGGAGAGTACCCCCTTTGCTTGCTCTTTCTATGGAAGAGAAAGGAAACAGGGAAGTAATGAAGGAGAAGAAGACAAATGAGTTATTGTCTTACTAGAGCTAACCCCTTGCAAATGAATGCAAGGGGGGTATTTATGGTGGAAGGAGTGACTGATCAGTTGGAGCCTTAAGGCTTGTTTGGAAGGTGGCAAGAGGAGGGAGCCTCCCATGCATTTAATGCATGGGACTTGGCTTGAGAGGTTGTGTAGGAGAGGGGGGGACAGTTCTGGCCGAGGTAATGATCAGGGGGCTGCCAGCTGACGTCAGTCGGCTGCAAAAACTCCCGCCCACTTGGCTGAAAAAGGTTGATTTGACTGGTATTGACTGGCGTGCGCCACTCGTTGAGTGGCGTGCGCCAGAAATTGGCGATGACTGACACGTGGCAGTGGTATCTGCGCACGCTAGTCCACCACCAGCGTACTCCAGTATGGTTTTGCTGAGGCCATTTGGTTCTGGCTTGAGGGTTCGACAAGGGTTTGAAATGGGTTCGAATGAGGTTTAGGACGCTCAAAGCTCAAACTCATTCACAAACTCGGGATGTTCTGGACCTTAATCATCATCGGGGAATCAAAAGACCGTAAATAAACTATTCTGGAAAGTCCAAAATAGGGTGTCTACAGTAGCCCCCCTTTGACGGCACTTGGAGCACCATTGTTTTGGTACAAGTAACGTCAAAGGTTTCTAGACACCCTCTCAAGGCTATCCAAAAGAAATAGAAAATGCGGACATGTATTTAAATGTACCGTCCATTGAGAGATTGAAGACGAGCGGACCATCTGAAGATCGTTGGAAAAGAGTTTGAACTCTGTTGGAAAATAGGGATGGGTGGACCATCATTGAATGGTGAGGTGGACTCTCCTGGGGAATAGTTAGTTGTGGATAGATCAATGCCGCTAGGGATCAAACCTTCTTCGGCATAAGTAACTCCAACAGTCGCGGGTAAGTCGCGGCAGGTAGGTTGAATTCCATCTGTTAGGAATCAGAGCCAATCTCCTTATCAAGGACCATCCGAGACAGAGCAATAAGACTGCTGAAAGATGCGCTAACGGTTGAATCGGACGGACAGGCCGTCGTTGATTTGATTTTGGACGGACAGACCGTCGTTGATTTTAAAGTTGGACGGACAGACCGTCGTTGACTTGAGGTTGGACAGACAAACCGCCGTTGATTTGAGGTTGGACGATGCGCTACTTGTAGACTGATGTGGACTAGGATAGGCGAACGGTGTTGTAGACTGATTGGACGGGCAGACCGTCGTCGTTGATCGATTGGACGATATTCTGATCGCCGTTGAGGGGGTGAACGCGGGCAATATTCTGATCGCCGTTGGTCGGGGTGAACGCGGGCAATATTCTGATCACCGTTGGTCGGGGTGAACGCGGGCAATATTCTGATCGCCGTTGGTCGGGGTGAACGCGGGCAATATTCTGATCGCCGTTGATCGGGGTGAGCGCGGGCAATATTCTGATCGCCGTTGATCGGGGTGATGACATGACTGATCATCGGTGATGACATGGCTGATCATCGATGAGTGGACGACATGGCTGATCGTCAGTGATGACATGGCTGATCATCATTGCGTGGACGACATGGCTGATCGTCGGTGATGACATGGCTGATCATCTTTGGGTGGACGACATGGCTGATCATCGTCGAGTGGACGACATGGCTGATCGTCGATGACGACATGGCTGATCATCGTCGAGTGGACGACATGGCTGATCGTCGATGACGACATGGCTGATCATCGTCGAGTGGACGACATGGCTGATCATCGTCGAGTGGACGACATGGCTGATCGTCGGTGATGACATGGCTGATCATCGTGGAGTGGACGACATGGCTGATCGTCAGTGATGACATGGCTGATCATTGTTGAGATAGACGACAGGGCTGGTCGTCGTTGATGACATGGCTGATCATCGGGGATGAGGACGACATGGCTGATCGTCGGTGACGACATGGCTGATCATCGGGGATGACATGGCTGATCATCGTTGAGAGGACGACATGGCTGATCGTCGGGGATGACATGGCTGATCATCGTTGGAGAGGATGATATGGCTGATCGTCGGTGATGACATGGCTGATCATCATTGGATTTGAACAGGACTGGCTGTTGTTGAGGATAAAGCTAACCATGGCATGGATAGTTTCAACAAATCACGGGTAGGTCGCGTCAGGTAGGTTAAATTCCATCAGTTGGGAATCAGAGCCAATCTCCTTATCAGGGACCATCCGAGACAGAGCAATAAGACTGCTGGAAGATGCGCTAACGGTTGAATCGGACGGACAGACCGTCGTTGATTTGAGTGGAGGTGGGGTTGATTTGAGTGGAGGTGATAGATATCTGACCAATCAGAGGGTCAGACTTGAGTTGAAGCAATGAGCTGGGAATGCCGTCAGGTTTTGATGGGAGTGGGGGTGGAATAGTGCCATTATCGATGAGATTCTGAATGGCATGTCGGAGGCGGTAGCAAGCATTGGTGGGATGGCCAGGCATTTGATGGAAAGCACAATAGGCATTTGGATTGTGAGACGCCGGGAGTGCTCGAGGTGGAGGAGTCGGACGGAGTGGCCTGAGAATGCCAGCTTCAATGAGCTTCTCATAAACCGAGGACAAAGGTGCAGAGAAGCACGAGAAGACCCTTGGTGGGTTCCGGCGACTGGATTGAGGGTTGGTAGAACTTTTACTTACTCCGCCGCTGTATAGCGTTGTGCTGTCAAGGGAATGCACTCTTTCGGCACTGGGGATGACTTCTTTGTTGCGCATATCCTCCTTTTCGGCACTGGCTTTGAACAAGGAACCAGCGGTCTTCGGGCGAATTCTAGCTTCATGACACTCAACTAGGTCTTTGAACATGTCTCTAGAGCACGACATGATTCCGACCGTAGGAGTGTGACAGGTCTGAAGAGGTTCTTTGAGTAGCCCCGGATCCGACTTTGACATGATGGAAGTGAAAAGGTCAAACAGCCCCTGGATGATAATCATTTGTTTGTCCAGCTTCTGGCTCTCAAACTTTAGAAAACACATATGAAATCTGGAGCACGGATCCGCCATCCCAAGGAGCCACACCGGCGTGTTCAAGACCCATCGACCTGAAGCACAGTCTCGCAACCACAAAACACAAGATGCTACAACAAGGCAAACCCCCGCTGACACGGCGAGTTCTGGCCAATAGAAGCGAAACACCGGTAAGCTACAGCCGCACTGCCAAATCCTTGCAGCCACGGCGGGCCGGATATATAACAGTTCGAGAAGCACAAAAACCAACTAAAACACGGCTTAAAAAATAGACGATATAATGTGAATTCCGGCCACATCAACTTCATATAGTAAACATTGTATAAGCCTATACCCGGGGAAACATGTTATAAGACTCTAAAAATGGATAGAGTTTTCAATTTACTGAACTAAAATGGCTGGATAGGGTTTTTTTCAGGAAATTTAGTCCTAATCTACTTGTTAACTTCATATAGTAAACATTGGATAGAGTTTTCCAAACGGATTCGATTAAGGTGGCCGTTTCTATTTTATCACAACATGGGAATGGATAGGAAATCTTTCCTTACGGAGTATCTTATAAGATGACGGAACCGATTGAAATCTTGAATTACATTGTAATATCTTATCCGTTAAAAACGATCTATTATTGAAAATCTATAAAAATAAAACAATATATATCCGGCAAATCTGACACAAAAAAGAATATAGTAGCAAAAATTGATTGCATACCTAATTCAACCGCATCAACCCGAATGTATAAATCTTGGCCTACACTTGAAAACACTCTGGTGTCCATTAAATCCCCATGCCACGTCACGCATCCACTGTCCCCGCGAGAAACATCCGCACTCGCATACGCATTGCACGAGCAGTTCCTCAAGCACTCCGACTCACACTCTTTTAGCCCCGTCACACCCCTATCCACACGTGCCGTCCATGTGTTCGGCACCTTCGCAAGTGGCATCTTCACGAAGCCCTCGCCACTTCCGCACACGTGCCTGCCCCGCTTCCTCACGCACCCGCCCGACCCGTCACTCAGGTACCAATCGCGTGCCAACTTGGGCTCGAACCCGGGCAGGCACATGCATTCGAACTGGCCCATGCCTATGTTGGACGGGTCGCAGTAACCGTTTGGGCCGCAGTAGTTGTAGGAGTCGCAGGGTTTTTTCGGACCTGTGTAAATATCAACCCATCTATGCTCGTTGTCTTTCCACGTAAACCACTGGAGCGTCCCGGATTCGTTGAGCACCAATCTTGCGGAAATCGAGGGGTCACGAATAGAGTAACTCAAAGTTACCTCGTCCTGATTTTCGGTGTAGTTGTCCTTGATGTACTTAATTGTCATCTCGGGTATACCGCTCCACCTGCGCCCTATCCACGAACCCGCCCGCCAATCCAGCCCCGAACCCTTGTACAGACAAAATTGAGGAGACCCGTTAAGGACCATTTTCAAAGAGTACTCCCCGGTTCCCGGGTCATCGCCCGACTTCCAAGATGTCAGGAACCGGTCCAGACCTGTTTTCCGGTTCACACCGAATCTCAAGTTGGGAAGCAAAGTATTCGTAGGATAATCAAAGCTCTGCCACACAACTACCCCATTGCTATCAAGCACCACCAAATTTCCTGAATCCAGTAGCTGAGCCGAGGAGTTTTTTGCCACCGTCGGATCCGAAACATTTGTGGACCAGACCAAATTGCTCCGGTCTGGACTGGTTACGACCAGGTTTCCCATGACGTCAAATGAGAGGGAACCAGATGTGTCGTTGATTGGGTAGCCCCTGTTGGCAACCCAGACAACGGTCTGCTCGGAAACCTTGTTGTACCATATTCCGAGGTACCGGTTTGTTGATTTTCCGGGGGTAAAGAACCCCAGGGCAAAGGTTTGATTGCTGGAGATGAGCAAGTCACCATCTTTCAGGGACTGGGTGGTGTTTATGGTGTCAGTGGGGGTGCAAAATTGGAATTGGTATTGAAGGAGGAGTAGGAAAATGGAACAGTGGATCTTAGTATCATGAGACATGGGTCTGGTTTAGGTGATTTGTTTTTCTCTTCTGAAATATAGGGATTTTCCGTTTGACCAAAAAAACAAAGAAATGAAATATAGGAGAGAGTTGTTG
Source organism: Rhododendron griersonianum (assembly GCA_018127125.1). Classification (NCBI taxonomy): domain Eukaryota; kingdom Viridiplantae; phylum Streptophyta; class Magnoliopsida; order Ericales; family Ericaceae; genus Rhododendron; species Rhododendron griersonianum. The sequence continues at coordinate 25,589,429 of CM030800.1, forward strand.
AATACATTAACTACATGAAAAGCATGATTGGCCAATGGATTGTACTGCTTTTATCTGCTTGGGCCCGTTTGTGTTGGATTACTGTTTTGAGGATTGAGTGATCTTATTCCCTGTTCCGTTTAAGATTATTAGTTTTTAAGTATTTAAAGTCTTTAATGGAAGTCATTGAAAAATTATTTAGAGGAAAGTCCACTTTCACCCTCTGTAGTTATCGCCATGTGCGGATACCCCCCTTATGGTTCAAAATTGACCACATAACCTACATGAAGTTTTAAAAATGTGCGGATAGACCCCTGCCGTCATGCTTTCCATCCATATTAACGGACACAACATTAAAAGACTGTTATACCCCCATCACGTCCCTTGATTTTTCTTCTTTTTTAAATCTAACCAAACCATCCCGTATACCAAAAATTGAATCCAAACCGATGATATTGTAAATTTTGACGAGTACTACGTCTATGCCAATATTCAAGTCAATCAAAAAATGAAAAGCTCATGGTCCAATCGATTTTGTTATGAAATTAAAATTTTAAATTTGAATTTACTAAAAATTAGATCACTGGGTTATTGATGCCTGATCGAGATGATTTTTTATAGAGATACTCTATTCTTTATTTAATACATTATGAACGACTCAGATTATATTCTAGAGGTGTGTGAGATACATCTCCGTTAATATGGATAGAAAACATGACAGTATGGGGTCTATCTGTACATTTTTAAAACCACAGGTAGGTTATGTGGTCAATTTTGAACCATGAGGGAGGTATCCGCACATGGCAATAATCACAGGGAGTGAAAGTGGACTTTCCTCAATTATTTATATATATGAATCGAACCATTTATTTTTTCAATCACTATTTTTTCATTATTTTTACCAAAAAAACCTAAGTTGATCGAGTACCAATAAGTACCAAATACCAAATCGACCTCCAATATTGAAAAAATCAAAAAAATTATTTTGGGGACTAGGGGCCAAAGCCCACCCCCTATTTTCTCTGCCCAAGGGCGGAGGGAGTGAATGCCCACGTGCCCCTGGAATTTTATCACCTACTATTGTTTTTTTGTCCGTTTTTGAGACTACTGTGAGTAGTAAGGCTAGCTACCACTGTTTTGCTTTAGGCTTCATTTCACTTTCTCAAATACTACCTAAGTACTTAAAAAATAATGATCTATTTTCAAGCTTAAAAATAATAAGTTTACAAAAATAAATTTTCAATTTTATTTTGCAGGGTTTGATAATATATCAATCAAGATCCATATTGTATTTTTTTTTCTTCAGTAAGCCTATTATTTTTAAATTTGAAAATTGCAAATAAATACTTATTTTTTAAGGGGCAAAACTGGAACACTACCTAATGCTACTCAAATTGTTTTGTTTTAAGGCTACTACTGGGCCCCTTTTGGTTAACTACAAGAATACCATTCATATAATTAGTAAAGTCAAAACCCATCCCAACTATTTCATCAATGAATATTGTGAAAAATTGATTGCGGAACCGAATGAATGATTGAACAATGGCTTGGTGGTATACATAGGGTGAGAAATTTTTTTTATGGGATTAGTAACAGAGCAATCATGCAAAACTTTCAAAAGATGAAAACTCGTCGAGGTCAATTGTAAAACATTTTAGCGATGAATATTTAGACTTTTGTACTAATGTTTAGAAACTTTTGGAATACTCCCTCCGTCCCTTTTTAAGTGTCCTGCTTCGTAACTCCAACTTATTAAAAAGACATCATCATTATACTTTTCACATCAACTTTTTCTTACACTTTCCCTACTTACCCATCATCATTACACTTTTACTCACTAACTTTTCAAAATGGAATCTACTTTTAGGGACAAAATTGACAATGCACCAACTTTTACCCACTAACTTTACAAAATGGACACTTATTAAGGGACAGCCCAAAATGGAATACTGGACTCTAATAAAGGGATGGAGGGAGTATTATGCTACAGCTTTTATGCCTCATGGAGGAGAATGTTTGAATTTTTGTGCTTAATATTTTTTTAATTATACTTTATGGTGAAGTTTTTTTTTTTTTAGTTTGTGATAAAAAGGTGCCCCATCCGTGTTAAATTTCTGATTCCGCCACTGCTTATCGTTAATACTTTGGGGAGCGACGACGGTAAAAACTAAGCCAGTTTGCATGGAGCCATAGATAACGAGTGGCAATTTTTGTGACGACCTAAATATTTGTCCAAAAACTTTTGTGGAAAAATAACCATTTCTAGCATAGTTTGTTGAAAAAGAGAACGTAATTGCCGCAGGGGAGAATCGAATAGCGCAAGAGAGTCCATAAGGCATGGTACACGCCTCAACCAGGTCAACACCGTAAAAGTTTTTTTTTTTTTTTTCTGTGGTTATTTTTGAAACGGGGTGGCACGTGCCACTCCCCCCACTAGTTACCTCTGTCACTATCCAAGCCTCTCCTCAACCACATATTTCTGTAGGGCTCGAGATAATTATAAGGACACCACAACAATGTATGGTGGGGAGAGGCAAAGTGTTTGCTAGTATTTTTTTTTTTGGTACTTCGGAATATTATAAACAGGATATGAAAAGAAAGAGGTAGGATTCTACTAAAGATTAGACTTGGTTTAGGCTCAGGGGATCGAAACCCGTGCAAGGGTGGAAATGTTACAGTAATAAATTTTGACTTGGTACACAAAAGTCGGCTGACAATTAATAGTGGAAGTAGATAGGATATTAGAGCATCCACAATGTAATAATTAAAAGATTGCTAAAGTTAGCAACGTGTGCTTAAAAAAATGCTTACATTGTAATAATTAAAATTAGCAACCTCCTACTCAATAATCAAAATTGGGCATTTGAATAATCAAAAGTAACAATGTAAGACTTTACATTGGTAACTTTAACAACCCTCTAAATGAATAATCAAAAACTGACGTGGTAGGTTTTGATTATTCACTTTTGATTATTACATTGCGGATGCTCTTAGTACTAAAGATTAGATTGGTTTAAAGGTAAAGCAAATGTAATTAGCCACCAGTTTTGTTTGGCCAAAGAAGCTTCCAAGTTCCTACTAACGTAACACCGGAAACAAATCTCAAACAACAAATGCTTCCACGTACGAAATGAGATGGTAGAGTGGAGTTTAAAAAGTGTGTAGAAATTCTAAAGGATAGTCTTGAGGTTTCCCGTGCGTTGAATAATCCTTTTTTTTTTATAATCAAAAAGGGTGGAAGAGGGCGACCAGCATAGCAACCCCCCTTGAACGTGACCATAGGGACTAGTATTTTGGTTCAATAATCCTTTAGATTTTAGTAATCCTTTTGATGCTAGTATTTTGGTTCACAATATCGGTTTAGATTTTAGTCGTTGGCGTCAAACTTTGACTATGTTAAATTGTATGTAAGCCCAGTGGTTGCTTCAATGGTTCGGGCAGATACTCAGGTTTTTGGAGTACTCTTTAAGGTCTGGGGTTCGATTCCCCACAGGATTAGTATCTTAAAGTAAGTGGGGGGCTGTGACTGGTGTAGCCGCGCTAGCTCTCCGGAGGTTTGGGTTGCGCAGTTGGGTCTATTTAGTGGCCTGGCTGTAGGTTGTTCCTCCGTTACCCAAAAAAAAAAGAAGAAGAAGTAAGGCCACTCGGCAAGATGTGAGGGATGCCCGCAATCTTGCTAGAAGTCGCCTTTGTAATAGATCATTGTGTGGGTAATTTCTATGTTGCTTGTTTCATGAAAAAATAAAAAATTAGCACTTTTTTATTGGGCAAAGTCCATTTTGACCCCTTGTGATTTGGGTTATGTGCAGATACACCTCCTTTAGTTCAAAAAGTTTGCAATACGCTTATGTGGTTTGTGAAGGTGCACATGCATAACACCCAATTCCCTCTATTTTAATGGAGGTATATTTCACAAGTCTCTTGAATCTAACGAAAATCTAATCCGTGCCATTCATAATTTATTAATCATATAATAGAGCATCTCTATAAAAAAATCAACTTGATCATACATCAATAACTCATTGATCCAATTCTTGTTAAGATGAATGATAAATTTAAATTTGAAAATTTCCTTCATAATAAATTTGATTCGATCATGAGGTTTTCACTTTCTATCGACTTGAATTTGGTATGGATGTAGTACTCGTCAAACTGAACAATATCAAATGGTTCAGATTCAATTTTTAGTACATGGGATAGATTGGTTAGATTCAGGGAAGAAGATGAATCAAGGGAAAAGCTGAGAGCATATTGGGCTTTTGATGTGCGTCTGTCAAACTTGACGTTATTATGGACGAAATTGGGTGTTATGTGCACACTTCACAAACTACTGGGGTTTCATTGTACACTTGTGAACCATAGAGGGTGTATCCTCACATGATCTAAACCACAAGGGGTCAAAGTGGAATTCTCATTTTTTTTTTCCTATCATTGTTAACATCCAAGTAATACAGAGACTGTAAATAAAAGTTACTAGTTACATAACATAACATCCACTATGTTTGGGTTTGGTACTTGGATGTGCCAACATTTGTCCAGTGGCATAACAAGTCAAACTTTTTATTTCGAGAAAATAGACACATCAGATTATTCAGTTGAATTGTTGACGGAGGTTGATGAAGGGCTCTAATTCAATCCATTTTTACAACTCCAAAGTGTTTAATTGGAATTTTGTTGAGTTTATGTGCTTACGAGACATTTGAATGAAGTGCGGGGCCGGGTGTTTTTGAAAAATTATTTCCCTAAATTTTGACTAGGTACGTAAACCAAACTTGGCTGACATTAGTGCAAGTAGTTATCATTCTATTAATCATAGATTTGACTGATTTAAGGTAAAGCAAATATGCCAATTAAATCAAAACCTGGGAGAATTTGTCTGAACCATGTCCCCACTAGATTTCACTACTACAATAATAGATATGGGTCACACTAAAGTGATTTATAGAGATCACGGTTTTTAGTGAAAGCGTGATAAAAAGTGGTGCTTAAATTTTTTTTATCTCAGTTTAAGTCCAAAACTGAGATAAAAGTGAGTTTTAGCACAGAATAAAAAACCTCTCTCTTGCAGCGAGATAAAAGAAAAACAACCTCGCCCTTGTGGTGTGATAAAAGATTTTAGGGAAGGAAAAAATGAGATAAAAGATCTCACTCTTGTGGTGAGATAAAAGAGAAAAGACATCACCCTTGTAGCGTGATAAAAAAAATTTAGGGTGGAAAAGAATGAGATAAAAGATCTCAACTCATGTAGCGAGATAAAAGAGAAAAGAAGGTGGGAGGGAATTTCCAATGTTTTATAATTCAAAGGGGGCATAAGCCTAAGAAGTTCGAAACTGGAGTGGCTTCAAAGAGGACATGTGAGTAGTGTTTTCCTTTTTCACAATCAAATAACTGTCATACTAGAGAAAATTAATGAACTTGGAAGAAAAAATGGGCTGGTAACCAGAGGACTAATCAACAAATGTCTTTAAATACTGGGACATGGAAAGGTACGATTTGGAATATTTTTGGGATGGCACTATTACACAATGAATATGGGTCACATTAATGAGATTCACAAAGATCACGGTTTTCAATTAAAGCGTGATAAAAATTGATGCTTAAATTTTTTTTATCTCAGTTTAAGTCCAAAGCTGAGATAAAAAGTAGATTTTAGAACGGAATAAAAGCCCTCGCTCTTGCAGCAAGATAAAAGAAAAACAACCTCGCCCTTGCGGCATGATAAAAGATTTTGGGGCAGAAAAAATGAGATAAAAGATCTCGCTCTTGTGGCGAGATAAAAGAGAAAAGACCTCATCCTTGTGACGTGATAAAAGATTTTAGGGCGGAAAAGAGTAAGATAAAAGATTTCGCTTGTGTTGCGAGATAAAAGAGAAAAGGTGGGAGGGAATTTCCAATGTTTTATGGTTCAAGGGGGGAATAAGCCTGAGAAGTTGGAAACTGGAGTGGCTTCAAAGCGGACACGTGAGTAGAGTTTTCCTCTTTCACAATCAAATAAACTGTCATACCAGAGAATATTAATGAACTTGGAAGAAAAAATGGGCTAGTAACCAGAGGACTAATCAACAAATGTCTTTAAATGCTGGGACATGGTAAGGTACGATTTGGAATATTTATGGGATGACACTATTACATTAACAAATATGGGTCACATTAAGGAGATTCACATGCAAAGATTACGGTTTTCAGTCAAAGCGTGATAAAAGTGGTGCTTAAAATTTTTTATCATAGTTTAAGTCCAAAGCTGAGATAAAAAGTTAATTTTAGCGCGGAATAAAAGACCTCGCTCCTGCAGCAAAATAAAAGAAAAACAACATCGCCCTTGTGGCGTGATAAAAGATTTTAGAGCAAAAAAAATGAGATAAAAGATCTCGCTCTTGTGGTGAGATAAAAAAGAAAAGATCTCACATTTGTGGCGTGATAAAAGATTTTAGGGCGGAAAAGAATTAGATAAAAGATTTTGCTCGTGTGGCGAGATAAAAGAGAAAAAAAGGAGGGAGGGAATTTCCAATGTTTTATGGTTCAAAGGGGGCATAAGCCTAAGAAGTTGGAAATTTTAGTGGCTTCAAAGAGGACACGTGAGTAGTATTTTCCTATTTGACAACCAAATGTCATACCAGAGAGAATTAATGAACTTGGAAGAAAAAATGGGCTGGTAACCAGAGGACTAATCAACAAATGTCTTTAAATACTGGGACATGGAAAGGTACGATTTGGAATATTTTTTGGATGGCACTATTACAACAATGAATATGGGTCACATTAAGGAGATTCACAAAGATCACGGTTTTCAGTTAAAACGTGATAAAAATTGATGCTTAAAATTTTTTTTATCTCAATTTAAGTCCAAAGCTGAGATAAAAAGTAGATTTTAGAACGAAATAAAAGCCCTTGCTCTTGCAGCGAGATAAAAGAAAAACAACCTCGCCCTTGCGGCATGATAAAAGATTTTGGGGCATAAAAAATGAGATAAAAGATCTCGCTTGTAGAGACTCGCAAATTTGTTTTAATTTCAGAAATCGTTTATTTCGTCAATTAGTTGTATTGTTGGTAAAATCGCTCGTATGTTGTGGGGTGTACGGAGATACGTATCCGGGTGTGTATCGGACTCTCGTAGGATAGTAAAATGTTAGTTTTGATGTTGCAATGATGTTTGGAAGTGTTAGTACCAAGTCAGGTTCGTTTCGGTATCCGTTGAAAAATTTTCTTTTTTCTGCCCTTCATGAACCGGTACAGCTTTTCCCTGTACCGGTACATGGTATCCAGAAGTTGTGATTTTTGACAGTTTGAAGGTTCATGAACCGGTACAGCTTTTACCCGTACCGGTACATGCTGCGTTTTCTGCAGATTTTCAGCACGCTTCTTGGACCACTATAAATAGACCTCTTATGTTATTTTCTCACTCCAACGCCACGAACCAAGCCCTAAAATCACCCCTCTACCTTCTCTCTTTAATCTCTCACCCAAATTCTTGGATTTCTACATCAAACACCTCAAAATCTTCAAGATCTATGGGTTGTTCATCCTAATTTCATTCGGAATCAAGGTTATTGCGTTCAAAGAGGTAAGAACTTCATCATTTTCGGATTTCTCTCTCTCTCCTCTCAATCACTTGTTGAACCTCACTTATTTCTCTTGATCTTGGGAAATCTTGGACCTAGGTCTCGTATTGTAGCTTGGGAGGAGCTAGATCTTGGTGTTTCAAGCTTGGGTTACTTAGGGTTTTACTCAAAACCCATTGTGGTAGGGATTTCTTACTCTCGTTATGCGTTAGTGTGATGTTTATGTACCTAGATCGTGTTTTATTTTGTGCTTGAGGTTGGGTTTTGTGCTTCTATCAAATCTGGAAATTTCTTCCCGTTTTTGGGTTTCAGCCCAACTTTGAACGGCCATAACTCCTTCATCCGATGCCCGTTTCACGCAAACTTTATATCGAATCGAAGGTCTGGAAGTTAGCTTTCGTTTGCCACCAAAATCACCTTTAAACTCTTTGTACACAGAAAGTTATGACCATTTGAGTAGAGGTGTGTCAGTCGGTCGATGTTTGCGGCTACTCCCTAGGTTATATTCGTTCCGTGTTATGACTTCCTATATGATTAGACTATGTTTAAGTCACTCTTGAGTAGGGTTGCTTATGCCCTAATGGTTCGTTGTTCGATCTTGTCTCTGAGCACTCGTTAGTGTATAATATTAGTGTCGTTGGTTGGAGAATATATACCGTAAGGGTGGTTGGAGTACCGTGGGCTATAAGGGAGTAAGAGGTGAACGTTACGCGTAGACTTGAGTTTGTCTAGTGATCCTATGGGTAGTATTGTGACTCGTGTCCTCGTTCGATATGTTTTCTGTTAGGAACCAAGTGGGTGGTGTGTCGTAGAGTCTTTGCGGGTTCGATATGTGACGTAGGGCGTCGTGATTGACTTTGATGAATAACGTGGACTTAAAGTATTTATCAATGTATAATGGGGTGTACTTATGAGTTGGTATGCATGGTTAATGATGTAAGAACGATTGTGAGTGTGGAAAGTGATGTTTGTTTATATACAGATTGATAACGCTTTTTATGTTTACGTGAGTTGTGAATTCTGAATTGAGGGTCCTGCAACGCAAGGTGTGGAAATGCGGGGACTCTAGAGGGCCCGCAACGCAAGGTGTGGTAGTGCGGAAACCCAGGTTGAGAGAATTCAATGTGACGCAAGGGGTGGTAACACAGTTGAATGTCTCGCATGATGAAGAGAATTTTGATTGTCCTTAGAGGTCTATATTGATGTTTGGATTGCATGATTGCTTGAGATTGTGGTTGCCGAGACAGAGAATGAAAGGTTGATTTTTATCAAAGAAAGCAATTTGAGTTTTGAAAAGAGGATTTTATTTAAAAATCCTCCAGTATTCTTGAGCGAATCAACGGATCCGGTATTTGGGCACAAATCAACGGACTCCGGCATTCAAGCTCGAATCAACGGAGCTTGACCTATGATGGTCTTGAGTTTTCCCTAAAATGTTTTGGAAATCTAAAAGGAAAGTTTTAAGTAATGAGGCACCATGGTGGATGGTATGAAAAGAGGAGATGGTTTGTGGAATTCATTTAAAACGTTGTTGGTTGAGCTATAATTGTTGTTTGTTTGATTGATATGAGTCCTAATGCTTCTTCTAGTTGATGCATGGATGGTTAGGGTTATCTCTAAGATATACGGAAAGGTCTAAATTCGTCAGTTCTTTTTTTGTAATCCCTCTTGTGTCTCATGTTCAATTGGGTGTCTCATTCGTGTCAGGTGTATATTTCATCTCATTTCCATATAACTTGAGTATAGATTTCTCTACTGGGCTAGTGTAGCTCAACCTATCATTTTCAGGTAAAGGTCAAGGAAGTTGGCATGACGTGCATCCCGTGCTTGCTGATCACGTGTCTCGGAGGTTCAAATGAGGAGTCAAGTTTGCATTTTTTTTTAAAGAAGTATTCGGAAAATTGATTAATGAAAATTGTAATATTGTTTTAGCGTTTGTATAACTTGGGGCTTCGAACCAAGATTGTAACTCAAATTTAACTTTGAAAACTGGGAAAAGTATGTCATTTGGGTATTTCCGGTATTTCAGTGAAGGTTTTATTTATTAAAAATGTTTATAATTTATGTTAAAAATCGAGGGCGTGACAAATTGGTATCAGAGCAACTAGGTTAGAATACTTTGAGACCGTGGGGAGACTTTTAGTCTCATGGGTTCAAAAGTCATTTCATTTTTTTTTAACAAAAACATGTGTGTGCTTGCATGACCGACGTTTGTTCAACAGTGTGGCTTGTATTTACGTTTACTCTGTTAGGTGGAATGCTGGCGACCCTTGTTTGGGAAGAATGGAAGTTTGGTCTATGCGTAGGGGATGTGGCAGCGGTTGTTGTTATTATTGTGGTTTCCGTTAGCAGTCTTGTTATTGGATTCTACGTGGTAAGATACCTTTTAGATGAGCTGGAAAGTCATGAAGGATTGTGGTAGTTATGCATAGTGGCGAGGTTGACACGTGAGAGATGATATCTGTTAGTATGTAATAGAAGTGTTAGACTGTTAGTAAGATTTGTGAGCTAAGTACCTGATGTGTTTTATTTGGATTGTGCAGGTTACTTGTTAACTTTTAAATACTTTAAGTAATTTTTATGAGAGGTAAGGTGTGACAGGAGCATAGTTTGTCCAGAAAGTGAGTAAGGTGTATCATAGCTAGGGGATTGAACTAAGGAGTAACTTGAATGTGTGAAGAGATGATGTTTTGTCGTGGCAGTGATTGTGCTTTGTTATCGTTATGGTAGTCATTGAGGTGGTGATATTAAGTATAGATCAGACAAGTCAAGCCTTCGTAGAGAGTTGTAAGTATCTGAGGTTGACTTAGGAAAATAAGAGTTATCGATAGGGTGTCTAGATACGGTATGTGTCTTCTGGACACCAAGGCGACTACCGATGAGATCCAGTTGGAAGAGGCGCTTGATCACCGCTCCTTCTAGATGGAAGTCTCGGAAAGTCAATTGGACACTAGGATTGTGTATATGGGACTAGCTAGATCTCTAGGTTTGGGAATTTAGATAGATGGCTGTATATAGGAATTTTGTAAGAGGGACAACAAGACTTGAGGTGACCTATATCGATGTGACTTGAGCCGAGTGATTGATGTAAGTGTATGGTGAGAGACTTAACTGAAGTGAGGGCAATACGGATGTGAACTGTTGAGGCAGATAATGAGGCGAAGTGTAAATGATATACGGGTGGGAAATGGTAGGAACTTGGAAGGGATAGGCGTGTGGAGAAATAGTATGCTGTAAATTGAAGGATTGAAGCGTAGAGATTGTGTGTGGAGTGTAACCAAGTATGAAGGCTAGACTAATGACAGTATAGGACATGTTTAGGCGTCGTTGAGATGATAAGTCTGTTTAAGAAAGATTAAGAGATAATAGTGATAGCAGAGATGGTGGTCGTAATGGAAGTCGTTGTTCCTGAGGTTGAGTGTACAAGTGGCGAATGCCTTTAAGGGATATTGAGATTGACATGATTACTTGATTGAGGGAAAATCGAGAGCTGTGAGGTGTGTGGTGAGCGGAACCGTTAGAAATCATTGGTGTGAGTGAGATTAATTCTTAAGTAACGAAGTAGTCAGAGTCTTAGAATATAACGAGAAGTATAGATATGTTGTTAGGTTGTGATGTTGATGGAATAGGGGAATAATTAGAACTGATAATACGTGTATCTGTGATGTGATGTTTGAGATTATGAATTTGGGAATTGTGCGATTTGCTTTGACTAAATGAATGGAAATGATTGAGATCGGTAAAGTGAATAGACGTGGTGTGAGGCTTCACGAGATTGGGAAGAATGAGATAACTGTAGGGCTTTTTAGAACCATGAATTGTGAAGTGTTGGATACTTGGTGAGTCTGTTGGACACTCTGTGGATCCGTTGGATATGGGGTGAGCCTATTAATGCGTGAATGTGTTTGGTATCGTGTAAGCTGTTAAATGGTATGGTTGGTTTGTTGGGATGTTTCGTGTATGAAATTTGTTGCAACTTAGTTTAAACCTATATGTTTGACTTGTTATGTAGCCCCAATGTGTGAAGTTTGCTTTTAGTACACAATGTAGAATAAACAATGAAGCGTATGTGGGTATTTGCTATGAGGAATTATTTTTTTGTCTTGTGTAGTTAGAATCTTGATTGTGATTGAATGTTAGATGGACGAAAAGACGTTTGAGGCATGTGTAGAGTTCATAGGGAAGAGTTATGTGAAAAAAAAGAAGAAGAAGAAGAGGTGTGAGTTGGAGACTGTGACTAGCGGTTGTCTTATGTGCGTTTGGTGTCGGTGTCTATCCTCAGTACTATCAATAGAATGGGATCGATCGTGGGATGTATTTACTTTCAAAGTCGAGAAGGATATCAATAGCTTTGAGACATAAGAAGTTCAATCATGGAGAATTGGTGTTAAAACTGAGCAGATGGTGAGGGTCACTATGAGGTCTAATCATTGAATTTTGGGCTTTCTTGGTTTTACTACCATAGAGATTATTCGAGATTTTCTATATTGATAGTTGGCAAAAAAGAGAGAGAGAATGTAAGATTCAAAGTTTTGGGTAAACGAGGGGATATAAGTTGATGAATCTTAGAGTGAGTGTTAGAATTTGAGTGTCTGTGAAGGTTGAGATTTCAGGAGAGCGGTTAGAGGTTGGTGTGATTCTTGGGAAGAAACCAATGTACATCCTAGGCATACGAGATCGACTGTTGAGCGGTAGGAGCATACCGTTAAATTGTGGAAATGTGGCATAAGGTTAGGTATCGCGAGGGATGAGCTTAGTTGGCTTGAATTGTAAATTTCGGGACGAAATTTCTTTAAGGAGGATAGATTGTAGAGACTCGCAAATTTGTTTTAATTTCAGAAATCGTTTATTTCGTCAATTAGTTGTATTGTTGGTAAAATCGCTCGTATGTTGTGGGGTGTACGGAGATACGTATCCGGGTGTGTATCGGACTCTCGTAGGATAGTAAAATGTTAGTTTTGATGTTGCAATGATGTTTGGAAGTGTTAGTACCAAGTCAGGTTCGTTTCGGTATCCGTTGGAAAATTTTCTTTTTTCTGCCCTTCATGAACCGGTACAGCTTTTCCCCGTACCGGTACATGGTATCCAGAAGTTGTGATTTTTGACAGTTTGAAGGTTCATGAACCGGTACAGCTTTTACCCGTACCGGTACATGCTGCGTTTTCTGCAGATTTTCAGCACGCTTCTTGGACCACTATAAATAGACCTCTTATGTTATTTTCTTACTCCAAGGCCACGAACCAAGCCCTAAAATCACCCCTCTACCTTCTCTCTTCAATCTCTCACCCAAATTCTTGGATTTCTACATCAAACACCTCAAAATCTTCAAGATCTATGGGTTGTTCATCCTAATTTCATTCGGAATCAAGGTTATTGCGTTCAAAGAGGTAAGAACTTCATCATTTTCGGATTTCTCTCTCTCTCCTCTCAATCACTTGTTGAACCTCACTTATTTCTCTTGATCTTGGGAAATCTTGGACCTAGGTCTCGTATTGTAGCTTGGGAGGAGCTAGATCTTGGTGTTTCAAGCTTGGGTTACTTAGGGTTTTGCTCAAAACCCATTGTGGTAGGGATTTCTTACTCTCGTTATGCGTTAGTGTGATGTTTATGTACCTAGATCGTGTTTTATTTTGTGCTTGAGGTTGGGTTTTGTGCTTCTATCAAATCTGGAAATTTCTTCCCGTTTTTGGGTTTCAGCCCAACTTTGAACGGCCATAACTCCTTCATCCGATGCCCGTTTCACGTAAACTTTATATCGAATCGAAGGTCTGGACGTTAGCTTTCGTTTGCCACCAAAATCACCTTTAAAATTTTTGTACACAGAAAGTTATGACCATTTGAGTAGAGGTGTGTCAGTCGGTCGTTGTTTGCGGCTACTCCCTAGGTTATATTCGTTCCGTGTTATGACTTCCTATATGATTAGACTATGTTTAAGTCACTCTTGAATAGGGTTGCTTATGCCCTAATGGTTCGTTGTTCGATCTTGTCTCTGAGCACTCGTTAGTGTATAATATTAGTGTCGTTGGTTGGAGAATATATACCGTAAGGGTGGTTGGAGTACCGTGGGCTATAAGGGAGTAAGAGGTGAACGTTACGCGTAGACTTGAGTTTGTCTAGTGATCCTATGGGTAGTATTGTGACTCGTGTCCTCGTTCGATATGTTTTCTGTTAGGAACCAAGTGGGTGGTGTGTCGTAGAGTCTTTGCGGGTTCGATATGTGACGTAGGGCGTCGTGATTGACTTTGATGAATAACGTGGACTTAAAGTATTTATCAATGTATAATGGGGTGTACTTATGAGTTGGTATGCATGGTTAATGATGTAAGAACGATTGTGAGTGTGGAAAGTGATGTTTGTTTATATACAGATTGATAACGCTTTTTATGTTTAAGTGAGTTGTGAATTCTGAATTGAGGGTCCTGCAACGCAAGGTGTGGAAATGCGGGGACTCTAGAGGGCCCGCAACGCAAGGTGTGGTAGTGCGGAAACCCATGTTGAGAGAATTCAATGTGACGCAAGGGGTGGTAACACAGTTGAATGTCTCGCATGATGAAGAGAATTTTGATTGACCTTAGAGGTCTATATTGATGTTTGGATTGCATGATTGCTTGAGATTGTGGTTGCCGAGACAGAGAATGAAAGGTTGATTTTTATCAAAGAAAGCAATTTGAGTTTTGAAAAGAGTATTTTATTTAAAAATCCTCCGGTATTCTTGAGCGAATCAACGGATCCGGTATTTGGGCACAAATCAACGGACTCCGGCATTCAAGCTCGAATCAACGGAGCTTGACCTGTGATGGTCTTGAGTTTTCCCTAAAATGTTTTGAAAATCTAAAAGGAAAGTTTTAAGTAATGAGGCACCATGGTGGATGGTATGAAAAGAGGAGATGGTTTGTGGAATTCATTTGAAACGTTGTTGGTTGAACTATAATTGTTGTTTGTTTGATTGATATGAGTCCTAATGCTTCTTCTAGTTGATGCATGGATGGTTAGGGTTATCTCTAAGATATACGGAAAGGTCTAAATTCGTCAGTTCTTTTTTTGTAATCCCTCTTGTGTCTCATGTTCAATTGGGTGTCTCATTCGTGTCAGGTGTATATTTCATCTCATTTCCATATAACTTGAGTATAGATTTCTCTACTGGGCTAGTGTAGCTCAACCTATCATTTTCATGTAAAGGTCAAGGAAGTTGGCATGAGGTGCATCCCGTGCTTGCTGATCACGTGTCTCGGAGGTTCAAATGAGGAGTCAAGTTTGCATTTTTTTTTAAAGAAGTATTCGGAAAATTGATTAATGAAAATTGTAATATTGTTTTAGCGTTTGTATAACTTGGGGCTTCGAACCAAGATTGTAACTCAAATTTAACTTTGAAAACTGGGAAAAGTATGTCATTTGGGTATTTCCGGTATTTCAGTGAAGGTTTTATTTATTAAAAATGTTTATAATTTATGTTAAAAATCGAGGGCGTGACATCGCTCTTGTGGCGAGATAAAAGAGAAAAGACCTCACCCTTGTAGCGTGAAAAAAAACTTTAGCGTGGAAAAAAGTGAGATATATGATCTCACTCTTGCAGCGAGATAAAAAAAACCTACCCATTTAGGCGTGCGGTCTGAATTTTCACGTGGGCTGGCTAGTACTCATTTAGGCGGGTTTTGAAAAGTTAAGTGAGGAAAACTATGTCGTTTATGGACTTTGAAAAATTCTTTTTTTTTTTTAACAAAAGGTTAGAAGATCAGCCCTAATTACACTCACCCCAAAAAATCTTTACGTTTCATCTTCATCTTCAGGCCCAGAGAGAGAGAGAGAGAGAGAGAGAGAGAGAGAGAAGTCAAATCTCATGACTGAGTTCCACCCGTGCGCGGATCAAAAAAAAAAAAAAGTTCCACCAGTGCCCAGTTGTTTCTTCGACGACGAGCGGGTTGTTCCATTAGTGCTCGATTTTTACGTGGGCGAGCTGTGATCTTTATGGTCTATTGTACTAGTGAAATTTAGTTATTTCGGATGTCTTCTAAGTGTTTGACACATTAGGTAAAAAAACAATTATATTATTAAGGCTTATCCTTGTCTGAAAAGGATTAAAATCCAATTGGAAAATCACCATTGAAATTGAAATTTAATATAAACACAAAATTCATGTGCAATGGTTAGTTTATTAAAAAATATATATATAAAGTTTGTCCATAATGTTACAATCTACATGTTGTGATAATTTTCATAAAAATACAAAGCGCACACTATACCAAAAAAACACTATTGTCTACTAAATTTATTGGTTAAAACTAAAATTTTCGCCCCAAGAAAATCCTTTGGTGACCAACAACTAATTTTGATTGGCAAAAGATCCGTTGTCATATTTTTAAAATTTTTTAAACAATGTTTATATATATATTTTTATATTTTTTAAATATCATGTCAATAGCATTTCAAAAAATTTAGCAAATTTTAAGGGAAAAAAAGTTCTCACTTTAGGAAGTAAGTATAAATATTTTTTATTTTCCCAATGTAACAGAAGTTCTTGACTAGCTTAGTGGTAAAGGCTTGGGAAATCAACTAAGGGTGCGTAGGTTTGAAACTTGGCAATGACAAGAAAAGATGGTCTAGTATATGCAAAGAAAAGATAACGCGCAATGGTTTTCTATCTCAGTTTATGGTGTGATCATTTTGAATTTTTAATCACGGTTGTAGATCGTGATCTAAAATGACATACAATCACACCTAGAAAAGAGAAACAATTACGGCTTGTAACCGTAATAAAAAAGAAACGATCACGCCTTTTGGCAGTGATTGTTTCTCTCTTTCCATCACGGTTTATAACCGTGATAAAAGAGAGTGACTTACAGTCACACCCAGATCCACTACGGTAGCAGAAGCGTGATGAAAAACTTACAATCACGGCCAATAACTTTGATCTTAATTTATGGTTTATTGTAGTAGTGATTCCTACTTTCAAAAGATAATATAAATAAGGTTGCTTTCCTGAATTGAAGTTCAATACCCATTCATTATAGTTGGAGGAGAAAACTCCACATTTGCACCTAGGTCAAAGAAGCTTCCTAGTCTTCAACCGCCTAGTAGCGCGATTTGGCCGCGGTCAGTAGTCTCAGCTGCGGTCATGTACCGCTACACTTGATTCTCGTTATGTATCATTCAATACATTCTACGCGATTTGCTACCTTTATGGATATGCGATTTGCTACTGCCATTTAAAACCATGGGTAAGAGGCCAACAGTTGTATCAAAAACATAATGAAACTAACAACAAATTTTGAGGTCGTAGAAAAAAACTAGAAGTACTGAAAGTAATCTGTCACTTTGTGTATTGGCACCATTCATGCACAAATTTTTAATGGCTTCCAAATTAAAAACTCTTGTCCTACGAAAAGGAGAAATTAGATTTTTAATGTTAAGCACTCATATTACACGTTTGCGCCAAGAAAAGGAAGAGAAATAGATTCCAATGAAGAGAGATTAAGGTATTTGGTTGGGGCAACCACTGAAACAAATTTTCTCTCTCTCTATATGTTGGTGAAAGTATTCTTTACAAACCAAATTAATCAATCCAGTCAGTGAAGAAAGCGTGTCACCAATCACTCTAGGTGGGTATCGTTGGTATGTGGTTTACAAAAAATGTGGCACAGGCACGACAATAGCACGGAAAAGCACGGGTATGAAAAAAAACACGGGCAAGGAACGACATAAGTAAATATATATAGTGGGACAAGTAGTACTAAAGAACAATTTATGTAAAAGTTTCTTTACTAGGTTTAAGGACAACAATCTCATCTATCTAGCATGAAACACTGATAATATTATTACTTCATGTTATGGCTTAGAAATTTTATTTATCTTATTAAATATTTTGGCCATTTATTAATTGAGAGTTTTATGGTGTGGGTCCTAATTAACAATTTTTCTTTTTGCACAATATAGTTACTATGTGCGTTGTTATTAGTTTGAGGACACAAGTCTAATTATAAAATTATGTGGGTGGTCAATCTTATTTAGAATACGTTAGTTGGCTATATAGCTATAATATAAGGAGTAGTGGGTAGTTTTACAAGTTATGGGTTATTTTTACGTTGTAAGGTTTTATTTGGGCAGAGTGTTTGAGGAAAGAGGTTGAGAGAACTTTGGGTGAGAGAAAGAGAGAGGGCAGAAGCAGCCGGAGATTGTGAGGTACCGGTGTGACAGTCAAACTCCTTTTCCCGATCTTGCTCCCGGCTTTGTTACGTAATCTTGTCTTTAATGTTTCCATTACTTTCCACTGCCGTTTGGAGGAGAGAGCAGTTTGTTGGGTTGCACGATCTCTTGGTGGTATTGGAATTAATTGGGTTTGATCTGGATGGAGTGAGTTGGTGGGTCTCGTGTGTCGTGTGTGCGGCAACGGGTTAATATTATATTGGACGTCTGGTGCGGTAGTGATCACTGTTGTCGTGTTATGGGGAATTGCTAGTGTTAAGAATTACTTCTGTGGAAAGATTTTAATAATTGATGGTGGCAGTAGACTTGGATAGTTTTGATTTTGAATGAGTTTCATTAGAAGGTGTTTTCTTTTAATGCTATTGGTCAGTTGTATGTGCTCGTGGTTGGAGGCATGGAGTTTGGTCTTAGTGGTGGTGATTACTGGTGGTAGTAATTAGGATTAGGTTAGGTTTATTTTAGTAGGAATTGGTATTCTGTATCTATTTAGTGTATATTTGCATAGTTAGTCATTTCGTGCTTTGCTCTTTTGTTCAGGTTAGCGTTCTCTTTGCATGTTCGATTACATTATTTTTGGACCCAGGTGAGTAGTTAAGCATGTTACGTATATTCGAAAGTTCCCTGTGTCCATTAAAAGTATTTCCTTCAGAAATTTATATGAATATTATTCGGAGACTCAAAACTATTTATAAGTTGTTCTATAAATTGGCATGCGATGAATTTTCTGAGATCAATTGATAATATTCTTTTTGGTGGGATCTTGGTGGATGTTAATGGGAACATTTATTTCGGAAGTCCAGGGAACTTATTCCTTCTCGTGTTGGAGACCCTGACCATTGGGGAAAAGACCGTGTTAGGCCGGTGACCCTAATGCTCAACGGCTTTCTTTCGCCGGATCGTCTTAGGGAAAAGTACCACGGGCTGCCAACCCTGGTGACTCTAAGTTCGATATTGGATCCAATTTTCATGAGATTTATTTTGCCCATAGTACTATTTGATTGTGGTTCACCATTGTTGATGGAGTTAATGTTGTGATCACCACCAAGAATATTTATTGGTTAAATGCTTCATTGATTAATTTATTATTCCACTGGACACCTCGTATGCCAAATTATGTTTAATGGTAAATTATTTAATCCCCGCTTTCAACTTTATTTATTATACATACTTGCTATTCACTGAGCTCGTCAGCTGACGGATTTATTCCAACTTCTCTTTCAAGCTAGTTGGAGAGTTAGGCAAGGACTCTGGCAGCATCTCGGGGATTTATTTTGGTTGACCTCCTTAGGGTGTCTCATTCTAATTTTATTTTAATAAACGCTTCTGCATTGAAAACAATTGTCAGATAACAAATTTTTTTTTATTATTGTTGGGTCATTGGATATTATTTGGTTCATGGGATGGTTGCGCCCCATGTTTATGATTGAGACACATTTGGCTTTTGATATGATTAATAACGAAAAAGCGATCATTTGATTTTCGGTTACTTTGATTTATTCAGGCTGCGTGTTCCATGGATTAGCCTCATGGTTCACGGCCGGTCACTTCTCATTTTTGGGGTGTGACACTTCATTTGAAGCGAGAGGATATATACCAGTTGACGAAGAATCTGTCTCCGGAGTAAACCATAGTGTGTAAAATCTCAGGAGTAAACCTCAGTGTTGCCTAGCTAACTTGCATTTTACTCAATTACAGGAATAAGAGAGAACAACAAAATTTATTATTTAGTCCCGACAGTACAACATCCCTTGAAGCCTCCTCAATGGGAAAACACTTTGATGAGAGTGGCACAACTTCGATCAGAATTACCATATTTTGACCTATGCATCATTGTCTCAGCCACAGGCAATTTTTCGTTGGCCAACAAGCTTGGTGAAGGTGCATGGATTTGGCACCGTGTATAACGTACCCTCCAAGATCGAAAGTATCACAAAATTGTATACCTTACTTAAGATTATGGTAATATGGAAGATAATAAAATAACCCATTAAGCTGTCAATAAGGTTGTAAAAGTGTGATAGTATTTGCAAAACTTGTGTTCGAATATGTAGTGCATTGAAATATTGGAAGTGTGCATCTGAAATCCAGTAAATAAAGGAAAAAATTGACCCATCTCTAAATACTGTTTGCTTCGTTATGTAATGAAGATGTCACGGTTGTTAATGGGGGCCCTACTGTTACCAAGTTTTCTGGATCGATTCAATCGACGGGGATCGATGGCAGAATCGACGGGTATCTGTGTTTCGAGTTGCTGGAATGTGGTTGTGGAAAAGTGGAGTTTGGTTCCTTGCCGTGTTTCAGGACTTCTTTGGAAACAAACAATGAAGTGGATGGATTATGGAAGAAGGATAATAAAATGGACTCTATTAAACTTCGAAGTAGAAGAACAAACGATAAAGATTATCGTGTGAACGATTACAAGTTAAAAGCTACTCCTAGAAAAGAAAAGATAAAGGCCTGATTGGCGTTGTTTGTGTGTGTGTGTAATTTGTTATGATCTCAAACATAAATAGAGGCCTCTTTCCAACTTGAATTTGAATCTTCCCTCCATGATGGCAGTTGAGCCTTCCTTCAAGTTCTGGCAGTCAATTTCCACATCAAATGGGGTATCCACGTTTGGAAAACTGCTCCCCCTTTCATAAGAACTGCCCCATTGATCATGGGTAAACTGAATACCCTTCCTCTTGACACCTGTTACGTGATCGTCGGATGAAAACGAATCAAACAATAACAAATCAATAAGGGTAGCATGCCACGCAATGGCTATTTCGACGGACAAATAATTCCAATAACTTTTCATAGTTATATTTACACTAGTCCGTTTATTAAACTCAAATTAACTTAATTATGGTAAATCAAACTCTCTTCTTAACTCTCCCACAATGCCCTTGCCACATGTCACTCAATCAACGGGTAGAAAGAAAATCACAGATATGGAGCAAACACCTACTAGGCATGTCTTTGTTCAATTCAACAACAATAGCAGCAAGCTCTTATCATTCAGAGAGAGAGAGAGAGAGAGAGAGAGAGAAGGCTTGGAGTTGGACAGGTCTAGGAGAACGGGAGTTGTCAATGAATGAAGTATATATCAATTAATGAGCAAGAACCTAGGTAATTTGAATACACACTGTACTAATATAAAGATTATTTCAAGGGAGAACGGGAGATAGATAAGCAACAGTTTCACGCAATCTTTAAGTGAAAAGGCCAAGATGAGTACGGATTCAGAGCCTCGTTTTGCTTTTTTCAAAGGTGACTTTTCTTTTTGTTCTATCTTTGGAACAACCAAAAATTATGCGAGTTAAACAGATTGTTTTTGCCAAACTATTGTTGGCAATAGTATTGTGGCACAGGCACAGGCACTACAATAGCACGGGCAAGAAATGACATCAGTAAGTATAGTTGGACAAGTAGTACTGAAGAACAATTTATGTAAAAGTTTCTTTACAAGGTTTAGGGACAACGACCCCATCTATCTAGCACGAAACAATGATATTGCTACTTCATTTGAAGCGAGAGGATATATGCCATTTGATGAGGAATCTGTCTCCAGAGTAAACTTTACTTTGTAAAACCCAGGTTGTTTAGGAGGTGGCAGGATTGCATTTTCACTATCTAACATTAACAAAACAGCTGACATGGTTGGTTTATCTTCAGGATGGTCTTGAACACACAAGAGGGCCATTTGGATACATCTTACCACTTCTGGTGTGGTAATCGACTCTCCATCAAAGCATCTGCTAGATTCAAGGGTTTTCCTTCGTTCCATTGTTTCCATGCCTAAAGCAAATAACAATTAATGGAATTATTCTCAAACATAATGAAAATGTTTTTTTTTTATTGGAGAAAGAAGAATAACACTCACATGTCCCAAAAGGTTGAGGTCATGATCGGGATGGTAAATTAATCCTCTGTTCTTGCCACTCACAATCTCCAAAACCAACACACTGAAGCTAAAGACATCAGATTTCACGGAGAAGATAGAGCCCATCTATTGCATACTCCGGAGACATATAGCCACTACATATAACAAAATGAAATGGAAATGCATCAAATGAAATGAACTATCGATAAGAATAATGAGGGGGAGAGATGAACGGCATGTACTCACTAAGTTCCAAGAACCCTATTTGTATTTTCTTCAGACTGATCATCTCCAAACATTCTTGCCAACCCGAAGCCTGAAATTTTAGGATTCATGTCGTTGTCGAGCAAAAAGCTAGCCAACCAACATTACCAAATCACCCCACACAAAAAATCAGAGAAGAATCCGAAGCAAGGAAAAGAGGATCACATGGAAGGAAAACATGAAAAGTCTAAAAACCCATTACAGTAAAGGAAAAATAAACACAATCTAGCCAACAAGTAAACAAAACATATTTGTTTTCCTAGGCTTTTTACTGGTTAATTACTGTTCTTCCCGATCATTACGTCAACAAGTAAACATTTTCAATATCCCACCACCAGGAAGACTACCGTCAACAAGTTGATGGTAATTGCTTCAGTCAGCAGTAATTTGATTAAATGTTTCATTTTTGCCCTCTTCTGCTAAAAATTGCACACACTATTACAATAAAGCATAACAATCACAGCTATTAGCAGTGATAGTTAGTCTTCTATCACACTCCTCCTACCGTGATAGATGTGAGTGTGATTGTAAGTCACTCTCTTTTATCACGGTTATAAACCGTGATTGAAAGATAGAAACAATCACACCCAAAAGGCGTGATCGTTTCTAGGAAAAACCGTGATGGAAACTCATTTCCGTGTTCTTTCCATTGTTTTGATCACACTCTTCCAAACACTATATGCTATTTTTTCACAAAAGAAGTAAAATCCTGTTGGCTTCCAACCATATCTCATTAGTGTTTGCCATTTACGATGTACAACCTTCCAATATCAATGGTAATTGAGCTAATCCTTTGAATGTTCTAGGAGCAGGAGCTCCATATTGACCAGGAACAAGTCCTGGCCACATCCTTAGAATGGCGCGCACCCTCTTATTCTATTAGCAGGTTTGAAGCTGGGCTTGTGAATGTTGGTAGCTAGAGTTGTCCCCTTACTTTGGGGAATTGTGTCTCCTCATCGAAGGATCGATCATGTCTAATTGTTGACGAAGGTTCATGGAGGGCTTTAATTGAATCATTTTTTCACAACTCCAAGTGTTCAATTGAAATTTTGTAAAGTTTAGCTACTTATGAGACATTTGAATGAAAGTTCTAGGGTGTTTTTGAAAATATCACTAAATGACTAGGTAAACAAAACTTGGCTGGCAATAGTGCAAGAAGTTATTATTCTCCCAATCATAGCTAGCTAGGTTGGTTGGTTTGAGGCCATCTCCAACTCTTCATCAAATGTTTAATCAAATTAAAATATGGTGCCAAAATGGGTAATATGTTGTTGCTCCAACCCGTTCAGCAGATTGATATATCAAAGAAAGGGAGAACCAAATATATCATCAAATCAGGGAGAATCAACCAACATCAATTCCTTAACCAAATTTTCGACGGTAAGATTCCATAAAATCTAAATGCCTTTTGTTCCTCCTTCACTTAAATTCAGTAATAATATTTTAAATGCATTACCGTATATATACCTTTCCTAGGAAGATGTCCGGGATAAAAGTGAAAATTTCAGAAATGATTTGATGAAAAATTTGATGATAGTCATTAATTAGAGTCGTCAATATCAAAATTTGTTGTGAAAGTGACATGTTTTTGGAAGACCACACAAAGGTGGTTGTAATAATAGTCTTCTGGTTAGGAAAATCATCAATGTGGTTTAATGAGGAGACAGGACTTTGAGTGATCTCTATGCCCCGTTGCTTAAAGGGAAATAGGTATTTATTTTTTAAGAAGGCAATTCAAGCTCAAAAATTACGTGCTTACGCAAATAATTTTTCTATCAATACGGATCTTGTTTGATAGATCTCATTGAGATCTTTAATACGGTACCAAAAAAAATTAAAAAATTATTTTTCATTTATAGTATTATTTTTAAGTTTGAAAATGTGAAATAAGTATTTATTTTTTAAGAAGGTGTTCTGGAACGGGGCCTGAAAGAAGTTAATGAGAATATGATTGTGTTCAATTAATATTTGTTTTATTTTTATGCAAGTTACTTTTATATTTGTCTTAAGTTTATAACAAAATCAAACTTTTGGCCAATTTTTTTACTCAAATCTGATGAATAAAAAGGTGAAGGGTTGGAGATGGCCAAGCAAATATATTGAATGGTTCAATAAAAAACTGCTCAAATCAAGCCCTTCCCGGTGTTTTTTTTTTCCGATTTCTCGCGCCTACCCTTAAAATCACGTTCTGAACACGTTGAGCGGCTCAGATCATTGAAATTCGATCGGGAAAGGGGAGGTGCGGACCGTAAGAGGTGTAAACTTGAACCGGACTGTATGTATATGTAAATATATATATATATATATATATATATATACACACACACACACAGAGTTTAGACTCTAAACCACGTCCCTTCCAGTTTTCATAGGTCAAAGAAGCTTCCTACTAATATACAGCATTAGACATTTTCAACCAACAAATGCACCCAAAAACAAAATTATCAGTTTTGAAAATTGAATTCAAAGCATTGTTAACATCAAAAGATCCAACGAATCGAGATTTGATTGGAGATAATGTAAATAAAATATTTACAGATTTCGACATTTTGATATTATCTTCAAGTAGACACCAAAGGTCTTTCGCCGCCTATTAGGGTGCTATTTCGTTGCAGTCAATCGAATGTATAAGCTGCGGTCATGTACCGCTTCGTGCCCTTTTACATTTCCGCATGCCCTTTTGCCCTTCTAATCAGGGTGTTTTTGAAAATATCACTAAATAACTAGGTAAACAAAACATGGCGGGCGCAATAGTGCAAGAAGTTATTATTCTCCCAATCATAGCTAGCTAGGTTGGTTGGTATGATGCCATCTCCAACTCTTCATCGAATGTTTAATCAAATTCAAATTTGGTGCCAAAATGGGTAATATGTTGTTGCTCCAACCCTTTCAGCAGACTGATATATCAAAGAAAGGGAGAACCAAATATGTCATCAAATCAAGGGAGAATCAGCCAACATCAATTCCTTCACCAAATTTTCAACGGTAAGATTCCAAAAAATCTAAATACCTTTCGTTCCTCCTTCATTTAAATTTAGTGATAATTTTTTAAATGCTTTACCTTATATATCCCTTTCCTAGGAAGATGTCCGGGATAAAAGTGAAAATTTCAGAAATGATTTGATGAAAAATTTGATGATAGTCATTAGAGTCGTCAATACCAAAATTTGTTGTGAAAGTGACATGTTTTTGGCTGACAACACAAAGGTGGTTGTAATAATAATCTTCGGGTTAGGGAAAATCATCAAAGCGGTTTAATGAGGAGACAGGACTTTGAGTGATCCCTATGCCCCGTTCCTTAAAGGAAAAAAAGTTTTTATTTTTTAAGAAGGCAATTTCAAACTCAAAAATTATGTGCTTACGCGAATAATTTTTTTATTAATATGGATCTTGTTTGATAGATCTCATTGAGATCTTTAATACAGTGCAAAAAAAAATCGAAAAATAATTTTTCATTTATATTATTTTTGAGTTTGAAAATGTGGAATAAGTATTTATTTTTTAAGAAGGTGTTCTGGAACGGGGCCTGAAAGAAGTTAATGAGAATATGATTGTGTTCAATATTTGTTTTATTTTTATGCAAGTTTCTTTTATATTTGTCTTAAGTTTATAACAAAATCAAACTTTTGGCCAATTTTTTTACTCAAATCTGACGAATAAAAAGGTGAAGGGTTGGAGATGGGCAAGCAAATATATTGAACGGTTCAATAGAAAACTGCTCAAATCAAGCAATTTCCGGTGTTTTTTTTTTTTGCCAATTTCTCGCGAGTATCCTTAAAATCACGTTCTAAAAAACATTGAGCGGCTCGGATCATCGAAATTCGATCGGGAAAGAGGAGGTGCGGACGGTGCGGACCGTAAGAGGTGTGAACTTGAACCAGACTGTATATAAATACACATATATATATATATATGTATGTATATACACACAGAGTTTTGAAAATTGAATTCAAAGCTTTGTTAACATCAAAAGATCTAACGAATCGAGATTTAATTGGAGATAATGTAAATAAAATATTTACACATTTCGACATTTTGAAATTATCTTCAAGTAGCGACCAAAGGTCTTTCGCCGCCTATTAGGGTGCTATTTCGTTGCAGTCAATAGAATGTATAAGCTGCGGTCATGTACCGCTTCGTGCCCTTTTACATTTCCGCATCCCCTTTTGCCCTCCTAATCAGGGTGTTTTTGAAAATATCACTAAATGACTTGGTAAACAAAACTTAGCTGGCAATAGTGCAAGAAGTTATTATTCTCCCAATCATAGCTAGCTAGGTTGGTTGGTTTCAGGCCATCTCCAACTCTTCATCAAATGTTTAATCAAATTCAAATTTGGTGCCAAAATGGGTAATATGTTGTTGCTCCAACCCTTTCAGCAGATTGATATATCAAAGAAAGGGAGAACCAAATACTCCCTCCGTCCCTTTATTACAGTCCAGTATTCCATTTTGGGTTGTCCCTTAATAAGTGTCTATTTTGTAAAGTTAGTGTGTAAAAGTTGGTGAATTGTCTATTTTTTCCCTAAAAGTAAATTCCATTTTGAAAAGTTAGTGAGTAAAAGTGTAATGATGATGGGTAAGTAGGAAAAGAGGAGGAAAAAGTTGATGTGAAAGGTATAATGATGATGTCTTTTTAATAAGTTGGAGTTACGAAGTAGGACATTTAAAAAGGGACGGGGGAGTATATCATAAAATCAAGGGAGAATCAGCTAACATCAATTCCTTCACCAAATTTTCAATGGTAAGATTTCATAAAATCTAAATGCCTTTCGTTCCTCCTTCATTTAAATTTAGTGATAATTTTTTAAATGCTTTACCGTATATATCCCTTTCCTAGGAAGATGTCCGGGATAAAGGTGAAAATTTTCAGAAATGATTTGATGAAAAATTTGATGATAGTCATTAGAGTCGTCAATATCAAAATTTGTTGTGAAAGTGACATGTTTTTGGCTGACCACACGAAGGTGGTTGTAATAATAATCTTCTGGTTAGGAAAATCATCAATGTGGTTTAATGAGGAGACAGGACTTTGAGTGATCCCTATGCCCCGTTCCTTAAAGGAAAATAAGTTTTTATTTTTTAAAAAGGCAATTTCAAGCTCAAAAATTATATGCTTACGCATATAATTTTTCTATCAATATGGATCTTGTTTGATAGATCTCATTGAGTTCTTTAATACAGTGCAAAAAAAAATTGAAAAATAATTTTTCATTGTTATTATTTTTGAGTTTGAAAATTTGGAATAAGTATTTATTTTTTAAGAAGGTATTCTGGAACGGGGCCTGAAAGAAGTTAATGAGAATATGATTGTGTTCAATATTTGTTTTATTTTTATGCAAGTTTCGTTTATATTCGTCTTAAGTTTATAACAAAATCAAACTTTTGGCCAATTTTTTTACCCAAATCTGACGAATAAAAAGGTGAAGGGTTCGAGATGGTCGAGCAAATATATTGAACGGTTTAATAGAAAACTGCTCAAATCAAGCCCTTCCCGGTGTTTTTTTATTTTTGCCGATTTCTCGCGAGTACCCTTAAAATCACGTTCTAAAAACATTGAGCGGCTCGGATCATCAAAATTCGATCGGGAAAGAGGTGGTGTGGACAGTGCGGACCGTAAGAGGTGTGAACTTGAACCGGACTATATATAAATACATATATATATATGTATATACACACAGAGTTTTGAAAATTGAATTCAAAGCATTGTTAACATCAAAAGATCCAACGAATCAAGATTTAATTGGAGATAATGTAAATAAAATATTTACAGATTTCGTCATTTTGATATTATCTTCAAGTAGCGACCAAAGGTCTTTTGCCGCCTATTAGGGTGCTATTTCGCTGCAGTCAATAGAATGTATAAGCTGCGGTCATGTACCGCTTCGTGCCTTTTAAATTTCCGCATGCCCTTTTGCCCTCCTAATCAGGGTGTTTTTTAAAATATCACTAAATGACTTGGTAAACAAAACTTAGCTGGCAACAGTGCAAGAAGTTATTATTCTACCAATCATAGCTAGCTAGGTTGGTTGGTTTCAGGCCATCTCCAACTCTTCATCAAATGTTTAATCAAATTCAAATTTGGTGCCAAAATGGGTAATATGTTGTTGCTCCAACCCTTTCAGCAGATTGATATGTCGAAGAAAGGGAGAACCAAATATATCATTAAATCAAGGGAGAATCAGCCAACATCAAGTCCTTCACCAAATTTTCAATGGTAAGATTTCATAAAATCTAAATGCCTTTCGTTCCTCCTTCATTTAAATTTAGTGATAATTTTTTAAATGCTTTACCGTATATATCCCTTTCCTAGGAAGAGGTCCGGGATAAAGGTGAAAATTTTCAGAAATGATTTGATGAAAAATTTGATGATAGTCATTAGAGTCGTCAATATCAAAATTTGTTGTGAAAGTGACATGTTTTTGGCTGACCACACGAAGGTGGTTGTAATAATAATCTTCTGGTTAGGAAAATCATCAATGTGGTTTAATGAGGAGACAGGACTTTGAATGATCCCTATGCCCCGTTCCTTAAAGGAAAATAAGTTTTTATTTTTTAAAAAGGCAATTTCAAGCTCAAAAACTATATGCTTACGCATATAATTTTTCTATCAATATCGATCTTGTTTGATAGATCTCATTGAGATCTTTAATACAGTGCAAAAAAAAATTGAAAAATAATTTTTCATTGTTACTATTTTTGAGTTTGAAAATTTGGAATAAGTATTTATTTTTTAAATAAGTATTTATTTTTTAAATAAGTATTTATTTTTTAAGAAGGTATTCTGGAACGGGGCGTGAAAGAAGTTAATGAGAATATGATTGTGTTCAATATTTGTTTTATTTTTATGCAAGTTTGTTTTATATTCGTCTTAAGTTTATAACAAAATCAAACTTTTGGCCAATTTTTTTACTCAAATCTGACGAATAAAAAGGTGAAGGGTTCGAGATGGCCGAGCAAATATATTGAACGGTTTAATTGAAAACTGCTCAAATCAAGTCCTTCCCGGTGTTTTTTTATTTTTGCCGATTTCTCGCGAGTACCCTTAAAATCACGTTCTAAAAATATTGAGCAGCTCGGATCATCAAAATTCGATCGGGAAAGAGGAGGTGTGGACGGTGCGGACCGTAAGAGGTGTGAACTTGAACCGGACTGTATATAAATACATATATATATATATATGTATATACACACAGAGTTTTGAAAATTGAATTCAAAGCATTGTTAACATCAAAAGATCCAACGAATCGAGATTTAATTGGAGATAATGTAAATAAAATATTTACAGATTTCGACATTTTGATATTATCCTCAAGTAGCGACCAAAGGTCTTTCGCCGCCTATTAGGGTGCTATTTCGCTGCAGTCAATAGAATGTATAAGCTGCGGTCATGTACCGCTTCGTGCCCTTTTACATTTCCGCATGCCTTTTTGCCCTCCTAATCAGGGTGTTTTTTAAAATATCACTAACTGGCCGTTCCGGTTTCTCAAAAAAGAACTTTTAAGAAAAGGAATGTAATTTCAAGTCCAAAAATCATGTGTTTACGCAAATAATTTTCTTACCAATATGGATCTTGTTTAATAGATGTCATTGAGATCTTTTATACGGTGCAAAAAAAATTAAAAAATTATTTTTCATTTTCATTATATTTGAGTTTGAAAATTGAAGAAAAAGTACTTTTAAAAAAAGAAGGGAAAGTGGAACACCCCCAAATGACTTGGTAAACAAAACTTAGCTGGCAACAGTGCAAGAAGTTATTATTCTACCAATCATAGCTAGCTAGGTTGGTTGGTTTCAGGCCATCTCAAACTCTTCATCAAATGTTTAATCAAATTCAAATTTGGAGCCAAAATGGGTAATATGTTGTCGTTCCAACCCTTTCAGCAGATTGATATATCAAAGAAAGGGAGAACCAAATATATCATTAAATCAAGGGAGAATCAGCCAACATCAATTCCTTCACCAAATTGTCAATGGTAAGATTTCATAAAATCTAAATGCCTTTCGTTCCTCCTTCATTTAAATTTAGTGATAATTTTTTAAATGCTTTACCGTATATATCCCTTTCCTAGGAAGATGTCCGGGATAAAGGTGAAAATTTTCAGAAATGATTTGATGATAGCCATTAGAGTCGTCAATATCAAAATTTGTTGTGAAAGTGACATGTTTTTGGCTGACCACACGAAGGTGGTTGTAATAATAATCTTCTGGTTAGGAAAATCATCGATGTGGTTTAATGAGGAGACAGGACTTTGAGTGATCCCTATGCCCCGTTCCTTAAAAGAAAATAAGTTTTTATTTTTTAAAAAGGCAATTTCAAGCTCAAAAATTATATGCTTACACATATAATTTTTTCTATCAATATGGATCTTGTTTGATAGATCTCATTGAGATCTTTAATACAGTGCAAAAAAAATTTGAAAAATAATTTTTCATTGTTATTATTTTTGAGTTTGAAAATGTGGAATAAGTATTTATTTTTTAAATAAGTATTTATTTTTTAAGAAGGTGTTCTGGAACGGGGCCTGAAAGAAGTTAATGAGAATATGATTGTGTTCAATATTTGTTTTATTTTTATGCAAGTTTGTTTTATATTCGTCTTAAGTTTATAACAAATTCAAACTTTTGGCCAATTTTTTTACTCAACTCTGAAGAATAAAAAGGTGAAGGGTTCGAGATGGCCGAGCAAATATATTGAACGGTTTAATAGAAAACTGCTCAAATCAACCCTTCCCGGTGTTTTTTTATTTTTGCCGATTTCTCGCGAGTACCCTTAAAATCACATTCTAAAAACATTGAGCGGCTCGGATCATCAAAATTCGATCGGGAAAGAGGAGGTGCGGACGGTGCGGACCGTAAGAGGTGTGAACTTGAACCGGACTGTATATAAATACATATATATATATATATATACATATATATATATATATGTATATACACAGAGTTTTGAAAATTGAATTCAAAGCATTGTTAACATCAAAAGATCCAACGAATGGTGATTTAATTAGAGATAATGTAAATAAAATATTTACAGATTTCGACATTTTGATATTATCTTCAAGTAGAGACCAAAGGTCTTTCGCCGCCTATTAAGGTGCTATTTTGCTGCAGTCAATAGAATGTATAAGCTGCGGTCATGTACCACTTCGTGCCCTTTTACATTTCCGCATGCCCTTTTGCCCTTCTAATCAGGGTGTTTTTGAAAATATCACTAAATGACTTGGTAAACAAAACTTAGCTGGCAATAGTGATAGAAGTTATTATTCTCCCAATCATAGCTAGCTAGGTTGGTTGGTTTGAGGCCATCTCCAACTCTTCATCAAATGTTTAATCAAATTCAAATTTGGTGCCAAAATGGGTAATATGTTGTTGCTCTAATCCTTTAAGCACATTGATATATCAAAGAAAGGGAGAACCAAATATATCATCAAATCAAGGGAGAATCAGCCAACATCAATTCCTTCACCAAATTTTCAATGGTAAGATTCCATAAAATCTAAATGCCTTTCGTTCCTCCTTCATTTAAATTTAGTGATAATATTTTAAATGCTAGACCGTATATATCCCTTTCCTAGGAAGATATCCGGGATAAAAGTGAAAATTTCAGAAATGATTTGATGAAAAATTTGATGATAGTCATTAGAGTCGTCAATATCAAAATTTGTTGTGAAAGTGACATGTTTTTGGCTGACCACACAAAGGTGGTTGTAATAATAATCTTCTTGTTAGGAAAATCATCAATGTGGTTTAATGAGGAGACAGGACTCTGATTGATCCCTATGCCCCATTCCTTAAAGGAAAAAAAAATTTATTTTTTAAGAAGGCAATTTCATGCTCAAAAATAATGTGCTTATACAAATAATTTTTCTATCAATATGGATCTTGTTTGATAGATCTCGTTGAGATCTTTAATACAGTGCAAAAAAAAATTTGAAAAACAATTTTTTATTTATATTATTTTTGAGTTTGAAAATGTGGAATAATTATTTATTTTTTAAAAAGGTGTTCTGGAACGGGGCCTGAAAGATGTTAATGCGAATATGATTGTGTTCAATATTTGTTTTATTTTTATGCAAGTTTCTTTTATATTTGTCTTAAGTTTATAACAAAATCAAACTTTTGGCCAATTTTTTTACTCAAATCTGATGAATAAAAAGGTGAAGGGTTGGAGATAGCCAAGCAAATATATTGAACGGTTCAATTGAAAACTGCTCAAATCAAGCCATTCCCGGTGTTTTTTTTTTTTTTGCTGATTTGTCGGGACTACCCTTAAAATCACGTTCTGAAAACATTGAGCGGCTCGGATCATTGAAATTCGATCGGGAAAGAGGAGGTGCGGACGGTGTGGACCGTAAGAGGTGTGGACTTGAAACGGACTATATATATATATATATATATATATATATATATATATGTATGTATATACACACACAGTTTAGACTCTAAACCATGTCCCTTCCAGTTTTCATAGGTCAAAGAAGCATCCTACTAACATACAGCATTATACATTTTCAACCAACAAATGCTCCCAAAAACAAAATTATCAGTTTTGAAAATTGAATTCAAAGCATTGTTAACATCAAAAGATCCAACGAATCGAGAATTAATTGGAGATATTGTAAATAAAAAATTTATAGATTTCGACATTTTGATATTGTCTTTAAGTAGAGACCAAAGGTTGTTCGCCGCCTATTAGGGTGCTATTTCGTTGCAGTCAATAGTATGTATAAGTTGCGGTCATGTACCGCTTCGTACCCTTTTACATTTCCGGATGCTCTTTTGCCCTTCTAATCAGGGTGTTTTCGAAAATATCACTAAATGACTCGGTAAACTAAACTTGGCTGGCAATAGTGCAGGAAGTTATTATTCTACCAATCATAGCTAGCTAGGTTGGTTGGTTTCAGGCCATCTCCAACTCTTCATCAAATGTTTAATCAAATTCAAATTTGGTGCCAAAATGGGTAATATGTTGTTGCTCCAACCCTTTCAGCAGATTGATATATCAAAGAAAGGGAGAACCAAATATATCATCAAATCAAGGGAGAATCAGCCAACATCAATTCCTTCACCAAATTTTCAACGGTAAGATTCCATAAAATCTAAATGCCTTTTGTTCCTCCTTCACTTAAATTCATTGATAATATTTTAAATGCTTTACCGTATATATCCCTTTCCTAGGAAGATGTCCGGGATAAAAGTGGAAATTTCAGAAATGATTTGATGATAGTCCTTAGAGTCGTCATATCAAAATTTGTTGTGAAAGTGACATGTTTTTGGCTGACCACACAAAGGTGGTTGTAATAATAATCTTCTAGTTAGGAAAATCATCAATGTGGTTTAATGAGGAGACATGACTTTGAGTGATCCCTATGTCCGGTTCCTTAAAGGGAAATAAGTATTTAATTTTTAAGAAGGCAATTTCAAACTCAAAAATTATGTGCTTATGCAAATAATTTTTCTATCAATATGGATTTTGTTTGACAGATCTCATTGAGATCTTTAAGACAGTGCAAAAGAAAATTGAAAAATTATTTTTCATTTATATTATTTTTGAGTTTGAAAATGTGAAATAAGTATTTATTTTTTAAGAAGGTGTTCTGAAACGGGGCCTGAAAGGAGTTAATGAGAATATGATTGTGGTCAATATTTGTTTTATTTTTATGCAAGTTTCTTTTATATTTGTCTTAACTTTATAACAAAATCAAACTTTTGGCCAATTTTTTTACTCAAATCTGCTGAATAAAAAGGTGAAGGGTTGGAGATGGCCAAGCAAATATATTGAACGTTTCAATAAAAAGCTGCTCAAATCAAGCCCTTCCCGGTGTTTTTTTTTTTTGCCGATTTTTCGCGGGTACCCTTAAAATCACGTTCTGAACACATTGAGCGGCTCGGATCATCGAAATTTGATTGGGAAAGGGGAGGTGCAGATAGTGCGGACCGTAAGTGGTGTGGACTTGAACTAGACTGTATATATATACTTGCGAATGCCCGTGCCTGAAGGCATGATGCAACACATTTTGAAGACGACTAAAGGTACAGGCCGAACAATGAGGGAATGGAGGACAAAAAATGGGTAGGAACAAAGTAAAATATATCCGTTATATATGCACGTCAAATTGAGGTGCAAAAATTTTTCAAGCAAATGAAAATATCCCAAATCCATAAATCACCCAACACATGTAATAAAACCGAATATATATTTGTAAAACTCAACCTAACAAATAAAATTTCCTCATGAAATTCCCATTCTATTAACAAAGCTCTTATCATGACGATCCCATTGTTCGTTTGTCAGTCCTCGATATTCCTACATAAATAAGATTAAGAATTATTAAATTCATCACAGAATATGGACTGGTTTATGAATAATCTAGGTATGACAATGAGGAAAAAAGACAACTTATCATCACCCCTACAATCTTTGTAATCGTTTATTACCTTTGAAAAGGTGCCAACACTCTTCTGACCAATCTACTTTTAAAACGAAAGTCACCACAGAGGCACCATGGTCAAGACTCCCAGTTGTTGGAGCAAGAATAATGAACACGTATGAGCTCCTATAATATTTAGAAATATAGTTGTTGGAATAACTACAGTAAAACAAGAACGGATTACCTCGAGATGATGCTATCGAAATACGGAATACCAGATTGTAGAACGGTGTCTGGGTTGAGTCGCGGACTAGGTCGCTTTCTTTAAGACGTTTCGCGGCTCTGCCCAGATTGTGCAAGCAGTTCGTCGTTGCCCCGCCGTCTCCAGGATAAATCAGCCCAGAATTCCTCCTCTGTTCGGCCTTCCTCTGCACAGAAGAAAAATCGAGAACAAAACACACAATCGACCTAATGCTCGAATTCAGAAAAGACTTTTAGGGGAGGAAGAGAGAGTTGGTTTTTTTCTGTGTTGAAAACAATTGTGAAACGCTGAATTTATAGGCGAGGGCTGAGACGTTGGTTTTGGAAAACAAATCAAATCCCTTTGATTTTGCACACGTTTTTTAATCAATCCGAAAATCATTTCCTTAATCAGCAGCAAATCAGATCCCGCTGATTATGCACACGTTTTTTACTCAGAAAAAACGTTCGTGACGCGCACCCGGTTAACTAGTTTCCGAATCAGTTTTCCAAATTGCCGCCCATTTTCCTGAGCACGTGAGACCTCTCCTTGGGTCTTCTTTTACAAACTCATTAGTGTGCAATATCATTTAAAGTAGAAAGAAGTTTTGTAACTTTCCAATGAGGGACTAGAGGAAAGCACCATGTTTTACAAATACACACACCAAAGTTCCAACAATAGTCTTTGAGCATTTGCACACCATTATCCTGGCAAAACAATAAGCAAATAAAGGTACTGCAATATTATTTTAATTTTATACCGTGTAATTTATACAATAAGCAAATAAAGGTAGTGCATGTCCGTGCCTAAAGGCACGGCTCGACCGATCAACACACATAAATAAATTTTGGACTCGCGATTTTATTTTTTCCTCAAATTCAAATCGTCGCACAAATCATTCATCACAATTTCCATACTGTAGTTTCTCAGTACAGTATTTAAAATTCAAATGAGATTTGGAGGGTTTTGATATTGCCCGTGCCTGAAGGCGCGAAAAAACATGTTTTGAAACAAAAATTGAATTGCCCTTTTTACCAATGAACCCAAAATCTCCCATATGACATGTTTCGTCGCACCTTTAGGCCGTGTCTCAAATAAACTTCTAATAGGGTCCATGTATTTCAATTATGTACATAAAGGACTACTCTTCTCTACTAATAACCACGTTCTTAATTTAACCTGACTTATCATAAAAAAAACACAACTTGAATTGCAGCCAATTAAATAAGCAGCAATGCTATAGCTGGAGTAGAGCGAATCTAATATTCAAAGCTGACAAATATCCAGACACGTAAATGTAGAAAATAACAAATAATGCTACCTGAAGTTTATTTGTGAATGGTTCTTCGAAACTGGCCATTCTGGGGGAACAAAAATATCACTATCAGCTAAAAAGTCTTCCGTTCAAAAAAACTCCTTTATATTACCAAGTCTTACTGCCTGCCAATCACCACCACGAACACCAACATGTCTCTTTACCAAGTCTCAAATACTGCAAGAATTGGAAAGAAAAAATAAGTTTGGTATCAGTCGACACTAATCAATGTCAAAATATAGGATTAAGTAGCTTAAAAACTTAATCTAAGTGAAGCCATCTAAAAAAATAAGCTGATAACACACATTTGTACATTCTCAATACCGAGATTATCTCTATAATTAAGTTATAATCCAATATCTTATTCGGTTTACCCTTCCAAAAAAATGGAGAAAGGACGATTATATTCAAAAAATGACAGTGGGATATTGTCTTGTTTCTTAGGCCAAGCTTTCCTTAAACAAATAAACCTCCATGATAAAAGAATGCCACCATTTTCTCTCATTGCTATTAACTGGAAAAGAAATAGTGCTTTATGTAATTCTCCAGGGTTTTCCCATGGCAAAGTGAATGAACATTTACAACAAAGAAAATAAAGCTCTCATCCTGCATTCAACTATCTGATCCAACATTTGGGCAATACGTCTTTCAGAAAGCATGTTGAGAAACCACTTTACTGAGGCTAGTGATTCATTGCAAGTTTTTCCATTTCCTCTTTTGTTATAAAGTTTTACTATTTGAACAATTTTGTTCCTAGGATAATGATAGACACCGTGAACATGGTAATAGCACCGTAAAAGCTAAAACACATGGATAAGTTGTTCTTTGAACTACTCAGTTGTCTTTTGGCAAGAATTTATGATTTGTATACTAATTAGTGAGCGCCTAAGCTGGTTTACTTAATGACAAATAAAAAAGAGGCTTAGTTTCACAAACATTGTTTGTGGTCCTTTGTTCCAAACAAAGGCACTGGATTAAGAAGTATCATGCTATTTTAGGCCAAGTTGTCCCGTATCTTATTATCAACTTC
Organism: Rhododendron griersonianum; assembly: GCA_018127125.1. NCBI lineage: Eukaryota > Viridiplantae > Streptophyta > Magnoliopsida > Ericales > Ericaceae > Rhododendron > Rhododendron griersonianum. The sequence continues at coordinate 25,626,250 of CM030800.1, forward strand.
CAAATCAAACCTAAGATTCATCATCCCTTATTCTTAACTTCCAAATCAAACCTAGGATTCATTCATCATTGGTTTATTTGACTGATACCTAGGAGTGGAGACTGGGTGAGGTTGGAGGCTCCCAATGTTACTGGGTCCCAACATCATTGGGTGTATGTCACGCCATCGATTTTCAACATAAATAATAAATCATTTCGATAAAAGATCCTCGCATATCATAAGGAATACCCCAAAAGAATTTCCCACCAAATTAATTTACAAACAAAGTCTCCAAGTTTAGTGAGTTACAACCTTGGCACCACGGCCCAAGTTAACAAATTGTATAAGTACAAACAAGTTTTCTTTAAATTTACAAACGGTTTAGTCAAAAGAAACTTCAACGATATTAGTTACATAGCCATCTTTAACAAAAGGGTAATCATTACAAAGAAGATTAAGTGACTAAAGAAGTTAGCTTCCAAAATGTCTTCCACATTGAGCACACGATGCTATGCAAGCTATTACCCCGCATTTGAACCTGAAAAGAAGGATTTTGTTGAGCTACACTAGCTAGCCCAGTAGAGAATCTTTACATAAGCTATATGAAAATGTGATGAGGTATGCTTCTAGTATGAGTGAGTTCCAATAAACGGATATGAAATACAAAGGGGCACCACAGCAAACCGACAAACTACAACTACGGGATTCTATACATCTTAAAGACATCCTTAACCATTCTTACATCAAGTTAGGGATAGCATTAGGCACACATCAATCTAAATAACCTCTAACAATTTCTTAAGCCATTTAAGGACTCCTCAAAGAACACCATAGTTTGCTTCCTCATTTCTTACCATTCGTTATTAAGCCCATTTTCATAAAACATTCCTTTTCGGTTACCAAAACAGTTTCGAGAAAACTCTCGACCTTTACGGGTCAAGCTCCGTTGATTCGAGCTTGAATAGCCGGAGTCCGTTGATTTGTGCCCAAATGTCGGAAACCGTTGATTCGCTCAAGAATAGCCGGAGGATTTTCATAAAAATCCTTTTTCAAAACCAAATTCCTTCCTTTTCAAAACTTTGATGAAATCAATGTTCATTCCCTTTTTCAACAGTTACAATCTCAGGCACATCACAGCCCAAACAACAACAACATGAACTTCCATAGTCAATCATGACTTCTTTCATTAGGAGAGACATTCAACTGTAATACCACACCTTGCGTTACAAGGAATTCTCTCCTTCTACCCGGGTTTCCATCTTGCCACACCTTGCGTAACGGGCCCTCTAGAGTCACCACATTTCCACACCTTGTGTTGCAGGACCCTCAATTCACAATTATCAATTCATACATACACACAAGCAATACCAATCCATATTCAAAAGACAACATTTCTCAAGTTCGCATTCTTTCATTTATCAACACTCAATGGATTACAAACTTATAAACACACTCCATTGTACATTGACACATAGCTTAAGACCACGTTAGTCCTCTAAATCCATCACGACGCCCTATGCCACATACCGAACTCACAAAGACTCCACGATACACCACCGACTAGGTTCTAAACGGAAATCATATAGAACGAGTGCCAAAGGAACCAAGGGAGCTCAACAAGACGAGGCACGAGGATATGAGTTTCAATACTACTCATCGGACCACTAGACAAGCTCATGTCCACCCATAACACTCACCACATTACCCCTAGTTGTCCACGGTACTCCTATCAACCTCGCGGTATGTTCTCCAGCCAACGATACTAATATTATACTCTAACGAGTGCTAAAGGACACGATCGAACAGCGAACCATTAGGACACAAGCAATCATACTCGAGAGTGACTTAAACATATCGTAATCATGTGGGGAGTCATAGCACGGAACGAAAACAACTTAGGAATAGCCGACAGACATGGGCAGACTGACACACCTATACTCGAATGGTCATAACTTTCAATGTACTAAGAGTTCTAAGGTGGTTCTAGTGGCAAATGAAAGCTGACTTCAAGACCTTCGAATCGACATAAAATTTGCAAGAAACGAACATCGGATGAAGAAGTTGTGGCCCTTCGAAGTTGGGCTGAAACCCAAAAACGAGCTGAAATTCCCAGATTTGACCGAAACGCAAGACCCAACCTCAAGCACGAAACGAAGCACGATCTAGGTACATAAACATATAACAAGAGTAATAAATCCCTACCACAATGGGTTTTGAGCAAAACCCTAAGTAACCCAAGCTTGAAACACCAAGATCTAGCTTCTCCCAAGCTACAATATGAGATCTAGGTCCAAGATTTCCCAAGATCAAGAAAAATAAGTGAGGTTCAACAAGTGATTGAGAGGAGAGAGAGGGAAATCCGAAAATGATGGAGTTCTTACCTCTTTGAGCGCAATAACCTTGATTCCGGATGAGATTAGGATGAACAACCCATAGATCTTGAAGATTTTGAGGTGTTTGATGTGCAAATCCAAAGATTTAGATGAGAGATTGAAGAGAGAAGGGAGAGAGGCGATTTTAGGGCTTGTTTCGAGGTCTAGGAGTGAGAAAATAACATAAGGGGTCTATTTATAGTGAGCTGAAATGCGAGCTGCAAATTGCAAAAAACACAACGTGTACCGGTATTGGGCGTGTCACACCCTCGATTTTCAACATAAATAAATAATCCATTTCTATAAAAGTTCCTCACATATCATAGATAAATACCTAAAAGAGTTCCCACCTGTTTAAGTTTACAAACAAATCCCTAATATTAAAGGAATTACAACATTGGCCCACCGGCCACAAAATAAACTTGAGTACAGGTACAAATCTGTTTAGAATCTCACAAGCGTTTTAGTCAAAAGGAATTCAAGAATATCTCGTTACAAAGCCATCTTTGATCAAACGTAAGACATTACAAAATGATAATGTAACTAAATGAAATTAGCTTCCAAAAATTCTTTCACATCCCAAGTACACATTGCGTGAAGCTACTGTCTGGCATTCGAACCTAAAAATAAGGATTTTGTTGAGCTACACTAGCCCAGTAGGAAAATCTTTACCAATGCTATATGCAAACATGTTGATAGTGCAAATGAATGGGGATAAGGAAACACAGCTTGATAGATGAAAGTCAATCAACTTGTAAATGAGCCTCTAACTAATTCAAATGCATAAATCATACACCACGAATAGCTCAGGCAGTCCCAACTTAACTCGCTAAACCAAACTCCCACCATCGGTATTTCCACCCCTTGCGTTACCGTCTGACACCACAAGGATTACCATGTTACCACCCCTTACGTCACAGTGATCCCTAACAACCCCGGGTTACCGTATTACCACCCCTTGCGTTAAAAAAACCCCTCTAAGTCTCCGTATTACCACCCCTTGCGTTACGGGATTCCCGAAACCAACTTCCGACCCAAATGACTAATTTCTCAAACAATATGCAGGCTAAGACTTTTCCACGATCACATTCATAGACGTAACAACATAAAATATGCCAACGATATCACTAAGGCATCATGAATGATCACAAATACAAAACAATCTATAGAATGCACTTTAACGACCTTTAAACTAAGTAATTTCTTATTCGATTCGTGCTAACGGAAGACCAACGGAACGAGGATAGCACCGAATGGTCAAAGGAAGTCAAATAGACGAGCTCGAGATTGATTAGGAGGTGTCCAAGAGGGTTTAGAAGTGATCGGGGGTCAAAACAATCGACGAAGGAGTAACAGGAGCAAAACTGGAGTTAAGCTCCTGGTATCGATACGCGCAAAAACCGTATCGATACAATACAAGCTGTCCAAAAAGATAAGCTTGTGGTATCAATACGCCTCAAAATCCGTATCAATACCACGAGGCTTCGGGTAGCGATTTCAGCAGACTCTCAAGGTATGAACTACAACCAAAATTCAACAATCCAAGGCTCGATTCTACACCAAAACAACAGATAAACATATAAAAGAGATAAAGAAGTCCCTACCTCGCGACGATAACCAAAATCTAAGCGATTGAAGCGAGCCCTAGCCTCCTTGAACTTCAAAATCGACGAAAACTCTCCTCCAAGCTTAACCCACGGAATTTCAAGCTCACGATCACGATTGGAAGGCCGAATGGGGGTTAATCTTTGAGGGTTTTTGAGAGATAGGGTGAGGTTTTGAGTGAGGAGAAGAGAGAGAGAGAGAGAGATCTGCAGGGAGAGAGGGAGAGACAGATGAGAGAGAGTGAGATGGAGAAAAATGATCTCCTACAATACATATACCCCTATATATACTCACACACAAGTATATCACACTCTCACCCCCTCCAATCTCTATCATTTCACTTCTATCCCCAATCCAATTAACCACAATTAAACCCTACTTTCTCAATTTAGGCATTTTAACAATAATTTCAATAATTAAAATTTTCCGGGTCTCTACAGGGCAACTCCCAGTACCGGTTCAAGAGCCTTCAAAATGCCAAAAAACACCACTTCTGGACATCATGTACCGGTACTGGGCAACAGCCAGTACCGGTTCAAGCTGGACAGAAAAAGAATTTTTTGCAACGGTCACCGAATCAAACCCCACTTGCTACCAACACTACCAAACAACATTACAACATCAAAACTTACATTTTACTACTCTCCGAGTGTCCGATACATAACAGTGAACGTATATCCGTATACCCCCACAAACAAACGTACAACTAATAATAACAATACGATTATTTCACACTTCAAACGATTTCCGAAATTATAATAATTTACTGGTCTTTACAGTGTAGTTGGCTCGTTAGAGCTTCCAGCCAGTAGAAGCTTAATCCCCAAATATACCATCTGTAAAAGAGAACACCCACACACTAAGCATCAAGAGAAAATGGCAGGAATAGAAGAACATAGAATGAGGAAAATCAAAGCTTTTCATGCATGGCAATCAAAGCTTGGAGGCTCCAATATAACTGGGTTCCCAACACCCTTGCATGTTCTTGGCCTGGTAGAGCTTCTACGGGTTGGATAGAACTATAGAAGCTTAATCTCCAAATACGCCATATGCCCAACAAAAACCCAAACACTGAGCTTCATAGAATGAGCGGAAGAAATGCTAGATTGATAAGCAATAGACAGAGAACTGAAGCTTCATAAATTGCTATAAGCGATCCAGCCAAATGATTAGGATTGATTTCAAACACAATTAGTTGAATCCTATAGTTAAACAATCAGAACACAAAATGAACAAAAATAATTGTGTTTGAGCAAAAGCATCCATGGAAAGCTTAGACACGTATATGTACCTAATTTTTCCGGTAAACCCATATGCTAATTTGGAAATTGATGTTGAAAAACTCCCACATATGAAAAACAGTTTCTAAATTTCAACTTTGACCCTTGTTCCATGATCGACAACCACAATCCATTATTCGATCAGTGAGAGAATGGAAATTGCTCTTTAATTCTTCAATTTGGCCAATACCCAAACAGATCAAAATCAAGTTCTTTAGCAGTCTTTGTGAAATAGCTAGGATTGAGATGGCTTACATGAAGAAAGAAGTGGTGATGATGAGGCCGATCGCGAGCATAAAGATGGCTAGGGTTGGGTACCACTCGTTGGAGACCGGGCTCGATATGGGTTTCACTGATTGACCCGGTTTTCAGTTCCAAATGGAAAACACAGAATGCGAAAATTAGAAAACAGAAACAAAAAAGAAACGAAATAAAAGAGAGAGGGGTGAGAAATTTGATACTACCATTTTCAGATTTGTGATCGGCTTTTCTGTTTGTCTGAAACACTTTGAACACTCGATGATTATACTGCCGAAGGAGTTGATGAGGCTTGTAGAGAAGATGCGGGGAGAGAGAGAAAGAGAGATTTTTGTAATAAGAAAACAGAAACGAAATACTCCCTCCGTCCCTTTTTAAATGTCCTGCTTCGTAACTCCAACTTATTAAAAAGACATCATCATTGTACCTTTCACATCAACTTTTTCCTCCACTTTCCTACTTACCCATCATCATTACACTTTTACTCACTAACTTTTCAAAATGGAATCTACTTTTAGGGACAAAATAGACAATTCACCAACTTTTACCCACTAACTTTACAAAATGGACACTTATTAAGGGACAGCCCAAAATGGAATACTGGACTGTAATAAAGGGACGGAGGGAGTAGAAGAGAGAGGGGAGAGGGGAGAGCGGCGCCGTCTGTCTCTGGTTGTTGAGGAAGTTGGTGGCTAAGCTGCGTGAGGGCCGGCCGTATTCGCGGAGAGAGAGAGAGAGGAGGGTTTGGAATCTTTGGATTTTGGAAATCGGATTTCCATATTGAACGGGGAATGTGTGATTGGAAAATAATCGACAAATGTGAAGTATTTACAGGCTTGCCATTGTAGAATGGAAGATGTAGATTTATGCAGGGTATACTTCTGGACCGTTGATTGTCTTTTGGATTCAAACACTTCCCTGTCATATTATATATATATATACACACACAGTTTAGACTCTGAACCATGTCCCTACCAGTTTTCAGAGGTCAAAGAAGCATCCTACTAACATACAGCATTAGACATTTTCAACCAACAAATGCTCCCAAAAACAAAATTATCAGTTTTGAAAATTGAATTCAAAGCGTTGTGAACATCAAAATTAAGATCCAACGAATCGAGAATTAATTGGAGATAATGTAAATAAAAAATTTAAAGATTTCGACATTTTGATATTGTCTTCAAGTAGAGACCAAAGGTCTTTCGCCTATTAGGGTGCTATTTCGCTGCAGTCAATAGTATGTATAAGCTGCGGTCATGTACCGCTACGTACCCTTTTACATTTCCGCATGCCCTTCTAATCAGGGTGTTTTTGAAATTATCACTAAATGACTAGATAAACAAAACTTGGTTGGCAATAGTGCAAGAAGTTATTATTCTCCCAATCATAGCTAGCTAGGTTGGTTGGTTTGAGGCCATCTCCAACTCTTCATCAAATGTTTAATAAAATTCAAATTTGGTGCCAAAATGGGTAATATGTTGTTGCTCCAACCCTTTCAGCAAATTGATATATCAAAGAAAGGGAGAACCAAATATATCATCAAATCAAGGGAGAATCAGCCAACATCAATTCCTTCACCAAATTTTCAACGGTAAGATTCCATAAAATCTAAATGCCTTTTGTTCCTCCTTCACTTAAATTTAGTGATAATATTTTAAATGCTTTACCCTATATATCCCTTTCCTAGGAAGATGTCCGGGATAAAAGTGGAAATTTCAGAAATGATTTGATGAAAAACTTGATGATAGCATCTGCTAGATTCAAGGGTTTTCCTTCGTTCCATAGTTTCCATGCCTAAAGCAAATAACAATTCATGGAATTATTCTCAAACATAATAAAAATGTTTTTTTTTCATTGGAGAAAGAAGAATAGCACTCACATGTCCCAAAAGGTTGTGGTCATGATCGGGATGGTAAAATCCTCTATTCTTCTTGCCACTCACGATCTCCAAAACCAAAACACCGAAGCTAAAGACAGCAGATTTCACGGAGAAGAGCCCATCTATTGTATACTCCAGAGACATATAGCCACTACATACAACACAATGAAATGGAAATGCATAAGATGAAAATGAACTATCGATAAGAATAATGAATGGGAGAGATGAACGGGATGTACTCACTAAGTTCCAAGAACCCTTTTTGTATTTTCTTCAGACTGGTCATCTCCAAACATTCTTGCCAACCCGAAGTTCGAAATTTTAGGATTCATGTCGTTGTCCAGCAAAATGTTGCTAGCTTTCAGATCCCTATGAATTATTCTCAATCTTGAGTCTTGGTGAAGATAGAGAAGTCCTCGAGTAATCCCCACTATTATGTCAAAGCGCTTTTGCCAATCTAGCGATGTACCTCTTGTTTGATCTGAGATAGTTTATAGTAAGTTAGAACTTCACCATACATACAGCTAGAGGTGTCAAACGGGCTAGTTCCGTTCCAACCGTGCTTCGTGTTGTACCGGCCCGTTTACTTTATCAGGTCGTGCCATGCTAGCCCGTTTATTTTATCGTGTTGCGCCGTGCCGTGCCATTTTTAATCGTGTCGTGTCGTGCCATGCCCATATCGGCAAATCTCCAACCGAGTTTCATCGGAAAGAAAAAAATTCAGAAAAGTGTAAAATATTTATCTAACACAGAAAGTGTAAAATGTTATGTTCTAGTATAAAATAAGAAATTAATTTTTTTTTTGGTATTAAAATTAGTATTTGGTGTGTCGTGCTCATGTCATGCCTCTCTAGAACCATACTGTGCCGTGCCTATCTAGAACCGTGTCATGTCGTGCCAAGCCCACTTTTGTGTCATGCCCATCCAAAACAGTGTCGTGTCGTGCCAGGCCCACTTCGTCTAAAACCGTGCCCGTGCTGTGCCACATTTAAAAGTGTTGTGTCCGTGCCAGGCCCGTTTGACACCTCTAGATCCAGTAAACTATAAAAGATTTCAAAAAGGTTTAGGTGCTAACTGAAGATGTGTAACTCTAAACTTATTTTTGGCATGTACTCATATATCAACATCCGTTCTTCTCCATGAATGCAACATCCCAACAACCTGACCAGATTCCGATGCTGCAGCTTTGAAATGAAGATGACCTCATTCTTGAACTCTTTGAGGCCTTGCCCAGAAGTCTTGGCAAGTCTCTTAACTGCCACTTCTTGTCCTGTTGAGAGCCGGCCCTATGTTTTATCATGAACCCTTTCATTAGCCAGAGAAGAATTCATACGAATATAGACACGACCCAACCTAGATAGGCAAATGCAACCTTTTTTAAAAAGTTAGGAAACAGACACGTTGGGGATATGTATATAATCATACTATAATCTTATGTACATATTATAAACCCATAGAGAAAACAAAAAGAGTGTGTACGTACAAATAATACTAACATCACATTCGCTCAATAAATGTTCAAAATCTGTGAATACGTAAAAAATTTGACCCTGTCCGAACTTAATAAGAGCATTTTGATGTCTAATGTCCTTATTGTGTTTCTATTTTGTCTGACATGAGAAAATCATATACAAATCAGATAAGAGTGTGTGAGGCCGGGTAGATGTTGCCATACTTCTTAGCTAAACTGAGTGGCAATGAGCATTCCCTTTATAACTTTCTAAACATTGGTGATTACCTTGTAAAGAGGACCAAATCCATCTTCTCCAATCTTATTTTGATAGGAGAAATTATTAGTGGCTGTTGAAATGGTGGCCAAATCAAATAAAGGTAGTTCTAGGTCCTCCTACACAGTACTTTGAATGTTTTCTTGGACTTGTTGACTTGCAGCCTCCAGTCTCTGAGCTGTATATATTTTGAAGTTGTTCAGATATGAATTATCTCTACAGCATATGAATAAGGGCACTACAATAATCGTAGCATTAGCAATAGAAACAATAAATTTGAAACCCAAAATGGATATCCTTGGATGAAGAACAAGATTATTATGATATATCACATGAGAATCGAACAAGAAAGTAAAATTTTTACTTGTGAAATGAATTTTAACAGAAAATAGATCAGAGTCTTAGAAAACACACATGGTGGCAGTTCAATGTTTTCAAACGCGTGGATGGTACTAACTAGTAAACAATTCTGGGAAAAAGAAAGTCTAGGATGTTACGGATAACACATCAGCTGATTAAACCCAATGCAAGAACTCCTGAAATGACCGTTACTGATGCAATCAACACCTTTCGTTTGGTCTTATTGGAGCCTTTTAAGTAGCCACCACCACAAAAATGAAAAGCAAACATCAATATTAGCATCTACGGAAGTAGAGAGGTTACGAAGTTAGTATTAACTAAAGCATGATCTAAATTCTAAGTGCATCGGCCGAATTCTTGAACAATTATCAGAAGATGTATCTTCTTTAATATCAAGGCCTGCAAAAAACTACTTTTGCAAAGATGTTCAAATACAAATCCAGACACATATATATGTGGGCACAAAGTGTGGATACCAATTGCATCGTGGGGAATCCACCTGCATCGAACAAATCTAGATGAATCTGTGTGTCGGATTTTGTGTTCAAACATCTCTGTCCACAGCACTGTTCATTGTGAAGCGCTTATCGAGTTCAGAAGCAGCCACCCAAACGTACAAATCCTGTCCGCCTTCATTTTACTCTCTCATATCGAGCAACTCCCCAGACCAAACCACACACCCACTAATATCAGTTTGAGTAATACCCATACAAGAACAATCCTTCAAACAAACCTCTTCACAATCCACCCAACTTACCTCAGTCCTATTCACCAAAAAGCGGGACGTGTCTGGCAATTTCAGCCTGGAAAACCTCCTAAACCCGGCAGCCACCATACAATTCTAACGCAACGGAATTCACGAGAGACTAGTTAGCGTACTAGTCCAAACGAGATAAACAACTCGTCGCAATGAACAAATCTTGCGCACAAAAAAGAAAGACAAAAGTCTGAATATTATTGATGAAAAAGTTAATAATTGAATAACTTACACACCTATTTATACTAGTAGGAGTCCTAACAATAAGGTAATTACTTAGAACGGAGACCAAGCAAAACAATACTTGGAAATCAAGACTAACAAAATTAGACTAATAGGAATATGCCTAAACAAGTGGCATTAAAAGGGGAATTCCTAAAACGAATAATTCCTAGAATAAAGTTTTCATAAAATTGAAATCTCCTAAATTCTTGTCCTATATCAAATTCAACTCTGTCTTTGCCACACACCCACCTGACCAATCCAACCTATTCGCCACTCCCCTGGTTCCATGTGAGGTGCTCAAGTAATCCTGATTGGTTCACGACAAACCTGGAAATGATATTACCATCATTGTTGAGAAACGTGTAGTATACAGAAGTTGTGTTGTATACGAAAATAGGATTAATGACGGTGGTGTTCTGTTTTAGTGGAGGACCTCCACCGAAACGAACACCGTCACATGGTCCACTTCGGTAAGAGATCGTTCATCCTCGCCAAAGTACTAATTGGGGGAGGCCCTGGGGGTCCACCCTGTACGTATAATCACTCGTGGATGGATCTTGCAAACTATTCCACGACGTTAAGTACCACTCTTGGTTTGCTATCGACCACAACAAGGTTGCTAGTGTCTAGGAGTTTCAAAACAGGACTGGCTGATAATATTGTCGTATTTGAGGACCAAATGGGATTTGTTTGGTCTGAAGTGATGATTACGTTGCCAGTGGGGGTGATTGTGAGGACACCAGATGAATCTGTTATTGGGTCGTCCTTGTTTGCCACCCAAATGGGGGTCTGTAGTGAGACTTGCTTGAACCATATTCCAACGTGACTTAGAATGACTTTTCCCATGCGAAAGAGGAAGATGAAAGCGAAATGTATTTGGCTTAATTATTTGAGGAAGAGGTTTCAACACTTGGTAGTATTTTGTGGGAAACCGGTGGTGGAGTTGATTTACCCAAAAAAAAAAAAAAAAACTGTGGTGGAGTTTTCAATTAGGCCCCGTTCAGTTGCCAGGAAATGATGGAAAAATCAATTTTCTCATAACTTTTATAGTGTTCAGTTGGCATGAAAGTAGTGGGAAATATGTTTTTAAGTTTTCCTGCAAGATTTACTTTCTTGCAAAAGTGATCCGGCCAAAAGCATAGGATTTTGCGTCACGGGAAAAGTTTTATCCATTGTGGGGCCAAAATAATTGGCGGGTAAGAAAAAAAGTGAATGACGCCAATACCAAAAAAAATACAAATTAGGTTCTTAGAAAGACACTTTGAAATTTACGTGAGTAACAACAATTTCGACTACTGTGGTGCTTTCTGAGATAATTGTTGTGGAAAAAGATTGCTAAACCAAAACGTATCCTTGTTAGGTTGCACACATTAATCCAAAGCAGCATTCGTAAAGAAAAAATACTAAACCAAAACAGGGGTATGACATGTGTTTCTTGTGCCAGACATGAGTCATCGTCTTGAATTTGAATAAATTTTGATTGTGCTTTCTTGTTTGGCATTGTCCAATTTTGGTGCTGTTCATTTTTCGCTTAAAGAAGGGCACCAGCCACTACTTTCTGCAACTGTTATAACGCACGTTCAAATCAAGATTTCTTATGTGATGCTTCCTCTGTTCCTCATCTGATACAAAATGTGGGACTGGTCGCAGGTCTATTTGACTATTCAAACAGTTCATTTTGTAAGTTTCGGTGCATTTAAGGTCGATGCGAAAAAGTAATTTCATTGGACTCTGGTATCCGATGAACGAATCATATTTGTCACAAAGAGAAATAGGACTAAGATTCTTCAGCGTTTATTTCTTTTCACACAAATATGATGTGACCGAGCTTTTACCAAACTTTGGTGAACTCGGTTTTTTACATAAATGTGATGCAACCAAAGATATCCATAGATAATGTAGAGAGAGAAACTCCCAAATGGGATACAAAAGAGACTAGTTGTTGATAATATTTGTTTAAAATGATAAAAGTTGATAAAAGAAATATACTCTCTCATATCGAGCAACTCCCCAGACCAAACCACACACCCACTAATATATCAGTTTGAGCAATACCCATACAAGAACAATCCTTCAAACAAGCCTCTTCACAATCCACCCGACTTACCTCAGTCCTATTCACCAAAAAGCGGGACGTGTCTGGCAATTTCAGCCTGGAAAACCTCCTAAACCCGGCAGCCACCGTACAATTCAACTCTGTCTTTGCCACACACCCACCTGACCAATCCAACCTATTCCACTCCACTGGGAATTTGGGTAAAAACCCATCCATGCAATGACAAGTCGGTGAATCGTTCGTGTTGCAAATCCCATAAGGCCCACAATGATCATAGGCATCACATAAATCCGCTCGCAGTGTGATTACAGAAACCCACTCGCCGCTCCCCTGGTTCCATGTGAGGTGCTCAAGAAATCCTGATTGGGTCACGACAAACCTGGAAATGATATTACCATCATTGTTGAGAAACGTGTAGTATACAGAAGTTGTGTTGTATACGAAAATAGGATTAATGACGGTGGTGTTCTGTTTTAGTGGAGGACCTCCACTGAAACGAACACTGTCACATGGTCCACTTCGCTAAGAGATCGTTCATCCTCTCCGAAGTACTAATTGGGGGAGGCCCTGGGGGTCCACCCTGTACGTATAATCGCTCGTGGATGGATCTTGCAAACTATTCCACGACGTTAAGTACCACTCTTGGTTTGCTATCGACCACAACAAGGTTGCTATTGTCTAGATGAATCTGTGCGTTGGAATTTGTGTTCAAACATCTCTGTCCACAGCACAGCTCATTGTACAAATCCTGTCCGCCTTCATCATACTCTCTCATATCGAGCAACTCCCCAGACCAAACCACACACCCACTAATATCAGTTTGAGCAAAACCCATACAAGAACAATCCTTCAAACAAGCCTCTTCGCAATCCACCCGACTTATCTCCGTCCTATTCACCAAACTATTCCACGACGTTAAGTACCACTCTTGGTTTTTTGAAAGATCCCATCCCAGTTTCATTCCGGGTACTAAAGTATCACACGGGTGATCGAAGCTTTGCCATGAATAATTCCCTGTACTGCTATCGACCACAACAAGGTTGCCAGTGTCTAGGAGTTTCAAAACAGGACTGGCTGATAATATTGTCGTATTTGAGGACCAAATGGGATTTGTTTGGTCTGAAGTGATGATTACGTTGCCAGTGGGGGTGATTGTGAGGACACCAGATGAATCTGTTATTGGGTCGTCCTTGTTTGCCACCCAAATGGGGGTCTGTAGTGAGACTTGCTTGAACCATATTCCAACGTGACTTAGAATGACTTTTCCCATGCGAAAGAGGAAGATGAAAGCGAAATGTATTTGGTTTAATTATTTGAGGCAGAGGTTTCCACACTTGGTAGTATTTTGTGGGAAACTGGTGGTGGAGTTGATTTACCCAAAAAAAAAAAAACTGTGGGGAGTTTCCAATTAGTGGGGGACTCACTTGGGGCCACCTGAGGGTCACTAAGGATGGCAATTGGCCCCCGCCTCCAACTCGATCGGGGCGAGTTTTCGTAATTTTTTTGGGTACCGGAGTGAGTTTGGGGAAACTTTTTAAAAAACCCAATCGGGGTTGGTCGGGGTCGGGATGATGTTATCCGGCCTTGTTACCCGCCCCAAAACATGTTATGCATAAAATTTTATTGGGAAATTTATAGAAATGGTCCTCCTAGTTTCATCCGAGTCTCATTTTCATCCTCCAAGTATCAATTGCAACTCTTTTGACCTTCAAGTTTGGTTTTCGTACCAATTTGGTCCAATTGATAATGCCAGTCAGCCAAACTGGATGGAAAAAATCAAATTGAGGGCAGACATTATCAATTGGACCAACTTGGTACGAACTGCAACGTCCAAGATGCCATCAATTTGATTTTTTCCGTCCAGTTTGGCTAACAGAAGTTATCAATTGGACCAATTTAGTACGAAAATCAAACTTGAAGGTTAAAAGAGTTGTAATTGATACTTGGAGGACGAAAATGAGACTCGGGCAAAACTAGGAGGACCATTTCTATAAATTTCCCTTATTATTTTCTACCCTTATTATTTTACCATTATACTATCGAATAATATTTTTATCCTTATATTTTTAGAATGACATTTTTGTGATCAAAGCATTCATTTGTTATTAATGGATGGACTAATTAATCAGACGGTCTAGAGAACAAGGGTTGGCATGATCCTTTAATGTGACCTTCATTTTATACAGAGTGGGATTTATCTCGGTCCTACTTATCAATATGAGCCATTCATTTTGTACAGGCCTCAACACGTTCATCATCTTCATAAAATTAGAATGATTGTATCCACCCGAACGAAGTATAATTCTTACAAGAAAAACTGATCGACAATCAGTGCTTGAAAGTTAATCTTTTGTAAGATTAATACAAAACGTTCAAGCTCTTACCGATATTTGATTACTCTCATTTTCCTCGTTGGTGATAAACTAATTTACACTTAACAAATCAACGGTTTGGGTCATTAAGTGAAACCACGATAGATCACATTTTGCGTTATGTGAGAGGATAACGGATGGTCAATTAATAGACTCACATGACTCTCACATGAGAGAATTTGAACCTCTCGGTCAGGCTTTGTCTTTGTTTGATTAGGAAAGACAGGGAAAGTGATTGATCATACTATATAACGAGTTGATGTGGTTACATATATGCAGATATGTATGTGAAATTAAAGAGCTACATTTTTACAAATTTGTAAATGGACTACATCAACCCAGTTTGCCAGATAATTAAGGATTGGGATTCATTTTGATGAGCCCAGTTCTTAAAAATACACGTCATTCAAAATGTTGGCACACAGAACCAATCGGAGTTAGCTCACTTGGCTATTTCTCCCTCAACTCGGTAGGAGATTTGGAATTCGAATCTTGACCTGCGTGTGATGTTATTTCTTTCGTATTTCCTAGGATTATTAGTTGGTTGGCTTATATTGATAGAGAACTTGTTTTCAATTTGATGTAATTTTGATTCTTATATTTTTATAAAAACATGTTAGCATATTAGAAAAATCTAATTTAGTGGTCTAAATGAATCACATGCATTTATTTTTTCAATAACTAAATGAAGGTTCATAGTTTTCAAGTCAAATGCGTGTGGACTGCGATATTTGATAAACTTTTCTCAACAATTATAAAATTGGAGACCACCATAGCTCAAAAATACCATAAGATTAACAGCGCCATCGCTTTCGAAAATCTCCTGCAGTCATCATATACTCCTGATCACCTTATCCTAAAAATCCTAGAGCAGAGTTCATCCCACAAATTCTTTTCTATCTCCATCGGTCCCCTGCTTCAAGTCCCCAACTGACATAAACAAATTAAGCTAAACCAAACAACGTCTTAGCCCAATAAACAGAGTTGGCGTTCAGAATCTCTTTCTCCGACAATTGGTTTCATTTTACATATCACGCATAGTTTATATTTCCCTCTGCGGGCATTTTTCTATGAATCACCATCAACTGACGACAACGATAATATTTGTTACAGTTCCCTATACCGTGTTCATTGTATACCACTCGTATACAATGAATAAAAAATTTCATCTTGTTTCTATTGAAAAAATTTGTAAATGAATTTTTGATCCTTGCTTGCATGTAACCATCCCATACTAATTTGTACGTTACTCTCTTAGACGGTAAACATTTCATACCAAAGATGGATATCATTTATGTAGGAAAACGACTTGTCTTCTCTAGAGTAATTTTTTTTTAGCTTATCATCAAAATATTTGGAATCAATTATTTATGCTGACAAAGGGAGTTTAAAAAGTATATAAAAATATAAATTGAAGTTGAAACAAAATCAAACAGATAGAGAAAACTCTTTTCTTCTTTTTTTTTTTTAAAAAATCGTCTTTAATGAATTTTGTCAAAAAAGTTTAGCATGCTTTTTTATACCAAGGGTGAGTTCATCCTATTGACTAAATGGACTAAACTGGATAAAGCCCATGTTTTCATGGATTTTTACTAATGCTATTCTACTCACATATATAAACTAAAATGGAGTACCATTTAATGAAAATCACTTGACTATTGTAATTAGTTTAAAGTCAAATAAAATTTAGCGCAAGCTCATCTTGAATGTGCTATTGAACGATAGCGGGTACCTATTGCATCAGCTAGGAGCCTAGGAGTGACGAAGTTGAACCGTAGCTATCGGGACGGGTGATCTAAAATGTTAATCCATATACATATGGAAATTGACTTAATAAATACCAGAGCATATAGATTTTCGTTAATGTCCCTTTGGCTTCTAGAAGGGTTGCTATCAATACCAGAAGCTAAACTCAGCTATTGAAAGCAGGCATGCACAATGAGGAGAAATTTCCTGCCATCAGTGCCCTAAAAACACAACTGCTGCTTTGCAAATGACAGACAGGCATACAATTACACCCTTTGGACGCGGTGCAAAAATTAATACTTTAGGGTTGATTTGAGAAATTACATTTACTTTTTGGTTACAAGGACATGAATGTACAAGGTTTCTCTAACCATAATTCACATTGTTTCACATCTGTCTTTTGGTCGAAGGTTAGGGTTGCTCGAACCAGCTTACGTGCACCTTAACTAATTCTCTTTCAAGTCCAGTCAATTAGACATCTGCACTGCGACTAAAAAATTCACAAGAGATCACTTTCTTGTGACATGACCCCAGTAATCGGATCCTGCTTAATTATGTGGGGAGCAAACCCATTAACCAACAGAACACCTCTTGTTGAGTCTTGTCACAGGTGCTAGGCCTAAAAGCTTTTAGCTCCACTATGAAATGGTACAAATTAATTGCTGAGAAAGGTCAACCAATCCATGTTTTGTCTGGTACTATAATGTTCACCCTACCATTCAAAAATAGGTGAAAGAATTGGTGACAAGGGATGAGTGCGGTTGAAATAGTAATTGACTTGATTTGCTAAGAGTAGTGATTAGAGACCAACCTAAAATCTCAACTTGGTTCTCCTTTGGCCAATAGGATAGCCACTTTCATATGTAAATATACCAAGTTTTTTTTAGTATTTCAGGCCAGCTTACGCGCACCTCAAACTAATCCATATAGTCTTTCACACAGACTTTTCACATGCTTACACGTGGGGTGAGGTGGTCGCAAGAATTACTGACAAAGAGAATCGAACTAGAGATCTTAGGAGGGAGCAAAATCCTTAATTAGTTCCAAGCCAAGATAACCAAGCCACCTAGTTGTAAATACAATTAGAAAGAGTGTAGATTATTCAAGTATGCATGTGTGGTTGTTCATTGGACATGAACCTGAAAATCTTGATAGACTAGAAAAGATACTATTGACGAAGATGAAAAAGGAAATGCAGAAAGCATTCATAAATAAAAATACCCTATAAATTTTATTTCTGTGTGGACCAAACAATACACTTTTACTAAATACTTTCCAGTACACCAATAGAAAACACAACACTTTAGCACCTTACTCACACTTATGAACTCACTTGTCATACTCACACACTACAAGAAAAATTACATTGGGTGACGAATGAAAATCGTCACAAATTGCATATTTTTCGTCACAAATAATATAGGTGACGAAAAAAAAATTGTCGACTAAAGGTTGTCGAGGATTCCTACCTGGTGACGAAATCTAATTTTCGTCACCTATAGTGCCTTTTGATGACGAAATATTTCGTCACCAAAAAATGAATAATTGGTGACAAAAAAATTTTCCTCGCTTATTGTGCTATTTGGCGACGAAAAAATTCGTCACCAATGGGTTACATCGGTGACGAAAATTTTCGTCACCAATATAAGAAAACGGTGACAAAATTTTTCGTTGCAAAAGACGTTTTCACATGGAAAAAATATCCTTATTTCTTGCTCCTACTGGGTTTCGAACCCGAGTCCTTTGAGTTTTTCGCACAACCTCCGACCAACTGCACCACACACAATTTGCAATAAATATTTGAAATATCTAATATATAACATATATGTTTAACATGAAAATATATTTCGAATGTAATTTTGAACCTTTAAACATTAAAATTAGCAATTTTGATAAACATGAAAGTTGTAGGCAATTGAGTTATTGTTCAAACCCAATTTGAATTATCTCAATCGGAGTTTTTAGTAAAGAGTTATGTCCGAAATACATTTAGTGACAAAGCAAAATTCATAAATTTCGTCACGAAAGGTACCCATTTGACGACGAAATATATTTTTCGTCGCTGAAAGCGTTAAAATGGTGACGAAATTATTTTTTGTCACCAAAGTTAAGCATTTGGTGACGAAAAAAATATTTCGTTACTAAATTGGTCACATTTGGCGACGAAATATATTTTTTGTCACCAAATGATTATCTTTGGTGACGAAAAATAATTTTGTCACCTTTTTTAAGCTTTTGGTGACAAAAAATATATTTTGTACCAAATGGGTACCTTTGGTGACGAAAATATTTTTTTCGTCGCTAAACAGGTATAATTGATGACGAAATTATTTCGTCTCGGAAGTTGTCAAAATAGTGACGAATTTATTTTTTCGTCGCCAAATATACTCATTTAGTGACGAAATTAAATTTCGTCGCCACTTTTTCGTCACCAATTTTCATTTTTCTTGTAGTGACACTTGTGCTCTCATCAGTCTTACACTTGGTGCTTACCACTCACCTTACGAATGACCTCACCTACTCTATTTATAAGAACTACAAGAAGTTTTTGGAAAAATCCGAAAGACTATCATAATCCATAAGTTTCCAGAATATTTCGGAACTTTCTAGCATGACCCGAAACACTCCAGAGAAGTCCGGATGGTTCTAGAAGAGTTTGGAATATTCTAGAAGATTCTAGAAAAATCTAGAACATTCTGAAAATACCCGAAGACTTCTAGAAAGTCGGTGATGGGTCTCAACAATTTCCTTGTCGGTATTTTTGCTCGTTATGTTCAAATTAAGTTCAACATTTTTCCTGGGTTGTATTCATTTCGGGGCTAACCAGGTTTCCAATTGCTCACTTTTATAGTTCTAATGCAAAACACTATTTCTTTTTTGGTTAGAAATCGTGGTATTGGAATTCCTTCAGTTAATTATTCACATCATTGTAATGCTAGCCTTCTCTTAAAAAATATGGAAACCTGACCCTTCCTTTTTACGTTTTCCATTTCTCCCAATGGTGGGAAAATCAAACTGGATTCTCAACATTTAACTACATGTGCGATGTTAAACACATTAGACAAAGTCATATGGACGGTCTCTCTCTCTTCTACCGTCAACATTGCAGCAACTCGGGATGCCGTTAGGCCCATTCAACTATTAATTGTTCATCGACATTGGCTCCTGAAAATCATCCCTTGACACAGCTTTTATCCCATGGATGGCAATTCAAAAGAACTTAGAGTTTTCATTACTCTTTGGATACTGACATCTCTTGACTCATTGGAAAGTTCAATGGAAAGTCTTTTCGAAGGACGATTAGGAAGATTACACGAGCTGCATATTACATTTGGCAAGAGAAAGGAATTGCAGCATTTTTAAGGTCATCCACAAGTCTCGCTCTACGGTCCTTGAGAAGATCGGTTTTCACACTCGCATTACGGTCTCCCAAATTATCTACGTAATGTAGTCCCCTCTTAGTACTATGATCCGTGATTCCTGAAAAACATCCCAAAAAGTTCTCTATATCTTATTCGATAGATTTTGAAGTAATTGGAAGTTATGCCTTCCTCAACTCTATGTAAGTTTGTTGATTCAAAGGAACTCAAAAAAGAATGTAAAATTCTTATTTACAGCTATGTGAGGCTCCAAACACGTCCTCTGTGAGACTGTGACTACTAACATATACAGTTACAGTCACTCTAGCAAAAAAATGCTAAAGACATCTAATTTTGGTGAAAGAGAAAGCAAGAACACATGTACATCTATGTAATTTTTTAGCACCTATCTAGCTTGAATAGCCGAAAGGGTAACATCATTTATAGAAACTGCTCCAGCGCTTGCTGATGAGGACATGTCCGGCCTGTTGCCAGCTCCTTTGAAGATGAAAGCAGGCTGCTTAGGGGGAGGCAGCGTTGTTTCCTTACACAACATGAAAGCAACCTTCGACATATTTGGCCTATCTTTGGCTGATTCTTGCACGCACAACAGGGCGATGTGAATGCACCTCAAAACTTCTTTATCCAAATCTGATTCGGTCATCCATGAACCAACTATTTCCACAGCCCGGCCTTCTTGCCACAAGCTCCAAACCTAAAACAAACAGTGCATGAACAACAGTGTCATCACTAAAGGAAAGCCCTCTGTTTTGAAATTTATCTTGTTCGTTTTCCATACCAAAATGATAGATTTCCAGTATAAAAGAAAAGGAGTACACCAAATAATAGGAAACCCTTCTGCTGTTGACATTAACCATCTAATTTTTGTACAATACCTAAGATTTTAACCTTACGAGTTTTGTTAACCAAAGGGTTTTCCATGAATACCAATTAAATTAGACAAATGCACACATCCATTTACTTACATGCCCAATTAAATTCACAGCATTATCCAGAATATAGCTGATGTTCTTTCTGCCAGTAATGATCTCCAAGAGCAAAACCCCGAAGCTGAAAACATCAGATTTTACTGAAAATTGCCCTTCCATTGCGTACTCAGGTGCCATATAGCCACTGCAACCACAAATGTTAAACAAGCATTAGAGTTTAATGGCTTCCTTGCACCTTTCTCCATATCCCAACCGTAATACAGAATGGACACTTACTATGTTCCGACCACCCTATTTGTATTAGCTTCGATCTGGTCCTTTCCGAAAATTTTAGCCATACCAAAATCCGATATTTTCGGATTCATTTCTGCATCTAGTAACACATTGCTGGCTTTTAGGTCCCTATGGATTATCCTTAGTCTAGAGTCTTGGTGAAGGTATAATAGCCCTCTAGCGATCCCCAAAACAATGTTGAAGCGCATTTTCCAATCTATAAACGAGCCTTTTGTCCTATCTGGACAAACGTTGGAAGTTAATTATAATCAAAATCCTGAATCATTCACCATTGCAGAAACAATAACTCCATAAGTAGCAAAAAAAATGAACATAACCACAAAAATATTGCATACCAAAGATGAAAGAGTCCAAGCCCTTGTTTGGCAAGTACTCATAGATCAACATTTTCTCATCTTTTTGAATGCAATATCCCAACAACCTCACTAGGTTCCTGTGCTGCAGTTTGGCAATCAATGTAACTTCAGTCCTGAATTCCTCCGCCCCTTGTCCTGAATTCTTTGCTAGCCTTTTGACTGCGATTTCTTGTCCATTATGTAGCTGACCCTGCATTTAATCTTTACATGGTGAGCTTAGACGTTGTTCAAATGGACCTGGAATAGATCGCCCATTAGGAGTGTCAATACGGTAAACAAAATGCAAGCTAGACCACTGGATTTCTGATGCACACTTCCTATATTCCAATGCACTACATATTTGAACACAAGTTTTGCAAATACTATTGACAGCTTAATAGGTTATTTTATCATCTTCCATATTCAAATACCCATAATCGTAAGTAAGGTATGCGATTGCGTGATACTTTCCATCTTGGAGGATACCTTATACACAGCGCCAAATCCACCTTCACCAAGCTTGTTATCCAACGAAAAATTGCCTGTAGCTGAGACAATGATGCTTAGGTCAAAATATGGTAATTCTGAATTTGTGCCACTTTCATCAAAGTGTTTTCCCATTGAGGAGGCTTCAAGGCATGTTGTACTGTCGGGACTAAATAATAAATTTTGTTGTTCTCTTATACCTGCCATTGAGTAAAAAAGCAAGTTAGGCAAAAAAAAAATGCAATTAACTAAAAAGTCCTACTTCCTTAATTTGACTGTTTGAGAAAAGAGAGTAAAATGCAATGAAAAAGTTAAACCTGTCAAGTTCATTGTTTTACTAAAATTATGAAATGGGAAAAACAAATGAACAAGAAACTGTGCGACATAGTCTTGCAATAATCCTGATGTAGATGCATTAAAACGCCGTTCTCTTTTTCCCCCACGTAAAGCTCAATCACGTGTGAAATCATGCATCACTAGTTATACTCATTCATAGCATGGGTGAGAATTTGTTGCCTTACTTGACTATTAAACTACGAAAGTTTATTTTAAATTCGTGAAAGACGAAAAGAGGAAAGAAGGATTTTGACAGGATGGATGTTACATTAGTTTTATTTATAAGATTGAAAACAGAATGTGACATCGACATAAATCATTTTTAGTCTCTAGTCAATTAATCAAAATGACTAAAGATCGAAGAAGATTGTTCTAATTTTACCTCTTCTTTTCTTCACCACCAACCAACAAATTAAGCAGAATGCGAGAAGCGAAACTGCAGTAACAGAGGCCGCTATAGCTGCCACCATGCCCTTCTTCCCATGAGAGCGTCGTTGAGGCTTCAAATATTGGGCTGAAATTAGGACAAAAAATTAAGAAGTTAATTGCTTTGTTCCTCTCTTCCACCACATTTGAAATGAGAAAGACCCAGAACATGTTAAGTGCTAACCCCGAGGGGCTTTCCCTTGTGGTCAAGGCCCGAAATTTGGGGGTTTGTTCTCTTCTAAGGACTTCGAGAATCGAAACCTCTCAGATGCTATCAACTTCTTTGGTGTCAGTCCTAAGCGGGACTCCAACAAATGGACGGTGGAATTGGTCCCCTAGGATTAGTCAATGTGCACGTAAGCTAACCCGGATACCTAAGTTATAACAAAAAAGAAAAAGACCGGTATTCCGGTTCACACCGAATCTCAAGTTGGGAAGCAAAGTATTCGTAGGATAATCAAAGCTCTGCCACACAACTACCCCATTGCTATCAAGCACCACCAAATTTCCTGAATCCAGTAGCTGAGCCGAGGAGTTTTTTGCCAGCGTCGGATCCGAAACATTTGTGGACCAGACCGGATTGTTCCGGTCTAGACCGGTTACGACCAGGTTTCCCGTGACGTCAAATGAGAGGGAACCGGATGTGTCGTTGATTGGGTTGCCCCTGTTGGCGACCCAGACAATGGTCTGTTCGGAAACCGTGTTGTACCATATTCCGAGGTACCGGTTTCTCAATTTTCCGGGGGTAAAGAACCCCAGGGCAAAGGTTTGATTGCTGGAGATGAGCAAGTCGCCATCTTTCAGGGATTGGGTGGTGTTTATGGTGTCAGTGGGGGTGCAAAATTGGAATTGGTATTGAAGGAGGATTAGGAAAATGGAACAGAGGATCTTAGTATCATGAGACATGGGTCTGGTTTATGTGATTTGTTTTTCTCTGTTGTTCTTTCTGAGGAAGAAGGGTGTGCCACTCGTGGGCTCCTCCTCTGCTTTTCTTTTGGGTTTTGGTGAAGGTAGAAATGAAATATAGGACAGAGTTGTTGAATACATTAACAACTTGAAAAGCATGATTGGCCAATGGATTGTACTGCTTTTATCTGCGTGGTCTCTTATAAGAGATTAGTTTACTTTTGGTCTTTGATTCCCCAATGATGATACGGATCAAGAGCACCCCGGAAATGATAGCATGTTTGAGCATTGAGTGTTTGACATCTTTTTGAACCAAACTCAGCCAATATCAAAAAGTCAAAACCCTACCTGCATATGCTGGTCCAAAACCAGCATGCGCCGGTCCATTTGCCACGTGTCAATCATCGGTCAGCTTTGATCGTTGACAGGGCAAGGCTGTTTGGACCTGAGTACGCAAGTCAACTACCTGCGTACGCTCGTCAAACCTCTGGTCAAACTTGCTTTATTCAGCATACAGAAGCCATGATTAAGGGTCTACAGAACATGAGAACCTTCCAATTCGTCAAAAAAACAATCTTCGCCAGGGGACATCTTTTACACCCATCCCATCACCTTTTCCCTCTCATCCCATGAGAGGGAAGCCTTTGGAGGGAAGCAAGGCCAGCTCTTTGACTGGTTTAAACCCCTCTCTCTCCCTCATCTCCTATAAATACCCCCTTTGGTCATCCTAGCAAAGGGTTGGTTCCCCAAGTTACAAGGTTTAAAAAGGCTTTGATAGTCTCCAAGGTCTAAAGAACCCTAATCTTCTTGTTCATCTCTTTCTCGCCAACGAAAGGTTTCAACAAGCCAAGCACCACTCATTCCATCAAGCCATATACATTATCCATCATCCAACCCATAAGTTCAAAGCTCAAACTCCTTCCAAACTCCAAAAACCAAAGGTAAACCACCTTTGTAAAACTCTATGTTCTGATACCTGAGGGGGGCTGGCAGGGTTAAGGCTGGTAATCAATACTAATGCTGGCCCTAAAACTGACAAGGTTTCAAAACCGTCTGTGGCTAGAACCGGCGCACTCCAGTCACAAGCACGCATATATACGTTAGTCTTGGCAGTACATGCAGAACTGGCATGGGAATCGTTGTCTAGTTGTTTTATGTACTTATTTCAATATTTGTCACTGTGAAGCATGTTAAAACCAGTTTACTCCTTTCTTTAGTTAGAACTGATAGTTTTTGTTTTCAATATTCATACCTGCTGCTATGGAATACCTTTGGGGTCTTTCTGAACATGTCTCAGAACCCAGAAAGTGCAAAGCCAAGCATTGGTCAAATGGCTAAAACTGGTGTACCGCAGTGGTTTACCCGTTGCTTAGCTCCACAACCTCGCCTTCAAATAAGGTTGAGATACCCCAAGCGTAGGGCTAGATTGTCGTCAGCATAATAAACCGGCAAGACCGGGATCATTCCCACAGAGAATCGGATGAAGCTTATTCGGATTGTAGGCGTTAAAACGATGGTTTACGGCCTTCAAGGCGGCCAACTAGGATTGCTTTGAAAGGTGGAAGATATGAAAATTGAAGACTAGAAACAGGTTTGATAAACTAAAAGTGGCAAGTCTCGAGATCTTCTAACCCTTGACAAAGGCTATTACCGGTTCTCGAATATAACTCAAGCGAGAGTCACGACCGCGTGCTCACGCCCGGAAGATTTTGCTTTATTGACTAAGTTAACAAAAGGAGTGATTTACCGGAGGCGAACCAACTTGGTTTTAATATTTATCGAACACTTAGGAGGCCACTAGGCCTCGGTAAGTCACTTGCCAAGACCGCTTGACAAAGCTTCTTACCAAGGGATTAACACCCCTAATTTAGACCAAAAGTGCAAGTTAAGCCCTATTCCGGAAATCATGCTTTAAAGCCCGGAGGTTTCGAGAACCAAATAACAACCTAAGTTCCCGGGAAAGATTATCCCGAGACTTAGCCAAACGACTACTCAATCATAGCTAAAGCATAAATTAAAGCAAGGAAAAGAGACATAACTTTTAACCGACAAAAGCGAAAATAAACTTGAGATTAATAACAATCTAAACCGTACGAACAACTTTAATACACGAGAAATTAGCAAACGGAAAAGACTTACAAGTGTTCTTTGGAAAATAAGCTAGAAAGCTTGGTAGAGCTTTTTTTGGAGGAAAGCTAAAAATAAATAAGACTTAAGGATTACAAGACAAGAGATATTATGAAGGAGAGAGAGAGAGAGACATATTTATATACAAGGGCCAAATATCTCTCCAAAATATCCAAAAAGGTGATATTTCCAAAAGTGGAAGGCTCAAAAAGCAACAAATATCTGCTCGGAAGCTTCTCGTATCGATACGGGTCTAGGGAAAGTATCGATACGGCGCTGCTATCTCCAAATGCCCATTTCCCACGTAACGCCTCCGTATCGATACAGATTTGGGCTGTATCGATACGAGACAAGCTGGAACCCCACTAAACAAATGGTATCGATACGGCTCAAATCCGTATCGATACGCGCGTGCTAACTCCAGAATCTCAGGCCAGCCTCCAATGCTTGACAGCCGACGGCTTCCTGGCTTGCCCGCTACCTCACTCTTCCAATCTTGATTACTTTGGCACAAGTTCCACCGGGCAGAATTGATTGAAATCACTTGAGGTTTGAACTTGCAATCAAAACACGCCTTTTAAGGGCGTTTAAACACTCAACAAACTACCTCAAGAGCAAACCGGCATAAAGATGACGAAAAAGCATAAAAACGCCACAAATAAGGGAACCTTTAGCACCACAATCTAACGATCTTAGGTGCTAATCACCCGTGTACGCCATTCCAACCCTGACCAATGGCTGACCATTGCATGGTAATTAGGCCTTGGCCTCTATTTTTGTCCCCACACTGTTTATGGGCGTTTTGTTTATTTTGTGTGGCTTCGAAGCCCATTTGTACAGTTTATAACTATATATAAACTGTCTATAAAACTGTTTGGTTTGTCCTGGGTGTGCACTAGTCATCTCCAGAGCCCAGAGGGTTGAAAATAAGAGTTGTGGGCTTAGGCTTACTGGCTTACGTGAGTTCTAGTGTGGCGTACGCAGGTTGAAACAAGCATATAGTGACTTGATTAGTGCATACTGGTTTCTTCCTACGCACGACACTCCAGAATAGTGTCTTCCAGTCTGTTTAAAACTCCCACAGGAGTCTGTTTTCATCATATACTAATTGTTTCAATAAGCGAGCATGCCGTTTTATCACATCCTGCATACATGTTACAGCATTAAATCCCCTTAAACTGTTCCCCGCCCTAACTGGCTAAAAGTGATTAATTAGTGAGAGAGAATCCAAATGTTTTATAAATGCCCGAGTAGAGACCGATCTCTGGATTGGGCGAGAGGGGTGCCTTAAAACCATTCCTCTCTTGTAACCTGGCTCCCAAACCTCAGATATCAAAGGTGATGACGGACCAGTCCAAACCTTTTCCAATCAAAACAACGTAGCAAGCGTTTCAAGTTTGGTTCCTTAGGTGGCATACCACAAAAACCTAAGCGGCGACTCTGAATTGAGCGTTTCACTGCGCTTTTCCAAAAAGGGTGCGCCCGACAAACACAGATTTTAGGGGTGTGTGCCCACAGATATATAATAGTTCGAGAAGCACAAAAACCAACTAAACACGTAGCCATAACTACGAATCACCAACTAACACCTGCATTAGGTCTACTTCATTGCTATTTGTAACGATCCGAATTTCGGGCCCTCTTTTTTTGAATAAAAATATAGACTTTCGTACCAAATTTTATTAGCTTATTTAAAATCAACTATTAATACGTCATAACAAGAATAAAATTATGATAATTTTGAATCATTTAAACCTAATAATTTTATTATTGATATTTTTGTTAAAAGATATTATCTATATTTATAATCAAATATATATATACACACACACACACACATACACCTCACACCCATCCACATCACACCCATCTACATCAACCCACCCATTTTTTTTCAAACCTCTCACCCTCTCTCTACCTCTCTTAGCCGTACCCTCTCTCTCTCTTTCTCTCTCTCTCTTTTTTTTTCCTCTCTCTCTCTCTCTCTCTCTCTCTCCCCCATGCTTGGCCTCCAAGCCACACCAACACCTCACCACCCCACCTTTGTTGACTTTCTCACCACCCAGCTGTCCCTCCCTCTCTCTCACAGTCTCTCTCTCATCTCTCCCATATCTCTCTCTCTCTCCTCATTTGCTTGGGCACCACCCAACCTTCCACCCTATAAATAACCCTCCCCTCTTCCTCTTAACACACACCTAGCATCACCACCATCTCAGAAAATAGTGGAGAAGAAGGAAGGAGAGAGAAAGCTCAAGGTTTTCAGCTATGGAGGTCTATAGAGAGAAACAAAGTGGGTTTCGATCATAACGACGTGCTGCACTTCAATACCATCATCAAGCATCCCAAACCCATCAGCAAGTCCCAAGGAGACAGCCCCAACGGCCCCCGTTCCAGTCGTCTTCTCCAACAACAACAACAACAACATAACATAACCCATCTAGTCCCCAATCATTGGGGGTATGGGCGGGGGATGATTGGAGACAGACCTAACATTTGGCAATATATGCACAAAGTGGCTGCTCTCAGAATACCACTAAAACAGTGGCCCCCCTAAACCTCCAAGAACCGAGGAGCTACAGGTACGTTTTGTTGTAGAACCGTGCCCCCAAATCAAAGCCAAATGGCATTAGAGAGGGCAGGCCTAGAGACCCAAATTAATTTATGTGCACATTACCATGCTTCCTTCATTGATAGTCCAGAGCATCAGTATGCACAACAAAGAGATAGAAAATTCTATTACAAACCAATCGCAACCTTACGGCCGCAATACCGTAACACGCGGCTGCAAACTTTGACTATGTTATGACCTTGCGGCATCAACACTAGACATTGCGGCATCAACACTAAACCTTGCGGCATCAACACTAAATCTGCGGCATCAACATTACACTCTGCCGCATCAACCTTAGCCCTTGTGGCATCAACCTTGAACCTGACATTTTTATTTTCTGCAACTTTGGAAGTGTTCCGGAGAACCCCGGGCATAGTTTTATGAACTGTTTTGACCCCCGACCATTATTTTATTGATATCGAACTATTTATCATATAACTCTATCATTGTGAGAGTTTATTTTAATGCTTGAATATGCATTATTCACAGGTTAAGTGTTAATTTAATTGCCAATATACATGTTAACTAGTCCCTCGGTTTATAGAAATAATAATTATTCTAATAAACAAATAGTACTCTATAGTAAAATAAATATTACTTAAGATTGTAACCATTTTATTCATAAATGTATTAAATTAGTAAATGACGATATTATCTTTAGTTTGGATAATGACTAAACCAACCTCTTTAGTATTAATAAAAATACTTGTTCATTAAGAAGCTTAAAGGCATCGGCCCAATCATAAAATATAAACTGTTTTACTTGCTTGTATTTTATTAATTGATATACTTGTTATCTCTTTTTGAAATACATCATGTCATAATTAAAGTTGTTATTGATAAATAATGTCAGAGTATTCTTTCTTACCACGTTATGAGTTGAATTGATGCATGGACACCATTGTATGATTGAGTTACTGTTTTTCATACATTGTATCAACTTTAAAGTTTCGGTTATGCTATGTTTAATAAATCGGGATTAGGATAACTGGGTTGGTGAACGTTAGTATTCATTTAGCTAATGCTAGATAATGGATGAATTGGAAAGTGATTGAGTTAGGGTTTGGAGATGGGTGCAAACAGGGGCCCAGTCTCGTGTTAAGATGGGTGCGAACAGGGGCCCAATCTTGTGTTAAGGTGGGTCCAAACAAGGGCCCAGCCTTGTGTCAATAGGTGTTAACAGGGACTGGATTGTTGAAATGGGTGCGAACAGGGGCCCAATTTCAATAATTGCGGCAATCCTAACTGATGATATGCCATGGGAAATTCCAAAGGGTAAATCGTGCCTTTGTTATGGCCTTAAATGGAATATATTCATTTAGGACCCCGAGTGTAGGACAAGCAAGGGGAATTGTCCCATAACACAGTCATAGTTAGTGATTGGGGGGAGGATCGATCTTGTGGAAAAGATCGTAGATTCACGTAAGAGAATGGATTGCAAGAAAAAGATGACGTGTTATGTTTCTATTCTTCGATTATTATTAGCTACTTGCTGTAAAGTAAGGGGTTAGTAGGGTAAGGTTTTTATCTTCTGAGTTTTTACTCACGGCGTTTAAAAAACGCTAGGTACCAAGGAGGAGCAGTACATCTAGCTGGAGGAGCCGTACGTCACCGAAGACCTCCCGGCCTAGGAAGGGGAGTTTGTCGAGCTATGGACTAACTATTACTGACATCCTCTCTCTTTCTAGAAATTTCCTGACCTCCTCTCTCTCTCTTGAAACCTTATCTCGGCTAGGTTTTGAGGGGGCCTCGAACCTCGGCCGCCTCCCCCTCCCCTGTTCCACTCTCCTCCTCTCCTCCCCTCCCTCTATCCTTTTCTCCCGTTTATCTCCCCTCTCCTTCTGTTCCGTTTTGTTCTATCTCGCCCTCAGTCGGGAGGGCGGGGTGGCAGGTCGGCGGTGGGCTGGGGATTGGGGTCTACCAGCTTGTCTGGTGGTCAACCTTTCCTCTTCTGTTTCTCTGATCTGTTTGTGTCGCGGCAGCTGCGGTGATAGGCGGTTTGTGGTGGCAATTTCAGGGGTTTGGGTCTGGAATAATGGGGTTTGGAGTGGCCGGAGTTTTCTATTTTTTTGTTTTCTGGTTTCCTTTTTCCGGCTTTGTCTAGTGTGCCTCCGGCTGGTTTCCCCCGTCCGGATTTGTGCCCGGTCTGGGTTTCCCCCAAGTCCGGTGGGAGTGGTGGTGGGTGAATAAGCTGCTGGCTTTCACTCCGGTGTGGTGGCGGTGTGGTGGATAAAGGCTGGGGCTTGGCCTTGGAGTTTGGGTTTCCATTCTCAGCTTTGGGGAGTATCGGAGCAAGGTTGTTTCGTAGCCATCGGCGCCGTGGGCCGGATCGATCGAAGTTGCTAGCCCAGGAGCGGATTTCTTCTTTGTCCTTCCGAGCTCAGAGCCTCGCGTGTCAGTGGGGGCTTGCCGAAGAGGTCTCTCCTTTGCTCTGGTTCGGGATCCAGTCGGTGCCTCCATCTTCGGCAGCGGGTGGTTTTTTCCTCGACCGAGGCTTGGCCGGCGTGCATCAGAGGTAGTTCTCCATCCTGGCTGCGTTAATTTCTTTGTTTGCTGTTTATTCCTGTTTCCATCGATTCGATTTAGTTTTGTCTTTGACTGGGCGCGTGCCTCAGGACAGGGTGGCTAGGGGATACGCTGAGGGCTCCTCGTGACCCGCCCCTTTGAAGCGGTGAGACGTGCTAAGGCCTGTCCTCTAATTTACGTCCCTTTGTCACCTATTTTCCTTGCTTTTCCTCTGTGATGGCTTGTTGCCCGTTTGCCCTTTCTCTGTATTCAGATGGATTCGCTGTAATTTGCCATTTTTTGGCTTTTTATGAAATGTGATTTGGATCCAAAGAAAAAAAAAAGACTAACTATTACTAGAAGAAGCTCTTAGTATTTTAAGTATTGTACGTTCAATTTCAAGAAGTGTTTGCACAAATTATTAAACTTTGTTTATTACCGGTTTGAATAATTAGGGATATCAACTTAAGCTTTTATAATTAAAAACTTTCAATATTTATTTCTGGTATTTATTAAAAACATCCTTTGGAAATTATTAAATCATTTAAGAAAATTTAAATAACGTGTCCGAAAAATCGGAACGTTACCCTATTGTTTTCATTTTCCTTCTCGTTTCCTCTTTTTCCAAAGCATATGAATCTTGTTTCGCTAGCCGAAGAATATCCCGTATACACGGCATGAGAGGTGCTTCCCCTCCCACCCACCCCCCCGTTTTAATCCTTCTTTTTTTCTTTTTTTTTTCTAATTTTCAAATCTTTTCTTTATTTGTTTCCTTTCCCGTTTTTTCCCCTTCTTTTTTATTTTTTTGGTTAACTCAAATTCTATTTTCTATTAAAATTGACTTTATACTTTAATAAATTTATATTATTTTAAATAATTAATTAATCTTAACAATGAATAACAGCTATTGGAAAGAGGAATTGTCACACGAATCAACAAATCAACATTTCTGTCTGGTCTTTTTTTTGTCCTTTGTTCACACTCCAAGCATGAGGTGTAAACATTGCCTCTAATGAATCTGACGTTTCTTTTTTTCCTTTTTTCCCTTTATATATTGAAAAATATAGTTAAAAAATTAAGTGTTCCAAATTTCAATCCATTTGAACCGGTGGAAAGATTTTAGTTTTTTGATCATTTTATCCTAAATGGTCATAATTAAATTTTGACTATAGGTCCCTCGTTGATTAGCCCTAAGAAAGTCGTAGAATCAAATAACTCTTAGGGCTAATCAACGAGAGTCATAGATTCAAAATTTAATTATGACCATTTGAGATAAAATGATTAGAAAACTAAAATCTTTCTACCGGTTCAAACAGATTGAAATTTGGAGCACTTAATTTTTTTTAAAAAACCGAATTTTATAATTCAATAAATAAAGAAAGAAATAAAATAAATAAAATAAAAGCAATTAAATAAAAAAAGGAATTGTGGGGTTGGCGGGGGTAATTCGGGAAAACGGCTGTGGGGTCGGGGGGAGCAATTTTCCACGGCATAATGCTGATGTGAATTCCGGCCACATTAACTTCATATAGTGAACATTGGATAGAGTTTTCAATTTATTGAACTAAAATCCGCATTAAAAAAATGATGTGTTTCTTGGGAAATTTGTCCTAATCTACTTGTTATCTTTACCACCCCAAACGGATTCGATTAATGTGGCCATTTCTATTTTATCCCAACATGGGAATGGATAGGAAATCTTTCCACACTATCTTATAAGATGACGGGAACCGATTGAAATCTTGAATTACATAGTAATATCTTATCCGTTAAAAACGACCTATTATTGAAAATCTATCAAAATAAAACAATATATATCTGGCAAATCTGACACAAAAAAAAAAATAGTAGCAAAAATTGATTGCATACCTAATTCAACCGCATCAACCCGAATGTATAAATCTTGGCCTACACTTGAAAACACTCTGGTGTCCATTAAATCCCCATGCCACGTCACGCATCCACTGTCCCCGCGAGAAACATCCGCACTCGCATACGCATTGCACGAGCAGTTCCTCAAGCACTCCGACTCACACTCTTTTAGCCCTGTCACACCCCTATCCACACGTGCCGTCCACGTGTTCGGCACCTTCGCAAGTGGCATCTTCTCGAAGCCCTCGCCACTCCCGCACACATGCCCGCCCCGCTTCCTCATGCACCCGCCCGACCCCTCCCTCAGGTACCAGTCGCGTGCCGACTTAGGCTCGAACCCGGGCAGGCACATGCATTCAAACTGCCCCATGCCTACGTGGGACGGGTCACAGTTACCGTTCGGGCCACAGTAGTTGTAGGAGTCGCAGGATTCTTTTGGAGCTGTGAAAAACTCGACCCATCTATTCTCGTTATCGTTCCACGTCAACCTCTGGAGCGTCCCGGATTCATTGAGCACCAATCTTGAGGAAATCGAGGGGTCACGAATAGAGTAACTAAAAGTTACCTCGTCCTGATTTTCGACGTAGTTGTGGTTGATGTAGTTCATTGTCATCTCGGGAATACCGCTCCACCCGCGCCCTATCCACGAACCCGCCCGCCAAACCAGCCCCGAACCCTTGTACAGAAACAATTGAGCAGACCCGTTAAGGTCCATTTTCAAAGAGTACTCCCCGGGTCCCGGGTCATCGCCCGACTTCCAAGATGTCAGGAACCGGTCCAGATCGGTTTTCCGGTTCACACCGAATCTCAAGTTGGGAAGCAAAGTATTCGTAGGATAATCAAAGCTCTGCCACACAACCACCCCATTGCTATCAAGCACCACCAAATTTCCTGAATCCAGTAGCTGAGCCGAGGAGTTTTTTGCCACCGTTGGATCCGAAACATTTGTGGACCGGATTGCTCCGGTCTGGACCGGTTACCACCAGGTTTCCCGTGACGTCAAATGAGAGGGAACCGGATGTGTCGTTGATTGGGTCGCCCCTGTTGGCGACCCAGACAACGGTCTGCTCGGAAACCTTGTTGTACCATATTCCAAGGTACCGGTTTGTCGATTTTCCGGGGGTAAAGAACCCCAGGGCAAAGGTTTGTTTGCTGGAGATGAGCAAGTCACCTTCTTTCAGGGACTGGGTGGTGTTTATGGTGTCAGTGGGGGTGCAAAATTGGAATTGGTATTGAAGGAGGAGTAGGAAAATGGAACAGAGGATCTTAGTATCATGAGACATGGGTCTGGTTTAGGTGATTTGTTTTTCTCTTCTGTTGTTCTTTTTGAGGAAGAAGGGAGACACTCGGGAGCTCCTTCCTCTGCTTTTGTTTTGGGTTTTGGTGAGGTAGAAATGAAATATCGGACAGAGTTGTTGAATACATTAACTACCTGAAAATCATGATTGGCCAATGGATTGAGTTATCTGCTTGGGCCCGTTTGTGTTGGATTACTGTTTTGAGGATTGAGTTATCTTAGCCCCGTTTCGTTAACATCATTATTTTTGAAGTACTTATTTTCTGTTTTACGAGACAGATTATTTTTTCATAATACATCATCTTTGATTCAAAAAATAAGTATTCAAATAAACACTTATTTCCCTTAGCCGAACGGGGCTTAGATGGTAAGTTCCAAAAAGGAAGAAATTTCAGGTGGTACATGAGTATGCTGCGTATAAGGTGGACGTAATAGACTGGTTTGGTTTGAGTTTTGAGGGATAATTTTTGAGTAATGAGCGGAGATAGATAGATATATAAATGAGAGTAATAAATTAACTACTAAATAAAGAAAACTTTTTTGAATGCAATATCCCTACAACCTCACTAGGTTCCTATGCAGTTTGGCAATCAATGAGCTTATGAAAATAATTTTTTAATTTTTTTGCAGGGTTTGATAGATCTCATCGAAATCTATCAATCAAGATCTATATTGCATATTTTTTTTAATTTCAGTATGCCTATTATTTTTAAATTTGAAAATTGTAAATAAGTACTTATTTTTAAGGGGCAAAACTAGAACGCCACCTAATGCTACTCAAATTGTTTTTTTAAGGCTACTACTGGGCCCCTTTTGGTTAACTACAAGAATACCATTCATATAATTAGTAAACTCAAAATCCATCCCAACTATTTCATCAATAAATATTGTGAAAAATCGATTGCGGAACCAAATGAATGGTTGAACAATGGCTTGGTGGTATACATAGGGTGAGATGTTTTTTATGGGATTAGTAACAGAGCAATCATGCAGAACTTTCAAAAGATGAAAACTCGTCGGGGTCAATTGTAAAACATTTTAGCAACGAATATTTAGACTTTTGTACTAATGTTTAGAAACTTTTGGAATATTATGCTACAGCTTTTATGCCTCATGGAGGAGAATGTTTGAATTTTTGTGGTTAGTATTTTTTTAATTATACTTTATGGTGAAGGTTTTTTTTAGTTTGTGATAAAAAGGTGCCCCATCTGTGTTAAATTCCTAGTTCCGCCACTGCTTATCGTTAATACTTTGGGGAGTGACGGCGGTAAAAATTAACTAAGCCAGTTTGGAGCCATAGATAATGAGTGACAATTTTTGTGACGACCTAAATATTTGTCCGAAAGACATTTGTGAAAAAATAACCATTTCTAGCATAGTGTGTTGAAAAAGGGAACATAATTGCCGCAGGGGAAAATCGAACTCGCGCGAGAGAGTCCATAAGGCATGGTACACGTCTCAACCAATTTCACAATTTTAATTTTAAGGTAAACACTATAAAAGTTTTTTTTTCTGTATTTATTTTTGAAACGGAGGTGGCACGTGCCACTTCCCCCCACTAGTTACCTCCGCTACTGCTCAAGTCTCTCCTCAACCATACATTTTTGTGGGGCTCGAGATAATTGTGAGAACCCCACAACAATGTGTGGTGGGGAGAGGCAAAGTGTTTGCTAGTAGTATTTGATCAAGAAAGAACAGGATATGAAAAGAAAGAGGTAGGATTCTACTAAAGATTTGTAACATCCCTAATTTCTGGGGGAAATTTTTTCTTTTTTTGATAAGTTCTTTTAGTTAACTCTTGGTTTTGCTCGATAAATTTCTTTTCTTTCCATCCGTCTTTATTATAATAACTCATATTTTTTGTAAATAAAAATTTCATTAAATCCTTTTTAATTACTTGGATTGCTTTTAAAATTCCTTTTTAATTTTTAATAATCCGTCATAACTAAATTCTAGACTTATAAATTAATTTTTCTTCATATAAAATTAACTAGTCATTTCCTAAGGTCAAAGGGACTTATTTATACCCTAGCATATTTATTTGTGTCTAGAATTAATTCATAAATTCATCTTCTTGGCTAGGTATCCTACCTTTAGAATAATTTGATTCCAACCAATTAGTTAGCCAAACCAATTGGATTCTAAGCCTAGTTAAACCTCCCTAACCATTTTTGAACCTTCCAAAAAAATTTTAAACTCTAGTTTTTCCTAGAAAGTCTACCTCACTCATTAAAAGACTATTTCTCACATTTTGAAAATCTTTAATCATATTTTTCATTGAATGGTCTCTTCAATGTAAGCCATCATCACTTCATTTCTCCTTTCTACAAGTAATCTTGGCATGCATGTACATATATACATATACATATACATATACATATACATATATATATATATATCACCCTAAAATTTCCTAGAAAGACTACTTTGAAGCCTTATTCATTCTTTTTGCATTGACAAGTCATTTTCAAAAGCCTAGAAGCCTTCCAACTTTTATCTTACTTGACCTACTAAGCTAACCTAAGCCTTCAAGCAACCTTAGCCATGATTTCCTAGCTTTCATGTTTAAAGTTAATAATTACCATAGCCATCATTTTTACTTTGTGTGCAAGACTAACCAATTAGGGTAATAAGAACCTAGAAAGTAACTTAAAGGCTACCTTAGAATGCCATGATTCTTACCTTGTGTGCAAGACTTAAACCTAATTACTCTTCAAGAATAATTTTCCTAGATTTTTGTAGGTGTTCATGCATGCAAGCCTAGAAATAATAGATTTGAACCTAATTACTCTTCAAAATAACTTTCCTAGATTTTTGTAGGTGTTCATGCATGCAAACCTAGACTTAGACTAAAAAAAAAAAAGAAAAAAGAAAGAGAGGGAATTTTTGGCTAAAAGAGAGTGAGGGGGGTGATCATTGTCTTACACATTTGAGTGTAAGACAAGTAAACTATTTTAGGCTACTTTAAACATAACCCTAACCATTTATTTTCTTCTTTCTTGCAAGCAAACCCTCCTAGACAAGACAAGACCAAAACCCTTCATAATAACCTAGATTTTGACCTAAAAATAGAAATGACAAGTGAGGGAAGGCTATGGCATGTTTAAAGCCAAGATTTGACAAAACAATGGAGCAAAATAAATGAGAGAGGGAGGGAGAGAGAGCCGGCTAGGAGAGAGGGAGGGGGAGCTCAATGTTTGCTATAAATAGCACCCCACTCTTGCCTTGAACTCACACCTTCAATTCCTCCAACTTCTCTCTAGAAAATTTTAGTGTTCTTGAAGTAGTTCTTAGAGTTCTTCCCATGTTCTTGAGTTCTTCAAGAAACTCTACCAAAGCCGCCACCAAACCACCATCCGACCACACTTTCGATTCAAAAAATTTAGTAGTTTAGTCTAGATTTAGTTTCGAGAGAAAAAGAAAGTCTTTTCTTTTCCTCTTTCGAAGCTACCGTAAGCTTACCATAAGAAATCACTTCATTCGATAGCCACATTCACCTTCCGTAAGCCGACGTACTTTCATTTCCGTAACCATACAATTCGCCAAAAAGAACGGTAGATTTCTGGTATATACTCACAATCTCTAAATATAAAAAATTTGTATGTTACTTTGTATATTTGAAATGTGTGAAAGAATAGTTAGAAAACTTGAGTTTTAAAATAAAATATGACTAAGAAAAATATCTCAACTAATTTTTGCTAGTAAAAATATTAGTTACATATGGTAGAATATTTCTACTCACTTTCCCTAGTAAAATTTAATTATATTTTATTGTGTTTAAAAAAATGCATGCTAAGTTAAAGTACTAAAAATAGTTTGATTGGTAGCATGGTTACCTTAATTTTTTTGGAATGATTATGAATAAGTACGCTTAATTATTAGCTCTTAAAATTACTAGTCTAAAGTATAAGAGTACTGCTATCTGCACCGATCCCGTCCCCACCGAAATCGTACCGACGGCCTCGGCCGGCCACCGGACGGCCGATCCGAGCCGTCCAAAAATTCTATAAAAAAAAAACCAAGGGGGCCCACGCGGGAATTAATGGCATCCGATGCGTGTATGGTGGTTGGATCAAGAACCCCTTTTTTCGTGTATATACATGTGGAACGGCCGTCCGGTGGTCGGAAACGGCCGGCCGAGGTCGTCGGTACGATTTCGGTGGGGACGGGATCGGTACTGATAGGATTTCCGAAAGTATAAGTGGTTTCCACTCCAAAGGTGTCCGTCCATGTGGCACTATGCTTTACGATCGTTTTTACGACTGTGGAGTAACCCGAGGCTAACACCCTCGAAAGTTCGTCAACAAGTATGGCTTCGAGCCGACTAAGGAAGGAATGGTGATTCTAACTGGACTCGTCCGACTTGGGACTTTCCTGGTTATTTCTATGTCAAACATAATCCACCAAAATTTAGAATAATGATTTTCGGTGGAAATTAACGACTTATTAACCCAAGAAAAATATGTGGTTTTAAACTTCCCTTAAAGGAAGAAAGAATGGATTTTTGAAATAATAATTTGATTGGTAGCATGGTTACTAGATTCTATTTGAAAGAGGTTATGAGCATGTATACATGTTTTTAGTCTTAATTTACTTGTCTTGATGTTGAGTTATGTGCATATCTTGTTAAATTTGTAGACTAGTCGATGGATTAAGCATGAAAAATATCATAGAGTTGGAAGATCTTGTTATTTTAATTATTCTAATTTAGTTTCAAGATTACGATCAATGATGCATGTTTACGAGATACCGTATATAGTATTCTTATGTGGAAAGTTTGACTGCGAAGTCCTACCATGAAAATAAGACACAAAAATCGAGGAAGTCTAGAAACATGACACGTACGTAGGGTGTTGATAATGAAAAGACATGTTTTAAAAAAAAGAAAATATTTTTGAAACCACAATGTGGCTGGACTTGGTAGCCCATTGTGTATGTATGGATTTTTAAAACCGCAGTGTGGCCAGACTTGGTAGCCCATTGTGTGTATGGATTTTTGAAACCGCAATGTGGCCAGACTAAGTAGCCCATTGTGTGTGTATGGATTTTTGAAACCGCAGTGTGGCCGGACTTGGTAGCCCATTGTGTATGTATGAATTTTTGCGACTGCAGTGTAGCCGGACTTGGTAGCCCATTGTGTGTATGGATTTTTGAAACCGCAGTGTGGCCGGACTTGGTAACCCACTGTGTGTATGGTTTTTTTTAAAATCGCAATGTGGCCGGACTTAGTAGCCCTTTGTGTGTATGAATTTTTGCGACTGCAGTGTGGTCGGACTTGGTAGCCCATTGTGTGTATGGATTTTTGAAACCGTAGTATGGTCGGACTTGGTAGCCCATTGTGTATATGGATTTCTTTGCAACCGCAATGTGGTCGGACTTGGTAGCCCATTGTGTGTGTGTGTGTTGCCAATGAGGCCGGACTTGGTAGTCCTATTGGAGGTGTGTTTTTTTTCAAAAAAAAATAAAAATGATTTTGGAAATGTTGATTTAGAAAAAATGGAAAGTGGAACCGATATTAAAAAAGTAGACACCATCTACGAAAATGTTGCATAGGAGAAACTCAGATTACACGGATACTAACACCAGTTGAATAGTGAATGTGCATGTGTTATTGTTAACTGCTTATCAGGAAGTTGTTGAATATACATGTGCTATTTTGAAATCGTTGAATTTATATGAGCTAGTATACCACTTTTATGCCCTGTTGTTTATAATTATGGGTTAGCGGGTTAGAGATTTCCCTACTGAGGTCCATAGCTCACGGTGTTACCTTTGGTGACCCTGACATATTTTACTGGGGGCGATGCTGGAATAATGTATCAGACTTTATAGATGATCAGGGTGAGATGTACACCTTGGAGGCTTTCGGAGCCGAGGAGCTGGCTAGGATGGAGGAGCCGGCGGAGCAGTAGATAGAATCCTAGTTTCCCTCCCTTTGTCGAATAAATGTACTCTTGTGAGAATTATGCTGTAACAATGAACCAGACTTTATTTAGGTTTTCAATAAAAATTTTAATTTAATGTTCCCAAAATTCGGGGCGTTACAAGATTAGACTTGGTTTAAGCTCAGGGGATCGAAACCCGTGCAAGAGTAGGTGGAAATGTTATAGTAATAAATTTAAAAAATTAGTCTAGGGTCTATTATAGCATGTTTGTAACCCACCAAGTCCACCTCTCAAGTTTGTAACCCACTAGGTCCACTCAGACAAGGGCCTTGTTTGGCTTAGACAAAAAAAATGTATTTTTATTCTTTTTCTTTTTTTGTGTTGCCAAACTGAGCCCTTGTCAAGCCAAAAAGGAATTAATACAAGCCAAAAATGCCCCTGCCAGCTTTTTTTCACGACAATCACGGCAGTTACGTTGGGATTTTGGGATAGAGAGAAGGAGGGAGTTTTGCGACAGAGAGAAAGAGGGAGAAAGAGATATAACGTTATATACTCGTTCATCAGTTCATATTTAACGTTAGATACTTACATTTAACACGCTGCACAGATAACATTATATGTTCAGGTCTGTTAAGCCGTTGCGCGGACCAATTCATATAAGGTGGTCTGTTAGCCCATTATCCCCCATTATCCGTTCTACGTTTGAAATCCCAGCAGTTACATTGGAATAGAGTGACAGAAGATTCTCCTTTTCTGATACACTGTATATAACGTTATTGTACATATATAACGTTATATACTCATTCATCAGTTCACATTTAACGTGAAATACTTACATTTTACGTTATATACTCATTCATCAGCTCGCATTTAACATTATATACTCATCCACTCATGATAGAAGACCACATATAACGATATTAAGGATGCAAACCTAAAATGA
The DNA here is from genome assembly GCA_018127125.1 of Rhododendron griersonianum. Classification (NCBI taxonomy): domain Eukaryota; kingdom Viridiplantae; phylum Streptophyta; class Magnoliopsida; order Ericales; family Ericaceae; genus Rhododendron; species Rhododendron griersonianum. Next base: position 25,667,198 of record CM030800.1, read on the forward strand.
TTTTGGTTGTTTAGGTTTAACCTTATATAATGTCATATGTTCATTTTTCAAGGGATACACATGACAGAACAATACTGTTGTTTCTATATGAGCAAAAAAATAAAAAGAATGAAGACAAGAAAGAGTGCTTGAGGCATAACCCAAACACAACCAAGAAAAATTGACCTAGTACTACACTTGGAAAAAACAAAACAAAAGAAAAGAAAAGGAAAGGAAAGGAAAGAGATTTGATACTTGCGCTGTTTTTTGGTACTTGAGAAAAGAAGAGAACATAATTAGTTTAGCTATCTCTATAAAACCAATTAAATTAGATTATTGAAATGGTCCGCGCAGCGGCCTAATTGATCAAAACATGATTGGTGAAAACATGATATATAACCTTCCACATCATATATAACATTATATCAAAATTAATATGGAACATCTAACATTTGTATGCTGTTGCAATACCATGAAAATGATACAGATTATCAGTGGTTATAATATGATGTTGCAATACAATGAAAAAGGGAGAATATATAATGTTATATAATTATAATAACATTATATACAGTGTACCTGAAAAGAAGAATATAGGAAGTTATATAACTTTAATATGTCACACTGTACACAACTGATGTCTATAAAATAGCAGTGTACCTGAAAAGAAGAATATAGAACATTATATAAGGTTATATAACGTTAATATGTAAAACTGTACACACCTGATATCCACAAAACAACAAAATTCTTTATTTATCCATAATTCAAAAGAAACAATTTCAATATTTTAAGCATGAATAAGGAAAAACAAAACAACCCCCCAACTTTTTTCTATTCTTCATCCTAATCTCTCATTTATTCTCATATTTGATCTTCTTGTCTCATATATCGCTTGGCTCTTTGCGAATACTGCTTAAGACATCCACAACATGATTGTTGAATCCATGACAACTGCACAAATAACAACACACAACAAAAATTAGAATATATAATGTTATATAATATTATATGAGTGCAATAACGTTATATACAACGTAACTCTAAACAGAGAATATATAATGTTATATAACGTTATATAAGTATAATAACGTTAGAGCACGAATCTGATCCAGTTTTAACATGGAACTCTCATATGTACAATAACAACTTCAAAAAAACCAACAACAACAACAAATTGAAAATCAGATTTGATATCAACATCAAAATTAATATCAGCAGATCAATAGAGAGAGACGGGAGAGAGAGAGAGAGAAAGATATTTCTCTCGTTCTTCATATTCGGAACGAATGGTACCTTGGGCTAGGTCGACGATCGACGATGAAGAAAGTCTGGGACGTGGGTTGATCTTTGCTGTTCGTCGGTAGATCTCGATGTTGGAGTGACGACGGCAATCGTGGGCTTGACGACGGCGACAGAGATGACGCCGGTATTTGAGCGCTCGAGGACGGCGACGACGATCGAGTGGTTGGAGACGATCGCGACTGAAGAAGGGCCGCTGACGACGAAGCCTGACGACGACGGAGAAGGGCAGACGAGGACGAAGAACGCTGACTACCAAGAAGGTGACGACGATCTAGTGTTTTGTAATGGGAAATCGTCTATGGTTTCTGTCGAGTCTTGTTCATCTGGAAAAGGGGGGGAGGGGGGATGGGTTTTATAATGGGATGTCTGTTTGAAATGGAGGAAAAAACGGAAATGGAGAAAAAAACGGGACAAAAGATTTTTTGAAAGTGGGGGTATATTAGACTAACCAGGGTTATTATATCTTTACTAATAGATTAGTGGACTTAGTGGGTTATAAAATTTAGAAGTGGACTTAGTGGGTTTGAAAAATGGTATAGTGGACCTGGGAAAAATTCTCCCAAAATTTTACACAAAAGTCGGCTGACAATAGTGGAAGTAGCTAGTTATTACACAAAAGTCGGCTGACAATAGTGGAAGTAGCTAGGATATTATATTAGTACTAAAGAAGATTAGATTGGTTCAAGGTAAAGCAAATGTTATTAGCCACCAGTTTTGTTTGGCCAAAGAAGCTTCCTAGTTCCTACTAACGTAACTTCGGAAACAAATCTCAAACAACAAATGCTTCCAGGTACGAAATGAGATGGTAGGGTGGAGTTTAAAAGTGCGTAGAAATTCTAAAGGATAGTCTTGAGGTTTCGATTTTTGGTTCACATTATCGGTTTAGATTTTAGTCATTGGCGTTGAACTTCGACTATGTTAAATTGTAAGTAAGGCCAGTGGTTGCCCCAGTGGTTCGGGCGGATGCCCAGGTTTTCGGAGTACTCTTTAAGGTCTGAAGTTCGATTCTCCAATGGATGAATATTCTGAAGTAAGTGAGGGGCCGTGACTGGTGTGGCCGCGCTAGCTCCCCCGGAGATTTGGGTTACGGAGTTGGGTCTATTTAATGGCCTGACTGTAGAGGTGTTCCTCCGTTACAAAAAAGAAGAAGAAGAAGATGTAAGGCCACTCGGCAAGATGTGGGGATGCCCGCAATCTTTGCTAGAAGTCGCCTTTGTAATATATATCATTGTGTGGGTAATTTCTATGTTGCTTGTTTCTTGAAAAAATAAAAATTAGCACTTTTTTATTGGGTAAAGTCCACTTTGACCCTTTGTGATTTGAATCATGTGCGGATACACCTCTTTTAGTTCAAAAGTTTGCAATAACACTTATGTGGTTTGTGAAGTGTGCATATAACACCCAATTCCCTGTATTTTAACAGTGGTGTATTTCACACATCTCTTGAATCTAACGAAAATCTAATCCGAGCCGTTCATAATTAATTTATTAATCATATAATAGAGCATCTCTATAAAAAAAATCAACTCGATCATACATCAATAACTCAGTGATCCAATTCTTGTTAAGATGAATGATAAATTTAAATTTGAAAATTTCCTTCATAATAAATTCGATTCGATCTTGAGGTTTTCACTTTCAATCGACTTGAATTTGGTATGGATGTACTACTCGTCAAACTGAACAATATCAATGGTTCAGATCCAATTTTTAGTACATGGGATAGATTGGTTAGATTCAAGGAAGAAGATGAATCAAGGGAGAAGCTGAGAGCATATCGGGCTTTTGATGCGCTCCTATCAAACTTGACGTTATTATGGACGAAAATGGGTGTTATGTACACACTTCACAAACCACTGGGATGTTATTGCATACTTGTGAACCATAGAGGGTGTATCCTCACATGACCTAAACCACAAGGGGTCAAAGTGGACTTCGCCCTTTTTTTTTTCCCCTAGCATTGTTAACATCCAAGTAATGCAGAGACTGTAATAAGTTACTAGTTTCAAACTTCTGATGTGCTCAGGTACAATAACATAACATCCACTATGTTTGGGTTTGGTACTTGGATATGCCAACATGGTCCAGTGGCATAACAAGTCAAAAAAAATTTCGAGAAAATAGACACATCAGATTATTCAGTTGAATTGTTGACGGAGGTTGATGAAGGGCTCTAATTCAATCTTTTTTTACAACTCCAAAGTGTTTAATTGGAATTTTGTTGAGTTTACGTGCTTACGAGACATTTGAATGAGAGTGCGGGGCCAGGTATTTATTGAAAAATTATTTCCCTAAAATTTGACTAGGTAAACCAAACTTGGCAGACATTATTGCAAGTAGTTATCATTCTATTAATCATAGATTTGACTGATTTATGGTAAAGCGATGCTCAACTGTTAGTGAAGATGCTTAATGGCTAGGTTGCGACCAATCAAGAGGTAGAAGTGAACTTTCATGATATTCAAGTTTTTAGTAGAAATTTCCAGTGTTGCAGCTTTTCTTTTGTTCATAGGATTGGTAATAATGTTGCTCATGTGTTGGCGGGCAAGGGTTTGGGTGATTCGGGGTATAGTCTATGGACGAAAGCCCCACCGTTGTGGTTACTTGGTCCCCGTTCTAGGGACGAGTATCCTGATTGATGTATCGTTTTGACTTATTAATAACATGTGTTATCATTATGGCAAAAAAAAAAAAAGAGTAAAGCTAATATGCCAATCAAAACCTGGGAGAATTTGACTGAACCATGTCCCCACCAGTTTGCATAGGTCAAAGAAGCTTCCTAGTCTTCAACCGCCTGGTAGCGCGATTTGGCCGCAGTCAGTAGCCTCAGCTGCGGTCATGTACCGCTTACCTAGCTGTTAAATTTACAACTCCACATGCCCTTTTGCCCCTCTAATTAGGGCATGAATTGACAGTGAATGCGGATGTTGGAATTGACAGTCACGTCCACATCTTTGTATATAGAAGCCTTGCATTCTGCAGTAACACAAGGCAGTTAGGATTTGAACGTGGATTTGACACCTAAAAATAATTACTAGTACTAACATAGTGGTTCTTCCATCTCAAAATGAATATCTAACTCGCCCAATTGAAGTTGAAAAGAATATTTTATTTGAATAAATTGATTCTTTTAAAATTAAAAAGAACTCGTTAATATCAAGTATATTGCAAAAAAATAAAAATTTTGATCTAAAATGCATTTTTTAAGTTCTCATTTTACAGACCGAACAATCTTTTTGGGATGGAATGAGTATTTTTACAAAAAAATATACGTCTTTTAAAAATAACTAAAAATATATAATATTCCCAAAAACCTTGGGTAAGAGTCCAACTCGTTGAAATCCACAACCCCTACACCTGATTCTCGCTACATATCATTCGATACTTCCTACGCGGTTTGCTACCGTTATGGATACACGATTTGCTACCGCCCAAATAAAACCTTGGGTAAGAGGACAACTGTTGTATCGAAAACATAATGAAGCTAATAAGAAATTTGGGAGTTTCGTAGAGAAAAAGTAGAACTACTGAAAAACAATTTATGAAGAAGTTTCTTTACAAGGTTTTAGGACAAAAATCCCATCTATCTAGCATGAAGCACTGATATTGTTACTTCATTTGAAGGGAGAGGATACATACCAGTTGACGAAGAGTCCGTCTCGGGAGTAAACCTTACTGTGTAAAACCCAAGTTGTTTAGGAGGTGGCAGATCGAATTGCGTTTTCACTATCTAACATTAACACAACAGCTGACATGGTCGATCGGTCTATATATCTTCAGGATGGTCTTGAACACACAAGAGGGCCATTTGGATACATCTTACCATTTCTGGTGTGGGAATTGGACCCTCCATCATAGCATCTGCTAGATTCAAGGGTTTTCCTTCGTTCCATAGTTTCCATGCCTAAAGCAAATAACAATTCATGGAATTATTCTCAAACATAATAAAAATATTGTTTTTTCATTGGAGAAAGAAGAATAGCACTCACATGTCCCAAAAGGTTGTGGTCATGATCGGGATGGTAAAATCCTCTGTTCTTCTTGCCACTCACGATCTCCAAAACCAAAACACCGAAGATAAAGACATCAGATTTCACGGAGAAGAGCCCATCTATTGCATACTCCGGAGACATATAGCCACTACATACAACACAATGAAATGGAAATGCATAAGATGAAAATGAACTATCGATAAGAATAATGAAGGGGATAGATGAACAGGATGTACTCACTAAGTTCCAAGAACCCTATTTGTATTTTCTTCAGACTGATCATCTCCAAACATTCTTGCCAACCCGAAGTCTGAAATTTTAGGATTCATGTCGTTGTCCAGCAAAATGTTGCTAGCTTTCAGATCCCTATGAATTATTCTCAATCTTGAGTCTCGGTGAAGATAGAGAAGTCCTCAAGCAATCCCCACTATTATGTCAAAGCGCTTTTGCCAATCTAGCGATGTACCTCTTGTTTGATCTGAGATAGTTTATAGTAAGTTACGAACTTCACCATACATCCAGCTAGAGGTGTCAAACGGGCTAGTTCCGTTCCAACCGTGCTTCATGTCGTGCCGGCCCGTTTACTTTATCAAGTCGTGCCACACTGGCCCGTTTATTTTATCGTGTTGCGTCGTGCCGTGCCATTTTTAATCGTGTCGTGCCGTGCCATGCCCATATCGGCAATCTCCAACCGAGTTTTGTCGGAAAGAAAAAAATTCCGAAAAGTGTAAAATATTTATCAACACAGAAAGTGTAAAATGTTATGTTCCAGTATAAAATAAGAAATTAATTTTTTTTTGGTATTAAAATTAGTATTTGGTGTGTCGTGCTCATGTCTAGAACGTACCATGCCGTGCCGCGCCTATCTAGAACCGTGTCATGTCGTGCCAGGCCCACTTCCGTGTCGTGCCGTGCCAGGCCCAGTTCATCTAAAACCATTCCCGTGCTGTGCCACATTTAAAAGTGTTGTGTCCGTGCCAGGCCCGTTTGACACCTCTAGATCCAGTAAACTATGAGAAAAGATTTCAAAAAGGTTTAGGTGCTAACTGAAGATGTGTAACTCTAAACTTATTTTTGGCATGTACTCATATATCTGTAGACACCCCAATTTGGCCTAACGATTATTTCAAGTCCCACCTTGGGACCATCCCAATGATGAAATGGATACAGTGATTGCTGATTGCTTCCTTGAGAACCTTAGGACTTTCGGTAAGAACTTTGAGCCACTTAGAGGACCCAATTCAAAGCCATACAGCCTTTCAGACAGAAATACAGAAGCCTAGGAGAATCCATCTGTCGGCCGTGACATCGATCCCACGGCCCTAACATCATTTCCTCACCCGAGCAACCTGTTGCTAGCAAAATCTCCCTGAGAGATCAATCCCTCGGCCGCAAGATCTATCCTTCGGCCGAGACATCCATTCCTCGGCCGTGATATCCTTTACTTGGCCGCCAGATCGACCTTTTCCCAGACTCTGGAACGTGTTCTGTCAGACGTTTGATCCAACTACACTACCTTCTCGATGCGTTCGGGCTACGCTCAGAGATTACGACGTAGAGTTAGAGATGCATTGCAATTGCAATTACCATCTCGTGATTTGATTGGCCGGAGTGAGTCACCAATTGCCTATATAAAGGGCCTTTGGACTCCGAAAATAAACACACAAAATTCATCAGAGTACACACTCTCTCAAGCCACGAAACTCTGCCAAAATACTCTCTCAAACCTACTCTTCAAAAGCCCTAACCTCCCGAAGGCAGCCGTCAATTCGGCGATCAAACCCCGAAGTTCAAACCCTAACCCTAGGGTTTTCAATCAAGCAATCAGTCAATCACGCCCAATCCAAAGTAATCAAGCAACTGAGGGATCAAGGTGGTGAGGCCCAACGGCCTTTGGTTTGTTTATTTATCGTTCTTACGCTTAATCATAACTTTCTGATCATCTATTAAACATATATTCTGGTGTGAGGAAGAACACTGACCGGGGCTTCGATCCCTCGGCCGGTACATTAAACCAGTGTGATTACTCGGCCGTGACATCCATTCACCGGCCGAGTAATCGATTTCCTGGGACAGCTTTGTTTGCTTTTCTGCTTTCTGATGCATGCTTCAATTATCGCACTGGCTCACTTTACTTACTGTTTAAAGGCTTAATTAAACAGACTATGTGTTTGGAATTAAACAAAGTGTGTACATGTCTTATGTTGAATAACTATGGGCCAGTCTCACGGCTGGGCAGAGAGGGGTGCCTAACACCTTCCCCTTACTGTACTTTTGGCTCCCGTATCCAGAATCTCTATCTGTTTTCCCAGTTTTAATAAACTGGGTGGCGACTCTGTTTTGATGATAACCGCTATCATGTGGCGATGTTCCTAGCCATGGGAATGTCCATGATTTTGGTTTACGAAGCAAGCAATCAATCGAGCAAACAAATGTGATCAATCTGTATGGCGATGCCCCGTTTGGGAGGTGTCTACAGTTTTTGGCGACTCCGCTGGGGAATATGAGAGCCATAACCAAAAAGTTCAACATAAGACTAATACATGCCTTGTTTAATTCATTTATCATATGCATCGAGCGGGCAACCCGTTGAGTTCACCTGATATCCCGGCATGACACGGGCTATGTTGGGGGTTCCAGCAAACTCCATAGTCACTCGTACCTAGTGGTATATCAAAAAGGAAATCACCCAATCACCGCCTATGATGGGCTGGTGAGAGGATTGGTGCCCTTTGACAACGGAGCACCCTGAGACTACCAAAACCTTGCATGTTTTAGAAAGCCATAGAACTCATCAAACTAAGACAGGAACCTACAGGCTAGGAACCTACTTGCATTTTACTTCCAAGTTCTTCCTCACACCCATTATATATGTGTATGTTGTAAAATTTCTCTTTTGCAGGTTAAACCTTAGGAATCTCCCTAAGTCAAATAAACAGTAGGTAAGATTAATCAATCTAACTAAAGCAAAAACCTTTTCAGGAAAAATGACTGCATCACTGTTCATGTCAGATTCGCACTTTCAAGTTGTCACCAAGCTGTCTGGTCCGCTCCACTTTGCTGTTGAAGACTTCAACCCCTCCGAATACATCACTCCAGTAAATCAACCAAAGCCTATGGTGGCTATCATTGAAGACAACCATGTCATGTTTGCTGGAACGGTTTATGAGGAAGAAGTAGAAGACCTGATCGAAGAAGAAGGGCTTCGCAGGGTTCCAATCTATTTTTATGACCCCTATGCACCTACCGACGACTATTGGCCAATAGGACGAGGTCAACAACCTCAAAAAAGAGGCAAAGGAAGAAGAGTCTCGACAATGACCCACTAGACGAAATATCACTAAACCTACTCTTTGATGAGGGTCACCAACAATGAAATAAGGGTGATCCACCCCATCACGAATATAGCTTTGGTAATTGGTGGGGCTTTGTTGGCACACAACGAGTCAACGAAGCAGAGATTGAAGCTCAATTGGAAGAAATAACAGCGATAGCAAATCAAATGGCCCTCCAAGACTTGCAGGGTGACAATGATGAAAGTGCGAATCAAGGTGACGGTGAAGTGCTGGTGACCAACCTTGGTGATGAAAAAGACTGCTCTGAACTGATTGTGGATGCTGAAAAAGGGGCTTACCCTAACTGGACCGTGGAACACACTCTGAAATACAAAATGAAAAGCGCTAATTCTGATCTTAGTTCTGATTCCAATTCCGACTCCGAGTCGACTCAGTCTGAGTCAAGCTTTTCATCTGTTGAAACTACTAAGTCTAGTGAGGAAAACCTGGTCAAAGTACCAGGGCATAACATTTACTTTGAGTTCGACTCTGAAATGTCTTTTGATAAACTTAGCAATGAAAAGGAAGATTTAGAGTATTTCACTTTGCCTATGATCAATTGTGTGGATTCCGACAAACCAAATTTTGAGGAAGAAATTCCAAAAGAAATTCTAGAATTCATCGAGAGAGAAGAAGAAAGGCACGCTAAACCTTTTTCTGAGGAAATAATCACAGCAAACATAGGCTCTGAAAACAAGCCCAAAATGGTTAAAATTGGTGCCGCACTATCCCCTCAAGAAAGTGAAAAACTAATCCTTTTGCTAAAAGAATACAAAGATGTTTTTGCCTAGTCTTACGAGGACATGCCTGGAATAGACCCTGAGATTGTTCAACATAGAATTCCCCTTCATCCTAATGCAAAACCAGTTAAACAAAAACTGAGACGTATGCGCCCTGATTGGGTCCTAAAGATAAAAGAAGAAGTCACTAAATATACACAATGGGTAGCTAACATCGTTCCCGTACCAAAGAAAACTGGAGGAATCAGGGTCTGCGTAGATTTCCGAGATCTCAACAAGGCCAGTCCAAAGGATGACTTCCCATTACCTCACATAGACGAGCTAGTAGATAGCACCGCAGGCCATGCATTGCTATCTTTCATGGACGGATTTTCTGGGTACAATCAAATTCTTATGTCTCCTGAGGATAGAGAGAAAACCACCTTCACTACGCCTTGGGGAACTTATAGCTACCAAGTGATGCCGTTTGGGTTGAAGAATGCTGGAGCCACTTACCAGAGGATGGCAACAACACTGCTGCACGACATGATGCACAAAGAGGTCGAGGAGTATGTCGACGATATGATAGTCAAATCAAAGGAAAGGGAAGGACTCCATGGAGCACTCCAAAAGTTCTTTGAAAGGATTAGGAATTACAAACTAGGTCTTAACCCTCAAAAATGCACTTTTGGGGTAACAGCTAGAAAGATGTTGGGATTCCTCATCACTCAAAGAGGAATCGAGGTAGACCCTTCCAAGATATAGGCTATCATGGAGATATCACTGCTTAGGACGGAGAAGAAAGTAAGGAGTTTCTTGGGGAAGGTACAGTTCATCAGCAGGTTCATTTCCAAGCTCACAACCACCTGTGAACCTCTTTTCAAGCTACTGAAGAAAGGTACTGATTTTGAATGGAGCCAAGACTGTCAGTAAGCGTTCGAGGCAATCAAAGAATATCTTCAGAATCCACATGTACTGTCGCCGCCCATCCCTGGGAAGCCATTGATTCTGTATCTCTCAGTAACAGACACATCCATGGGATGCATGCTAGCGCAAGAAAACGACGCCAAAGTAGAGTGTGCCATATACTACCTCAGCAAAAAAATGATGGATTATGAGACAATGTACACTCACCTCGAGAAAACCTGTTGGGGGCTAGTATGGGCCACAAAGAAACTGAGGCACTACCTGTTAGCACATCCGGTAGTGCTGGTCTCTCGTTTAGACCCAATCAAGTATCTTTTCGAAAAGCCAGCACTTATCGGAAAGCTAGCTAGGTGGTTATTGCTGCTAGTAGAATTCGACCTCAAATACATGACAAGGAAATCAGTAAAGGGAAGAGCTGTGGCACAATTCTTGGCAGATCACCCTGTGACAGAGGCCGAGGCAGAGGACTTCATGTTCCCCGACGAGGACATCTTATGTCTCTTAGACGACACCTGGCAACTTTACTTTGATGGAGCATCAAACTGATGTGGATATGGCATAGGGGTATTGCTAGTTTCCCCAAACGACTCCCACATCCCTTTGTCATATAAACTGAGGTTTGAGGTCACTAACAACCAAGCTGAATACGAGGCTTGTATTGCTGGAATGGAGGCAGCCCTGGAGCTAGGGGCAAAATGGGTAGAAGTCACTGGGGATTCAAACCTGGTGGTATCTCAAGCCAGAGGAGACTGGAAGGTCAAGGAAGATACACTGAAGCTATATCACTCTGTGCTGGAAGATCTAATTCCACAATTCGATTCTGTTATCTTCACACACACTCCTCGAGTGAGCAATAGATTTGCAGATGCACTGGCAACATTAGCATCTATGGTCGAAATACCCCTGGGATTCACAATGCGGCCTCTCATGATCGAACAAAAAGTTAAACCAGCATGTGAATGCACCTTTACCGAGGAAGGTGAAGACGATGGCAAGCCATGGTACGAAGACGTGAAGGAATTCCTGGAAAAAGGAGAATACCCATCCGAGGCCACCTCAAAAGACAAAACGGCTCTGCGGAAGTTTGCTGCCCGGTTTGTAATCTGTGGAGGAGCATTGTATCGAAGGGCACATTTGGGACCAAGTCAACTTTGCGTCACAACGGAGGACAGCCGCAAGGTAATGGAGGAAATACACGAAGGAATTTGTGGGCCACATATGAACGGGGCAACGATGGCGAAGAAGATCCTATGTCAGGGATATTACTGGACTACAATGGAGGCCGACTGCGCTGATTATGTCCGCCGATGTTACAAATGCCAAACTCACGCGGATCGTATGCGTATTCCCCCTACGGAATTGTATAGCATGACATCCCCTTGGCCATTCTCCACTTGGGGGATAGACGTCATTGGAAGCATAAATCCAAACGGAAAATATAAACATCAGTTCATTCTGGTGGCCATTGACTACTTCACCAAGTGGGTAGAAGCAGCTTCTTATGCTACTCTCAAAGCCACTCATGTGGCCAAATTTATTCGCACTAATATCATCTATCGATATGGTGTACCTTACGAGTTCGTCTGTGACAATGGATCGCACTTCAAGGGGGCGACAAAGAAGCTTTTCGCCGAATTTGGGATACGAAATCATCGGTCATCTACTTACCAACCTCAAACTAATGGAGCAGTTGAGGCTGCAAACAAGAATATCAAGAGGATTCTGCGGAAGACTACCGACACTTACACAGACTGGCCAGAAATGCTACCTCTGGCACTATGGGTTTATCGAACAACTGAAAGGACTTCAACTGGGGCCACTCCCTACTCTCTGATTTATGGAATGGAAGCTGTCTTGCCTATCGAACTAGAATTACCTTCGTTAAGGGTTCTAGCTGAGACTGGAATGATCGAAGAAGACTGGGTTCAAAATCGCCATGACGAGTTGGTACTACTAGACGAAAGGAGGCTGAGAGTCTTATACCATGTACAAGGGTATCAACGCCGCATTGCACGAGCATTCAACAAAAAGGCGAAACCTAGGGACATCAAGGTAGGAGACATGGTGCTCAAAGCAATTCGTCGCCACGTCTCAGACCCAAGGGGCAAGTTTAGACCAAACTGGGGAGGCCCCTAGCTTATCAAACGCATACTTTCTGGAGGAGCAGCATACATTGCAGACTTGGATGGAATGGAATTCGCAACGCCAGTCAACATTGACAAGCTAAGGAAGTATTACCCATGAGAGATGCTCGTTGGACCGAAAACCACAAGGGTGGGCGGATCTAAGCAAAAATTAGAGCAGCCTGCTAGATCGAAAACCCGCAAGGGCGGCTTAGGCAAAAACTAAGGCATAAATAAAACGCTCACTAGATCGAAAACCCGCAAGGGCGGTTTTAGGCAAAATTTAGAGCACAAAAGGAGTGGAAAATACCCGAGTGGACCCTAACTAAAAACAAAACAAATCCCCTTTGTTGGAACTACGTTTATGGCCTGATTCCCTCTATGGGATACATAGGCAATCTCTATTTGAGATCCGGCCACTGCTATCATCATCACTTCCAAAATTTCTAGGTCTATCCTAAAGCATGTTCGCTATCAAATCATGGCAATAACATCTTCAAATAAAACGACCAAATGTTTTATTATTTCCAAACAAAAAAGGAAAAAGCAAACCTAAACAATTCTTAATTCATGAAAGCTAGAATCAAACAAACATCTTTTGAAAAACATAAGCAAAGCGTCAATCTCTAGGTCTTCCTTCTCTTTGCACTACTATCCTCCAAAAGATTTTTCTTCAACCAGCGTCTGTAAGAACCCGATAGCTTGACAACGGAGTTCTCAGCAACCTCCTGCATCACTCCATTTGGCCAAAGACGCAGCATATTGCGACGGAAGTTGGCATCATGGACCTTAGAGACGGTGTACTCGGGGTCACCCAAGATTGCGGTTTGTTCAGCCCCAAACTGCCTTTGAAAGCGAGCAGGAAAGTAGAAAACAACTCGAGTAATACCCATCACTGCTACACCAAAATGGTTCATGGTACTCGCAGTCATGCTCTCAATACCATACCAGGGGCAAACCCATTGAATCCAATCACCTCTGCAAGCCTTCATCCATGCTTCCCAAGCAGCCTAAGTTGGGAACTGTTTAATCATGTGACGCTCCGTGCATTGGTCTGGATTATAAGGAAGTCGCTCCGGCACGTCCCACACCTTTAGCTTCTCAAACAACCACACCTAAAAAACAAGGGAAAATTGTGAGTTGAGAGAACACGTGAGTCAAAACAAAAGAGTGATGAGTGAAAAGATAAACTTGACAAATAAACAAATAAAAGAGCGAACCTGCAATAGCAAGGGACTGCCTGAGAACTGAGCTGTAGGACTACCCTTCATCACATCTAGACCCATCAAGGTCTCTGCCAATACTAAGCCAGCGAAATCCACACGGTTTCCAATCTGTTGAGCAAGGTTAAGCAACATAGGATCAGCGTGGCCAGAGGAAGGGCCAAGCAAATAATAATGAAGGAGACAAATGCACAACGCATGAAAATACGACTTCTGTAGGGAAATTTGGCGATGAGCCTCAGCTGTACCAAAACGCTGAATAAGTTGCAAAATCTCCAACCTTCCTTTCACTAGGAAGAATTTAACTTCATGTTTCTGAACTTGGAGTAAATCCTTCAGGAGATCACCTCGGTTGAACAAAGGATTAGGGACAACGAAACTCTCTCTATCTGAATGACCCATGATGGCCGCAAACTCCTCGATAGTAGGGCACAACTCCTTTCTCCTAAATCGAAAGACGTGAAAATTAGGGTCCCACAAACTAGCGGCTGCCCTAAGGAAGGCAAAATTCACAGGAATTTGACGAAAGGAAAAGAGGAAGTCCATGCCAAAGGACTTAAAGTGTAAACGGTCGAGGCCATTAAACGAATCTAACCACTGATCAAGGACTGGTTGTGCCATGTGCAAGGAATTGCTACTGACAATGCTATCGGGTTCGTAGAACGCGTATTTATAAAACTAAGTCGAGTCTTAGTTCGAATCGGAATCGGATTCTTAATCCTCGGAATTTCAGTCGGTCCCTCGGCCGACACTTCGATATGACGGCCGTGGAATCTATCCATCGACCCGTGAAAGACAGGGTTGACTGCAAGTCAAACCCGGACAGACAAAACGATCCTTCGGCCGCCATATCGAAGCTTCGGCCGCGTATTCATTCGGTCGGCCACCAGAACGGCTGTTTTACAGATTGTTTCCACGGTTCAGTTCGTTTCACTGGATTAAACAAAACTATCATACAAACAGTGCAAACATAGCGTACATAATCACATAACAGAGCAAAAGATTTTTGTTTCATATAACGAAAGCTTTTTACATCACAAAGTGGACCACCCCACATTTTCTAAAGCAAATTATACATCGATATTCCTGTCAAACTAACCTATGCAGGAAAAGAAACAGGAAAAACAAAAAGAGGAAGCAGAAGAGGATGCCGAACCCTTTGGTGGTCCGAACACCAGAGACCAGCTGCAAAAAAGAAGAGGACGCCCCTGGGGCGATGTATACCAAAGGAGTACTACGGTGCAGAAAGGACACCACATGGCTCAAAAGAATCACCACATGACCCAGAAAAATCACCACACCGCGTACCACCGCCACGCCAGGAGCTCCGCGTCACGGAAGCAAGCCACCCATGCGAGGGCCCCTAATCAAGCATACCCATGCGAGGGTCCCAAATCAAGCATCAAGACGGGACCAAAAGTAAACGCGGTCTCCCTCCGTGCACGCTAGCCACGTCAGCGTGTCATCCATAGCCCAAAGCTGTCGGGAACGAGGAGAAACGGAAGAGGTCTTCGGTAAGGGTCTCGGACGCAGAGAAAGGGGAGAGGAAAGAAAGGAAAATGTAACGAAATGGCTGAGACCGTGGCCTTTTATAGGCCCCTGGAAACAAACCGATTAAGCGGCCGAGGCATCGATTCCTCGGCCGAGACATCAATTCTTCGGCCGAGAGATTGATCTCCTGGCCCTCCAATCAATTTTCCTCAGCAATATCAGGTCTTGCTCTGTGCACTGACTCAAGCCACTATAGAATTCTGGGTCCGTGACCAACAGAAGCAAAATCAAGTCAGCCTTGGGGGCACCCCCGAGCTAATGCAACATGATCAAAACTAGCCTTGGGGGCATATTCAAGCATGAGGAAAATCTCTCTCCACAAACTGCTAGCCAAAACAAGTCAATTCACTCAGCGGCTATACGCTCATATTCACTCATCAAGCACCGTGACTCCAAGTCCATCTCCACAGGCTCAAAGCGGCTCTACGCCCGCTATCACAACTTAGCTGCTCCAAGCCCACTATCCCAACTAGCTCGAAGCCGTACACAAGCAATCTCAGCGGCTCGAAACCCATTATCTTAAATGGCTCCAAGTCGTAACCATCACCTCAACAGGCTCGAAGCCTATATCTACCATCTCAACTGGCTCAGAGCCATACCAACTCATCAACTCAGCGGCTCTACGCCCCCACCTATCGATTCAGCGGCTCCAAGCCCATCGTTTCAACTGACTCGAAGCCGTACACAATCAAGTTCTTAATAGGCTCGAAGCCTATGTTTACTATCTCAGCAACTCTATGCTCGCTATCACGGCAACAGGCTCTACGCCTGTAATCACTCAACTCAGCGGCTCCAAGCCCACTATTTCAACTGGCTCGAAGCCATAACAATCATCTTAGCGGCTCCAAGCCCATTATCGACAGGCTCTACGCCTGTTATCACAACTCAACGGCTCAAAGCCCATCATCTCAACTGGCTCGAAGCCGTAAACAAGCAACAGGCTCTATGTCACCCCAACAATCAAGACATCTATTCTCAGGCTCTACGTCTGAATGCTCAAAAATCTAACATTTTTGAATGCTCAAGCTCTACGCTTGGATGCCCAACCACTGTGTACTGGATGCTCAAGTTATACACTTGAATGCTCAAGCTCTACGCTTGGATGCCCAACCACTGCGTACTGGACGCTCAAAGCCTGTACTTTGAATGCTTCGGATTCTGCCGTCCGAATGCTCGAGCTCTACGCTCTGAATGCTCAAGTCCAGAACTTGATAGAAGCTCTAAGCTTAAAACAAACACACACGCACGGGCCCGTGCACATATTGCATCCACATCGAGTTTGCATCATCATATCTGTTCACATCTAACAACCATCATCACACATATACACTCTGCATATCTCTCATGAAACAGGTCAACCCTGCAATCAAACGGCTCTACGCCTCGGTTTTATTGATCGGTTCAGCACCTCGATCCTTTGGCTCCACGCCAACACTTATGATGAGAAAGCTCCGTGCACAGACCATCAGAATGCAACCAGCTCGACGCTTCGGTTCTATCAAGCTTTAAGCTCACCTCAGGCCCTTGCCTCATGACTGCAGCAGGCTCCACGCCTCAAATCTAATCACCTCAGGCTCTCGCCTTATGCTCAACACCAGCTCCGCGCTTCGGTCCTATCAATCCAATCTCCTCAGGCCTTCGCCTCAAGACTGCAACAGGCTCCACGCCTCGATTCCATCACTCTCCAGGCTCTCGCCTCATGACTACAACTGGCTCCGTGCCTCGGTTCCCTCATTCCGCAAAGCTCCGTGCTCCAGTTACTGGCCCTGTGCCCCCCGTATCTCAAAAACAAACGGCGTCCGACTCATCCTAGCAGATGGTTTGGATTCCACCCCATTACATCAATTCCTTCCAGCTCATTTGCAAGGATAGGCTACTCTACCGAGCTCCTTTCAGTCAAAGTAAGGATGATCAAGAAAAGCAAACGCACCTGCAGTGTACTGATCTACCCCAAAATACTAAGGAAGCTCTACGCAAAAACTCCCCTGGCAGCCCCGCGCTCCTTCAACTACTCTTCGCCAAAATCCTAGCTCAGTCTAGGTACGTCACACTACGCTTTTTAAGCCCTAAGGTACGTCTTCTGTCTCTAACCCTCCAAGCTTTTTACTTTTCTTTATTGCCCGAACTACGATTGGTCTGAATTTCCTTTGTGGAATACGTAGGCAGCCTCCTGGCCCGACCATAACAAAACCTTTTTCGAAAACCCCTTGGAATAGTGGTTGGACCAAATTGAGTTGCTTTTTACAGCTTTGACTCTTACTCAAACATGTCTCGCGATCCATCTGAGTTCAGTCAAAGAGGGGCATCTGTAGACACCCCAATTTGGCCTAACGATTATTTCAAGTCCCACCTTGGGACCATCCCAATGATGAAATGGATACAGTGATTGCTGATTGCTTCCTTGAGAAC
This sequence comes from Rhododendron griersonianum, assembly GCA_018127125.1. Taxonomy (NCBI): domain Eukaryota; kingdom Viridiplantae; phylum Streptophyta; class Magnoliopsida; order Ericales; family Ericaceae; genus Rhododendron; species Rhododendron griersonianum. The sequence continues at coordinate 25,684,761 of CM030800.1, forward strand.
CTTAGGACTTTCGGTAAGAACTTTGAGCCACTTAGAGGACCCAATTCAAAGCCATACAGCCTTTCAGACAGAAATACAGAAGCCTAGGAGAATCCATCTGTCGACCGTGACATCGATCCCACGGCCCTAACATCATTTCCTCACCCGAGCAACCTGTTGCTAGCAAAATCTCCCTGAGAGATCAATCCCTCGGCCGCAAGATCTATCCTTCGGCCGAGACATCCATTCCTCGGCCGTGATATCCTTTACTCGGCCGCCAGATCGACCTTTTCCCAGACTCTGGAATGTGTTCTGTCAGACGTTTGATCCAACTACACTACCTTTCCGATGCGTTCGGGCTACGCTCAGAGATTACGACGTAGAGTTAGAGATGCATTGCAATTGCAATTACCATATCGTGATTTGATTGGCCGGAGTGAGTCACCAATTGCCTATATAAAGGGCCTTTGGACTCCGAAAATAAACACACAAAATTCATCAGAGTACACACTCTCTCAAGCCACGAAACTCTGCAAAAATACTCTCTCAAACCCACTCTTCAAAAGCCCTAACCTCCCGAAGGCAGCCGTCAATCCGGCGATCAAACCCCGAAGTTCAAACCCTAACCCTAGGGTTTTCAATCAAGCAATCAGTCAATCACGCCCAATCCAAAGCAATCAAGCAACTGAGGGATCAAGGTGGTGAGGCCCAACGGCCTCTGGTTTGTTTTATTTATCGTTCTTACGCTTAATCATAACTTTCTGATCATCTATTAAACGTATATTCTGGTGTGAGGAAGAACACCGACCGGGGCTTCGATCCCTCGGCCGGTACATTAAACCAGTGTGATTACTCGGCCGTGACATCCATTCACCGGCCGAGTAATCGATTTCCTGGGACAGCTTTGTTTGCTTTTCTGCTTTCTGATGCATGCTTCAATTATCGCACTGGCTCACTTTACTTACTATTTAAAGGCTTAATTAAACAGACTATGTGTTTGGAATTAAACAAAGTGTGTACATGTCTTATGTTGAATAACTACGGGCCAGTCTCACGGCTGGGCAGAGAGGGGTGCCTAACACCTTCCCCTTACTGTACTTTTGGCTCCCGTATCCAGAATCTCTATCTGTTTTCCCAGTTTTAATAAACTGGGTGGCGACTCTGTTTTGATGATAACTGCTATCATATGGCGATGTTCCTAGCCATGGGAATGTCCATGATTTTGGTTTACGAAGCAAGCAATCAATCGAGCAAACAAACGTGATCAATCTGTATGGCAATGCCCCGTTTGGGAGGTGTCTACAATATCAACATTTTTTCTTCTCCATGAATGCAACATCCCAACAGCCTGACCAGATTTCGATGCTGCAGCTTTGAAATGAAGATTACCTCATTCTTGAACTCTTTGAGGCCTTGCCCAAAAGTCTTGGCAAGTCTCTTAACTGCCACTTCTTGTCCTGTTGAGAGCAGACCCTATGTTTTATCATGAACCCTTTCAATAGTGCAAGAAGTTATTATTCTCCCAATCATAGCTAGCTAGGTTGGTTGGTTTGAGGCCATCTCCAACTCTTCATCAAATGTTTAATCAAACTCAAATTTAATTTGGTGCCAAAATGGGTAAAATGTTGTTGCTCCAACCCTTTCAGCAGATTGATATATCAAAGAAAGGGAGAACCAATTATATCATCAAATCAAGGGAGAATCAGCCAACATCAATTCCTTCACCAAATTTTCAATGTTAAGATTCCATAAAATCTAAATGCCTTTTGTAGTTTTGTTCCTCCTTTCTCCTTAAATTCAGTGATAATATTTTAAATGCTTTACCGTATATATCCCTTTCCTAGGAAGATGTCTAGGATAAAAGTGGAAATTTTAGAAATGATTTGATGAAAAATTTGATGATAGTCATTAGAGTCGTCAATATCAAATTTGTTGTGAAAGTGACATGTTATTGGCTGACCACACAAAGGTGGTTGTAATAATAGTCTTCTGGTTGGGAAAATCATCAATGTGGTTCAATGAGAAGGAGAATATTAGTAACAGAAGAAAGAGAAGAGACACTGAAAGAAGTTAATGAGAATATGATTGGTCATGAAGACTGTTCTTAATAGTTCTTGAGGAACTAATTTAAACTTTAATTTGGTCAATTTTTTTACTCAAATCTGATGAATAAAAAGGTGAAGGGTTGGAGATGGCCAAGCAAACATATGTGCTGATTAAATCCCAACCTGGGTGAGTTTGTCTAACCCATGTCCCTGCCAGTTTTCATAGGTCAAAGAAGCTTCCTACTAACATACAGCAATATTAATTAGACATTTTCAACCAACAAATGCTCCCAAAAACAAAATGATCAGTTTTGAAAATTGAATTCAAAGCATTGTGAACATCCAAGATCCAACGAATCGAGAATTGGAGATTCCGTAAATAAATAATCAATCCAATCATATAATGTTTTATTATCCGGGAATCTAAATCAAAAGTTAGATGATTGGATCGAGCATCTATAAGTATCGGATTGAACTGATTTTTCGCGGGGGCCCTTGAAAAACTGTTTTACATTTAATGAACGGCTCGAATCATTTGTGCGGGACCCGTAGTTGGCCCCACAAAAAAATCTGTACAATTTTTTTGGGACGGAATGAGTATTCGTACAAAAAAATATACATCTTTTAAAAATAATTAAAAATATATATTAAAATCCCCAAAAACCTTGGGTAAGAGGCCAACTCGTTGAAATCCACAACCCCCAAGGGCGGAAGGATTAAGGGTCAAGGAGGGTCCCTTGACCCCACTGAGGTGTTAAGTTTTCATTGGATATGTGTAATTTTTTTGGGAATTTAATTAACTTGCCCCATATGTAAGATGTATTCTTGCCCCAAAGAGCAGCAAAAATTACAGCACATTATCCTTCACAGCTCATGCTTTTTCGTCTTCTTCTTTCCCAACTTGGAAAATCTCAGTTGGGTTTGGCATAGTCAAAGTTCTTGGCTACATATTAGGAAAATTTCCCCCCAATTTTTATAAAATGCAGTGTGTTACTAATTAGTTGGACCTTGTGATTGAGAATCTTGTAAGAATTTAACTTGTGTGTTTTTTTGGCAAGAATAATTTAATTTGTGTTGTTGTGCATTCACTTGACATCCAATCACAAGTGAATTATTTTTTAATTATTTTTCCAAGAGAATAATCACAAGTGAATTATGTCACCCCCTCGATTTTTAACATAAAGAATTTCCATAAATAAAATCTCACAATATTCTATTCGATACCCGAAAGATTTCCATTCCCATAATTATACTTCCAAGTCTACAAGGTTTCCAAATATTACAACATCGGCTCGACGGCCCCAAATTAACATAAGAATCAAATTTCAAAAAAAAAAGATTAAGGGTTATAATATTCCAAGTCAAAAGAATTACAATTTTAGTTACAAATGCATCTTTCAAAAGAGGTTTACAATGATGAATGAGTAACTCCTTAGGTTAGCTTTCAAAAATAAAGTCCACACTCCAAGCACTCCAGGCATGTGAGCTAAGGTCCCAGGTTAGCACCTGAAAATAATCTAAAGCTTGAGCTACACTAACCCAGTAGAAAAGTCTATGCAAACTCAATATGTAAATGAGATAGACAAAGAACAAATGATGGGAATTCAAATGACAACGGAGGGTGCACAACTATCATAATAAAAGGTCCCAATATCTCCAAACCGTCATTCATTTAAACTCATAAGTCATAATCGTTCAACTTGTGTCTCAACATATCGTATCCTTTGTGTGTATGAGCCGAAGCTCCTGCCGGGCCAATTATGAGATCTTGATACCCCCTGCCAAGCGCCCACCTTGTAGGTTAGGCCTTGAATGTTCAATATGAGCATTAACTCCTGTCGGGTCAATTATGGGATCCCGATATCCTCTGCCAGGCACCCACTCGTCGATGGGCCCCGAGTGTATACGTGTCGTTCACATACTCAAGTACTCAAGTGTACCGTTCGTACAAATATCGTGCAAGAAGCTCATGTTTATCCCTCCATCGTTCTACCAATTTAAACAATTCCAACATATATCTTTATCACATTGCACATAAAGACAAACAAGGTTGAATGATTCCTTATTATATGTATATAATCATAATAACCCATGGAAAGACTTATGACTTTGGAAAAGTTAGACTTCAATGCACCTGGGAATTCAACATTTTGGCAGGTAATCTACCGGTAGGAAATGGGCACCTACCGGTACTAACCGGAAACAGGAGGAGCAAAATTCTGGTCAACAAGAATTCTACCCGTAGAAGGGAAAGTGGTACCGGTAGAGTTTGAAAAAAAAAACAATTTGTAATCCTACTGGTAGGGAATAAGTCCTACTAGTACAAACACAAAACAGTGACCACACATCATCATGACAACAAAGTTCTACCAGTAAAAAAAAAAGTCCTACCGGTAGGAATCCGAAATTCTGGCGATTTTTCATCGGATGACAGATTTTGATCCAAACCAAATAATAACCAATACAAGTTCAAACAAAGCATGGAAACACTCAAATAATATATAAAGAGAGGTAAAATTTCCTACCTCGAGTATCCAAGCCGAAATCAAAAAGATTGAGCGAACCCTAGCTTCCAGAATCCAAACTGAACGAAATACACCAAACTGAACTCTATCCAACACGATACGAGCTTGAATACGCAAGTAGAAGATGGAGTTGAGGTTGATTGTTGTGGGTTTTAAGTTTGGAGATGAGTTTTTGGGTGAGAGGGTGAGAGAGATCGAGAGTAGGGGAGAGTGTCGAGAGAGAGATGAGATTTAGAAAATGGAAAAAGAAAAGAAAACTCCCCCCGGTATACACACGTCACACACATGCACAAATCGAACAAAAACCCATGGTTTTTCATATTCTCTCACATTGACCCCAACTTTGATTTTCTCATTAATCCATCACTTATCCATTTATAAAACATTAAAATTATAAAAGAAATTTACGGGTCTCTACAAATTATTTTTCCAATCACAAGTGAATTAATTTAATTATTTTTTTGGCAAGAATAATTTAATTTGTGTCTTTTACAAATTATTCTCAATCTTGAGTCCCGGTGAAGATAGAGAAGTCATCGAGCAATCCCCACTATTATGTCAAAGCGCTTTTGCCAATCTAGCGATGTACCTCTTGTTTGATCTAAGATAGTTTATAGTAAGTTAGAAACTTCACCATACATCCAGCTAGAGGTGTCAAACTGGCTAGTTCCGTTCCAACCGTGCTTCGTGTTGTCACTACAACAAAAAAACCAATGGTGACACCCTTTGGTGACAAAAATTGGTGTTGACACTGAATATACTCAACGGTGACAAACAATTTTACTGTTTGTCATCACCGAAAACCTTTGGGTGACCAGGGTAAATAATGAGGAGATTTGGTGACAAAATATTTGTCACTGAAGACAAATTTCGACGACAAGTACAAAGTTGTCACCGAAAGATCCCAATTTTCGCGCTCCCGGGCTCCTGCTCATTTAGGCGGGCTATCAAAAAGTAAAATGACATTTTTTACAAGCAAAACGACGTCGTTTTGCTTGTCACTAAAACTCAGCCCTACCTTTCCTCTTTTTCCTCTCTCCAGTCTCCACTTTACTCTGCCTCTCGATCTCCACTCCCGCAGCCACTCCCGTAGCCACGCTCCCTCCGAAGACTTCCATCAGCCCACAAACCGGCGGCCGTCGCTCCGATCAGCCCAGGTCTTTTTCTGTCCCTCTCAGTATCTCACCCTGTCGTTCTCTCTCTCGATCACAGAACGCTTATGTATATGTTTGTTCACGCACTCTCGATCTCTCTCTTGAGTACTTCATCTAGCTAAACATTTTTTTTTTGATTCTATCTTCACTGAAAAGGCAGCACACTTCATCTCCGCCCTCTTCCTCGCCGGCCGGAACTCGCCAGCACCACCACCACACTCTGTGATTTTTGGTATTCCTCCACTCTCCAATCTTCCGATTTCATGGATTTTTTGTTTTGCATGTGAGTTTTTAATTCGATTTTGTAGATTTAAAGCTTGAATCAGAAGCTAAGGTATCCTCACGATAGTCAAAATCAAATGTATCTGTTTTATTTGAGATGTTCAATCTTGAAGATTTCGTTTTCAGTAAGGGTTTCGGCTGACCATTTATTTTGGAAGAACGAGGTTAAATGTGGTAAAATTTATTACTTATTTCTGAAATTTTAGAACAATGAGGGCCACTCTTGGTAAGATATCTGGTCTTTGGCTGCTTTTGTAGTATGGCGATGTTCTAATAGGCTTTGGTCCTTGGCTTTTTTTTTTAATCTGCAAACAGAAACGTCATTCATTATGTTCAACCCCTGTTATCAATGCTGATTGCAAGATGGTATAAAAAAATATGTACCTATACCAATCTTTTGTACTTTCCTCGCTTTCGAAATCTTTCCCTATATTTTAGTACTAATTGCTGAAACTTAGAGGGAGTTTAATATTATAATTCTGGCCCCCTTTTTAAATAATTTTAGAATAATTTTTTAGTTTCTTGCTATCTAGTCAGAATGCGTGAATCCAAATGGGTAAAACACATTGAAAGGCATTGAAAGCATGAGAAATCAAGAAATCGAAAACGCCCACCAAAGTAAAGGGGCATAAAAAGTTCAAAGATAGCTGCTAGCTTTGAAAAACCAAAAGAAAGTGAAATTTTTGAGCCAATTGTCCTTTCTTTGTCAAGCCCAAACCATGGCCCACATTACAACCCAAAAAGTCCTTTCAGATTGGAAAGCGCAATTTGATAGCAAGAACCCTAGGCGTTAAGAGGCATGATCAAAAATCAATACATGGAGAAAAGTCAAAGCATTGCTCAAAGCAAAAATTCAAACTGGGGTCATCGTCAGCAACCTGGGGCACGGTTCATGATAAAAACTCTCGTGTTTTGACAAAGCAAAATCGAAAGATTTGAATGAAAATCAATTGATGGAGTAAAATAATTTTGAAATTCCAAAAGGAGAATTCCAAGAACCTGGGCATGTCTGCCATTTCAAAATAGTCAAACTCTTCGCCCAATCAGGGGCACCATTCGAAAGTCGCTTCGTCTTCCCCTCCCTCATTTGCGTCAACGTAGTCTTGTCAAAATCCACCCCTTTTGCCAAAAGTCAAAAGAGTCATCTTGGTTTGGTCAATTCTCGACTCGTGGAAGTCATTTCAACGCATGGAAGAATACCACCCCTAAGAGAAGCTCGTTAGGCTGTAATCATAGCTTAGAATGCGCTTGGTTAACTGCTTGTCAAAACCACCAGGATTGGGGGTCGTTGCTCACTGGGGTACATTGGCTCAATGTTATCTACCGGGAAAAGCAAATCCAAGACTCAAACCCTGGCCAAAGGCAAATACCAGCTCAAGTCCAGCACAGAATCCAGCCCAAATTCAAAGCTCCTGAGAATACCGGTCCACAGGCCAAAGACAGTAAAGCAAATAGGGTGCTCAGGTTTTCAAGGAATATCACCATCAATGTCGTTAGGGGTCGTAGGCGAATCTCGAATGATTGTTCACGAGTCAATTTCAAGATCAATCCATGGTCTTTTAAGCCGATAGTTTCTCTCAAGCCCGTAGTCTAGCCGACCTAGAAGATTTTTAGTCTCTCGAGTAATGGTTTGTCCTCTGGGACTTCACTCTATCTACACTTCGTCCTCTGGGACTGAACTTTGTCCAAAGGGACTACACTTTGTCCAAAGGGACTACACTCTATTTAGCACTTTGTCCTTTGGGACTTCACTTTGTCTAGCACTTTGTCCTCCGGGACTTACTTTTGTCATACTTGCATTGATTTTGCATGTTTACGTGACATTCATTGACATATCAACTTGCATTATCATTCATGTATTGCCTTAATCAAATGTCAAATTTAAGCTCTTCAAGATCAAGCCACTTTCAAAAATTCAAGCTCTTCAAAATTCAAATTATTCAATTCAAGCTTCTTTCAAAATTCAAGCTTTTCAAATTCAAGTCTCTTCAAAATTCAAGTCTCTTTCAAAATTCAAGCTTTTCCAAAATTCAAGTCTCTTTCAAAATTCAAGCTTTTCAAAAATTCAAGTCTCTTTCAAAATTCAAGCTATTCAAACTCAAGTCTCTATTAAAATTCAAGCCATTCAAATTCAAGTCTCTTACAAAATTCAAGTCTCCTTCAAAATTCAAGCTTTTCAAATTCAAGTCTCTTTCAAAATTCAAGCTTTTCAAAATTCAAGTCTCTTCCAAAATTCAAGCTTTTCAAGCTCAAGTCTCTATTCAAATTCAAGTCAAGCTATCCAAATTCAAGCTTCTTTCAAAATTCAAGTGTCTTCAAAATTCAAGCTATTCAAATTCAAGTCTCTTACAAAATTCAAGTCTCCTTCAAAATTCAAGCTTTTCAAAATTCAAGTCTCTTCCAAAATTCAAGCTTTTCAAGCTCAAGTCTCTATTCAAATTCAAGTCAAGCTATCCAAATTCAAGCTTCTTTCAAAATTCAAGTCTCTTCAAAATTCAAGCTATTCAAATTCAAGTCTCTTACAAAATTCAAGTCTCCTTCAAAATTCAAGCTTTTCAAATTTCAAGTCTCTTCCAAAATTCAAGCTTTTCAAAATTCAAGTCTCTTCCAAAATTCAAGCTATTCAAACTCAAGTCTCTATTCAAATTCAAGTCTCTTACAAAATTCAAGTCTCTTTCAAAATTCAAGCTTTTCAAAATTCAAGTCTCTTCCAAAATTCAAGCTTTTCAAAATTCAAGTCTTTTCCAAAATTCAAGCTTTTCAAATTCAAGTCTCTTTTCAAGCAATTCAAATTCATGCTAAAATTATTTCCAAAATTCAAAATTCAACCTTTTCAAAAAAAAAATATATATCAAGTCTCCACGCCATCCAAGCATGTCGTCCTCGGGTTTGACATATTGCGGCCATTTAAGCATTGAATCATTAAAACGTCGTGCCTCGATTAACAAGCTCATTTTAGTCCTCCAGGACTCGTCGCATTTTAGTCCTCCGGGACTCGTCTTGATTTAGTCCCCCGGGACTTGCCTCGATTTAGTCCTCCGGGACTCGTCTCATTTTAGTCCTTCAGGGACTCGTTTCAAGGAATTTCATAACACTCGGCACTTCAAGCACTCAATCTTCTCAAGTTTACTTTCGCAATTTGTCCTCCGGGACTCGCTTAACTTGCATTGTCCCAATTGAACTACGTTGGTCTGATCCCTACAACGGGGTACGTAGGCAGCTCCATGAGCGCGACCACCTTTATTGCATTCTTGCATTTAACTTAAAGACTTTGGAGCGATGGGTTGGGATGTCTAATCTTTAACGTCACTTATATCAAGCAATGGTACCTAAGTTCCGTTAAAGAGGGACTACTGTAGACACCCCAATCTGGGTCTCTGAATAATCTTTAAGTTTCCCCGACGATGAAATAAGGAAAAATATACCTTCAAGGCTTGGATTGTTGCTCCTTTCTTACTCCTTCCCTAACCTCAAGAAAATCCCTTCCCAAACATATAGGGTGGCCCTCGGTTCGATTGCAAAAGAGAAAAATGAGTTTGCTTTGTCAAAAACAACTTTTTCTATGACACACTGAGGGTAAAATAGGCACACATTTCAATGTATAAAATACCTTTGAGTGAAACCAATTGAGTTAGAAAGAGGACTCGACAAGCTTTCCAACGCTTCGAACCGTGCCTAAATCCGAGTTCGGGAGTGTCCGGGGCGCCCCCGCGAAGTTTGTTGTGCTGTGCTGTCTCGGATACCGCGCGGCATTCCAGAAACGCCACGCGGCATTTCAAAACGCTACACGGCATTTCAGAAAAATTCAAGAAAATCACTCCTCCGCGCGGTATTTCAATAGGCAGCACGGCATTTTGGGAAAAGTTCTGATAGGTGCAGAAAGTTGTCGGCCACGCCTGCAGGAGGAGCGTCTTGGCAATAAAATAAGTTTTATTCAGCCCAGAAGCCACCTCCCCTCTTTGGGTGCTCTCCAAGTATCTTTTTGCCTATAAATACACCCCCCTCTAGTTGAGAAGGATCCCTTCAACTCCAAGTAAAGTTACTCTTCCATTTTCTAGACTCACACACTCTCTCTCTAAAAATCCCCCCCTTGATTCTCTCTCTACAACTCCTTACACCCATCACCACTACACACACCTCTTTCTCTTTCTACATCAACCCACTTGATCTCTCTCTCTCTCTCTCTACACCCATTTGCTCACAAGTTTCTCAAGATTCAATCCAAGTCAACCTCCATTCTCCATCTTCAAGCACATCCAAGCTTCAATCAAAAGGTATAAATAATTTTCTTAAGCTAAATCACATTTAGCTTTGAGGGGAGCCGATCGAGGCCCTTCTCGGTCTTTCTATACCGAGTTTGGGTCTCAAACGAGCTTTATATTCAAAAAAGTACAAAAAAAAGAAAGTCACTGTACTGGACACACCATACCGTGCGGCGCTTTGGTGCGTCGCACGGCATAGTGTGTTTATGCGCGCGGTGTTTCATTAGCTATTGTTTTCTTGTCTGAGCTGTCTGGATCACGATCGTCTGTTGTTGGATCTTTTCTGTATACCAAAAAACTGTCTCAGAATGAGACCATATCTACAAGTCATGTTTTAAACTCCATAGATCTTTTCAAAATAAGCAAACGTATCAAAAATGGTTTTCTTTCCATGGCTTGAAAGAATGGTGCAGATCTGAGATGATCTGACGGCTGTGAGTTGTCTAAAGTTTTAAAATAACACCGTGCGATGTAATGGGTACACCGTGCAAAGCTTTACAAAATAATAAAAGTTTGGTATCAAGATCGGAACCACGCACGGCATATCGGTAAGCCGCGCATTATAAACCGATATGCCGCCTGACGGAGGATAGTGATTCAGACAGTCCGTTTGTATATCTTTTCTTGTTTATATTATCATCATGCCATCTTTATCATCTCTGTACAGCAAGCACCACTAGCACGGCAACGTGTTATGATTCATCTTGTTCCCCTTTCCCTTTATGTGTTTTTGAGGTTTTCCGAATGGTATTAAATCCCCCATTTAAAATGCTTAGTAGAGACCGGTTTTCACAGGGCGAGCGGGGTGCTTTTCAACAAAACCTTCCCCGTTCGTAACCTGGCTCCCGGATCCAAAATCTCAACGTTTTCGCTAGATCAAAAGCCTTTTTCTTTCAAACAAACTCTCGGTTTCTCGGATCATCCATCTCAAAAATTCGGGTGGCGACTCTGTCTAAAATCGCGCTTCGGGCGCGGGAGCCCACAATAACTAATCATTCACACTTCTCCAAAATATAATTGAAAGAGGAATCAAAAGTTGATTCTTACTTCAAAAAGAAAGGTGTTACCTGGTATTTAGGAAATAAAATAACATATGGTGGTGTTCTATTGTCATAGCCTAATTAAATATTAATAAGTGCCTTTTGTATTATGCATAAGTGCACAAGAGGACTTTTTTATATTGTATAGACTTGTTAGTTTCTCCTTAACAGATTATTCTAGCTTTGTCCTTGCCTAATTGTTCCCGAAATCAACTATTTTCAACTGTTTTTATGGGATCAGGCATAATAGTTGGCTTAGCAACAACTTTTTTTTTTTTTTTGGTAAGTGCAAGATATGATAAAGGAGCACTGACCTTAGGAATTAGAGAGATAGCTGTACCATTCCACTCCTTGAGAAGTACACCTAAATCAAAAAAAAAGAGGCAACAGCTTTAGTGAAATCTTTGCCTACAACATCCCAACACTTCTAGAAGAACATGGAATTGAAACCATCTGGCCCCGGGGCTTTATCCCCATGAATGGACATAAGAGCGGCTTCGATTTCATGCTCTATAACTGGAGCAATCAACTGAAATCTGAAGTGAACTGGAACCTTAGATTGAATGGCTAGATTAAGAGTAGGCATAGCATCCACTTTTCCATGGAAAGAAGTCCCTAATAACCCAACATAGTAACCCAAAATCTCCTGCTTCACGGCCTCAGGATCATCAATCAAACAACTACTAGAATGTGGGCTCCCGCGCCCGGCGCGTTCGAAGAGTCGCCACCCAGATTTTTGAGATGGATGATCCGAGAAACTGAGGATTTGTTTGAAAGGAAAAAGGCTTTTGGTCTAGCGAAAACATTGAGATTTTGGGTTCGGGAGCCACGTTACGAACGAGAAAGGTTTTGTTGAAAAAGCACCCCACTCGCCCGGCAAACCGGGTCTCTACTAAGCATTTTTTATGGGGGATTTGATATTGTTTGAAAAACTTCAAAAACACGTACAGGAGAGGGGAGCAAGATGGAATATAACACGTTGACGTGCTTGTGGTGCTCACTGTACAGAAATGATAAAAGATGATACAGCAAAATATGGATAAGAAAAGCTACTCAACAAACTGTCTGGGTCACTGTCATGTATTTCACGGCATATCACAGTATGGCACGCAGCCATACGATATGCCGTGCGTGGTTCTGGTTCTGTCTTCAGATTGTCAACAGCATTCAAGATGTCACACGGCATATTGATTACGACGCACGACGTTATTAAAAAAACACCAAAAAGCTTACAGCTATCAGATCACCTTAGAACAACACCATTTCTCCAAGCCACAGACAGAGAACCACTTTTAATGCATTCGTTCATTTAGAATGATTGAGAAAGTCTTGTTTACGGGAATAAAACATGGCTTGTAGATATGGTCCTATTCCAAGTTTACTGATGATAGACAGAAACGAACCCTGCGAGGAACAACCATGACCCAAACAGTTTGGACCAGAAAACAACAGCTACCTGATATGCCGTGCGCTTGAACAAGCTACGCCGTGCGACGCACAAAGCGTCGTGCGGTGTAGCTTGCCCAGAACAGAAGCTGTTTTTACTTTATAAAAATGGTTTTTTAGACCGGATCTTAACCAAAAGGGGTTAAGCCTGACAGCAGAAGAGTCCCCTCAGGGCCAGGACAGAGCCTAGCCCAAGGAAACTTAGTTTTTACCTTTGATCTCGAGCTTGAACGAAGATGGATGATGATGGATGAGCGCCGGTAAGGTTAGTAGAAGAAAAAAAAGAGGGTATGGATGTATGTAATAGATGGATGTATTGGGTAGTTGGGGTCTCAAAGTTAGTAAGAGACTAACTTTGATGGTGAGGAGAAAAATGGAGTAAGAGGCCTAGAGAATGTCTTTTGGAAACAACATTCTCAAGACTTGGAAATAGGAAATGGATGTGAAAGCAAGAAGAGAGAGAAAGGGTAGAATAGTGATCAAAGGCCCTTTTCTCTTAAGTGGAGGGGTGTATTTATAGGCAAGAGTCAAGGATTTTGAATTTCAAATGGTGGAGGCATTTTCTGGGCGGGCCAGAAGTGTATCTTCGGCTGATCCATTTTGCAGCTGTGGCTCAAATGGGCGTGGCCGACAGCTTTCTGAGTCAGTCAGTACTTTTCCCAAAATGCTGTGCGGCTAACCTCATGATCGCGTGCGGCGTATTGATTTTCGATATACCGTGCGATGTAAGGGTGTCCCACGCGGCGTTTCAGGTCCAGTCCAGGGCTTTTGGGCTTTCTCTGGGCTTTTGGCCTTTTGGTTTATTTGGGCTGAGGATTTGTTTGGGGCTGAGGGAATCCTTTATTCAAGCTCGCGAAGGTTCCGTTTCCTTTATTTCATCATCGGGGTGGACAAAGACCCTTTGAGGTTCGGATTGGGGTGCCTACATAGAATCAGTAAGACTTAGAATTGTATTTCTAGCTCTATGGGAACACATTTCTGGTGAAAGTACTTAGAGTTTTGGTCTTCTAAAGCCAACCATTTCACTCTAGACTTCTGTTTCAGAAAAGATTCTACAGCCATCCTTAGCTCCACATATTTATTCAATATCTCTTTCTCAGTATTAGACAAAACAATATCAAAAGGGGTTTTGAAAAGATGTTCCTGAATCACATCCAACTCTTCTTTGGCAGCACAAACCCTTTTACTAATATTGGAATAACATTCCAAGTTTAGTTTTCTAAGGACACCTTTTAATCTCTTCAATTTTGTTGATAACACAAACATAGGTCTACCAATAACAGGCTCAGCCCAAGACTGAATAAGAGTATCCTTGAAGCTTGGGTTTTGTAGCGAAAAATTAAAAAACTTGAATGATCTTCTCTTCTGAATACAAGGCAAAACAGTCATAATCAGAACGGTATTTGATCCATACTGTCTAGCTCTTCTGTGGGCATATCATTTGTTCCATACTGTCCAGCTCTTTGTAATTTGGTTCTGAATCCTTGATTTAGCATGCTGGTTCTTGGGTAAACAGAACAGTATTTGATTTTAGTTCTGTTTCTAGTTCAGTTGTTTTGGTTTTTTGGAAGCTATGAGCAACATTGGTTCTGTGTGCTATGTCTGCATTGCTGTTTTCTGTTTCTGCAGTATTTTGTAACTTGTATACTGCTGGTTCTGAAATTGCTATGACTGCTATTGAGCTGCCTTGAATACTCTGTTGCTTTGGATGTGTCTGCTACTGCTTTCAATGCTCTGTTGTTTTCTGTAGTGCTGAGCAAACAGTTGTTTTATGATGTGTAACAGTCAGTCACTTTTAATTCATTGTATTCACCTATCCTTGGGGGGTTGTCCCTTGGAGTGTTTATGCCTTTTCTAGGGGGCATGTCACGCCCTCGATTTTCAACATAAATAAATAATCAATCTCAATACATGATCCTCGCATAATATAAATAATACCCAAAAGAGAGTTCCCAAAAGATTATATACAAATCAAGTTCCCAAGTTTTAAGATTTACAACATTGGCACAACGGTCTAAATTCCATAGTTAGTTAAAGACGGTAAATTTAAAGGTTACATAATATCCGAAGTGAAAAGAGTTCGAATGAATTTACAATTTCCTCCCTTCAAGAGATTATACAAAAGATGATAGATCCACTTCTCGGGCGGCTTTCAAAAGATATAAAGCCAAGCATGCACACCATGCACTTCGCGTCGAAATCCATGAGATGTACCTGAAAATGATAAGTTGAGCTACACTAGCCCAGTAGAGAATTCTATACTCGAGCTATATGAAAATGCAATGAAAACATGCTATAAGAATGAATGATTTCCAACAAACGATCAAAGATACAAGGGGCATTATGAACCGACGAACAACTATGGAATTCAATACGTCTTATAAAAGTTCCTAACCACTTATACAGCAACTAAGAGCAACTTTAAGCATAAATCAATCTAATCAACCCATCACTGTTTTCTTAAATCATTCTAAGATTCCTCAAGTGTATGCTGCCTTTACTTTCCTCATTTTTTTACCATTTACCATCAAGCCTCTTTTATAAAAGAAAGCATTTCCTTTGGTTGCCAAAATAACTTTGAGAAAACTCTCGACCTTTACGGGTCAAGCTCTGTTGATTCGCTTGAATACCGGAATCCGTTGATTTGTGCCCAAATACCGGAACCGTTGATTCACTCAGGAATACCGGAGGATTTTTCATAAAAATCTTTTTTCCAAAACCAAATTACTTTCTTTTCAAGAACTATGATGAAATCAATCATTGTTTCCCTTTTTCAACAATTACAATCTCAAGCAATACACAGCCCAAACAACATGAACTTCAGTAACCAGTCATAACCACCTTCATCATGCGAGACATTCAGCTGTATTACCACACCTTGCGTTACAGTGAATTCTCTCCACCTGGGTTTCCGCATTACCACACCTTGTGTTGCGGGCCCTCTAGAGTCTCCGCATTACCACACCTTGCGTTGCAGGACCCTCGATTTCAAATTATCAACTTACTCATACATACATGCATTACCAATCCGTACACAAGAAGTCAACACTTCCCAAAGTCACATTCTCTCATTTATCATCACACAATATAATACAATCTCGTAAACATGTCCCATTGTACATCGATAAATATTCAAAGTCCACGTTATTCCTCTAACTCTATTACGACGCCCTACGTCTCGTATCGAGCCCTTAACAACTCCACGACACACAACCAGCTAGGTTCTAAACAGGAATCTATTGAACGAATGCCAAAGGAACCTAGGATGATCAATCAAGACGAAGCACGAAGATACGAGTTACCCTATTCTCTTCCGGATCACTAGGCAAACCCCTATCGACCAACAAAGTGCCCCACGTCACACCTTATATCCTACGATACACAATAACCTCTCTATACTACGCTTTTTCATCCTACCATTCGCCACGTCTAGTCATTGCACCTAACATACCTGTTGTATGCATCACCTCATGCCACAATGACTCTCAAGTACCATCAATCCCATAAATACATTTCGATTAAATTTTTAATCTAGTAAGACACTACCCTTTCTCTAACGATAAAAAGCCAACGAGACAAGGATAACATAAGTAAACCAAAGGAATTCAATTAAGCATGCTTGAAATAGGTTTGGAGGTGTCCAAGAGGATTTAGAAGTGACCGGGGGTCAAAACAATCGACGGAGGAGCAACTGAGGCAAAACTAGAGTTAAGCTCCTGGTATCGATACGCATAAAATCCGTATTGATACAATACAAGCTGACCAGAAAGATAAGTTTATAGTATCGATACAGCACGTAATCTGTATCGATACCATGGGGTTTCGAGCAGCGATTCTACAAATTTTCAAGAACAAACTCAACAACAAAACACGACGATCAATGGCAGGATTAAGCACGTAAATCACTCATAAACATATAGAATGAGCAAGAAATCCCTACCTCAATGATCAATGATCGAAGTTCAAGCTCCAACAATCAAGCCCTAGCTTCCCAAGCATCCAAATCCTCCAAGAACGAGTTCTAACATGAACCCACGCGATCCAAGGCTCGAATCACGCATAGGAGATGAATTAAAGGTTGAAGTATGAAGGTTTGAGGTCGATTGGTGGGTTTTGAGCTCAAAGGAGCAAGAGAGAGAGGAGACCGAGAGATGGAGAGAGACCGGGAGATGAGAGAGAGGGAGAGTTGGGATTTTTGATTCCCTACACACTCACACACATATATATACTATGATACATACAAATCGCACTTGCACTCCCTCCACTTTCAATTCTACCACATTGGCCCCAAATCATATAAACTCAAGAATTTCACATATTCCTCAATTTTCAATATCTATTAAACCTTTAAATATATATATATATATATATATATCTGAAATTTACGGGTCTCTACAGGGCATGTCCCTAGTTCTTACTGCTATTTGCTGTGTGGCTGCTATGGCTGCTACATTACTGATGCAATCTGCTGCAATTTGTTGTTCTGTATTTTATGTTTTGGCAGCTGCGATCTGCTATCTGCTACAGCCTCTAATCAAAGTAGATTGGTAGCTTTGTGGTGCTAGTCCCTCTCGGTAGCTGATTTCTTTTGAGTGAAGTTCCATGTGTTTGCTACCATGACCCAATCGGTCCATTTTCCTTTTAGCCCTTGGCTTAGATCAATGTAGGAAAGTAGCCTCACAAGTAGGGAAGGAAACCAACCAGTGAGTATTAGAGAACACCCTATCAATCCTACTCTTATTATCACCTGAGCCTCCTCGCTTGTTAGACCATGTAAACTAAAAACCTTTAGCAAGTAGGTCATTATGGAGAATATCTGATAAACATTGGCTTAGCAACAACTTGTTTATTGCATTGACTCTTTTTAGTGAAATTATTCTTCTTTGTTTGACATCAAAGCTTCTTTTCGTTCTCCTCTTATGCTCACGTGCTATGATCTTTGCTAATAAATATTTCATTTTAATTCAAGGCACCTAATTGTTTCAGCATGTGTAGTGTAATTCGCGCACCTAATTGTTTCATTTTATCATCTTTAGGATTGATTTCAACGCTTTAAAAATCAAAATTTTGGTCTAAATGTTTTTATAAAGGGGAGGTTGTATTATTCTTGAGTTTTTAGGTGAAAAAATATGGACAAGAGTTGGATGACAATTAAGAATAGACTGAACAAAGAGTACCGAGATCAGATTCGTTGCCCGTGTTTAAAATGCATGAATGTGGAATGCCATTTTAGTATTGTTGTTGCATTTCACCTAATACAAAATGGGATAGCTCCTTCTTACAAGACTTGGGTCCACCATGGGGAAACTATACCTAAGAATCAACAATTTGTGTCAAACGAAAGCCGTCAGCCTAGTGGAGAAAGTGTTGGGGGTGGAGTGGCAGCAGATGAACATGAGAATTAAGACGACTTGGAACGCTTAGTTAATGATTACTATGCAGCAGCAATCATGAATGATGAGGAACTGAGTTGCCTGACAATGTTGAGACGGAGAATGTGCGCAACTTTGATAAATTAATGAAGGATGCCCATCGAGAGTTATACCCCGGATGCAAGTTTATTTTACTATCATTTGTCATTAAGCTACTTCATGTTAAGGTGTTGAATAAATGGAGTAGCAAGTCCTTTGATGCGTTGTTGGGGTTATTGAAGGAACTCCTACCTACAAGTGATCAAGACATTCCGGGCAACAATTATGAAGCAAAGAAGTTCTTACGTGACTTAGGCTTGGGCTATGTGCCCATTCATGCATGTAAGAATGATTGTGCACTTTTTTGGAAGGAGAATGCTGATCTTGAAAAGTTTCCTGTTTGTGAGGAGCCTAGATACAAGCTAAATGATGGCAAGGGAAAAAAGATTCCTCATAAGATCTTGCGATATTTTCCATTGACCCCTAGGTTGCAGAGGTTTTATATGTTGAGCAAAACTTGTACAGATATGAGGTGGCATAAGGAGAAACGAGTTGATGATGGAGTATTAAGGCATCCGGCTGATGGTAATTAAGGCATGAAAGCACTTTGATCAACATTATCTTGAGTTTGCTCAAGATGCCCGAAATGTGAGGTTAGGACTAGCTACTGATGGATTCAATCCCTTTGGTAACATGAGCAACTCCTACAGCTTATGGCCTGTGATTGTCATGCCTTACAACCTTCCTCCATGGAAATGTATGAAACAACCTTACTCTATAATGTTGTTGCTTATTCTTGGACCAATTGCACTGGGGAGAGATATTGATGTTTACTTAAGGCCATTAATTGACGAATTGAAAGAGTTATGGGAACGTGGCGCAGTCATCTATGATGCCTCAACTGAACAAACTTTTTGAATGCATGTAGCTGTTATGTGGACCATCAACAATTTCCCTGCATATGGTAATTTGTCCGGGTGGACTACTAAGGGTTACTTGGCTTGCCCAATTTGTAACGAACATGCATCATCGCAAAGGTTGAGAAGTAAGTTAGGTTATGTGGGAGCTCGCCGATGGTTACCTAAAGACCATCCTTGGCGAAGGAGTCGCCTCTTTGATGGTAAGGTGGACCATCGGGAGAGGCCTATGGACTTAACGGGTGAACAAATATTGCAGCAAATGAGTAAGGGGACATACAAGCCATTTGGCAAACATCCAAGCAACAAAAGGAAAAGAGGAGATCCAATATTAAATTGGACCAAGAAAAGCATTTTTTTTTAGCTTCCTTATTGGGAGAAACTCTTGCTGCGACACAACCATGATGTGATGCATATAGAGAAAAATATATGTGAAGCTTTGCTCGGAATACTATTAAGCATAGATTGGAAGAACAAGGACACAGAAAAAGCATGTCAGGATTTAGAGGATATGAGAATAAGGCTAGCAATGCATTTAAAGAGGCGTGCAGATGGGTCCTTCGAAAAGCCCCCAGCATCATACACTTTATCTCCAGAGGAGAGACATGGATTTTATGAGTTCTTAAAGTCAATTAAGTATCCCGATGGTTATGCTGCAAACATATCAAGATGTGTGACTACAAAAGGAGATAAATTAACGGGCTTGAAAAGTCAAGACTGTCATGTACTTTTGCAATGACTTCTTCCCATTGGGATGCGTGGCTACCTTCCGAAAGACATATGTATCACCTTAACAGAGTTAGGGAATTTTTTTTCAAGAGATATGCTAAAAAACACTGCGAGTTGAGGATTTGGAGAAACTACAAGATCGGATGGTGCTCATATTATGCAAGATGGAAAAGATTTTCCCTCCGGAATTCTTTGATGTCATGGTTCATCTTCCAATTCTTGTTAAGATGAATGATAAATTTAAATTTGAAAATTTCCTTCATAATAAATTTGATTCGATCATGAGGTTTTCACTTTCGATCGACTTGAATTTTGGTATGGATGTAGTACTCGTCAAACTGAACAATATTAATGGTTTAGATCCAATTTTTAGTACATGGGATGGATTGGTTAGATTCAAGGAAGAAGACGAATCAAGGGAGAAGCTGAGAGCATATCGGGCTTTTGATGCGCATCTGTTAAACTTGACGTTATTATGGACGAAATTGGGTGTTATGTGCACACTTTACAAACCACTGGGGTGTTATTGCACACTTGTGAACCATAGAGAGTGTATCCTCACATGATCTAAACCACAAGGGGTAAAAGTGGATTTCACCCTTTTTTTTTTCCCAAGCATTGTTAACATCCAAGTAATGCAGAGACTGTAAATAAAAGTTAATAGTTTCAAACTTCTGACGTGCTCAGGTACAGTAACATAACATCCACTATGTTTGGGTTTGGTACTGGGATATGCCAACATGGTCCAGTGGCATAACAAGTCAATTTTTTTTTTTTCGAGAAAATAGACACATCAGATTATTCAGTCGAATTGTTGACGGAGGTTGATGAAGGGCTCTAATTCAATCTTTTTTTACAACTCCAAAGTGTTTAATTGGAATTTGGTAGAGTTAATGTGCTTACGAGACATTTGAATGAGAGTGCGGGGCCAGGTGTTTATTGAAAAATTATTTTCCTAAATTTTGACTAGATAAACCAAACTTGGCAGACATTATTGCAAGTAGTTATCATTCTATTAATCATATATTTGACTGATTTAATCTAATCTGAGCCGTTCATAATTTATTAATCATATAATAGATCATCTCTATAAAAAAATCAACTCGTTCATACATCAACAACTCAGTGATCCAATTCTTGTTAAGATGAATGATAAATTTAAATTTGAAAATTTCCTTCATAATAAATTCGATTCGATCATGAGGATTTCAATTTCGATCGACTTGAATTTTGTATGGACGTAGTACTCGTCAAACTGAACAATATCAATGGTTTAGATTCAATTTTTAGTACATGGGATGTATTGGTTAGATTCATGGAAGAAGACGAATCAATGGAGAAGCTGAGAGCATATCAGGCTTTTGATGTGCGTCAGTCGAACTTGACATTATTATGGACGAAATTGGGTGTTTTGTGCACACTATACAAACCACTACTGTGTTATTGCAAAATTGTGAACCATAGAGGGTTTATCCTCACATGATCTAAACCACAAGGGGTCATAGTAGACTTCGCCCTTTTTTTTCCTAGCATTGTTAACATCCAAGTAATGCAGAAACTGTAAATAAAAGTTACTAGTTTCAAACTTCTAATGTGCTCAGTTACAGTAACATAACATCCACTATGTTTGGGTTTGGTACTGGAATATACCAACATGGTCTAGTGGCATAACAAGTCAAAAAAAAAATTTTGAGAAAATAAACTCATCAGATTATTCAGTCGAATTGTTGACGGAGGTTGATGAAGGGCTCTAATTCAATCTTTTTTTATAACTCCAAAGTGTTTAATTGGAATTTTGTTGAGTTTATGTGCTTACGAGACATTTGAATGAGAGTGCGGGGCCGGGTGTTTATTGAAAAATTATTTCCCTAAATTTTGACTTGGTAAACCAAACTTGGCAGACATTATTGCAAGTAGTTATCATTTTATTAATCATAGATTTGACTTATTTAATCTATTCCGAGCCGTTCATAATTTATTAATCATATAATAGAGCATCTCCATAAAAAAAATCAACTCGATCATATGTCAAATAACTTAGTGATCCAATTCTTGTTAAGATGAATGATAAATTTAAATTTGAAAAATTTCCTTCATAATTAATTCAATTCGATCATGAGGTTTTCACTTTCGATCAACTTGAATTTTGGTGTGGATGTAGTACTCGTCATACTGAACAATATCAATGGTTCAGATCCAATTTTTAGTACATGGGTTGGATTGGTTAGATTCAAGGAAAAAGACGAATTGAGGGAGAAGATGAGAGCATATCGGGCTTTAGATGCGCGTTTGTCAAACTGGACGTTATTATGGACGAAATTGGGTGTTATGTGCACACTTTACAAACCACTGGGGTGTTATTTAACACTTGTGAACCATAGAGGGTGTATCCTCACTTGATCTAAACCAGAAGGGGTCAAAGTGAACTTCGTCCTTTTTTTTTTTTCCTAGCATTGTCAACATCCAAGTAATGCAGAGACTGTAAATAAAAGTTACTAGTTTCAAACTTTTGATGTGCTCAGGTACAGTAACATAACATCCCCTATGTTTGGGTTTGGTACTAGGATTTGCCAACATGGTCCAGTGGCATAAAGTCAAAAAAAAAATTCGAAAAAATAGACACATCAGATTATTCAGTCGAATTGTTGACGGAGGTTGATGAAGGGCTCTAATTCAATCTTTTTTTACAACTCCAAAGTATTTAATTGGAATTTTGTTGAGTTTATGTGCTTACGAGACATTTGAAAGAGAGTGCGGGGCTGGGTGTTTATTGAAAAATTATTTCCCTAAATTTTAACTAGTTAAACCAAACTTGGCAGACATTATTGCAAGTAGTTATCATTCTATTAATCATAGATTTGACATATTTAATCTAATCCGAGCCATTCATAATTTATTAATCTTATAATAGAGCATCTCCATAAAAAAAATCAACTCGATCATACATCAATAACTCAGTGATCCAGTTCTTGTCAAGATGATTGATAAATTTAAATTTGAAAATTTCCTTCATAATAAATTCGATTCGATCATAAGGATTTCAGTTTCGATCGACTTGAATTTTGGTATGGATGTAGTACTCGTCAAACTGAACCATATCAATGGTTCAGATCCAATTTTTTGTTCAAGGGATGGATTGGTTAGATTCAATGAAGAAGGCGAATCAAGGGAGAATCTGAAAACATATCGGGCTTTTGATTCGCGTCTGTCAAACTTGACTTTGTTATGGACGAAATTGTGTGTAATGTGCACACTTTACAAACCACTGGGGTGTTATTGAACACTTGTGAACCATAGAGGGTGTATCCTCACATGATCTAAACCACAAGGGGTCAAAGTGGACTTCGCCCTTTTTTTTTTCTAGCATTGTTAACATCCAAGTAATGCAAAGACTGTAAATAAAAGTTACTAGTTTCAAACTTCTGATGTGCTCAGGTACAATAACATAACATCCACTATGTTTGGGTTTGGTACTAGAATATGCCAACATGGTCCAGTGGCATAACAAGTCAAAAAATTTCTTTCGAGAAAATAGACACATCAAATTATTCAGTCGAATTGTTGACGGAGATTGATGAAGGGCTCTAATTCAATCTTTTTTTACAACTCCAAAGTGTTTAATTGGAATTTTGTTGAGTTTATGTGCTTACGAGACATTTGAATGAGAGTGCAAGTCCGGGTGTTTAATGAAAAATTATTTCCCTAAATTTTGACTAGGTAAACCAAACATGGCAACATTATTGCAAGTTGTTATCATTCTATTAATCATAGATTTGACTGATTTAATCTAATTCGAGCCGTTCATAATTTATTAATCATATAATATATCATCTCTATAAAAAAAAATCAACTCGATCATACATCAATAACTCAGCTAGTGATCCAATTCTTGTTAAGATGAATGATAAATTTAAATTTGAAAATTTCCTTCATAATTAATTCGATTCAATCATGAGGATTTCACTTTCGATCGACTTGAATTTTGGTATGGATGTATTACTCGTCAAACAGAACAATATCAATGGTTCAGATCCAATTTTTAGTACAATGGATGGATTGGTTAGATTCAAGGAATAAACCGAATCAGGGGAGAAGCTGAGAGCATATCGGGCTTCTGATATGCGTCTGTCAAACTTGACGTTATTATGGACGAAATTAGGTGTTATGTGCATACTTTACAAACCACTGGGGTGTTATTGCACACTTGTGAACTATAGAGGGTGTATCCTCACATGATCTAAACCCCAAGGGGTCAAAGTGGACTTCGCCCTTTTTCTTCTTTTTTTTTTCCCTAGCATTGTTAACTTCCAAGAAATGTAGAGACTGTAAATAAAAGTTACTAGTTTCAAACTTCTGATGTGCTCAGGTACAATAACATAACATCCACTATGTTTGGGTTTGGTACTGGGATATGCCAACATGGTCCAGTGGCATAACAAGTCAAATTTTTTTTCTCTAGAATATAGACACATTAGATTATTCAGTCGAATTGTTGACGGAGGTTGATGAAGGGCTCTAATTCAATCTTTTTTTACAACTCCAAAGTGTTTAATTGGAATTTTGTTGAGTTAATGTGCTTATGAGACATTTGAATGAGAGTGCGGGGCCGGGTGTTTATTGAAAAATTATTTCCCTAAATTTTGACTAGGTAAACCAAACTTGGCATACATTATTGCAAGTCGTTTTCATTCTATTAATCATAGATTTGGCTGATTTAATCTAATTCGAGCCGTTCATAATTTATTAATCATATAATAGAGCATCTCTATAAAAAAAAAATCAACTCGTTCATACATCAATAACTCAGTGATCCAATTCTTGTTAAGATGAATGATAAATTTAAATTTGAAAATTTCCTTCATAATAAATTCGATTCGATCATGAGGATTTCACTTTCGATCAACTTGAATTTTGGTTTGGATGTAGTACTCGTCAAACTGAACAATATCAATGTTTCAGATCTAATTTTTAGTACATGGGATGGATTGGTTAGATTCAAAGAAGAAGACGAATCAAGGGAGAAGCTGAGAGCATATTGGGCTTTTGATGCGCGTCTGTCAAACTTGACGTTATTATGGATGAAATTGGGGGTTATGTGCACACTTTACAAACCACTGGGGTGTTATTGCACACTTGTAAACCATAGAGGATGTATCCTCACATGATCTAAACCACAAGGGGTCAAAGTGGACTTCGCTCTTTTTTTTTTTTTTCCTAGCATTGTTAACATCCAAGTAATGCAGAGACTGTAAATAAAAGTTATTAGTTTCAAACTTCTGATGTGCTCAGGTACAGTAACATAAACATCCACTATGTTTGGGTTTGGTACTGGGATATGCCAACATGGTCTAGTGGCATAACAAGTCAAATTTTTTTTTTTTGAGAAAATAGACACATCAGATTATTCAGTCGAATTGTTGACGGAGGTTGATGAAGGGCTCTAATTCAATCTTTTTTTACAACTCCAAAGTGTTTAATTGGAATTTTGTTGAGTTTATGTGCTTACGAGACATTTGAATGAGAGTGCGGGGCCAGGTTTTTATTGAAAAATTATTTTCCTAAATTTTGACTAGGTAAACCAAACTTGGCAGACATTATTGCAAGTAGTTATCATTCTATTAATCATAGATTTAATGCTTCATGCAACTGCACGTCCACGGATATTCGTTCTATTAATCATAGATTTGATGCTTCATTCTATTAATCATAGATTTTGGTGCTGTTCATTTTTCGATTTAAAGAAGAGCACCAGCCACTGCTTTATGCAACGTCCACGGATATTCGAATTAATGAAGATCTTCTCATGTGATGCTTCATCGTGTGACGCAAAATGAGACAATCACATGTTCATTTGACGATCCGAACCATTTTTGTTTTGTAAGTTCAGGTGTGTTTACTCAATTCAAGGCAAGTGTAGTAACTGACCCAGAATACAGTGAAAGATAATCCCACATAAGATCGGGATAAAGTTACTCAGATTTAGTCACCCTAGAACACTTTTTCGCAACAAAGGCATGGTGCTTTTGTTCCGTAATAAATTAGTGTTCACTGATTTAGCCTGTTGAGTGCAAGCCACTGACATTGAGCAAAACCGGAAGGTAAGGCGTAGATATCAGCCTCTACGTAGAGGTTTTTTAGCCCTTTGATGCCGTTATTTTCCGATATACCAGTCTACCAAAGTTCACACCTGTACTGGTCAATTTCTGATACTATGGCTTTGTATCCAGTTTTTTGCCCGATTCACAGCCGCTATGGCCGACCGCTATGACGCTTCAAATGCTCTGGCACCACAAATATTTCAAAAAAATCCACAGCGGCTACACCTGATTCTCGGTACATATCACTCGATACTTCCTACACGGTTTGCCACCGTTATGGATACGCGATCTGCTACCGCCCATTTAAAACCTTGGATAAGAGGCCAACTGTTGTATATTGAAAACATAATGAAACGAAAAACAAATTTGGGAGTTTTGTAGAACTAGAACTACTGAAGAACAATTAATTTATGTAAAAGTTTCTTTACAAGATTTTAGGACAACAATCCTATCTATCTAGCATGAAGCACTGATATTGTTACTTCATTTGAAGCGAGAGGATATATACCAGGTGACAAGGAATCCGTCTCGGAAGTAAACCTTACTGTGTAATACCCAGGTTGTTTAAGAGGTGACAAGATTGCGTTTTCACTATCTAACATTAACAAAACAGCTGACATGGTTGGTATATCTTCGGAACGGTCTTGCACACACAAGAGGGACATTTGGCTACATCAAAGCATCTACTAGATTCAAGGGTTTTCCTTTGTTCCGTAGTTTCCATGCCTAATGCAAATAACATATTAACGATTCATGGAATTATTCTCAAACACGCATAATGAAAATGTTTCTTTTTTTCATTTGAGACAGAAGAATAACACTCACATGTCCCAAAAGGTTGAGGTCATGATCGGGATGGTAAAATCCTCTGTTCTTTTTTTTTTTTTTTTTGAAACGGTAAAAATCATATTAAAGAACTCGATAACAGGTACATTGAGGGAGAGAGAAGAGAGAGGAAAAGGAAAAAGAGCCCATATGAACCACATGACAAACCATGTAGCCATACTGAGCACACAAACTTCCAACAAGAAATTAAGAAGAGAGAATACAACTCAAAGCAACAACCAAAAAACAAGGGGTATCCTTCCCACCATATGTGAACAACAATAAAGTCTCAGCACCAGATCCAAACTTCATTCTATTATATAGCAGAGCAAGACAGGGAGTGCAGAGCAATGCTCCAAATTGGTAGAGATCCCATCATCCTAACTTCTGTATTAGTCTCAGTAGCACCAAAATCAAATTTCCAATATGTCAGCAGCACACATATATATCAGTTTCCTACAACTGCCCACACGTACAGATTCATTCCAGTGACATAATAATATGAAATGAAAGAGCATTGGTCACCTAAATAGCTCTTAACCCTCCAGGATTAGGAGTTGATAACAACTTGCACATAAAACTCCAAAACTCACTTATAAAAGAATCGCTTAGCCCTCCAAGACTTAGGAGTTGATAAGAGTAGAAAAATTAATGCCCCACATCTCTTAGCCCTTCCAGAATAGGATTTGAGAGATCAGAGGTAAAAACCAAACACGAACAAGCCTCTTGACTAACACCAAAACAGACTCTCTCAGCCCTCCCCAGATTAGGAACCTCTCAGCCCTCCTCTGTTCTTCTTTCCACTCACGATCTTCAAAACCAAAACACCGAAGCTAAAAACATTAGATTTCATGGAGAAGAGCCCATCTATTGCATACGTACTCTCTGGATACATATAGCCACTACATACAAAAAATGAAATGGAAATGCATCAGATGAAATGAACTAAGTTCCAAGAATCCATTTGTATTTTCTATCATCTCCAAACATTCTTGCCAACCCGAAGTTTGAAATTTTAGGATTCATGATGTCGTTGTCCAGCAAAATGTTGCTAGCTTTCAGATACCGATGAATTATTCTCAATCTTATGTCCCAGTGTAGATAGAGAAGTCCTCGAGTAATCCCCACTATTATGTTGGCTCTTTTGCCAATCCAGCGATGTACCTCTTGTTTGATCTGAGATACGTAGTTTATAGTAAGTTAGGAACTTCACCATACATCCAGCTAGAGGTGTCAAATGGGCTGTGCCGGTCCGACCCATTTAGCTTTGTGCCAACCGTGCTTCGTGTCGTGCCGGCCCATTTACATTATCGTAGCGTGCTTTGCCATGCCATTTTTTGATCGTGTCGTGCGGTGCCCATGTCGGCACATCTCCAACCGATAGTTTTGTCGGAAAAAAGAATCCAAAGAGTGTAAAATATTTACCAACACAAAAACTGTAAAATGTTATATTATAGTACTAAAATAAGAAATTAATATTTTTTTTGTATTAAAATTAGTAGTTGGTGTGCCATGCCCTTTCATGCACGTGTTGTGCACGTGTTATGCCTGTGTCATGCCATGTCGTGTCAAGCCTACTTCTGTGTCGTGCCAGCCTAGCTCGTTTGACACCTCTACATCCAGCAAACTATGAGAAAAGATTTCAAAAAGGTTTAGGTACTAACTAAAGATGTGTAACTCTAAACTTCTTTTCAACATCTGTTCTTCTCCATGAATTTGTGAGTGATGGGGCAAAATTGGGTGTCAACAGATAAAGTTTTATGTACTTTTTTTTCAAGTACGTGACAAAATTATGAAAAAAAATTGTATTTCTCTTTTTTTTTTTGCAATAGGAATTTTTTTTTCCTGGCATGGGGCTGGGGTTCCTTAATACCTCCGCTCCGCTCTGCCCCTGTCACTGGGTAAACTCAAGTGACCTAACATGCATGTTTTTTCAACCGACGATGAGAGTCAAAAATCTTCAAGCTTGGGACAAGCCCCTTACTGTGATTAACTTCTGTATATATCATCCCAACTTTAATCAGTGGTAGCTCTTGAATTTTCAATTAAGTTTTTTTTTTGGCAAATATTTCAATGAAGTTCAGCTTGAAATTTTAGAATATGTTTACACTTAATTTGCATAACCACAAGACAAGAAATGAAAAAAAGAAGAGTTAGAGTGAAATAAAAAAAGAAGATAAAGAAATATTATGGAGTATCAACCTCTAGTTTATATATGGTTATGAAATTCTTCATTTTGATGTTGGGAAGTGATTTTACCACTCCCATTTTTTTTAACGGCACTCCCCTTTTCTCACAATCTTCATCAGCTAATAGTGACATAAAGGGAAGTGCCATTAAAGCAAAGGGGAGTGCCAAAATTACTCCTATGATGTTTTCTGATAACTATGGTACGATCATAAGACAGCAATGGCCATAGGAATGGGCGCATCATGACATCGAAGATTTGCGGCCATTCATGTCAGGTTGTTGATGTAGTTGTGCGTCATGTTCATTCATGAATTATTTGGGGGGCCAGTACATAAAAGACTTTATTCTAACTGTAGCCAGTGCGAAAAGTCTTTCAAAAATTATTCGAGATGAGCGTAAAATAATTCTAACATCCTAAATTACAAAAAAAAAAAAAAGGAAGAGTAAGAAATTGTTGGGTTTGTTTGAGTGGTCAGAAAGTCCAGCAAGAAGTAATCTATTCTACTATGTAATGGGTGAGACTACTACAATATCTAAAAAGCTTTAAAACAAAGAATGTTAAAGCCAATTGCACCGCTTGGCAATTTTTTCCCCACTTTTTCAATTGTGCATCCATTAGTTTTGTGAAGCATATCAGGCCTAGGCGAAAAAATGTGAACCATATCAGGCCACGTACGTCTTCACTTTTCTTTTTCTTCTTCTGGTCAGAGGAAAACAGAGAGAGAGTGAGTGAGTGTGTGTGTTTTTGGGCGAGCTGCACCGCGGTACTCCTTCGATTGGGGCGCTTTGCCGAGCAGCGGGGCCGGAAACGAAACCCAGCAGAAACGCCAACGTCCTCACCACTTCCCCCTTTGCTACAGTGGCTCGCTGGGCGTGACGAGCCACTGTAGCTCTGGCTTACTCTCCTTCTCCGCCTTCAAAGCTATTGCGTTGCCGTCGTATTCGTTGGCTCCGGTGAAGGTCGTCGTCGTCAAAAATCGTGGTCGCTGGGTAAGTTTTTGGCCTCTGCAAATTTGAATCTTAATAAAGATTCCCGTTTTCTTGATCCCTTAAAAACCCTTATTCAAGTGAGACCCCACTTGGTCAAAATGCTTGATTTTTGCTTCACGATCCCATATATGCGGAGCAATCATGGGGTATGCCAGTAATGGGTGCACAGTATGCGTGTTTATATGTATGTATAGCTGTTAATGCTCTGGTTGAGGATAATTGATGTTCTTTTTGGTAATTTAGCTATGGTATCACCATATCATGGTCCAATTAGAGGAAGTTTAGATGTTGTAGCTGGGCTGTGTTTGACGTTGTTAGTCTCAGATCCCAATACCCCTCATGAATGCGAATTGTAAAACACTTTGAGACCTTGTAGTTCAGAATTAGGAGAGAAAGAGTTGGTTTCGTGTCAATAGCAGATAGATTTATGTTTTGTGAGAAGAAAACGGATGATGTTTGGTGGTGTTTCAAAGTAGGAAGAACAGTCCCATTCCGAGAAAAAAGAGAGTAAAGAAAACAAATTAGACATACATAACATGGTTCTGTAGTGTGCCTACATCCGTGTTGGAGAGTTGGCCAAACAACTTTGGTCCTCCACCCTCTTAAAAGGTATTATGTGACACCTTGGTTATCTAATTTACCTGCATAGTCTCTCGCAAATTTGTTTGTGTTTTTGTATTTTCGATCTCATTATTGTGAGGGTGTAGGTGAATTGGGGATCTATGTACGATTGTAAGTATAATTATCCTGTTTAGTGGGATTCGCATTGGGATGTCTTGGAAATGTCTTGGAAACAGCAGCATATCCATATCAGTTTTCAAGGGTGTTAGTAGTTAGTGAGCCTTCATATTGCTATTATTCTGTTCTACTATCCCATATACAGCTCCTGTTACTTTTCTGTTATGGCTGCTATTATCAAGCCTAGCCCTCATATTGCTGCTGTTCTGTTATTACTTTCTGTTTCTCTTTCTATTCTGCTATTACTATTCTGTCAGTGAGTCTCATAGTGCTATAGCCTCATTTTGCTGCTGTTCACTGCTGCTAGTTAGTTCTGCAGTCTTTGCTTCAGATTTCTATTGGAATTGCAACTTCAGATTACTCTGCTTACTGTGGCATTGCTGCTGTTCTGTTCTGATATGGATATGCTGCTGTTTTGTTAAGCTGTAGCTGCTACTGATGTGTATCTGATGGCTGCAATCAGCTGCCTCTTATGCTTACTTGGCAGCTGCATCTCATGATCTGCTTTGGCCTTTTGTGCAACTGTGCAGGCTAGAGCTGATCAGTTATTCATAATTTGGCTTTGCTGTTCTCTGTTCTTTTGTTTTGCCTAACCAATAGGGGCTGTCGTTGGGATCTCCCTTCGCAGAGGGGGATGTCCTCTGCAATGTTATTACCTGCTTTTGCTCTGTCCTGTTCTGTTCAGCCTTGTTTTGGTGTTCAGAAAGTTCAGTTCTGCATTTTGGTTGTATTTAAGGTGGACACAGTCCAGCACTTGTCTGTTGTGGCTGCTGCTGTCCAGATTGTTGTCCAGTTCTCAAGTTCTAAGTTGTGATGCTCAAATGAACTCCCAAGATTCTGCAGTCCAGTTGCTGCTGCTGTTCGGTTGCTGCTGCTGCTGCTGATGCTTCTGTCTGTTATTGCTTGCTGATAAGTTCAGCTTTGTTGCTGATGTTCTGTTCAGCTTTTGTCATGGTACCCCCTTGGTCTTAGTATTGTTTTGTTGTCCAGAAATAGTAGTTCAGTAGAGAAGCTGAGTGCTCTCGGCTGTCATCACTGCTGCTGCTGTGTTCTCAGATGTTTTGCTAATGCTGCTGCTGTCCAGAAATGTACACTTCTAGCTGTTTGCTAGGGTGGTTGGAAGTGTGAGGGCAGCTTTTACTGTTGGTACAAAGATGGTACAAATGTATGATGTAGCTGTTTCCCTTTTGTAGATGGGTAGGAAACAAATGTATGATGTAGTTTGTTTTGTCTCCATCTAGATTACAACAATCCAATCCATGTAGCCACTTGGCTTAGATTTCAATTTTCTCAATCTTTGTTTTCTTTTGTTTTCCTCCTGGGGTATGCCCCTTGTAGGCTGTATATTCGGTTAGCCTCTTTTAATTTCAAGCTGATTTACCCAAAAAAAAAAAAAATAGCAAATCTAATTTGTATGTGGAAACTTATAATTTTTTTGTACAAGTGTACTTACTGAGGACTTGCTCGTCGGTCGTAGCCATATTTTTCAACTGTAATGAAAGATTTACAGCAATGCTGAGGTTAGGTTTGCCTTTGTTACAAAGGAAAAAGGTCATAGAAACGTTAAATTTACTGATCTATGTAACTTTGTTCAGCTTGTGCTACCACACTCACATTGGCCATGGAGCAGCGCTATGCTCAAACCTCTAAGATAATGCCAGTAAATTTGACCATTATTTTAAACTAACTTGCCATTTTGCTTGGCTCGTAGACATGATTTCAACACATCCCAAAACCATCTTATACCTGGACTGGATTTGATGAGAAAGTAAAGGATTAAGGGCTAAAAATTGAATTGGGTTATTAGTTAATCTATTACAGTATATTATACTTAGTGTTGATATCCTAAACCTATATAAAAAGGACGACTTTGTGTAATATTGGTACAATTTGGCCAATTTTGCTCCCGTTTTTCCTTTGACGTAACAATTTTGTGTATTGAAATTGCTGCACCTGAAATTGCTTTAGAGTAGAAAATCGTGGGGTGCTCTCATTCACGCATTTGCTCTCCCTCTCTCCACAGTTATCACGACTAAGCCCTCATCTCTTTCTCTCAACAGATCGCCGCATGCAACTCTATTCCAGCGCAGTCCAAATCTCCGACCACAAACACAGCTATCACCATGCCGGTGAGTAACTCGCACTCTCTGTTGCATAAGTTCTCCTTATCTCTCACTGGTCTTGCAACATCTAACTCACCACCACCCCCCCTCCTCTCTCTCTCTCTCACTCACTGACTCTTTTCTTGCTTTGCAATTTCTTTGCAGATGTTTAGCACAGAGCTGATTCCGTTTTAGATCTACGCTTTTTGGTCTATGGCTTCTAGTAAGTTTTCTAAAATGATTTCGGGTGTGCTATCGTATATTTTCCTTCTTATTGACTTCGATTACTCTCTAAATTTGCTGAAATTTGCCTACTGAAGGAATGGATTATTTGTTAAATTTCGATTTCCTACGTAAGTGTAGATTTTGAATTGTGGATGTTAAGAGTGCAGGAAAATTTATGAGAAGTAATGGAGTATTTGTTGCGGTAAATCAAAATCTACAAACCAATGAGCACTTGATTTGTGAATGTTAAGATTTATAATCCGGACTCTTGCTCAATTAAAAAGGTGTTATGATGCTTTCCATGTGTTTTTTATGTGATCTGATTATTTATGATTTATTTTGCTGTTTGCAGTTTATTTATCAATCGAGTAAGAGCATTGGCTTTTATAGTTAACTTTGAGTTTTGTCATCAAATACAAGGTCGGTATTTGTTGCATATATATTCGTTTCTTATTTGAAAGAATGTGTACTAAAGTGATGATGTAGGACAAAAATGGACAATTTTTGTATTTTATTTTTATTGTTTTAGAATAAGATTTTGACTAGGAATATTTTCATTTAGGTTAGAATTATTATCTTTCCATATTCGGTTTGATTTTGATTTCCACCTTTATTAGGATTTTTGGTCTACAAGAATTAGGATTTTATTTTAATTAATTAGGAAATATCTTTTATTTAATGCCGCTTGTTTTGGCATGATTTATTATTTCTTTTTCAGTAGGATTTCTAGGGTTAGGGTCTTATAAAAAGGGCTGTAACCTATTCAATTATTCAACTTTTCATTAATAAAATCTCTGAGTTTATCTCTTTTTCTTGTGGATTCAAGAACTGCTCGTGGCTACGAGTACCTATCATTCGTTTGATTAGTACGCAACTAGTCTCTCGTGAATTCCGCTGCGTCAAGTGGTATCAAAGCCACGCTTTTCCTGGTTCGATGGCACCAAACAAAGTTGAAGACACACCCATTGACGTTGGTCGTGGTGAAGGATTTAACAGGACTCACGCCAAGGGATTTGCCCATGGTCAACCTGTTAAACACAAAGTTGATAGGAACCGCGTTGAGGGATTTGCCCGCAACCAACCTATTAATCAAAACGTCTCCGGAAGATATTCTTATTATCAACTTGATAGTGAGGATGAATCTGAAGACGAGTTATTTGAGGATTATTATGGATATCAGTCGAAGAAGCGACATTCAAGGTCCGAAGGATTTTATCGCACAGATGTCGACTTTTCAACTTTTCAGGTAGAACCAATAATTCCTACTTTTCATGGGTATTGCCATCCTGAGAATTTTATTTACTGGTTTCGTAAAGTAGATAAATTCTTTGAGTTCTACACGGATATTCCTGAAGAGAAGGAGGTCAAATATGCGTCTCGTAAATTATATGGCTATGTTTCTACGTGGTGGGAACGATTGCAGTCCAATAGACTACGGCAATATAAACAACCCATTAGGACATGGCCTAGGATGAGACGATTGATGAGTGATAGATTTCTTCAGACAAATCACGCACAAATGTTATATCAAGAGTATCGAAGGAAGCTTGAGTCAAAACAATCCTTCCAAGAATTTTCAAGCTCAAATATAATTTCAATTCTTGATAAATGGAATGGATATGAGATAAAAAAGGAAGAAGGAGATCGGGTCGAACTTGATGCCGACAAAGAAGTTGCTGAAGAAATTGTTAAAGAGGTTGCGATTCAAGTTGATGATACGAAAATCGTAACGGATGTTGGTGATCAAGTTGTTGAGGACCAAAATAATTGTACATTGGAGGTGGTTGATACTAATATAAGTGAACTGCACAATAGCAAGATGGATGATTGTTATAAAGTGGCCCTTCAAGTTGCTACAGTTGAGCGGGTAGATGACGACATAGATAAACCAAAGGAAGAAAAAAGCATTGAGTTCATTACTACTACTACAGTGGACGAACACTCGTTGGAGGCCATTCAATTATCTACAATTGGAGTACATGTGCCACTAGAAAAGGACATTCTTATGGCTGGCAATAATTTTCTAGACACAAAGGTTGCTAACAATACTGTTGAAGATGAAGTGGCCGTAGAATTACACCATGCAACAGCAATTGTGAAGAAACTATTTGGAACTGCCCTTAATAGTACGGCGCCAATTCTTGAGGGGTCAAGCAATTTTAAGATGGGACAACATCGAGAGAACCCACAAAGTCAGCATAAAATTTACGTTGTTGATTTTCTTGGTGTTGAGAAGTTTGATTTGATTTTCAATTCCCATCTAGTGGATACTATCAACAAGTTGAGGCATGAAGAGAAAAAATCATTGCATAAACACTTTTCTTTGAATGATTTTTGGAAGACTAGTGAGAGGTTGAAGTATTCCAAATATCTATTTCTTTGGAATGGAAGGTGGCAAGTTTCTAATGAGAACTCGAGGGCGAGTTCTTTTGGTGATTGGATATTGATGTAGGACAAAAATGGACAATTTTTGTATTTTATTTTTATTGTTTTAGAATAAGATTTTGACTAGGAATATTTTCATTTAGGTTAGAATTATTATCTTTCCATATTCGGTTTGATTTTGATTTCCACCTTTATTAGGATTTTTGGTCTACAAGAATTAGGATTTTATTTTAATTAATTAGGAAATATCTTTTATTTAATGCCGCTTGTTTTGGCATGATTTATTATTTCTTTTTCAGTAGGATTTCTAGGGTTAGGGTCTTATAAAAAGGGCTGTAACCTATTCAATTATTCAACTTTTCATTAATAAAATCTCTGAGTTTATCTCTTTTTCTTGTGGATTCAAGAACTGCTCGTGGCTACGAGTACCTATCATTCGTTTGATTAGTACGCAACTAGTCTCTCGTGAATTCCGCTGCGTCAAGTGACCTGTTTGCAAGTAGTATATACCTTTACGAACTGTTTATGCCTCTTTATTACTTTCTTTCACTTGTGCCTTTTTTTAAAATAATCAATGAGTTATTCTGGAGATAATGGTCAAAGAATTTATTAGTTAGATTTATTGCAGGTTCCACAACATTTGATGGAGCTACTGTGTTTGAGTTTGGGAAGTGCCGTTTGACACCGGTAATGGGCAAGCACAGGTTATATTTTTGGAAGCGTTGTCTTTTTAATTTTTTTAGTTAATTAGAAGCTTGTATTCTTATTAGAAATCTAATTTCAGGATGAGTTAGGAGAGCCTGATTTTAGGATGTGTGTTCAAGACTTCAAGGCCATTGTAGCCACCCCAACTTTGCAAAGAAATTGCTGAGCCAAAAAAAAAACTTTGCAAGGTAATTCAAAGTCAAGTTGTTGTCTTTACTAAAGTGCCTCACCATTTCCAGTTCCCCCTCCCTGGGGGTTTCCATTACTACAAATGAATAGCAAATCCGTTGCTGTACCGAATTTGCTTTCCAAATACTTTTTCTCTCCCCAGCTTGCATAAACTTTACTATGATACCAAACCTTTTGCAATTGTGCGTATAAACCTATAATCTACACTACGCATATGTAGAACATGTAATCCTTTTGCCGCTGTCATGATTACATATAACCTATAACACATTTTAATGCACTCCTACCACTGTCTGCTTTCAGAAAGTTACACTGTTGCTTCCTGTTGTTGATCAAAGAAAAGTTTATCATCTTTCCCATCTGCAAGTACAAAAAATGTTTGCAATTTTCACTTATGATGCCCCCATTAATGTTTCATTTCCTTTAGTAATGGAAAGATGAAAATCGAAACAGATTTGCTGTACTTTAATTCCTCCCATTTTTGTAGGGAAACATTAGGTCGAACAGTTGGTGCTCGTCTGTGGTTTGTTGGATTGATGATAAGAGCTTGCCCTTGTCAACGTTGTGGTCTAAGTGAACTATTTGTGCTTGTTTAGGGTTGGTTCGCTTCCAGATGTATTTTTTGTGAGCACGTGAGATAGTGTAAATAATGATACATTTTCTTGGGTGTTTTGGGATTTTTCAAGTGAGTATTGGGTAAGTGAAGGTTTTAGTGCTAATGGTTGGAAATGAAGATGGTGGAATGGAAGTTTTAAAACTTTTGGGCAGAGTTGTAGCATACACTGGTAAGAGTTCAATTAGCAGATTGGCCGAGACTTATGATTTGCTCCGATTTACCAATTAATCAAAGCTTATTCTGTACCAATCAACGGGCACGAAATACGTGCTGTGCACGTAGCCCTCCACCTAAACTTTAAACTATAACTACGTAGACTAACTTTGAAACTTTCAATATGCAAATATTTTACTTTGTATAATTTCCATCCCTTATGCGAAGGCTCTCTGACAGAAGGGCGGCCTGTTCTCGTAATCCTTTTTCAGTGTATGTCAAAAAGAGTGACGAACTCATTTTTGTTCAGTCATAAGTTGGTCCGAAGAATGAGTCTTGGTGCTTGACCTGTCGGGTGAATTAAATAAAGACGCGTCCCAAGCGTAGGACTCTCGACCAGTGTAGCACAATATCCGGAAGTACCGGAGTCGAACCACAGAAACGGACGGACGGTGCTGACTCAAAAGTGTTGAATTCTAGTTTAACCTGGCTCTTAGGTAGCCACCCCTTGTTCAATGAGGTTGATTTACTGACTAAATTACCGAACTAAATTAATGAAATAAAGATTTAAAAAGGAGAGTACAGCCGTGGGAACCCAGCGTCCGCAACTAGCCTAACCAATGTCTACTCGGTCCACAATTATTCAATTTGTTGATTTTAAAATAGGAAAAAGTATCCCTAACAAATGCACACCACCTATCACCAGACCCCGTGCGCATTCGAATTCCGGCGATGCCTGGGTTTGTTTGTTAGAAGAGTTTTTGTATCCCAAAATTGCTTAAACGTTCTGTTTTATTGAACCCGAGGTAAACATTGATTAGTCTAGCCACGAGGCGCCTTCGCCCCGCGGCCGCACTCAATAGAACTACTCACTCATAATTCTATTAAACGCAGTAATAATTAAAACCCTAGATCTAAACATGCTTCGAACAATCGAAATAGAAATAAGAACACGATTCCGCAGACTTACGGAAGAGCAACGGATTCGATTACCGAAGAAGAACAGGAATTAAAAGCTGGAAAACTTGAAGAACTTCAATTAAAACTTGAATCTGCAATAAAGAACTTAGAAAACAGCAGCCAAAAGTTAATCGAACGTAAAACTATAAAACGTGTAACCCTAATTATGAGTTAAAAAGGGGTTTATATAGTATCCCTTTTAATAAAACAATTAAAAACCTAAAACAAATCGGAATTGGAACCCCGAACATCCCAAAACGACACCGTTCCACAGCCACTTAAGCCCTCGGTAGCGCTATAGCAAAAGCTATGTAGCGCTACCTAACTCCCTTAGAAGCGTTGACTTCATTGACCTGCCACACTATGTAGCGCTATAGCAAAAGCTATGTAGCGCTCGCGAAGGCTCTGTTCATTTCGCGCACCTTTTTGTGCCACTTTTGAGCGCTATACCCAATATTCTGTAGCGCTCACGAAGATTACAACGACTTCCTTGCGAATTTCACTTCAACACTTAGTCTCCACAGCCCTTCTCGCTCTCAAGCTCCATCACGGCCTTTCCGAATACCTCTCAATCCAAACTTGGCGCAAAAACCACCTTATTTCCTGCGAAACTAACAAAAATACAAAAACAAGACAAAGCACGACATCAAGCGGAAAATGGAATAAACCGCGCCTCTAACGCGCTAAAACGCCCTACTTAGGCGCTTATATCTGTGATATTGCGCGCCTATCACTTGGCTTATCAGTTTGAGCTGGAAAACAAGGCTCTAAAGGAAT
Source organism: Rhododendron griersonianum (assembly GCA_018127125.1). Lineage (NCBI taxonomy): Eukaryota > Viridiplantae > Streptophyta > Magnoliopsida > Ericales > Ericaceae > Rhododendron > Rhododendron griersonianum. Next base: position 25,723,504 of record CM030800.1, read on the forward strand.
ACTTACGTCATTCTTGGTCCTTTTCTTCCAACCAGGAATCGATCTATTTCTTTCACTTCTTCCGCTCTATTCCCACCCATTTTTATAACAATCTACCTTCTTGGCATGGTTATTGACTAAAATAGGTAGCTCAATTTGTGAGTTAAGAGCACTGTGTCAAAAGACCAAACTTACTACCACATCACGGGTACAAAATTCACAGGCATGAGACTTGACGTGCTAGCACACACGCCTCAGCTAGTTATTAAAAGATGACAAGAATTACAATAAGTAAATAATGTTAGTCATTTAAAAAATTGTGATATAATATATTTATGATATCACTTTCTAAAATACCGACATAACTATTTTTTCTTTTTAATGTCAATTTCTCCGAAAATGTGATCTAATATATTTATGATGTCACTTTCTAAAATAGTGACATAATTATTCTTTTTTTTAATGTCAATTTCTCCTTATGTGACATTGAGGGACGAAAATTTGAATTTGGAGGAAACAGCGCCATATGCGGGGTGTGCACGGGACCTCAATCTAATTAATCCCACCCAAAATAAATCCCGTTGAAACCTCTTAGCTTCCATGACCTCTCTCTCAACCAACCCTACGAGCGCCGTTGCTTTGAAGTCTCAAATTGAGGCACTTGACATCGTTTAGTGGCGGTGGAAGCCCGTCACTGTGATATTTGCCGTTGATTGATCTTGGTCTCCGGCCACTTGCTCTGCCGTTGCTTTGGTCACCAATTAACTAGAAATCAAACAGGTATACACCCACGGCTTTGTTTAGACAGTTCTCACAACTTTTTGTCTAATTATTTCATTGTTGGATTTATGGGTGCTATTTACATGGTTCAAAATTTGTTTCAGTGTTGATTGAGTTGTTCGCAGAGGTCTCGTCTGGATTGTCAAGATCAATCATCTAGGTGAGTATCCATTCGCATTACAAGTGTTTGATAATATGTTTGATAATATGCTCGTGTCAATCTATGCTCTTTACAATCATATAGGTGAGTATCCATTCGCCTTATAGGTGTTTGATAATATGCTCGTGTCAATCTATGCTATGTAATTAAGCCATAGATTGACACAACATAACTTTGGTACACACAAGTTAAGGTAGAGAGGGTCTTGAGCCTTTAACTTTGAGGTTGTATGCCAATGTCAGGGCAATCACTTGGCATTCGATCAATTCCGAAGGTATAGATGCTAATGCTTTACACCTTCGAGACCATTCTCACTGGATTCTAAAATGAGGTAATTTTTCAGACCTCAATCAAAGGAGACTAAACTGAATGTATTTCTCTACCTGGTGTAACACTAAGAACGGAAACCGTGACGGTACCATCTCTATGCAGTTATGGATTCATGGTCACTGATATTGGACCCAGGAACTTTAAAATCAGTTGAAGTTCAAAAGCATATCCACTTATGGTTGTGCCCCTTTTTCAGGGTCTAGATCACATGAATTCCCTCTCTCCCTGTCCCAACCCTCATTCTGTGCCGCGAGTTGGAGAAACTCGCCATCTACTAGAAAGGGGATTCAGGGTAGAGTGACGGGAGAAAAATGGCACAACCTTAATTCATAGAACACCTCATCTTCGTGTTCTTGACGCATGGTTTTTTTTTTTCTTTTTCCTGTTAGCAAGCCTCTTACAGACTACCTATGTTGAATGCTTTTCCCTTTGCCTCCTCATATATATGAAAAAAAAATGAGTTTGTAGTGATGTATGTTGCAGCTTCTTTCCATTTGGATCTTTCCATCCATGTGGTAGAGTTTTCGTTTTGTTCCAAGGTTTTGCTAGTATTTATCTGGGGTTATATTTTTCACACCACATGTGCACTTTTAAATATTATTGTATTGGTCGTGCACATATTTCAATGCTTCTTTGGCATACATTCTACAGAGTACTAGCTATGTTTTTACCTCTTTATATTTTTTAGTATGCTGTTGGAGTTTAAAGTCTTAAACTTATTCTTCCATTTTTTTTTGGAATGGGACAAAAGAGAGTCTAATCAGTAAGCTTGTCTCAGACTTGAGCAGCGCAATGTTGGAGCCTGATGTTGGTTAGTCTTCAGTGTTGCTGTTCCATATAGGATCTTATTCTCATCCATTATGGACTCATTATGTTCGGCAAATTTATTTAGTTCATTCAAGTAATTCTCCTTGGTCGAATTTGAAAATAGCATTCAATGCTAGTTTAAAAATTTATGCCTGTTGAGAACCAAGGATTATGAACGATGATAACAATTGTGTTTTATTCTTCTGCAATCTGAGCCGAAATTCTGGCACCATCTTACGATGAGAAGTTGGATTTGGGACTTCAAGGAACCTTGATTATTTACCTTGCTGATGTTTCACGAAAAACAATAAGAATATTATTGGGAGAAAGAAGCTCTTTTTTATTTTGGTAACTGGAGAAAGAAGCTCCTGAATTGAACTGTAGCTCAATCAGGGAGTATGTAGTTACTAACTCCCTCTTCTCTTGGATTGTACAGATATTGTTGCACCTACTTTTGTTTATATTGACCAGGTAAAGAACTCGTTGACAGACCGAATTGAGATAGCTGCGCAAAATTCTTGGATAGGCAAAGGTGGAGTTTTACAAGAGAAATCAGGTTAGTGAATTCATTTTGATGAGCCGAAAGCCTGAAAGGATTGGTTGCACTTGACATGCTATGTTTCACTTGAGCCAGAAATAGTCTTCTTTAGTGTAAGGCTTACTTGAGTCGAATGCAGAGAATCTGTAGTATGGTCTACCTCTATAGCGGAAGTCAATCTGAGTAACATATTTTGCCTCTCTCTAAAAGGGTATGTGATTGGTTTGGGCCACTACATTGGTTGGAGTTTATGTGGAATATGCTTGACAAAAAAGCCAGCTTTAATTTGTTTAGGTTCATTTTCTGTGCTTATTCTTGGATGTTGTATACTTAGCCAGCCAAGAATGGTACGTAACCTTGAAATAGAGGCTGCACTGCTGCAGGAAAGAAAATGAAATGCAGCTAAAAATAATGGCTAGTTTTTCATTTTTCTTTTTTTTAAATGTAGCGTAATGATGTTTGTATATGTTGAATTTGAGAGAAATAATATGATAATTTATTTTTGCTTTCTTCCTATTGTGTTTAAAGCAGGATATATATGCCGAGTAATGCAAACTTTTGGGTTGAAGAAAGCTGGAATAAATGAATAGTTATAAGGGGTCATTTATTTGTATTTTTTACTTTTCGGGTTGAGAGATACTTGAACACCTTATGTAGTATAGTATGTTTTAAATTATTAGTTATGAATGTATACTTCTTTATTTGTTAGTGGATGTTTTTATCTTTTTAATTGTTTTTTATTTGTTTTTAATGATTCTGAGCTAGAACTAGAATTTTTTATTTTTTTTTAGGATAAAAGATAGAAAAGATGACAGTTTAAAACTGTCATTTTTTGACTTTTAATTATGCTTTAACAATGTCATCTTTTCGAAAGATGACGGTTTTAAAGCACTTTAATGACGTTTCACAACTGTTATCTCCTACTTTCAATTACATCTAAAAAATGTCATCTTTATAGACATTAATGACAGTTTTAAACTGTCATTTTAAGATTTAGACTTTTAATGACAGTTCTATAGATGATAGTTTCAAAACTGTCATCTTTCACATTTAATTGAAAGTGTTTGACACATTTTTACCTCTGCAAAAAACATTACTACCAGAGAAAAGTAAGGTTACAAAGATAAATAGACATTTACTCAACTGCCACCCGCGTTCACTACCCATTCTCTCACCCTCCTGCAACTACACCATTTTCTCCCTTTCACACCTCTCGCACACTACGAATGTTAAGACACTAGAAATCTATTCTACTCAACTGCCACCCACGTTCACTTCTCGCCCGGTCATTTTTCACTTGCCTTTGCGCCTATCACTTTCACACAGTAAAGCGTACATGTTTGTACCAGTAACTCTCATTCCAAGTTGGCTTCCAATTTATAAATACGATCGAATCAATTGGGATTGCTGATATTGTCACTTAAAATAAATATGAGCAATTTAGTGAATGGGTATTACTATTAGAGGTGTCAAATGGGCCGTGCCGGCACGGGCACGGCACATCACAGGCACGGTCTTGGCCTGGCACGGCACGACACGACACGGTTTAAGTGGGCCCGGGGCACTGCACGGGCACGGAAGTGGGCGGCACAGCACGGGCACGGCACGATAATTGGCCTGGCACGGCACGACACGACATGATCGTAGACGGGCACGGCACGGGAACGGGCACGGAAAGTAGACAGGAACGGCACGGCACGGCACGGTTCTAGCAAGGCACGGGCATGGGCACGACCCGGCACGACATGGGCACGAAAGGGCACGGCACGAGGCACGGAAAAACAAAAAAAAAATTTAATAAGCCAAATGGTTTTTTTTTAAAAATTTTAAAAAAAATTAAACAATTTCTATTAGGTAAAAAATATTTGTTTACCTTTTTTTAAAGGTAAACAACTAAGATATTTAATTTAAAAAAAAATTCTTAAAAAAATCATGTTTTTAAAAAATCATTTTTTTTACTTTTAAAAAATTATCAATTTTTATTCGGTAAAAAATATTTGTTTTGTTTTTGTTAGTAAAATAGGCTTTGGACATTTGATTTGTAAATTTAACATTACAAGATAAAAAAAATAAAATTAAAAAAAACTTATCTAAATATTTATGGTGCAAGAGTAATTTAATACGAAATGAAATGTGCAAGAGTCATATATTTTATACCCCAAATGGGCCAAATCTAACGAGAAATAAGAAAAAATGTGTCAAACAAAAAAGAAAAAAAATACATAGTAAATAAGGAAAATAAATAAATAAAAAGGGGTTGGCTAGAATAGGACTTGAACCCAGATTCTTAAGTTCTTTCATACACAAACAAACCACTATGTCACCAATTAACTTGTGTCATAGATTTGAAAAATTAGTATATAATATGTAGCTCTATTATATAAAAACGAGGCCATTAAGCAGTAACCACACAATCGCAACGCAATCACGACGATCAATACCATTCAATGCGTTCATTTTGTTATGCTTAGTGTTTTAATCATGGGATCCTATGTTTTGGTGCGTCGGATTTTGAAAGCTCTTTCATCGGCATGTTAATTCATTGTTTGATTGAATTTTGTTTACGTTCGATCAAGTATGTAGCGATAAGCATTGTACTTGATTATTGGCATGAATGATCTAATCCCTCCCACATAAAAGTTAGATGGTTTCGATTTTTAAAAAATAGCTTGGGCGACCCTCAAGTAATGCATTATATGACTTTAATGCCTCTGGAAGCACCGAATGTGTTTCGATGATGTGGTTTCCGACATTCGATTATCACCTATTCAGGTGAGAATGATAAATTTGATAAGACGTTAAATCGTAACGGTTTAGATCGAACATTTGGAAAAAAAAAATTGTAGCTACCTTTCAAATCTATACATCGAACTTGATTGGTTATGAACCAAGGTATTCTGCTATAGTATAACGTACGTTAGCCACACGATCACAAACACAAATATGACGATCCATACCGTTCATTTTGTTATTCTCTGTGTTTTAATGACTCTCACCAATTTTTGGGTCTATCGGGTTTTTAAAGCTCCTTCATCGGCACGTAGATTCATTAATAGGAAAATGAACGTTATAAACAATCAAGTATATAACGATAACCAATTTACTTCATTTTTGGCAGGAATGTTATAATCTCTCCCACATAAAAGATAGACGGTTCCGATTTTAAAAAAACAGCTCGGGCGGCCCTCGAGTGATGCATTATAGGACTCTACGAGAATTTTTGATAAGCTGGTGCATATGGATTATGGTGTCTCGCATGCACATGATCACACAGATCATATAAAAGGAATGAGATGCTGCCCTAGCAAATATCTCATTCTCAGATCTCTCTCGAACACTCGAACAGTCGAACTCTCAATCTCAGACTCTCTCTCTCTGACTCTCTCAACGTCTCTCTGTCCTCTCCTCTGACGAGCCAACGTTCGGATTCTGATCGAAGTTATCGAACTATATATCGATTCTTCACCTGAATCACCTCTCTCACTCTCTCTCTCTCTCTCTCTCTGACTCACTGGTCACACCTCTCTCTATCTCGCTGCTCTCCTCTCTCTCTCTCTCTCTCTCAGTCTCTCTACTCTCAAACGGTGACTCGGTGACTCGGTGCGACCGTGCGACGGTTAGTCGGTGACCATCACAAGTGAAGTCGTGAAGAGATCAGATCTGAACTCAGTGAGTCAGTGAGCAGCATCATCTCACTCTCTCAACGTCTCTGTCTCTCCGACAGTCCGACTCTCTCATCACCTCAGGACCTCTGCTCACCGACTGGTCCGACTCACTCACTAGTCATCGTATCTCTCTCTCTCACAGGTACCTCTATCACTTCCCTCTCCAATAATTTCTCTGTAAAGATTAGTCTATCAATTTGTTTGGGAAGAGTTATGAAGGGTATACATGTCTAATTAGTGATTATAAATGTGTTCTATGCTTTGTAGAGAAACTGATAGGATTATAAGTAGATTGGCAGGGAAAACTTGATGTTAATGACTTTTGGAGATTTGACTCACTATTATGACTTGTTATAGAATGTTACATTTAGAGTTACAAGAACTGAACTGTTTGTTTTGTTATATGATGCTCTGAATTGCTATTAGAATAAATATTTGATTATAGGAAAAACATTGGTGTCAGATGAGACTTTCTAATAATTGCAGGGAGCTGAACTAGAATTACTAGATAAGTTGGTGTAGACACCCCAATTTGGACTTTTCAAAATTCCTTGACTTGTGGACCGGAGGCTCCCCGATGATGACTTTGGATTGAAACAAGCCTGGTACCAATCGGAACTTTGCTCCTTGATGGATTTGAAGAAGTATTAAATGGTAAAAAAGGCATTTTCAAGCGCTTAGGAGCAATCCCAAGCGCTCCAAACTGTTTCACAAAACCCCTGGCCTGGCTCTTTCTCAAGCGCTCGAGAGTGAGGTCCCAAGCGCTCGGGAGTAATCCCAAGCGCTCGAGACTTTTCTGTTGCCCAATGCATGGCTGTATCACCCACTCACCTTGCAAATCATCATTACAGCCACTTTCAGCCCGCCGATGGCTCATTCCACACTCAATCTCTGGTAGGAAGATTTTCAGGCCAAGGGTTTACCTATTAAAGAAATATTTTACCAAAACCATTTGATTTTCAAAAACCATTTGATGATTTGCCTATAAATATGGCTGGTTTTTAGCGGAGAGAAGAAAAATTTCATTCCAGAGCACCCTTACTCTCTGCTCTTTTTCTCTCTCTAGCCAAAGACCAAAAACCTCCAAACTCTCTTCCAAATTTCAAAGGGTTTTGCAAATCACCAAGGAAAAAGGGCAAGAAATCCAGAATATCCATCTGATCTCTTGCACTCTCCTCTCTCCATCCACATTTCAAAGCTACACCAAGGAGCAAGGTTCAAGGAAAAGGTAGAACTCTTACCTTTGGTCACAACTTAAGGGCTGTTCTTCCCTTCTGGGGGGGGGGGGGGGTCTCACAGCCTGACCCAGTCTTCAATACTGGGTGCATGGTTGGGAGACCCTAGTGTAAAACCAAGAGCAATGGGCCACAAGAAAATATTTTCATAAAACCCCTTACTGGACACACTCCCAAGCGCTCGAGAGTCTTCTGGAGCGCTCGGGACTGTCCCAGATTTCATGCTTGCCCCTTTGTCACATGGCAGGTTGGGAACGAGGTGTAATATTAAAAGAATTGGTTTCATTTTGACATGCATGCACAGAAAATGGTTTCCCCCTAAGAACAGAAACATTTCCTCACAAGTTTTCATGTGTGAACAAGACTGCCTTCTGTCAAAGTTAAAAGATGTTCTCCCCTTTGGAAACATCAAAATAAGGGCTTTTGCATGTCAAGATGGAACCACTTCTTGTTTGAGAGAAAGCTGACATGCAGCACACTCCCAAGCGCTCGGAACTGTTCCAGGGCGCTCGGGAGTGTATGCATGCCATTGCTTCCCATTTCCCAGTCTGCTGTGTTACCTGGTCTCTGCATGCATTGGTGTGACCTGTTGCTCTTTTAAATTCATAGATTTAACTTTGTTAAGGCAGGGATGCATGATTTGAAAGATAGAAGGCTTAGCTCAGTCTTCCAAGTCCTCTGCTGAGCCAGTAGTGTACTTAATGTCATTTCAATTCCCAGTTTAGCATCCTATTCTGTCCATACTAACAAATTTTGCAGGTTCAGTGTGTCAGAACTCCCAAGCGCTCGGGACTGTACCCGAGCGCTCGAGAGTGAAGTCAGTGGCAGCCTCCAATTTTCTGTCATTTGTGCATTTGCTCACCGTTACTCCATCACTTCACTTTCCCCTGTACAACTGCACATGCATGCACTGTTTGCCTGCTATAAACTGTACATACTTGCTAAATGGTCTAATGAAACAAAATCCCCTTTTGAAAAATCCCACAAACGTTTAGTAGAGACCGATCTCGAATCGGGCGAGGGGGGTGCCGTAAAACCCTTCCCCCCCTCGTAACATGGCTTCCGAACCCTTGAAACTGATCTCTGGTTTTCAACTTCAAATCAACCGATTTTCCAAATAAAGACGGTTTCTCGGGTGATATACCGCAAATCCGGGTGGCGACTCTTCAAACAATGTATTTTTCTTCAAACGCGGGAAAAATATATTTAATTTTTCGGGCATGCAGCCCACAAAAGGCTATTTGGCTCTGGATTGGGTCCTCTAAGTGGCTAAAAGTTCTTAGTTGATAAAACGGCCCGCTTTTCTTAGATATCAATTAAACTGGTGAGCCAGGCTTGAAAAACGTTTGTGGGATTTTCAAAAGGGATTTTATTTCGTTGTCTTTTTTTTGTATATATCTTGTGCAACCTCGCTGTTGTGTTTCGGCAATCCTACCCGGCTTGCCGGTGATGGGGAATCCCGGAATGCTCAGCAACCCTCGACCGTGATGAGTCATCTCTACCGTTTGTACCATTATTGGGTGTACGCTCAATAGTGGGAGGTATACTTTGACTCTAGTCCGGGGAACCCTCTTCAAGCCAAAACCAGCCTTTGTACATGTTTAGAAAGCAATAGAACCTTCCAAACTAGGACAGGAACCCGCAGGGTAGGATTATGTGCTATATCCTGCCTATATGTTACTGCTTCCTGCATCTCACCATGCATCTCATTCATATCATGTTGTCATACCGTCTGTCCAATTTCGTGTCATGTGCTCTTAATCTCGCTCGCACGGTCTGTAGAAGGTTGCCTGGCCCGATGATGAATCGTGCACCCCGGTGTACGTTGTTTAACTACATGAGTCTTTAGAACAAGGAGACTTCGGGAAATCAGGATGTTACTAAGTCCTTGACTAATGCCTAATCGAAATTTCAATGGAGAATAAGGAATAACAAAGGAACCGGCGCCGTGATGCCACTTTACTCACACCACCTTGGCTAATGGCATAGTGCCACTGACACCGCGATGGTTGGGGTATCACGCCGTCTATACTAAGTTATTCCGAGTTCGAAATTGAGACTTCGAATGAGGACTAGTCGAATACTTAGTTCATTTTGACATCTCTTAGAATTTGCCGTTCTGAATGAAGGATACACCCTGAAAAGAAATTCTGAGGAATTAGGCAACCTTCGAAAAACCGTAATCTCATCACGCTTGCACATCGCACCTTGCATCTTACGCTTGCTTTCGTGTCGCATATAGAACTCTTACGCTTGCTTGCGCATCTTGTTTAGGATCGCCTTGACCAATGATGAGTCGTGCTTTTTAAAGGCACGTTGTTGAAATTAATTAGACCTTGGAATGACGAGGTTTTGGGGATATCAAAATTCGTTAAGTCTTCTATACATTTTTCAATCATGGATTCAATGAAAATTAACAAAACAATTAGGCTACAATGTCGTGATACCCACACCACCCAGGCTAATGGCGCCATGCCACTTACGCCGCCCCGGTTACAGTATCATGTCATTTACGCTAAACGGTTTTCGAAACCAGAACAGAAACTTCAAGTGAAAAATATTAAAGACTTAATTTGTTTTGATATCTCTCAAATCTTGTCATTCCTAATCAAAGGATACGCATTCAAAGGAATCTCTGAGGACTAAGACAATCCTTCATAGGATGTCATTTCTTGAGTCAGGGTCTAGGAGACCATAAATCCATGGAGTTTGGGATAACTCCGGTGTTCGCCGTGCCCGAACGGCTCCCTTTAGTTTAGCCTTAGGTGCATCTTCCAGCAGTCTTATTGCTCTGTCTCGGATGGTCTTAGATAAGGAGATTGGCTCTGATTCCCAACGTGCGGAATTTAACCAGCCTGACACCGACCTACCCGTGACTGTTGGAACTATCCGCAAAGTTGGATCCCTTGAGTTGACGATTCTTTTATTAAATACACATTTTTCAATAAATCATAACAGGGGCACATTCTGAGTCCGCTCTTTACTTTACTGTCAGCACTGGGCCACCCATTCTACACAAAGCCATACCACCTTCTCCGACCACCTCGAAATGACAGGGCAAACAGAGCTGGTTGAGCTGAAAAGGGCTGTAGACGAAATGAGTCAGAAAATGGATAAGCTGACAGCTCTATTGCAAGGGCTGATTGACATTTTCACCTCCGCCATGTCAAATCCAGATCTGGGACTAAATGCTGGTGAGGCCAGGATCAAAGAAACCCCATAAACCTATCACCCTCCAACCGCCGGGATCAAGCCATGCTCAAAAGCGAAACTCTCGGACATGTTCAAAGACTTGATGGAATTCCATGATGCCAAGAATTGCTCAAATAAGAATACTGGATCCTTGTTTGAAACTGGTACTAAAAGGGAAGGTGTGCACATTGATGAGAGCAACCCCAAGAGCAAAAGAGTGTTATGCAGTTGCGAAGCAAGCAAAGCTTTCACCAAAGGTCCAATCAGCATCACCATGAACCCTCAACCCGGCTGCAAAATCCCACCAAGGATCTTCTCCCGCTTTCCTGTACCTTTGTCCTCAGTTTATGAGAAGCTCCTCGAAGCCGGCCTCATCCAGCCACTCCCGCCAACTCCCCTACCTCGAAAGCTCCCGGCGTCCCACAACCCAAACGTCTATTGTGCCTTTCACCAACATACTGGCCATCCCACCAATAACTGCTTCCGTCTCCGTCACGAGATCCAAGACTTAATCGACAACGGAACCATCCCAGTGCCGGACTTCAGATCGGGAGGAGGATTTTGAGTGCAGCAAAGCATGAATGGAATTACTCACGAGTTTGGGAAGCTTTTGAGTTTCGAGTCAAGTATTTCAATTTCGAGTCAGTTTGTTCTTTGCGTCTTTCATGCTTTCGTGTCTGTACGTTTTCAAATTCGAGTTTGTAGTAAAAAAAAAATGAAAGACCAAAAACAGAGTCAGTTTCGTAGGTCTGAACTACGTTATGACCTGATTCCTTTGCAAGAAGGATACGTAGGCAGCCTTATCCCGAGGCCCGGTCATGTTCTTTCGAGTCGATCCCAAGATTCGGTCACAATCTTTCGAGTCAATCCTTTGTCGGTCCGTCCCGTCTTTTGATGTCAAACCTCTTGAGTCGAAATTGTGATAATAAACTTGTGTTTTGTGATAATCCCACAACTTGGAATTGTTTTTCACTATCATTTGAGAAATTCAAAACACGAGGTATTTTGCCCTTACGAGAAGAAGAATTTCAGGGGACCATTCCCTGGCGCCGTAAAGAAGCAACATCTTGGCCCAAGTAAAAAGCTCGCTAGATCAAAACCTCAAAATGTGATCTAGGCAAAAGTTAGAGCACACAAATCTCTTAAACTGCATCTAGGATCCAGTTATCAAAGTTGTGCAATTCAAAATGAAGAAAGGCATTCTTTTCTTTTATCACACGCTTGAAGATATATATCCATTGATAACCCCCTTTGAGCCTAAATCAATTTCTTTGAAAGAACCCAGCTAGGCAGCTATCCCCCACACTGGGATGAAATAAAGAAGACGAAAGTGCCAGACACCTGACCATCATCGGTGCGTCAGGATTCAAAGCGCAAAAGTGCCAAATGCATACGCACACTTGAGATGCAAAACATTGAAGAAAAATTAGAGAAAACTCAAAAATCAACTAAAGTTCCAAACACATCGGCACAACAAGTGTGAAGGAAAGCAAATGAAAGAAGGCGCCCGTCAAAAGCAAAAAGGGAACAAAAATATTCAAGATGGCTGCTAGCTCTCGGAACCCCAAGAAAATGAAAAATGTTGAGCCTATTATCCTTTCTTTGTTAACCCGAACCTTGGCCACGTTACAACCCTGATAAAGTCCTTTCAGATTGGAAAACACAACTTGATAATAAAAAAATCCTAGACAATAGGAGAAAACAAGAAGGAGCACCAAGGCATTTCATGAATCCTGTAACGTCCGAGCTGGGGCATTTTCTAAAGCCATGGGTTGTCATCAGCAACCTGGGGCATGGTTCGCGGTAAAAGTCCTCGTGTTTTGCCAAAATATTTCAAAGCCTCGAATGGGAAAATCATCAAAACTTGATTTTATCATGACAATTTCAAACATTAAATCCTCAAATAATCAAAGTGTCTCGTCCGGTCAAATCAAACTCCTCATCCAGTCTTGTTCATCATTGAGAGTCTTTCTTGTCCTTCGAGTCATCTATGCCTTGTCCAAATTCACACAAGGTCATTAAGGTCCCAACTTGTGAAAGAAACTCCAATACGCGGAAGAACCCGCACTTCTGCTCAAGACAAAACTGGTTGCCAAAACTATCAGTGGAAGCAAGGAAAAGGATCAGAACGAAGGACTGTCACTCACTGGGGCACATCAGCCCAATGCCATCAATCACTGCAAGCGTACAGCCGACCTCAAGATTGGGGCATGAATGCTCGGAACTCAAGCCCTGATCAAAGCCAACCTCAAACCAGCTCCAGCACAAGCCCCAGCTCCAGCTCAAACCCAAAGACGAACTCCATCCCAAATCCCAAGATCCTGACAATACCGGTCCGCTGGCCAAAAATAGTAAAGCAGAAAGGGTACTCGGACATGTCCATTGTTGTTTTTCAAAACTAAAAATCATCAGTGTTGTCAAAAGTCGAAACACGGGTCTCACTTTCTAACCACGACCCCCCACGGTCGCCTTCTTCCTTCATATTCGTCAACATGACTGCACATCTCTTACCATAGATTTGGCATTGTCCTGAGGGACACCCTTTAATTTCAGATTCAAGCTTCCTCCAAAATTCAAGCTTCTTCCAAAATTCAAGCTTCTTCCAAAAATTCAAGCTTTTGATTCAAGCTTCTTTTAAAAATTCAAGCTTTTTCCAAAATTCAAGCTTTTGATTTAAGCTTCTTCCAAAAATTCAAGCTTTTGATTCAAGCTTCTTCCAAAATTCAAGCTTTTTCCAAAATTCAAGCTTTTGATTCAAGCTTCTTTTAAAATTCAAGCTTCTTCCAAAAATTCAAGCTTTTCAGATTCAAGCTTCATTCGCCACCCTTCATCCCCGGTTTTCTCCAGGATCTACCCCGCCATAGATTTGGCGCTGTCCTGAGTGACACCTTTCTATCATTTGCTTGCATGTCTGCATGTCTGCATGTTTGCATTTGCCCCAAAGAACTACGCTGGTCTGATCCTTGCAGAAAAGGGTACGTAGGCAGTCTGAAAAGACGCGACCACGTGCATCAGATGTTTGTATCTTTACTTGCATTTGATTTTGAGTTGAGGATTTGATTTGGCTCGAATTGGGCTGTCTCAATCTTTGGACGGCACTCGTATCTAGATGTGATGCTGAGCGTCGCCCAAAGAGGGGCAACTGTAGACACCCCAATTTGGACTTTTCAAAATTCCTTGACTTATGGCCCAGAGGCTCCCCGATGATGACTTTGGATTGAAACAAGCCTGGTACCAATCGGAACTTTGCTCCTTGATGGATTTGAAGAAGTATTAAATGGTAAAAAAGGCATTTTCAAGCGCTTAGGAGCAATCCCAAGCGCTCCAAACTGTTTCACAAAACCCCTGGCCTGGCTCTTTCTCGAGCGCTCGAGAGTGAGGTCCCAAGCGCTCGGGAGTAATCCCAAGCGCTCGAGACTTTTCTGTTGCCCAATGCATGGCTATATCACCCACTCACCTTGCAAATCATCATTACAGCCACTTTCAGCCCGCCGATGGCTCATTCCACACTCAATCTCTGGTAGGAAGATTTTCAGGCCAAGGGTTTACCTATTAAAGAAATATTTTACCAAAACCATTTGATTTTCAAAAACCATTTGATGATTTGCCTATAAATATGGCTGGTTTTCAGCTTAGGGGGGGGACGAAAAATTTCATTCCAGAGCACCCTTACTCTCTGCTCTTTTTTCTCTCTCTAGCCAAAGACCAAAAACCTCCAAACTCTCTTCCAAATTTCAAAGGGTTTTGCAAATCACCAAGGAAAAAGGGCAAGAAATCCAGAATATCCATCTGATCTCTTGCACTCTCCTCTCTCCATCCACATTTCAAAGCTACACCAAGGAGCAAGGTTCAAGGAAAAGGTAGAACTCTTACCTTTGGTCACAACTTAAGGGCTGTTCTTCCCTTCTGGGGGGCAGCCTGACCCAGTCTTCAATACTGGGTGCATGGTTGGGAGACCCTAGTGTAAAACCAAGAGCAATGGGCCACAAGAAAATATTTTCATAAAACCCCTTACTGGACACACTCCCAAGCGCTCGAGAGTCTTCTGGAGCGCTCGGGACTGTCCCAGATTTCATGCTTGCCCCTTTGTCACATGGCAGGTTGGGAACGAGGTGTAATATTAAAAGAATTGGTTTCATTTTGACATGCATGCACAGAAAATGGTTTCCCCCCTAAGAACAGAAACATTTACTCACAGGTTTTCATGTGTGAACAAGACTGCCTTCTTTCAAAGTTAAAAGATGTTCTCCCCTTTGGAAACATCAAAATAAGGGCTTTTGCATGTCAAGATGGAACCACTTCTTGTTTGAGAGAAAGCTGACATGCAGCACACTCCCAAGCGCTCGGAACTGTTCTAGGGCGCTCGGGAGTGTATGCATGCCATTGCTTCCCATTTCCCAGTCTACTGTGTTACCTGGTCTCTGCATGCATTGGTGTGACCTGTTGCTCTTTTAAATTCATAGATTTAACTTTGTTAAGGCAGGGATGCATGATTTGAAAGATAGAAGGCTTAGCTCAGTCTTCCAAGTCCTCTGCTGAGCCAGTAGTGTACTTAATGTCATTTCAATTCCCAGTTTAGCATCGTATTCTGTCCGTACTAACAAATTTTGCAGGTTCAGTGTGTCAGAACTCCCAAGCGCTCGGGACTGTACCCGAGCGCTCGAGAGTGAAGTCAGTGGCAGTCTCCAATTTTCTGTCATTTGTGCATTTGCTCACCGTTACTCCATCACTTCACTTTCCCTTGTACAACTGCACATGCATGCACTGTTTGCCTGCTATAAACTGTACATACTTGCTAAATGGTCTAATGAAACAAAATCCCCTTTTGAAAAATCCCACAAACGTTTAGTAGAGACCGATCTCGAATTGGGCGAGGGGGGTGCCGTAAAACCCTTCCCCCCCTCGTAACATGGCTTCCGAACCCTTGAAACTGATCTCTGGTTTTCAACTTCAAATCAACCGATTTTCCAAATAAAGACGGTTTCTCGGGTGATATACCGCAAATCCGGGTGGCGACTCTTCAAACAATGTATTTTTCTTCAAACGCGGGAAAAATATATTTAATTTTTCGGGCATGCAGCCCACAGTTGGTAAGTTGTAAGGAATTCTAGATGTCCTCTAAATAATCCCGACCACAGAGGATTAGTTTTATGCATAGGGTAAACTAGAGCTAGGTAATAGATTCTAGAAGAAAGGGTCCTAGGTGCTGACAAGAAGTTAAGCGGATAATTTTTGGAATGTTGTCATATGTTCTGATTAGATGGGATTACTGGGAAGTAAAGGTGATATGGAAGCAACTAAGATTGATTAGGGAAAATTAAATTTGAGTCTTTGCAGGGCTAGTTGGATGGTATGGAAGTTTGGTTAAGGATTTTTCATTGCTTTTGGATCTTGTTAGTTATGACCTTGCTTGGCTTGGAATTGAAGATTTAACTTGGTAATACATGTTTCCTTTACTTGATTCCATTATTTTTATGTTAAATTTTATATCTTCGGGACTGAATTCATGCTCTAGATGTTTGATTTAAGTTGAATTTGAGTTTTAGGGTTGAACTCTTGAAGAAGCTCAAGAATCCTAATTGAATCCCTTGAATTTCATATTTAGAACTTACTTGATCCATGAATTTGATGTTTCTAGAGTAGCTCTTTAATATATATGAGTTTGAGCATGATTAGTAAGGGTTTGATGTGCGTTTGAAGTATTTTGGAAGGGTTTAAGAGTTGAAAATCACAGGAAGAACAAGAAGTAATTTTCTGGGAATCTGCAGAATTGGAAACCTTGTGTCTGTCCTGATTTTGTGGATTTTTGTTGAGGCAGTTCCTAAGTTCCAAAAATTATGAGATTTTTATTGAGAGTTCCTCTATGAGTCTTTTATCTATGGTAAAAATTTCGGGATTAGATTCGAAGTATGGAATTCTGTAAAAATCCGTAACCATGCAGCGCGCAGTTTCGGACTGTGCTGACTGCACAGACACGTGTTGGGGAAACGGCCATAATTTTTAGCTCGTGCGATGAAATTGCGATCCGATTTCTGATTTTGAAACTAGACTCATAGACCTAAAAAAAAATGCATGAAGATTGTGTCTTAGTTATTCTTGTGCAAAGTCAGATTTTAAGTTGAAATTAGAGTTGCAGATTATGTTCGCTTAGAGCTAGCTATGTAACTTTATAATTTTACCCTAGGATCTTGTGTTCATTAAAAATAGACTTGTTTGACATCCTCTAATCATGTTTTGTTGCCTAATTGTCTTAGGAGGTTTGGGTGACATGGGGATACGAGGTGAGTGATTAATACCCAAAACACATGGTTTGTTATAAGCTTTTCGCTTCAATGATGTTTTATACTTTGATATGAACTCCATGGATTATGAATGAAAGGTGGACATGTTTTATATCTATTAATGGCATCCTCCCACGTCCCAGCTTGCTAGGGGACACGTGCTAAAAGGCTAGCAAGATATGACTGATATGGGATAATGTAAAGACGTCTTAACTTATCCACTACCGGGGACGCCTGGTAGACATGAAATGAATAGAGGATGTGCATTACTATGCTATGTTGTGATGAATGAGATTCATTTTCAAATGGTTTAATCGTTGTCCATGGAAAGCATGTGAATTGTGTATTAATCATTCATACGAGCTTTGGCTTATGGATTTTCCCACCTTTCAGGCATCGGGGAGTAGAGTGGTGATGTGTAGCCCTTCTTTTGGACGTGCTTTGTACATGTGGACTTGTAGTTAGGAGTTGTTCTTTGTGAACACTTTTGTCACGTAAATATGCACAGATCTGGGTGGTTTGCCAAGTAAAGATCCTTGTAAAGACTTCTAGTTTTGGCGTATGTAAATAAAATGAGGTTTTGCTTCCGCTATTAGTACTTGTGCCCCTTTTAGTCATTTGCTAATGAGATGTTTAACTTTGATATGGCCTTAGTGATTGGATCACTGGCGCTTTGTTGTGGCTAGAGCCTTTAGGGGCGGGCTAGGGTCGTGACAGCATGCTTGCAATAGCCAATAAAGGGGCCTGCTTGTGAGGGTCAATGAGCTTGGACAAAATTTAAAATTGGGAATCAGTGAATATTTCATTCGATGTTGCAAGATACAAAACGGCATAATGCCTAACAGCCTTAACTTTATCACCCAAAATAAAAAAAAGCCTTAAGTTATACCCATGGAAAGGATGTTGAAACAGTGACATTAATTTATAGTTCGATATGTAAATTTGTAAACTACAAACACTAAGGAAAATGTAGGCAAGGCACGAATGAACCAGAATAAAAAAAAAATATCCAGGTCTCCCATGGTAGCGTTTATTTCATTCGATGTCTTAAGATACAAAACAGCCATGATGTCTAATAGCCTTAACTTTAATAATATAAAAGGCTCAAGTTACACCCATGTAAGCATGTTGAAACAATGACATTAGTTTATATCCCATCAGAAAATTTGTAAACAACAAACTACCATCCGCTAAGAAAATGTAGGCAAGGCACGAATGAAACAGGTAAACAAAATCTCCAGGTCTCCCATGGCAGCTGCTTGCTGATTGGATGAGCATGTACAAAATTCACATTGGAGGCCGATTGGAACCGAGCAATTGCCCAATGAGATTGGTCACCTGAATAAAACACAACTCACACAATGTCAACTAATTTCTTTTTATCCCTTTCACTTTTCTTCTCAAGGGACAAAAAATGAGTAAAGTAACGTGTCATAAGAGAGATCTTTATGAAGGGAAACAAACTTCCCACTATGGTCTCACTTTTTAATGATACTTTTATTAACCATGGTCTTATGATACTTTAATCAAAGTAGGTTCAACGGCACCTATGAAACATCTTTTGTATCATTTCATTTTTGTTTTGTCCTACTTTAAACATGGTTTGGATGAGAATTGGTTGGCGGTGTGACGGCACGACACGATTAAGTAAACGGGCCGGCACGGCTTGACACGATTGAAAACGGCACGGCACGACACGATTGACAAAAAGGCACGGCACGGCACGACACGATTTGAATAAATAATGTAAACGGGCCAGCACGGCACGGCATGAAGCACGGTTAGCACGGAGTTAAACGGGCCGTGCCGGGCCGGCACCATTTGACACCTCTAATTACTATACACTATCATTATACTGTACGGATGATAAGAACAAAATTTTGGTTGTGAGTAGTAAGTTGACTCACGTCCACATCTTTGTATATAGAAGTCCTTGCATTCTGCAGTAGCATAGGGCCAGGGCGGACCCACGTTGGGGCACGTGGGGTCACGTGCTCCCACGCCCTTTTTTTAAAAAAAAAAAGTAAAAATAAATAAATTTGATATAAATACATAAAAGTTCCTTTCAATTGTACAGAACACTAACATGGTGGTGTGGCTATGTGTGTTGAGAAAAGTTTAGGCCGCCTGAGTTCGATTCCCAGGCATTCCATCCCCTCTTTTATTTATTTATTATTCTATCTCTTTCCTTTATTTCTCCATTTTGTTATCTCTATCCTCTATACTTTATTTCTCCATTTTTGTTCTACCTCTTTCCTTTATTTCTTTATTTTTGTCCTATCTTTATGTATTTTCCTCCCAATCCAAAATATTATGAAAGTCAAATTTACTATATTCTTTAGTTTACTTTCTCTTGACTTTGGCATTAATCTTACGATTGCCACCGCGATAGTTGAAAGAGTATTTTCAGCCATAAAGATTGTCAAAAATCGGTTGCGGAATAGAATGAGTGATCAATATTCAATTGTTGAGCGATAACTTAGTGGTATACAAATAGAGAAATATTTTTTAATATTGTGAATAATCGGTGCCCCCAGTATATGGAATTCCTGGGTCCGCCACTGCTAGGGTAGTTGGGATTTGAACGCGGACATGACACCTAAAAAAAATTACTACTTGTAATGGAGTACTAGTTCTTCCATCTCAAAAGGATTAGGGTAATTTGCATTGACACCCCCTGTATTATCACTAATTTGAAGATACACCCTTTATACTTCAAAATTAAGCACTTACACCCCTATACTTTGAAGTGAAAGAAGGTACAGGGGTGTAAGTGCTTAATTTTAAAGTACAATGGGGTGTATCTTTAAATCAGTGATAGTACAAGGGGTGTAAGTGCAAATTCTCCAAAGGAATATCTAATTCTCGCTACATATCATTTTTAAGTTCTCACTTTACAGACCGAACAATCTTTTTGGGACGGAATGAATATTTGTACCAAAAAATATTTGTCTTTTAAAAATAATTAAACATTTATAATCCCCAAAAACCGAGGCCAAGTCGATGAAATTCACAACCGCTACACCTAATTTTCGCTACATATCATTCGATACTTCCTACGCGGTTTGCTACTGTTATGGATATGCGATTTCCTACCGCCCATTTAAAACCTTGGGCAAGAGGCCAACTGTTGTATGGAAAACATAATGAAGCTAATAAAAAATTTGGGAGTTTCGTAGAGAAAAAGTAGAACTTCTGAAAAACAATTTATGTAGAAGTTTCTTTACAAGGTTTTAGGACAACAATCACATCTATCTAGCATGAAGCATTGATATTGTTACTTCATTTGAAGCGGAAGGATATATACCAGTTGACGAAGAATTCGTCTCGGGAGTAAACCTTACTGTGTAAAACCCAGGTTGTTTAGGAGGTGGCAGAATTGCATTTTCACTATCTAACATTAACAAAACAGCTGACATGGTCGGTCTATCTTCAGGACGGTCTTGCACACACAAGAGGGCCATTTGGATACATCTTACCATTTCTGGTGTGGCAATCGGACCCTCCATCAAAGCATCTATTAGATTCAAGGGTTTCCCTTCATTCCATAGTTTCCATGCCTAAAGCAAATAACAATTCATGGAATTATTCTCAAACATAATAAAAATGTTTTTTTTTTCATTGGAGAAAGAAGAATAGCACTCACATGTCCCAAAAGGTTGTGGTCATGATCGGGATGGTAAAATCCTCTGTTCTTCTTGCCACTTACAATCTCTAAAACCAAAACACCGAAACTAAAGACATCAGATTTCACGGAGAAGAGCCCATCTATTGCATACTCCGGAGACATATAGCCACTACATACAACACAATGAAATGGAAATGCATAAGATGAAAATGAAATATCGATAAGAATAATGAAGGGGAGAGATGAACTGGATGTACTAACTAAGTTCCAAGAACCCTATTTGTATTTTCTTCAGATTGATCATCTCCAAACATTCTTGCCAACCCGAAGTCTGAAATTTTAGGATTCATGTCGTTGTCCAGCAAAATGTTGCTAGCTTTCAGATCCCTATGAATTATTCTCAATCTTGAGTCTCGGTGAAGATAAAGAAGTCCTCGAGCAATCCCCACTATTATGTCAAAGCGCTTTTGCCAATCTAGCGATGTACCTCTTGTTTGATCTGAGATAGTTTATAGTAAGTTACGAACTTCACCATACATCAAGTAGAGGTGTCAAACGGGCAAGTTCAATTACAACCGTGCTTTGTGTCGTGCTGGCCCATTTACTTTATCAGGTCGTGCCATGCTGGCCCGTTTATTTTATCGTGTTGTGCCGTGCCATGCCATTTTTAATTGTGTCGTGCTGTGCCATGCCCATATTGGCAAATCTCCAACCGAGTTTCGTCAGAAAGAAAAAAATTCCGAAAAGTGTAAAATATTTATCAACATAGAAAGTGTAAAATGTTATGTTCCATTATAAAATAAGAAATTAATATTTTTTTTGGTATTAAAATTAGTATTTGGTGTCTCGTGCTCATGTCGTGCCTGTCTAGAACCATGTCGTGGCGTGCCTATCTAGAACCGTGTCATGTCGTGGCAGGCTCACTTCTGTATTGTGCCCGTCTAAAACCGTGTCGTGCCGTGCCAGGCCCACTTCGTCTAAAACCGTGCTCGTGCTATGCCACATTTAAAAGTGTTGTGTCCGTGCTAGGCCCGTTTGACACCTCTAGATCCAGTAAATTATGAGAAAAGATTTCAAAAAGGTTTAGGTGCTAACTGAAGATGTGCAACTCTAAACTTATTTTTGGCATGTACTCATATATCAACATCCGTTCTTCTCCATGAATGCAACATCCCAACAGCCTGACCAGATTCCGATGCTGCAGCTTTGAAATGAAGATGACCTCATTCTTGAACTCCTTGAGGCCTTGCCCAGAAGTCTTGGAAAGTCTCTTAACTGCCACTTCTTGTCCTGTTGAGAGCCGACCCTATGTTTTATCATGAACCCTTTCATTAGCCAGAGAAGAATTCATACGAATATAGACACGACCCAACCCAGATAGGCAAATGCAACCTTTTTTTAAAAGTTAGGAAACAGAAACGTTGGGGACATGTATATAATCATACTATAATCTTATGTACATATTATAAACCCATAGAGAAAACAAAAAGAGTGTGTATGTACAAATAATACTTGCATCACACTCGTTAAATAAATGTTCAAAATCTGTTAATACGTAAAAAAATTTGACCCTGTCCGAACTTTATAAGAGCATTTTGATGTCTAATGTCCTTATTGTGTTTCTAGTTTGTCTGACAAGATAAAATCATATAAGAGTGTGTGAGGCCGGGTAGACGTTGCCATACTTCTTAGCTAAACTGAGTGACAATGGCATTCCCTTTATAACTTTCTAAACATTGGGAATTACCTTGTAAACAGGACCAAATCCACCTTCTCCAATCTCATTTTTAAAAAATTGGTCTAGGGTCCACTATAGCATGTTTCTAACCCACTAGGTCCACTGATCAAGTTTCTAACCCACTAAGTCCACTAATATGTATTTGGTAAGGCATAAAGTCCACTACATTTAAAAAGGGAAATAGTGCCTGACAGATTTACCCTTCCATTCAAATCCCATCCATTTAGCCAATTATCTCCCATTATCCCTTGTACGTTTCAAAGCACGCAACATTCTCGGGAAATAACAGTTACGTTGGATCAGTTTCGTATCTAACGTTATTGTACTTATATAACGTTGTATAACATTGTATATTCTGCTTTGTAGAGTTACATCTTGACCTCAACTGCTTTGTTGAATTTTTTTTGAGTTTCGCTACACAAAAACTCTCATATAACATTATATTTTCACTTTATTGAATTGGTCCGCGCAGCGGCCTCAATGACTTGCTTCTAGTAACAATAATACACACACAAAAACGTAATACATGTGACAAAAAATAAACATATAACCTTATAACGTTATACATGAGATTTTGTCCTTTCTAACTCTAAAAAAAGAAAAAGAGGAGATCTCGTAACTTCTTTCCATTATATTTTCACTTTATTGAATTGGTCCACGCAGCGGCCTCAATGACTTGCTTCTAGTAACAATAATACACACACAAAAACGTTATACATGAGATTTTGTCCTTTCTAACTCTAAAAAAATAAAAAGAGGAGATCTCGTAACTTCTTTCCCTTCGTCGCCGTTGCCTTCTTCACAGTCGACTTCACAGGTAACTTAATACTCTTCACCCCTTGAACAACTGCACAAATAACAGCCTTTAACAAAATTAGTATATAACCAATATTGATATAACCAAAAGGAGAATATATAACGTTATATAATGTTACGCTATAACATTTAACATTACAATGTTATATGTTATAACCTAATGTTATATGTTTTACATTTGAACTCATATATATTACCCAACAACAACTAAATAAAAGTACAAAAAACGTTCCAAAGCCAGCAAAAAAATAGTTTTAGTGCAATTGGACTACCATTACCGAAAACATGATATATAACCTTCCGCAAGTCTACTGATCATATATAATATTATATCAAAGTTAATATGGAAAATCTAACATTTGTATGCTGTTGCAATACAATGAAAATGATATAGATTATCATATATAACCATATATAATTCAGGTAATTAATAACATTATATATATCCTTTCACAAGTCAATATGTCATATATAACATTATATCAACGTTTATGTGGAACATCTAACATTTATATGATGTTGCAATATAATTAAAAATGATACGGTATATCATATATAACTATATATATTTCATGATATAACTTCATATATAACCTTTCACATGTCAGCATATCATATATAACATTATATCAATAAATTAATGTACATATAACCATGTGTCATTACCTGTACTGAATGGATGATAGTCCACATATACCCAGATTTTTGCATACAATTCACGTTTCCAACATATAACAGGGAATTCGTATCTAACCATCATTTCATGACCATGTCTGTTCGACAAGCAAAATCCTAACTTTACCAAACCCTAACCTAGCAAATTTATATAACCATATATAACCTAAGTTCACATGTAATTGGCTAAGAAACATATCTGCCAAACGATCAAAGTGGGTAATAGGAGGGAGGGAGAGAGAGAGAGAGAGAGAGAGAGAGAGAGAGAGAGAGAGAGAGACGATCGACATCGACAGATTTGACAAACGATCAACGTCGATCTTCGTCCTTTGATCTCGTTGGAGTATTTCTGTCACACCCCAAAATGAGAAGTGACCGGCCATGAACCACAAGACCAAAACTCGTAGAACATGCAGCCTAAAAAGAAATTTTTATAAAACTCCCAAGTAAAGATCCACCAAACAGTCAACCATTTTTTATTTATTCAGAACATCCACAACCAATAAATTCCACAAAAAGAATGGGTACAAAATCCCATGAACCCAATAATATCCAGTGATCCAACAGTAATAAAAGAATCTGGATGTCTGACAAAATGATTCAATGCGGAAGCGATAAAATAAAACAATAAGCTAGGATGAGACACCCTAAGGAGGTCAACAAACGAAATCCCCAAGATGCCGCCAGAGTCCTTGCCTATATTCCCAACTTTCCTGAAAAAGAAGTTGGAATAAATCCGTCAGCTGACGAGCTCAGTGAGTAGTAAAGCATGTATACTAATACAGTTCCAAAACATGGCTAAAAATAGATTATTATGTTAACATATTTTTGGCATACGAAGGTGTGCATCAAACCAACAAATAGGCCATAAATCATTTACCAAATAGTCTCAATGGTGATCACAATCCAACTCCAACAACAATGGGGAACCACAACCAATACCAAATAGTACCAAGTGCCAGTGAATAAATGTCTCAAAATTGGATCCAATATCGAAACTTAGAGTCACCACGAGTAGGCAGCCCGTGGAACTTTTCCCTAAGAACGATCCGGTCAATAACAACCGTTGAGCATTAGGGTCACCGGCCTAATCCGGTTTCTTCCCTAATGGCCAGAGTCACCCGCACACAGAGGATTAATTTCTCTGGACTTCCAAAATATGCTCCCATTAATATCCACGAAGTTCTCACCAAAAGATCATTCGATCAACAAATGGTTTCACCGATACCGCATGCCAATTTAATATAATCAAATATAACAATGTGTTTCCAATTTCAATCATAAATTTCCCAAAACATCAATTTAAGGGACTCGGGGGAGTTTGAAAGTACATAACATGCTTAACCACTCACCTGGGTCCAAAGGTACTATAAGCGAACAACGCGAAACGAAGTCAACCTGAACAAAAGAATAATACAAAATAATTATCTAAACTGTTGCATTGACCATGAAACTAGCCTGGCCGGGAACAATGTATCAATAGACTACCCATACCCCAATCTAGATAACTAATACTCAGTACCAACCCGAAACTACAAAACCCAAATTGATTTTCAATTCCAACAATATTTCTCCCATTTAGCCTCCTGTTTCCCTTCCAAAATCCACTTGTCCACACCTAATCTATGTAAACAACACATGTACGTAAAAGTTACAATATAAAATCAAGGCCCATTGTCATGATTCCTTAATTCCACCACTGTTGTTAGCCAAGTCACAGCCCCATACCATGGCCAATATTATTCACGCCACAACCGCCATGCACACAACTCGATCGACACACGGAGCCACTCATTATACACAACCCACGACAGCACATGCACACCACTTGCCGAGATCGATCGATCTCTCTCACCACAAAATACAAATTAACTAATTTACCCACTATCAGTCCATGCATCCTATTGCTATGAGAAGAGGTGGATGACAGAAACGAGAGAGATGAGAGTATATTATTACCTTGAAAGAACCCCAGTAAAACCCTTCTTCGAAGTTCGACGGCTGCTCTCAAAAATCAGAACTCTTCTCAATGCTCTCTAAAAGATAACCCTAATACCGTATGTTTGTATGTTTATATATCGTCACTCGTAAGTTAACAACACTACCCATTCACACACGTTTCCCCTAAATTATAGCTAACTAATTAATTAGAATTTAGGTAAATACATAGCAATATAAATTTACTTAATCTGACTTGCTATGAAATTCAATAATCCAACACCAACCACTAATTACCCAAAATCAATCTCATACTCCGAAGATTACAATCGTGACAGAAATACCCATAGCGCTCGCAAAATAATTATTTGGGACCTAACCAGAACACACATATAATAAATGGCTACGTAATTAATTAAATATATAAAAATGCTCGGGCGTAACATCCTTCCCCCCTTAAAATAAATTTCGTCCTCGAAATTACTTACTAACCTCATTCATACAAATGTGGGTAATTCTCGCGCATCTCCTCATCACGCTCCCAAGTGGCTTCTTCCACTGCGTGGTTGCGCCACAATACTTTAACCAATAGAATTGTTTTATTGCGAAGCACCTTCTCCTTTGTATCAAGAATCTCAATAGGTTGCTCGTCATAGGTTAAATCATCCCGAACATGAAGTGGCTCATAATCAATAACATGTGATGGACTATGCACATACTTCCTTAACATCGACACATGAAAAACATTATGAACTTTAGCCAAGCTAGGCGGCAACGCCAAACGATAAGCCACCTCGCCAATCCTTTCCAAAACCTCAAATGGCCCAATATAACGAGGACTCAACTTTCCCTTTTTACCAAACCGAATAACTCCTTTCCATGGGGACACCTTAAGAAACACCATATCTCCTACCCCAAACTCCAAATCCCTTCTACGATTATCCGCATAACTTTTCTGTCTACTCTGAGCTGCTACAAGTCTTTCCCGAATAGCAACAATCTTTTGAGTCGCCTCCTCCACCAAGTCAGGTCCTAAGATTCGCCTTTCACCAACCTCATACCAACAGATAGGGGATCTACACTTTCGTCCATACAAGGCCTCATAGGGAGCAACTCCCAAACTCGAATGGTAACTGTTATTGTATGCAAATTCCATTAACGGTAATTGATCATCCCAGTTTCCTTTCCACTCTAAGCTACTTGCTCTCAATAAATCTTCCAAAGTCTGAATAGTTCTCTCACTCTGACCATCTGTAGAGACCCGTATTATTTTATTTATTTATTTATTGGCTGTATTTTTTTTCTTTTGTTAATGTACAGCCCGTCGAGATAGACGGTGCGGATATTCGGTGTGACGTCTTCGTGGGAGGATATAAGGGTAATTGTGCGAGAGGTGCACGTGTGTGTGTGTGGGGTGGGAGCATGAGATTACTCCCCATGCCAATAATTTCCCCAGGAGACTACTTTCTCCCATTTCTCTTTTTCTCACTCTCTCGGCCAAACTCTCTCCTCCTCTCCTCCGAAATTCTCTCCTCTCTTCTCTCTTCGATCTCAACACCTTAGAGCGTGATTCCGGACGAAGTCCAAGAATTAAAGTTGCTATACGGAGCACGGGCTTTCCGAATATCCAAGAAAAATCTTGATCGGACCGCGTGGGAGCTCGGTTGACTTGGTCAAAGGGTCGGGTTTTGCTCAAAACCCATGAGGTAGGGACTTCTTACTCTCGTTATGCGTTTATACGGTGTTTATGTACTTAGATCGTGCCTTGTTTCGTTGTTTGAGGTTGTTTCTTCCATTTTCGAGAATCTGCAGAACAGGGTCTTTGTTTTTGGGGTCTTACGCCTTCTTAAGCTCGGAATTAAATTCTGGTTCCTTCGTATGAAATAGAGTAGACTTAGAGCCTGTTCTAATGCCGCTGGAATCACTCGAAACCGTTGAGAATTGAATTTATGGTGATTTTTAGAATACTGGTCTGCAATCTGTCTCGTTTTCTGGGTTTCAGCCCACTTCGAACGGCCATAACTTCCGCGTCCGATGTCCGTTTTATACAAACTTTATATCAGTTCGAAGGTCTTGAAGGTAGCTTTCATTTGCCACCGGAATCGTCCTAAAACTCTTAGTACACAAAAAGTTATGATTATTAGAGTGAAGGTGTGTCGGTCTGCCAATGTCTGCTGGCTATTCCTAAGTTGTATTCGTTCCGTATTATGACTCCCTATATGATTAGACGTGTTTAAGTCACTCTCAAGTATGATTACTTGTGTCTTAATGAGACTCGTATCCTCGTGCCTCGTCTTGTTGAGTTCCCTAGGTTTCTTTGGCACTCGTTTTATAATATTCTCGTTTGGAACTTAGCCGGTGATGTGCCGTGGAATCATTACGGGTTCGATACGTGGCATAGGGCGTTGTGATAGATTTAGAGGAATAACGTGGACTTAAAATATTTATCAATGTACAATAGGGCATGCTTATGAGTTTGCAATATATTGTTGATGATGTATGAACGAATGTGACCTTGGGAAAATGCTGTCTTTTTGGATACGGATTGGTATTGCCATGTGATTGATTAAATGGCTTTGGATTCAATTGAATGATTTGATGTTTGTGAAATGGAAACGTGAAATGAATGTGGATGACAAATGGTCATTAAGAGAACTTTCAGGGCTCTTAAGTGAGTAAATGCCTGGCAGGAGCTAAATGCTCATATCGTATGTTTTAATGGCACATAAATGAGTAAATGCCTGGCAGGAGCTAAATGCTCATATCGTATGTTTTCAGGGCTCTTAAGTGAGTAAATGCCTGGCAGGAGCTAAATGCTCATATCGTATGTTTTCAGGGCTCTTAAGTGAGTAAATGCCTGGCAGGAGCTAAAATGCTCATATCACTTGTCTTCAGGGCTCGTTATCGAGTAAGTGCCTGGCAGGAGCTTCAGCTCAGACTTTTAATGACACGTAATTGGTTTATGAAGTTAATGTGAGGATTTTGGTTTTGGTTAAAGGATTTTGATGAAAATCCTCCGGTATTCAGCCCGAATCAACGGAGCTCGGCCTACAATGGTCTTGAGTTTTCTTTGAATTGTTTTGAAATCAAAAGGAAGGGTTTTGTAATGAAGGAATTTGATGATGATAAATGCGGACACGAGAAAGATTATAGTATCGTACAATGAATGATAAGATGAATTTGAATTGGTTATAGTCTAATGTGGATTGACGTGAGTTTATTAACGTACCTAGTCAGAGAGGAAAACTGTAAGTGGTATTTATGTGAAGTCTAGAATCTTTTGACTATAGTGTGCGGCTCGTTGGTAAACGTTCGTACTTTGAGCGTATCTGTCAATATTCACTCATTCATAGTACATGATTCATTATATTTACATATAGCTTGAGTATAGATTTCTCTACTGGGCTAGTGTAGCTCAACCTATCATTTTCAGGTAAAAAAAGCAAGGAAGCTGGCATGACGTGCATTTCGTGCTTGTAGATCATGGGTTTCAAAGGTATAGAGGGGCGATTTTATGCTTTCACCTTGAAAGATGTATTTTTGAAAGATGATCTTTGTAAACTGTAATATTAATTTGGTAACTTGTATAACTTGGGACCTTGAGCCCGGATTGTAATTTTTGTTTTTAATTTGAGAACTGGGGAAAGAAATGTTATTTGGGTATTACCTGTACTCCAGTGAGGATTTTATTTATCTCAAATGGTTATTATTTATGTTGAAAATCGAGGGCGTGACAACTTGGTATCAGAGCGCTTTAGGTTTGAACACCTAGAGACCGTGGGGAGACTTAGTCTCATGGGTTCAAAAAAAAAAAATCATTGCATATTTTAATAAAAACGTGTGTGAACTTGCATGGCTGACGTGTGTTCATTGAACTGGCATTGCATTTATATTTACATGAAACAGTGAAAAGTTGATGCTCATGTCTGAGAAAAGGAGAAGTTTGACCTCCTTGTAGTGGCTATGGTTGCGACCGTTGTTATCGTTACTGTTGGTAGTTTTGGTCTTGAGCCATTTGTGGTAAGGTGCCCTTTTGGATGAGGTGTTGGACAAGAAAAAAAAAAATTGAAAAGCCGAGACTGTTATAGTGGTTCTGCATAGTGGCAAGGTCGACATATGAAGTCGGTCCATAGTAGAAGTGTTAGATTGTTAGTAAGATTTGTGAATTAAGTGTTTGATGTGTTTCGTTTGAATTGCGCAGATTATGTGTTAAGTTTTAAATACCTTAAGTAAAATTTTATGTGATGTGAGGTGCGTTGAGTGTAAACGAGTGAAGGGTGGTATGTTTGATAGGATATAAGAAGAAAGGAGAAAAGAGGTGTATCATAGCTAGTGGATTGAGCTAGTGAGTGTCTTGAATGTGTTCGAAGGGATGATGTCTTGTTGTGGTAATGATTGTGTTTTGTCATTGTTATGGTAGTTATTAAGGTAGTGATTTTGAGTAGATAAGGTTAGATGAGCCCGCGTGGAGAGCTGTATATGTCTGAGGTTGACTGAGGAAGATAAAAGTTATAGGAAGGGTATCTAGATACAGTATGTGTCTTTTGGACACCCAGGCGACTACCGAATAGATCCAGTTAGAAGATGCGCTTGATCACCGCTCCTTCTAGATGGAACTCTCGGGAAGTCAATTGGACACTAGGTTTATACTTAGGGGTAAGATCTCTAGGTTTGAGACAGATGTCTATATATAGAAATTTCGTAGAAAATGATGTGCTATGGTGTTGTTGTAGTCAATGTAGTGATTGCCGTAGTGGTGATGTTATGAGGGATCGGTAGGAGAATATTAGTTGTGTTATTCGGAGAAAGGGAAATTAAGACACAGGGAGAACGATAGTGATGTAACTTAAGTCAAGTGGTCAATATATGCAAGGTAAGGAAATTATTTGAAGTAAGGGCAATACGAGGTTGAACTATTAAGGGTGATAATGAAGTGGAGTGTAGTTGGCGTCTTTAGTGGGAATGGTGCGAAATTGGTGGTGAGCGGGACTGTTAGAAGTTGTTGGTGCGAGTAAAATTGATTCTTAAGTGATGAGATGTTGATAGGTTGCAATATTGTTAAAATAGAGGAATGATTAGAATTGATGATACATGTATTTATGATGTGATGTTTAGGATTGTAAATGTGATAAATACGTGATTTGATTTGACTGAATGAATGAGAAAACTCAAGATTGGTAAAGTGAGTAGATATTGTACAAGGTATTATGAGAGTAAAAGGAATGAGATAACTGTTGGGCTTCCTAAAGCCAAGAATTGTGAAGTGATGAGTACTCGGTGAGTCCGTGGGATACTGAGTGAGTCTGTTAATGTGTGAATATGTGGCTGGTGCTGTGTAAGCCATTAAAATGTACGGTTGATTTTTTGGAGATATTTCATGCAAGTGTTGATATTTCATTTAGGTGCTTGATCTGTTGTGTAATCTGAGTGTGTGAAATTTGCCCTTAAAATGCAGTCCAGAATCGGTAAAAAGAATTATGGGGATACATAGAGGTGTGAGTTATAGATTGTGGTTAGCGGTTTTGATTTATGTGTATTGAGTATCTATGTATGAAATTATTGGTGTTCGGTTAATGGAAGTGTCCTATTGATACGTCTGAAGATCGGGTTGAACTCAAAAATTTCCTTTCCTTTTCCGAATGAGAGTGATGCCGTATGAAAGTTGATTCTTAGTTTAGTTCATTTTGGAAAATGATAACGATAGAAGTTTGAAGTCGGTTATATCATGATCATGTGAACCTTATTTTAAATTCATTACCATGTTGTCTAAATTGTCGTTACCCTTAAAGACTAGGTGAGGTGCATAAGATTGATTGGTGATGATATCTTTCAAAAAATTATAAATGAACTTTCCCTGTTAAATTCTACAAAATTTCGCCACTTTGATGATTTTTCAACTACGGAAACTAAAATTTTCAATGGACTAAGTTTTTCGTCAAAACTGCTCGGAGGTGTGTGATATTACACTTTTACTATGAGAATGGTGAGTGGGAAACTCATTATTGTTGTTTAATTTTGATCTCATTGTGTCGGACACGTAGACTTTGAGCTAATGTATGCCTTTAAAGGGAACTTGTCTTGAGTTGGCGTTGAGGGTCATTAGAGCTTTGCTTATGTGAGTCTTGAGAGCGAGAGTAAGTTGAATAATAAGGAAGGAAGTGAAATAGAAACGTAAGAGAGTTGACCACTTTATTAGCGTACATGAAAAGTCTTATAAACCTCAAGGAAGAGAAGGGAAAATCTTAAACTTGTTAATTGTATATGGCTTGGCAAGTTGTTGGGTTACGATGTCGTGAAGTTCTCCTTTGTGTTTGGATACTATCCTTAGAATCGGAACTGATTAATTGGAAAGAGTGAAAATGGATACGGTTTGGGAGACCAAAACTGATTGCTAACACGAGTAAGATTCATATGAATATGGTAGCTCCTTCATCTAATGTGTGTGAACCTTAGGATCCGACGATCGTTCTGGTAAGAGACTATACAAATTGATTGTGGCATTGTTTAGTTCATTGCGTCTTGGACACGAGAGTAGGTGGGTACGAAACGTCGTGAGTGGACACGGTCATGTGGATTAGAGTTTCTTTGATGATGTGTTTTCATAGGTTTGATTTAAATTTCGAATTTCGAGGACGAAATTTCTTTAAGGAGGGTAGGATGTAGAGACCCGTATTATTTTATTTATTTATTTATTGGCTGTATTTTTTTTCTTTTGTTAATGTACAGCCCGTCGAGATAGACGGTGCGGATATTCGGTGTGACGTCTTCGTGGGAGGATATAAGGGTAATTGTGCGAGAGGTGCACGTGTGTGTGTGTGGGGTGGGAGCATGAGATTACTCCCCATGCCAATAATTTCCCCAGGAGACTACTTTCTCCCATTTCTCTTTTTCTCACTCTCTCGGCCAAACTCTCTCCTCCTCTCCTCCGAAATTCTCTCCTCTCTTCTCTCTTCGATCTCAACACCTTAGAGCGTGATTCCGGACGAAGTCCAAGAATTAAAGTTGCTATACGGAGCACGGGCTTTCCGAATATCCAAGAAAAATCTTGATCGGACCGCGTGGGAGCTCGGTTGACTTGGTCAAAGGGTCGGGTTTTGCTCAAAACCCATGAGGTAGGGACTTCTTACTCTCGTTATGCGTTTATACGGTGTTTATGTACTTAGATCGTGCCTTGTTTCGTTGTTTGAGGTTGTTTCTTCCATTTTCGAGAATCTGCAGAACAGGGTCTTTGTTTTTGGGGTCTTACGCCTTCTTAAGCTCGGAATTAAATTCTGGTTCCTTCGTATGAAATAGAGTAGACT
Organism: Rhododendron griersonianum; assembly: GCA_018127125.1. Lineage (NCBI taxonomy): Eukaryota > Viridiplantae > Streptophyta > Magnoliopsida > Ericales > Ericaceae > Rhododendron > Rhododendron griersonianum. Next base: position 25,756,567 of record CM030800.1, read on the forward strand.
TAGAGCCTGTTCTAATGCCGCTGGAATCACTCGAAACCGTTGAGAATTGAATTTATGGTGATTTTTAGAATACTGGTCTGCAATCTGTCTCGTTTTCTGGGTTTCAGCCCACTTCGAACGGCCATAACTTCCGCGTCCGATGTCCGTTTTATACAAACTTTATATCAGTTCGAAGGTCTTGAAGGTAGCTTTCATTTGCCACCGGAATCGTCCTAAAACTCTTAGTACACAAAAAGTTATGATTATTAGAGTGAAGGTGTGTCGGTCTGCCAATGTCTGCTGGCTATTCCTAAGTTGTATTCGTTCCGTATTATGACTCCCTATATGATTAGACGTGTTTAAGTCACTCTCAAGTATGATTACTTGTGTCTTAATGAGACTCGTATCCTCGTGCCTCGTCTTGTTGAGTTCCCTAGGTTTCTTTGGCACTCGTTTTATAATATTCTCGTTTGGAACTTAGCCGGTGATGTGCCGTGGAATCATTACGGGTTCGATACGTGGCATAGGGCGTTGTGATAGATTTAGAGGAATAACGTGGACTTAAAATATTTATCAATGTACAATAGGGCATGCTTATGAGTTTGCAATATATTGTTGATGATGTATGAACGAATGTGACCTTGGGAAAATGCTGTCTTTTTGGATACGGATTGGTATTGCCATGTGATTGATTAAATGGCTTTGGATTCAATTGAATGATTTGATGTTTGTGAAATGGAAACGTGAAATGAATGTGGATGACAAATGGTCATTAAGAGAACTTTCAGGGCTCTTAAGTGAGTAAATGCCTGGCAGGAGCTAAATGCTCATATCGTATGTTTTCAGGGCTCTTAAATGAGTAAATGCCTGGCAGGAGCTAAATGCTCATATCGTATGTTTTCAGGGCTCTTAAATGAGTAAATGCCTGGCAGGAGCTAAATGCTCATATCGTATGTTTTCAGGGCTCTTAAGTGAGTAAATGCCTGGCAGGAGCTAAAATGCTCATATCACTTGTCTTCAGGGCTCGTTATCGAGTAAGTGCCTGGCAGGAGCTTCAGCTCAGACTTTTAATGACACGTAATTGGTTTATGAAGTTAATGTGAGGATTTTGGTTTTGGTTAAAGGATTTTGATGAAAATCCTCCGGTATTCAGCCCGAATCAACGGAGCTCGGCCTACAATGGTCTTGAGTTTTCTTTGAATTGTTTTGAAATCAAAAGGAAGGGTTTTGTAATGAAGGAATTTGATGATGATAAATGCGGACACGAGAAAGATTATAGTATCGTACAATGAATGATAAGATGAATTTGAATTGGTTATAGTCTAATGTGGATTGACGTGAGTTTATTAACGTACCTAGTCAGAGAGGAAAACTGTAAGTGGTATTTATGTGAAGTCTAGAATCTTTTGACTATAGTGTGCGGCTCGTTGGTAAACGTTCGTACTTTGAGCGTATCTGTCAATATTCACTCATTCATAGTACATGATTCATTATATTTACATATAGCTTGAGTATAGATTTCTCTACTGGGCTAGTGTAGCTCAACCTATCATTTTCAGGTAAAAAAAGCAAGGAAGCTGGCATGACGTGCATTTCGTGCTTGTAGATCATGGGTTTCAAAGGTATAGAGGGGCGATTTTATGCTTTCACCTTGAAAGATGTATTTTTGAAAGATGATCTTTGTAAACTGTAATATTAATTTGGTAACTTGTATAACTTGGGACCTTGAGCCCGGATTGTAATTTTTGTTTTTAATTTGAGAACTGGGGAAAGAAATGTTATTTGGGTATTACCTGTACTCCAGTGAGGATTTTATTTATCTCAAATGGTTATTATTTATGTTGAAAATCGAGGGCGTGACACCATCAGTCTGTGGGTGGTAAGCAGAGCTAAAAAGTAAACGAGTACCCATTGCCGCCTGCAATGCACCCCAAAACTTAGACACAAAACGAGGATCACGATCCGATACAATTGATACAGGTGCACCATGAAGTCTAACAATCTCCTTAACATACAACTGTGCTAAACGATCCAACTTATACGTCATGTTAATAGCAATAAAATGAGCGGACTTAGTAAGTCGGTCCACTATAACCCAAACTGCATCGTGCCCACTGCTCGTACGAGGCAACCCAGATACAAAATCCATAGAGATATGATCCCACTTCCACTCAGGTAACGGTAAAGGCTGGAGTTTTCCTGCTGGTTTCTGATGCTCTACCTTAACCTGTTGACAAATAAGACACTGCGCCACATTCCTCGCAATGACCTTCTTCATTCCATTCCACCAAAAATGCTCTCGTAGATCCTTATACATCTTAGTGCTACCTGGATGAATACTATATCCAGAACTGTGAGCCTCAGCCATAATCTCTGTCCTCAAACCACAACCACCTGGTACACAAACACGATCCCCAAGCCTAAGTATTCCATCCTCACCCAAAGTAAACCCACATCTCTCGCCTTTCGACATACCTTCCAAGATCTTCTTACACCAAGGGTTATTTTGTTGAGCTACTCGAATTCTATCCAACAAATTTGGTTTCACTGTCAACTGACTGCATATAGCACTATCTCCATGTCGTACAACCTCTACTTGCAGTCTTCTAATGTCCTCTATCAAATGTGGCTGAACTGTCAAAGATGCCAAACTACCCCCTGATGACTTCCTACTCAATGCATCCGCCACCACATTAGCCTTTCCTGGATGGTACAATATACTTACATCATAGTCCTTCAACAACTCAAGCCATCGCCTCTGCCTCAAGTTAAGTTCTTTTTGAGTGAAAATATACTTCAAACTCTTATGATCAGTGTAAATCTCACAAGTCACCCCATACAAATAATGTCTCCATATCTTAAGTGCAAACACAACTGCTGCCAACTCCAAATCATGTGTCGGATAATTTCTCTCATGCACCTTCAATTGACGAGAGGCATAAGCTATCACTCTATCATTTTGCATAAGTACACAACCCAAGCCTTGGAGAGACGCATCACTATAAATGACAAAGTTACCACCATCTGTCGGCAATGCAAGAACAGGTGCTGTAGTCAATCTCTTTTTGAGTTCCTGAAAACTTCGTTCACAACTATCCGTCCACTCATATTTCACCCCTTTCCGAGTAAGATTGGTAAGTGGCAGGGCAATTCGAGAAAACCCTTCCACAAACCGCCTGTAATACCCAGCAAGACCCAAGAAACTACGTACTTCAGTTACCGATGTTGGACGTGGCCAATCAACAATAGCTTCCACCTTTTTACTATCGACAGACACACCCTCCTTTCCAATCACATGCCCAAGAAATGACACACTATCCAACCAAAACTCACATTTCTTTAACTTTGCATACAACTTCTTCTCTCTAAGAATCTGAAAGACTATCCTTAAATGCTCCTCATGTTCCTTCCTACTCTTGGAATAGATCAAAATATCATCTATAAACACCACCACAAAATGATCAAGCTGAGGTTTGAAGACTCTATTCATCATATCCATAAATGCCGCTGGCGCATTAGTTAGACCGAATGGCATCACTAAGAACTCATAATGCCCATAACGAGTTCTAAAAGCCGTTTTCGTAATGTCCACCTCTCTCACCTTTAACTGATGGTATCCAGACCTCAAATCAATCTTAGAGAACACCTGAGCCCCTTGCAACTGATCAAACAAGTCATCTATACGCGGCAATGGATATCTATTCTTAACTGTAACCTTATTCAACTCCCTGTAATCAATACACAACCGCATAGTACCATCCTTCTTTTTCACAAATAAGACAGGAGCTCCCCACGGTGACACACTAGGCCGAATAAATCCCTTATCAATCAATTCTTGCAATTGCACTTGCAACTCTCTCAACTCTGCTGGTGCCATTCTATAAGGAGCTTTAGAAATAGGTGTTGTGCCAGGAACAAGATCTATCGTGAACTCAACCTCACGATCCGGAGGAAGACCAGGTAGATCCTCGGGAAAGATGTCAGGAAAATCTTTCACTATAGGCAACTCCTCCAATTTTTGTGCAGATTCCTCCCCACTCACCACATAAGCTAAGTAACCAAAACACCCCTTCTTCAATAATCTACTTGCCTGAAGAGATGAAATAAAACTGAATGATGACACATCCCAATCCCCCTGTAGGCTAAACTCTGATTGACCTGGCATAGTAAAAACAACCCTTTTCTTATTGCAATCTATAGTAGCATGGTATTTCGACAACCAATCCATCCCCAGGATAACATCAAAGTCATGCATCTCCAATGAAATTAGGTCTATGGGTAAAATCCTACCATCTATCTCCACATCACAAGACTTAGAAACCTTATCCAATGTCACTGTTTTCCCTACCGGAGTAGTCACCACAACATATACTTCTAATGCCTCAACAACAATAGGTAATTGATACAAATATCTAGGAGCAGCAAAGGAATGTGTAGAACCAGAATCAAACAAAACTCGAGCTGGTACATTCGAAATAGAAAGAGTACCTTGCACCACAGATGGCGCATCCTTAGCCTGCTGCTGAGTCAACGCGTACACACGTCCCTCTGTCACATTTCTCTGTCCCTGGCCCCCATTTCGAGCTTGCTGCCTATGATTCCCCTGATTATTAAACTGTCGTTGATGACTATGCCCACCCCCACGCACTGGCTGCCTCTGACCCTGAGGTATCTGATTCCTTCCATCACCTTGAGCTCTACAATGGGTGGAGATATGACCAGGCTGTCCACAACTGAAACATACCCGCAGTGATCCATCACAACGATAAAGTGCCGTGTGTGACTTACCGCACTTGAAACATGGCCTCGATGCCAGCCCCACCCCTTCACTAGTCTGAGCTGCTGGACGTACATTTCTTGTAGTGAAACCACCTCCACTACCTTGTCCTGGCCTGAATCTCTTGGCATGATTCTCTGCACTCCTCTTTTCCTCTACTAAGTCAATCTCTGCTGTTAGTGCTCTAGTCACAAGTTTTGGTAGGGTCTCAGTGTTAAGCAAAGAAACCCTTCCATGAATCTCGGGCCGAAGCCCCCTCTGAAAATACCACACCTTATCTGCCTCTTTTTCCACTAAACCTCCAGCAAACCTTGATAATTCATCGAATTTCAACTGATACTCCCCTACTGACATATTTCCCTGCCTTAGATTCAAAAACTCCATCCGCATTTGATCTTTGATTGCGGGAGGAATGTACTTCTCCTCAAAATCCTTCTTGAAATTGGTCCAAACCAATTCATCCTGCTTATCTTTGTATTGTTGCTTTGCTGACCGCCACCAATGCTCAACTCCCCCCTGCAGCTTATATGCAGCAAAAGACACCTTTTGGGCCTCAGAACAACCCAACACCTCAAAGACCTTTTCCATTTGCAACAGCCAGGCCTCAGCATCCGATGGCTTATCAGTCCCCATAAAAGGCGGTGGATTAGTCTTTAGAAATCTATCAAAAGTATTGCCTTTATCCAATGTCAAAGACCTTGTTGCATTTGTTGGTGCCACTTGGGCCTGATTCCCTGCAAATAACCCCATAAAAGTCTGGAAGGCCTGAACAGCAGCTACTGGGTCAACGAATCCTGTAGGAGTACCAGCATTGGCAATAATTTCAGTGATAGGGTCAACTGGATCCTCAACAGGGTCAGCTGGATCCTCAACATTTTGTGTTTCAGCTGCATTAACATCAACTATGGGCTCAGCATCACCACCTCGGCCCCGGCCCGCTGGATTGGTTCTACCCCGACCACGAGGTAAAGGAGCGGCCCGACCGCGACCATGAGCTGCAGGAGCGGCCTGTCCACGACCACGAGCTGTAGGAGTGGCCTGTCCACGACCACGAGCTGCAACAGCCGCCTGACCACGGCCATGAGCTGCAGGAGCCGCGTATGTCGACCTAGTGTTACGACGTGAACGATCCATCTCCTGTATTTTTCCAGAGAACAATCTAGATATAAATACGTGGCACTATATATAAGGCAATAACTAATAAATAAGTATGCAACCATCTAAAGGACTCTGGGGACTCGGACCTCCACTAAATGAACATGATATAAAATGAATAAAAAGGTTGTTTTTTTTTTTTTTTTTTGTGTTTTTAAAACCTAGGCTCTGATACCACAATTGTCACACCCCAAAATGAGAAGTGACCGGCCATGAACCACAAGACCAAAACTCGTAGAACATGCAGCCTAAAAAGAAATTTTTATAAAACTCCCAAGTAAAGATCCACCAAACAGTCAACCATTTTTTATTTATTCAGAACATCCACAACCAATAAATTCCACAAAAAGAATGGGTACAAAATCCCATGAACCCAATAATATCCAATGATCCAACAGTAATAAAAGAATCTGGATGTCTGACAAAATGATTCAATGCGGAAGCGATAAAATAAAACAATAAGCTAGGATGAGACACCCTAAGGAGGTCAACAAACGAAATCCCCAAGATGCCGCCAGAGTCCTTGCCTATATTCCCAACTTTCCTGAAAAAGAAGTTGGAATAAATCCGTCAGCTGACGAGCTCAGTGAGTAGTAAAGCATGTATACTAATACAGTTCCAAAACATGGCTAAAAATAGATTATTATGTTAACATATTTTTGGCATACGAAGGTGTGCATCAAACCAACAAATAGGCCATAAATCATTTACCAAATAGTCTCAATGGTGATCACAATCCAACTCCAACAACAATGGGGAACCACAACCAATACCAAATAGTACCAAGTGCCAGTGAATAAATGTCTCAAAATTGGATCCAATATCGAAACTTAGAGTCACCACGAGTAGGCAGCCCGTGGAACTTTTCCCTAAGAACGATCCGGTCAATAACAACCGTTGAGCATTAGGGTCACCGGCCTAATCCGGTTTCTTCCCTAATGGCCAGAGTCACCCTCACAGAGGATTAATTTCTCTGGACTTCCAAAATATGCTCCCATTAATATCCACGAAGTTCTCACCAAAAGATCATTCGATCAACAAATGGTTTCACCGATACCGCATGCCAATTTAATATAATCAAATATAACAATGTGTTTCCAATTTCAATCATAAATTTCCCAAAACATCAATTTAAGGGACTCGGGGGAGTTTGAAAGTACATAACATGCTTAACCACTCACCTGGGTCCAAAGGTACTATAAGCGAACAACGCGAAACGAAGTCAACCTGAACAAAAGAATAATACAAAATAATTATCTAAACTGTTGCATTGACCATGAAACTAGCCTGGCCGGGAACAATGTATCAATAGACTACCCATACCCCAATCTAGATAACTAATACTCAGTACCAACCCGAAACTACAAAACCCAAATTGATTTTCAATTCCAACAATATTTCTCCCATTTAGCCTCCTGTTTCCCTTCCAAAATCCACTTGTCCACACCTAATCTATGTAAACAACACATGTACGTAAAAGTTACAATATAAAATCAAGGCCCATTGTCATGATTCCTTAATTCCACCACTGTTGTTAGCCAAGTCACAGCCCCATACCATGGCCAATATTATTCACGCCACAACCGCCATGCACACAACTCGATCGACACACGGAGCCACTCATTATACACAACCCACGACAGCACATGCACACCACTTGCCGAGATCGATCGATCTCTCTCACCACAAAATACAAATTAACTAATTTACCCACTATCAGTCCATGCATCCTATTGCTATGAGAAGAGGTGGATGACAGAAACGAGAGAGATGAGAGTATATTATTACCTTGAAAGAACCCCAGTAAAACCCTTCTTCGAAGTTCGACGGCTGCTCTCAAAAATCAGAACTCTTCTCAATGCTCTCTAAAAGATAACCCTAATACCGTATGTTTGTATGTTTATATATCGTCACTCGTAAGTTAACAACACTACCCATTCACACACGTTTCCCCTAAATTATAGCTAACTAATTAATTAGAATTTAGGTAAATACATAGCAATATAAATTTACTTAATCTGACTTGCTATGAAATTCAATAATCCAACACCAACCACTAATTACCCAAAATCAATCTCATACTCCGAAGATTACAATCGTGACAGAAATACCCATAGCGCTCGCAAAATAATTATTTGGGACCTAACCAGAACACACATATAATAAATGGCTACGTAATTAATTAAATATATAAAAATGCTCGGGCGTAACAATTTCTCTCGTTCTTCATATTCGGAATGAACTATACCTTGGGCTAGGTCGATGATCGACGACGAAGAAAGTTTGGGACGTGGGTTGATCTCTACTTTTCGTCAGCAGATCTCGATGTTGGAGTGACGACGGCAATCGTGGGCTTGACGACGACGACGGAGATGACGCCGGTATTTCAGTGCTCGAGGACGGCGACGACGATCGAGTGGTTGAAGACGAACTCTTTTGTCTAGGTTTGGAAACTGGGTTTTTCTTCTAAATGGATGAAACGGATGAAAATGGGGGGGGGTTTATAAGGGGATGAAATTGATATGTTTGACAGGGAGTAAAAAATGGAAATTGAGGAAAAAACGGGGCAATATTTTTTTTGAAACCAGGGGTATATTAGACTAATCAGAGTTATTATATCCTTACTAATAGATTAGTGGACTTAGGGGGTTATAGAATTTAGAAGTGGACTTAGTGGGTTTGGAAAGTGGTATAGTGGACCTGGGAAAAATTCTCTCATCTTATTTTCATAGGAGAAATTATTAGTGGTTGTTGAAATGGTGGCCAAATCAAATAAAGGTAGTTCTAGGTCCTCCTCCACAGTACTTCGAATGTTTTTTTGGACCCGTTGACTTGCAGCCTCCAGTCTCTGAGCTGTATATATTTTGAAGTTGTTCAGATATGAATTATCTCTACAGCATATAAATAAGGGCACTACAATAATCGCAGCATTAGCAATAGAAACAATAAATTTGCCGATCAAAAAAAAAAATAGAAACAATAAATTTGAAACCCAAAATGGATATCCTCGGATGAAGAACAAGATTGTTACGATATGTCACACGAGAATAGGAAAAGCTCCATCAGTTAGGTTCCGTTTATTTCATCATACTTTCAAGAAAGTAAAATTTTTACTTGTGAAATGAATTTTATTTTCCCCCTGTTTGCGGGCTGCACACCATAGGGCTGCACACCATATAGTTAAGTCCGACAGATGATGGGAAAATTCATGGTGCAAGATTGGTGTTATCACTACGGTAGGCCAAAGAAGACATCAATGACATCAATGACATACTGCTGACAAGGGTCTGAGGAAGGTTTTGAGATGGGATAGCTAATTAAGCTAGCTAGTTCATCGTTGAGATCAGACGGAAGTTAACTTAACTTATGGGGGTTTGTTCTGTAAGCCATTTTCCTTCGATGGATGCAAATCATTTTACCTCAAAATATTTTACTCCATTTTAGTGCTACCCAACACCGAAAACTGGTAAAATATTTTTCAGAAACCAGTTTACATTCAAACAAACAAATGAAGTCTTGTATTTCCAGTGCAAGTTATACCAAATAAGGCCCATGCTTGTCAAGTAGCCTAGGAAGACTCCTGGGGGCGGACAGAGGTATTGAGGTAGGGGTCTCAGGGCACTCTCTGTCTTGCTATGAACACTGGTACCCCCTCTTTTAAGGCTGAAAATTAACTTAATGTAAATGAATAAACCGTAGCGATTGGTGACTCTGTATCAATCTTATTCGGTCAACCAAATGAACTCCATTAATTTTCTATACTCAAAAGAAAAATTGCTTGAAAAAACACCGAATTTTAGTTATACATGTTATTGAGCTATATGTACTAAACACAATTACTTTGTCATTCATGTATATACATGAATTTACATTGCATAGATCGAAGAGAAATTGTTTATACTTCCCTGTGAAACTTTAGTTTTCTACTCCCTCATGCTTAACTTCAAAGATTTGGCACCGGCGAGACAAAATCCTAGTTCTGCCACTGAAATTAGATCCCTTTGAGATTTCTGGTTCATGGTCTAAATCTGACTATTCCAGTCACAGTCTACAACGCATAGAAAACTTGTTTTCGAGTAGAAATTACAGCTGGAGTCTGGTCAGTGATAACTGAGTTTGGTATTAGCCAACTCTACCTCTTTCAAATTCTTTGCATTGCTCTGCATCTAGAAAACAAACCAACCAAGAACAGTACTAGACTAGGTTTGTTCATAATTTATGTATCCCATTACTTCAATGCCTAGGAAAACACTTTTGGGAAGGTTCATTTTTTAACAGAAAATAAATCAGAGTCTCAGAAAACACACATGGTGGCAGTTCAATGTTTTCAACTAGAAAGTCAAACATGTGGATGGTACCAACTGTTAGAACATGTGTGAACGTTGAGTCCCACATCGGATAAACAGAAAAAGAATTGGACCTTAATATACAATTGGATGGCTCACCACTTACAAGGCTTAGCCTTTTAAGTGGATATGGGTCATTCAATGTATATTGGGCCCAAGTAATATGATGGACTCTTTATCATGCATTACTCCCACACAAATTGGGCCTTGAGCACACAGTGGCGGGTCGATGCATCGGACGAACTCCCAACAAATGGTATCAGAGCTTTGGGTTTCAATCCGAGGCTTTTGTTTTCCACTGCGTATTGTGCAATTGGTGATCGTTTCAATGGCGACTCGTTTCGAAATTGCGAAGTTCGATGGGCAAAGCACTATCTTCAGTTTATGGCGTATTAAGATGAAGGCTTTGCTTGTTCAACAAGGATTACACAAGACTTTGTTGGGGAAATCGAAGAAACCTGCTGATATGCAGGATAATGTGTTCGAGGATCTCGATGCGAAGGCGCTCAGTTCGATTCAGTTGTGTTTAGCCGATGATGTGCTTCGCGAGGTCGGGGAGGAGGATACTACTGCCGGTATTTGGTTGAAGTTGGAAAGTATCTATATGACGAAGTCTCTTACCAACCGGTTGTATTTGAAGCAGTGCCTTTATACGTTTCTAATGAGGGAATGTACGCCCGTAAAAGACCATCTAGATGAGTTAAATCGAATTATTATGGATTTAAAAAATATTGATGTTGTGATTGATGATGAAGATCAAGCCCTTATTGTGTTATGTTCTTTGCCTGCGTCTTATGAGCATTTGGTTACTACCCTACTTTATGGGAGAGATACGATTTCCATGGAGGATGTTAAATCTAGTTTATATTCAAAAGAATTAAGGAAAAGGTATCTAGTGAAAGTGAGGTTTATGCTGATTGTTTGGTAGCGCAAGGAAGAACTTCTGAGAGGGATAATGGCAGTAGAGGGGTTTCTGGCTCTCGTTCCACAAATCAGGAAGTAAAGTGTTTTTACTGTAGGAAATACGGGCATATGGTGAGAAATTGTCCTAGGTTGAAAAATAAGGACAATTTTGAAGAGAAGGTTGTTGTTGGTATTGTTGAAGAGGATTCCGACGATTCACTTATGGTTCTTTCTGTGAGTGTCGGTGATGTCTGTTCGAATGCCGAATGGATTCTGGACTCCGGATGTTCTTACCACATGTGTCCGAATAAAGATTGGTTCAATACTTATGAATCGGTCAGTTGTGGTACAGTTCTTATGGGGAATAATATGCCCTGTAGAATTGTTGGGATTGGAACAGTTAAAGTCAGAATGCATGATGGTTTTGTGAGGACGTTGTTTGGTGTTCGACATGTACCAGATTTGAAAAGGAACCTTATCTCTTTAGGCACTCTTGACTCTTTGGGTTGGAAGCATACCGCTGAAGGTGGAGTCTTGAGAGTTTTGAAGGGTGCTCGTGTTTTGATGAAGGGTCGGAAATTGAATAGCCTCTATGTGCTTGATGGTAGTACGATTGTGGGTGCTACATCTTTGGGTTCTTCATCGGTGAATTTGAAGTTGACTCAGTGTTGGATTTTTAACTCCGTGGTGGAGTCGGTAATTAACTCCGTGGGGAGTTTGAGCAGATCTTCGTGTGTCTCCGGGAGGGATGCGTTGGGTGGGAGGTGCCCGTTGGAATTCAAGATAGAGGCTTAATTTGGAGGCATGTGCGGCTGGGTTTCCTGAGTTGCGTTTACAAGGTCAAGCAGGTGTGCTTGAGCCTTGCTCGTTTGTGCCGTTGGTGATTGCCCCGTGGGGGGCTTTTGGGGGAGATGAGCGATTGAAGGAGAGGATTGCCTATAGTGTTGAGTTCGAAGGAATTCAAGTCAAGGTGGAGATTTGTTGGAAATTGACTAGAATTCCTAAATTGACTAGGATTCCTATTCCTATTCGGTTTAGGTTTATTTAGTGTTTTCCTATAAATAGGGACCTTGGGGTAAATAGGTACCTTGGGGGGTTCCTAGGGTTATGGTCTTTTGTTCAAGGGTTTAGATATTAGGGTTTTGTTCATCTCTTAGGATTCCACCAAGGGTTTGTGTCTCCCTTTTGGGCTCCACCAGAGATTTGTCCCTAGATATCTGTTTGGTGTTTCAAATAGAGTTACGGGTATAGCCGGCTCTTTGTTTCTCTCCCTGTTTATAGTGAATCCTCTTGCTCTTTTCCCCATGGAGTACGTTCTTGCTTTGTGCTTGAGCGGAACCACGTATATCCTTGTGTTCTTGTTTATCGCTTGTTGATTTGTTATATTTTCAATTTCGTGTTCGGCACAACAAATTGGTATTAGAGCCAAGTTTTGGATGGCCTCACCTCTTGTGGGAAAGTCTCTGTCATCTCTGTCGCCCGAGTCAGTCAGTCAGCTCTTGGTCTGTCACCTCCATGTGCATCCGGGCTGCACGTGAGAGGAAGTGTTAGACTTATCCCACATCACTCATTTAAGTCACCCAACCTTGGTTAATAAATTCTAGAGGCTACTCCACCTATTGCCAATTGGTTTTAGGTTGGAACCTTCTAAGAAATCTAACATGGTATCAAAGTGGCGGGTCGATGCATCGGACGAACTCCCAACAAGTAGTATCAGAGCCGATGGCTGACGATCTATGGGAAGACTCTCAGCGCACCATTGAATGGCTTGCACATAAGACACTCGTGGAGCGGTATAAAATCCGAAGGTGACTCCCGATGAAGCAAGGTGGCTCGATGTTGGAGTGCTGTATTGGATGGCTCATTGTCGATGGAGTTGACTCGTCGGGGAGCATGGTGCTATTGAATTAATGAGCACATTGGCTCTCAATGGAGTTCTTGTCGGGGAGCATAGTGCCGGTGACTAGGCAAGTTGGCTCCCAATTAAGATGACTCTGAATCGATGGAGTGGGTGCAGAATAAGCTCAGTTTGGGAGATAGAGTTGAGAGTTGTAAATCAGAATCAAAGGGGAGCTTGGATACAGAGAGAGGTTAAGGCCCAATGTTCGGTTCACACATGAGGGGGAGATTTGTTAGAACATGTGTGAACGTTGAGTCCCACATCGGATAAACAGAAAAAGAATTGGACCTTAATATACAATTGGATGGCTCACCACTTACAAGGCTTAGCCTTTTAAGTGGATATGCATGGGTCATTCAATGTATATTGGGCCCAAGTAATAGGATGGACTCTTTATCGTTACTCCCACACAAATTCCCACACAAATTGGGCCTTGAGCACACAGTGGCGGGTCGATGCATCGGACGAACTCCCAACACTAACTACTAAACTAATAAAACAATTCTGCCAAAAAGAAAGTCTAGGATGTTATGTATAGGGTGTACTACATTTCCTTTGAGCAGTAATTCACCTCCACTTCCTAATAACACACCAGCTGATTAAACCGAATGCAAGAACCCCTGAAATGATCGTTACTGATGCGATCAACGCCCTTCATTTGGTCTTATTGGAGCCTTTTAAGTAGCCACCACCACAAAAATGAAAAGCAAACATCAGTATTAGCATCAACGGAAGTCACGAGGTTATGAAGTTACTAATTAAGAATGATCTAAGTGTGTCGGCCTAATTCTTAAACAATAATCAGAAGATGTTTCTTCATTAATATGAAGGCCTGCAAAAAATACTTTTGACACGGATGTTCAAAGTTCAAACACAAATCCAGACACATATCTGGGCCACAAAATGTGGATACCAAGTGCATCGTGTGGAATCCACGGGCATCGAACGGGATCTGGATGAATTTGCGTGTCAGAATTCGTGTTCAAACATCTCTGTCAACAACACTGCTCATTGTGAAGCGTTTACCGAGTTCAGAAGCAGCCACACGAACGTACAAATCCTGTCTGCCTTCATTATACTCTCTCATATCAAGCAACCCGCCAGACCAAACCACACACCCACTAATGCCTTCATTATACTCTCTCATATCAAGCAACTCCCCAGACCAAACCACACACCCACTAATATCAGTTTGAGCAAAACCCATACAAGAACAATCCTTCAAACAAGCCTCTTCACAATCCACCCGACTTACCTCAGTCCTATTCACCAAAAAGCGGGACGTGTCCGGCAATTTCAGCCTGGAAAACGTCCTAAACCCCGCAGCCACACTGCAATTCAACTCTGTCTTTGCCACACACCCACCTGACCAATCCAACCTATTCCACTCCACTGGGAATTTGGGTACAAACCCATCCATGCAATGACAAGTCGAAGGGAAAATACGAGATCGTTGTTGAGAAACGTGTAGTATACAGAAGTTGTGTTGTATACGAAAATAGGATTAATGCCTGTGATGTTCTGTTTCAGTGGAGGACTTCCACCAAAACGAACACCGTCCCATGGTCCACTTCGGTAAGAGATCGTTGATCCTCGCCGAAGTACTAATTGGGGGAGGCCCTGGGGGTCCACCCTGTACGTATAATCGCCCGTGGATGGATCTTGCAAACTATTCCACGACGTTAAGTACCACTCTTGGTTTTTTGAAAGATCCCATCCCAGTTTCATTCCGGGTACTAATTAAAGTATCACACGGGTGATCGAAGCTTTGCCATGAATAATTCCCTGTACTGCTATCGACCACAACAAGGTTGCCAGTGTCTAGGAGTTTCAAAACAGGACTGGCTGATAATATTGTCGTATTTGAGGACCAAATGGGATTTGTTTGGTCTGAAGTGATGATTACGTTGCCAGTGTGGGGGTGATTGTGAGGACACCAGATGAATCTGTTATTGGGTCGTCCTTGTTTGCCACCCAAATGGGGGTCTGTAGTGAGACTTGCTTGAACCATATTCCAACGTGACTTAGAATGACTTTTCCCATGCGAAAGAGGAAGATGAAAGCGAAATGTATTTGGTTTAATTATTTGAGGCAGAGGTTTCAACACTTGGTAGTATTTTGTGGGAAACTGGTGGTGGAGTTGATTTACCATTATACTATCGAATAATATTTTTATCCTTATATTTTTAGAATGACATTTTTGTGATCAAAGCATTCATTTGTTATTAACGGATGGACTAATTAATCAGACGGTCAAGAGAACAAGGGTTGGCATGATCCTTTAATGTGACCTTCATTTTATACGAAGTGGGATTTATTTCGGTCCTACTTATCAATATGAGCCATTCATTTTGTATAGGTCTCAACACGTTCTTCATCTTCAGAAAATTAGAATGACTGTATCCACCTGAACGAAGTATAATTCTTACAAGATCGAAAAACTGATCGACAATCAGTGCTTGAAAGTTAATCTTTCGTAAGATTAATTCAAAACGTTCAAGCTCTTACCGATATTTGATTACTCTCATTTTTCTCGTTGGTGATAAACTAATTTACATTTAACAAATCAACGGTTTGGGTCATTAAGTGAAACCACGATGGATCTCATTTTGCGTTATGGAAGAGGATAACGGATGATGAATTAATAGACTCACATTACTCTCACATGAGAGAACTTTTTCTTTGTTTGATTAGGAAAGATAGGGAAAGTGATCCATCATAACTGAATGCGGAAAACTTCGGAAGTACTTTGAGCAAAGAAATAATATTATTGATGCTACAAAAGATGTTCACGTGAACTCCGTAGGCGATTTCCCCAAATGCCCTAACCCTAACCGCCGCCTCATCTCGGCGGCTCTCGTCGTCCTTGTTTCACCGGCCACACCTCTCTCCTTTTAGGTTCTTTCTGTTCCCGTGCCTCCCCTCAGACCCATTCATTGCCGCCCTTTTCCGGCGACCACGCTGGCCTTTCGCCAGATCTGCTGGTCTTTCAAACGGTCACATTCGTCGACTTTGTATCGAGCCTTTTCCGTCAGTGTCGTGTGCCGCTGCTTGGTATCTACGTCAGAGGTATTCCTTTATTTCTGTACTCTCTGTTTCTACTCAGAGGTATTCCTTTATTTCCGTGTCTCTGGCATTTCTATGGAGGAGCTTTTAGCGTGTTTCGGTTTTCAAGAGTTTGGTTCCTAAAATAATATGATGATCACCCTCTTTGTGGATAACCTACCTGATGATGTGAGTTTGAGATGGGTTCGATATTTTTTCAACAAATTCGGAGTGGTCAAAGATGTTTTCATTCCTGCCAAAAGGAGTAAGGCTACGGGGAGAGTTTTACTTTTGTTAGGTATGATTGCGCCGTCTCGGCGGAGACGGCCGTATCCAAGTCTAATGGTCTCTGGATTGAAGAAAGGAAGCTCTTTGTCAAAAAGGCTTCTTTTGATCAGAACAAAGGGAAGGATCAGTTGAAGATTACTTTAATCAAGAACAATACGGGCAACATCTCATATAACAGGGTGGGGGGATAGATGAGAAACAATGTATCTGTACCAATGAAGAATTCCAAATCTGAATTAGTTGGAAAAGGGTTTGAAAGATTGGATACTTTATCAAGTGGTTAAGCAAAATCTTATGCGCAAACTCTCAAAGGTACTCAAACTGGGAAGGAAAACGATACAAGCATGGAAGAAAGGAGTTTGGAACGAAAGCTGAAATTAAAACCAGAAGGCAATGGCTGGTTATTCCGCAGTGTGGTGGCAAAACTTCATAAATTAATTTCAATCAACGAGTTACAGTCTCAAATGGCAAAAATGGGTATTGTCAATATTATGATTAGAGCAATGGGTGGAAGATCTGTTATCTTAACATGTAATAACAAAGAGGAGAGGGATGAAGTAATCAAACTAGACTGTTTGCAAAGATGGTTCTCTGAGGTTAAGCCCTAGGAAGGTCAGGCTGCATGTATTGAAAGATTTGTATGGCTGTGTTGTTATGGTGTACCACTAAATGGTTGGAGCAATAGTTCATTTAAAGCAATCAGAGAATTGTGGGGCACTTTTATTCCCACGGATGAACCTACTCTAAGACTCACTTCGTTTGCGGAAGCCAAAATCTTTGTCACACCCCCGATTTTCAACATAATTATAAAGGATATTCGTAAATAGAAACCTCGCAATATACCGTACAATACCCCAAAAAGAGTTCAACACATCCATTCAACAATTACCTTTCATCCACCATAAGTATTCAAAAGATTACATTTTTAGCTCCGAGGCCCGAATTATCATAAGTACCGAATATTCAGAAGTTAAGAGTTTACAAATATTCCTTAAGTCAAAAGATCTACGAATAGAGTTACAAATACATCTTTTAAAATAAAATTACAAAGATGACTCGGTAACTCCACAGTGTTAGCTTTCAAAACAATGTCCACGTTCAAGCAATCCAATCATGCAGCTATTGTCCCAAGTTAGCACCTGAAATGGAGGAAGGTCTGAGCTACAATAGCCCAGTAGAAAGCTCTAATCTAACAATAAATGCATATGAAATATAGGAATGGAAACAAGGTGGACAATGGCAACAAGATCCAATGAACAAACAACGATAGCGATTCCATTTCAACTTTCCACTTTTATAATCAACCAAGAGTTCCATTGAAAAACATATCAGAGTACCATGTATCAAAACGTGTCTCGTACAAGTGTCCTGAGCCGTAGCTCCTGCCGGGCCAGTTAAAGGACCCCGATGTCCTCTGCCAGGCTCCTTGCCCATAGGGAGGTCCTGAAATATCAAATATGAGCATATAGTTCCTGCCGGGCCAATTAAAGGACCTCGATGTCCTCTGCCAGGCACTCACCCATCGATGAGTCCTGAAATGTTCTCTTTGTGTCCGTAAAGTTTCAAAAATCCACTTTCCATTACGTTTATATCATTCAAACCCAACTTTGATACCTAAAACGATTTTCGTAAAATCATGTCCAAGTGAGCATTAGAGTCATGGGAACGTTCAATGAAGTTTTCGAATACAAGTAATCAAGTTAGGGATCATTCGGGAAGTGTTTAAATGGGTCGGAAGTGATTAGAAACCAAAACGGGGAACAATGAAGCAAAACAGTCAAAACTGGAGATAAGCAACAGGTATCGATACCTAAGGCAAAGGTATCGATACCCTGAGGTCAAAAAAGGTTCCAGACGCAAGGGTATCGATACCCATGAAGAATGGTATCGATACCAGTGTATTTTCTGGGTTTTTGGACATGAAGGTATCGATACCTAAGCAAATGGTATCGATACTAACTCAGTTCAAGCAGATTTTCTGCAGATTTCAGTGGGTTTCTCAACAACTACAACCTCAACAATAATAACCTCGATCAATAGCAAGGTTCAAGCTCTAAGAAACAAGACATAAACATATATTGAAAGTTAGAATCTCCTCCCTCAAGATTCAAGAACGAATTTGGATGGATTCTCAAGCCCTAGCTCCAATCCTCGAGTTTGAACGAAATATACCTCTACTGAGCTTACACCGGAGTAATACGCGTTGCAATACGCGAAGGAGTGAAGGATTGAAGGTTGGCTTGTGAGGGTTTTGGGTGATTTTGGGTGAGAGCAAGGGAGGGAGTGAGAGTGAGAGATGGGAGCCGAGAGGGAGAGGAGTCGGGAGACATGAGAGAGAGTGAGATGGGGAAAGTTATTCCCTAAGCTCTCCTACACACACACACACACACATATACACTAAACACATTTCATATATTCACCCAACAAATATTCCACCTTACACATTAACCCCAATTCTCCAATTTCAAAATCAATCTCATCCTTCTTATTTCCTTGTAAATCATTTAAATCAATTTTATGAATTTACGGGTCTTTACAATCTTGGTGGCAACAAGTGAGTTCAAAGAGATAGATGAATGGATAAATATTGAAATTGAAGGTAAATGGTACAGAGTCGAGGTATTGGAGGAGCCTTGTGATCAACCATCAATTGCGGAGAAACTAATTCCCATGGCAGTACCAGATTCTTCTTCTCCTCTGATGGAGGAAGATGGAGATGATGATGATGATGAGCCGGACGAACATGTGGTTGATACTGATGAGGGGAACGAGATGGATGGTGAGGAGAAAGGTGGAAATAATGATAATGTTTCAATGGGAGACAAGAACGTAAATTTGATTGGGGATCCCACGAAGCACGATAAGGAATAGGTGGAGGTTACATCTACGAAAATAGCGGAGACAAACGGGCAGAATCGGGTGGAACTACCAATTCAAACAAGGGAGGAGTCAATGGATCCTACGGAATCTTGGGATAGTAAATCAATGGATATCAGGAATGGATTTGCTAATGTCAAGGGGTATAACGTTTCAACCCAAAGTGGTGTAAAGGAGGATGATGGTGAGCTTTCGGGCTCAATGTATGTTCAAACCACGGATACTTTGGGTACAGCAAGTAAAGGGCTGAATAGTCAACAACTACTTCAGGACAATGGGCAGTCAAAGGGAATCAATCTAATGGTGGACCTCAACATTTCTCAAGGAATGATAGAGGGAGACGTTGGAAAGAGGCGAGATGGAGGTTCAGTCCAAAAACTCTTCGACCTGGGGTGTACTTCTCAAAGAGAGGAGTATGTTATCTCCAATGGGGATGTAGAAGAGGTTGAAGGGCTTCATAGGCAAAACTTGAAAGATGGGAGTAATGCTCCCGGCGATAGAGCGTCTTTTGATGCCATTCTTAAGATGAGAATCAAAATTAGAAAATCGGAGAGAAAAATTAAGAAAAAAGGCATCTTGCGGAGATTGAGGCTAAGTTTGATAAAGTGAATCGTACAAACAAGAAGGGCCCCTTATTCCTCAATATTCTTTAAGGAAGCTCGTAAGATGTTGGATATGGCTCATATTTTAGGTATTGAAGTTAAAGGAGGGAGGAACTATAATTTAAAGAGATTTGTTCAAATGCAAGAGGAAGAATTAAAAGAAAGGATTGATGCTTTAGATGATTTTGAAGAAGAGGATATCTCGGAGGACGATGTTGATTTCAAGGATGATGCTTTTCTCTCTTTGGCATTTTGATTTCGAGGTTAGGCGGGTATGTGGTGTTTTGATTTTTCTGATTTTGCTCGGTGGTGTTTTGGTTTAGGTTGTTTCTTTTGGTCGTGGAAATTGATCGATAATAGGAAAATAGAGGTGTAGTCCGTTGCGAAGGTCTCGGTGGATTTGTTTTTGTGTCTGCTTGGCTTTTTGGGTGATTGATGATAGGGGTTTTACATAGGGTATGTAGGATTGTTTTGGGTTTTATTGGATGTTTTAGGTTGAGGTTGTGTGGTTTTGTTATGGTGTTCAGTTGGCGCCTTGCCATCTTTAGGTCTCGGGTGGCTTTTTGCCGGTGTGCCCTTGATCCTTTTAATCTTTGTAATCCTTTATAAAGATTAATAAATTTTTTTTGCTTAGAAAAAAAAAAAGTGATCCATCATAACGAGTTGATGTGGTTACATATATGCAGATATGTATGTGAAATTAAAGAGCTACATTTTCGCAAATTCGTATATGGGTCATCAACCTAGTTTGGCAGATAATTAAGGATTTGGATTCATTTTGATGAGCCGAGTCCTTAAAAATACACGTCGTTCAACATGTTGGCGCATAGAACCAATCGGAGTTAGCTCAGTTGGCTATTTCTCCATCAACTTGGTAGGAGATTTGGAATTCAAATCTCCACATGTGTGATGTTATTTCTCTCGTATTTCCTAGGATTATTAGTGCGTTGGCTTATATTGATAGAGAACTTGTTTTCAATTTGATGTAATTTTGATTCTTATATTCTTGTAATAAAAAAATGTTACTCCCTCCGTCCCTTTTTTAAAGTCTAGTATTCCATTTTGAGTTGTCCCTTAAAAAGTGTCAATCTTGTAAAGTTAGTGGGTAAAAATTGGTACATTTTCCTTTTTGCTCCTAAAAGTAGATTCCATTTTGAAAAATTGGTGAGTAAAAGTGTAATGATGATGTCTCCATAGAGGGTAAGTAGGGAAAGTTGAGGTAAAAGTTGATGTGAAAGGTGTAATGATGATGTTTTCTTAATAAGTTGGAGTTACGAAACAGAACACTTAAAAAGGGATGGAGGGAGTAGCATATAAGAAAAATCTAATTTAGTAGTCTAAATGAATCACATGCATTTTTAGTTTCAATAACTAAATGAAGGTTCATAGTTTTCAAGTCAAATGCGTGTGGACTGCGACATTTGATAAACTCTTCTCAACAAATATAAAATTGGAGACAATCATAGCTCGAAAATACCATTGCGTGCACCTCAGCTAATCTCGGAGACCAATCCAATATCATAAGATTAACAGCACCATCGCTTTCGAAAATCTCCTACAGTCATCATATACTCCTGATCAACTCATCCTAAAAATCCTAGAGCAAAGTTCATCCCACAAATTCTTTTCTATCTCACTGCTTCAAGTCCCCAACTAAAATATGATAATCTATTATTTCTGTGTGGACCAAACAATACACTTTTACTAAATACTTTCCAGTACACCAATAGAAAACACAACACTTTAGCACCTTACTCACACTTATGAACTCACTTCTCATACTCACACTTGTGCTTTCATCAGTCTTACACTTGGTGCTTACCTCTCACCTTACAAATGACCTCACCTACTCTATTTATAAGAACACAAGAAGTTTTTGGAAAAATCCGAAAGACTATCATAATCCATAAGTTTTCGGAATATTCCGGAACTTTCTAGCATGACCCAGAATACTCCAGAGAAGTCCGGATGGTTCTAGAAGAGTCCGGAATATTCTAGAAAATTCTAGAGAAATCCAAAACATTCTGAAAGTACCCGAAGACTTCTAGAGAGTCGGTGATGGGTCTCAACAATTTCCTTGTCGGTATTTTTGCTCGTTATGTTCAAATTAAGCTCAACATTTTTCCTGGGTCGTATTCATTTCGGGGCTAACCAGGTTTCCAATTGCTTACTTTTATAGTTCTGATGCAAAACACTATTTCTTTTTTGGTTAGAAATTAATCATGGTATTGGAATTCCTTCAGTTAATTATTCACATCATTGTAATGCTAGCCTTCTCTTCAAAAATATGGAAACCAGACCCTTCCTATTTACGTTTTCCATTTCTCCCAATGGTGGAAAAATCAAACTGGATTCTCAACATTTAACTACATGTGCAATATTAAACACAATAGACAAAGTCATATGGATGGTCTCTCCCTCTTCTACCCTCAACATTGCAGCAACTTGGGATGCCGTTAGGCCCATTCAACTATTAATTATTCATCGACATTGGCTCCTAAAAATCATCTCTTGACACAGCTTTTATCCCATGGATGGCGAATCAAAAGAACTTAGAGCTTTCATTACTCTTTGGATACTGACGTCTCTTGACTCGTTGGAAAGTTCAATGGAAAGTCTTTTCGAAGGACGATTAGGAAGATTACACGGGCTTCATATTACGTTTGGCAAGAGAAAGGAATCGCAGCATTTTTAAGGGCATCCACGGTCCTTTGAGAAGATCGGTTTTCACACTCGCATTAAGATCCCCCAAATTATCTATGTAAAACAGTCCCCTCTTAGTACTATGATCCGTGATTCCTGGAAAATTAAACATCCCAAAAAGTTCTCTATATCTTATTCAATAGATTTTGAAGTAATTGGAAGTTATGCCTTCCTCGACTCTATGTAAGTTTGTTGATTCGAAGGAATTCAAAAAAGAATGTTCAATTCTAATTTACAGCTATGTGAGGCTCCAAACACATCCTCTGTGAGACCGTGACTAATAACATATACTCCCTCCGTCCCTTTTTAAGAGTCCCACTTCGTAACTCCAACTTATTAAAAAAATATCATCATTACACCTTTCACATCAACTTTTACCTTCACTTTTCCTACTTACCCTCTATGGAGACATTATCATTACACTTTTACTCACTAACTTTTCAAAATAGAATCTATTTTTAGGGGCAAAATGGAAAATGTACCAACTTTTACCCACTAACTTTACAAAATGGACACTTATTAAGGGACAATCCAAAATGAAATACTGGACTTTAAAAAGGGGACGGAGGGAGTACAATTACAGCCACTCCAGCAAACAAATGCTAAAGACATCTAATTTTGGTGAAAGAGCAAGCAAGAACACATCTATGTAATTTTTCAGCACCTATCTAGCTTGAATAGCCGAAAGGGTAACATCATTTATAGAAACTGCTCCAGCGCTTCCTTTGAAGATGAAAGCAGGCTGCTTAGGGGGAGGCAGCGCTATTTCGTTACACAGCATGAAAGCAACATCCGACATATTTGGCCTATCGTTGGCTGATTCTTGCACGCACAACAGGGCGATGTGAATGCACCTCAGAACTTCTTTATCCGAATCTGATTCGGTCATCCATGAACCAACTATTTCCATAGCCCGACCTTCTTGCCACAAGCTCCAAACCTGAAACAAACAATGCATGAACAACAATGTCATCACTAAAGGAAAGCCCTCTGTTTTGAAATTTATCTTGTTCGTTTTCCATACCAAAATGATAGATTTCCAGTATAAAAGAAAAGGAGTACACCAAATAATAGGAAACCCTTCTGCTGTTGAAATTAACCATCTAATTTTTGTACAATACCTGAGATTTTAACCTTACGAGTTTTGTTAACCAAAGGGTTTTCCATGAATACCAAGTAAATTAGACAAATGCACACATCCATTTACTTACATGCCCAATTAAATTCACAGCATTATCCAGAATATAGCTGCTGTTCTTTTTGCCATTAATGATCTCCAAGAGCAAAACCCCGAAGCTGAAAACATCAGATTTTACTGAAAATACCCCTTCCATTGCGTACTCAGGTGACATATAGCCGCTGCAACCACAAATGTTAAACAAGCAATAGAGTTTAATGGCTTCCTTGCACCTTTCTCCATATCCCAACAGTAATATAGAATGGACACTTACTATGTTCCGACCACCCTGTTTGTATTAGCTTCAATCTGGTCCTTTCCAAAAAATTTTGCCATACCGAAATCCGATAATTTTGGATTCATTTCTGCATCTAGTAACACATTGCTTGCTTTTAGGTCCCTATGGATTACCCTTAGTCTAGAGTCTTGGTGAAGGTATAATAGCCCTCTAGCGATCCCCAAAACAATGTTGAAGCGCATTTTCCAATCTATAAACGACCCTTTTGTCCTATCTGGACAAACATTGGAAGTTAATTAATATAATCAAAATCCTGAATCATTCACCATTGCAGAAACAATAACTCCGCAAGTAGCAAAAAAATGAACATAACTATGAAAATATTGCATACCAAAGATGAAAGAGTCCAAGCCCTTGTTTGGCAAGTACTCATAAATCAACATTTTCTCATCTTTTTGAATGCAATATCCCAACAACCTCACTAGGTTCCTATGCTGCAGTTTGGCAATCAATGTAACTTCAGTCTTGAATTCCTCCGCCCCTTGTCCTGAATTCTTTGCTAGCCTTTTGACTGCGATTTCTTGTCCATTATGTAGCCGACCCTGCATTTAATCTTTACATGGTGAGCTTAGACGACGTTCAAATGGACCTGGAATAGATCGCCCATTAGGAGTGTCAATACGGTAAACAAAATGTAATACCACTGGATTTCTGATGCACACGTCCTATATTCCAATGCACTACATATTTGAACACAAGTTTTGCAAATACTATATTGACAGCTTAATGGGTTATTTTATCATCTTCCATATTCAAATACCCATGCGTAATTGTAAGTAAGGTATGCGATTGCGTGATACTTTCCATCTTGGAGGGTACCTTATACACGGCGCCAAATCCACCTTCACCAAGCTTGTTATCCAACGAAAAATTGC
Organism: Rhododendron griersonianum; assembly: GCA_018127125.1. Lineage (NCBI taxonomy): Eukaryota > Viridiplantae > Streptophyta > Magnoliopsida > Ericales > Ericaceae > Rhododendron > Rhododendron griersonianum. The sequence continues at coordinate 25,781,492 of CM030800.1, forward strand.
ATGTGGCTGAGACAATGATGCTTAGGTCAAAATATGGTAATTCAGCTGGATTCGCGCCACTTTCATCAAAGTGTTTTCCCATTGAGGAGGCTTCAAGGGATGTTCTATTGTCGGGACTAAATGATAAATTTTGTTGTTCTCTTATTCCTGTCATTGAGTAAAAAAGCAAGTTAGGCAAAAGAAAAATGCAATTAACTAAAAAGTCCTACTTCCTTAATTTGACTGTTTGAGAAAAGAGAGTAAAATGCAATGAAAAACCTGTCAAGTTCATTATTTTACTAAAATTATGAAATGGGAAAAACAAATGAACAAGAAAGCCGGCTTGGTGACATGATTTGACTAGTTCACTTCTTATTTGTGTATTTATGTTGACGTTGATGTTTTGAATCTAACTGTTCCATGGAAATGACATTGATCATATCCCAGAACGCATTAAGGCTAAATAACCGATTATACCTTGATCTACATTGTTCTTATAAAATAGGCAAAGGGAAACACGAATGAACAAGAAACTGTGCGACATAGTCTTGCAATAATCCTGATCTAGATGCATTAAAACAAAATTGCTTATGAAAACGCCGTTCATAGCATGGGTGAGAATTTGTTGCCTTACTTGACTATTAAACTACGAAAGTTTATTTTAAATTTGTGAAAGACGAAAAGAGGATTTTGACAGGATGGATGTTACATTAGTTTTATTTATAAGATTGAAAACAGAATGTGACATCGACATAAATCATTTTTAGTCTCTAGTCAATTAATCAAAACGACTAAAGATCGAAGAAGATTGTTCTAATTTTACCTCTTCTTTTCTTCACCACCAACCAACAAATTAAGCAGAATGCAAGAAGCGAAACTGCAGTAACAGAGGCCACTATAGCTGCCACCATGCCCTTCTTCCCATGAGAGCGTCGTTGAGACTTCAAATATTGGGCTGAAATTAGGACAAAAAATTAAGAAGTTGATTTCTTTCTTACAGATGACAGCATAATTGCTTTGTTCCTCTCTTCCACCACTTATGAAATGAGAAAGACCCAGAACATGCTAAGTGCAAACCCCGAGGGGCTTGCCCTAGTGGTTAAGGCCTGAGATTTGGGGGTTTGTTCTCTTCTAAGGGCTTCGAGAATCGAAACCTCTCAGATGCTATCAACTTCTTTGGTGTCAATCCATACAGAGCTTCGCTCTTACTTTAAGCGGGACTCCAACAAATGGATGGTGGAATTGGTCCTCTAGGATTAGTCGATGTGCACGTAAACTAACCCGGATGCCTAAGTTATAACAAAAAAGAAAAAGACCCAGAACATGCTTTCAGAACTAAAAGGTATCTGCTGCTCTTTTTGCATTTTTTCATGGGACTGCTGCTCTTTTTGCTTTTTTCATGGGACTGCTCGACTTGATGATGCTGATGCTGCTGATTTTTCTCCTTTGCTGAATCAGAAGACTTAATGCCATTACTGAGTCTTCTTTTTTGAGCTGATTATTTGGCTGGGGATATGAAAGTGTACTCTATGGAGAAGCTTAGGTTTATATTGTAATTCGTTGTGGTTGATCTCTTGTCAATCCTTGGGTAGGAATAGCATATGATCGTTGTGGGGTAGGGTGCCAACCTAATTGGATGTTACTCACATGTTGTGATGCTATCTTATCTTGCCCTAAATCTTGATGTACTACTTCATTGTGATCAATAAATTTCCTTTTTCGCTGTTCAAAAAAAAAAAAAGAACTAAAAGGTAAAGTCCTGTGCTGTAATTCTCAGCACACAAAAATTTACTGGATAAGACATGTGTTGCAAGTTGCAACCACCTTTCTATCAATGTTTAATATTGTTTGACAAACAAGGACGGAACCAGAATTTTACTCTAGAAGTGGCAAAATGTATACTAAAAAAAATAAAAAAGATTCATTACAATATTAATAGTCATCAGCTCCAGAAAAAAATAAAAATAACATAACAAAAACTATAGTAAACGATGTTTTTCATTTGCACATGGAGTATGAAAAAAGACTAACTTTAATTTTGGACATCGATAATGCCACTCCAACAACAATAACAACAGAACTCATGTAGTCCTCAATCATTGGGGGTATGGGCGGGGAAGGATTGGAGACAGACCAAACCTTTGGCAATATGCATAAAATAGCTGCTCTCAAAATACCACTTAAACAGTAGCCCCCTATATCTGTTTTGCTGCGGAACCATGCCCCAAAGTCAAAACCAAATGACATTAGAGAGGGCAGTTCTAGATACCCAATTCAATTTATGTGCACATTACTATGCTTCCTTCATTGATAGTCTAGAGTATCAATATGCACAAAGATAATGTCACTCCCCAAATTTATAATGTCACTCCTTAGATCCCTATATAGATTTTCCAAATTGATAACCGTACTCCCTTTTGGGAGTGGCATTATAAATTTGGAGAGTGGCATTATAATTAAATTTCCTTAATTTTTTAGGTTAAGTTATTTTAGGGTTAGAATGTGGAGTTTTTTTTCTTCTTAATTATACATCATCATTTATATTATTTCACTTTGGCCCATTGAATTTAGATTTAGAATACTTTTTTGGGTCTCCTTTCTTAAAAAAAATAATAGAAGATTTATGACTAGTGTATAATAAAAAATAAGGAAAAAAACCTAGCAGTGGCGAGACTATATAAGTTGAGGATAAATTTTTTTTTGACCCCCCTTATCCCATCCTTATTTACAAACAAGATAGTGCCATCTGCAATTAAACAAACGTAGAAGTCACTCGGCACACAATTTCACAGGTTGATCACTCAAACCGGGCTTCTTAATTTTGATAAAATGTCTTGCTCAAGTCTTCATCAGTCATTAGTTCTAAGATAACTTGCAAACTCAAAACAGGTTGAATCTCATTTAATTTTTGAAATGGTCAAATACCTTATGTCAAAGCTATAAGACATTATAGAAATCATCAAAAGATAAAAGAATTAACCAAAACAACCAAAACCTTGACACAGACACCTACTGCAAGTGCAGGCCCAGCGAAACGTCGGTACTTAAAAACCAGTCGCGGAAAAGGCAATAGAGGATCCTGTAAGGACACACAGCTCAAACCCTAGAAAACACATATGAAATCTGGAGCACGGATCTGCCATCCCAAGGAGCCACACCGACGTGTTCAAGACCCGTCGACCTGTAACACATGCTCTCAACCACAAAACACAAGACGCTACTCCAAGGCAAACCCCCGCTAACATGGCGAGTTCTGGCCACTAGAAGCAAAACACCGGTAAGCTACAGCCCCACTGCCGAATCCTCGCAGGCATGGCGGGCAGGATATATAACAGTTCGAGAAGCACAAAAACCAACTAAACACGCAGCCATAACTACGAATCACCAACTAACACCTGCATTAGGTCTACTTCATTGCTATTGTATTTCCTTCTTGTTTCCTCTTTTGCTGAATCTTGTTTCGCAAGCCAAAAAATATCCCACGTATCCATCTTTCTCTCATGTTTGGAGTAATTTTTCTATCCCGTATACAAGCCAACATGGCTTAAAAAATAGACGACATAATGTGAATTCCGGCCACATCAACTTCATATAGTAAACATTGTATAAGCCTATACCCGGGCCCGGCGAAACATGTTATAAGACTCTAAAAATGGATAGAGTTTTCAATTTACTGAACTAAAATGGATAGGGTTTTTTTCGGGAAATTTAGTCCTAATATACTTGTTATCTTTACCACCCCAAACGGATTCGATTAAGGTGGCCATTTCTATTTTATCACAACATGGGAATGGATAGGAAATCTTTCCAAACTATCTTATAAGATGACGTGAACGGATTGTAATCTTGAATTACATAGTAATATCTTATCCAATAAAACAATATATATCTGGCAAATATGACACAAAAAAAATATACTACAAATCCTGGCCCCCACTTGAAAACACTCTGGAGTCCATTAAATCCCCATGCCACGTCACGCATCCACTGTCTCCGCGAGAAACATCCGCACTTGCATACGCATTGCACGAGCAGTTCCTCAAGCACTCCGACTCACACTCTTTTAGCCCCGTCACACCCCTATCCACACGTGCCATCCACGTGTTCGGCTCCTTCGCAAGTGGCACCTTCTCGAAGCCCTCGCCGCTCCCGCACACGTGCCCGCCCCGCTTCCTCACGCACCCGCCTGACCCATCCCTCAGGTACCAGTCACGTGCCAACGTGGGCTCGAACCTGGGCAGACACGTGCATTCGAACTGACCCGTGCCTACGTTGGACGGGTCACAGTTACCGTTTGGGCCGCAGTAGTTGTAGGAGTCGCAGGGTTTGTTCGGAGCTACGTAAAACTCAACCCATCTATGCTCGTTATCGTTCCATGTCAACCTCTGGAGCGTCCCGGATTTGTTGAGCACCAATCTCGAGGAAATCGATGGGTCAAGAATAGAGTAACTCAAAGTTACCTCGTCCTGATTTTCGACGTAGCTGAGGTTGAAGATGAAGTTAGTTGTCATCTCGGGTACACCGCTCCACCCGCGCCCTATCCATGAACCCGCCCGCCAAACCAGACCCGAACCCTTGTACAGAAACAATTGATCAGGAGACCCGTTAAGGTCTATTTTGAAGGGGAATTTAGAGGCCGGCCCTTTTTTCTTGGTTCGGACTTCAAATAGTCCTGACCAAAATATTTTTTCTTTCCTTCAGTTCTTTTTCTTGACTTTTCATGCAATTTTACTATTTTACCCATTCTTCTTAACTTTTTGTGTACATGTCTATTTTTAATAAAATTTATATTTTTAGAATTAATTTCTGACCCATATTATTTAGAACAAAAATACCATTGGCTATGTGGGCTATGAGAACTGCCAATTCTCATAGTCAGTTCTATGAGAACTGCTCAGTTCTCATAGAAAACTGGCTATGTGATCCATATTATTTCGGACAAAAATACCCTTGGCTATGTGGGCTATGAGAACTGCCAATTCTCATAGTCAGTTCTATGAGAACTGCTCAGTTCTCATAGAAAACTGGCTATGTGACCCATATTATTTCGAACAAAAATACCCTTGGCTATGTGGGCTATGAGAATTGCCAATTCTCATAGTCAGTTCTATGAGAACTACTCAGTTCTCATAGAAAACTGGCTATGTGACCCATATTATTTTGGGCAAAAATACCCTTGGCTATGTGAGCTATGAGAACTGCCAATTCTCATAGTCTGTTCTATGAGAACCGTTCAGTTCTCATAGAAAACTGGCTATGTGAACTGAATTATGAGAGCTTGCTATGTGATTTGCCAATTCTCATATTCAATTCTAATGGTAAGTTTTATGAGAATTGACAATTCTCATAGACTGGCTATGAGAATGGGCTATGTGAACTAAAAAATAAACAGTTCACATAGCCTCATAATGATTTTTATTTTTAAAAAGACCCCACCAGAAGAATCTGATTCAGTAAATTGTACAGAAACAACCACCCAACAAATCAATACTCATAAGTGGTACATCCAACCAAAATTAATAATTCAAGATTATACAGTAGAGATTCCTACACTAATAGATTCAGGTGCAGATTTGAACTGTATTAAAGAAGAATTAATACCAGTCAAATATTATCATAAGACTACTGAACAATTGAGTTCTGCTAATGGTAGCCAAATGATAATTAATTATGGTGTTACAAAAGCTGTCTTATAAGTATCATTGGGGTGTAGTTGAATTTGCCAAAATCCGCTTTTTAAATCAAATTTAGAAAATATGACTGCTGTATAAATTCTGTTAATTAAATCTTTTTTATTGGGGATTGGGTATCTAATCCATTCTAATACATCATTTAATGGTTTGTAATTAATTACTAATCTTGGTACTCCTCTTTCTATTTCGGCATTTTTATTTACATAAAAGGCTGAGCATGACCAAGGAGATTTACTCTTCTTAATAATGTTATTTGCTAACAAGTTGATAATTTCTTGTTTGCAGATTTCCATTAACTCAAAATTCATTTGAATTGGTCTAGCTTTAGTGGGTATTTGTTTTTCACTAAAAGTTTTAATATATGGAAGAGTAACTATGTGTTTTTTTCTGTACCAAAAAGTACTTGGGAGATTAGAACAAACTTCTTTTTCTAATTTTTCTTTGAAATTATCAATTTGTTGGGTGACTATTGGATCCTGCAATTGTTGTTCTATTCTTTTGTGTTTAATTTCTTGTTGCAATTGTACTAACCGGTTATTTTTAATATCTAATTGTTTTAACTGTCTTTGTTGTTGTTTTTCTAAAAAGGGGAAATATATTTTTTTATCAAAAGGTTGAGTAGTTATTCCGAGATTATTTATTGTAAATGGGTATAGTAAAGTGAGAAACGGGGTTCCTAAAATTATGTTTTCAGTAAGGTTTTTGACTAATAGAAAGGATGTCTTAAAGCAAATATTATTATGGCAAATATGTACTTTTGGTAATTTATAATTAATTATCAAAAGTACATATTTGCCCCCCTTATGGTATCAGAGCCACGTTGAGGTTCTTGATAGTTTAATTACACTTCAATTTATCTGTTTAAATTCTTGATTTTAGGATTTTGAACTGGTCGTCTGGTTCGTAATAGTACACGTTTGGGCACCCGGTAAAGCCACCCATCGTCTAGACACCGTTTTCACTTAAGCCGCCTCGTGTAGGTTCCCAGTAATTCCCATTGGCAAGTCCCAGGGTAGGGCAGTGGAGGGTTTGGATTAGACCGAAATGGCATGTGTGTATGTGGCGGTATGTGCTAGGCCGGAATTGGGTATGTGTGTATAAGGGTATGTTCCAAAAAGTACCAATTACGAATTAGAATACTAGTTTAAAGTTGCTGAAATTAAAGAAAATGAATAGATTATTTAGGTGTAATTCTTCAGCCAGTTCTTCCTCTATGGCTTCGTTGTCAGAAATCCCTGATACAGTACACGAAGAAGAATATGAATACAAAAATCTAGATAGTGATTTAGGTTACTGGAATATACCTAAGGTTTCCATTAAAGAAATATACAAAACTAGTTTTTTAAATGATACTTTTAAAACTGATCAACTTGTTAAAACTTCAGAACAAGTCTATGCTCTAACTAAAAAACAAGAAAAATGCATTCTTCTTAGTAAAGAATCAATCAGAAGACACTTAGAACGAGGATATAATTATATCCACGTAGGATTGGTACAAGTAGCTGTCAAACCCCTCACCAGGACAGGATTAAATTCTGCAGTATTACTCTCATTAAGAGATAGTAGATTCACCAATTTTAGTGATAGTCTGTTAGGATTAATGGAGTCAAGCCTACATATTCAACAATATTTAGATGGCACTGTTAGGATCAGCTTTGACCAACAGAGACTCAATCCTCTTAGAGAAATTAAACCTGGCTTTGATACCATAAGGGGGGCGGAAGCACAGATACAGTAGAAGAGCTATAAAAGAAGAAGATATAAAAGAAGAAGATATTTAAACATGAAATTTATTCACAGAAGGGAGGCTCATATGTACAACATAAAAGAAAACTTACTGAAAGAGGATGAAGATCAGGGTCTTCGTATCCTGAGACTTAGAGAGGGGGGAGAGGAGAGTAATGAAACTAGAAAACTGAAAAATTGAGCCTTCTCTTACTGGAGTCTGTGGTTCCTTTTATAGAATAAGGAACCAGAAACTGTTTACAAATAATGAGTGGTTTTACTGTGACCATGTGACTTGCTTTTACTGTGACCATGTGACTTGCTTTTACTGTGGCCATATGTCTTCTTTCGGTGGGAAAGTGACTGAATTTACTGTTGGGAGATGCCCTTGGTTTCCTGAATGACTAGTGATGCCTTTTCTTTTAGTAAAGCTGACTGAATAGGAAAATGATTCTTCATCTCGTGGGTAACTGATGATGCTTTTGTCTTGCTAAATAGATAATCAGGCAAATGGGTCCTGAGCATCCTGGAATAGTGAATCATATGGACTTTTACTGGTGACTGAGTCTTCGGATGATGAGTCTGAAGCTTGACTGGCCTGAGCAATTAGCTGTTGTGCCAATTCTAGTAACTTGGTGCTTTTGGATTTTGTAGAGACCCGTAAAATTTTTGTTTTATTTTAATTATTGAAAGGTTTATTAATCGGATAATTACGGGAATATGGTTTATTTGGTGGATATTTGAATTAGGGATTTAAGTGAAAGAATAGAGACTTGAGGGAGTGTGTGTGTGATTTCTAGATTTGGGACTATATAAGGTGTGTGTGTGCAAAGTAGGAGAGAATTAATCCTCCTCCTCCCTCTCTCCCGTCCGACTCTCTCTCTCTCTCGGCTCTTCACTCTCTCTCCCTCATTCCTCCACCAAAGGTCGAAACCCAAAGAACCCAACTTTCTCTCCATCTTCCTCTCGTGCTCTTGAGTTCGTAGCTCGTCCGGTTTGGCTCGGAGAGGAGTATTTTGGGAGTATTTCAAAGTTTGAGTTCAAGGGTTCGTGTGGCCCGATCTCTTCGCGTGTTTGCTCTCCAACTTCGAGGTAGGGATTTCTTGCACTTGTTATATGTTTATGTGTTGAATTTGCACCTTAATCGTGTCTATAGTTGTTGTTGTTGTTGTTTTGGTTGAGCTGCTTGAAATCTGCAGAAAAACTGCTCGAAAGCCTCCCGTATCGATACGGCCCTTAACCCGTATCGATACGAAACAAACTGTACAGATTCGTAGTCATCCCGTATCGATACGAATTTTAGCCGTATCGATACAGTGAGCTTATCTCCAGAATTCACTGTTTTGCTCCGAACTCCATTGTTTTGACCCCCGATCACTTCTAATACCTTTTGAACACCTCCAAACCTATTTCAAGTATGCTTTATTGGATTCCATTGGTTTACTTACGTTATCCTCGTCTCGTTGGCTTTCCGTCGTTGGGAAAAGAGTAGTGGTTTATTAGATAAAACTTAACTTGAAGTGTATTGATGGGATTGGTGGTACTTGAGGGTCATTGTGACATGAGGTGGTGAATGCTAGAAGTGTTTTTTTGGTGCTAAGACTAGACGTGACGAATGGTAGGATGAAAATGCGTATGGTAGAGAGGTTATTGTGTATCGTTGGGCATAAGGTTGACGTGGGGCATTTTGTTGAACGATAGGGGTTTGCCTAGTGATCCGGAAGAGAATAGGGTGACTCATGTCTTTGTGCTTCGTCTCGATTAATCGTCATAGGTTCCTTTGGCTCTCGTTCTATAGATTGTTGCTTAGAACCTAGCACGTGGTGTGTCGTAGAGTTGTTATGGGTTCGATACGAGATGTAGGGCGTTGAAATAGACATAGAGGAATAATGTGAACTTAAGGTGTTTATTAATGTACGATAAGACATGGTTATAAGTTGTAATGCACTGAATGACGATGATTGGAAGATTGGGACTGGGGAAAAAGTTGTTATTCCACTTTCGAATTGATAATGTATATGTGTTGTGTGAGTTGTGAATGTTGAACTGAGGGTCCTGCAACGCAAGGTGTGGTAATGCGGGGACTCTAGAGGGCCCGTAACGTAAGGTGTGGTAATACGGAAACCCAGGTGGAGAGAATTCACTGTAACGCAAGGTGTGGTAATACAGTTGAATGTCTCATATGATGAATGAAGTTATAGTTGACTTATTGAAGTTTAAGTTGTCGTTTGGGCTTTGAGCTGCTTGATATTGTAACTGTTGAAAAGAGAAGATAAACAATGGATTCCATCAAGGTTTTTGAAAAGAAAGGAACTTGGTTTTGAAAAAGGGATTTTTATGAAAAATCCTCCGGTATTCCTGAGCGAATCAACGGTTCCGGTATTTGGGCACAAATCAACGGATTCCGGTATTCAAGAGAATCAACGGAGCTCGACCCGCGGAGGTCGAGAGTATTTCTCAAAATTATTTTGGAAATCAAACGGGAATGTTTTCGTTTTACGAAAAGAGGCTCGATGGCTATGGCATTGAGTAATGAGATTGTTTGTGGCATTCGTTTAAATAGTTATAAAAGGGTTGAGAAGTCGTCGTAGTTATTCGGAATGATATGAGCTTAATGTTGCTTCGAGATGACGTACGAATGGTTAGGGATGTCTTAAGAAGCATAGGATCCCATAGTCGTAGCTTGTTGGATCTTTATGGTGCCCCTGTGTTTCTCTTGTTTGTTAGTGGATATCATTCATTCTCATTGCATAAATCGTCACATTTTCATATTGCTTGTGCATAGAATTCTCTACTGGGCGCGTGTTTGCTCAACCTACCATTTCAGGTTTATTGCAGGTCATGGTCTTGGAAAGTTCGGAGTGCATGCGGGCATTATCAAGTAAAGCTATTTTGAAGAGTACTTAGTTATTCTTGTAAAGCGAACAGTTAGTTATGTTTTTTTTGTAATTTGGAAGATTGTATTTGTAGACCAGTTTGAAGAATTGGAAACTATAATGTATTTTGGGGTAATGTAAACACGTTATTGTGAGGGTTTTGTATTTCAAATGTTATTATTATTTATGTTTAAAATCGAGGGCGTGACAGATTTACTGGTTTTGGACTTGGATGTTCCAATTATACTTGGCGAGGGACTTCCAAGTCTGATTGTAGAAACCTCCGGAGGACTTGGGTGAATTGCTCTGACTGGTGTAGCCATAGTGTTGACTGGAAACTCTTGTTTGACTTGGTCAATTACTCTCTGATGTTTGTAAGTATCCCACCATTTGACAAGCATTTGGCGGGTGAGTATATCTGACTGGATGTGGTATCTCCATTTGAAGATTGTGGGCTCCCGCGCCCCGAAGGTGCGATTTCGTGACAGAGTCGCCACCCGGATTTTTGAGATGGATGATCCGAGGAACCGAGGGGTTTTGTTTCGAAAAGAAAAAGGCCTTTTGATCTAGCGAAACTGTTTGAGATTTTGGATCCGAGAGCCAGGTTACGAACGGGGAAGGTTTTGTTGAAAAGCACCCCGCTCGCCCGGTGAAAACCGGTCTCTACTAAGCATTTTAAATGGGGGATTAATACAACTTGGAAAACCTCGAAAACACATAAAGGGAAAGGGGAACAAGATAAATCATAACACGTTACCGTGCTAGTGGTGCTTGCTGTACAGAGATGATAAAGATGGCATGATAAATAATATAAACAAGAAAAATATACAAAACAGACTGTCTGAATCACTATCCTCCGTCAGGCGGCATATCGGTTTATAACGCGCGGCTCAACGATATGCCGTGCGTGGTTCCGATCTTGATACCAAACTTTTATCGTTTTGTAAAGCTTCGCACGGCGTATCATTGCATCGCACGGTTTTATCTTTAAAGTTTTAGACGACTCACAGCTGTCAGATCATCTCAGATCTACACCATTCTTTCAAACCATGAAGGGAAATCCATTTTTAACACATTGGCTTGTTTTGAAAAGATCTACGGAGTTTAAGACATGGCTTGTAGAAACGGTCTCGTTCTGAGACAGCTTTTGGTATACAGACAAGACCCAACAACAGACGGTCGTGATCCAGACAGTCTGATCAAGAAAACAGTATTCCTTTTGAAATGCCGTGCGTTTTGGTATGCTACGCCGTGCGTTGCTCTAGAGAGCCGCACGGCTTAGCATACCTTCGTACAGGGCCTTGGTTTTGTTTTAAAAAAGAGGTTTTGGGTCAGATCTCAACCAAAAGGGTCAAGCCTGAAAACAGAAAGGTCCCCTCAGGGCCAGGATAGAGCCTGGCCCAAGGAAACTTGGTTTTTACCTTGGATCGAGAGCTTGAATGAGCTTTGATGAAGGAGGATGGACGTCGGGAGGTAAAGAAAGAAAGTAGAAGTGTGGATGTGTGTAATAGACGGGTATATTGGGTGGTTGAGACCTCAAAGTTAGTAAGGGACTAACTTCGATGGGGAGGAGAAAAATGGAGTAAAAGGCCTAGAGAATGTCTTTTAAGAACAACATTCTCAAGGCTTGGAAATGGGAAAGTGGGTGTGAATGCAAGAAGAGAGAGAAAGGGTATAATGGTGATCAAGGGCCCTTTTTCCTTGAGTGGAGGGGTGTATTTATAGGCAAGAGCCTTGGATTTTGAATTTTGAAAGTTGGAGGCATTTTCTGGGCGGGCCAGAAGTGTGCTTTCGGCTGAGCCGTATTGCAGCTGTGGCTCAAATAGGCGTGACCGACAGCTTTCTGAGCCAATCAGAACTTTATCCAAAATGCCGTGCGGTTTACCTCATGACTGCGTGCGGCGTATTAAATTTCGATACGCCGTGCGGTGTAGAAGTGTTGCGCACGGTACTTTAGGTAAGATCCAGGGCTTCTTGGGCTTTCTGAGTTTTTGGGCCTTTTCTGGGCTGACGGTTGGTTTGGGCTACGGATGTAGGAATGCTTCATTCAAGCTCACAAAGGCTTTGTTTCCTTTATTTCATCATCGGGGCGATCAAAGACCCTTCGAGGTCCGGATTGGGGTGTCTACAGTAGTCCCTCTTTAACGTAACTCGGATACCATTGTTTTGATACGAGTGACGCTTAAAGAATAGGCATCCCAGTCCGTTTGCTCTAAAGTCTCTGAACAGAAAATAGAAAACACAATGCTTGAAAATGCAAGTAAATGACAGTGGTGGTCGCGTTCGTGGAACTGCCTACGTACCCCATTGGCAGGGATCAAACCAACGTAGTTCAACTGGGACAATGCAAAATGTAGAAACTAATGCGAAGAATTTTAATTGAGGCAAGCCTTCGGGAGGCGCATTTTTGAAGCTGACTTGAGACTTGAGACTTGAGACGAGCCTTCGGGAGGCGAATTTTTTAAATTGATTTGAGACTTGAGACTTGAGACGTGAGACTTGAGACTTGAGATTTGAGACTTGAGACGTGAGACTTGAGACGAGCCTTCGGGAGGCAAATTTTTTTTTTTGAAATTGATTTGAGACTTGAGACTTGAGACGTGAGACTTGAGACTTGAATTGAGACGAGCCTTCGGGAGGCAAATTTTTGAAATTGATTTGAGACTTGAGACTTGAGACGTGAGACTTGAATTGAGACGAGCCTTCGGGAGGCAAAGTTTTTGAAATTGATTTGAGACTTGAGACTTGAGACGTGAGACTTGAGATTTGAGACTTGAGACTTGAATTGAGACGAGCCTTCGGGAGGCAAATTTTTTGAAATTGATTTGAGACTTGAGACGTGAGACTTGAGATTTGAGATTTGAGACTTGAGACGTGAGACTTGAGACTTGAATTGAGACGAGCCTTCGGGAGGCGAATTTTTGAAATTGATTTGAGACTTGAGACTTGAGACTTGAGACGTGAGACTTGAGACTTTAATTGAGACGAGCCTTCGGGAGGCAAATTTTTGAAATTGATTTGAGACTTGAGACTTGAGACGAGCCTTCGGGAGGCGAATTTTTGAAATTGATTTGAGACTTGAGACTTGAGACGTGAGACTTGAGATTTGAGACTTGAGACGTGAGACTTGAGACTTGAATTGAGACGAGCCTTTGGGAGGCAAATTTTTGAAATTGATTTGAGACTTGAGACTTGAGACGAGCCTTCGGGAGGCGAATTTTTGAAATTGATTTGAGACTTGAGACGTGAGACTTGAGATTTGAGACTTGAGACGTGAGACTTGAGACTTGAATTGAGACGAGCCTTCGGGAGGCAAATTTTTTGAAATTGATTTGAGACTTGAGACGTGAGACTTGAGACTTGAATTGAGACGAGCCTTCGGGAGGCAAATTTTTTTGAAATTGATTTGAGACTTGAGACGTGAGACTTGAGACTTGAGATTTGAGACTTGAGACGTGAATTGAGACGAGCCTTCGGGAGGCAAATTTTTGAAATTGATTTGAGACTTGAGACTTGAGACGAGCCTTCGTCCTGACAGGGTATGATCATACCTTGCATGCTTCCATTTGCTTGGTAGTTCTTATTCAAATCTTATGCTGATATCATCCATTTCTGGTTGCAGGTCCGCTGGCGTGTGTGGGACCGCTGCGAGTCTCCTTTCTTGGTGCAGAGTAGGGAGGTGACGAGGGGGAGAGTGCTGCTCGAGTCCCCTTACGGCTGGCAGTGGTACTTGGGTGACCGGGTGTCACGTCAGTCGCTGAAGTTGGACGCTTTTAGAGTCCCTGGTCTCCTTCCTGCTCTGGTGCAGCGGACGAGCCTGTACACCAGGGGAGAGGTTGAGCGGTTCACACGATCGGACCTTGAGCTAGAGCCGCTCTTCCAGGCAGATGTGGACTACTCTGAGTACCGGACTCGGTACCTGATGCCGAGTTTCGGGGTGCGAGATGCTGCTTGGGAGGCGACACTTCGAGCGTTAGGTGGTGCTGGTGGTAGAGGCGGATGAGGACGGAGAGGAGGGAGAGGCAGAGGACGCGAGGGTAGCGTCGGAGGTCGAGGTGACGGCGCAGGCCCGAGCGGGGCCAGCTTGCCTCGACTCTCCTGGACCGTGGATGTGACGACTGCCCAGGGGGTTTCTGGTGTGGTGGTGGTGCCGCGTCCCACGGCCGCAGCTCCGGAGTTTCTTGCTCAGGTATGATTTGCATTCTTTCGCCTATTTGCACTTACTTGTTAGTATCACTGTATGTTCTAAACATTTGACCTATTGTGCAGGCGACTCCGGAGTACGTGAGAGAGATGAGCGAGGCCATGATGGGCCTGGAGCAGCTGGTGAGGCAGTACGCCATGGGGCGTGTCCCAGAGGTGCTTCCTCGTGCTGGTGGGACCATGGTAAAGCTTTCAAACTCTCTGCTTTTATTTCCTATTGCTTAGTTCATGATTATAATGCTAATGATGAATACCATGTCATTGCAGGCTGGAGGAGGGGCTTCGCGTGGGCTGCGCAGGAAGTCTGTGCGCATGCAAGCGCCGCAGGTTTCCTCTGCAGGTTCGCGGGAGGAGCCTCCGTCGAAGAGGCGGCGGCTTTCTAGGGGTACAGATGAGGAGCCAGTCGACGTCTCCGATGAGACTGAGGAGCCGACGGACGTTGACCTTTCGGACACCTCAGGGAGCACAGTGCCTAGGGCGTCTGGTACTCAGGAGGCGACTAGCTCTCCGGTAGAGGAGGCCTCTGGGGAGGACAGCGAGGAGGGTGAGGACGACGATGAGGAGGAGGACTAGAGTAGAGTTCCCTTTTGCTTTTTGACTGGAGCCTGCGTGCTTCTTTTGGGAGGGTGCTTGGGTAGATAGGATTTTGAGGCTTGCACGCCTTTTTGGTACTTCGACTCATGGATATTTCGGAGACTATATACAGAGATGCTTATTTCTTTCAGTGTTTTCGTCATTCAACTTCCCTTATTGTCATTTGTCTAAGAAAGCTTTGAATAACAAAAACATCAACCAAAGCATGCGACTAGTCCTTTGAGCCGTAATCTGAAACGAATCTTTAAGTTTTATGAGCAGTACGTTGGGGCAAAGATTTATTGACGTTGGAATAGAAATCAAAGAAGATGTAATGAATAGCCTTTAAAAGAAACTGATCCCTTTGTACAAGACTTTCCAAAACTATCCCTGTTGCAGACTCTTGTTTATCAATAACGACCCCGGATACTCGACACGTGACTACCGAACCCAGACTCTTATTGGAAACTGAAAACTTCTTGAAAATATGCCTAAAAAGCAGGGAAACCGTGACTTTGGAGGGTGACATTCTCAGATTTAGACATTGACCGTGAAATGGAACTTGGACCAGGTCACTTTTGGCCATTATGACCTGTTGGGCCTGAAAGACTGACTTGGAACGATTTGAAACGGACCCCGATACCTTGACATGACTGGGGAAACAGGTTTTATTGACTTTTTGGTGCCTTCGTGTCGAGTTTCGAGAGTTGACTCGAAGTGGGGGTTCCCCAAAGTCCCAAATACCCATTAAGACATCTTCTGAGGGTTGGTGGTGCCTGCGGGTGTCTTGAAATGGTTTGTAACCCCTGCTGTCAAAGTCTGCAGAAATGCAAACTTAATATGCCGTGCGGGGCTACAAAGTGCCGTGCGGGTTTTCCTCTGATTCTACGGCGTATCCATGTTATACCGTGGTTTTTTCTGGTTTTGGTATGCCGTGCGCCACCTCTTTACACCGCGCGGCACCTTTTCTCTGTCATCCTGCCATTTGCTGCTTCCCAAGACAGATTGCACGAGGTTTAAAGTTTGACATGTCCCATACCATATCCGTGCCAATGCATGTCTGCTTGGTTCTTTTAGAGCATGACCAAGCTTTTCCCTATGTAAGACTTTATGGAAAATCTACACTTTTGGAACCCAAGACTCTTTTGAAAGTTGAAGTTGTCTCTTCTTTCCTCCTATAAATTCAGGCCTTAGGTCTCATTTTAACCATATCTTTCTTCCTTGAATCTTCATCTCCTCCTAATGGCCCTTTCTCTTACCGGTTCACTTCGGCCGTGGTTGATTTCCATGGAAGGGGTCGATTGGCTCAACTTTCGGGCGCACGGTCTCTATTCTATGAGATACCTTCGTAACATCCGCCTTCGCCCTGAGCTTCTGAAGGCTGCCATAAGTCTTTGGGACCCGGAGGTGCATGTATTCCGCTTCGGCGGACAAGAGCTTTGCCCGACGATCGAGGAGTTTCGCGCCTATCTTGGCGGTTTCGGCTCTGGAGATGTCATTGTCCCTCCCGTGCGCGAGAACATGTCCAAGGTTCTTGCCGCCTCTCTTGGCTTGAATGACGGTGTTGCCCGTTACCTGGTTAGCAATGGTCATCTCAACGTGATGCGACTTATTGAATCTGGAATTCCTCCAAGACCTCCCTCGCTCGGCCTTTGAAATGTACCCCATTGTCGGACACGAACGCTTGTGGGACCCCATACCGATAAATAACGTTTTGCTTGATAAAGTGGGCAACTTGAACCGCGGTCAGGGTTGCATACGAGGCTGCTTCTACCCATTTTGTGAAGTAATCGATAGCCACCAGGATGAACTTGTGGCCATTGGAAGCTGCTGGCACAATCCTTCCGATGACGTCAATACCCCATGTTGAGAAAGGCCATGGCGAGGTCGCTTGTTGCAACTCATGTGGCGGAACATGTGTGAGGTTGGCGTGAATTTGGCATTTATGGCAACGTCGTACGTATTCCACACATTCCGTCTCCATGGTGGACCAGAAGTAGCCTTGTCTCAAAACCTTTTTGGCAAGCATCATGCCGTTCATGTGAGGACCGCATACTCCTTCGTGGACTTCTTCCATCACCCTCTTGGCCTCCTCACCATGAATACACAGCTTGTGGGTTCCACAGTGAGACCTTCGATACAGATTTCCTCCACAAATGATGTACTGAGCTGCCATTCTCCGAAGGGTGATCCTGTCTTTCTTGCTTGCTTCAGAGGAGTATTCTCCTCTTTCCACGAATCTCCAGATGTCGTAAAACCAAGGATGACCATCTTCGGGCTCGTTGATGGCCATGACGTGTTGGTATACCGGGGTATCCCTTTGTTCGATCATGATTGGTCTTAGCTTCACACCGATAGGGATTTCGACCATGGAGGCTAGTGTTGCCAAGGCATCAGCGAACTGATTCCTAAGTCTCGGGACATGGGTGAAAGTCACTTTGTTAAAATGGGGAATGAGATCTTCGAGATCTTGATGGTACGGTTTTAACTTCTCTTCCCTGACCTTCCAATCACCCTTTGCTTGAGAAACGACCAGGTTGGAATCTCCCACGACCTCCAATTTTTCTACACCGATTTCAATGGCTGCTTCCATGCCAACAATGCAAGCTTCGTATTCCGCTTGATTGTTGGTGACCTCGAAATTGAGCTTGAATGCAAGCGGGATATGCGACCCATCTGGTGAAATTAGCAGCACACCAATTCCGAATCCTCTCTGATTGGCTGCTCCGTCGAAATACAATTGCCACACGTCCTCAACTATGGTCAATATGCCTTCGTCCGGGAACTCAAATTCAGCATCTTCCTTTCCTTCGATTGGGCAATCGGCTAAAAATTCAGCAACAACCCTTCCTTTTACTGACTTTCTGCTGACGTACTTTAATTCAAATTCCGCCAGCATCAATAGCCATCGTGCCATCCTTCCTGTGAGCGCTGGCTTTTCAAATAAGTACTTTAGGGGATCCATTCGGGATATCAATCTCACCGAATAAGCCAGCATGTAATGTCTTAACTTCCTGGAAGCCCAAACAAGTGCCCAGCATGTCTTTTCTAAGGGAGTAGTATAGCGTTCTTCAGACCCAACCATCTTCTTACTGAGGTAGTAGACGAACCTTTCAACCCCATCATCTCCCTCCTGTGCCAACATACATCCCATGGAAGTCGAGGTGACTGACAGGTATAGGATCAAAGGTTTTCCTGGCTCTGGCGGCATTAAGATTGGCGGATTCCTTAGATAGGCTTTGATAGCCTCGAAGGCTTGCTGACACTTGTCACTCCATGCAAATGGTGTTCCTTTCTTGAGCAATCGGAATATGGGTTCACACGTTGAAGTCAGTTTTGCGATAAACCGGCTGATGAACTGTATTTTGCCAAGGAAACTCCTTACGTCCTTCTCTGTCTGTGGTGGCTCCATTTCCAGAATGGCCTTAATCTTGGATGGATCGATTTCGATGCCTCGGGTGGTGATCATGAATCCGAGTATTTTTCCGGTGGTGACTCCGAATGTACATTTAGCAGGGTTGAGGCGCATCCTGTACTTCCTTATCCTTTCGAAAAACTTTCTCAATGCGGGTAAGTGACCTTCTCGCTCTTTCGCCTTAACGATCATGTCATCAATGTAAACCTCCACCTCTCTATGGATCATATCATGCAACAAGGTTATAGCAGCTCGCTGATAAGTGGAACCTGCGTTTTTCAGCCCGAAAGGCATGACCCGATAGCAATAAGTTCCCCATTCAGTAATGAACGTGGTCTTCTCTCGGTCTTCTGGGGCCATGAGAATCTGGTTATATCCTGAGAAGCCGTCCATGAAGGAAAGTAAGGCATGTCCCGTGGTGTTATCAACTAGCACGTCGATGTGGGGCAGAGGAAAGTCATCCTTGGGGCTAGCTTTGTTTAAGTCCCTGAAGTCCACACAGACCCTGATTTTGCCATCCTTCTTGGGAACGGGAACGATGTTAGCAACCCACTGAGGGTATTTAGTTACCATTAGGAACCCAGCGTTGATTTGTTTAGTTACTTCCTCTTTTATTTTAAGCACCCAATCGGGCCTCATGCGTCTCAGTTTCTGTTTTACTGGTTTCGCATCAGGGTGAAGGGGTATCCGATGTTCCACGATTTCAGGATCAATTCCGGGCATATCAGCGTGTGACCATGCAAAAACGTCTTCAAATTCTTTTAACAACTCCACAAGAGCTTGACGCTCTTCTTCTAACAGCGCGGAACCGATCTGGACCATTCGGGGATTCCCTTCATCCCTCAAATTTATTGAAACAACTTCTTCTTTTACAGGCTGAGCATGCCTTTCGTCTTCCCTTTCGATTAGAGACCGAATTTCTTCAGGGATTTCCCCCTCGAAATCGATCTCTTCATCATTGGGGTCGACACAATTTATTTCAAAATCAGGGGAGTAGGCGAAATCAGATTCATTTATTTCATCATTAGCAGAGGCCTCAAGGGCACCGTACACACGGGTAGATTCAAACTCAAAATACAGACTCTGAAGAGTTGGGCCAAGAGGCGCCGACTCAGCTTTGACAGACTTAGAAGACTTAGAAGACTCAGAAGACTCGGAAGACTCGGAAGACTCAAGGGACTCAGTTTCAGACTCAGACTCATGACTGTTTGCACTTGGTATGAAAGTCCAATTCTTATAATCTCCAGTGGCATCCATGATAAGTGAAGTTGGATCTTCGGGGGCCTCCTGCCCTAGCATCTGCACTTCTGCCTCCACAACTATACCCAATGGTTCGTCTTCCTTGAATAAGGTCGCTAAGCTACCCCAGGCAAGTGTTTCAACCCAATCTGTCGCCTTTGCTGGTTTGATTATTGCTTTTGGCTCTTCGTCACTTTCGGGCCAGACATCATTGGTAAATATCTCAAATCCCGGTAGGAAGGTGTTGGTTTCTTTATCTCAGAATGGTTCCGACTGCCCTTGATAAATCTGCTTCGCCTTTTCTTTGACAAAATAATCTTCCAGCCTGTCCCCTTTCTTTTCCCTCCTATCCCTGGAAGGGCAGTACCCGACACCTGTTATGCGGGTTAAAGTTCCTGGCTCTTCAAACTGTGCCGGCCCTTGAAGGTTCTTTCCCAGTCCCAATCCCGGCATGTAGGACATTTTCTTCATTATTTTTATGGCCACATTACTAACGACGAAGTCATCATCGATCTTGACAGTGAAAACAGAATGAGAGGTGTCAAGAGAGAAACCGCCCAGAGCAACGTCTTCTTCCCCATGTTGTATCTCCAAAAGCGGGGCATTGTCTTCCACAGGAGCACGAATCCCAGAATCGCCATGAATGGTGAGCATCCCAGTTTCTAGTCCCAGTCTAACCTTCTGGTGGAGTGTTGAAGGAACTGCCATGATATCAGGTCGATGCATCCAAGGTCTACCCAGCAGCAGGTTGAAAGATGCGGGAATGTCTACCACATGGAACTCCACATCTGTTTGGTAGGGTCCAAAAGTCATAGGAAGCATGAGAGTGCCAGTCACATCCCGACGGGTGTTGTCATATGCCCGAACTTTGACTTCTGATGGAGAGAAATTGCTATTTTTGTATCCCAGGCAATAAGCAACACGGAGCGGGCAGACATTGATTGCCGACCCGTTGTCAATGAGGATTACCGGTACCCATTTTCCGTGGCATTTCAGAGTGATATGGAGTGGCCGGTTGTGATCAGTTCCATCGGCAGGTAAATCTCGATCAGTGAAAGTGATAGCATGTTTGACGGGTATGGTCTTGATGAGTGCCACAAGTTCATCAGAGGTTATGACGGAGGGGACTTTTAGGTGAGAGAGAGCTTGGATGAATCCTTCACGATGGCGGGTGGAATGAACAAGCACGTCCCAAACAGACATTTTGGCTGGAGTCTGTTCGAGTTGGCGCTTGATCATTTTTTCTGGGTCTTTCTCAGGACGTGAAGGTTCTTTAACTGGCGGGGCAAAGGGTTGGAAAGTATCCTTGGTTGGGGTAACAAACGGGTTGGAAGGTTCTTTGGTCAGTGGAACTGGAGGGTTGGAGGATTCTCCGATTTGAAGGTTAGGGGGTTGATATATTCGACCACTCCTGGTTAATTGACCAATCTGTTGGTACTTGGATTCTTCATTCCATAAATCCGCAAGGGCCTTGCGCTTGTTCCCAATGGTAGTGCCTTGGAGATTGGCAGCCAAGTCAGCGACAACCAGGTCCTCCCACAGGTCTTCGAGCTTCCATTTCTCAGCTTCTACTACCGCCCTGTTTACAGTCCATTCTTCGTTCCCCACTTTTATGTTGATGATATCCGTATCACCCCATAGGTTTGTCTTAGCGCCTGGTTCATCTTCCCACAAGTTCATCATGGCAACATCGGCATCTTTGGGGAAGGTGACAGATGACTCTGACTTAACTTCGTCAAACAGGTAATCCATCGGGTTGAACTCATTACTAGCCGTATGTTCTTCGGGACCCTGCGGTTCTGGGTATGGAGCAAGACCCACGTTGTTGTACGGGTCGTTGGCTATGAGATCGAGGAGGTAGGAGGAGAGGTCTGGTCGAAACGGAACCGGTTCAGGCCAGTCATAGATCACTGCCGATGGTTGGTATTCTTCCGCAAACAGCATGGGTACAGAGAAGGTATCTAAAGGGTCATTCCAGGCCAAAAGTTGGTACTCATCCGGGATTGGATTCCATTCCCATTCAGGCATTTCTGGCAAGTTGAACATCATATTCAAAGAGAATCCATCGAGAGGGTCAGCATAACTGTTTTGCCAATCAACTTCCCATCCGGGCTCAAAGAACGGATTTGCATCCTCCTGGGAATTAGCAACTTCAAGCTCTTCCCAATCGGCAATCAAATCTCCCCAATCCCAAAGGTAACAGAGGGCTATCTCTTCGGGAATTTTCACAACAGGCTTTGGTTCGGTATCAGGAATTATGAAAGAGGTAGGATTGAAGTCTTGGCTTTCGTCTTGGGTGATTTGGTTGATATGGAATGGGGTATTATGCTGTGGTAAGGGATTTGTCATGGTGTTTGGTTTGTCAGAAGGAGGGGTATCGATGACTTTATTGTCGATGAGGTTTTGAATCTCATGACGGAGGCGGATACAGTTATCAGTGGTGTGGCCATGCATTTGGTGGAAATCGCAGTAGACATTTTGGTTTAGATTGGGTGAAATATTTTGTGGTGGCTGAAGGGGATTCAGCACTCCTACTTCAGTGAGCTTTTTGAGCAAGGCGGACCTAGGAGTGCTGAATTGGGTAAAGGTTCTTTGTTGGGGCTTTGGTTTTTCTGAAATTTGGTTTACTTCTGCTGGTTTAGCGGATGAAGTCCCGGCCTGATTGGAATTCCCGTAGAGGACATTGTTGTTTCCCGAATACACCCTCTTGGGCTTTGCCGCTGGTTCCTTCCTTTCCAATGTTCCATCCCGCAGTGCTTCTTCCACAGCCAGGCCTGAGTCATAGAAAGTTTCGAAATTCGGGGCTGCTTGGGAGAGGACCATGTATGGAGCAAAAGAGTTTGGGAGATTCTTGGTGATGATCCTTATCTGTTCCTTTAAATCTGGTTTGCTTTGCATCTGAGTAGCCTTAGCCCTCCAGCGTTTCACAAAGTCGGTGAAGCCTTCCTTCTCACCCATCTTGGTGCTTTCTAGTTCCCTTGTGGTCATCTTCAAATCGACATTGAAATCGTATTGAGCTACAAAAGCCGTCCCAATATCTTCCCAAGTCCTTTTCTTAGAGGGTTCTAGGGTAAGAAACCATTGCAAAGCAGGCCCTGACAAAGATTCATGGAATAGTTGGGCCATGGCTTCCTTCTCGATTCCTCTCATGGTGAGTGAACCAACATACCCTTGGAGGTGAGCTTTTGGGTCTCCTGTACCGTCAAACTTTGCGAAATCTACACCCTTAAACTTTTCTGGTAACTTTGCGTTGGGGAACAGGCACAATTTGTTCATGTCAACCTCTCCTCTTCCTAATCGCTTGTTTTCTTGCATTGATTCTTCTAACTTCCCGATTTTAACCATAAGGGCGGCCATATTAGGATCGATTGCTGGCGCATCCTTGGATGGCGTTTCTTCCTTGGGTACATCGGTTTTAACCAAAAGCTTGTCGCAAACCTCTTGCATAGTTTCCATTATCATGTTCATGTTGTCTTTCATGGATGCAACCGAAGCCTTGAGTTGCGCATCCATCCCGGCAAGGGATTGCTTAAACTGAGCATCCATAGCAGCCATGTTCTGCCTAACCTCTTCTATCCCGCTTCCCTGGTCAGCCATGGGTAAGAGATCTTCAAGTGACGAGGGCTCCTGTATTGCTGGGCCTAGTGAAACTGCTAATGGCGGTTGGCCTTCCTGCTCTATGGGGACCTCAACCAGTTGGGTTTCTTCCAGGGTATCTACGCGGACCAATCTTCGAGATGGACGAAACCAATTGGGTAAAGCCTCTTCTTTTTGCAGGTGTCCAATGTTTCTGAACTTGTAGCAAAGCAAAAGGGAACAACTTAAGATCCACCTCGAGTGTCTGTCCTACCTTTTACGTGCCCTCTAGGTCCTAGAACCTACCGTGACTGGAGTTTCACTTGGGGCATTTGTACAGAAGATTTCTGACGACCCGGGTAGGCGCTGTCAGGCAGGTTAAATTCCGATCGTTTTCGGAACCAGAGCCAATCTCCTTATCTTGACCATCCGAGACAGGGCAATATGACCGTCAGAATCCAAATACGCACACTTCCAAGGCTAATCCCATGTCAAGGGAGCCGTTCGGGCACGGCAAACACCGGAGGTATCGCAACCTCCATGGATTTACAGTCTCTTAGACTGACCGAAAAGTCCTAAAGAATTCTAAGGGAGCATAGTCCTCTAGCCTGCAAGATGCAATGATGCATGAATGATATGTATGTACAAGGAAATACACATAAACAGGATATATCACACAAGTCCTAGCCATGGGTTCCTGTCTTAGTTGGGAAAGTACTACGGTTATGTACAAGTGCAAAGGCCGGTTTTGGTTTGAGAGGGGTTCCCCGGACTAGAGCCAAGATGTACTACCCCATGTCGAGTGTATTGCAAGACAATGGTCGAACAGCACGATGGCCCATCATAGTCGAGGGTTGCTAGGCATTCCGGGAGAGCTTGTCACCGGTAAACCGGGCAAGATAGCCAAAACACGCTAACGCGGCTTGTGCGGTGCATAGTGTAAAAGAAAGTTAAGATCTTCAAATTGCATTAAGTCCCCCAAGTAAAATGCCTTTCAAGTTTGGCCCTCTTGATTATCCAACACTTCTTTATGTATTTTTTTTTTAAAAAAAAGAAGTTTTGAATAAAAGTCCCCAGCAGTGGGCTCCCGCGCCCCGAAGGTGCGATTTCGTGACAGAGTCGCCACCCGGATTTTTGAGATGGATGATCCGAGGAACCGAGGGGTTTTGTTTCGAAAAGAAAAAGGCCTTTTGATCTAGCGAAACTGTTTGAGATTTTGGATCCGGGAGCCAGGTTACGAACGGGAAAGGTTTTGTTGAAAAGCACCCCGCTCGCCCGGTGAAAACCGGTCTCGACTAAGCATTTTAAATGGGGGATTAATACAACTTGGAAAACCTCGAAAACACATAAAGGGAAAGTAAAGGGGAACAAGATAAATCATAACACGTTACCGTGCTAGTGGTGCTTGCTGTACAGAGATGATAAAGATGGCATGATAAATAATATAAACAAGAAAAATATACAAAACAGACTGTCTGAATCACTATCCTCCGTCAGGCGGCATATCGGTTTATAACGCGCGGCTCAACGATATGCCGTGCGTGGTTCCGATCTTGATACCAAACTTTTATCGTTTTGTAAAGCTTCGCACGGCGTATCATTGCATCGCACGGTTTTATCTTTAAAGTTTTAGACGACTCACAGCTGTCAGATCATCTCAGATCTACACCATTCTTTCAAACCATGAAGGGAAAACCATTTTTAACACATTGGCTTGTTTTGAAAAGATCTACGGAGTTTAAGACATGGCTTGTAGAAACGGTCTCGTTCTGAGACAGCTTTTGGTATACAGACAAGACCCAACAACAGACGGTCGTGATCCAGACAGTCTGATCAAGAAAACAGTATTCCTTTTGAAATGCCGTGCGTTTTGGTATGCTACGCCGTGCGTTGCTCTAGAGAGCCGCACGGCTTAGCATACCTTCGTACAGGGCTTTGGTTTTGTTTTAAAAAAGAGGTTTTGGGTCAGATCTCAACCAAAAGGGTCAAGCCTGAAAACAGAAAGGTCCCCTCAGGGCCAGGATAGAGCCTGGCCCAAGGAAACTTGGTTTTTACCTTGGATCGAGAGCTTGAATGAGCTTTGATGAAGGAGGATGGACGTCGGGAGGTAAAGAAAGAAAGTAGAAGTGTGGATGTGTGTAATAGACGGGTATATTGGGTGGTTGAGACCTCAAAGTTAGTAAGGGACTAACTTCGATGGTGAGGAGAAAAATGGAGTAAAAGGCCTAGAGAATGTCTTTTAAGAACAACATTCTCAAGGCTTGGAAATGGGAAAGTGGGTGTGAATGCAAGAAGAGAGAGAAAGGGTATAATGGTGATCAAGGGCCCTTTTTCCTTGAGTGGAGGGGTGTATTTATAGGCAAGAGCCTTGGATTTTGAATTTTGAAAGTTGGAGGCATTTTCTGGGCGGGCCAGAAGTGTGCTTTCGGCTGAGCCGTATTGCAGCTGTGACTCAAATAGGCGTGACCGACAGCTTTCTGAGCCAGTCAGAACTTTATCCAAAATGCCGTGCGGTTCACCTCATGATTGCGTGCGGCGTATTAAATTTCGATACGCCGTGCGGTGTAGAAGTGTTGCGCACGGTACTTTAGGTAAGATCCAGGGCTTCTTGGGCTTTCTGAGTTTTTGGGCCTTTTCTGGGCTGACGGTTGGTTTGGGCTGCGGATGTAGGAATGCTTCATTCATGCTCACAAAGGCTTTGTTTCCTTTATTTCATCATCGGGGCGATCAAAGACCCTTCGAGGTCCGGATTGGGGTGTCTACAAAGATCCAAGGGACTTCGTACTTGGCCATAAATAGCAAAAAGGTTGGTATTTTGCTAGTATGTTGATCTGTGGGATACACAGCTTTAAAGTAGTTAACTTGTTCTGATAAATCAGAAGGTAACAATTCTGGGGTAGCTCCATGCTGTGACCACCATCGGAGAAACCAAGATGGTATTTGTGACTTGAATTTGTGGTCAAAAGATAAGAACCACGAATGACTGAAAGTTTCATTCTCATAGTAAAGAACTTTAGAGAATGCATCAATATAATCATAGTAACTATAAGGTACTGGGTGATTTGGGAGTTCTTTGAGTTGGGATGGATGTCCCCATTCTTTTAAGCTGACTATATTGTGGATATAAAAAGAGTGGTAAATGGTGACATTTGGGTTATTCCTATCTGGAATTGGTTTAATAACTATTGACTGATGGTGGAGTAAAATGTCTCTGTAGTAGGCTAGAGTTTTTTGTGGATGTGAGGGGATAAAATGCCAATCTGGGGGAAAACAGGCTTTGGCAAGTTGAATTGGGTCAGTAATAGATGCATGTACTGGTTCAATATAAAATAAATTGGAAGACTGGGGTTTCAATACATATTCTGTTTTTCTGGCGGGGTAAGGAAACCTAGGTTGACTAATTTGAATTTGGGAAGCAAATGGGTCAGTTATTTGTTTTTGGTCTGAAGAGGAAGTTGTGGCTAATGCTGACTTGTAATTAGTAACTTGGTTGAGTGGTTGGTATCTATTGGCATTTGCTGGTGGAAGGGCAAGTTGCTTCTTCCTTTCTGTCAGACCTGTAAAATGAATTTGTTAGAGGTTCTAATGTATCTTGCTAAGTCCTCACTGCTCCCTCGATGCAATATGTATCTTGCTAAGTCCTTACTGCTCCCTCATGCAAATGATAACTATTTATTATCGAGGAGAAATTCTCGAGTAAGAAAATCTGGGATTGAATTTTGACTACCTTTAATATGTGTAATATCAAAATAAAAAATACTTAAAATAGCTTGCCATCTAGCAAAGATTTGTTTACTAGCAATATTTTGAACATCTTGTTCTAAAACATATTTTGCACTTTTACAATCTACTCTGATTAAAATTTTTTGATTTAATATATCATTTTGGAATTTTGAAACACATAAAACTATTGCTAAAATTTCTTTTTTAATTGTACTGTAATCTTTCTGGGTTTTATTCCAAATTCCAGAATGAAATCGGACAAGCTGTTCTGGGGAAGAAGAATCTATCTGTTGTAGAAGAATTCCCCCATAACCTGCATCAGAAGCGTCAGTCTGGATAATTTTGAAACTGTGGTTAGTAGGAATACCAAGACAAGGTAAGATTTTAATATATTTTTTGACTTTTTGGACAATTGAAGTGTGATTGTTTGTCCAAGGAGGAGGATTATCTTTTAGTCTTTCCAATAAGTTGAATCGGGAGATGAATTCTGCTGAATGGCCAGTTGGCTGAGGGATACATAATATGCTGGGCTGGTATTATGCTTCCAGTATGTGTCCATTCAGGCATTTTACTCTTGATCAGAAAGTGACAACGTAAATCTCCATATTTGGCGAAAAGGTTATTAACACAGATTGCCATTTTTCTGGTGACTTGGTCTGTTTGTTTCGGATCAGTAAAAATGATTTGTCTAAGAAATCCATGATCTAAAAGAGTCATGGGAGTAATTTCAATTATTTTACTTTTGTAAGTAGCATAAATATTTTTAAAGTACTGCATATCAATGCAGGCTTTAGGAATGCTAAAAATTAGTTGACAAGGGCAATCAATTCTTTCTAAAGGTATATTTTTACAAAGAGGGTTGGTTTTGGGACAATTGACTCGATCTTGGTCTTCTCTATAAAGAGTTTCCCAAGTGATTTGTAAACCAGGAATTATTTTTGTAGATAATTTAGTAAGAGTTTGAAATAGAAATTCTTGAAAATGGTAACCACTTTGTCTGCCCAGATGTTGAAGTCCAAAAGACAAAACTGTCTTAATTCAAAGTAGTTCAGAAGCTAATATACAAGTTCCCAAAACAATTTCTTGGAATGATATCCAATTACCCACAAGTTGGATTACAGAAAATGAAAGTTTCCCACAGGTAATACAAAATGACACAATGATAAACAGTTCACATAGTCTCACCAGACACTAAAATACACAGTTCTCATAGAAAATAAACAGTCCAATAGATAGACCTCATGGACCATACAAAGTTCTCATTGAAAAATATACAGTTCTCATAGAAAAATACACCGTTCAAAATAGTCTCACCACACACTAAAATACACAGTTCTCATAGATAATCATCATGGACAATAACAGTTCTCATAGAAAAAAATACAGTTTTCAGAGAAAAAACACAGTTCTCATGTGAAATGGCTATGTGAACTGAAAAATACAATTCTCATAGACCGTTCTCATGTGAAATGGCTATGTGAACTAAAAAATACACTGTTCAAATAGTCTTACCACACTAAAATACAAAGTTCTCATAGAAAATACATAATTCTCATAAAAAATACACAGTTCTCATAGACAATCATCATGAAAAAAAACACAGTTCTCATAGAAAAAACACAAGTCTTATAGAAAATATACAGTTCTTATATAAAATACACTGTTCTCATATGGAGTTCTCACAGAAAATACACAATTCTTATAGACAATTTTCATAAAAAAACACACCATTTGCACAACAACAGCTTCAACATTTTTACTAAATTTAGATTTCACATTCGAATCAAAATAGCAACTGCTAATAAGAGAAGCAAACAATGAAATTGAGAACCTGTTCCAGTTTGGGAACAGGTTAAAGAGTCTGTGATCGCAGTGATCGCGGTAGCAGCTCCACTCCGGTCGGCGGCATCATCATCTTCTGCTTTTTTAATTTCTAATTCGAAACCCACCGAGACCTCGCTAGAACTACTCGACGACGAACTTCGTCCACGATCACAGTCGATTTCACATGGTGGAGAACGCAGATCCGAAACAATCGGATATCCTCGACATCATCATCGGCGGCGCCAGTGGTGGCGGTGATTGAAGGCATGGGACAGATGAACAACACTAAAACCGAATCAATCTGTGATGCAGTGTCAAACTTGTCCTCAAGTATTTGTTGGAATTCTTGGCGGTGCCCAATCTGCGCCGTAGAGGACGGAGGTGGGGTGGAGGAGGAGGAGGATGACGGCGTTGCCGGGGCGGAGGTAGTGGTGGATGGCCCAGCACACTTGACGGCAAAGGCGGACTCCTCGTAGAGGTCGACGACAATGATGATACGGCGCTGGGCATTGGCAGGGGATGAGAAGTCGGAGCAATTTATGGGAGAGGCCGAGGGAGGCATTTGGATTTTTGGGGTAAAGTTGTCATTACAAACAATTACCGAGCCTACAGCTTTGGAGGAAAAAATTTAGGGCTGGGATAGAACCGAACCTAGAAAACGGGGCCGGCTTCTAATTTTCTATATTTTGAAAGAGTACTCCCCGGGTCTGGGTCTCGGGTCATCACCCGACTTCCAAGATGTCAGGAACCAGTCCAGACCGGTATTCCGGTTCACACCGAATCTCAAGTTGGGAAGCAAAGTATTCGTAGGATAATCAAAGCTCTGCCACACATCTACCCCATTGCTATCAAGCACCACCAAATTTCCTGAATCCAGTAGCTGAGCCGAGGAGTTTTTTGCCAGCGTCGGATCCGAAACATTTGTGGACCAGACTAGATTGTTCCGGTCTAGACCGGTTACGACCAGGTTTCCTGTGACGTCAAATGAGAGGGAACCGGATGTGTTGTTGATTGGGCTGTCCCCGTTGGCGACCCAGACAATGGTCTGTTCGGAAACCGTGTTGTACCATATTCCAAGGTACGGGTTTCTCAATTTTCCGGGGGTAAAGAACCCCAGGGCAAAGGTTTGATTGCTGGAGATCAGCAAGTCGCCATCTTTCAGGGATTGGGTGGTGTTTATGGTGTCAGTGGGGGTGCAAAATTGGAATTGGAATTGGAATTGAAGGAGGATTAGGAAAATGGAACAGATGATTTTAGTATCATGAGACATGGGTCTGGTTTATGTGATTTGTTTTTCTCTGTTGTTCTTTCTGAGGAAGAAGGGTGTGCCACTCATGGGCTCCTCCTCTGCTTTTCTTTTGGGTTTTGGTGAAGGTAGAAATGAAATATAGGACAGAGTTGTTGAATACATTAACAACTTGAAAAGCATGATTGGCAATGGATTGTACTGCTTTTATCTGCGTGGTCTCTCATAGGAGATTAGTTTACTTTCGGTCTTTGATTCCTCAATAATGATACGAATCAAGAGCACCCCGGGAATGATAGCATGTTTGAGCATTGAGTGTTTGACATTCTTTTGAACCTAACCCAACCAATATCAAAAAGTCAGAACCTACCTGCATACGCCGGTCCAAAACCAGCGAGCGCCGGTCCATTTGCCACGTGTCAGTCATCGGTCAGCTTTGATCGTTGACAGGGCAAGGCAGTTTGGACCTGAGTACACAGGTCAACTACCTGGTCAAACCTCTGGTCAAACTTGCTTTATTCAGCATGCAGAAGCCATATGAACCGTTTTGACCCCCGACCATTATTTTATTGATATCGAACTATTTATAATATAACCCTATCATTGTGCAAGTTAATTTTAATGCTTGAATATGCATTATTCACAGGTTAAGTGTAATTTAATTGCCAATATACATGTTAACTAGTCCCTCGGTTTATAGAAATAATAATTATTCTAATAAACAAATAGTACTCTATAGTAAAATAAATATTACTTACGATTGTAACCATTTTATTCATAAATGTATTAAATTAGTAAATGACGATATTATCTTTAGTTTGGATAATGACTAAACCAACCTCTTTAGTATTAATAAAAATACTTGTTCATTAAAAGAAGCTTAAAGGCATCGGCCCAATCATAAAATATTAACTGTTTTACTTACTTGTATTTTATTAATTGATATACTTGTTATCTCTTTTTGAAATACATCATGTGATAAATTAAAGTTATTATTGATAAATAATGTCAGAGTATTCTTTCTTACCACGTTATGAGTTGAATTGTTGCCTAGACACCATTGTATGATTGAGTTACTGTTTTTCATATATTGTATCAACTTTAAAGTTTCGGTTATGCTATGTTTGATAAATCGGGATTAGAATAACTAGGTTGGTGAATGTTAGTATTCATTTAGATGATGCTAGATAATGAATGAATTGGAAAGTGATTGAATTAAGGTTTGGAGATGGGTGCGAACAGGGGCCCAGTCTCGTGCTAAGATGGGTGCGAATAGGGGCCCAGCCTTGTGTCAATAGGTGTTAACGGGGAACAGATTGTTGAAATGGGTGCGAACAGGGGCCCAGTTTTAATAATTGCGGCAATCCTAACTGATGATATGCCATGGGAAATTTCAAAGGGTAAATCGTGCTCTTGTTATGGGCCTTAAATGGAATATATTCATTTAGGACCCCGAGTGTAGGACAAGCAAGGGGGGATTGTCCCATAACACAGTCATAGTTAGTGATTGGGGGGAGGATCGATCTAGTGGAAAAGATCGTAGATTCACGTAAGAGAATGGATTGTAAGAAAAGGATGACGTGTTATGTTTCTGTTCTTCGATTATTATTATCTGCTAACTGTAAAGTAAAGGGTTAGTAGAGTAAGGGTTTTATCTTCTGAGTTTCGACTCACGGCGTTTAAAAAACGCTAGGTACCAAGTAGGAGCAGTACATCCAGCTGGAAGAGCTGTACGTCACCGAAGACCTCCTGGCCCAGGAAGTGGAGTTTGTCGAGCAATGGACTAACTATTACTAGAAGAAGCTCTTAGTATTTTAAGTATTATACGTTCAATTCCAAGAAGTGTTTGCACAAATTATCAAACTTTGTTTATTACCGGTTTGTAATAATTAGGGATATCAACTTAAGCTTTTATAATTAAAAACTTTCAATATTTATTTCTGGTATTTATTAAAAGCAACCTTTGGAAATTAATAAATTATTTAAAAAAATTTAAATAACAGGTCCGAAAAATCAGGGCGTTATTGTTTTCATTTTCCTTCTCGTTTCCTCTTTTTCCAAAGAATATCCCGCGTATCCATCTTTGTCTCATGTTTGGAGTAATTTTTCTATCCCGTATACAAGGCATAATGCTAATGCGAAACATGTTATAATTAAGACTCTAAAAATGGATAGCTAGAGTTTTCAATTTACTGAACTAAAATCCGTATTAAAAAAATTATGTGTTTCTTGGGAAATTTAGTCCTAATCTACTTGTTATCTTTACCACCCCAAACGGATTCGATTAATGTGGCCATTTCTATTTTATCCCAACATGGGAATGGATAGGAAATCTTTCCATACTATCTTATAAGATGACGGGAACCGATTGAAATCTTGAATTACATAGTATTATCTTATCCGTTAAAAACAATCTATTATTGAAAATCTATCAAAATAAAACAGTATATATCCGGCAAATCTGACACAAAAAAATATAGTAGCAGAAATTGATTGCATACCTAATTCAACCGCATCAACCCGAATGTATAAATCCTGGCCTTCACTTGAAAGCACTCTGGAGTCCATTAAATCCCCATGCCACGTCACACATCCACTGTCCCCGCGAGAAACATCCGCACTCGCATACGCATTGCACGAGCAATTCCTCAAGCACTCCGACTCACACTCTTTTTGCCACGTCACACCCCTATCCACTCGTGCCGTCCACGTGTTCGGCACCTTCGCAAGTGGCACCTTCTCGAACCCCTCGCCTCTCCCGCACACGTGCCCGTCCCGCTTCCTCACGCACCCGCTCGACCCGTCCCTCAGGTACCAGTCGCGTGCCGTCTTGGGCTCGAACCCGGGCAGGCACATGCATTCGAACTGGCCCATGCCTATGTTGGACGAGTCGCAGTAACCGTTTGGGCCGCAATAGTTGTAGGAGTCGCAGGGTTTTTTCGGACCTGCGTAAATCTCAACCCATCTATGCTCATTATCTTTCCATGTAAACCACTGGAACATCCCGAAATCGTTGATCACCAATCTCACGGAAATCGAGGGGTCAGGAATAGAGTAACTCAAAGTTACCTCGTCCTGATTTTCGACGTAGTTGACGTTGGCGTACTTAACTGGCATCTCGGGTATACCGCTCCACCCGCACCCTATCCACGAACCCGCCCGCCAAACCAGCCCCGAACCCTTGTATAAAAACGATTGAGGAGACCCGTTAAGGTTCATTTTACAAGAGTACTCCGATCCCCGGGTCCCGGGTCATCGCCCGACTTCCAAGATGTCAGGAACCAGTCCAGACCGGTTTTCCGGTTCACACCGAATCTCATGTTGGGAAGCAAAGTATTCGTAGGATAATCAAAGCTCTGCCACACATCTACCCCATTGCTATCAAGCACCACCAAATTTCCTGAATCCAGTAGCCGAGCCGAGGAGTTTTTTGCCAGCGTCGGATCCGAAACATTTGTGGACCAGACCGGATTGCTCCGGTCTGAACCGGTTACAACCAGGTTTCCCGTGACGTCAAATGAGAGGGAACCGGATGTGTCGTTGATTGGGTCGCCCCTGTTGGCGACCCAGACAACGGTCTGCTCGGAAATCTTGTTGTACCATATTCCGAGGTACCGGTTTGTCGATTTTCCGGGGGTAAAGAACCCCAGG
Source organism: Rhododendron griersonianum (assembly GCA_018127125.1). NCBI lineage: Eukaryota > Viridiplantae > Streptophyta > Magnoliopsida > Ericales > Ericaceae > Rhododendron > Rhododendron griersonianum. The sequence continues at coordinate 25,815,215 of CM030800.1, forward strand.
GTAAAGGTTTGATTGCTGGAGATCAGCAAGCCGCCGTCTTTCAGGGATTGGGTGGTGTTTATGGTGTCAGTGGGGGTGCAAAATTGGAATTGGTATTGAAGGAGGATTAGGAAAATGGAACAGAGGATCTTAGTATCATGAGACATGGGTCTGGTATAGGTGATTTGTTTTTCTCTTCTGTTGTTCTTTTTGAGGAAGAAGGGAGACACTCGTGAACTCCTTCCTCTGCTTTAACTACCTGAAAAGCAGGATTGGCCAATGGATTGTACTGCTAAATGTTGTGTTTGGATTGGAATTTGAATTTTTTTTTTAAAAATAAAATGGGTAATAAGTGGGGAGAGATAGAAAGAGAAATGTTGGAAGTAGTGGGAATTTTCTGAAAAATTCTTTTTTAATTGCAAAGAGAACAAGGCATTTATCTGCATGGGCCCGTTTGTGTTGGATTACTATTTTGAGGATTGAGTGATCTTAGGTCCCGTTCCGTTATTTTTTAAGTACTTATTTTCTGTTTTACGATATAGATTATTTTTTAATAATACATCATCTTTGATTCAAAAAATAAGTATTCAAATAAACACTTATTTCCCTTGCCAAACAGGACTTAGATGGTGAGTTCCAAAAAGGAAGAAATTTATTGTGGTACATGAGTATGTTGCGTACGTATAAGGTGGACATAATAGACTGGTTTGGTTTGAGTTTTGAGGGATGATTTTTGAGTAATGAGCAGAGATAGATAGATAGAGAAATGGGAGTAATAAATTAACTACTAAATAAAGAAAACTTTTTTGAATGCAATATCCCTACAACCTCACTCGGTTCCTATGCTGCAGTTTGGCAATCAATTAGCTTATGAAAATAATTTTTCAATTTTTTGCAGGGTTTAATAAATCTCATCGAAATCTATCAATCAAGATCTATATTGCATATATTTTTTTATTTCAGTATGCCTATTATTTTTAAATTTGAAAATTGCAAATAAGTACTCCCTCCGTCCCTTTTCTAGAGTCCAGTATTTCATTTTGGGCTGTCCCTTAATAAGTGTCCATTTTGTAAAGTTAGTGGGTAAAAGTTGATACATTTTTCATTTTGCCCCTAAAAGTAGATTCCATTTTGAAAAGTTAGTGAGTAAAAGTGTAATGATGATGTCTCCATAGAGGGTAAATAGGGAAAATGGAGACAAAATTGATATGAAATGTGTAATGATGATATCTCTTCAATAAGTTGGAGTTACGAAGCATGACACTTAAAAAGGGATGGAGGGAGTACTTATTTTTTAAGGGGCAAAACTGGTACACCACCTAATGCTACTCAAATTGTTTTGTTTTAAGGCTACTACTGGGCCCCATTTGGTTAACTACAAGAATACCATTCATATAATTTGTAAACTCAAAACCCATCCTAACTATTTCATCAATGAATATTGTGAAAAATCGATTGCGGAACCGAATGAATGGTTGAACAATGGCTTGGTGGTATACATAGGGTGAGATGTTTTTTATGGGATTAGTAACAGAGCAATCATGCAGAACTTTTAAAAGATGAAAACTCGTTGGGGTCAATTGTAAAACATTTTAGCGACGAATATTTAGACTTTTGTACTAATGTTTAGAAACTTTTGGAATATTATGCTACAGCTTTTATGCCTCATGGAGGAGAATGTTTGAATTTTTGTGGTTAGTATTTTTTTAATTATACTTTATGGTGAAGTTTTTTTTTAGTTTGTGATAAAAAGGCGCCCCATCTGTGTTAAATTCCTTGCTCCGCCACTGCTTATTGTTAATACTTTGGGGAGCGACGACGGTAAAAACTAAGCTAGTTTGAAGCCATAGATAATGAGTGACAATTTTTATGACCACCTAAATATTTGTCCGAAAGACATTTGTGAAAAAATAACCATTTCTAGCATAGTGTGTTGAAAAAGGGAACATAATTGCCGCAGGGGAAAATCAAACTCGCGCGAGAGAGTCCATAAGGCATGGTACACGCCTCAACCAATTTCACAATTTTAATTTTAAGGTCAACACTATAGAAGTTTCTTTTTTTTCTGTATTTATTTTTGAAACGGGGGTGGGGTGGCACATGCCACTCCCCCACTAGTTACCTCCGCTACTGCCCAAGCCTCTCCTCAATCATACATTTTTGCAGGGGCTCGAGATAATTGTGAGGACCCCACAACAATGTGTGGTGGGGAGAGGCAAAGTGTTTGCTAGTAGTATTTGATCAAGAAAGAACATGATATGAAAAGAAAAAGGTAGGATTCTACTAAAGATTAGACTTGGTTTAAGCTCAGGGGATCGAAACCCGTGCAAGAGTAGGTGGAAATGTTACATGTAGGTGGAGAAAAACAAATGGTACCTAGAACAGCACCGGATTGTAATGGCTAATCGTGACTCCTCGCCTGCTACCCTAACACGTCGTCGGAACCCTAATCTGCAAAACAGGGAAAGGGTGAGCGCACCTTTGCCCCTCCTGGCAAAGGTCCTCCGATGCCGAAATTAGTATCACGTACCAGCAGAAAACCCTAATTATCAGTAGGAAGTATTGAATAATGCAACGTATTGCGTACCTTTTGCCTCCAAGTTTACCTCGTATTTATAGATATGAGCATGCTTGCTTTCCAAGCATCCTTATTGCCAAGGTCTCCTGTCTCGTACAGGAAACCTGGCCTTTCCGGGAATCCTCCTGTCCAATCAGCCGAGATCCCTAACTCAAAAGGACTCTTCCTGTTCTGGGACTCGTGCCATAACAGGACTGTCTTCTTACTTATCCTGACCGAATACCGGGTTCTTCTTCTGGAGTATTCCCACTGCCTTATCTCTTAAGGTTATGTTCTTCCAGAGGACTCTATCTGTCCGGCACATACCTCAGCCGAACAGACTGTACCAATTAATGACTTCTCATGTCTTTGATCCTTCACTGCCGAACAGATTGTACCAATCAACAACTTCTCATGTCTTTGGTCCTTTTCTGCCGAACAGACTATCTGGTCCAGTGATTCTTCACATCATCGGTTCTTATTGCCGTCCACCACCTTGCACGGCGTCTTATATTACTTTTCTCATTACACGGGTCCTGCACACCACGTGTTCAGCCTCTAGTTATACATGTTCGGGATACCTCCCTACAATTACTCCCCAGCTTTGCTTGTTGCTACTATTCGGGGGCAACGAATAAAGCTTAGAAACAAACATTTATGCCGAACTTCTCGGTGTCCCGTGCAGATATAGTGTTTATACTCTTTGATGGTTTTGGCGCTTTTGTCATTACACCATCTTGGGATAAAGATTCCACGTGGCACATTTCGTACGCCTCACATTTAATTTGAATTGACATTCTAGCCAAACGGCGTCAGAATGGTATCCTTCCAGACTCACCTTCCATTACTTTTCATGTAACGGCGTGAGAGGAGACGTTTCGCCTCCGTCTCCGGTCTCTAAACCCCAAAAAGGGATCTTTTTGGGTTTTCACCCAAAATCAAATCTCCACTCTCTCTCTCTCTTAGAAATCAGGCGAAAAACTTCTTCCTCTTCCGCCATCGCCGCCGTCTGCTACTTGTTTGTTATTGCAAAGCAATCATTCTAATAATCTCGTAAGGTTTCTATTCTCTCTCCTTGGGTTGCTTTCAGATTCATCAGTTTTCTAGGGTTTCGTTCATACCCCATTTCCAGATTTCATTCCGTTCACAGTTTTCTTGAGTATATCCATGGCGGAGGAGAACGAAAACCCCCCCAAGGCAGGAAAGTTTAGAAAACTTTGTGGAACCGCTGCCGCCATGGCAGCCTTTAGGACTAAATACGGCGTCCCCTACAACGTCTAGGTTTGTCAATTTATAGGCCCCAATGCCCACAATTTCTGTTACTCGATACGGGCCTTCCCAATTAGCCCCCAATTTCCCCTCGTTTGCCACTTTGGTAGTACCAAGTACTTTTCGAAGTACAAGGTCTCCAATACCAAACTTTCGGGGGTGAACGTGTTTGTTGTAGCTCTTCATTAGTTGTTCCTGGTAAGAGGCTAGATGGACTAGGGCCCTTTCCCTCCTTTCCTCGGCAAGGTCAAGCTCAATTTCAAGGGCCCTGTCATTGTCTCCACTCTCAACCAATGCACTCCTGTTGGTTGGAAGACCAACTTCTAGGGGTATAACTGCCTCTGTACCATATGCTAATGAATAGGGGTTTCTCTCGTAGACCTCCTTGGTGTTGTTCGGTGCGCCCAAAGCACCAGTGGTAACTCATCAGGCCACTTCCCTTTTGCCTTATCCAACCTTTTCTTGATCCCATCAAGAATGGTTTTGTTGGAAGCTTCTACTTGCCCATTGTGGGCACACGACCCAAAAATCTCGCATTTTTGGTTTGAGAAATCGGGTACGCCCTATCTTGCGGAAAGCGCGGCGAAACGCTTTGCAGTTCAGAGTCGCCACTCGGGTTTTGCGGAAAGTACCCAAGAAACCATGTTTTTGAAAACGTTTGGATTACGTTTGTTTGAGTTTGAAAAAGGCTTTTGTAGACTGAACCGTCGTCACCTTCGACATCTAAGGTTCGGGAGCCAGGTTACGAGAGGGGAAGGGTTTTATGGCACCCCCTTCGCCCAATCCGGAGATCGGTCTCTACTCAGGCATTTTTATAAAACATTTGCATTTCTCTCTTTGTTTGATCATTTTTTAGCCAGTTAGTGCGGGGAGCAATTAATGGAGATTAAAACTGTAAACAAGTTGCAATTATATACAAGAAGTGTGATGAGAATGTTGATGTTTGATCTACACAAGTATAATAGATTGAGAACAAGCTGCTGTGGGCGTTTTAGACAAACTAGTGCACGCTATTTGTGCAGTGGTGCACACAGAAGCAAGCCTGCATGCACTGGCCAAGCCACTGCATGCAGCCATGACCTGCGTGCGCCACCCCACAACTGGCGTGCGCCGGTGAGCCTAAGACCACAGCTTCTATTCTCAACCCTCTGGACTCTGGAAAGGACCAGTGCACACCCAGGACAAACCACACAGTTTATATCGATTACTAAGCTATTACAGACAGATTAAAGGGCTGAAAAGCCACCAAATGGACAGAAAACCCCTTAAACAGTGAGGGGAGGATGATCAAAGGCCTGGATGAAAGATCCATGCAAGGGCCAAGCCACTGGAAGCTAGACTACTACCGTACGCCAATAGTATATGGCTGTACGCCAGTTGTCCATTTGTTCCAATGCTTTGGCTTTGCATCGGCTTACAACTACTGGCGTGTGCCACTGATCATTATACACGACTTTGAAACCTTGCCAGCATTAGGGCCAGGACTGTTATAGATTACCAGCCTTGACCCTGCCAGCCCCCCTCAGGGGTCAGAACAGAAAACAGAAACAAAAGGTGGTATACCTTTGCTTGTGAGTTTTTGGAAAGAACTTGATCTTTGAGCTTGAAGATGATGGTGGATGGTGAATGTAGTGAGTGTTATGGGCTAGAAGAAGTTTTCCTTGCTTGCTCTTTCTATGGAAGAAGAAAGGAAACAAGGGAAACAAGAGGAGAAGAATGAGAGAAAGCCCTTGGCCTCTTAATTGTGCTAACCCCTTGCAAATGAATGCAAGGGCGGTATTTATAGAGGAGAGAGGGACTGAGATCAGTTGGGTACTAAGGCTTGTTTGGGGTGGTTTGGAAGAGAGAAGCCTTCCCATGCATTTAATGCATGGGACAAGGTGATGGGCTTTGTAGGAGAGAGGGGGGAATGGCCCTGGTCGAAATAATCATCAGGGGACTATGGCTGACGTAGGGGTGGCCACAAAAGTCCCGCGCGTCTGGCTGAATAAAGTTGATTTGACTGGTATTGACTGGCGTACGCCTCTTGTTGAGTGGCGTGCGCCAGTAACTGGCGATGACTGACACGTGGCAATGCTTCCAGCGCATGCTAGTCAAGAACCAGCGTACTCCAGTAGGGTTTTGCTGAGGCCATTTGGTTCTGGCTTGAGGGTTTGACAAGGGTTTGAAAAAGGTTCGGATGAGGTGCAGGACGCTCAAAGTTCAAACTCATTCACAAACTCAGGATGTTCTTGACCTTAATCATCATTGTGGAATCGAAGACCGTAAGTAAACTAATCCGGACAGTCCAGAATAGGGTGTCTACAGTAGCCCCCCTTTGACGGCACTTAGAGCACCATTGACTTGGCGTAAGTAACGTCAAAGGTTTTCTAGACACCCATCTAGGCCATCCGGAGCAGAACGTACGAGTTCAATGATAGACGAAAAATTTAAAGAACCTGATTGATTGGATTGATTGGAGCGGATAGATCGCTGCTACCGAGAATATTGATATGCAAGGATAGGTTGATGCCGACTTTGACCTTTAGCAGCCCAGTCTGGGTGAGACTCAGCTGGGAATATAGGCCGTGAATCGGTTCCGTTGAGAAAGATACAGACATACGGACAGACCGTCGTTGATTGAAGTTGGACGAATAGATCGTCGTTGATTTGAAATTGGACGGATAGATCGTCGTTGATTTGAATTTGGACGGATAGATCGTCGTTGATTTGAAATTGGACGGATAGATCATCGTTGATTTTGAAATTGTACGGGCCCTGCTTGGGGAGTAACCATCCGAAGTGATAACATCAATTTGATTACCACGGGCCTTAATTTTGATCACGGGATGCGAAACTGGGCCCCAGGCCCAAGAACCACTGGCGTGCGCCAGTTCATTTGTGTCGTATGCCACATAGACTGAAATATCCGAGCCCAGATCCGGCCTAGACCCGGCCCAGTGTTGTCCCACGTCTTCTAAACTTCTGTATGAGGTACAAAACCGCCATACTTCCGATTTCGAACTTCCAAACTCTCCCAACCTCTTCTCAAATTTCCCAATCTTCCCTCTTCATCCCTATTCTCCTTACCCACGCATATCAATGGCCGAAACCGGTAATGGCAGCGGCGAGAGGGGCGGTGACAGTGGTGTTGACGGTGATCGACCAAAGGGCATTGAGGTTGAGGCCGAGAGGCCACGAATCGACGATCAGGTGGTAGAGGAGGCTTCCCCAGACGTCGGTGCAGAGATCCCAGGGCGAGACGAAGGCGGCGATGGCTGTTCTCAGGAGGCGGGTGACGGCGACGAGCGGCGTACGCCGGTGGCTTTAGGACCAGTGGGTCTACAGGTTCGACGGTTAGACCCACGGAGCGGGGTGGAGGCTTTGATAGTGACCGGCGGTGGTTCGGTTGGGGCCGGCGACAGTGGTGGTGTTGGTGAGGACCGACCGGGGTCGCCCCCGAGAGGTTCGGATAGGGGGAAGGATCCCGTAGTTGAGGAGGAGGCTCCGAGGGTGGCCCATGTAGAGCGGGTTGAGTTCGTGCCGCCCGCAGGTTCGTCTAGTCACGAGCCGATCATGAGCCGTGACTTGGCGGAGTTTGTGGGTGAGTCTGTGCTTGCTCGGCTCATGAGAGAGAGCCCTGCAGTTGTCGCGGCAGTTTTGGCGGCCCGCAAGGAGAGGCTGAGGGAGATAGCCCGGTCTGACGAGGAGGAGAGACTGAGGCGAGAGGCCGAGGCGGCGGAGAGAGAGCAGAGGGAGCTGAAGCGAGAGACCGAGGAGGCCGAGAGGGAGCATGAGGAGGGTCCCGGGGTGTACGAGGTGGCGGTTGACTTAGCAGAGACCAGGCGGCAGACCGCTCGTACCCCGTTCGTGGCGGAGACGTACGTCCCTCCTGAGCCACACGTGTTCGTTCCGTCGGGCACTGAGAGTTACGTCCCTCTCCAGAGGGACTACGATGAGGAGTTGGTGCTGAGAGACCCTGAGCAGCACTTGTCCAGGGGCTGGACTCAGGTATACCTTTGAACTTTGCTTTAGCCTTCATTTCGTACTTATGATGCATGATACTCGAACCTTCGCACTTGATTCACTGTGTAGAGTTAGTGATACTTCGACCCGAAATAGATAGGATTGTCCATAAGATGCTTCGACTTCATAATTCGACCATAGAATGCCTGTGGATAACCGGCATCAACTTGTAGTATGCCATGTAACGTAACTCGACTGATAGATTTCGAACTGACTTTGTAGAATGCCATTGAAACATGATAAACGACCAAATAAGTGCCTTTGATGTTCTGACAACTTGAATCGACTGAACAGGATGCTTGAAAACGATAATCGACTGAATGAATGCCTGGTAGCTTGATAATCGACTGCATGAATGTTCGAAGCTTGAATCGACCCAAAAAATGACTTGAATCGACTGAATAGGATGCCTGGTAGATTGATATTCGACTGAATGAATGCCTTTGATGCTTTAGATACTGTTAAAAAGTCCTTGATTCGACTATCCACTGAATTTGAACTATTGTACTGATGCTATTTCCTGTTGCTTTGTTTGTTGCGATGTGCAGAGAGGAGTGGTTAGCTCGCGGGGGCTGGTGGTCCAGCGCACTCGCTTGAGCTGTACCTGAGTTTGCCTGTGGGGGCACGAGAGCTGGTGGACGCGGCGGGGTTTGGCCTGTTCATCCCCACGCTGACAGCGGTGAGGAGCGACCACGGCGTACTGTCTGCCCTGGCTGAAAGGTGGTGGGACACATCGAACTCCTTCCACTTCCCGATCGGGGAGATGACGGTGACACCGACGGACTTTGCGGCCATCACGGGCCTGAGGGTAGGAGGTGACCCGATCCCGTTTGACTCGGGGATCCACAGGGATGCTGAGGCGCTGAGGTGGTTCTTAGGCATGGTGCCTGCAGGGAACTCGGAGATGGTCTCACATGACCAGTTTGCAAAGCACGTGGAGCAGAGGGTTCCAGCGCTGGAGTTGGCAGGAGAGCAGGTCTCTGAGCTAGAGTTGGCGCAGCTAGCGAGGGTGTACCTGCTGTACTTGTTCGGGGCTACTTTGTACCCGAACAAGAGGTCTACGGTGCACTTGTCCTACCTGCCGGCCCTTTTTGACTTGAGGTCGGCTTCTCGGTTTGACTGGGGAGGAGCGGCCTTAGGCACGTGCTACAGCTTCTTGGGCGAGTTCTCCAGAGGGAGGAAGGCAGCTGCTGGGCACTGGAGAGTGTGGGAGGTAAGGAATCAATACTGTCTTTCAATTTCATTCCATACTTGCACTTTATCCTGCATATGCTGTATTTCTGACGCCTTGATTGTTTGACTATTTGAAAATCCTGCAGTTGTGGGCTTACGAGGTGCTGAGGATGTACCCTCCGGAGAACAGGTGTCCGGACTCGAGGGTGCTTCCTCGAGCGATGGTCTGGGGACCGCTCCGCGTCGGGAAAAAGAGGTCGCAGAAGACGCTTTCTGACTTTCGGCTGTACCTTGACCACCTGACAAGCTCTCAGGTGAGGCTAGCTTTCCCTTTTGGTAGTTTATGCCTTTGAATTGCTTTAATGCTGTCGCTGATGCCCTTGATTGCTTTACAAGTGGAGTGGGACCCGTGGAGGTCTGCAGGGCCCGAGCCTGAGTACCTGGCAAGGAGCAAAGTGGTGACAGCGAGCCGGGTGCTGCTGGAGTCGGCTTTTGGGTGGCAGTGGTACTTGGGCGATCGAGTGACACGACAGTCGCTCGACTCGTCCGAGTTCGTTGTTCCTGGGCCACTTCCGCCTCGTGCCTCGCACACTGGGCGGTACACGCTGAGGGAGCTGCGGCGGTTCACAGTTCCTGTCGCAGTGACTTCCTTTCTGAGGTGGGGGCGAGACTACGCCGTCTACCAGAGGCGATACTTGGCCAGGGCGCTCGGAGTGATGGAGCACAGGGCAGTGCGGGCAGAGGTCTTGGCTGCTGGTGAGGAGAGGTCGGGACGGCGGAGCAGGTCGGGCCGTTCCAGGGAGAGGAGTGAGTTTGCGGAGTCGACCGGGCTCACTCAGCTTTCTTGGACGCTGCCGATGCGTGACCCTCAGGGGGAGGCCGCAAAGGTTAGCTTCGAGCCTGCCAGGACAGAGCCAGCAGAGGTCACGGGACCGGTATGATGTACTTTCAGCCTTGTTATTTCCTGTATCATACTTGCCCTGTATTTGAATTGCCTTTGATTTCCAATACTTGTGATTCAGGTGCCGCTAGAGTGGGCGAGGGAGGCCATGCGCTTGATGCTTGCCATGGAGATCGAAGAAGTTTCACCAGATAGCGAGTGGTACTCCCTTGCAGTTGCACTACCCGCCGGCAGCTCCAGCGCCTACTACGCAGCCTCAGGTATAAACCCAGAATTCCGAATTCAATACTTAGCAACTGTGCATGTCTGTTACAATGCATGTTAGAAGTACCTGCTCTTGATTCCTGTTTCAGCATTTACATATACACTATGCACAATATTGATATATAGTGACTTGAATTGAATGACAATGCAGGGACACGTTAGGACGGCTTTTAGGCGGCAGACAGCGAGGCCAGCCCCTCAGAAGGGCAAGGGGAAGGCTCCTGTCGTGGTCCAGCGACCGGCGAGGACCATACGGCCTGAGACCAGAGGGGTGGTGATTGCCCCTGAAGGAGGGCCACCACCGCCTCGGAGAGAGCTGCGGAAGATGCCTGCTCAGAAGAAGCCAGCGGAGGGACCCGCGAAGAAGAAGAGGAGAGAGGAGGACGAGGACGAGGAGTCCGTGTCCCTCAGCAGCGGCTCTGGGTTTGCCAGCGACCCTGGGTTTCGACTTCCCCCGGGAGACTTAGCTGCGAGCGAGGAGGACGACAGCGACGACACTGATGACCTTTTTGGCGAGTGAGGGCTACCACTGAGCCTCAGATACTTTACTGTCTCTTTTGCCTTTTGACTGTTGATACTTGACTTTGATTCGATTCTTGAGATGAGGGCCTGCGTGCCCGTTGATTCATGGGTGAATGTGCCCACTACATGATTCTGCTTCGTTTTGCTCGGGCCGTTGCGCTGCTTACGTACATTTCTTTGTTTTGCTTCTAGAGATACATGCTTTGGATAGTATAATAATTGCATTTTCTGTTCATTTGACTTCCATATTGATGGTATTGATGATAGAATTAAACAAAACAACCACTAACATCTGACATGCATTGACAAACATTCTGAATCCATCGACAAACGCTAGGATACGTGTAGGACTGATCTAGCTCGAACAAAATGTGAGGAAAGTCCCAAGATACGTCGCGTATCCTTAAGACACGTGGAGGATACGGACGTTTTGGCATTAGCGGGCTGAAACGCCCAATCCTCCTCTGAAAGGGAAACTGACACTCTTGTGAGACCATATATATGTACAATGACCTGTACAAGTGGAAAGACTCGGGAAAAATGAACTGATATGAGAAATAAGCTCAAAAATGCCTAAGAATGTCACAAAATGGACATAAGACGCCAAAGATGACTCGATATGGTCCCGGACTGAAACCGACACCCTCGTACAATCACATAAGGCCTACATGACGTGTACGATATAAGAAAACTTGGCACGAAACCCTTGGTACGAACTTTGAGTCTCCGTATCCTAAATTTTGGAGGATACGGGCCGCCGGAGATCCGAATTCTTCGTTAAACGCGATGTTTTCGAGCCGATGCATCCTCACAGTCCCAAACACCATTTATGACTTGTATGTATCGACAAACCTGCCAAACAAGCCCCGGAATCGAAATCGGTTGCTCGGTGACAGTTGCTGCTGTTGCTGGTATCTGGTGCATGCTTTACTGGCGTGCGCCAGTAATTAAGCTACGTACACCAGTAGCATGGGGAGTCCTGCGCACGCTGGTAGAATTCTGGCGCACGCCACAAAAGTGTGGCACAGAGCCACTTATCTGACCGTCTGTCCTTTTCCTGGCTACCCTTTGTCTTCACCTCCCCACGTTCTGAACACGGTTTCTGGCTTTCAGGAGGCAGTGTCCTTATTGTAAGGAAGGCTTGGAGGATAGCTATTGGCCATTGCATCCTCGGAGGAAAATAATGCATGCTTGGCCTATAAAGACGCATGCTACACATTGCAGGATCACAGCACCTCATTGTTCTCTCCCATATTCAGCATTTCCTCTGTATTTTCTCCGATGGAAAACCCCATTCCCACCTTGATTAAGCCCTGGTTGGTGCAAATGATAGGCGTTGATTGGTTGAACTTCCAATATCATGGCCTCGGTTCCCTGCGGTATCTCCGGCACGTGCCGCTTCGCCCGGCGCTTCTGAGAGCTGCCTTCCGATTTTGGGATCCGGACGTCCATGTCTTCCGTTTTGAGGACGACGAGATATGCCCGACCATCGAAGAGTTTCAGGCGTATCTTCGGACGTATACATCTTCGACGCTTATTGTGCCCCCTTATCAAGTGAGCATGCCCGGCCTGCTGACTACCGCGCTGGAGATTCCCAGGGGTTTGGCCAACTCCATATTAGGGGGCGGTCAGGTCCACGTCCTGCAGCTGATCGAGCGGTATAGTCCCGAGGGCGACTTGAGAGACGAAACTTGGCAGGCAAGGTGCCGCTTTGCCCTGGTGATCTGCCTTCTGGCTGCTTACTTGTTTATCCCGGCGGACGGGCGGGTCAGTCCTCTGCTAGTGAGCGTTGCTACGGAGATGGCGGTTCATAAGAATGTGATCCCTCTGGTCCTAGCCGAAACGCTTCAAGGTCTGGATCTGGTGTATACCGGGGTGTCACACACCTTCAGCGGCAGTCCGCTTCTTCTACAGGTAATCTCACTCAGCTCACCTTTTTCAATTTTTCGCACTTTCTCGTTTTACCTCGACACTCGGCTTAGGCTATCTGCTGGCTCCTTACTTGTCTTTTCGCTCAGGCTTTATCTGGTTTCTTACTTATCTTTTCACTCGTGTAGCTGTGGTTATCTGACAAGCTGAACCTGTTGCACCCTTCGGAGGATGGCTAGCATCTTTTTCCAAAGAGGCTTCATCAAAGGGGGATGAGGTACCCTGAGATGAATGAGGAGGAATGGTTCGCTTTCATGCGGGAGATACAGCCCGATGAGATCGTCTGGAGGTGCCCATGGCTGGAACTGGAGGAAATGGTGGTTTATTCAGATGGGTTTGACAGGGTGGTGATTGTAGGGCTGACGCAGTTCACCTTCTACATCCCGGGCCGCATCCTTCGTCAACTAGGTATCCCTCAGGGGAATGTCCGTATCACTGCCGGGGATTTTCGAGTTCCCAACTTCAATGCTCAGACTCTCAATGGGTATAAAAGGCGCTGGGGCCACAGAGCCCTTCAAGCAGAGTCTCCAGATTTCACTCCAAGACTAAGGAACGCTTACCGACAATGGTTAAGAGCAGATATTGAAGCAAGAGAGAATATTGACTGACTCCGGACCACTTTGCTGTGATTAGAATAAACTGTGAGCCGTTAGGCTTCTCAAGCATTTCGTTCTGTTTTTCATGCTTCATTGTTTTTAAGGTTTTCATGCTCAGCCCTTGTATTAGAAGTTGTGATTGTATAATAAAGTTGAAAGATGGAGGGTTTCCCCCTTCAGATTCCTCGATGAAACTTTGACTTGTCCCTTGACTTTACTCGGATCATGATACGGCGTTGAACCATGGATCACTTTGATAGAATATGACCGGGTCTCATGGTGAGACTGCCTACGTATCCCTTTTCAGGGAACCAGGTCAGAACGTAGTTCAGGCTAAGGTTCGCTCGTGTATTTTACCTCTCCTTTTACGCTCTAACTTTTGCCTAGCGCCGCCTTCACAGGTTTTCGGCCTAGCGAGCTTTCAACTTTTGCCTATTTATTTTTGCCTAGACCGCCTTCACAGGTTTTCGGTCTAGCAGGCTGCTCTAACTTTTGCTTGGAACCGCCCACCCTTGTGGTTTTCGGCCCAACGAGCGTCTCTCAGGGGTAGAAACGTTTGAGTTGATCCAGGTTGACTAGAGTGCTGAATTCATTGCCGTCGAGATCGATGAGTTGAGCAGCACCCCCAGATAGGATGGTCTTGATAATGAATGGCCCGGATCGCTTTGGCCAAAACTTCCCGCGAGCATCAAACACTGGAGCCCGTATCTCTTTCGTGACCATATCTCCTTCGACTAAGCCCCTGGACTTCACCTTCTTATCAAATGCCCGGGCGATTCGACGCTGGTAACCTTGAACATGATACAGAGCTCGGAGTCTCCTTTCATCGAATAGCATCAGTTCGACAAACCTCCCGCTGAGCCATTCAGATTCTTCCAGGCCACTTTCAACCATGATCCTCAGAGAGGGAACCTCAAGCTCGATAGGAAGTACTGCTTCCATTCCATAGACCAGGGAGAAAGGAGTTGCACCGGTTGAAGTTCGAATCGACGTCCTATACCCCCATAGCGCCAAAGGCAGTTGCTCGTGCCAATCCCTTGCGGACTCAATGGTCTTCTTGATGATCACCTCGATGTTCTTGTTAGCGGCCTCAACTGCTCCATTTGTTTGTGGCCGATAGGTAGTTGATCGGTGGATCTCGTTGCCGAATTCCTCGAAGAGGTCCAGGACCCTTCCTTTGAAGTGACTCCCATTGTCTGAGACGAACGCCTGAGGAACGCCATACCGGTAAATGATGTTCTTTCGGATGAACTGAGCCACTTGAACTGTTGTCAGAGTCTTGTAAGATTCAGTCTCGACCCACTTAGTGAAGTAATCTATCGCCACCAGTATGAACCTGTGACCATTTGAAGCAGGAGGCGTGATCATCCCAATAACGTCAATTCCCCACACAGAGAACGGCCACGGCGAGGTCATGCCATATAACTTAGAGGGTGGAACATGTTGCAGGTTGGCATGGATTTGACACTTGAAACAGCACCGTACGTAGTCGATGCACTGAGATTCCATCATTGACCAGTAGTAACCCTGCCTAAGGATCTTCCGTGCAAGCATGACTCCACTCATGTGAGGACCGCAGACCCCTTCGTGAATCTCTTCCATTATTTTTATTGCCTCAGCCCCGTTGACACACAGCTTGTGCATTCCGCAGTGAGACCTTCGATACAGTTTCCCTCCGCAAATGATGTACTGAGCAGCCAGCCTTTGCAGAGCAACCCGATCCTTCCTTGAAGCTCCAGCAGGGAACTCTCCTCGTTCGACAAAGTTCCAGATATCATAGTACCAGGGTAGGCCATCATCGACATCATCAATGGCGTTGACATATTCATAAGCGGGCAAGTCCCTCTGCTCAATCACAATCGGCCACATCCGGACCCCTACTGGAAGTTCGATCATTGAAGCCAAAGTCGCCAAAGCATCGGCGAACTGATTCTTCAAGCGCGGAATGTGGGTGAAGGTCACCTTATTGAAGCGAGGAATCAGTTCTTCCAAATCTTGGTGATAAGGCTTCAGCTTTTCCTCACGAACCTTCCAGTCTCCATTAGCTTGAGAAATTACTAAGTTCGTATCCCCAATTGTCTCAAGCTTCTCGACTCCCAGTGCAATAGCAGCTTCCATTCCGACGATGCAGGCCTCGTACTCAGCTTGATTGTTGGTGACGTCGAAGTTCAACTTGAAAGCACGCGGGATATGAGCCCCAGCGGGCGTGATAAGCAGTATCCCAATTCCAAACCCTCTTTGATTCGCAGCCCCATCAAAATAGAGTGCCCACACTTCTTCGACAACTGTTAACACATCCTCGTCCGGGAAATTGAAATCCACGTCCTCAGGTCCATCGATCGGGTGGTCGGCCAGGAATTCTGCCACGGCACGGCCCTTCACTGATTTCCTCGTGACATATTGGAGATCGAACTCAGCCAGCAGAAGCAACCAACGTGCTAGCTTATGGGTGAGCGCTGGCTTCTCGAACAGATACTTGATAGGATCCATCCGAGAAATCAGCTTCACCGAATAGGCTAGCATGTAGTGTCTAAGCTTTTTGGTAGCCCAAACTAGCGCCTAACACGTCTTTTCCAAGGGGGTGTAACGTTCCTCACTCCCCACCATCCTCTTGTTCAGATAGTAAATAGCTTTCTCGACTCCTTTATCTCCTTCTTGCGCCAACAAACATCCCATAGACGTCGGGGTAACGGATAAGTACAGGATCAGGGGGCGACCAGGTGTAGGCGGCATTAGGACAAGCGGATTCCTCAGATATGCCTTGATAGATTCGAAAGCAGCTTGGCACTTCTCCGTCCATTCGAAACGAACGTCCTTCTTGAGCAAACGGAACAGCAGTTCGCAAGTCAGTGTTAGCATGGCTATGAATCAGCTGATGAACTGAACCTTACCCAGAAAGCTTCGTACTCCCTTTTCCGACTGCGGCGGTTCCATCTCGAGAATTGCTGTAATCTTAGAGGGATCGACCTCAATCCCTCTTGCGGTGATCAGGAACCCCAACATTTTGCCTGCTGTGACCCCAAATGTGCACTTCTGTGGATTAAGACGCACGTTGTATTTGCGGAGCCTTTCGAGAAACTGCCTGAGTGCTGGGATGAAATCCTCCTTTTCCTTTGCCTTGACAATCATGTCGTCGACGTAGACTTCAACCGTCTTGTGGATTAGATTGTGTAACAAAGTGGTCTGGGCCCGCTGGAAAGTGCAACCGGCGTTCTTCAACCCAAACGGCATCATCACATAGCAGTAAGTACCCCACTCGGT
This sequence comes from Rhododendron griersonianum, assembly GCA_018127125.1. NCBI lineage: Eukaryota > Viridiplantae > Streptophyta > Magnoliopsida > Ericales > Ericaceae > Rhododendron > Rhododendron griersonianum. The sequence continues at coordinate 25,831,671 of CM030800.1, forward strand.
GATAAAGGTCGTCTTCTCTTGGTCCTCTGGCGCCACAAAGATCTGATTGTACCCTGAGAATCCGTCGACAAAAGAGAGCAAAGCATGCCCCGCCGTGTTGTCCACGAGCACATCGATGTGAGGCAAGGGAAAACTATCTTTGGGGCTTGCCTTGTTTAAGTCCCTAAAGTCGACGCAGACCCGGATCCTCCCATCTTTCTTAGGAACTGGCACGATGTTGGCCACCCATTTCGGATACTCAGTAACCCTTAGAAGCCCAGCGTCGATCTGTTTGGTGACTTCCTCCTTGATCTTCTCGACCCAATCAGGCCTCATCCGGCGGAGCTTCTGTTTGACTGGAACGGCCCCTGGAGTCAACGGAATTCGGTGTTGCACGATTTCAGGATCGATACCGGGCATGTCTTTGTGAGACCATGTGAAAACCTCAAAGTATTCTTTGAGCAACTCAATCAGTGCGGTACGATCCTCGAGGGACAGAGTTGAACCAATTTGCATCATTCGGGGGTCACCCTCATCTTTCAAATTTATAGAAATTACTTCTTCTTTTAGAGGCTGAGCATGCCTTTCGTCTTCTCTTTCGATGAGGGAACGCAACTCGGCAAGGATGACCCCATCGAAGTCTGTTCCTTCATCGTCGGGGTCGACACAGTTTATATAGAAGTCAGCAAAGTAATCAGAAGCAGGATCATGCATTTCATAAAACCCCAGTGGGTTGCCAAGTACAGTGGACTCGAACTCGAAATAGAAGCTGTGACGTGGAGGGCCAAGAGGCACAAACTCCGACTCTGAGCTAGACCTAGACTTGACAGACTCTGTGTCAGACTCAGATACATTGTCAATGCATGTCAGACGTGGAGTGAAAAAGCAATTATTTAAACTACCCTTGGCTTCCACGATGAGGGAGGTTGGATCTTCGATGATGTCCGGAGAGTCGGGCCCAAGCATCAACACTTCAGCCTCTTCTTCCTTGCCAACCAAACCTACTTGAGAGAATAGCATCTCCAAGTCCTCTTGATCAATTGCCAGCAACCAGTCAGTCTATTCCTTAGCCCGGGCCAGCTGCTTCTTGAATTCCTCCTCTGCCAGCTTATCTTTGGCTATCTCTTCCTCATCGTCGGACCAGGTGTCCGCAGCGAAGATCTCGAATCCCGGTAGCCAGGTGCCAGTCTCCGGATCCCAGAACGGTTCAGGTTGACCTTCATAAACAATGCTCCCCCCCTTCACAGATGAAGTAGCTGTCGAGGTTACCATAGAGGGTACGAGCTTTTCCCGTACATTTCCCTTTTTTAGCCTTTTTGGCTGGAGGTGCGTACCCAAAGCCAAATCGGCTTTCGGAAAAGGGAAAGACAGGGAACTCAGCGACCCCCTGCTGGTTTATTCCGAGTCCTAGGCCGGGCATGTGGTCCATTTTCCTCATGATGTCGATAGCGGCTGAACTGACGAGGAAGTCATCGTCCACAGTGACGGTAAGGACTGAGCCTGCGGTGTCGAATGAGAACCCTCCAAAGTTCGAGTCCTTTTCCCCATGTGTAATTCTCAGAACAGGTTCATCTTCTTTGAGTGGGCGGATCCCAGAGTCCCCGCAGATAGTGAGAGTCCCAGTCGGAAGCCCCAGCATAACCTTCTGGTGCAGAGTCGAGGGTACTGCCATGATGTCTGACTTGTGCAGCCATGGCCTGCCTAGTAACAGATTGAAGGTGGCTGGGATGTCGACCACGTGAAATTCCACCTCCATCTCAAAGCCCTCAGCATCGAGCTTGAGCACAATGGTTCCTTCGACAACACGGCGAGTGCTATCGTAGGCCTTGACAGCCAGGTTAGACGGCGCGAGATCCTTCTTTGTGAACCCTAAGCGGTAAGCAACCTTCAGCGGACATACATTAATGGCGGAGCCATTATCAATGAGCACGGTTGGCACCCAGAGTCCCTTGCACTTGATGGTAATGTGCAACGGGCGGTTGTGGTCAGTTCCTTCAACAGGCAGGTCCCGCTCAGTGAAAGTAACAGAGTGTTTGGCGAGCAACGGCAGAATAAGGGCGACCATCGCCTCAGGGGTGATGTCAGTTGGTACCTTGAGTCGGGCGAGGGCCCCAAACAGCCCGTCACGATGCTCCTTTGATGATGCAATTAAACCCCAAACTGATACAGCAGCAGGGATCCTTTCAAGTTGTCTCTGAATCATGTCCCTTTCTGGGACTCCACCAAGGATGTTCGGAGCGCCTCTCAGTCGGATTGGCGGGTTGCACAATGGGAGGATTGGACAAGCTCCCAACCTGCAAGTTAGAGGGCTGAAAGACTCGGCCGCTCCTTGTAACATTGGCGATGTCCCACCAAGAGGTTGCGTCGTTGAAGTCCCAAAAGTCCGCAGGTATGTCGTCCATCTTGCGCTTTCCTTTATCGGTTGCCGCCACAGTCGCAGACAGATCTTCCCCCATAGCCAATTCCTATTCCAAACCCTTCACTACCAGCTCTTCCCAAAAGGACTGATCCTGTGCTGCAGCTTCTTCGAATGGTGCTCCCGGGTTGGTGATGAACGGCGTATTCTAGAAACCGGCATCTATCAGGGCGGAGTTGACCGTCCAAACCTCGTTTCCCATGTTGATATCCACCACCTTGTCTTCATCTTAAAAGTCAGCGGGCAGCAGATTCGTGTTAAGGTCGACAATCTCGTCCACCTCCCAAAGGTCATCAGGTACTGCGTCCAAAACCATGATGCACCATTCAAGGTCCGGAGCTATGTGTGGGCGCGGCTGCTCCACTGGCACAATATCGGCAGTTGGATCACATCCCAGATCGGTGCACAAGTGGAGAGCATCGGAGACTTTGTTTGCCAAAGAGAAAAGATCTCCGAGTTGGCGGCTTTCGTCGGGAATGATCTCCCCTTCGATGTAGTAGTCCAGGTATTTTTCGTCTATGTCTTCTCCGGCCCCTGCCCATTCCATGTGGAAGTTCTGGTCCCAAGATAGCTTTGCGGCGTCAGGTTATGGGTCCCATACGTATTCCTCTTCCTCTGGATCGGCTGGCTCGGCCTGATAGTACAACATGAACAGAGAGAGGCCATCGAGCGGATCGGACCGTGCGGCATTCCACTCTTCTTCCAGTTGGTCAATCCACGCCTGATCGATCTGCGGAGGTGCGGGAAAACCCAAGTGTTATCGTTCATTCCAGTCGTTGCCTAGTTCCGCCCATTCTCTCGCCTTGTCTTCCATTCCCCAGCTGACAGATAGCATGTTGACGTTAGGCTCCTCAGTTGCAACCATGATGGGTTTAGGGTTGGTCGTTGAGGTGATATGGTCGGTGGGGTTGAATATAGTGTAGTTAGGGGAGATTATGGTGGAGCTAAGGGATATGTGGTTCACCTGATTATGGTGCTTTGGGAGGGAGTTGGAGATGACGTTGGGTTTAGACGGTGGGTTAGGAAGAGTTCCATTGTCTACCAAATCTTGTATCACGTGACGGAGGCGATAACAAGAGTCGGTGTAGTGGCCGGGCATCTGATGGTACGCACAGAAGGCATTGGGGTTGTGGCTAGGAGGTGGATTATGAGGAAGTGGGGTCGGGGTGAGAGGCCTGAGGTGACCAGACTTGGCCAGCTTTTCGAGGACGGCAGAAAGAGGTGCCTCGAAGTTGGCGAAAACACGGGGTTGATTGCGGTTTCGGGGTTTCTGCGGTGCTTTCACTTGGTTGACATCAGCTATGTGGCTGGAGCTTTGGGTTGCGGCGGTGTTGCTAGCAGTAGCAGCATTAGCGTAGTTGCTACCGCCAAAGAGGGCTGTGCTACTCCCGGTGTACGCACGGGGCTTGGACTTTGATGTTGAGGAGGCAGGAGCAGACTCGGTTCTCGGGATGACCCCGTTTTGGAGAGCTTCCTCAATGGCGAGACCGAAGTCAAAGAAGGTTTCCCAATTTGGCCCCTGGACCAGCACAAGGTTCTTAGCAAAGTCCGGCTGCAGGTTGCGAGAGATGATACGAATCTGATCCTTTTCGCTGGGATGATCCGTCATTTTGGCTGCCTTTGCCCTCCACCGCTGAATGAAGTCTGCAAAGGGCTCCTTTGCGCCCATCTTGGTCGATTCCAACTCTCGAGTGGTCATCTTGAGTTGGACGTTGTAACTGTATTGGGCGTTGAAAGCAGCCCCAATATCGACCCAAGTTTTCCTTTTGGAGAGGTCCAGAGACAGAAACCATTGGAATGCGGGACCAGTAAGAGTTTGAGGGAAGAGTTGTGCCATGGTTTCCTCTTCAATTCCATGTAGTTTCATTGCACTATGGTACGCCAACAAGTGAGTCTTAGGATCCCCAGTGCCATCAAATTTTACAAAGTCGGGCATCTTGAACCTTTCGGGCAGCTTGGCGTTTGGAAAAGGGCAAAGATGGTCCATGTCCAAACCACCAGCGCCTATCTTCTCAGCCTTGGAAACGGTTTCCTCGAGTTTTGCCATCTTGGCGATCAGAGCGGCCATTTCCAGATTCGGAGCAGGGTTTTCAACTTGGAGGTTCTCTTCGTTTGCGGGTTCGCGCTCTTCCCTTCCGCCACCTCCTCCAGCTGCAGCTACCAGAGGAAGGCGTTCTTCAATTAAGGCACGGAGATTGGCCGTAGTGGCATCAGCTTGATCGGCCCTCTGTTGCATGATAGCCAAGTTGCGTTGAATGTCAGCGAGAGTCTGGGCAAGAGTCGAAGGTGGAGTTTCAGCCATATCGAGAGGTTCGGTTTTGACTTGGACGAGTTTCTGAGGTGCAGGGAACGGAATGAAAAGAGTTGGTGGCGAGGCCTCTCCCAACAGAAAACAACCCGGAGCTTCCGTCATGGCAGACCCAGAAACAGACCCACCCAAATCTTCTCACAGACAGACCCGGCGGACGTTCCCAAGTAGGTTTGGCTCTTGATTCTAAATCTATACGGTGCGATGGCTAGACAGTAAAGTAGAAAGGCTCAGTGACAGCTTGCAGCAATTTTATTTGAAAGAAGCAAAGGAAGATGCTTATATGAGCGTCGTCGGTGTCCTCCTAGACTCTAGAACTAGCAAACAAAACCGTTTTATGACGGCCGGACGCTGCCCAGGTCCTCATATTTCTTTTCGACGATGTACCTTGATGGGATCGACTAATACTAAGAGATGTCGAAACAGCCTAAGTCTTTGACTTATTCCGTTTTCGAAGTTTCAATGTTGGAACGGAACAACTTGGCGTTAATGACATGATACTGTAACCAAGATGGCATAAGCAGCACTGTGCCGGAGCCTCGAGCGGTGTAAGTGTTTAGCACTTTTAACCTGGGTGGTGTGAGTATCATGTCATGTCTCCCGTTGTTCCTAGCTTTCTGTTTGAAACTTCGATTGGGTTTAGACAAGGACTTAGAAAGTCTCGATTTCCCAAAGTCTCATTGACCCAAGGAATTGGAAAGCTGATAACGTGCACCATCACGATGCACGACTCGTCATCGGTCCAGGCAGCGCCTCAGCAGGCATAAAACGGGGTTGAAAGAGAGAAAACCCTAAAAGCCGCCCTAGCATGCTCCTACGCAGAACGGTATGAATGTATGCACAGACATGCGATAGGGAAAGCAGTAACACATAGACAGTTTATGGGGGTTAGATGCAAGTAATCCTACCCTGCGGGTTCCTGTCCTAGTTTGAAAGGTTCTATTGCTTTGTACGCTTGGCGAGGCTGGTTTTGGCTTAGAAGGGTTCCTCAGACTAGAGCCGCGGTATACCTCCCATTGCAACGCGTACAGCAGAGCAACGGTCAAACAGTAGTGCGACTCATCATCGACCAAGGTTGTTGGGCATTCGAGGACCCCGGGCTCCAGTAAACTGTGCCGGTTACCCAAAACACCTCAACGGGGCTGATAGAACACCGATGCAAATGAACGCGTGCCGAAAGAATGATCGAGAGAGAGAGAAACGAAATGCTTTTTGAAAAACGCCTTTTGAAGCTTGGCTCACTTCATTAATCGACACTCGGAGAAAACTACACAAGCGAACAATAGTAAAAGCCCCAGTTCGGAGTGGTCGGATGTAGAATCCTGTTACGTTACCATTCCGTTCTTCAGCAGCGCGGAGCGTACTGTTTTGACAGACTTTTGAAAACTGTTCATTTGTGTATTAATTTCCAAATGTAGATTAATGTAATGTCCCTAGCGGAGTCGCCACTGTGGGCACACGACCCAAAAATTTCGCATTTTTGGTTTGAAAAATCGGGTGCGCCCTATCTTGCGGAAAGCGCGGTGAAACGCTTCGCAGTTCAGAGTCGCCACTCGGGTTTTGCGGAAAGTACCCAAGAAACCATGTTTTTGAAAACGTTTGGATTACGTTTGTTTGAGTTTGAAAAAGGCTTTTGTAGACTAGACCGTCGTCACCTTCGACATCTAAGGTTCGGGAGCCAGGTTATGAGAGGGGAAGGGTTTTATGGCACCCCCCTCGCCCAATCCGGAGATCGGTCTCTACTCAGGCATTTTTATAAAACATTTGCATTTCTCTCTTTGTTTGATCATTTTTTAGCCAGTTAGGGCGGGGAGTAGTTAATGGGGATTAAAACTGTAAATAAGTTGCAATTATATACAAGAAGTGTGATGAGAATGTTGATGTTTGATCTACACAAGTATAATAGATTGAGAACAAGTTGCTGTGGGCGTTTTAGACAAACTAGTGCACGCTATTTTATGCAGTGGTGCACACAGAAGCAAGCCTACATGCACTGGCCAAGCCACTGCATGCAGCCATGACCTACGTGCGCCACTCCACAACTGGCATGCGCCGGTGAGCCTAAGACCACAGCTTCTGTTCTCAACCCTCTGGGCTCTGGAAAGGACCAGTGCACACCCAGGACAAATCATGCAGTTTATATCGATTACTAAGCTATTACAGACAGATTAAAGGGCTGAAAAGCCACCAAATGGACAGAAAACCCCTTAAACAGTGAGGGGAGGATGATCAGAGGCCTGGATGGAAGATCCATGCAAGGGCCAAGCCACTGGAAGCTAGACTACTACCGTACACCAGTAGTATATGGCTGTACGCCAGTTGTCCATTTGTTCCAATGCTTTGGCTTTGCATCATCTGGGCTCTGGAACATGACCAGAATGATCCCAGAGGCCACACTACACAAAGATACAGATGGAAGAGAAAGCAGTTCTAAGTACAGAAAGCAGTAAACTGATTTTAGCATGCATCAGGGTGATCAGACAATAATAAAGTAAAGAAAACAATGATCAATGATCCCCACGCCAGTTTTGCACGTACTACCATGACTGGCGTACGGCTTACAACTACTGGCGTGCGCCATTGATCATTGTACACGGCTTTGAAACCTTGCCAGCATTAGGGCCAGGACTGGTATAGATTACCAGCCTTGACCCTGCCAACCCCTCTCAGGGGTCAGAACAGAAAACAGAAACAAAAGGTGGTATACCTTTGCTTGTGAGTTTTTGGAAAGAACTTGATCTTTGAGCTTGAAGATGATGGTGAATGGTGAATGTAGTGAGTGTTATAGGCTAGAAGAAGTTTTCCTTGCTTGCTCTTTCTATGGAAGAAGAAAGGAAACAAGAGAAACAAGAGGAGAAGAATGAGAGAAAGCCCTTGGCCTCTTAATTGTGCTAAAGGGGGTATTTATGGAGGAGAGAGGGACTGAGATCAGTTGGGTACTAAGGCTTGTTTGGGGTGGTTTGGAAGAGAGGAGCCTTCCCATGCATTTAATGCATGGGACAAGGTGATGGGCTTTGTAGGAGAGAGGGGGGAACGGCCCTGGCCGAAATAATCATCAGGGGACTGTGGCTGACGTAGGGGTGGCCACAAAAGTCCCGCGCATCTGGTTGAATAAAGTTGATTTGACTGGTATTGACTGGCGTACGCCTCTTATTGAGTGGCGTGCGCCAGTAACTGGTGATGACTGACACGTGGCAATGCTTCTAGTGCACGCTAATCAAGAACCAGCGTACTCCAGTAGGGTTTTGCTAAGGCCATTTGGTTCTGGCTTGAGGGTTCTACTAGGGTTTGAAAAAGGTTCGGATGAGGTGCAGGACGCTCAAAGTTCAAACTCATTCACAAACTCGGGATGTTCTTGACCTTAATCATCATCGGGGAATCGAAGACCGTAAGTAAACTAATCCGGACAGTCCAGAATAGGGTGTCTACACCCATTACTGTAGAGACCCAGATAAAATTTTAATTATTGAAGTGTTTATTAAATGTTTAATTGAGAAAATATGGTTTATTTTGTGGTTAATTGGATTGAGGATTGAAGTGAAAGGATAGAGACTTGAGGGAGTGTATGTGTGATTTGAAGATGTAGGGGTATAAATAGTGGGTGTGTGTGGTGTAGGAGATAAATGTATCTCATTCCCTCTCTCTCATCTGTTCCTCTCCTCCCTTTAACCGATCTCTCTCTCACTTTTCTCCCCTCACTCAAAACTCCTCCATCTCTCAAGGAATTCAAGAACTAACCCCCCTCTGACCTTCCAATTTCGTGTTCGAGCTTGAAATTTCGTGGGTCAAGCTTGGAGGGAAGCTCTCGTCGATTTTGGAGTTCGTGAAGGCTAGGGCTCGACCAAATCGTTTGAATCTTGGCCATTGATGCGAGGTAGGGATTTCTTTGCTTTCTTTATGTGTAAATATGTTGATTTAGTGTGAAATCGTGCCTACATTAGTTGTTGTTGAACTCCCAAAAATCTGCAGAAAACCTACTCGAAACCACTCTGTATCGATACGGGCTTTTTGCCGTATCGATACCATAAGAAAACCGAGACTTCAGGAATTCCATATTTGCTTTCTTTACCGATACAGCCATTTTAGCTGTATCGATACCACAGCCTTATGGACAGTTTTTCTTCCACTGATTCCTACTTCGATTATCTTGAACTCCGGGCACTTCTAGCACTTCTTGGACATCTTCTAACCTATTCCTATAGTGTTCAGTTGACTTTCTATGAATTCATGGATGTTATCCTTGATCCGTTGGCTTCTCGTTAATAAGGAACGAATAAGAGATTACTTGATTGATACTGCGTTGAAATGTAATTTGTTGATTGATTGACTACTTAAGAGTATTCGTAGCATGTTGTGACATTGTTGGCATACCGTAAGATGTTCTATGTATGAATATGATTTTGGAGAAGTCTTGACTTGCGTATGGAGTGAGAAGTCGTTGTTTGAGTCGGAAGTTGGTTTAGGAGGTCGCGTAACGCAAGGGGTGGTAATACGAAGACTTATGTGGGTTCCGTAACGCAAGAGGTGGTAATACGGAGACCCAAGTTGTTGGGAAACTCCGTGACGCAAGGGGTGGTAACACGATAACCCTCGTGGTGTTATACGGTAACGCAAGGGGTGGAAATACCTATGGTGGAATTTGGTGTTAGTAAGTCTTGCAGAAATTGTTGAATTGCTTGAGTATTGTGAGCTATATGGTATAATGTGATTATAGCATATCTTAGAACGATCGTCTTGAATGATTGGCATATCCTTGAGTTGATTGTATTTCGTCATTTGAGCTATATCCCCTTGTTTTCCTTCCTTTGCACTTATCACCATGTTTTCATATAAAGTTGGTAAAGATTTTCCTACTGGGCTAGTGTAGCTCAACCTAATCTTTCTTTTCAGGTTCAAATGTGGGGCAATAGCTAGTATACATCGTGTGCTTGGAAGTGAAGGGTTTTTGGAAGCTAACAGCTTTAGTTACTTAATCATCTACGTCATTGACTTTCTTTCGAATTGAGATGGGTTTGTAACCAAATATTCTTAAATTCTTTTTTACTAAAACGTTTGTGATGTTCTAAATAGAATTGTACTTGTAAGTAAGTTTATTTTGTGTGACCGGTGTGCCAATGTTGTAATTCCTTTAATCTTGGGGATTTGTTTGTAATCTCAAACAGGTGGGGACTCTTTGGGTATTTATCTATAATATGTGAGAAACTTTTATCGAAATGGATTATTTATTTATGTTGAAAATCGAGGGCGTGACAATTACTCTGAGGGTAAGCTGGGGTTGAATAGTAGTTCCTTATCCCATACTGGGAACAGAAAGCCTTGAATTTCTTTTGGAACTGTGCCCCGTTGTCTGTGATCAAAGAATAGGGGACCCCAAAACGAGTAATGATACTCTTCCATACAAACCTTTCTATCATGGGTTCAGTGATCTTGGCCAAGGGTTCTGCCTCAATCCACTTTGTGAAGTAATCAGTGGCCACCAATAGGAACTTTCGATTCCCAGTAGCCTTATGGAGTGGACCCATGATGTCCATTCCCCATTGGGCAAACGGCCAAGGGCTAGTCAAGGGAACCAGATCTTCACCTGGTGTTCGGATCATAGGTGAGAATTTTTGGCACTTCTCACAAATCTTTACATAAACCTTTGCATCTTCTTGCATATGCAGCCACCAATAACCTTGGGTGATTGCTCGGTGGGCAATAGACCTGCCCCCAACATGGGTTCCACATGTTCCTTCATGAATCTCGTGAAGGAATTTTTACACCATTTCTAGGTGTACACAAAGCAAATAGGGTCCAGTAAAGGATTTCCTAAACAACTTTCCTTCTAGGGACAACCAGAACCTTGCAGATTTGGTCTTGATCTTATGAGCTTCTTTTTTGTCAGAAGGGAGAGTTTCATCTCGTAAAAACTCTACAATCGGATCCATCCAACTTGGTCCCTGATTCAAGTCCAAAACCAAATCCACACTTCTTCCAATGCTCGGCTCACTAAGATAGTCGACTGCTACCTTCCGTTTGAACTCAGTTGGAACAGCTGCAGCCAACCAAGCCAAAGAATCTGCATGAAAATTCTTTCCAGAACATATCTGCTTGATATGTACTTTTTCGAAAGTATCGAGCAAGTCTTTGGTTGCCTCCATGTAGGCCGCCATTTTCTCACTCCGGGCTTCGTACTCCCCGGACAGCTGATTCACCACTAGCTGCGAATCACAGTACACTCTGATTCTTTTTACCTTTAAAGTTTTTGCGCTTTTGAGGCCAATCAAGAGAGCCTCATATTCTGCAACGTTATTTGATGCGCTGAAGCCCAGCCGAACAGATAACTCAATCATTACTCCTTCAGGGGGAAAAAGTACGATCCCAACCCCTAAACAAGTGTTACAAGCCAAACCGTCGACAAATAACTTCCATTCCTGTGGGTCCTGTTTGGCCGGTTGCTTGTTTGGTTTCACGAGTAGCCCAGGTACCCTTTCCCTTCTCATGGGGAGCTGGGGTGCTACTACTGGTGAGAACTCTGCCACAAAATTAGCCAACACTTGACCCTTTATTGCAATGCGCGGTTGGAAGTCAATATCGTATTGGCTTAACTCGACAGACCAAGTTGAGATCCGTCCTGAGAAGTCTGCCTTTCGTAACAATGATTTTAATGGAAACTCAGTGTAGACCACAACCTTGTGGCTCTGGAAGTAATGAGGTAACTTTCTTGTAGCTGTCCTTAATGTAAGGACCAGCTTCTCAAGGGGCAGATACCTCGTCTATGCGTCTAGCAATGTTTTACTCACATAATATACTGGGATTTGTTCGGATCCCTTATCCCTTAACAGAATTGCACTTACAGCATGCTCAGAAACTACTAAATATAAAAAAAGACACTCACCTGGTTCTGGAGTTGACAAAAGTGGGGCTTCAGCCAGGTATTTCTTCAAATCTTGGAATGCCTGTTCGCATTCCGCTCCCTATTCATATCCTTCTCTCTTCCTTAATAACTGAAAGAAGGGCCTACATTTGTCACTTGACCGGCTAATGAATCTATTGAGGGCTGCCGCCATCCCAGTTAACCTTTGGACCTCCTTTGTTGTCCTAGGGCTCTGTAGCCTTTGTAAGGCTGTTATCTGATCGGGATTTGCTTCAATCCCTCTTATGGTCACAAGATGGCCTAGGAACTTGCCAGAACCAACTCCAAACCCACACTTCGAGGCGTTGAGTTTTAGTTTGTACTTTCTCAAGATCTTGAATGCCTCCTTCAAATCCGCGATGTGTCCCTGTCTGGTTTTACTCTTCACCGCCATGTCGTCTATGTAAGCCTCCATAGTTTTACCTAGCAGCTTTTTGAACACGATGGTTGCAAGTCTCTGATATGTTGCCCCTGCATTCTTTAGCCCGAAGGGCATGACACTATAACAGTACAATCCTCGTGGTGTAATGAAGGAAGTCTTCTATTGATCAGGCCCAAACATGGCAATCTGATGATATCCTCGATATGCGTCGAGGAAACTCATCTGTTCATATCCAGCAGTTGCATCAACCAACTGGTCAATCCTGGGAAGAGGGAAGCTATCCTTTGGACATGCTTTGTTTAAGTATGTGAAATCTACACAAACATGCCACTTCCCGTTCTTCTTTTTGACAACCACTGTGTTAGACAGCCACTCTGGATAGTAAACCTCCCGTATTGCTTTGGCTTCCAACAGACGATCTACTTCTTTGATTACAGCATCAACATGCTGGATGGCTGCCCTTCTTTTCTTCTGGATGACAGGCTTATGCTGAGGATCTACGTTTAGGTGGTGGCAGATCACATCTGCATCTACTCCTGGCATCTCCTCTGGTACCCAGGCAAACACATCAACATGTTCCTTTAAGAAACCCACCAATTCGGCCTCTTCTTTTGCTGGCAAAGATTCCCCAATTAGAAAATACCTTTCAGGATCAGTCTCGTTAATCTGTATTTTCTTTAGGCCTTCAACCACTTTTTCTGCTGGATTTTTTCCAATGTCCTCGATAGTCGGCTGATCTGGTACTTCTACCATATGAACCTGATGGGCCTTTGGGACCTTTTTTATAATGGAAATCAAGCACTGTTGTGCTATCCTCTGATTTCCCTTGATCTGTTCAATCCCATTGGATCCTGGGAATTTCACCATCTGGTGATAAGTAGAGGAAACAGCCCTCATCTTATGCAATCAGGTCCTCCCTATAATTGCATTATAGGAGGATGAGACATCCACAACCAAGAAATCAGTCCCTAAGACTACAGACCCTGCCCGAACAGGTAGCGTTACTTTGCCAATGGGCCAAACTGCCCCTGCACCAAACCAAACCAAGGGTGTCATGGATTGTTCTAAATCTACCTGGGCCAATCCCAACTTTTTAAACGCATCGTAGTATAATACCTCTGTACAACTCCCTGAGTCCACCAGGATTCTCTCAATGTCGTATTCCCCTATTCATAGGGTTATGACCATAGCATCATTGTGGGGCACTTGGATTCCTCCCAAGTCTTCATCTGTGAAAATTATGCCCTCATTGCATATGTCGTTCTCTCGCCCTCTCTTATTTCCCAACCGCATAACATGCTGGTCGTGCTTGGCTTGCCTTTGGAGTAACCTCACCTCATTTCTCGTATAAGGTGTGGCCAATCCATGTATCATTTGGATTACTCCTTTAGGATTCTGGTCGTAATCCATTTCCATGGCTTTCCTTTTATCTTTGGGATCTTCCTGAATGAATTCTTTGAGGTAGCCTCGAGAGACTAAATCGTCAAGGTGTTTTTTGAACATCTCACAATCCTTAATCATGTGTCCCCAATCCTTATGGTAACTGCAGTGCTGATTCGTAGCACGTTTTGCCCCTTTATCTCCACCTAGAGTTGGAGGCCACTTGAAGTCTTTATTCGATAAAGAATCCTATAGATGGGCTCCTTCCAAATCGTAGTAATTGAAAAGAAGGACTTGGGATCAGGTGCCTGCTTTTTTTTTGTATGGCTCTTTCTTAGCTTGCCCGTACACTTTCCACTACTTATAAGTCTTGGGCTCTTATTTATCCACTCTCTTCGCTGGGGTCTTAAGCTGTTCGGCAACAAACTTGCCATCCTCTCGGAGTATATCATCCTCCATTCTGGCATGTTGCTCTATACGCTCCATTAGCCGTGCCAAAGATGCTATCGGATGTTTGTTCAATGACCGGCGCAGTTCTCCCAGAACAGGTAGGCCAGTTTTGAACGTAGCAATTGCATATTCCTCGCTGCAACTGTCAATCTCATTGAAAGTTTTCCAATACTTCTTATCGTAGTCTCTGATCGGCTCGCTTTCCCCCTGCTCCATCGTGGAGAGACTTTCAAACGTTTTAGGGGCTCTTCTACTTGTCAAAAACCGAGCAGTGAATTCCTCTGCCAACTGTGTCCATCCACGTATGGAACGTGGTTCCAACTTATGGAACCAAGACAGAGTAACCTTGCCCAAGTTGGACGGGAACATCTTGCACATGATGGCATCGTCCCCATCATGCATGAACATTGCTTGTTGATAATGTTGTATGTGAGCAACAGGATCCGCATCTGTCTCGTAGAGAACGAATGCACCGTGCTTCACTCTGCTTGGTAATCGTGTGTCCTGTAACTTCCTCGCAAATGGAGAAGCTGCTATGTTACTTAGGGCTTTCCTCACTGCTTCTCGTGCAGATATGGTCCCCTCTTCGCTTCCCTTAGTTTTTTAAGCCCCAGCCCTATTCCATTGGGAGTCAGGTCTCTCGTATTTGTCCCTATGGTGCTTGCAAGTGTTTTCCTCGGGTGAGGAGCTTCGGCTCCTGCTTCTCCTTTTGCACGGAGAAAACCTTCGCCTGCTAGGACTCCTGCTTCTTCTTCTTTGTGAAGAAGCTTTCTTCTTTCTTGGGGTAGGACTCCTGCTCCTGCTCCTTCTATGTGAGGGAGTTGCTTTATACGTTACCACAACCCCTTTGTTTCCTCTGGAATATCCTCATGAAAGTCCAGAGTCCTCAGGGTGCTCTCGGATCCATTCTAACTCTCGAATCTCGTGTTCCCGTTTTTCGATTAATCGAGCATACTCCTCAACTTCTTGCCTCTTTTTGTCGAGGATGTCCTCATCATTATGCACACTCCTCGAATGTGCTACCGATTCTCCCCTATGATGGGATTTGCTTCTTCTCATGGAGCCCGTAACCTTTCTACCCTCCTTATTCTTGGAGTCATCTTGGATGGTTAGAGGACGATCTCTGCTTGTCGCCCTCCTACCGTGCCCGCCGGTAGGCTTTTTCGGAGCTCCTGATGGGAATTTATCTCCTCCCCCACCAGCCTGGTTCTTTTCAGTGAGCGGCGTGACTGGATCTACTTCCACCATGGTCGTATTTCAAAAGGGAACTCCTTCGTTTCCCACAGACGGCGCCAATTGTACGTGGAGAAAAACAAATGGTACCTAGAACAGCACCGGATTGCAATGGCTAATCGTGACTCCTCGCTTGCTACCCTAACACGTCGTCGGAACCCTAATCTTCAAAACAGGGAAAAGGTGAGCGCACCTTTGCCCCTCATGGCAAAGGCCCTCCGATGCCAAAGTTAGTATCACGTACCAGCAGAAAACCCTAATTATCAGTAGGAAGTATTGAATAATGCAACGTATTGCGTACCTTTTGCCTCCAGGTTTACCTCGTATTTATAGATATGAGCATGCTTGCTTTCCAAGCATCCTTATTGCCTAGGTCTCATGTCTCGTACAGGAAACCTGGCCTTTCCGGGAATCCTCTTGCCCAATCAGCCGAGATCCCCAACTCATAAGGACTCTTCCTGTTCTGGGACTCGTGCCATAACAGGACTGTCTTCTTACTTATCCTGACCGGATACCGGGTTCTTCTTCTGGAATATTCCCACTGCCTTATCTCTTGAGGTTATGTTCTTCCAGAGGACTCTATGGCACGCCCTCGATTTTCAACATAAATAAAGATAGTTTTTCATAAATAAAACTCCTCACATTATCATACATAATACCCCAAAAAGTTCACCAAGTCCTGGTCATTAAATTACAGATCCAACTCCAAGAGTTTGAATATATTACATCATTAAAAGAAATAGAGTTAAAGTTCCATTACATTCCCAAAACATGTTTTACCAAAATATCCACGAGTCTCCTTTACCACTTCTTTCGAAAATGTGCACTAGAATGCATGCACTTCACTCCATGCTACCGCTCCAGGTTCACACCTGAAAATAATAGGTTGAGCTACACTAGCCCAGTAGAGAAATCCACACAACCATTATATGAAAATGGGATGACAAGTAGAATGAATAACAGGAACAAGGTGCGGTATCTCAAAGGAGAAACAAAACACGACTAGTAATTATCCCAACGTCGATGACGTAATTGAAGTACCATGACTACACATCAAGACTCTAGTTTAACCACGATAACTTACTATCTATACGATTTTCTTATGAAAGCCACTGCCTCTCATCTTATTCCAAATTACCAATCCGATATCTTAACTTATGAGACCATTATAATCAAAGAATTGCAAAGCCAATGTCTTTCATATCAATCACGCTTTCAAAATGATACCCCTTTTCATTCACATCGTGCCACAATTCCTTTATCGTTCTGTGCCATGAGCAAAAGCTCCTGCCAGGCCATTTAAGGGATCCCGATACCCCCACTAGTACTTCCCTCACTGATGGAGCTAATTCAAACCACATATCATAGGTCACCATACCACAATTCCTCCAATACACCTTACAATTCAGTCATTCATCTCAATCACATACATTGAACTCACAATAAAGACTTATTCATATAGAAGTAGTACGGATAAATTCCACTTCCGTCAACTCGCTATCGTTATGCCATTAGTTTCTCATATCACCATTTAAGCTCGTTCATACTATACATCAAAGGATACTTACTCACAACGATTCATAGATTTCATCCTAGCAACCCTTCAAATCGCACAAGCTACGAAAGAGATGTACCACACATCAATCGTGAGGGAAGATGTCTCTCGTATTTACATCTAGCGTTATTCAACTTAACGGAGTGTTCTACATGTTCGTCTTTGTAACAACTCCGATTTTCAGTTAATAAAATCTCGTTGATTATTTTATTGACTCTATAAATTCCTTATTTTCTAATAATCCGTCATAATTAGATTTATTCGATTCAAAATCTAATTTCATTACGCCATGCGATTTAGTCATTTTCTAAAGACAAGTGAGTTAGTAAACCCTAAGGTATCCCATTTAGCAAGCCTAGCTAGCTTCTAACTAATCGTTAGGGTAACCTAATCGAACCTTTGATCTTCATGAACCATTTGAACCCTAAGTGAGACCTTGACCAAAGTCAACCTTTGATCTATTACCCATTGGACGATAAATGCTACGATAATCTTTATCCATTGGACCATAGGTTTACACCGAGGATATTGTGACTAGATTGCTAGGTACACTTTATATGATTATATATTACTTACCATCTTTACCCATTGGACGATAAAAGTTAGGAGAATTATTAACCATTGGACAATAGGTTAGTCTTTCTACCTAGTACAAGATCTATTAGTTTAATTAGATTCACCATGAGTCATTGTACTATTATAGATAGATTATATAAGTTTAGTACTTCCATCCTTTAACCTTTGGTTAATAAATGTTAGGGGAATTATAATCCATTGGTCCATAAGGCCAAATCAAGCTATAGTACTAGGTTAAAATTAGTTAATTCCTTCCTAGATATGATATGTACTTATTTAATTTAAGTATGTGATATGTATATGTCATCCTAGGATACTATGTATTAGTATATAGTTTATAAGTACATAGGTGGCATTGTGACTTAGTTTAATAGGGAATTTTGACTTAAAAGTCCAAGATGAGATCATAGGGTACATTGTCCTTTTAGTTAGTCTTTCTATTATATGTATATATACCAACCAAGGGAGGAGGAGAGAGAGAGAGAGAATTCGGGAGAGAGAGGGAGAGAGAGGCCGAGAGAGAGAGATGAGGGAGAGAGATAGGAGAGAGAGAGAGAGAGAGATAGTGTTGTACCTTTCTTGATCTTCTTCTACCAAAAACCCTAATTCTATATATATAAGTACTTGTACTTATGGAAGAAGAAAAATAGGATGACATAGGTTAGATTATTAGTACTAGATTTACTTACACACAATCCTTACTCTTCCAATCAAACCACCAACCCTTAGTACTTATATGCTTAGGTGTCCATTGGACTAAGAGAGAGAGAGAGTGTGGCCGAGAGAGAGAGATGGCCGGTTGAGAGAGGGAGAGAGAGTGTGATGTGTGTGACTAGTGTACTCACCATATCTTCCTACATCATCTTATTGCATCACCATGTACCACCATATCTAGGGTTTCTTACTCTTTCAACCCTAAAGGACCACCATATCTAATTTTCTTATTCTTTCAAAGTACTAGACTAGACACAAACCCCATAGAATAACCTTAAACCTTGTCCTAGATTGAAAGAAAGAATAAGGGAAAAATCTTGTAGTCTTTCCAACCCTTGTACCTCCATTGGACCAAAGAGAGAGAGAGAGAGCCGAGAGAGATAGGGAGAGAGAGAGGCCGAGAGAGAGGGAGAGAGAAGGAGAGAGATTGTGTGATGTATGCAAGTGTACAACCAAGCCTAGTCATGTCCTTTAGCTCAACACCTCACCCAATCTAAGTACCATCAAATCTAGTCAATCTATTAACCCTTGGATAACAAATGTTAGGGGAAATGTTGTCTCTTGGATAATAGACCAACCTTGGCCTATAAATAGCAAGCCATTCAAGCCTTGAACTCACACCTCTTCCAACCTCCAACTTCTCTCTAGAAAGTCTAGTGTTCTTGTTGTTCTTGCTTAGTTCTTAGTTGTTCTTGAAGTTCTTCATAGTTCTTCAAGAAACTCTTCTAGTGCCGCCACTAAGCCGCCACTCCGCCACCCTACCGATCCAAAAGTTTTAGTAGTATTAGTCAAGATCAAGTTTCGAGAGAAACCTTTCTCTTTCGAAGCTATCGAAGCCATTCCTAAGCCGTTACTCCGTCCGACGTACTATTTTCCTAATCCGTAGCCGCCTACCGCCAAGAAGAACGGTAGAATACTCCTTACGCCTTAACTTTAAGTATAGTATAAATTTCCTATACCTTCCAAAAATCTAAGTATAGCGTATTGCATGCGTATTTCGAAATGATGATAGATTATTCCAAGCCTTCGAAATCTTAAGCATACGTAGATTATCTTAGCTATTTTCCTTAAGCATGATTAGAAATGTTTAGAAGTTGTTATCTTGATTAACCATGGCATGATTAGCATAACGTTAGAAACACTCAATAAACATATGTTGTTTTGAACTTAAGAAAGCATGATTTCGGATTAAGCTGTAGTGATTTCATTTTAATCTTAAGATGATACGAGTATGATGACATGTTTACTTGACTACTTGTTGTTGATAAAGCATAAGTGATTTATCACTCCAAAGGTGTCCGTCCATGTGGCACTATGCTTAACTTTGTGTGATTAAGTGTTGAGTATGATGATGTGATAAAATGAGCATGCTATCTAATATAGAGTTGAATGATCTTGCTAGTTTAGTTTCAAGATTTCCTAAAGTATGAAAGAATTACCGCGGAGTCATTGCATGCAACGAGACACAAAAACCGAGAAAATAGAAACATGACACTTAGGGTGTGGTTAAAGAAAAGATGGGATTAACCTGCGGAAAATATTTTGAAATTACATAATGACCGGACTTGGTAGTCATTGTGTAAGTGTTTGAAAACCGTAATGTAGCCGGACTTGGTAGCTCATTGCGAAGATTTCCAATGGGGCCGGACGTGGTAGTCTCATGTGGAAATATGGCTTGATTCTCCGCGAAAAGGAATCAATGCAAGATTTGAAAGAGAATGGATTTTGAAAACCATGATTGGCCGGACTTGGTAGCCTCGTTAGTAGCAATTTGTGAAAGAAATGTTGGAAATTGTGATTCTGGTAAAAGTGAAAAGGTTGACACGGTCTACGATGAGTCGCGTAGGAGAAATACGAAAAGACATGACACCAACGCTAAAAGATATCGAATATGGATGTATCATTGTTTTAACTATGTTGTTGAATGAGCATGTGTAATTGTTTATATGCTTCCTTGCTATAAGTTAAGAGTTAGTGGGTATAGTTTATTCTATTGAGCTTGTAGCTCACGGTGTTACCTTTTTGGTGACCCTGACATATTATACTGGGGGGCGACGCTGGTATAATGTGTCAGAGTTAATTGATGAGCAAGGTGAACAGTACGCGTTGGAAGCTTTTGGAGCCGAAGAACTTGCTAGGATGGAGGAAGAAGCGGAATATTAGAATACCCTAGAATTTCCATCCTTGTGTAATAAAAAGTACTCTAGTAAGACTTATGTTGTAATAATGAGCTTGAATCTAGCCTTTTAATTCAGTAAAATGTTTAATTAACGAACCCGAAAATGGGGGCGTTACAGTCTTTCACCTCGCATGTCAGCACACACAACATTCGCCCACCTATATTCATTATGTTCTCTAAAATCTCGTTTCGGTGTCAAAAGACTCATACGGAACCCAACGACCACTATAAAGCCTTAAGTGCACCACTAGCCTCGTCAAACCATTCAATTAAATACTCAAGAAAACCTAGGAACATCCGTGTCTCCCCCAAACAATCCTAAGGAAAAATGATTACTCCACGTTTACGAACGTACCTATCTTATTTTGGCTACCAAACCTTATCGGCTTAGAATTAGGAGATGAGACCACCACCATTGGAAAGTAGACTTCCGGCACATGAATTTCAATATAAAATTTGCCCAAAACGGAGTTCGGATGAAAAAGTTATGCTTGTTCGAAGTTTTTCCAAAATGCTGATTTTTCAATACCTACCGGTAGACATTAATCTCCTACCGGTAGAAGACCAAAATTTCACAAAATGACATTACTGGACAGCGTTTCTACCGATAGGACTTAGGTTTTCAGTGCACGACTTTCAGACTTCACCAGAACCTTTCTAACAACAAAAGCAACGATCTAGGGCGCGATTCAAACACCAAATCAACACATAAACACATAATAGAAGTGAGAAATCCCTACCTCGAAGTCGAAGAACGAAACTCGAACTCAAACAAGCAAGCCCTAGCTTCCAAGATCCAAACCGAGCAAGATACACCGAACCGAGCTCTATCCAATGAGGTACGAGCTCCAATACGCAAGTAAAGGACGAATTGGAGGTTGGTTAGTTCGGGTTTTGGGTGAGAGAGACGGAGAGAGAGCAAGAGAGCCGAGAGAGATGAGAGAGCCAAGAGTGAGAGGAAGAGGAAAATGGGGGTCAAAATCCCCTGCCACACACACCACACACATAAATACACCATATTGCACTAACAACCACATTTCCCAAATCCTTGCACATTAACCCACAACCATATTTTCCACATTAAACCATCGTTTATCTTTTCATGAAACATTAAAATTATAAAGAGAAATTTACGGGTCTCTACATTCTACCATCCTTAAATAAATTTCGTCCCGAAATTTAAGTAAGGTAAAAGAAGACACATTGTTAATGAATTTCATCTCAAAAACTGTGTCCATTACACAACGCTCCGTGTCTGCCAATTTCGTGTCCAAAGCGCAAGAAAACTCTATAATGCCACAACTAACTAGCTTAGCTTCCTATCAAACAATCGCCAAGTTCCGATGTTCATACACGTCAAATTGCCAAGTCACCATATTCGTACAAATCATAATCATGTTACCAACCAATTCAAGTCTCACAAACCGCATCCATTCTCATTACTTCCGACTAACCAATTTCGATTCCATGGACCGTGTCCAGACACAAAGGAGAATTTCATAATGTCGTAATTCAACAACCTTCTCATGCAATACATAATCAACCAGTTCTAAGATTTACTCGTCCAACCCAAGATTTACTAGATTCTTCACGTACGCTTACAGGAAAATCAACTTTCATACACTTCTTTTTCACCTCGTTTCTTTACTTCCCGATTGACTCACATTACCAAGACTCACACAAGTAGAGCTCTAATAGTCCTTAATGCCAACTCAAGACAAACTCCCTCAAAAGATAAACGCCGAGCAGATGTTAAAATGTCCGACACGATGAAGTCTAAACTAAACAATAATCATGAGTTTCCAACTTACATTTTCCAAAGCAAAGGTGAAATGTTAGTTTTGACGAAAAATTTTGCCCCCCTTGTGTGGTAAAAATTCTATAGAATTTGAAAGGAAATGTTCATTTTTGTAAGACAACAATCAATTACGAGCACCTTACTTGGTCATTTGAAGATAATGACAATTTTAACAACTTAGAAATGAATCATGATGTAGCCGACTCCAAGTCTGTACCATTATCATTTCTGAAAATGAACTATGCAAAAATTCAATTTTCACAAAGCATTATCCATTTCAGAAATTTTTTTTTGAGTTCAAAATATGTACATCCGTAAGTGTGACAACTTTCTAAACCGAGATCCACTACTCTACGCATTTCACTATACTTACGCGGCGCCCAAAGTAACGAACTCAATTCATGTTCAGCATATGTTGACGACGTCCAAAGTAGTCTTGCTTATTCAATAACTTCGCGAAGGATTAACCAATCTAGCAGTGGTCTCAACGAAACCATAAGATAGAAATTTAAAAACATGCAAGACTATCATCAATTCATAAGTTACGACAAAATAAGTAGTTCAGACAAGAGATTCCAATTATCGCATAACGTTACATCTAGCTAAGAGGTCCAATTGCCCACACAAACACCTTCAATCAATTATCTATCTAGCATGTAGCAAGTACCCACACATTATATCATTATCTATTCAGCACCACATCATATGGACGAATCTCACACAATAACATTGCACACTAGTTCTAAAATGTACGTTGAAACTAATTAGCAACACATTTTATACACCAAATACCGTGATAAGTCAACCAACTGCAGACTCACTGCATAATTTATTGAAGCCACATTGTACCGAATACGTCTACACGTCAGCGGGCTCACACAGTACCCAGCACATTAACGGACGGGCTCACACAGTACCCAAAGCAACCATAGGCTCACACAGTGCCCAATACAACAACGGGTTCACACAGTACCCAGCGGGCTCACACAGTGCCCTGCACACTACGGGCTCACACAGTGCCCAAAATGCCACAGGCTCACACAGTGCCTAATACGACAACAGGCTCACACAGTGCCCAAAATACCATCACAGGTTCACGCAGTACCTTAAATAACCACGGGCTCACACAGTACCCAATATAACCACGGGCTCACACAGTGCCCAGTACTTCATAACTTGTGGCTCTAAGAAGCCCAATAGTAATCAAGTTCATTTCAATCCCACAAGACCTTACACAATTTCTATTCATTTTATCAACAACCTAGAGTACTATCTGTCAGCTACTTTAGTCGCCACATCTATTAGGTCTCTATCAAACAAAATCACATAGATCACTCCACAGTGTTAATCGATACTAATATGGACCACAGACTTTCATTATAGCAGTTATTCAACAATCAAGCATCTCAAATATGTATAAGTAATCGCAACTCAAACATGTAAGTTCACGCTACCTCGCAATTCGGTATGAGATGTATGACCCGACTCCGTGGATCTCTACATGCTCCCTCTGCTCGTCGGTTGTGGACAATCTACCGCTAAGTGCCCCGGATGACGACATCGATAGCAAACCCGAGGTGGTCTCTGACCATGATATTCCCTCTCCTGAGGACAGTCTACTGCACGATGGCCCGACTGACGGCACCGATAACACACAATCGTTGACCCCGACGAAACGCCTGACATTCTGGTAAGATTAGGTGGTTCTGAACTATGCTATCCCAAGGTGGACCGAAACTGTTCTCTCTGTCTTTTCCTCCCTTGGCTTCCAGACGCTTCTATAGATACACTCTTGTCAACGGTTTGTTGTCTCTATCCCCGTACTTTCACTTCCCCTGGTGTTTCCTCCGTATACTCAATACTTCTAGCACACTCGACAATGTCAGAAAACCTTCCAATTCGTTGACCTACCACAAACTTCCTGATAGACGGGTCTAACCCTTTCTCAAAATGCCTACACTTCCTTTCCTGTAACGCCACCAATTCTGGTGCAAAACGTGATAAAGATTGAAATTTTATAGCGTAATCAGAGACGGTCATATTTCCTTGCTCTAACTTCTCGAACTGTCCTCTAAGTTTCTCACGATACGTATCTGGAAAATATTGATTCTCAAAGAGTTCTTCAAACTCAGTCCAAGTCAGGTTCTCTACATCTGGTTCATTGATTCGATTAACTGCCCTTGCCATTCTCCTAGCATCTCTTCTTACTCCTAAAACCGATTCCCACCACTCATTCGCCTCACCGACAAGTTGACAAGTGACTATACTCACGCGCAGGTAGTCCTCCGTAATCTTAAGCGCATTAAAGATCTTATGAATTTGTGCAAGCCAATGATCGGCCACAAGAGGATCGCTACTCTCCCCATCGAACTGAGGTGGATTCCTACGGCTAAACTCTCGCATGGCTATTATGGCCCGACTGTCCGCGTTATCTCTAGGAGGTGGTTGCAAAAGATTTGCTGCTGTAAGTGCTGCTACAATTTCCCTAGCAAGCTGATTCTGTCCTGCCCCCATTCTCGGATTCCCAATCCTACCCCGTCTATTCTCGTGTCTCGGTGGCATCTCGCTACAAAGAAACAATAAGGAGATCATCAACAACAAACATACTACAAACTTCTAACCCCACAAATTCGGTCCAACGACTCTATGCCAACCTATAATAACATAAATACCATGCCACATAGATGAGTGAATGCCACTCACAAGGTATGCACAGCTTTGTTAAAATGCAGTGATTTTGAACCCATGAGACTAAAAGTTTCCCCACGGTCTCGAGGTATTCTAAACTCATGCTCTGATACCAAGTTGTCACGCCCTCGATTTTCAACATAAATAAAGATAGTTTTTCATAAATAAAACTCCTCACATTATCATACATAATACCCCAAAAAGTTCACCAAGTCCTGGTCATTAAATTACAGATCCAACTCCAAGAGTTTGAATATATTACATCATTAAAAGAAATAGAGTTAAAGTTCTATTACATTCCCAAAACATGTTTTACCAAAATATCCACGAGTCTCCTTTACCACTTCTTCCGAAAATGTGCACTAGAATGCATGCACTTCACTCCATGCTACCGCTCTAGGTTCACACCTGAAAATATTAGGTTGAGCTACACTAGCCCAGTAGAGAAATCTACACAACCATTATATGAAAATGGGATGACAAGTAGAATGAATAACAGGAACAAGGTGCAGTATCTCAAAGGAGAAACAAAACACGACTAGTAATTATCCCAATGTCGATGACGTAATTGAAGTACCATGACTACACATCAAGACTCTAGTTTAACCACGAGAACTTACTATCTATACGATTTTCTCATGAAAGCCACTGCCTCTCATCTTATTCCAAATTACCAATCCGATATCTTAACTTATGAGACCATTATAATCAAAGAATCGCAAAGCCAATGTCTTTCATATCAATCACACTTTCACAATGATACCCCTTTTCTTCCACATCGTGCCACAATTCCTTTATCGTTCTGTGCCATGAGCAAAAGCTCCTGCCGGGCCATTTGAGGGATCCCAATACCCCCACTAGTACCTCCCTCACTGATGGAGCTAATTCAAACCACATATCATAGGTCACCATACCACAATTCCTCCAATACACCTTACAATTCAGTCATTCATCTCAATCACATACATTGAACTCACAATAAAGACTTATTCATATAGAAGTAGTACGGATAAATTCTACTTCCGTCAACTCGCTATCGTTATGTCATTAGTTTCTCATATCACCATTTAAGCTCGTTCATACTATACATCAAAGGATACTTACTCACAACGATTCATAGATTTCATCCTAGCAACCCTTCAAATCGCACAAGATACGAAAGAGATGTACCACACATCAATCGTGACGGAAGATGTCTCTCATATTTACATCTAGCGTTATTCAACTTAACGGAGTGTTCTACATGTTCGTCTTTCACCTCGCATGTCAGCACACACAACCTTCGCCCACCTATATTCATTATGTTCTCTAAGATCTCGTTTCGGTGTCAAAAGACTCGTATGGAACCCAACGACCACTATAAAGCCTTAAGTGCACCACTAGCCTCATCAAACCATTCAATTAAATACTCAAGAAAACCTAGGAACATCCGTGTCTCCCCCAAACAATCCTAAGGAAAAAGGATTACTCCACGTTTACGAACGTACCTATCTTATTTTGGCTACCAAACCTTATCGGCTTAGAATTAGGAGATGAGACCACCACCATTGGAAAGTAGACTTTCGGCACATGAATTTCGATATAAAATTTGCCCAAAACGGAGTTCGGATGAAAAAGTTATGCTCGTTCGAAGTTTTTTCCGAAATGCTGATTTTTCAATACCTACCGGTAGACATTAATCTCCTACCAGTAGAAGATCAAAATTTCACAAAATGACATTACTGGACAGCGTTTCTACCGGTAGGTCCAAAACTTCTACCGGTAGGACTTAGGTTTTCAGTGCACGACTTTCAGACTTCACCAGAACCTTTCTAACAACAAAAGCAACGATCTAGGGCGCGATTCAAACACCAAATCAACACATAAACACATAATAGAAGTGAGAAATCCCTACCTCGAAGTCGAAGAACGAAACTCGAACTCAAACAAGCAAGCCCTAGCTTCCAAGATCCAAACCGAGCAAGATACACCGAACCGAGCTCTATCCAACGAGGTACGAGCTCCAATACGCAAGTAAAGGACGGATTGGAGGTTGGTTAGTTCGGGTTTTGGGTGAGAGAGACGGAGAGAGAGCAAGAGAGCCGAGAGTGAGAGGAAGAGTAAAATGGGGGTCAAAATCCCCTGCCACACACACCACACACATATATACACCGTATTGCACTAACACCCACATTTCCCAAATCCTTGCACATTAACCCACAACCATATTTTCCACATTAAACCAGCGTTTATCTTTTCATGAAACATTAAAATTATAAAGAGAAATTTACGGGTCTCTACACTCTATCTGTCCGGCACGTACCTCAGCCGAACAGACTGTACCAATCAACGACTTCTCATGTCTTTGGTCCTTTTCTGCCGAACAGACTATCTGGTCCAGTGATTCTTCACATCATCGGTTCTTATTGCCATCCACCACCTCGCACGGCGTCTTACATTACTTTTCTCATTACACGGGTCCTGCACACCACGTGTTCGGCCTCTAGTTATACCTGTTCGGGAATACCTCCCTACATTACAGTAATAAATTTTGTATAGTACACAAAAGTCGGCTGACAATATTAGAGCATCCGGAATGTAATAATCAAAATTGAATAATTAAAATTTGTCACGTCAACTTTTGATTATTCATTTAGAGGGTTGCTAAAATTAGCAATGTGAAGTCCCAAATTGTTACTTTTGATTATTCAAATGCCCAAGTTTGATTATTGGTTAGGATGTTGCTAACTTTGATTATTACAATGTGAGTACTTTTTTATGCACACATTGCTAATTTTAGCAATCTTTTGATTTTGATCATTACATTGTGGATGCTCTTAGTACTAAAGAAGATTAGATTGGTTCAAGGTAAAGCAAATGTTATTAGCCACCAGTTTTGTTTGGCCAAAGAAGCTTCCTAGTTCCTACTAACGTAATACCGGAATCAAATCTCAAACAACAAATGCTTCCAGGTACGAAATGAGATGGTAGGGTGGAGTTCAAAAAGTGTGTAGAAATTCTGAAGGATAGTCTTGAGGTTTCGACTTTTGGTTCACATTATCGGTTTAGATTTTAGTCATTGGCGTTGAACTTTGACTATGTTAAATTGTATCTAAGGCCAGTGATTGCCCCAGTAGTTCGGGCGGATACCCAGGTTTTCGGAGTACTCTTTAAGATCTGGGGTTCGATTCTCCACAGGATGAGTATTTTGAAGTAAGTGGGGGGCCGTGACAGGTGTGGCCGCGCTTGCTCCCCCGGAGATTTGGGTTACGCAGTTGGGTTTTTTTAGGTGGCCTAACTGTAGAGGTGTTCCTCCGTTACAAAAAAGAAGAAGAAAAGATGTAAGGCCACTCGGCAAGATGTGAGGGATGCGCGCAATCTTTGCTAGAAGTCGCCTTTGTAATAGATCATTGTGTGGGTAATTTCTATGTTGCTTGTTTCTTGAAAAATTAAAAATTAGCACTTTTTAATTGGGTAAAGTCCAATTTGACCCCTTGTGGTTTGGGTCATGTGCGGATACACCTCTTTTAGTTCGAAAGTTTGCAATAACACTTATGTGGTTTGTGAAGTGTGAACATAACACCCAATTACCTCTATTTTAACGGAAGTGTATTTCACACGTCTCTTGAATCTAACGAAAATCTAATCTGAGCCGTTCATAATTTATTAATCATATAATAGAGCATCTCTATAAAAAAAAATCAACTCGATCATACATCAATAACTCAGTGATCCAATTCTTGTTAAGATGAATGATAAATTTAAATTTGAAAATTTCCTTCATAATAAATTCGATTCGATCATGAGGTTTTCACTTTCGATTGACTTGAATTTTGGTATGGATGTAGTACTCGTCAAACTGAACAATATCAATGGTCCAGATCCAATTTTTAGTACATGGGATAGATTGGTTAGATTCAAGGAAGAAGATGAATCAAGGGAGAAGCTGAGAGCATATTGGGCTTTTGATGCGCGTCTGTCAAACTTGACATTATTATGGACGAAATTGGGTGTTATGTGCACACTTCACAAACCACTGGGGTGTCATAGCACACTTGTGAACCATAGAGGGTGTATCCTCACATGATCTAAACCACAAGGGGTCAAAGTGGACTTCGCCCTTTTTTTTTTCTTTTTTTCCCTAGCATTGTTAACATCCAAGTAATGCAGAGACTGTAAATAAAAGTTAATAGTTTCAAACTTCCGATGTGCTCAGGTACAGTAACATAACATCCACTATGCTTGGGTTTGGTACTTGGATATGCCAACATGGTCCAGTGGGCAAAACAAGTCAAACTTTTTTTTTCGAGAAAGTAGACACATCAGATTATTCAGTCGAATTGTTGACGGAGGTTGATGAAGGGCTCTAATTCAATCATTTTTTACAACTCCAAAGTGTTTAATTGGAATTTTGTTGAGTTTTATGTGCTTACGAGACATTTGAATGAGAGTGCGGGGCTAGGTGTTATAGAAAAATTATTTCCCTAAATTTTGACTAGGTACGTAAACCAAACTTGGCTGACATTAATTAGTGCAGGTTGTTATTATTCTATTAATCATAGATTTGACTGATTCAAGGTAAAGCAAATATGCTGACTAAATCAAAACCTGGGAGAATTTGTCTGAACCATGTCCCCACCAGTATTCATAGCTCAAAGAAGCTTCCTAGTCTTCAACCGCCTGGTAGCGCGATTTGGCTGCGGTCAGTAGTCTCAGCTGCGGTCATGTGCCGCTTACCTAGCTGTTAAATTTACAACTCCACATGCCCTTTTGCCCCTCTAATTAGGGCAAGTATTGACAGTGAATGTGGATGTTGGAATCACTACTACAATAATAGATAAAGGTCACACTAAGGAGGTTTACAAAGATCACGGTTTTAGTAAAAGTGTGATAAAAAATTGTAAGCTAAACATTTAATCTCTATTTAAGTCAAAAGCTGAGATAAAAATTGGCGCTTAATATATTTTATGTCATTTCTTTAAAAACTGTGATCGTAGATAAAAGACATCGCTCTTGTGGTGAGATACAAGATTGAAACCTTAAAAAGACATCACTCTTGCGGTGTGATAAAAGATTGACATGCGGAAAAGAGCGAGATAAAAGACCTCGTTCTTTTGGCGAGATAAAAGACCGAAGCCTAAAAAAGATCTCACTCTTGTAGCGTGATAAAACACTGACGCGCGAAAAAAGCAAGATAAAAGACATCGCTCTTGTGGCAAGATAAAAGAGTGAAGCTTAAAAAATACCTCACTATTGCGGCGTGATAAAAAACTGACTCTTGCGGCGAGATAAAAGACTAAAGTCTAAAAATGATCTCACTCTTGCGGCATGATAAAAGACTGACTCTTGTGGCGAAAAAAAAGATTGAAGCCTAAATTTTAGATACTTTGAAATTCTTAATTTTTTTAAACAACTAGTCTAAGAGATATAAACTGTGAACTTAAATGTTTTGCTTTACTCACCTTTTAAGTTTCTTGGGAAAACTTACGTGTGTCCCCACTTGTCGGAAATCGAGGGTTTAAGTTAATTAAAACCTAACTTTAGAAATTAAATTTTGCGCTTGGTTGTCTCGTGGACTCTTACAATTGATGTAGTGTCCCGGGTTAGTACTATGTACTTCATATCTGATGTAAAAATGATATCTTCTATCGATTGACCAAAAAAAAAAAGAAGTCACGAGCTTTAGATCAATTGAATGCGTACAATGAGATTTCCATCACACGTTAAGGCTTCCAAAAGTTATCGTACATGGAGGGGTAGACTTGATGTTGGGCTCGGGTTCCGGTCACATGCACTTACCCAACATGTACTGAAATTCTATAGTTGTCTAGACCATAAGGAGGTTGATTGTTGATAATGATTTGCAGAAGTCGCCAAAATTGATCGGTATCAACGGGCATGTGCAGCCATTAAACATGGAATATATAAAAATTACTACTCCTACTAAATAGCATTGGGAAGAATCGGGAGTTTTCAGTCAATTATCACCATCAATTTTCTGGGCCCGCATAGACTTGACTATGGTGACTATGGTCATATGGTGGCTATTGTGGCAAGATAAAAGAGTGAAGCTTAAAAAATACCTCACTATTGCGGCGTGATAAAAGACTAACTCTTGCGGCGAGATAAAAGACTAAAGTCTAAAAATGCTCTCACTCTTGCGGCGTGATAAAAGACTGACTCTTGTGGCGAAATAAAAGATTGAAGCCTAAATTTTAGATACTTTGAAATTCTTAATTTTTTTAAACAACTAGTCTAAGAGATATAAAACTGTGAACTTATATGTTTTGCTTTACTCACCTTTTAAGTTTCTTGGGAAAACTTACGTGTGTCCCCACTTGTCAGAAATCGAGGGTTTAAGTTAATTAAAACCTAACTTTAGATATTAAATTCTGCGCTTGGTTGTCTCGTGGACTCTTACAATTGATGTAGTGTCCCGGGTTAGTACTCTGTACTTCAAATCTGATGTAAAAATGATATCTTCTATCGATTGACCAAAAAAAAAAAAGAAGTCACGAGCTTTAGATCAATTGAATGCGTACAATGAGATTTCCATCACACGTTAAGGCTTCCAAAAGTTATCGTACATGGAGGAGTAGACTTGATGTTGGGCTCGGGTCCCGGTCACACTTACCCAACATGTACTGAAATTCTATAGTTGTCTAGACCATAAGGAGGTTGATTGTTGATAATGATTTGCAGAAGTCACCAAAATTGATCGGTATCAACGGGCATGTGCAGCCATTAAACATGGAATATATAAAAACTACTACTCCTACTACATAGCATTGGGACGAATCGGGAGTTTTCAGTCAATTATCACCATCAATTTTCTGGGCCGCATAGACTTGACTATGGTGACTATGGTCATATGGTGGCTATTGTTTGGCCCTCTAATTAGGGCAAGAATTGACAGTGAATGTGGATGTTGGAATATTGCAATTTTCTTGTGGAATAGGAACTTAGAATAAGTGCCATGGCAGAGTCTTCTATCTTTAACTTCTTTAACTTTTTGGTTTTTGAGAAATGTATCCTTGTTAAGGTACACTCCTTAAGTTAGGTTGCACACATTAATCTGAAGCACCATTTGTTAAAGAAATAATGCTAAACCAAAACATGAAGGTTATGACTTTTGTTTCTTTTGCCCGGCATGAGTCTTCAATTTAGATACACTTTGATTTTGCTTTCTTGTTTGGTGTCGTCGATCTTGGTGGTGTTCATTTTTCAATTTAAAGAAGAGCACCAGTCACTGCTTTTTGCAACTGCACGTCCACGGATATTCGAATGAAGATCTTCTCATGTGATGCTTCATCGTGTGACGCAAAATGAGACAGTCACATGTTCATTTGACGATCCGAACCATTTTTGTGCTTGTAAGTTCAGTGTGTGTTTACTCAATTCAAGGCAAGAGTAGTAACTGATCCAGAATACAGTGAAAGATAATCCCACATAAGATCGGGATAAAGTCACTCAGATTTAGTCACCCTAGAACACTTTTTCGCAACAAAGGCATGGTGATTTGTTCCGTAATAAATTAGTGTTCACTGATTTATCCTGTTGAGTGCAAGCTACTGACATTGAGCAAAACTGGAAGGTAAGCAAGGATGGAGACAGAGGGGGGCCAGTAGGGGCGGTCGCCCCCCTACAATTCTAAAAAAATACTACTATTACATTTAAAAAAAACTTGTTATCAAAATATATGGTCTCGCTTCTCTCCAGAAATATAGCTCGCCTCCCCTGCGCACCATGTTAGTAATAGTGAATAAATACTCATTGCGAGAATTTTCAATGAGCCAAGTTCCACATTATACACTAATTAAAATCGATGGAGACGGATACAAAATCACCAATAATTATCCACTACAAAGAGACATTACCTACAAGTCTAGGCTGCTTTATGCATGGAGTCTGATTGCAAGATTTTTCCAACGAGTTCTATTCTATGATAATGACACTGAATTGGCTTTGACAAGTCTTTGCATGCTAGTTGTTGTACAGAGTGGTAAGGACATGGCCATCATTCCCTAATAATAAAACATGAGATTCTCAATCAATGGTTGCAAGATTTTTCAAATCATGTGGTTCTCAATCAATCGTTTGCAAGATTTTTCTAAAACAAAACAAAGATGGAAAGATGAGGAGATGCTATTCTTGTCTATTCTCTGATAATTACATATGTATTTTCCAAGTCTTCGCGGCTCTATGGAATCCAAAGAAATATGCCATGAGTGATCGTAAGATTTTTTGAACTAGTCAAGCTCATATTGTTATACAAACGGAACCAACACGGAAAGATGAGGAAAGACTCTTCTCATCAGTTCTATGATACAATGACATGCGACTTTGCCAAGTTTTTGTTGCTTTATGGAGTTCTAGTAACACGGCCGTTAGTGATGGAAAGATTTTTATAGTAGAGTCAAGACTCAAGACCCATCTAACAAACATGGACAGAGAAGGGAAGATTTCTATTGAAATTGACAACTCTGGTGTGCTACCTTGCTAAGTTATTGTCACGTCGTATTTGGTCCCCCAAAGATATATTAGTCAAGGTGCATACACAAGGATGGAGCTAGAGGGGTCTAGTAAGGGCGGCCACCACGACAAGAATTTTAGAAAATGCAATTATTATATGTAAAAAAAAGTTATCCCCAACTTATATAAACTTGCCACCGCTAGATTTTTTGAAGAAAGGAGATCCAAAATAGTATTCCAAAACTATATTAGTCTTTTTCGTACTCCATGTGCAAACGACAAACATCATTTACTATAATTTTTCTTATGTTATTTTAATTTTTCCTAGAGTTGATGACTATTCATATTGTAATGCATATTTTTTTTAGTATACATTTAATTTGCGGACTTGGGGATACTGCCAACCGGGGGTGCTTGGCAACGGTGTCAAGCGGTCAATCCGGCCGTTTATGTACTTGGATTAGATCCGAGCCGTTCGTGCCGAGATTAGCGGCCAGATCGGCCGCTCGGCACCACTGCCAAGCACCCTCGCTTGGCAGCATCCCCCAATCTTTTGCATTTTGCCACTGCTAGGGTAAAATCCGGGCTTCGTCCCTAAAGGTAAGGCGTAGATATCAGCCTCTACGTAGCGGTTTTTTAGCCCTTTGATGCCGTTATTCTCTGATATACCAGTGCTACCAAAGTTCACACCTGTACTGCTCAATTTCCGATACTATGGCTTTGTATCCAGTTTTTTGCCCGATTCACAGCCGCTATGGCTGACCGCTATGACGCTTCAAGTACTCTGGCACAAAAAATATTTCCAAAACATCCACAGCCGCTACACCTGATTATCGGTACGTATCATTCGATACTTCCTACACGGTTTGCTACCGTTATGGATACGCGATCTACTACTGCCCATTTAAAACCTTGGATAAGAGGCCAATTGTTGTATATTGAAAACATAATGAAACTAATACTCTCGTCCCTTTTTAAATGTTCTGCTTCGTAACTCTAACTTACTAAGAAAATATCATCATTACACCTATCACATCAACTTTTACCTCCACTTTTCCTATTTACCCCCTATGGAGATATCATCATTACACTTTTACTTACTAACTTTTCAAAATGAAATCTACTTTTAGAGGCAAAATGGAAAATGTACCAACTTTTACCCAATAACTTTACAAAATAGACACTTATTAAGGGACAACCCAAAATGAAATACTGAACTTTAAAAAGGGGACGGAGGGAGTAACAAATTTGGGAGTTTCGTAGAGAAAAACTAGAACTACCGATAACAATTAATTTATGTAAAAGTTTCTTTACAAGATTTTAGGACAACAATCCCATCTATCTAACATGAAGCACTAATATTGTTACTTCATTTGAAGCGAGAGGATATATACCAGTTGACAAGGAATCCGTCTTGGGAGAAACCTTACTGTGTAATACCCAGGTTGTTTAAGAGGTGAGAAGATTGTGTTTTCACTATCTAACATTAACAAAACAACTAACATGGTCGGTCTATCTTCAGGACGGTCTTGCACACACAAAAGGGCCATTTAGATACATCAAAGCATCTGCTAGATTCAAGGGTTTTCCTTCGTTCCATAGTTTCCATGCCTGATGCAAATGACATACTCATTAACGATTCATGGAATTATTCTCAAACATGCATAATGAAAACGTTTCTTTTTTTCATTGGAGACAGAAGAATAACACTCACATGTCCAAAAAGGTTGAGGTCATGATCGGGATGGTAAAATCCTCTGTTCTTTTCTTTTTTTTTGGGAAACGGTAAAAATTATATTAAAGAACTTGATAACGGGTACATTGAAGGAGGGAGAAGAGAGAAGAAAAGGAAAAAGAGCCCATATGAACCACATGACAGACCATGTAGCCATACTGAGCACACAAACTTCCAACAAGAAGTTGAGAAGAGAGAATACAACTCAAAGCAACAACCAAAAAACAAGGGATATCCTTCCCACCATATGTGAACAACAATAAAGTCTCAGCACCAATCCAAAGTTCATTCTATCATATAGCAGAGCAAGACAGGGAGCACAGAGCAATGCTCCAAATTGGTAGAGATCCCATCATCCTAACTTCTGTATTAGTCTCAACAGCACCAAAATCAAATTTTCAATATCTCAGCAGCACATATATATATCAGTTTCCTACAGCTGCCCACACGTACAGATTCATTCCAGTGACATAATAATATGAAATGAAAGAGCGTTGGTCACCTAAATAGCTCTTAACCCTCCAGGATTAGGAGTTGATAACAACTTGCACATAAAATTCCAAAACTCACTTATAAAAGAATCACTTAGCCCTCCAAGACTTAGGAGTTGATAAGATTAGAAAAATTAATGCCCCACGTCTCTTAGCCCTCCCAGAATAGGATTTGAGATATCAGAGGTAAAAACCAAACACGAACAAGTCTCTTGACTAACACCAAAACAGAACCTCTTAGCCCTCCCCAGTTTAGGAACCTCTCAGCCCTCCTCTGTTCTTCTTTCCACTCACGATCTTCAAAACCAACACACCGAAGTTGGTGTGTGTGTGTGTGTGTGTGTGTTGATGGTCATGTTCATTCATGAATTATTACTATTATTATTAATTTTTTTTTTTTTGGGGGGTGGGGGGGCAGTACATAGAAGATTTTATTTTGACTGTAGTCAGTGCGAAAAGTCCTTCAAAAATTATTTGAGATGAGCGTGAAATAATCCTAACATCCTAAATTACAAAAAGAAAAGAAAAGGAAGAGTAAGAAATTGTGGGGTTTGTTTGAGTGGTCAGAAAGTCTAGCAAGAAGTAATCTATTCTACTATGTAATGGGCGAGACTACTACAATATCTAATGCTGTGTTTGATTTGTGTTTCGAATTTTTTTTTGAAAATAATAGGAGTAATAAGTTGAGAAAGATAGAGAAAGAAATATTGAAAGTAGGAAGAATCTAGGGGGAATTTAAAAAAAAAATATTTTTTGAAAAGCAAAAAAAACTAGGCATTAAAGCTTTAAAACTAAGAATGTTATAAAGCCAATTGCACCGCTTGGCAATTTTTTGCCCATTTTTTCAATTGTGCCCCTCGATTGGGCATCCATTAGTTTTGTGAAGCAGGGTAATTTGGTCTTTCCGGCCCAGGCAAAAAAATTTGAACCATATCAGGCCACGTACGTCTTCCCTTTTCTTTTTCTTCTTTTGGTTAGAGGAAAACAGAGAGAGAGAGAGAGAGAGAGAGAGAGAGAGAGAGAGAGAGAGAGAGAGAGAGTGTGTGTGTGTGTGTGTTCTTAACCCTCCAGGATTAGGAGTTGATAACAACTTGCACATAAAATTCCAAAACTCACTTATAAAAGAATCACTTAGCCCTCCAAGACTTAGGAGTTGATAAGATTAGAAAAATTAATGCCCCACGTCTCTTAGCCCTCCCAGTTTAGGAACCTCTCAGCCCTCCTCTGTTCTTCTTTCCACTCACGATCTTCAAAACCAACACACCGAAGCTAAAAACATTATTAGATTTCACGGAGAAGAGCCCATCTATTGCATACTCTGGAGACATATAGCCACTACATACAAAAAATGAAATGGAAATGCATCAGATGAAATGAACTAAGTTCCAAGAATCCATTTGTATTTTCTATCATCTCCAAACATTCTTGCCAACCCAAAGTTTGAAATTTTAGGATTCATGATGTCGTTGTCCAGCAAAATGTTGCTAGCTTTCAGATCCCGATGAATTATTCTCAATCTTGAGTCCCGGTGTAGATAGAGAAGTTCTTGAGCAATCCCCACTATTATGTCAAAGCTCTTTTGTCAATCCAGCAATGTACCTCTTGTTTGATCTGAGATATGTAGTTTATAGTAAGTTAGGATCTTCACCATACATCCAGCTAGAGGCGTCAAATGGGCTATGCCGGTCCGACCCATTTAGCTTCGTGCCAATCGTGCTTTGTGTTGTGCTGGCCCATTTACTTTATCGTAGCGTGCTGTGCCATGCCAATTTTTGATCGTGTCGTGCCATGCCCATGTCGGCACATCTCCAACTGATAGTTTTGTCGAAAAAAAATCCAAAAAGTGTAAAATATTTACCAACACAAAAAGTGTAAAATGTTATATTACAGTACTAAAATAAGAAATTAATATTTTTTTGTATTAAAATTAGTAGTTAGTGTGCCATGCCCTTTCGTGCACGTGTCGTGCATGTGTCATGCACTTGTTGTGCTTGTGCCATGCCATGTCGTGTTAGGCCTACTTCCGTGTCGTGCCAGCCTCGCTTGTTTGACACCTCTACATCTAGCAAACTATGAGAAAAGATTTCAAAAAGGTTTAGGTGCTAACTAAAGATGTGTAACTCTAAACTTCTTTTTGGCATGTACTCATATATCAACATCCGTTCTTCTCCATGAATTTGCGAGTGATGGGGCAAAATTGGGTGTCAACAGATAAAGTTTTATGTACTTTTTTTTCAAGTACGTGACAAAATTACGAAAAATAATTGTATTTCTCTTTTTTTTTTGCAACGGGAATTTTTTTTTTCTGGCGTGGGGCTTAAATCATGCTTTGTTGGTATGGCAGGTCATAGCTAGAATCCTCCTTTCATCAGCCCTTTATTTTCGATTGCTCAGTGGTCCTATTTCTGTTGTACCAGTGGCAACGCAACGCAGCAACCCTTTGATGGTCATGTTCATTCATGAATTATTATTATTTATTTATTTATTTATTTATTTTTGGGGGGGGGGGGTGTAACGCCCCGATTTTCTAAGGAATTTCGGGCGCATTACTCTTAAAATATGCTGAAATTTACAAACTTCTAGGCCCCTATTTATCCTTATACAAAATTTACAATTTCAAAATAATACAAAATCTATGTACATTTATTTAACAAAAGCAACTCCAGAGCGACTCTAGTTTTGACACGAATTCCAAGCAACGTTGGCCCAGACTCCGTTCCAGGGTTCCACCTGTATCAACTGCTCCACTGTGGAATCCTGCACACTCTGGCAAATTGATCGCCGAAGCAAACGATTTGCCAGGATACAAACGTATCCTGAGTGATAATTCACAAAGTAGAAATCCTAGAACCCAATACCACAATATGCAGATCAACAATATAACAATTCACAGGAGATACAGAATAACAACACATCATCATTTTCTTTACTATCCATTAACTTACATGAAATCTAAGGATACTCTCCACGAGATCCTTTCCTCCCACATCCACTAACTACAACCGTCTCATGGGTCCACCCTTCCTCTTGCTTGTCCTGCACAAGGGTTCTAGGTGAGCGCACCTAAGTTATGTACCGAGTATGTTCTCACTTAAGACCATAACAGGAGGATTGAGTCATCCCATGACGCATCGTACATTAGGGTCGGACATCACCTACCACTAACTATAACCGTCTCATGGGACCTATTCCTCTCGAACAAAAGAAGCGAATTTTCCCATGACGCATTATATATTAGCGTCACAACATCTCTCAACACTGGGCCCCATTGGTTACCCATTTCAACACAGGGCCCCATTGGTTACCCTTGCCATCACCATGGCTCAAATCACAATCCACAATCTCACACCTCAACACTTTATCAGTTTCCATTTACTTAACATCGTCTACATGAATCACTACTCGTAACCATCCCGGGAACCTATTTGTCCAATCTACAACCACAATGAAATATCACACGGTTCAACATTTCAACTAAAAGTACTAACATGCTAACAACTCATAACCATGCGATAAAATTAATTATGCGAGAAAATTAATCATGTCATAGAATTAATCATGCGAGTAACAAAATAAAAATTCAGCCAAACAATTAATTACTACACTTAAAATTAAGTCTATTTCTCACGTTTAGAAATTTTATAAAACATTTCTACTATTTAAACATTTTCTTTAACTCTCATATTATTCATAGATTTTACAAACTAATTTTTATTGGAAAATACTTATTGCTAAATTTAGTATTTACTAACTCTATTAAATATTAATATGAGATTTTCATAACAACAAAATTATGCGAGGCTATTCTAGTCAATATTTATTAGGATTAAATATTAACTAATATATAATCTTAAATAAATCTAAATAACTATATGGCGAAGGGAATGGAATAATTATCCTTGGTGAACATATTTTCTTTTATAAGAAGTTTTTCCTATTTTACTCAATGCTATTTTCTGATTTAAAATCCTCTTTTGTTTTATATAATCTATTGATTCAATAAACTTGCACTTGTCCTCTTGTACACCATTGAACTACTTACCTCTGCCATTTATTCACCATGATCTCGCGAATGATCCTCAATTTACAAATAAAACGTTTTCAGGCCTTACCACTGATTTTCTATCACAAATAGGACTAGACATTAACGAAAACAGGACTAGACAGTAATTAATTAACTCCTGGAATTAAAAACAGGTTATCATCTACAACAGGAATTAAATTTTAGTCCTAAACTCCATTAAAACGTAGATTGAGTTACGGGTTTCCGGATAACTACCTCAAACGCGATTCTAAGCTCGGGTAAATGTTGTACGGGGTCCAGAGATCGCCGTGGTGGTTCTGAAATCTAGAGGCGGCGTCCGGCGGCACTCCGTCGGGGCCGCGGCGGCGGCGTACACCGAAACAATTGGCGTGCCCACTGTGCACACACCCACGGCTGAAATGACGGGTCACGGAAGGCGAGGTGGTGGTGGGTATGGCTGGAGGAGGTGGAGAAGTCCGGTGGTGGGGGGAGGAGGTGGCTGCCGTGAGAGGTGGTGGCGGTTGGTCTTGGTGGTGGTGCCGAGAGGTGCTCTCTCTCTCTTTCTATTTTCCAACTGATTTACAGTGGTGATGTTGTTAAGTTTTGTGAATTTCAGAGTGAGGGAGAGTTTTATAGGAAGGAGTGGAGAAGTGGAATGTAGACGTGGGGGCAAGAATGGAGGGAGGAAGGTGATGAATGATGATGATGGCTGCTGAAATTAAGGAGTAGAGAGGTAGAGGTGGTTCGGCATTGGGAACAAGGGGAGAGAGAGAGAGAGAGTAGGCAGAGAAAATCGGCAGAGAGATGAGGGAGAGAGAGGAAAAATAGGGAAGTAGAATCCCTTAAATCTGGGGTTTGAAAGTCAGCACATGATTTTGTTTTTTTGTTTTTTTATACGTGCACGTGTATATGAGTATGAAGGAATTTTTTCTTTTCAAATATTGAAGTAAAATGTATAGCTAATTAATTAGTTTATTAAATTAACTACTTAACTTAATAATTATGATGTAACAATAATTAAATTAATAAATTAATAAAATTCAAGATGCCAATAAATCTTTTTATTCGAAAAAAAAATTGGGTTGAAAATCCGGGTTGTTACAATCTATCCCTCTTAAAATAATTTCGTCCTCGAAATTGAGTGTTTAGGAATTTCAAACCAAAACAATACAATATATATATATATTTTTTTTAAAGAAGATACGGGGTATTACATTCTATCCCGCTTAAAATAAAAATATGAACGTTAATCTATTCCTAATGTGATGTTGAGATTTGTCATGTTGGTTAGATAATATCCTAACGTTGTTATGCTTTTAATAAATTTTTTATAACTAATTTACGTTTGGTAAAATATATTTTCAAAAATGTTTTTTTTTTTTTAAGCTTTTGAATAAGAACCCATTTTAAGAATCCCTGAAAAGGTATATTTAGATTCCAAAAAGACATTTATTCAAAGAGATTAAAGACGATGAGTAACCGTGTGTTGAATAAAAGCTTTTCATGAAAATTAATTTTGATAACAAACATGAAATTATAGTTTCCAATTTTTTTTTTAATCAGGAATTTAAGTAGAGTCTAATATATATACCACTGTTGCGCAAAGTCAAACGGATACACTTACACCCTAGTACCTAAAATTTCATCCCCTAGCTAATAGTTTTAATAATCGTAACTACGCTTCCGCTGCGAACTCTGATAAAAATCTATGTCCCTATCACCTAAAGAGTCAACATTACGATAACCTTCAATCAAATTTCACTGATTTCCTATGTAAAACCTAATGCCCATGCTTCGATAACTTTTTTTTTATTTTTTTATTTTTTTATGACCTCAAATATTAACAACCAAATTCATAAATTTATCACCACCCCACAAGCACTGTGCACTTTACATCTCTCTGTACATACACCACATGCACTGCCTATCTACATTTCTTTCTACTATTATTCCCTCTCTTTGAATGCTCCGAGCCAAATTCATATTTGGATGCAATCTCTATGATTTTGTGAGAAACAATGCATAGGCTGAGATTATGTAAAAGTCGAAATATTACGTATAAGAAATGTGAAATTTTTTTTTTGTACTTATATATATACATATTTTACCGACGTATGCCTTTTTGCAAGGTTGCAATTTATTAGAAAATAAAGAGATAATTTACTCTCAAATTAGAAAGATCCGGGATATTACAATTGTAACGCCACATAAGTAGGTAATGGAACACATATAAGTCAAACACATAAGGCCTATGTTTTCTCACGGTATTCTCTCGAAGTCTAAGTCGGATGATGAATAAATAATATTTATAGATTAGACTTAAAATACATAAGTAACGATTACGATTAACAACTTGAGTTTACGCTCTCAAAAGTGTGATCTACCCAATCTACCCAAGTCCGAGGGGTTGAACCTATGCTCTGATACCATGTTGTAACGCCCCGATTTTCTAAGGAATTTCGGGCGCATTACTCTTAAAATATGCTGAAATTTACAAACTTCTAGGCCCCTATTTATCCTTATACAAAATTTACAATTTCAAAATAATACAAAATCTATGTACATTTATTTAACAAAAGCAACTCCAGAGCGACTCTAGTTTTGACACGAATTCCAAGCAACGTTGGCCCAGACTCCGTTCCAGGGTTCCACCTGTATCAACTGCTCCACTGTGGAATCCTGCACACTCTGGCAAATTGATCGCCGAAGCAAACGATTTGCCAGGATACAAACGTATCCTGAGTGATAATTCACAAAGTAGAAATCCTAGAACCCAATACCACAATATGCAGATCAACAATATAACAATTCACAGGAGATACAGAATAACAACACATCATCATTTTCTTTACTATCCATTAACTTACATGAAATCTAAGGATACTCTCCACGAGATCCTTTCCTCCCACATCCACTAACTACAACCGTCTCATGGGTCCACCCTTCCTCTTGCTTGTCCTGCACCAGGGTCCTAGGTGAGCGCACCTAAGTTATGTACCGAGTATGTTCTCACTTAAGACCATAACAGGAGGATCGAGTCATCCCATGACGCATCGTACATTAGGGTCGGACATCACCTACCACTAACTATAACCGTCTCATGGGACCTATTCCCTCTCGAACAAAAGAAGCGAATTTTCCCATGACGCATTATATATTAGCGTC
Source organism: Rhododendron griersonianum (assembly GCA_018127125.1). Taxonomy (NCBI): domain Eukaryota; kingdom Viridiplantae; phylum Streptophyta; class Magnoliopsida; order Ericales; family Ericaceae; genus Rhododendron; species Rhododendron griersonianum. The sequence continues at coordinate 25,874,090 of CM030800.1, forward strand.
ACAACATCTCTCAACACTGGGCCCCATTGGTTACCCATTTCAACACAGGGCCCCATTGGTTACCCTTGCCATCACCATGGCTCAAATCACAATCCACAATCTCACACCTCAACACTTTATCAGTTTCCATTTACTTAACATCGTCTACATGAATCACTACTCGTAACCATCCCGGGAACCTATTTGTCCAATCTACAACCACAATGAAATATCACACGGTTCAACATTTCAACTAAAAGTACTAACATGCTAACAACTCATAACCATGCGATAAAATTAATTATGCGAGAAAATTAATCATGTCATAGAATTAATCATGCGAGTAACAAAATAAAAATTCAGCCAAACAATTAATTACTACACTTAAAATTAAGTCTATTTCTCACGTTTAGAAATTTTATAAAACATTTCTACTATTTAAACATTTTCTTTAACTCTCATATTATTCATAGATTTTACAAACTAATTTTTATTGGAAAATACTTATTGCTAAATTTAGTATTTACTAACTCTATTAAATATTAATATGAGATTTTCATAACAACAAAATTATGCGAGGCTATTCTAGTCAATATTTATTAGGATTAAATATTAACTAATATATAATCTTAAATAAATCTAAATAACTATATGGCGAAGGGAATGGAATAATTATCCTTGGTGAACATATTTTCTTTTATAAGAAGTTTTTCCTATTTTACTCAATGCTATTTTCTGATTTAAAATCCTCTTTTGTTTTATATAATCTATTGATTCAATAAACTTGCACTTGTCCTCTTGTACACCATTGAACTACTTACCTCTGCCATTTATTCACCATGATCTCGCGAATGATCCTCAATTTACAAATAAAACGTTTTCAGGCCTTACCACTGATTTTCTATCACAAATAGGACTAGACATTAACGAAAACAGGACTAGACAGTAATTAATTAACTCCTGGAATTAAAAACAGGTTATCATCTACAACAGGAATTAAATTTTAGTCCTAAACTCCATTAAAACGTAGATTGAGTTACGGGTTTCCGGATAACTACCTCAAACGCGATTCTAAGCTCGGGTAAATGTTGTACGGGGTCCAGAGATCGCCGTGGTGGTTCTGAAATCTAGAGGCGGCGTCCGGCGGCACTCCGTCGGGGCCGCGGCGGCGGCGTACACCGAAACAATTGGCGTGCCCACTGTGCACACACCCACGGCTGAAATGACGGGTCACGGAAGGCGAGGTGGTGGTGGGTATGGCTGGAGGAGGTGGAGAAGTCCGGTGGTGGGGGGAGGAGGTGGCTGCCGTGAGAGGTGGTGGCGGTTGGTCTTGGTGGTGGTGCCGAGAGGTGCTCTCTCTCTCTTTCTATTTTCCAACTGATTTACAGTGGTGATGTTGTTAAGTTTTGTGAATTTCAGAGTGAGGGAGAGTTTTATAGGAAGGAGTGGAGAAGTGGAATGTAGACGTGGGGGCAAGAATGGAGGGAGGAAGGTGATGAATGATGATGATGGCTGCTGAAATTAAGGAGTAGAGAGGTAGAGGTGGTTCGGCATTGGGAACAAGGGGAGAGAGAGAGAGAGTAGGCAGAGAAAATCGGCAGAGAGATGAGGGAGAGAGAGGAAAAATAGGGAAGTAGAATCCCTTAAATCTGGGGTTTGAAAGTCAGCACATGATTTTGTTTTTTTGTTTTTTTATACGTGCACGTGTATATGAGTATGAAGGAATTTTTTCTTTTCAAATATTGAAGTAAAATGTATAGCTAATTAATTAGTTTATTAAATTAACTACTTAACTTAATAATTATGATGTAACAATAATTAAATTAATAAATTAATAAAATTCAAGATGCCAATAAATCTTTTTATTCGAAAAAAAAATTGGGTTGAAAATCCGGGTTGTTACAGGGGGGGGTGCAGTACATAGAAGATTTTATTTTGACGGTAGCTAGTGCGAAAAGTCCTTCAAAAATTATTTGAGATGAGCGTGAAATAATCCTAACATCCTAAATTACAAAAAGAAAAGAAAAGGAAGAGTAAGAAATTGTGGGGTTTGTTTGAGTGGTCAGAAAGTCTAGCAAGAAGTAATCTATTCTACTACGTAGTGGGCGAGATTACTACAATATCTAATGCTGTGTTTGATTTGTGTTTTGATTTTATTTTTGAAAAATAATAGGAGTAATAAGTGGAGAAAGATAGAGAGAGAAATATTGAAAGTAGGAAGAATCTAGGGGGAATTCTTTTTTAAAATATTTTTTGGGGAATTCTTTTTTAAAATATTTTTTGAAAAGCAAAAAAAACTAGGCGTTAAAGCTTTAAAATTAAGAATGTTGTTTGGATGGAGTATTGTGAAGGGGTATTGTGATATACCCCCTTTTAGTCCGTGAGCCCAGCCTTAAGACCTCGTTTGAGAAGCAAAATGGAGGGGGTATTAGCTAAGCCCCGGATTAGATTGTACCCCCTAATACCCTCGGAGGGGGTATTATTTATGGGGAGGTTCTGGGGTGTTATTACATAACACCCCTGGATAATACCCCTCTCTTTTCCATTTCAACTACAAAACAACTTTATCCCCCCATTTTATCCCTCATCCAAACCAAGTATTATTTAATACCCCCTCCATAAACATCACATCAATGTGGGTCATCCCTTATTAACCAATACCCCGTACTATCCAATCCCCCCTTCTTACATAATACCTCCAAATCTAATCCCGCATCGAAACGGGCCCTTAAAGCCAATTGCACCGCTTGGCAATTTTTTGCCCATTTTTTCAATTGTGCCCCTCGATTGGGCATCCATTAGTTTTGTGAAGCAGGGTAATTTGGTCTTTCCGGCCCAGGCAAAAAAATTTGAACCATATCAGGCCACATACGTCTTCCCTTTTCTTTTTCTTCTTTTGGTTAGAGGAAAACAGAGAGAGAGAGAGAGAGAGAGAGAGAGTGTGTGTGTGTTTTTGGGCGAGCTGCACCGCGGTACTCCTTCGATTGGGGCGCTATGCCGAGCGGCGGGGCCGGAAACGGAACCCAGCAGAAACGCCATCGTCCTCACCACTTCCCCCTTTGCTACAGTGGCTCGCTGGGGGTGACGAGCCATTGTAGCTCTCGCTTACTTTCCCTCTCCGCCTTCAAAGCTATTGCGTTGCCGTCGTATTTGTTGGCTCCGGCGAAGGTCGTCATCGTCAAAAATCGTGGTCGCGGGGTAAGTTTTCTTGGCTCCTGCAAATTTGACTCTTAATAAAGATTCCCATCTTCTTGATCCCTTAAAAACCCTTATCCAAGACTCGATTCAAGTAAGACCCCACTTGGTCAAAATGCTTGATTTTTGTTCACGATCCCATATATGCGGAGCAATCATGGGGTATGCCAGTAATGAGTGCACAGAATGCGTTTTTATATGTATGTATAGCTGTTAATGCTCTGGTTGAGGATAATTGATGTTCGTTTTGGTAATTTAGCTATGGTATCACCATATCATGGTCCAATTAGAGGAAGTTTAGATGTTGTAGCTGGGCTGTGTTTGACGTTGTTAGTCTCAGATCCCAATGCCCCTCATGAATGCGAATTGTAAAACACTTTGAGACCTTGTAGTTCAGAATTAGGAGAGAAAGAGTTGGTTTCGTGTCAATAGCAGATAGATTTATGTTTTGCGAGAAGAAAACGGATGATGTTTGGTGGTGTTTCAAAGTAGGAAGAACAGTCCCATTCCGAGAAAAAAGAGAGTAAAGAAAACAAATTAGACATACATAACATGGTTCTGTAGTGTGCCTACATCCGTGTTGGAGAGTTGGCCAAACAACTTTGGTCCTCCACCCTCTTAAAAGGTATTATGTGACACCTTGGTTATCTAATTTACCTGCATAGTCTCTTGCAAATTTGTTTGTGTTTTTGTATTTTCGATCTCATTATTGTGAGGGTGTAGGTGAATTGGGGATCTATGTACGACTGTAAGTATAATTATCCTGTTTAGTGGGATTCGCATTGGGATGTCTTGGAAATAGCAAATCTAATTTGTATGTGGAAACTTATAATTTTTTCGTACAAGTGTACTTACTGAGGACTTGCTCGTAGGCCGTAGCCATATTTTTCAACTGTAATGAAAGAGTTACAGCAATGCTGAGGTTAGGTTTGCCTTTGTTACAAAGGAAAAAGGTCATAGAAACGTTAAATTTACTGATCTATGTAACTTTGTTTAGCTTGTGCTACCACACTCACATTGGCCATGGAGCAGCGCTATGCTCAAACCTCTAAGATAATGCCAGCAAATTTGACCATTTTTTTAAACTAACTTGCCATTTTGCTTGGCTCGTAGACATGATTTCAACACATCCCAAAACCATCTTATACCTGGACTGGATTTGATGAGAAAGTAAAGGATTAAGGGCTAAAAATTGAATTGGGTTATTAGTTAATCTATTATATTATACTTAGTGTTGATATCCTAAACCTATATAAAAAGGACGACTTTGTGTAATTGGCGTCTTGCTATATTGGTACAATTTGGCCAATTTTGCTCCTGTTTTTCCTTTGACGTAACAATTTTGTGTATTGAAATTGCTGCACCTGAGATTGCTTTAGAGTAGAAAATCGTGGGGTGCTCTCATTCATGCATTTGCTCTCTCTCTCTCTCCACAGTTATCACGACTAAGCCCTCATCTCTTTCTCTCAACAGATCGCTGCATGCGACTCTATTCCAGCGCAGTCCAAATCTCCAACCACAAACACAACTATCACCATGCCGGTGAGTAACTCGCACTCTCTGTTGCATAGGTTCTCCTTATCTCTCACTGGTCTTGCAACATCTACCTCCCCCCCCCCCACCCCCCCTCTCTCTCTCTCTCACTGACTCTTTTCTTGCTTTGCAATTTCTTTGCAGATGTTTAGCACAGAGCTGATTCCGTTTTAGATCTACACTTTTTGGTCTATGGCTTCTGGTAAGTTTTCTAAGATGATTTCGGGTGTGCTATCGTATATTTTCCTTCTTATTGACTTTGATTACTCTAAATTTGCTGAAATTTGCCTACTGAAGGAATGGATTATTTGTTAAATTTCGATTTCCTACGTAAGTGTAGATTTTGAATTGTGGATGTTAAGAGTGCAGGAAAATTTATGAGAAGTAATGGAGTATTTGTTGCGGTAAATCAAAATCTACAAACCAATGAGCACTTGATTTGTGAATGTTAAGATTTATAATTAGGACTCTTGCTCAATTAAAAAGGTGTTATGATGCTTTCCATGTGTTTTTTATGTGATCTGATTATTTATGATTAATTTTGCTGTTTGCAGTTTATTTATCAATCGAGTAAGAGCATTGACTTTTATAGTTAACTTCGAGTTTTGTCGTCAAATACAAGGTCGGTATTTGTTGCATATATATTCGTTTCTTATTTGAAAGAATGTGTACTAAAGTGACCTGTTTGCAAGTAGTATATACCTTTACGAACTGTTTATGCCTCTTTATTACTTTCTTTCACTTGTGCCTTTTTTAAAAATAATCAATGAGTTATTCTGGAGATAATGGTCAAAGAATTTATTAGTTAGATTTATTGCAGGTTCCACAACATTTGATGGTGCTACTGTGTTTGAGTTTGGGAAGTGCCGTTTGACACCGGTAATGGGCAAGCACAGGTTATATTTTTGGAAGCGTTGTCTTTTTAATTTTTTTAGTTAATTAGAAGCTTGTATTCTTATTAGAAATCTAATTTCAGGATGATTTAGGAGAGCCTGATTTTAGGATGTGTGTTCAAGGCCATTGTAGCCACCCCAACTTTGCAAAGAAATTGCTGAGCCAAAAAAAAAACTTCGCAAGGTAATTCAAAGTCAAGTTGTTGTCTTTACTAAAGCGCCTCACCATTTCCAGTTCCCCCTCCCTGGGGGTTTCCATTACTACAAATGAATAGCAAATCTGTTGCTGTACCGAATTGCTTTCCAAATACTTTTTCTCTCCCCAGCTTGCATAAACTTTACTATGATACCAAACCTTTTGCAATTGTGCATATAAACCTATAATCTACACTACACATATGTAGAACATGTAATCCTTTTGCCGCTGTCATGATTACATATAACCTATAACACATTTTAATGCACTCCTACCACTGTCTGCTTTCAGAAAGTTACACTGTTGCTTCCTGTTGTTGATCAAAGAAAAGTTTATCTTCTTTCCCATCTGCAAGTACAAAAATGTTTGCAATTTTCACTTATGATGCCCCCATTAATGTTTCATTTCCGTTAGTAATGGAAAGATGAAAATCAAAACAGATTTGCTTTACTTTAATTCCTCCCATTTTTGTAGGGAAACATTAGGTCGAACAGTTGGTGCTCGTCTGTGGTTTGTTGGATTGATGATAAGAGCTTGCCCTTGTCAACGTTGTGGTGTAAGTGAACTATTTGTGCTTGTTTAGGGTTGGTTCGCTTCCAGATGTATTTTTTGTGAGCACGTGAGATAGTGTAAATAATGATACATTTTCTTGGGTGTTTTGGGATTTTTCAAGTGAGTATTGGGTAAGTGAAGGTGTTAGTACTAATGGTTGGAAATGAAGATGGTGGAATGGAAGTTTTAAAACTTTTGGGCAGAGATGCAACTTCTTTCTCTACACAAACTTCATTTGGTAAGAGTTCAATTAGCAGATTGGCCAAGACTTATGATTTGCTCCGATTTACCAATTAATCAAAGCTTATTCTGTACCAATCAACGGGCACGAAATACGTGCTGTGCACGTAGCCCTCCACCTAAACTCTAAACTATAACTGCGTAGACTAACTTTGAAACTTTCAATATGCAAATCTTTTGCTTTGTATAATTTCCATCCCTTATGCAAAGGCTCTCCAACAGAAGGGCGGCCTGTTATTATAATCCTTTTTCAGTGTATGTCAAAAAGAGTGACGAACTCATTTTTGTTCAGTCATAAGTTGGTCCGGAGAATGAGTCTTGGCTTATCAGTTTGAGCTGGAAAACAAGGCTCTAAAGGAATACTTGCGTCATTCTTGGTCCTTTTCTTCCAACCAGTAATCAATCTATTTATTTCACTTCTTCCGCTCTATCCCCACCCATTTTTATAACAATCTACCTTCTTGGCATGGTTATTGACTAAAATAGGTAGCTCAATTTGTGAGTTAAGAGCACTGTGTCAAAAGACCAGACTTACTACCACATCACGGGCACAAAATTCATAGGCATGTGACTTGACATGCTAGCACACGCGCCTCATCTAGTTATTAAAAGATGACAAGAATTACAATAAGTAAATAATGTCAAGTCATCTAAAAAATTGTGATATACTGTAATATATTTATGATATCACTTTCTAAAATACCGACATAACTATTCTTTCTTTTTAATATCAATTTCTCCGAAAGTGTGATATAATATATTTATGATGTCACTTTTTAAAATAGTGACATAATTATTCTCTTTTTTTATTGTCAATTTCTCCTTAAGTGACATTGAAGGACGAAAATTTGAAGTTGGAGGAAACGGCGCCATATGCGGGGTGTGCACGGGACCTCAATCTAATTAAATAGCCGGTCCTGAGTTTTCGGAGGCCTAAAGCCATAATGAAAAATGAGGCCTTTTACGAATTTTGAAGACAAGCACAAAATAAACAAATCACCTTTTCCAAAACAAAATAGCACTGATCAATAAGAAAAAATCTCAAATAACCGACCATTTCAGTATTTCAAAAGCATCATCTAAATATCAATAGTCCAAAAAAGTTACCGAACTTGCAATATTTTAGAGGCATCACTTAAATATTATCCTTCTTGCAGTTTTGGCAGCAAAAGTACTAATAATATCTTCACAATCAATCTTATCCACCATCTCATGTTCAATGGATAGGAGGGATAACCCATTCAACCTTTCTTGTGACATAGTTGAGCGAAGGTAGTTCTTAATTAGCTTCAACTTTGAAAAACTTCTCTCTCCAGAAGCAACTGTAACGGGAATAGTCAATAATATTCTATAAGCGACCCACACATTTGGATAACAATCCTCCATCAATTTCAAATGATTGAGCACGTCAATTGGTTTCCTTATCTCTTTCGGTAAACCTTCCTTGAAGACCTTCAATTCCGAAAACAACTCCTTTCCATCAATATCAGAAGTTCCTTCATGTTTCAAAGCATCTTCTAGCTTGGTGCAATGCATCTTCAAACATTCATCGGTCGTAGAATTTAACTTGTTCACATCAAACAAAAAACCCCAAATTTCCTCATATTTCTTAAATTGTTCAAATCGGCTCGTAAGTGAAGAAAGAGCTTGATTCATAATATACAAAAAGTAGTTCACTCTAAAGGATTCTTCAGCCGAAAAGGTCACCTCTTCACTCACACTCTCATCAAATTGTTTCTTTCGGCGAATGACACGCTTCTCGTGAAATATGGGCTCTACTCCCATTTTTGATGCAATTTCCTTAGCTTCATCTATGGCCTCTGCCAAACCACTTTCTCTATATTTGTCGAGAAAAGTAATAAGCCCTTTCAATTGATCAATGGCAACATCTATATGCATGTCTTCTTTTTGCAAGGTCTTGCTTACACACTTAACTGCGAACAACATTGTATGCCAAATAACCATGCCAACTAAGAATCCAAAATCTTCAATTTCATGTCTTACTAAGCCTTCGGCTTCACTCTTTGCACCAGCATCGTCACGACAATCGACATCGGCCAATTCAAGTAAAGCATCTTTGATTCCTGAAGCTTGGTATCTTATTGCTCTAACACTATCAACACGACTTTCCCAACGCGTTTGTGATAATGACTTCACAGTGAGACCTCCAACATTCTCCATCAAAATTTTCCACCGCTTGGGAGAAGACGAAAACAAACAATAGATACGTTGTACAACTCCAAACAAAGATTTAGCTTTGTTACAAGAGTTGGCCATATCGCAAAGCACGAGGTTAAGACTATGGCAACCACATGGTGTGTAAAATGCTCTAGGATTTTTGTCCAAAAGCCTTTTCTGGACACCTTTGTGTTTTCCTTTCATATTGGAGCCGTTGTCGTAGCCTTGTCCTCTTATATCACCAATATCAAGTTGAAGAGTGGTCAACACTTTTTCAAGTTCATCGAAAAGTCCAGATCCCGTTGTATCTTCCACCTTCAAAAATTCTAAGAAGAATTCCTCCACTTTTGGTGTACTTGCTGAAACATCCACACATCTTATTACAAGAGACATTTGTTCTTCGTGACTTATATCTGGAGTACAATCAAGTATCACTGCAAAATATTTTGCGTCTTTGATTTTACGAAGAGTTGAACTTTTCACCTCATCAGCAAGCATTTGTATTATTTCATTTTGGATTTTGTGACTAAGATAATGGTAATGAATCTCACCATTCTGAATTCGCCGAAAGTGCTCTTGCATGATTGGATCATATACGGCCACCATTTCCATTATGCTTAGAAATATCCCATTCCTCTCTTGATATATTTTCTCATTGTCTCCACGAAATGCTAAGTTCAATTTAGCAAGTGTTTTCACAGCTTCAATTATCCTTACTAGTACCCCTTTCCAATGCTCTTTCTCTTTCTTGATTTGATCTTGCACACATTGGTCGATTGTCTCATTCTTCTTCAATCTCCTCTCCGATTCGATCCATTTGCTCATGGAAGCAATATGCTCATTACTAGCTTCATGATTTTTAAGCCTTTGACCAATATTTCTCCAATTTCTCAAGCCATTAGCAGCCAACAATGTCCTGTTTTCACCTTGCGCAAACAATTTATAACAAAAGCAAAATACTTTGTCGAAAGCACTTGAATATACAAGCCACCTCCTATCTTGCTTCTCTCCATTTGACAAACGACGAATATAGTGAAAGGGAGTAAAATGCCGACCCTCCATATCCTTGGGAAAATAATCTCCATCCCTTCTTACCGGACCTCTTTCTACCATAAAGTCAATGAAATTTTGATCAATTTTGTCCCAATTTCTTGGATCATCAATGTTTGTAGGTTCACATTCAACACCCATGTCTTCATTTTGAACCTCAACATCCATATCTTCATGGTCACCCTCATCTACGCATTCATTTGGTTCCTTTGCACCGGCATCCGTATTATCCTCCAAATTTTCATTTTCTTCATTCCCCATATCTTCTCGTTCTTCTGCTTCCTTTGCACGGCATCCGTATTATCCTCCAAATTTTCATTTTCTTCATTCCCCATATCTTCCCGTTCTCTGCATTCTCTAAATCTTCAACCACATTTAAACTCTCTTTTTGTTTTTTGCTACCGAAAAACTTATCGAGTGAACCCGCTTGAGATTGAATTAATGTATCAATTCTTTGCTTTCTTTTCCTTTTTTCATGCCCGGACATAAACTTTCTCTTTCTGGGCATCATAATTAAAAATCTGCAAATCCCCAACATAATCTAATAATTAAGACTATAAAATTATTAATTAAAGAGAGTCTCACTTCTCATAAGCAATAGTAAATCACTGTAATCACAGACTTCAAGCAATATAAAATCACTTTCAAACTTCAAGCAATATAATTTATTAAACAAAACAAATATACGATTCAGACAATCAGACGAGTCCGGCGCCTAAACCCAAATTCCAATCCGAAATTGTAATCCGAAGCTTAAAAAGAAGAGAGACTTACAATTTACGAGTGGAAAATGGAAATCAGCAGTTGGAATGTTGGATCAAACATTCAAACCAAAGAGACCCTTGTCCGTTCTTCACTGGTGGCGAAGTGCCGACGGTGCCTTGGTGACGTGGTGTCGTGGTGATGTACTGATGTGAGCGGTGAGCCTCAGCCGATTAATTTGGGGAAAAAGGAAAACCCTTGTTCTTCTTTCAATTTCAGAGCTCAGAGGCCCTCTCTGGCTTCAATTCCTTTTAAGACGAAAAAAAAACGTGACAGCTTTTAATTTTGTTTCTTTTAAGATGGACCATCTATAGTTCTCTTTTTTACAAAACTGCCACCGAATGTATTTTTGGGCCCAGCTCTCATTGTTTCCTTGTGGGCCGTTTTAAACTTGGATTGGGCCATTTTTTGGGGTATAATACTATATAGGACCACTAGACATTTTGAGGCCCTAAAAATTTATATTTTTTGGAGGCCAAAGCCATGGCACCTTGGGATGAAGCCCAAGGCCGGCCCTTTAATCCCACCCAAAATAAATCCCGACGAAACCTCTTAGCTTCCACGATCTCTCTCTCTCTCTCTCTCTCTCTCTCTCTCTCAACCAACCCTACGAGCGCCGTTGCTTTGAAGTTTCAAATCGAGGCACTTGACATCGTTTAGTGGCGGTGGAAGCCCATCACTGTGATATTTGCCGTTGATTGATCTCGGTCTCCGGCCACTTGCTCTGCCGTTGCTTTGGTCACCAATTAACTAGAAATCGAACAGGTATACACCCACGGCTTTGTTTGGACAGTTCTCACAACTTTTTGTCTAATTTTTTCATTGTTGGATTTATGGGTGCTATTTACATGGTTCAAAATTTGTTTCAGTGTTGATTCAGTTGTTCGCAGAGGTCTCGTCTGGATTGTCAAGATCAATCATCTAGGTGAGTATCCATTCGCATTACAAGTGTTTGATAATATGCTCGTGTCAATCTATGCTCTTTACAATCATATAGGTGAGTATCCATTCGCCTTATAGGTGTTTGATAATATGCTCGTGTCAATCTATGCTATGTAATTAAGCCATAGATTGACACAACATAACTTTTGTACACACAAGTTAAGGTAGAGAGGGTCTTGAGCCTTTAACTTTGAGGTTGTATGCCAATGTCAGGGCAATCACTTGGCGTTCGATCAATTCCAAAGGTATAGATGCTAATGCTCTACACCTTCGAGACCATTCTCACTGGATTCTAAAATGAGGTAATTTTTCAGACCTCAATCAAAGGAGACTAAACTGAATGTATTTCTCTACCTGGTGTAACACTAAGAACGGAAACCGTGACGGTACCATCTCTATGCAGTTATGGATTCAAGGTCACTGATATTGGACCCAGGAACTTTAACATCAGTTGAAGTTCAAAAGCATATCCACTTATGGTTGTGCCCCTTTTGGGTCTAGATCACATGAATTTCCTCTCTCCCTGTCCCAACCCTCATTCTGTGCCGCGAGTTGGAGAAACTCGCCATCTACTAGGAAGGGGATTCAGGGTAGAGTGACGGGAGAAAAATGGCACAACCTTAATTCATAGAACACCTCATCTTCGTGTTCTTGACGCAACTGTTATCTCCTACTTTCAATTACATCTAAAAAATGTAATCTTTATAGACATTAATGACAGTTTCAAACTGTCATTTTAAGATTTAGACTTTTAATGACAGTTCTATAGATGATAGTTTCAAAATTGTCATTTTTCACATTTAATTGAAAGTGTTTGACACTCTTTTACCTCTGCAAAAACATTACTACCAGAGAAAAGTAAGGTTACAAAGATAAATAGACATTTACTCAACCGCCACCCGCGTTCACTACCCATTCTCTCTCCCTCCTGCAACTACACCATTTTCTCCCTTTCACACCTCTCGCACACTACGAATGTTAAGACACTACAAATCTATTCTACTCAACTGCCACCCACGTTCACTTCTCGCCCGGTCATTTTTCACTTGCCTTTGCTCCTATCACTTTCACACAGTAAAGCGTACATGTTTGTACCAGTAACTCTCATTCCAAGTTGGCTTCCAATTTATAAATACGATCGAATCAATTGGGATTGCTGATATTGTCACTTAAAATAAATATGAGCAATTTAGTGAATGGGTATTACTATACACTATCATTATACTGTACGGATGATAAGATCAAAATTTTGGTTGTGAGTAGTAAGTTGACTCACGTCCACATCTTTGTATATAGAAGTCCGTGCATTCTGCAGTAGCATAAGGCAGTTGGGATTTGAACGCGGACATGACACCTAAAAAAAATTACTACTTGTAATGGAGTACTAGTTCTTCCATCTCAAAAGGATTAGGGTAATTTGCATTGACACCCCCTGTATTATCACTAATTTGAGATACACCCTTTATACTTCAAAATTAAGCACTTACACCCCTGTACTTTGAAGTGAAAGAAGGTACAGGGGTGTAAGTGCTTAATTTTAAAGTACAATGGGGTGTATCTTTAAATCAGTGATAGTACAGGGGTGTAAGTGCAAATTCTCCAAAGGAATATCTAATTCTCGCTACATATCATTTTTAAGTTCTTACTTTACAGACCGAACAATCTTTTTGGGACGGAATGAATATTTGTACCAAAAAATATGTCTTTTAAAAATAATTAAACATTTATAATCCCCAAAAACCGAGGCCAAGTCGTTGAAATTCACAACCGCTACACCTAATTTTCGCTACATATCATTCGATACTTCCTACGCGGTTTGCTACTGTTATGGATATGCGATTTCCTACCGCCCATTTAAAACCTTGGGCAAGAGGCCAACTGTTGTATGGAAAACATAATGAAGCTAATAAAAAATTTGGGAGTTTCGTAGAGAAAAAGTAGAACTACTGAAAAACAATTTATGTAGAAGTTTCCTTACAAGGTTTTAGGACAACAATCCCATCTATCTAGCATGAAGCATTGATATTGTTACTTCATTTGAAGCGGAAGGATATATACCAGTTGACGAAGAATCCGTCTCGGGAGTAAACCTTACTGTGTAAAACCCAGGTTGTTTAGGAGGTGGCAGAATTGCGTTTTCACTATCTAACATTAACAAAATAGCTGAAATGGTCGGTCTATCTTCAGGACGGTCTTGCACACACAAGAGGGCCATTTGGATACATCTTGCCATTTCTGGTGTGGCAATCGGACCCTCCATCAAAGCATTTACTAGATTCAAGGGTTTTCCTTCATTCCATAGTTTCCATGCCTAAAGCAAATAACAATTCATGGAATTATTCTCAAACATAATAAAAATGTTTTTTTTTTCATTGGAGAAAGAAGAATAGCACTCACATGTCCCAAAAGGTTGTGGTCATGATCGGGATGGTAAAATCCTCTGTTCTTCTTGCCACTTACAATCTCCAAAACCAAAACACCGAAACTAAAGACATCAGATTTCACGGAGAAGAGCCCATCTATTGCATACTCTGGAGACATATAGCCACTACATACAACACAATGAAATGGAAATGCATAAAATGAAAATGAAATATCGATAAGAATAATGAAGGGGAGAGATGAACGGGATGTACTCACGAAGTTCCAAGAACCCTATTTGTATTTTCTTCAGATTGATCATCTCCAAATAATCTTGCCAACCCGAAGTCTGAAATTTTAGGATTCATGTCGTTGTCCAGCAAAATGTTGCTAGCTTTCAGATCCCTATGAATTATTCTCAATCTTGAGTCTCGGTGAAGATAAAGAAGTCCTCGAGCAATCCCCACTATTATGTCAAAGCACTTTTGCCAATCTAGCGATGTACCTCTTGTTTGATCTGAGATAGTTTATAGTAAGTTACGAACTTCACCATACATCCAGTAGAGGTGTCAAACGGGCAAGTTCAATTACAACCGTGCTTTGTGTCGTGTCGGCCCATTTACTTTATCAAGTCGTGCCATTCTGGCCCATTTATTTTATCGTGTTGTACCGTGCCGTGCCATTTTTAATTGTGTCGTGCTGTGCCATGCCTATATTGGCAAATCTCCAACCGAGTTTCGTCAGAAAGAAAAAAAATTCCGAAAAGTGTAAAATATTTATCAACATAGAAAGTGTAAAATGTTATGTTCCATTATAAAATAAGAAATTAATATTTTTTTTGGTATTAAAATTAGTATTTGGTGTCTCGTGCTCATGTCGTGCCTGTCTAGAACCATGTCGTGCCGTGCCTATCTAGAACCGTGTCATGTCGTGGCAGGCTCACTTCCGTATTGTGCCCGTCTAAAACACTGTCGTGCCGTGCCAGGCCCACTTCGTCTAAAACCGTGCCCGTGCTATGCCACATTTAAAAGTGTTGTGTTCGTGCTAGGCCCATTTGACACCTCTAGATCCAGTAAATTATGAGAAAAGATTTCAAAAAGGTTTAGGTGCTAACTGAAGATGTGCAACTCTAAACTTATTTTTGGCATGTACTCATATATCAACATCCGTTCTTCTCCATGAATGCAACATCCCAACAGCCTGACCAGATTCCGATGAATGCAACATCCCAACAGCCTGACCAGATTCCGATGCTGCAGCTTTGAAATGAAGATGACCTCATTCTTGAACTCCTTGAGGCCTTGCCCAGAAGTCTTGGAAAGTCTCTTAACTGCCACTTCTTGTCCTGTTGAGAGCCGACCCTATGTTTTATCATGAACCCTTTCATTAGCCAGAGAAGAATTCATACGAATATAGACACGACCCAACCCAGATAGGCAAATGCAACCTTTTTTTTAAAGTTAGGAAACAGAAACATTGGGGACATGTATATAATCATACTATAATCTTATGTACATATTATAAACCCATAGAGAAAACAAAAAGAGTGTGTATGTACAAATAATACTAGCATCACACTCGCTAAATAAATGTTCAAAATCTGTTAATACGTAAAAAAATTTGACCCTGTCCGAACTTTATAAGAGCATTTTGATGACTAATGTCCTTATTGTGTTTCTAGTTTGTCTGACAATATAAAATCATATATATAAATCATATAAGAGTGTGTGAGGCCGGGTAGACGTTGCCATACTTCTTAGCTAAACTGAGTGACAATGAGCATTCCCTTTATAACTTTCTAAACATTGGGAATTACCTTGTAAACAGGACCAAAGCCACCTTCTCCAATCTTATTTTCATAGGAGAAATTATTAGTGGCTGTTGAAATGGTGGCCAAATCAAATAAAGGTAGTTCTAGGTCCTCCTCCACAGTACTTTGAATGTTTTCTTGGACCTGTTGACTTGCAGCCTCCAGTCTCTGAGCTGTATATATTTTGAAGTTGTTCAGATATGAATTATCTCTACAGCATATAAATAAGGGCACTACAATAATCGTAGCATTAGCAATAGAAACAATAAATTTGAAACCCAAAATGGATATCCTCGGATGAAGAACAAGATTGTTACGATATATCACACGAGAATAGGAAAAGCTCCATCAGTTAGGTTCCGTTTATTTCATCATACTTTTAAGAAAGTAAAATTTTTACTTGTGAAATGAATTTTATTTTCCCCCTGTTTGCAGGCTGCACACCATATAGTTAAGTCCGACAGATGATGGGAAAATTCATGGTGCAAGATTGGTGTTATCACTACGGTAGGCCAAAGAAGACATCAATGACATACTGCTGACAAGGGTCTGAGGAAGGTTTTGAGATGGGATAGCTAATTAAGCTAGTTCATCGTTGAGATCAGACGGAAGTTAACTTACGGGGGTTTGTTCTGTAAGCCATTTTCCTTCGATGGATGCAAATCATTTTACCTCAAAATATTTTACTCCATTTTAGTGCAACCCAACACCGAAAACTGGTAAAATATTTTTCAGAAACCAGTTTACATTCAACAAACAAATGAAGTCTTGTATTTCCAGTGCAAGTTATACCAAATAAGGCCCATGCTTGTCAAGTAGCCTAGGAAGACTCCTGGGGGCGGACAGAGGTATTGAGGTAGGGGTCTCAGGGCACTCTCTGTCTTGCTATGAACACTGGTACCCCCTCTTTTAAGGCTGAAAATTAACTTAATGTAAATGAATAAATCGTAGCGATTGGTGACTCCGTATCAATCTTATTTGGTCAACCAAACGAACTCCATTAAATTTCTATACTCAAAAGAAAAATTGCTTGAAAAAACACCGAATTTTAGTTATACATGTTTTAATGAGCTATATGTACTAAACACAATTACTTTGTCATTCATGTATATACATGAATTTAAATTGCATAGATCAAAGAGAAATTGTTTATACTTCCCTGTGAAACTTTAGTTTTGTACTCCCTCATGCTTAACTTCAAAGAATTGGCACCGGCGAGACAAAATCCTAGTTCCGCCATTGAAATTAGACCCCTTTGAGATTTCTGGTTCATGGTCTAAATCTGACTGTTCCAGTCACAGTCTACAACGCATCGAAAACTTGTTTTCGAGTAGAAATTACAGCTGAAGTCTGGTCAGTGATAACTGAGTTTGGTATTAGCCAACTCTACCTCTTTCAAATTCTTTGCATTGCTCTGCATCAAGAGAACAAACCAACCAAGAACAGTACTGGACTAGGTTTGTTCATAATTTATGTATCCCATTACTTCAATGACTAGGAAAACACTTTTGGGAAGGTTCATTTTTTAACAGAAAATAGATCAGTGTCTCAGAAAACACACATGGTGGCAGTTCAATGTTTCCAACTAGCAAGCCAAACATGTGGATGGTACTCACTAATAAATTGTAAAACAATTCTGCCAAAAAGAAAGTCTAGGATGTTATGCATACGGTATACCACCTTTCTTTTGAGCAGTAATCCGCCTCCGCTTCCTAATAATACACCAGCTGATTAAACCCAATGTAAGAACCCCTGAAATGACCGTTACTGATGCGATCAATGCCCTTCGTTTGGCCTTATTGGAGCCTTTTCAGCAGCCACCACCACAAAAATGAAAAGTAAACATCAATATTAGCATCTACGGAAGTAAAGAGGTTACGAAGTTAGTATTAACTAAGCATGATCTAAATTCTAAGTGCATTGGCCGAATTCTTGAACAATTATCAGAAGATGTATCTTCTTTAAAATAAAGGCCTGCAAAAAATACTTTTGACACAGATATTCAAACACAAATCCGGACACATATGTGGGCCACAAAGTGTGGATACCAAGCGCATCGTGTGGAATCCACGTGCATCAATCGGATCTGGATAAATCCGTGTGTCGGAATTCGTGTTCAAACATCTCTGTCCACAGAACTGCTCATTGTGAAGTGCTTACCGAGTTCAGAAGCAGCCACACGAACGTACAAATCCTGTCCACCTTCATTATACTCTCTCATATCAAGCAACTCCCCAGACCAAACCACACACCCACTTATATCAGTTTGAGCAAAACCCCTACAAGAACAATCCTTCAAACAAGCCTCTTCACAATCCACCCGACTTACGTCAGTCCTATTCACCAAAAAGCGGGACGTGTCTGGCAATTTCAGCCTGGAAAACCTCCTAGACCCGGCAGCCACCGTACAATTCAACTGTCTTTGCCACACACCCACCCGACCAATCCAACCTATTCCACACCTCTGGGAATTTTGGGTACAAACCCATCCATGCAATGACAAGTCGGTGAATCTTTCGTGTTGCAAATCCCATAAGGCCCACAATGATCATAGGCATCACATAAATCCGCTCGCAGTGTGATTACAGAAACCCACTCGCCGCTCCCCCGGTTCCATGTGAGGTGCTCAAGTAATCCTGATTGGGTCACGACAAACCTGGAAATGATATTACCATCATTGTTGAGAAACGTGTAGTATACAGAAGTTGTTTTGTGGAGAACAGGATCAACGATCTCTTACCGAAGTGGACCATGGGACGGTGTTCGTTTCGGTGGAGGTCCTCCACTAAAACTGTCACGATCTCAAACATATATAGAGGCCTCTTCGAGTTTGAATTTGAATCTTCCCTCCAAGGTGGCAGTTAAGCCTTCTTTCAAACTTTGGCAAATAACTTCCACGATCAATGAGGCACCCACGTCTGGAAAAACTGCCTCCTTGATTATGAATAACTGCTCTTTTGATTATGGGAGAACTGAACATACTTCCTTTTGACACCTGTCACCTGATCGACGGAGGAAACAAACCGATTAATATTTAATTAATTAAAGAGAACGAGCCACATATTGGCCACTCGACGGGGAAATAACCCTTAAAACTTTACCATAGTTTTGTCAATATTTGTTAAGTTAAACAACCCAAACTCACTTTATAATGGTGAAGCAAAATCACCATTTGACTTTCCAATTATGCCCTTGCCACGTGTCTTTCAATCGACGGGCAAAAAGAAAATCACAGTTATGGAGCAAACAGATACTGACGTCTCTTGACTCGTTGGAAAGTTCAATGGAAAGTCTTTTCGAAGGACGATTAGGAAGATTACACGGGCTGCATATTACGTTTGGCAAGAGAAAGGAGTTGCAGCATTTTTAAGGGCATCCACAAGTCTCGCTCTACGGTCCTTGAGAAGATCGGTTTTCACACTCGCATTAAGGTCCCCCAAATTATCTACGTAAAGCAGTCCCCTTTTAGTACTATGATCCGTGATTCCTGGAAAACATCCCAAAAAGCTCCCTATATCTTATTCGATAGATTTTGAAGTAATTGGAAGTTATGCCTTCCTCGACTCTATGTAAGTTTGTTGATTCAAAGGAATTCAAAAAAGAATGTTAAATTCTAATTTACAGCTATGTGAGGCTCCAAACACATCCTCTGTGAGACTGTGACTACAAACTTATACAGTTACAGTCACTCCAGCAAACAAATGCTAAAGACATCTAATTTTGGTGAAAGAGCAAGCAAGAATACATCTATGTATATAATTTTTCAGCACCTATCTAGCTTGAATAGTCGAAAGGGTAACATCATTTATAGAAACTGCTATAGCGCTTGCTGATGAGGACGTGCCCGGCTTGCTGCTATCTCCTTTGAAGATGAAAGCAGGCTGCTTAGAGGGAGGTAGCGCTGTTTCGTTACACAACATGAAAGCAACATCCGACATATTTGGCCTATCGTTGGCTGATTCTTGCACGCACAACAGGGCGATGTGAATGCACCTCAGAACTTCTTTATCTGAATCTGATTCGGTCATCCATGAACCAACTATTTCCACAGCCCGGCCTTCTTGCCACAAGCTCCAAACCTGAAACAAACAGTGCATGAACAACAATGTCATCACTAAAGGAAAGCCCTCTATTTTGAATTTATCTTGTTCGTTTTCCATACCAAAATGATAGATTTCCAGTATAAAACAAAAAGAGTACACCAAATAATAGGAAACCCTTCTGCTGTTGACATTAACCATCTAATTTTTGTACAATACCTGAGATTTTAACCTTACGAGTTTTGTTAACCAAAGGGTTTTCCATGAATACCAAGTAAATTAGACAAATGCACACATCCATTTACTTACATGCCCAATTAAATTCACAGCATTATCCAGAATATAGCTGATGTTCTTTTTGCCAGTAATGATCTCCAAGAGCAAAACCCCGAAGCTGAAAACATCAGATTTTATTGAAAATAGCCCTTCCATTGCGTACTCAGGTGACATATAGCCGCTGCAACCACAAATGTTAAACAAGCATTAGAGTTTAATGGCTTCCTTGCACCTTTCTCCATATCCCAACAGTAATACAGAATGGACACTTACTATGTTCCGACCACCCTGTTTGTAATAGCTTCAATCTGGTCCTTTCCGAAAATTTTTGCCATACCAAAATCCGATATTTTCGGATTCATTTCTGCATCTAGTAACACATTGCTGGCTTTTAGGTCCCTATGGATTATCCTTAGTCTAGAGTCTTGGTGAAGGTATAATAGCCCTCTAGCGATCCCCAAAACAATGTTGAAGCGCATTTTCCAATCTATAGCCGAGCCTTTTGTCCTATCTGGACAAACATTGGAAGTTAATTATAATCAAAATCCTGAATCATTCACCATTGCAGAAACAATAACTCCGCAAGTAGCAAAAAAATGAACATAACTACGAAAATATTGCATACCAAAGATGAAAGAGTCCAAGCCCTTGTTTGGCAAGTACTCATAGATCAACATTTTCTCATTTTTTTGAATGCAATATCCCAACAACCTCACTAGGTTCCTGTGCTGAAGTTTGGCAATCAATGTAACTTCAGTCTTGAATTCCTCCGCCCCTTGTCCTGAATTCTTTGCTAGCCTTTTGACTGCGATTTCTTGTCCATTATGTAGCCGACCCTGCATTTAATCTTTACATGGTGAGCTTAGACGTTGTTCAAATGGACCTGGAATAGATCGCCCATTAGGAGTGTCAATACGGTAAACAAAATGCAATACCACTGGATTTCTGATGCACACTTCCTATATTCCAATGCACTACATATTTGAACACAAGTTTTGCAAATACTATATTGACAACTTAATAGGTTATTTTATCATCTTCCATATTCAAATACCCATAATCGTAAGTAAGGTATGCGATTGCGTGATACTTTCCATCTTGGAGGGTACCTTATACACGGCGCCAAATCCACCTTCACCAAGCTTGTTATCCAACGAAAAATTGCCTGTGGCTGAGACAATGATGCTTAGCTCAAAATATGGTAGTTCTGGATTTGTGCCACTTTCATCAAAGTGTTTTCCCATTGAGGAGGCTTCAAGGGATGTTGTATTGTCGGGACTAAATGATAAATTTTGTTGTTCTCTTATTCCTGTCATTGAGTAAGAAAGCAAGTTAGGCAAAAGAAAAATGCAATTAACTAAAAAGTCCTACTTCCTTAATTTGACTGTTTGAGAAAAGAGAGTAAAATGCAATGAAAAAGTTAAACCTGTCAAGTTCATTGTTTTACTAAAATTATGAAATGGGAAACACAAATGAACAAGAAAGCCGGCTTTGTGACATGATTTCACTTCTTATACAAGGCGTATTTGTGTATTTATGTTGACGTTGATGTTTTGAATCTAACTGTTCCATGGAAATGACATTGATCATATCCCAGAACGCATTAAGGCTAAATAACCGGTTATACCTTGATCTACATTGTGCTTATAAAATAGGCAAAGGGAAACACAAATGAACAATAAACTGGGCGACATTGTCTTGCATTAAAACAAAATTGCTCCGTGAAAACGCCGTTCTCTTTTTCCCCCACGTAAAGGTCAATCACGTGTGAAATCATGCATCACTAGTTATACTCATTCATAGCATGGGTGGGAATTTGTTGCCTTGCTTGACTATTAAACTACGAAAGTTTATTTTAAATTCGTGAAAGACGAAAAGAGGAAAGAAGGATTTTGACAGGATGGATGTTACATTAGTTTTATTTATAAAATTGAAAACAGAATGTGACATCGACATAAATCATTTTTAGTCTCTAGTCAATTAATCGAAACGACTAAAGATCGAAGAAGATTTTTTTTGATAATTAAGATCGAAGAAGATTGTTCTAATTTTACCTCTTCTTTTCTTCACCACCAACCAACAAATTAAGCAGAATGCAAGAAGCGAAACCGCAGTAACAGAGGCCGCTATAGCTGCCACCATGCCCTTCTTCCCATGAGAGCGTCGTTGAGACTTCAAATATTGGGCTGAAATTAGGACAAAAAATTAAGAAGTTGATTTCTTTCTTACTGATGACAGCGTAATTGCTTTGTTCCTCTCTTCCACCACATATGAAATGAGAAAGACCCAGAACATGCTAAGTGCTAACCCCGAGGGACTTGTCCTAGTGGTCAAGGCTTGAGATTTGGGGGTTTAATTTGTTCTCTTCTAAGGGCTTCGAGAATCGAAACCTCTCAGATGCTATCAACTTCTTTGGTGTCAATCCATACAGAGCTTCACTCTTACTTTAACCGGGACTCCAACAAATGGATGGTGGAATTGGTCCCCTAGGATTAGTCGATGTGCACGTAAGCTGACCCGGATGCCTAAGTTATAACAAAAAAAGAAAAAGACCCAGAACATGCTTTCAGAACTAAGAGGTATCTGCTGCTCTTTTTGCATTTTTTCATGGGACTGCTGCTCTTTTTGGTTTTTTCATGGGACTGCTCGACTTGATGATGCTGATGCTGCTGATTTTTCTCCTTTGCTGAATCAGAAGACTAATGCCATTACTGAGTCTTCTTTTTTGAGCTGATTATTTGGCTGGGATATGAAAGTGTACTCTATGGAGAAGCTTCTATCACTCTTTGAAAGCTTCCTTTTGAGGTTTATATTGTAATTCGCTGTGGTTGATCTCTTGTCAATCCTTGGGCAGGAATAGCATATAATTGTCGTGGGGTAGGGTGCCAACCTAATTGGATGTTACTCACATGTTGTGATGCTATCTTATCTTGCCCTAAATCTTGATGTACTACTTCATTGTGATCAATAAATTTCCATTTTCGCTGTTCAAAAAAAGAAAGAACTAAAAGGTAAAGTCCAGTGCTGTAATTCTACAGCACACAAAAATTTACTGGATAAGACATGTGTTGCAAGTTGCAACCACCTTTCTATCAATGTTTAATATTGTTTGACAAACAAGGACGGAACCAGGATTTTACTCTAGCAGTGGTAAAATGTATACTAAAAAATAAAAAAGATTCATTACAATATTAATAGTCATCGGCTCTAGAAAAAAA
This sequence comes from Rhododendron griersonianum, assembly GCA_018127125.1. Lineage (NCBI taxonomy): Eukaryota > Viridiplantae > Streptophyta > Magnoliopsida > Ericales > Ericaceae > Rhododendron > Rhododendron griersonianum. Next base: position 25,897,315 of record CM030800.1, read on the forward strand.
TTAAAATAACATAACAAAAACTATAGTAAATTATGTTTTTCATTTGCACATGGAGTATGAAAAAAGACTAACTTTAATTTTGGACATCGATAATGCCACTCCAACAACAACAACAGCAAGACTCATGTAGTCCTCAATCATTGGGGGTATGGGCGGGGGAGGATTGGAGACAGACCAAACCTTTGGCAATATGCACAAAATGGCTGCTCTCAGAATACTACTTAAACAGTAGTCCCATATATCTGTTTTGCTGCGGAACCATGCCCCCAAAAGTCAAAACCAAATGACATTAGAGAGGACAATTATAGAGACCCAATTCAATTTATGTGCACATTACTATGCTTCCTTCATTGATAGTCTAGAGTATCAGTATGCACAAAGATAATGTCAGTACTCCTCAAATTAATAATGTCACTCCTTAGACCCCTATATAGATTTTCCAAATTGATAACCGTACTCCCTTTTGGGAGTGGCATTATAAATTTGGAGAGTGGCATTATAATTAAATTCCCTTAATTTTTTAGGTTAAGTTATTTTAGGGTTAGAATGTGGAGTTTTATTTTCTTCTTAATTATACATCATTATTTATATTATTTCACTTTGGCCCATTGAATTTAGATTTAGAATTCTTTTTTGGGTCTCTTTTCTTAAAAAAAATAATACTCCCTCCGTCCCTTTATTACAGTCCAGTATTCCATTTTGGGTTGTCCCTTAATAAGTGTCTATTTTATAAAGTTAGTGGATAAAAGTTGGTGAATTGTCTATTTTGTCCATAAAAGTAGATTCCATTTTGAAAAGTTAGTGAGTAAAAGTGTAATGATAATAGGTAAGTAGGGAAAGTGGAGGAAAAAGTTGATGTGAAAGGTATAATGATGATGTCTTTTTAATAAGTTGGAGTTACGAAGCAGGACATTTAAAAAGGGACGGAGGGAGTAGAAGATTTATGACTAGTGTATAATAAAAAATAAGGAAAAAAACCTAGCAGTGGCGAGACTATATAAGTTGAGGATAATTTTTTTTTTTCACATATAATAATTGCATTTTCTAAAATTCTTGTTATGGCGGCCGCCGCCACTTGACCCCCTTGTCCCATCTTTGTTTACAAACAAGATAGTGCCATCTGCAATTAAACAAACGTAGAAGTCACTCGGCACACAATTTCACAGGTTGAACACTCAAACCCGGCTTCTTAATTTTGATAAAATGTCTTGCTCAAGTCTTCATCAGTCATTAGTTCTAAGATAACTTGCAAACTCAAAACAGGTTGAATCTCATTTAATTTTTGAAATGGTCAAATACCATATGTCAAAGCTATAAGACATTATAGAAATCATCAAAAGATAAAAGAATTAACCAAAACAACCAAAACCTAGACACAGACACCTACTGCATGCCCAGCGAAACGTCGGTACTTAAAAACCAGTCGCAGAAAAGGCAATAGAGGATCCTGCAAGGACACCCAGCTCAAACCCTAGAAAACACATATGAAATCTGGACCACGGATCCGCCATCCCAAGGAGCCACACCGGCGTGTTCAAGACCCGTCGACCTGAAACACAGGCTCTCAACCACAAAACACAAGACGCTACTCCAAGGTAAACCCCCGCTGACACGGCGAGTTCTGGCCACTAGAAGCAAAACACCGGTAAGCTACAGCCCCACTACCGAATCCTCTCAGCCATGGCGGGCAGGATATATAACAGTTCGAGAAGCACAAAAACCAACTAAACACGCAGCCATAACTACGAATCACCAACTAACACCTGCATTAGGTCTACTTCAATTCATTGCTATTGTTTTCATTGTCCTTCTTGTTTCCTCTTTTGCCAAAGCATATGAATCTTGTTTCGCAAGCCAAAAAATATCCCACGTATCCATCGTTCTCTCATGTTTGGAGTAATTTTTCTATCCCGTATACAAGCCAACATGGCTTAAACAATAGACGACATAATGTGAATTCCGGCCACATCAACTTCATATAGTAAACATTGTATAAGCCTATACCCGGGCCCGGCGAAACATGTTATAAGACTCTAAAAATGGATAGAGTTTTCAATTTACTGAACTAAAATGGATAGGGTTTTTTTCGGGAAATTTAGTCCTAATATACTTGTTATCTTTACCACCCCAAACGGATTCGATTAAGGTGGCCATTTCTATTTTATCACAACATGGGAATGGATAGGAAATCTTTCCAAACTATCTTATAAGATGACGTGAACGGATTGTAATCTTGAATTACATAGTAATATCTTATCCGATAAAACAATATATATCTGGCAAATATGACACAAAAAAAATATACTACAAATCCTGGCCCCCACTTGAAAACACTCTGGAGTCCATTAAATCCCCATGCCACGTCACGCATCCACTGTCTCCGCGAGAAACATCCGCACTTGCATACGCATTGCACGAGCAGTTCCTCAAGCACTCCGACTCACACTCTTTTAGCCCTGTCACACCCCTATCCACACGTGTTGTCCGCGTGTTCGGCTCCTTTGCAAGTGGCACCTTCTCGAAGCCCTCGCCGCTCCCGCATACGTGCCCGCCCCGCTTCCTCACGCACCCGCCCGACCCATCCCTCAGGTACCAGTCACGTGCCAACGTGGGCTCGAACCTGGGCAGACACGTGCATTCGAACTGACCCGTGCCTACGTTGGACGGGTCACAGTTACCGTTTGGGCCTCAGTAGTTGTAGGAGTCGCAGGGTTTGTTTGGAGCTACGTAAAACTCAACCCATCTATGCTCGTTATCGTTCCATGTCAACCTTTGGAGCGTCCCGATTTGTTGAGCACCAATCTCGAGGAAATCGAGGGGTCAAGAATAGAGTAACTCAAAGTTACCTCGTCCTGATTTTCGACATAGCTGAGGTTGAAGATGAAGTTAGTTGTCATCTTAGGTACACCGCTCCACCCGCGCCCTATCCATGAACCCGCCCGCCAAACCAGACCCGAACCCTTGTACAGAAACAATTGATCAGGAGACCCGTTAAGGTCTATTTTGAAAGAGTACTCCCCGGGTCTGGGTCTCGGGTCATCACCCGACTTCCAAGATGTCAGGAACCGGTCCAGACCGGTATTCCAGTTCACACCGAATCTCAAGTTGGGAAGCAAAGTATTCGTAGGATAATCAAAGCTCTGCCACACAACTACCCCATTGCTATCAAGCACCACCAAATTTCCTGAATCCAGTAGCTGAGCCGAGGAGTTTTTTGCCAGCGTCGGATCCGAAACATTTGTGGACCAGACCGGATTGTTCCAGTCTAGACCGGTTACGACCATGTTTCCCGTGACGTCAAATGAGAGGGAACTGGATGTGTCGTTGATTGGGCTGTCCCTGTTGGCGACCCAGACAATGGTCTATTCGGAAACCGTGTTGTACCATATTCCGAGGTACCGGTTTCTCAATTTTCCGGGGGTAAATAACCCCGGGGCAAAGGTTTGATTGCTGGAGATCAGCAAGTCGCCATCTTTCAGGGATTGGGTGGTGTTTATGGTGTCAGTGGGGGTGCAAAATTGGAATTGGAATTGAAGGAGGATTAGGAAAATGGAACAGAGGATTTTAGTATCATGAGACATGGGTCTGGTTTATGTGATTTGTTTTTCTCTGTTGTTCTTTCTGAGGAAGAAGGGTGTGCCACTCGTGGGCTCCTCCTCTGCTTTTCTTTTGGGTTTTGGTGAAGGTAGAAATGAAATATAGGACGTTGTTGAATACATTAACAACTTGAAAAGCATGATTGGCAATGGATTGTACTGCTTTTATCTGCGTGGTCTCTTATAGGAGATTAGTTTACTTTCGATTTTTGATTCATCAATAATGATACTGTTTACACCCATTTTTGGCTTGGCCAAAATTAGAAAAAGGATAGAAGAATGGCCTTAGAGGTAGTTTTAGGCCTTGAGAAGCCTTATAAATCAGTCACTTGCAGAATTGGGCTTTTGGAGAATTTAAAGTGGCCACAATTAGGCCAAATTGAGTTTGAAAGGGAAGGAGAGAGTTTGAAAATTGATTAGGCCCAAATTGATTTTCAGATCTGGGCCCATTTTCAGGCCTTGGCCCAACTAATCAAAGCTCGGACTAGTTTTTCAGGCCTATTTAGCCCAATAAGGCCAATATTCGTTTTTCAGGTCTGGGCCCAGTTTTCAGATTTATTCAGGCCTAAAACTGACCAAGTCAAGGAGGCCATAAGCTGCTTAGTCATGTTTGGGAAGCAAGCTGTTCACAAGCAGCTCAAAGGCCTAGAATGTTCTTATTGACAGTTCTGGGTAAGCTGCTCACAAGCAGCTCAAAGGCCTAGAATGTTCTTGGTTGACAGATCTGGTAAGCTGCTCACAAGCAGCTCAAAGACCTAGAATGTTCTTGCTGGGCAGATCTAGGTAAGCTGCTTACAAGCAGCTCAAGGCCTAAGTCTCACTATCCTTCAGCATGAAGCAAGGCTTGGGACACATGGCAGCCATGCATGGAGACATCCCAAGCAGCTCACAAGCAGCTTAGGCCTGCACAAGCAGCTCAAAGGCCTAGAAGGTTCTCTCTAACATCACACAAGCTGCTCACAAGCAGCTCAACCAGGCCTGCGTTTTTGGCCTTGGTGGGCCCAAATATCTCTTTTTTACAAGTATCCATGCATACAAGCTGCTCACAAGCAGCTCAAAGGGCCTAGGGATGCTATGTTGCTGCAAATTCCTTTTGCTTTGACTGGTTTTTAGGCAAAAATGAAGCTTTTCAGACCTGCAGCCATTTTCTTGGGGTGGAGAGCAAGGCTTGGACGAATGGTAGCTTCCTATTGGAGCATTCAGAAGCAACTCAAGCCTAAGCCTTTACCAGGATGACACTTGGCAGCCATGCATGAAGGCCTGTGGAAGCAGCTCAAGACCTGGAACTGCTGCCTATAAATACCAGTTTTGAAGGCCTTATCAAAGGTCCACGACCAAACAAGCCCAAGGCTTATTCAAATTACATTTCAATTATCATTTTCAGCAAATGTCTTTATCTTTTAGTCCAATCTAGCCCAGCCTAGGTCTTATCTTTCATTTCCTTGTACCAATTTCATTAAACCGTTAATGAAGTTCTTTTAATTTCATCGCACCTTGTTTTCTTTCTTTTCCATTTTCTACACGATTAGGAAATTCTAAGTCCTTATCCCGACAAGGCAAAACCACGAACCACATACGGCCTCACCCCTTAGGTCGTACGCAATCGCTCTAGAAGAAGTCAGATCTGAGGCATCCAGGCCTTAGCACGAAATTGGACTGCAATCCAGTCCTAGCACGCCCGCACAAGGCCTAGAACTACACTTACTCGTTGTTCCTAGGCCTGCTTTTAATTTGGAAACAAACAGATACGAATCAAGAGCACCCCGGGAATGATAGCATGTTTGAGCATTGAGTGTTTGACATTCTTTTGAACCTAACCCAACCAATATCAAAAAGTCAGAACCCTACCTGCATACGCCGGTCCAAAATCAGCGTGCGTCGGTCCATTTGCCACGTGTTAGTCATCGGTCAGCTTTGATCGTTGACAGGGCAAGGCAGTTTGGACCTGAGTACGCAGGTCAAGTACCTGCGTACTCTAGTCAAACATGCTTTATTCAGCATGCAGAAGCCATGATTAGGGGTCTAAAGCACATGGGAACCTTCCAATCCGTCAAAAAAGCAGTCTTCGCCAGGGGACACCTTTTACACCCATCCCATCACCTTTTCCCTCTCATCCAATGAGAGGGAAGACTTTGGAGGGAAGCAAGGCCAGCTCTTTGATTGGTTTAAACCCCTCTCTCTCTCCCTCATCTCCTATAAATAGTTAAATACCCCATTTGGTCATCCTAGCAAAGGGTTGGTTCTCCAAGTTACAAGGTTTAAAAAGGCTTTGATAGTTTCCAAGGTCTAAAGAACCCTAATCTTCTTGTTCATCTCTTTCTCGCTAAAGAAAGGTTTCAACAAGCCAAGCACCACTCATTCCATCAAGCCATATACATTATTCATCATCCAACCCACAAGTTCAAAGCTCAAACTCCTTCCAAACTCCAAAAACCAAAGGTATACCACCTTTGTAAAACTCTATGTTCTGATCCCTAAGGGGGGCTGATAGGGTTAAGAGTGGTAATCAATATCAGTCCTGGCCCTAAAGCCGGCAAGGTTTCAAAACCGTCTGTGGCTATACTAATTGTTTCAATAAGCGAGCATGCCGTTTTATCACATCCTGCATACATGTTACAGCTTTAAATCCCCTTAAACTGTTCCCCGCCCTAACTGGCTAAAAAGTGATTAATGAGAGAGAATCCAAATGTTTTATAAATGCCCGAGTAGAGACCAATCTTTGGATTGAGCGAGAGGGGTGCCTTAAAACCCTTCCTCTCTCGTAACCTGGCTTCCGAACCTCAGATATCAAAGGTGACGATGGACCAGTCCAAATCTTTTCCAATCAAAACAACGTAGAAAGCGTGTCAAGTTTGGTTCCTTAGGTGGCATACCACAAAAACCTAAGTGGCGACTCTAAATTGAGCGTTTCACCGCGCTTTCCAAAAAGGGCGCACCCGACAAACACAGATTTTAGGAGTGTGTGCCCACAGATATATAATAGTTCGAGAAGCACAAAAACCAACTAAACACGCAGCCATAACTACGAATCACCAGCTAACACCTGCATTAGGTCTACTTCATTGCCATTTGTAATGTCCCGAATTTCGGGCCCCTTTTTTTCGAATAAAAATATAGACTTTCGTACCAAATTTTATTAGCTTATTTAAAATCAACTATTAATACGTCATAACGAGAATAAAATTATGATAATTTTGAATCATTTAAACCTAATAATTTTATTATTGATATTTTTGTTAAAAGATACTCCCTCCGTCCCATAAAGTTTGGCATTTTCATGAATGCGTGTCATTTTTAAATTGCTTATATCTTTCAATCTATAATGTTTTAGGCAATTTTTTTAACTTTGTTTAATAGAACAAATTAAAATCTATCAAACAAGATCCATATTGCTTATGAAAAACATTACGGATTAAAAGATATAGTTAATTTTTTCATAGGGCTGGAATAGTGAAAGTGCCAAACTTTATGGGACGGAGGGAGTATTATCTATCCACCTCATTTTAATAAAATGAGGACCTCCCTTTTACGATTGAATTTTGATGATCCGAGCCGCTCAATGTGTTCAGAACGTGATTTTAAGGGTACCTGCGTGAAATCAGCAAAAAAAAAGACCGGGAAGGGCTTCATCCGAGCAGTTTTTATTTATTTTTTATCGAACGGTTCAAATAAAAACTGCTCAAATCAAGCCCTTCCCGGTCATTTTTTTTGCCAATTTCTCGCGGGTACCCTTAAAATCACGTTCTGAACACATTGAGCGGCTCGGATCATCAAAATTCAATCGGAAAAGGGAAGAAATGGGGTAGTCCTCATTTTAGGTCCGCATTAGAAGATTAGTGTATATATATATATACATACACCACACACCCATCCACATCAACCCACCCTTTTTTTTTCAAACCTCTCACCCTCTCTCTGCCTTTCCCAGCCGTACCCTCTCTCTCTCTCTCTCTCTCTCTCTCTCTCTCTCTCTCTCTCTCTCTCTCTCCCCCCCCCATGCTTGGCCTCCAAGCCACACCACCACCTCACCACCCCACCTTTGTTGACTTTCTCACCACCACCACCTCACCACCCAGCTGTCCCTCCCTCTCTCTCACAGTCTCGCTCTCATCTCTCCCGTATCTCTCTCTCTCCTCCTTTGCTTGGGCACCACCCAACCTTCCACCCTATAAATAACCCTCCCCTCTTCCTCTCAACACACACCTAGCATCACCACCATCTCAGAAAATAGTGGGTTTCGATCATAACGACGTGCTACACTTCAATTCGAGGTTCCAAACTTCAATACCATCCTCAAGCATCCCAAAACCATCAACAAGTCCCAAGGAGATAGCCCCAACGGCCCCCGTTCCAGTCGTCTTCTCCAACGAACCAAAAACTCTCTGTTTACGTTTCGAGCTCGTACAACCGAAACCAAGGTATATAAACCCTTAAACTATCTTCTCCTAAGTATATTTAAGTGTTTTGAACCTTATAATTGATCCCTAGAAGGTCCCATGCATCAAAACAAAGAGATAGAAAATTCTGTTACGAACCAGTCGCAACCTTACGGCCACAATAACGTAACACGCGGCCGCAAACTTTGACTACATTATGACCTTGCGGCATTAACACTAGACATTGCGGCATCAACACTAAACCTTGCGGCATCAACACTAAATTTGCGGCATCAACATTAAATTTGCGGCATCAACATTGTACTCTGCGGCATCAACCTTATACCTTGTGGCATCAACCTTAGACCTTGTGGCATCAACCTTGAACCCGACATTTTTATTTTCTGCAACTTTGGAAGTGTTCCGGAGAACCCCGAATATAGTTTTATGAACCGTTTTGACCCCCGACCATTATTTTATTGATATCGAACTATTTATCATATAACCCTATCATTGTGCGAGTTAATTTTAATGCTTGAATATGCATTATTCACAAGTTAAGTGTTAGTTTAATTGCCAACATACATGTCAACTAGTCCCTCGGTTTATAGAAATAATAATTATTCTAATAAGCAAATAGTACTCTATAGTAAAATAAATATTACTTACGATTGTAACCATTTTATTCATAAATGTATTAAATTAGTAAATGACGATATTATCTTTAGTTTGGATAATGACTAAACCAACCTCTTTAGTATTAATAAAAATACTTGTTCATTAAAAGAAGCTTAAAGGCATCGGTCCAATCATAAAATATTAACTGTTTTACTTACTTGTATTTTATTAATTGATATACTTGTTATCTCTTTTTGAAATACATCATGTGATAAATTAAAGTTGTTATTGATAAATAATGTCGGAGTATTCTTTCTTACCACGTTATGAGTTGAATTGTTGCCTGAACACCATTGTATGATTGAGTTACTGTTTTTCATACATTGTATCAACTTTAAAGTTTCGGTTATGCTATGTTTGATAAATCGGGATTAGGATAACAAGGTTGGTGAACGTTAGTATTCATTTAGCTGATGCTAGATAATGGATGAATTAGAAAGTGATTGAGTTAAGGTTTGGAGATGGGTGCAAACAGGGGCCCAGTCTCGTGTTAAGATGGGTGCGAACAGGGGCCTAGTCTTGTGTTAAGGTGGGTGCGAACAGGGGCCCAGCCTTGTGTCAATAAGTGTTAACGGGGACCGGATTGTTGAAATGGGTGCGAATAGGGGCCTTGTTTCAATAATTGCGGCAATCCTAACTGATGATATGCCATGGGAAATTCCAAAGGGTAAATCGTGCTCTTGTTATGGTCTTAAATGGAATATATTCATTTAGGACCCCGAGTGTAGGACAAGCAAGGGGGGATTGTCCCAAAACACAGTCATAGTTAGTGATTGGGGGGAGGATCGATCTAGTGGAAAAGATCGTAGATTCAAGTAAGAGAATGGATTGTAAGAAAAGGATGACGTGTTATGTTTCTGTTCTTCGATTATTATTATCTGCTAACTGTAAAGTAAAGGGTTAGTAGAGTAACGGTTTTATCTTCTGAGTTTCAACTCACGGCGTATAAAAAACGCTAGGTACCAAGGAGGAGCAGTACATCCATCTGGAAGAGCCGTACGTCACCGAAGACCTCCCAGTCCAGGAAGGGGAGTTTGTCGAGCCATGGACTAACTATTACTAGAAGAAGCTCTTAGTATTTTAAGTATTGTATGTTCAATTTCAAGAAGTGTTCGCACAAATTATCAAACTTTGTTTATTACCGGTTTGTAATAATTAGGGATATCAACTTAAGCTTTTATAATTAAAAACTTTCAATATTTATTTCTGGTATTTATTAAAAGCATCCTTTGGAAATTATTAAATCATTTAAAAAAATTTAAATAACGCGTCCGAAAAATCAGGGCGTTACACTATTGTTTTCATTTTCCTTCTCGTTTCCTCTTTTAATTTCCAAAGCATATGAATCTTGTTTCGCTAGCCGAAGAATATCCCGCGTATCCATCTTTGTCTCATTGTATAAGCCTATACCCGGCGAAACATGTTATAAGACTCAAAAAATGGATAGAGTTTTTAATTTACTGAACTAAAATCCGTATTAAAAAAATATGTGTTTCTTGGGAAATTTAGTCCTAATCTACTTGTTATCTTTACCACCCCAAACGGATTCGATTAAGGTGGCCATTTCTATTTTATCACAACATGGGAATGGATAGGAAATCTTTCCATACTATCTTATAAGATGACGGGAACCGATTGAAATCTTGAATTACATAGTATTATCTTATCCGTTAAAAATGACCTATTATTGAAAATCTATCAAAATAAAACAGTATATATCCGGCAAATCTGACACAAAAAAATATAGTAGCAGAAATTGATTGGATACCTAATTCAACCGCATCAACCCGAATGTATAAATCCTGACCCCCACTTGAAAACACTCTGGAGTCCATTAAATCCCCATGCCACTTCACGCATCCACTGTCCCCGCGAGAAACATCCGCACTCGCATACGCATTGCACAAGCAGTTCCTCAAGCACTCCGACTCACACTCTTTTAGCCCTGTCACACCCCTATCCACACGTGCCGTCCACATGTTCGGCACCTTCGCAAGTGGCACCTTCTCGAAGCCCTCGCCGCTCCCGCACACGTGCCCACCCCGCTTCCTCACGCACCCGCCCGACCCGTCCCTCAGGTACCAGTCGCGTTCCGACTTGGGCTCGAATCCGGGCAGGCACATGCATTCGAACTGGCCCCTGCCTATGTTGGACTGGTCGCAGATACCATTTGGGCCGCAGTTGTTGTAGGAGTCGCAGGGTTTTTTCGGACCTACGTAAATCTCAACCCATCTATGCTCGTTATTGTTCCACGTCAACCTCTGGAGCATCCCGGATTCGTTGAGCACCAATCTCGAGAAAATCAAGGGGTCACGAATAGAGAAAGTTATAGTTACCTCGTCCTGATTTTCGACGTAGTTGTGGTTGATGTAGTTAATTGTCATCTCTGGTATACCGCTCAACCCGCGCCCTATCCACGAACCCGTCCGCCAAACCAGCACCGAACCCTTGTACACAAACGATTGAGGAGACCCGTTAAGGTCCATTTTCATAGAGTACTCCCCGGGTCCCGGGTCATCGCCCGACTTCCAAGATGTCACGAACCTGTCCAGACCAGTTTTCCGGTTCACACCGAATCTCATGTTGGGAAGCAAAGTATTCGTAGGATAATCAAAGCTCTGCCACACAACTTCCCCATTGCCATCAAGCACCACCAAATTTCCTGAATCCAGTAGCTGAGCCGAGGAGATTTTTGCCACCGTTGGATCCGAAACATTTGTGGACCAGACCAGATTGCTCCGGTCTGGACCGGTTACGACCAGGTTTCCCGTGACGTCAAATGAGAGGGAACCGGATGTGTCGTTGATTGGGTCGCCCCTGTTGGCAACCCAGACAAAGGTCTGCTCGGAAACCTTGTTGTACCATATTCCGAGGTACCAGTTTGTCGATTTTCCGGGGGTAAAGAACCCCAGGGCAAAGGTTTGATTGCTGGAGATGAGCAAGTCACCATCTTTGAGGGACTGGGTGGTGTTTATGGTGTCAGTGGGGGTGCAAAATTGGAATTGGTATTGAAGGAGGAGTAGGAAAATGGAACAGAGGATCTTAGTATCATGAGACATGGGTCTGGTTTAATTTAGGTGATTTGTTTTTCTCTTCTGTTATTCTTTTTGAGGAAGAAGGGAGACACACGTGAGCTCCTTCCTCTGCTTTTGTTTTATCTGCTTGGGTCCGTTTCAGTTAAATTATTATTTTTCAAGTACTTATAGTCTTTAATGGAAGTCATTGAGAAATTATTTATATATATGAACCGAACCATTTATTTTTTCAATCACTATTTTTTCATTATTTTTGCCAAAAAAAACTAAGTTGATTGAGTACCAAATACCAAATCGACCTCCAATATTGAAAAAATCAAAAAAATTATTTTGGAAACTAGGGGCTAATCCACCCCCTATTTACCTCTCTGTAGCACCGGGGCGGAGGGAGTGAATGCCCACGTGCCCCCTGAAATTTTATCACCTATTATTGTTTTTTTTGTCCGTTTTTGAGACTACTGTACAGTAGTAATTAAGCTAGCTACCTCTGTCCAAGGGCGGAGGGAGTGAAATAGTGAATGCCCACATGCCCCTGGAATTTTATCACCTACTATTGTTTTTTTCCGTCTGTTTTCAAGCTTAAAAATAATGAGCTTACAAAAATAATTTTTCAATTTTTTTTTGAAGGGTTTGATATCGATGAAATATATCAATAAAGATTCATATTGCATATTTTTTTATTTTATTTCAGTAAGCCTATTATTTTTAAATTTGAAAATTTTAAATAAATACTTATTTTTTAAAGGACAAAACTGGAACGCCACCTGATGCTACTCAAATTGTTTTGTTTTAAGGCTACTACTGGGCCCCTTTTGGTTAACTACAAGAATACCATTCATATAATTAATTAGTAAAGTCAAAACCCGTCTCAACTATTTCATCAATGAATACTGTGAAAAATCGATTGCGGAACCGAATGAATGGTTGAACAATGGCTTGGTGGTATATATATATAGGGTGAGATTTTTTTATGGGATTAGTAACACAGGAATCATGCAAAAGTACTTTCAAAAGATGAAAACTCGTTGGGGTCAATTGTAAAACATTTTAGCGACGAATATTTAGACTATTGTACTATTGTTTAGAAACTTTTGGAATATTATGCTACAGCTTTTATGCCTCATGGAGGAGTATGTTTGAATTTTTGTGCTGAATATTTTTTTAATTTTACTTTACGGTGAAGTTTTTTTTTTTTAGTTTGTGATAAAAAGGTGCCCCATCTGTGTTAAATTCCAGGCTCCGCCATTGCTTATCGTTAATACTTTGGGGAGCGACGACGGTAAAAAGGTGCCCCATTTTTTAGTTTTTTTTTGTTTGTTATTTCTGAAACGGGGGTGGCACGTGCCACTCTCCCCCACTAGTTACCTCCGTCACTGTCCAAGCCTCTCCTCAACCACACATTTTTGTGGAGCTCGAGATAATTGTGATAACCCCACAACAACGTGTGGTGGGGAGAGGCAAAGTGTTTGCTAGTAGTATTTGATCAAGAAAGAACAGGATATGAAAAGAAAGAGGCAGGATTCTACTAAAGATTAGACTTGGTTTAAGCTCAGGGGATCGAAACCCGTACAAGAGAAGGTGGAAATGTTACAGTAATAAATTTTGACTAGGTACACAAAAGTCGGCTGACAATAGTGGAAAGGTAAGGCAAATGTTATTAGCCACCAGTTTTGTTTGGCCAAAGAAGCGTCCTAGTTCCTACTAACGTAACACCAGAAACAAATCTCAATATTTTGGTTCACATTGTCGGTTTAGATTTTAGTCATTGGCGTTGAACTTTGACTATGTTAAATTGTAAGGCCAGCCAGTGGTTGCCCCAGTAGCTGAGCCAAGGAGTTTTTTGCCAGCGTCGGATCCGAAACATTTGTGGACCAGTCTGGACTGGTTACGACCAGGTTTCCCGTGACGTCAAATGAGAGGGAACCGGATGTGTCGTTGATTGGGTCGCCCCTGTTGGCGACCCAGACAACGGTCTACTCGGAAACCTTGTTGTACCATATTCCGAGGTACCGGTTTGTCGATTTTCCGGGGGTAAAGAACCCCAGGGCAAAGTTTTGATTGCTGGAGATGAGCAAGTCACCGTCTTTCAGGGACTGGGTGGTGTTTATGGTGTCTGTGGGGGTGCAAAATTGGTATTGAAGGAGGAGTAGGAAAATGGAACAGAGGATCTTAGTATCATGAGACATGGGTCTGGTTTAGGTGATTTGTTTTTCTCTTCTGTTGTTCTTTTTGAGGAAGAAGGGAGACACTCGTGAACTCCTTCCTCTGCTTTAACTACCTGAAAAGCATGATTGGCCAATGGATTGTACATCTGCATGGGCCCGTTTGTGTTGGATTACTGTTTTGAGGATTGAGTGATCTTAGGTCCGGTTTCGTTATTTTTTAAGTACTTATTTTCTGTTTTACGAGATATATTATTTTTTCATAATACATCATCAATTTTGATTCAAAAAATAAGTATTCAAATAAACACTTATTTCCCTTAGCCAAACGGGACTTAGATGGTGAGTTCCAAAAAGGAAGAAATTTCAGGTGGTTCATGAGTATGCTGCGTATAAGGTGGACATAATATACTGGTTTGGTTTGAGTTTTGAGGGATGATTTTTGAGTAATGAGCGGAGATAGATAGATAAAGAAATGAGAGTAATAAATTAACTACTAAATAAAGAAAACTTTTTTGAATGCAATATCCCTACAACCTCACTCGGTTCCTATGCTGCAGTTTGGCAATCAATGAGCTTATGAAAATAATTTTTCAATTTTTTTGAAGGGTTTGATAGATCTCATCGAAATCTATCAATCAAGATCTATATTACATATTTTTTTATTTCAGTATGCCTATTATTTTTAAATTTGAAAATTGCAAATAAGTATTTTTAAGGGGCAAAACTGGTACGTCACCTAATGCTACTCAAATTGTTTTGTTTTAAGGCTACTACTGGGCCCCTTTTGGTTAACTACAAGAATACCATTCATATAATTAGTAAACTCAAAACCCATCCTAACTATTTCATCAATGAATATTGTGAAAAATCGATTGCGGAACCGAATGAATGGTTGAACAATGGCTTGGTGGTATACATAGGGTGAGATGTTTTTTTATGGGATTAGTAACAAAGCAATCATGCAGAACTTTTAAAAGATGAAAACTCGTCGGGGTCAATTGTAAAATATTTTAGCGACGAATATTTAGACTTTTGTACTAATGTTTAGAAACTTTTGGAATATTATGCTACAGCTTTTATGCCTCATGGAGGAGAATGTTTGAATTTTTGTGGTTAGTATTTTTTTTAATTATACTTTATGGTGAAGTTTTTTTTTAGTTTGTGATAAAAAGGTGCCCCATCTATGTTAAATTCCTGGCTCCGCCACTGCTTATCGTTAATACTTTGGGGAGCGACGACGGTAAAAACTAAGCCAGTTTGGAGCCATAGATAATGAGTGACAATTTTTGTGACGAACTAAATATTTGTCTGAAAGACATTTGTGAAAAAATAACCATTTCTAGCATAGTGTGTTGAAAAAGGGAACATAATTGCCGCAGGGGAAAATCGAACTCGCGCGAGAGAGTCCATAAGGCATGGTACACGTCTCAACCAATTTCACAATTTTAATTTTAAGGTAAACACTATAAAAGTTTTTTTTTCTGTATTTATTTTTGAAACGGAGGTGGCACGTGCCACTCCCCCCACCTGTTACCTCCGCTACTGCTCAAGCCTCTCCTCAACCATACATTTCTGTGGGGCTCGAGATAATTGTGAGAACCCCACAACAATGTGTGGTGGGGAGAGGCAAAGTGTTTGCTAGTAGTATTTGATCAAGAAAGAACAGGATATGAAAAGAAAGAGGTAAGATTCTACTAAAGGTTAGACTTGGTTTAAGCTCAGGGGATCGAAACCTGTGCAAGAGTAGGTTGAAATGTTACATGTAGGTGGAGAAAAACAAATGGTACCTAGAACAGCACCGGATTGCAATGGCTAATCGTGACTCCTCGCCTGCTACCCTAACACGTCGTCGGAACCCTAATCTGCAAAACAGGGAAAGGGTGAGCGCACCTTTGCCCCTCGTGGCAAAGGCCCTCCGATGCCGAAGTTAGTATCACGTACCAGCAGAAAACCCTAATTATCAGTAGGAAGTATTGAATAATGCAACGTATTGCGTACCTTTTGCCTCTAGGTTTACCTCGTATTTATAGATATGAGCATGCTTGCTTTCCAAGCATCCTTATTGCCCAGGTCTCCTGTCTCGTACAGGAAACCTGGCCTTTCCGGGAATCCTCCTGCCCAATCAGCCGAGATCCCCAACTCATAAGGACTCTTCTTGTTCAGGGTTCTTCTTCTGGAATATTCCCACTGCCATATCTCTTAAGGTTATATTATTCCAGATGACTCTATCTATCCGGCACGTACCTCAGCCGAACAGACTGTACCAATTAACGACTTCTCATGTCTTTGATCCTTCACTGCCGAACAGACTGTACCAATCAACGACTTCTCATGTCTTTGGTCCTTTTCTGCCGAACAGACTATTTGGTCCAATGATTCTTCACATCATCGGTTCTTATTGTCGTCCACCACCTTGCACGGCGTCTTACATTACTTTTCTCATTACACAGGTCCTGCACACCACGTGTTCGGCCTCTAGTTATACCTGTTCGGGAATACCTCCCTACAATTGCTCCCCAGCTTTGCTTGTTGCTACTATTCGGGGGCAACGAATAAAGCTTAGAAACAAACATTTAGGCCGAACTTCTCGGTGTCCCGTGCAGACATAGTGTTTATACTCTTTGATGGTTTTGGCGCTTTTGTCATTACACCATCTTGGGATAAAGATTCCACATGGCACATTTCGTACGCCTCACATTTAATTTGAATTGACGTTCTAGCCAAACGGCGTCAGAACGGTATCCTTCCAGACTCACCTTCCGTTACTTTTCATGTAACGGCGTAAGAGGAGACGTTTTGCCTCCGTCTCCCATCTCTAAACCCCAAAAAGGGATCTTTTTGGGTTTTCACCCAAAATCAAATCTCCACTCTCTCTCTCTCTTAGAAACCAGGCGAAAAACTTCTTCCTCTTCCGCCATCGCCACCGTCTGCTACTTGTTCGTTGTTGCAAAGCAATCATTCTAATAATCTCGTAAGGTTTCTATTCTCTCTCCCTGGGTTGCTTTCTAAAATTTCTCCTCAGATTCATCAGTTTTCTAGGGTTTCGTTCATACCCCATTTCCATATTTCATTCCGTTCACAGTTTTCTTGAGTATATCCATGGCGGAGGAGAACGAAAACCCCCCAAGCCAAGAAAGTTTAGAAAACTTTATGGAACCGCTGCCGCCATGGCAGCCTTTAGGACTAAATGCGGCGTCCCCGACAACGTCAGGCTCGAACTTGCCCCCCTTAAATGCATATAGGAACGGCGGTTCGTGGGATAGAATGTGTATCCCCATCGTCGCCATTCTTGAGGGTGGAGTTCGTTTCTCTCTTGACCCATTACTTCGTCGGGTCCTTAATTGGTATAAACTTACACCCATGCAAGTTTCAACCAATGTTTTTAGACTTATAATGGGAATGGTAGCCCTAAACAGAATTCTGGGCACTCAACTAGGAATTTGGGAACTACAATGGTGGTACAGTATTGTGCTCAATCTTGAGTACAACACTTACTACTTTAAAGTTAGGAAGGTAGAAAAGCGTTTTCGTGCTTAATCTGCCAGATTCTGCTCGGGATCATGAGATTGACTTCGTCTACATCACTGGAGCTTTTGAGCCACTGGGGGAAGATAGCCAGGTGGTAGGCTTCTATTGCCCCCACATATGGGGCCACCCACGTATGCTCTTAATTTTGCTTTTTCCTCTTTCCATCCTTCTGAATTCCAGATAATCTCGCTCTGACTAATCCTTTCTTTGCTTTGTTTTATAGCAACTAATGCTAACAAGAGGCCTCGTAGAGAACCAAGCTATGTCCGAACAGCGGACATAAACAATGTTTTAAAATATAAAGGGGAGCTGGGCACATCAAATGCTAGTCGTGGTCGTGATGCCGACGTGCTGCTTGGATACAACCCTGCCTACAAGGGTTTCATTGACAGAAGACTAAACACCCAGAGCACTAGCGGCGCCTCTAGTTCTGCAACTCCCCAATCAAGAAGTACAAGGTCCAGTGTTGGAGTGACAATCGCTGGCCAGCCCGGCGAGATCCCTATTTCAGAAGGCATCCCACTACCTCGTGTGGTGCTGAGAAGGCCTGCTCAACATTGTGCCGAATAGATACCTCTGGATAGAGACACCAGCCAATCTTCCGCTTCTGGCTATTCTCCATCCCCATCGAATTCAGGTACGATGTCCAGACAACCCCTGAACCTTAATTCTCTATTGACTGTGTCCACTCAAGGACGTGGTGCCTCCGGTCGGGCACCATCCACCGGTCAAGCCCCCCCACCTTCTCGTCGTTCCAGGGGGGGTTCCACACGGTCCATCATCCCTCCTCGGGAACGTAACAGTTCCCTTGAGGCTGATGAAGCTCATCGGGACAAACGTCCCAAAAACCACGATGCGGGGGACACCGCTTTGCAAGCCGCTGCATTAACTCTGCAACCTCCTTCATCGAGCATCCCTGTAACTTATCAACCCTTGACCCCTCAACTCATAAGAGGTGATCGGCCAGTGAATGTTGGAGATAGTGCAAGTTCCTCGGAAACTGCACTGGCCCTTGCTCAAGGCCTTTTGCTACCGGTTGACATGCAGAAAGAGTCTTCCTCTCCTCCTGAACGGCTAGTGGCCACAGGACTCGTCAGTGGTATCAAGGTAACTTACTGTACTCGTAGTTCAAGCTAACTTTCTTCGTAGCTGGTAGATTTCTAATAAAAATTATTTTTACTAGGTGTTTCTCAGCTTATCCAAAAGATGGTCACTCTTGGCCAGAAATTTCAAGAGGCTGAAACTGAACGAATCAGACTTTTAAATGACAACACCAGGTTGCTGCGAACTGTCTCTAGGTTGGAAAGGGATAGAGACAAAGCGAAATCAGATGCTGATGAGATGAAGGGCAAGCTTGAGACAGCCGAGGATAGCCTCAACCAGGCACTGGCTGAAATGGACAGTGCCAAGAAAGGAGCTTATGAAGATGGCTATCAGAAAGGCTTTGATGCTACCACGGCCAGCTATGTGGAGCAGATGCCAGCCATTCAAGACCAGATCTGGGTTGCTAGCTGGGGAGCTTGTCTTACTAAAGTCGGGGTTCCAGATGATTCTCCCCTCTGGGTAGATAATGAGCTACCGAGCAGCCGTGCTCCGACCTCTGTTGATTCTGAAGAGCCCTTGTCGATGACGTCAAGCAACAGATTGACGAATTTGCAAATGCTGATGAAAAAATACAAATGGAGACCCCGAATGCCCCAACCAAACGTTCTCCCATTCGTGAGACTACAACTGAAGCCATCAACCTGGAGGAACAAGCTGCTGGTGGAGGCACCAACGTTGAAGCAACTACAGAGGTTCCGAGCGAAGCCCCACCAGAGGTCCAGAACCTGGACTGATTTGGTAAGTTCCTTACAGCTCTCAAAAACTCTTAAAAACAAAGTTACAGGTCCTGCGTGACCGTAGTTTTCAGCCCTGCTTGGCATTAGTTCTTGCATACTTTTTGATACCCCTTGTGACACAACACTTTGCTCGGCCCTTCGTGGCCATAATTCTTTTGTCTTTAAATGTTTTTGGTATCTCATACCTTTATTTGTGCATGCTTCGTATACATTATTTTGCTTCAGGTGCAGGTTTTGTCTATGTGTTTCATACTCAGTCTACTGTTCTAGACAATTTCGTTATGTCTGTTCCTAAGCGTTTCATACTTTGGGAACACTTATTCATATGTGTTTAAGTTTCTCATATTTAAACAGAAAGTTAAGTTTTGCTGTATTTAGCAATCTGTGCATATATGCGTATGCAATACAAGTTTTTTCATACTCGTACAATCTAAGTTTCCAGTACTTAGGCAATTAATACGTATATTCGTACGTTGCAAGGCATTCATACCTATTCTAAGTTTTTCATACTTAGCCAATCTAAGTTTCTCGTGCTTAGACAGTTACTATGTATATTCGTACGTTACAAGGCATACATGCCTATTGCCTGCTCCCCAATACGAAAAAAGGAAAACAAGGCCATTGTTCGTATTCACGGAATAAAAAACAACCAGAAAAAAAATGTAAAACAAAATTTCTGAAAAATCAATATATTGCAAAAAATGTGATTGTATTCGAAATCCCTGAACTCAAGGGGGTGTTACGCGTACCCCTTGCAACTAGTGAAATAAAAAGCAAGAGAATGTTCTTCATAATTCCCACACAATTACGTGATCCTGAAACAGAATAAACAGTAAATCGAAGTCTTTTAAACAAAGAATTTTCTCAACTTATGGACATTTTTGGCTCTTGGCACTGGGTTCCCGTCCAGATATATGCCAATTTATAGGTGCCAATGCCCACAATTTCAGTTACTCGATACGGGCCTTCCCAATTTGCCCCCAATTTCCCCTCGTTTGCCACTTTGGTATTGCCAAGTACTTTTCGAAGTACAAGGTCTCCAATACCAAACTCTCGGGGGTGAACGTGTTTGTTGTAGCTCTTCATTAGTTGTTCCTAGTAAGAGGCTAGATGGACCAGAGCCCTTTCCCTCCTTTCCTCGGCAAGGTCAAGCTCAATTTTCAAGGGCCCTATCATTGCCCCCACTCTCAACCAATGCAGTCCTGTTAGTTGGAAGACCAACTTCTAGGGGTATAACTGCCTCTATACCATATGGTAATGAATAGAGGGTTTCTCCCGTAGACCTCCTCGGTGTTGTTCGGTGCGCCCACAGCACCAGTGGTAACTCATCAGGCCACTTCCCTTTTGCCTTATCCAACCTTTTCTTAATCCCATCAAGAATGGTTTTGTTGGAAGCTTCTGCTTGCCCATTACTCTGAGGGTAAGCTAGGGTTGAATAGTAGTTCCTTATCCCATACTGGGAACAGAAAGCCTTGAATTTCTTTTGGAACTGTGCCCCGTTGTCTATGATCAAAGAATAGGGGACCCCAAAATGAGTAATGATACTCTTCCATACAAACCTTTCTATCATGGGTTCAGTGATCTTGGCCAAGGGTTCTGCCTCAATCCACTTTGTGAAGTAATCAGTGGCCACCAATAGGAACTTTCGATTCCCAGTAGCCTTATGGGGTGGACCCACGATGTCCATTCCCCATTGGGCAAACGGCCAAGGGCTAGTCAAGGGAACCAGATTGTAGAGACCCGTAATAAATTCTTTTAATTTTAAATGTTTTTAATTGAGAAATAAGGGAAAAATGCGATGTGTTTATGTGATTTGGGGTTTAATATGTTAGAATTGATCGTGGAAAGGTGCATAGTGTAATTAGTTGTTATGTGAGTATAAATAGGAAGGTGAAGGAGTAGGGAATCATTTTCTTACTCCAACACCCCCACCGGCTCATTCTCTCTCTCTCGGCTCCCCTCCTCTCTCTTGCTCTCTCTCCAAAATTCCACCCCAAACACTCAAAACCCACCAAACAACCTCCAATCTTGTATCCTCACGTGTATTGTGGCCCGTATCCCGTTCTTTGGAGCTCGGGAAGCCGTATTTCATTCGAATCAAGGTTTTCGGAAAGCTAGGGCTCGTATCTCCTTGGGTTTCGTGCTTCGACCTCGAGGTAGGGAGTCTACCTCTCAATATATGTAATTGGAGTGTTTTCATCCTTGAATCCGTGCCTTGCTGTTATTGTAGTTGTTGTTGTTGTTGACTGCTCGATTTTCTGCTGGAAATCTGTTGCCGTATCGATACCAGTTCAAAATCGTTGCTTCTCATTCTGTTTGTATTATGTATCGATACAGCTATTATGGCTGTATCGATACCAGTTGCTTATGGACAGTTTTCACTGCTATGTCCCAAACTTCATTGTTTTGACCCCCGATTACTGTTAAACCATTCTAAACACCTCTAAATCACTCCTAATCATTATTGATCACTTTTGTTGAGTTCGTTGTGCATTCACGGTATTACCTTACCCTTGCTCGAAGAAATTGAACGTGATTATTGTATGAGCTTGAATTGAAATGAAAGGTTATGGGAATTTGAAACACGTGAAACTTTATTGACACAACGCGCGAACACTTGGGGCCCATCGACGAGTGGGTGCCCGGCAGGGGATATCAGGGTCCCATAAGTAGCCTGGCAGGAGCTAATGCTCGTATTGTATATTCAAGGCCTAGCCTATAAGGTGGGTGCTTGGTAGGGGATATCGGGGTCCCATGAATAGCCCGGCAAGAGCTTCGGCTCATGACACGTGACGCGAGATGGTTTGGACATATGAGGTGTGGTTATGGTTAAAGGTCGGGATGTATTCTAAATCTCATGACTTGCTTGTTGGATTGTTGAACCACATCGATTGTCTAACGCTTGGGCTACCTCCGTTTCATGCCGTATCCTCATTCTTTTGCATTTCTCTTGCATATATTGTCTGCGTAGAATTTCTACTGGGCTAGTGTAGCTCAAGCCTTATTTTTTTCCAGGTACTAACTCAGGACAGTAGCGAGCATGGTTGGAGTACTTGGACTATGGACACGTCTTTTGAAAACTAACGTTGTAGAATTACTTAGGCATCTTTGTAAATTTCTTTTGAAGTTGTATTTGTAACTTGTGTGATAATTCATTTGACTATGGGATATTTTGTAAACTATAAACTCTCTTGATAAATGACGTTTACTCTGATTTGGGGCCATGAGCCTAAGATGTAATATTTTGAATTCGGTGGATTTGACGTATGATTTATGGGAAATCAACGATCTTTGGGTATCGTACGAATTGTCGTGAGGTATTTTCTTAGATTATTCCTTTATTATTTATGTTGAAAATGGAGGATGTGACAACTTGGTATCAGAGCATAGGTTTAGAACACCTAGAGACCGTGGGGAGGCGTTTCGCCTCATGGGTTCAAAAATGTCGCGCCCTCTAACATGATTTTTGCATGCTTGTATGACTAACATTCGTGTGACTACGTGGCATTGCATTTTTGTTACCGTAGATTGGTGTAGAGTTGTTTACACGTGTTGGGGAGTTGGGGCTTTGACCTCTTAGCTATACTGTTGTGATTAATCGACTTCCTTTCTTATATCTTTGTAATAAGATGCCTCCGAGACTCGTGTTAGACGTGGTGGGACTGGAAATCGGGGTGGTCGAGGCCGTGGTCGTGGCCGTGGGATACCTCTTGAGGATGAGGTGAGTCAGCATGGGGAGAACCCAGGTGGGAATCCGGGGGCTGGGGCCGGTCAAGGTGCAGGTGTGCCTCCGAATCAAACTCAATTCGCTAGGGACCTTGTCGCAGCGCTTACGGCTGCAAATCTTTTGAACCAAGCTCCGAGAGAGAATGCCGAGGATCGAGCCATGGTGGCAATGCGAGAGTTCAACCGTAGGAACCCTCCAGTGTTGACGGGACAGATAGTGACCCATTGGTAGCCGACCATTGGCTAACCCAAATCCGTAAACTCTTCCGAGCCCTTAATATCACCGAGGACAACATTAGGGTGGGAATTGTGGTTGTTCAGTTGGTTGGAGAGGCAGGTGAATGGTGGGAATCAGTGTTGGAAAGGAAGAAGGATGCTAGGAGAGCGGCAAGGACCGCGGCTCAAGTAGATGAGCCGGATATTGAAAATTTGACATGGGCCGACTTTGAGGCACTCTTCGAGGAGCAGTATTTCCCGGAAACCTCACGTGACACCATGAGAGATCAATTTGAGAAACTGGAACAGGGTAATATGACTGTCTCGGAATATCTGTTGAAGTTCCAATCTTTGTCTCGTTTCGCTCCGGAGTTGGTAGCGACAAAGGAGAGGAGATGTCGACGATTTGAAAAGGGGCTGAATAACACCTTGAAGAGGATGGTGACTGTCCAACGTAGGACAAAGTTTTCTGAGGTTGTGGAGTGTGCTAGAAGCATCGAGATACCGAAAGAGACGTAGAGAAATAGGGGAGTTTGGGAACCGAGGCAATCAAATGTGGGCGTGAGTTCATCATCGGGAAGTTATGGGAGTCAGGGACGGAAAAGGCCGAGGGAACCATCTCAGACACCGCAGGGTAGCTCATCGAACTTTAGGTCACCGCCTTCGTCTTCAGGGACCCGGGGTGCGTTGTCTAGACCTCCACCCGTGTGTTATAAGTGTAATCAACCGGGGCATGTGCATGCTCAATGTCCACATCTTGAGAAAGCTTGCTATACTTGTGGGAAGACGGATCATCTTGCGAGGAATTGTCTTCAGGGTTCGGGAATACGTAGTGAATCGGGTTCCGTGCAGCAGCCGGGAATGGGGCGTAATGTGGGCCAGCAATTCAGGGGTACTCAGAGGCAGCAGCAGCCTCACTTCCGCCAGACTACGTCGGCTCAGAGTTCAGGGGTTGATAAGGGGCGAGCTCTTCCGCGCCAATTCAGAGCACTGGTCAGAGGGGAGGTTTTGTGCAGGGTCAGGGTACCCAAGGGCGAGTCTACAACATCACTTCTGCCATTCCATCCACCACTTCTCAGGCTCCAGAGACTCCTGTTGTGAGGGGTACATTCCTTTTATTCAACTCCTTTGCTAGAGTTCTCTTTGATTCTGGAGCATCGCATTCTTTCATTGCTGCATCATTTGTGCGTGCCTTGGAATTGGAAACGGAGAGTCTTAATCCTCCTTTATTTGTTGAGACACCTCTAGGGGGTAGGACACCTCTTGATCGTATCTGTCGGGAATGTGAATTGATTATCCACGATCGTCGCTTTGTCTTTGACTTCATCGTTTTGGGAATGTCAGGGTTTGATCTCATCTTAGGAATGGATTGGTTATCTACGTTTCACGCCACCATCGATTGTTATAAGCGTCGAGTCCGTATTTGTCCACCCGATGGCCCTTGTTTCGAATTCTTTAGGGAGCGTCAGGAACCGTTGGAATCATATTTATGTGGGCCTCGAGAACGCGAGTCAATTTATGCATTATTGGCTAGCTTGACATTAGATGAGGACACCTCCAAGAGTGGGGAGTTACCCTTAGTGGTTCGCGACTTTCCGGATGTGTTCCCGGAGGAGTTACCCGGTTTGCCTCCTGAGAGAGAGGTTGAGTTCACCATCGATTTGCTTCCTGGTACCGCTCCTATCTCTGTACCCCCCGTATCGTTTCGCGCCCGCCGAATTGAGAGAGTTGAAAATTCAGTTGCAAGAATTGGAGAGCTTAGGGTTCATTCGTCCGAGTACGTCGCCGTGGGGAGCACCGGCTCTTTTTGCACAGAAGAAGGATGGTTCACTCCGCTTGTGTATCGATTACCGTAAACTAAATCGAGTCACTATTAAGAACAAATACCCTATGCCTAGAATCGATGACTTATTCGATCAACTTCACGGTGCCACTTGTTTCTCCAAAATCGATTTGAGGTCCGGTTATCACCAGTTGAGAGTTCGGAGAGAGGATATTCCAAAAAATGCATTTCGTACTCGTTACAGCCATTATGAGTTCGTGGTTATGCCTTTTGGATTGACGAACGCTCCGGCTACATTCATGGACTTGATGAATCGTGTTTTTCGTATCTGTCTTGATCGGTTTGCCATCGTCTTTGTGGATGACATTCTTATTTATTCGCCTATGGAGGAGGAACACCAATCTCATCTCACCATTGTTCTTGAACTCTTAAGGGAGCACCAACTGTACGCCAAACTTAGTAAGTGTGAGTTTTGGTTGTCCAAGGTCAAATTCTTAGGTCATGTGGTTTCAAAGGGAGGTGTATCCGTTGATCCGGGAAAGATAGAGTCCATTATGGATTGGCAGCGACCGAGAAACGTGTTTCAAATCCGTAGTTTCTTGGGTTTGGCCAGGTACTACCGCCGTTTTGTCTTGGACTTCTCTCGTTTAGCGGCACCGATGACTAGATTGACACGTAAGGGGACCCGTTTTGTTTGGAGTGACTCATGTGAGGCAGCCTTTCAGGAGTTAAAGAAATGATTGACTACCGCGCCGGTCTTGATTGTGCCTGAACATGGAGTTGGCTACTCCGTGTATTGTGATGCGTCTAAGGAAGGATTAGGATGCGTGTTGATGCAAGCGGGGCGAGTGGTAGCGTATGGGTCACGACAATTGAAAACTCACGAGTGAAATTATCCGACACATGATCTAGAACTAGCGGCCATCGTTTTTGCTTTGAAAAGTTGGCGCCATTATTTGTACGGTGAGAAGTTTGAAGTCTTTTCCGACCACAAAAGTTTGAAGTACTTGTTCTCCCAAAAGGACTTAATCTTCGACAACGCCGATGGATGGAGCATTTAGAAGACCATGATTTCGAATTGCGATACCACCCGGGAAAGGCAAATGTTGTGGCAGATGCGTTAAGTAGAAAACCAACACACCTTGCAAGTCTAGCCATTTATGAGTGGAAAATGATGAACGATTTGGGCTTTTGTGCTTCGCATTTCGAGGAGGTTCGGGAAGGGGTAACGTTATGTAATTTGACTGTGCAATCGACCTTATCGACTCGAGTGATTGAAGCTCAACAACACGATGAAGAAGCGGAGGAACTTCGTGCTAGATTCCTTAGTGGAAATGCTCAAGAGGGGTGGATGATACATGCCGATAGAAGCTTGCGTTATCAAGGGAAGTTGTTCGTACCCGTTTCTTGTCGGGAGGAAATCTTGCGAGAGTTTCATCATTCTCCTTTAGCCGTTCATCCAAGAGGGACGAAAATGTACCATGATCTACGTAGACAATTTTGGTGGTCCGGAATGAAAAGGGACGTTGTGATTTTCGTGTCCAGGTGTCTCATATGTCAACAAGTGAAAGCCGAACATCAACGACCCGCGGGGGAGTTACAACCATTACCTGTGGCCGAGTGGAAATGGGAGAATGTGACCATGGATTTTGTTATGGGTTTACCGAGATCGCCGAAGGGACATGACGCTATTTGGGTGATCGTGGATCGTTTGACCAAAACCGCTCACTTCTTGCCTATTCGTGTCACCGATTCTGTGGAAACACTTAGTCGTTTGTATATTCGGGAGATCATTCGTCTTCATGGGATTCCTGTATCCATTGTGTCCGATCGAGATCCGAGGTTTACCGCACGTTTTTGGCAGAGTTTGCAAGCCGCTTTAGGCACCAACCTTTTGTTCAGCACCGCCTATCATCCTCAAACCGATGGACAGTCCGAGAGAACGATTCAGATTTTAGAAGATATGCTTCGGGCTTGTGTGATGGATTTTCGAGGTAGTTGGGAGGATCACTTACCTTTGGTAGAATTTGCGTACAATAATAGCTATCAATCAAGTATCGAAATGGCACCATATGAAGCCTTATATAGAAGACCGTGTCGATCGCCGGTATGTTGGACCGAATTGGGAGAGGCTACGCTTGTGGGGCCGGATATGATCACAGAGACCTCCGAGAGTATGAAAGCTATTCGTCAACGCCTTAAAGAAGCTCAAGAGAGAACGACCGAACAAGTCAAGGTGATTCGCCAGAGATTATTGACCGCACAAAGTAGGCAAAAGAGTTATGCCGACCGTCGTCGTCGCCTGTTGTCTTTCGAAGAA
The DNA here is from genome assembly GCA_018127125.1 of Rhododendron griersonianum. Lineage (NCBI taxonomy): Eukaryota > Viridiplantae > Streptophyta > Magnoliopsida > Ericales > Ericaceae > Rhododendron > Rhododendron griersonianum. The sequence continues at coordinate 25,924,579 of CM030800.1, forward strand.
GGGGACCACGTATTCCTTAAAGTATCGCCTCGTAGGGGGTTATCACGTTTTGGGAAGAAAGGGAAGTTATCGCCGCGTTATATCGGGCCGTTTGACATCATCGAGAAAATTGGGTAGGTTGCGTATCGTATGGCCTTGCCACCGAAGCTATCGGGTGTCCATGACGTGTTTCACGTGTCAATGTTGAGGAAGTATGAACCGGATCCGTCGCATGTGCTAGAATGGTCCGAACTTGAATTGGAAGCCGATACATCTTACGGGGAAGAACCGATTCGTATCCTAGATTCGCGTGATCAAGTTTTGAGGGGTAAGACGATACCATTAGTACGAGTCTTATGGAGAAGCCAGGGTAGCGAGGAGTCAACATGGGAAGAGAGGACGAGGTTAGAGAGAAGTATCTGCACCTATTTCCGGAATAAACTAATGTAAGTGTTTGAATTTTTGAGCACTTTGATAATTGACTTGTTGCATTATAATGAAAGTTGTGGTTGTTGCATGCATGCATGATGCATTGGTAACTAGTCTTGGCATGAAAAATTTCGAGGACGAAATTTCTTTGAGGGTAGAATGTAGAGACCCGTAATAAATTCTTTTAATTTTAAATGTTTTTAATTGAGAAATAAGGGAAAAATGCGATGTGTTTATGTGATTTGGGGTTTTATATGTTAGAATTGATTGTGGAAGGGTGCATAGTGTAATTAGTTGTTATGTGAGTATAAATAGGAGGGTGAAGGAGTAGGGAATCATTTTCTTACTCCAACACCCCCACCGGCTCATTCTCTCTCTCTCGGCTCCCCTCCTCTCTCTTGCTCTCTCTCCAAAATTCCACCCCAAACACTCAAAACCCACTAAACAACCTACAATCTTGTATCCTCACATGTATTGTGGCCCGTATCCCGTTCTTTGGAGCTCGGGAAGCCGTATTTCGTTCGAATCAAGGTTTTCGGAAAGCTAGGGCTCGTATCTCCTTAGGTTTCGTGCTTCGACCTCGAGGTAGGGATTCTACCTTTCAATATATGTAATTGGAGTGTTTTCATCCTTGAATCCGTGCCTTGCTGTTATTGTAGTTGTTGTTGTTGTTGACTGCTCGATTTTCTACTGGAAATCTGTTGCCGTATCGATACCAGTTCAAAATCGTTGCTTCTCATTCTGTTTGTATTGTGTATCGATACAGCTATTATGGCTGTATCGATACCAGTTGCTTATGGACAGTTTTCACTGCTATGTCCCAAACTTCATTGTTTTGACCCCCGATTACTGTTAAACCATTCTAAACACCTCTAAATCACTCCTAATCATTATTGATCACTTTTGTTGAGTTCGTTGTGCATTCACGGTATTACCTTACCCTTGCTCGAAGAAATTGAACGTGATTATTGTATGAGCTTGAATTGAAATGAAAGGTTATGGGAATTTGAAACACGTGAAACTTTATTGACACAACGCGCGAACACTTGGGGCCCATCGACGGGTGGGTGCCCGGTAGGGGATATCAGGGTCCCTAAATAGCTTGGCAGGAGCTAATGCTCGTATTGTATATTCAAGGCCTAGCCTATAAGGTGGGTGCTTGGCAGGGGATATCGGGGTCCCATGAATAGCCCGGCAAGAGCTTCGGCTCATGACACGTGACGCGAGATGGTTTGGACATATGAGGTGTGGTTATGGTTAAAGGTCGGGATGTATTCTAAATCTCATGACTTGCTTGTTGGATTGTTGAACCACATCGATTGTCTAACGCTTGGGCTACCTCCGTTTCATGCCGTATCCTCATTCTTTTGCATTTCTCTTGCATATATTGTCTGCGTAGAATTTCTACTGTGCTAGTATAGCTCGAACCTTATTTCTTTTAGGTACTAACTCAGGACAGTAGCGAGCATGGTTGGAGTACTTGGACTATGGACACATCTTTTGAAAACTAACGTTGTAGAGTTACTTAGGTGTAAACACCTCCCAAACGGGGTATCACCATACAGATTGATCACGCTTGTTTGGTTCCACTTCATAAACCAAGATCGTAGACATTCCCATAGCTAGGAACATCGCCACATGATAAAGGTTATCATCAAGATAGAGTCGCCACCTAGTTTACTAAAACTAGGAAAAATGGACAGAGATTCCGGGTACGGGAGCCAAGAGTACAATAAGGGGAAGGTGTTAGGCACCACTCTTTGCCCAGTCGTGAGACTGGCCCATAATCGTTCGACATACAATGTATATTTGCTTTATTTAATTCTAACACATAATCTGGTTTTTAGCCTTTAACAGTTGATAAGGTGAGCCAGTACGATAAATGAAAGCATGCATCAGAATAAAAAGAAAACAAATATGTCCCAGCAAATAGATCCCTCAGCCGGTGAATTGATGTCACGGCCGAGGAATCCCAGTGGATCTATATACCGGCCGAAGGATTGATTCCCCAGCCGATGTTCTTCCTCACACCAGAATACGAACAGTTAATAGAAAGAACTAATTAAAAGCGAGAGACGGAAATTAAATCAAATCATAGGCCATTGGGCATCACCACCTTGATCCCTCAGTAATTGATTGCTTGGATTGCGATTGATTGTAGATAATAGTGGTTGATTGTGGTAGTCAACTTCACAAAACCCTAGAACAAAGTGAGTTCTTTGGGGGTTTTTACTCTCGGATGCGGCTACTCACGGGAGGTTAGGGCTTTTGTAGAGGATTGATAGGAGATGATTTCTGTAGAGTTTGGGGGCGGGTCATGGAGTGGAGAGATGTGTATTTCATGGTTGTTATTTCGGAACCCTAAGGCCCTTTATATAGGCAATTGGTGACTCACTCCGGCCAATCAAATGGCGTGAATCAAAGTGGAGTTCTAGGACAATAAGACCTCTATGGTAAGTGTATTCGTAGCCCCGAAGTAGTGGTTCGTGGCTGCTAGGGTTTGGGCGAACGGATTGAAAAGCTGCTGAACATTCCAGAATCTGGAAAACATCGGTCTGCCGGCCGCCCAAATGATTTCACGGCCGAAGAAAGGATTCCGCGGCCGCGGAAAGGATTTTCCAGCAAAAGGCCAAACTTTGCGGGCTCGCTCCGGAAACTCCCGAACTCGGTTTTGCGCGTTCTTTGGACCGTTGGAAAGCTTGTTGAGTCTACTTTCTAACCCAAGTAGTTTGGATCAAATATATTTAGTACATCAAAAGATATGACAATTTTACCCTTAGTGGGTCATAAATTGGATTGTTTTGGTATAATTCTCGTATCTCCCTCATTTCAAATTGGTTTAAGACTTATTATATATCAATAAAGAGGATTTTGAAAGTACTACAAGATGGTGGAATCCAACCACAAAAATAAGGAAGTTTAATTTATGAAAAATGGGTTGAAAGCAGACTTATTTGAAGATCGACGATGCTACCAAGGCTAAAACACATTTCTATCCACTCTAAGTATCACTTGGCACTCCTATCACTTATTTCAAAGTGTTCCTTAATCCCTTAAGAGTTCCACAAAGTTCCTAAGGCTTTCATGAAGTCAACCACAACAACCACATATCATATTCATCATCGGGATGGTCCCCAAGGTGGGACTTGAAATAATCGTTGAGCCAAATTGGGGTGTCTACATTAGGCATCTTTGTAAATTTCTTTTGAAGATGTATTTGTAACTTGTGTGATAATTCATTTGACTATGGGATATTTTGTAAGCTCTAAACTCTCTTGATAAATGACGTTTACTCTGATTTGGGGCCATGAGCCTAAGATGTAATATTTTGAATTCGGTGGATTTGACGTATGATTTATGGGAAATCAACGATCTTTGGGTATCGTACGGATTGTCGTGAGGTATTTCTTAGATTATTCCTTTATTATTTATGTTGAAAATGGAGGATGTGACACAGATCTTCGGCTGGTGTTCGAATCATAGGTGAGAATTTTTGGCACTTCTCACAAATTTTTACATATACCTTTGCATCTTCTTACATATGCGGCCACCAATAACCTTGGGCGATTGCTCGGTGGGCAATAGACCTGCCCCCAGCATGACTTCCACATGTTCCTTCATAAATCTCGTGAAGGAATTTTTGCACCATTTCTGGGTGTACACAAAGCAAATAGGGTCCAGTAAAGGATTTCCTAAACAACTTTCCTTTTGGGGACAACCAGAACCTTGCAGATTTGGTTTTGATCTTACGAGCTTCTTTTTTGTCAGAAGGGAGAGTTTCATCTCGTAAAAACTCTACAATCAGATCCATCCAACTTGGTCCCTAATTCACATCCAAAACCAAATCCACACTTCTTCCAATGCTCGGCTCACTAAGATAGTCGACTGTTACCTTCCGTTTGAACTCAGTTGGAACAGCTGCAACCAACCAAGCCAAAGAATCTACATGAGAATTCTTTCCAAAACTTATCTGCTCGATATGTACTTTTTCGAAAGTATTGAGCAAGTCAGTGGTTGTTTTTCATGTAGGCCGCCATTTTCTCACTCTGGGCTTCGTACTCCCCGGACAGCTGATTCACCCCCAGCTGCGAATCACAGTACACTCTGATTCTGTTTACCTTTAAAGTCTTTGCGCTTTTGAGGCCAATCAGGAGAGCCTCATATTCTGCAACGTTATTTGATGCGCTGAAGCCCAGCTGAACAGACAATTCAATCATTACTCATTCAGGGGGAAAAAGTACGATCCTAACCCCTGAACCAGTGTTACAAGCCAAACCGTCGACAAATAACTTCCATTCCTGTGGGTCCTGTTCGGTCGGTTGCTTGTTTGGTTTCACGAATAGCCCAGGTACCCCTTCCCTTCTCGTGGGGGGCTGGGGTGTTACTGCTGGTAAGAACTCTGCCTCAAAATCAGCCAACACTTGGCCCTTTATTGTAGTGCACGGTTGGAAGTCAATATCGTATTGGCTTAACTCGACGGACCAAGTTGAGATCCGTCCTGAGAAGTCTGCCTTTCGTAGCAGTGATTTTAATGGAAACTCAGTGTAGACCACAACCTTGTGGCTCTGGAAGTAATGAGGTAACTTTCTTGTAGTTGTCCTTAATATAAGGACCAGCTTCTCAATGGGCAGATACCTCGTCTCTGCATCTAGCAATGTTTTACTCACATAATATACTGGGATTTATTCGGATCCCTTATCCCTTAACAGAACTGCACTTACAGCATGCTCAGAAACTACTAAGTATAAAACAAGACACTCACCTGGTTCTGGAGTTGACAAAAGTGGGGCTTCAGCCAGGTATTTCTTCAAATCTTGGAATGCTTGTTCGCATTCCGCTCCCCATTCATATCCTTCTCTCTTCCTTAATAACTGAAAAAAGGGCCTACATTTGTCACTCGACCGGCTAATGAATCTATTGAGGGCTACCGCCATCCCAGTTAACCTTTGGACCTCCTTTGTTGTTCTAGGGCTCTGTAGCCTTTGTAAGGCTGTTATCTTATCGGGATTTGCCTCAATCCCTCTTATGGTCACAAGATGGCCTAGGAACTTGCCAGAACCAACTCCGAACGCACACTTCGAGGCGTTGAGTTTTAGTTTGTACTTTCTCAAGATCTTGAAGGCCTCCTTCAAATCCACGATGTGTCCCTGTCTTGTTTTACTCTTCACCACCATGTCGTCTATGTAAACCTCCATAGTTTTACCTAGCAGCTTTTTGAACACGATGGTTGCAAGTCTCTGATACGTTGCCCCTGCATTCCTTGTAGGTGGAGAAAAATAGATGGTACTTAGAACAGCGCTGAATCTCCTTCCTTCACGTGCTGTCCAACCGGAACCCTAATACCTTCGCCTGAACCCTAACCTGTAAAACAGACAAGGGGTGAGCGCACCTTTGCCTCTCGTGGCAAAGGCCCTCCGATGCCTAAGTTAGTATCTCGTACTGTATCAAAACCCTAATTATCAGTAGGAAAGTGTGGAATGAATGCAATTTATTGCGTACCTTTCTCCTCTAGGTTTACCTTGTATTTATAGATATGAGCATGCTTGCTTTCCAAGCATCCTTGTTGCCCAGGTCCCCTGTCACGTATAGGAAGCCTGGTTCTTTTGGGGATCTCTTGCCCAACCAACCGAGATCCCTTCCTCATAGGGTCTCTTCTCACTATGGAATTCGTTCTTTGATAGGACTGTCTCCTTACTTATCTTTACCGTATATTGGGTTCTTCTTCTAGAATACCTCCTCCACCTTATCTCTTAAGGCCACGTTCCAATAGATGACTCTATCTGTTCGGCACATGCTTCTATCGAACAAACTTCATAAATAAATGACTTCTCATGTCACTGGCCCACCTAAGCCGAACAGACTGTACCATCTAATGACTTTTCATGTCACTGGGCCATCTCTGCCGAACAGATTGTATCATCTAATGACTTCTCGTGTCACTGCGCCATCTCAGCCGAACAGATTGTCTAATCAGGTGCCCTCTTAGTGCACCGGATCTTTCCACCGCCGTTCATCTTATATGGAGTCCCATATTACTTTCCTCATTACACGGATCTGGCACACCACGTGTTCGGCCACTAATTGTACCTTTTTGGGAACACCTCCCTACAATTGCTCCCCAGCTTTTGCTCATTACTGCTGCTCGAAAGTGATGAGTAAAGCTTAAAAGAACGAACTTGAGGCCGAACAAATCAGATCTCGTGCAGATATAGTCATTGGGCTCTCATTGATGTCTTTTGGCGGTTTAGTCATGATTTCCTCGAAATAATGACTCCACGTGGTGTACTTCGTATGCCTCTCATTAAATTCGAACTGACGTCTTAGCCAAACGCCGTTTGAACGTTAGCCACCCACCCTCTGTGGCCGATACTTTTCGTGTAACGCCGTTAGAGGAGACGTTTCGTCTCCGTCTTTCACCTTTAAACCCAAAAAGGGTATCTTTTGGGGTTTTTACCCAAAAAGAACTCGAATCTCGACCCACTCTCTCCAGACGAAACTGTTCATCTCCGGTCCGCCATTGCCGTCGCCTGCAAAAACTCGATTTCATCCTAGGAAATCCTCACTTCATCTCTGTAAGGCTCTCATTCTCACTTCGTTTTCATTTCATCTCGAGACTTCGTTCTCAGATTCGTTCTTTAAGGCTCTGTTTATCTCCATTTTCCAGATTTTTGCTTTATCACCGTAGAACTCTTCGTAGTATCCATGGCGGATGACAATAGTGAGCCTAGGCCTGGGAAGTTCAGGAAGCTCTGTGAAACCCCGACTGCAATGGCAGCTTTTAGGAAAGATTACAACATCCCAGATACTGTGGGTTTAGAACTCGCCCCTTTGGGTGCGATTAGGAACGCCTGCAAATGGGATAGAACATGTATCCCAATCGTGGCTATTGTTGAGGGTGGAGTTCGTTTCCCCCTTGACCCACTACTTCGTCGAACCCTTAACTGGTACAGACTCAATCCCATGCAAGTTTCCACTAATTTTTTCAGATTAGTCATGGGGGTTGTAGCTCTAAACAGAATTCTGGGGACCCAGATAGGAATCTGGGACATCCAGTGGTGGTACAGTATTGTATTAAATCGAGAATACAATACTTACTATCTAAAAGTGAGAAAGGTAGAGAAGCGTTTCGTGCTTAACCTGCCAGACTCTGGTCGGGACCACGAGATGGACTTCCTCTACGTAACTGGAGCCTTCGAGCCCATGGGGGAAGATGGCCAAGTGGTGGGTGTCCACGTTCCCCACGAATGGGGCTTCCCACGTACACTTCTAATTTCTGTTCTTTTCTTTATGTTTCAGTTTGTTTCACTTATCCCTCCATACTGAAGACATATATATAAACATTGCCCCTTTGCTTTGTTATTTACAGCAACAAACGCCAACAAACGCCCAACCAGGGAACCAAGTTACATCCGAGCAGGGGACATCAATAAAGTCCTCAGATACAAAAGGGTGCCAGGTACACGAACTGCTGGACGGGGACGCGATGCAAATGTCTTGCTAGGCTACGATCCAGCTTACAAGGGTTTCATCAATAGGAGGCTCTCCAATCCTAGTACCAGTGGTGCTTCGACTTCTTCAGCTCCCCAGCCAAGGAGTTCAAGATCTAGTGCCGGCGTAACGATTGCCAGACAGCCAGGGGAAATTCCAATTTCGGAAGGAATTCCTCTGCCTCGCTTGATTCTTAGGAGGTCCTCCCGGCGACAAAAGGCCATCCAAGAACAGCCCGAGCAGTCAGTCCTCCAACAACACACAAGCCAATCATCTTCTCCGGGATATTCTCCATCCCCTCCAGGCTCAGGTACCATGTCTTATCAACCATTGAACCTCAGCACTCTTCTCACAATCTCTCCTCAGGGACGTGGTGCACCGGGCAGGGTGGCATCCACTGGCCAGGCTCCCCCGCCACCCCGTCGTACCAGGGGTCCCAGTACACGGTCCTCCTCATCTCCTCGGGAACAGGACAGTTCCCTTGAGGCTACTGATGCCCATCGGGACAAACGCCCAAGGCATCAGGAAGCCGGGGCCTCAGATTCACAAGCTGTTGCTGACGCAAGTTTGGGGCCTCCTACCCCGGTCACCCAAGTAATCCATGACGCCTGGGCCCCTCAATTCACTAGGGGTGACCGGCCAATAAATGTTGGGGACATCGCGAGCTCTTCTGAAACTGCACTGGCCCTCGCACGAGGGTTGCTGCTGCCAGTAGACATGCAGAAGGAGTCCACTAATTCCTCTGAACGGCTTGTATCCACTGGACTCGTCAGTGGAATCAAGGTAATCCCTAATTGTTACTTCTGCCTTTCATCCTACATTTGTCATGGTAGTTTCAAGAATATCTAACTATAAATTGTATTTTTGTCATTCTCTTAGTTTATCCAAAAGATGGTCACACTGGGCCAAAGGTTCCAGGAGACAGAGGCTGAAAGGATCAGGCTGATGAACGAAAACACCAGTCTGATTCGATCAGTCTCGAGGCTGGAGAGAGAGAGAGAGAGAGAGAGAGAGAGAGAGAGAGAGAGAGACAAAGCTAAACTGGAAGCTGATGGGACGAAAACGAAGCTGGATGCTGCTGAAGAAAATCTTCGCCAGGCACTGTCCGAAATTGACAGTACTAAAAAGATAGCACATGAAGATGGCTTTAAGAAAGGCTTTGATGCTGCCACAGCAAGTTACGTGGAGCAGATGCCTGGTATTCAGGACCAAATCTGGAGTGTGTGCTGGGAAACATGCCTGACAAAAGTGGAAGCCCCCGAAGATTCCAGACTCTGGATAGACAACGATTTGCCCAGCAGATGTCTCCAGCAATCTCATGACTCCGAGGAGCCTCATGTTGATGACATCTAGGAGCAGATCGACGACTTTGCTGATGCAGATGAGGAGATTCAGATGGAGTCCCAAAGCGTTCCCACTGAACTCAATGGAGCAGTTCCTGAACAGACACAGGTGGAGGGAGCAGCAAATGATGCTGTCATTCTGGATGAACAACAAGCCGGGGGTAGCAATGCTGCAGAGGTTCCAAGCAACACTACTCCAGAGATCCAAAACCTGGACTGATCTTGGTAAGTCCCTTTTAATTCCAAAGAACAGTCTTCTCTCATTTTTTGGGGGGCCCTGCGTGGCCGTGATCCTTAGCCCTGCGTGGCATCAACAACTACTTACTTTAAAACAGGTATTTGGCCCCGCGTGGCACTACTCTAATTCTTGTGGCCTTTGTTTGGCTTGATTATTGTTTTGCTCGGCCCTTCGTGGCTTTTGGATACTGCAGGTGGCCTTTTCGTGGCCAAACGTTCATGTTGAATTGCTAAGTGTTCCATACTTAGTACTTAAGTATTTCGTTGCTTAATCGAACTCTTAGTTTTATTGAGACAAGTTTTTCGTTCTTGCTCATAGTTTCGAGTTCTATCGTACTCAAGAGAAATATATGCATCTGAGGCTTGCATAATACTAGTTTTGTTCGTATCTGGTTAATAACATGTAGACAAAATTTCGTTTTGTTTTATTCCCTAAGTGTTTCGTACTTTGGAATTATTTAATTCATGTATGTTTAAGTTTCTCATACTTAAACAGAAAATTAAGTCTTTCGTACTTCATCTATTGTCTTGTGGCCTTTGTATGGCCTCTATATTTGCTCGGCTGTTCGTAGCCTTCGAGTTTCCTTTATTACATATTTAATCCAAGTATTTCGTACTTAGGAAAAAAGCAAGTATTTCATACTTCTCATAAGTTTCTCATACTTGGTTAGGATGTTAAGTTTGTCATACTTAACAATCCGTGTATACAAGTTTCTCTCGTACTTGCATAGTTTAAGTATTTTTTTTTTGCTTAGACCGTAATACGTGTATTCGTACGTTATAAGACTTTCATCCTTTATTCTAAGTTTTTTCGTACTTAGTGAATCTAAATTTCTCATATAACTAATACGTGAATTCGTACGCTCTAAGTCATTTATACTCATTATCTGCTCCCCAATACGAAGAAGGGGCAGCTAGGCCGTTGTTCGTATTCATAGGTTAAAAAACAACCATATTCCAAAAGAGATAAAAAAATTTTGAAAAAATCATAACTTTTATTCATGGTTCTCAAACTCAAGGAGTCGTTACGCGTACCCCTTGCAACTAACAAACAAAGGAATTTTCTTCGTAATCCCCACACAATAACATAATCCTAAAACATAAGTAAAAACAAAGGAATTTTCTTCGTAATCCCTACACAATAACATAATCCTAAAACAGAATAAAAGATAAACCAGAAGTCTTTCTAAACAAAGAACTTTCTCAAATTGTGGACATTCCAAGGCCTTGGCACCGGGTTCCCGTCCAGGTCTGCCAACCTATAAGCCCCAATGCCCACAATTTCAGTTACTCGATACGGACCTTCCCAATTTGCTCCTAGCTTTCCCTCGTTAGCCACTTTGGTATTGCCAAGTACATTTCGAAGCATAAGGTCCCCAATACCAAAGTCTTGAGGGTGGACATGTTTGTTGTAGCCTTTCATTAGCTGTTCCTGGTATGAGGCCAGGTGGATCAGGGCCCTTTCTCTCTTCTCTTCGGCCAGATCAAGCTCAATCTCTAGGGCCCTGTCATTACCCCCCACTTTCAACCAATGCAGTCCTGTTGGTTGGAAGTCCAACTTCCAGGGGTATGACTGCCTCTGTACCATATGCTAATGAATAGGGGGTCTCTCCCGTGGACCTCCTAGGCGTTGTTCGGTGGGCCCACAACACCAGGGGCAGTTCATCAGGCCACTTGCCTTTTGCCTTGTCCAACCTTTTCTTGATCCCATCGAGAATGGTTTTGTTGGAGGCTTCTGCTTGCCCATTGCTCTGAGGGTAAGCAGGAGTTGAGTAATAGTTCCTTATTCCATATTGGGAACAAAAAGTCTTGAACTTTTTCTGGAACTGTGCCCCATTATCTGTGATTAAAGAGTAAGGAACTCCAAATCGAGTAATAATACTCTTCCACACAAACCTTTCTATCATGGGTTCAGTGATTTTGGCCAAGGGTTCTGCCTCAATCCACTTTGTGAAGTGATCAGTGGCCACCAACAGGAACTTTCGATTTCCTGTTGCTTTATGGAGTGGACCCACGATGTCCATTCCCCACTGGGCAAACGGCCAAGGGCTAGTTAAGGGTACTAGATCTTTGGCCGGTGTCTTTATCATAGGTGAGAACTTCTGGCATTTCTCACAGATCTTAACATAGACCTTGGCGTCCTCCTGCATGTGTGGCCACCAATACCCTTGGGTAATTGCTCGGTGGGCAATAGATCTGCCCCCAGCATGACTTCCACATGTTCCCTCGTGTATCTCATGGAGGAACTTCTGTACCATCTCGGGGTGTACACAAAGCAAATATGGCCCAGTGAAGGACTTCTTATATAGCTTCCCCTCGGGGGAGAGCCAAAACCTTGCAGATTTGGTTTTGATCTTGTGTGCTTCTTTCTTATCTATATGGAGTGTTTCATCTCGTAAAAACTCCACGATTGGATCCATCCAACTTGGTCCTTGGTTCACGTCCAGGATCAAGTCCATACTTCTTCCGATGCTCGGCTCGGCCAAGTAGTCAACTGCTACTTTTCATTTAAACTTAGTTGGGACAGCTGCAGCCAGCCAAGCCAAAGAATCCGCATGAGAATTCTGTCCAGAGCTTATCTGTTCTATACACACTCTTTCGAAGGTGTTAAGTAAACCTCTGGCCGCCTCCACGTAGGCTGCCATTTTCTCATTTCGAGCTTCATACTCGCCGGACAGTTGGTTTACCACCAGTTGTGAATCACAATAAACCCTGATCCTTTTAACCGTCAGAGTTTTTGCACTGTTTAAGCTAACCAAGAGAGCTTCGTACTCTGCTACATTATTTGATGCGCTAAAGCCAAGCCGAACAGACTGCTCTAACATAACCCCCCAGGAGGAAACAAAACAATGCCAATACTTGAACCAGTGTTACAGGCAGAACCGTCGACAAAATAGTTTCCATTCCAAAGGGTCCTGTTCGGCAGGCGCTTTGCCTTTCCTCTTTGACAGTTCAACTTTCTGCTCCTGTCTCGCAGGAGGCTGAGGTGCTACCGTTGGTGAGAATTTTGCTACAAAATCCGCCAACACTTGGCCTTTTATTACAGTGCACGGCTGGAAGTCAATATCATATTGACTTAACTTAACAGACCAGGTTGAGATCCGCCCAGAGAAATCTGCCTTTCGTAGCAGTGATCTTAATGGAAACTCAGTATAAACCACAACTCTGTGGCTCTAGAAATAATGAGGCAATTTTCTTGTTGCGGTCCTTAAAGCAAGGACCTGTTTTTCGAGGGGCAGATACCTCGTTTCTGCGTCCAGGAGTGTTTTACTCACATAATAAATCGGGATCTGTTCGGGACCCTTATCCCTCAACAGAACCGCACTCACTGCATGTTCAGAAACTGCTAAATATAAAACCAAAGTCTCACCTGGGTCTGGAGTCGACAAGAGGGGGGCTTGAGCCAAATACTTCTTTAAGTCTTGAAATGCCTGCTCACATTCTGCTCCCCATTCAAATCCTTCTCTTTTCTTCAGCAACTGGAAGAAGGGCCTACACTTATCACTTGAACGACTAATGAACCTATTTAGGGCCGCAGCCATCCCAGTCAGCCTCTGGACTTCCTTCGTGGTCTTGGGACTTTGTAGCTTCTGCAAGGCCATTATCTGATCAGGATTTGCCTCGATCCCTCTCAGAGTCACCAGGTGGCCCAGGAATTTTCCAGAACCAACTCCAAACGCACATTTCGAGGCGTTGAGTTTCAACTTGTATTTCCTTAAAATTTCAAAGGCTTCTCTCAATTCCAGAATATGCCCTTGCCGGGTTCTGCTTTTGACCACCATATCGTCTATGTATACCTCCATAGTTTGGCCAAGAAGTTTTCTAAACATGATTGTAGCCAGCCTCTGGTAAGTCGCTCCTGCGTTCCTCAGCCCAAACGGCATAACATTGTAACAGTATAACCCTCGTGGTGTAATAAAAGAAGTCTTCTCTTGATCAGGCCCAAACATGGCAATCTGATGATATCCCCGATATGCGTCGAGGAAACTCATTCGTTCGTACCCAGCAGTGGCGTCAACCAATTGATCAATCCTTGGGAGAGGGAAGCTATCTTTAGGACATGCTTTATTTAAGTCTGTGAAGTCTACACAGACACGCCATTTCCCATTCTTCTTTTTCACGACCACAGTGTTGGAGAGCCATTCTGGGTAATAGACTTCTCGTATTGCTTTGGCTTCTAACAAACGATCCACTTCTTTAATAACAGCGTCAACATGCTATACAGCTGCCCTTCTTTTCTTCTGAATAACGGGCTTATGCTGCGGGTCAACATTCAGGTGGTGGCAGATCACATCTGCATCCACTCCAGGCATTTCCTCCGGTACCCAAGCAAACACATCAACATGTTCTTTCAAGAAACCCACCAATTCGGACTCTTCCTCATCCGGCAATGACTCCCCAATTAGAAAATACCTCTCAGGATCAATTTCGTTGATCTGTATCTTCTTTAGGCCTTCCACTACTTTCTCTGCTGGATCTCTTCCAACATCCTCAACAGTTGGTTGATCTGGTACTTCTACTGTATGAACTTGATGGCCCTTTGGAACTTTCTTGATGATGAAAATCAGGCACTGTTGTGCTGACTTTTGATTTCCCCTAATCTTCTCGATCCCGTTGGACCCCGGGAATTTCACCATCTGGTGATATGTAGAAGAAACAGCCCTCATCTTATGTAACCAAGTCCTTCCTATAATTGCATTATAGGAGGATGGTACATCCACAACCAAGAAGTCTGTCCTTAGGACCACTGTCCCTGCCCGAACAGGCAGCGTTACTTTCCCGAGGGGCCACACTGCACCTGCACCAAATCCAACCAAAGGTGTAATAGATTGCTCCAAATCTGTCTGCTTCAGCCCCAACTTTTTGAATGCGTCGTAGTACAACACCTCTGTACAGCTCCCTGAATCCACCAGGGTTCTCTCAATGTCGTATTCTCCAATTCGTAGGGTTATGACTAATGCATCGTTGTGGGGCACCTGGACCTCTCCCAGATCCTCATCTGTAAAGATTATGCTTTCATTGGGCATGTCATTCTTTCGCCCTCTTTTGTTTCCCACTCGCATAACATACTGGTCATGCTTGACTTGCCTCTGCAGCAACCTCACCTCATTCCTCGTATAAGGCGTGGCCAATCCATGTATCATATGGATCACCCCTTTAGGATTCTGCTCGTAATCTAACTCCATTGCTTTCCCTTTATCTTTGGGATCTTCCTGAATGAATTCCTTGAGGTAACCACGAGAGACTAAATCGTCGAGATGTCTCTTATACAGCTCACAATCTTCGGTCATATGACCCCAGTCCTTATGGTAACTGCAGTGCTGATTCGTAGCACGTTTTGCATCCTTGTCTCCACCCAGACTTGGGGGCCATTTGAAGTAGGGCTGATTCTTTATTCGATAGAGAATCCTATAGATTGGCTCCTTCCAGACGGTAGTGATTGAAAAGAAGGACTTAGGATCAGGTGCCTGCTTTTCCTTGTAAGGCTCTTTCTTAGCCTGCCCATATTCCTTCCTCTCTCTATAGGTCTTGGGCTCTTGCTTATCTACCCTTTTCGCTGGAGTCTTTGGCTGTTCGGCAACAACTCTGCCTTCCTCCCGGAGTATGTCATCCTCCATTCTGGCGTGTTGCTTTATTCGCTCCATTAACCTTGCCAAAGTCTGCACAGGATGTATGTTCAATGATCGTCGTACCTCCCCCCGAACAGGCAGGCCTGTCTTGAACGTAGCAATCGCATACTCCTCACTACAACTGTTTATCTCATTGAAGGTCTCCCGGTATTTCTTTGCATAGTCTCTGTAGACACCTCCCGAACGGGGCATCACCATACAGATTGATCATGTTTGTTTGCTCGATTGGTTGCTTGCTTCGTAAACCAAAATCATGGACATTCCCATGGCTAGGAACATCGCCACATGATAGCGGTTATCATCAAAACAGAGTCGCCACCCAGTTTATTAAAACTGGGAAAATAGATAGAGATTCTAGATACGGGAGCCAAAAGTACAATAAGGGGAAGGTGTTAGGCACCCCTCTTTGCCCAGTCGTGAAACTGGCCCATAATCGTTCAACATAAGACATGTAGATGCTTTGTTTAATTCCAACATGTAAGTGCAGAAAAACTAAGAGTAGTTTTAGCAGCACAAGAACGTAACGGCTACTTCGAGGTCCTCGCCGGAACCCTAATACGACGCTAGAATCCTTATCTGCAAAACAGACAAGGGGTGAGTACACCTTTGCCTCTCATGGCAAAGGCCCTCCGATGCCTAAGTTAGTATCACGTACTAAAGGAAAACCCTAATTAAGCATAAGAGAAGATGTATAATTGTAGTGTATTGTGTACCTTTTTCCTCTAGGTTTACCTCGTATTTATAGGTTTATGGATGCTTGCTGCCCAAGTTCCCATGTTTCCCTAGGTTTCCTATCTCGTATAGGAAACCCAGAACACCTTGGATTCTCGTTCCCTTATCAGTTCATTACTTTAGTCCGTTTAGGGCTCCTTTCCATAACTGGCCGAACTTCCCATTCCCGTTGGGTATCTCTCCAAGATCCTATTTTATTGGGATCTTATAGTAATCACGGAATATCCCTGTCTCCAGAACCTCCTGGAACGTCATCTGCATCTGGGACTGCTTTTCGTACAAATCCCCTCCTGTTCGGCTCTTTTGTTGCCGAACAAACTACTTGGTCCAATGACTTCACATGTCATTGCTCTTTTGTCATTCTCTTGGTCCAATACTCCTCTCGTGTTATTGGACCTCGACTCAGTATAGACTCTCTGGACCAATGACTTCTCATACCACTGGTCCCTGTCGCCGATCACCGCCTTGTACGGCGACTGTCCTTATTGTAATTATATCATGGTCCTACGTACCATGTGTTCGGGCCCTTTTTGTACCTGTTCGGGATTTACTCCGTACAATTGCTCCCCAGCTTTACTCGTTATTTACTCTTAATATGACGAGCAAAGCTTCTCAAGATCTGAGCAATATCTCTTTTGCTCCTGCACCCTTTATTCCTTAGAGTTGGTGCAGAGATCATCATTAGTTCAAACAAAACGTCTAATCGTTTGGGCTCTCGAAGACGTTTCCTGCCCCTTACTTTACACATGGCGCTTATCGTACCGTTCACATTAAATGCGGATGCACACCTTTTGGGGAACGGAACGCCCAAACGGCGTCTGGGACGACGTTTCGCATACGTCACCCTACTAATTGGGGTACATTTGGGTTTTCACCCTATTTCGAAACCCCCTTTCTCTGTCTCGATTCCCTCTGCAACCAGAGCTTTCAAGCGCACCCGCCATTGGAGCCCTGTTCACCATCTCGAGGTTTCTTCCTTGTGCATCTAGGACTCTGATCACCATAATCGTAAGTCATCGTTCCTTCTTCCCTTATCTCTCGTCGATCTAGGGATTTTTTCAGGGTCTCTTCGTACCCATACTATTCGTCTGTTTCACTCTTGTTTACAATGGGGAGGTTTAGGCGTCATTGCAACACCCCTCAGACTATGGCCTCGTTTATATCTCGCTATGAGATCCCCGACGATGTGGCCACCAGTTTGGCCCCTGTAGATGCCATACGCCAGAGCCCCAACAACGACACTCTCCACATTCCAGTGGTCGCCGTTGTAGAGGGCGATGTTAGATTCCCCCTGGCGCCACTACTCCGCCAGGTTCTGGCTTACTACAGGCTGTCCCCCATG
Source organism: Rhododendron griersonianum (assembly GCA_018127125.1). NCBI lineage: Eukaryota > Viridiplantae > Streptophyta > Magnoliopsida > Ericales > Ericaceae > Rhododendron > Rhododendron griersonianum. The sequence goes on from CM030800.1 coordinate 25,941,759, forward strand.
CAAGTGTCTGCAAATTTCTTTAGGGTCGTCATGGGTGTGCATGCCCTAAACCAGATGTTAGGCACATCCCTAGGCCTACATGACATTCATCATTTGTATAGCATATCTCGTACAAAAGACGCCCTCACCTATTCCCTAAAGAGTAGAGATTACAGAAGACGACTGGTGCTTGAATTGCCTGACTCCGCTCGAGGAGATGATGACGATTTCCTCGTCGTTACTGGAAATTTTGAGCCCAGAAACGAGGACGGCCAAGTGATAGGCTTTCACGCCCCTCACAGATTTGGGCAACCACGTTAGTTCCTTCTTCTTCGTAAAATTCATTCACCGAGTAATTTATTCGTATTGCATTTTCAATTTTACTTATCTTCTGACTGTCAACTTGTCGTGTTGCAGCTGAAAATATCAACCAGGGGTATGCTATCATTACCCCCCAAGTTCATGTAGCACATATCAATCAGGCCCTAAATTTCAATGGTGAGGGCACCTATCTGGCTGGCCGAGTAAGAGCAGCACAGGTGCTCTTGAGTTACAGGGCTTCATACGGGGGCTTTATTGACCGGCGCATCCGTGCAGCCGACGACCCACCAATTCCTGGACCTGCTGCTGCACAGCCCGCACAGCCCGAGCAAATAGAAGAGGAAAGGCGTTCTCGGACTCCTCCGTTCCGTAGTGCATCTGTGGAATTTGTCGAGGAAGCATCCACCTCATCCGACGGTTATCCCCCACTCCCACATTCTCAAGAGATGAACCAGCCAATCAACCTCGAAAGCCTCCTCACAATCCCAGGAGCTGGCCGAGGAAGAGGCCGCGGCACTGCTCGTGGCCGAGGTCGCTCTCAGAGTCCGGCGCCTTCGCATGGTCGCCGAGGAACGACACAACTTGACGCTCCCCCTGGATTTTCTCCCGAGGAACTTGAGGCTAGCCATAGGGACAAACGCCCGCGCTTGGAAGTGCCTGGGGGGCCCTCGACTCAGATACTCATAACCCAAACTCCAATCTGGGCTCCCCAATTCACTCACGGCAACAAGACTGTCACTGTCCGGGACAGTGTGGAGTCTGAAGGGACTGCATTGCTGAAGATAGCCTAAACCAGACCCTGATAGAGCTGGAAACGAGCAAAAACGAGGCAAAGGAGGCCTCCCAGCAGGGGTATAACGAAGGGATCAATGTAGCCACTAACAGCTACAAAAATCAAATGCCCAAGATCCAAGATCAAATATTTGCTGCTGGGTGGACTGCTGGCCTCAGGAAGTCTGGTACGGCTGAGTCTTCTCCCCTGTGGACGGAAATTGATCTTCCGAGCAACATAGTGGTCCAAGATGAAGATGAGATCGAGGAAGAAGTGGACAATATGAATGTGGAGCTCAACGTGGATGTTTCCGAGCAGCCCGATGCCGATGCCGTTGGCAACGATGAAGCGACCAACCCTGGCCAAAAGGAAGCCAGTGGTGGTCCAACTGATGGGAGCACTGCTGCAGAAGACACCCCCGCAGAAACCGCAACTCCTGTTGCTCAAGATTCTGTTGTGGAGCAGTAGGTATGCATTCTAACTCCAAGAACAATACAATATTCGAAATACCGTGGTTGCCCTGCGTGGCTGTAAGCTTGCCCTGTGTGGCACAGATACATTTCAGCACTTTAACTTAAGTTTTTGGCCCTTCGTGGCGTTTTAACTTTGTTTTCTCGGCCCTTCGTGGCTTCTTAACATTGCTAGTGGCCCTTATCATGGCCAACCATTTAATTTCCATTGCCCAAGCATCTCGTACTTAGGTGTTTTGATAGTTTTCACTTTTTAATCTTGCTTGGGTGCATCCCTATGCTGCCCAAGTTTATGCATACGAAAGTCCTAAGTGTATTCGTACTTAGACGATATCGTACGTATTCGTATGCTGTCTAAGTTTTTCCTCGTACTTGGAAACAATTCTAAGTGTGTTCATACTTAGATAAGTTTGCATATATCCGTTTGCTCCCCATTTTTCATTGGTTTGGACTAGAAACCATCTAAGTTTACTCGTGCTTAGATTCCCAAATGTTTTCGTATTTGGGGCAGCTATGCATGTTTTCGTATGCACGCCGGATGTTCGTTTCTTAAATCTAAGTGTATTCGTACTTAGTCAATCCAAATGTTTTCATATTTGGCGAAAGTGTGTATATTCACGTATGCACACCAGATTTGTTCGTACCTGTATTCGTAACCGAGTATATTCGTACTTGCAAAGTTTTGAATCTGCTCAAATGTATTCGTATTTGGCATAAACCTATCCCTTTGCTCCCCAATACGAAGTGAGGAGCAAGGACCAAGCCTAGCTTCGTATTCTAATCATAACGAAGATAAAAAAACAATGTCTTATATCAAAATCAAAATTTTATTCATAATTCAAAAAAACTCAAGGGGGCGTTATGCATGCCCCTTGCAACTAAAAAATAAAAACAAAGGAATTTTATTCGTAATTCCCACACAATCACGATGTGCATCCTAAAACAGAATAAAAAATAAACCGAAGTTTTTTTAAACAAAAAACTTCCTCAAGTTGTGGACATTCCATGGCCTCGGCACCGGGTTCCCGTCTAGGTCCGCCAAACGATAAGCCCCAATGCCCGCAATCTCTGTAACTCTATATGGGCCCCCCCAGTTTGCTCCCAACTTGCCCTCGTTGGCCACCTTGGTATTGCCGAGCACCTTACGAAGCACAAGGTCTCCAATACCAAATTCTCGGGGGTGGACATTTTTGTTGTAGCTTTTCATCAGCTGCTCCTGATATGAGGCCAAATGCACCAGAACCCTTTCTCTACGTTCCTCGGCAAGGTCCAGTTCTATTTCCAGGGCTCTGTCATTGCCTCCACTTTCAACCAAAGCGGTCCTGTTGGTCGGCAGACCAACCTCCAACGGAATTACAGCCTCTGTTCCATATGCTAATGAGTAGGGGGTCTCTCCCGTAGACCTCCTAGGCGTTGTTCGGTGCGCCCATAGAACCAGAGGCAATTCATCGGGCCACTTGCCCTTTGCTTTGTCCAACCTCTTCTTGATCCCATCAAGTATAGTTTTGTTGGACGCTTCCGCCTACCCATTACTCTGTGGGTAGGCTGGGGTAGAGTAATAATTCCTTATCCCATACTGGGCACAAAAAGCCTTAAACTTTTTCTGAAATTGGGACCCATTATCCGTAATCAGGGAATAAGGGACCCCAAACCGGGTGATTATGCTTTTCCACACGAACCTTTCTATCATAGGCTCAGTGATCTTAGCCAGTGGTTCAGCTTCAATCCATTTGGTGAAATAGTCTGTTGCTACCAACAGAAATTTCCTATTTCCAGTTGCCTTGTGAAGTGGACCCACGATGTCCATCCCCCATTGTGCGAAGGGCCAAGGACTTGTCAAGGGCACCAGATCTTCGGCTGGTGTCCGGATCATTGGTGAGAATTTTTGGCACTTCTCACAAATCTTTACATACACCTTTGCATCTTCCTGCAGGTGAGGCCACCAGTACCCTTGGGTTATTGCTCGGTGAGCAATGGACCTTCCCCCAGCATGACTTCCACACGTTCCCTCGTGGATCTCGTGGAGAAATTTCTGCACCATCTCGGAGTGCACACAAAGTAAGTAGGGACCAGTGAAGGATTTTCTGTACAACTTCCCTTCTGGTGACAGCCAAAACCGTGCAGATTTCGTCTTTATCTTGTGAGCCTCCTTTTTATCTGTGGGGAGTGCCCCATCTCGTAGGAACTCCACTATTGGATCCATCCAACTCGGTCCTTGGTTCACATCCAAGACCAATTCCACACTTCTTCCAATGCTCGGCTCAGCAAGATAATCTACTGCCACCCGTCTCTTGAATTCCGTTGGTACAACTGCAGCCAGCCAGGCAAGTGAATCAGCATGGGCATTCTGCCCAGAACTTATTTGCTCGATATACACCTTTTCGAAAGTGTCAAGCAGATCTCTGGCGGCCATCACATAGGCAGCCATCTTCTCGTTCCGGGCCTCATATTCCCCGGACAACTGGTTCACCACGAGCTGTGAATCACAATGCACTCGTATCTTTCTCACCTTCAGGGTCCTTGCACTTCTTAACCCTGCCAAGAGTGCCTCATACTCTGCCACGTATTCGAAGCACTGAGCCCCAATCGAAGGGACAGTTCCATCATTGCTCCTTCAGGAGGAAAAAGTACCACACTAATTCCTGAACCCGTGTTACATGCAGAGCCATCAACAAATAATTTCCACTCCGTGGGATCCTGTTCGGCCGGAGCTTTCTTTGTTCTCGTTGATTGCTCCTTTTCCTGCTCCTTTCTCGACTCTTGTCTCATAGGAGGTTGGGGAGCCACCTTAGGTGAAAACTCAGCTACGAAGTCTGCCAGCACCTGCCCCTTTATTGCAGTGCGCGGCTGGTAGTCTATGTCGTACTAACTTAATTCGACCGACCAAGTCGAGATACGCCCCGAGAAGTACGCCTTTCGTAGCAAAGACTTCAATGGGAATTCAGTGTACACCACAATCCTATGACTCTGGAAATAATGGGGCAACTTTCTTGCCGCCGTCCTCAACGCCAGGACTAACTTTTCGAGGGGCAGATATCTCGTTTCTGCATCCAATAATGTCTTGCTTACATAATAGACAGGGACTTGCTCGGATCCCTTATCCCTCAATAATACTGCACTGACAGCGTGTTCGGATACTGCCAGATACAAAGTTAAAGACTCACCTTCTTCGGGTGTGGACAATAGGGGAGCTGCTGCCAAGTACTTCTTCAGGTCTTGGAACGCTTGCTCACACTCTGCTCCCCACTCATATCCTTCCCTCTTTTTCAGCAATTGGAAGAAATGTCTACATTTGTCACTGGACCTGCTGATGAATCTATTTAGAGCCGCTGCCATTCCTGTTAACCTCTGAAACTCCTTCGTGGTCCTTGGACTTTGGAGCTTTTGCAACGCAGTGATTTGATCGGGATTTGCCTCTATCCCTCGTATGGTCACCAAATGCCCTAGGAATTTTCCTGAGTTTACCCCAAACGCACACTTCGAGGCGTTGAGTTTCAGCCTATATTCCCTTAGTATCTCAAAGGCTTCCTTTAAATCAACAATGTGATTCTCCTTTTCCTTGCTTTTGACTACCATATCGTCTATGTAAACCTCCATGGTCTTGCCGAGCAACTTCTTTAGCATAATCGTTGCTAACCTCTGGTATGTTGCACCTGCATTCCTCAAACCAAAGGGCATGACGCTATAACAGTACAGCCCCCTTGGTGTGATAAAGGAAGTCTTTTCTTGATCGGGACCATACATGGCTATCTGGTGATACCCTCGATAAGCATCAAGGAAACTCATCCGCCCATACCCAGCTGTTGCATCAACAAGTTGGTCTATCCTGGGAAGGGGGAAGCTATCCTTGGGACACGCTTTGTTCAAGTCGGTGAAATCGACACAGACTCGCCACTTCCCATTTTTCTTCTTCACCACCACAGTGTTGGACAACCATTCTGGGTAGTATACCTCCCGTATAGCTTTTGCTTCGAGCAACCGGTCCACCTCCTCGATGACAGCGTCCACGTGCTGTACGGCAGACCGTCTCTTTTTCTGCATCACAGGCTTATGTTGTGGATCCACATTCAAGTGGTGACAAATCACGTTTGCATCCACTCCAGGCATCTCCTCGGGCACCCAAGCAAACACATCGACGTGCTCCTTGAGGAACCCCACTAATTCTCTCTCTTCGGTTTCATTCAAATTTTCCCCAATCAGGAAATATCTTTCTGGATCATTCTCATTGATCTGGATCTTCTTCAAGCCTTCCACCACTTTCTCGGCGGGATTCCCTCCGACATCCTCAATAGTCGGCTGGTCCGGGACCTCAATCGCTTGGACTAACTTGGCCTTGGGAGCACTCTTGATTATTGAGACCAAACACTGCTGGGCTACTCTCTGATTTCCTCTAATCTTCTCAACACCATTCGACCCTGGGAATTTTACCATCTGGTGGTAAGTGGAGGAAACCGCCCTCATCTTGTGCAGCCATGTTCTTCCAATAATCGCGTTATAAGAGGATGGCACATCCACCACTAGGAAATCGATTCTTAGCACGATCGTTCCTGCCCGAACAGGAAGAGTTACTTTGCCTAAGGGCCAGACTGCTCCTGCACTAAATCCGACCAAAGGGGTTATCGACTGCACTAAGTCTGGTTGTGTCAGCCCTAACTTCTTGAACGCGTCATAGTACAGTATCTCCGTGCAGCTTCCTGAGTCGACTAGGATTCTTTCCATGTCATACTCCCCAATTCGTAGGGTTATGACTAAGGCATCATTATGTGGAACCTGGATTCCCCCCAGGTCCTCATCCGTGAAGACTATGCCTCCATTGCAGTCTTCTCCTTCACGTCCTCGCTTCTTTCCCAACTGCATCACATGCTGGTCGTGTTTTACTTGTCTCTGGAGCAACCTCACCTCACGTCTCGTGTAAGGCGCGGCCAATCCATGTATCATATGGATTATGCCCCTTGGATTTTGCTCGTAATCCAACTCCAATGCTTTCTCTGCACCCTTGTGCTCTTCCTGAATAAACTCTTTCAGGTAACCCCTCGAAACCAGATCATCGAGGTGTTGCTTGAACATCTCACAATCTTCCGTCATATGGCCCCAGTCTTTGTGATAACTGCAATGCTAACTCGTAGCTCTTTTTGCGTCTTTATCTCCTTCCATCCTTGGGGGCCATTTAAAATATGGGCGATTCTTTATTTTATAAAGAATCCGATAAATTGGTTCCTTCCAAACCATTGTCACAGAAAAGAAAGACTTAGGGTCTGGAGCATGTTTCTCTTTGAACGGCTCTTTCTTGACCTGCCCATATTCCTTCCTCTCTTTGTAGGTTTTGGGCTCCGGTTTGTCTGTCCTCTTCGGCAAACCCTTCGCCTGTTCGGCAACCATCCTGTTGTCCTCTCGCAGTATGTCATCCTCATTCCTGGCATGCTGTTCGATTCGTTCCATCAGTCTTGCCAATGTACCTACTGGGGTCATGTTCAGGGATTTACAGAGTTCTCCCCGAACAGGTAACCCTGTTTTGAAGGTGGCTATCGCATACTCCTCACTGCAACCTTAAATCTCGTTGAAAGTCTCCCAGTATTTCTTAGCGTAGTCCCTGATTGGCTCGTTCTCACCTTGCTTCATGACAGAAAGGCTCTCAAAGGTTTTTGGTGCTTTCCTGCTCGTCAGAAACCGAGCAGTAAATTCTTCGGCTAGCTGTCTCCATCCTCGTATGGTGTTCGGCCCTAGTTTGTGGAACCAAGACAAAGCTACCTTTCCCAGACTTGATGGGAACATCTTGCACATGATCGCATCATCTCCGTCGTGCATGAACATTGCCTGCCGGTAATGTTGTACGTGGGCCACGGGATCAGTGTTTGTTTCGTAAAGAACGAATGCCCCGTGCTTCACCCTGCTCGGAAGCTTTGCCTCTTACAATCTCCTTGCAAAAGGGGATGAAGCTATGTTGCTGAGGGCCTTCCATGCTGCTTCTCGTGCAGACATGGTTCCCTCCTCTTGTTCCTTTGCCTTCTTGGGAGTACTCTTTTCCCAATCGGAATCAGGCCTCTCGTACCTGTCCCTGTGATGTCTTCTAATCTCTCCCTCTTCGGGGGTAAGACTTCTGCTCCTTCTTTTTCGTGAAGAAGCCCTTTTCTTTCTAGGGGTCGGGCTTCTGGGCCTGCTCCTCCTTCCTCGTGAAGGAGCCTTCTTGCGTTCCACTATTGCCAGCCTGTCTCCTCTGGAATTTCTTCGTGACAGTCCAGAATCCTCCGGATGTTCTCGTATCCGTTGCAATTCCTGGATCTCGTACTCTCATTTTTTAATCAGACGAGCGTACTCTTCGATCTCTTGTCTCTTTTTATCCAAGACATCGTCACGGTTGTGTGCACTCCTTGAATGCGCCACTGATTCTCCCTCACGATGGGACTTACTCCTTCTCGTGGATCCTGTGGCCGTCCTTCCCTCCTTGTTCTTGGAATCCTGGATGGTCAGGGGATTACCCTTGCTTGTGGGCTTCTTGGCTTGCCCACCATTGGCTTTCTCGGAGGATCCGGTGGGGACTGGTCGCCTCCTCCTCCCAACTGGTGTTTTGGGTCATGTGGTGTTTTTGGGTCTTCTTCCATCATGGTCGCTTTTCAGAGGGATCTCTTTCGTTTCCCACAGATGGCGCCAATTGTAAGTGCAGAAAAACTAAGAGTAGTTTTAGCAGCACAAGAACGTAACGGCTACTTCGAGGTCCTCGCCGGAACCCTAATACGACACCAGAATCTTTATCTGCAAAACAGACAAAGGGTGAGTGCACCTTTGCCTCTTGTGGCAAAGGCCCTCCGATGCCTAAGTTAGTATCAAGTACTAAAGGAAAACCCTAATTAAGCATAAGAGAAGACGTATAATTGTAGTGTATTGTGTACCTTTTTCCTCTACGTTTACCTCGTATTTATAGGTTTATGGATGCTTGCTGCCCAAGTTCCCATGTTTCCCTAGGTTTCCTATCTCGTATAGGAAACCCAGAACACCTTGGATTCTCGTTCCCTTATCAGTTCATTACTTTAGTCCGTTTAGGGCTCCTTTCCATAACTGGCCGAACTTCCCATTCCCGTTGGGTATCTCTCCAAGATCCTATTTTATTGGGATCTTATAGTAATCACGGAATATCCCTGTCTCCAGAACCTCCTGGAACGTCATCTGCATCTGGGACTGCTTTTCGTACAAATCCCCTCCTGTTCGGCTCTTTTGTTGCCGAACAAACTACTTGGTCCAATGACTTCACATGTCATTGCTCTTTTGTCATTCTCTTGGTCCAATACTCCTCTCGTGTTATTGGACCTCGACTCAGTATAGACTCTCTGGACCAATGACTTCTCATACCACTAGTCCCTATCGCCGATCACCGCCTTGTACGGCGACTGTCCTTATTGTAATTATATCATGGTCTCACGTACCACGTGTTCGGGCCCTTTTTGTACCTGTTCGGGATTTACTCCCTACACAACACATAGTCTGTTTATTTATTCCTTTAAACAGTAAGTAAAGTGAGCCAGTGCGATAAGTAAAGCATGCGTCAGAAAGCAGAGAAACAAATAAACTGTCCCAGGGAAATCGATCCCGCGGCCGGTGAATGGATGTCACGGCCAAGGGATCCTCCTGGTTTGATGTACCGGTCGAGGGATCGAAGCCCTGGTCGGTGTTCTTCCTCACACCAGACAGAAAGATTAACAGATAATCAGAAAGCTGTGATTAAGCGTAAGAATGATAAATAAAACAAACCAGAGGCCGTTGGGCCTCACCACCTTGATCCCTCAGTTACTTGATTGCCTCGGATTGGGTGTGATTGACTGATTGCTTGATTGAAAACCCTAGAGTTAGGGTTTGAACTTCGGGGTTTGATCGCCGGATTGACGGCTGCCTTCGGGAGGTTAGGGTTTTTGAAGAGTGGGCTTGGGAGAGTATTTGTGCAGAGTTTCGAGGCTTGAGAGAGTGTATACTCTGATAAATTTCGGGTGTTTATTTTCGGAGTCCAAAGGCCCTTTATATAGGCAATTGGTGACTCACTCCGGCCAATCAAATCACGAGATGGTAATTGCAATTGCAATGCATCTCTAACTCTACGTCGTAATCTCTGAGCGTAGCCCGAACGCATTGGGAAGGTAGTGTAGTTGGATCAAACGTCTGACAAAACACGTTCCAGAGACTGGAAAAAGGTCGATCTGGCGGCCGAGTAAAGGATATCACGGCCGAGGAATGGATGTCTCGGCCGAAGGATAGATCTTGCGGCCGAGGGATTGATCTCTCAGGGAGATTTTGCTAGCAACAGGTTGCTCGGGTGAGGAAATGATGTTAGGGCCGTGGGATCGATGTCACGGCCGATAGATGGATTCTCCTAGGCTTCTGTATTTCTGTCTAAAAGGCTGTATGGCTCTGAATTGGGTCCTCTAAGTGGCTCAAAGTTATTACCGAAAGTCCTAAGGAAGCAATCAGCAATCACTGTATCCATTTCATCATCGGGATGGTCCCAAGGTGGGACTTGAAATAATCGTTAGGCCAAATTGGGGTGTCTACAGATGCCCCTCTTTGACTGAACTCAGACGGATCGCGAGACATGTTTGAGTAAGAGTCAAAGCTGTAAAAAGCAACTCAATTTGGTCCAACCACTATTCCAAGGGTTTTTGAAAAAGGTTTTGTTATGGTCGGGCCGGGAGGCTGCCTACGTATTCCACAAGAGAAATTCAGACCAATCGTAGTTCGGGCAATAAAACAAAAGAAAAAGTTTGGAGGGTTAGAGACAGAAGACGTACCTTTGGGCTTAAAAAGCCATAGTGTGACATACCTAGACTGAGTCAGGATTTTGGCGGAAGATAGTTGAAGGAGCGCGGGGCTGCCGGGGGAATTTTTGCGGAGAGCTTCCTTAGTATTTTGGGGTAGATCAGTACACTGCAGGTGCGTTTGCTTTTCTGGATCATCCTTACTTTGACTGAAAGGAGCTCGGTAGAGTAGCCTATCCTTGCGGATGAGCTGGAAGGAATTGATGTAATGGGGTGGAATCCAAACCATCTGTTGGGGATGAATCGGACGCAGGTTGTTTTTGAGATATGGGGGGCGCAGGGCCAGTAACTAGAGCACGGAGCTTTGGGGATGAAGGAATCGAGGCACGGAGCCGGTTGTAGTCATGAGGCGAGAGCCTGGAGAGTGATTGCTTCTGACGTGATGGAACCGAGGCGCGGGGCCGGTTGTGGTCATGAGGCGAGGGCCTGAGGTGATAGGATTGAGGCGTGGAGCCTGTTACAGTCTTGAGGCGAGACCTGAGGTGTCGGAGTTTTGAGCTTGACGTGCTGAACCGAAGCGCGGAGCTGGTATAAGGCGAGAGCCTGCGGGTGATGGAATCGAGGCATGGAGCCTGTTGCAGTTTTGAGGCGGAGGCCTGAGGTGAGCTTAGAGCTTGATGGAACCGAAGCGCGGAGCTGGTATTGATCATAAGTGAGAGCCTGAGGTGTCAGGGCTTTGAGCTTGACGAGATGAACCGAAGCGCGGAGCTGGTATAAGGCAAGGGCCTGAGGTGAAGGAACTGAGGCGTGGAGCCTGAGGTGAAGGAACTGAGGCGTGGAGCCTGAGGTGATTAGATTGAGGCGTGGAGCCTGCTGCAGTCTTGAGGCGAGGGCCTGGGTTGTCAGAGCTTAGAGCCTGACGTGATTTTGTAGACACCTCCCAAACGGGGCATCGCCATACAGATTGATCACGTTGTGTTTAATCGATTGGTTGCTCACTTCATAAACCAAAATCATGGACATTCCCATGGCTAGGAACATCGCCACACGATAACGGTTATCATCAAATAGAGTCGCCACCCAGTTTATTAAAACTGAGAAAATAGATAGAGATTCTGGATACGGGAGCCAAAAGTACAATAAGGGGAAGGTGTTAGGCACCCCTCTTTGCCCAGTCGTGAGACTGGCCCATAATCGTTCAACATAAGACGTATAGATGCTTTGTCTAATTCTAACACATAGTCTGTTTAGTTATTCCTTTAAACAGTAAGCAAAGTGAGCCAGTGCGATAATTGAAGCATGCATTAGAAAGCAGAAAAGCAAACAAAATGTCCCAGGAGATGGATCCCGCGGCCGGTGAATGGATGTCACGGCCGAGGGATCCTCCTGGTTTGATATACCGGCCGAGGGATCGAAGCCCCGGTCGGTGTTCTTCCTCACACCAGACAGAAAGATTAACAGTTGATCAAAATACAACGGTTAATCAAAATGCAGTAAATTAAGACAAACCAGAGGCCGTTGGGCCTCACCACCTTGATCCCTCAGTTGCTTGATTGCTTTGGATTGGGTGTGATTGATTGATTGCTTGATCGAGAACCCGAGAGTTAGGGTTTGAACTTCAGGGTTTGATCACCGGATTGACGGCTGCCTTCGGAAGGTTAGGGCTTTTGGAGTATGGATATGAGGGAGTATTTGTGCAGAGTTTCGAGGTTTGATTGAGTGTGTAGGTATCTCAATTTCTGTGTGTTAATTTCGGAGCCCAAAGGCCCCTTTATATAGGCATAGGGATGACTCACTCCGGCCAATCAAATCACGAGATGGCAATTGCAATTGCAATGCATCTCTAACTCTACGTCGTGATCTCCGAACGTAGCCCGAACGCATCGGAAAGGTAGTGTAGTTGGATCAAACCAAACGTCTGACAGAACGTTCCAGAGTCAGGAAAAAGGTCGATCTGGCGGCCGAGGAAAGGATGTCGCGGCCGTGGAATGGATGTCTCGGCCGAAGGATAGATCTCGCGGCCGAGGGATTGATCTCTCAGGGAGATTTTGCTGGCAACAGGTTGCTCGGGTGAGGGATTGATGTTGTGGCCGTGGGATCGATGTTACGGCCGTCAGATGGATTCTCCTAGGCTTCTGTATTTCTGTCTGAAAGGCTGTATGGCTTTGAATTGGGTCCTCTAAGTGGTCAAAGTTCTCACCGAAAGTCCTAAGGTCCTCAAGGAAGCAATCAGCAATCATTGTATCCATTTCATCATCGGGATTGTCCCAAGGTGGGACTTGAAATAATCGTTAGGCCAAATTGGGGTGTCTACAGATTTGAACTGAAGCATAGAGCTGGTTGCATTCTGATGGTCTGTGCACGGAGCTTTTCCATCATAAGTGTTGGCGTAGAGCCAAAGGATCGAGGCGCTGAACCGATCAATAAAACCGAGGCGTAGAGCCGGTTGATTGCAGGGTTGACCTGTTTCATGAGAGATATGCAGGGTGTATATGTGTGATGATGATTGTTTGATGTGAATAGATATGAAGACTCGATGTGGATGCAATATGTGCACGGGCCCGTGCGTGTGTGTTTGTTTTAAAGCTTAGAGCTTCTATCAAGTTCCGGACTTGAGCATTCAGAGGGTAGAGCTCGAGCATTTGGACGGCAGAATCCGAGCATTCAAAGTACAGGCTTTGAGTGTCCAGTACGCAGTGGTTGGGCATCCAAGCGTAGAGCTTGAGCATTCAAGTGTATAACTTGAGCACCCAGTACACAGTGGTTGGGCATCCAAGCGTAGAGCTTGAGCATTCAAAATGTTAGATTTTGAGCATTCAGGCGTAGAGCCTGAGAATAGATGTCTTGATTGTTGAGGTGGCGTAGAGCCTGTTTGAGATTTGCTTGTTTACGGCTTCGAGCCAGTTGAGACAATGGGCTTAGAGCCGCTGAGTTGTAATAGCGAGCGTAGAGCTGCTGAATCGAGGGCTTGGAGCCGCTGAGTTGATTGTTATGGCTTCGAGCCAGTTGAAACGGTGGGCTTGGAGCCGCTGAGTTGAGTGAATACAGGCGTAGAGTCTGTTGATGTGATAGCGAGCGTAGAGCTGCTGGGATGGTTGTTATGGCTTAGAGCCAATTGAGATGGTAGATATAGGCTTCGAGCCTGTTGAAGTAATGGGCTTTGAGTCGCTGAGATTGGTTGTTTATGGCTTCGAGCCAGTTGGGATAGTGGCTTTGAGCCTGTGGAGATGGACTTGGAGTCACGGTGCTTGATGAGTGGATAGGCATGGTGACGAGCCTCGAGCCACTGAGTGAGTATAGGCATAGAGCCGCTGAGTGAATTGACTTGTTTTGGCCAGCAGTTTGTAGAGAGAGATTTTCCTCATGCTTGGATATGCCCCCAAGGCTGGTTTTGATCACATTGTATTGGCTCGGGGATGCCCCCAAGGCTACTTGGTTGGTTGAGGACTTAGAAGTCTGTAGTGGCTTTGAGTCAGTACATAGAGCAAGACCTGATATAGCTGAGGGAAATAGATTGGGAGGCCTGGAGATCGATCTCTCGGCCGAAGTATTGATGTCTCGGCCGAGGAATCGATGTATTGGCCGTGAGAAAGCCAAAAGCCAGAAAATCGATTTAAGTTCGATTTAATCGATTTCACGGCCCATTTAATCCTTTCTCCTCCTCCTCTCCTGTTCTTCTCCATTCCTTTCGTTCGACGACCACCACCGCGCGCCGCCGTTCTCCTCCACCACTGACGCTGGCTGCCATCATCTCCGGCCGCTGTTGCCGTCGCCGTTGCTGCCAGCTTTGGTTGTTTGAAACCGTTAGTTTTCTTCCCTTCTTGGTTTGGGCGTGATGGCCACGCCATCTTCAGACGTTACGGGTTCATCCTCACATCCTCCATGTAGGTGCGAGTATCCGTCTTCTGATGAGGAGACGATTAAGGAACCCAGCTTGTTCTATGCCGCCACTTACATTCTTCCTTCGCGTAGGTTGGGTTTTGGCGGTTTCTTGCAGTACCACCCTCCTGTGGGCGGCCCAGAGGCCGAGGTAGTTTGCAGAGAGCCTGAGCAGCACTTAAGTGTTCTAAATGTGCCGGTGAGTTTCCTGAAAAGTAAAAAGTTTACTTTTAGTTCGGAGTTTGAAAACTTGTGCATGATTTTAAAAGCAAATCTCTTACTTGTGGGATGAAAAATCCTTTTTAGCTAAGGGCATGAGTGGAGGGAACCCGTGTTTGGGTTGAACTTGTTTTTGTTTAAGGAAACTAAAATAACTGTGCCCCCTGTCTAGGCAATGCATGCTTTTAGATGTTAATTTGATGTCCCTTAGCATTTCCTTTGTTTATGCAATCATGAGATTAACTCCCTTTTGTCTTTGACAGAGAAATAGGAGGCTGGAGGCTAGAGGCTCGCGGCAGAGGCAAGGAGGTGCACAGATGGTTCTTGAAGCTGCCAGAGCAGGCTTGGGAATTAGTACGTGCTGCAGGCTTCGAGGCATTCGTTCTGGGCCTCGATCTTCCGAAGATGGATTGGTCATTGATGACCTCGCTAGTTGAAGAGGTGGTGGGATACCACCAATACCTTCCACTTTCCTGCTGCTGGCGAGATGACTATCACTCCGGGTGACTTCTCTTTGCTGACTGGCCTGCGGGTAGGCGGAGTTACTCTTCAAGTTGACCCCCGGCTTTGGGAGCGAGAGGGTGCTTTGAGGTGGTTTCTGGGCAAGGTGCCTCTTGTCCGTTCCCGGGGTCATATCGATCTTGCTTGGCTAAGCAAGTCTTTCATAGTGGCTGACATCTTGACCCAGGTGAGTGTTGAGCAATTGAAGCGGGCCTTTCTTCTTTACCTCATTGGGCAAACGTTATTTGCCAACAAGGATGGTTCGGTACACACATAGTTTTTGGCTCCTCTGCAGCACTTGGGAGCTATTCGGGAGTTTGATTGGGGCTCATCTGCTTTGGCCACTCTGTATGGCAACCTTGGGGCTTGTTCACGGGACAAGAGTCCCATCCTCGGTGGTCACTTCCAAGTACTTAAGGTATGTATCGTTCCTTTGTACCTCTGTTCTCACTTTAACTTTTTCTAGTTCTGAACTTGCTTTGGTTAACCTGCTTTTCAGCTCTGGGCTTTCGAGCACCTTCTCCAGTTTCCCCCTGAGACTAGGCATGGTGATACGAACTGCATACCTCGTTACGGGCGATGGTTGGTGGGGCAACGGAGGCCTCGGTCACCAGTTTTGAGCCTTCCCGAGTGGCGGCAAGTTTTGGACCGACTGACAGTCGATCAGGTACCTCTTTCTTTGTACCTCTTGTCCTTTAGACTTCCATATTCTTGTGTTTAGGGCTGATTTTGTCCTTGCTTTGTAGATACGGTTTGACCCTTGGGGTGGTGTACCAGAGGATGTCTCTCTTGCACGTTGTAGAGTCCTGGACCGGACCCGTAGCTTGCTCGAGGGTCCATTTTGCCGAGCCTGGTACTTAGGCGATCGAGTGGCTAGTCAGTGGCGATCACGTGTTGAGGCTCTTCAGCTTGTTCCTCCTCCTCCTCCAGTATCTATGAGGTCCACTTCTTTGATGTCGAAGGAAGATCTGAAGAACGCTCGGATCAGAGATTGGGCGGGTTTACTCCTCCTTTCAGGTGACTATACGGAGTACTACCGTCTTTTCTTGACCTCCCCTGTTGCGGCTCCTCCCGTTGCTCCTGTTTGGCCACGGGCTCCTTCGTTTGTCTCCTTCCACTCAGATGATGGGGAGGAGGAGCGCCTGACGCTGACTCCTTGCACGACCCAGCTTTACACTTTGCCAGCCGGGGCTTCGCAGGTATCTTTAGCTTTCCATGTTAACTTTCATCACTTCGCATTGTATCCCTTGCTTTAGATGTTTGCAATGTTTGATTGTTCCACAGGTACCTGCCGAGATAGTGCAGGAATGGCTTCACGCCTATCAGAGTGCGGAGGTTTTGGTTCGGAGACAGCGCCGTAGGATCCTCGAGGTACAGCTCTCTTTATGAATTTTATTTGCTGTGTATTATTCCTTGAATCTGAATGTTTGTATCCCTCTTTGGCTGTAGCTCGAGGCTGAGGGAGTACCGGCTGCCGGTGGGGGGAATGTGGGGACCAGTGAGCAGCCCTCGCCCTCTTCTCAGAGATTGCCTAGCTTTTAGGGCTTTTCTTTTTCCTGTTCATAGTTAGTAGAAGATAGGCAGGAACTATATTTGTATAGTGAAAGCAACCACAACAATGATTTTGTAAACAAGTTTTTGTTCATGAAATGAGAAATGTTTTTTATGCCCCTAGATGTCTTGAGTTTGCATGCGATAGTCAGAACATGGCTTTTTGAACAAGTTTTTGCTGATAGACAATAATTTGTGTGAAAACACTTGGCCGAAGAATCGATCACTCGGCCGAAGGATCATTGTTGCGGCCGAGGTATTGATTATCCGGCCGTTACGTCTATTTTCCCAAGGGAGCTAGGTTTTGCTTTAGCCAAGTGGCATCCTGTTTCACATTCCTTCCTATACTTAGTCTTTGATTTTCTGTCTCTTGCTTTTGCAATGCTCCACAGCCTGATTGCCAAACTTAAGAGTTTTTGAGGTATCATACTCATTGCGTTGATGACTTTTGGGTTAGAGGGGATGAACTATAATTCTTGTGTCTATTGTTTGCTGCCAATTTTTTAAGAAAAGCATACTCATCTTTTGTGAGCTCAATACGCAGGGTTAGCTATGCCTATCATTGAGTACAAACCTGTTGATGTTTTCCTCTCTCCAAATGTTTGGGCCGCATCTCGATGCAAGATTGCCTACGTATCCCAATCAGGGAATCAGGCCTTTTACGTAGTTCCAAAGTCACCACCTTTGAGGGTTGGGTTTTCACTCTTGGTTTTTCTTTTTCTCATGCTCTAAGTTTTGCCTAGGTTACCTGATAGAGGTTGAGTCCCTAGCGAGCTTTCCTTCAAATGCCTTAACTTTTGCCTAGGCTACGTTTTTCGCATTTTCCTTGTCCTAGAAGGCTCTGCTCTTACTTTTGCTTGGGTGTATAGATTGCCCAATGAGCATTTTTCTCTCAAGAGGGTTTTAGTGTTTTGGAGAGGAATCTGATGGAGATGTTTTTATGAATCTCCTGTTGCGTTTGTACTTTCACAATGGGCAAGCTAACCCTAAGTGTTCTCACGGAGATAGTGTCTTTCTTCTAAGTTCTGACAAAAACCTAGTTTCTTAAGCAATTAGAGTTCATCCTTTCCTTCCCTTTTTGTCGGGGACACAAAGATTTTGATCCCTTCGAATCTTTCCCTTGTTTTGGCAATGAGAGTATAGCGCATGGCAATTGCAATTTAGGAATTTAGATTTAGATAAGCATAATCTGGAAGATGAAAAAGAAATTCTCTTAGCGGAAATAAAATGCCCAAACAGTGGCCCAAAACTCGTTCTAGTTTGTTTTAGAAAGCAAAAACAATGTTTTAACGGTTTTTTTTTTCTCATGCCATGTTGTGACTTCTCAGTTACTGCAGCATGTCGGGGTCATTTCCCTTGTCTTTTGCAACTTTGTACTCTTTCCCACCCTCTTCCTTGCCAAACAGAGCCTTTGAACTGGGTTCATCTTTGAAGTTTGCACGATGGCTACCTCCTTGAGCCATGAGTAATCCCCAGATGGATATGTCGGTATGAATCTCCCTTTCTCTTTCCTTATTGATTGCGTGGTCATCAGCTATTTCCTCCTGATTGAATAGTGATGCTAATGAGGTTTCATCGAGCGGATCATTGCACTCTTCTTCCATTTCATCAAAGTCGCTTTCCCCTGTTTTATAGGGTTCTGTGCATATGAAATCTAGATCTTCTCTTTCCTCTATCCATTGACTATAGTCGCACTCGTCGTAAGGGTTGACCCATGGTTGCATTTGAAACTCCTCTACCTTCTCTATGAGATTGATTGTCTCCCAAACAATGGGCGGTGTTGAAATTTTGGGACAGTTAATGCGTACCACTATTTGGGCAGGCTCGAAGCGAGCGTGCCTTCTCATCATGATGACCCTTTCTTTTTCATTTTTCCTATTCTCAAACCAGATACGGAGCCATTCGTCATCTTCTACAAATGGAATGTCTGGATACTCCAAATTGTGTTTTGCCCAGGAATGTTCTTTCCATTTCCTTAGTTTTTCCTCATATGCCTGATCTTTGCTACTTATGTCGGGCATGTCAGCGTCGATTACTTCTTACTGATCAGAGTTATCATCCTCCTCCTCCTCTATCATGAAACACTCGTCCTCCTCGGGGAAGGTTAAGGTAAGTTTGGTTTGGTCGTCTTGGATAATGTATTGGCTGGGATTGTATGTGGGGTTGTGAGGTAGATTTATGAGATTGATACTTCGAGGTGGCGGCTTAGCATTATGAGTAAGGAGTGGGTTGGCTTGCCCATCAGGTTTTGGAGGTTTTATGGTTCGACTATCAATAAGGTCTTGAATGTCGTGACGAAGACGCATGCAATTGTCTGTTTCGTGCCCAGGGTGTTGGTGGTAGGCGCATTGTTTGTTTGGATCATGGTTTGGACCGTAGGGCGGCGGAGGAAGTGGTTTGTTTAAAGGTTTAAGATGCCCTTGACGGCTGAGAATGGTCAAGGCTTGGGAAAAGGTCATGTAAAGAGGATCAAAATTGCGGCGGGGTCGGTTTAAGCTTCGGGATGGGCTGGTTTGAAAAGGGTCCTAAGATAAGGATGTGCCAAGGGCATTCACGGAGGCGTGAGATGTACGGCTAGAGAAGGTTTTCTTAGGTGGAGGAGTGGCCTCTTCTTTCCCAATGAGTCCTAGCTTGATTCCAACTTCGATTTGCAACCCAGTGGCATGCAAGCGCTTGAAATCGGTGATAGCCTGTGGGTAAATATGCCTGAGATATTTGGGTTGCAAATTTTTGACAACTATCCTTACTTGGTCTTCCTCGGAGGGGCGGTTCTTCATCTTGGCAGCCTTTTCCCTCCATCTTGCCACAAAGGTAGCAAAGTCCTCATTGGAATCTTGTTTGGTCATTTCCAAGTCTCGAGTTGTTAGCTCAATTTGGACGTTGTACGCATATTGCTTGATGAAAGCATTGGCAATTTCTGGCCAAGTTTGATAATGCACAAACTCCAAAGTGAGGAACCAGTCGAGAGCACTTCCGGTGAGAGTTCGCTGGAACAACTGGGCGATGAGCTCGTCATTCAAGCCCATTGGCTTCAGGGTGTTGATAACATGGCGAACATGACTGGTAGGGTTGCCAGTTCCATTGAACTTCTCAATGTTGGGCATCTTGAAATTCTCAGGCAGCTTGGATTCTGGGAAGAGGCAAAGTCCCTCGAAATCCAGAATTTGGTCCCCTTGTGAACGAGCCAAGGCTTGTTTGATTTCCTTGACTTGCTTGGTCAACTCAGGACTTTCTGCCAACACTACTTTATGGGGATTCTCGTCTTCCATTGATCTTTCCTCATCCTCAACATCTCTAGCTGCCTTTTCTGCTAGTAGTGCAATGATTTGAGCTTGGAGGTCGGCAATAGTGGCATCATTGTCTGCCATGAAGGTAGAAGGGTTGCTTGGCGAAGCTTGGGATTTAGTAAATGACGGGGTCCGTTGAGGGGATGACCAGGAAGTTTCTGAAAGCGGTTGGGATTGTTGTGGTGAGGGTGTTTTGTCAGATGAGGACGATAGACGGGAGGGTTGCAGAGACCTTTGTTTGGCGTAGCTTCGGGTGTTATAAGAGTACAAAGTTGGCTGTGGTTGCTTCTTTGATTTACCTATTGTGCCTGCTTTGAAAAATAGAATACCTGGAAGTCAGTATTCGGCCTGTGTAGGGTTAGGATTCGGGTTGAAAATCCCAACCCTTCTGCACAGAAAGAGTTAATTACAACAACAAATGATACAAGGTGTGAGGAAGAACTTTTGCAAGTAAGATGCAAATAGGTTCCTAGCCTGTAGGTTCCTGTCTTAGTTTGATAAGTTCTATGGCTTTCTAGAACATGTGAGGTTTTGGTAGTCTCAGGGTGCTCCGTTGTCAAAGGGCACCAATCCTCTCACCAGCCCATCATAGGCGGTGATTGGGTGATTCCCCTTTTGATATACCACTAGGTACGAGTGACTGTGGAGTTTGCTGGAACCCCCAACATAGCCCGTGTCATAGGGCTGTCCACGGTCCGGATCGGATCGGATTCTTATGAATCCGATCCTAATCCGTATCTCACGGTTTTTTAAAAATGCAATCCAATCCTAATCCAAAAGTCTCACGGTTCGGTTTGGATTCCGAACTATGAGTCACGGTTCAATCCGGTTTTATCCACGGATTTCCTTCCACAAACACTTAAAAAACACAAAATTACTTCAACTACTATATTACATATCATTCCAAATTTCTAGTTCAAAATTCAGTCCAAAATTCAGTCCAAGTTTCATCAACCACTGTTACATCCACTGAAGTTCGATTACGGATTTCCATTCAGTCTAGTTTCTGCCTCTCCCATGCTTGACATATCTATGAAAATGGGTGACATAAATAAAAAATCATACACTTGTGTGTTATTAGGAGTAAGAAATGAAGTTCGATTACGGGCTAGATTGAATCAAAGAACATTGTGATGCAGAATCGTAGATACGTAGTCTTGAATATAACAAAAGTGCTACAATTAATTGATCAATGGAATAAGGATTACCTCTTGGTGATTGATTCAAACTAGAAGTGTAGTTTTTCTTTTCCCTAGTCTTGAACGTTGAGAGAGAGAGAGAGAGAGAGAGAGAGGGGGGGGGGGGGGCACTTCTGAGTTCTATTCTGTCTTAAACGATTTTAGTTTAGGGTTGTGGACGGCAGTATGATTTTAGGGTTTGGACATTTTACAGTTTACCCCTTAAATTTTAGAGTTTGGACAGTTTACCCCTTAAATTTTATATATTGTCACATTAATGTAAAATTGTAAAAAAAAATTCATAACAAGTAGTAAAATTATAATTATTTCTAAATACTACACACACACACACACATATATTTATTTATTTATTTTTTTAAATATCTCACGGTTCGATTCGGTTAATCCACGGTTTTGAAATAAAAATCCAATCCTAATCTATATGTCACGGTTTTTTAATTTTCAAATCCGTGTCCGGACCATTAATCCACGGACAAAATCCAAAAGGCACGGATTGGTTCTGTCCGGACCGGTTTCACGATTTTCGGTTTTTCTTGGACAGCCCTACCGTGTCATGCCGGGATATCAGGTGAACTCAACGGGTTGCCCGCTCGATGCATATGATAAATGAATTAGACAAGGCATGTATTAGTCTTAGGTGGAACTTTTTGGTTATGGCTCTCATATTCCCCAGCAGAGTCGCCAAAAACTGTAGACACCTCCCAAACGGGGCATCACCAGACAGATTGATCATGTTTGTTTGCTCGATTGGTTGCTTGCTTCGTAAACCAAAATCATGGACATTCCCATGGCTAGGAACATCGCCACATGATAGCGGTTATCATCAAAACAGAGTCGCCACCCAATTTATTAAAACTGGGAAAATAGATAGAGATTCTGGATACGGGAGCCAAAAGTACAATAAGGGGAAGGTGTTAGGCACCCCTCTTTGCCCAGTCGTGAGACTGGCCCATAATCGTTCAACATAAGACGTGTAGATGCTTTGTTTAATTCCAACACATAGTCTGTTTATTTATTCCTTTAAACAGTAAGTAAAGTGAGCCAGTGCGATAAGTAAAGCATGCGTCAGAAAGCAGAGAAACAAACAAACTGTCCCAAGGAAATGGATCCCGCGGCCGGTGAATGGATGTCACGGCCGAGGGATCCTCCTGGTTTGATGTACCGGCCGAGGGATCGAAGCCCGGTCGGTGTTCTTCCTCACACCAGACAGAAAGATTAACAGATAATCAGAAAGCTGTGATTAAGCGTAAGAATGATAAATAAAAAAAACCAGAGGCCGTTGGGCCTCACCACCTTGATCCCTCAGTTGCTTGATCGCCTCGGATTGGGTGTGATTGACTGATTGCTTGATTGAAAACCCTAGAGTTAGGGTTTGAACTTCGGGGTTTGATCGCCGAATTGACGGCTGCCTTCGGGAGGTTAGGGTTTTTGAAGAGTGGGCTTGGGAGAGTATTTGTGCAGAGTTTCGAGGCTTGAGAGAGTGTATACTCTGATGAATTTCGTGTCTTTATTTTCGAAGTCCAAAGGCCCTTTATATAGGCAATTGGTGACTCACTCCGGCCAATCAAATCACGAGATGGTAATTGCAATTGCAATGCATCTCTAACTCTACGTCGTAATCTCTGAGCGTAGCCCGAACGCATCGGGAAGGTAGTGTAGTTGGATCAAACGTCTGACAGAACACGTTCCAGAGACTGGAAAAAGGTCGATCTGGCGGCCGAGTAAAGGATATCACGGCCGAGGAATGGATGTCTCGGCCGAAGGATAGATCTTGCGGCCGAGGGATTGATCTCTCAGGGAGATTTTGCTAGCAACAGGTTGCTCGGGTGAGGAAATGATGTTAGGGCCGTGGGATCGATGTCACGGCCGACAGATGGATTCTCCTAGGCTTCTGTATTTCTGTCTAAAAGGCTGTATGGCTCTGAATTGGGTCCTCTAAGTGGCTCAAAGTTATTACCGAAAGTCCTAAGGTTCTCAAGGAAGTAATCAGCAATCACTGTATCCATTTCATCATCGGGATGGTCCCAAGGTGGGACTTGAAATAATCGTTAGGCCAAATTGGGGTGTCTACAGTCTCTGATCGGCTCATTGTCCTCCTGCTTCATCGAAAGAGACTTTCAAACGTCTTGGGAGCCTTTCTACTTGTTAAGAACCGAGCAGTGAACTCTTCTGCTAACTGCGTCCATCCTCGTAAGGAGCGTGGTTCCAATTTATGGAACCATGATAGGGCCACCTTTCCAAGGCTTGAAGGGAACATCTTACACATAATGGCATCATCCTCGTCATGCATGAACATAGCCTGTTGGTAATGCTGTATGTGAGCAATTTTGTCCGCGTTTGTCTCGTAAAGTATGAACGTCCCATGCTTCACTCTGCTCGGCAAGCGTGCATCCTGTAGCCTTTTTGAAAAGGGTGATGCTGCTATATTACTTAGGGCCTGCCTTGCTGCTTCTCGTGCAGTCAAGGACCCATCTTCTCGCTTTTTGGATTCGTGGGCCACTGCCCTGTTCCAATCATTATCAGGTCTTTCGTACCTGTCCCTATGGTGTTTTCTAACTCCTTCCTGGGGTGAGGAGCTTCGGCTCCTGCTCCTTCTGTGATGTGGGGGAGTTCTTTGCCTGACCGGACTCCTGCTCCTTCTTTTTCGTGAAGAAACCCTTTTCTTAGGAGGAGTGGGGCTTCTGGACTTGCTCCTCCTTCTTCGTGAAGGGGCCTTTGTGTATTGCACCATGGCCAGTCCGTCTCCCCTGGATCTTCTTCGTGACAATCCAGAATCCTCAGGATGTTCTCGGATCCGCTCTAACTCTCGGATCTCGTGTTCCCTTTTCCGAATTAATCAAGCAAATTCCTCGACTTCCTGCCTCTTTTTGTCGATGATATCATCATTACTATGCACACTTTTTGAATGTGCAACCGACTCTCTCCTTTGATGGGATTTGCTCCTTCGCGTGGAGGTTGTAGCCGTTCTGCCCTCCTTATTCTTAGAGTTATCTTGGATGGTAAGAGGATCCCTGCTTGTCGTCCTCTTATCATGCCCGCTGGTAGGCTTTCTCGGAGCACCTGGTGGGGATTTATCTCCTCCCCCGCCAGCCTGATTCTTATCAGCGAGTGGTGTGACTGGATCTACTTACACCATGGTCGTATTTCATAAGGGAACTCTTTCGTTTCCCACAGACGGCGCCAATTGTAGGTGGAGAAAAATAGATGGTACTTAGAACAGCGCTGAATCTCCTTCCTTCACGTGCTGTCCAACCAGAACCCTAATACCTTCGCCTGAACCCTAACCTGTAAAACAGACAAGGGGTGAGCGCACCTTTGCCTCTCGTGGCAAAGGCCCTCCGATGCCTAAGTTAGTATCTCGTACTGTATCAAAACCCTAATTATCAGTAGGAAAGTGTGGAATGAATGCAACTTATTGCGTACCTTTCTCCTCTAGGTTTACCTTGTATTTATAGATATGAGCATGCTTGCTTTTCAAGCATCCTTGTTGCCCAGGTCCCCTATCACATATAGGAAGCCTGGTTCTTTTGGGGATCTCTTGCCCAACCAACCGAGATCCCTTCCTCATAGGGTCTCTTCTCACTATGGAATTTGTTCTTTGATAGGACTGTCTCCTTACTTATCTTTACCGTATATTGGGTTCTTCTTCTAGAATACCTCATCCACCTTATCTCTTAAGGCCACGTTCCAATAGATGACTCTATCTGTTCGGCACATGCTTCTACCGAACAAACTTCATAAATAAATGACTTCTCATGTCACTGGCCCACCTAAGCCGAACAGACTGTACCATCTA
This sequence comes from Rhododendron griersonianum, assembly GCA_018127125.1. NCBI lineage: Eukaryota > Viridiplantae > Streptophyta > Magnoliopsida > Ericales > Ericaceae > Rhododendron > Rhododendron griersonianum. The sequence goes on from CM030800.1 coordinate 25,966,471, forward strand.
ATGACTTCTCATGTCACTGGGCCATCTCTGTCGAACAGATTGTATCATCTAATGACTTCTCGTGTCACTGCGCCATCTCAGCCGAACAGATTGTCTAATCAGGTGCCCTCTTGGTGCACCGGATCTTTCCACCGCCGTTCATCTTATATGGAGTCCCATATTACTTTCCTCATTACACGGATCTGGCACACCACGTGTTCGGCCACTAATTGTACCTGTTTGGGAACACCTCCCTACATTCCTTAGCCCGAAGGGCATGACACTATAACAGTACAATCCTCGTGGTGTAATGAAGGAAGTCTTTTATTGATCAGGCCCAAACATGGCAATCTGATGATATCCCCGATATGCGTCGAGGAAACTCATCCGTTCGTATCCAGCAGTTGCATCAACCAACTGGTCAATCTTGGGAAGAGGGAAGCTATCCTTTGGACATGCTTTGTTTAAGTCTGTGAAATCTACACAAACACGCCACTTCCCGTTCTTCTTTTTGACAACCACTGTGTTGGACAGCCACTCCGGATAGTAAACCTCTTGTATTGCTTTCACTTCCAACAGACGATCTACTTCTTCGATAACAGCATCAACATGCTGGATGGCTGCCCTTCTTTTCTTTTGGATAACAGGCTTATGCTGAGGATCTACGTTTAGGTGGTGGCAGATCACATCTGCATCTACTCCTGGCATCTCCTCTAGTATCCAGGCAAACACATCAACATGTTCCTTTAAGAAACCCACCAATTCGGCCTCTTCTTTTGCTGGCAGAGATTCCCCAATTAGAAAATACCTTTCAGGATCAGTCTCATTAATCTGTATTTTCTTTAGGCCTTCAACCACTTTTTCTGCTGGATTTCTTCCAACTTCCTCGATAGTCGGCTGATCTGGTACTTCTACCGTATGAACCTGATGGGCCTTTGGGATCTTCTTTATAATGGAAATCAAGCACTGCTGTGCTATCCTCTGATTTCCCTTGATCTGTTCAATCCCATAGGATCCTGGGAATTTCACCATTTGGTGATAAGAAGAGGAAACAACCCTCATCTTATGCAGCCAGGTCCTCCCTATAATCGCATTATAGGAGGATGGGACATCCATAACCAAGAAATCAGTCCCTAAGACTACAGACCCTGCTCGAAGAGGTAGCGTTACTTTGCCAAGGGGCCAAACTGCCCCTGCACCAAACCAAACCAAGGGTGTCATGGACTGTTCTACATCTACCTGGGCCAATCCCAACTTTTTAAACGCATCGTAGTATAATACCTCTGTACAACTCCCTGAGTCCACCAGGATTCTCTCAATGTCGTATTCCCCTATTCGTAGGGTTATGACCAAAGCATCATTGTGGGGCACTTGGATTCCTCCTAAGTCTTCATCTGTGAAAATTATGTCCTCGTTGCATATGTCGTTCTCTCGCCCTCTCTTATTTCCCAACCGCACAACATGCTGGTCGTGCTTGGCTTGCCTTTGGAGTAACCTCACCTCATTCCTCGTATAAGGTGTGGCCAATCCATGTATCATATGGATTACTCCTTTAGGATTCTGCTCGTAATCCATTTCCATGGCTTTTCCTTTATCTTTGGGATCTTCCTGAATGAATTCTTTGAGGTGGCCCCGAGAGACTAAATCGTCAAGGTATATTTTGAACATTTCACAATCCTCAATCATGTGTCCCCAATCCTTATGGTAACTGCAGGGCTGATTCGTGGCACGTTTTGCCTCTTTATCTCCACCTAGAGTTGGAGGTCACTTGAAGTATGGTTGATTCTTTATTCGATAAAGAATCCTATAGATGGGCTCCTTCCAAATCGTAGTAATTGAAAAGAAGGACTTGGGATCAGGTGCCTGCTTTTCTTTGTATAGCTCTTTCTTAGCCAACCCGTACTCTTTCCTCTACTTATAAGTCTTGGGCTCTTGTTTATCCACTCTCTTCGCTGGGGTCTTAAGCTGTTCGGTAACAAACTTGCCATCCTCTCAGAGTATATCATCCTCCATTCTGGCATGTTGCTCTATACGCTCCATTAGCCGTGCCAAAGATGCTACCGGATGTTTGTTTAAAGACCGGCGCAGTTCTCCTCGAACAAGTAGGCCAGTTTTGAACGTAGTAATTGCATATTCCTTGCTGCAACTGTCAATCTCATTGAAAGTTTCCCAATACTTCTTAGCATAGTCTCTGATCGGCTCGCTTTCCCCCTGTTTCATCGTGGAGAGACTTTCGAACGTTTTAGGGGCTCTTCTACTTATCAAAAACCGAGCAGTGAATTCCTTTGCCAACTGTGTCCATCCACGTATAGAATGTGGTTCCAACTTATGGAACCAAGACAGAGCAACCTTGCCCAAGCTGGACGGGAACATCTTGCACATGATGGCATCGTCCCCATCATGCATGAACATTGGTTGTTGATAATGTTTTATGTGAGCAACAGGATCCGCATTTGTCTCATAGAAAACGAATGCACCGTGCTTCACTCTGCTTGGTAATCGTGCGTCCTGTAACTTCCTCACAAACGGAGAAGCTGCTATGTTACTTAGGGCTTTCCTCGCTGCTTCTCGTGCAGATATGGTCCCCTCTTTGCTTCCCTTAGTTTTTTGAGCCCCAGCCATATTCCATTGGGAGTCAGGTCTCTCGTATCTGTCCCTATGGTGCTTGTGAGTGTTTTCCTCGGGCGAGGAGCTTCGGCTCCTGCTTCTCCTTTTGCGCGGAGAAAACCTTCGCCTGCTAGGACTCCTACTTGGACTCCTGCTTCTTCTTCTTCGTGAAGAAGCTTTCTTCTTTCTTGGGGTAGGACTCCTGCTCTTGCTCCTTCTATGTGAGGGAGCTGTTTTATACGTTACCACAGCCCCTTTGTTTCCTCTGGAATATCCTCGTGAAAGTCTAGAGTCCTCAGGGTGCTCTCGGATCCGTTCTAACTCTCGAATCTCGTGTTCCCGTTTTTCGATTAATCGAGCATACTCCTCGACTTCTTGCCTCTTTTTGTCGAGGATGTCCTCATCATTATGCATACTCCTCGAATGTGCAACCGATTCTCCCCTATGATGGGATTTGCTTCTTCTCGTGGAGCCCATAGCCGTTCTGCCCTCCTTATTCTTGGAGTCATCTTGGATGGTTAGAGGACAATCTCTGCTTGTCGCCCTCCTGCCGTGCCCGCCAGTAGGCTTTTTCGGAGCTCCTGGTGGGGATTTATCTCCTCCCCCATCAGCCTGGTTCTTTTCAGTGAGCGGCGTGACTGGATCCACTTCCACCATGGTCGTATTACAAAACGGAACTCCTTCGTTTCCCACAGATGGCGCCAATTGTAGGTGGAGAAAAACAAATGGTACCTAGAACAACACCGGATTGCAATGGCTAATCATGACTCCTCGCCTGCTACCCTAACACGTTGTCGGAACTCTAATTTGCAAAACAGGGAAAGGGTGAGCGCACCTTTGCCCCTCGTGGCAAAGGCCCTTCGATGCCGAAGTTAGTATCACGTACCAGCAGAAAACCCTAATTATTAGTAGGAAGTGTTGAATAATGCAACGTATTGCATACCTTTTGCCTCCAGGTTTACCTCGTATTTATAGATATGAGCATGCTTGCTTTCCAAGCATCCTTATTGCCCAGGTCTCCTATCTCGTACAGGAAACCTGGCCTTTCCGAGAATCCTCCTGCCCAATCAGCCGAGATCCCCAACTCATAAGGACTCTTCCTGTTCTAGGACTCGTGCCATAACAGGACTGTCTTCTTACTTATCCTGACCGGATACCGGGTTCTTCTTCTAGAATATTCCCACTGCCTTATCTCTTAAGGTTATATTCTTCCAGAGGACTCTATCTGTCCGGCACATACCTCAGCCGAACAGACTGTACCAATCAACTACTTCTCATGTCTTTGGTCCTTTTCTGTCGAACAGACTATCTGGTCCAGTGATTCTTCACATCATCGGTTCTTATTGCCGTCCACCACCTTGCACGGCGTCTTACATTACTTTTCTCATTACACGGGTCCTGAACACCACGTGTTCGGCCTCTAGTTATACCTGTTCGGGAATACCTCCCTACATTATAGTAATAAATTTTGTATAGTACACAAAAGTCGGTAAACAATATTAGAGCATGCGGAATGTAATAATCGAAAGTGAATAATTAAAATTTGTCACATCAACTTTTGATTATTCATTTAGAGGGTTGCTAAAGTTAGCAATTTGAAGTCCTACATTGTTACTTTTGATTATTCAAATGTCCAAATTTGATTATTGGTTAGGATGTTGCTAACTTTGATTATTACAATGTGAGCACTTTTTTAAGCACACATTGCTAATTTTAGCAATCTTTTGATTTTGATTATTACATTGTGGATGCTCTTAGTACTAAAGAAGATTAGATTGGTTCAAGGTAAAGCAAATGTTATTAGCCACCAGTTTTGTTTGGCCAAAGAAGCTTCCTAGTTCCTACTAACGTAACACCGGAAACAAATCTCAAACAACAAATGCTTCCAGGTACGAAATGAGATGGTAGGGTGGAGTTTAAAAAGTGTGTAGAAATTCTGAAGGATAGTCTTGAGGTTTCGACTTTTGGTTCACATTATCGGTGTAGATTTTAGTCATTGGCGTTGAACTTTGACTATGTTAAATTGTAAGTAAGGCCAGTGATTGCCTCAGTGCTTCGGGCAGATACCCAGGTTTTCGGAGTACTCTTTAAGGTCTGGGGTTCGATTCTCCACAGGATGAGTATTTTGAAGTAAGTGGGGGGCCGTGACAGGTGTGGCCGCACTTGCTCCCCCGGAGATTTGGGTTACGCAGTTGGGTCTATTTAGTAGCCTAATTGTAGAGGTGTTCCGCCGTTACAAAAAAAAAAGAAGATGTAAGGCCACTCGGCAAGATGTGAGGGATGCGCGCAATCTTCGCTAGAAGTCGCCTTTGTAATAGATCATTGTGTGGGTGATTTCTATGTTGCTTGTTTCTTGAAAAATTAAAAATTAGCACTTTTTTATTGGGTAAAGTCCACTTTGACCCCTTATGGTTTGGGTCATGTGTAGATACACCTCTTTTAGTTCAAAAGTTTGCAATAACACTTATGTGGTTTGTGAAGTGTGCACATAACACCCAATTCCCTCTATTTTAACGGAAGTGTATTTCACACGTCTCTTGAATCTAACGAAAATCTAATATGAGCCGTTCATAATTTATTAATCATATAATAGAGCATCTCTATAAAAAAAAATCAACTCGATCATACATCAATAACTCAGTGATCCAATTCTTGTTAAGATGAATGATAAATTTAAATTTGAAAATTTCCTTCATAATAAATTCGATTCGATCATGAGGTTTTCACTTTCAATCGACTTGAATTTTGGTATGGATGTAGTACTCGTCAAACTGAACAATATCAATGGTTCAGATCCAATTTTTAGTACATGGGATAGATTGGTTAGATTCAAGAAAGAAGATGAATCAAGGGAGAAGCTGAAAGCATATCGGGCTTTTGATGCGCGTCTGTCAAACTTGACGTTATTATGGACGAAATTGGGTGTTATGTGCACACTTCACAAACCACTGGGGTGTCATAGCACACTTGTGAACCATAGAGGGTGTATCCTCACATGATCTAAACCACAAGGGGTCAAAGTAGACTTCGCCCTTTTTTTTTTCTTTTTTTTCCCTAGCATTGTTAACATCCAAGTAATGCAAAGACTGTAAATAAAAGTTACTAGTTTCAAACTTCTGATGTGCTCAGGTACAGTAACATAACATCCACTATGTTTGGGTTTGGTACTTGGATATGCCAACATGGTCCAGTGGGCATAACAAGTCAAACTTTTTTTTTCGAGAAAATAGACACATCAGATTATTCAGTCGAATTGTTGACGGAGGTTGATGAAGGGCTCTAATTCAATCATTTTTTACAACTCCAAAGTGTTTAATTGGAATTTTGTTAAGTTTATGTGCTTACAAGACATTTGAATGAGAGTGCGGGGCTGGGTGTTATAGAAAAATTATTTCCCTAAATTTTGACTAGGTACGTAAACCAAACTTGGCTGACATTAATTAGTGCAGGTAGTTATTATTCTATTAATCATAGATTTGACTGATTCAAGGTAAAGCAAATATGCTGACTAAATCAAAACCTGGGAGAATTTGTCTGAACCATGTCCCCACCAGTATTCATAGCTCAAAGAAGCTTCCTAGTCTTCAACCGCCTGGTAGCGCGATTTGGCTGCGGTCAGTAGTCTCAGCTGCAGTCATGTGCCGCTTACCTAGCTGTTAAATTTACAACTCCACATTTCCTTTTGCCCCTCTAATTAGGGCAAGAATTGACAGTGAATGTGGATGTTGGAATCACTACTACAATAATAGATAAAGGTCACACTAAGGAGGTTCATAAAAATCACTGTTTTAGTAAAAGTGTGATAAAAAAATTGTAAGGTAAACATAAAAAATTGTAAGCTAAACATTTAATCTCAATTTAAGTCAAAAGCTGAGATAAAAAGTGGCGCTTAATATATTTTATGTTAGTTTTGTAAAAACTGTGATTGTAGATAAAAGACATCGCTCTTGTGGTGAGATAAAAGATTGAAACCTTAAAAAGACATCACTCTTGCGGTGTGATAAAAGATTGACATGCGGAAAAGAGCGAGATAAAAGACCTCGTTCTTTTGGCGAGATAAAAGACCGAAGCCTAAAAAAGATCTCACTCTTGTAGCGTGATAAAACACTGACGCGCGAAAAAAGCAAGATAAAAGATCTCGCTCTTGTGGCAAGATAAAAGAGTGAAGCTTAAAAAATACCTCACTATTGCGGCGTGATAAAATACTGACTCTTGCGCCGAGATAAAAGACTAAAGTCTAAAAATGATCTCACTCTTGCGACGTGATAAAAGACTGACTCTTGTGGCGAAATAAAAGATTGAAGCCTAAATTTTAGATACTTTGAAATTCTTAATTTTTTTAAACAACTAGTCTAAGAGATATAAAACTGTGAACTTATATGTTTTGTTTTACTCACCTTTTAAGTTTCTTGGGAAAAATTACGTGTGTCCCCACTTGTCGGAAATCGAGGGTTTAAGTTAATTAAAACCTAACTTTAGATATTAAATTCTGCGCTTGGTTGTCTCGTGGACTCTTACAATTGATGTAGTGTCCCGGGTTAGTACTCTGTACTTCATATCTGATGTAAAAATGATATCTTCTATCGATTGACCATAAAAAAAGAAGAAGTCACGAGCTTTAGATCAATTGAATGCGTACAATGAGATTTCCATCACACGTTAAGGCTTCCAAAAGTTATCGTACATGGAGGGGTAGACTTGATGTTGGGCTCGGGTCCCGGTCACACTTACCCAACATGTACTGAAATTCTATAGTTGTCTAGACCATAAGGAGGTTGATTGTTGATAATGATTTGCAGAAGTCACCAAAATTGATCGGTATCAATGGGCATGTGCAGCCAAAAAAAAGAGAAGTTACGAGCTTTAGATCAATTGAATGTGTACAATGAGATTTCCATCACACGTTAAGGCTTCCAAAAGTTATCGTACATGGAGGGGTAGACTTGATGTTGGGCTCGGGTCCCGGTCACACTTACCCAACATGTACTGAAATTCTATAGTTGTCTAGACCATAAGGAGGTTGATTGTTGATAATGATTTGCAGAAGTCACCAAAATTGATCGGTATCAACAGGCATGTGCAGCCATTAAACATGGAATATATAAAAATTACTACTCCTACTACATAGCATTGGGAAGAATCGGGAGTTTTCAGTCAATTATCACCATCAATTTTCTAGGCCCGCATAGACTTGACTATGGTGACTATGGTCATATGGTGGCTATTGTTTGCCCCTCTAATTAGGGCAAGAATTGACAGTGAATGTGGATGTTGGAATATTGCAATTTTCCTGTGGAATAGGAACTTAGAATAAGTGCCATGGCAGAGTCTTCTATCTTTAACTTCTTTAACTTTTTGGTTTTTGAGAAATGTATCCTTGTTAAGGTACACTCCTTAAGTTAGGTTGCACACATTAATCTGAAGCAGCATTTGTTACAGAAATAATGCTAAACCAAAACATGAAGGTTATGACTTTTGTTTCTTTTGCCCGGCATGAGTCTTCAATTTAGATACACTTTGATTTTGCTTTCTTGTTTGGTGTCGTCGATCTTGGTGGTGTTCATTTTTCAATTTAAAGAAGAGCACCAGCCACTGCTTTTTGCAACTGCACGTCCACGGATATTCGAATGAAGATCTTCTCATGTGATGCTTCATCGTGTGACGCAAAATGAGACAGTCACATGTTCATTTGACGATCCGAACCATTTTTGTGTTTGTAAGTTCAGTGTGTGTTTACTCAATTTGTTCCGTAATAAATTAGTGTTCACTGATTTATCCTGTTGAGTGCAAGCTACTGACATTGAGCAAAACCGGAAGGTAAGCAAGGATGGAGACAGAGGGGGGCCAGTAGGGGCGGTCGCCCCCCTACAATTTTAAAAAAATACTACTATTACATTTAAAAAAAAACTTGTTATCAAAATATATGGTCTCGCTTCTCTCCAGAAATATAGCTCGCCTCCCCTGCGCGCCATGTTAGTAATAGTGAATAAATACTCATTGCGAGATTTTTCAATGAGCCAAGTTCCACATTATACACTAATTAAAATCGATGGAGACGGATACAAAATCACCAATAATTATCCACTACAAAGAGACATTACCTGCAAGTCTAGGCTGCTTTATGCATGGAGTCTGATTGCAAGATTTTTCCAACGAGTTCTATTCTATGATAATGACACTGAATTGGCTTTGACAAGTCTTTGCATGCTAGTTGTTGTACAGAGTGGTAAGGACATGGCCATCAATCCCTAATAATAAAACATGAGATTCTCAATCAATGGTTGCAAGATTTTTCAAATCATGTGGTTCTCAATCAATCGTTTGCAAGATTTTTCTAAAACAAAATAGAGATGGAAAGATGAGGAGATGCTATTCTTGTCTATTCTCTGATAATTACATATGTATTTTCCAAGTCTTCGCGGCTCTATGGAATCCAAAGAAATATGCCATGAGTGATCGTAAGATTTTTTGAACTAGTCAAGCTCATATTGTTATACAAACGGAACCAACACGGAAAGATAAGGAAAGACTCTTCTCATCAGTTCTATGATACAATGACAGGCGACTTTGCCAAGTTTTTGTTGCTTTATGGAGTTCTAGTAACACGGCCGTTAGTGATGGAAAGATTTTTATAGCAGAGTCAAGACTCAAGACCCATCTAACAAACATGGACAGAGAAGGGAAGATTTCTATTGAAATTGATAACTCTGGTGTGCTACCTTGTTAAGTTATTGTCACGTCGTATTTGGTCCCCCAAAGATATATTAGTCAAGGTGCATACACAAGGATGGAGCTAGAGGGGTCTAGTAGGGGCGGCCACCACGACAAGAATTTTAGAAAATGCAATTATTATATGTAAAAAAAAGTTATCCCCAACTTATATAAACTTGCCACCGCTAGATTTTTTGAAGAAAGGAGATCCAAAATTGTATTCCAAAACTATATTAGTCTTTTTCGTACTCCATGTGCAAACGACAAACATCATTTACTATAATTTGTCTTATGTTATTTTAATTTTTCCTAGAGTTGATGACTATTCATATTGTAATGCATATTTTTTTTAGTATACATTTAATTTGCGGACTCGAGGATACTGCCAACCGGGGGTGCTTGGCAACGGTGTCAAGCGGTCAATCCGGCCGTTTATGTACTTGGATTAGATCCGAGCCGTTCGTGCCGAGATTAGCGGCCAGATCGGCCGCTCGGCACCACTGCCAAGCACCCTCGCTTGGCAGCATCCCCCAATCTTTCGCATTTTGCCACTGCTAGGGTAAAATCCGGGCTTCGTCCCTAAAGGTAAGGCATAGATATCAGCCTCTACGTAGCGGTTTTTTAGCCCTTTGATGCCGTTATTCTCTGATATACCAGTGCTACCAAAGTTCACACCTGTACTGGTCAATTTCCGATACTATGGCTTTGTATCCAGTTTTTTCCCCGATTCACAGCCGCTATGGCTGACCGCTATGACGCTTCAAGTACTCTGGCACAAAAAATATTTCCAAAACATCCACAGCCGCTACACCTAATTATCGGTACGTATCATTCGATACTTCCTACACGGTTTGCTACCGTTATGGATACGCGATCTACTACTGCCCATTTAAAACCTTGGATAAGAGGCCAATTGTTGTATATTGAAAACATAATGAAACTAATACTCCCGTCCCTTTTTAAATGTTCCGCTTCGTAACTCTAACTTACTAAGAAAATATCATCATTACACCTATCACATCAACTTTTACCTCCACTTTTCCTATTTACCCCCTATGGAGATATCATCATTACACTTTTACTTACTAACTTTTCAAAATGGAATCTAATTTTAGAGGCAAAATGGAAAATGTACCAACTTTTATCCAATAACTTTACAAAATGGACACTTATTAAGGGACAGCCCAAAATGAAATACTGGACTTTAAAAAGGGGACGGAGGGAGAAACAAATTTGGGAGTTTCGTAGAGAAAAACTAGAACTACTGATAACAATTAATTTATGTAAAAGTTTCTTTACAAGATTTTAGGACAACAATCCCATCTATCTAACATGAAGCACAAATATTGTTACTTCATTTGAAGCGAGAGGATATATACCAGTTGACAAGGAATCCGTCTTGGGAGTAAACCTTACTGTGTAATACCTAGGTTGTTTAAGAGGTGAGAAGATTGTGTTTTCACTATCTAACATTAACAAAACAACTGACATGGTCGGTCTATCTTCAGGACGGTCTTGCACACACAAAAGGGCCATTTAGATACATCAAAGCATCTGCTAGATTCAAGGGTTTTCCTTCGTTCCATAGTTTCCATGCCTGATGCAAATGACATACTCATTAACGATTCATGGAATTATTCTCAAACATGCATAATGAAAACGTTTCTTTTTTTCATTGGAGACAGAAGAATAACACTCACATGTCCCAAAAGGTTGAGGTCATGATCGGGATGGTAAAATCCTCTGTTCTTTTCTTTTTTTTTTGGGAAACGGTAAAAATTATATTAAAGAACTTGATAACGGGTACATTGAGGGAGGGAGAAGAGAGAAGAAAAGGAAAAAGAGCCCATATGAACCACATGACAGACCATGTAGCCATACTGAGCACACAAACTTCCAACAAGAAGTTGAGAAGAGAGAATACAACTCAAAGCAACAACCAAAAAACAAGGGGTATCCTTCCCACCATATGTGAACAACAATAAAGTCTCAGCACCAGATCCAAAGTTCATTCTATTATATAGCAGAGCAAGACAGAGAGCACAGAGCAATGCTCCAAATTGGTAGAGATCCCATCATCCTAACTTCCGTATTAGTCTCAGCAGCACCAAAATCAAATTTTCAATATCTTAGCAGCACACATATATATATCAGTTTCCTACAGCTGCCCACACGTACAGATTCATTCCAGTGACATAATAATATGAAATGAAAGAGCGTTGGTCACCTAAATAGCTCTTAACCCTCCAGGATTAGGAGTTGATAACAACTTGCACATAAAATTCCAAAACTCACTTATAAAAGAATCACTTAGCCCTCCAAGACTTAGGAGTTGATAAGATTAGAAAAATTAATGCCCCACGTCTCTTAGCCCTCCCAGTTTAGGAACCTCTCAGCCCTCCTCTGTTCTTCTTTCCACTCACGATCTTCAAAACCAACACACCGAAGCTAAAAACATTATTAGATTTCACGGAGAAGAGCCCATCTATTGCATACTTTGGAGACATATAGCCACTACATACAAAAAATGAAATGGAAATGCATCAGATGAAATGAACTAAGTTCCAATAATCCATTTGTATTTTCTATCATCTCCAAACATTCTTGCCAACCCAAAGTTTGAAATTTTAGGATTCATGATGTCGTTGTCCAGCAAAATGTTGTTAGCTTTCAGATCCTGATGAATTATTCTCAATCTTGAGTCCCGGTGTAGATAAAGAAGTTCTTGAGCAATCCCCACTATTATGTCAAAGCTCTTTTGTCAATCCAGCAATGTACCTCTTGTTTGATCTGAGATATGTAGTTTATAGTAAGTTAGGATCTTCACCATACATCCAGCTAGAGGCGTCAAATGGGCTATGCCGGTCCGACCCATTTAGCTTCGTGCCAATCGTGCTTTGTGTTGTGCTGGCCCATTTACTTTATCGTAGCGTGCTGTGCCATGCCAATTTTTGATCGTGTCGTGCCATGCCCATGTCGGCACATCTCCAACTGATAGTTTTGTCGAAAAAAAATCCAAAAAGTGTAAAATATTTACCAACACAAAAAGTGTAAAATGTTATATTACAGTACTAAAATAAGAAATTAATATTTTTTTGTATTAAAATTAGTAGTTTGTGTGCCATGCCCTTTCGTGCACGTGTCGTGCATGTGTCGTGCCAGCCTCGCTTGTTTGACACCTCTACATCTAGCAAACTATGAGAAAAGATTTCAAAAAGGTTTAGGTGCTAACTAAAGATGTGTAACTCTAAACTTCTTTTTGGCATGTACTCATATATCAACATCCGTTCTTCTCCATGAATTTGCGAGTGATGGGGCAAAATTGGGTGTCAACAGATAAAGTTTTATGTACTTTTTTTTCAAGTACGTGACAAAATTACGAAAAAAATTGTATTTCTCTTTTTTTTTTGCAACGGGAATTTTTTTTCTGGCGTGGGGCTTAAATCATGCTTTGTTGGTATGACAGGTCATAGCTAGAATCCTCCTTTTTACTCCGACCTTATTTACAACCTTCCCAACATCCAAGAATGGGCCCTCATCAGCCCTTTATTTTCGATTGCTCAGTGGTCCTGTTTCTGTTGTACCAGTGGCAACGCAACGCAGCAACCCTTTGATGGTCATGTTCATTCATGAATTATTATTATTATTATTATTTATTTATTTATATTTTTTTTTTGTGGGGGGGGGGGTGGTGGGTGCAGTACATAGAAGATTTTATTTTGACGGTAGCTAGTGCGAAAAGTCCTTCAAAAATTATTTGAGATGAGCGTGAAATAATCCTAACATCCTAAATTACAAAAAGAAAAGAAAAGGAAGAGTAAGAAATTGTGGGGTTTGTTTGAGTGGTCAGAAAGTCTAGCAAGAAGTAATCTATTCTACTACGTAGTGGGCGAGATTACTACAATATCTAATGCTGTGTTTGATTTGTGTTTTGATTTTTTTTTTGAAAAATAATAGGAGTAATAAGTGGAGAAAGATAGAGAGAGAAATATTGAAAGTAGGAAGAATCTAGGGGGAATTCTTTTTTAAAATATTTTTTGAAAAGCAAAAAAAACTAGGCGTTAAAGCTTTAATACTAAGAATGTTGTTTGGATGGAGTATTGTGAAGGGGTATTGTGATATACCCCCTTTTAGTCCGTGAGCCCAGCCTTAAGACCTCGTTTGAGAAGCAAAATGGAGGGGGTATTAGCTAAGCCCCGGATTAGATTGTACCCCCTAATACCCTCGGAGGGGGTATTATTTATGGGGAGGTTCTGGGGTGTTATTACATAACACCCCTGGATAATACCCCTCTCTCTTCCATTTCAACTACAAAACAACTTTATCCCCCCATTTTATCCCTCATCCAAACTAAGTATTATTTAATACCCCCTCCATAAACATCACATCAATGTGGGTCATCCCTTATTAACCAATACCCCGTACTATCCAATCCCCCCTTCTTACATAAAAACTAAGAATGTTATAAAGCCAATTGCACCGCTTGGCAATTTTTTGCCCATTTTTTCAATTGTGCCCCTCGATTGGGCATCCATTAGTTTTGTGAAGCAGGGTAATTTGGTCTTTCCGGCCCAGGCAAAAAAATTTGAACCATATCAGGCCACATACGTCTTCCCTTTTCTTTTTCTTCTTTTGGTTAGAGGAAAACAGAGAGAGAGAGAGAGAGAGAGAGAGAGAGAGAGTGTGTGTTTTTGGGCGAGCTGCACCGCGGTACTCCTTCGATTGGGGCGCTATGCCGAGCGGCGGGGCCGGAAACGGAACCCAGCAGAAACGCCATCGTCCTCACCACTTCCCCCTTTGCTACAGTGGCTCGCTGGGGGTGACGAGCCATTGTAGCTCTCGCTTACTTTCCCTCTCCGCCTTCAAAGCTATTGCGTTGCCGTCGTATTTGTTGGCTCCGGCGAAGGTCGTCATCGTCAAAAATCGTGGTCGCGGGGTAAGTTTTCTTGGCTCCTGCAAATTTGACTCTTAATAAAGATTCCCATCTTCTTGATCCCTTAAAAACCCTTATCCAAGACTCGATTCAAGTAAGACCCCACTTGGTCAAAATGCTTGATTTTTGTTCACGATCCCATATATGCGGAGCAATCATGGGGTATGCCAGTAATGAGTGCACAGTATGCGTTTTTATATGTATGTATAGCTGTTAATGCTCTGGTTGAGGATAATTGATGTTCGTTTTGGTAATTTAGCTATGGTATCACCATATCATGGTCCAATTAGAGGAAGTTTAGATGTTGTAGCTGGGCTGTGTTTGACGTTGTTAGTCTCAGATCCCAATGCCCCTCATGAATGCGAATTGTAAAACACTCTGAGACCTTGTAGTTCAGAATTAGGAGAGAAAGAGTTGGTTTCGTGTCAATAGCAGATAGATTTATGTTTTGCGAGAAGAAAACGGATGATGTTTGGTGGTGTTTCAAAGTAGGAAGAACAGTCCCATTCCGAGAAAAAAGAGAGTAAAGAAAACAAATTAGACATACATAACAATATAACATGGTTCTGCAGTGTGCCTACATCCGTGTTGGAGAGTTGGCCAAACAACTTTGGTCCTCCACCCTCTTAAAAGGTATTATGTGACACCTTGGTTATCTAATTTACCTGCATAGTCTCTTGCAAATTTGTTTGTGTTTTTGTATTTTCGATCTCATTATTGTGAGGGTGTAGGTGAATTGGGGATCTATGTACGACTGTAAGTATAATTATCCTGTTTAGTGGGATTCGCATTGGGATGTCTTGGAAATAGCAAATCTAATTTGTATGTGGAAACTTATAATTTTTTCGTACCAGTGTACTTACTGAGGACTTGCTCGTAGGCCGTAGCCATATTTTTCAACTGTAATGAAAGATTTACAGCAATGCTGAGGTTAGGTTTGCCTTTGTTACAAAGGAAAAAGGTCATAGAAACGTTAAATTTACTGATCTATGTAACTTTGTTTAGCTTGTGCTACCACACTCACATTGGCCATGGAGCAGCGCTATGCTCAAACCTCTAAGATAATGCCAGCAAATTTGACCATTTTTTTAAACTAACTTGCCATTTTGCTTGGCTCGTAGACATGATTTCAACACATCCCAAAACCATCTTATACCTGGACTGGATTTGATGAGAAAGTAAAGGATTAAGGGCTAAAAATTGAATTGGGTTATTAGTTAATCTATTATATTATACTTAGTGTTGATATCCTAAACCTATATAAAAAGGACGACTTTGTGTAATTGGCGTCTTGCTATATTGGTACAATTTGGCCAATTTTGCTCCTGTTTTTCCTTTGACGTAACAATTTTGTGTATTGAAATTGCTGCACCTGAGATTGCTTTAGAGTAGAAAATCGTGGGGTGCTCTCATTCACGCATTTGCTCTCTCTCTCTCCACAGTTATCACGACTAAGCCCTCATCTCTTTCTCTCAACAGATCGCTGCATGCGACTCTATTCCAGCGCAGTCCAAATCTCCAACCACAAACACAGCTATCACCATGCCGGTGAGTAACTCGCACTCTCTGTTGCATAGGTTCTCCTTATCTCTCACTGGTCTTGCAACACTCTCTCTCTCACTGACTCTTTTTCTTGCTTTGCAATTTCTTTGCAGATGTTTAGCACAGAGCTGATTCCGTTTTAGATCTACACTTTTTGGTCTATGGCTTCTGGTAAGTTTTCTAAGATGATTTCGGGTGTGCTATCGTATATTTTCCTTCTTATTGACTTTGATTACTCTAAATTTGCTGAAATTTGCCTACTAAAGGAATGGATTATTTGTTAAATTTCGATTTCCTACGTAAGTGTAGATTTTGAATTGTGGATGTTAAGAGTGCAGGAAAATTTATGAGAAGTAATGGAGTATTTGTTGCGGTAAATCAAAATCTACAAACCAATGAGCACTTGATTTGTGAATGTTAAGATTTATAATCCGGACTCTTGCTCAATTAAAAAGGTGTTATGATGCTTTCCATGTGTTTTTTATGTGATCTGATTATTTATGATTTATTTTGCTGTTTGCAGTTTATTTATCAATCGAGTATGAGCATTGACTTTTATAGTTAACTTCGAGTTTTGTCGTCAAATACAAGGTCGGTATTTGTTGCATATATATTCGTTTCTTATTTGAAAGAATGTGTACTAAAGTGACCTGTTTGCAAGTAGTATATACCTTTACGAACTGTTTATGCCTCTTTATTACTTTCTTTCACTTGTGCCTTTTTTTAAAATAATCAATGAGTTATTCTGGAGATAATGGTCAAAGAATTTATTAGTTAGATTTATTGCAGGTTCCACAACATTTGATGGTGCTACTGTGTTTGAGTTTGGGAAGTGCCGTTTGACACCGGTAATGGGCAAGCACAGGTTATATTTTTGGAAGCGTTGTCTTTTTAATTTTTTTAGTTAATTAGAAGCTTGTATTCTTATTAGAAATCTAATTTCAGGATGAGTTAGGAGAGCCTGATTTTAGGATGTGTGTTCAAGGCCATTGTAGCCACCCCAACTTTGCAAAGAAATTGCTGAGCCAAAAAAAAAACTTTGCAAGGTAATTCAAAGTCAAGTTGTTGTCTTTACTAAAGCGCCTCACCATTTCCAGTTCCCCCTCCCTGGGGGTTTCCATTACTACAAATGAATAGCAAATCTGTTGCTGTACCGAATTGCTTTCCAAATACTTTTTCTCTCCCCAGCTTGCATAAACTTTACTATGATACCAAACCTTTTGTAATTGTGCATATAAACCTATAATCTACACTACACATATGTAGAACATGTAATCCTTTTGCCGCTGTCATGATTACATATAACCTATAACACATTTTAATGCACTCCTACCACTGTCTGCTTTCAGAAAGTTACACTGTTGCTTCCTGTTGTTGATCAAAGAAAAGTTTATCTTCTTTCCCATCTGCAAGTACAAAAATGTTTGCAATTTTCACTTATGATGCCCCCATTAATGTTTCATTTCCGTTAGTAATGGAAAGATGAAAATCAAAACAGATTTGCTTTACTTTAATTCCTCCCATTTTTGTAGGGAAACATTAGGTCGAACAGTTGGTGCTCGTCTGTGGTTTGTTGGATTGATGATAAGAGCTTGCCCTTGTCAACGTTGTGGTCTAAGTGAACTATTTGTGCTTGTTTAGGGTTGGTTCGCTTCCAGATGTATTTTTTGTGAGCACGTGAGATAGTGTAAATAATGATACATTTTCTTGGGTGTTTTGGGATTTTTCAAGTGAGTATTGGGTAAGTGAAGGTGTTGGTGCCAATGGTTGGAAATGAAGATGGTGGAATGGAAGTTTTAAAACTTTTGGGCAGAGTTGTAGCATACACTGGTAAGAGTTCAATTAGCAGATTGGCCGAGACTTATGATTTGCTCCGATTTACCAATTAATCAAAGCTTATTCTGTACCAATCAACGGGCACAAAATACGTGCTGTGCACGTAGCCCTCCACCTAAACTCTAAACTATAACTACGTAGACTAACTTTGAAACTTTCAATATGCAAATATTTTGCTTTGTATAATTTCCATCCCTTATGCGAAGGCTCTCTGACAGAAGGGCGGCCTGTTATCGTAATCCTTTTTCAGTGTATGTCAAAAAGAGTGACGAACTCTTTTAGTGCATGTCAAAAAGAGTGACGAACTCATTTTTGTTCAGTCATAAGTTGGTCCGAAGAATGAGTCTTGGCTTATCAGTTTGAGCTGGAAAACAAGGCTCTAAAGGAATACTTACGTCATTCTTGGTCCTTTTCTTCCAACCAGTAATCGATCTATTTCTTTCACTTCTTCCGCTCTATTCCCACCCATTTTTATAACAATCTACCTTCTTGGCATGGTTATTGACTAAAATAGGTAGCTCAATTTGTGAGTTAAGAGCACTGTGTCAAAAGACCAAACTTACTACCACATCACGGGTACAAAATTCACAGGCATGAGACTTGACGTGCTAGCACACACGCCTCAGCTAGTTATTAAAAGATGACAAGAATTACAATAAGTAAATAATGTCAGTCATTTAAAAAATTGTGATATAATATATTTATGATATCACTTTCTAAAATACCGACATAACTATTTTTTCTTTTTAATGTCAATTTCTCCGAAAGTGTGATCTAATATATTTATGATGTCACTTTCTAAAATAGTGACATAATTATTCTTTTTTTTAATGTCAATTTCTCCTTATGTGACATTGAGGGACGAAAATTTGAATTTGGAGGAAACAGCGCCATATGCGGGGTGTGCACGGGACCTCGATCTAATTAATCCCACCCAAAATAAATCCCGATGAAACCTCTTAGCTTCCATGACCTCTCTCTCAACCAACCCTACGAGCGCCGTTGCTTTGAAGTCTCAAATTGAGTCACTTGACATCGTTTAGTGGCGGTGGAAGCCCGTCACTGTGATATTTGCCGTTGATTGATCTTGGTCTCCGGCCACTTGCTCTGCCGTTGCTTTGGTCACCAATTAACTAGAAATCAAACAGGTATACACCCACGGCTTTGTTTAGACAGTTCTCACAACTTTTTGTCTAATTATTTCATTGTTGGATTTATGGGTGCTATTTACATGGTTCAAAATTTGTTTCAGTGTTGAATGAGTTGTTCGCAGAGGTCTCGTCTGGATTGTCAAGATCAATCATCTAGGTGAGTATCCATTCGCATTACAAGTGTTTGATAATATGCTCGTGTCAATCTATGCTCTTTACAATCATATAGGTGAGTATCCATTCGCCTTATAGGTGTTTGATAATATGCTCGTGTCAATCTATGCTATGTAATTAAGCCATAGATTGACACAACATAACTTTGGTACACACAAGTTAAGGTAGAGAGGGTCTTGAGCCTTTAACTTTGAGGTTGTATGCCAATGTCAGGGCAATCACTTGGTGTTCGATCAATTCCGAAGGTATAGATGCTAATGCTCTACACCTTCAAGACCATTCTCACTGGATTCTAAAATGAGGTAATTTTTCAGACCTCAATCAAAGGAGACTAAACTGAATGTATTTCTCTACCTGGTGTAACACTAAGAACGGAAACTGTGACGGTACCATCTCTATGCAGTTATGGATTCATGCCTTCATGGTCACTGATATTGGACCCAGGAACTTTAACATCAGTTGAAGTTCAAAAGCATATCCACTTATGGTTGTGCCCCTTTTTCAGTGTCTAGATCACATGAATTCCCTCTCTCCCTGTCCCAACCCTCATTCTGTGCGCGAGTTGGAGAAACTTGCCATCTACTAGAAAGGGGATTCAGGGTAGAGTGACGGGAGAAAAATGGCACAACCTTAATTCATAGAACACCTCATCTTCGTGTTCTTGACGCATGGTTTTTTTTTTTTTTTTTTTTTTTCTGTTAGCAAGCCTCTTACAGACTACCTATGTTGTATGCTTTTCCCTTTGCCTCCTCATACCAAACCAAACCAAACCAAACCAAACCGAGCCTTATGTCCCAATCACTTGGGGTCGGCTACATGAATCCTTTTCCTCCATAGAGCTCTGTCAAGGGCCACTTGTTCACACAAACTTCAAATTTGGTGTAGGTTTGGAGATGCAGGGTATCGATCCCCGTACCTCTCGCATGCTAAGCGAGCGCTCTACCATCTGAGCTACATTCCCTTTGCCTCCTCATATATATGGAAAAAAAAAGAAGAGTTTTTAGTGATGTATGTTGCAGGGTTTTCGTTTTGCCTCCATGTGGTAGGGTTTTCGTTTTGTTCCAAGGTTTTGCTAGTATTTATCTGGGGTTATATTTTTCACACCACATGTGCACTTTTAAATATTATTGTATTGGTAGTGCACATATTTCAATGCTTTTTTGGCATACATTCTATAGAGTACAAGCTATGTTTTTACCTCTTTATATTTTTTAGTATGATGTTGGAGTTTAAAGTCTTAAATTTATTCTTCCATTTTTTTGGAATGGGACAAAAGAGAGTCTAATCAGTAAGCTTGTCTCAGACTTGAACAGCGCAATGTTGGAGCCTGATGTTGGTTAGTCTTCAGTGTTGCTGTTCCATATAGGATCTTATTCTCATCCATTATGGACTCATTATGTTCAGCAAATTTATTTAGTTGTTCATTCAAGTAATTCTCCTTGGTCGAATTTGAAAATAGCATTCAATGCTAGTTTAAAAATTTATGCCTGTGGAGAACCAAGGATTACAAACGATGATAACAATTCTGTTTTACTCTTCTGCAATCTGAGCCGAAATTCTGGCACCATCTTACAATGAGAAGTTGGATTTGGGACTTCAAGGAACCTTGATTATTTACCTTGCTGATGTTTCACGGAAAACAATAAGAATATTATTGGGAGAAAGAAGCTCTTTTTTTTTTTTTTGGTAACTGGAGAAAGAAGCTCCTGAACTGAACTGTAGCTCAATCAGGGAGTATGTAGTTACTAACTCCCTCTTCTCTTGGATTCTACAGATATTGTTGCACCTCCTTTTGTTTAATATTGACCAGGTAAAGAACTCGTTGACAGATCGAATTGAGATAGCTGCGCAAAATTCTTGGATAGGCAAAGGTGGAGTTTTACAAGAGAAATCAGGTTAGTGAATTCATTTTGATGAGCCGAAAGCCTGAAAGGATTGGTTGCACTTGACATGCTATGTTTCACTTGAGCCAGAAATAGTCTTCTTTAGTGTAAGGCTTACTTGAGTCGAATGCAGAGAATCTGTAGTATGGTCTACCTCTATAGCGGAAGTCAATCTGAGTAACATATTTTGCCTCTCTCTAAAAGGGTATGTGATTGGTTTGGGCCACTACATTGGTTGGAGTTTATGTGGAATATGCTTGACAAAAAAGCCAGCTTTAATTTGTTTAGGTTCATTTTCTGTGCTTATTCTTGGATGTTGTATACTTAGCCAGCCAAGAATGGTACGTAACCTTGAAATAGAGGCTGCACTGCTGCAGGAAAGAAAATGAAATGCAGCTAAAAATAATGGCTAGTTTTTCATTTTTCTTTTTTTTAAATGTAGCGTAATGATGTTTGTATATGTGGAATTTGAGAGAAATAATATGATAATTTATTTTTGCTTTCTTCCTATTGTGTTTAAAGCAGGATATATATGCCGAGTAATGCAAACTTTTGGGTTGAAGAAAGCTGGAATAAATGAATAGTTATAAGGGGTCATTTATTTGTATTTTTTACTTTTCGGGTTGAGAGATACTTGAACACCTTATGTAGTATAGTATGTTTTAAATTATTAGTTATGAATGTATACTTCTTTATTTGTTAGTGGATGTTTTTATCTTTTTAATTGTTTTTTATTTGTTTTTAATGATTCTGAGCTAGAACTAGAATTTTTTATTTTTTTTTAGGATAAAAGATAGAAAAGATGACAGTTTAAAACTGTCATTTTTTGACTTTTAATTATGCTTTAACAATGTCATCTTTTCGAAAGATGACGGTTTTAAAGTACTTTAATGACGTTTCACAATTGTTATCTCCTACTTTCAATTACATCTAAAAAATGTCATCTTTATAGACATTAATGACAGTTTCAAACTGTCATTTAAAGATTTAATTAATGCCTTGTTTGGTTTCATTTTTGAAAAGAATTTTTCAAAAAATTCTCCCTAGATTCCCCCTACTTTCTACATTTATCTCTCTATCTCTCTCCACTTATTACCCCTATTATTTTTCAAAAAAAATTTCAAAAAGCAATCCAAACACAGCATAAGACTTTTAATGACAGTTCTATAGATGATAGTTTCAAAACTGTCATCTTTCACATTTAATTGAAAGTGTTTGACACTCTTTTACCTCTGCAAAAACATACATTACTACAAGAGAAAGGTAAGGTTACAAAGATAAATAGACATTTACCCAACGGCCACCTGCGTTCACTGTCCATTCTCTCTCCCTCCTGCAACTACACATTTTCTCCCTTTCACACCTCTCGCACACTACGAATGTTAGACACTACAAATCTATTCTACACAACTGCCACCCACGTTCACTTCTCGCCCGGTCATTTTTCACTTGCCTTTGCGCCTATCACTTTCACACAGTAAAAGAAGGTACAGGGGTGTAAGTGCATTGACACCCCCTGTATTATCACTAATTTGAGATACACCCTTTATACTTCAAAATTAAGCACTTACACCCCTGTACTTTGAAGTGAAAGAAGGTACAGGGGTGTAAGTGCTTAATTTTAAAGTACAATGGGGTGTATCTTTAAATCAGTGATAGTACAGGGGGTGTAAGTGCAAATTCTCCAAAGGAATATCTAATTCTCGCTACATATCATTTTTAAGTTCTCACTTTACAGACCGAACAATTTTTTTGGGACGGAATGAATATTCGTACCAAAAAATATATGTCTTTTAAAAATAATTAAACATTTATAATCCCCAAAAACCGAGGCCAAGTCGTTGAAATTCACAACCGCTACACCTAATTTTCGCTACATATCATTCGATACTTCCTACGCGGTTTGCTACTGTTATGGATATGCGATTTCCTACCGCCCATTTAAAACCTTGGGCAAGAGGCCAACTGTTGTATGGAAAACATAATGAAGCTAATAAAAAATTTGGGAGTTTCGTAGAGAAAAAGTAGAACTACTGAAAAACAATTTATGTAGAAGTTTCTTTACAAGGTTTTAGGACAACAATCCCATCTATCTAGCACATCTATCTAGCATGAAGCATTGATATTGTTACTTCATTTGAAGCGGAAGGATATATACCAGTTGACGAAGAATCCGTCTCGGGAGTAAACCTTACTGTGTAAAACCCAGGTTGTTTAGGAGGTGGCAGAATTGCGTTTTCACTATCTAACATTAACAAAATAGCTGAAATGGTCGGTCTATCTTCAGGACGGTCTTGCACACACAAGAGGGCCATTTGGATACATCTTACCATTTCTGGTGTGGCAATCGGACCCTCCATCAAAGCATCTACTAGATTCAAGGGTTTTCCTTCATTCCATAGTTTCCATGCCTAAAGCAAATAACAATTCATGGAATTATTCTCAAACATAATAAAAATGTTTTTTTTTTCATTGGAGAAAGAAGAATAGCACTCACATGTCCCAAAAGGTTGTGGTCATGATCGGGATGGTAAAATCCTCTGTTCTTCTTGCCACTTACAATCTCCAAAACCAAAACACCGAAACTAAAGACATCAGATTTCACGGAGAAGAGCCCATCTATTGCATACTCTGGAGACATATATCCACTACATACAACACAATGAAATGGAAATGCATAAAATGAAAATGAAATATCGATAAGAATAATGAAGGGGAGAGATGAACGAGATGTACTCACTAAGTTCCAAGAACCCTATTTGTATTTTCTTCAGATTGATCATCTCCAAACAATCTTGCCAACCCGAAGTCTGAAATTTTAGGATTCATGTCGTTGTCCAGCAAAATGTTGCTAGCTTTCAGATCCCTATGAATTATTCTCAATCTTGAGTCTCGGTGAAGATAAAGAAGTCCTCGAGCAATCCCCACTATTATGTCAAAGCGCTTTTGCCAATCTAGCGATGTACCTCTTGTTTGATCTGAGATAGTTTATAGTAAGTTACGAACTTCACCATACATCCAGTAGAGGTGTCAAACGGGCAAGTTCAATTACAACCGTGCTTTGTGTCGTGCCGGCCCATTTACTTTATCAAGTCGTGCCATGCTGGCCCATTTATTTTATCGTGTTGTACCGTGCCGTGCCATTTTTAATTGTGTCGTGCTGTGCCATGCCCATATTGGCAAATCTCCAACCGAGTGTCGTCAGAAAGAAAAAAAATTCTAAAAAGTGTAAAATATTTATCAACATAGAAAGTGTAAAATGTTATGTTCCATTATAAAATAATAAATTAATATTTTTTTGGTATTAAAATTAGTATTTGGTGTCTCGTGCTCATGTTGTGCCTGTCTAGAACCATGTCGTGCCGTGCCTATCTAGAACCGTGTCATGTCGTGGCAGGCTCACTTCCGTATTGTGCCCGTCTAAAACCGTGTCGTGCCGTGCCAGGCCCACTTCGTCTAAAACCGTGCCCGTGCTATGCCACATTTAAAAGTGTT
The DNA here is from genome assembly GCA_018127125.1 of Rhododendron griersonianum. Classification (NCBI taxonomy): domain Eukaryota; kingdom Viridiplantae; phylum Streptophyta; class Magnoliopsida; order Ericales; family Ericaceae; genus Rhododendron; species Rhododendron griersonianum. The sequence goes on from CM030800.1 coordinate 25,990,782, forward strand.
GTGTCTGTGCTAGGCCCATTTGACACCTCTAGATCCAGTAAATTATGAGAAAAGATTTCAAAAAGGTTTAGGTGCTAACTGAAGATGTGCAACTCTAAACTTATTTTTGGCATGTACTCATATATCAACATCCGTTCTTCTCCATGAATGCAACATCCCAACAGCCTGACCAGATTCCGATGCTGCAGCTTTGAAATGAAGATGACCTCATTCTTGAACTCCTTGAGGCCTTGCCCAGAAGTCTTGGAAAGTCTCTTAACTGCCACTTCTTGTCCTGTTGAGAGCCGACCCTATGTTTTATCATGAACCCTTTCATTAGCCAGAGAAGAATTCATACGAATATAGACACGACCCAACCCAGATAGGCAAATGCAACCTTTTTTTAAAAGTTAGGAAACAGAAACATTGGGGACATGTATATAATCATACTATAATCTTATGTACATATTATAAACCCATAGAGAAAACAAAAAGAGTGTGTATGTACAAATAATACTAGCATCACACTCGCTAAATAAATGTTCAAAATCTGTTAATACGTAAAAAAATTTGACCCTGTCCGAACTTTATAGGAGCATTTTGATGTCTAATGTCCTTATTGTGTTTCTAGTTTGTCTGACAATATAAAATCATATATATAAATCATACTCCCTCCGTCCCTTTTTAAGTGTCCTGCTTCGTAATTCCAACTTATTAAAAAGACATCATCATTATACCTTTCACATCAACTTTTTCTTCCACTTTCCCTACTTACCCATCATCATTACACTTTTACTCACTCACTTTTCAAAATGGAATCTACTTTTAGGGGTAAAATGGAAAATTCAACAACTTTTACCCACTAACTTTACAAAATGGACACTTATTAAGGGACAGCCCAAAATGGTATACCGGACTCTAAAAGAGGGACGGAGGGAGTATAAGAGTGTGTGAGGCCGGGTAGACGTTGCCATACTTCTTAGCTAAACTGAGTGACAATGAGCATTCCCTTTATAACTTTCTAAACATTGGGAATTACCTTGTAAACAGGACCAAATCCACCTTCTCCAATCTTGTTTTCATAGGAGAAATTATTAGTGGCTGTTGAAATGGTGGCCAAATCAAATAAAGGTAGTTCTAGGTCCTCCTCCACAGTACTTCGAATGTTTTCTTGGACCCGTTGACTTGCAGCCTCCAGTCTCTGAGCTGTATATATTTTGAAGTTGTTCAGATATGAATTATCTTGCATATAAATAAGGGCACTACAATAATCGTAGCATTAGCAATAGAAACAATAAATTTGAAACCCAAAATGGATATCCTCGGATGAAGAACAAGATTGTTACGATATATCACACGAGAATAGGAAAAGCTCCATCAGTTAGGTTCCGTTTATTTCATCATATTTTTAAGAAAGTAAAATTTTTACTTGTGAAATGAATTTTATTTTCCCCCTGTTTGCAGGCTGCACACCATATAGTTAAGTCCGACAGATGATGGGAAAATTCATGGTGCAAGATTGGTGTTATCACTACGGTAGGCCAAAGAAGACATCAATGACATACTGCTGACAAGGGTCTGAGGAAGGTTTTGAGATGGGATAGCTAATTAAGCTAGTTCATCGTTGAGATCAGACGGAAGTTAACTTACGGGGGTTTGTTCTGTAAGCCATTTTCCTTCGATGGATGCAAATCATTTTACCTCAAAATATTTTACTCCATTTTAGTGCAACCCAACACCGAAAACTGGTAAAATATTTTTCAGAAACCAGTTTACATTCAAACAAACAAATGAAGTCTTGTATTTCCAGTGCAAGTTATACCAAATAAGGCCCATGCTTGTCAAGTAGCCTAGGAAGACTCCTGGGGGCGGACAGAGGTATTGAGGTAGGGGTCTCAGGGCACTCTCTGTCTTGCTATGAACACTGGTACCCCCTCTTTTAAGGCTGAAAATTAACTTAATGTAAATGAATAAATCGTAGCGATTGGTGACTCCGTATCAATCTTATTTGGTCAACCAAACGAACTCCATTAAATTTCTATACTCAAAAGAAAAATTGCTTGAAAAAACACCGAATTTTAGTTATACATGTTATTGAGCTATATGTACTAAACACAATTACTTTGTCATTCATGTATATACATGAATTTAAATTGCATAGATCAAAGAGAAATTGTTTATACTTCCCTGTGAAACTTTAGTTTTGTACTCCCTCATGCTTAACTTCAAAGAATTGGCACCGGCGAGACAAAATCCTAGTTCCGCCATTGAAATTAGACCCCTTTGAGATTTCTGGTTCATGGTCTAAATCTGACTGTTCCAGTCACAGTCTACAACGCATCGAAAACTTGTTTTCGAGTAGAAATTACAGCTGAAGTCTGGTCAGTGATAACTGAGTTTGGTATTAGCCAACTCTACCTCTTTCAAATTCTTTGCATTGCTCTGCATCTAGAAAACAAACCAACCAAGAACAGTACTAGACTAGGTTTGTTCATAATTTATGTATCCCATTACTTCAATGACTAGGAAAACACTTTTGGGAAGGTTCATTTTTTAACAGAAAATAGATCAGTGTCTTAGAAAACACACATGGTGGCAGTTCAATGTTTCCAACTAGCAAGCCAAACATGTGGATGGTACTAACTAATAAATTGTAAAACAATTCTGCCAAAAAGAAAGTCTAGGATGTTATGCATACGGTATACCACCTTTCTTTTGAGCAGTAATCCGCCTCCGCTTCCTAATAACACACCAGCTGATTAAACCCAATACAAGAACCCCTGAAATGACCGTTACTGATGCGATCAACGCCCTTCGTTTGGCCTTATTGGAGCCTTTTCAGTAGCCACCACCACAAAAATGAAAAGTAAACATCAATATTAGCATCTACGGAAGTAAAGAGGTTACGAAGTTAGTATTAACTAAGCATGATCTAAATTCTAAGTGCATTGGCCGAATTCTTGAACAATTATCAGAAGATGTATCTTCTTTAATATCAAGGCCTGCAAAAAATACTTTTGACACAGATATTCAAACTCAAATCCAGACACATATGTGGGCCACAAAGTGTGGATACCAAGCGCATCGTGTGGAATTCACGTGCATCAATCGGATCTGGATAAATCCGTGTGTTGGAATTCGTGTTCAAACATCTTTGTCCACAGAACTGCTCATTGTGAAGCGCTTACCGAGTTCAGAAGCAGCCACACGAACGTACAAATCCTGTCCACCTTCATTATACTCTCTCATATCAAGCAACTCCCCAGACCAAACCACACACCCACTTATATCAGTTTGAGCAAAACCCATACAAGAACAATCCTTCAAACAAGCCTCTTCACAATCCACCCGACTTACCTCAGTCCTATTCACCAAAAAGCGGGACGTGTCTGGCAATTTCAGCCTGGAAAACCTCCTAAACCCGGCAGCCACCGTACAATTCAACTCTGTCTTTGCCACACACCCACCTGACCAATCCAACCTATTCCACTCCACTGGGAATTTGGGTACAAACCCATCCATGCAATGACAATTCGGTGAATCGTTCGTGTTGCAAATCCCATAAGGCCCACAATGATCATAGGTATCACATACATCCGCTCGCAGTGTGATTACAGGAACCCACTCGCCGCTCCCCCGGTTCCATGTGAGGTGCTCAAGTAATCCTGATTGGGTCACGACAAACCTGGAAATGATATTACCATCACTGTTGAGAAACGTGTAGTATACAGAAGTTGTGTTGTATACGAAAATAGGATTAATGACGGTGGTGTTCTGTTTTAGTGGAGGACCTCCACCGAAACGAACACCGTCCCATGGTCCACTTCGGTAAGTGATCGTTGATCCTTGCCGAAGTATTAGTTGGGGGAGGCCCTGGGGGTCCACCCTGTACGTGTAATCGCCCGTGGATGGATCTTGCGAACTTTTCCACGACGTTAAGTACCACTCTTGGTTTTTGGAAAGATCCCATCCCAGTTTCATTCCGGGTACTAAAGTATCACACGGGTGATCGAAGCTTTGCCATAAATAACTCCCTGTACTGCTATCGACCACAACAAGGTTGCCAGTGTCTAGGAGTTTCAAAACAGGACTGGCTGATAATATTGTTGTATTTGATGACCAAATGAGATTTGTTTGGTCTGAAGTGATGATTACGTTGCCAGTGGAGGCGATTGTGAGGAAACCAGATGAATCTGTTATTGGGTCGTCCTTGTTTGCCACCCAAATGGGAGTTTGTAGTGAGACTTGCTTGAACCATACTCCGACGTAACGGTTTTCAGAGTTTAGTGGAGAGAAGAAGCCTAACTCGAAGGATTCACCGGCGGACACTAGCGTTCCGTTGGTGGCGTCTGTGAGTGTTTGGTTCGGGGATAGCGTGTCGACTGCGGCGGTGAATCTGGTGGGCAGGGAGAGATAGGTGAAGAGGGAGAGGAGAACGAGGGGAAGGACCATGGTTCAGTTCATGACCTCTTGATTAGCAGAAACTGTTTCATGGTTTGCTTTATTTCAATTAGAGACTAAAAACGAGGTTGGACTTTTAGACTTTGGAAGTTTGAAGTTTGACCTTAACATTTAGGGCATGGAATCTCTCTAGAAGAAAAGGACTTCTTTTCTTCGTAGTCAAATACGGCCTGCTTGTACAGACTCTGGTTTGTTGGATAATTAAGTTTTGGTTGGTACTTGGTAGATGAACACCGTCAATTAATGTTTTCAATGCTCTGGACTGTTAAGTAAGTAGGGTCACGCTATAGACTAAAAGGTATCTTTCAAGTGAACTCATTTCTCTTATTTAAATGGTGTTTTTGATATTTTCAGTAAAAAGAAGTGATATTTTGGCATTAGGCGAAAGGCAAAAACTATAACATGAACCCCGCGCGATACTGCAGTTTGTCCACTTAATTTATACTTGTTTTTTTTTCCACTTTGCACTCGAAATTAAAACCTTTTCGCTTTGGTCCTGAAGCATACTAGTAAACATTTTCAATATCCCACCACCAGGAAGACTACCGTTAATTTCTTAAGTCAGTAGGAATTTGATTAAATGTTTCATTTTTGCCCTCTTCTGCTAAAAATTGCACAAACCTAACACTATATGCTTTTTTTTCACAAAAGAAGTAAAATCCTGTTGGCTTCCAACCATATCTCATTAGTGTTTTCCATTTACGATGACAGCCTTCCAATATCAATGGTATTTGAGCTAATCCTTTGAATGATCTAGGAGCAGGAGCTCCATATTGACCAGGAAAAAGTCCTAGCCACATCCTTTGAATGGCGCGCACCCTCTTATTGCAGGTTCTATCAGCAGTTTTGAAGCTGGGCTTGTAAATACTGTTAGCTAGATTTGTCCCCTTTGGGGAATTGTATCTCCTCATCGAAGGATCGATCCTGTCTAATTGTTGACAGAGGTTCATGAAGGGCTCTAATTGAATCTTTTTTTCACAACTCCAAGTGTTCGATTGAAATTTTGTTAAGTTTAGCTGCTTATGAGACTTTTTTTTTCTGGTCATTTTTATGAGACATTTGAATGAGAGTTCAGGGTGTTTTTTGAAAATATCACTAAATGACTAGGTAAACAAAACTTAGCTGACAATAGCGCAAGAAGTTATTGTTCTCCCAATCATAGCTAGCTAGGTTGGTTGGTTTAAGGCCATCTCCAACTCTTCATCAAATGTTTAATCAAATTCAAATTTGGTGCCAAAATGGGTAAAATGTTGCTCCAACCCTTTCAGCAGATTGATATCAAAGAAAGGGAGAACCAAATATATCATCAAATCAAGGGAGAATTAGCCAACATCAATTCCTTCACCAAATTTTCAACGGTAAGATTCCATAAAATCTAAATGCCTTTTGTTCCTCCTTTACTTAAATTCAGTGATAATATTTTAAATGCTTTACCGTATATATCCCTTTCCTTGGAAGATATCTGGGATAAAAGTGGAAATTTTAGAAATGATTTGATGAAAAAAATGATGATATTCATTAGAGTCGTCAATATCAAATTTGTTGTGAAAGTGACATGTTTTTGGCTGACCACACAAAGGTAGTTGTAATAATAGTCTTCTTGGGAAAATCATCAATGTGGTTTAATGAGGAGAGAGGACTCTGAGTGGTCCCTATGCCTTCCACTCTTTTCCTATATAAATATGGGCTTCAATCCATATGATATACTCCCTCCGTTTCAAATTGAGAGTCCATTATTCCATTTCGGGTTCTTCCAAAATGAAGGCCCTTTTTCCAAAAATGGAAGGAAAAATTTGGTGATTTTCCAAAAGTGTCCCTCACAATTGAATATAAGGCTCCGTTCCAGAACGAAAATAAGAGCTTCTTTTTTGTTGAATAATAAGGGGTGTTCCTGAAAATAAGAAGCTGAGTACTTATTTTGGTAGAATTTGTATAGGTAAATACCGGCCGGCGGAGGGAAATCGTACCGGCAGCCGCGCCGGGCCGTCTCCGACCACCGGACGGCCGATCCGAGCCGTCCAAAAATTCTAAAAAAAAAAACCATGGGGGCTAGTGCGGGAATCAACGGCATCCAAGGTGTGTAGGGTGCTTGATCCGAGCACTCCTTTTCCGTGTACTTATCAAATATCATATGTACACCGAAAAGGGGTGCTCGGATCAAGCACCCTACACACGTCGGATGCCGTTGATTCCCGCGTAGGCCCCCTTGTTTTTTTTTTTAGAATTTTTGGACGGCTCGGATCGGTCGTCCGGTGGCCGGAGACGGCCAGGCGCGGCCGCCGGTACGATTTCCGTCCGCCGGCGCCAATTACCATACCAACAGTCTCATTTTTTTGTATAAGGCAACTTCAAGCTCAAAAATCATGTGTTTACGCAAATAATTTTCCTATCACTATGGATCTTGTTTGATAGATTTCATTGAGATCTTTAATACGGTGCCAAAAAAAAAAAAAAAAAATTTTCATTTATGTTATATTTGAGTTTGAAAATGTGAAAGAAACTTTTTGGTTGGGAAAAATAAGAAGGTGGTCCATATTTTTGAAAAAGAAGTAGGTGAAATAAGTACTTATTTTTTAAGAAGGTTTCCGAAACGTAGCCTAAGTGTTATAAAGTAGGTAAAATATAGGGGTAATGGTAGAAATGATAGGCAATATAGGCGTAATCATTGCATGTCCTCTAAAATAGTTGAAATTTGCAAGAGGTACTCTCAATTTGGAACGGAGGGAGTATATATGTAAAGATACAGAGAAGGAGAATATTAGTAAGAGAAGAAAGAAAGTGTCTAAGAAAGAGACACTGAAAGAAGTTAATGAGAATATGATTAGAGATTGAAGGTCGGATGAAGGAAGACAGAAGGAGGAGAAGCAAACCATATGAAGACGCAACCCAAAACAACGACATATGTAAATGGATCCAGATAAATCGGGTTTTTTTTACTTTTACCAAATATTTTGGAAAATAATCATTTTTTAGCAAAAAAATAAAAAGTCAACTTTTTTTGCTAAAGAGTGGATATTTTCTAAAATGCAAAGATAAAAGTATAAAGTGAGACACAAAACTAACAAACGCGATTTTATTTAATAAAAACAAAATAAAAAGAAGTCCTAAAAATCTTTAGTGGAAGTTCTTATTAGTTTTTTTTTTGGAAAATTCTAAAATCAGCCCAATGGACTGACAATAATAAGTGTGTGAATGTGTATTAAAAGGTGTATAAAGTACACAGAATTACATGTTTTCTTTATTTTCTAGTGTACTTATTGTCAGCCCAGTGGATTGATAATAGCAAGACCGTTTTTTTTATTTTTTATCAGCAGGTTCTTATTAGTTGATCAAGCATTAAGGAGAGTAAAATGCAAAAAGTTGCGTTATGCTGTCATGGAGAGTAACCGTTGATTTTTAGGTGTATCCCTGTGATTATTGTCACCCCATCCACATCCAATGGGCACGTGGTAGCATCACATGTTCACAGTAGCTTAGCTCAGGAAAAAGTAGCTTAGCCTTGGAAAAAGTAATAGTCATAAAGGTGAACCGCCACATATTCACATGTGGGCCCAGGCAATATAATTAGAACACTGATAGGGGTACATTACCTTAGAGGCACATCAACCACATATGTGCATCTAGAGACGGGCCCCACCTGTATATGAGAGATGTGTGGTTGATGTGACTCTAGGTGATGTGCCTATAGCATTTTGGATATAATTCTACTCAAAATGCTAGAGGCACATCAACCACACCCTCTCACACTGCTCTGGGAGATATGGATTACTCTAGACACTCCACATGTGTTCCCTATAACTTATCAGAAAGTCTGATGACACAGATAAAATGCACACATATCTTGTATAGATCATTGTGTGAGGTCCACTATGGGTTATACACAAATGATCCAAATCGTTCATTAAATGTAAAATATTTTTTCAAGGGCCTCCACAAAAAATAAGCTTAATCCGATACATATAGTTTCTTGATTCAATCATCAACTTTTCATTAACCTGAAATTTGGGTGAAAAGGTAGATGATTGAATCGACCATCTTTAGGTATCGGATTGAGCTTGTTTTTCGTGACAACCAGTAAAAAAATATTTTACATTTAATAAACGGTTTAGATTATTTGTGTGGGACCCTTGGTGGGCCCCACACGTACAATAATCTATACATGTGGGCATTTTGTCTATGTGGGCAGCATCTCAGATAACTTTATGCATAAGTCTATACACAGTTTTTTCCACACAAATCATGGTGTGGGACCCCACTACTGATCTTATACAAATGATCCGATCCATTCAATAAATGTAAAATATTATATTCAATCCGATATCTACAAGTGCTCAATCCAATCATATAACTTTTCATTATTCGAAAATCTTAATGGAAAGTTGAATGATTGGATTGAGCACTTATAATTTTACTCTATCGATTCCTATAATCAATACAAACCATTAATGTTGTGTTCTCTTTGTAATTCAAAATGAATTTTTCAAAAAAATTTCCCTAGATTTCCCGAACTTCCAACATTTCTCTCTCCACTTATTACCCTACTATTTTTCAAAATCCAATCAAAACACAGCATAATTCTCAAAATTTTTACATAAAGCTGACAAATGCAAGTTTTTTTTGAATAAAGATAAAAAATTAAATCAAATCGCTTAAACAACATCAAGCTCGGAATCGCTTGAACTTTTTAAATATTTGCTCATAATATTTAATTTTTTAAATTCCTATCATCGAGACGAATCAATAATCATAAAAAAAAAAATTGACCCAAAACTAACTAATAAAAAAAAGTACAAAAAATTAATAAATGAATTATTTAGGCCAAAACGGAAGTAGAGGAGTTGATTTTATTTTATACTTCTGCTTTCTTTCTGTTTGATGGGTTAGTGGGGAAGGCATGGTGTGGCCTAAAAATAGCCGTTGATTTCAATGTGGTTGGATGGAGTTCATCTTCACCACAAACAGGACAATACTGGATACTTTCACACTGGATTGGATCCCAACCCCACACGTACACCCACTCACCCTCTCTCTCTCTCCAACTTTACTCTCTCAACAGCCGTCTGCAACCCGGGTTGCGCGGAACCCCATCTCTCTCTCTCTTTCAAAATCCAACACCCATTCTCTCTCTCTCCACCGTCGGAGCCACCAACACCCACGCCGGAATAGAACCAACGTCGCTGCACCACCAATGTCTCTTCGTCTCGCCCACCGACACCCACCCCCACCCCAAACGACGCCAATGCCCACGAAGCCGGTGCCTGTCCGACCTCCACCATTGCCGCCGTCCAACCGACTCCTTCTTCAAACCGGGTTCAGAGAGCTCTCCTCTCTTGACATAAGATAGATCTGTTGAGAGTCCTGCTGGCCCTTCGACCGGAGTGGTCGTTCGTGACTCCGTTCTAGCGGATCTCCCTGAGACTGAGTTTAGTCAAGCCCCATCCCCAAGTCGGTTAAAGCCCTACTACTTTCGAGCTGTTTCGTCGGAGACGATGGCTGCTGGTACGTCTCTCTCTCTCTCTCTTCACCTTCTCCGGCTTGGTTCTCTCTCTGTTTGTGTATGTGTGTGTGTGATATATACATAGAGAGAGAGAGAGAGAGAGGATTTGATTATGATATTTTGCAGAAGAAATCAGATTCGATTCTGATTCTTTGGGGAGAGGAACAGAGAGAAGGTGCATGAGTTTACCAAAGAACCCCCACACCCAAATCCTAACAGTAAAAAAGGACATGGAAGGAAAACATGGAAAATCTGAAAACCCGTTAAAAGTAAAAAAAAAAAAAAAAACACAATCTGGGCACCCAAATCCGTGGGAGCCACCACTGATTGCCTGCAAATCGACCAAAACAGCCCTGCACATAGCGATCCAACTTCACAGACACATGAGGGCAATCCTGGCAGAAGTGAAAGTTCGTCGCTTACACGTACGGACACGTTCACTTCTCCTTTAGTGAGCCTGAGTGGATATTAAACACATCAAAACCTACAAGATGAAGGATTCAAATCTTGAAATAAGACCGTGATGAATCCCGTTTCGTTTCATACATACGAGGAATCACCCCATGAGGCGAAGTCGTAGTACTACAATATTAAGGCTGTTAGATTTCTGGGAGGGTTTCAACCTAAAATCAATTGGCAATAGGTGGAGTAGCCTCTAGAATATATTAACCAAGCTTGGGTGGCTTAAATAAGCGATGTGGGACAAGTATATCAAAGGCCATAGGAGGCAGCTCGTACGACTCTATTCAATGCAAGAGGTAAAAAAACCAAAAAAAAAAAAACCAACTTTGCCTCTTATTTTGTCTATATTCAAATATCCTGTGCATTTGCTAGTTTTGCATCAAATTTGTATGGATTATTAGTTCTTCTCTACGAGAGAAATAAAAAAAATAAAAAAATTATAACTTTTACCTAAATTTTTGAGCAAATATCCAAGAAAAGCCCCAAAATTCCAGCTTGTTGGGCATTTTCTTGGATTTTTACCCCAAAAAAAGGGGTAAAATTCAAAACCTTTATTTTTGTGATTCCTATTCCTTTGCTCTGAGATGAATCAATAATCCATAAAAGTTTAACGTAAAACTAACAAACGCAAACAAATTTTGGAAAAAGACTAAAGAAAAGCCCAAAAAGCCGATTGGCTTTTTTGGCAACTGGCCCTCAAATTTAGTAACTCTATATATACTAGTATAACACTTTTTCGCAACCAAGGAAGGGTGATTTTGTCCCGGAATAATTTGTGTTCATTGATTTAGCCTATTGTTGAGTTCAATTTCAAATACAGTCACTTAAGTATCCGCCTTTTTGTCATATCCAATTTTTTTTCCAGCTTTGTAGCAGCTATGGCCGATGCTAGACCGCTAGGATGCTTCAAGTACTCTGGCAACAAAAATGTTTTCAAAAATCCATAGCCGCTACACCTAATTCTCACTACATGTCATTCAATACTTCTTATGCGGTCTGGTACCATTATGGTTGTGCGATCTGCTACTGGTGGCATTTAGAACCTTGGGTAAGAGGTCAACTGTTGTGTGGGATCGAGAACATGCATAATGAAACTAATAACAAATTTGGGAGTTTAGTATAGCAAAACTGACACTATTGAAGATTATAATTTCTGCAAAAGTTTCTTTAAGGTTTTAGGGCAACAATCCTATCTACCATGAAGCGCTGATATTGTTACTTCATTTGAAACGAGAGGATATATACCAGTTGACGAAGAATCCGTCTCGGGAGTAAACCTTACTGTGTAAAACCCAGGTTGTTTAGGAGGTGGAAGGATTGCATTTTCACTATCTAACATTAACAAAACAGCTGACATCGGCGGTCTGTCTTCAGGACGATCTTGCACGCACAAAAGGGCCATTTGGATACATTTTACCACTTCTAGTGTGGGAATCGGACTCTCCATCAAAGCATCTGCTAGATTCATGGGTTTTCCTTCGTTCCATAGTTTCCATGCCTAACCGAAAATAGCAATTCATAAAATTATTCTCAAACATAATGAAAATTGTTCTCTCATAGGAAAAGAAGAATTGTACTCACGTATCCCAAAAGGTTGAGGTCATGATCGGGATGGTAAAATCCTCTGTTCTTCTTTCCACTCACAATCTCCAAAACCAATACACCGAAGCTAAAAACATCAGATTTCACAGAGAAGAGCCCGTCTATGGCATATTCTGGAGACATATATCCACTTCATACAACAAAATAAAATGGAAATGCATCAAATGAAATGAACTATAGATAAGAATAATGAAGGGGAAAGATGAACGAGATATACTTACTAAGTTCCAAGAACCCTATTTGTATTTTCTTCAGACTGATCATCTCCAAATATTCTTGCCAATCCAAAGTCTGAAATTTTAGGATTCATGTTGTCGTCTAGCAAAATGTTGCTAGCTTTCAGATCCCTATGAATTATTCTCAATCTTGAATCCCGATGAAGATAGAGAAGTCCTCGAGCAATCCCCACTATAATGTCAAAGCGCTTTTGCCAATCCAGTGATGTACCTCTTGTTTGATCTGCGGTAGTTTAGAGTAAGTTAGCAACTTCACCATACAGGGTCGACCCCGAGTTTTTGAAGGCCTAAAGCAATAATAAAAAATGAGACCTTTTATGAATTTCTAAGACAAGTATAAAATAAACAAATCACTTTTCCCAAAACAAAAGATCGAGTACTGATCAACATGAAAAAAAAACCCAACCGCATTCGGGACAATTGATCTATCACTTGGTGTATTGGCACCGTTTATGCACAAATTTTTAATAGCTTCCAACTTGAAAACTTTTGTGCTACGAAAAGGAGAAATAATATTTTTTATGTTAAGCACTCCTACTATACACGTGTACGCCCAAAAAAAGAGAAGAGAATTAGATTCCAATGAAGCGAGATTAAGGCATTTGGTTGGGGTAACCATTGAAACAAATTCTCTTTCTCTAAACCCTTTTTCTCTATATGTTGGTGAATGCGTTCTTTTCGAACCATATTAATCAATCAAGTCAGCGTGTTGCCAATCACTACGTGGGTGTGGTTGGTTGGTGTGTTGTTTTGAAAAACGTGGCACGGGCACAACAAGAGCACGAGAAAAGCACGGGCATGAAAAAAGTACAGGCACGAAACGATATGAGTAAATATAATGGGATATGAGTAAATATAATGGGTCAAGCTGTTATATTTATTTTCTACTAATATTTTGTGTAAATTACTTTCAACGATTAATAATTTTGTTTTGCCGAGCAAACCAAAAACCTCCTTGTCAATGATCTATACTATGGGAAACTTGAATTCAATTAGTAAGATGAATTTTTTGATAAAAATGGACCCTTTAGTTCTCTAGTTTACAAGTATGCCTCCAATTATTTTTGGGCCTTGCTTTGATTGGATGCATGTTGGGCCTTTATTTTATCTTTGAACGGGTTTTTTATAAGGTATATACTACTTAGGACTACTACATATTTTAGGGCTCTAAAATCTGCCACTTTTTGGGGCCTAAAACCATGGCACCTTGGGCTTTAGCCCAAGGCCGGCCCATCAGCATACATCAAGCAAACTATGAGAAAATATTTCAAAGGTTTAGGGGCTAACTGAATATGTGTAACTCTAAACTTCTTTTTTGCATGTACTCATATATCAACATCCGCTCTTCTTCTTGAATGCAACATCCCAAAAGCCTAACCAGATTCCGATGTTGTAGCTTCGCAATGAAGATAACCTCATTCTTGAACTCTTTGACGCCTTGCCCAGAAGTCTTGGCGAGTCTCTTCACTGCTACTTCTTGTCCACTTGAGAGTTGACCCTGTGTTTTATCATGAACCCTTACATTAGCCTGAGAATGATTCATACAAATATAGACACGACACAACCTGGACATCCAAGCAGAACGTTTTCAAAACTAGGAAACAGACTCGTTGTGTACCCCAAATTAATAAGAGCATTTTAATGTAATAATTTTGACCCTACCCCAAATTAATAAGAGCATTTTAATGTCCTAACATGTCCTTGTTGTGTTCCTAGTTTGTTTGACTAGAGGAAATCATTTACTAATCAGATAAGATTGTGTGAGGCTGGGTTGACATTTTCGTACTTCTTAGCTAAACTGAATGACAACTGAGCATTCCCTTTATATGACTTTTGAAACATTTGCAATTACCTTATAAACGGGACCAAATCCACCTTCTCCAATCTTATTTTCATAGGAGAAATTATTAGTGGCTGTTGAAATGGTGGCCAAATCAAATAAAGGTAGTTCTAGGTCCTCCTCCGCAGTACTTCGGTTGTTTTCTTGGACCTGTTGGCTTGCAGTCTCCGGTCTCTGAGCTGAAATATTTCAAGTATATAAATAAGGGCAATAGCGACCCAAACAGGATATCCTCTGGTGAAGAACAATTTTATTAGATATATCAAAAGAGAATAGGAAAAGCACCATCATTTAGGCTCCATTTGTTTCAACTTACTTTCAAGGAAGTAAAAGTTTTACTTGTAAAATTACTTCATGAATATTATTTTTCCATTGTTTGTTTGAACATCATATGGTAAAGTGCGACAGATATTCGGAGAATTTATGGTGCAGAGATTGGTGTTATCTCTATGGTAGGCCAAAGATATCAATGACACTGCTTTCAAGGGCCTGCAAAATTAATTTAACATAGCTGAAAAAATTGTACTGATTTGTGACTCCATATCAATCTTATTTGGTCAACTGAATTAACTCCATTAATTTTCTCTATTGAAAAGGAAAATTACTTGAAAAGAACACCGAATTTTACTTATACAAATTGTTGAGCTATATGGTGTGCATCCCACTACTTCAGGGACTAGGAAAACACTTTTGGGGTGGTTCATTTTTGAACAGAAAATAGATTGGAGTCTTAGAGAACACATACGGTTGCAGCTCAATGTTTTCAACTAGTAAGCCAATAAAGAAAGTCTAGGATGTTATATATATCACCTCTCCTTTGAGCAGTAATTCGCCTCCGCTTCCTAATAACACACCAGCTGATTAAACCAAGTGCCAGAACCCCTGAAATGACCGTTACTGATGCGATCAACGCCCTTCGTTTGGTCTTATTGGAGCCTTTTAAGTACCCAACACAACAAAAATGAAAAGCAAACATAAATATCAGCATCTACAGAAGTCACGAGGTTACAAAGTTATTGATTAAGCAAGATCAGAAGATATGCAGTTGGATGCAGAGTATTTTCTTTTTGGAATGCCTGTACATTTTCCCTTTGCTGATTTAGGCCCTTCCGTCGAAAGACAATTGATATTGCCGAAGGGTGATCAAATACTTTGAATGCTAAGTTTGCAAATATATTTTGAGATGAAGTTGATTGTTAAATCATGTTCCATGCCTGTGGACTTCAATTCTGAAACAATGGCATTACTAGCTTTATTTGAAGGGATGATCAAATCTTTTGCAATGCTAAATTGTGAAGGAAAAATACTCAAGACACAGATGTTCAAACACAATCCAGATGCATATGTGGCCAAAGTTTGGATACCAAGTGCATCGTGTGGGACCCACGAGCATAAATCTGTGTGTCGGGATTTGTGTTTAAACATCTGTGTCCGTAACACTGCTCATTGTGAAGAACTTACTGAGTTCGGAAGTAGCCAACCGAACGTACAAATCCTGTCCGCCTTCATAATACTCTCTCATATCAAGCAACTCCCCAGACCAAACCACACACCCACTAATATCAGTTTGAGCAAAACCCATACAAGAACAATTCTTCAAACAAGCCTCTTCACAATCCACCCGACTTATCTCTGTCCTATTCACCAAAAAGTAGGACGTGTCCGGCAATTTCAGCCTAGAAAACCTCCTAAACCCCGCAGCCTCACTGCAATTCAACTCTGTCTTTGCCACACACCCACCTGTCCAATCCAACCTATTCCACTCCACTGGAACTTTGGGTACAAACCCATCCATGCAATGACAAATTGGTATTTCGTTTACGTTGCAAATCGCATAAGGTCCACAAAGATCATACGTATCACATGAATCCGCTTGCAGTGTTACTATATCTACCCACTCGCTGCTCCCCTGGTTCCATGTGAGGTGCTGAATTAATCCTGCAGTTTGGTTCACCACAAACCTTGAAATGATAGTATCCTCAATGTTAACAAACGAGTAGTAGGCAAAAGTTGTGTTGTATACGAAATTAGGACTGAAGACGGTGTTCTCTTTCAGTGGAGGACCTCCACCAAAGCGAACACCGTCCCATGGTCCACTTCGGTAAGAGATCGTTGATCCTCGGCGAAGTACTAGTTGGGGGAGGCCCCGGGGGTCCACCCTGTACGTAAAATCGCCCGTGGATGGATCTTGCAAACTATTCCACGACGTTAAGTACCACTCTTGGTTTTTGGAAATATCCCATCCCAGTTTCATTCCGGGTACTAACGTATCGCACGGGTGATCGAAGCTTTGCCATAAATAACTCCCTGTATTGCTATTGACCACAACAAGGTTTCCAGTGTCTAGGAGTTGCAAAACAGGACTGGCTGATAACATTGTTGAGTTTGAGGACCAAATGAGATTTGTTTGGTTGGAAGTGATGATTATGTTGCCAGTGGGGCTTATTGTGAGGACACCAGACTTATCTGTTACTGGGTTATCTTTGTTTGCTACCCAAATGGGCGTTTGTAGTGAGACTTGCTTGAACCATATTCCGACGTAACGGTTTCCAGTGTTGGGTGGAGAGAAGAAGCCTAACTCGAAGGATTCATCCTCGGAAACCAGCGTTCCGCCGGCAGCGTCTGCGAGTGTCTGGTTCGGGGATAGTGCGTCGAGCGCAGCGGTGAATTCGGTGAAGAGGGAGAGAGAGGTGAAGAGGGAGAGGAGAATGAGGGGAAGGACCATGGTTCATGATCTACTGATTAGCAGAAAATGTTGATGTTTTGCCTCTTTGAATTAGTAAGACAAAAATGTGGTTTGGACTTTTAGACTTAGGAAGTTTGACCTGGTCATGAAGTAATCTCTAGAAGAAAAGGACCATTTTTCTTCGTCGTTGAAGGCGGCCTGCTTGTACAGACTCTAGTTTGTCAAAATTTTGGACAAGTATTTTGAGTGCTATGCCCCACCGAGCTAAAAAACTTTTGGTTGGTAGAGGAAGTTAATGTTTTCAATGCTCTGGTCTATTAAGTCAGACTAATTATTCAGTAGCTTGGGAGCACCTAATGCATAGACCCCATGTTGCGGAATCCACGGCTATGTGTACGTATTCCATGTAGACATGTGGTTCTGTAGTGATCTCGAAGCAATACGTGGCGGTGCTCCCGAACTATTCAATAATTACTCAATAAGTCTAATTACTCTCATTATTCTAACATGGCCTTATCGCTCCATTTAGTAATGAACCCCACGGCAGTGAGATAGAATTGACGTATGTCTCCTAGATTTTTATTTTTGAGTAAACTTTAGTCTGTCCAATGAAAATTAAAACCTTTTCACTTTGGTCCTTCGGTTAAAAAAGTAATAATAATAAATTTGGTCCTGAAACATAGTAAACATTTTTTAATATCCCGCCACCTGAAAGACTGCTGTCAGTAAGTTGACAGTAATTGCTTAGTTAGAGCCACTTTGATCGCAAATGTTTCATTGTGCCCCCTTTTGCTATAATCATATTTTTTTATTAAAACTAAATTCTAAAAATTGCACAACCTCGCAATATCCTAATTCTTCACAAAAGAAGTATAATCAAATATATATTTACGGGTATTTATAGCTAATCCATTGAATTTTCTAAGAACAAGTCTTGACCACATCATTTGAATGGTACACGCCCTCTTGTGGCAAGTTCTATCCAGTGGCGAAGCCAGGATTTTGACTCGAGAGGGGCCGGAGTAATAGACGTATATATATTTTTATACTTATTATATCATAAAATTCTGGAGCTGGGTGACTAGTCTTAGAGTTGTCCCTCTTACTATTGCAGTGGTGGTGAAGCTCTTGGTAGTAGAGTCGGTTTTCAAAAACCCGAAGCCTAACATATTAAGGGGTCATTCGACCTAATAAGCCAAATAATTTTCTTTTTTCTTATTCAAATTTTTTTTCGCATTTGTTAGTTTTTCCTCAATTTTTTTTGTGGATTATTGTTTTGTCATGACGAGAGGTATCTAAAAAATACAAAATTATGATCGAAACTTAAATTTTTTGAATAAAGACAAAAATAAGCCAATGCGAAAAAAAATGCCCTATAGATAGCAAAAAATAATTAGTAGCAAGGGATGTGATTAAGAACATAATTTGAACAACTGATTTAAGGATATATATATATATATATATATATATATATATATATTTTTTTTTTTTTTTTTTGCGTTAGCTTGAACCGAACCTTCTTACGATGATATGAGTGACCTTGATGTCTTTCGAGTTTCGAAGGAGCCTAATTGTGTATTTTGAAGAGAGAGTGGGGTTTGATCAAATAATAAAAACCCCAATCGAGCACTGACCTGAGATGGTTGCTAGCAACGGCAGTGCTTAAAGGACAATGGTTTTTGGCATCAATCAGCAAATGGGAGATCTGTAAGGAACAGTGGTCGCGAAAGGGAGTACGCAGAGGGTAAGGAAGGGCATGAGGGAGGTTGATGGAGGTGGTGGTGGACTGCAGTGGGAGTGACGGTGGTGATGATCGTGGGGCGGTGGCGGTCCTGGCGGATGAGAGAGTTGTGTACGTTAGGGTTTCAATTTTTTATTGGTTCAAGTAAAGGCAAAAGTACATAAACACCCCCTCAACTATCACTTTTTTCCCACGGAGACCCCCTCACATTTAAAAGCGCCCATATAGACCCCCTCAACTACCAAAAACGAAAAAAATAGCTAACACCGTTAACGGAATGGAGGAAATGACTAAGATACCCTTTTTTAATAAGGCGAAAGTACATAAACACCCCATCAACTATCACTTTGTTCCACGGAGACCCCCTAACATTTATATTATACCCTTATTCTATCAGTCGTCGTTCTAATCGTTTTTTTCGTTTTATACAATTTCTTTTTTCCTTACATCAATCATTTTAAAGAGAACTTTTTGTATATAACCATAAAAAAATAGCTCGAAAACCGTGGAGCAACGGCGGCAAGTGCCGCGGTGGTTTTTTTGCTGATAAGAAATGAGAAGGGAAGAAGATGAGGGAAAGGAGAGAGGTGTGGGAGAAGAGAAGTCGAGGAGAATGGTGGTGATAGTCAACGACAGCTGCTGCGTTGCTTTTCCCATCTCTATTTTTTTAACTTTTCTTTAGAGAGAGAGTGTGTATGTATTAAAGGAGAGAGAAAAAAAGGTCATCGGAACTAGTGGTTAGTCGGTTAGGGTATAGAGAGAGAATAGCTTAGATGGAGAGGGAGAGATTACCTGTGATTGAGAGGGGGGAGGAGAATACAGTCCTTTTAAGTTTTAATCCAACCATTGATTTTAATGGTTGAGATGGAGTGTTTTTTTTAAAAAAAAATTGTGTGGGTGGAATCGGCCCCTATATACATATATGAACCAAAGTTTCAAATCTGTTTGTTGATTTTGGGTTTTTATTGAAGGCTGTTTGTAGAGGGAAAAAAGAGAAGGATTAGAGGGGGTGTATGTATGCAATGCAATAAGGGTATTTTTGTCTGATTTATGGATGATGGGGTTCATCACAAACGGTTTAGAGACATAAGGGTGTCACTTGGGTAACGGAGATTAGTTGAGGGGGTCTGTATGAGCGCTTTTAAATGTGAGGGGGTCTTCGTGAGAAAAAGTGATAGTTGAGGGGGTGTTTATGTACTTTTGCCTCAAGTAAATTCACATTGGTGGCAGTAGTGTAATTAAGTTAAAGAGGGTGGACAGTTTACTTAAGAGGGATAAACTACACCACAACCTTTGGATCAAATGAATCTTAGCCCTTCTAACAACTTGTGTAGGGTCCACACCATTGGTCTCTCTTACACTCAAACAATGTTCGTCCACAAAACACGTGCAAACTCTTGTGAGGTGAGCGATGACTGTGAGAGGGAGGATCCGCAGAGAGAGAGAGAGACTACTTGTATCTCATCTCTATCAAGGATGCATCTTAAAATACAGAAATATAGGATGTCGTAAAGGCTTAAGGGCCTCACCTCAGGGTATCTCTTTTGCTAGAAAATAATGTCCACAGCTTGGGAAGTGACTTTACGTTGAGAACATGTTTTACTGCCCTGAACAAAGGAGAAAAAGAACGGCATCAAAGGTTAGCAATCCAAAAATAGAGAGCTGAAGGGTAATAATCAAAGTCAGAAATCAATATGGAACATGCTAAAGTCAATTCTATCATAGCACCGGTGATTTTAATTAATGAGGATATCTACTAACTTGATATTGGCATCATGCTTATTGAAGGGACTTAATAGCAGCCCCACATTGATTTCAAACTTTGAGGGGTATCAATCAAACGGGAATAGTTACCGCACCTCACCGCAATCACCAAATCACATAACGGAAACGACAATCTACTATAGAAAGTCCAATGGACTGACAAAAAGCCAACATTCAGTCAAAACCAACAGTCAAAACCAAAACATGATACGTGAAAGTCCTGAAGTTAAAACATTCTAGAATCCTTTGAGCCATATTTGCAAGTAAATAGAATTGATGAAAGGACCACAAAGATTATTTTGAACCAAAAAAAATAGTTTCAGTAGTAGTTCCACTTAATACCATAGTGGAAGTTCCTATTTAAGTGCTAAGAACTGAAGGATACATCCAAAAACCACAATCATAGTATCATCCACTTGAACCTACACATAAAGTCCCTTAAAAGGCAATGACATTTTACCCGGGGAACCACGCTTTCATTAAAAAAGGGTGACACCAAGTTGTGCTCTCCCTTCGCCCTTTGTTGGGGAACACTATTATAACATCTACGGCACTACACTGCCCACCCCTATCTTCGAGGCGTGAGCAAAAGCAGGGATAGGAGAGGGCTTCTAGTTGAGGGTAAAAGTTGGGAAAAGCTAAAACAAAAGGGAAAAATTCAAAAAAACCCCTGAATTTTGAACTCAATGTCAAATAGGCACCTGAACTTAAATAAACTTCAATTGAACACCTGAACTTTCACTCCGTTATCAATTTACCCCATGCCGTCTCAATCCGTTACTTGTCGTTAACGGCACAGTTAAAAAAAAAAACTTACCACCAGTTTGCAATCCTATGAAGCAGAAATGTGATTATGAGAGCCTTAGAGACAAAATTTGATTATGTCTCTTTAGAATAATATGATCAGAATAATAAGATCTTCACACCCGTTCAAACGGATTAAAAATTGGAGCACTTAATTTTTTAACCATATTTTTTAATATATAAACGGTCTCAAAAAAAATTAAGTGCTCAAATTTTCAAAAAGAATTTTTAAAAAAATTCCTCCTACTTCCAACATTTCTCTCTATCTCTCTCCACTTATTACTCGGACCCGGGGGCTCTGCCACATCAGCCACTACCCACACACCAAAATGGCAACGTTTTGGTTAAATAAAAATTCATACCATCAATTTTATGGAGCCGAAACGTGATTATGAGAGCCTTAGAGACAAAATTTAATTATGTCTCTTTATAATAATATGATCGAATAATAAGATCTTCACACCCGTTCAAACGGATTAAAAATTGAAGCACTTAATTTTTTAATCATATTTTTAATATATAAACGGTCATAAAAAATTAAGTGCTCAAATTTTCACTCCGTTTTGAATCGGTACAAAGATATTTAAGTGCTCATAAAAAATTAAGTGCTCATAAAAAATTAAGTGCTCATAATCACATTTCTGCTCCATAGGGTCCTAAATAAAGAACACATACTTAATATGAGAGCCTTAGAGATAAAAATGAATTACGACCCTTTAGAATAATATGATAAGAATAAAAAGATCTTTGCACCGATTCGAACGGAGTGAAAATTTGAGCACTTAATTTTTTGAGACCGTTTATATATTAAAAAATATGGTTAAAAAATTAAGTGCTCCAATTTTTAATCCGTTTGAACGGGTGTGAAGATCTTATTATTCTGATCATATTATTCTAAAGAGACATAATCAAATTTTGTCTCTAAGGCTCTCATAATCACGTTTCTGCTTCATAGGATTGCAAACTGGTGGTAAGTTTTTTTTTTTTTAACTGTGCCGTTAACGACAAGTCACGGATTGAGACGGCAGGGGGTAAATTGATAACGGAGTGAAAGTTCAGGTGTTCAATTGAAGTTTATTTAAGTTCAGGTGCCTATTTGACATTGAGTTCAAAGTTCAAGGGTTTTTTTGAATTTTTCCCAAAAGAAAATCTGACCAAAGGATTAATACACCACAGGAAATTTGTGAGGGAGACATTTTGAGATTCCCACACTCCATTACTTACGAAATTCCGTTTTTCTGAGGGATAACTTTCTAAGTTCTTAAAGCTACTAATCAGATCCTGCCACAACAGAATCAGTTGCTTTTTTTTCTCAAAGAAACCAATTCTAAAAATTGAGGAAAACTAATTGAGAACGTACAAATAGCACTACTATGGTGCTAGTAACTGGAAAAAGTTAAGGGATCCCCCTTCTAGCTTTCACACAATAAGCCAACTTCCCTTACCACATACATTAAACTCAGAAATCAAAAGCCTGTAGTTAATCTTTGGTTAAGCATCAAACGCCATAAACTAACCATATAAAGAGTAAAAAAAATTTAGTTCAGACCGCGAGAAAAAGAAAGGCTATCGGAAAAAGCTACAAAATCAGCAAAGAGAACTCAGGCTTTGGTTGAAATACCCCAGTGTAAGCGATCACCGGAGCCATAGTTCGAACCGCGAGCTGAAGAGCGGAGGCAATGGATGAGAGGGCTAGGATGGATGACAAATTGGTGTTCGGCGTCAAAAGGGGGAAAAAAAATTTGCAAAAGCCCTTTTAACAAACACATGATGGGCAACAGAAAATACCTCTCATAAGCAAGTTCAAGTTGCAAAATCGCTAGCACTCTTCTCCACAGTTGTTGCAGTGTACAGCTCCAATGGCGGCTGCGACCTCCTTCTCTCCCGACCTCCTTCAAATCAAAACCCAAAGAAAAGATGAGAAACTGCATCTTTTTTTGCTAAGTTGCATCTTAATCCAAACCCAGAAATCATATCGAACCCACGACCCCAAAAAACTATAATTTATCAAGATTCAAGAACAAATTAACTAAATCAATTAAAACCCATAATTTGTACCACAGTAGCGGCGGTAAATCTTGATGATATCGACTTGATTTGAGCAGAGCGGATTCGCGGATCATGGGATCTCAAGTTACCCGATGGGACTTGATGTCAAGAACTCCACGACGTCGGAACACTAACAGCAACCACATTATTTTGCAATCGTCGCCGACACCTTGCTGCAGTGGAGAGAGAGCATTAAAATTTTAAAAAGGATAAATTACATTTTGCCCCCTCTAACTATCACCTGAATACACTATACCCCCTCTAACTATTTTTTTTGGCACTTAACCACCTTTAACTACCAAAACCTGGTAAAGGTAGACCTTTCGTTTAGATTCTGTTATGTCTTTGGATGGAAAGCAACATGTGCTGGTCACATGTCATCTTTAGTTCAATTTTAAGACAGATATGCCCTTTATCTTCCTTTCCCCACCCCAACGTCTCTCTCTTTACCTTTTTTACAGAACAAAACAGTGGAGCACCACAGAAACCTCACCCAACTTATCTCTTCCTTTTCTCACCTCTCTCTATAACTCTCTCTCTATTGCTCTTCTCTCTCTACGACCACCACAGGAAGGCAGCAGTTCCAACCAAAGCTTCAATGGCGATTTTGGGGCTCAGAAACAAACCAGTCGACTGTCGGCCTTCATTAGGGTTTCTATGGTTTCGGGGCTCGCATCCGACGGCGGCAGAGAGATCTCCTCTCTACTCAACTTCGTGCTTTCTTCTTTGATCTCATCTTATCTCTCCTCATCGTCTTATATTTCTCCGATAGGGCTCCGACGATGGCGTTTGTCATTGGTCTGAGTGGACGCGACGGCGGCAGTGGAGGACTCGTCGATGTTGTAGGCGTTCTCGTCTACGAAGACGGAGCGGCCATGGTGGTTGAGGGAGTTCCAAAAGAGGGTTTCGTGGGTTTGCCAAAGACGAGAAAGTTGCAGTTGGGGCAGCGACAGAGAACGAGGGCAATGGATTTGAGCTCGGCAGCAAAGAGGTAGTTGTTGTCGGTGGGGTTTGATATTGAGGTGTAGTGGAGGAGGGCGTCGAAGATGGGTTTGGGTACAGGGGTGCCGCTGGTGGCGGCGGTTATGGTGGCGGTGGTGGTTTCTGTTTATTGGGACTTTGTTTTGTTTTTGTTAAACGCAAATTTGTGAAGAGCAATAACCGATTAATAAGGGTTCTTTTTCCATTCCATAGTGTTCATCTTGTCGAATTATTGATGTGAGAGATAATCAGAGATGGGTTTTGTGTGTACTATGATGGTTTTTTTCGGATTTGGAGTGGGTGTCTCAATTGGACTTGTAATTAGGTGTTATCTGTTCATCTTCTTGCCGAGTGACGTCAATGGTGTCCGAGAAGGTGGTTTGGTTCGGTGATGGCTGTGGGGTAGAAGGTGGTTTGGGTTGCGTTGGGACTCTTGGGAGGGGAAAAGAAGATTGAGAATTGGACAATGGTGTCCTATTCGTAGAGGGCAAAATGGGAAGTTAACATTTTTCGTTAACGGCGTCTAAAGCATTTGGGATTTACGTAGTTAGGGGGGTTAAGTGTTGAGTTTCATAGTTAGAGGAGGTAAAGTGCTAATGAGTGTTAGTTAAGGGGGGTTAAATGTAATTTACCCTTTTAAAAAGAAGTGTAAAGTGGCGTTGACCGATATCAGATTTTAGGGAGAGTACACTGCTTGTGATAGAGAGAGGGAGAGAGCCGTAGGCAATTTTGGACCCTTGGATTTAATGGCAGTTGTGTAATTTAGTTTAAAACTATGGGCACTTTATTTCTTGGGAGAATGCATTACCAGCTCTTAGATCAAATGAATCTTAACCCTTATTACAACTTGTGTGGCCTACACCCTTGTATTTTATTAGGTAGAATTTTTCAAATTTTCAAATTTGTCTATTTTCTTAATCCCCCCCATCCCATCCCAAATAAATGTATTGACAGTATACTTTTGGGTATCTGATGAGGTTCCTATGAAATATCGGTCGGGTAACAAGCGCGTCAACACGTGACGCCGACAATTGTCTTCAAATTAATGGCTGTCGTTGCCTGATGGTGGGGTATTGAAAACATTTACGAAGCTTTAGGGTCCAAGTGAAAATATTGTTAGTCCAAGCATGGTGCAAAGTGGGAAAAAGAGCATACATCAAGGAGAAAAATGAAATTTCCCCTTATTTTTTCATGCGGAAAAGCTACAGACACCGACCAAAGTGGGACCGATTGTGCATGTACCGGTACACAGGATCCACTCTAGGTTTCTCACGGATAATCCAAGTCGTTTAATTATTATTATTTTTAAAATCCGAGGATCTTGTAAATCTCTAAATGAAAAATTGGAAGATTGGTCAAGCACCTACACATATCAGATTGATCAGATTTTTAACGAGCTCATTCGGATTTTTCTTTAAAAAATTATTGAACGACTCAAATTATCCTTGCGAAACCCGGAGCAAGTCCCGCGTGACCGTCAATGCACCATCGGTGCACCTTGGCGATGTCTGTGGCAAGATTGTTTTTCATGCGAACACAAAAATTAATTTCTATGTTTTGGAACGAAGGCAACCCGGGCTTTTCTACAACACATATATGTATGAACCAAGAAGTCTCACTTATTATGGGGCAGTTGGATGTGCAAAGTTTTTTACTCAGACGGTGCTACAGTTCTCGACCCCAAAGGGATCCTGACGCCCCCCTGGGCCCACTTCGGCCACCGGACGGCCGATTCGAGCCGTCCAAAAATTCTAAAAAAAAAAAAAACAAGTGGACGTACGTGAGAATCAACGGCATCCGATGTGTGTATGTACTCGATCCAAACACTCCAAAATTGATACGATATCGTGCAAGTAAAGAGGACCTCTTGACTTTGAAATTGGGAGGTAGATTCCAGAAATCCAAATTAATCAACCAATAAATGAAGGGACACACTAATTTCCCGATTCAACTTTTGGTTTTGATTGGTTTTGTTATCTTAATCAGAGATTAGATTACAAGAATCAACTACATAATAAATGAGCCAATTAATCTCATGGTTTTGTTAAGTGGTCCTAATGTACCATCAGTAAATAGCTTAATAACTTGCCTCATTTTGTCACAACGGGCTACTTTTTTAAAGACAAAACAAATGCTCTGCGACAATGAGTATACGTTTGAAATGAAAAATGCGCTTTGCATTGTCGGAAAAATGTAGAGTTGATAATACACATACCTTAGCCCCTTGATTGAAATCATGGAATGTTCATAGTGCTTTTACGAATCTGAATCTCAGTACGTCAATGGTGAAGTGGTTGTAGTAGTGATTCGACCAGCAGAGTTTTGTAGACACCTCAATTTGGCCTAACGATTATTTCAAGTCTCACCTTGGGGACCATTCCGATGATGAAATGGAAACAGTGATTGCTGATTGCCTTCTCGAGAACCTTAAGACTTTCGGTAAGAACTTTGAGCCACTTAGAGGACCCAATCCAGAGCCATACAGCCTTTCAGATAGAAATACAGAATCCTAGGAGAATCCATCTGTCGGCCGTAACATCGATCTCACGGCCTTATCATCATTTCTTCACCCGAGCAACCTGTTGATAGAAAATCTCCTTGAGAGATCAATCCCTCGGCCGCAAGATCTATCCTTCGGCCGCAACATCTATTCCTCGGCCGCCAGATCCTTTGCTCGGCCGCCAGATCGTCTATTTTCCAGACTCTGGAACGTTCTGTCAGACGTTTGATCCAACTATACTACCTTCCCGATGCGTTCGGGCTACGCCCAGAGATTATCACGAAGAGTTTGTATTGCATTGCAATTGCAATCATGCATTTTGATTGGCCGGAGTGAGTCACCAATTACCTATATAAAGGGCCTTTGGGGTTCCGAAAATACAATAACAAATAATCACAAAATTCGTATACTTCCATACTCTCTCAAGCCACGAAATTCTGCATAAATACTCTCTCAAACCCCCTCTTCAAAAGCCCTAACCTCCCGAAGGTAGCCATCAATCCGACGATCAAATCCCGAAGTTCAAACCCTAATTCTAGGGTTCTCAAAAAAGGCAATCAGTCAATCACCATCCATCCGAAGCAATCAAGCAACTGAGGGATCAAGGTGGTGAGGCCCAACGGCCTCTAGTTTGTTTTATTTACTGTATTCATAACTAATCGTAGCGCTTTGATCATCTCATAACTTTTCTGTCTGGTGTGAGGAAGAACACCGACCGGGGCTTCGATCCCTCGGTCGGTACATTAAACCAGGAGGATCCCTCGGCCGTGACATCTATTCACCGGCCGCGGGATCCATCTCCCTGGGACAGCCTGTTTTGCTTCTCTGTTTTCTAATGCATGCTTTACTTATCGCATTGGCTCACCTTACATACTGTTTAAAGGCATAATTAAACAGACTATGTGTTGAAATTAAACAAAGCATCTATACGTCTTATGTTGAATAACTATGGGCCAGTCTCACGACTGGGCAGAGAGGGGTGTCTAACACCTTCCCCTTACTGTACTTTTGGCTTTCGTACCCAGAATCTCTATCTGTTTTCCTAGTTTTAATAAACTGGGTGGCGACTCTGTTTTGATGATAACCGCTATTGTGTGGCGATGTTCCTAGCCATGGGAATGTCCACGATCTTGGTTTACGAAGCAAGCAACCAATCGAGTAACAAACGATCAATCTGTATGGCGCTACTCTGTCAGGGAGGTGTCTACAAGTTTCAAAAACAAAAGAGAAAACATATGAACGAAAAGCCAGAAATATAACAACACACTTTCATTGTAGCAAATTCTATAGTTGATTGCAGCTGATTTGTTTCCACAAGAGACAACAGGTATTTAGAAACCCTCAAGACCCTAAACCTAACTTCATGAAGCAGTCGTTACAAGATTGGCACAAAAGGTCTACGACGTCATTCTCTATGGCTATTTTGTCGACCCCATCAGCAAGGACAATACGCGTAGCCTTGATGCCAACGACAACGTAGCCTACGTCGACAACAATGATTACGTGAATCCCAAAATCAATGCCAACTCAAACCCCAACGCAATACGAAGTATCAACTAGGATGAGCAACTCATACGAGCGATTACCGCTACGACAAAACCTACACTCCAACCTCAAGTTCTGTACGCCCCTCGTCCCTAAAGATGGATAGATCATAGTAGAAGGAGTCTTAGGCCTACCTTTGGCTTGTGATTCTTAGGTCACAAAAACAATTGACCTTGACGTCAAGGGTCAGCTATTAGCCCATCGTGCTATTATCGAAAGTGATAAGAGAAGCGAAAAATCATTTTCCGCAAGTGAGGTCTTACTCATTTAAGGGGGGTAGGCAAGACCCTTCTGCACCTAATGCGCACAAAATGAGGTGGCATAATGAGCTCTTTGAATGGTTAGCGAGCCTCAAGTTGGAAGAAACAGATCGTATGCAGTTGGGTCTTCCTCACATTATCTGCAAGTACGAGAACGTGTTTCCTGAGGAATTGCTAGGATTACCGCCACCAAGAGAAATCTATTTCACCATCGAGCTACAGCATTAGACAATTTCAACCAACAAATGCTCCCAAAAACAGAATGATCAGTTTTGAAAATTGAATTCAAAGCATTGTTAACACCCAAGATCCAACGACTCGAGAATTGCAGATACCGTAAATAAATAATTTACAGGTTTCGACATTTTGATATTGTCTTCAAGCAGAGACCGAAGGTCTTCCACCGCCTGTTAGGGTGCTATTTCGCTGCAGTCAATAGTATAAGCTGCGGTCATGTACCGCTATGTACCCTTTTACATATTTCCACATGCCCTTTTGCCCTTCTAATTAGGGCAAGAATTGTCAGTGAATGTTGATGTGGATGTTAGGAAACAATTTTCTTGTTGAATTGTAGTAACTAGGAACAAGTGCCTGCGCCAGAGTCTTCTATCTTTTGCATTTTCGTTTTCGAGAAACATATCCTTATTAAGGTGCACTTCTTAACAAGGATACGTTGAGAAAAAATGCTAAACCAAAACGTATCCTTGTTAGGTTGCACACATTAATCCGAAGCAGCATTCGTAAAGAAAAAATACTAAACCAAAACAGGGGTATGACCTGTGTTTCTTGTGCCAGACATGAGTCCTCGTCTTGAATTTGAATAAATTTTGATTGTGCTTTCTTGTTTGGCATTGTCCGATTTTGGTGCTGTTCATTTTTCGCTTAAAGAAGGGCACCAGCCACTACTTTTTGCAACTGTTATAACGGACGTTCAAATCAAGATTTCTTATGTGATGCTTCCTCTGTTCCTCATTTGATACAAAATGTGGGACTGATTGCAGATCTATTTGACTATTCAAACAGTTCATTTTGTAAGTTTCGGTGCATTTAAGGTCGATGCGAAAAAGTAATTTCATTGGACTCTGGTATCCGATGAACGAATCATATTTGTCACAAAGAGAAATAGGACTAAGATTCTTCAGCGTTTATTTCTTTTCATACAAATATGATGTGACCGAGCTTTTACCAAACTTTGGTGAACTTGGTTTTTTACATAAATGTGATGCAACCAAAGATATCCATAGATAATGTAGAGAGAGGAACTCCCAAATGGGATACAAAAGAGACTAGTTGTTGATAATATTTGTTCAAAATGATAAAAGCTGACAAAAGAAAGGACTCTAACACCTATATATAGACTCATACAAAAGACAAAAATACCCTTACTACACACTACATCATACTCCCCTACTAAAAAGAAACTTGTCATCAAGTTACGGTTAGGGGTGAGTATGGTCTGGATTGGTTCGGTTTTATAGTAAATCAAGAACCAAATCAATACCTACGGATTATAAATTTACAGAACCAAACCAACCCACAATAGGCATAGAACCAAACCAATCCATTCCAATAAACTACGGTTCGGTTTCGGTTTTAACCACGGTTTGTTTTGAATTAAGCTATCATCTTCAAAAAATATTTGAAGTACTTAAAATTACGAAGATAAATTAAAAAAAACTTATATTAAAATCAATTTCATTCAAATTACCAAAACAAACTAACATCAACCAACTAATTTAAGAGTAGAGTACCAACATTTGTCTCAAACTAATAAAATGAAATACTGGTAAGTCACTAAAATAAACCAACTAAGAATACCACCTACTAAACATCTTAAGATAGTTTAACCAAATAAAATGTCAAAGATAATTCCTAAAACTATAGAATTGAAATGAGACAGCAAAATGACAGTAGCAGCAGTATGGTAGCAACCAACTTATTTTATATTACATATATATATATATATATATATATATATATATTATACGGTTCGGATCGGTTTGGAACCATAACCGTGAACATGAATCTATAAACCAAACCATATAATGTGGTTTCTAATTTTTTTAAACCATGACCAAACCACACTACTAAAAAACCGAACCAAATCTTTCGGTTTGGATTGGTTTGGACTGGATTCACGGTTTGACGGATATTTTGTTCACCCCTAGTTACGGTAGTGTCCTCCGGCAAATAGGGCACCAAGTGTTGCACATTGAATGTGTTGGAGATGCTCAAGTGAGAGGGTAAGCAGACAACAGTTGCTCCCTTAAAGAGCATGTAGGGACACACAACTTAAGTTCTTTGAAGAGAAATTCATCCTTCAACATGAAACATGGATCGATAACCTTATTACCCCTTTGCAAAAGCATTGATTATCTTACTAAAGTAAGGATCTTCGGCATAGAAAGTGCGAAATTCTTCAAACCCAACAACCTTGTTCTTCATTTCCACCAAGAGAGCCACTCTTCTACTCAAACCATCGGCCACTTTGTTGAGAATCCCCGATTTGTGCCTCAAAGAGAACGTGAATTGTTGTAGATTAGCCACCCACTTGGCATGACGTTTATTGAGGTGTTGTTGGCTATTGATGTACTTAAGAGCTTCATGATCGGTGTTGAGGACAAATTCCTTGTAGGCAAGGTAGTAACTCCAATGCTTGATGGCTTGGACAATGGCATAGAATTCCAAGTCATAAGTAGAGTACTTGAGTTTAGCACCGTTCAACTTCTCGCTAAAGAAAGTAATAGGTTGACCACCTTGGCTTAAGACTCCACCAATTCTCACTCCCAAGGTTTGCCAAAGTCGGGTAAGGCCAAGATAGAGCTTCAGTAAGCTTGGATTTCAACAATTTGAAACTCTCGGCGGCTTCTTCGGACCATATGAACACCCTTTGCTTAAGGCAATCGGTAAGAGAAGCCGCGATACTACTAAAGTTGGCAACGAACCTCCGGTAGAAAGTAGCTAACCCATGAAAACTCCTCACTTCATGAACACTTGTAGGCGTTGGCCATTCCACAATGGCCTTAATCTTGTCTTCATCCATGTGAACCCCTTTTGAAGACACCACATACCCCAAAAATACCACCTTATCAACGACAAAACTACATTTCTTCAAGTTCCCATAAAATTTCTCTCTTCTCAAAATTTCAAAGCCTTGTTGGAGGTGGGATAAATGTTCTTCAAAATACCGACTATACACCAAGATATCATCAAAGTACACAACTACATATATACCCAGGATAAGTTGAAGCATTTGAGTCATTACCTGCATAAAAGTGCTTAGAGCATTGGTAAGACCAAAAGGCATCACAAGCCATTCAAAGATGTCACGTCCTCGATTTTCAACATAAATTATAAGAGATTTTCATAAATAAAACCTCACAATATTCCGTACGACACCCAAAAGATTACTATATTTCATTCCCACACTTATACATCCAAGTCCACAAGGTTCCAAAATATTACAACGTCGGCTCGACGGCCCTAAATTAATATAAGTATCGAGTTTCGAAAGAGAGTTAAGGTTTACAATGTACCAAGTCAAAGAATTACAATTAAAGTTACAAATACATCTTCCAAAAGAAGTTTACAAAGATGCCTAAGTAACTTGTCAATGTTAGATCTCAAAGAAGTGTCCACAATCCAAGCACTTCAGCCATGCGAGCTATTGTCCCGGGTTAGCACCTGAAAAAAATATAATAGGCTTGAGCTTCACTAGCTCAGTAGAAAAGTCTACGCAAACTCTATATGCAAATGAGCCGAACGGAAGAACAAATGATGGACAATCAAATGACAACGGAGGAAGTATAGCTATCATGATCAATTGTTCCAATATCTCCAAACCGTCTTTATTTCAAACCCACAAATCATATTTGTTCATCTTGTGTCTCAACATATCGTATCCTTTGTGTCTGAGCCGAAGCTCCTGCCGGGCTGTTCATGGGACCCCGATATCCCCTGTCAAGCACCCACCTTATAGGTTAGGCCTTGAGTATTCAATATGAGCATTAGCTCCTGCCAGGCTATTTATGGGACCCTGATATCCCCTGCCAAGCACCCACCTTATAGGTTAGGCCTTGAGTATTCAATATGAGCATTAGCTCCTGCCAGGCTATTTATGGGACCCTGATATCCCCTGCCAGGCACCCACCTTATAGGTTAGGCCTTGAGTATTCAATATGAGCATTAGCTCCTGCCAGGCTATTTATGGGACCCTGATATCCCCTGCCAGGCACCCACCCGTCGATGGGCCCTGAGTGTTCGCGCGTCGTTCACAAGCTCAAGTTTATCATTCGTACAAGTATCGTGTAAGAAGCTTATATTTATCTCTCTATCGTTCTACGAATTTGGAACCATTCCAATAGACATTGATTAAAAGAAAATAATAAATAAATAAATAAAAAATTCACTTTACACGTGAAGCCAACCAAGCCATCTGAGGTCTTATTATATATAGATAAAATAATGCATAAACCCCTTTGAATAGTCAAGGCTAAAGAAAGGAATGGATTTCAACGGCACAGGAAGTCTTTGCCTTTTTCTGGTGGTCTACCGGTAGAGATTAGAAATCTACCGGTAGAAATTAGAATTTTTGTGTATCTACCGGTAGGGATCGAGTCCTACCGGTACAAAAGCAGATCAGAAAGGCCACCCTTTTTCACGAGGAAAAATTTACACAATCTACCGGTAGGAATTAAATTCTACCGGTAGGAATCAAAATTTCTGGCAACGTAACAACGTTCTACCGGTAGAAAAGACGGGCCTACCGGTAGAAATTCAAGAAAAACAGACGATTCTTACAGCAACAACAGATTTTGATCCGATCCCAATAACAACAAATACAAGCTCAAATAAGGCATAGGAACACTCAAATAACATATAAAGATAGGTAGAATTTCCTACCTCGAGTATCGAAGCCGAAATCAAAGAGATTGAACGAACCCTAGCCTCCGGAATCCAAACTGAACGAGATTACGCCAAACCGAGCTCTATCCAACGCGATACGAGCTTGAATACGCAAATAGAAGATGGAGTTGAGGTTGATTGTTGTGGGTTTTGGGTGATTGGGTGAGTTTTGGGCGAAATAGAGAGAGATCGAGAGAGAGCCGAGAGCTGAGATGGAAAAAAAAATGGAAGAAAAGAAAAAAAAAGCTCTCCTGTATTCATACACGGCACACACATGCACAATTACACCAACACCCCTGGTTTCTCATATTCTCTCACATTGACCCCCAACTTTAATTCTTTTCCATTAATCCAATTATAAAACATTAAAATTAAATAAAGAAATCTACGGGTCTCTACATTCTACCCTCCTTAAAGGAATTTCGTCCTCGAAATTTAACTAACCATGCTCAACTAAGTCATGCATCACTTATATATGCAAAAACCGCAATCGCCAATATTATGCAACATGTTAAACATCAAAACACTTCAATCTCGAGTACTCACATTGGTAATTATGTCGAAAACAAGTGCGGATACTTCTCTCTAATCTCGTCTTCCCTTTCCCACGTCAATTCCTCGCTACCCTGACTTCTCCACCGGACTCGTACCAACGGTATCGTCTTACCCCTCAACACTTGATCGCGAGAATCTAGGATACGGACCGGTTCTTCCCCATAAGACGCATCAGCCTCTAACTCAAGTTCGGACCACTCTAACACATGCGACGGATCCGATTCGTATTTCCTCAACATTGACACGTGAAACACGTCATGTACACCCGATAATCTAGGTGGTAAAGCCAAACGATACGCGACTCTCCAACCTTCTCAATGATCTCAAACGGCCCGATATAACGCGGCGAAAGCTTTCCCTTTTTCCCGAAACGAGACAAACCTTTACGCGGTGGTACTTTGAGGAATACATGATCCCCCTCTTCAAATGACAACGGACGACGACGACGATCGGCATAACTCTTTTGTCTGCTTTGTGCGGTCAGCAATTTTTGGCGAATCACCTTAACTGGTTTGGTTGTCCTGTCTTGAGCTTCCTTAAGGCGTTGACGAATTACTTTCATGCTCTCGGAAGTCTCCTTAATCATATCCGGTCCCACGAGCGTAGCCTCCCCCAATTTGGTCCAACACACAGGTGATCGACACGGTCTCCCATACAAAGCCTTATACGGTTCCATTTCGATACTAGATTGATAGCTGTTGTTATACGTGAATTCGACTAACGGCAAGTGATCCTCCCAACTACCCTGAAAGTCCAAGACACAAGCCCGAAGCATATCTTCCAAAATCTGAATCGTTCTCTCGGATTGTCCATTGGTTTGAGGATGATACGCGGTACTAAACAATAAAGTGGCGCCCAAAGCGGCTTGCAAACTCTGCCAAAAACATGCGGTAAACTTCGGATCTCGGTTGGACACGGGAATCCCATGAAGGCAAATAATCTCTCGAATATACAAACGGCTAAGTGTACCCATGGAATCGGTAACCTGAATAAGCAAGAAATGAGCGGTTTGGTCAAACGATCCACGATTACCCAAACAGCATCATGCTCTCTCGGCGACCTCGGTAAACCCATAACGAAATCCAACTAATAGTACCTCCACGTTCTCCAAACTCAGAATTCCACTCCCCTCTTTTCTTTTCCTTTTTGCGTTTCATTTTACCATATACCCCTTGAACTTCCTAGAAGGACATTTTGAACTGCTTATAGAACTCAAATTCGAAACTCCAAGTTTCATCTTTCCCAATCTACATCAACCCACGAATCAATTCTTTACTCACCAACCCCAAGAACCTCAAATAACCTCTACTAGAACAAAGCTAAAAGCCTGGAATCCTTAAACCATATAATGACTCATCACCCGTTGCTCAGCTATACCCATTCACTCATCATATTCAAACTCCTCACTTGACTTCAAGTATGAACACATCTCACAACTAATTCATCTCTCTTAATACTGCTATAAATCGACAGCAACATCACTCCCGTAACACTTCCTAAATGGCTCCTTGCCTTGTGGCACTCACTCCCCTCTCATAAGGACACAATTAACCTCCATTGGTATCTCGAAACGCTTATATCTCAAAACTGCCAGCCATTACCTCCATTTCATATCCCTATTACCCACATAACTCTTATATCAACTCTACATAAACCTCAAATGCCTTTTCATCCATCTAACATTCAAACACAACTAAGGTTCGAACACTACTCCACCTTTTTCCACTCTGAATCATTACTAGTTTCTAACCCAAACTCACTTCTATGAAAATGCATCCCCTCTACATAACTTAATACAATGCAATATCAAGACCGTTCAGGCAAACTCTCAAATTCACTATTTTTCTTATCACAAGCCATTAGCTAAGGGTTGACATATTGCAGATACCTTCCGTATCTAACCTTCTAATCATATCATACAAATAAAATTTAGTAAGGACACGTTTCAGATTCTAACTAAAGATAGTCTCTCCCGTAGCAAAATCCACGCACACATCAATGTCTACCCTGCACCGTAACTATGAGCAAATTACACACATCGAGATTGCACATCAAGTCAAACACACTTGTTAACGCTAAACAACAATAGATTTCGTACACGAAATATATATCAACAAACCATCCATACCAATTAATAGCTTACGCAACATCCGATTCACCTACATATTAACTAACTCGTTCGGTACCCAGTACTTCGTATCTCATGGCTCTAGCAAGCCCAATAGTAACCACAATCATATATGTATCGTTCTTTCCAATCTTGTAATACCTCACGCGATGTCTATTCACTTTACCAATCCCGAGCATTCTCGTTCTTTTAGTCAAATCAAATCACGTATTTCTCATATTCACAATTTGAAACATTACATCACAAATGCACGTATAATCAATACGAATCATTCCTCTATTTCAATAATATTACAACTTAACAGCGTCTCATCATCCTAACACTTACACAATGTGTGCAATAGCTGCACCAACTAAAATACAATACTATTGATTGTTTCTATACTAAAATTTTGACACCAACACAAATGAATTGACTGACTTCTCCCTAAATGCCCACAAGACTTAGGGTTTTCAAACGACAACATGTCTATACTCCTAGTTACGTCTAAGGCTTCTACCGCCCCATCACTCAAGAGGTGAATTCACTCACACAAATAACTTCTAATGATCCCGCTCACTACAAATTTCACGGCTCACAAAATTTTTTTCTCTCCCCCAAGCAGTCATATTGACATTCATATTTCTCAAAGACATCACCACAATTACACTCAACCTCACTCATAACAACCACACCATTCCCATCACCATCACTACTATCACTATTACCATTATCCCTTAATCTCTCTCAAACAAACCTATCATCCCAACGACATACCCCAATCTATCCCCTACTGTCATCAGTCTAGCCTACATTTCCAAACACACATCATACAGTTTCTCTATGCTCTAATCCTTCAACTCACAACGTTCCGTTTCCCTCTCACATTTATCACTCCAGACTTCCCGCCATTTCAAATCAGGACACACCATCTACTCTTCACTTCGTTTCCAACCATGATAGTTCACATTCATAAATCTTTACATACTTCAAACACGTTTCTCACCACATAACTCACGTCAACCACTCAACTTCAAATACATCAATATAGTTCTCCTTCAATCACATAACTCACTTAGCAACACTACAACTGTTATCCTACCATCTTGTTATAATGACATCACCATGATAATTACTTCAGCAATGACAACAACAATACCATAGCGCTTCCATTTTCAACAAAATTCTTATAGATAGTCATCTACCTCAAGCCTAGAGATCTAGCCCCTATGTATAACCCTAATGTCCAGTTGACTTTCCGAGACTTCCATCCAGAAGATGCGGTGATCAAGCGCCTCTTCCAATTGGATCTCATCGGTAGTCGCCTGGGTGTCCAGAAGACACAAACTGTATTCTGACACCCTACCTATAACCCTCATTTTCCTATGTCAACCTTAGATACACATATCTCCCTATGTAGGCTCGACTTGCCCTACCTATGCTCACAATAACTGTATCTATAACTGCCACTACAACAATCAACTATAATTATCACCACAACAAGTCTTTACTCTTTCCAAACACACTCAAGACACGTACTAACTAAATTCTCATCGCATATACTACTCACCTTATACTTATACCCTATACAGCTCATCTCATACAGGTTTAACTTAGCACATAATCCGAGCCATTCAATTAAAAAAAATACATCTAACACTCATCCCGTAAGTCAAATCAACATTCTATCCCTTTTATCACATGCTAACAAATATCCTCTTTCACACATCAATATCGTCACCACTCATGCCCATCTAACATCTCATATAAAAGACATCTTACCACAAATGGTACAGACCAAGACCACCAACTATAATGATATCAGTAACAACAATCACCACCACAATTACTACAATGAGGTCAGAGCCTCCAACTTCTCAACACGGGTCCACAACTTAATGTCACTCTGCCAGAATACTAAATGCAACACTTCAATGATGTACTGACTCATTCATGCAAGCACACGTGTGTTTTGTAAAAAAAATATGCAGCGGATTTTGAACCCATGAGACCAAACGCCTCCCCACGGTCTCTAGGTGTTCTAAACCTATGCTCTGATACCAAGTTGTCACGTCCTCGATTTTCAACATAAATTATAAGAGATTTTCATAAATAAAACCTCACAATATTCCGTACGACACCCAAAAGATTACTATATTTCATTCCCACACTTATACATCCAAGTCCACAAGGTTCCAAAATATTACAACGTCGGCTCGACGGCCCTAAATTAATATAAGTATCGAGTTTCGAAAGAGAGTTAAGGTTTACAATGTACCAAGTCAAAGAATTACAATTAAAGTTACAAATACATCTTCCAAAAGAAGTTTACAAAGATGCCTAAGTAACTTGTCAATGTTAGATCTCAAAGAAGTGTCCACAATCCAAGCACTTCAGCCATGCGAGCTATTGTCCCGGGTTAGCACCTGAAAAAAATATAATAGGCTTGAGCTTCACTAGCTCAGTAGAAAAGTCTACGCAAACTCTATATGCAAATGAGCCGAACGGAAGAACAAATGATGGACAATCAAATGACAACGGAGGAAGTATAGCTATCATGATCAATTGTTCCAATATCTCCAAACCGTCTTTATTTCAAACCCACAAATCATATTTGTTCATCTTGTGTCTCAACATATCGTATCCTTTGTGTCTGAGCCGAAGCTCCTGCCGGGCTGTTCATGGGACCCCGATATCCCCTGTCAAGCACCCACCTTATAGGTTAGGCCTTGAGTATTCAATATGAGCATTAGCTCCTGCCAGGCTATTTATGGGACCCTGATATCCCCTGCCCAAGCACCCACCTTATAGGTTAGGCCTTGAGTATTCAATATGAGCATTAGCTCCTGCCAGGCTATTTATGGGACCCTGATATCCCCTGCCAGGCACCCACCTTATAGGTTAGGCCTTGAGTATTCAATATGAGCATTAGCTCCTGCCAGGCTATTTATGGGACCCTGATATCCCCTGCCAGGCACCCACCCGTCGATGGGCCCTGAGTGTTCGCGCGTCGTTCACAAGCTCAAGTTTATCATTCGTACAAGTATCGTGTAAGAAGCTTATATTTATCTCTCTATCGTTCTACGAATTTGGAACCATTCCAATAGACATTGATTAAAAGAAAATAATAAATAAATAAATAAAAAATTCACTTTACACGTGAAGCCAACCAAGCCATCTGAGGTCTTATTATATATAGATAAAATAATGCATAAACCCCTTTGAATAGTCAAGGCTAAAGAAAGGAATGGATTTCAACGGCACAGGAAGTCTTTGCCTTTTTCTGGTGGTCT
Source organism: Rhododendron griersonianum (assembly GCA_018127125.1). Lineage (NCBI taxonomy): Eukaryota > Viridiplantae > Streptophyta > Magnoliopsida > Ericales > Ericaceae > Rhododendron > Rhododendron griersonianum. The sequence continues at coordinate 26,030,049 of CM030800.1, forward strand.
ACCGGTAGAGATTAGAAATCTACCGGTAGAAATTAGAATTTTTGTGTATCTACCGGTAGGGATCGAGTCCTACCGGTACAAAAGCAGATCAGAAAGGCCACCCTTTTTCACGAGGAAAAATTTACACAATCTACCGGTAGGAATTAAATTCTACCGGTAGGAATCAAAATTTCTGGCAACGTAACAACGTTCTACCGGTAGAAAAGACGGGCCTACCGGTAGAAATTCAAGAAAAACAGACGATTCTTACAGCAACAACAGATTTTGATCCGATCCCAATAACAACAAATACAAGCTCAAATAAGGCATAGGAACACTCAAATAACATATAAAGATAGGTAGAATTTCCTACCTCGAGTATCGAAGCCGAAATCAAAGAGATTGAACGAACCCTAGCCTCCGGAATCCAAACTGAACGAGATTACGCCAAACCGAGCTCTATCCAACGCGATACGAGCTTGAATACGCAAATAGAAGATGGAGTTGAGGTTGATTGTTGTGGGTTTTGGGTGATTGGGTGAGTTTTGGGCGAAATAGAGAGAGATCGAGAGAGAGCCGAGAGCTGAGATGGAAAAAAAAATGGAAGAAAAGAAAAAAAAAGCTCTCCTGTATTCATACACGGCACACACATGCACAATTACACCAACACCCCTGGTTTCTCATATTCTCTCACATTGACCCCCAACTTTAATTCTTTTCCATTAATCCAATTATAAAACATTAAAATTAAATAAAAAAATCTACGGGTCTCTACAAAAGAGGCCATGAGGGGTCTTGAAAGCCGTTTTTCATTCATCTCCCGGGCGAACTCAAATTTGATGATAACCACTTCTTAAATCAATCTTTGAGAAGACCTTTGAACCGGCAAGGCAATCCAACATATCATCTAGCCTCGGAATGGGAAAGCGGTACTTGATAGTGATCTTATTGATAGCTCTACTATCCACACACATCCTCCACGAACCATCCTTCTTCGGAGTCAAAAGAGCCGACACTGCACAAGGGCTAAGGCTTGCCCTTATGTAGTCTTTCTCGTAACTTGCCTTTGAATCTCTTCCCTCTCCCTTGGAGACATTCTATATGCGGGCTTGTTCGGAAAGGGCGCCCCGGGTAGCAAAGTCGATACAATGTTGAATATCTCGCAAAAGAGGTAATTCAGGAGGCAACTCTTGAGGAAACACATCAACATACTCCTTCAAAAGTTTAGAAATTGCCTCGGGAACATCCGACACACCCATATCCACCATAGGAACCAACTCTAGAACATACCCGATTTTATGACTTTCCTTGAGAAATCCTTTAGAAGCAAGCAATGTAGTGGGAGGAGGCTTTGTAGTCACCTTCTCCTTCATAGGTAACAAAGTGAATTGTCGCTTCTCCTTAAGGACGGTGTAGGTATTCTTCTTTCCATCATGGATGGAATGCCTATCATATTGCCACGGGCAACCAAGTAGTATATGACAAGCATCCATAGGAACCACATCGCACCAAGCTTCATCAAAGTACTTTTGCCGAATGGAGAAAGATACCAAGCACCTTTTAGTCACCTTAATTTCATTGCCCTTCTTGAGCCAAGAAAGGGTATAAGGATGAGGATGCTCCTCCACTTTGAGTTGTAACCTGTCCACCACCTCTTGAGAGACTACATTCTCACAACTTCCGCTATCAATAATCATGTTGCAAACTCTACCGCCAACATTGCAAGTGGTGTAAAAGATATTGGTACGCAACCAATCTTCATTACTAGCATCCTTAGGAGTAAGGAGAGTCTTTTTGATCATCAACGCATAGCCTTCTTCCTCCTCCTCATCACCCCCAATTTCTTCACATATTTCTTCGTCATAAATCAGAATATCATCCTCACAACCTTGTTCCGTAACCTCCTCAATGAAAAGTGCCTTGTTACAACCTCTGGAAGCCTTACGACAATCCGAAGACTTGTGACCCAGTTCCCCACACTTGAAGCACTTAAAACCCCCACTTTGGAATTGATTTCGAGCCCCCGAAGCACCGGATTGAGGCTGATTTTGAGCGGGTATTGAAGCCTTATCCGCTCGGTTTTGAGTGCCAACCCCGGAAGAAGCACCTTGGCCACCACTAGTGGAAGAACCGCCCCTAGCATAAGAGTAAAAGGGCTACCCGGACTTGAAACCGCCTTGATATTGTTGCCCGGATCTCGAAAACTTCCTCTTTTCTTGCCTTTCGGCCACCAAGGCCCGATTGTAAGCTTCCGAAATCGTCCACAAAGTTTGCATAGCAAGGGCATCTTGGATTGTGATTGTCAACTCACTTATGTACCTTGCAACCATTTGATCTTCACTTTCATTCAAACCAAATCTAGCAACAAGTTGATGGAAAGCCTCTGTGTACTCATCAACTCTTTCAACTTGTTTGAGATTATGCAAATTCTTGTAGAGGTTTTGCATATAGTTGAAAGGTAAGAATTGCTCATTGAGTTTCTTCTTCATTTTCTCCCATTCTCTAATCTTTCCCTTTTCTCTTCGTAGCCTAATTCCTTGCAATTGCTCTCACCAAGCGGAAGCTCTTCCTTTGAGACAGATAGCCACTAACTTCACCTTCTTCTCCTCGAAGACATCTCCATAATCAAACACTCTTTCAACCGTATTTATCCAATCAACAAACTCATATGGGTTAAGACTTTCCATTGAACTCGGGAAGTTCAATCTTGATGTTCTTCTCCCACCTATAAGGAGAGTGAGTGGAAAGTGGCCTACGCCAATTCGGATCACCAAAAGGATTGTCAAAGTGACTTTGAGAGTCCTCGGACCCTCCACTACTCGCACGCGACACTTGCAAGCCTTGCACCATCGCCGTTAGGGTAGCAACTTGTTGTCTCAACTCTTGATTCTCATGATTTTGGTTGCCAAACGCATTTTCTTCACCATTGTTCACCATAAAGCCTCTACCTCTACCTCCTCTTCTACCTCTAGCCCGATAAGCCATGACAATACCCAAATTCAACTCCAAACAAGTAAATACACCCCAAATAATGAAAACTCAACCAAATCAGTACACAAACAGCCTCAAATCACAATCAATTGACACAAATAGGGTCAACCCAACAACAAACCGCAAGAAATCGAAGCAAAAAGCAATAAACGAGACAAACCCAGCTAAAATTGAACACAAAAATGCAAATTCAAGTGCCAAAAGAGTAGTTCGGAATCTCTTACCCCTGTTTCGAGTTCAGAAATGGTGCTGGCAGCCTTGAATCACTGATTCGAGGTTCAAAAATAGCAGATCGGGAGTCAAAACTCTGATTCTAGAGCCGAAATGGACATTCGAACTCAGAAATGACATATTCGAGTTCGAAAATAGTGTTGACAGCCTTGAATCACTGATTTGAGGTCCGAAATTAACAGATCAGACCTCGAAATGCTGGATTAGGGCTCGAAAAGGGTGGGCCTTGTTCAAAATGCAAAACCCAGTGCTGTATGGGGTCCGAACAGGCTCGAAAATCGTTGAATAGTACTCGAAATGCTCCAAATCAGGTCGAAATAGGGTTTTGCTTGCTTGAAATGGGTTTTAGTTTCTCGAAATGGGGAAAACAGCTCTAATCGGAGCTTGAACAGTGCCGAAATGGGTGATTTAGGTTCGAACAGGTCAGATCCGAAGGTTTTTGGTTTGATTTAGGGCTGAATAGGGTTGAAATCGAAGTATAGGGTGTTGGGTTGGATAGATCTGAGGATTTGGAGTGATTTGGTGGCTTCGGCGAGATTTTTCGGCACCGTTTTAGGTTTCCGGTGAAGTCTCCAGCGAGATGAACGGTGGGGATCGAGCCTAGAAGCTCTGATACCAAATGATGCAACCAAAAATACCCATAGATAATGTAGAGAGAGAAACTCCCAAATGGGATACAAAAGAGACTAGCTCTTAATAATATTTGTTCAAAATGATAAAAGCTGACAAAAGAAAGGACTCCAACACCTATATATAAACTCAATACAAAATACAAAATACCCTTACTACATACTACATCAAAATGCTAAACACATCAAAACCTACGAGATGAAGGATTCAAATTGTGAAATAAGACCGTGACGAATGTCGTTTCGTGTCATACGAGGAATCACCACATGAGGTGAAGTCATAGTACTACAATATAAAGACCATAGGAGGCAGCTCGTATGACTCTATTCAACGCAAGAGTTATAAAAAAAAAAAAAACAACTTTGCCTTTTATTTTGTCCTTATTCAAATATTCTGCGCATTTGTTTGTTTTGCATTAAGTTTTTATGGATTATTAGTTCTTCTCGACGAGAGAAATCAAAAAATAAAAAATTATTACTTTTACCTAATTTTTTTTTGCAAATATCTAAGAAAAAACATTTTCTTGGATTTTTACAAAAAAAAAAAAAAGGTAAAAGTCATAACTTTTATTTGTCTGATTCATGTTCCTTTGCTCGAGAGGAATCAATAATTCACAAAAAATTGACGTAAAACTAACAAACACAAACAAATTTTGGAAAAAGACAACAAAAAGAGCCCAAAAAGCGAGTGGCTTTTTTTGGAAACTCGCCCTCAAATTTAGTAACTATAGAACACTTTTTCGCAACCAAGGAAAGGTGATTTTGTCCCGGAATAAATTTGTGTTCATTGATTTAGCATAGGAAATTGAATTAGACACTCCCTTTTTTGACATCTACATTCCTTTTTTTGGATTTTAGTGTTGAAAGTGTATGTAATTTTTTTGCTAAAAGACAAAAAAAGGAGTGTAGATGTCAAAAAAGGGAGTGTAAAATTCAATTTCCTTAGCATATTGTTGAGTTTAAGCTACTGACTTAGAGCCAAACGGCCGGAAGGTAAGACATAGATTTCAATACCAGCTGCTATGTAACGTATCAATAGCGGTTCTTCGGCTTTTCGATACCATTATACAGTCGCTTAGTATCTGCCTTTTTGTCATATCCAATTTTTTCCAGCATCGTAGCAGCTATGGCCGATGCGAGACCGCTAGGATGCTTCAAGTACTCTGGCAACAGAAATGTTTCCGAAAAATCCACAGCCGCTACACCAAATTCATGCTACATGTCATTCAATACTTCTTATGCGGTCTGGTACCGTTATGGTTGTGCGATCTGCTACTGGCATTTAGAACCTTGGCTAAGAGGCCAACTGTTGTGTGGGATGAGAACATGATGAAACTAATAACAAATTTGGGAGTTTAGTAGAGCAAAACTGACACTACTGAAGAAAATTTCTGCAAAACTTTCTTTACAAGGTTTTAGGACAACAATCCCATCTATCTACCATGAAGTGCTGACATTGTTACTTCATTTGAAGCGAGAGGATATATACAAGTTGACGAAGAATCCGTCTCGGGAGTAAACCTTTCTGTGTAAAACCCAGGTTGTTTAGGAGGTGGAAGGATTGCATTTTCACTATCTAGCATTAACAAAACAGCTGACATCAGCGGTCTGTCTTCAGGACGATCTTGCACACACAAAAGGGCCATTTTGATACATTTTACCACTTCTGGTGTGGGAATTAGACTCTCCATCAAAACATCTGCTAGATTCATGGGTTTTCCTTCGTTCCATAGTTTCCATGCCTAACGAAAATAGCAATTCATAAAATTATTCTCAAACATAATGAAAATTGTTCACTCATAGGAAAAGAAGAATTGTACTCACGTGTCCCAAAAGGTTGAGGTCATGATCGGGATGGTAAAATCCTCTGTTCTTCTTTCCACTCACAATCTCCAAAACCAATACACCGAAGCTAAAAACATCAGATTTCACAGAGAAGAGCCCGTTTATGGCATATTCTGGAGACATATATCCACTTCATACAACAAAATAAAATGGAAATGCAATATCAAACGAAATGAACTATAGATAAGAATAATGAAGGGAAGAGATGAACGAGATATGCTTACTAAGTTCCAAGAACCCTATTTGTATTTTCTTCAGACTGATCATCTCCAAACATTCTCGCCAATCCAAAGTCTGAAATTTTAGGATTCATGTCGTCGTCCAGCAAAATGTTGCTAGCTTTCAGATCCCTATGAATTATTCTCAATCTTGAATCCCGATGAAGATAGAGAAGTCCTCGAGCAATCCCCACTATAATGTCAAAGCGCTTTTGCCAATCCAGTGATGTACCTCTTCTTTGATCTGAGGTAGTTTAGAGTAAGTTAGCGACTTCACCATACAGGGTCGACCCTGAGTTTTTGAAGGCCTAAAGCGATAATAAAAAATGAGACCTTTTACAAGTTTCTAAGACAAGTATAAAATAAACAAATCACTTTTCCCAAAACAAAAGATCTAGTACTGATCAATATGAAAAAACCCCAACCGCATTCGGGACAATTGATCTATCACTTGGTGTATTGGCAATGTTCATGCACAAATTTTTAATGGCTTCCAACTTGAAAACTCTTGTGCTACGAAAAGGAGAAATAATATTTTTTATGTTGAGCACTCCTACTACATGTGTACGCCTAAAAAAAGAGAAGAGAATTAGATTTCAATGAAGCGAGATTAAGGCATTTGGTTGGGGTAACCACTGAAACAAATCCTCTTTCTCTAAACCCTTTCTCTCTATATGTTGGTGAATGCATTCTTTCCGAACCATATTAATCAATCAAGTCAGTCAAGAAAGCGTGTCGCCAATCACTACGTGGGTGTGGTTGGTGTGTTGTTTTGAAAAACGTAGCACGGGCACGGCAAGAGCACAGAAAAAGCACGGGCACGAAACGACATAAGTAAATATAATGGGACAAACTATTATATTTATTTTCTAGTAATATTTTGTGTAAATTACTTTCAATGATTAATAATTTCGTTTTGCCGAGCAAACCAAAAACCTCCTTGTCAATGATCTATACTATGGAAAACTTGATTCTAATTAGTAAGATGAATTTTTCTTATAAAAATGGACCCTTTAGTTCTCTAGTTTACAAGTATGCCTCCGATTATTTTTGGGCCTTACTTTGATTTGATGCATGTTGGGTCTTTATTTTATCTTCGGACGGTTTTTTTTTTTAAGGTATATACTACTTAGGACTACTACATATTTTAGGGCCCTATCTGCCATTTTTTTGGGGCCTAAAACCATGGCACTTTGGGCTAAAGCCCAAGGCCGGCCCCATCAGCATACATCAAGCAAACTATGAGAAAAGATTTCAAAGGTTTAGGGGCTAACTGAATATGTGTAACTCTAAACTTCTTTTTTGCATGTACTCATATATCAACATCCGTTCTTCTTCATGAATGCAACATCCCAACAGTCTGACCAGATTCCGATGTTGTAGCTTCGCAATGAAGATAACCTCATTCTTGAACTCTTTGACGCCTTGCCCAGAAGTCTTGGCGAGTCTCTTCACCGCTATTTCTTGTCCACTTGAGAGCTGACCCTGTGTTTTATCATGAACCCTTACATTAGCCTGAGAAGGATTCATACAAATATAGACACAACACAACACGACCTGGACATGCAAGCAGAACCTTTTCAAAACTAAGAAACAGACACGTTGTGTACACGTATTATAAATCCACAGAGAAAACAAAAAGAATGTTTGAACGAATAACAGTACATCAACACTCGCTAAATAAATGTTCAAAATGTACGTATGTAATGGAGTAATAATTTTGACCCTACCCCAAATTAATAAGAGCATTTTAATGTCCTAACATGTCGTTATTGTGTTCCTAGTTTGTTTGACCAGAGGAAATCATTTACAAATCAGATAAGATTATGTGAGGCCAAGCCGGGTTGACATTTTCGTTCTTCTTAGCTAAACTGAATGACAACTGAGCATTCCCTTTATATGACTTTTGAAACATTTGCAATTACCTTATAAACGGGACCAAATCCACCTTCTCCGATCTTATTTTCGTAGGAGAAATTATTAGTGGCTGTTGAAATGGTGGCCAAATCAAATAAAGGTAGTTCTAGGTCCTCCTCTGCAGTACTTCGGTTGTTTTATTGGACCTGTTGGCTTGCAGTCTCCGGTCTCTGAGCTGAAATATTTCAAGCATATAAATAAGGGCAATAGCGACCAAAACAGGATATCCTCTAGTGCAGAACAAGATAAATAGATATATCAAAAGAGAATAGGAAAAGCTCCATCGTTTAGGCTCTCTGTTTGTTTCAACTTACTTTCAAGGAAGTAAGGCCTCGTTTGATAACAGAGATAGATGGATGGGATTCGTAAGGAGATGGGATTAGGATTGGGATTCGTAAGGAGATGGGATTGGTAATGAGAAGGGATTGATAATGAGTATGTTTGTTTGGAATGGAATTAAATGATGGGATTATTAATATCATGTTTGTTTGAGCTGGGATTAGATGATGGGATTGGATTGATAGAAGAAATTGGTAATGAAAAGGGATTGGTAATGTGAAGGAGTTGGGATTGGACTATTAATACCCCTCAATACCAAGTCCCACGGGGTATTAGCAATACCCCCTATTACCCGGATTTTTAATCCCATCGGACTACTAGTCCGAACCATTTTTGGTTACCAAACAAGGTATTAATAATACCAACACTCTACCAATCCAATCCCAACCCCTTGGAGAGTTATCAAACGGGGCCTAAGAGTTTTACTTGTAAAATTACTTTATGAATATTATTTTCCCATTGTTTGGCTGAACATCATATAGTAAAGTCCGACAGATATTCAGAGAATTTATGGTGCAAAGATTGGTGTTATCACTATGGTAGGCCAAAGACATCAATGACATACTGCTTTCAAGGGCCTGAAAAATTAATTTAACATAGCTGAAAAAATTGTAGTGAGTAAACTTTATCAATCTTATTTGGTCTACTGAGTAAACTCCATTAATTTTCTCTATTGAAAAGGAAAATTACTTGAAAAGAACACCGAATTTTACTTATACAAATTGTTGAGCTATATGGTGTGCATCCCACTACTTCAGGGACTAGGAAAACACTTTTGGGGTGGTTCATTTTTGAACAGAAAATAGACTGGAGTCTTAGAGAACACATACGGTTGCAGCTCAATGTTTTCAACTAGTAAGCCAATAAAGAAAGTCTAGGATGTTATATATATCACCTCTCCTTTGAGCAGTAATTCGCCTCCGCTTCCTAATAACACACCAGCTGATTAAACCCAGTGCCAGAACCCCTGAAATGACCGTTACTGATGCGATCAACGCCCTTCGTGTGGTCTTATTGGAGCCTTTTAAGTACCCAACACAACAAAATTAAAAAGCAAACATAAATATCAGCATCTACAGAAGTCACGAGGTTACAAAGTTATTGATTAAGCAAGATCAGAAGATTTGCAGTTGGATGCAGAGTGTTTTCTGTTTGGAATGCCTGTACATTTTCCCTTTGCTGATTTAGGCCCTTCCGTCGAAGGACAATTGATATGCTGAAGGGTGATCAAATACTTTGAATGCTAAGTTTGCAAATACAGTATATTTTGAGATAAAGTTGATTGTTAAATCATGTTCCATGCCCATGGACTTCAATTCTTAAACAATGGCATTACTAGCTTTATTCAAAGGGATGATCAAATCTTTTGCAATGCTAAATTGTGAACGAAAAATACTCAAGACACAGATGTTCAAACACAATCAAGATGCATATGTGGCCAAAGTTTGGATACCAAGTGCATCATGTGGGACCCACGAGCATGAATCTATGTGTCGGGATTTGTGTTCAAACATTTGTGTCCGTAACACTGCTCATTGTGAAGAACTTACCGAGTTCAGAAGCAGCCAACCGAACGTACAAATTCTGTCCGCCTTCATTATACTCTCTCATATCAAGCAACTCCCCAGACCAAACCACACACCCACTAATATCAGTTTGAGCAAAACCCATACAAGAACAATTCTTCAAACAAGCCTCTTCACAATCCACCCGACTTATCTCTGTCCTATTCACCAAAAAGTAGGACGTGTCCGGCAATTTCAGCCTAGAAAACCTCCTAAACCCCGCAGCCTCACTGCAATTCAACTCTGTCTTTGCCACACACCCACCTGTCCAATCCAACCTATTCCAATCCAGCCTAGATCATACGTATCACATGAATCCGCTTGCAGTGTTATTATATCTACCCACTCGCCGCTCCCCTGGTTCCATGTGAGGTGCTCAAGTAATCCTGTTTGGTTCAACACAAACCTTGAAATGATAGTATCCTCAATGTTAACAAACGAGTAGTAGACAAAAGTGGTGTTGTATACGAAATTAGGACCGAAGACGGTGTTTTCTTTCAGTGGAGGGCCTCCACCGAAGCGAACACCATCCCATGGTCCACTTCGGTAAGAGATCGTTGATCCTTGCCAAAGGACCAGTTGGGGGAGGCCCCGGGGTCCACCCTGTACGTATAATCGCCCGTGGATGGATCTTGCAAACTATTCCACGACGTTAAGTACCACTCTTGGTTTTTGGAAATATCCCATCCCAGTTTCATCCCGGGTACTAACGTATCGCACGGGTGATCGAAGCTTTGCCATAAATAACTCCCTGTATTGCTATTGACCACAACAAGGTTTCCAGTTTCTAGGAGTTGCAAAACAGGACTGGCTGATAACATTGTTGAGTTTGAGGACCAAATGATGTTTTTTCTCTCTCTTGTTCTTGATCACTTCTTTACCAATTCAGTCCAGAATTCAGAATCTCTTCATGGTATCAAAGCCCCTATGACGAAAGTCTATTAGATCCTAGGGTTTCATATCAAGAACGATTGTTTACCTCAACTTAGGGTTTCAAGATCTGTTCGACAACATGGCTGCAAATGCGAATGAAAGTGCAGTGACGATGCCACTGGCTCTGGCCTTTCTCGTCTCCAACTTCCACACGCTTGTCAAAATTCAGTTAAGTTCTGATAACTACCTTCTCTGGAAAACTCAAGTCTTAAACGCTCTTCGCGCAAACGGATTTATTGAATATGTTGATGGAACAATTGGTACTCCACCGATGCAAATTCGTGATGCAAACAATAATCTGGTGACTAATCTTACGTTCTTGCGTTGGAAGCTTATAGACAACCAGTTACTTTCATGCTTGACTGCATCTTTATCTGTTTCTGCTTTACCCTTAGTCTTAGGGTTAGAACATGCTTTTGAGGTTTGGAGTTGTTTAGAGCAAAGATTTAATTCTTTGTCTAGGTCGAATATTCATGATCTCAAGCACAAATTGTTTAATTTTACCAAAACTGGTACAATGGAGCAGTATATTGATGAGATCAAACTTTGTGCGCAAAAGTTGAGTGCTGTTGGTTATATTGTGGATGATGAAGATATGATTTTTCATACCTTGAATGGATTACCAGGAGAGTTTGATCCTGTAAAGTCAGCTATTGGTGCACAGAGAGATCTGAAATTTCATGAACTTGTTTCTATCTTAAAGTCTGAAGAGGCTCGTCTACATAAGTCTAAAGCATTAGACATTGGTTCCACTAGCGTGTTTGTTGCTACTCAAAAGATGCAAGACCTTAGTGTTTCTGGTGCTAGTAGTTCTACTCAGGGTCCAATACTTCAGAATAATGGACTTATTTCTGCCTCTATGGCTCAATCTTCCCAACCTCAAGTGATACAGTCTTCTCAACCTCAAATGGCTCAAGTTCAGACTCCCATGTTTACTGGTTTTCAATCACAGTTTCCTCAGGGTTCTTTACTTCCTCAGTTTTCACAGCCTGGTTCTAGATTTAATAATAATAGGAGCAAGCCAAGAGGACAAGTGTTTGTTCCCTTTTCTAAGCCGGGATGTTGTCAAATTTGTGGTAAAGATAACCACACAGCTCGAACTTGCTATTACAGAAACACACAGTCCTCATTCTCACCCTCAGCATCACATGTTCAGTATTTTCCATCAGGTTTTCATCAACCAAACATGTGGAGATCTGATCACTCTTTTCAGCATGGCCAACATCATTTCTCAGTACCTCAGTTTGCTTATGGGCAGTCTTACCCTTCAACATCTCAGAATAGATTTCCAGCTCAGCATGGACCTCCTCAAGCTCACTTTATTAATGCTCCTTTCTCTCAGAATGTTGGTCATACAGGTGGTTCAAGTGGAAATGGCTATTACTCTCATTATCCTTCATCAGGTTTTGAGACTTCTTCAGAGATGTGTTCATCAGGATTTCCTTATGCTACTGCATTTTCTGCTACTCATTCTCCAACTATAGAGAATTTTGGTCCTGGTTCTTCTTCTCAACCGTCACTACTACAATAATAGATAAATACCACACTAAGGAGGTTCACAAATATCACGGTTTTTAGTGAAAGTGTGATAAAAAGTGGTGCTTAATTTTTTTTATCTCAGTTTAAGTCCAAAACTGTGATAAGAAGTGGGTTTTAGCGCGGAATAAAAGACCTCGCTCTTGTGACGAGGTAAAAGAGAAAAGACCTCACCCTTGTAGCGTGATAAAAAACTTTAGTGCGAAAAAAAGTGAGATAAATGACCTCACTCTTATGGCGAGATAAAAAGTCTAAAAAAACCGTGATAAAAAAATTACTCATTTAGCCGCGCGATCTAAATTTTCACGTGGACCAAAAACTACTGTAGCGGAGCGGAGAGCTCCACGATAAAATTACACTTATCCCCCTTTTATCTATCTAAAGCTTCCCAACCGGCCGAACACAAGAACAAGCGATCTACTCTCAATCTAGGGTTCCCACTTCGTCCCTACGCCTCCTCTCCATCTGCGGCTCCCTCCTCTTGGTACGCGCGCTCTCTCTCTCTCTCTCTCTCTCTGTATCTGTATCTCTCTCTGGTATTTATGCGAGGGAGTTGGGGTTTTGGGTTGGGGTCGCTGGGTCGTTGCCTTCAACCGCGGTTGGGTTCAGAGGGAGGGGATCGGGTTAGAGGCGGGGAAGGGGAACGGGATATGGGTTGAGTTAGGGTTTGTGGGATTGGACAGATTTAGAGATTTTTGGTTATTGTGGTTAAATCTGGGGCTAATATCTTACTCTGTTTTGTATTTTCCTCTTCTTTTTCGATTCCACATGGTTTCCCCCCTCCTTCTGTGTATTCTCAGAGTAACACATGTGCAAGATTTGAAGTTTATCTGCCTAACTTAGGAGGTTATAATGGAATCAGCGTACAGGACATGGGAAAGAGAGGAGAGAGAAGGGCTAATATCAGAGAGAAGTCGGTTGAACTTTGTAGGGAGCTCCAGACTGCTTTAGGCACCGCAAAATGGCAGGTTTGTTTCTGAGATTCCGTGTCTGTTTTTTTTAGGATGGGTTATGCTTATGTTTCTACGAAGTATGTGATTTGATCATTTTCATGGTTTACAGAAAGAGAAATAGGGTACACCAAAAGAAAAAGGGTCCAAACCACTAAAGCAAAAAATGAACAAAAGGTTGCACAATTCGTGGAACAACATTCACATTCATAGGTAAGCAGCAAGTTTATATAGTCTTATGTGGTATTATAGATATGTGAATGTTGAATTACCGGTGCGTGTGTGTTTGGGATATGCTGAATTACCATCAGTGCATACCATTTGTTTGCGACATACAAAACAAAATATATGCGCTAGATTTTTGCTTTCATTACATGTAATACTTGACTGTCAAACAATGTTGCTCGGTATTGACATCAGAAAACTTTTTCTCATCTTGATTGCCATTTCTCTTTGATAGCATGAGATGATGTATTATCTGACATTTGTTGCTCTTTTGGTTGTAGTCCTTTATGTGTCCTTCAGGGATCAATGACTTTCCCATGACAAATGCCGGCCATATAACGGTGTGTTTGAACTTTTTTTTAGAGTTTTAGACCCACATCTTGTGATGATTATATAGGCTCAAACAACTTAAATGCTGTTATAATGTTTTTAACAAGATGAATCATTTTCTAAGAAAGTTGATCTCTTCATTCTCCTGTAGGAAGGGTTGTCTGTACTGGCAAAGTACAAAAGACCTTTACTTGTACATGCAGAGATAGAACAAGAACTTGAAGGCATCTTGGAACCGGAGGATAGTGCAGTTGACCCTCGATCCTATTCAACTTATCTGAAGACTAGGCCTGCTTCATGGTAATTTTTTTTAAGCATTCCCCTCAGAATTTATTTTTTCCTATTATCAACGACTTTTAGGCTGTATTAGCGCTAAGTTTATTCTTTAGTTCCCTGCTAGTTGCTTTCTCCTCAGTAAATATGTCCTTGAAACCATGGTCCAAAGATAGCCTTAACGTGGAGGTTTCGATCAGTGTCTATATTTCTTTGATTCTTAAATTGTTTGAAAGGCTGCTATGTTGTACCCAAATAGAAATGAGAAAGTTGAGTCATTTTGCGGTTACCTAGTTGAACCCGGAAAGAATGAAGGGAATGTGTTATTTGAATTTTGGTGACTATGTTTGCGTCTCTGATTTGAATGATTTAAGTAAATTTCATCTTACATGAACAGTAATATTCACCTTGCCAGCTTTTTTCTTTTGACTGCAGGGAAGAGGCAGCTATTAGAGAGCTTTTAACAGTATCAAATGGTACACGGACTGGTGGCCCTGCTGAAGGTGCTCATCTTCACATCGTTCATTTGTCTGATGTTAGATCTTCCTTAGAGCTAATTAAGGTACTTCAGAGTCTCAGACTTTAGAGTTCTTTTTTTATTTCAGATATGGATGGAGTGATGTAAAATAAAAATATGCACTACCAATTGTGGGTGGCTCTTACGTGACAAGTCATTGATTGAAAAGAACACTGATTCAGTACTAGCCCCACAAGATTTATACCAGTTGGGGAGACAATAACTAATCAAAGTGGGACAAGCCCTAATAACTTCTCTTTCAGTGGAATGTTTACCATCAGCTTTTTTATGAAGTTTGAAATTCACTTTTTCTATTCATTCTTTTATGTAGGAATCAAAACGTAACGGCGATAGCATAACTGTTGAAACTTGCACCCACTATTTAGCCTTTTCAGCTGAAGAGATCCAAGATGGAGATACACGTTTTAAGTGTGCCCTGCCCATTAGGGATTCTACAAATAAGGAAACACTATGGGAAGCTTTGATGGTATATTTAATTTCATGATGCGAATTTCCATTATTTTTCTGTCATCGTGGATCATTCTACCTGATTCTATAAATGTCAGGGTGGACATATTGACTTGCTAAGCTCTGATCATTCACCGTCGGTACCAGAACTCAAACGCTTTGATGATGGTAACTTCTTGAAGGCATGGGGTGGCATATCTTCTTTGCAGGTTAGCTTAGTCAGTTCACAGCTATGAGTATTGGAAGCGGCGTAGCTGTATGTGTGTAAGTGTAGGATTCATCTGATTCTTTTTTACAAGGACATTAGAACACTAAAAATACTTTTCTTTCATTTTCTTCGATCAATTATGTTTACAAAATATGACTCACCACTTCATGCATTATTGGAGAATTCTATGCACAATTCTGCAGTAAACTTGAATACTGAATATGCTTCATAGGTGTCCAACTATCCTTACTGATGATGTCTATGTTCAACTAAAACTGTCTCGGCATATATTCCTTTGCCTTGGCTAAGTGTCAAGTGACTGACACAGTACTTCTTATATCTTATGAAGTCCACATAACACAGGTTTACAGTAATGTTTATGCCAAATAGAAGTTAACTGGATATCAAAATGCATTTGATTGATACTCCTTGATAATGTGTGTGCTGAATGATGTAGTTAGTTTTGAAATGTTCTGTAATTCAATGTGCAATGACACATTTCATTAGTCTACTCACCATGAATGTTGAGGATTCATAGTTCTAAGGCTTCAGTTTATCAATGGGATTAATTTCCAGAGGATTGTTTTTTTTTTTTTGAATGTGACAAATTTTGTATTTCTCTTCATGTAGTTTGTTCTCCCTGTGACATGGACCTATGGCCGTAAGTATGGAATTACTTTGGAACAATTAGCTTCATGGTGGAGTGAGAAGCCTGCCGAACTTGCTGGGCTAGATTTGAAGGTGACACTCTTATTGATTAATTGTTATCGAGCTATCTCATATTACCAAAGTGCAATCCTTAGATGGTGAAAGAATCATTATGCTCCCAAAAATAGATTATTACAAGATTTTTTTGGGTTTTTTTTTTAAGCATGATCAGTTCTCCTATTGTTGAGGGAACAAAAGGGAGGGCTGTTCCAAACATAAGAAGGTGGATTTCTCGTGGCCCATGTGATATTTGGTTATAGGCTGTCCTAGGGCTCATAACTTGAAGTTTTCTAAATGCCCAACGGGGCTCAAAGGGAGTTTCCCACCCATAAACTTATGCCCAGATATGTGTTTTTATGAATGGTAATTTCAAGATGTTCTCTTGACTGCAAACTCGTGCTTTCAGTATGCTAATGTAGTTAGTTATTCGCTTTTTTGTTTTTTGCTGGATTTAGGCATTGGAGTTCTTGATGCTGCTACTTTTTGTTTTCTGGTGGATTTAGGCATGCTCTGAAAATGACGAAGTGCTTGAAATTGGCTTCAGAGAATGACGAGTGCTTGAAATTGGCTTCAAAGAATGAAGAATTCGTTGTAGCTTAGGACATAACTCCATGCTTGTGGTTCAATTAGTTTTCTTTGTCCTTTTTATTGTTAAGCTTTTGTTATGCATTTTATATGCATTTTCAGAAATTTGATTGATGTTAGATTAATTCAATGTAGGCTTTCCGGCACGATGTTTCTATCTATATATGACATGTTTTGTGCAAGATGCAATATCAGTTATGCATATTTCGTATTGCTATGTCTTTTGTTTTGGAGAAGATAGTTACGGGCTGAATACATATTTTATGTGTATTTATTATTGGTTAGAGATTCGGGCATTTTTTAAATGCACAAAAAAAAAAGATGCATCTTTCAATCACATTTCTAGACTGTGATGATAAGAACATTTAATCACAGTTTTAGACGAAAACCGTGATCTAAAAACCAGAAAAGATCACACCTAACTATTTTCCATCTCATTTTTTAGCTGTAAAAGATCACAGTGTTTGGTGGTGATCGTTATCTACATATAATCACGGTTTTTCAGGAAGAGTGTGATCAAAACTCGGGAAAGAACACGGAAATGAGTTTCCATCTCGGTTTTGGCTAGAAACGATCACGTTTTTTGGGTGTGATTGTTTCTATCTTTCAATCACGGTTTAAAACCGTGATAAAAAAGAGTGACTTACAATCACACTCAAATCCATCACGGTAGGAGGAGTGTGATAGAAGACTAACTATCACTGCCAATAGCTGTGATTGTTATGCTTTATTGTAGTAGTGCGTGGTATTTTGATAGTGGAGCTACCAACCATGTCACTCCTGATGTTACTACTCTCACTCACACTCAACCTTATTCAGCAGGTGCAGGAGTGAAGGTTGGAAATGGTAAGTCTCTCCCTATTTCCTGTACTGGAACCGGAATTTTACCTACACCAAGTGCCAAGTTTCATTTAACCAATGTTTTGCACACACCGGCTATTACTCATAACTTGCTCTCTGTTTTTCAGTTTGCTAGAGACAATAATTGTTCTCTAACTTTTGATTCCTCTGGTTATGTCATTCAGGACAACCATTCACATCAAATTCTGTTCCAAGGCCCATGTCACAAGGGTCTCTATCCTATCCAGAGTTGCTCTAAGCTTCCCTCTCCTCAGGTTCCTGTTGTCTTTCATAGCAATAAGACTTTGCCAGCATCTTCTGCCACTTTGTGGCATCAGAGGCTTGGCCATCCTAGTTTTCCTCTTTTTCAATCTTTAATAAAGCAATATGCTCTGCCTGTAAACAAACCTTATGATGTTTCTTGCTATAGTTGTAATTGTGTGAAAAGTCACAAGTTGAGTTTTCCTTTGTCTGTTTCCAAATCTCATAGTCCTTTTGATTTGATGCATATGGATGTATGGGGACCTGCTCCTATTCCTTCAGTAAAAGGTTTTAGATATTATCTTCTCATCATAGATGATTGCACTAGATACTCTTGGTTGTTTCCTTTGCACTATAAATCTGATGTTAAGACAACTCTTGCTCAGTTTAAAGCTTATGTGCAAAATCAATTTCATACTACTGTTAAAACTGTTAGATCAGACAATGGGAAAGAGTTTGTCAATCACTATCTTACTTCTTTGTTCCTTATTCATGGTATTGTTCATCAAACGTCTTGTCCTCACACACCAGAACAAAATGGTGTGGTGGAAAGGAAACATCGACATCTTATGGACACAACTCTTACTCTTCTTCATCAAGCAGGAATGCCTGCTCATTTCTGGTTGGAGGCTTTGATTACTACTGTCTTCCTAGCAAATCGTTTACCTCACTCCTCATTAAATTTCCAAGTTCCTTTTGTTCTTCTTTTCAATGCTCAACCTGATTATCTTACCCTTAAACCCTTTGGATGTGCTTGCTTCCCTTGGTTAAAACCATATCATTCTCATAAGTTGATTCCGAAATCAACTCCTTGTGTATTTTTAGGATATTGCATTACTTCAAAAGGTTACCGATGCTTTGATCCTACAACAAATAAAGTGTACATTTCTAGGCATGTTAAATTCATTGAGACTGATTTTCCTTACTCCTTCCTTATTTCTCAGTCTTCTGCTACTCCTCCTGAAACAGCTATCTCTCATTTTTCTGTTCCCCTGACGAGTTTTTCTGATATTGTTGTGACTGTTAATCCTAAAATTCCTGTTGTTCCTACTCAATCTGTTTCAGCTCCTACTCCTATTCCTGTGTTTGAGTCTTCTTCATTCCCTATTCTTTCTGGTTCTGAGTTTCTTGATTCCTCCTTACCAAGTTCAAATTCTGCTCCTATTTGTTCTAGTCCACTTCATTCTTCTCCTGTTGTTGCATCTCCTGATATTTCTGCTGCAGCTCCTGTTGTTGAGTCTACTCATGTACCTGGTTCTTTTCACTCTATGAGAACTCGATCTCAGAGTGGTATTTTTAAACCAAGACATCCCCTTACCTTACTTACCTCTGTTCCCTCTTCTTCTAGTTGTTCTCCTTCTCTACCCACTAAAGAACCCTCTCATTTTTCTGAAGCAATTCATCACCATGTGTGGCAAAAGGCTATGGCCGAGGAATATGAAGCATTGGTTAAACAAGGTACTTGGCATCTTGTTCCTCCTCCATCTCATGGTAACATCATCGGCTGTCAGTGGATTTATAAAATTAAGAAGCATTCAGATGGCACAGTGGCCAGATACAAAGCCAGACTTGTGGCTAATGGTAATCAACAATCAGCGGGAATGGATTTTACTGAGACATTTAGTCCTGTCATTAAGCAACCAACTCTCAGAGTTATTTTAAGTCTTGCTGTGCATCATCACTGGCCCCTTAGGCAGTTGGATGTCTCCAATGCATTCTTGCATGGTGTGATTTCTGAGGATGTCTATATGAAGCAACCCTTGGGGTATAAGGATCCAGCACATCCTGATTTTGTTTGCAAGCTTTCCAAGGCTCTTTATGGTCTCAGA
Source organism: Rhododendron griersonianum (assembly GCA_018127125.1). Lineage (NCBI taxonomy): Eukaryota > Viridiplantae > Streptophyta > Magnoliopsida > Ericales > Ericaceae > Rhododendron > Rhododendron griersonianum. Next base: position 26,049,426 of record CM030800.1, read on the forward strand.
CAAGCTCCACGAGCTTGGTATGCTATGTTCTCCACTTATCTAGTTGAATTGGGTTTTCATTCTAGCAAAGCAGATACATCTTTATTCATTCTGACTCAAGGCAGTTCTATCACTCTTGTTTTGATATATGTGGATGATATAGTTATCACAGGAAGTGATTCTAACTATATCACTAATCTCATTCAGCTTCTTAGTACCAAATTTGTTATGAAGGATTTGGGCAGTCTTAACTACTTTCTAGGGATTGAGGTCATTACTTCTTCTTCTGGTTTGTTCCTTTCCCAAGCCAAGTATGCTTCGGAATTGCTTCATAAAGCTGGTTTGGTGGACTGTAAACCTTGTGATTCACCAGCATCTGTAAAACCTGGTATTCCTAATCCAGATTCTGTTTTTGAGGATGTTCATCTCTATAGAACTCTTGTGGGTTCTTTGCAATATTTGACTCTGACAAGGCCAGAGATCACTTATTCTGTCAATGTTGCATGTCAACACATGCATTGTCCTAAGATTAGTGACTTTATTGCTGTCAAACGTATCCTTCGATACATTAAGGGTTCTATTCATCAAGGTCTCCACTTTACTTCTGGTTCTTTATCCCTCACAGCTTATGCTGATGCAGATTGGGCAGGGGACCCTATTACTCGAAGGTCCACTACTGGTTTTGGTATTTTTCTGGGTCCTAATCTTGTTTCTTGGTGTGCCAAGAAACAACATACCGTCGCTCGATCCTCAACAGAGGCTGAATATCGTGCGATGGCACAAACCGCTAGTGATTTGGTATGGCTGCAACAGTTGCTTACTGAGTTGCATATTCCCTCTTCACAGCCTCATGTCTTGTGGTGTGACAATAAATCTGCAATTGCTCTTGCATCTAACCCTGTTTTCCATGCTCGGACAAAACACATCGAGCTCGATTATCATTTCATCAGAGAACAAGTGCTTAGTAATCATATTGTTTTGTTTCATATTGGCTCAGACGAACAAATCGCTGACATTTTTACCAAGGCTTTGCCTGTGCTCAGATTTCAGACTCTGAAGACCAAACTCATGGTAGGTGATCCTCCCATTCGTTTGCGGGGGAGTGTAAAGGAAAAGGAGGTTAGCAGCAGCTCCAGCTCAGCTGCCATGTCACATGGATTAGTTAGTAGTTAGCTTTCAGTTGTAATTAGTTAGAGTTAACTACTGTTTTAGTTTGTTAATAATTAGTTAGAGTTAACTACTGTTTTAGTTGGTTAATCTCTGCATATATAAGGGCCAGGGGCCCTGCTTTGTAACCATCGAACAAAATGAAATGAAAGTTAGTTTTTCCCTTTCTCTTCTCTCATATTCTCTCTCTCTTGTTCTTGATCACTTCTTTACCAATTCAGTCCAGAATTCAGAATCTCTTCAGTTTCCAGAGTTGGGTGGAGAGAAGAAGCCAAACTCGAAGGATTCATCTGCGGAAACCAGCGTTCCGCCGCCAGAGTCCGCGAGTGTCTGGTTCGGGAATAGCGCGTCGAGTGCAGCGGTGAATTCGGTGGAGAGGGAGAGAAAGGTGAAGAGGGAGAGGATGATGAGGGGAAGGACCATGGTTCATGATCTACTGATAAGCAGAAAATGTTTCATGATTTGCCTATTTGAATTAGTAAGACAAAAACGTGGTTTGGACTTTTAGACTTTGGAAGTTTGACCTGGTCATGATGTAATCTCTCTAGAAGAAAAGGACCATTTTTCTTCGTAATTGAAGGCGGCCTGCTTGTACAGACTCTAGTTTGTCAAAATTTTGGACAAGTATTTTGAGTGCTATGCCCCACCGAGCTAAAAAAAAACTTGTGGTTGGTAGAGGAAGACCGCCACGTAATGTTTTCAATGCTCTGTTCTATTAAGCCAGATTAATTATTCAGTAGCTCGGGAGCACTAGATACTCCGGATCACTCCAGAATCAAACATTCGAAAGAAACCTATGACTAAGTGCATGGATCCTATGTTGCAGAATCCACAGCTAAGTGTATGTATCCCAAAGCAATACGTGACAATCAGGGCCGGCCCTGGTGTAAGCCTCGCAAGACCTTCGGCTCGGGCAACCAAGAAAAAAAAATTTGATGATATATAATATATTTAAGTTTTGACGAAAATATGGCATGAAGGACGGTTTGGGTTTGATGGCAGCAGCATGTATCAAGTTCCTGATCTTGATGTCGCTGGTTCGACTCTTCTAAGAAGTGTTTTCAGTTTCCTCTTTTGAGGATATCTAGATATAACTACTGTTTTACAAAAATGTAACCAAAAAATGTTGGTTTGTTGGTCAACACCACATGTTTAAAGCTTGAGGACCTGAGTTCAACTCTTGTGCCTAACGTTGAGAGTGTCTTTTTACCTTCTCTCTAAAAAAGAGTTAAAGAAATTTTTCAAATTTTTCTCCTTTTTTTTTTCCACTTCTTTCTACAAATCCACACCACATCACATGACTTCTAAGAGACAAATATTGGAGTGTGGTTACCAATATTTGGAGTACCAAAATCAATTTTCATAATTTTTTTGTCACTAATATAGGTTAGTGACAATTTTTGCATGTCAATTTTCTTGTAGTGTGATTTGAAGAATTTGCTTAATAAGAAGATGTTTTTTTTAAAAAAAAAATTCGGGTTGTGCTAATCATAAAGCACCGTAACTAGGGTTTCATTTTAATTTTGATTTCTTGATGTAATTCAAACTAAAAGCACAATATAACCTTTTCTTTTTTTTTTTCACTAATATGTTTTTAAAAATTTTATGACTTCATAATAAGCGGGCAATCAATTTTGAAGTTCGGCTTGGGCAACCCAAACATCGGGGCCGGCCCTGCATAGTTTTCAAGTCAAATGCGTGTGGACTGCGACATTTGATAAAATCTTCTCAACAATTATAAAATTGGAGACCATCATAGCTCGAAAATACCATTGCGTGCACATCAACTAATCTTGGAGACCAATCCAATATCATAAGATTAACAGCGCCATCGCTTTCGAAAATCTCCTGCAGTCATCATATACTCCTGATCAACTTATCCTATATAAAAATCCTAGAGCAGAGTTCATCCCAAAAATTCTTTTCTATCTCCATCGGTCCCCTGCTTCAAGTCCCCAACTGACATAAACAAATTAAGCTAAACCAAACAACGTCTTACCCCAATAAACAGAGTTGGCGTTCAAAATCTCTTTCTCCGACAATTGGTTTCATTTTACTTATCACGTGTAGTTTATATTTCCCTCTACGGGCATTTTTCTATGAATCACCATCAACTGACGAATACTATAATTTTTGTTACAGTTCCCTATACCGTGTTCATTGTATACCACTCGTATACAACGAATAACAAATTTCGTTTCGTTTCTATTGAAAAAATTTGTAAATGATTTTTTTTTATCCTTGCTTGCATGTAACCATCCCATACTAATTTGTACGTTACTCTCTTATATGGTAAACATTTCATACCAAAGATGGATATCATTTACGTAGGAAAATGACTTGTCCTCGATCCCTAGAGTAATTTTTTTTTAGCTTTTCATCAAAATATTTGGAATCAATCATTTATGCTGACAAAGGGAGTTTAAAAAGTATATAAAAATATGAATTGAAGCTGAAACAAAATCAAACAGATAGAGAAAAAACTCTTTTCATTTTTTTTTCCAAAAAAATCGTCTTTAATGAATTTTGTAAAATAAATTTAGCATGCTTTTTTATACCAAGGGTGAGTTCATCCTATTGACTAAATGGACTAACTGGATAAAGCCCATGTTTTCATGGATTTTTACGAATGTTATTCTACTCACATATATCAACTAAAATGGAGTACCATTTAATGAAAATCACTTGACTATTGTAATTAGTTTAAAATCAAATAAAATTTAGCGAAAGCTCACCCTGAATGTGCTATTGAACGATAGTGGGTACCTATTGCATCAGCTAGGAGCCTAGGAGTGACGAAGTTGAACCGTAGCTATCGGGACAGGTGATCTAAAATGTTGATCCATATACATATGGAAATTGACTTAATAAATACCAGAGCATATAGATTTTCGTTAATGTCCCTTTGGCTTCTAGAAGGGTTGCTATCAATACCAGAAGCTAAACTCAGCTGTTGAAAGCAGGCATGCACAGTAACAAGGAGAAATTTCCTGCCACCAGTGCCCTAAAAACACAACAACTGCTCTGCAAATGACAGACAGGCATATACAATTAGACCCTTTGGACGAGGTGCAAAAATTTTAGGGTTGATTTGAGTAATTACATTTACTTTTTGGTTACAAGGACATGAATGTACAAAGTTTCTCTAACCATAATTGACATGGTTTCACATCTGTCTTTTGGTCGAAGGTTAGGGTTCCTCGGGCTAGCTTACGTGCACCTCAATTAACCCTCTTTCATGTTCGGTTAATTAGACATCTGCACCGCGACTAAAAAAATCACAAGAGATCACTTTCTTGCGACATGACCCCAGTAATCGAATCCTGCTTAATTGTGTGGGGAACAAACCCATTAACCAACCGAACACCTCTTGTTGAGTCTTGTCACAGGTGCTAGGCCTAAAAGCTTTTAGCTCCACTATGAAATGGTACAAATTAATTGCTGAGAAAGGTCAACCAATCCATGTTTTGTCTAGTACTATATAATGTTCACCCTACCATTAAAAAATAGGTGAAAGAATGGGTGACAAGGGATGAGTGGGGTTGAAATAGTAATTGACTTGATTTGCTAGGGTAGTGATTAGAGACCAACCTAAAATCTCAACTTGGTTCTTCTTTGGCCAATAGGATAGCCACTTTCATATGTAAATATACCAAGTTTTTTTAAGTATTCCGAGCCAGCTTACGCGCACCTCAAACTAATCCATACAGTCCTTCACATAGCCTTTTCACATGTTTATGCATGGGGTGAGGTGATCGCGAGAATTGTTGACAAAGAGAATCGAACTAGAAATCTTAATAGGGAGCAAAATCCATAGTTCCAAGCCAAGATAACCAAGCCACATAGTTGTAAATACAATTAGGAAGAGTGTAGATTATTCAAGTATGCATGTGTGGTTGAAAATCTTGATAGACTTGAAAAGAAACTATTGACGAAGATGAAAAAGGAAATTCAGGAAGCATGCATAAATAAAAATACCCTATAAAATCTTATTTCTATGTGGACCACACAATACACTTTTACTAAATACTTTCCAGTACACCAATAGAAAACACAACACTTTAGCACCTTACTCACACTTATGAACTCACTTGTCATACTCACACTTGTGCTCTCATCAGTCTTACACTTGGTGCTTACCACTCACCTTACAAATGACCTCACCTACGCTATTTTTATAAGAACTACAAGAAGTTTTCGAAAAAACTCAAAAGACTATCATAATCCATAAGTTTCCGGAATATTCCGGAACTTTCTAGCATGACCCGGAACACTCCAGAGAAGTCCGGATGGTTCTAGAAGAGTCTGGAATATTCTAGAAGATTCTAGAGAAATCCAGAACATTTTGAAAATACCCGAAGACTTCTAGAGAGTCGGTGATGGGTCTCAACAATTTCCTTGTCGGTATTTTTGCTCGTTATGTTCAAATTAAGTTCAACATTTTTCCTGGGTCATATTCATTTCAGGGCTAACTAGGTTTTCAATTGCTTACTTTTATAGTTCTGATGCAAAACACTATTTCTTTTTTGGTTAGAAATCGTGGTATTGGAATTCCTTCAGTTAATTATTCACATCATTGTAATGCTAGCCTTCTCTTAAAAAATATGGAAACCTGATCCTTCCGGCCTGTTTACGTTTTCCATTTCTCCCAATGGTGGAAAAATCAAACTGGATTCTCAACATTTAACTACATGTGCGATGTTAAACACATTAGACAAAGTCATATGGACAGTCTCTCCCTCTTCTACCATCAACATTGCAGCAACTTGGGATGCCGTTAGGCCCATTCAACTATTAATTGTTCATCGACATTGGCTCCTGAGAATCATCCCTTGACACAGGTTTTATCCCATGGATGGCGATTCAAAAGAACTTATTAGAGCTTTCATTACTCTTTGGATACTGACGTCTCTTGACTCGTTGGAAAGTTCAATGGAAAGTCTTTTCGAAGGACGATTAGGAAGATTACTTGGGCTACATATTACGTTTGGCAAGAGAAAGAAATCGCAGAATTTTAAGGGCATCCACAAGTCTCGCTCTACGGTCCTTGAGAAGATCAGTTTTCACACTCGCATTAAGGTCCCCCAAATTATCTACGCAAAGCAGTCCCCTCTTAGTACTATGATCCGTGATTCCTGGAAAACATCCCAAAAAGTTATCTATATCTTATTCGATAGATTTTGAAGTAATTGGAAGTTATGCCTTCCTCGACTCTATGTAAGTTTGTTGATTTAAAGGAATTCAAAAAAGAATGTTAAATTCTAATTACAGCTATGGGAGGCTCCAATCACGTCCTCTGTGAGACTGTGACTACTAACATATACAGTTACAGCCACTCCAGCAAACAAATGCTACAGACATCTAATTTTGGTGAAAGAGCAAGCAAGAACACATCTATGTAATTTTTCAGCACCTATCTAGCTTGAATAGCCGAAAGGGTAACATCATTTATAGAAACTGCTCCAGCGCTTGCTGATGAGGACATGTCCGGCTTGCTGCCAGCTCCTTTGAAGATGAAAGCAGGCTGCTTAGGGGGAGGCAGCGTTGTTTCGTTACACAACATGAAAGCAACATCCGACATATTTGGCCTATCGTTGGCTGATTCTTGCACGCACAACAGGGCGATGTGAATGCACCTCAGAACTTCTTTATCCGAATCTGATTCAGTCATCCATGAACCAACTATTTCCATAGCCCGGCCTTCTTGCCACAAGCTCCAAACCTGAAACAAACAGTGCATGAACAACAATGTCATCACTAAAGGAAAGCCCTCTGTTTTGAAATTTATCTTGTTCGTTTTCCATACCAAAATGATAGATTTCCAGTATAAAACAAAAGGAGTACACCAAATAATAGGAAACCCTTCGCTGTTGATATTAACCATCTAATTTTTGTACAATACCTGAGATTTTAACCTTACGAGTTTTGTTAACCAAAGGGTTTTCCATGAATACGAAGTAAATTAGACAAATGCACACATCCGTTTACTTACATGCCCAATTAAATTCACAGCATTATCCAGAATATAGCTGCTGTTCTTTCTGCCACTAATGATCACCAAGAGCAAAACCCCGAAGCTAAAAACATCAGATTTTACTGAAAATAGCCCTTCCATTGCGTACTCAGGTGACATATAGCCGCTGCAACCACAAATGTTAAACAAGCATTAGAGTTTAATGGCTTCCTTGCACCTTTCTCCATATCCCAACAGTAATACAGAATGGACACTTACTATGTTCCGACCACCCTATTTGTGTTAGCTTCAATCTGGTCCTTTCCGAAAATTTTTGCCATACCAAAATCCGATATTTTCGGATTCATTTCTGCATCTAGCAACACATTGCTGGCTTTTAGGTCCCTATGGATTATCCTTAGTCTAGAGTCTTGGTGAAGGTATAATAGCCCTCTAGCAATCCCCAAAACAATGTTGAAGCGCATTTTCCAATCTATAAACGAGCCTTTTGTCCTATCTGGACAAACATTGGAAGTTAATTATAATCAAAATCCTGAATCATTCACCATTGCAGAAACAATAACTCCACAAGTAGCAAAAAAATGAACATAACTACGAAAATATTGCATACCAAAGATGAAAGAGTCCAAGCCCTTGTTTGGCAAGTACTCATAGATCAACATTTTCTCATCTTTTTGAATGCAATATCCCAACAACCTCACTAGGTTCCTATGCTGCAGTTTGGCAATCAATGTAACTTCAGTCTTGAATTCCTCCGCCCCTTGTCCTGAATTCTTTGCTAGCCTTTTGACTGCGATTTCATGTCCATTATGTAGCCGACCCTGCATTTAATCTTTACATGGTGAGCTTAGACGTTGTTCAAATGGACCTGGAATAGATCGCCCATTAGGAGTGTCAATACGGTAAACAAAATGCAAGACCACTGGATTTCTGATGCACACTTCCTATATTCCAATGCACTACATATTTGAACACAAGTTTTGCAAATACTATATTGACAGCTTAATAGGTTATTTTATCATCGTCCATATTCAAATACCCATAATCGTAAGTAAGGTATGCGATTGTGTGATACTTTCCATCTTGGAGGGTACCTTATACACGGCGCCAAATCCACCTTCACCAAGCTTGTTATCCAACGAAAAATTGCCTGTGGCTGAGACAATGATGCTTAGGTCAAAATATGGTAATTCTGGATTTGTGCCACTTTCATCAAAGTGTTTTCCCATTGAGGAGGCTTCAAGGGATGTTGTACTGTCGGGAATAAATAATAAATTTTGTTGTTCTCTTATTCCTGCCATTGAGTAAAAAAGCAAGTTAGTCAAAATATGGTAATTTGACTGTTTGAGAAAAGAGAGTAAAATGCAATGAAAAAGTTAAACCTGTCAAGTTCATTGTTTTACTAAAATTATGAAATTGGAAAAACAAATGAACAAGAAACTGTGCGACATAGTCTTGCAATAATTCCTGATCTAGATGCATTAAAACAAAATTGCTCCATGAAAACGCCGTTCTCTTTTTTCCCCATGTAAAGGTCAATCACGCGTGAAATCATGCATCACTAGTTATACTCATTCATAGCATGAGTGAGAATTTGTTGCGTTACTTGACTATTATAAACTACGAAAGTTTATTTTAAATTCGTGGAAGACGAAAAGAGGAAAGAAGGATTTTGACAGGATGGATGTTACATTAGTTTTATTTATAAGATTGAAAACAGAATGTGACATCGACATAAATCATTTTTAGTCTCTAGTCAATTAATCAAAACGACTAAAGATCGAAGAAGATTGATCTAATTTTACCTCTTCTTTTCTTCACCACCAACCAACAAATTAAGCAGAATGCAAGAAGCGAAACCGCAGTAACAGAGGCCGCTATAGCTGCCACCATGCCCTTCTTCCCATGAGAGCGTCGTTGAGACTTCAAATATTGGGCTGAAATTAGGACAAAAAATTAAGTTGATTTCTTTCTTACAGATGACAGCATAATTGCTTTGTTCCTCTCTTCCACCACTTATGAAATGAGAAAGACCCAGAACATGCTAAATGCTAACCTCGAGGGGCTTGTCCTAGTGGTCAAGACCTGAGATTTGGGGGTTTGTTCTCTTCTAAGGGCTTCGAGAATCGAAACCTCTCAGATGCTATCAACTTCTTTGGTGTCAGTCCATACAGAGCTTCGCTCTTACTTTAAGCGGGACTCCAACAAATGAACGGTGGAATTGGTCCCCTAGGATTAGTCGATGTGCACTTAAGCTAACCCGGATGCCTAAGTTATAACAAAAAAGAAAAAGACCCAAAACATGCTTTCAGAACTAAAAGGTAAAGTCTAGTGTTGTAATTCTCAGCACACAAAAATTTACTGGATAAGACATGTGTTGCAAGTTGCAACCACCTTTCTATCAATGTTTAATATTGTTTGACAATTAACCGCCAACATCATGCGATTACGGGGCAACTGTGATGGCCCAAGACCCGGACTGCTATCGGTGGAACAACGCCCTGAACTTGCTTTGCTATGAGTGCAACTCGTGCAAAGCCAGTGTGCTCGAAAGTGTGAGAAACGATTGGCACAAGCTTTTCTTTTTTTTTTGGGGGGGGGGGGTAAGTTATCTCTATATTTTATATCCTCTCAACCACACCCAAAACAAACAATTAATGAAAGGAAAAGAAAAATTGGAAGCTCGTGAAGGACACACAAAACTTTGTTTTCGCAAGGGTTCTTGGGTGGGAAAAAAACACATTAAATTTGGTCATTTTTGTATATAGGGATAATATGATAATTTAAGTGGACATGGGCATTTTAGTCATTTAGATGTATAGTGGTAATATAGTCATTTCAGTGAACATGACTAATTGGGTTAATGTTGTTCAAAAAAAAAGAAAAGTAATTGGGCTAATTGGCGGGTCGGGTTTGGTTTTAAATAAACGGGTCGGGTATGGGTACGTCGGCTCGTAACTAATGGGTTCTAAATAGGTCAATGAACCATTAAAGATCCAACCCATTTACAACTTACTCAATTTGGCCCAAACCCGCCCATTTGCCACCCATAGTAAACATTGTATAGAGGCCGGTCCCGTTTTGTAGGTTCGTTTTCATCCCAACCCTAAAATATTTTTTCGAACCTGTACAGGCTCGGTTATGCTTCGTAATGACATTTATATCCCCAAGCCAAGTCGAAGCCCTCACTCTGTCTAAATGCTCTGACATCTCATCTCTTGCCACCCCCGACCGAGACCTCACCGCCAACGCCCAACGCCAGATTAGCATCGCCGTCGACTTCTCCGATGAGTCCGTCTGCACCGGCGATGAGTAGAGTCGGATCCAACAAGTGCAAGCCGGGCGACGATGGTGATCATCTGCTTCCACATTGAATCGGCGTCAGGCGGCAAGATGGGAGGCTACGCAGTCCGTAAGCGAAAACTTTATTTTCCACCATATTCTCATTCTCCGCCAGCCGCATATCCGACGGCCATGGATGCCCTCTCTGCAACTCCGCTGGAATCCGCCAATTCCATCAATTGGGGAAATCCGAGCCGACTTGTTATTCCGACGATTCCGGATATAAAAGGAGGAGGAAGAATAAGAATGTTTGGTGGAAGTATTAGTAGTTGATTTCTGGAGGGCGAGACTGGCCTTGACGGCCAAAGCAACTATGTCGGAGGCAGTAAGGCGGTATTGAAGTTTAGAAGCGCGGAGTACAAAGTAGATCTCTCTCTCTCTCAGAGATCCATTTCAATTCCATCAATTGTAAAGCTTTTCTTGAAATTAAGCGAAATCACATCTACCTCTTGGATTTGTGTTTGATTATTATTATTATTGTTCGTTCAATTTTTGTTTGAGTGTGTATTTTCTATGAGGGCTGTGTATTTTTTTATGAGAACTGTTATTTTTTTTACGAGAATTGTGTATTTTTCTATGAGAACTGTGTATTGTCTATGAGAACAGTCTATGAAAACTGTGTATTGTACATGAGAACTATGTATTTTTTATGAGAACTGTATATTTTTTTTATTACTACTACTACACTTGGCTGGATTTTAGCTGAGTGCTACGAATTTGTTCAATTTTTGCTCAATTTTTTGGTACTTCGAAAAATTGTTCAATTTTTATTCGTGTGTGTATTTTCTATGAAAATTGTATTTTTTCTTATGAGAATTGTGTATTTTCTATGAGATTTGTGTATTTGTCCATGAGAATTGTCTATAAGAACTATGTATTTTTCATGAGAACTGTGTATTTTCTATGGGAATTGTGTATTTTTCTGCGAGAACTGTGTATTTTATATGAGAACATTGTATTTTTCTGTGAGAACTGTGTATTTTCTACGGGAACATTGTATTTTTCTATGAGAATTGTCTATAAGAACTGTTTATTTTTAATGAGAATTGTGTATTTTCTATGAGAATTGAGTATTGTTCATAAGAACTGTGTATTTTCTATGACAATTATGTATTTTCTATGAGAACTGTGTATTTTAGTGTGTGGTGTGGCTATTTGAACTGTGTATTTTTCAGTTCACATAGCCATTTCACATAATTCTCATATAACTGGCTATGAGAATTGACAGTTTTCATAGCCAGTTCACATAGCCAAGGATATTTTTGTCTGAAACAGTTCTCATAAAGACAATTTTCATAGGGACAATTCTCATAAAAATATTTCTCATAAAAACAATTCTCATAGAGAGTTCTCATAGCAAAGGACATTTTTTTAATCTTACATAATTTCATATTCAATATGGATCTTGTTAAGTAGATATCGTCGAGTAGGTTCCAAAAATATAATTTTTTTAAAAAAATGAATATCTACAATAAAAGATATGACTTTTTGAAATTTAAACAATATTTTAATGGTGCACCAATGCTCATGGAGCATTGGATAATTTTTCTATGCTAGATGCTCTCTAGTTCCATGGACTGATGTGCGTGAAGGGGCATGGTTGAAATAAAAAATACTCCCTCCGTCCATTTTTTTGAGTCCAGTATTCCATTTTGGGCTGTCCCTTAATAAGTGTCTATTTTGTAAAGTTAGTAGGTAAAAGTTGGTGCATTGTCTATTTTGTCCCTAAAAATATATTCTATTTTGAAAAGTTAGTGAGTAAAAGTGTAATGATGATGGGTAAGTAGAGAAAGTGGAGGAAAAAGTTGATGTGAAATGTATAATGATGATGTCTTTTTAATAAGTTGGAGTTACGAAGCAAGACACTTAAAAATGGACGGAGGGAGTACAAATAATTGTGCAGGACTAAATTAAGTCCAAACCTAATTTTTGGGACCGGCCTAAAAATTCCCCAACATTGTATAAGCCTATACCCGGCGAAATTTGTTACTCCATATAAGACTCTAAAAATGGATAGAGTTTTTAATTTACTGAACTAAAATGGATAGGGTTTCTTTCGGGAAATTTAGTCCTAATCTACTTGTTATCTTTACCACCCCAAACGGATTCGATTAAGGTGGCGATTTCTATTTTATCACAACATGGGAATGGATAGGGAATTAATCTTTCCAAACTATCTTATAAGATGACGTGAACGGATTGTAATCTTGAATTACATAGTAATATCTTATCCGATAAAAACGACCTATTATTGAAAATCTATCAAAATAAAACAATATATATCCCCATGCCACGTCCCCGAATGTAGAAATTCTGGCCCCCACTTGAAAACACTCTGGAGTCCATTAAATCCCCATGCCACGTCACGCATCCACTGTCCCCGCGAGAAACATTTGCACTCGCATACGCATTGCACGAGCAGTTCCTCAAGCACTCCGACTCACACTCTTTTAGCTCCGTCACACCCCTATCCACATGTGCCGTCCACGTGTTTGGCTCCTTCGCAAGTGGCACCTTCTCGAAGCCCTCGCCGCTCCCGCACACGTGCCCGCCCCGCTTCCTCAAGCACCCGCCCGACCCGTCCCTCAGGTACCAGTCGCGTGCCAACTTGGGCTCGAACCCGGGCAGGCACGTGCATTCGAACTGACCCGTGCCTATGTTGGACGGGTCGTAGTTACCGTTTGGGCCGCAGTAGTTGTAAGAGTCGCAGGGTTTGTTCGGAGCTACGTAAAACTCAACCCATCTATGCTCGTTATCGTTCCATGTCAACCTCTGGAGCGTCCCGGATTTGTTGAGCACCAATCTCGGGGAAATCGAGGGGTCAATAATAGAGTAACTCAAAGTTACCTCGTCCTGATTTTCGACGTACCTAAGGTTGAAGATGAAGTTAGTTGTCATCTCGGGTACACCGCTCCACCCGCGCCCTATCCATGAACCCGCCCGCCAAACCAGACCCGAACCCTTGTACAGGATCAATTGAGGAGACCCGTTAAGGTCAATTTTGAAAGAGTACTCCCGGGGTCCCGGGTCATCACCCGACTTCCAATATGTCAGGAACCGGTCCATACCGGTTTTCCGGTTCACACCGAATCTCAAGTTGGGAAGCAAAGTATTCGTAGGATAGGCAAAGCTCTGCCACACAACTACCCCATTGCTATCAAGCACCACCAAATTTCCTGAATCCAGTAGCTGAGCCGAGGAGTTTTTTGCCAGCGTCGGATCCGAAACATTTGTGGACCAGACCGGATTTTTCCGGTCTGGACCGGTTACGACCAGGTTTTCCGTGACGTCAAATGAGAGGGAACCGGATGTGTCGTTGATTGGGTCGCCCCTGTTAGCGACCCAGACAACGGTCTGTTCGGAAACCTTGTTGTACCATATTCCGAGGTACCGGTTTCTCAATTTTCCGGGGGTAAAGAACCCCAGGGCAAAGGTTTGATTGCTGGAGATCAGCAAGTCGCAATCTTTCAGGGATTGGGTGGTGTTTATGGTGCAAAATTGGAATTGGTATTGAAGGAGGATTAGGAAAATGGAACAGAGGATCTTAGTATCATGAGACATGGGTCTGGTTTATGTGATTTGTTTTTCTCTGTTGTTCTTTCTGAGGAAGAAGGGTGTGCCACTTGTGGGCTCCTCCTCTGCTTTTCTTTTGGGTTTTGGTGAAGGTAGAAATTAAATATAGGACAGTTGAATACATTAACAACTTGAAAAGCATGATTGGCCAATGGATTGTACTGCTTTTATCTGCGTGGTCTCTTATAGGAGATTAGTTTATTTCCATTCTTTGATTCTCCAATAATGATACGGAGTATCCCGGGAATGATTGTAACATTCTGAATTTTTAGAAAATAAAAATTTTGAAATGTTAATTTTTAATAATTTGTTAATTAATTAGGTTCATTAATATGACTATATGATTAAATGTATAATTAAAATTAGTCATAAGTATTTATACAAGATAATTACTAAACCTTACATATATATGTATATATATTCATACTTATCTTGTATTCTCTCCTAACTAACTCACCCACACCATAACATTTTTCCAACCCATAATTTAAGGGATTTCCTCTCACCCACCCTCGGCAACCCCTCTCCCTTATCTCTCCTGAATTCCTCTCTCCCTCACTTCCCTTCTACATTCCACCACCTTCACTCTTATCATTTCACACCCCACCTTTCCATTACATCCTTCTCACTCGTTATACATACCTTATAGACCCAAGAAATAAAACCCACTCCGTTCTTCGTCTTCTCCAACTTCAGTTTTCTTTTCCTTCTTCTGTTACTTACTTATCGGCCGGAGGAAAGGTAGATGAATCGCTTCCCTATTCTCCCCTAAGTATATGAAGTCCTTGTATTGTGTATTGATGAGTTATAATGTTAAAAATGGAGCCCATGTATCAAAACCCATTAAACTAAACCATGCTCTGTCCTCGGAAAAGTTAACGTGACTGTAACAAAAAAAACAGATTGCATGTTTATGATTTTTATCATGGTTTATGTAACAAGTCCCCGGGTAGAACTCACCCCCAAAAGCTAGCTATTGAGGGAAGGGTGCCCAAGGACTTATTAACCCCCCACCGAGAGCCCATACTCCCGATGTGGGACAAGTCCCATACCTTGCACTGGGATCATAACAGTTTAGACCTTGCACTATGATGTTAAGCCTAGAAATACTCCTCATCATGAAAAATCAGCCCCTCGAAGTATATAAACATGATTTATGATAATTGTTTTTGCTTATGTGAAGCTACTGTTACCATGCATGTTGCGCTAGAGGATCTCGTTCTAATTACCTTATTATTGTTTATATGTGAGAATGATATCTTAGATTGCTTAAATGTATCGATCATTATCATTTAGATGTTAATTTTTTGTGAACACTTACTTAAATCAAAAAGGGTCATCTATACTTCGAAAACTGTTATAGCTAGTAAATAGTTAAAACTAAAACTTAGAGATCCAGATAAAAATAGTAAATAATATTCATGGATCTAAACTAGAAAAATAATGGCTAGTATAATCTGTTAGCGATTTTTCAGTTAAAAAGTTGAACTATGGTTACTCTAGTAATTATTGTAAGTAAAGAAACACATGTCGTTATCAAAATATATTAAACAAGTTCTTAAATTTTTATTTTTAAGAAACTGTATATATACTAATGGAATGCTTTAGGAAAATCCGAGAACTAAGATCTACCCCTACAGTAACAATTATTATGTTAAGTATTAGAACCGAATAAATAATTTAGATCCTTAGGCCTAACTAAAGTACCAGATATTCTAGAGTTACAAAATTTCTTGTTTTATCCTCTAAGGTAATAATAGTGAATCTCCTGGTCCGATAAAATTTTAAACGAACCAAAGGCATCGGCCTAATCATAATTACAATATTATGTGTTTACTTACTCGCACAATATTATTTGATATGTACTTTTATCTCACTGAAATATATCATGCTATGAATTGAGCTGTTATTGATTGTATCATGTTATACGTGCTAGAATGGACTTAAGTTCATGGGATGGTTTCGAGTAGTGAATGCGTAGACGATGTTTAAGTAAAGAATAAAATGGTAAAGTTGATTGAAGATGTTGGGTGCCGGTAAAGGACCCTAGTACGGTAAAGTACCTTTAGTTGAGTTGGGGAATGGTAAAGAACCCCGAGTATGGTAAAGTACTCAGAGTGTGTGGAGGATGGTAAAGGACTATGGGTACAGGATTTGGGATACGGTAAAGGATCATAAATGCGGTATAGTACATAGTGTGTGTGTGTGAAGGACGGTAAATGACTTCGGGTACAGTATTTTGAGAAACGGTAAAGGATCCCTGAATATGGTACAGTACCCAGTGTGTAGGTTAGGGGTACGGTAAAGTACCCAGTGTGTAGAGTTGGGAGATGGTAAAGGATCCTGGCAATGAGATAGTGCGACCCCTAACGCTGAGTTGTCATGGTGAGTTGTTCCTTTATTATGGTTGTAGGCGAATCCAAACTGAGTACAGAACTTATTAGTATTCGCTTAGAACCCTGGTGCAAGACAAATAAAGGGAGAGTTATTCCATGGGACAGTCAAAGATGGTGAATGTGGGAGGAAAGGACCTTGCGGAGGGGATCCTTAGATTTCATGTAAGATGATGGATAGTAAAGAAAAGGACGATGTGCTGTTAATCTGTACCTTATATGTGTTATGAATTATTATGTTGTTGATTTGCTAATTGTAAGGTAAGGGGTTAGTAGGGTTGAGATTATCTACTGAGTTTTAAAACTCATTATAGTGCCGTTGGGCTAACGTTTCATGCCAGGTAATCAAGATACTGAAGGGCAGAATCCGCACTAGAGTGAGAACCTCCCAGCTGAGGAAAGAGAGTTTGTTGAGCCTTGGAGGCCATACCCTTAGAAGCTCTGTTAATTTGACGTACTTTTAATTAAATTTCCATAAGTATTATCACATTTGTCCAACTCTATTTCATTTTGTTAGTTTGTAAGACAATTAAGTAGGTTTGAATTGGGTATTTGAGGTTTCTGCTGCTAAACTCTGTTTAATAAAATTTTATTTCTTATGTATCAATTTTATGAATTATTAAATCAATTGAAAAAGATTTAATTAACGTGTCCGAAAAATCGGGGCGTTACAATAATAGCATGTTTGAGCATTGAGTGTTTGACATCCTTTTGAACCTAACCTAGCCAATATCAAAAAGTCAGAACCCTACCTGCATACGCCGGTCCAAAACCAACGTGCGTCGGTCTATTTGCCACGTGTCAGTAATCGGTCAGCTTTGATTGTTGACAGTGCAGGGCAATTTGGACCTGAGTACTCAGGTCAACTACCTGCGTACGCTGGTCAAACCTCTAGTCAAACTTGTTTTATTCAGCATGCAGAAGCCATGATTAGGGGTCTACAGTACATGGGAACCTTTCAATCCGTCAAAAAAGCATTCTTTGCCAGGGGACATCTTTTACACCCATCCCATCACTTTTTCTCTCTCATCCAATGAGAGGGAAGCCTTTGGAGGGAAGCAAGGTCAGCTCTTTGACTGGTTTAAACCCCTTTCTCTCCCTCATCTCCTATAAATACCCCCTTTGGTCATCCTAGCAAAGGATTGGTTCCCCAAGTTACAAGGTTTAAAAAGGCTTTGATAGTTTCCAAGGTCTAAAGAACCCTAATCTTCTTGTTCATCTCTTTCTCGCCAAAGAAAGGTTTCAACAAGCCAAGCACCACTCATTCCATCAAGCCATATACATTATCCATCATCCAACCCACAAGTTCAAAGCTCAAACTCCTTCCAAACTCCAAAAACCAAAGGTATACCACCTTCGTAAAACTCTCTGTTCTGATCCATGAAGGGGGCTGGTAGGATTAAGGCTGGTAATTAATACCAGTCCTGATCCTAAAGCTGGCAAGGTTTCAAAACCGTTTGTGGCTAGAACCGGCGCACGCCAGTCACAAGCACGCGTACGTTAGTCTTGGCAGTACGTGCAGAACTAGCGTAGGGATCGTTGTCTAGTTGTTTTATGTATTTATTTCAATATTTGTCACTGTGAAGCATGTTAAAACCAGTTTACTCCTTTCTTTAGTTAGAACTGATAGTTTTTGTTTTCAATATTCATACCTGCTGCTATGGAATACCTCTGGGGTCTTTCTGAACATGTCTCAGAATCCAGAAAGTGCAAAGCCAAGCATTGGTCAAATGGCTAAAACTAACGTATCGCAGTGGTTTACCCGCGTACGCCAGTCCAACCCTAACCAATGACTGGCCAATGCATTGTAACTAGGCCTTGGCCTCTATTTTTGTCTCCACACTATTTATTGGCGTTTTGTTTATTTTTTGTGACTTCGTAGCCCATTTGTACAGTTTATAACTGTATATAAACTGTCTATAAAACTGTTTGGTTTGTCCTGGGTGTGCATTAGTCATCTCCAGAGCCCAGAGGGTTGAAAATAAGAGCTGTGAGCATAGGTTTACTGGCGTACGCAAGTTCTAGTGTGGCGTACGCAGGTTGAAACAAGCATGCAGTGACTTGATCAGTGCATTATTGGTTTCTTCCTGCGCACGACACTCCAGAACAGTGTCTTCCAGTCTGTTTAAAACTCTCACAGGAATCTGTTTTCATCCTATACTAATTGTTTCAATAAGCGAGCATGCCGTTTTATCACATCCTGCATACATGTTACAGCTTTAAATCTCCTTAAACTGTTCCCCGCCCTAACTAACTTAAAAGTGATTAATGAGAGAGAATCCAAATGTTTTATAAATGCCCGAGTAGAGACCGATCTCTGGATTGGGTGAGAGGGGTGCTTTAAAACCCTTTCCCTCTCGTAACCTAGCTCCCGAACCTCAGATATCAAAGGTGATGACGGACCAGTCCAAACCTTTTCCAATCAAAACAACATAGCAAGCGTTTCAAGTTTGGTTCCTTAGGTGGCATACCACAAAAACCTAAGTGGCGACTCTGAATTGAGCGTTTCACCGCGCTTTCCAAAAAGGGAGCACCCGACAAACACAAATTTTAGGGGTGTGTGCCCACAGATATATAATAGCTCCAGAAGCACAAAAACCAACTAAACACGCAGCCATAACTACGAATCACCAACTAACACATGCATTAGGTCTACTTCATTGCTATTTGTAACGACCCAAATTTTGGGCCGTTTTTCTTTTTCAAATAAAAATATAGACTTTCATAACAAATTTTATTAGCTTATTTAAAATCAACTATTAATACGTCATAACGAGAATAAAATTATGATAATTTTGAATCATTTAAACCTAATAATTTTATTATTGATATTTTTGTTAAAAGATATTATCTATATTTATAATCAAATATATATATATACGCACACACACATACACCTCACACCCATCCACATCAACCCACCCATTATTTTTCAAACCTCTCACCCTCTCTCTGCCTCTCCCAGCCGTACCCTCTCTCTCTCTCTCCCCCATGCTTGGCCTCCAAGCCACACCACCACCTCGACACCCCACCTTTGTTGACTTTCTCACCACCACCACCTCACCACCCAGCTGTCCCTCCCTCTCTCTCACAGTCTCTCTCTCATCTCTCCCGTATCTCTCTCTTTCCTCCTTTGCTTGGGCAAAACCCAACCTTCCACCCTATAAATAACCCTCCCCTCTTCCTCTCAACACACACCTAGTATCACCATCATCTCAGAAAATAGTGGAGAAGAAGGAAGGAGAGAGAAAGCTCAAGGTTTTCGGCTATGGAGGTCTAGAAAGAGAAATAAATTGGGTTTCGATCATAACGACGTGCTACACTTCAATTCGAGGTTCCAAACTTCAATACCATCCTCAAGCATCCCAAAACCATCAACAAGTCCCAAGGAGACAGCCCCAACGGCCCCTGTTCCAGTCGTCTTCTCCAACGAACCAAAAACGCTCCATTTACGTTTCGAGCTCGTACAACCGAAACTAAGGTAAATAAACCCTTAAACTACCTTCTCCTAAGTATATTTAAGTGTTTTGAACCTTATAATTGATCCCTAGAAGGTCCCATACATCAAAACAAAGAGATAGAAAATTTTGTTCCGAACCAGTCGCAACCTTACGGCCGCAATACCGTAACACGTGGCCGCAAACTTTGATTACATTTTGACCTTGCGGCATCAACACTAGACATTGCGGCATCAACGCTAAACCTTACGGCATCAACACAAAATTTGCGGCATCAACATTATACTCTGCGGCATCAACCTTAGACCTTGTGGCATCAACCTTGAACCTGACATTTTTATTTTATGCAACTTTGGAAGTGTTCCGGAGAACCCCGGGCATAGTTTTATGAACTGTTTTGACCCTCGACCATTATTTTATTGATATCGAACTATTTATCATATAACCCTATCATTGTGCGAGTTAATTTTAATGCTTGAATATGCATTATTCACAAGTTAAGTGTTAATTTAATTGCCAATATACATGTTAACTAGTCCCTCGGTTTATAGAAATAATAATTATTCTAATAAACAAATAGTACTCTATAGTAAAATAAATATTACTTACAATTGTAACCATTTTATTCATAAATGTATTAAATTAGTAAATGACGATATTATCTTTAGTTTGGATAATGACTAAACCAACCTCTTTAGTATTAATAAAAATACTTGTTCATTAAAAGAAGCTTAAAGGCATCGGCCCAATCATAAAATATTAACTGTTTTACTTACTTGTATTTTATTAATTGATATACTTGTTATCTCTTTTTGAAATACATCTTGTGATAAATTAAAGTTGTTTTTGATAAATAATGTCAGAGTATTCTTTCTTACCACATTATGAGTTGAATTGATGCCTGGACACCATTGTATGATTGAGTTACTGTTTTTCATACATTGTATCAACTTTAAAGTTTCGGTTATGCTATGTTTGATAAATCAGGATTAGGATAACTGGGTTGGTGAACGTTAGTATTCATTTAGCTGATGCTGGATAATGGATGAATTGGAAAGTGATTGAGTTAAGGTTTGGAGATGGGTGCGAACAGGGGCCCAGTCTTGTGTTAAGGTGGGTGCGAACAGGGGCCCAACCTTGTGTCAATAAGTGTTAACGGGGACCGAATTGTTGAAATGGGTGCGAACAAGGGCCCAGTTTCAATAATTGCGGCAATCCTAACTGATGATATGCCATGGGAAATTCCAAAGGGTAAATCGTGCCCTTGTTTTGGCCTTAAAATGGAATATATTCATTTAGGACCTAAGTGTAGGACAAGCAAGGGGGGATTGTCCCATAACACAGTCATAGTTAGTGATTGCGGGGAGGATCGATCTTGTGGAAAAGATCGTAGATTCATGTAAGAGAATGGATGGTAAGAAAAGGATGACATGTTATGTTTCTGTTCTTTGATTATTATTATCTGCTAGCTGTAAAGTAAGGGGTTAGTAGGGTAAGGGTTTTATCTTCTGCGTTTCGACTCACGGCGTTTAAAAATCGCTAGGTACCAAGGAGGAGCAGTACATCTAGCTGGAGGAGCCGTACGTCACCGAAGACCTCCCAGCCCAGGAAGGGAAGTTTGTCGAGCCATGGACTAACTATTACTAGAAGAAGCTCTTAGTATTTTAAGTATTGTACGTTAATTCCAAGAAGTGCTTGCACAAATTATCAAACTTCGTTTATTACCGGTTTGTAATAATTAGGGATATCAACTTAAGCTTTTATAATTAAAAACTTTCAATATTTATTTCTGGTATTTATTAAAAGCATCCTTTGGAAATTATTAAATCATTTAAAAAAATTTAAATAACGCGTCCGAAAAATCGGGGCGTTACATTAACTTCATATAGTGAACATTTATAAGCCTATACCCGGCGAAACATGTTATAAGACTCTAAAAATGGATAGAGTTTTCAATTACTGAACTAAAATCCGTATTAAAAAATTTATGTGTTTCTTGGGAAATTTAGTCCTAATCTACGTGTTATATATCTTTACCACCCCAAACGGATTCGATTAAGGTGGCCATTTCCATTTTATCACAACATGGGAATGGATAGGAAATCTTTCCATACTATCTTATAAGACAATAAAACAAAATATATCCGGCAAATCTGACACAAGAAAAATATAGTAGCAGAAATTGATTGCATAGCATACCTAATTCAACCGCATCAACCCGAATGTATAAATCCTGGCCCCCACTTGAAAACACTCTGGAGTCCATTAAATCCCCATGCCACGTCACGCATCCACTGTCCCCGCGAGAAACATCCGCACTCGCATACGCATTGCACGAGCAGTTCCTCAAGCACTCCGACTCACACTCTTTTAGCCCCGTCACACCCCTATCCACACGTGCCGTCCACGTGTTCGGCACCTTCTCGAAGCCCTCGCCGCTCCCGCACACGTGCCCACCCTGCTTCCTCACGCACCTGCTCGACCCGTCCATCAGGTCCCAATTGTGTTCCGACTTGGGCTCGAACCCGGGTAGGCACGTGCATTCGAACTGGCCCATGGCTACGATGGATGGGTCGCAGTTACCGTTTGGACCGCAGAAATTGTAGGAGTCGCAGGGTTTTTTCGGACCTACGGAAATATCAACCCATTTATGCTCGTCATCGCTCCACACCAACCTCTGGAGCGTCCCAGAATCATTGAGCACCAATATCGAGAAAATCCAGGGGTCACGAATAGAGAAACTCATAGTTACCTCGTCCTGATTTTCGACGTAGTTGTGGTTGAAGTAGCTCATTGTCATCTCGGGTACACTGCTCAACCCGCGCCCTATCCACGAACCCAGCCGCCAAACCAGCCCCGAACCCTTGTACAGGATCAATTGAGGAGACCCGTTAAGGTCCATTTCCAAAGAGTACTCCCCGGGCCCCGGGTCATCGCCCGACTTCCAAGATGTCAGGAACCGGTCCAGACCGGTTTTCCGGTTCACACCGAATCTCAAGTTGGGAAGCAAAGTATTCGTAGGATAATCAAAGCTCTGCCACACAACTACCCCATTGCTATCAAGCACCACCAAATTTCCTGAATCCAGTAGCTGAGCCGAGGAGTTTTTTGCCAGCGTCGGATCCGAAACATTTGTGGACCAGACTGAATTGCTCCGGTCTGGACCGGTTACGACCAGGTTTCCCGTGACGTCAAATGAGAGGGAACCGGATGTGTCGTTGATTGGGTCGCCCCTGTTAGCGACCCAGACAACGGTCTGCTCAGAAACCTTGTTGTACCATATTCCGAGGTACCGGTTTGTCGATTTTCCGGGGGTAAAGAACCCCAGGGCAAAGGTTTGATTGCTGGAGATGAGCAAGTCACCGTCTTTCAGGGACTGGGTGGTGTTTATGGTGTCAGTGGGGGTGCAAAATTGGAATTGGTATTGAAGGAGGATTAGGAAAATGGAACAGAGGATCTTAGTATCATGAGACATGGGTCTGGTTTAGGTGATTTGTTTTTCTCTTCTGTTGTTCTTTTTGAGGAAGAAGGGAGACACTCGTGAACTCCTTTCTCTGCTTTAACTACCTGAAAAGCATGATTGGCCAATGGATTGTACTGCTTTTATCTGCATGGGCCCGTTTGTGTTGGATTACTGTTTTGAGGATTGAGTGATCTTAGGTCCCGTTCCGTTATTTTTTAAATACTTATTTTCTATTTTACGAGACAGATTATTTTTCATAATACATCATCTTTGATTCAAAAAACAAGTATTCAAATAAACACTTATTTCCCTTAGCCAAACGGGACTTAGATGGTGAGTTCCAAAAAGGAAGAAATTTCAGGTGGTACATGAGTATGCTGCATATAAGGTGGACATAATAGACTGGTTTGGTTTGAGTTTTGAGGGATGATTTTTGAATAATGAGCGGAGATAGATAGATCGAGAAATGAGAGTAATAAATTAACTATTAAATAAAGAAAACTTTTTTGAATGCAATATCCCTACAACCTCACTGGGTTCCTATGCTGCAGTTTGACAATCAATGAGCTTATGAAAATAATTTTTCAATTTTTTTGCAGGGTTTGATAGATCTCATCGAAAATATATCAATCAAGATCTATATTGCATATATATATATTTTCAATATGCCTATTATTTTTAAATTTGAAAATTGCAAATAAGTACTTATTTTTTAAGGGGCAAAACTGGAACGCCACCTAATGCTACTCAAATTGTTTTGTTTTAAGGCTACTACTGGGCCCCTTTTGGTTAGCTACAAGAATACCATTCATATAATTAGTAAACTCAAAATCCATCCCAACTATTTCATCAATGAATATTGTGAAAAATCGATTGCGGAACCGAATGAATGGTTGAACAATGGCTTGGTGGTATACATAGGGTGAGATGTTTTTTATGGGATTAGTAACAGAGCAATCATGCAAAACTTTCAAAAGATGAAAACTCGTTAGGGTCAATTGTATAACATTTTAGTAACGAATATTTAGACTTTTGTACTAATGTTTAGAAACTTTTGGAATATTATGCTACAGCTTTTATGCCTCATGGAGGAGAATGTTTGAATTTTTCTGGTTAGTATTTTTTTAATTATACTTTATGGTGAAGTTTTTTTTTAGTTTGTGATAAAAAGGTGCCCCATCTTTGTTAAATTTCTGGCTCCGCCACTGCTTATCGTTAATACTTTGGGGAGCAACGACGGTAAAAACTAAGCCAGTTTGGAGCCAAGATAATGAGTGACAATTTTTGTGACGACCTAAATATTTGTCCGAAAGACATTTGTGAAAAAATAAGCATTTCTAGCATAGTGTGTTGAAAAAGGGAACATAATTGCCGCAGGGGAAAATCGAACTCGCGCGAGAGAGTCCATAAGGCATGGTACACGCCTCAACCAATTTCACAATTTTAATTTTAAGGTCAACACTATAAAAGTTTTTTTTTTTTTTGTATTTATTTTTGAAACGGGGGTGGCACATGCCACTCCCCCCACTAGTTACCTCCGCTACTGCCCAAGCCTCTCCTCAACCATACATTTCTGTGGGGCTCGAGATAATTGTGAGGACCCCACAACAATGTGCGGTGGGGAGAGGCAAAGTGTTTGCTAGTAGTATTTGATCAAGAAAGAACAGGATATGAAAAGAAAGAGGTAGGATTCTACTAAAGATTTGTAACATCCCTAATTTCTGGGAGAAATTTTTTCTTTTTTTTTTTATAAGTTCCTTTAGTTAACTCTTGGTTTTGCTTGGTAAATTTCTTTTCTTTCCATCCGTCATTATTATAATAACTCTGATTTTTGGTAAATAAAATTTTCATTAAATCCTTTTTAATTACTTGGATTGCTTTTAAAATTCCTTTTTAATTTCTAATAATCCATCATAACTAAATTCTAGACTTATAAATTAAGTTATCTTCACATAAAATTAACTAGTCATTTCCTAAGGTCAAAGGGACTTATTTATACCCTTGCATAATTATTTGTGTCTAGAATTAATTCATAAATTCATCATCTTGGCTAGAAATCCTACATTTCCTAGAATAATTTGATTCCAACCAATTAGTTAGCCAAACCAATTGGATTCTAAGCCTAGTTAAACCTCCATAACCATTTTTGAACCTTCCAAAAAAATTTTAAACTCTAGTTTTTCCTAGAAAGTCTACCTCACTCATTAAAAGACTATTTCACACATCTTGAAAATCTTTAATCATATTTTTCAATGAATGGTCTCTTCAATGTAAGCCATCATCACTTCCTTTCTCCTTTCTACAAGTAACCTTGGCATGCATGTACATATACTAGTGCATGCCCGTGCCTGCAGAAGGCACATCACGTCAATTTTGTCTCTCTAACCTCTTGAAGGTCATCGCTCCATTCGCAAAATTCCAACTAAAAAATAATAATAGCTCAAGTATATCTACCGGTTAACTTGAATCAGCACAAAACAAACTAACAATTTACAGCATGTTGATCACGCTACCAACTGCTGATCACAATTGACCAAAAACCACTGTTATCACAAAAAATACTTTATGGGCAAAAAAATAAACCAAGCTTCAGAATGTAAAAATACATAAGCAATATCAACATCTAAAAATGTAATCTCACTTATAAAAAATGTAGGCTTTTTAAGCTTCAAGCTCCAACCAACTCGGTATCTGACTCATCGGTTAGCCAATGCAACCTATAAAAAAACAAATGGCGCTTCAATTCTCATCCAGTAAAAATACATAAGCAATAATGTAAAAAAAAATATGATAAAAATTGAATATAATTGTCTAATTAGAAGTGTTTGGGTTTTGGATATTGTGGATTCAAAAACTTAGGGTTCAAAAAGTAGACTTTGTTGAACACGAAGAAAAGAAGAAAATTTACTCGTCTATGGTAGATGGTCATGATCAAGAAAGATGAGAAAAGCTGGTGAATCTTGTGAGCCCGAGCCTGAGCAATTGAAAAACAGAAAATAAATTAAGTTGTAGTACAGAGGCTGTGATAATAAAATAAATAAAGTCTATGACAAAAAAAGAAAGAAAGATACCAATATTACAGCAACCTTTGTTGCTGTTGAGAAATCAAAGAGAGAGAAGAGAGGAGAAGAAAAGGAGAGGAGAGGGGGAGAGAAATGAAAATAAATGATAACCCTTGGATGGATTGAATTTTAGCCCTTAGACCCTTTTGTTTAATCAGAGCCCTTCAATGTGCCACGTAGGATAGTTGTGAGAGAGACATTTTGCAAAACCACTGTGTATTGTAATATAGATACATATATACATATATATCACCCTAAAATTTCCTAGAAAGGCTACTTTGAAGCCTTATTCATTCTTTTTGCATTGACAAGTCATTTTCAAAAGCCTAGAAGCCTTCCAACTTTTATCTTACTTGACCAACTAAGCTAACCTAAGCCTTCAAGCAACCTTAGCCATGATTTCCTAGCTTTCATGTTTAAAGTTAATAAGTAGCATAGCCATCATTTTTACTTTGTCTGCAAGACTAACCAATTAGGGTAATAAGAACCTAGAAAGTAACTTAAAGACTACCTTAGAATGCCATAATTCTTACCTTGTGTGCTAGACTTAAACCTAATTACTCTTCAAGAATAACTTTCCTAGATTTTTGTAGGTGTTCATGCATGCAAGCCTAGAAATAATAGACTTGAACCTAATTACTCTTCAAAATAACTTTCCTAGATTTTTGTAGGTGTTCATGCATGCAAACCTTGTAGAGACCCATATTTTTGGAAATTGTCAAAAGGTTTTATTAATATTAGAATATTGAATAAATATAAAATTTGTTGGATTTATTTGATTTGGGGCTTAAAGGGTAATGATTAAAAGTGGAGGGAGTGCAAGTATGATTAGTGTGTATGTCCCCTAGTATATATATATATATATATATATATATATATATATATATATGTGTGTGTGTGTCTGTGTGTGTGGTGGAGAATGAGTTTCAGGCTCTCTCTCTCTCTCGACCTCTATCCCTCTCTCAGCTCTCTTTCTCTCTCCTCTCCTCTCACTCAAAACTCCGCCAAGACCTCAAGAACCTCAAAGATCAACCACCCTTCGACCTTCCAATCGCATTCTCGAGCTTGAAATTTCATGGGTCAAGCTTGGAGGGAAGTTCTTGGTCGATTTCGGAGCTTTGGAAGCTAGGGCTTGTTCAAAACCCGTAGATCTAGGTTATCGTCGCGAGGTAGGGATTTCTTTACCTCTTTTATGTGTATATATGTTGAAATGGTGTAGAAATCGTGCTTTGATCGTCCCCCTTTGGTGCTTTGAATGTCTGTCAAAACTGTAGAAAATCGCCTCGAAACAGCAGGGTATTGATACTCAAACATGGGGTATTGATACCCCATCCTTCTCTTGATTTCCAGCTTGCCAGGTATTGATACCTGATTTAGGGGTATCAATACCCCGTGTTGTTTTGGACAGCTTTGATGTTGTTTTGTGTTCCTTCAATCGTTTCAACCCCCAATCGCTTCTAAACCTTTTCGGATACCTTCTAGTCCATCTTTTGCTTATCTAGTTGACGTCCTATGGTTAATTGATGTTATTCGTGATCCTTAGGCCTTCCGTTAGTAGGAGATGATAAGGGTCTAACTGATTAAAACTTTGTTATTTCACATATTATTGATCGATCGAATGTTTATGAATGTTTGTGACATATTTGTAATATGGTCGGCATGTCGTAGCATATTTTATGTTAGGTTGTGGTCTTGGGAGGGTCATAACTTATAAGTCGAATGTGAAATGGATGTACGGGGTCACAAGTACCCAAAATATATTGTGGGTATATGGGGCCCTAAGACTCGGAACGTGAAATGGATGTACGGGGTCACCAGTACCCGGAACGTATTGTGGGTATATGGGGCCCTAAGACCCAGAAAGTTTCTTAAGTTTCCTATTTGATGAGTCAATGGAGAATGAGCCACTTGGACTCATGTTGGAGATTTCTGGGAGACATACGGGGTTCTCTAGACCCATAATGTAAGTCCTTTAATGCGGTAACCCTCGTGGTAGTATACTGTAACGCAAGGGATGAAAATTCAGAAGACGGAGGTATGGGATAGTGAGTCGTGTCAAAGTTGTTGCTTGCTTGTGTAGTGTGAACCTTATGGCATAAAGTGATTATAGCATATCTTAGAACTATCATCTTGAACGTTTGGCACATACTTGAGTCGATTGTATTTCGTCGTTGAGCTATATCCCCTTGTCTTCCGTCTCTTGCCTTTATCATCATATTTGCATATAAGATTGGTAAAGATTTTTCCTACTGGGCTAGTGTAGCTCAACCTAATCTTTCTTTTCAGGTTCAAATGTCGGGCAATAGATTGCATGCATCGTGCATGTGCTTGACAGTGAAAGACTTTGGGAAGCTAAATATTGTCTAGTTACCGTATCTTCCTTGTAAAGACTTTCTTTGATAAAGATAAGTTTGTAATTAATTACTCTGAAATTTCTTTGACTAAATCGTCTGTAACTTGATAATATTACTGTACTAGAACTTAAGCTTCTATTTGGGCCGGAGTGCCAAAGTTGTGCATCTTTTGACTTGGGGACCTATTTTGTAAATTGAACAGGTGGGAACTCTTTTGGGTATTATTAATGTTATGTGAGGATCTTGAATTGAAATGGATTTTATATTTATGTTGAAAATCGAGGGCGTGACAAATTGGTATCAGAGCATTAGGTTTGAATACCTAGAGACCGTGGGGAGACTTAGTCTCATGGGTTCACAAATCATTGCAAATTTTAACAAGAACATGAGTGTGCGTGTGCGTGCATGACTGATGTGTGTTCACGGAACTGGCATTGCATTTATGTTTACATGAAACAGTGAAAAGCTAATGCTCGTGTCTGAGAAGAACAGAAGTTTGACCTCCTTGTAGTGGCTATGGTTGTGATCGTTGTTATCGTTATTGTTATTGTTACTGTTGGTTGTCTTGGTCTTGAGTCATTTGTGGTAATGTGCTTTTTTTTTTTTTGATGAGATGTTTGACAGGAAAGAATTTGAAAGACCGAGATTGTGGTAGTACTTGTGCGTAGTGGCGAGGTCGACATGTGAGATATCTGTTAGTATGTAATGAAAGTGTTGGACTATTAGTAGGGTTTGTGAGCTAAGTGTTTGATGTGTCTTATTTGAATTGTGCAAAGTACGTATTAAATTTTAAATGCTTTAAGATTTTTTTTTTCTTTGTGTGATGAGAGGTGCGTTGAGTGTAAACGAGCGAAGGGTGGTATATTTGTTAGGATTGAAGAAGAAAGGAGAAAAGAGAATGCATGTTGAGGTGTGACAGGAACCATAGTTTGTCCAGGAAGCGAGTGAGATGTATCATGGCTAGAGGGATTGACTAGTGAGTGACTTGAATGTGTTTGAAGAGATGATGTTTTGTTGTGGTAGTGATTGTGGTTTGTTATTGTTATGGTAGTCATTGAGGTAGTGATTTTAAGTATAGGTAAGACAAGTTGAGCTTTCGTAGAGAGTTGTAAGTATCTCAGGTTGACCTAAGAAGATTGGAGTTATAAATAGGGTGTCTAGATACAGTATGTGTCTTTTGGACACCCAAGCGACTACCGATGAGATCCAGTTGGAAGAGGCGCTTGATCACCGCTCATTCTAGATGGAAATCTCGAAAAGTCAATTGGATACTTGGATTGTGTATAGGGGTTAGATCCCTAGGTTCGAGATAGATTACTGTACATAGAAATTTTGTAGAAAAAGAGAAGTGTTATGCTAATGTTGTTGTCATTGTTGAGGTGAATGTCGTAGTGGTGTCATTATCACCAGATAGCAGAAAATAGTGATAGCATTGTTTGGTAAAAAAAAAAAAAAAAAGGAGACAAGACTTGAGGTGTACTATATCGAGGTGACTTGAGGCGAGTGATTGATGTTAGTGTGTGGAAAGAAACTTGTTTGAAGTGAGGGCGCTGCAATGTGAACTATTGTGGTTAGTAATAAAGTGAAGTGTAGTCGATGTCTTGAGTTAAAATGATGGAAACTTTGGAGTGACAGGTATGAGGGAGACTGAATGCTGTGGGTTGAAGGATGTGGGTGTAGAGACCCGTGTCTAATTTTAATTTATTTTATTTATTGATGTTGATCGAGCTTGAGTTTGTGTGTTGTAGGACGAGAGTGTTGGGGGACCCGCAGTGGGTAACTTTTATGAGTAGTTACCGTTTATTTTTATAGCTCATGGGGTATTAGTGTAGCTACATATTAAATTGTAGGACTTGAGGAAGTGCTTAAGGTAGTCGAGGGGGATGTAGTGTAATAACTACACATAAAATAGAAATTGGGATCAGAGAGACCCGGCGATTCATCATTTCTCCCTTTTTTCCTTTTCCTGCGTTCTTTCTCTGTTTTCTCTCTCTCTCTCAAACCCTCATGCTTCAACACCAAAATCGAAGGTCAAGGCTCGTGAATCTCGCAAAAAGTCAAGTAGAAAGCGTGATCTCCGGACAAAGGGCTACACATCTATCCGAACAAAATCTCAATCGGCCAGCTTTGGTGTTCCTAGCATTTCGGGATTCGGCTCTTTTGAGGTAGGATTCTTGCTAAATGCTTAAATATGGGAAAGTATCGTGAGATACACCTAAAATTTCGTGGTTTATAGTATTTTTTCTCCAATTTCTAGAAAACCCTAGTGTGTTCTAAGTAGATGTGATATATGTACGTTTCGTATTGTTCATGGGTCAATAGTTTTCATGATAGAGTATGGTGATTATTTAGCCTAATATGTAATCTTGGGTACATAGATGAATTATTGGTATCTTGTTCTTTGTTAAAGAGCACATTTTGTTTTTTCTCGTATCAATTGTAGTATACAGTAAGTAATGGAAGAGTTATCTTGAATAAGGAAAAATGATAAGTACGTACAGGCTTAAGAAACTTGAACTTTATGTTTGTGTTTTCTTGATTTTTCTATATTTAAATAAAGGATGATTTGGAATTGATACTTGATATTTGGGCGAGTGAGCCATGTATTGGTGATTGACGTGGCCATTTTATTCTTGTTGTGTAGCCTGAAGCATATGGATAACGAGTTTATCCGTCGGTGTATAGTCCGTAAACCCGCGCGGGATAAGGTGTTCCATAGGCCTTTGGGTTAGTAGCCCATAAATTTGGATGATTAAGGACTTGATCAGTCGCCTAGGATTGGTACACAACTTGTTAACTTGGACCATCGGTTTTATGTGTTCTTATTTTCTCCTACTTGACTTAATAATTTAACGTGTTTTATGTTTGAAGGATTTTGGATATATGAGATGAGATGAGCTTACGTGGTTTGGTTATAACTTGGTATTTGGAGATTTGGATTATTATCTGATCGGATTATTTTTATCACTATTTCGGTTGGATACTTGAGAAGTAAAAGTTATTATGTATTCATTTGTTATGAGTTACGATATATCCAATGGTTATCTTTCGAGGCTTAATAAAATGCAAGTTTTCTTACAATATTGCAGATACTCGCAAATTGATGTATTCGAAAAGAAGTAGACAAGAACAAATTATTTTGTGTATTGTGCATTTTGCTTGCATTCTCTTATCTTCGCCTTTAGCACGTTTCCTATTGAGTGTCGACTCACGTTGTTTAATCCAACCTTTTCAGGTAAGGCGGTGGATCCGAAGGCATGATAGTGTTGGTTTTGTTATATTTTTTTTAGAGCTTAGTTGATATACTTGTATTCCATTAATTTGTTAGTAAGATTTTGGAAGTCCAGTGACTTGGTATTCTTTTTGTACGGACCCGTAATTTCAAAAGTCATTAAAAGATTTATTCGATATTATTATTGAAGGAAAAGACGAAATTTGTTAAGTTTATTTGATTTGGGGCTAATGTGAAAGGATTGTTAGTGGAGGGAGTGCAAGTGTGATTAGTGTGTGTCCTAATATAAGTGTGTGTGGTGGAGATGTAGGGAATTAGAATTCCCATCACACTCTCTCTCTATCTCCCGGTCTCTCCCTCTCTCGGCACTCTCTCTCTCGGTTCTCTCTCTCTTTCTCTCAACCAAAAACCCACCAAAATCACTTAAAATCCACACAAATCAACCTCCATTCCACCTTCCTCACGCGTTATTGAGCTTGAATTTCGTGGGTCTTGACCGGAGGAGGAGTATTTCGGTCGATTTCAAGATTTCGGAGTCAAAGGCTTGCGTGGCCCGATCTCCTTTCGTGTTTGCTCTCCAACTTCGAGGTAGGGATTTCTTGCTTATTCTATATGCTTATGAGTTGAATTTGTGTGTTGATCGTGCTTGAAAATGTTGGTTTGATTGTTGGGATTAGTTTCGAAAATCTGCAGAAAATCTACCCGAACAGCCTTTGTTATCGATACCTTAGCCCTTTGTTATCGATACCTTCGTGTTCCAAAACCCAGAAAATCCTTTGTTATCGATACCATTTGTCATTGGTATCGATACCCTTGCGTCTGGAGTCATTTTTGACCCAGAGGTATCGATACCTTTGCCTTAGGTATCGATACCTGTTGCTTATCTCCAGCTTTTGCTGTTTTACTTCGTACTTCACCGTTTTGGTTTCCAATCACTTCTAACACCTCTAAGGCATCTTTAAACCTTCCTTAAGCTTGGTTGCTCGTCCCTTGATGATCCGTTGATCGTTCTTATTCCCTAGGCTTTGGTTAAGAGTGATCTTAGTATATATTATTGTAGACGGAAAACGTATTGTAGAGTGTTATGAGTACCGTAGGTTGTATGAACATCGTGATGGGTATAGATGCTTGATGAGAGTGGTACAATAACTTTAAAGGGTAAGGTAGTAACTTGTATCTTCACGATTCGTTGAACCTATCGATTCACCTTGTTACACTTGCTACGGGATTCAAGTATAGGAGCTAGTAAGTCGGGTACTTTAGAGGTTGCTTGTGAGTAGCACGCTGTGTCGGTGCGGGGATATACTTAGAGATACGGTGAGCGTGTGTGTCTTTGCTTGTATGTGACACGGTAGATTGTGGGTCTTGTGAGACCATGCGATTGATTAAATGGTCTTTGGATTCGATTGGATGTTTTGAGGTTTGTGAAATGAGAAGGGGAATGAATGAGGACAACAAATGAATAGAGTATTGTAAGATTTTATTTACGGGCTAGGTACGTTAAGAAAAATGCAGAGTTGTAAGTTAATGAAAAGGCATGAACATGTACATTTGTGGAATTAGGAAACGGTGGATTAAAGTTCAGTGGTACGACCGACAAATTGATGATGAAGTCGATTGTGAAATGATGGATGGTCGGTTATGCGATGTGCGTTTCCGCTAACCAATGATTATTGCTGATTGAGGGAATAGACTCGGGGTGACCCTGCGCTCGAGGGAACTAGACCCGAGGTGACCCAAGTGAATTTATTATTGAGGGAATAGACTCGGGGTGACCCTACGCTTGAGGGAACTAGACCCGAGGTGACCCAAGTTATTTTATTATTGAGGGAATAGACTCGGGGTGACCCTACGCTCGAGGGAACTAGACCCGAGGTGACCCTAGTGATCATTGATGGGATACACTTGATTAAAAGAAAGGAAATGTTTGTAAATAAGGGATTTAATGATGACGAACGTGGACACAAGAATGATTGTAGTATTGTACGAAGAATAATAAGATGATTAGAACTGGTTATAGATTATGGTGGATAGACGTGAGTTTATTGAGGCATCTAGTTGAGGAGAAAAAGGTTAGTGACCTCCCGGGGAAGTCTAGAATTCTTGATCAAAGCGTGCAGCTAATTGGAAATCGTTCGTACTTTGGGTGTATCTGTCTTTACTCACTCATTCTTGAAGCATGATTCATTTCATTTTCATATAGTTTGAGCATAGATCTCTCTACTGGGCACGTGTTTTGCTCAACCCTATCCTTCTTTCAGGTACACTTGGAGGTAGCGACATGGAGTGCTTGGCATGCATATTTTGACATCATCCATTTGAAAGCTGATATGGAAATTACTTTGGCATCTCTTGTAAAACTCTTTGACAGTGTAATATGGGTTTCTATTATGTCTATCGTTTGATCATGGGGGACTGTAAACCCTAAAACTTCTTTTCTATTATGTTATTTGGATCGTCAAGCTTGAGAAGAAACGTTGAACTTAAACTGCAAATATGGGAATGAACCTTGATTTGGGGTATTATCTGTATTATTGTGAGGTATCGTTTAATTGGAAATCATTATTCTATGTTGAAAATCGAGGGCATGACAACTTGGTATCAGAGCGTCTAGGTTTGAATACTTTGAGACCGTGGGGAGACTTTTAGTCTCATGGGTTCAAAGTCACTGCATCTTTTTACAAAACCATATGTGTGCTTGCATGAATGAGTTAGTACATTGATATGGCATTGCATTTAATTGCAATAGAGTGGTGTAGTGTTGTTTTTCATGTTGGAAAGGTCGGAGACTTGCTCAATATAGCGATGTGGCTAACGTCGATGACTTTCTTTCTTATGTGTTCGTAGTAAGGTGTATTCGAAATGTGAAGTTAGGTGGGGTGAAATCGAGGAGCGTGATTGTCAGGGCCATAGTGCGTGCATGGAGGACGGGGCGAGTCAGCATACTAGGGATGAGGTAATGTTCCCTGAAATTGTTGAGAGCGTGAAGGGTGTTGAGGTTCTGAAGATTGTGCAGATTGATGTGAATGCGGGGGAAACTAGACGTAGAGTCGTTAGTGCGAGGTCATCCTCAGAGAGTGTTGAGAGTTCAAGAAAGAAGAAACCTAGGATATCAAAGCCAGAGATTCAGGGTCAGCAGGACCTTAAGCCACCTCCTCATTTTGGGGCACCGAGAGTTCTCCTCAAGCATCCGATTGTGTGTTATCGATGTCGTCAATCGTCCTCAAGGATTGGGAGTACCTAGTGAATCGAGCTCCATGTAGCAACATAAACGTACACCGAAACAACAAACGCAGTTCCGTAGCTAAACCATTTCCTTCTACTCTCTAGCTCTCAGAAATACTAGTTGTTTGAGGTATCATCTCTTCTTTGTTGTACAATCCGCCCGTTATAATACTTTTGATATGGAAGTATTTCATCCATTACGAATCATCTCTTTATTCATGTTTAGAATTGAAAATCAAGAAATCTTAGTCCTCGCGTGTTAAAAACATTGATAGATCATATACCGAGATTAGAGGTTAATTGTTCCATATTGAAGTGTTCCCCTTGGCCTCTTTGATTTGCTTATAGTGAGATTTGATCTGAATTGGACAGGGATTGGTTGTAACCACGATGGGTGGCGATTTTATGAACGTGATTTAGTGAGAGTCGTTTCTTTTATTATCCTCTTTCATTGGCCTAGCTGAATAATGTTAGAATTGTATCGTAAGCTATCCCTGTGAAGTCTGTTGTGTTGTTGACCTGTCATGATCCTTGAAATTCAAGTTAACTATTGTGCTATCCATTCCTAGCTTTTCTTGGAAATATCCAAAATCTTGTGGCGAAGTATCATGTGATACTTTTACTATTGATATTGACGAATGTCCCTCGTTCCCTATTCGAGGTCGTATTTTGGCATCATCCTGCTTGAGATAAGTTCTCATTGGTCAGTTTAGATTCCCTTGATGAGATTATCACTTTCGTCGTTGGCTTGAAATCATTATTCCACGTGAGTATTTAGTTTGCAACTTCAACCTATCAAACTCAACCTATGGTCACGTACCGTATGATATACATATTCGTTGGCACCACCAAAATTTGGACCTTGTTACCATTGTTGCCTGCTTTGGGCCATCATTTATTTTGATCCCATGACTATAAAGTCATATGATTTGAACTCGTATCCTCTTTGTATCGGTTTTATTTGCCCATGCCTATTCGGTTGGTTGGAAAATTTCCATTGTTGGAGTCAACTCTTGTGATGACATATTTATTGATATCTACTCATTGGTTCAATACGAATTCACTTGTTTTTAATTACTCTCAGTGGCATTAGACACTATCGTGGTTTCTCAACTCTAGCGGCATATGATGGTTCGTTTTGTGACGTTCAGTTCCAACCTGTTAAAAGTATTGCTCAAATCCGGTACTGGACAAATTTTCAATCTTGTAAGAGTTGGTTTACTAGGGATCTATTTCATTACTTCATGTTCGTCATCAGTAAGGTTATGGTCGGTTGTTTCAAGATTCCCTCGGAGTATCATGAGCTTTTGCATTGAGTTTGTTGTCAAATTATTTTAAAGATTTCAAGTATTCTTTGAATTCCGAACGCTTCAATATCAAACTTAAAATTCTTGATTAGCGTTGATCGAGTTCTATGGTTTGATCTTTTCATTGAGATGACAATCGAATCTATTCTTATTATTTGGATTGACCCAACTTGGTGCGAGAGATTGGTGCGACCTTTAGAAGAATTGGCTTGTATTCTCAGTTTGCTAGAATTAATATTAAGGGGTGCGATGGAATCTATTCACCAACGAACTCTGGAAGCTCGAGGGAAAATGACTGAACAGACAAAAGAATTCATTGAAGATTGCTAACTGCGTAAGACCGACCAAAGGATTGTTAGTGGAAGGTTGCATATCTCGTAAAGCGTTTACCGCTAGAAAGATAGGTCGGTGTCGGGTACGGTGTGTGTTTTGGATAGCCAAGCGACTACCGATGAAATCCACTTGGAAGAGGCGCTTGATCACTGCCCATTCTAAATGGAAGTCTCGAAGAGTCAATTGGATTATCGGGTTACGTTCATAGGCAAGATCTTGGCGCTTGGATAGATAATCGTATATAGAGATTTTGCGATAAAAGAGGAACCTAGAAAATTGCGTATCGTTTGGCATTGCTGCCGAGACTTTTGGACAGTTGTAATGCGTTATACATACGAATATTGAGGAAGTCTGAATCGAATCCATTGCATGTGATAGAAGTGTCCGAACTTGAGCTAGAAGCCGACGTGTCCCGTGGTGAGAAGCCGATACGTATCCTAGATTTGCGTGATTAAGTTTTAAGGGGTAAAACGGTACCGTTAGTGCAAGTTTATGTGGAGAAAGGAGGACAAGGTTAGAAAGAAATGCCTGCGTTTGTCTCGATGTTGTCGATATGAGTTTGATGTAGATTTACATGATTACTGCATAGTTGCATGATAAACCGTGTTATGGCTGAGGTATATCTGTGTGTTGTGTGTTGGTTGGACCTGGCTTGGCAAATTTTGAGGACGAAATTTCTCTAAGGAGGGAAGGGTGTAAGGACCCGTAATTTCAAAAGTCATTAAAAGATTTATTCGATATTATTATTGAAGGAAAAGACGAAATTTGTTAAGTTTATTTGATTTGGGGCTAATGTGAAAGGATTGTTAGTGGAGGGAGTGCAAGTGTGATTAGTGTGTGTCCTAATATAAGTGTGTGTGGTGGAGATGTAGGGAATTAGAATTCCCATCACACTCTCTCTCTATCTCCTGGTCTCTCCCTCTCTCGGCACTCTCTCTCTCGGTTCTCTCTCTCTTTCTCTCAACCAAAAACCCACCAAAATCACTTAAAACCCACACAAACCAACCTCCATTCCACCTTCCTCACGCGTTATTGAGCTTGAATTTCGTGGGTCTTGACCGGAGGAGGAGTATTTCGGTCGATTTCAAGATTTCGGAGTCAAAGGCTTGCGTGGCCCGATCTCCTTTCGTGTTTGCTCTCCAACTTCGAGGTAGGGATTTCTTGCTTATTCTATATGCTTATGAGTTGAATTTGTGTGTTGATCGTGCTTGAAAATGTTGGTTTGATTGTTGGGATTAGTTTCGAAAATCTGCAGAAAATCTACCCGAACAGCCTTTGTTATCGATACCTTCGTGTTCCAAAACCCAGAAAATCCTTTGTTATCGATACCATTTGTCATTGGTATCGATACCCTTGCGTCTGGAGTCATTTTTGACCCAGAGGTATCGATACCTTTGCCTTAGGTATCGATACCTGTTGCTTATCTCCAGCTTTTGCTGTTTTACTTCGTACTTCACCGTTTTGGTTTCCAATCACTTCTAACACCTCTAAGGCATCTTTAAACCTTCCTTAAGCTTGGTTGCTCGTCCCTTGATGATCCGTTGATCGTTCTTATTCCCTAGGCTTTGGTTAAGAGTGATCTTAGTATATATTATTGTAGACGGAAAACGTATTGTAGAGTGTTATGAGTACCGTAGGTTGTATGAACATCGTGATGGGTATAGATGCTTGATGAGAGTGGTACAATAACTTTAAAGGATAAGGTAGTAACTTGTATCTTCACGATTCGTTGAACCTATCGATTCACCTTGGTACACTTGCTACGGGATTCAAGTATAGGAGCTAGTAAGTCGGGTACTTTAGAGGTTGCTTGTGAGTAGCACGCTGTGTCGGTGCGGGGATATACTTAGAGATACGGTGAGCGTGTGTGTCTTTGCTTGTATGTGAC
Organism: Rhododendron griersonianum; assembly: GCA_018127125.1. Lineage (NCBI taxonomy): Eukaryota > Viridiplantae > Streptophyta > Magnoliopsida > Ericales > Ericaceae > Rhododendron > Rhododendron griersonianum. The sequence goes on from CM030800.1 coordinate 26,088,176, forward strand.
ACGGTAGATTGTGGGTCTTGTGAGACCATGCGATTGATTAAATGGTCTTTGGATTCGATTGGATGTTTTGAGGTTTGTGAAATGAGAAGGGGAATGAATGAGGACAACAAATGAATAGAGTATTGTAAGATTTTATTTACGGGCTAGGTACGTTAAGAAAAATGCAGAGTTGTAAGTTAATGAAAAGGCATGAACATGTACATTTGTGGAATTAGGAAACGGTGGATTAAAGTTCAGTGGTACGACCGACAAATTGATGATGAAGTCGATTGTGAAATGATGGATGGTCGGTTATGCGATGTGCGTTTCCGCTAACCAATGATTATTGCTGATTGAGGGAATAGACTCGGGGTGACCCTGCGCTCGAGGGAACTATACCCGAGGTGACCCAAGTGAATTTATTATTGAGGGAATAGACTCGGGGTGACCCTACGCTTGAGGGAACTAGACCCGAGGTGACCCAAGTTATTTTATTATTAAGGGAATAGACTCGGGGTGACCCTACGCTCGAGGGAACTAGACCCGAGGTGACCCTAGTGATCATTGATGGGATACACTTGATTAAAAGAAAGGAAATGTTTGTAAATAAGGGATTTAATGATGACGAACGTGGACACAAGAATGATTGTAGTATTGTACGAAGAATAATAAGATGATTAGAACTGGTTATAGATTATGGTGGATAGACGTGAGTTTATTGAGGCATCTAGTTGAGGAGAAAAAGGTTAGTGACCTCCCGGGGAAGTCTAGAATTCTTGATCAAAGCGTGCAGCTAATTGGAAATCGTTCGTACTTTGGGTGTATCTGTCTTTACTCACTCATTCTTGAAGCATGATTCATTTCATTTTCATATAGTTTGAGCATAGATCTCTCTACTGGGCACGTGTTTTGCTCAACCCTATCCTTCTTTCAGGTACACTTGGAGGTAGCGACATGGAGTGCTTGGCATGCATATTTTGACATCATCCATTTGAAAGCTGATATGGAAATTACTTTGGCATCTCTTGTAAAACTCTTTGACAGTGTAATATGGGTTTCTATTATGTCTATCGTTTGATCATGGGGGACTGTAAACCCTAAAACTTCTTTTCTATTATGTTATTTGGATCGTCAAGCTTGAGAAGAAACGTTGAACTTAAACTGCAAATATGGGAATGAACCTTGATTTGGGGTATTATCTGTATTATTGTGAGGTATCGTTTAATTGGAAATCATTATTCTATGTTGAAAATCGAGGGCATGACACTTTTGGGTTTGAAATAAATTTAATCGCATATTTTGACTCTCTCAAAAAAAAAAAACTTGAAACGTGAATACGCTTATAGGTAATTTTCTATTGTTGGAGAGGTGGGAAGCCTCATTGGTCTTTATGGTAAAACTTCCAGGTTTATTTTCTTTTTCATTGGTGTTGACCATTTGGAAAAAAAGCCCTTGAAACAAACATTCCCTTCCAAATTTTTTTATAAAAATCATGTCACCTTTAGGCGCGATCTGATTTGGTATTATGGCATTTGGTTTGGACCTTTCCATAAGGATATTCTTTTATCATTATATGGAGGTTTTTCCTTAGAACTCACGTGCTCGGGTGGTGCGAGATCGGGGCGTGACAGTGGGTATAGAGGTTGTGTACAATATTTGTTCGGTAATATAGATTTAGATTGGTAGTGGTAGAGGATGTGTCAGAGTATACTCTTGGAACGATATTTATTTATTTGATTGAGATTAGGAGATGACAGTGATAGTGGTGATGGTGATAGGAATGGTGTTGTGGTTATTGTTGTTGTGGACATGTGGTTGAGTGCAATTGTGGTGATTGTCTTTGAGGAATATTGATGTCGAAATGACCACTTAGTGGAAAGAAAGAAATTTGTGAGCTGTGAAATTTAGGATAAGCGGGACCGTTAGAAGTTATTGGTGCGAGTGAACTGATTCTTAAGTGATGAGATGGTAGGAGTCTGAGAATATAATGTGAAGTATAGGTATGTTGTTTGAAACCCCTGAATCTTGTGGGCATTAAGGAGGAGGTCTGTCAATTTGTTGGTGTTTGTGTCTAAATTACAGTCTAGAGATAGTCAATAGTGTTGGGTGTCCGTTGGTGCAGCTATTGCACACATTGTGTAGGGATTTTGGTGATGAGATACTTATAGGTTATAATGTTGTCGAAATAGATGAATGATTGGTATCAGCGATACGTGTATCTGAGATGTAATTTGAGGCAGTGAATATGAGAAAAACGTTACTTGATTAGAATAACTGAATGAGAATACTCGCGATTGATGGGTGAACATAAAATGTGAGAAGTATTATGAGATTGAAATGAGAGTGATTACTGTTGGACTTTCTAGAGCCATGAATTATGAAATGATGGATACTTCGTGAGTCCGCTGGATACTTTGTGAGTCCATGGATATTTGGTGAGTCCGTTGGATACTTTGTGAGTTGGTGAGTCTGTTAATGTGTGGATGTGTTTGGTGTTGTGTGAGCTATTAAATTGTACTGTGGGTTTGTTGAAATATTTTGTGAATGAAATGCGCTATTGTTTAGCTTTAACCTACATGTTTGGTTCGTTATGTAAACTCAATGCGTGAAATTTGCTTTTAGTACGTATACGATGTAGAATAAAAGTGATGCTTATGTGAGTAGTTGCTACGAGGAGTGTATGCTTTTCTTGAGTAGTAGTAACGATGTTTGGAGAATTGGGTTTAAGGAAAATAGTGGATTGATATTTTACCAGAACGGTTTTAATGTGTGTAGTGAAGAGTTGTGTAGAAGGGACGCATTACCATTGAAGTGAGTTTGGATTTTCGAAAATAGAAACCGGTAGTGATTCAGAGTGGGCTAGGGAATGTGAAGTAGTGTTGGATTCTTAGTTGTGTTCGAATGTTAAATGGACGAAAAAGCGTTTAAGATTTGTGCATAGTTGATATAAGAGTTGTGTGGGTAAACGGAAGTGTGAGCTAGAGATAAAGGTTAACGATTTTGTGTTAGATGTGTTTCGTCATACCGAGGGAGGTAAACCATGTCTTTAAGAGAGGGAAGTGAATAGCGAGGTGCGTGAAATAATTTGAGATTGTTAAAGGGAATGGTGCAGCTGCCTATTATTTGTGGTATTGATAGAATTGAATAAGTTGTGAGGTGTGTTTATTTTTGGAGACGAAAGAGGTATTAATAGGTTTGAGATGTGTGACGTTTAACTAGGGTGAGTTGGTGTTAAAATTGAGCAAATGGTAATGATCGTTATGTAGTCAAATTGTTGGGTTTTGGGTTTCTTGGTTTTATTACAATGGAGAGTATTTGGGTATTCAAAAAAAAATTATTGATGGATTGGTATATCGGTTGGTGTTGGGAAAATGAAACTTAGAGTATTAGAATTTGAGTTTCATGAGCAGGTCAGTTTGTCCTTCTAGGAAGTTCGAGGGGTACTTGGTAGAATAAGGCACATGGAACGAAAATGTAGAATTCAAAGTTTGAGAAATGTGAGGTTATTGCTTGTCGAGTTACAGTATGACTGTAATGTTGGCGTGTGGGGACTAGGATTCTTGTACAAGATGTTGGGACTTGAGTATGTGATAAGATGATGAAGTTATGGAGTAAGGTTTGGCATTACGATGGACGACTCGGTTGGATTTTGGGTTAGCAAATTTCGAGGACAAAATTTCTTTAAGGAAGGTAGGATGTAGAGACCCGTATTTTTGGAAATTGTCAAAAGGTTTTATTAATATTAGAATATTGAATAAATATAAAATTTGTTGGATTTATTTGATTTGGGGCTTAAAGGGTAATGATTGAAAGTGGAGGGAATGCAAGTATGATTAGTGTGTGTGTCCCCTAGTATATATATGTGTGTGGGGGGGGGGGGGGGGGGGGGGGGGGGCAGGGGATAAAAAAATCCCCAACCTCTCTCTCTCTCTCTCTAACTCTCCGACCTCTCTCCCTCTCTCGGCTTTCTTTCTCTCTCCTCTCCTCTCACTCAAAACTCCGCCAAGACCTCAAGAACCTCAAAGATCAACCACCCTTCGGCCTTCCAATCGCGTTCTCGAGCTTGAAATTTCGTGGGTCAAGCTTGGAGGGAAGTTCTTGGTCGATTTCGGAGCTTTGGAAGCTAGGGCTTGTTCAAAATTCGTAGATCTTGGTTATCGTCGCGAGGTAGGAATTTCTTTACCTCTTTTATGTGTATATATGTTGAAATGGTGTAGAAATCGTGCATTGATCGTCCCCTTTTGGTGCTTTGAATGTCTGTCAAAACTGTAGAAAATCGCCTCGAAACAGCGGGGTATTGATACCCAAACATGGGGTATCGATACCCCATCCTTCTCTGGATTTCCAGCTTGCCAGGTATTGATACCTGATTTAGGGGTATCAATACCCCGTGTTGTTTTGGACAGCTTTGATGTTGTTTTGTGTTCCTTCAATCGTTTCAACCCCCAATCGCTTCTAAACCTTTTTGGATACCTTCTAGTCCATCTTTTGCTTATCTAGTTGACGTCCTATGGTTAATTGATGTTATTCGTGATCCTTAGGCCTTCCGTTAGTAGGAGATGATAAGGGTCTAACTAATTAAAACTTTGTTATTTCACATATTATTGATCGGTCGAATGTTTATGAACGTTTGTGACATATTTGTAATATGGTCGGCATGTCGTAGCATATTTTATGTTAGATTGTGGTCTTGGGAGGGTCATAACTTATAAGTCGAATGTGAAATGGATGTACGGGGTCACGAGTACCCGGAATATATTGTGGGTATATGGGGCCCTAAGACCCGGAACGTGAAATGGATGTACGGGGTCACCAGTATCCGGAACGTATTGTCGGTATATGGGGCCCTAAGACCCGGAAAGTTTCTTAAGTTTCCTATTTGATGAGTCAATGGAGAATGAGCCACTTGGACTCATGTTGGAGATTTCTGGGAGACGTACGGGGTTCTCTAGACCCATAATGTAAGTCCTTTAATGCGGTAACCCTCGTGGTAGTATACTGTAATGCGAGGGATGAAAATTCAAAAGACGGAGGTATGGGATAGTGAGTCGTGTCAAAGTTGTAGCTTGCTTGTGTAGTGTGAACCTTATGGCATAAGTGATTATAGAATATCTTAGAACGATCATCTTGAATGTTTGGCACATACTTGAGTCGATTGTATTTCGTCGTTGAGCTATATCCCCTTGTCTTCCTTCTCTTGCCTTTATCATCATATTTGCATATAAGATTGGTAAAGATTTCCTACTGGGCTAGTGTAGCTCAACCTAATCTTTCTTTTCAGGTTCAAATGTCGGGCAATAGATTGCATGCATCGTGTGCTTGACAGTGAAAGACTTTGGGAAGCTAAATATTGTCTAGTTACCGTATCTTCCTTATAAAGACTTTCTTCGATAAAGATGGGTTTGTATTTAATTACTCTAAAATTTCTTTGACTAAATCATCTGTAACTTGATAATATTACTGTACCAGAACTTAAGCTTCTATTTGGGCCAAAGTGCCAAAGTTGTGCATCTTTTGACTTGGGGACCTATTTTGTAAATTGAACAGGTAGGAACTCTTTTGGGTATTATTAATGTTATGTGAGGATCTTGAATTGAAATGGATTTTATATTTATATTGAAAATCGAGGGCGTGACAAACCTAGACTTAGACTAAAAAAAGAAAAGAAAAAAGAAAGAGTGGGAATTTTCGGCTTAAAGAGAGAGAGGGGGGTGATCATTGTCTTATACATTTGAGTGTAAGACAAGCTATTTTAGGCTACTTTAAACATAACCCTAACCATTTATTTTCTTCTTTCTTGCAAGCAAACCCTCCTAGACAAGACAAGACCAAAACCCTTCATAATAACCTAGATTTTGACCTAAAAATAGAAAGGACAAGTGAGGGAAGGCTATGGCATGTTTAAAGCCAAGATTTGACAAAACAATGGAGCAAAATAAATGAGAGAGAAAGGGAGAGAGAGCCGGCTAGGAGAGAGGCTAGGGAGGGGGAGCTCAATGTTTGCTATAAATAGCACCTCACTCTTGCCTTGAACTCACACCTTCAATTCCTCCAACTTCTCTCTAGAAAATTTTAGTGTTCTTGAAGTAGTTCTTAGAGTTCTTCCCTTGTTCTTGAGTTCTTCAAGAAACTCAACCAAAGCCGCCACCAAACCACCAACCGACCATCCTCTCGATTCAAAAAATTTAGTAGTTTAGTCTAGATTTAGTTTTGAGAGAAAAAGAAAGTCTTTTCTTTTCCTCTTTCGAAGCTACCGTAAGCTTACCGTAAGAAATCACTTCGTTCGATAGCCACATTCACCTTCCGTAAACCGACGTACTTTCTTTTCCGTAGCCATACCATCTGCCAAAAAGAACGGTAGATTTCCCATACTCACTATCTCTAAATATAAAAAGAAAATTATGAGTACTTTGTATGTTTGAAATGTGTGAAAGAATAGCTAGAAAACTTAAGTTTTAAAATAAAATATGACTAAGAAAAATATCTCTACTAACTTTCGCTAGTAAAAATATTAGTTACATATGGTAGAATATTTCTACTCACTTTCCCTAGTAAAATTTAATTATATTTTATTGTGTTTAAAAAAATGCATGCTAAGTTAAAGTACAAAAATAGTTTGATTGGTAGCATGGTTACCTTAATTTTTTTGGAATGATTATGAATAAGTACGCTTAATTATTAGCTCTTAAAATTACTAGTCTAAAGCATAAGTGATTTCCACTCCAAAGTTGTTTGTCCATGTGGCACTATGCTTTACGATCGTTTTTTTTTACTGTGGAGTAACCCGAGGCTAACACCCTCGAAAGTTCATCAACAAGTCTGGCTTCGAGCCGACTAAGGAAGGAATGGTGATTCTAACTGGACTTGTCCGACTTGGGACTTTCCTGGTTATTTCTATGTCAAACATAATCCACCAAAATTTAGAATAATGATTTTCGGTGGAAATTAACGACTTATTAACCCAAGAAAAATATGTGGTTTTGAACTTCCCTTAAAGGAAGAAAGAACGGATTTTTGAAATAATAGTTTGATTGGTAGCATGGTTACTTAGATTCTATTTGAAAGAGGTTATGAGCATGTATACATGTTTTTAGTCTTAATTTACTTGTCTTGATGTTGAGTTATGTGCATATTATGTTAAATTTATAGACTAGTCGATGGATTAAGCATGAAAAATACCATAGAGTTGGATGATCTTGTTATTTTAATTATTCTAGTTTAGTTTCAAGATTACGATCAATGATGCATGTTTACGAGATACCGTATATAGTATTCTTATGTGGAAAGTTTGACTGCGAAGTTTTAGTATGAAAACGAGATACGAAAATGAGGAAGTCTAGAAACATGACACGTAGGGTGTTGATAATGAAAAAACATGTTTTAAAAAAAAGGAAATATTTTTGAAACCGCAATGTGGCCGGACTTGGTAGCCCATTGTGTGTGTGTTGCCAATGGGGCCAGACTTGGTATTCTCATTGGAGGTGTGTTTTTTTTCAAATAAAAATAAAAATGATTTTGGAAATGTTGATTTGGAAAAAATGGAAAGTGGAATCGATATTAAAAAATTCGACACGGTCTACGAAAATGTTGCGTAGGAGAAACTCAGATTACACGGATACTGACGCCAATTGAATAGTGAATGTGCATGTGTTATAGTTAACTGCTTATCCGGAAGTTGTTGAATATGCATGTGCTATTTTGAAATCTTTGAATTTATATGAGCTAGTATACCACTTTTATGCCCTGTTGTTTATAATTATGGATTAGCGAGTTAGGGATTTCCCTACAGAGGTCCATAGCTCATGGTGTTACCTTTGGTGGACATATTATATTGGGGGCGACGCTAGTATAATATGTCAGACTTTATAGATGATCAGGGTGAGATGTATACGTTGGAAGCTTTCGGAACTGAGGAGCTGGCTAGGATGGACGAGCAAACGGAACAATAGATAGAACCCTAGTTTCCCTCCCTTTGTCGAATAAATGTACTCTTGTGAAAATTATGCTGTAACAATGAGCCAAACTTTATTTAGGTTTTCAATAAAAATATTTATTTAACGTTCCCAAAATTCGGGGCGTTACAAGATTAGACTTGGTTTAAGCTCAGGGGATCGAAACCCGTGCAAAGAGTAGGTGGAAATGTTACAGTAATAAATTTTGAGGTGTTGTTCCGCTTTCTTTTTAATTAAACCTTCTTTTTCAAAAAGAAAGTAATTTCAAACTCAAATATAATGAAAATGAAAAATAATTTTTAATTTTTTTTGCACTGTTTAAAAGATCTCAATGAGATCTATCAAACAAGATTTATATTGGTAAAAAAATTATTTGCGTAAACACATTATTTTTTAGCTTGAAATTATCTTCATTTTCTAAAAATTCCTTTTTTAGGAAACTAGAACACCCCCTCATAGTACACAAAAGTCGGCTGACATTACTGGAACAATAAGTCTAGGTACACTACATCCAACCACTACACCATCCACTACATGTTTTGTAGGACCCACTCCGGGTCCCAAAAAAATACAGAAAAATGTTCATAAATTTTAAAATAATATATTATGGGGCTCTGTAAAAAATCAGCTCCAACAAATATATATTAGTACTAAAGAAGATTAGATTGGTTCAAGGTAAAGCAAATGTTATTAGCCACCAGTTTTGTTTGGCCAAAGAAGCTTCCTAGTTCCTACTAACGTAACACCGGAAACAAATCTCAAACAACAAATGCTTCCAGGTACGAAATGAGATGGTAGGGTGGAGTTTAAAAAGTGTGTAGAAATTCTAAAGGATAGTCTTGAGGTTTCGATTTTTGGTTCACATTATCGGTTTAGATTTTAGTCATTGGCGTTGAACTTTGACTATATTAAATTGTAAGGCCAGTGGTTGCCCAAGTGGTTTTGGCGGATATCCAGGTTTTCGGAGTACTCTTTAAGGTCTGAGGTTCGATTCTCCACAGGATGAGTATTTTGAAGTAAGTGGGGGGGGGGGGGGGGGGGGCCGCGCTAGCTCCCCCGAAGATTTGGGTTACGCAGTTTGGTCTATTTAATGGCCTGACTGTAGAGGTGTTCCTCCGTTACAAAAAAAAAAAAGATGTAAGGCCACTCGGCAAGATGTGGGGATGCCCGCAATCTTTGCTAGAAGTCGCCTTTGTAATATTAGATCATTGTGTGGGTAATTTCTATGTTGCTTGTTTCTTGAAAAAATAAAAATTAGCACTTTTTTATTGGGTAAATTTCACTTTGACCCTTTGTGGTTTGGGTCATGTACGGATACATCTCTTTTAGTTCAAAAGTTTGCAATAACACTTATGTGGTTTGTGAAGTGTGCACATAACACCCAATTCCCTTTATTTTAACGGAGGTGTATTTCACACGTCTCTTGAATCTAACGAAAATCTAATCCGAGCCGTTCATAATTTATTAATCATATAATAGAGCACCTCTATAAAAATAAAAATAAATCAACTCAATCATACATCAATAACTCAGTGATCCAATTCTTGTTAAGATGAATGATAAATTTAAATTTGAAAATTTCCTTCATAATAAATTCGATTCGATCATGAGGTTTTCACTTTCAATCGACTTGAATTTGGTATGAATGTAGTTCTCGTCAAACTGAACAATATCAATGGTTCAGATCCAATTTTTAGTACATGAGATAGATTGGTTAGATTCAAGGAAGAAGATGAATCAAGGGAGAAGCTGAGAGCATATCGGGCTTTTGATGCACGCCTGTCAAACTTGACGTTATTATGGACGAAATTGGGTATTATGTACACACTTCACAAACCACTGGAGTGTTATTGCACACTTGTGAACCATAGAGGATGTATCCTCACATGACCTAAACCACAAGGGGTCAAAGTGGACTTTGCCCCCCTTTTTTTTCCCCTAGCATTGTTAACATCCAAGTAATGCAGAGAATGTAATAAGTTACTACTTTCAAACTTCTGATGTGCTCAGGTACAGTAACATAACATCCACTATGTTTGGGTTTGATACTTGGATATTCCGACATGGTCCAGTGGCATAACAAGTCAAAAAAATTTTTTCGAGAAAATAGACACATCAGATTATTCAGTTGAATTGTTGACGGAGGTTGATGAAGGGCTCTAATTCAATCTTTTTTTACAACTCCAAAGTGTTTAATTGGAATTTTGTTGAGTTTATGTGCTTACGAGACATTTGAATGAGAGTGTGGGGCCGGGTGTTTATTGAAAAATTATTTCCCTAAATTTTGACTAGGTAAAGTACCAAACTTGGCAGACATTATTGCAAGTAGTTATCATTCTATTAATCATAGATTTGACTTATTTAAGGTAAAGCGATGCTCAACTGTTAGTGAAGAAGCTTAATGGCCAGGTCGCAACCAATCAAGAGGTAGAAATGATCGTTCATGACATTCAAGTTTTGAGTAGAAATTTTCAGTGTTGCAGCTTTTCTTTTGTTCGTAGGATTGGTAATAATGTTGCTCATGTGTTGGCAGGCAAGGGTTTGGGTGGTTCGGGGTATAGTCTATGGACGGAAGCCCCACCGTTGTGGTTACTTGGTCCCCTTTTTAGGGACGGGTCTCCCGATTGATGTATCGTTTTGACTTATTAATAACATCTATTATCATTGTGGCAAAAAAAAAAAAAGGTAAAGCAAATATGCCAATTAAATCAAAACCTGGGAGAATTTGTCTGAACCATGTCCCCACCAGTTTTCATAGGTCAAAGAAGCTTCCTAGTCTTCAACCGCCTGGTAGCGCGATTTGGCCGCAGTCAGTAGCCTCAGCTGCAGTCATATATGTACCGCTTACCTAGCTGTTAAATTTACAACTCCACATGCCCTTTTGCCCCTCTAATTAGGGCATGAATTGACAGTGAATGCGGATGTTGGAATGCAATTTTCTTGTGGAATAGGAACTTAGAACAAGTGCCCATGCTAGAGTCTTCTATCTTTAACTTCTTTTACTTTTTTGTTTTTGAGAAACGTATCCTTGTTAAGGTACACTCCTTAAGTTAGGTTGCACACATTAATCTGAATCAGCATTTGTTAAAGAAATAATGCTAAACCAAAACATGAAGGTTATGACTTTTGTTTCTTTTGCCCGACATGAGTCTTCAATTTAGATACACTTTGATTTTGCTTTCTTGTTTGGTGTTGTCCGATCTTGGTGCTGCTCATTTTTCGATTTAAAGAAGAGCACCAGCCACTGCTTTATGCAAAATGAGACCGATCACGTGATGCTTCCTCGTTTGACGCAAAATGAGACCGATCACTTGTTCATTTGATCGACGATCCGAACTGTTTATTTTGTAAGTTCCGGGTGTGTTTACTCAATTAAAGAGTTGTTACTGATCCAGAGAGTACAATGAAAGATAATCCCACATAAGATCGGGATAAAGTGTCACTCAAATTTAGTTACGACCCAAGAGCACTTATTTGCAACCAAGGCATGGTGATTTTGTTCCGTAATAAGTTAGTGTTCATTGATTTAGCCTGTTGAGTGCAAGCTACTGACATTGAGCCAAACCGGAATGTAAGGCGGGGTTTGGTTGAGTGGTCCAGCAAGAAGTATTCAATTCTACTATATAATGGGGGAGCACACCATTTGGTATAACCAAAATTTTGAAGCCCAATTACAAAAGTGTTTGACACTCTTACCCCTGCAAAAAAATAACTACCAGAAAAAGTAAGGTTTGACACACCTACCCCTGATCGCGGGTCTATTTGACAATATGAACAGTTCATTTTGTAAGTTTCGGTGCATTTGAGGTCGAAGTGAAAAAGTAATTTTATTGGACTCTATATCCGTTGAACGAAGCATATTTGTCACAAAGAGAAATAGGACCCAGATTCTTCTGCGTTTATCACTTTTCAGTCAAATATGAACAAGTGCCCGCTACGGTCATGTACTACTACGTACCCTTTTACATATTTCCACATGCCCTTCTAATTAGGGCAAGAATTGACAGTGAATGTTGATGTGGATGTTAGGAAACAATTATCTTGTTGAATAGTAGTAACTAGGAACAAGTGTCATGTACTACTACGTACCCTTTTACATATTTCCACATGCCCTTCTAATTAGGGCAAGAATTGACAGTGAATGTTGATGTGGATGTTAGGAAACAATTATCTTGTTGAATAGTAGTAACTAGGAACAAGTGTCCACGCCAAAGTCTTCAATCTTTTGCATTTTTTCGTTTTCAAGAAACGTATCCTTATTAAGGTACACTTTGTAACAAGGATACGTTGAGAAAAAATGCTAAACCAAAACGTATCCTTGTTAGGTTGCACACATTAATCCGAAGCAGCATTCGTAAAGAAAAAAATACTAAACCAAAACAGGGGTATGACCTGTGTTTCTTGTGCCAGACATGTGTCCTTGTCTTGAATTTGAATAAATTTTGATTTCGCTTTCTTGTTTGGTGTTGTCCGATTTTGGTGCTATTCATTTTTCGCTTAAAGAAGGGCACCAGCCACTACTTTGTGCAACTGTTAACGGATATTCAAATCAAGATTTCTTATGTGATGCTTCCTCGGTTCCTCATTTGACATGATATGGGACTGATCGCGGTTCTATTTGACAATATGAACAATTCATTTTGTAAGTTTCGGTGCATTTGAGGTCGATGTGAAAAAGTAATTTCATTGGACTCTGTATCCATTGAACGAATCATATTTGTCACAGAGAGAAATAAGACACAGATTCTTCCGCGTTTATCTCTTTTCAGTCAAATATGAACAAGTGCCCGCTACAGTCATGTACCACTACGTACCCTTTTACATATTTCCACATGACCTTCTAATTAGGGCAAGAATTGACAGTGAATGTTGATGTGGATGTAAAGACACAATTATCTTGTTGAATAGTAGTAACTAGGAACAAGTGTCCGCGCCAGAATCTTCAATCTTTTGCATTTTTCGTTTTCAAGAAACGTATCCTTATTAAGGTACACTTCGTAACAAAGATACGTTGAGAAAAAATGCTAAACCAAAACGTATCCTTGTTAGGTTGCACACATTAATCCGAAGCAGCATTCATAAAGAAAAAATACTAAACCAAAACAGGGGTATGACCTGTGTTTCTTGTGCCAGACATGAGTCCTCGTCTTGAATTTGAATAAATTTTGATTTCGCTTTCTTGTTTGGTGTTGTCCGATTTTGGTGCTGTTCATTTTTTGCTTCAAGAAGGGCACCAGCCACTACTTTGTGCAACTCTTAACGGATATTCAAATCAAGATTTCTTATGTGATGCTTCCTCGGTTCCTCAATTGACACGAAATGGGACTGATCGCGGGTCTATTTGACAATATGAACAGTTCATTTTGTAAGTTTCGGTGCATTTGAGGTCGATGTGAAAAAGTAATTTTATTGGACTCTGTATCTGTTGAACGAATCATATTTGTCACGAAGAGAAATAGCACCCAGATTCTTCCGCGTTTATCTCTTTTCAGTCAAATATGAACAAGTGCCCGCTACGGTCATGTACCACTACGTACCCTTTTACATATTTCCACATGCCCTTCTAATTAGGGCAAGATTTGACAATGAATATTGATGTGGATGTTAGGAAACAATTTTCTTGTTGAATAGTAGTAACTAGGAACAAGTACCCGCGCCAAGAGTCTTCAATCTTTTGCATTTTTCGTTTCCAAGAAATGTATCCTTATTAAGGTACACTTCGTAACAAGGATACGTTGAGAAAAAATGCTAAACCAAAGCGTATCCTTGTTATGTTGCACACATTAATCCGAAGCAGCATTCGTTAAGAAAAAATACTATACCAAAACAAGGGTATGACCTGTGTTTCTTGTGCCAAACATGAGTCCTCGTCTTGAATTTGAATTAATTTTGATTTCGCTTTCTTGTTTGGTGTCGTCCGATTTTGGTGCTGTTCTTTTTTCGCTTAAGGAAGGGCACCAGCCACTACTTTGTGCAACTGTTAACGGATATTCAAATCAAGATTTCTTATGTGATGCTTCCTCGTTCCCTCATTTGACACGAAATGGGACTGATCGTGGGTCTATTTGACAATATGAATAGTTCATTTTGTAAGTTTCGGTGCATTTGAGGTCGATGTGAAAAAGTAATTTTATTGGACTCTGTATCCATTGAACGAATCATATTTGTCACAGAGAGAAATAGGACCCAGATTCTTCCGCGTTTATCTCTTTTCAGTCAAATATGAACAAGTGCCCGCTACGGTCATGTACCACTACGTACCCTTTTACATATTTCCACATGCCCTTCTAATTAGGGCAAGATTTGACAAAGAATGTTGATGTGGATGTTAGGAAACATTTATCTTGTTGAATAGTAGTAACTAGGAACAAGTGTCCACGCCAAAGTCTTCAATCTTTTGAATTTTTCGTTTTAAAGAAACCTATCCTTATTAAGGTACACTTCGTAACAAGGATACGTTGAGAAAAAATGCTAAACCAAAACGTATCCTTGTTAGGTTGCACACATTAATTCGAAGCAGCATTCGTAAAGAAAAAATACTAAACCAAAACAGGGGTATGACCTATGTTTCTTGTGCCAGACATGTGTCCTCGTCTTGAATTTGAATAAATTTTGATTTCGCTTTCTTGTTTGGTGTTGTCCGATTTTGTTGCTGTTCATTTTTCGCTTAAAGAAGGGCACCAGCCACTACTTTGTGCAACTGTTAACGGATGTTCAAATCAAGATTTCTTATGTGATGCTTCCTCGGTTCCTCATTTGACATGATATGGGACTGATCGCGGTTCTATTTGACAATATGAACAATTCATTTTGTAAGTTTCGGTGCATTTGAGGTCGATGTGAAAAAGTAATTTTATTGGACTCTGTATCCATTGAACGAATCATATTTGTCACAGAGAGAAATAGGACCCAGATTCTTCCGCGTTTATCTCTTTTCAGTCAAATATGAACAAGTGCCCGCTACGGTCATGTACCACTACGTACCCTTTTACATATTTCCACATGACCTCTAATTAGGGCAAGAATTGACAGTGAATGTTGATGTGGATGTAAAGAAACAATTATCTTGTTGAATAGTAGTAACTAGGAACAAGTGTCCGCGCCAGAGTCTTCAATCTCTTGCATTTTTCGTTTTCAAGAAACGTATCCTTATTAAGGTACACTTCGTAACAAAGATACGTTGAGAAAAAATGGTAAACCAAAACGTATCCTTGTTAGGTTGCACACATTAATCCGAAGCAGCATTCATAAAGAAAAAATACTAAACCAAAACAGGGGTATGACCTGTGTTTCTTGTGCCAGACATGAGTCGTCGTCTTGAATTTGAAAAAATTTTGATTTCACTTTCTTGTTTGGTGTTGTCCGATTTTGGTGCTGTTCATTTTTTGCTTAAAGACGGGCACCAGCCACTACTTTGTGCAACTGTTAACGGATATTCAAATCAAGATTTCTTATGTGATGCTTCCTCGGTTCCTCATTTGACACGAAATGGGACTGATCGCGGGTCTATTTGACAATATGAACAGTTCATTTTGTAAGTTTCGGTGCATTTGAGGTCGATGTGAAAAAGTAATTTTATTGGACTCTGTATCTGTTGAACGAATCATATTTGTCACGAAGAGAAATAGCACCCAGATTCTTCCGCGTTTATCTCTTTTTAGTCAAATATGAACAAGTGCCTGCTACGGTCATGTACCACTACGTACCCTTTTACATATTTCCACATGCCCTTCTAATTAGGGCAAGATTTGACAATGAATGTTGATGTGGATGTTAGGAAACAATTTTCTTGTTGAATAGTAGTAACTAGGAACAAGTGCCCGCGCCAAGAGTCTTCAATCTTTTGCATTTTTCGTTTTCAAGAAATGTATCCTTATTAAGGTACACTTCGTAACAAGGATACGTTGAGAAAAAATGCTAAACCAAAGCGTATCCTTGTTAGGTTGCACACATTAATCCGAAGCAGCATTCGTTAAGAAAAAATACTATACCAAAACAAGGGTATGACCTGTGTTTCTTGTGCCAAACATGAGTCCTCGTCTTGAATTTGAATAAAATTTGATTTCGCTTTCTTGTTTGGTGTCGTCCGATTTTGGTGCTGTTCGTTTTTCGCTTAAAGAAGGGCACCAGCCACTACTTTGTGCAACTGTTAACGGATATTCAAATCATGATTTCTTATTTGATGCTTCCTCGGTTCCTCATTTGACACGAAATGGGACTGATCGCGGTTCTATTTGACAATATGAACAGTTCATTTTGTAAGTTTCGGTGCATTTGAGTTCGATGTGAAAAAGTAATTTTATTGGACTCTGTATCCGTTGAACGAATCATATTTGTCACAAAGAGAAATAGGACCCAGATTCTTCCGCGTTTATCTCTTTTCAGTCAAATATGAACAAGTGCCCGCTACGGTCATGTACCACTACGTACCCTTTTACATATTTCCACATGCCCTTCTAATTAGGGCAAGATTTGACAGTGAATGTTGATGTGGATGTTAGGAAACAATTTTCTTGTTGAATAGTAGTAACTAGGAACAAGTGCCCGCGCCAGAGTCTTCAATCTTTTGCATTTTTCGTTTTCAAGAAACGTATCCTTATTATGGTACACTTTGTAACAAGGATACGTTGAGAAAAAATGCTAAACCAAAGCGTATCCTTGTTAGGTTTCGCACATTAATCCGAAGCAGCATTCGTAAAGAAAAAATACTAGACCAAAACAGGGGTATGACTTGTGTTTCTTGTGCCAGACATGAGTCCTCGTCTTGAATTTGAATAAATTTTGATTTCGCTTTTTTGTTTGGTGTTGTCCGATTTTGGTGCTGTTCATTTTGCGCTTAAAGAAGGGCACCAGCCACTACTTTGTGCAACTATTATCGGATATTCAAATCAACATTTCTTATGTGATGGTTCCTCGGTTCCTCATTTGACACAAAATGGGAGTACTAATGGCGGGTCTATTTGACGATCTGAACAGTTCATTTTGTAAGTTTCGATGCATTTAAGATTGATGCGAAAATCTGATTTCATTGGACTTTGGTATCCGTTGAACGAATCATATTTGTCACAATGAGAAATAGGACTTGTCAGATTCTTTAGCGTTTATTTCTCTTCAGACAAATATGATGTGACCGAGCTTTTACCAAACTTTGGTGAACTTGATTTTTTACATATATGTTAAACACATCAAAACCTACAAGATGAAGGATTCAAATCGTGAAATAAGACCGTGCTAAATCTCGTTTTGTGTCATACGTACGAGGAATCACCACATGAGGCGAAGTCGTAGTACTACAATATTAAGGCCATAGGAGGTAGCTCGTACGACTATGTTCAATGCAAGAGTTAAAAAAAAAAAAAACCAACGTTGCCTCTTATTTTTTCCTTATTCAAATATTCTGCGCATTTGTTAATTTTGCATCAAATTTATATGGATTATTAGTTCTTCTCGACGAGAGAAATAAAAAAATAGAAAAAAATTACTATAACTTTTACCTTAAGTTTTGAACAAATATCCAAGAAAAAACCCCAAAATTCCAGCTTGTTGGGCATTATCTTGGATTTTTACAACAAAAAAAAAAGGGTAAAATTCAAAACTTATATTTTTGTAATTCCTCTTCCTTTGCTCGAGAGGAATCAATAACCCACAAAAGTATGACGTAAAACTAACAAACGCAAACAAATTTTGAAAAAAGACTAAAGAAAAGCCCAAAAGTCCGATTGGCTTTTTTGGGAAACTGGCCCTCAAATTTAGTACTAACTCTATACTATGACACTTTTTCGCAACCAAGGAAAGGTGATTTTGTCCCGGAATAATTTGTGTTCATTGATTTAGCCTATTGTTGAGTTCAATTTCCGATGCGGTCACTTAGTATCCGCCTTTTAGTCATATCCTATATTTTTCCAGCTTCGTAGTAGCTATGGCCGATGCTAGACCGCTAGGATGCTTCAAGTACTCTGGCAACAAAAATGTTTTTGAAAAATCCACAGCTTCTTATGCGGTCTGGTACCATTATGGTTGTGCGATCTGCTACTGGCATTTAGAACATTGGGAAAGAGGTCAAGTGTTGTGTGGGATCGAGAACATAATGAAACTAATGGAGTAACAAATTCGGGAGTTTATTAGAGCAAAACTGACACTACTGAAGAACAATATAATTTCTGCAAAAGTTTCTTTACAAGGTTTTAGGACAACAATCCCATCTATCTACCATGAAGCGCTGATATTGTTACTTCATTTGAAACGAGAGGATATATACCAGTTGACGAAGAATCCATCTCGGGAGTAAACCTTACTGTGTAAAACCCAGGTTGTTTAGGAGGTGGAAGGATTGCGTTTTCACTATCTAACATTAACAAAATAGCTGACATCGGCGGTCTATCTTCAGGACAATCTTGTACACGCAAAAGGGCCATTTGGATGCATTTAACCACTTCTGGTGTGGGAATCGGACTCTCCATCAAAGCATCTGCTAGATTCATGGGTTTTCCTTCGTCCCATAGTTTCCATGCCTAACGAAAATAGCAATTCATAAAATTATTCTCAAACATAATGAAAATTGTTCTCTCATAGGAAAAGAAGAATTGTACTCACGTGTACCAAAAGGTTGAGGTCATGATCGGGATGGTAAAATCCTATGTTCTTCTTTCCACTCACAATCTCCAAAACCAATACACCGAAGCTAAAAACATCAGATTTCACAGAGAAGAGCCTGTCTATGGCATATTCTGGAGACATATATCCACTTCATACAACAAAATAAAATTGAAATGCATCAAACGAAATGAACTATAGATAAGAATAATGAAGGGGAAAGATGAACGAGATATACTTACTAAGTTCCAAGAACCCTATTTGTATTTTCTTCAGACTGATCATCTCCAAATATTCTTGTCAATCCAAAGTCTGAAATTTTAGGATTCATTTCGTCGTCCAGCAAAATGTTGCTAGCTTTCAGATCCCTATGAATTATTCTCAATCTTGAATCCCGATGAAGATAGAGAAGTCCTCGAGCAATCCCCACTATAATGTCAAAGCGCTTTTGCCAATCCAGTGATGTACCTCTTGTTTGATCTGAGGTAGTTTAGAGTAAGTTAGCAACTTCACCATACAGGGTCGACCCAGAGTTTTTTTTGAAGGCCTAAAGCGATAATAAAAAATGAGACCTTATACGAATTTCTAAGACAAGTATAAAATAAACAAATCACTTTTCCCAAAACAAAAGATCTAGTATTGATCATCATGAAAAAAAACCCAACCGCATTCGGGACAATTGATCTATCATTTGGTGTATTGGCACCGTTTATGCACAAATTTTTAATGGCTTCCAACTTGAAAACTTTTGTGCTACGAAAAGGAGAAATAATATTTTTTATGTTAAGCACTCCTACTACACGTGTACGCCCAAAAAAAGAGAAGAGAATTAGATTCCAATGAAGTGAGATTAAGGCATTTGGTTGGGGTAACCACTGAAACAAATCCTCTTTCTCTAAACCCTTTCTCTCTATATGTTGGTGAATGCATTCTTTCCAAACCATATTAATCAATCAAGTCAGTCAAGAAAGCGTGTCGCCAATCACTGTGTGGTTGGTGTGTTGTTTTGAAAAATGTGGCACGAGCATGGCAAGAGCACGAAAATAGCACAGGCACGAAAAAAGTACAGGCACGAAACGACATGAGTGAATATAATGGGACAAGCTGTTATATTTATTTTCTACTAATATTTTCTGTAAATTACTTTCAATGATTAATAATTTTGTTTTGCCGAGCAAACCAAAAACCTCCTTGTCAATGATCTATACTATGGAAAACTGGAATTCAATTAGAAAGATGAATTTTCTGATAAAAATGGACCCTTTAGTTCTCTAGTTTACAAGTATGCCTCCGATTATTTTTGGGCCTTGTTATGATTGGATGCATGTTGGGCCTTTATATTATCCTTGAACGGGTTTTTTTTTAAGGTATATATACTACATAGGACTACAGCATATTTTAGGGCCCTAAAAATCTGTCATTTTTCGGGGCCTAAAACCATGTCACCTTGGGCTTTAGCCCAAGGCCGGCCCCATCAGCATACATCAAGCAAACTATGAGAAAAGATTTCAAAGGTTTAGGGGCTAACTGAATGTGTAACTCTAAACTTCTTTTTTGCATGTACTCATATATCAACATCCGTTCTTCTTCATGAATGCAACATCCCAATAGCCTAACCAGATTCCGATGTTGTAGCTTCGCAATGAAGATAACCTCATTCTTGAACTCTTTGACGCCTTGCCCAGAAGTCTTGGCGAGTCTCTTCACCGCTACTTCTTGTCCACTTGAGAGTTGACCCTGTGTTTTATCATGAACCCTTACGTTAGCCTGAGAATGATTCATACAAATATAGACACGACATGACCTAGACATGCAAGCAGAACCTTTTCAAAACTAAGAAACAGACACGTTGTGTACACGTATTATAAATCCACGGAGAAAACAAAAAGAATGTTTGAACGAATAACATTACATCAACACTCGCTAAATAAATGTTCAAATTGTACGTATGTAATAATTTTGACCCTACCCCAAATTAATAAGAGCATTTTAATGTCCTAACATGTCCTTATTGTGTTCCTAGTTTGTTTGACTAGAGGAAATCACTTACAAATCAGATAAGATTGAGTGAGGCCGGGTTGACATTTTCATACTTCTTAGCTAAACTGAATTACAACTGAGCATTCCCTTTATATGACTTTTGAAACATTTGCAATTACCTTATAAACGGGACCAAATCCACCTTCTCCAATCTTATTTTCATAGGAGAAATTATTAGTGGCTCTTGAAATGGTGGCCAAATCAAATAAAGGTAGTTCTAGGTCCTCCTCCGCAGTACTTCGGTTGTTTTCTTGGACCTATTGGCTTGCAGTCCCCAGTCTCTGAGCTGAAATATTTCAAGCATATAAATAAGGGCAATAGCGACCCAAACAGGATATCCTCTGGTGAAGAACAATTTTATTAGATATATCAAAAGAGAATAGGAAAAGCACCATCATTTAGGCTCCGTTTGTTTCAACTTACTTTCAAGGAAGTAAGAGTTTTACTTGTAAAATTACTTCATGAATATTATTTTTCCATTGTTTGTCTAAACATCATATGGTAAAGTGCGACAGATATTCGGAGAATTTATGGTGCAGAGATTGGTGTTATCTTTATGGTAGGCCAAAGATATCAATGACACTGCTTTCAAGGGCCTGCAAAATTAATTTAACATAGCTGAAAAAATTGTACTGATTTGTGACTCCATATCAATCTTATTTGGTCAACTGAGTAAACTCCATTAATTTTCTCTATTGAAAAGGAAAATTACTTGAAAAGAACGCCGAATTTTACTTATACAAATTGTTGAGCTATATGGTGTGCATCCCACTACTTCAGGGACTAGGAAAACACTTTTGGGGTGGTTCATTTTTGAACAGAAAATAGATTGGAGTCTTAGAGAACACATACGGTTGCAGCTCAATGTTTTCAACTAGTAAGCCAATAAAGAAAGTCTAGGATGTTATATATATCACCTCTCCTTTGAGCAGTAATTCGCCTCCGCTTCCTAATAACACACCAGCTGATTAAACCCAGTGCCAGAACCCCTGAAATGACCGTTACTGATGCGATCAACGCCCTTCGTTTGGTCTTATTGGAGCCTTTTAAGTACCCAACACAACAAAAATGAAAAGCAAACAGAAATATCAGCATCTACGGAAGTCACGTGGTTACAAAGTTAAAGCAAGAACAGAAGATATGCAGTTGGATGCAGAGTGTTTTCTGTTTGGAATGCCAGTACATTTTCCCTTTGCTGATTTAGGCCCTTCCGTCGAAGGACAATTGATATGCCGAAGGGTGATCAAATACTTTGAATGCTAAGTTTGCAAATATATTTTGAGATAAAGTTGATTGTTAAATCATGTTCCAAGCCTGTGGACTTCAATTCTGAAACAATGGCATTACTAGCTTTATTCAAAGGGATGATCAAATCTTTTGCAATGCTAAATTGTGAAGGAAAAATACTCAAGACACAGATGTTCAAACACAATCCAGATGCATATGTGGCCAAAGTTTGGATACCAAGTGCATCGTGTGGGACCCACGAGCATAAATCTGTGTGTCGGGATTTGTGTTCAAACATTTTTGTCCATAACACTGCTCATTGTGAAGAACTTATCGAGTTCAGAAGCAGCCAACCGAACGTACAAATCCTGTCCGCCTTCATTATACTCTCTCATATCAAGCAACTCCCCAGACCAAACCACACACCCACTAATATCTGTTTGAGCAAAACCCATACAAGAACAATTCTTCAAACAAGCCTCTTCACAATCCACCCGACTTATCTCTGTCCTATTCACCAAAAAGTAGGACGTGTCCGGCAATTTCAGCCTAGAAAACCTCCTAAACCCCGCAGCCTCACTGCAATTCAACTCTGTCTTTGCCACACACCCACCTGTCCAATCCAACCTATTCCACTCCACTGGAACTTTGGGTACAAACCCATCCATGCAATGACAAATTGGTAATTCGTTTATGTTGCAAATCGCATAAGGTCCACAAAGATCATACGTATCACATGAATCCGCTTGCAGTGTTGCTATATCTACCCACTCGCCGCTCCCCTGGTTCCATGTGAGGTGCTGAATTAATCCTGTTTGGTTCACCACAAACCTTGAAATGATAGTATCCTCAACGTTAACAAACGAGTAGTAGACAAAAGTTGTGTTGTATACGAAGCTTTGCCATAAATAACTCCCTGTATTGCTATTGACCACAACAAGGTTTCCAGTGTCTAGGAGTTGCAAAACAGGACTGGCTGATAACATTGTTGAGTTTGAGGACCAAATGAGATTTGTTTGGTTGGAAGTGATGATTATGTTGCCAGTGGGGCTTATTGTGAGGACACCAGACGTATCTGTTACTGGGTTGTTTTTGTTTGCTACCCAAATGGGCGTTTGTAGTGAGACTTGCTTGAACCATATTCCGACATAACGGTTTCCAGTGTTGGGTGGAGAGAAGAAGCCTAACTCGAAGGATTCATCCTCGGAAACCAGCGTTCCGCCGGCAGCATCTGCGAGTGTCTGGTTCGAGGATAGCGCGTCAAGCGCGGCAGTGAATTCGGTGGAGAGGGAGTGAAAGGTGAAGAGGGAGAGGAGAATGAGGGGAAGGACCATGGTTCATGATCTACTGATTAGCAGAAAATGTGTCATGTTTTGCCTATTTGAATTAGTAAGACAAAAACGTGGTTTGGACTTTTAGACTTTGGAAGTTTGACCTGGTCATGATGTAACCTCTAGTTTGTCAAAACTTTGGACAAGTATTTTGAGTGCTATATATATGCCCCACCTCGCTAAAAAAAAAACTTGTGGTTGGTAGAGGAAGACCGCCACGTAATGTTTTCAATGCTCTGGTCTATTAAGTCAGACTAATTATTCAGTAGCTCGGGAGCACCTAATGCTTCGGATCACTCTATAATCATACATTCGAAAGGAACCCATGACTAAGTGCATAGACCCCATGTTGTGGAATCCACGGCTATGTGTATGTATTCCATGTAGACATGTGGTTTTGAAGTGATCTCGAAACAATACGTGGCGATGCTCCCGAACTATTCAATAATTACTCAATAAGTCTAATTACTCTCATTATTCTAACATGGCCTTATCGCTCCATTTAGTAATGAACACGGCAGTGAGATAGAATTGACGTATGTCTCCTAGATTTTTATTTTTGAGTAAACTTTAGTCTGTCCAATGAAAATTAAAACCTTTTCACTTTGGTCCTTCGGTTCAAAAATAAATAAAAATAAATTTGGTCCTGAAACATAGTAAACATTTTTTAATATCCCGCCACCTGAGTAAACGTTAGAGCCACTTTTTTTTTTTGATCAGAAGTTAGAGCCACTTTGATCGCAAATGTTTCATTGTGCCCCCTTTTGCTATAATAATATTTTTTATTAAAACTAAATTCTAAAAATTGCACAACCTCGCAATAGCCTAATTCTTCACAAAAGAAGTATAATCAAATATATATATTTACGGGTATTTATAGCTAATCAATTGAATTTTCTAAGAACAAGTCTTGACCACATCATTTGAATGGTACACGCCCTCTTGTGGCAAGTTCTATCCAGTAGCGAAGCCAGGATTTTGACTCGACAGGGGCCGGAGTAATAGACGTATATATATTTTTATACTTATTATATCATAAAATTCTGGAGCTGGGTGACTAGTCTTAGAGTTGTCCCTCTTACTATTGCAGTGGTGGTGAAGCTCTTGGTAGTAGAGTCAGTTTTCAAAAACCCGAAGCCTAACATATTAAGGGGTCATTCGACCTAATAAGCCAAATGGTTTTCTTTTTTCTTATTCAAATTTTTTTTCGCATTTGTTAGTTTTTCCTCAATTTTTTTGTGGATTATTGTTTCGTCATGACGAGAGGTATCTAAAAAATACAAAATTATGATCTGAACTTAAATTTTTTGAATAAAGACAAAAATAACCCAATGCAAAAAAAAATTAAATTTAAATAAAAACAAAAAAAAATAAGACATTTAGCTTATTCCGAATGACCCCTAACTGTATTAGGGAATCATACGTCATCATTTGAAGAATCGATCCATTGACGTCTGGTTGGAGGCTTCTTTGTTGCTTGATATATTCCTTCTCGCTCTCCACCTTCGCCCTTTCTCTCCTTTCCCCTCTTATCTCTTATACTAGTGTTTGCCTGCGAAAAAAAATTAAATTTAAATTAAAAAAAAAGAAAAGACATTTAGCTTATTCCGAATGACCCCTAACTGTATTAGGGAACCGTACGTCATCATTTGAAGAATCGATCCATTGACGTCCGGTTGGAAGCTTCTTTGTTGCTTGATATATTCCTTCTCGCTCTCCACCTTCCCTTTCTCTCCTTTCCCCTCTTATCTCTTATACTAGTGTTTGTCCGTGCCTACGGCACTACGCATCCAGATTGGAATTACCTTTCGAATCTTGTCTTGCTAGTGGCTTAAACACTAAATCGATCAATTAGTGTATTGTATTTGTTCCACTTCTTAGTGGCACGAAAGAGAACTACTTGAGAGATATAACTCAACATATCAATCGTAGCTATAATTAAACCAACCCCTTTACTAATTTAGACCCTGATTAATACAATTCAACTACCTACAGATAAATTGAAATCATAAGCCTTGTTGGAAAAAGAAAGAAATTATGACTGACTAAAAGGTCCCAAAATTGAAACACAACTGTCTAAAATATTACACCATTTTATGAAAACTCAAAGCTTTTCAATTCTAATGTCCAAAATCGGGTGCATCAATTCAACCGTTAGGTTTTAGGAAAGAACAAATGCTAATTTCACACTAAAGACACTGGCATAATTGCATGCTTCTACACATCAATTCCACAAAGAAGCCAACCTAAATTCATAACATGCGGCTCATCCAAAGGTAAATTTAGCTGTGGACATGGAGAAATGGAAGGTTCATATCCTTGGGCCTTGGCAAACGCAGATAGAAATCACCTCAAGGAGGGAATCATTGTAGAGCTACAGTCTCCAAACACGCATTACCTTGGAGGTCAAAACCTGAAAACAAAAGACCAAAAAATTAGAAGAAAAAAAAACCCACCAAACCACCACATAAGCAACAACCCACCGAAATAAATAGAATTCACCGATCTTCCTTACCAACTCAGGCCAAGAAAACTGTAATAGTGTTAAAACCATCAAGGAAGAAGGATTCTTGCTAATAATTTTTGTGTTTCAAAGCAAACTTAGTCCTCATGCAACACCATTAAAAAAAAAGTGCACGATAGCCAAACAACAATGTACAGTTCCATAGCATCAACCAAAAGTTACAATGTAGAAGAAAGGTGTGAAGATTATTACTCAAAACATCTGACCTGTCAACTTGTATATGCAAATAGGCTTCTTTGAAGAATCTCTCCTATGATGCCCCCATGATTTTGATAGAAGTTGCTTTGTCGAGCAGTTTATCATTCTCATTTGAACCTAAAAAGTAACACGGCGTCAATCACAGCATCGAATGGTAATGGCTCAAAGCTCTCTGCCAAAAGATACATAAATTCATCCAACATCTCATCCAAGATTTATTTTACGTACTTCTAAGTCCAATACATAGCCCTTAAAGAAATTGCAATTTTATTTTGCACTTATAATTGTAAAAACTTAAACATACACCACAGTTAGCGCACGGTCTTCTTCACATCCACTATCTAAGCCTAGCTGTAACAACATAAAAATTCGGTCACAACAAAGTCTTGAATGTTTTAAATTATAATTAAATAGAAAAAAATAGCACAATACTCGCATACATAATGAGACCAAATACCCTATAGATAGCAAAAAATAATTAGTAGCAAGGGATGTGATTAAGAACATAATTTGAACAACTGATTGAAGGATTTTTTATTTTTATTTTTTTTGCGTTAGCTTGAATCGAACCTTCTTACGATGACATGAGTGACCTTGATGTCTTTCGAGTTTCGAAGGAACCTAATTGTGTATTTTGAAGAGAGAGGGGGGTGTGATCAAATAATAAAAACCCCAATCGAGCACTGACCTGAGATGGTTGCTAGCAACAGCAGTGCTTGAAGCACAATGGTTTTTGGCATCAATCAGTAAGTGGGAGATCTGTAAGGAATAGTGGTCGCGAAAGGGAGTACGCAGAGGGTAAGGAAGGGCATGAGGGAGGTTGATGGAAGTGGTGGTGAACTGCAGTGGGAGTGACGGTGGTGATGATCGTGGGGCGGTGGCGGTCCTGGCGCATGAGAGAGCTGCGTACGTTAGGGTTTCAATTTTTTATTGGTTCAAGTAAATTCACATTGGTGGCAGTAGTGTAATTAAGTTAAAGAGGGTGGACAGTTTACTTAAGAGGGATAAACTACACCACAACCTTTGGATCAAATGAATCTTAGCCCTTCTAACAACTTGTGTAGGGTCCACACCATTGGCCTCTCTTACACTCAAACAATGTTCGTCCACAAAACACGTGCAAACTCTTGTGAGGTGAGCGATGACTGTGAGAGGGAGGATCTGCAGAGAGAGAGACTACTTGTATCTCATCTCTATCAAGGATGCATCTTAAAATACAGAAATATAGGATGTCGTAAAGGCTTAAGGGCCTCACCTCAGGGTATCTCTTTTGCTAGAAAATAATGTCCACAACTTGGGAAGTGACTTTACGTTTGAGAACATGTTTTATTGCCCTGAACAAAGGAGAAAAAGAACGGCATCAAAGGTTAGCAATCCAAAAATAGAGAGCTGAAGGGTAATAATCAAAGTTAGAAATCAATATGGAACATGCTAAAGTCAATTTTATCATAGCACCGGTGATTTTAATTAATGAGGATATCTACTAACTTGATATTGGCATCATGCTTATTGAAGGGACTTAATAGCAGCCCCACATTGATTTCAAACTTTGAGGGGTATCAATCAAACGGGAATAGTTACCGCACCTCGCCGCAATCACCAAATCACATAACGGAAACGACAATCTACTATAGAAAGTCCAATGGACTGACAAAAAGCCAAGCATTCAGTCAAAACCAAAACATGATACGTGAAAGTCCTGAAGTTAAAACATTCTAGAATCCTTTGAGCCATCTTTGCAAGTAAATAGAATTGATGAAAGGACCACAAAGATGATTTTGAACCCAAAAAAATAGTTTCAGTAGTAATTCCACTTAATACCAAAGTGGAAGTTCCTATTTAAGTGCTAAGAACTGAAGGATACATCCAAAAACCACAATCATAGTATCATCCACTTAAACCTACACATAAAGTCCCTTAAAAGGCAATGGCATTTTACCCGGGGAACCACGCTTTCATTGAAAAAGGGAGACACCAAGTTGTGCTCTCCCTTCACCCTTTGATGGGGAACACTATTATAACATCTACGGCACTACGCTGCGCACCCCTATCTTCGAGGCATGAGCAAAAGCAGGGATAGGAGAGGGCTTCTAGTTGAGGGTAAAAGTTGGGAAAAGCTAAAACAAAATCTGACCAAAGGATTAATACACCACAGGAAATTTGTGAGGGAGACATTTTGCGATTCCCACTCCATTACTTACGAAATTCCGTTTTTCTGAGGGATAACTTTCTAAGTTCTTAAAGCTACTAATCAG
The DNA here is from genome assembly GCA_018127125.1 of Rhododendron griersonianum. Classification (NCBI taxonomy): domain Eukaryota; kingdom Viridiplantae; phylum Streptophyta; class Magnoliopsida; order Ericales; family Ericaceae; genus Rhododendron; species Rhododendron griersonianum. The sequence continues at coordinate 26,116,275 of CM030800.1, forward strand.
ATCCTGCCACAACAGAATCAGTTGCTTTTTTTTCTCAAAGAAACCAATTCTAAAAATTGAGGAAAACTAATTGAGAACGTACAAATAGCACTACTATGGTGCTAGTAACTGGAAAAAGTTAAGGGATCCCCCTTCTAGCTTTCACACAATAAGCCAACTTCCCTTACCACATACATTAAACTCAAAAATCAAAAGCCCGTAGTTAATCTTTGGTTAAGCATCAAACGCCATAAACTAACCATATAAAGAGTAAAAAAAAATTAGTTCAGACCGCGAGAAAAATAAAGGCTATCGGAAAAAGCTACAAAATCAGCAAAGAGAACTCAGGCTTTGGTTGAAATACCTCAGTGTAAGCGATCACCGGAGGCATAGTTCGAACCGCGAGCTGAAGAGCGGAGGCAATGGACGAGAGAGGCTAGGATGGACGACAAATTGGTGTTCGGCGTCAAAAGGGGGGGGGAAAAATCTGCAGAAGCCCTTTTAACAAACACATGATGGGCAACAGAAAATACCTCTCATAAGCAAGTTCAAGTTGCAAAATCGCTAGCACTCTTCTCCTCCACAGCTGCTGCAGTGTACAGCTCCAATGGCGGCTGCGACCTCCTTCAAATCAAAACCCAAAGATAAGATGAGAAACTGCATCTTTTTTTGCTAAGTTGCATCTTAATCCAAACCCAGAAATCATATCGAACCCACGACCCCAAAAAAACTATAATTTATCAAGATTCAATAACAAATTAACTAAATCAATTAAAACCCATAATTTGTACCACAGTAGCGGCGGTAAATCTCGATGATACCCACGACCCCAAAAAAACTATAATTTATCAAGATTCAATAACAAATTAACTAAATCAATTAAAACCCATAATTTGTACCACAGTAGCGGCGGTAAATCTCGATGATATCGACTTGATTTGAGCAGAGCGGATTCGCGGATCATGGGATCTCAAGTTGCCCGATGGGACTTGATGTCAAGAACTCCACGACGTCGGTACACTAACAGCAACCACATTATTTTGCAATCGTCGCCGACACCTTGCTGCAGTGGAGAGAGAGAGAGAGAGAGAGCATTCAAATTTTGAAAAGAAGTGAAAAGTGGCGTTGACCGATATCAGATTCTAGGGGAAGTATACTGTTTGTAATAGAGAGAGGGGGAGAGCCGTAGGCAATTTTGGGCACTTGGATTTAATGGCAGTTGTATAATTTAGTTTAAAATTATGGGCACTTTATTTCTTGGGGAGAATGCATTATCAGCTATTGGATCAAATGAATCTCAATTTTTTTTTTAATTTATATTTGTGTGGTCTCCATACCCTTATATTTTACTTATTAGGTAGATTTTTCGATTTTTCAAATTTATCTATTTTCTTAATCCCCACAATAAAAGTATTGACAGTATACTTTTGGGTATCTGATGAGGTTCCTATGAAATATCGGTCGGGATTCAAGCGCGTCAACACGTGACGCCGACAATTGTCTTCAAATTAATGGCGGTCGTTGCCTGATGGTGGGGTATTGAAAACATTTAATAAGCTTTAGGGTCCAAGTGAAAATATTGTTAGTCCATGCATGGTGCAAAGTGGGAAAAAGAGCATACATCAAGGAGAAAAATGAAATTTCCCCTTATTTTTTCATGCGGTAAAGCTACGGACACCGACCAAAGTGGGACCGATTGTGCATGTACCGGTACACCGGATCCACTTCAGGTCTCACACGGATAATCTAAGTCGTTTAATTATTATTATTTTTTAAAATCCGAGGATCTTGTAAATCTCTAAATGAAAAATTGGAAGATTGGTCAAGCACCTACACATATCAGATTGAGCTGATTTTTAACGAGCCCATTCGGATTTTTCTTTAAAAAATTATTGAACGACTCAAATTATCCATGCGAAACTCGGAACAGGCCCCGCGTGACCGTCAATGCACCATCGCAAGATTGTTTTTCATGCGAACACAAAAATTAATTTTCTATGTTTTGGAACGAAGGCAACCCGGGCTTTTCTACAACACATATATGTATGAACCAAGAAGTCTCACTTATTATGGGGCAGTTGGATGTGCAAAGTTTTTACCCTAGATTGCTTGGGAAGACTTGCTTTTAGGATTTGACTGACAATATTTACTCAGACGGTGCTACAGTTCTCGACCCCAAAGGGATCCTGATCGAATCCTGACGCCCCGTTGGGCCCACTTCAGCCACCGAACGGTCGATCCGAACCGTTCAAAAATTCTAAAAAAAAAATAAAATGCAAGTGGACCTACGTGAGAATCAACGGCATCCGATGTATGTAGGTGCTCGATCGATCCAAACACTCCAAAATTGATACGATATCGTGCAAGTAAAGAGGACGCGCGGCCTCTTGACTTTGAAATTGGGAGGTAGATTCCAGAAATCCAAATTAATCAACCAATAAATGAAGGGACACACTAATTTCCCGATTCAACTTTTGGTTTTGATTGGTTTTGTTATCTTAATCAGAGATTAGATTACAAGAATCAACTACATAATAAATGAGCCAATTAATCTCATGGTTTTGTTAAGTGGTCCTAATGTACCATCAGTAAATAGCTTAATAACTTGCCTCATTTTGTCACAACGGGCTACTTTTTTAAAGACAAAACAAATGCTCTGCGACAATGAGTATACGTTTGAAATGAAAATGCGCTTTGCATTGTCGGAAAAATGTAGAGTTGATAATACACGTACCTTAGCCCCTTGATTGAAATCATGGAATGTTTAGAGTGCTTTTACGAATCTGAATCTCAGTACGTCAATGGTGAAGTGATTGTAGTAGTGATCCGACCAACAGAGTTTCAATAACAATAGAGAAAACATATGTACGAAAAGCCAGAAATATAACAACACACTTTCATTATAGCAAATTCTATAGTTGATTGCAGCTGATTTGTTTCCACAAGAGACAACAGGTATTTAGAAACCCTCAAGACCCTAAACCTAACTTCATGAAGCAGTCGTTACAAGATTGGCACAAAAGGTCTACGACGTCATTCTCTATGGCCATTTTGTCGACCCCACCAGCAAGGACAATACGCGTAGCCCTGATGCCAACGACAACGTAGCCTACGTCGACAACAATGATTACGTGAATCCCAAAATCAATGCCAACTCAAACCCCAACGCAATAAGGAGTATCAACTAGGATGAGTAACTCATACGAGCGATTACCGCCACGACAACACCTACACTCCAACCTCAAGTTCCGTACGCCCCTCGTCCCTAAAGATGGATAGATCATAGTAGAAGGAGTCTTAGGCCTACCTTTGGCTTGTGATTCTTAGGTCAAAAAAACAATTGACCTTGACATCAAGGGTCAGCTATTAGCCCATCGTGCTATTATCGAAAGTGATAAGAGAAGCAAAAAATCATTTTCCGCAAGTGAGGTCTTACTCATTTAAGGGGGGTAGGCAAGACCCTTCTGCACCTAATGCGCACAAAACGAGGTGGCATAATGAGCTCTTTGAATGGTTAGCGAGCCTCAAGTTGGAAGAAACAGATCGTATGGAGTTGGGTCTTCCTCACATTGTCTGCGAGTACGAGAACATGTTTCCTGAGGAATTGCTAGGATTACCGCCACGAAGAGAAATCTATTTCACCATCGAGCTACAACATTAGACAATTTCAACCAACAAATGCTCCCAAAAACAGAATGATCAGTTTTGAAAATTGAATTGAAAGCATTGTTAACACCCAAGATCCAACGAATCGAGAATTGTAGATACCGTAAATAAATAATTTACAGGTTTCGACATTTTGATATTGTCTTCAAGCAGAGACCGAAGGTCTTCCACCGCCTATTAGGGTGCTATTTCGCTGCAGTCAATAGTATAAGCTGCGGTCATGTACCGCTACGTACCCTTTTACATATTTCCACATGCCCTTTTACCCTTCTAATTAGGGCAAGAATTGTCAGTGAATGTTGATGTGGATGTTAGGAAACAATTTTCTTGTTGAATTGTACGGTAGTAACTAGGAACAAGTGCCCGCGCCAGAGTCTTCTATCTTTTGCATTTTCGTTTTCGAGAAACATATCCTTATTAAGGTACACTTCTTAACAAGGATACGTTGAGAAAAAATGCTAAACCAAAACGTATCCTTGTTAGGTTGCACACATTAATCCAAAGCAGCATTCGTAAAGAAAAAATACTAAACCAAAACAGGGGTATGACATGTGTTTCTTGTGCCAGACATGAGTCATCGTCTTGAATTTGAATAAATTTTGATTGTGCTTTCTTGTTTGGCATTGTCCAATTTTGGTGCTGTTCATTTTTCGCTTAAAGAAGGGCACCAGCCACTACTTTCTGCAACTGTTATAACGGACGTTCAAATCAAGATTTCTTATGTGATGCTTCCTCTGTTCCTCATCTGATACAAAATGTCACTACAAGAAAAAATGGCTTTCCCGGTGTTTATAAAACGCCGGTAAAAGTGAAATAAACGCCGGCAAAAGCCTTCCCGGCGTTTTTCCCGGCGTTTTCGATAAACGCCGCGACTGCCGGGCTCGGGAATACTATACGACGTTTGGTAAACGCCGGGAAAGGACCCGGTGTTTTTCCCGGCGTTTCAAAAACGCCGGTAATAGTTTTCTCCGGTGACCGGAGCTGGTGACTTTTACTGGGATTTGTTAAAAACGCCGGGAATAGTTTTCCGGCTACAATCCATACTGCCGCCGGTGAGGGAAATCCCAGCGTTTACTAAACGCCGGGAATAGTTTTTTTTTTATAAAAAAAATTACTGATACCATTTTTACCCGTTCATAATTCATCATGATCAACATAACAAACATATAAGTAACAAATACACATACAAACAATCCATAATATCACACAAATCTGCCTCTTATATTTCTGAATGAAAAATACATTGTCCACTATCAAACCGCATACAATGTCTCGTAACTATACCTTGAGAGTACACTACTCAACAAATAAAAAGATAGAGCTTTCCGAATTCTTCTTGTACTGACGAGGCCTTTCCGCTAGTGAACGTGTGCACCGTTCTCACGACGTTGTACGTACAAGAAAGCCAAGTCATGGACGGGCTTGGGGTTCAAGTGCCGCAATTTCTTTGACAACCTGGGCTTGGGGTTCAAGTGCCGCAATTTCTTTGACAACCACAACCTGAGCTTCGTCCGACTCGAATTGTTCATCCTCTGCATCATAACAAACTACTAATACTTAGAGATTCTACCAAGAATCCTAATGAGAACAGTAGCCACAAATGGAAATTTTCATAGTCATTCAAAACATTGGTCCAAATATTTCTCGACAAATGCATATTGAAGAAGCATAAAAGTAGAGTTTAATCAGCCAAATAAAACATTCTTTTTTGAACAGCCAGCCAAATAAAACATGTAAGCCAATAGATGTACAAGCGTATATCAAGGATTCAAGGTAGATACAATCACTCAATACCTTTGATAGAAGGCCAACCTTTGGCTGCTTAAAATTTCTATCGGCATTACTTTCCTGCATTAAAGTGCACATAAACCCTCAGTTGAGAGAGCTAAAAACTTTCCATAGTGATCATATCAAACTGTACTTCAAGCGTTAACTCACAATAGCTCAAGCTGCTTAAGCTTAGATATTGAGAATGGAATGCCTCCATGTAACAAATTAGTGGATAGTCCCAGCCTACATCATGTAAACACAACCTTCAAAAACATGCAACTCTCCATCGATTAAATAACACGAACTTCACAGGATTCTAAACATTTCACCAGAAGATAACACATCACAATATTACAATGAAGAAGAGACTAGAAAGTGAAGTATTACAGTAATATTAGAGAAACACAGTTGCCTATCTCATCTGAAATTTGACCAGTAAAGTTGTTTTCCTGAAGATCTCTGCAATATTTCAATAACACATCAATCATCGAAACTAATAACCTTTGAAAACTTCTGTAGAAACTAAAAAGATCATCAACAGATTGTGTAACTCCATCAACAAAGGGGTTTATCATTTCCTACAAGCAAACCAAGCTTTTTGTGCCCTAACCCAAATCCTCCTTCCCCACGACTCCCTCCCTCCCTAAATAGACTGCCCTAACTAGAAACCCAACCTTGACCACCGAAGCCCAACTCCACCAGAGAAAATAAAGAGACATTGTGAGAGTCATGTGAACAACTTTAAAGACATAATAAGAACTCCTTTTATATAGTCATGCATACAAAGTCTACAACAAACAAGATCATGTGAACAACTCCACCAAGTACCTGATATGGATCAAAGCTTTCATTGTTAGAAACAATAAGAAAGGTTGCTAGACAAACAAGCTGCCACAAGGCCAAATGAATAAGTGTTAATGAAAATTGATATCATGAAGTTTAAAATGAGAATAAACCCAATCAGATGGAGAAGACGAGATTGAAACAGAGATCTGGAAAAAAAATGAATATACTAAAACTAAAACAGGACAATCTAAAACTAAAACAAGATCTATATATCAGCCCAACCATAGAGATTTGACACCAGAGTTCTTGGCCATAGTCAAACAAGGCTGAAGAAATCGCAAACCCTAGTTGATCTTTGTAAGACGAGAACGGCTCATCCGTGCCCTTGCTCTGCGTAATGTCCTTCACAAGCTCCTCATACTTCTTCCTCTCTGCCAATTCCTCTAACTTCCACAATCTCGCCTTCAATTCCTCACTCTAAACACAAAAAACCCAAAAAAAAAAAATTATCAAAAACTCAATTCCACAAAACCCTAAGTAATTTTTCATAGGGAAACAAACGGGGCTAACCTTTTCTCTAGGTTTGGGGCAGGTGAAGATGAAGTCGGATCCGGATAAGAGGCGGAGGAGGGGCTTGTAGGGGACGGAGGAATGGGAGGAGAGGTCAGCGGCGGATTGACAGAGGTCTTGGGGGAGGAGAGGGTCGGAGGAGGCTCAGGTGAGGAATAAGCTAGCACATAGAACGACAGTGTACACGGCGATCAACGACGATAAGGAGACACAAAACGACGGCGGGATGACGAAGCAAAGATCAACGACAAACAGAAACATACAGAACGACGGCGAGCAGACTAACGGCACACAGATCGACAGATCGGGAGGCTCAGCGACACAGATCAAAATCTTCGTGAAAGGCAACGGGAGAAGCAGGCTGATCGATGGCGTGGACAGATCGTCGGCGTGAGGGAGTATTAGCGGTGGTGGGAGGGCGTGGGAGAGGCGGCGCCTCCTCCCCTCCGAAACCCTAGGCTACAGCGGCGGCAAGAGAGTTGATTTGAGAGAGAGAGAGAGAGCGCACCTGTTGTTTAAAATGAGGGCAGCGCCTGGTTGGGATAAATGAGAGCGGGGAACTTTATTGCTCCGTGTTTACTTAAGCCGGGGTTTTGTGCAAACGCCGGGGTGTAAATGCGGGGAAAACCCTTTTTTCTTGTAGTGTGTGGGACTGGTCGCAGGTCTATTTGACTATTCAAACAGTTCATTTTGTAAGTTTCGGTGCATTTAAGGTCGATGCGAAAAAGTAATTTCATTGGACTCTGGTATCCGATGAACGAATCATATTTGTCACAAAGAGAAATAGGACTAAGATTCTTCAGCGTTTATTTCTTTTCACACAAATATGATGTGACCGAGCTTTTACCAAACTTTGGTGAACTCGGTTTTTTACATAAATGTGATGCAACCAAAGATATCCATAGATAATGTAGAGAGAGAAACTCCCAAATGGGATACAAAAGAGACTAGTTGTTGATAATATTTGTTTAAAATGATAAAAGTTGATAAAAGAAATATACTCTCTCATATCGAGCAACTCCCCAGACCAAACCACACACCCACTAATATATCAGTTTGAGCAATACCCATACAAGAACAATCCTTCAAACAAGCCTCTTCACAATCCACCCGACTTACCTCAGTCCTATTCACCAAAAAGCGGGACGTGTCTGGCAATTTCAGCCTGGAAAACCTCCTAAACCCGGCAGCCACCGTACAATTCAACTCTGTCTTTGCCACACACCCACCTGACCAATCCAACCTATTCCACTCCACTGGGAATTTGGGTAAAAACCCATCCATGCAATGACAAGTCGGTGAATCGTTCGTGTTGCAAATCCCATAAGGCCCACAATGATCATAGGCATCACATAAATCCGCTCGCAGTGTGATTACAGAAACCCACTCGCCGCTCCCCTGGTTCCATGTGAGGTGCTCAAGAAATCCTGATTGGGTCACGACAAACCTGGAAATGATATTACCATCATTGTTGAGAAACGTGTAGTATACAGAAGTTGTGTTGTATACGAAAATAGGATTAATGACGGTGGTGTTCTGTTTTAGTGGAGGACCTCCACTGAAACGAACACTGTCACATGGTCCACTTCGCTAAGAGATCGTTCATCCTCTCCGAAGTACTAATTGGGGGAGGCCCTGGAGGTCCACCCTGTACGTATAATCGCCCGTGGATGGATCTTGCAAACTATTCCACGACGTTAAGTACCACTCTTGGTTTGCTATCGACCACAACAAGGTTGCTATTGTCTAGATGAATCTGTGCGTTGGAATTTGTGTTCAAACATCTCTGTCCACAGCACAGCTCATTGTACAAATCCTGTCCGCCTTCATCATACTCTCTCATATCGAGCAACTCCCCAGACCAAACCACACACCCACTAATATCAGTTTGAGCAAAACCCATACAAGAACAATCCTTCAAACAAGCCTCTTCGCAATCCACCCGACTTATCTCCGTCCTATTCACCAAACTATTCCACGACGTTAAGTACCACTCTTGGTTTTTTGAAAGATCCCATCCCAGTTTCATTCCGGGTACTAAAGTATCACACGGGTGATCGAAGCTTTGCCATGAGTAATTCCCTGTACTGCTATCGACCACAACAAGGTTGCCAGTGTCTAGGAGTTTCAAAACAGGACTGGCTGATAATATTGTCGTATTTGAGGACCAAATGGGATTTGTTTGGTCTGAAGTGATGATTACGTTGCCAGTGGGGGTGATTGTGAGGACACCAGATGAATCTGTTATTGGGTCGTCCTTGTTTGCCACCCAAATGGGGGTCTGTAGTGAGACTTGCTTGAACCATATTCCAACGTGACTTAGAATGACTTTTCCCATGCGAAAGAGGAAGATGAAAGCGAAATGTATTTGGCTTAATTATTTGAGGAAGAGGTTTCAACACTTGGTAGTATTTTGTGGGAAACCGGTGGTGGAGTTGATTTACCCAAAAAAAAAAAAAACTGTGGTGGAGTTTTCAATTAGGCCCCGTTCAGTTGCCAGGAAATGATGGAAAAATCAACTTTCTCATAACTTTTATAGTGTTCAGTTGGCATGAAAGTAGTGGAAATATGTTTTTAAGTTTTCCTGCAAGATTTACTTTCTTGCAAAAGTGATCCGGCCAAAAGCATAGGATTTTGCGTCACGGGAAAAGTTTTATCCATTGTGGGGCCAAAATAATTGGCGGGTAAGAAAAAAAGTGAATGACGCCAATACCAAAAAAAATACAAATTAGGTTCTTAGAAAGACACTTTGAAATTTACGTGAGTAACAACAATTTCGACTACTGTGGTTCTTTCTGAGATAATTGTTGTGGAAAAAGATTGGTAGTTTATTTTTTTTGGAAGTATTTATTTATCTTGTCATTAGTCTTCCATTTTGTTTTGTACTAACTAATTTTTAGTGAGTTTTTGCATCGGCAACTAATCAAGCACGGTTGTTTAATATTTATTTATTTAATTATCATCTACTTATTTTTTTAACTTTATTTGTATGGTTGATTATCAGAGAATGTCAATTTAAATGGGGGATTTGCATGACCATTCAAAATATAGCAAATTGAATAGGGAATTGCAAGTCGATTTTTTCATTTCATGTTAAGGCTTTGCATTAGATAAAATACATTTTCCGTATGTGTTAATTTTTGAAATATGATAGCCTATTATTTAGCTCTCAAAGTTACTTTTATTTAAAATTAGCCATGGGAATAAAAATAAAGAAGTTTCTCATAAGTGTCTTTTCCTGGCAAATGAACCACTAAACTTTAGTTTTCCTGCCCAAAAAAATTGTCAAATGAACACTTACAAGAAAATAGATTTCTTTTTCCTTTATTTCATTTTACTTAACTTTTTCTGAGAATAACTTTCCGGTACAACATTCCTGACAACTGAACGAAGCCTTAGTGGGGGACTCACTTGGGGCCACCTGAGGGTCGCTAAGGATGGCAATTGGCCCCCGCCTCCAACTCGATCGGGGCTAGTTTTTGTAATTTTTTTGGGTACAGGAGTGAGTTTAGGGAAATTTTTTTTAAAAACCCAATCAGGGTTAGTTGGGGTCGGGATGATGTTATCCGGCCTTGTTACCCGCCCCAAAACATGTTATGCATAAAATTTTATTTTCTACCCTTATTATTTTACCATTATACTATTGAAAAATATTTTTATCCTTATATTTTTAGAATGACATTTTTGTGATCAAAGCATTCATTTGTTATTAATGGATGGACTAATTAATCAGACGGTCTAGAGAACAAGGGTTGGCATGATCCTTTAATGTGACCTTCATTTTATACAGAGTGGGATTTATCTCGGTCATACTTATCAATATGAGCCATTCATTTTGTATTGGCCTCAACACGTTCATCATCTTCAAAAAATTAGAATGATTGTATCCACCCGAACGAAGTATAATTCTTAAAAGAAAAACTGATCGACAATCAGTGCTTAAAAGTTAATCTTTCGTAAGATTAATACAAAACGTTCAAGCTCTTACCGATATTTGATTACTCTCATTTTCCTCGTTGGTGATAAACTAATTTACACTTAACAAATCAACGGTTTGGGTCATTAAGTGAAACCACGATGGATCACATTTTGCGTTATGTGAGAGGATAACGGATGGCGAATTAATAGACTCACATGACTCTCACATAAGAGAATTAGAACCTCTCGGTCAGGTTTTGTCTTTGTTTGATTACGAAAGATAGGGAAAGTGATTGATCATATATAACGAGTTGATGTGGTTACATATATGAAGATATGTATGTGAATTTTTTTATTTTTTTTTGAAACTGTCAATTTCATTTCAAAGCCCAAAGGCAATACAGATTCCATCAAATGATACAAGAAAGAACCAAAACTACCAAGACTTCGACACAGGCACCCCTGCAAGCAGGACCGACAGGACCGACGAAACGCTTAGATTAGAAACCAATCTAGGTCCAGGTAGTAGAGAAACTCAATCGGGCCCCCAGCTCAAACCCGAGAAAGCGCATATGAAATCTAGGGGAAGAGAGAGCAACTGCTCCTCTTAGAGAGAGAGAGAGAGAGAACTCTCTCTTCCTTTTCTTTATGTATGTGAAATTAAAGAGCTACATTTTCGCAAATTTGTAAATGGACTACATCAACCCAGTTTGCTAGATAATTAAGGATTTGGATTCATTTTGATGAGCCCAGTTCTTAAAAATACACGTCGTTCAAAATGTTGGCACACAGAACCAATCGGAGTTAGCTCACTTGGCTATTTATCCCTCAACTCGGTAGGAGATTTGGAATCCGAATCTCGACCTGCGTGTGATGTTATTTCTCTCGTATTTCCTAGGATTATTAGTTGGTTGGTTTATATTGATAGAGAACTTGTTTTCAATTTCATGTAATTTTGATTCTTATATTTTTGTAATAAAAAAATGTTAGCATATTAGAAAAATCTAATTTAGTGGTCTAAATGAATCACATGCATTAATTTTTTCAATAAATAAATGAAGGTTCATAGTTTTCAAGTCAAATGCATGTGGACTGCGACATTTGATAAACTCTTCTCAACAATTATAAAATTGGAGACCATCATAGCTCGAAAATACCATTGCGTGCACCTCAGCTAATCTTGGAGACCAATCCAATATCATAAGATTAACAGCGCCATCGCTTTCGAAAATCTCCTGCAGTCATCATATACTCCTGATCACCTTATCCTAAAAATCCTAGAGTAGAGTTCATCCCACAAATTCTTTTCTATCTCCATCGGTCCCCTGCTTCAAGTCCCCAACTGACATAAACAAATTAAGCTAAACCAAACAACGTCTTAGCCCAATAAACAGAGTTGGCGTTCAGAATCTCTTTCTCCGACAATTGGTTTCATTTTACGTATCACACGTAGTTTATATTTCCCTCTGCGTGCATTTTTCTATGAATCACCATCAACTGAAGACTACTATAATTTTTGTTACAGTTCCCTATACCGTGTTTGTTGTATACCACTCCTATACAACGAATAACAAATTTCGTCTCATTTCTATTGAAAAAATTTGTAAATGAATTTTTGATCCTTGCTTGCATGTAACCATCCCATACTAATTTGTACGTTACTCTCTTAGACGGTAAACATTTCATACCAAAGATGGATATCATTTATGTAGGAAAATGACTTGTCCTCTCTAGAGTAATTTTTTTTTAGCTTTTCATCAAAATATTTGGAATCAATTATTTATGCTGACAAAGGGAGTTTACAAAGTATATAAAAATATAAATTGAAGTTGAAACAAAATCAAACAGATAGAGAAAACTCTTTTCTTTTCTTTTTTTCCAAAAAAAAATCGTCTTTAATGAATTTTGTCAAAAAAGTTTAGCATGCTTTCTTATACCAAGGGTGAGTTCATCCTATTGACTAAATGGACTAAACTGGATAAAGCCCATGTTTTCATGGATTTTTACTAATGTTATTCTACTCGCATATGTCAACTAAAATGGAGTACCATTTAATGAAAATCACTTGACTATTGTAATTAGTTTAAAGTCAAATAAAATTTAGCGCAAGCTCACCCTCAATGTGCTATTGAACGATAGTGGGTACCTATTGCATCAGCTAGAAGCCTGGGAGTGACGAAGTTGAACCGTAGCTATCGGGACGGGTGATCTAAAATGTTGATCCATATACATATGGAAATTGACTTAATAAATACCAGAGCATATAGATTTTCGTTAATGTCCCTTTGGCTTCTAGAAGGGTTGCTATCAATACCAGAAGCTAAACTCAGCTGTTGAAAGCAGGCATGCACAATGAGGAGAAATTTCCTGCCGCCAGTGCCCTAAAAACACAACTGCTGCTCTGCAAATGACAGACATGCATACAATTACACCCTTTGGATGCGGTGCAAAAATTAATACTTTAGGGCTGATTTGAGTAATTACATTTACTTTTTGGTTACAAGGACATGAATGTACAAGGTTTCTCTAACCATAATTCACATGGTTTCACATCTGTCTTTTGGTCGAAGGTTAGGGTTGCTCGGGCCAGTTTACGTGCACCTTGACTAACCCTCTTCCAGGTCCAGTCAATTAGACATTTGCACCGCGTCTAAAAAATTCACAAGAGATCACTTTCTTACAACATGACCCCAGTAATCGGATCCTACTTAATTGTGTTGGGAGCAAACCCATTAACCAACCGAGCACCTCTTGTTGAGTCTTGTCACAGGTGCTAGGCCTAAAAGCTTTTAGCTCCACTATGAAATGGTACAAATTAATTGCTGAGAAAGGTTAACCAATCCATGTTTTGTCTAGTACTATAATGTTCACCCTTCCATTCAAAAATAGGTGAAAGAATTGGTGACAAGGGATGAGTGAGGTTGAAATAGTAATTGACTTGATTTGCTAAGAGTAGTGATTAGAGACCAACCTAAAATCTCAACTTGGTTCTCCTTTGGCCAATAGGATAGCCGCTTTCATATGTAAATATACCAAGTTTTTTTTAGTATTCCGGGCCAACTCACGTGCACCTCAAACTAATCCATATAGTCTTTCACACAGACTTTTCACATGCTTACGCGTGGGGTGAGATGGTCGCAAGAATTACTGACAAAGAGAATCAAACTAGAGATCTTAGGAGGGAGCAAAATCCATAGTTCCAAGCCAAGATAACCAAGCTACCTAATTGTAAATACAATTAGAAAGAGTGTAGATTTTTCATTGGACACGAACCTGAAAATCTTGATAGACTTGAAAAGATACTATTGACGAAGATGAAAAAGGAAATGCAGAAAGCATGCATAAATAAAAATACCATATAAAATCTTATTTCTGTGTGGACCAAACAATACACTTTTACTAAATACTTTTCAGTACACCAATAGAAAACACAACACTTTAGCACCTTACTCACACTTATGAACTCACTTGTCATACTCACACTTGTGCTCTCATCAGTCTTACACGTGGTGTTTACCACTCACCTTACAAATGACCTCACCTTCTCTATTTATAAGAACTACAAGAAGTTTTTGAAAAACCCCGAATGACTATCATAATCCATAAGTTTCCGGAATATTCCGGAACTTTCTAGCATGACCCGGAACACTCCAGAGAAGTCCGGATGGTTCTAGAAGAGTCTGGAATATTCTAGAAAAATCCAGAACATTCTGAAAATACCCGAAGACTTATAGAGAGTCGGTGATGGGTCTCAACAATTTCCTTGTCGGTATTTTTGCTCGTTATGTTCAAATTAAGTTCAACATTTTTCCTGGGTCGTATTCATTTCGGGGCTAACCAATTGTTTCCAATTGCTTACTTTTGTAGTTCTGATGCAAAACACTATTTCTTTTTTGGTTAGAAATCGTGGTATTGGAATTCCTTCAGTTAATTATTCACATCATTGTAATCCTAGCCTTCTCTTCAAAAATATGGAAACCTGACCCTTCCTGTTTACATTTTCCATTTCCCCCAATGGTGGAAAAATTAAACTGGATTCTCAACATTTAACTACATGTGCGATGTTAAACACATTAGACCAAGTCATGTGGACGGTCTCTCCCTCTTCTACCGTCAACATTGCAGCAACTTGGGATGCCGTTAGGCCCATTCAACTATTAATTGTTCATCGACATTGGCTCCTGAAAATCATCCCTTGACACAGCTTTTATCCCATGGATGGCGATTCAAAAGAACTTAGAGCTTTCATTACTCTTTGGATACTGACGTCTCTTGACTCGTTGGAAAGTTCAATGGAAAGTCTTTTTGAAGGACGATTAGGAAGATTACACGAGCTGCATATTACGTTTGGCAAGAGAAAGGAATCGCAGCATTTTTAAGGGCATCACAAGTCTCGCTCTACGGTCCTTGAGAAGATCGGTTTTCACACTCGCATTAAGGTCCCCCAAATTATCTACGTAAAGTAGTCCCCTCTTAGTACTATGATCCGTGATTCCTAGAAAACATCCCAAAAAGTTCTTGTTACCCAAAAATGACAACCAAGAAGGGGTGGGATCGGGTTGATAAGCCAATAAAGATTATCTCTAACAATCTTTTAATCAAAACGATATGAGCAAATAAAAGAGAGAGAGTTAGAGAAATAGAACCCGATTATAGTGGTTCGGCCCGGATTTGTCCACGGTCCGGCCTAGTCCACTTCTCCTCAAGCAACTACTTGAAGGTTCCTTCAATCTTTAAAAAGATTACAACTTGTAAGTCTTGCGGGTGCTTACAACGACCTTATCCCCTAGCTTTCCCAAGGAGCTAGTACAACCGCAAGAGTTTTCTCCGAAAACCTCTCAAAAACAATAACACCCAAATTCAAGCCCGAATTTGGTCTTCTACGCTTTCAAGTGTTTGACTCAAACACTCGCTTAGGAATTACAAGTTTGTGGAGAAATTTGAAGCTCTCAAATAACAATAACCTCATAAGGTAGATATGAAAGTGGAAGCTCTCAACTTATACAAAGATCTCTCTCAAGATAGTTATGAAAGTGTTGGCTTGATCTTTTGGGGAATTTGCTCTTGGAGTGATATGAAATGTTGTAGCTTGAATCCCCTTGATTCCCCCCTCATCTATGAGTTCTTGAACCCTTATATAGCCATCCAATCTTCTACTAGCTGTTTGTAGAGTGTTGGAACCGTTGGAGAGTTGAGTGGAGGAACTAGCCGTTGGAACTAGCCGTTGGAGGTCATTTTACACTGGCCGGTCTTCCGGTGGGACAACCGGTTGGTCATCCGGTTGGTCTCCGGGTGTCACACCCTTCTGTTTAGACAGCCGGCTTGTCAGCCGGTTCGTCAACCTGTGGCTCAAAATTTCTTCTAAATAAATCCGTTAAAGCATGTATTGAGCTCATTAAGTCTTTGTAAGTATTGAACTATGAATCCAAGAGACTTATGCAATTATTTCAAGGCAAAGTAGAAATTAGTCCGAAAAAGGACTTTGCGATAAAAGATTTTCTTTTGCCAAATAAAAACTTCATCCATATAATCATCAAAATAATAAATAGTAATGCACATAATTTTCCGACAAATTATCATGCATATATTTGTCAACAGTTCTCTATATCTTATTCGATAGATTTTGAAGTAATTGGAAGTTATGCCTTCCTCGACTCTATGGAAGTTTGTTGATTCAAAGGAATTCAAAAAAGAATGTAAAATTCTAATTTACAGCTATGTGAGGCTCCAAACACGTCCTCTGTGAGACTGTGACTACTAACATATACAGTTACAGCCACTCCAGCAAACAAATGCTAAAGACATCTAATTTTGGTGAAAGAGCAAGCAAGAACACATCTATGTAATTTTTCAGCACCTATCTAGCTTGAATAGCCGAAAGGGTAACATCATTTATAGAAACTGCTCCAGCGTTTGCTAATGAGGACATATCCGGCCTGTTGAAGATGAAAGCAGGCTGCTTAGGGGGAGGCAGCGCTGTTTCGTTACACAACATGAAAGCAACATCCGACATATTTGGCCTATCGTTGGCTGATTCTTCCACGCACAGCAGGGCGATGTGAATGCACCTCAAAACTTCTTTATCCGAATCGGATTCGGTCATCCATGAACCAACTATTTCCACAGCCCGGCCTTCTTGCCACAAGCTCCAAACCTGAAACAAACAGTGCATGAACAACAATGTCATCACTAAAGGAAAGCCCTCTATTTTGAAATTTATCTTGTTGGTTTCCATACCAAAATGATAGATTTCTAGTATAAAACAAAAGGAGTACACCAAATAATAGGAAACCCTTCTGCTATTGACATTAACCATCTAATTTTTGTACAATACCTGAGATTTTAGCCTTACGAGTATTGTTAACCAAAGGGTTTTCCATGAATACCAAGTAAATTAGACAAATGCACACATCCATTTACTTACATGCCCAATTAAATTCACAGCATTATCTCGAATATAGCTGGTGTTCTTTCTGCCAGTAATGATCTCCAAGAGCAAAACCCCGAAGCTGAAAACATCAGATTTTACTGAAAATAGCCCTTCCATTGCGTACTCAGGTGACATATAGCCGCTGCAACCACAAATGTTAAACAAGCATTCGAGTTTAATGGCTTCCTTGCACCTTTCTCCATATCCCAACTGTAATACAGAATGGACACTTACTATGTTCCGACCACCCTATTTGTATTAGCTTCAATCTGGTCCTTTTCGAAAATTTTTGCCATACCAAAATCCGATATTTTCGGATTCATTTCTGCATCAAGTAACACATTACTGGCTTTTAGGTCCCTATGGATTATCCTTAGTCTAGAGTCTTGGTGAAGGTATAATAGCCCTCTAGCGATCCCCAAAACAATGTTGAAGCGCATTTTCCAATCTATAAACAAGCCTTTTGTCCTATCTGGACAAACATTGGAAGTTAATTATAATCAAAATCCTGAATCATTCACCATTGCAGAAACAATAACTCCGCAAGTAGCAAAAAAATGAACATAACTACGAAAATATTGCATACCAAAGATGAGAGAGTCCAAGCCCTTGTATGGCAAGTACTCATAGATCAACATTTTCTCATCTTTTTGAATGCAATATCCCAACAACCTCACTAGGTTCCTGTGCTGCAGTTTGGCAATCAATGTAACTTCAGTCTTGAATTCCTCCGCCCCTTGTCCTGAATTCTTTGCTAGCCTTTTGACTGCGATTTCTTGTCCATTATGTAGCTGACCCTGCATTTAATCTTTACATGGTGAGCTTAGACGTTGTTCAAATGGACTTGGAATAGATCGCCCATTAGGAGTGTCAATACGGTAAACAAAATGCAAGACCACTGGATTTCTGATGCACACTTCCTATGTTTCAATGCACTACATATTTGAACACAAGTTTTGCAAATACTATATTGACAGCTTAATAGGTTATTTTATCATCTTCCATATTCAAATACCCATAATCGTAAGTAAGGTATGCGATTGCATGATACTTTCCATCTTGGAGGGTACCTTATACACGGCGCCAAATCCACCTTCACCAAGCTTGTTATCCAACGAAAAATTGCCTGTGGCTGAGACAATGATGCTTAGCTCAAAATATGGTAATTTTGGATTCGTGCCACTTTCAGCAAAGTGTTTTCCCATTGAGGAGGCTTCAAGGCATGTTGTACTGTCGGGACTAAATAATAAATTTGGTTGTTCTCTTATTCCTGCCATTGAGTAAAAAAGCAAGTTAGGCAAAAAAAAATTGCAATTAACTAAAAAGTCCTGCTACCTTAATTTGACTGTTTGAGAAAAGAGAGTAAAATGCAATGAAAAAGTTAAACCTGTCAAGTTCATTGTTTTACTAAAATTATGAAATGGGAAAAACAAATGAACAAGAAACTGTGCGACATAGTCTAGCAATAATCCTGATCTAGATGCATTAAAACAAAATTTCTCCATGAAAACGCCGTTCTCTTTTTCCCCCAGGCCACTAGTTATACTCATTCATAGCATGGGTGAGAATTTGTTGCCTTACTTGACTATTAAACTACGAAAGTTTATTTTAAATTCGTGAAAGACGAAAAGAGGAAAGAAGGATTTTGACTGGATCGATGTTACATTAGTTTTATTTATAAGATTGAAAACAGAATGTGACATCGACATAAATCATTTTTAGTCTCTAGTCAATTAATCAAAACGACTAAAGATCGAAAAAGATTGTTCTAATTTTACCTCTTCTTTTCTTCACCACCAACCAACAAATTAAGCAGAATGCGAGAAGCGAAACCGCAGTAACAGAGGCCGCTATAGCTGCCACCATGCCCTTCTTCCCTTGAGAGCGTCGTTGAGACTTCAAATATTGGGCTGAAATTAGGACAAAAAATTAAGAAGTTGATTTCTTTCTTACAGATGACAGCATAATTGCTTTGTACATCTCTTCCACCACATATGAAATGAGAAAGACCCAGAACATGCTAAGTGCTAACCCCGAGGGGCTTGACCTAGTGGTCAAGGCCTGAGATTTGAGGGTTTGTTCTCTTCTAAGGGCTTCGAGAATCGAAACCTCTCAGATGCTATCAACTTCTTTGGTGTCAGTCCTAAGCGGGACTCCAACATATGGACGGTGGAATTGGTCCCCTAAGATTAGTCGATGTGCACGTAAGCTGATCCGGATGCCTAAGTTATAACAAAAAAGAAAAAGACCCAGAACATGCTTTCAGAACTAAAAGGTAAAGTCCAGTGTTGTAATTCTCAGCACACAAAAATTTACTGGATAAGACATGTGTTGCAAGTTGCAACCACCTTTCTATCAATGTTTAATATTGTTTGACAAACAAGAACGGAGCCAGGATTTTACTCTAGCAGTGGTGAAATGTATACTAAAAAATAAAAAAGATTCATTACAATATTAATAGTCATTAGCTCCAGAAAAAAATTAAAATAACATAACAAAAACTATAGTAAATGAT
Organism: Rhododendron griersonianum; assembly: GCA_018127125.1. Taxonomy (NCBI): domain Eukaryota; kingdom Viridiplantae; phylum Streptophyta; class Magnoliopsida; order Ericales; family Ericaceae; genus Rhododendron; species Rhododendron griersonianum. The sequence goes on from CM030800.1 coordinate 26,135,909, forward strand.
GTTTTTCATTTGCACATGGAGTATGAAAAAAGACTAACTTTAATTTTGGACATCGATAATGCCACTCCAACAACAATAACAATAAAAACAACAACAACAACAGCAACAGCAAAACCCATGTAGACAGACCTAACATTTGGCAATATGCACAAAGTGGCTGCTCTCAGAATACCACTTAAACAGTAGCCCCCTATACATGTTTTGCTGAGGAACCATGCCCCCAAATCAAAACCAAATGGCATTAGAGAGGGCAGGTCTTGAGACCCAATTCAATTTATGTGCACATTACTATGCTTCTTTCATTGATAGTCTAGAGTATCAGTATGCACAAAGATAATATCACTCTCCAAATTTATAATGTCACTCCTCATAGCCCTATTTAGATTTTTCAAATTGATAACCATACTCCCTTTTGGGAGTGGCATTATAAATTTGGAAAGTGGCATTATAATTAAATTCCCTTAATTTTTTAGGTTAAGTTATTTTAGGATTAGAATGTGGAGTTTTTTTTTCTTAATTATACATCATCATTTATATTATTTCACTTTGGCCCATTGAATTTAGATTTAGAATACTTTTTTGGGTCTCCTTTCTTAAAAAAAAATAATAGAAGATTTATGACTAGTGTATAATAAAAAATAAGGAAAAAAAACCTAGCAGTGGCGAGACTATATAAGTTGGGGATAAATTTTCTTTTTCACATATAATAATTACATTTTCTAAAATTCTTGTTATGGCGGCCGCCGCCACTAGACCCCCTTTGTCCCATCCTTGTTTACAAACAAGAATGATAGTGCCATCTGCAATTAAACAAACGTAGAAGTCACTCGGCACACAATTTCACAGGTTGATCACTCAAACCCGGCTTCTTAATTTTGATAAAATGTCTTGCTCAAGTTTTCATCAGTCATTAGTTCTAAGATAACTTGCAAACTCAAAACAGGTTGAATCTCATTTAATTTTTGAAATGGTCAAATACCATATGTCAAAGATATAAGACATTATAGAAATCATCAAAAGATAAAAGAATTAACTAAAACAACCAAAACCTAGCCACAGACACCTACTGTAAGTGCAGGCCCAGCGAAACGTCGGTACTTAAAAACCAGTCGCGGAAAAGGCAATAGAGGATCCTGTAAGGACACCCAGCTCAAACCCTAGAAAACACATAAGAAATCTGGAGCACAGATCTGCCATCCCAAGGAGCCACACCGGCGTGTTCAAGACCCGTCGACCTGAAACACAAGCTCGCAACCACAAAACACAAAACGCTACTCCAAGGCAAACCCCGCTGACACAGCGAGTAATTTTGCCAAAGCATATGAATATTGTTTCGCAAGCCGAAAAATATCCCACGTATCCATCTTTCTCTCATGTTTGGAGTAATTTTTCTATCCCGTATACAAGCCAACATGGCTTAAAAAATAGACGACATAATGTCAATTCCGGCCACATCAACTTCATATAAGTAAACATTGTACGTATAAGCCTATACCCGGCGAAACTTGTTATAAGACTCTAAAAATGGAAATTTAGTCCTAATCTACTTGTTATCTTTACCACCCCAAACGGATTCGATTAAGGTGGCCATTTCTATTTTATCACAACATGGGAATGGATAGGAAATCTTTCCATACTATCTTATAAGATACGTGAACGGATTGTAATCTTGAATTACATAGTAATATCTTATCCGATAAAAACGACCTACTATTGAAAATCTATCAAAATAAAACAATATATATCTGGCAAATCTGACAAAAAAAAAAAAGGAGCAGAAATTGATTGCATACCTAATTCAACCGCATTACCCGAATGTATAAATCCTGGCCCCCACTTGAAAACACTCTGGAGTCCATTAAATCCCCATGCCACGTCACGCATCCACTATCCCCGCGAGAAACATCCGCACTCGCATACGCATTGCACGAGCAGTTCCTCAAGCACTCCGACTCACACTCTTTTAGCCCCGTCACACCCCTATCCACACGTGCCGTCCATGTGTTCGGCTCCTTCGCAAGTGGCACCTTCTCGAAGCCCTCGCCGCTCCTGCACACGTGCCCGCCCCGCTTCCTAACGCACCCGCCTGACCCGTCCCTCAGGTACCAGTCGCGTGCCAACTTGGGCTCGAACCCGGGCAGGCACGTGCATTCGAACTGACCCGTGCCTACATTAGACGGGTCGCAGTTACCGTTTGGGCCGCAGTAGTTGTAGGAGTCGCAGGGTTTGTTCGGAGCTACGTAAAACTCAACCCATCTATGCTCGTTATCGTTCCATGTCAACCTCTGGAGCGTCCCGGATTTGTTGAGCACCAATCTCGAGGAAATCGAGGGGTCAAGAATAGAGTAACTCAAAGTTACCTCATCCTGATTTTCGACGTAGTAGCTGAGGTTGAAGATGAAGTTAGTTGTCATCTCGGGTACACCGCTCCACCCGCGCCCTATCCATGAACCCGCCCGCCAAACCAGACCCAAACCCTTGTACAGAAACAATTGAGGAGACCCGTTAAGGTCTATTTTGAAAGGGTACTCCCTGGGTCCCGGGTCATCACCCGACTTCCAAGATGTCAGGAACCGGTCCAGACCAGTTTTCCGGTTCACACCGAATCTCAAGTTGGGAAGCAAAGTATTCGTAGGATACTGTGTTTGCTTTACTTCTCAAAAATAATTTTTCAAAAAATTCTCCCTAAATTCTTCTACTTCCAATATTTCTCTCTTTATCTCTCTCCACTTATTACCTCTACTATTTTTCAAATTTTTTTTCAAAAACGAAACCAAACACACAGCTCTGCCACACAACTACCCCATTGCTATCAAGCACCACCAAATTTCCTGAATTCAGTAGCTGAGCCGAGGAGTTTTTTGCCAGTGTCGGATCCGAAACATTTGTGGACCAGACCGGATTGTTCCGGTCTGGACCGGTTACGACCAGGTTTCCCGTGACGTCAAATGAGAGGGAACCGGATGTGTCGTTGATTGGGTCGCCCTTGTTGGCGACCCAGACAACGGTCTGTTCGGAAACCTTGTTGTACCATATTCCGAGGTATCGGTTTCTCAATTTTCCGGGGGTAAAGAACCCCAGGGCAAAGGTTTGATTGCTGGAGATCAGCAAGTCGCAATCTTTCAGGGATTGGGTGGTGTTTATGGTGCAAAATTGGAATTGGTATTGAAGGAGGATTAGGAAAATGGAACAGAGGATCTTAGTATCATGAGACATGGGTCTGGTTTATGTGATTTGTTTTTCTCTGTTCTTCTTTCTGAGGAAGAAGGGTGTGCCACTTGTGGGCTCCTCCTCTGCTTTTCTTTTGGGTTTTGGTGAAGGTAGAAATTAAATATAGGACAGTTGAATACATTAACAACTTGAAAAGCATGATTGGCCAATGGATTGTACTGCTTTTATCTGCGTGGTCTCTTACAGGAGATTAGTTTATTTTCGGTCTTTGATTCTCCAATAATGATACGAAGTACCCCGGGAATGATTGTAACATTCTGAATTTTTAGAAAATAAAAATTTTGAAATGTTAATTTTTAATAATTTGTTAATTAATTAGGTTCATTAATATGACTATATGATTAAATGTATAATTAAAATTAGTCATAAGTATTTATACAAGATAATTACTAAACCTTACATATATGTGTATATATATTCATACTTATCTTGTATTCTCTCCTAACTAACTCACCCACACCATAACATTTTTCCATCCCATAATTTAAGGGATTTCCTCTCACCCACCCTCGGCAACCCCTCTCCCTTATCTCTCCTGAATTCCTCTCTCCCTCACTTCCCTTCTACATTCCACCACCTTCACTCTTATCATTTCACACCCCACCTTTCCACTACATCCTTCTCACTCGTTATACATACCTTGTAGACCCAAGAAATAAAACCCACTCCGTTCTTTCACTTCTTCGTCTTCTCCAACTTCAGTTTTCTTTTCCTTCTTCTGTTACTTATTTATCGGCCGGAGGAAAGGTAGATAAATGGCTTTCCTATTCTCCCCTAAGTATATGAAGTCCTTGTATTGTGTATTGATGAGTTATAATGTTAAAAATGGAGCCCATGTATCAAAACCCATTAAACTAAACCATGCTCTGTCCTCGGAAAAGTTAACGTGACTGTAACAAAAAAAACAGATTGCATGTTTATGATTTTTATCATGGTTTAGACCTTGCACTATGATGTTAAGCCTAGAAATACTCCTCATCATGAAAAATCAGCCCCTCGAAGTATATAAACATGATTTATGATAATTGTTTTTGCTTATGTGAAGCTACTGTTACCATGCATGTTGCGCTAGAGGATCTCGTTCTGATTACCTTATTATTGTTTATATGTGAGAATGATATCTTAGATTGCTTAAATGTATCATTATCATTTAGATGTTAATTTTTTGTGAACACTTACTTAAATCAAAAAGGGTCATCTATACTTCGCAAACTGTTATAGCTAGTAAATAGTTGGAACTAAAACTTAGAGATCCAGGAAACAAGTTATAAGAATAGTAAATAATATTCATGGATCTAAAGTAGAAAAATAATGGCTAGTATAATCTGTTAGCGATTTTTCAGTTAAAAAGTTGAACTATGGTTACTCTAGTAATTATTGTAAGTAAAGAAACATATGTCGTTATCAAAATATATTAAACAAGTTCATAAATTTTTATTTTTAAGAAACTGTATATATACTAATGGAATGCTTTAGGAAAATCCGAGAACTAAGATCTACCCCTACAGTAATAATTATTATGTTAAGTATTAGAACCGAATAAATAATACTTAGATCCTTAGGCCTAACTAAAGTACCAGATATTCTAGAGTTACAAAATTTCTTGTTTTATCCTCTAAGGTAATAATAGTGAATCTCCTGGTCCGATAAAATTTTAAACGAACCAAAGGCATCGGCCTAATCATAATTACAATATTATGTGTTTACTTACTCGCACAATATTATTTGATATGTACTTTTATCTCACTAAAATGTATCATGCTATGAATTGAGCTGTTATTGATTGTATCATGTTGTACGTGCTAGAATGGACTTAGGTTCATGGGATGGTTTCTAGTAGTGAATGCGTAGACGATGTTTTAAGTAAAGGATAAAATGGTAAAGTTGATTGAGGATGTTGGGGGCCGGTAAAAGACCCTAGTACGGTAAAGTACCTTTAGTCGAGTTGGGAAATGGTAAAGAACCCCGAGTACGGTAAAGTACTCAGAGTGTGTGGAGGATGGTAAAGGACTCTGGGTTCAGGATTTGGGATACGGTAAAGGATCCTAAATGCGGTATAGTACATAGTGTGTGTGTGTGTGTGTGAAGGACGGTAAAGGACTTCGGGTACAGTATTTTGGGAAACGATAAAGGATCCTTGAATATGGTACAGTACCCAGTGTGTAGGTTAGGGGTACGGTAAAGTACCCAGTGTGTAGAGTTGGGAGACGGTAAAAGATCCTGGCAATGAGATAGTGTGACCCCTAACACTGAGTTGTCATGGTGAGCTGTACATTTATTATGGTTGTAGGCGAATCCAGACTGAGTACATAATTTAGTAGTATTCGCTTAGAACCCTGGTGCAGGACAAATAAAGGGAGAGTTATTCCAGGGGACGGTCAAAGTTGGTGGATGTGGGAGGAAAGGACCTTGCGGAGAGGATCCTTAGATTTCATGTAAGATGATGGATAGTAAAGAAAAAGACGATGTGCTATTAATCTGTACCTTATGTGTGTTATGAATTATTATGTTGTTGATTTGCTAATTGTAAGGTAAGGGGTTAATAGGGTTGAGATTATCTACTGAGTTTTAAAACTCATTGTAGTGCTATTGGGCTGGCGTTTCATGCCAAGTAATCAAGATACCGAAGGGCAGAATCCTCACTAGAGTGAGAACCTCCCAGCTGAGGAAGGGGAGTTTGTTGAGCCTTGGAGGCCATACCCTTAGAAGCTCTGTTAATTTGACGTACTTTTAATTAAATTTCCATAAGTATTATCACATTTGTCCAACTCTATTTCATTTTGTTAGATTGTAAGACAATTAAGTAGGTTTGAATTTGGGTATTTGGCGTTTCTGCTGCTAAACTCTGTTTGATAAAATTTCATTTCTTATATATCAATTTTATGAATTATTAAATCAATTGAAAAAGATTTAATTAACGTGTCCGAAAAATTGGGGCGTTACAATGATAGCATGTTTGAGCATTGAGTGTTTGACATCCTTTTGAACGTAACCCAGCCAATATCAAAAAGGCAGAACCCTACCTGCATACGCGGGTCCAAAACCAGCGTGTGCCGATCTATTTGCTACGTGTCAGTCATCGGTCAGCTTTGATCGTTGATAGGGCAAGGCTGTTTGGACCTGAGTACGCAAGTCAACTACCTGCGTACGCTGGTCAAACCTTTGGTCAAACTTGCTTTATTCAGCATGCATAAGCAATGATTAGGGGTCTACAGTACATGGAAACCTTCCAATCCATCAAAAAAGCAGTCTTCGCCAGGGGACATCTTTTACACCCATCCCATCACTTTTTCTCTCTCATCCAATGAGAGGGAAGCCTTTGGAGGGAAGCAAGGTTAGCTCTTTGACTAATTTAAACCCCTTTTCTCTCCCTCATCTCCTATAAATACCCCCTTTGGTCATCCTAGCAAAGGGTTGGTTCCCCAAGTTACAAGGTTTAAAAAGGCTTTGATAGTTTCCAAGGTCTAAGGAACCCTAATCTTCTTGTTCATCTCTTTCTCGCCAAAGAAAGGTTTCAACAAGCCAAGCACCACTCATTCCATCAAGCCATATACATTATCCATCATCCAACCCACAAGTTCAAAGCTCAAACTCCTTCCAAACTCCAAAAACCAAAGGTATACCACCTTTGTAAAACTCTCTGTTCTGATCCCTGAGGGGGGCTGGTAGGGTTAAGGCTGGTAATCAATACCAGTCATGGCCCTAAAGCTGGCAAGGTTTCAAAACCGTCTGTGGCTAGAACCGGCGCACACCAGTCACAAGCAAGCGTACGTTAGTCTTGGCAGTATGTGCAGAACTGGCGTGGGGATCGTTGTCTAGTTGTTTTATGTACTTATTTCAATATTTGTCACTGTGAAGCATGTTAAAACCAGTTTACTCCTTTCTTTAGTTAGAACTGATAGTTTTTGTTTTCAATATTCATACCTGCTGCTATGGAATACCTCTGGGGTCTTTCTGAACATGTCTCAGAACCCAGAAAGTGCAAAGCCAAGCATTGGTCAAATGGCTAAAACTAGCGTACGTACCGCAGTGGTTTACCCGCGTAAGCCAGTCCAACCCTAACCAGTGACTGGCCATTGCATGGTAACTAGGTCTTGGTCTCTATTTTTGTCTCCACACTGTTTATTGGCGTTTTGTTTATTTTTTGTGGCTTCGTAGCCCATTTGTACAGTTTATAACTGTATATAAACTGTCTATAAAACTGTTTGGTTTGTCCTGGGTGTGCACTAGTCATCTCCAGAGCCCAGAGGGTTGAAAATAAGAATTGTGGGCTTAGGCTTACTGGTGTACGCGAGTTCTAGTGAGGCGTATGCAGGTTGAAACAAGCATGCAGTGACTTGATCAGTGCATATTGGTTTCTTCCTGCGCACGACACTCCAAAACAGTGTCTTCCAGTCTGTTTAAAACTCTCACAGGAGTCTGTTTTCATCTTATACTAATTGTTTCAATAAGCGAGCATGCCGTTTTATCACATCCTGCATACATGTTACAACTTTAAATCCCCTTAAACTGTTCCCCGCCCTAACTAGCTAAAAAGTGATTAATGAGAGAGAATCCAAATGTTTTATAAATGCCCGAGTAGAGACTGATCTCTGAATTGGGCGAGAGGGGTGTCTTAAAACCTTTCCCCTCTCTTAACCTAGCTCCCGAACCTCAGATATCAAAGGTGGTGACGGACCAGTCCAAACCTTTTCCAATCAAAACAACGTAGCAAGTGTTTCAAGTTTGGTTCCTTAGGTGGCATACCACAAAAACCTAAGTGGCGACTCTGAATTGAGCATTTCATTGCGCTTTCCAAAAAGGGCGCACCGGACAAACACAGATTTTAGGGGTGTGTGCCCAAAGATATATAATAGCTCGAGAAGCACAAAAACCAACTAAACACGCAGCCATAACTATGAATCACCAACTAACACATGCATTAGGTCTACTTCATTGCTATTTGTAACGACCCGAATTTCGGGCCGTTTTTTTTTTCCGAATAAAAATATAGACTTTCATACCAAATTTTATTAGCTTATTTAAAATCAACTATTAATACGTCGTAACGAGAATAAAATTATGATAATTTAGAATCATTTAAACCTAATAATTTTATTATTGATATTTTTGTTAAAAGATATTATCTATATTTATAATCAAATATATATTTATATATATATACACACACACACATACACCTCACACCCATCCACATCAACCCACCCATTTTTTTTCAAACCTCTCACCCTCTCTCTGCCTCTCCCAACCGTACCCTCTCTCTCTTTCTCTCTCTCTCTCTCTCCCCCATGCTTGGCCTCCAAGCCACACCACCACCACCTCACCACCCAGCTGTCCCTCCCTCTCTCTCACAGTCTCTCTCTCATCTCTCCCGTATCTCTCTCTCTCCTCCTTTGCTTGGGCAAAACCCAACCTTCCACCCTATAAATAACCTTCCCCTCTTCCTCTCAACACACACCTAGCATCACCATCATCTCAGAAAATAGTGGAGAAGAAGGAAGGAGAGAGAAAGCTCAAGGTTTTCGGCTATGGAGGTCTGTAGGCGCGGTCAAAATTATTGACAGGTCATCAGGGAAGACCTGTTGACCAGCCTATCGGCTGAGGACACGTGGCGACCAGGTCCACGCGGAAAGTCAAACTTTATCCCAAGGAGACGTTTGACTGACCAATAGAAAGGAAACACGTAGCACGATAAAATGGACATCCGCGGGGCCGGCCCGCGGAACTGAATACTCCGCGGAAGTAGCCCGCGGAAGTGAAGATCTCGCGGGCCCCGCCAGGGAGAGCTAAAAGACATACTGGGATTGGAATTGATGCAAAAAACTGTAAGGAGACTCCGGGATCCTATTCTGGCCTAAAAGGCAGGCCCGGAAGGGATCCCGCGGAAGACGAACGATCGCCGCGGGTCGCGACCTTGCTCTTGCGGGAATTGGGGAAGCTCTTGTGGCTTGGTGGCTTGGGATGGAGGTAGCGTCGCGGAAGTGCGGGTCCCCCGCGGAAGTCCTCCGCGGGAGGACGCGACTTCCGCGACCCTGGAGGTACGGGAGGGACACGTGTTGGGGTCTTACAGGAGCGCCGTCCTGGGCCGACCTAGGCCCAAGTGCCCTATAAATACCCGACATTCCCAATGATTGCAGGAGACTGACTTTTCTGGAAGAGAGAGCACTGATTCTGAGGAAGGAGAACATTCTTCCCCGGAGAGAAGGTGACTTCACTCATCTAGATTCTAGAAAGGGCAGACGTCATTCACCCCCCGCGGAGAACAAAGGAGACACGTTGCCTTTGTCTTTTCCGTACCTCTTGCTCTAGCCCTCACCCCACGAGATTATTCCTCTTTTCCCCTCGGTACTGATTATCGACCAATCGAACCTCTCCAGCTCACTCTTGCACACGTAAGCGACCTCACAGAACCCGCTTTCCACCCACATTTAGGCGACTCTGCTGGGGAGGTGTCTTTTGGTTTATGGTTAGTACCCGTTCCACGGAATACATCGAGCGGCCGCTATCACGCCGTAACGCAATGGCGGCACAGCAAGACGGCACGATTATCGAGGAGATCGAGGAAACCAATAGCGCGGGCATGGCCGCGCAAGCGCTGCGAGCCCTCCAGGACGGCCAGCGGCAGTTCCTCGAGACGCAGCGACAGCTGCTCGCGGCTTTTGCCGGTCTCACCGAGGTCATCTCAGCGGCGCTCCCAAAGGCCGCGGTCGGTCAAAACGATGAACCGCCACAAAACCAAGCGGGGGGCAGCACTAGCCAGACAATGCAGCCCCAGTTTCCCCCAACAGTGCCTCCCCACTTGCGCCCTATACTCGTCGGAGGCATCGCGGGAAATAACACTGGAGACCGCCAAAAGGAAGCAGCCGCTGACGGTGCTAGCACGCCCTCCGCGGGACCCTATATTACCATGGCGGAAGTTCAGGCCCTGTTAGCGCAGCAGAAGGCGAGCGAGGCGAGCAGGAAGGAGCCGGCCATTACTGATGTTGGGGCCCCGTCCGCGGGACAGTTCATCACCCTGGCGGACGTACAAGCCCTCCTCACTAAGGAGAAAACCAAGATGGTCCTACCCTCTCTCCCTAGCCCGGATATCCGCCCGCCTTACCCCATGACAATCCTGTCGCTGCCATACCCGGAAGGGTATGCCCCACCCAAATTTGTAAAGTTTGACGGAAAGGAGGGAAGTGCCCAAGAGCATGTGGTACGTTTCATGGAGTCGCTGGGGGCCCACGCGTCTGATTATAACTTACGCCTCCGGGAATTCTCGAAGTCCCTCACCTCGCGCGCGTATACTTGGTACGTCAACCTGGAGCCTTATTCGATCACCACCTGGGAGGAAATGGTGAACAGCTTCTACGCCAAATTCTTCCAGGTTCGCGAGAAAGTGACAGTGATCAGCTTGACGAAGGAGACGCAGGCTAGTGGAGAAGACATAGTGGACTACATCAGGAGGTTCCAGGATCGGGCAGTTGACTGCACCGAGTCCGCGAAGGAGGTACAATTGGTGGAAATTTGTATTGGCGGGATGATGGACGAGTTTAAGATGCTGCTTATCAATTTGAAGCTGGGAACATTCTCGGCCTTACTGGAGTCGGCGTACAATATCCGCCATGTGGTCAAACCGGCGAGGAAGGATGCATGGAAAGGCAAGGCCGCCAGCGCCACTGTGGCTGTCGCGGAAGTTCCGCGGACTCAGCAGGCCGCAGGGACGCGAAAGCGGAGAGAGCGCGAGATGGGGCCAGCGCCAGATTTCCCATGTACAATGGATGAGGTACGGGCCTTGGTGAACGCATGGGTGCAGGATGGAGAGTTGGCACTCCCCCCTGTCGAGTATGAGCCAACGCGGGAAAACCGCGAGCACCCAAGGTACTGTATGTACCACAGGCATACCAAGCATCCAACGAGCGATTGTTGGTCTTTGAAGAGGCTGTTCAAGCGGAAGCAGAACGCGAATGAGCTAAGGATAGGACGGCGCGACGTCCGCGACGAGCCCTATCCAGCTCACGGGAACAACGGGGAGGTCAACATGGCGGAGTGCTACCCGTTCATGTACAATGATGACGATGAGGCCGAAAGCACATACTACATGGGAGGAGAAGATGAAGAAGCAGGGGCCTACATGGTCTCGTGCTATGAAATAACGGAAGAATTCGGGGAGGGTCCAGCCCCCGCGGTGATACCAGACCCCAATGCGTCAACCAAAACTTTACAGAACAGTGCGAAGTTCCGCGCATTCTTCGACGGTTTCGGGTTCACACCAGCGGCAAGATTGGAAATTACCAAGGCGATTGTCAACATCGCGGAGGTACATCAGGAGTCGTGCATGACCGCGGAGGGGTCAGTCCCGCGGACGATCCGCGACGAATCTAATTCAGTCACCTTCTCGGACGTGGATCGACGGGTGCCTTACCCCCACAACCGCCCCCTGTATGTTACATCCCGTGTCAACGGGATGGCGCTAAAGAGAACTTTCCTTGATGGCGGAGCCTCCATCAATCTGATGCCGATGTCAACATTCAAGAAGATCCGAATTACCAGATCATCCTCGGAAGAAGTTGGATGCACAAGTACGCGGTCGTACCATCTAGTTATCACCAATGCTTGAAGGGAATCTGGGCAGGGAAGAAGGTCACAGTTCGCGCATCGGAAAACCCATTTGATACCAACGAAACACACCTATCAGACGCAGTCTACTTCTCGGAGTTGGGCGAGGTATCTCAGGCGATCACCGCCAAGCCTCGCGCGGTCAAGATCCCAAGGTGGGAGGATATCAGAGATGAAAAGCCAGAGACACGCCGGAGAGAGCCTGCCACGACAGACACCGCAACCCCCAGGAAGATTACCAAGACGAAGGAGGGGGGTAAAACAGTGTATTATTTGTGACGGTCCACCGGGGCAGCGGATGATCATGAAGCCGCTGGCCCCGGCGGTACATGTGCCGCGGCGGAAGAAGAAGAAGTAATAGACAAGCCGGAGCCCGCTCCGGAGTGCATGCAAGACCAGCCCAGGCCACAGCAAGAGGCTCTAGAAGAAGTTGATCTTAACGACGGGGAAGGCCCCAAAAGGCCGGTGTTTGTAAGTAAGGAGTTGAGCGGAGAATTCCGCGAGAAACTGATAACACTACTACGCGCTAACTCAGACGTGTTCGCGTGGCATTACGAGGAGATGCCCGGGTTGGATCCAGAGCTGGTTACGCACCACTTGGATACCTTCCCAAATTCGAAGCCCGCGAAACAGTCCCAGCGGAAATACCACCCCGATTTAGAAGGACAGATCAAAGAGGAAGTCGAGAAGCTGCGGAAGGCAGGTTTCATCCGCCCGATCCAGTACCCGGAGTGGCTGGCAAACATTGTCCCTGTAAAGAAGAAAAATGGCCAAATTCGAGTCTGTGTCGACTTCCGCGACCTCAACAAAGCGTGCCCAAAAGATGAGTTCCCGCTGCCACACATCGATACATTGGTGGATGCTACCTCCGGTCACCAGATGTTCTCTTTCATGGACGGCTTCAGCGGGTACAACCAGATCAAGATGGCCCCCGAGGACGCGGAGAAGACGGCATTTCGAACACCATTGGGTAATTTCTACTACATCGTCATGCCTTTTGGGCTCAAGAATGCGGGGGCAACGTACCAGCGGGTCATGACAGCAATTTTTCACGACCTCATGCACAAGATAATTGAAGATTACGTGGATGACTTGGTGGTGAAATCCAAGGAGCGCAAGGACCACCTCGCGGACTTAGCCACTGTCTTCGCGAGATGCAGAAAGTTCAATCTCAAGATGAATCCGCTGAAGTGCGCATTTGGAGTCACCGCGGGAAAATTCTTGGGTTTCCTGGTACATCGCCACGGGATCGACGCGGACGAGGCCAAGATCAGGTCTATCGCGGAAATGCCCCCGCCCCACTCACAGAAAACACTCAAGCGATTCCTGGGAAAGGTATCATACCTACGTCGTTTTATTCCCACGATGGCGGAGATCGCGGCACCATTCGCAGACCTATTAAAGGGAAATGCGAAGTTTGAATGGAAGGAAGACCACCAGCAGGCGTTCCAGCGGATCAAAGCGGCATTGACTTCTCCTCAGACAATGGTGGCACCATTCGCGGGGAAGCCGCTGATCCTTTATCTGACCTCTACCCCGAGATCCATTGGGGCCCTGCTGGTGCAAGAGGTGGATGGGACAGAGCGCCCAGTCTACTACATCAGCAGGAAGGTACACGGGGCGGAGGAAAGATATACCGCCATAGAAAGACATTGCTTGGCCCTCGTCTTTACCGCGCAGAAGCTCCGGCACTATTTCCTCTCTTTTCCCATCCAGATAATCACTAAGTGCGACCCCGTCAGGTTCCTCCTGTCGCGCCCCGCCCTTACGGGACGGGTCGCCCGTTGGTTGCTGGCACTCGCGGAATTCGACATCTCGTGCGTAACTCTAAAAGCAATCAAGTGTCAAGCTCTAGCCGACTTGCTAGCTCAGTTCCCAAGCGGACAATGCGAGCCGCTAGAAGATTGCCTACCCGGAGATGGTTTCGAAGCTCTCGCGGCCAGCACAGATGAACAGCACAGATGATGGGGCCGCGGGTAGTGGATCAGGAGGCGCGGGAATAGTACTACAAGCAGAAGAGGGAGACAGAGTGCACCTGGCATACAAACTGAATTTCCCATGCTCCAACAATGAAGCGGAATATGAGGCGTTAATCCTGGGTCTAATAGCAGCAAAAGAGAGAGGGGTCAAACACCTAAGGATAGCGGGAGACTCAAAGCTGGTAGTTTTGCAAACGGAAGGGATCTACGCGTTGAAGGAACCAACGCTGGCACCATACCGAACAACAGTGCAGAAATTGATGAAATTCTTCAAAAGTGTCAGTATCATTCACAAACCCAGATCAGAGAACCGTTTCCCGGACACTCTCGCAACGCTGGGGGCAAAGACGGAATTTAAGGAAGACAGAGCCTGCATTGAAATTGTGAAGAGGTTTGAACCAGCCGTGGTGGAAGACTTCGCGGAGCCGACCGAAGATTGGCGCGGATCTATTAAAATTCAGTTAGTCACCGGCGTGGGACATCTATCCACCGCGGAACTGTCAAGTTTTATAGTTTTACGCGGAGAATTGTATTATCGCGGCCCGCAGGGGTGGCTCGCGCGGTGTATTGGCGCGAAGGAGGCAGAAGAAGTATTGGACAGGATCCACATCGACAACTGCGCGGATAACGAGATAGCCCTATACAGGAGAATTCAGAGGCAAGGTTATTACTGGCCTACTATGAAGAAAGAGGCTGATTTGATTACGAAGAATTGCACTCGGTGTTCCCTGTACATGGCCCAGCCTGAATGTCTGATGGCAAACACTGACAACCAGGAAGTGGACTGGAGACAAGTCTACATCGATTACTTACGAGAAGGAGCCCTACCCACCGAGCGAACTGAGTCCGCGAGAGTCGTCCGCGGCGCGCGGCGTTTCTTCCTGGAAAAGGGACTACTGTTCAGAAGAACTCTGGATGGGATGCCGCAAGTATGCGTAGACAAGGAGCAGGCGGAGGAGGTTCTGGCCAAGACCCACGGAACTGAGCACCAAGGATGGAGGAAGCTTCATGAGCAGATGGTTAACCTGGGGTATTTTTGGCCCACCATGGAGAAAGATTCGAAAAGACACGTGCGAAGATGCCAGGCCTGCCAGAAATTCGGGAACTTGGTTCATGCTCCCTCCGTGGAGTTACATTCCGTCCGCGCCCCTTATTCCTTCCACACTTGGGCAATGGATCTGGTCGGACCGATCAGACCAGCGTCGCGGAAGAACAGATGGATCTTGGCTGCAACGGAGGTTTATACCAAGTGGGTCGAGGCTGTTCCGCTGAAGAAAGCAACAGGAGACGCAGTAGCAGCATTCATCAAGGAAAACATCATTTGCAGGTTCGGCATACCGAAAGTGATCCTTTCTGATAACGGTACTCCGTTCATCAATCACCACGTGGGAAGCCTCCTCGATGAATACACGGTCGATCACCGTACATCTAGCGCCTACTACCCTCAGGGAAACGGGCAAGCGGAAGCAACGAACAAGACTCTGATCAGAATTTTGAGCAAGCTATTGGATGAGCGCGGGGGTACTTGGGCAGATCACTTACCGATAGCTCTTTGGGCTTACCGAACTTCGAAAAGGAAATCTACCCGCGCCAGCCCCTTCAGCTTGGTATACTGAGCGGAAACGGTCTTACCGGCAGAACTAAGTGTCCCCTCCGCGCGGATGATACTCGCGATGGAGAGTTCCACGGAGGAAAGAAAAGCAGACTTGGAAGCCCTGGAAGAGAGAAGAGCAACGGCGGCCCTTGCCCACGAGAAATACTGGGAGTCCGTGGCACGCTACTACAACAAGGGCGTGGTGCCGCGGGTATTTGAGGTCGGGGAGTTGGTTTGGAAGGCAACCACGGCGGTAATGAGGGATATGAAAACGCCTAAATTCACCCCTAGATGGGAGGGGCCCTATGAGGTGGTCAGTGCCTCTGCAAGCGGGTACTACCACCTAGCCCGCGTCGAAGATGGTTTCGAAACAGGAGCAGTAAACGCTAAGTATGTCAAGAAATTCTACCCGTAAGGAGAAATGCTGGAAGCAAGCAGGCTGCTCTCCTGCCCTACCGGTCTTCACCCTCCCTTTATTTTAAGAACAGTTTGTTTTCTTTCTCCCCTCTTGTAAACAGTTGATCGGATCTATCGTTAATGAAAAATGGGCACTTGTTCCTAATTCATGTTGTTGTTTAACTTCCCTTTTTTACGATGGGGTGAGGTGATAAAACCCCGCGGAGAGAACTTTTCCGCGGTACTACCAACTCCCTTTCGTGACTCTTTCATTTTCTAACTTAACGATTATCAAAAAGAGACGATGCTAAGTCGCGAGAGGTCAGAACATGACCCGCGAGATTCATACTTAGTGATTGTCAAAAAGAGATGATGTTAAGCCTTAGGCAGCCAGAACATGGCCCCCGGTCCATTCCTTCTAACTTAACGATTATCAAAAAGAGACGATGCTAAGTCGCGAGAGGCCAGAACATGACCCGCGAGATTCATACTTAGTGATTGTCAAAAAGAGATGATGTTAAGCCTTAGGCGGCCAGAACATGGCCCCCGGTCCATTCCTTCAAACTTAACGATTGTCAAAAAGAGATGATGCTAAGTCGCGAGGAGTCAGAACATGACCCGCAAGATTCTATACTTAGTGATTGTCAGAAAGAGACGATGTTAAGCCTCAGATGGCCAGAACATGGCCCCCGTTTCATTTCTCCGAGATTAACGATTATTTAGAAGAGATAATGCTAAGTCGCGAGAGGTTAGAACATGACCCGCGAGGTTTACACTTAAGTCTTGAGCGGCCAGAACGTGGCTCCCCCGAGTGACAAATTTAGTAGATGATGAACAGGTCACAAGAAGTCAGAGCATGGCTCGCGGACCCCAGCAAAAAAAAAAAAAAAACAGCTACGATATTATCAATACAAAGACTGTTTTATTTTTGACGGTAAGACCCAAAGTTTTATTCAATCAAAAAAAATAATAGTACATGTGTTCAAAGAAAGAAAAAGTACAACAGCAGCACTTTCTAGGCCTGCCAGTCCAAGAATACAAGCCCGTCCGGGTCAGGATCGGCTAGGTTCAGCGAGGCAGCAGCCAGCTCCGCATCATGCTGCAACACCCGAGCAAAGCTGACCTCTAGATTGGCCAAGTGTTGGCGGGTAGACTCCAGCTGTTGGCGAGTGGACTCCAACTGGGCAGCCAAGTCCTGGATCTCAGGCCTCAGAGCGGCTCTCTCCCCCGCTGCCCGCAGAGCAGAACTCCGCGCGCACAGCCAAGCCAGGTCAAACCCGAAGACTTGCATGTCCGCGGCAACCTCCAGCAGTTCAGCCTCGGTCCCAGGATTGAAGTCCCTGTAGCGAAGCTGCCCCCAAGGAATGAGCACGTTGTGGAGGCTGCTGAGGTAGATCACCCCAAGCCGGGCAGACCGCGGGTTAAAGGAGCTGAAGGTCTCCGGATGAGACCGGGCTATGGCGTTCAGCAGCGGCCAGTGTTCCACAGGCACATCATAGCCCGCAGGAAAGAGGCGGATGGGCTCCGCGGTCTCAGTATCCATGGGCCCCTTCCCCAAATCTAACGCGGGTTGCCGGGGCGGCGACTGCTCTCTCGACTCCACCTCATCCCTTTGCTCGCCCATCTCCAAATTCAGATCGAGCTCGTAATCCCCAAGTGCTTGGCTCCCCTGTCCCCCCAAAACATCGTCAGTTGGCAAGAAGTCCATATCTTTAAATAAGGAATGGAAATCTGAGTCAGTAATGGAGGTGGGGCCACCAATAAGTTCTTCATTTACCTCCAGCTGTCGGTCTGAGGGTTGAGCGGAAGGCTCGGCCGGCGGGCGTCTCGCGGATTGGAGAGGAGAGTGGGTTTGCGAGGTAGAACAGGCCGGGGAATGAGGACTGGCGGCGTCCATGGCTGCATCCCACTCCGCGTTCGAGCCCGGGCCTTGCAAAAACGAGGCATTGGAAACCCCTGGAGAACCACCAGCAACCCGGCCCAGATAACTCTCCGTTGACCGGATGCGGGCACTAGTGGACTGTTGGTGGGAGCCAGAAGGCGTGGAAGCTGAAGCCACCTCGGGTTGCCCCGCGACAGACCCCCCGGCGGCAGGGCGAGGAAGCTCCCCGAGGTTGTCCTCGTCTCCCTCCCTCAGCAACCGTGCAGCCGCCGCGTTGAGAGGGTCCGCGGCGATTTCGGCCTGGCCCACAGATTCGCGGGTACTTGTCGATGGCGGAGCCTCGCGAGCCTCTGAAGCTGCTGCATGGGATGGAGAAGGGTCTCGATCAGCAGAATATACTATCACATTGCCGGATTCCTCCGGGGAAGAATACGACTCGGAGGAGACTGTGTTGGGATCTCCCCCGAGGTCGACAACGGAAGGTTCGTCGGGCAACATACCTCCGATAACCGCGGAGGACTCAGGTTCCGGGTGAAGGAAAGGAACGGGCCCCGCTCGAGGCTGAATCACCTCCGTTGCCCTCTGCTCCTCCGGGGGGGAGTCAGAAATCTCCACTATACTGGCGTCTTCCGCGACAGGCTCCCTCGCGGACGCGGATGCCCGGGCCTGCAAGGCGCTGATGGGAAGGGCGTCTTCATCATCATCATCACCATCATCCTCATCGCCTGCCCCCGCGCCGTCGTCCTCTTCCTCGTCGGACTCGGTCAGAGCTGTTGAGAAATCATGGCAAAATACAAGTCAGGAGACTGTAAAATGCGGAGCAACAGAAATGGCATCCTAACAAAACAAAGCTTACCGTCGAGGCGGCGTCTTTGAGCGTCTGGGGCATCGTCTTCCGCCCCATCCGCTGCCTCTTCTGCCACCGCCGCTGCCGCGGCTGCCTCTGGCTCGTATGCCACGAAGGTGCTAGCATCTCGCTCTCGCTGCTGAAGAAAAGAAAGAAAGCAAGACAGAAGGAGTAAGTCTCAGAAAGCAAAAGACAAAGTATTGCAAGGAAACGATTGACCACATGGAGAACACTTACATTGCGGAGACGCTTTCGACGGCGGGGCACCCCCGCCGCGGGCGCCTGAGAAGAGGACGGCTGAGATGGTCCTGCCGGTGGAGAAGGCGGAGGCTGTGTCCGCCGGGGTCCCCGCGCGCGGGTTCGCCCCGGAGCGGCTTAAGGAGGTGCAGGCGCTTCCACGGGAAAAACCCTGTTCACGGGCACGGCATGGATCAAGGCCCATTGACTGCGGGGCCCGCGCCACTCAGTCGCCCGTACTGCAGTTATGGCCCGCAGAGAGGTATCCCGAGTCCGAACTTCAGGCACTTCGGGGACCACGGCCTGCCCGCGGACGAATGTCAAGAAGGAGTCAAGGTTCCTCCTCCAGAATACGCGGAACTCCTGGGTGTAACGTGAAACCCTATCCCTCTCGGGGATGAGCAAGTTCCCAAGTTGAACCAGGACTGGGGAAAGCTCCCCCCTCATGAACCGGAGCTGCGACCCCGCGAAAGAAGACATCAAGGGGGCAAGACCGGGAACCCCTTGATCAAAACCCAACTGCCTCGCGAAGCGATCCGGGCGGTACACCGCCACCCCAGTACCCTCACTGGACAAGGTCGGGAGCCACCCCGGAAGGGCAATGAGCGCGGAGTTGATCACCGTCCGCGCCGTGGCATTGTTGTCGCTCGCTGCATTGAGGGAAGCAGCAACTGGGAGAAGACATTGGCCCACGCCCATGACACCCGGGTAGGGAACGTTGTAAGGACGAGGAATGAAATTGGCTTCGACGTCACATGCCTCGTACCACGAGGCCTCGCTACTGGTCCCGTGCCATTGTTCTGCGCGGGAACGCACCCCCGAGGCTTGAAAGGCCAGTGGTTCCGGGGCGACAGTTCGAAAATGCTCGAAGAAATACGCGAGCAAGAAGGTGGAGTGAGCCATCGAAAAATGGTCACACCTTCCGAGGGACCTGGCGTAGTCCGCCTGAACCAGGTCCAGTTGGCGGTAGAGCGTCCCGAGGAACAGCGGCGCTAGGGGGACTGGTTGGCCGCGGGCGAGGAGGACAGCCAGCGGGAAGACCGCCTGAGACAGCCCATCAGCAGGATAATCGGGCAGGACGAAGTACGAGAGGAAGTAGGAGAAGAAGCCCGCCATGTAAAAGTGCTGACCGTACTCGGGGCCCTCATCAAAATCTCGCTCGGCACCAGGAACGACAGTCCTCGCGGGCTGGAGATCCTTGAAGAAATAACGCAGCCAGCTGCCGAGGGAGGTCTTCTTGGCATTTGCCGCGTGAGCCTTGCGGACCCCCTGAGGGGTGAAGATTGGCCCATTTTGGGCCTTCTTGTGAAATTCCCTCAGGGCCCCCACCTCATCTCGTTCCGCCCGCGAGAGCTTGGCGAAGTCCAAGGTGTTGCCCCCGCGTAGTGACAAGCGGGTGAGGATATGTACATCCTCGAGTGAGAGCCCACTCTCTCCCCATGCCCATGCAAAGGAATGGGAATCACTGCTCCAGCGTGAGCACGCGAACTCCAAGTTCTTAATGGCAGCTACCTGTCGAGGAATGCTTAGGCGCCGCGACAGTTGGACGGCCTCAAGAGCACCACTGGCCAGCAGCACCTGCTTCCAGCGGGGATTACCGACGACGTCATCAACCCAGTCCGACCAGTCAGTGGGTACGGAGGCTTGGGATCCGAAACGGCACTCCACAAAGGGGAAATCCCCGCGCTCGAGACGGAGACGCAGCACCGAAGAGGGATTGACGGGCTCTGCATCCTCCGGGGCGGCGGGGGCCGTGAAGAAAGTTGGGTCAATCACGGGGGGACCCGCAGCAGAATACGCCTCAGCAAGGGCCCAGAATGGATCCCCAGACGAATGCAAGTATGGGGCCCTTTGCCACTGGTCCGCGGAGGGTACCGGGATCTCGACGATTGGACCACGCGCAGCCATTTGTGAGTAAAGTAAGAGAAAAGGGAAGGTGTGGACCGCGAGAGGTGGAAAGAGACAAGAAAGACGATCGCTGGAAAGTCAGAGGAGAAATTGACAGCACTTCGACGAAAATTCGGGGTTTGGTAAAAAAGGAAATAATGGACGAGGAGTTTATATAGTGGTCAAACGGTGGGGACATTTATGACGTCAGTACACGAAGGGTCACGTCGGTACACGAAGAGACATTAGCAGTTATTATGCCCGATGCTCCGCGGAACAGACCCAGAGTAACCGCGGAAACTTACAAAGAGGATGGTACGCACGCGGACGACGTGCACTTATCGTACGCGCGCGGGGGGCATATGTAGGCGCGGTCAAAATTATTGACAGGTCATCAGGGAAGACCTGTTGACCAGCCTATCGGCTGAGGACACGTGGCGACCAGGTCCACGCGGAAAGTCAAACTTTATCCCAAGGAGACGTTTGACTGACCAATAGAAAGGAAACACGTAGCACGATAAAATGGACATCCGCGGGGCCGGCCCGCGGAACTGAATACTCCGCGGAAGTAGCCCGCGGAAGTGAAGATCTCGCGGGCCCCGCCAGGGAGAGCTAAAAGACATACTGGGATTGGAATTGATGCAAAAAACTGTAAGGAGACTCCGGGATCCTATTCTGGCCTAAAAGGCAGGCCCGGAAGGGATCCCGCGGAAGACGAACGATCGCCGCGGGTCGCGACCTTGCTCTTGCGGGAATTGGGGAAGCTCTTGTGGCTTGGTGGCTTGGGATGGAGGTAGCGTCGCGGAAGTGCGGGTCCCCCGCGGAAGTCCTCCGCGGGAGGACGAGTCTTCCGCGACCTGGAGGTACGGGAGGGACACGTGTTGGGGTCTTATAGGAGCGCCGTCCTGGGCCTGACCTAGGCCCATGCGCCCTATAAATACCCCTGACATTCCCAATGATTGCCAGAGGCTGACCTTTCTGGAAAAAGAGAGAGAGAAAGCACTGATTCTGAGGAAGGAGAACATTCTTCCCCGGAGAGAAGGTGACTTCACTCATCTAGATTCTAGAAAGGGCAGACGTCATTCACCCCCCGCGGAGAACAAAGGAGACACGTTGCCTTTGTCTTTTCCGTACCTCTTGCTCTAGCCCTCACCCCACGAGATTATTCCTCTTTTCCCCTCGGTACTGATTATCGACCAATCGAACCTCTCCAGCTCACTCTTGCACACGTAAGCGACCTCACAGAACCCGCTTTCCACCCACAAGGTCTAGAGAGAGAAACAAAGTGGGTTTCGATCATAACGATGTGCTACACTTCAATCCGAGGTTCCAAACTTCAATACCATCCTCAAGCATCCCAAAACCATCAACAAGTCCCAAGGAGACAGCCCCAATGGCCCCCGTTCCAATCGTCTTCTCTAATGAACCAAAAACGCTCCGTTTACGTTTCGAGCTCGTACAACCGAAACTAAGGTAGATAAACCCTTAAACTAACTTCTCCTAAGTATATTTAAGTGTTTTGAACCTTATAATTGATCCCTAGAAGGTCCCATGCATCAAAACAAAAAAATAGAAAATTTTGTTACGAACTAGTCGCAACCTTATGGCCGCAATACCGTAACACGCGGCCGCAAACTTTGACTACATTATGACCATGCGGCATCAACACTAGACATTGTGGCATCAACGATAAACCTTGCGGCATCAACACTAAATTTGCGGCATCAACATTATACTATGCGGCATCAACCTTATACCTTGTGGCATCAACCTTACACCTTGTGGCATCAACCTTGAACCTGACATTTTTATTTTATGCAACTTTGGAAGTGTTCCGGAGAACCCCGGGCATAGTTTTGTGAACTGTTTTGACCCTCGACCATTATTTTATTGATATCGAACTATTTATCATATAACCCTATCATTGTGCGAGTTAATTTTAATGCTTGAATATGCATTATTCATAGGTTAAGTGTTAATTTAATTGCCAATATACATGTTAACTAGTCCCTCGGTTTATAGAAATAATTATTATTCTAATAAACAAATAGTACTCTATAATAAAATAAATATTACTTACAATTGTAACCATTTTATTCGTAAATGTATTAAATTAGTAAATGACAATATTATCTTTAGTTTGGATAATGACTAAACCAACCTCTTTAGTATTAATAAAAATGCTTGTTCATTAAAAAAAGCTTAAAGGCATCGGCCCAATCATAAAATATTAACTGTTTTACTTACTTGTATTTTATTAATTGATATACTTGTTATCTCCTTTTGAAATACATCATGTGATAAATTAAAGTTGTTATTGATAAATAATGTTATAGTATTCTTTCTTACCACGTTATGAGTTGAATTGATGCCTGGACACCATTGTATGATTGAGTTACTGTTTTTCATACATTGTATCAACTTTAAAGTTTCGGTTATGCTACATTTGATCAATCGGGATTAGGATAACTGGGTTGGTGAACGTTAGTATTCATTTAGCTGATGCTAGATAATGGATGAATTGGAAAGTAATTGAGTTAAGGTTTGGAGATGAGTGCGAACAGGGGCCCAGTCTCTTGTTAAGATGGGTGCGAACAGGGGCCCAGCCTTGTGTCAATAGGTCTTAACGGGGATCTAATTGTTGAAATGGGTGCGAACAGGGGCCCAGTTTCAATAATTGCGGCAATCCTAACTGATGATATGCCATGGGAAATTCCAAAGGGTAAATCGTGCCCTTGTTATGGCCTTAAAATGGAATATATTCATTTAGGACCTCGAGTGTAGGACAAGTAAGGGGGGATTGTCCCATAACACAGTCATAGTTAGTGATTGGGGGGAAGATCGATCTTGTGGAAAAGATCGTAGATTCACGTAAGAGAATGGATTGTAAGAAAAGGATGACGTGTTATGTTTCTGTTCTTCGATTATTATTATCTGCTAGCTGTAAAGTAAGGGGTTAGTAGGGTAAGGGTTTTATCTTTTGAGTTTCGACTCACGACGTTTAAAAAACGCTAGGTACCAAGGAGGAGCAGTACATCTAGCTGGAGGAGCCGTACGTCACCGAAGACCTCCCGGCCCAGGAAGGGAAGTTTGTCGAGCCATAGACTAACTATTACTAGAAGAAGCTCTTAGTATTTTAAGTATTGTACGTTCAATTCCAAGAAGTGTTTGCACAAATTATCAAACTTTGTTTATTACCGGTTTGTAATAATTAGGGATATCAACTTAAGCTTTTATAATTAAAAACTTTCAATATTTATTTCTAGTACTTATTAAAAGCATCCTTTGGAAATTATTAAATCATTTAAAAAAATTTAAATAACGTGTCCGAAAAATCGGGACGTTACCTTAACTTCATATAGTGAACATTTATAAGCCTATACCCGGCGAAACATGTTATAAGACTCTAAAAATGGATAGAGTTTTCAATTTACTGAACTAAAATCCGTATTAAAAAAATTATGTGTTTCTTGGGAAATTTAGTCCTAATCTACTTGTTATATATCTTTACCACCCCAAACGGATTCGATTAAGGTGGCTATTTCTATTTTATCACAACACTAGTGCTTGCCCGTGCCTACGGCACTATGCATCCCTATTGAAATTGTCCGTGCCTATGGCACTTGCTAGCTAGTGGCTCAAAACACTAAATCGCCATCGCTGAAATGAGGTCAGGGTTTGACAACGGTAACAAAAACAGAGAGAGAGAGAGAGTCATGAAAAAATCGCCATCGTTGAAATGAGGACAGGGTTTGAGTGATTCAAATTTTGAAGCCCTTGAAATCAAGAGACATGTTCCACGCACCATATTAATTTTATATTAATTTCATTCTCACTATTCATCCTATAATTCTGAACACACACCAAAAAAACGAGAGTCAATAAATGGTGTTACAACTGATAGAAACTTGTTGAATAAAAAACTAACTATTTTTCACTTTCCGAAAAATCAGCCAGTAAAAAAAACGTTTAGGGAGAGAGAAAAAAAAAACCGAAAAAAAACCGCCAAAGACTATATTGCTAAAAAATTATTGCAAAAAATCAAGCTTCCCGTAAAAATCTGTCACCCAAAAATCTAAAATCTGCCATTATCTCCCAATAAAATTAGTCGGTTCATTGTATGTATTTAAATGCAAAACTTTCCAAAAATCAATACATCAAATCTTTCCAAAAATCCTCCCTCGCCTATTAATCAATTGACGTATATTGTGTTGATTTTACAAATCTGTTGAAATTACCTTTTCTTCTGGGAGACGTTTCCAATATAAGCCCCAGGATTTTAAGCTCTAGGATTGCACGCTATTTACAAAACATGCCATTAGTTTGTATGTGAAGGGTAGAGAAATCTAGACCGTTGGATTTGTTTGTATGGGTAGATAAAATTTGTGTCAGGGAGAAATCTGAACCGTTGAGAGAGAATATTCTTTAGGAATATTCCCAAAGACCCTCCTGTTTTATTAGATAGATGGGTAGATAAAATTTGTGTCAGGGAGAAATCTGAACCGTTGAGAGAGAATATTCTTTAGGAATATTCCCAAAGACCCTCCTGTTTTATTAGATAGATGGGAATGGATAGGAAATCTTTCCAAACTATCTTATAAGATGACGTGAACGGATTGTAATCTTGAATTACGTAGTAATATCTTATTCGATAAAAACGACCTATTATTGAAAATCTATCAAATAAAACAATATATATCCGGCAAATCTGACACAAAAAAAAAATATAGTAGCAGAAATTGATTGCATAGCATATATACCTAATTCAACCGCATCAACCCGAATGTATAAATCCTGGCCTCCACTTGAAAACACTCTGGAGTCCATTAAATCCCCATACCACGTCACGCATCCACTGTCCCCGCGAGAAACATCCGCACTCGCATACGCATTGCACGAGCAATTCCTCAAGCACTCCGACTCACACTCTTTTAGCCCCGTCACACCCCTATCCACACGTGCCGTCCTCGTGTTCGGCACCTTCGCAAGTGGCACCTTCTTGAAGCCCTCGCCGCTCCCGCACACATGCCCGCCCTGCTTCCTCACGCACCCGCCCGACCCGTCCCTCATGTGCCAGTCGCGTGCCGACTTGGGCTCGAACCCGGGCAGGCACGTGCATTTGAATTGGCCCATGGCTACGTTGGACGGGTCGCAGTTACCGTTTGGGCCGCAGTAATTGTAGGAGTCGCAGGGTTTTTTCGGACCTACGGAAATCTCAACCCATTTATGCTCATTATCGATCCACACCAACCTCTGGAGCATCCCGGATTCATTGAGCACCAATATCGAGAAAATCGAGGGGTCATGAATAGAGTAACTCATAGTTACCTCGTCCTGATTTTCGACGTAGTTGTGATTGAAGTAGCTCTTTGTCATCTCGGGTACACCGCTCCACCCGGGCCCTATCCACGAACCCACCCGCCAAACCGGCTCCGAACCCTTGTACAGAAACGGTTGAGGAGACCCGTTAAGGTCCATTTTCAAAGAGTACTCCCCGGGTCTCGGGTCATCGCCCGACTTCCAAGAAGTCAGGAACCGGTCCAGACCGGTTGTCCGGTTCACACCGAATCTCAAGTTGGGAAGCAAAGTATTCGTAGGATAATCAAAGCTCTGCCACACAACTACCCCATTGCTATCAAGCACCACTAAATTTCCTGAATCCAGTAGCTGAGCCGAGGTGTTTTTTGCCACCGTTGGATCCGAAACATTTGTGGACCAGACCGGATTGCTCCGGTCTGGACCGGTTACGACCAAGTTTCCCGTGACGTCAAAGGAGAGGGAACCGGATATATCGTTGATTGGGTCGCCCCTGTTGGCGACCCAGACAATGGTCTGCTCGGAAACCTTGTTGTACCATATTCCGAGGTACCAGTTTGTCGATTTTCCGGGGGTAAAGAACCCCAGGGCAAAGGTTTGATTGCTGGAGATGAGCAAGTCACCATCTTTCAGGGACTGGGTGGTGTTTATGGTGTCAGTGGGGGTGCAAAATTTGAATTGGTATTGAAGGAGGAGTAGGAAAATGGAACAGAGGATCTTAGTATCATGAGACATAGGTCTGGTTTAGGTGATTTGTTTTTCTCTTCTGTTGTTCTTTTTGAGGAAGAAGGGAGACACTCGTGAACTCCTTCCTCTGCTTTAACTACCTGAAAAGCATGATTGGCCAATGGATTGTTATCTGCATGGGCCCGTTTGTGTTGGATTACTGTTTTGAGGATTGAGTGATCTTAGGTCCCGTTCCGTTATTTTTTAAGTACTTATTTTCTGTTTTACGAGACAGATTATTTTTTCATATTACATTATCTTTGATTCAAAAAATAAGTATTCAAATAAACACTTATTTCCCTTAGCCAAACGGGACTTAGATGGTGTGTTCCAAAAAGGAAGAAATTTCAGGTGGTACATGAGTATGCTGCGTATAAGGTGGACATAATAGACTGGTTTGGTTTGAGTTTTGAGGGATGATTTTTGAGTAATGAGCGGAGATAGATAGATAGATAAATGAGAGTAATAAATTAATTACTAAATAAAGAAAACTTTTTTTAATGCAATATCCCTAGCTACAACGTCACTAGGTTCCTATGCTGCAGTTTGGCAATCAATGAGCTTATGAAAATAATTTTTCAATTTTTTTAGCAGGGTTTGATAGATCTCATCGAAATCTATCAATCAAGATCTATATTGCATTTTTTTTAATTTCAGTATGCCTATTATTTTTAAATTTGAAAATTGCAAATATATAAGTACTTATTTTTTAAGGGGCAAAACTGGAACGCCACCTAATGCTACTCAAATTGTTTTGTTTTAAGGCTACTACTGGGCCCCTTTTGGTTAACTACAAGAATACCATTCATATAATTAGCAAACTCAAAATCCATCCCAACTATTTCATCAATGAATATTGTGAAAAATCGATTGCGGAACCAAATGAATGGTTGAACAATGGCTTGGTGGTATACATAGGGTGAGATGTTTTTTATGGGATTAGTAACAGAGCAATCATGCAGAACTTTCAAAAGATGAAAACTCGTCAGGGTCAATTGTATAACATTTTAGCAACGAATATTTAGACTTTTGTACTAATGTTTAGAAACTTTTGGAATATTATGCTACAGCTTTTATGCCTCATGGAGGAGAATGTTTGAATTTTTGTGGTTAGTATTTTTTTAATTATACTTTATGGTGAAGTTTTTTTTAGTTTGTGATAAAAAGGTGCCCCATCTTTGTTAAATTCCTGGCTCCGCCACTACTTATCGTAAATACTTTAGGGAGCAACGACGGTAAAAACTAAGCCAGTTTGGAGCCATAGATAATGAGTGACAATTTTTGTGACGACCTAAATATTTGTACGAAAGACATTTGTGAAAAAATAAGCATTTCTAGCATAGTGTGTTGAAAAAGGGAACATAATTGCCTCAGGGGAAAATCGAACTCGCGCGAGAGAGTCCATAAGGCATGGTACACGACTCAACCAATTTCACAATTTTAATTTTAAGGTCAACACTATAAGAGTTTTTTTTTTTTTGTATTTTATTTTGAAATGGGGGTGGCACGTGCCACTCCCCCCACTAGTTACCTCCGCTACTGCCCAAGCCTCTCCTCAACCATACATTTCTGTGGGGCTCGAGATAATTGTGAGGACCCCACAACAATGTGTGGTGGGGAGAGGCAAAGTGTTTGCTAGTAGTATTTGATCAAGAAAGAACAGGATATGAAAAGAAATAGGTAGGTTTCTACTAAAGATTTGTAACATCCCTAATTTCTGGGGGAAATTTTTTCTTTTTTTTTTGATAAGTTCCTTTAGTTAACTCTTGGTTTTGCTTGGTAAATTTCTTTTCTTTCCATCCGTCTTTATTATAATAACTCTGATTTTTTGTAAATAAAAATTTCATTAAATCCTTGGATTGCTTTTAAAATTCCTTTTTAATTTCTAATAATCCGTCATAACTAAATTCTAGACTTATAAATTAAGTTTTCTTCCTATAAAATTAACTAGTCATTTCCTAAGGTCAAAGGGGCTTATTTATACCCTTGCATATTTATTTGTGTCTAGAATTAATTCATAAATTCATCTTCTTGGCTAGAAATCCTACATTTCCTAGAATAATTTGATTCCAACCAATTAGTTAGCCAAACCAATTGGATTCTAAGCCTAGGTAAACCTCCCTAACCATTTTTGAACCTTCCAAAAAAAATTTAAACTCTAGTTTTTCCTAGAAAGTCTACCTCACTCATTAAAAGACTATTTCACACATTTTGAAAATCTTTAATCATATTTTTCATTGAATGGTCTCTTCAATGTAAGCCATCATCACTTCCTTTCTCCTTCCTACAAGTAACCTTGGCATGCATGTACATATACTAGTGCATGCTCGTGCCTGAAGGCACAACACGTCAATTTTGTCTCTCTAACCTCTTGAAGGTCAACGCTCCTGTAGACGCCCCAATTTGGGCCTCCGAATAATCTTTAAGTTTCCCCGATGTTGAAATAAGGAAAAATATACCTTCAAGGCTTGGATTGTTGCTCCTTTCTTACTCCTTCCCTAACCTCAAGAAAATCCCTTCCCAAACATATAGGGTGGCTCTCGGTTCAATTGCAAAAGAGAAAGATGCGTTTGCTTTGTCAAAAACAACTTTTTCCATGACACACTGAGGGTAAAATGGGCACACATTTCAATGTATAAAATACCTTTGAGTGAAACCAATTGGGTTAGAAAGAGGACTCGACAAGCTTTCCAACGCTTCGAACCGCGTCCAAATCCGAGTTCGGGAGTGTCCGGGGCGCTCCTGCGAAGTTTAGTGTGCTGAGCTGTCTCGAAAAACCGCAGGACATTTCAAAACGCAGCACGGCATTTCCAAAACGCTGCACGGCATTTCATAAAAATTCAAGAAAATCACTCCGCCGCACGGTATTTCAATATGCAGCACGGCATTTCGGAAAAAGTTCTGACAGGTGCAGAAAGTTGTCGGCCACGCTTGCAGGAAGAGCGTCTTGGCAATAAAATAATTTTTAATCGGCCCAGAAGCCACCTCCCCTCTTTGGGTGCTCTCCAAGTATCTTCTTGCCTATAAATACACCCCCCTTCTAGTTGAGAAGTACCCCTTCAACTCCAAATAGAGTTACTCTGCCATTTTCTAAACTCTCTCTCTCTCTCTCTCTCTAAAAATACCCCATTCTTCTTCTCCTCTTAAGTTCAATAAATCGATCTTCAAGCACATCCAAGCCTTGATCGAAAGGTATAAATCGATTTCCTTGAGCTAAATCACATTTAGCTTTGAGGGGAGCCGATCGAGGCCCTTCTCGGTCTTTCTATACCGAGTTTGGGTCTCAAACGAGCTTTATATTCAAAAAGGTACAAAAAAAAAAGAAGAAAGTCACTGTACTGGACACACCATACCGTGCGGCGCTTTGGTGCGTCGCACGGCATAGTGTGTTCATGCGCGTGGTGTTTCATTAGCTATTGTTTTCTTGTCTGAGCTGTCTGGATCACGATCGTCTGTTGTTGGATCTTTTCTATATACCATAAAGCTGTCTCAGAATGAGACCATATCTACAAGCCATGTTTTAAACTCCATAGATCTTTTCAAAATAAGCAAACGTATCAAAAAAATGGTTTTCTTTCCATGGCTTGAAGGAATGATGCAGATCTGAGATGATCTGACGGCTGTGAGTTGTCTGAAGTTTTAAAATAAAACCGTGCGATGTAATGGGTACACCGTGTGAAGCTTTACAAAACGATAAAAGTTTGGTATCGAGATCGGAACCACGCACAGCATATTGGTAAGCCGCGCGTTATAAACCAATATGCCGCCTGACGGAGGATAGTGATTCAGACAGTCCGTTTGTATATCTTTCTTGTTTATATCATCGCCATGCCATCTTTATCATCTCTGTACAGCAAGCACCACTAGCACGGCAACGTGTTATGATTTATCTTGTTCCCCTTTCCCTTTATGTGTTTTTAAGGTTTTCCGAATGGTATTAATCCCCCCATTTAAAATGTTTAGTAGAGACCGATTTTCACCGGGCGAGCGGGGTGTTTTTTAACAAAACCTTCCCCGTTCATAACCTGGCTCCCGGATCCAAAATCTCAAACAGTTTCGCTAGACCAAAAAGCCTTTTTCTATTTTCAAAACAAACTCTCGGTTTCTCGGATCATCCATCTCAAAAATCCGGGTGGCGACTCTCTTCGATCGCGCTTCGGGCGCGGGAGCCCACAGTGGCGACTCTGCTGGGGACTTTTATTCAAAACTTCTTTTTTTAAAAAAAAAAATACATAAAGAAGTGTTGGATAATCAAGAGAGCCAAACTTGAAAGGCATTTTACTTGGGGGACTTAATGCAATTTGGAGAACTTTACTTTTTTTACACTTTGCACCTTACAAGCCTCGCTAGTGTGTTTCGGCTATCTTGCCCGGTTTACCGGTGACAAGCTCTCCCGGAATGCCTAGCAACCCTCGACTATGATGGGCCATCGTGCTGTTCGACCATTGTCTTGCAATACACTCGACATGGGGTAGTACATCTTGGCTCTAGTCCGGGGAACCCCTCTCAAACCAAAACCGGCCTTTGCACTTGTACATAACCGTAGGACCTTCCCAACTAGGACAG
This sequence comes from Rhododendron griersonianum, assembly GCA_018127125.1. NCBI lineage: Eukaryota > Viridiplantae > Streptophyta > Magnoliopsida > Ericales > Ericaceae > Rhododendron > Rhododendron griersonianum. The sequence continues at coordinate 26,167,171 of CM030800.1, forward strand.
GAACCCATGGTTAGGACTTATGTGTTATACTCTGCTTACGTGCTGCATATATCTTGCTCACATGACATATCTCATCATCATGCTACATTGCATATGTATTGCTTGACCGTTAGAGTAGTTCTAGGACTTCTCTTGTAAAGACCCGTAAATTCGTAAATTGATTTAAATGTTTTAAAAGGAATAAAAGGATGAGATTGAATTGAAATATTGAGAATTGAGGTTAAAATGTTAAAGTCTTATGCTTGAGGGGTAAATGTGTGATGTGTGTGTAGTATATGCATATAAGTGTGTGTGTGAGAGAGTATAGGGAATCACTTTCCCAATTCCTTCCCCCTCTCACTCTCCCGACCCCTCCTCCTCTCTCTCGGCTCCCACTCTCTCTTTTCCCTCTCTCACAATTTCAACCAAAATCACCCAAAACCTTCACAAGCTAGCCTTCAATCTTTCATTCCTTCGCGTGGTGGAGCTCGTTCCTCGTTGGTTAGAGCTCGGTGGAGGCGTATTCCATCCGGTTGCGAGTTTTGGAGCTAGGGCTTGGAAAATCATTCGATTTCGTTCTTCAATCTTGAGGTAGGGAGTTCTAACTCTCAATATATGTTTATGACATGTTTCTTGTAGCTTGATTCTTGCCTTTGATCGTGGTTGTTGTTGTTGTTGTTGAGAAACCCACTGAAATCTGTAGAAATTCTGCTCGAATAGCTTTGTTATCGATACCTTAACCATTGTTATCGATACCTTTGTGCTTCAAAACCCAGAAAATCACTTGTTATCGATACCATTTGTCATTGTTATCGATACCCTTGCGTCTGGAGCCTTTTTTGACCACAGGGTATCGATACCTTTGCCTTAGGTATCGATACCTGTTGCTTATCTCCAGCTTTTGCTGTTTTACTTCGTACTTCACCGTTTTGGTTTCCAATCACTTCTAACACCTTTAAAACACCTTTAAACCGTCTCTAAGCTTGGTTGTTCATCCTTTGATGATTCATTGATCGTTTTCACTCTTTAAACAATCGTTAAATGTCATCTTAGTTTCGTTGAAAATGGAAAACGTATCGTAGAGCTTGTTAGGAGTACCGTAGACTATATGGTGTGCCGTAGTGAGTATTATGGGTAGACGTGAGCACGTCATCTTGTCCTTTTGATTCGTTGAACTATCAATTTTCAATGGCGTTCGTCATCTAAGGTTTAAGTATCGATACAGGCAGGGCGTACGTTATATAGTTTCTATGAGTTGGCAAGTTACTTAGAGTGTGGTGACATTGTGGGGAATATAAGGGGTGGACATGAGTGTATCTAGTGGTCCAAGTGACGTTAAGATGGTATAATGACTTGCGTCCTTTCGACTTGTCGAACCCTTCAATTCTTTGGGCACTCGTCCTATGAGATTCAAGCGTGGAAACAAATGAGTAGAGTATTGTCGGATTATATATGGGCTTAGTACATTATGTACGATGTGGATATTAAAAACTAATGAAAAGGCATGAACATGTACATTTGTGGAGTTATGTAATGGTTGATTAAAGTTTTGTGGTACAACCGATAGAGTGATGATTTTTATTAGGGGAATAGACTCGGGGTGACCCTACGCTCGAGGGAATAGATCCGAGGTGACCCAAATGAGTAATTTATGATTGAGGGAATAGACTCGGGGTGACCCTACGCTCGAGGGAATAGACCCGAGGTGACCCAAGTGATGATTTTTATTAGGGGAATAGACTCGGGGTGACCCTACGCTCGAGGGAAGTAGACCCGAGGTGACCCTAGTGATTATTGATGGAAATATCTGATTAAAAGAAAAGAAAGACTCTGTGATGAAGGGATTGGACAATGATGACTGTAGACACGAGAACGGTTGTGGTATCGTATGAAAAATAATAAGATGAATTGGAATGACGCATAGACTAGTGTGGATTAACGTAAGTTTATTGATATATCTAGTCTGAGGAGTAATGGTTAGTGACATTCCGGTGGAGTCTAGAATCCTTTGATCAAAGCGTGTAGCTCGTTGGTAATCGTTCGTACTTTGGGCGTATTTGTCTATGCTCACTCATTCACGATGCATGATTCATTTCATTTTCATATAGTTTGAGTTTAGAACTCTCTACTGGGCATGTGTTTTGCTCAACCCTATCCTTCTTTCAGATACACTCGAAGACAGTGACACGAAGTGCTTGGCGTGCATTTTGACTTCATCTTTTGAAAGCTAATTCAGCAAATTGCTTGGGCATTATTTTGTAAAACTCTTTGGGGATGTAATATCAATTCCTATTATGACTATCATTTGATCATGGAGGATTGTAAACCTTAAACCTTCTTTTCTATTATGTTATTTGGATTGTCAAGCTTGACTAGAAAATTTGAACTTAATGTGCAATTATGGGAATGAACCATCTTTTGGGGTATTATCTGTATTATTGCGAGATATTGTTTATCAGAAATCTTTATACTTTATGTTGAAAATCGAGGGCGTGACATCTCTCTCCCTCCCACGTTTTTAAAAAAAAAAAAAAAAGATAGGAAGGTTGCTAACATCCGATGAAGAGTCGTGCCCCATGGGACGCACGTTGCTTAATACTAGTTAGTCCTTAAAATGACACGTTTGAGGGAAATCAATTCTTACTAAGTCTTTGATACATTTTTCAATCAAATGTTCAAAAACCAAAAAATGGAATGACTAAAGTGTTAATGATGTGATACTTACACCGTCTAGGCTAATAGCGCCACGTCGCTCACGCCACCTGGTCATAATACCGCGTCATTTTTACCACGTCATTTCAAAAACAGAAATTGAACCTTTGAAAAAAAAAAGAAAAGAAGACTTAGTTTGTTTTGACATCTCTCAAGCTTCGTTGTTTATAAAGGATACATTGTCAAAAGAAACTCTGAGGATCGAGGCAACTTTTTAAAACCGTTTTCTGTGAGTCTAGGAGACTTAAAATCCGTGGAGTTTGAGATACCTCCGGTGTTCGCCGTGCCCGAACGGCCCCTCTGGTCTAGATCTAGCCTTAGCATGTGCTTGTATCTAGGTTTCGGCAACCTTATTGCTTTGTCTCGGATGGTCAAGATAAGGAAATTGGCTCTGGTTCCGAAACATTCGGAATTTAACCTGCCTGACACGACTTTCCCGTGGCTGCTGAAACTCTTGGTACAATCATATCCTAAGTGAGATTTGGAGCTAAGGTAGGTCTTAGGATGTAGACGACACCGACGACATTGCATGGGCATGATTCTCGGGCAGAATTTGAGCCACCTTTTTTGCTTTACTGTCAGAAGGACTTCACCCAATTCAGCACACCCCTATCCACACTCTATGAACAGCTCTTCAAAGCTGGCCTCATTAAGCCACTCCCACCAGCTCCTCTACCTCAAAAGCTCTCAACATCCCATAACCCCGGTACCTTCTGCATCTTCCATCAAATGCCCGGCCATAACACAAACGACTGCATCCGCCTTCGCCATGCTATCAAAGATCTCATTGACAACAAGGTCATTAAGGCACCTCCTCAACCAAAGCCAGACTCCGTGTCCAAGCGCAATCCTTGCATCAACTCCGCCTTCTTCACCAGAGAAGGGTAAACCATCAAGAGCAATGCAACGGTCCGATCTTCCACGAGTCTGGGAGTTTTCAAGCTCTGAGTCTTTGTCCTCTAAATAACCGTCTTTGTGTTTGAGTCAGTTTGTACCTCGAGTCTCTCATGCTTTCACTGTTGTGTCTGAGTGTTCTCAATTTTAAGTCTGTCAGAGTCAAAAAAAAAAAAGTGTCAGTTTCGTGGGCCTGAACTACGTTGTGACCAGATTCCTTTACAGGATACGTAGGCAGCCTCATCCTGAGGCCCGGTCACGAGCATTCAAGTCAATCTCAAGGTTTGGTCATGGTCTTTTGAGTCAACCCCTAGTGGTTCGGTCGCTGTCTTTTGAACATCACATCTCTGTAATAAACTCAGGATTTTGAAATTATTTTCTACCATCAGTTGAAAATCATGATAATCACTTCAAAACACAAGATGATTTTTGATTGAACCCTCACCTCAGGAAAGAAGAAGAGTTTCAAGGGACCACTTCCCGATGCCATATCCGTTCTAAGAAGTAATGTCGTGACTCTGAAAAGACTCGCTAGGTCAAACTTCAAAATCCGACCTAAGCAAAAGTTAGAGCATGCAAACAAAAGCCTCTCAATGGAGCGTCTAGGATTCAGTTGTTAGGTTGCGCAATCCAAAATGAAGAAAGGCCATCGTTTCTTTCATCCTACGCATAAAGATATATCCTTTGATAGCCTCTTTGAGCCACAATCAAATTCTTTGAAAAAGAACCCCAGCTAGTCAGCTATCCCCCGCATCAGGGTGAAATGAAAAATAAAAGTGCTAGAAGAAACATTGAAATTCAAAATATCAAAAGAGTGAAAGTGCCAAACACATCAAGATTCAAAAGCATCAACAGGATGAAAGTGCCAAACACACCAAAAGGCATTGAAGGCATGAGAAAGCAAATGAAAAATGAAAAGAAGGCACCTACAATTCAAAGATAGCTGCTAGCTTTGAAAACCCAAAAGAAAATAAAATCTTCGAGCCTAATATCCTTTCTTTGTCAAGCCCAAACCCCTGGCCACGTTACAACCCAAAAAGTCCTTTCAGATTGGAAAGCGCAATTTGATAGCAAGAACCCTAGGCGTTAGAGGCATGATCGAAAATCAATACAAGGAGAAAAGTCAAAGTATTGCTCAAAGCAAAAATTCAAACCGGGGTCATCGTCAGCAACCTGGGGCACGGTTCATGATAAAAACTCTCATGTTTTGACAAAGCAAAATCGAAAGATTTGAATGAAAACCAATTGATGGAGTAAAATAATTTTGAAATTCTAAAAGGAGAATTCCAAGAACCTGGGCATGTCTGCCATTTCAAAATAGTCAAACTCTTCACCCAATCAGAGGCACCATTCAAAAGTCGCTTCGTCTTTCTCTCCCTCATTTGCGTCAACGTAGTCTTGTCAAAATCCACCCCCTTCGCCAAAAGTCAAAAGAGTCATATCGGTTTGGTCAATTCTCGACTCGTGGAAGTCATTTCAATGCATGGAAGAACACCACCCTTGAGAGAAGCTCATTAGGCTGTAATCATAGCTTGGACTGTGCTTGGTCAACTGCTTGTCAAAACCACCAGGACTGGGGGTCGTTACTCACTTGGGTACATCAGCTCAATGTCATCTATCGGGAAAAGCAAATCCAAGACTCAAACCCTGACCAAAGGCAAACTCCACTTCAAATCCGGCACGGAATCCAACCCAAATTCAAAGCTCCTGAGAATACTGGTCCACTGGCCAAAGACAGTAAAGCAAATAGGGTGCTCAGACACGTCTCTTGTTTTTCAAGGAATATCACCATCAATGTCGTTAGGTGTCATAGGCAAATCTTGAATGATTGTTCAAGAGTCAATTCCAAGATCAATCCACGGTCTTTTAAGCATGTAGTTTCTCTCAAGCTATGGTGTAACTGACCTAGAAGACTTTTAGTCTCTCGAGTAGTGGTTTGTCCTCTGGGACTTCACTTTGTCCAAAGGGACTACACTCTGTCTAGCACTTCGTCCTCCGGGACTCGCACTCTATCTGCACTTCGTCCTCTGGGACTACACTTTGCCCAAAGGGACTACGCTTTGTCTAGCACTTTGTCCTCCGGGACTTACTTTTGTCATACTTGTATTGATTTTGCATGTTTACATGACATTCATTGACATATCAACTTGTATTATAATTCATGTATTGTCACAATCGAACGTCAAATTCAAGCTCTTCGAGTTCAAGCCACTTTCAAAAATTCAAGCTCTTCAAAATTCAAATTATTCAATTCAAGCTTCTTTCAAAATTCAAGCTTTTCAAATTCAAGTCTCTTCAAAATTGAAGCTATTCAAATTCAAGTCTCTTGCAAAATTCAAACTTTTCAAAATTCCAGTCTCTTTCAAAATTCAAGCTATTCAAACTCAAGTCTCTTTCAAAATTCAAACTTTTCAAAATTCAAGTCTCTTTCAAAATTCAAGCTTTTCAAAAATTCAAGTCTCTTTCACAATTCAAGCTATTCAAACTCAAGTCTCTTTCAAAATTCAAGTCTCTTCAAAATTCAAGCTATTCAAATTCAAGTCTCTTGCAAAATTCAAACTTTTCAAAATTCCAGTCTCTTTCAAAATTCAAGCTATTCAAACTCAAGTCTCTTTCAAAATTCAAACTTTTCAAAATTCAAGTCTCTTACAAAATTCAAGCTTTTCAAAAATTCAAGTCTCTTTCACAATTCAAGCTATTCAAACTCAAGTCTCTTTCAAAATTCAAGCTATTCATATTCAAGTCTCTTGCAAAATTCAAACTTTTCAAAATTCCAGTCTCTTTCAAAATTCAAGCTATTCAAACTCAAGTCTCTTTCAAAATTCAAGCTTTTCAAAATTCAAGTCTCTTTCAAAATTCAAGCTTTTCAAAAATTCAAGTCTCTTTCACAATTCAAGCTATTCAAACTCAAGTCTCTTTCAAAATTCAAGTCTCTTTCAAAATTCAAGCTTTTCAAAATTCAAGTCTCTTTCAAAATTCAAGCTTTTCAAAAACTCAAGTCTCTTTCACAATTCAAGCTATTCAAACTCAAGTCTCTTTCAAAGTTCAAGTCTCTTTCAAAATTCAAGCTTTTCAAAAATTCAAGTCTCTTTCACAATTCAAGCTATTCAAACTCAAGTCTCTTTCAAAATTCAAGTTTTTCAAAAATTCAAGTCTCTTTCAAAATTCAAGCTATTCAAACTCAAGTCTCTATTCAAATTCAAGTCTCTTTCAAAATTCAAGCTTTTCAAAATTCAAAATCTCCAAAATTCAAGCTTCTTTCAAAATTCAAGTCTCTTTCAAAATTCAAGCTTTCCAAAATTCAAGTCTCTTTCAAAATTCAAGCTATTTAAACTCAGAGTCTCTTTCAAAATTCAAGTCTCTTTCAAAATTCAAGCCATTCAAATTCAAGCTTATTTCAAAATTCAAGTCTCTTCCAAAATTCAAGCTTTTCAAAATTCAAAATCTCCAAAATTCAAGCTTTCCAAAATTCAAGTCTCTTTCAAAATTCAAGCTATTTAAACTCAGAGTCTCTTTCAAAATTCAAGTCTCTTTCAAAAATTCAAGCCATTCAAATTCAAGCTTATTTTAAAATTCAAGTCTCTTTCAAAATTCAAGCTATTCAAATTCAAGTCTTTATTTAAATTCAAGTCTCTTGCAAAATTCAAATTTTTCAAAATTTCAGCTATTCAAACTCAAGTCTCTATTCAAATTCAAGCTTCTCAAATTCAAGTCTCTTGCAAAATTCAAACTTTTCAAAATTCCAGCCTCTTTCAAAATTCAAGCTATTCAAACTCAAGTCTCTATTCAAATTCTAGCTTCTCAAATTCAAGTCTCTTCAAAATTTAAGCAATTCCAATTCAAGTCTTTGCCAAAATTCAAGCTTTTCAAAGTTTAAGTCCCTTTCAAAATTCAAGCTCAAGTCTCTTCCAAAATTCAAGATTCAAATTCAAGTCTCTTCCAAAATTCAAGTTTTTCAAAAAAAAATCAAGTCTCTACGCCGTCCAAGCATGTCGTCCTCGGGTTTGACATATTGTGGCCATTTAAGCATTGAATCATTAAAACGCCGTGCCTCGATTAACAAGCTCATTTTAGTCCTCCGGGACTCGTCGCATTTTAGTCTTCCGGGACTTGTCTCGATTTAGTTTCCAGGGACTCGTCTCATTTTAGTCCTTCAAGGACTCGTTTCAAGGAATTTCATAACACTCGGCACTTCAGGTACTCAATCTTCTCAAGTTTACTTTCGTAATTTGTCCTCCGGGACTCGCTTTACTTGCATTGTCCCAATTGAACTACGTTGGTCTGATCCCTACAACGGGGTACGTAGGCAGCTCCATGAGCGCGACCACCTTTATTGCATTTTTGCATTTAACTTAAAGACTTTGGAGCGATGGATTGGGATGTCTAATCTTTAACGTCACTTATATCAAGCAATGGTACCTAAGTTCCGTTAAAGAGGGACTACTGTAGACACCCCAATTTGGGCCTCCGAATAATCTTTAAGTTTCCCCGATGTTGAAATAAGGAAAAATATACCTTCAAGGCTTGGATTGTTGCTCCTTTCTTACTCCTTCCCTAACCTCAAGAAAATCCCTTCCCAAACATATAGGGTGGCTCTCGGTTCAATTGCAAAAGAGAAAGATGCGTTTGCTTTGTCAAAAACAACTTTTTCCATGACACACTGAGGGTAAAATGGGCACACATTTCAATGTATAAAATACCTTTGAGTGAAACCAATTGGGTTAGAAAGAGGACTCGACAAGCTTTCCAACGCTTCGAACCGCGTCCAAATCCGAGTTCGGGAGTGTCCGGGGCGCTCCTGCGAAGTTTAGTGTGCTGAGCTGTCTCGAAAAACCGCAGGACATTTCAAAACGCAGCACGGCATTTCCAAAACGCTGCACGGCATTTCATAAAAATCACTCCGCCGCACGGTATTTCAATATGCAGCACGGCATTTCGGAAAAAGTTCTGACAGGTGCAGAAAGTTGTCGGCCACGCTTGCAGGAAGAGCGTCTTGGCAATAAAATAATTTTTAATCGGCCCAGAAGCCACCTCCCCTCTTTGGGTGCTCTCCAAGTATCTTCTTGCCTATAAATACACCCCCCTTCTAGTTGAGAAGTACCCCTTCAACTCCAAATAGAGTTACTCTGCCATTTTCTAAACTCTCTCTCTCTCTCTCTCTCTAAAAATACCCCATTCTTCTTCTCCTCTTAAGTTCAATAAACTATTGACTTAGGAGGACCTCCACCTCAAAGCATCCAAACAACCTCACATCCTTCAATCCTCATTCAAGCATTTCAAGTCCAGATCAACCTTCATTCCTCCATCTTCAAGCACATCCAAGCCTCGATCGAAAGGTATAAATCGATTTCCTTGAGCTAAATCACATTTAGCTTTGAGGGGAGCCGATCGAGGCCCTTCTCAGTCTTTCTATACCGAGTTTGGGTCTCAAACGAGCTTTATATTCAAAAAGGTACAAAAAAAAAGAAGAAGTCACTGTACTGGACACACCATACCGTGCGGCACTTTGGTGCGTCGCACGGCATAGTGTGTTCATGCGCGTGGTGTTTCATTAGCTATTGTTTTCTTGTCTGAGCTGTCTGGATCACGATCGTCTGTTGTTGGATCTTTTCTGTATACCATAAAGCTGTCTCAGAATGAGACCATATCTACAAGCCATGTTTTAAACTCCATAGATCTTTTCAAAATAAGCAAACGTATCAAAAAATGGTTTTCTTTCCATGGCTTGAAGGAATGATGCAGATCTGAGATGATCTGACGGCTGTGAGTTGTCTGAAGTTTTAAAATAAAACCGTGCGATGTAATGGGTACACCGTGTGAAGCTTTACAAAATGATAAAAGTTTGGTATCGAGATCGGAACCACGCACGGCATATTGGTAAGCCACGTGTTATAAACCAATATGCCGCCTGACGGAGGACAGTGATTCAGACAGTCCGTTTGTATATCTTTCTTGTTTATATCATCGCCATGCCATCTTTATCATCTCTGTACAGCAAGCACCACTAGCACGGCAACGTGTTATGATTTATCTTGTTCCCCTTTCCCTTTATGTGTTTTTAAGGTTTTCCGAATGGTATTAATCCCCCCATTTAAAATGTTTAGTAGAGACCGGTTTTCACCGGGCGAGCGGGGTGCTTTTTAACAAAACCTTCCCCGTTTGTAACCTGGCTGCCGGATCCAAAATCTCAAACAGTTTCGCTATACCAAAAAGCCTTTTTCTATTTTCAAAACAAACTCTCGGTTTCTCGGATCATCCATCTCAAAAATCCGGGTGGCGACTCTGTCGAATTGCGCTTCGGGCGCGGGAGCCCACAGCTCCATTCGCAAAATTCCAACTAAAAAAAAATAATAGCTCAAGTATATCCACCGGTTAACTTGAATTAGCACAAAACAAACTAACAATTTACAGCATGTTGATCACGCTACCAACTACTGATCACAAATGACAAAAAACCAATGTTATCACAAAAAATACTTTATGGGCAAAAAAATAAACCAAGCTTCAAAATGTAAAAATACATAAGCAATATCAACATCTAAAAATGTAATCTCACTTATAAAAATGTAGACTTTTTAAGCTTCAAGCTCCAACCAAATCGGTATCTGACTCACCGATTAGCCAATGCAACCTATAAAAAACAAATGGCGCTTCAATTAAATACATAAGCAATAATGTAAAAAAATATGATAAAAATTGAATATAATTGTCTGATTAGAAGTGTTTGGATTTTGGATATTGTGGATTCAAAAACTTAGGGTTCAAAAAGTAGACTTTGTTGAACACGAAGAAAAGAGGAAAATTTACTCGTCTATGGTAGATGGTTACGATCAAGAAAGGTGAGAAAAGCTGGTGAATCTTGTGAGCCCGAGCCTGAGCAATTGAAAAACAGAAAATAAATTAAGTCGAAGTACAGAGGCTGTGATAATAAAATAAATAAAGTCTATGACAAAAAAAGAAAGATACCAATATTACAGCAACTTCTGTTGCTGTTGAGAAATCAATGAGAGAGAAGAGAGGAGAAGAAAAGGAGAGGAGAGGGGGAGAGAAATGAAAAATAAATGATGACCCTTGGGTGGATTGAATTTTAGCCCTCAAACCCTTTTGTTTAATCAGATCCCTTCAATGTGCCACGTAGGACAGTTATGAGAGAGACATTTTGCAAAACCGTTGTGTATTGTAATATAGATACATATATATATACGGGACGGTTAAAAAAACCTCTAAAAAAACCTCTAAAAAAACCCTCCAAATCTTAATCTCATAGTTCCCGATTGAATTTTGATGATCCGAGCCGCTCAATGTGTTCAAAACGTGATTTTAAGGGTACTCGGGAGAAATTGGCAAAAAAAATGACCGGGAAGGGCTTGATTTGAGCAGTTTTTTATTGAACCGTTCAATAAAGTTCAATAAAAAACTATTCGGATGAAACCCTTCCCGGTCATTTTTTTTGCTGATTTTTAGCGGGTACCTTTAAAATCACGTTCTGATTACATTGAACGGCTCGGATCATCAAAATTCGATCTGAAACTTTGGGGGGGGGGGGGGTTTAGAGATTTTTTTAAGGGTCCCCGGAACCGCCCCGATATATATATATATATATATATATATATATCACCCTAAAATTTCCTAGAAAGGCTACTTTGAAGCCTTATTTATTCTTTTTGCATTGACAAGTCATTTTCAAAAGCCTAGAAGCCTTCCAACTTTTATCTTACTTGACCAACTAAGCTAACCTAAGCCCTCAAGCAACCTTAGCCATGATTTCCTAGCTTTCATGTTTAAAGTTAATAAGTAGTATAGCCATCATTTTTACTTTGTCTGCAAGACTAACCAATTAGGGTAATAAGAACCTAGAAAGTAACTTAAAGGCTACCTTAGAATGCCATGATTCTTACCTTGTGTGCAAGACTTAAACCTAATTACTCTTCAAGAATAACTTTCCTAGATTTTTGTAGGTGTTCATGCACGCAAGCCTAGAAATAATAGACTTGAACCTAATTACTCTTCAAAATAACTTTCCTAGATTTTTGTAGGTGTTCATGCATGCAAACCTAGACTTAGACTAGAAAAAAGAAAAGAAAAAAGAAAGAGAGAGGGAATTTTCGGCTAAAAGAGAGAGAGGGGGTGATCATTGTCTTACACATTTGAGTGTAAGACAAGCTATTTTAGGCTACTTTAAACATAACCCTAACCATTTATTTTCTTCTTTCTTGCAAGCAAACCCTCCTAGACAAGACAAGACCAAAACCCTTCATAATAACCTATATTTTGACCTAAAAATAGAAAGGACAAGTGAGGGAAGGCTATGGCATGTTTAAAGCCAAGATTTGACAAAACAATGGAGCAAAATAAATGAGAGAGAGAGGGAGAGAGAGCCGGCTAGGAGAGAGGGAGGGGGAGCTCAATGTTTGCTAAAAATAGCACCCCACTCTTGCCTTGAACTCACACCTTCAATTCCTCCAACTTCTCTCTAGAAAATTTTAGTGTTCTTGAAGTAGCTCTTAGAGTTCTTCCCTTATTCTTGAGTTCTTCAAGAAACTCAACCAAAGCCGCCACCAAACCACCACCCGACCACCCTCTCAATTCAAAAAATTTAGTAGTTTAGTCTAGATTTAGTTTTGAGAGAAAAAAAAAAGTCTTTTCTTTTCCTCTTTCGAAGCTACCGTAAGCTTACCGTAAGAAATCACTTCGTTCGATAGCCACATTCACCTTCCGTAGGCCGACGTACTTTCTTTTCCGTAGCCATACCATCCGCCAAAAAGAACGGTAGATTTCCTGTACTCACTATCTCTAAATATAAAAAATTTGTATGTTACTTTGTATGTTTGAAATGTGTGAAAGAATAGCTAGAAAACTTAAGTTTTAAAATAAAATATGACTAAGAAAAATATCTCTACTAATTTTCGCTAGTAAAAATATTAGTTACATATGGTAGAATATTTCTACTCACTTTCCCTAGTAAAATTTAATTATATTTTATTGTGTTTAAAAAAATGCATGCTAAGTTAAAGTACAAAAATAGTTTGATTGGTAGCATGGTTACCTTAATTTTTTTGGAATGATTATGAATAAGTACGCTTAATTATTAGCTCTTAAAATTACTAGTCTAAAGCATAAGTGGTTTCCACTCCAAAGGTGTCTGTCCATGTAGCACTATGCTTTACGATCGTTTTTACGACTGTGGAGTAACCCGAGGCTAACACCCTCGAAAGTTCGTCAACAAGTCTAGCTTCGAGCTGACTAAGGAAGGAATGGTGATTCTAACTGGACTCGTCCGACTTGGGACTTTCATGGTTATTTCTATGTCAAACATAATCTACCAAAATTTAGAATAATGATTTTCGGTGGAAATTAACGACTTATTAACCCAAGAAAAATATGTGGTTTTGAACTTCCCTTAAAGGAAGAAAGAACGGATTTTTGAAATAATAGTTTGATTGGTAGCATGGTTACTTAGATTCTATTTGAAAGAGGTTATGAGCATGTATACATGTTTTTAGTCTTAATTTACTTGTCTTGATGTTGAGTTATGTGCATATCATGTTAAATTTATAGACTAGTCGATGGATTAAGCATGAAAAATACCATAGAGCTGGATGATTTTGTTATTTTAATTATTCTAGTTTAGTTTCAAGATTATGATCAATGATGCATGTTTACGAGATACCGTATATAGTATTCTTATGTGGAAGTCTGACTGCGAAGTCCTAATATGAAAACGAGACACGAAAATCGAGGAAGTCTAGAAACATGACACGTAGAGTGTTGATAATGAAAAAACATGTTTTAAAAAAAAAGGAAATACTTTTGAAACCGCAATGTGGTCGGACTTGGTAGCCCATTTTGTGTGTATGGATTTTTAAAACCGCAGTGTGGCCGGACTTGGTAGCCCATTGTGTGTATGGATTTTTGAAACCGCCGGACTTGGTAGCCCATTGTGTGTATGGATTTTTGAAACCGCAATGTGGCCGGACTAGGTAGCCCATTGTGTGTGTATGGATTTTTGAAACCGCAGTGTGGTCGGACTTGGTAGCCCATTGTGTGTGTATGGATTTTTGCGATCGCAGTGTGGCCGGACTTGGTAACTCATTGTGTGTATGGATTTTTAAAACCGCAGTATGGCCGGACTTGGTAGCCCACTGTGTGTATGATTTTTTTTTAAAACCGCAATGTGGCCGGACTTGGAAGCTCATTGTGTGTGTATGGATTTTTGCGACCACAGTGTGGCTGGACTTGGTAGCCCATTGTGTATGGATTTTTGAAACCAAAGTGTGGCCAGACTTGTGGCCGGACTTGGTAGCCCATTGTGTATATGGATTTTTGAAACCGTAGTGTGGCCGGACTTGGTAGCCCATTGTGTGTATGGATTTTTTTGCGACCGCAATGTGGCCGGACTTGGTAACCCATTGTGTATGTGTGTTGCCAATGGGGCCGGACTTGGTAGTCTCATTGGAGATGTGTTTTTTTTCAAATAAAAATAAAAATGATTTTGGAAATGTTGATTTGGAAAAAATGGAAAGTGGAATCGATATTAAAAAATTAGACATGGTCTACGAAAAATGTTGCGTAGGAGAAACTCAGATTACACAGATACTGACGCCAATTGAATAGTGAATGTGCATGTGTTATTGTTAACTGTTTATCCGGAAGTTGTTGAATATGCATGTGCTATTTTGAAATCGCTGAATTAATATGAGCTAGTATATCACTTTTATGCCCTGTTGTTTATAATTAAGGATTAACGGGTTAGGGATTTTCCTACTGAGGTCCATAACTCACGGTGTTACCTTTGGTGACCCTGACATATTATACTGGGGGCGACGCTGGTATAATGTGAGACTTTATAGATGATCAGGGTGAAATGTACACCTTGGAGGCTTTCGGAGCCAAGGAGCTGGCTAGGATGGAGGAGCAGGCGGAACAATAGATAGAACCCTAGTTTCCCTCCCTTTGCCGAATAAATGTACTCTTGTGAGAATTATGCTGTAACAATGAACCAGACTTTATTTAGGTTTTCAATAAAAATATTTATTTAACGTTCCCAAAATTCAGGGCGTTACAAGATTAGACTTGGTTTAAGCTCAGGGGATCGAAACCCGTGCAAGAGTAGGTGGAAATGTTACAGTAATAAATTTTGAGGTGTTGTTCCGCTTTCTTTTTAAATTAAACTTTCATTTTCAAAAAGAAAGTAATTTCAAACTCAAATATAATGAAAATGAAAAATAATTTTTAAATTTTTTTGCACTGTTTAAAATATCTCAATGAGATCTATCAAACAAGATTCATATTGATAGAAAAATTATTTGCATAAACACATAATTGCCTGATTGTAGAGGTGTTCCACCGTTACAAAAAAAAAAAGAAGATGTAAGGCCACTCGGCAAGATGTGGGGATGCCTGCAATCTTTTCTAGAAGTCGCCTTTGTAATATAGATCATTGTGTGGGTAATTTCTATGTTGCTTGTTTCTTGAAAAAATAAAATTAGCACTTTTTTATTGGGTAAATTCCACTTTGACCCCTTGTGGTTTGGGTCATTTGCAGATACATCTCTTGTAGTTCAAAAGTTTGCAATAACACTTATGTGGTTTGTGAAGTGTGCACATAACACCCAATTCCTTCTATTTTAACGGAGGTGTATTTCACACGTCTCTTGAATCTAACGAAAATCTAATCCGAGCCGTCCATAATTTATTAATCATATAATAGAGCATCTCTATGGAAAAAAAAATCAACTCGATCATACATCAATAACTCAGTGATCCAATTCTTGTTACGATGAATGATAAATTTAAATTTGAAAATTTCCTACATAATAAATTCGATTCGATCATGAGGTTTTCACTTTCAATCGACTTGAATTTGATATGGATGTAGTACTCGTCAAACTAAACAATATCAATGGCTCAAATCCAATTTTTAGTACATGATATAGATTGGTTAGATTCAAGGAAGAAGATGAATCAAGGGAGAAGCTGAGAGCATATCGGGCTTTTGATGCGCGTCTGTCAAACTTGACGTTATTATGGACGAAATTGGGTGTTATGTACACACTTCACAAACCACGAGGGTGTTATTGCACACTTGTGAACCATAGAGGGTGTATCCTCACATGACCTAAACCACAAGGGGTCAAAGTGGACTTCGCCCCCCTTTTTTTTCCCCCTAGCATTGTTGACATCCAAGTAATGCAGAGACTGTAATAGGTTACTAGTTTCAAACTTCTGATGTGCTCAGGTACAGTAACATAACATCCACTATGTTTGCGTTTGGTACTTGGATATGCCAACATGGTCCAGTGGCATAACAAGTCAAAATTTTTTTTTCGAGAAAATAGACACATCAGATTATTCAGTCGAATTGTTGACGGAGGTTGATGAAGGGCTCTAATTCAATCTTTTTTTACAACTCCAAAGTGTTTAATTGGAATTTTGTTGAGTTTATGTGCTTACGAGACATTTAAATGAGAGTGCGGGGCCGGGTGTTTATTGAAAAATTATTTCCCTAAATTTTGACTAGGTAAACCAAACTTTGCAGACATTATTGCAAGTAGTTATCATTCTATTAATCATAGATTTGACTGATTTAAGGTAAAGCGATGCTCAACTGTTAGTGAAGATGCTTAATGGCCAGGTTGCGACCAATCAAGAGGTAGTAGTGATCTTTCATGACATTCAAGTTTTGAGTAGAAATTTTCAGTGTTGCAGCTTTTCTTTTGTTCGTAGGATTGGTAATAATGTTGCTCATGTGTTGGCGGGCAAGGGTTTGGGTGGTTCAGGGTTTAGTCTATGGACGGAAGCCCCACCGTTGTGGTTACTTGGTCCCCTTTCTAGGGACGGGTCTCCCGATTGATGTATCGTTTTGACTTATTAATAACATCTGTTATCATTGTGGCAAAAAAAAAAAGGTAAAGCAAATATGCCAATTAAATCAAAACCTGGGAGAATTTGTCTGAACCATGTCCCCACCAGTTTTCATAGGTCAAAGAAGCTTCCTAGTCTTCAACCGCCTGGTAGCGCGATTTGGCTGCAGTCAGTAGCCTCAGCTGCGGTCATATATGTACCGCTTACCTAGCTGTTAAATTTACAACTCCACATGCCCTTTTGCCCCTCTAATTAGGGCATGAATTGACAGTGAATGCGGATGTTGGAATGCAATTTCTTGTGGAATAGGAACTTAGAACAAGTGCCCATGCTAGAGTCTTCTATCTTTAACTTCTTTTACTTTTTGGTTTTTGAGAAACGTAGCCTTGTTAAGGTACACTCCTTAAGTTAGGTTGCACACATTAATCTGAAGCAGCATTTGTTAAAGAAATAATGCTAAACCAAAACATGAAGGTTATGACTTTTGTTTCTTTTGCCCGACATGAGTCTTCAATTTAGATACACTTTGATTTTGCTTTCTTGTTTGGTGTTGTCTGATTTTCGATTTAAAGAAGAGCACCAGCCACTACTTTATGCAAAATGAGACCGATCACGTGATGCTTCCTCGTCTGACGCAAAATGAGACCGATCACTTGTTCATTTGATCGACGATCCGAACAGTTTATTTTGTAAGTTCCGGGTGTGTTTACTCAATTCAAGAGTAGTTACTGATCCAGAGAGTACAATGAAAGATAATCCCACATAAGATCGGGGTAAAGTGTCACTCAGATTTAGTTACGACCCAAGAGCACTTATTTGCAACCAAGGCATGGTGATTTTGTTCCGTAATAAATTAGTGTTCATTAATTTAGCCTGTTGAGTGCAAGCTACAGACATTGAGCCAAATCGGAATGTAAGGCGGGGTTCGGTTGAGGGGTCCAGCAAGAAGTATTCAATTCTACTATATAATGGGGGAGCAACATTTGGTATAACCAAAATTTTGAAGCCCAATTACAAAAATGTTTGACACACTTACCCCTGCAAAAACAAAACTGTAAGAGAAAAGTAAGGTTTGACACTCTTACCCCTGACCGCGGGTCTATTTGACAATATGAACAGTTCATTCTGTAAGTTTCGGTGCATTTGAGGTCGATGTGAAAAAGTAATTTAATTGGACTCTGTATCCGTTGAACGAATCATATTTGTCACAAAGAGAAATAGGACCCAGATTTTTCCGCGTTTATCTCTTTTCAGTCAAATATGAACAAGTGCCCGCTACGGTCATGTACCACTACGAACCCTTTTACATATTTCCACATGCCCTTCTAATTAGGGCAAGAATTGACAGTGAATGATGATGTGGATGTTAGGAAACAATTTTCTTGTTGAATAGTAGTAACTAGGAACAAGTGCCCGCGCCAGAGTGTTCAATCTTTTGCATTTTTCGTTTTCAAGAAACGTATCCTTACTAAGGTACACTTCGTAACAAGGATACGTTGAGAAAAAATGCTAAACCAAAACGTATTCTTGTTAGGTTGCACACATTAATCCGAAGCAGCATTCGTAAAGAAAAAATACTAAACCAAAACAGAGGTATGACCTGTGTTTCTTGTGCCAGACATGAGTCCTGGTCTTGAATTTGAATAAATTTTGATTTCGCTTTCTTGTTTTGGTGTTGTCCGATTTTGGTGCTGTTCATTTTTCGCTTAAAGAAGGGCACCAGCCACTACTTTGTTCAACTGTTAACGGATATTCAAATCAAGATTTCTAATGTGATGCTTCCTCGGTTCCTCATTTGACACGAAATGGGACTGAGCGCGGGTCTATTTGACAATATGAACAGTTCATTTTGTAAGTTTCGGTGCATTTGAGGTCGATGTGAAAGAGTAATTTTATTGGACTCGGTATCCGTTGAAAGAATCATGCTTGTCACAAAGAGAAATAGGACCCAGATTCTTCCGCGTTTATCTCTTTTTAGTCAAATATGAACAAGTGCCCGCTACGGTCACATACCACTACGTACCCGTTTACATATTTCCACATGCCCTTCTAATTAGGGCAAGAATTGACAGTGAATGTTGATGTGGATGTTAGAAAACAATTTTCTTGTTGAATAGTAGTAACTAGGAACAAGTGCCCGCGCCGGAGTGTTCAATCCTTTGCATTTTTCGTTTTCAAGAAACGTATCCTTATTAAGGTACACTTCGTAACAAGGATACGTTGAGAAAAAATGCTAAACCAAAACGTATCCTTGTTAGGTTGCACACATTAATCCGAAGCAGCATTCGTAAAGAAAAAATATTAAACCAAAACAGGGGTATGACCTGTGTTTCTTGTGCCAGACATGAGTCCAGGTCTTGAATTTGAATAAATTTTGATTTCGCTTTCTTGTTTGGTGTTGTCCGATTTTGGTGCTGTTCATTTTTCGCTTAAAGAAGGGCACCAGCCACTACTTTGTTCAACTGTTAACGGATATTCAAATCAAGATTTCTTATGTGATGCTTCCTCAGTTCCAAATTTGACACGAAATGGGACTGATCGCGGGTCTATTTGACAATATGAACAGTTCGTTTTGTAAGTTTCGGAGCATTTGAGGTCGATGTGAAAAAGTAATTTTATTGGACTATGTATCCGTTGAACGAATCATATTTCTCACAAAGAGAAATAGGACCCAGATTCTTCCGCGTTTATATCTTTTCAGGCAAATATGAAACAGTGCCCGCTACGGTCATGTACCATTACGTACCCTTTTCCATATTTCCACATGCCCTTCTAATTAGGGCAAGAATTGACAGTGAATGTTAATGTGGATGTTAGAAAACAATTTTCTTGTTGAATAGTAGTAACTAGGAACAAGTGCCCGCGCCTGAGTGTTCAATCTTTTGCATTTTTCATTTTCAAGAAACGTATCCTTATTAAGGTACACTTCGTAACAAGGATACGTTGACAAAAAATGCTAAACCAAAACGTATCCTTGTAAGGTTGCACACATTAATCCGAAGCAGCATTCGTAAAGAAAAAAAGCTAAACCAAAACAGGGGTATGACCTGTGTTTCTTGTGCCAGATATGAGTCCTGGTCTTCAATTCGAATAAATTTTGATTTCGCTTTCTTGTTTGGTGTTGTCCGATTTTGGTGCTGTTCATTTTTCGCTTAAAGAAGGGCTCCAGCCACTACTTTGTTCAACTGTTAACGGATATTCAAATCAAGATTTCTTATGTGATGCTTCCTCGGCTCCTCATTTGACACGAAATGGGACTGATCGCTGGTCTATTTGACAATATGAACAGTATATTTTGTAAGTTTAGGTGCATTTGAGGTCGATGTGAACAAGTAATTTTATTGGATTCTGTATCCGTTGAACGAATCATGTTTGTCCCAAAGAGAAATAGGACCCAGATTCTTCCGCGTTTATATCTTTTCAGGCAAATATGAAACTGTGCCCGCTATGGTCATGTACCACTACGTACCCTTTTACATATTTCCACATGCCCTTCTAATTAGGGCAAGAATTGACAGTGAATGTTAATGTGGATGTTAGAAAACAATTTTCTTGTTGAATATTAGTAACTAGGAACAAGTGCCCGCGCCCGAGTGTTCAATCTTTTGCATTTTTCATTTTCAAGAAACGTATCCTTATTAAGGTACACTTCGTAACAAGGATACGTTGACAAAAAATGCTAAACCAAAACGTATCCTTGTAAGGTTGCACACATTAATCCGAAGCAGCATTCGTAAAGAAAAAATGCTAAACCAAAACAGGGGTATGACCTGTGTTTCTTGTGCCAGATATGAGTCCTGGTCTTCAATTCGAATAAATTTTGATTTTGCTTTCTTGTTTGGTGTTGTCCGATTTTGGTGCTATTCATTTTTCGCTTAAAGAAGGGCACCAGCCACTACTTTGTTCAACTGTTAACGGATATTCAAATCAAGATTTCTTATGTGATGCTTCCTCGGTTCCTCATTTGACACGAAATGGGACTGATCGCGGGTCTATTTGACAATATGAACAGTATATTTTGTGAGTTTCGGTGCATTTGAGGTCGATGTGAAAAAGTAATTTTATTGGACTCTATATCCATTGAAGGAATCATATTTGTCAAAAAGAGAAATAGGACCCAGATTCTTCCACGTTTATCTCTTTTCAGTCAAATATGAACAAGTGCCCGCTACGGTCATGTACCACTACGTACCCTTTTACATATTTCCACATGCCCTTCTAATTAGGGCAAGAATTGACAGTGAATGTTAATGTGGATGTTAGAAAACAATTTTCTTGTTGAATATTAGTAACTAGGAACAAGTGCCCGCGCCCGAGTGTTCAATCTTTTGCATTTTTCATTTTCAAGAAACGTATCCTTATTAAGGTACACTTCGTAACAAGGATACGTTGACAAAAAATGCTAAACCAAAACGTATCCTTGTAAGGGTGCACACATTAATCCGAAGCAGCATTCGTAAAGAAAAAAAGCTAAACCAAAACAGGGGTATGACCTGTGTTTCTTGTGCCAGATATGAGTCCTGGTCTTCAATTCGAATAAATTTTGATTTCGCTTTCTTGTTTGGTGTTGTCCGATTTTGGTGCTGTTCATTTTTCGCTTAAAGAAGGGCTCCAGCCACTACTTTGTTCAACTGTTAACGGATATTCAAATCAAGATTTCTTATGTGATGCTTCCTCGGCTCCTCATTTGACACGAAATGGGACTGATCGCTGGTCTATTTGACAATATGAACAGTATATTTTGTAAGTTTAGGTGCATTTGAGGTCGATGTGAACAAGTAATTTTATTGGATTCTGTATCCGTTGAACGAATCATGTTTGTCCCAAAGAGAAATAGGACCCAGATTCTTCCGCGTTTATATCTTTTCAGGCAAATATGAAACTGTGCCCGCTATGGTCATGTACCACTACGTACCCGTTTACATATTTCCACATGCCCTTCTAATTAGGGCAAGAATTGACAGTGAATGTTAATGTGGATGTTAGAAAACAATTTTCTTGTTGAATATTAGTAACTAGGAACAAGTGCCCGCGCCCGAGTGTTCAATCTTTTGCATTTTTCATTTTCAAGAAACGTATCCTTATTAAGGTACACTTCGTAACAAGGATACGTTGACAAAAAATGCTAAACCAAAACGTATCCTTGTAAGGTTGCACACATTAATCCGAAGCAGCATTCGTAAAGAAAAAAAGCTAAACCAAAACAGGGGTATGACCTGTGTTTCTTGTGCCAGATATGAGTCCTGGTCTTCAATTCGAATAAATTTTGATTTCGCTTTCTTGTTTGGTGTTGTCCGATTTTGGTGCTGTTCATTTTTCGCTTAAAGAAGGGCTCCAGCCACTACTTTGTTCAACTGTTAACGGATATTCAAATCAAGATTTCTTATGTGATGCTTCCTTGGCTCCTCATTTGACACGAAATGGGACTGATCGCTGGTCTATTTGACAATATGACCAGTATATTTTGTAAGTTTCGGTGCATTTGAGGTCGATGTGCAAAAGTAATTTTATTGGACTCTGTATCCATTGAAGGAATCATATTTGTCAAAAAGAGAAATAGGACCCAGATTCTTCCGCGTTTATCTCTTTTCAGTCCAATATGCACAAGTGCCCGCTACGGTCATGTACCACTACGTACCCTTTTACATATTTCCACATGCCCTTCTAATTAGGTCAAGAATTGACAGTGAATGTTGGTGTGGATGTTATGAAACAATTTTATTGTTGAATAGTAGTCACTTGGAACAAGTGCCCGCGCCGGAGTGTTCAATCTTTTACATTTTTCGTTTTCAAGAAACGTATCCTTATTAAGGTACACTTCGTAACAAGGATACGTTGAGAAAAAATGCTAAACCAAAACGTATCCTTATTAGGTTGCACACATTAATCCGAAGCAGCATTCGTAAAGAAAAAATGCTAAACCAAAACAGGGGTATGACCTGTGTTTCTTGTGCCAGATATGAGTCCTGGTCTTCAATTCGAATAAATTTTGATTTCGCTTTCTTGTTTGGTGTTGTCCGATTTTGGTGCTGTTCATTTTTTGCTTAAAGAAGGGCACTAGCCACTACTTTGTGCAACTGTTATCGGATATTCAAATCAAGATTTCTTATGTGATGCTTCCTCGGTTCGTCATTTGACATGAAATGGGACTGATCGCTGGTCTATTTGACAATATGAACAGTTTATTTTGTAAGTTTCGGTGCATTTGAGGTCGATGTGAAAAAGTAATTTTATTGGATTCTGTATCCGTTGAAGGAATCATGTTTGCCACAAAGAGAAATAGGACCCAGATTCTTCCGCGTTTATCTCTTTTCAGTCAAATATGAACAAGTGCCCTCTACGGTCATGTACCACTACGTACCCTTTTACATATTTCCACATGCCCTTCTAATTAGGTCAAGAATTGACAGTGAATGTTGATGTGGATGTTATGAAACAATTTTATTGTTGAATAGTAGTCACTAGGAACAAGTGCCCTCGCCGGAGTGTTCAATCTTTTGCATTTTTCGTTTTCAAGAAACGTATCCTTATTAAGGTACACTTCGTAACAAGGATACGTTGAGAAAAAATGCTAAACCAAAACGTATCCTTATTAGGTTGCACACATTAATCCGAAGCAGCATTCGTAAAGAAAAAATGCTAAACCAAAACAGGGGTATGACCTGTGTTTCTTGTGCCAGATATGAGTCCTGGTCTTCAATTCGAATAAATTTTGATTTCGCTTTCTTGTTTGGTTTTGTCCGATTTTGGTGCTGTTCATTTTTCGCTTAAAGAAGGGCACTAGCCACTACTTTGTGCAACTGTTATCGGATATTCAAATCAAGATTTCTTATGTGATGCTTCCTCGGTTCGTCATTTGACATGAAATGGGACTGATCGCTGGTCTATTTGACAATATGAACAGTTTATTTTGTAAGTTTCGGTGCATTTGAGGTCGATGTGAAAAAGTAATTTTATTGGATTCTGTATCCGTTGAAGGAATCATGTTTGCCACAAAGAGAAATAGGACCCAGATTCTTCCGCGTTTATCTCTTTTCAGTCAAATATGAACAAGTGCCCGCTACGGTCATGTACCACTACGTACCCTTTTACATATTTCCACATGCCCTTCTAATTAGGGCAAGAATTGACAGTGAATGTTGATGTGGATGTTAGGAAACAATTTTCTTGTTGAATAGTAGTAACTAGGAACAAGTTCCCGCGCCGGAGTGTTCAATCTTTTGCATTTTTCGTTTTCAAGAAACGTATCCTTATTAAGGTACACTTTGTAACAAAGATACGTTGAGAAAAAATGCTAAACCAAAACGTATCCTTGTTGGGTTGCACACATTAATCGGAAGCAGCATTCGTAAAGAAAAGATACCAAACCAAAACAGGGGTATGACCTGTGTTTCTTGTGCCAGACATGAGTCCTGGTCTTGAATTTGAATAAATTTTGATTTCGCTTTCTTGTTTGGTGTTGTTTGGTTTTGGTGCTGTTCATTTTTTGCTTAAAGAAGGGCACCAGCCACTACTTTGTGCAACTGTTAACGGATATTCAAATCAAGATTTCTTATGTGATGCTTCCTCGGTTCCTCATTTGACACGAAATGGGACTGATCGTAGGTCTATTTGACAATATGAACTGTTCATTTTGTATGTTTCGGTGGATTTGAGGTCGATGTGAAAGAGTAATTTTAATTGACTCTGTATCCGTTGAACGAATCATATTTGTCACAAAGAGAAATTGGACCCAGATTCTTCCGCGTTTATCTCTTTTCAGTCAAATATGATGTGACCGAACTTTACCAAACTTTGGTGAACTTGATTTTTTACATATATATTGAACACATCAAAACCTACAAGATGAAGGATTCAAATCGTGAAATAAAACTGTGATGAATCCCGTTTCGTGTCATATGTACGAGGAATCACCACATGAGGCGAAGTCGTTGTACTACAATATTAAGTCTATTAGATTTTTTGGAAGGTTTCAACTTAAAATCAATTGGCAATAGGTGGAATAGCCTCTATAATATATTAACCAAGCTTGGGTAGCTTGAATGAGCGATGTGGGACAAGTCCACCCCCCCCCCCCCCCTCACGTGCAGCCCGGATGCACGTGGAGGTGACAGACAAGTAGCTGAGCGATTGACTCAGACAACAGAGATGACTGAGACTTTCCCACGAGAGATGAGGTCACCCAAGACTTAGCTCTAATACCATGTTAGATTTTTTGGATGGTTCCAACCTAAAACCATTTAGCAATAGGTGGAGTAGCCTCTATAATATATTAACCAAGGTTGGGTGGCTTGAATGAGTGATGTTGGACAAGTCTAACAAAGGCATAGAAGGCAGCTCGTATGACTCTATTCAATGCAAGAGTTTAAAAAAAAAAAAAACCAACTTTGCCTCTTATTTTGTCTATATTCAAATATCCTGCTAATTTGCTAGTTTTGCATCAAATTTGTATGGATTATTAGTTCTTCTCGACAAGAGAAATAAAATAAAATAAAAAATTATATCTTTTACCTAAATTTTTGGGCAAATATCCTAGAAAAGCCCCAAAATTCCAGCTTTTTGGGCATTTTCTTGGATTTTTACAAAAAAAAAATAGGGGTAAAATTCAAAACCTTTATTTTTGTGATTCCTATTCCTTTGCTCTGAGAGGATGCTTCAAGTACTCTAGTGACAAAAATGTTTTCGAAAAATCCACAGCCGCTACACCTAATTCTCACTACATGTCATTCAATACTTCTTATGCGGTTTGGTACCATTATGGTTGTGCGATCAATTCCTTCACCTAATTTTCAACGGTAAGATTTCATAAAATCTAAATGCCTTTTGTTCCTCCTTTACTTAAATTCAATGATAATATTTTTAATGCTTTACCGTATATATGCCTTTCCTAGAAAGATGTCCGGGATAAAAGTGGAAATTTTAGAAATGATTTGATGAAAAATTTGATGATAGTCATCAGAATCATCAATATCAAAATTTGTTGTGAAAGTGACATGTTTTTGGCTGATCACACAAAGGTGGTTGTAATAATAGTCTTCTGGTGTCATGATCCGCCTTTTATTACAAATAAACTCCAAAATACACTATTTTTTATACACATCCAGGCCCCGTTCTCTCAATCTACAATTTACATTACCAGAATAAAGTACCAGTTTACATGCCTCATGCCTCCTTACAAACAAATATGTACAAGTATCTGACTAAGTTCTAAAAAAAAAAAGAACTAGAATATATCCATGATTCTTAAGCCTTCGGATCCATCTAGAAACTTGAAAAATTTGAGTTAACAACATAAGCCACAACTCGTATAGGAAATACGCTAAATGAAAAGATATGAACATGCAAAGCTTGATATACAAAATATACTCTTTTTATATACCAGTACTGAAAAGTTTTCCATTCCTTTTTTTTTTCCCCTTAATAATCTAAAGGATATCATTAGGCCACCAAATCAAATCTAATTCCGAATAGAGCAAAAAACCCATAAAATTCAATACGGAAAATAACAAAGTCCAAAATATAATAGCCAACCAACTCAAATATCAATTCACTCAACACCGAATCATAAAATTATATGAGTTGCTCACCGATACAACCAACCGACAACCGTGCTAGACGTCTCTAGCACATGCACTTTACGGGCTACTAACCCGAAGGACGAAGCAACCTACCCCGCACAGGTTTACGGACTTTCACCGACGACATCATAATTGACCCAAGTAGGTTTACGGACTTCCACCGACGGCGTCATAATTGACCCAAGTAAGTTTACAGACTTTCACCGACAGCGTCACAATTGACCCAAGTTCCCCGGTGACCCAACTCAAAATCACTAAACTATTATATTCCAAAATATCTCAAATACTTGGCCTTAAAGCCCAAATCAACTAAAATCAACCAAATTTCCTTGAATAACTTACCCAAATTCATCAAAATGAATGAATGTAGAACAAAAATTCAATAAAGTCTCAACAATAAAAACATTAGCTACGTACATGTACTCAACTAGTATCCCAAGCCATATATCACGAAATTTCTTTAACCAATTCACTAAATGCAAAGAAACAAGTATACCTGGTATAGACTTATGCCCATATAAATTACTTCCATTTCCTTAAACACATGGAGTGCATAAACTAGCTCTTAATTCTAGTATCACTTAAAATTCTTAATTTTCGCATTGTAAGAAAACCCACACAATGAAGATCAAGAATATCAAAACTGTACGTATAACCTCTATCACAATCATGAATTACTGTACAAATCTTCAAGCCAAAACTCATGCGTCCCAAGCATATCCAAACAAATCAATTAGGGCTTACTCTATCATTGGATTAATTCTAACCAAAGCTCAAATTAGGTGCACACCAAGGCATATATACACCCATATTTAATCATTTAGCATAAATCCTTCCTCAAAGAGAGAAATCCCCAAATTGCCATGAAATCCCGAATTTGACCGATTGAGATTTTGTTCGGATAGATGCGTAGCCCTTTGTCCGTAGATCACGTTTTCTACTTGCCTTTTTGCGAGATTTACGAGCCTTGACCTTCGATTTTTGTGTTGAAGCATGAGGGTTTGAGGAGATTATGAGAGAGAGAGAGAGAGAGAGAGAGAGAGAGAGAGAGAGAGAGAGAGAGAGAGAGAGAGAGAGAAAAGAACGAAAAAAGAAGGGAAAATTGCAGGACAGTGGGAAGAGGGGCAAAAAATACCCAACTCATGGACCACTATTTCGGAATTCATAAGTCATGGGAAGGAGAATATTAATTCCAAAGACATGGTATTGAAAACATACGTGGACAAAAATACCCCCTCACACCAAAATGTTCGATGTCTCCCCAAAACCCAAACCCTCCCACACCCAAATCACTCTGTGAAACCCTAGCTAGCTGAAACCAACCCCCCCTCCCTCTGTTGCTCTCTTGAACCCATCTCGTTGCTCCTCTCTCCTCCTCTCTCTCTTGACAACCGATGACCATCAATCATCACGACTTACTCGCCGACTGGAGTGGTGAGGGTGCGTTCCCCATCTCCGCTCACCTCTGAATGCTGTAGAAATTCAAATACAGGAATCAATACGCGTCACTAGACTAGTAGCGGCCTCCAACAATCCTAATCTCAGAACAGGTAATAAATTGTCTACTTCTCCTATATTTGCTATGTACTTCTGTGTAAAACGCTCTCCTCTCCCCATCTTGATTGAAATCTTTCGCCCGCCACATGTTCGATAAAATATGCCCTCCACATATATTGGCTTTCAGACTGTAGCACAATCATCCTTTTTGATGGAGAGAGGGAGAGAGAGAGAGTGAGAGAGGACACAAGCCCCTAGTTAATCACCACAGAGAAAAATCTGCATATAGCATATCCTGAAGTTGAAGGCAAAATGGCCTTCTCCCTCATCGTTCTCTTTAGAAAGGTACAATCTCAAGCTGTACGGCATAATATTGCAAGCACAACACAAAAAATAGTTACCGTTAAGAAAGAAACTGCCGCTATTTTCCCCAGACAATCAGAAAACATGGCAAATCTCAGTCACCAAAATAGTTGATTATTTTCACCAATGGATTGTTGGAGATTGGCTACTTGGCTCTCCTTCAGTGGAATAAGATAAATCAGAGATACACAAATCAGTTTCAAAGATCAGCTATGAACTTGGAGGATTTTTGGATTGGTGGCTCAGAGTTTCTCCTATGGAATTTGTTATTAGTAATCGTAGAACGGTGAAATTTTGGCATGATGTGTATTGGTGACGTTGCTGTATCTGTTCACTCATTTGATAAAATGATATTTGCCTTGATGTCAGTTATTTCTGACTTAGGTTTGTTCTTCCTAAATTTTTGTTTCGGTATTAGTTTCACGTTTTCTGGATTTTTGTTAGATTCAGATGAAACTTTGTGGATTGGCCATTGTCTCGACGAGAAGAGTCTAAAATGTAACAACTTACCTCAAAAGGCAAAAATAGGTCTGTAAAGACGAAAATATACCAAACAACTGTCTTTTTGTCTTTAGTATCATCCTATATGAGCTTTTTTCATCGTCGGTCCACATTTATGTTTTTCTGATCCCTCTTGTCGAGACAAATGATTAATCCCTTGTATTGCGACAAAAAGCTAAACAATTAGATGGTAAAAGTAAATAATACCAGAAAAAGTACCA
Organism: Rhododendron griersonianum; assembly: GCA_018127125.1. Taxonomy (NCBI): domain Eukaryota; kingdom Viridiplantae; phylum Streptophyta; class Magnoliopsida; order Ericales; family Ericaceae; genus Rhododendron; species Rhododendron griersonianum. The sequence continues at coordinate 26,195,780 of CM030800.1, forward strand.
GAGCAAAAATTTAGGAAGAATATGCCCTTAATGATAAAGTAGTTGTGTAGGAGTCTGATTTTGTCTTGTCTGTTCAAGATTGGGAACTGGAGACTGTGATTGAGTGTATATAGCTTCTTTGTGGAGAGTAGTTGCAGGTTCACGAGGGGATAAGTTGGTATGTAAGGATATTGGCATGAAATTTTCCGTTCCACTACTTAATCTTTTGTTGGTTGGTATTGAAGGGGTAATTCTCCTTTTATATGTATCCGGAAGGTTTGAGTTCTCACAAAGATGTTTGTTTGTGTTTCGTGTCTATCGAAATGGCTAAAACGTTTCTGTAAGAAATGAAACACGAGTGAAATGTTGAATTCTGATGTTTCTACCAACCAATACCGAAATGCATCTAAACTTCTCGAAATTCTATGAAGCATACTGAAACATTGAGTTGTTTTGACACATTAGGAATATCAAACAATGACATTTCCTATTGTTCCTCAAACATATCCAAAATGTTTCCAAAATTCTTCATTGGCTTAGCTTAACAGAAACAACATATCAAAACGAAATTTCCTAGGTGGCCAATGGATCTAGATTTTGTGTTGAATTTGAATAATTAGGAGAAGGGGGTGAAATGCTCCCTATTCGTTGTTGTTGTTGCATGTTAAATAGGCAAAAGAGGCAGTTGCTCTTCTTCTTATACATTTGATGTGGAGAAAGAATTGTGGAGCCGGTTATTTTAAATTGGGGAAATTAAGCTTTTGTTACCATTTCTATGAGAGCTAGAATGGTAGCTGATCTCGAAAGGGTGAAGGTATTGTAGAAAAATATGCCGCTGTACAGTTTTGAGGGATCAAAACTGGCACAATTTGGACGGAAGAGAGATTGCGATAAAGAGGCATCATATGTAGTTTTTAGCTTCAATCTTCTTTAGCTTTTATTTCTTTTACAGGGGAGTTGTTTTTGACTAGACGTGCTCGGAATCTTTTTTTTTTTTTTTTTTGTTGATCCGGGGGAAGTTATTGCTCCTTCACCTGCAAATGGCACGGGAAGAAAACCTCCTTTTTGTGGATGCGGGGTTGTTGGATTTTTGTTTCTTTCCAGAGAACAGAGGTTGCATCCTTCTATCGGGGAGGGAGATTGTGTTCTTATCAGGGATAACAAATGCACAAAGTTGAGAATGGGTGTTTGCCTGAGGAGGGTATAGGGAAGGAGCTGTATTTGTGTTAACTTCTGAGGCTAATTAATGTTCTGAAGGACTTTTATGCGGGGCAGGCCCTGTTTGGCAATGAACTATCGCAACCATTGCATATCGGTCCCAGATTATTGTGGATGACTTTGTTATGAACTACACAACAGTGCCCTGATACAATTCAGACAAAGTCAGGGCATTGAACTATGCATGTTTCGCGAAGTTTTATGATTCGGTTCTTATTATCTTTTGTCTATCCACATTCTTGATTCTCAAATTTCCGGTGGATGACTTTATTGCTTTACTGTGTGCATTGTAAATTGAGATTGAATGACAAATGTACGAGGAAGTGTAGAGCATTGGGAATACAGAATCGAAACATCTGATCACTTGCACTTTCCAGCTCCAAATTTGTACTTCTGTTTTTTTTTTTTTGGGATCAGATATGCATTAATTGTCCAAATGAAGTAACACATGTGTTCGTTCATATACAAAGGTCTTGATTAAAAGATGAAGGCAAAATTGCCTTCTCCCTTGTCAAGATAATTTAGATTGGTGGCTCAGAGTTTATCACGTTGGATTTTCTGTCTGTGTCTTATGGTTTTTCTCTCCATTAGAAAATTCCTTGATCAAAATATAACATTATGGTGCATGTTTGTGAGATTCATAAGATGTTGGTGGAAGCAATTGTAGTACCTGTTTTGACCGAATAACTACTCATAACGGTTTTTGGTCACTTGAGTTCACATGGACAAGTGCAATCCGAAAAGGTGCAGACTTTTTCAAGTATTTTGCATAAAGCTTGGCAGTTGGGACTTACAGTGGTGGCTTAAAAAATTCAGCAATATTGGCCTTAGCCACCTAGTTTCGTTGGGAAGTTGGCTTTGGTCCTAGAATTTGAAGTGTTAAAGTAGTGTTTTCGGCATCAGATTGGAGTTTCTGCTTGGTATACTTTTTGGATGGTATAGATAGAAAGAGGAGCATTCGGGGGGGGGCATTTGATAAAAGAAAAGTATGGGCTCTGAAGATAGATAGTTCCTGGCCGATAAAAAAAAGATAGGATAATGGTGTTATAATGAATATAAATGTACTTTTATGCAAAATTGCACTTTTCATCTTTTGCTTTTGTTTTTCTCCATTTGCACTTTAGGATAATGGTGTTATAATGAATATAACTATAGTTGTAAAGAACGACGATGATGCTCCTGCCTCGTACTGCATATTGCATGTATCTGGGTTTGTGTTTTTGCTTAACCATTACTTAACGGCTTACAACTTCACTTCGTGATAGCATGCCTGTAAGTATACCAAGACCTTGATTTTTTGGTAGTAAGTAAAATAGGTTGGTTTACTAGTTGGATGTTAGAACCAAGTTCCAATGATGGGGATTGCGCAATGCATATTAGTATTTGTCTCTCTTAGTGCGTTGGAACATTGTTTTCTTCATTTTCCGGCACAATACCCAATTTCCAATAATGAGTATTACGCCATATGCGTGAAATTTTTGTTGTGTTGTATATCCATTTGAACATTGCAGTTTCTTGTTTTTGGGAGAAATGTGACAGCTTGTATGTATAAGTAGTAGTATATTATGGTTGTAATGTACCGTTGCATCTTCCTAAAATGTGTTCAAAGGTAAACTGACATAATTCTCTCTCTCTCTCTCTCTCTCTCTCTCTCTCTCTATGTTGCTCTCTCCCTCTATCTCGTTGCTCCCTTTCTCTTCCTCTCTTTCTTGCCAACCGACGACTAGAGAGCAGCCCTCTTCCTTGATCAGGTTTCGGAATTCAAGGAGTTTGAACTTGGGGGAATTTCCAGCATGGATTTGTTGAAAGTAAAGAGCTAATTCCTCGAGTTCTATCCTCGTCCAGGGTAAGAGTTCTTGACCTACACAACTTAAATTTTATCTCATTAACACGTACTTACTATTATTTGTTCCAGTGCTTTATTGTTGTTTTTGCCACATTCTTCAATTTTATCTAGGTTTGAACTTCAATTCACCATTTCACATGTCAATATAGATATATTCAAGATACTTATATATAACTGTATAAGTATATATTTACATACACACAATGAGAGAGAGAGATGAGAGAGACGAGAGACGAGAGACTTACAAGGTTGTCGAGAGAGGGGATATCGTTAGTGTGTTTATGGTGTCTATTGATGGGGGGAAAAGAATAATATAGTCCTACTTGCAATTTTAACCCATATATTTTAAGTAATAACATATTTACCCTCGCGCGTATCCAAAACGTATCGGATACATATCCGGAGTGTATCCGAGAGTATCCGCGCTGTATCCGAAACGTATCGGGATACCCAACAATAATTCTACAAGCAGGATACTTTAAAAAGCGTATCGGATACGTATCTAGAGAGTATCGGTATCCGATACGGATACGATACGTGATACGGAGGCCAAAATAGAGTATCCGTGCTTCATAGATGAAAAGGTTTGCCTAGCTCTATTTCTCAATTTTGTAAAAGTTGTTATGTGGTATAAGTTGAGTATGTGTGCTTCAATTTTTCAGGGACTTCCCAAGTGCATATGGTTTGAAAAATTGTCATACTTGTAGGCTAGTATGCCACTCGAGTCTTGAAATATTAGTACTTGTAGAGAGCTTGCCAATGGCACACAGAGTGTTATTGTGAGATTCGAGTAACATTAGGAGACTTACAGGGCAACTTTTATATTTTCAAAAAAGAACAAGTTACATGACTTGAAGGAGAACCACATTTCATACAGAGCAACACACAAGGGTAAAGGGACAGCCATTGAATGAGTTAAAACATAGGTGACTGCCCTTAACAGTGTAGGGCATACTTTCTTACACAGAGAGCAACAAAAGTTCATAGAAGGAGTAACATTAAGTGACCTAAGGAGCAACTTTTATATTTTCAGTATAAAATAACCCTTAACAGTCTAGGGCATACTTTCTTACATAGGGAGCAACAAAAGTTCATATAAGGAGTAACATTAGGTAACTTACAGGGCAACTTTTATATTTTCAGAAAAGAACAAGTTACATGACATGAAGGAGAACCACATTTCATACAGAGCACAAAGAAAGGGTAAATGGACAGCCATTGAGTGAGTTAAAATATGGGTGACTGCCCTTAACAGTGTAGGACATACTTTCTTACACAGAGAGCAACAAAAGTTCATACAAGGAGTAACATTAGGTGACTTACAGGGCAACTTTTATATTTTCAGAAAAGAACAAGTTACATGACTTGAAGGAGAACCACATTTCATACAAAGCAAGACACAAGGGTAAATGGACAGCCATTGAGTGAGTTAAAACATGGGTGACTGCCCTTAATAGTGTAGGGCATACTTTCTTACACAGAGAGCAACAAAAGTTCATAGAAGGAGTAACATTAGGTGACTTAAGGAGCAACTTTTATATTTTCAAAAAAAACAACCCTTAACAGTTTAGGGCATACTTTCTTACATAGGGCGCAACAAAAGTTCATACAAGGAGTAACATTAGGTGACTTACAGGGCAACTTTAATATTTTCAGAAAAGAACAAGTTACGTGACTTGAAGGAGAACCACATTTCATACAGAGCAACACATAAGGGTAAAGGGATAGCCATTGAGTGAGTTAAAACATGGGTGACTGCCCTTAACAGTGTAGGGCATACTTTCTTACACAGAGAGCAACAAAAGTTCATACAAGGAGTAACATTAGGTGACTTAAGGAGCAACTTTTATATTTTCAAAAAAAACAACCCTTAACAATCTAGAGCATACTTTCTTACATAGGGAGTAACAAAAGTTAGGTCTTAGTTATGCCCTAGACTGTTAATAGCAAAATTGAACACGTGTATCATTGTTGTCTTCCTTGCAATGATCCTTGCTAATAGCAAAATTGTTCATTATATATTGGTATTCCTTTTTCACATAATTATTTTAATGGTTGATTTAGGTCTTACTTATGTAATTTTGCTGCTACCAGTATTACTAATGAGGTAAAAATATATTTTTCACATGTTTTCTTTTATTCAATTTGTTTGAACTTTAAATATTATCATCTAGTTGGCATCTATTTCATCTAATGGTGTTGTTGATGAATTATCATACTTGCATAATTTGGTATGTATGGCAGAAGAAGAGGAACATTGATCAGCAATGGAAAAATTTGTTGAATGAGGAGAGGCAAAAGTACAAAGATTTGGCTAAGTTGGCAAAAGAGGAGCACGCCAAGCTTAAAGGTTTACTTCCAAAAAAAAAAAAAGTACTAATTTGTGGGACTTGTTTTAGTAGGTCAACATGACTCCGTTATTCATGGACTGAATAAGGAGCTGATCTACTTATACACCCATTGAGGATGAATGATGTGATTGTGCTGATTAGTTTGTCTTATCAACTCCTAATCTTTATGGAGGGCTAAGAGATTAGATAAAGCTGGAGATTAGTGATATGAAGTCATGGACATGATGAAGATTTTTCTGAAACTCTTTCAACTCCACAGAATAGGAGGGCTAAAAGCTGTGGCATGACTTTACTGAAATGGGTGCAAGAGGAAGAGAGCTCATGCAAGGTGATATTGATAGGAGCCTCTTTAATCTTTAATCTTTAACTTCACTGTTTGAAGGGCTAAGAGAATGATGTCAATTTTTTAGCTTTCTCTGTTCTGAGGCTAGACTGTTAAGTGCCACTGCGGTTTTTAGTTAAGTTAGCTGATTGGTGTGGATTAGCCTAACTTCATTCTAATGAGACTATTGCTTTCGGCTGACCATTGGAATACATTCAATCCATATTGGATGCTTGGTCATTTCCCTTTTGAGGTAAACTGTCATAGTGCTTTAGTTTGGGTATATCTACTTCTCATAGGCTTATGATTCCTGAATGATGAGTTGATAGATTACTGATTCATGCTGCTGCTTGGATTCTCAAGAGCTAAGGTGTTTATTGTGTTGCACCTATTTCTATTGGCCATATGTTGAGGGATGAGAAGCTTCTTGCTGGGTTGAATAGTGATGATCTGGATTTTATGTGATGCTGATTCCTTGTTCAACTGATGATGTTTTGGCTGCTATTACATTTGATCTGCACTTGCTGATTGTTCCAACGGGACTAATTTGGAGACGTTGTGAAGATAATAATATGAAGCTAGTAGTTTTAAATGATTGAAGTTACCTCTGTTTTAGAGCTGGGCAGTTGGCATCGACTCCTCAAATGGATTGAAGCGCTGAATTTTGGAACATTCTATTCCTAGGCTCATTCAATTTCTATTGAATGTTATTTTTTCCTTTCTTTTCTTTCTTTTGTAGGCCTATTATGGTACCTCTTCCTCTGTGGTCTATAATTGGTCTCCTCTCGATGTACCCTTTGTCGAGTTCTAATAATATTTTGTTGCCTATCAAAAAAAAATAAACTTATACTTTTTCTACAAATATTGCAAATTTTTGACGGTTGTGGATATGGATCAAGATGCTTGAAACATGTTTTTTTTTTTTAATTTCAACAGCATGTCATAGCTGTATTGTTGGTTGGCTTTGCTTTCTTCTTGATGTACACAAGAAGGGTATAAATTGTCTGTTTGCTGTACACAAACAGGGTATAAATTGTTGAAAGTATCATGTTCACAGGGTCACGGTACCGTCATAACTCTTGGTTGCGAAGAAAGCAACCTTATGGCTTCTTGAAATATTGTTGCTTACTTAATTGTTTGTGAAGAATAGTACGTTTCTTGCTAAATATGATTAGAAGTATTATTTGATCCATGTTTGCTCGTGTAAACTGTTTTATGCTTTCCGCTTGAATGAAGCAGTAACACTCACAATCCTTTCAGGTATTCAAAATAGAGTTTTGGTCCACTACTGGTCTGACAGGCTGTAGGAGTGGAGATGAGGGACGACTTGGTGTCCTTTTGGCGTAGTACCTTTTATGACATAATTTTTTAGAAAGTTGTTGTACCTTATGTGGATGTGAACTCATCTTGTATAGTTCTCTTGTAAACGTTATTTTGGAAGCCAGGTGTAATCTTTTTGGTTGACTTTGTCCTGCGTTTATGGAATGAATGTTATTAAGGTTGATATCTAGCTTTCTTTGAGACAGTTTTTGCTAATCCTATTAAAGCGGGTCGTTACAATGTCTGTCTCATAGGTCAATGTCTGGCCATTTCTAAGGTGTATACTTTTTTTTCCCTGGTTAAATCTATTGTGTATACTGGATCTAGAAAATTTCTACATTGAACTATCATCACCTATGTTGTCAATATTTATGGACCGAGCTAGGACCTATGTTCATAACTTACATGAATCCCTTTCTTATTCTGATGACTATTTTCAGAACGTTAAGTAAAATGAGGCTTAATTAGGTTGAGTTATGAATGATAGTAGTTGCTTTGAACAGTTCTGTTGCTCGCATTTGCAACTATATCCCTTGAGCTATAATTCAGAATATTGGAGCTCCATCCTGTCTCAATTCCCTCACTTCCATTGACTACTAACATTGGTATCATCGGCATGTACCTTTAGAAAATGGCAAATGAATATACAACATGCCAAACAACTTCATCGTAATATAAAATGTTTACTAGTACTCAAAAAACATACCAAGTACAGGATGTCATCATCCTTGGGGAACAGGAATCTCATAAAAAAAGATGTGGAGTGTATACGTACGTACCGGCCACTTGTAATCGAAGGTATTGACCGCTGAAGTCACTGTACTTAATGAGCTTCTCCTTCTGATCAAGGTAAGTACCAGGCTGCAACGACAAAAACAAATAAAGTGTTGTCCCCATTAGAAAACATAACTTTTGCAAACCAAAAGAGAACTTACAAATTTGAGGAATACATTACATAACTTCAAACCTCAAAGTGTCGGAGCCAATTCTTTCTTGCTTCAATTTTCTTCTTGCTGAAGGCAAGCTCAATTGCTTCCCCATCTTGTTCATCTTCCCAGATGATGTCTTTCCTGTGGCTTTCAAGATCATGGAAGTATTCCTGTGGCTTTCAAGATCATTGGTAGTTATGGCCTACGTGGCCAACAAACCGTTAGCTAACCTATCTTCACTAGCCCCCCTTGGCGTGTATATGGTGTAACTTATTTTCATAGAGAGAGCAATTTAATTTCCATAAAGGGCAACTTTATTTCATAGAAGGAGCAACATATGTGGATACACAGAGCAACTATCTCCGGCAACAAAACATAAAGTTCTTGCATAGATCCAACAACAATACTACCACAATTTATAATTACTAGAATGAAATAAAATACAATTACTCCTATTCGTCATTGGAATACTTAGATACTTCGGGGTCGGATGCATACTGTGGATCCCTCTTAATTCCTCTAATAGACTCTCTGGGGTTGAAGCCGTCCCTTTCAGCTTCCTTCACTTTCTTGAGTATCAGGCCTTGACAGATTAGTCGCTTGCACATTGCATTAATCTCGACCTGCAGCCATTCGCACACGTCGTTATGGAGACGGTTTGGCCTTCTTCCGGCCATCATCTGTGCTGATTGTTCTTTAGGCACCTTAAGTAGGTACTTACGACATTTCGCTTCCAACTTGTTCCTCTGTACAAACATGTTAGGCCAATTAAGTAAATCACCGGTTTCACCCTCAAATGAAAATTGGTTCCAGTCTAGTTTGAAATAAGCATCTTCACTTGCATCGTATTGCAACATAGGTTCGACAAAATTGTCGTTTGCCACGCCTGTCGTATATAGCAAGCGTATAGTCCAATCTAGGAAGGAGCCATTGATCTTCACGTGGACTAACCGTTGGCGGTGGCGGTTCACTGCCTGTCCTCGGGCACTTATGAAATGAATTGCATGACATGACTCCACAGTACCCACGCATATGGTTTACGGGCAAATCATCACGAGTCATTGCTTTGTTGTCGGCCAACCAAGTATCCTTAACAGAAAGCCGTGAATGTCGACGACCGTCCCCTTCATCCATCTCACTTGGTAGTCGGAAACGACGGAAATGGGAGTTGTTCAGTACATCGTGTATATGGTGCAACTTATTTTCATACACAGGGCAACATATTTTCTTGACGAAGCAACTTAATTTCATAAAAGGAGCCACATATGTGGAGTGACAGAGCAAGTGTCATGGGTAAGAAAACAAAAAGGTGAGATGACATTTCAATGGGCCCCCTTGTCGTGAATATAGAGAGAATATCCCCAAAAACCACCCAACTGGGCCTTTGAGTAAAGATTACCAATGAACATGAAGGATGTAACCGAACATGCCTTCCAGTCAATGCGACCTCACATCCAAGTTGATCATAACCGGAATACATAGCCACATTCTCTAAAAGTGAAGAGAGACAAGTTTGTTGCTCAAAAGACACCTGTGCATTCCAATGCTAGTAACTTGGAATAATAAGATTAAGCTCATGCCGAAGACAAGTTTCCAATCAACAGACAATGTCTTGCCATCTCCGCATGGATTTGGCATTTCCAACACGACGTATTATTGAGGCATACCCTCCCATTCCTTATAAACAGAGAGCAAACTCAAAAGGTCACCATTGGGATGGCAAAATTGCCCCTTATAGTAATCAAATTTAAGTTTATCTTCCTCATTACCCATTCTGCAAAATATGCTACTGGCATTTGGCATTATGGCAGCCAGAACAAGACCCTCTTTACCCAAGCGGTGCTCGAAGCATTGAAGAATTAATTTTCCCAACCAAGGTTCAATGCCCAATCTTACCAATTTCAACCCATCCGTTGTTAAATTCAAAATATCGTTCTTTAATAAAACATGTCACGTCCCGTTCCGAAATAGCACCTCATCAGCCTATCCCGATACGACACGCAACAACAACCAACTACTAGCAACTCCAAGAATAACTAAAAACTGAAGTTCAACAGCCACATTTTATTTACATCTCAAAATAACTGTCATTTACAAATTACAGCGGAAGTCTGTCAAGAAATAAATAAAATAAATAAACTATACATAACCAACTATTATAAAAAAAAAAAATTAAACTAGGCAAAAATCATCCACAGGCCGGGAGACAAAGACTCCCACAGGCCTCAACCACGCACTCCTCGAGCGAGTCACAAAAACACGCAAAAACGCGACCTGTAGTGGACACCGACCTATACCTGCAAAACTGGAACCCAAAACGAGTCCCATGAGTATATATGAGACATGGATGCTAATCAATGAAAACATTAAAACTAGCATCACAAATAAATATGCGTTCAACAAATTATTGACACGAAGTCTTTAGTTCGACACAAAGTCATTAAATCCGACACGAAGTCATTAACTTGGCATAAAGCCAAAGAATTCGACACGAAGTCACGAGCACGACACTAAGTCCGGCCGTTGGCCATTGTTGCCCATCGACACGAAGTCACAGTTCAATATCACAAATTCAATCCAATTGAAGAACATCTATGAATCGAACACTCACCTTGGTCTCCAACAAAAAGGAAAACCAACACAAGCTCACTCCCTACGTGGAGTCGCGGTACTTGTCGTTGCTTCCGAACCTAACATTCATCATACGTAACCACACATGTGAGTATTAATATGGGAATACTCATAAGAACGAATTTTAGCAACTACTTGCTTATACTCCTTAACAAAATATAACAATAGAAGCACTAACTTCAACCAAGTCTAGCAACTGTTTTTCAGTTCTCAACAATATGAACTCGAGTTCCAATTCTCACAGCCTATTCCAGGCAAACATGACCAGTTTCAGCCATTTAAATTCAATTACAGCACCCTAAGGGGTGTTTTATGCCTCTAAAACATATTTTCAGCATTCACTAGCAATTTCCTGCACTTAAACACATATTTCCTGCACATAACGCATATTTCCTGCACATCACATATTTCCTGCACTTATCAATGGTTTTTCAGCAGTTATATAAGCAATTTCGGTATCCAAATGTCAATTTCCAGCACCTAAGTAATTGTTTTCAGCATACAAACTACTTTGAGCTACTAATTTCAGCACATACAAGCGGTTTCCGTAGTAAAATTCCTGCAGAAACTCAAGTAGGGCAACTTTTATATTTTCAGAAAAAAACAACCCTTAACAGTGTAGGGCATACTTTCTTACATAGAGAGCAACAAAAGTTCATACAAGGAGCAACATTACGTGACTTAAAGAGCAACTTTTATATTTTCAGAAAAAAACAAGTTACATGAGTTGAAGAATAACCACATTTCATACACACCAACACACATACATACCTGAGGAGTAACATTAGGTGACTTCAAGAGCAACTTTTATATTTTCAAAAAAAAACAAGTTACATGACTTGAAGGAGAACCACATTTCATACACACCAACAGACAAGGGTAAAGGGACAGCCATTGAGTGAGTTTAAACATGGGTGACTGCCCCTTAACATTTCAGAGCATACTTTCTTACATAGAGAGTAACAAAAGTTCATACAAGGAGTAACATTAGGTGACTTAAAGAGCAACTTTTATATTTTCAGGAAAAAACAACCCTTAACAGTGTAGGGCATACTTTCTTACAAAGAGAGCAACAAAAGTTCATATAAGGAGTAACATAGGTGACTGGAAGAGCAACTTTTATATTTTCAGGAAAAAACAAGTTACATGACTTGAAGGAGAACCACATTTCATACAGACCAACACACAAGGGTAAAGAGACAGCCATTGAGTGAGTTAAAACATGGGTGACTGCCCTTAACAGTGTAGGGCATACTTTTTTACATAGAGAGCAACAAAAGTTCATACAAGGAGTAACATTAGGTGACTTAAAGAGCAACTTTTATATTTTCAGAAAAAACAACCCTTAACAGTGTAGGGTATACTTTCTTACATAAAGAGCAACAAAAGTTCATACTTGAGGAGTAACATTAGGTGACTTCAAGAGCAATTTTTATATTTTCAGGAAAAAACGACCCTTAACATTTTGGGTGTACTTTCTTATATAGGGAGCAACAAAAGTTCATACAAGGAGTAACATTAGGTGACTTAAAGAGCAACTACTATATTTTCAGGAGAAAACATGTTACATGACTTGAAGAAGTACCACATTTCATATAGAGCAACACACAAGGGTAAAGGGACAGCCAGTCAATGAGTTAAAACATGTGTGACTGCCCTTAACAGTCTAGGGCAAACTTTCTTACATAGAGAGCAACAAAAATTCATACAAGGAGTAACATTCGGTGACTTAAAGAGCAACTTTTATATTTTCAGAAAAAAAACAACCCACATTACTTGAAGGAGAACCACATTTCATACAGACCTACAGACACTTGTAAAGGGACAGCGATCCAGTGAGTTAAAATGTAGATGACTGCCCTTAACAGTCTAAGGCATACATTCTTATATAGAGAGCAACAAAAGTTCTTATAAGGAGTAATATTTGGTGACTTAAAGAGCAACTATTATATTTTGAGGAAGAGTTTTTTTCGAAAACATCCCTCAAACTATCAAAAACGTTTACTTTGTCCTCCAACTATTGACTCTTAGTCTATGTTGTCCTCCTCTCTAACTTCTATTAACTTTTAAACAAAAAGCACCCATGCGAGCAGCACATTCCACCCCTTAAGGGGCAGAAATGCCATTCTACATCAATCCACCAATTTGGCGCCAAACTGAAATGGGTTTCCTCCATTTTGGGTATATATACAGACATACAATCGAGAAAAAATAGAGTACAACACCACCAGCCTCCATCCCTTGACCTTTCTCCCTTTCTGTGACCTCCCTCCATCTCCAACCATTCATTCCTCATCCTCTTCCTCTTCAAACACCCTAAATGAGTACCCTATTGATCATTTTATGGTTGACAAGACTGTAAGTGGTGGAAATCTAAACTACTACCATGAAGTTGTGTCCATATTTGAAGTGCTGAAACTGAAGTTATGACTGTGTCCAAAGTTGTGTCTGTGTCCAAAATTTTTGTCTTCAAATGCAAACAAACGATTTCACCACTGCCTTGTGCATTTGTTTGTGCAATGAAATGATTCCACCACTCCAAAATTGGTAACAAAGCTATATCTAAACTGGTGGAGGAAAGTGCATCAATCAAAGTGCAGCAAAATGCAGCAATCATTACAAATCAAAGCTGAAGCTGAAAGTGCATAACACAAAACTTAAACTGAAAGTGCAGATTCAATGCCAAATACAGATTCAGCAGCTATCAAACTGAAGTAGGTTCAACTACTTCAGATTCAACTATCATTAGCTACAAACAAACAGAACACATTCTGGATTTGTGTGTGTAAGAATGGTGTGGATTCAACTGTCATTACCTACAAAAATCATCCATTGCTGCCAACTCCTCTCCTTAAGCCTTTGTCGATCAAAATTCAGGATTTGACTGTGTAACAATGGTGTGGACTGTGGAGTGATGAGTAGGCTATGTATACAGAGTATGAGAGAGAGGGGGGGAAGGGTTTTGCGCCTCGAATTGTGGATTGATGTGGAATGGCATTTTTGCCCTTTTAGTTGTGGAGAATTAGGTAACATTAGGTGACTTAAAGAGAGCAATAAAAGTTCATACAAGGAGTAACATTAGGTAACTTAAAGAGCAACTATTTTATTTTCAGGAAAAAAAACAAACTTGCATTGCAATGGGGGCAATGGGGTTCACAATGGTGGATCAAATGTTGGTATTAACAGAGTACCTTCTTCTCCTAGGGGAACTAATGGGAAAGTCTCAATATTGCCCCTTGTATTCCTCATCTTCACTAGCTCAGGTGGGTCAAGTCTCAGTTGAGCTATTAGAACTTAGCTGAGTAAGGAAATAAAGCTGCGCCTTCACTAATACCCACGTATTTTGGTGAGATGGTAACCTTTTGATTAACAAATCCTGTACTCCCTCCTTGTCGAGTTACATCGTTAGGGTCAGAGAATATCGCAACAAGAAACCAGAAATAGAAGCTGAAAACTACAGTCAAGATTTCTTGGGTCTATTTATGTTCAGAATTTTGGTGGATATACTCCAAGCTAGATGAACAAGTAGTTTTCTTAGGTGTTGAACACCATTTTAAAAGAACAAATCATGTCCGTAATATCAGCTGCAATGCTCCTGAACAAGGTACTAGTAGAGTCTATATACTTATGGTTGAATAGTCTAGCATTTCTTATCATCCACAAGTGGTACATAGCAGATGAAAAGATACCAAAGGACTTCCTGCTAAAATGGAAAAATAGGCCACTCCACCTCACTATTCCTCCATCTAACATGGAGAATAGCTCACTCCATCTTATTAATTCACTTGTAAGGATGCATAGGATTTTCATCTTTAGAAAGGCAGGACATGTATGATTGAAGGAACTGTTTTCAGAGGTAGCAGTAAATAACTTTGCACTGATAAATGACATGTGCATGCTCAAGGTGTTACATATCATGCTTCGGTTTAAATTGTGTATGCAATTAGCAATTGTTGCATGATCTGGCATAAGCCATGGGTAAGATATAGGTTCCCATGTTACATCAAGTATTTCTAGTGTCTAATCAAGTATTAGAAAGAACATGAAGTGTATTTTGTATTGGTTTCATCTTTCATCTTTCTCGAAATAATCAGGAACAAAACATGTTACATAACTTGAACAAGAACCACATTTCATACAAACCAACACACCTTTGTAAAGGGACAACTATTTAGTAAGTTAAAATATATGTCACTGCCCTTAACAGTCTAGGGCATACATTCTTACATAGAGAGCAACAAAAGTTATTATAAAGAGTAACATTAGGTAACTTAAAGAGCAACTATTTTATTTTCAGGAAAAACAAACTTCCATTGCAATGAGGGTTCACAATGGTGGATCAAATGTTGGTATTAACAGAGTACCTTATTCTCCTAGGGGAACTAATGGGAAAGTCTCAATATTGCCCCTTGTATTCCTCATCTTCTATGGGGTATTGGGGGGACCATTTGGGGTTGAGGATACAGTACACGTAGCTGGCCCCCTTCTAGCCTTAATGGTTTCTCTCTCATATCCAATTCTCAATTCTCAATCACCCACTCCCGCCGAAACCCTAATCCCTCTATCTCAAGTTGGTTATTTTCCTCCATGCTTCGTGAGCACTCAACTCGACCAACAATCATTCACTCTTGCAACGGCTTACTGTTAATTAGATATCCTCCGACTAGGCATTTCTTGGTTTTTAATCCAACTATACAGAAATATATATTTATCCCTTATCCTGTTGTATATTCAAATGGGCCTAATCTTGTGGAGGTTATGTTCTCCATTATTCACCATGGTCATTCTCCACAGTAGAGGAATTTCGAGTTCCACCCAAGGCTTTGCAAGTTTTGAGATCTCGATCCCCAAACCACAAGGAAATCCAAAAATTTATCTTCTCCCTCTCCATATTTCCAATTCCTCTAATTTCCCATACCTTTTTTCATATACTAATCATTCAAAACCATTTCCCCCTGTACCTATACCCCAAGTTCAAAAATTAATTAAAACCCTAGCCTAAATTTTCGATCCTTCGAAATCGCCTCCCTACAAAGTTGTATTGCTGAGTTATGGTTATTATTATCACAATTTTAATGTTGGGTTTAACCATTGTAGGATGGGTTGCTATTCTGTTGGTTGGGGGTTCCCTCATACAATGCTATCCTCACTCATACAATGAAAAAAACCAAATTGCTTACAAACACAGACACATGGACGAAATGAGAGAAGAGAAAAGAGAGAAAATTGCAAAAAAATTGAAACACCCAAAACATATACGTACCAGATGCATACGATGTCCCTTGGTCAAGGAGAAGAGACTGCTTCTTCTTCGGTGGAATGGAGAGAGTACTGTTGCTACAGAGAGATGAAGTGAGAGAGGAAGAAGGGGTGAGGGAGAAAGGTCGAAGGGGAACGATAGCAGAAGCAGAAGAAGAACCCTCCCCTGTTGTTCTGTTCCTCTTCAGCAGCAGCGTACGAAAGAAGGAGAAGGGAACGGTGGCTGGGTTAAGATTTAGGGTTTATTTCATCAGGGGTGTAATAGTCATTTCAGGTGCCCTCTCCATGTATTAGGAATTATTCTTTCTCCTTGTCATGTTTAGATGAATTCCAAAAAAAGTGTTCCATTACCTGGGCAATATTTGCCCCATTGTCCACTGATATGGAATTTTCCCAAAAAAGAAGAAGAAACAGAGAACTCGACAGTTCTCTGATCAATTCCCATTTTATGAGTAGAAATTGCACTATAGCCCCTCCACAAATCTTGTTATTGCTCAATCTCCTAACATGTTATAAGCATGTACACTATGGTCTTTAAAGCTACCAATCAAAAAATAAATAAAACACGGAGCAATAAACTTAAAGGTTTAAAGCAATCCCGATACGGCGATACCCGGCCCAAGGCACACAAACTCAATCCCGATCAACCAAACACACGTACACATAAAAAAATAAAAGTTCTTTCTCACAACATAATTAATTATAATAACACGTAATCGCATTACTAGAAAAAAGGAAAATAAAAAAAATTAGGCACGAGTCTCTACAATCTCCCCACCTTAAGGAATTTCGTCCCCGAAATTCACCATGTACCTCAAGAAGAAAACAAGCTAGATAGGTCAAACATAATTCGATTTCTGACTCTCACATGGCTTCTTTGAGTGATAAAAGGGATGTTCTCACATAAGACTCGCATTCGATTGTCTTCGCAAAAGTTATCATCATCAATCTCGAGTTCTGAACGTCAAGAGTTGTCTCCCTTAATCTGTGTAGTTCTTTTGGTGACATTGGTGGTAATTAGTCATTGCCGAATCCTAGCAACCTTCTCGATGGTCCTCCGTACTAAGTCTAGCCCTTAACTGTTGTCTTCCCAAATCAGTCAAACAAATCGATGATCTTCGGAAGCTCTCACATGATGCCATCCCGATGCTCAATTGATAACTGTTATCGCAGGCGAACTCTACTAATGGCGAGTAATCCTTCCAAGAATCTAAAATAAAAATAAAAAAGACTAACACACAAGCTCCTAGCACATCAGTCCAACCACAAAAACTACAAATCTATCCCAGGTTCGACACAACTATTGATATGACACTCCAATGACATACAAATTTCAGTTCAAGCAAGATTTACATCAAGAAGGTTGGGCCATCAGAATCAAAGGATCAAATCAAGGCAAATAGCCGAAGTGGTAACCAAGCTAGATATCAAATTTGAAGTCGCGTCGGCCGAACGCACCTCAAATCAAATATCCGAGCTTCGTTGCCCGAAAAAGCTCAAGAGTACAAAGAGATTATAAGATACCGGCCATTGGAATGAACAAGTCAAAACTCAAAGAAGTCTAAGCAATGATCTCCATATACCAGCTCTTGAACATCCAAAGGATTTGAATAGGAATGATTAACCATGATCTTTCTACAGCTTCACAAGTCAAAGAAAATGATTTCTTTTTTTTTTCCAACAAATGAAATGCTCTAGCATAGGAGACGTGTACAAGGTAAACTAAATGTTTGAGCCAAAGAGAGATAACACAGTAAGGCAGAACTAAGGCAATTAAAAAGATGCAAGGCCAGACTAACAACGGGTAACACTCCAAAGTCCAAACAAGTTGCATCTGAACAGAGAAATGGCATTAGATTTTGACACCAGGGAAAGCAACAATAGCAACAAAATCTGAACATGATAGCACCTTTTTTTTTTTTGGCATTATTGAATATGGCACGATCAAATTGGACTCCAATAAGTAGTAGCAACAGTACCAGAACTTGAGTGAGGTTGCCAATAGAAAACACCAACAATATCAATAGAGATATTGATACCAAGTGCATTAACATCAACATGAGAGCCAAAGCAATGGGGCAAGAAGCACATGCCAGCACTTGAGCCATCAACAATAATAGATGCACCATAGGATGCTGAGATAGCAAAATCCAAATAGCACAAGATAATCAAAGGAATGGCAGTTTGATAGCCAATCTAGATAATGAAAACCAAGACAGGTCAAGGATACAAAAGACCTCAGACAAATGGAAGCAGATTAAGACACAAACTAAGACAAGAATCAGCTGTACCAAGGAAGAGGAGTATTACAATGGTAATGATGGTAAACTTATCAAAAATGTCACTTGCCATATCAACACGTAGCATCCAAACATGTAATTTCATTCAACACATAGTTAACTTACACATGTCATTCACTTAACACATAACTTAACTTACACATAAACACCCAATCACAAAAACACTTTCATCTAGCAAGCAACGCTACAATCAAAGTAAAGTACCCATGGCCCTATGGTATTCTAACCTAGAGCTCCAAGCACATACCCCAAAAACACAACTTAACAATAAGCACATACCGCATCTAACTTAACGAAAGGAGGCGCCCAAATGAGACTTAATCTCTTCCCAGTTCCTAGGTATTCAAACCTATAACGCTGATACCATTATGTCACGATCCGCCTTTTATTACAAATAAACTCCAAAATACACTACTTTTTATACACATCCAGGCCCTGTTCTCTCAATCTACAATTTACATTACCAGAATAAAGTACAAGTTTACATGCCTCATGCCTCCTTACAAACAAATATGTACAAGTATCCGACTAAGTTCTAAAAAAAAAAAAGAACTAGAATATATCCATGATTCTTAAGCCTTCGGATCCATCTAGAAACCTGAAAAATTTGAGTTAACAACAACATGAGCCACAGCTCGTGCAGGAAATACGCTAAATGAAAAGATATGAACATGCAAAACTTGACATACAAAATATACTCTTTTTATATACCAGTACTGAAAAGTTTTCCATTCCTCTTTTTTTTCCCTTAATAATCTAAAGGATACCATTAGGCCACCAAATCAAATCTAATCCCGAATAGAGCAAAAAACCCATAAAATTCAATACGGAAAATAACAAAGTCCAAAATATAATAGCCAACCAACTCAAATATCAATTCACTCAACACCGAATCATAAAATTATATGAGTTGCTCACCGATACAACCAACCGACAACCGTGCTAGACGTCTCTAGCACATGCACTTTACGGGCTACTAACCCGAAGGACGAAGCAACCTACCCCGCACGGGTTTACGGACTTTCACCGACGGCATCATAATTGACCCAAGTAGGTTTACGGACTTTCACCGACGGCGTCATAATTGACCCAAGTAAGTTTACGGACTTTCACCGACGGCGTCACAATTGACCCAAGTTCCCCGGTGACCCAACTCAAAATCACTAAACTATTATATTCCAAAATATCTCAAATACTTGGTGTCATGCCCTCAATTTTGAACATAATATTAATAATAATAATTATTATTATTATTATTATTATTATTATTATAATATCTCAAAGTCGAAACCATCGAAATATACGTATCAATACCCAAAGAGTTTCCCTTCAACCATCAAAAGAGTACAATCAAGTTCAAAGGCTTACAACAATGGCACTCCAGCCCCAAATTCCTAGAGATTAGTCAAAAGGTATTAAGTTTAGAGATTACATGATTTCCAAGTCAAAAGATTATATACGCTTTGTTTGGTTTACATTTTGGAAAGTTATTTTTGAGAGTTGGAGTGGTAATGAGTGGAGAGAGATAGAGAGAAAGATTTATTGAAAACTGTGCCAAGAGTTAAAAGTTACTCTCAAAGTGTTAAACCAAACGGAGTGATTGAGAATTACAATTACATCTCCCAAAGAATTTTACAAAGATGTCAAAGTAATTCTTCCATGTTAGCTTTCAAAAGTATGGCCAGATGCACAACAAGCACTCCATGTCAATACCCTTGAGGTGTACCTGAAAATAATGATAGGTTGAGCTACACTAGCTCAGTAGAGAAATCTTTACTCAAACTATATGCATATGAGGTAGATAATGCACCGAGATGAATATCAACAACAAGAAGGTTTCCCACATGAACATGAGTAAGAGGATAAGACTTGATAACCAACACCGTTCACGTTCACATCGCTCAATGATATCTAAGGTCTCTATTTTCATTATGTCAAGTGTTCTCAATTTTCATTTCCGGGCATTCGGGACCCCGTGCATCCCGCATTCATTCCGGCATCACACCATGCGGTGGATCCGTGGCTTTCGTGTGCACTTCCGGGCGTTTGGGACCCCGTGCGTCCCGTTTCCGGCATCACACCTTATAGTGGATCCGTGGCTTTTTTCATTTCGTTCTCAATTGTATCATCTATTTCACATACCTCAATATCATAATACTCGACATATCACCAACCCATATCATTCATATAAACATATCACAACGCCCTTATAATCAACCAAGTGCGCTAGTAATGTACGGATGTCGCATAATCCTAATTCAACATTTTACTTCTCTACAACGAGAGCCAAAGATTGGAGACAATCGAGGGATCAAAGGGGCACGATTAACCATGTTTGGAAGTGATTTAGAGAGGTTTAGAAAGTGTTAAAAGCGATCGGAAGTCAAAACAATCGAAGTGGTAAAGTTTTCAAAAATTCCCAGTTTTGTTCCGGAACTGCCCAAAATGGGGGTTCCGGAACTCAACTGTAGTTTCTCCGAAAAATTGACAGCGAATGAAGATTTCATTCATACAACCATTGGACATTCAAACACGACTTTCGGGCATAAAATCAACTCAACAACATATAGAGGAAGCAAGATATCCCTACCAAATGGGTTTTGAGAAAAACCCTAAGTGTAACAAGCAGAGATTTGTCAAGAACGAGCTTTCCCAAAGCTATACCGCAAGATCTTCAACCTAGATGATCCAAAAACGAGATGATCGAGCAAAGATCAGTTTAAGTTTGAAAGGGGAAAGAGGAAAATGCCACAATCAATGGATCTTACCTCCAAGGATGAGAAAATCGAAACCCGGTTGAGATTTGAATGATCAACACATAGATCTTGAAGTTTCGAGGTGCATTTGTGTGAGAATCAAGGGGTTTGAGAGTAGATCTTGAGAGAGATGAGAGAGAGAGGGTTTTTGGTCTAATTTCGTGGGTTATGGATGAGAAAAAGGCTAAGGGTCCCTTTATATAGTGAGCCAAAATCGTGCACAGAAATTTCAAAATCTGCTGTCTGGGTTCTGGAACTAGGCAAAACAGGGGTTCCGGAACTGAACTGGTTCCGGAACTGGAAAAATGAGGGGTTCCGGAACTGAACCCGAGAAACTTGAAAATTTCACCATTGGACGAGGGTTCCGGAACTAGCAAAAATAGGGGTTCCGGAACTAATCTGGAAATTTCCTAACTTTTTCAACGTTCACCTAAACGAACCTCGATCGTGTCCAACACATCCACCACACCCCCAAACACCATTACAACATCAAAACTCATGGTTCAACTATTCCCCGAGTGTCCGGTACACAACGGCACGCATATCCATATAACCACGTTAATAAACACATAACTCAATAAAAATTCGATCTTTTACATATTAAACGATTTAAGAAAAAATAGAATAATTTACGGGTCTTCACACTTGGCCTTAAAGCCCAAATCAACTAAAATCAACCAAATTTCCTTGAATAACTTACCCAAATTCATCAAAATGAACGAATGTAGAACAAAAATTCAATGAAGTCTCAACAATAAAAACATTAGCTACGTACATGTACTCAACTAGTATCCCAAGCCATATATCACGAAATTTCTTTCACCAATTCACTAAATGCAAAGAGACAAGTATACCTGGTATAGACTTATGCCCATATAAATTACTTCCATTTCCTCAAACACATGGAGTGCATAAACTAGCTCTTAATTCTAGTATCACTTAAAATTCTTAATTTTCGCATTGTAAGAAAACCCACACAATGAAGATCAAGAATATCAAAACTGTACGTATAACCTCTATCACAATCATGAATTATTATACAAATCTTCAAGCCAAAACTCATGCGTCCCAAGCATATCCAAACAAATCAATTAGGGCTTACTCTATCATTGGATTAACTCTAACCAAAGCTCAAATTAGGTGCACACCAAGGCATATACACACCCATATTTAATCATTTAGCATAAATCCTACCTCAAAGAGAGAAATCCCCAAATTGCCATGAAATCCCGAATTTGACCGATTGAGATTTTGTTTGGATAGATGCGTAGCCCTTTGTCCGTAGATCACGTTTTCTACTTGCCTTTTTTTGCGAGATTTACGAGCCTTGCCTTTGATTATTGTGTTGGAGCATGAGGGTTTGAGGAGATTATGAGAGAGAGAGAGAGAGAGAGAGAGAGAGAAAAGAACGAAAAAAAAAGAAGAAACAGAGAACTCTGACAGTTCTCTGATCAATTCCCATTTTATGAGTAGAAATTGCACTATAGCCCCTCCACAAATCTTGTTATTGCTCAATCTCCTAACATGTTATAAGCATGTACACTATGGTCTTTAAAGCTACCAATCAAAAAAAATAATAATACGGAGCAATAAACTTAAAGGTTTAAAGCAATCCCGATACGGCGATACCCGGCCCAAGGCACACAAACTCAATTCCAATCAACCAAACACACGTACACATAAAAAAATAAAAGTTCTTTCTCACAACATAATTAATTATAATAACACGTAATCGCATTACCAGAAAAAAGGAAAATAAAAAAAATTAGGCACGAGTCTCTACATCTGGTTAGGAAAATCATCAATGTGGTTTAATGAGGAGAGAGGACTTTGAGTGATCCCTTTGCCTTCCCCTCTTTTCCTATATATAAGAGAAGAAAGAAAGAGACAATGAAAGAAGTTAATGAGAATATGATTGTGTTCAATAATTGTTTTATTTTTATGCAAGTTTCTTTTATATTTGTCTTAAGTTTATAACAAAATCAAACTTTTGGCCAATTTTTTTACTCAAATCTGATGAATAAAAAGGTGAAGGGTTGGAGATGGCTAATTAAATATATATGTGTATATATATATATATATATATATATATATGCTGATTAAATCCCAATCTGGGTGAGTTCGTCTAAAGTTTAGACTCTAAACCATGTCCCTACCAGTTTTCACAGGTCAAACAAGCTTCCTACTACTAACATACAGCATTAGACATTTTCAACCAACAAATGCTCCCAAAAACAAAATTATCAGTTTTGAAAATTGAATTCAAAGCATTGTTAACATCAAAAGATCCAACGAATCGAGAATTAATTGGAGATAATGTAAATAAAAAATTTACAAGTTTCAACATTTTGATATTGTCCTCAAGCAGAGACAAAAGGTCTTCCGCCGCCTGTTAGGGTACTATTTCGCTGCAGTCAATACTCAATAGTATGCATAAGCTGCGGTCATGTACTGCTACGTACCCTTTTACATTTCCACATGCCCTTGCCCTTCTAATTAGGGCAAGAATTGATAGTGAATGTTGATGTGGATGTTAGGAAACAATTTTCTTGTTGAATAGGAACTAGGAACAAGTGCCCGTGCCAGAGTCTTCAATCTTGTACATTTTTTGTTTTCAAGAAACATGTCCTTATTAAGGTACACTCCTTACAAGGATACGTTAAGAAAAAATGCTAAACCAAAACGTATCTTTTTTAGGTTGCACCCATTCATCTGAAGCAGCATTCTTAAAGAAAAAATGCTAAACCAAATTTCGAGTCCTTGTCTTGAATTTGAATAAATTTTGATTTTGCTTTCTTGTTTGGTGTTGTCCAATTTTGGTGCCGTTCATTTTTCGCTTAAAGAAGGGCACCAGCCACTACTTTCTGCAACTGTTATAACGGATATTCAAATCAAGATTTCTTATGTGATGCTTCCTCGGTTCCTCATTTGACACAAAATGGGAGTACTGATGGCGGGTCTATTTGACGATCTGAACAGTTCATTTTGTAAGTTTCGATGCATTTAAGATTGATGCGAAAAACTGATTTCATTGGACTTTGGTATCCTTTGAACGAATTATATTTGTCACAAAGAGAAATAGGACTCGTCAGATTCTTTAGCGTTTATTTCTCTTCAGACAAATATGATGTGACCGAGCTTTTACCAAACTTTGGTGAACTTGATTTTTTACATATATGTTAAACACATCAAAACCTACAAGATGAAGGATTCAAATCGTGAAATAAGACCGTGCTAAATCTCGTTTTGTGTCATAGTACGAGGAATCACCACATGAGGCGAAGTCGTAGTACTACAATATTAAGGCCATAGGAGTCAGCTCGTACGACTATATTCAATGCAAGAGTTAAAACAAACAAAAAAAACAAAAAAAAAACCAACGTTGCCTCTTATTTTGTTCTTATTCAAATATTCTGTGCATTTGTTAGTTTTGCATCAAATTTTTATGGATTATTAGTTCTTCTTGACGAGAGAAATCAAAAAAATAAAAAAAAATCACTATAACTTTTACCTTAATTTTTGGACAAATATCCAAGAAAAAGCCCCAAAATTCCAGCTTGTTGGGCATTTTCTTGGATTTTTACAAAAAAAAAAAGGGGGTAAAATTCAAAACTTTTATTTTTGTAATTCCCCTTCCTTTGCTCGAGAGGAATCAATAATTCACAAAAGTATGACATAAAACTAACAAACGCAAACAAATTTTGAAAAAAGACTAAATAAAAGCCCAAAAGGCCGATTGGCTTTTTGGGAAACTGGCCCTCAAATTTAGTACTAACTCTATACTATAACACTTTTTCTCTACCAAGGAAAGGTGATTTAGTCCCGGAATAATTTGTGTTCATTGATTTAGCCTATTGTTGAGTTCAATTTCCGATACGGTCACTTAGTATCCGCCTTTTTGACATATCCAATTTTTTTCCAGCTTCGTAGTAGCTATGGCCGATGCTAGACCGCTAGGATGCTTCAAGTACTCTGGCAACAAAAATGTTTTCAAAAAATCTACCGCGGCTACACTTATTTCTCACTACATGTCATTCAATACTTCTTATGCGGTCTGGTACCATTATGGTTGTGCGATCTGCTACTGGCATTTAGAACATTGGGTAAGAGGTAAACTGTTGTGTGGGATCGAGAACATAATGAAACTAATAACAAATTTGGGAGTTTAGTAGAGCAAAACTGACACTACTGAAGAACAATATAATTTCGGCAAAAGTTTCTTTACAAGGTTTTAGGACAACAATCCCATTTATCTACCATGAATCGCTGATATTGTTACTTCATTTGAAACGAGAGGATATATACCAGTTGACGAAGAATCCGTCTCGGGAGTAAACCTTACTGTGTAAAATCCAGGCTGTTTAGGAGGTGGAAGGATTGCGTTTTCACTATCTAACATTAACAAAACAGCTGACATCGGAGGTCTGTCTTCAGGACGATCTTGTACACACAAAAGGGCCATTTGGATGCATTTAACCACTTCTGGTGTGGGAATTAGACTCTCCATCAATGCATCTGCTAGATTCATGGGTTTTCCTTCGTTCCATAGTTTCCATGCCTAACGAAAATAGCAATTCATAAAATTATTCTCAAACATAATGAAAATTGTTCTCTCATAGGAAAAGAAGAATTGTACTCACGTGTCCCAAAAGGTTGAGGTCATGATCGGAATGGTAAAATCCTTTGTTCTTCTTTCCACTCACAATCTCCAAAACCAATACACCGAAGCTAAAAACATCAGATTTCACAGAGAAGAGCCCGTCTATAGCATATTCTGGAGACATATATCCACTTCATACAACAAAATAAAATTGAAATGCATCAAACGAAATGAACTATAGATAAGAATAATGAAGGGGAAAGATGAACGAGATATATTTACTAAGTTCCAAGAACCCTATTTGTATTTTCTTCAGACTGATCATCTCCAAATATTCTTGCCATTCCAAAGTCTGAAATTTTAGGATTCATGTTGTCGTCTAGCAAAATGTTGCTAGCTTTCAGATCCCTATGAATTATTCTCAATCTTGAATCCCGATGAAGATAGAGAAGTCCTCGAGCAATCCCCACTATAATGTCAAAGCGCTTTTGCCAATCCAGTGATGTACCTCTTGTTTGATCTGAGGTAGTTTAGAGTAAGTTAGCAACTTCGCCATACAGGGTCGACCCAGAGTTTTTTTTGAAGGCCTAAAGCGATAATAAAAAATGAGACCTTATACGAATTTCTAAGACAAGTATAAAATAATCAAATCACTTTTCCCAAAACAAAAGATCTAGTACTGATCATCATGAAAAAAAAAACCCAACCGCATTCGGGACAATTGATCTATCACTTGGTGTATTGGCACCGTTTATGCACAAATTTTTAATGGCTTCCAACTTGAAAACTTATGTGCTACGAAAAGGAGAAATAACATTTTTTATGTTAAGCACTCCTACTACACGTGTACGTCCAAAAAAAGAGAAAGAATTAGATTCCAATGAAGCGAGATTAAGGCATTTGGTTGGGGTAACCACTTAAACAAATCCTCTTTCTCTAAACCCTTTCTCTCTATATGTTGGTGAATGCGTTCTTTCCGAACCATATTAATCAATCAAGTCAGTCAAGAAATCGTGTCGCCAATCACTGTGTGGTTGGTGTGTTGTTTTGAAAAACGTGGCACGAGCATGGCAAGAGCACGAAAAAAGCACAGGCACGAAAAATGTAGAGGCACGAAACGACACGAGTAAATATAATGGGACAAGCTGTTATATTTATTTTCTACTGATATTTTCTGTAAATTACTTTCAACGATTAATAATTTTGTTTTGCCGAGCAAACCAAAAACCTCCTTGTCAATGATCTATACTATGGAAAACTGGAATTCAATTAGTAAGATGAATTTTCTGATAAAAATGGACCCTTTAGTTCTCTAGTTTACAAGTATGCCTCCGATTATTTTTGGGCCTTGTTATGATTGGATGCATGTTGGGCCTTTATTTTATCTTTGAACGGTTTTTTTTTTAAGGTATATACTACATAGTACTACAACATATTTTAGGGCCCTAAAAATCTGCCATTTTTCGGGGCCTAAAACCATGTCACCTTGGGCTTTAGCCCAAGGCCGGCCCCATCAGCATACATCAAGCAAACTATGAGAAAAGATTTCAAAGGTTTAGGGGCTAACTGAATATGTGTAACTCTAAACTTCTTTTTTGCATGTACTCGTATATCAACATCCGTTCTTCTTCATGAATGCAACATCCCAATAGCCTAACCAGATTCCGATGTTGTAGCTTCGCAATGAAGATAACCTCATTCTTGAACTCTTTGACGCCTTGCCCAGAAGTCTTGGCGAGTCTCTTCACCGCTACTTCTTGTCCACTTGAGAGTTGACCCTGTGTTTTATCATGAACCCTTACATTAGCCTGAGAATGATTCATACAAATATAGACACGACACGACCTGGACATGCAAGCAAAACCTTTTCAAAACTAGGAAACAGACACGTTGTGTACACGTATTATAAATCCACGGAGAAAACAAAAAGAATGTTTAAACGAATAACATTACATCAACACTCGCTAAATAAATGTTCAAATTGTACGTATGTAATAATTTTGACCCTACCCCAAATTAATAAGAGCATTTTAATGTCCTAACATGTCCTTATTGTGTTCCTAGTTTGTTTGACTAGAGGAAATCATTTACAAATCAGATAAGATTGAGTGAGGCCGGGTTGACATTTTCATACTTCTTAGCTAAACTGAATTACAACTGAGCATTCCCTTTATATGACTTTTGAAACATTTGCAATTACCTTATAAACGGGACCAAATCCTCCTTCTCCAATCTTATTTTCATAGGAGAAATTATTAGTGGCTCTTGAAATGGTGGCCAAATCAAATAAAGGTAGTTCTAGGTCCTCCTCCGCAGTACTTCGGTTGTTTTCTTGGACTTGTTGGCTTGCAGTCTCCGGTCTTTGAGCTGAAATATTTCAAGCATATAAATAAGGGCAATAGCGACCCAAACAGGATATCCTCTGGTGAAGAACAAGATTATTAGATATATCAAAAGAGAATAGGAAAAGCTACATCATTTAGGCTCTCTGTTTGTTTCAACTTACTTTCAAGGAAGTAAGAGTTTTACTTGTAAAATTACTTTATGAATATTATTTTCCCATTGTTTGGCTGAACATCATATAGTAAAGTCCGACAGATATTCAGAGAATTTATGGTGCAAAGATTGGTGTTATCACTATGGTAGGCCAAAGACATCAATGACACTGCTTTCAAGGGCCTGCAAAATTAATTTAACATAGCTGAAAAAATTGTAGTGATTTGTGACTCCATATCAATCTTATTTGGTCAACTGAGTAAACTCCATTAATTTTCTCAATTGAAAAGGAAAATTACTTGAAAAGAACACCGAATTTTACTTATACAAATTGTTGAGCTATATGGTGTGCATCCCACTACTTCAGTGACTAGGAAAACACTTTTGGGGCGGTTCATTTTTTGAACAGAAAATAGATTGGAGTCTTATAGAACACATATGGTTGCAGTTCAATGTTTTCAACTAGTAAGCCAATAAAGAAAGTCAAGGATGTTTTATATATATATCACCTCTCCTTTGAGCAGTAATTCGCCTCCGCTTCCTAATAACACACCAGCTGATTAAACCCAGTGCAAGAACCCCTGAAATGACCGTTACTGATGCGATCAACGCCCTTCGTTTGGTCTTATTGAAGCCTTTTAAGTACCCAACACAACAAAAATGAAAAGCAAACAGAAATATCAGCATCTACGGAAGTCACGAGGTTACAAAGTTAAAGCAAGAACAGAAGATATGCAGTTGGATGCAGAGTGTTTTCTGTTTGGAATGCCAGTACAATTTCCCTTTGCTGATTTAGGCCCTTCCGTCGAAGGACGATTGATATGCCGAAGGGTGATCAAATACTTTGAATGCTAAGTTTGCAAATATATTTTGAGATAAAGTTGATTGTTAAATCATGTTCCAAGCCTGTGGACTTCAATTCTGAAACAATGGCATTACTAGCTTTATTCAAAGGGATGATCAAATCTTTTGCAATGCTAAATTGTGAAGGAAAAATACTCAAGACACAGATGTTCAAACACAATCCAGATGCATATGTGGCCAAAGTTTGGATACCAAGTGCACCGTGTGGGACCCACGAGCATAAATCCGTGTGTCGGGATTTGTGTTCAAACATTTTTGTCCGTAACACTGCTCATTGTGAAGAACTTACCGAGTTCAGAAGCAGCCAACCGAACGTACAAATCCTGTCCGCCTTCGTTATACTCTCTCATATCAAGCAACTCCCCAGACCAAACCACACACCCACTAATATCTGTTTGAGCAAAACCCATACAAGAACAATTCTTCAAACAAGCCTCTTCACAATCCACCCGACTTATCTCTGTCCTATTCACCAAAAAGTAGGACGTGTCCGGTAATTTCAGCCTAGAAAACCTCCTAAACCCCGCAGCCTCACTGCAATTCAACTCTGTCTTTGCCACACACCCACCTGTCCAATCCAACCTATTCCACTCCACTGGAACTTTGGGTACAAACCCATCCATGCAATGACAAATTGGTAATTCGTTTACGTTGCAAATCGCATAAGGTCCACAAAGATCATACGTATCACATGAATCCGCTTGCAGTGTTACTATATCTACCCACTCGCCGCTCCCCTGGTTCCATGTGAGGTGCTCAAGTAATCCTGTTTGGTTCAACACAAACCTTGAAATGATAGTATCCTCAATGTTAACAAACGAGTAGTAGACAAAAGTTGTGTTGTATACGAAATTAGGACCGAAGACAGTGTTCTCTTTCAGTGGAGGGCCTCCACCGAAGCGAACACCGTCCCATGGTCCACTTCGGTAAGAGATCGTTGATCCATGCCGAAGGACCAGTTGGGGGAGGCAAACTATTCCACGACGTTAAGTACATATAATCGCCCGTGGATGGATCTTGCAAACTATTCCACGACGTTAAGTACCACTCTTGGTTTTTGGAAATATCCCATCCCAGTTTCATCCCGGGTACTAACGTATCGCACGGGTGATCGAAGCTTTGCCATAAATAACTCCCTGTATTGCTATTGACCACAACAAGGTTTCCAGTGTCTAGGAGTTGCAAAACAGGACTGGCTGATAACATTGTTGAGTTTGAGGACCAAATGAGGTTTGTTTGGTTGGAAGTGATGATTATGTCACCAGTGGGGCTTATTGTGAGGACACCAGACGTATTTGTTACTGGGTTGTCTTTGTTTGCTACCCAAATGGGCGTTTGTATTGAGACTTGCTTGAACCATATTCCGACATAATGGTTTCCAGAGTTGGGTGGAGAGAAGAAGCCAAACTCGAAGGATTCATCCGCGGAAACCAGCGTTCCGCCGCCAGCATCCGCGAGTGTCTGGTTCGGGAATAGCGCGTCAAGCGCGGCAGTGAATTCGGTGGAGAGGGAGAGAGAGGTGAAGAGGGAGAGGAGAATGAGGGGAAGGACCATGGTTCATGATCTACTGATTAGCAGAAAATGTCTCATGTTTTGCCTATTTGAATTAGTAAGACAAAAACGTGGTTTGGACTTTTAGACTTTGGAAGTTTGACCTGGTCATGATGTAATCTCTATAGAAGAAAAGGACCATTTTTCTTCCTAATTGAATGCGGCCTGCTTGTACAGACTCTAGTTTGTCAAAATTTTGGACAAGTATTTTGAGTGCTATGCCCCACCGAGCTAAAAAAAACTTGTGGTTGGTAGAGGAAGTTAATGTTTTCAATGCTCTGGCCTATTAAGTCAGACTAATTATTTGGTCTATTAAGTCAGACTAATTATTCAGTAGTGTTATAATATAGTATTGGTATTAGTCCCACATTGGTTATTGTAGTCTTGTGTTATGATTTTCTATTATATAAATAAGAGTTGATTGTGTTAGGGTTAGTTAATACAACACTCTACAGACTTTTCCTTCCTAAACAATATGGTATCAGAGCGGGTTCACCATCCACCTTAAATATACAAAACCCTAGCCGCCACCCTCTACCGCCATCATCATCTCACCACGAAACCCTAAAATCACAACCCTAATCATGGCTTCTATCCTAACCCTAATCTCTTCCACCCATCAAAATCGGACACTTAACTGAAATCTATAGCCATTAACCATTGTTTACCGATTACTGTTCATCATCGGCACTATTCACATATTACTGTTCATCATCGTTACTATTCATCGTTGTTTAGTTCATCGCTGTTTAGTATTGTTCCATCCCTCATGGCTGGTCAAATCTGTTCTATGGTTCTGTTTTTGGTTGCCGAATGTATATTCGTATTGGTATTGTTGGTAGTTGTTTGATGCTTATTTTTAGTTGGTGGAATATTGGTTCTTGATCCGTTGGTTGCCTCTCATTGTACGGTGATATATTTGCAACGAAATCTGATTCTGCTTCCGCTGTCTATCTTGCTGTTGGTTCTTCATTCAGTCGTGGACATGGTCATAATTCTGGGTTTCTTAGTCGGGTTTTTGGCCATTCTTTTGGTGAGCATGGTAACATATCTTGTTTTGTCGTCTATTTCATTGAAGTTGGTGGTTGTTGGTTGGTAATTGAAGTTGGTTGCTATTGGTTGTTGAAATTGGTTTTGTTGGTCGTTGAAATTGGTTCGTTGGTCATTGAATTCGCTCGTTGGTCGTTGAATTCATTCGTTGATTCGTTGGTCTTTGAAATTCGTTCGTTGGTCGTTGAATTCGTTCGTTGATTCTGTTACCCAAAAAGGCAACCAAGAGATGGGGTGAATAGGGTTGCTAAGTAAAAATACCAAATAAAATTATCTCTAACAATCTTTTAATCAAAACGATATGCGCAAATAAAAGAGCGAGAGTTAGAGAGATAGAACCCGATTATAGTGGTTCGGCCCGGATTTGTCCACGGTCCGACCTACTCCACTTCTCCTCAAGCAACTACTTGAAGGTTCCTTTAATCTTCAAAATGATTACAAGCAGTAAGTCTTGCGGGTGCTTACAACGACCTTATCCTCTAGCTTTCCCGAGGAGCTAGTACAACCGCAAGAGTTTTCTCCGAAAATCTCTCGAAAATAATAACACCCAAATTCAAACCCGAATTTGGTCTTCTAAGCTTCCAAGTGTTTGACTCAAACACTCGCTTAGGAATTACAAGTTTGTGGAGAAGTTTGAAGCTCTCAAATAACAATAACCTCATAAGGTAGATATGAAAGTGGAAGCTCTCAACTTATACAAAGATCTCTCTCAAGATAGATATGAAAGTGTTGGCTTGATCTTTGGGGAATTTGGTCTTGAAGTAATATGGAATGTAATAGCTTGAAATCCCCACTCATCAATGAGTTCTTGAACCCTTATATAGCCATCCAATCTCTTACTAGCCGTTTGTAAAGTGAAGGAACCGTTGGAGAGTTGTGTGGAGGAACTAGCCGTTGGAACTAGCCGTTGATCTGCAGAAAACTGCAGAAAATGAACTGGCGGTCGTCCGGGCGGAAGACCGGCCGGTCTTCCGGTGGGTCATTCGGTCTGTCATCCGGTGCTCTCTGCTTGACTCTGCTCACTGTTCAGACAGCCGGCCTATCAGTTGGTTCGTCAACCTGTGGCTCAAAATATCATCTAAATAAATCCGTTAAAGCATGTATTGAGCTCATTAAGTCTTTGTGAGTATTGAACTATGAATCCAAGAGACTTATGCAATTATTTCAAGGCCTAGAAATTTAGTCCGAAGCGATAAAATTGCTTTTGCCGAATAAAAAAACATCATCAAAATAATTAAATGTGATACAAATAATTTTCCACAAATTAGTATGCATACATTTTTCAACAGATTCATTGGTTGTTGAATTCATTCGTTGGTCATTGAATTCGTTTGTTGGTCGTTGGTCGTTGAAGTCGTTGAAATCGTTGAAGTTGTTGAAGTTGGTTGGTTGTTGAAGTCGTTTCGTTGGTTGAAGTCGTTCGTTGGTCGTTACTATTGAAAGTTGTTCCATTATTTTAACAAATTGGTTGTTTTTCATTATTGTTGTTAGTAGTTGAGGTAATTGTTTCGTTGGTTGATATGTAACAAGCTGGAGAGTCTCCAACTTGAGGGGGAGTGTTAGAATATAGTAGTGGTATTAGTCCCACATTGGTTAATGTAGTCTTGTGTTATGATTTTCTATTATATAAATAAGAGTTGATTGTGTTAGGGTTAGTTAACACAACACTCTACACACTTTTTCTTCCTAAACAACAAGTAGTTTGGGAGCACCTGATGTTCCAGATCACTCCAGAATCAAACATTCGAAAGGAACCCATGACTAAGGGGTTGTTTGATAAAACTGAAAAGTGAAAAGTTAAGTACTGAATGCTGAATTTTTTAAGCTGAAGAGCTGTTTGATAAACATATATATTAAGCACTAAATTAAAATTAATGGATTAATTTTAGTTCTAATTCTCTTTAATTTTGGAGATTGTGGTGATGGAATGGTAGTGGTGACGGTGGTGGTGGGATGGTGGCGGTGGAGAAACAGTGGTGTGATAGTGACAGTGGAATGATGGTGGTACAATGGTGATGTTGTGGTGGTGGCGGCGGCGGCATGGTAGTAGTGGTAGGGGTGGTGTGGTAATGGCGGTGGCGGTGGCGGCGGCGGCGTGGTGGTGGTGGTGGTGGGGGTGGAGTGGACTAGTGGTGGGTGGTAATAGTTGTGGTGGTGGTAGCGTGGTAGTGGTGATGAAGTGATGGTGGTGGGGGTGGAGTGGAGTAATGGTTGTGGTAGCGGTAGCGTCGTGGTGATGGTAGTGAAGTAGTGGTGGTGGTGGTGTTGGTGGAGTGATGGTGGTGGAGTGGTGGTGGCGGCGGTGGTGTTGGTGTTGGTGGAGTGATGGTGGTTGTGGTGGTGGTAGCATGGCAGTGGTGGTAGTGGAATAGTGATGGTTGTGGTGATGGTAGTGTGGTAGTGGAGTAGTGATGGTGGTGGTGGTGGAGTAGTGGTGGTTGTGGTGGTGGTAGTGGAGTAGTGGTGGTGGTGGTGTTGGTGGAGTGATGGTGGTGGTGGCAGTGGTGGTGTTGGTGGAGTGATGGTGGTTGTGGTCGTGGTAGTGGTGGTAGTGGAATAGTGATGGTTGTGGTGGTGGTAGTGTGGTAGTGGAGTAGTGATGGTGGTGGTGGTGGAGTGGTGGTGGTTGTGGTGGTATAGTGGTGGTTGAGTGACGACAGTGGTGGTGAATTGGTGGTTGTGGTGGTTGAATGCAAGCATATAAGAATTCAGCCAGAATTAAGTAGCTCAAAACTACTTAATTTTTATTAACTTTTTACACTATATTTTAAGTGGCACTTAATCTATTAAGTAATGTAAAATGTGGTTATCAAACCTACTTAATCACTTATTACTTAATTGTTTCAATTTTAAGTGCTGAATATAGGATATCAAACAACCCCTAAGTGCATAGACCCTCTGTTGCGGAACCCACGGCTAAGTGTATGTATCCCAAAGTAATACGTGACGATGCTCACAAACTATTCAATAATTACTCAGTAAGTCTAATTACTCTCATTATTCTAGCATGGCCTTATAGCTCCATTTAGTAATACGGCTGTGAGATAGAATTGACGTATGTCTCCCAGATTTTTATTTTTGAGTAAACTTATTCTGTCCACTCAAAATTAAAACCTTTTCACTTTGGTCCTTTGGTTCAAAAATAAAAAACTTTGGTCCTGAAACATAGTAAACATTTTTTAATATCCCGCCATCAGAAAGACTGCTGTCAGTAAGTTGACGGTAATTGCTTAGTTAGAAGGGAGAATTGCATATCAGTGGAAAGAGGGGCAAATAATACCCAGGTCATGGACAACTTTGTAGGAATTCATAAGTGATGGGAAGGAGGAAAACAATTCCTAATACATGGAATGGAAAATATATGTGGACAAAATTACCCCTCTGTACCTACACGACGTCGTTGAATCCCTCTCCCCAAAACCCGTATATCTCCCGCCTCCAAATCACATCCAAACCCTAGCTCTGAAACCCCCCTCTCTCTCTCTCGCTGTTGCTCTCTGAAACCCATTCCGTTGCTCCTCTCTCTTCATCTCGTTGCTCCTCTCTTCTCCTCTCTCTCTTGCCAACCGACGACCAGAAATTCCCCCAACTCTCTTCGTCGATCTTCCTCGACGTTGTGATTGGTCTTCAATCTCCAGGCACAGTTTTTTTCTTTCGCCGCTGACCTCAGGCGACATTGGAATTGGCCGACCATCGCTGTCCTTTTCCGGCCACCGGATACCTCTATCAAGTTTCGGAATTGACTGGGTTTGAACTTCCAGCACTGATTTGCTTCCGAAATCCCCAGCCCGGGTTGGAGATCTTTACCGTAAGTTTCAGAGTTATTAGTATTTCTAATCCCCCCAGTGTGGGCTGAAAGTTAATAGTTTTTTTTCGAGTTTATTAGGAATAAAATGGTGGTAAATGTTATCTCCTGGTGCTGAATTTTTTCCAGAAGTAACTGTTTCGGCAATGTCTAGGGCCGTCGCACCTTTCAAAATCTTTTCATTCATGTGCAATCCGTATCCTTGAACTAGAGACTCCACAATCTGCACATGCAAATCACGGATAAGAATTATATTTCGGGTCTTTTGATCTGTCGCAACAAGCGTATCTATGTTTAGAGACCAAATTAACCTCTTCTGAATAATGGTGTTATAATGAATATAACTATAGTTGTAAAGAACGACGATGATGCTCCTGCCTTGTACAGCATATCGCATGCCCATGTAGTTGTCTCAATGTTTTGTAGGATTGTCGTCGAAGAGATTTGTAATGACTCTGGTATTTGTTGATACGAATGCCCTAGTCGGCCTTCCATAGGATCTGTGAATCCATTTCTACTCAGGCCTAGCAAACAGCTTCAATTTTGTGTTTGCAAGTAGCATACATTGTCGTTGGGTGAATGATCGAATTTAGAAACTGTTCTAGCTTTCATAACTAAAGCTTGTATCTGGGCTTGTGTTTTTGCTTAACCATTACTAAACGGCTTACAACTTAACTTCGCGATAGCATGCCTGTAAGTATACCAAGACCTTGATTATTTTTTCTTCAAAACTTTGTTGGGATTTCAACTTTTGTTCTTCATCTTTATGTGTTAGTAGCTCGTATTTAGCTTGGTGGATACCTCTAACCTGGTTTTATGCCAAACCTGAGGTGTAACGAAGCCAGGCTAAATATTGAGTGTTTTTTTTTTTGTTAGTATAGTTAGTTTTATTTGATTGCATTGGTTAGTCGAGGTGGTGGCATAACCCCTCGCATATTCTGTTTGCTGAGTTGAGGTGGCGGCCTAGCCCCTCCAGTCTTTTAGTTTGTTGTTAGTTTGTTAGTCTATTAGCTGTTTATTTGATTGCAATGCAAGAACAGGGTGGCTGGAATCTGGATGCAGTCATCATTCGGATTTTTGTGAGTGTTGAATACTGACCTTTGAGCATTCTGGTTTTCGATTGGTTAGATGTTTGAATGTCATCATTTTGCAAATCTAAATGTACTTCTAATTTCATTTTCTTCTTTGCCTTCTCGATCATTACTTCATACAATTCTCCTCGTTCTAGTCAATACATAGTTCATGTATAGCCTTCACATGTACGTTGTAACATGTAACCGTTGGCTCTGGATTGTTTTTATTGCCTTTGGAAAGTTTTTTGAAACTGGGTGCAATTGTTGGTTTTTTTTTCTTCTCATGAGCGATCTATGTTACCCAATTTCCCCTTGGTTGCTTACTATCTGATAATTGATACACTTTTCAATAACTCCATTCGAAAGCAGATTTGACAGAGAATTGCCCACTGGCTTTTAACTTCCTCACCACTCTATCCTCTTCAGTCATGTTTTGGGGTGTTAGCCTTGATTTCCTTTGTGAGGGGCATACCTCAGGAGGAAAAGGAAAAATAATTTCGAAGATAGAGAAAAATGACCTAAGCCAAAAGGCTACATTGATCTAAGCCAAGGGCTAAAAGGAAAATGGACCAATTGGGTCATGGTAGGAAACACCAATCTAACCCAATTAAAACTAACTACACTCAATAGCTATGAAGATTTAAACAAACATGTGCATTCCACATGTTTCAATTCCATCTAAGAGATGGGAGGGAAACACATGCCAAAAGGCTTAGATTGGACAGCCATAATTACACTATCAGCTGTAAATAACCATAGCAGGTTGCGACTGCACTGGACAGCAGCACACACAAGCATTGAGAACAGCAGTAAAGCAATGGCACAATAGCAAAACCACAACATCAGTAGCCGTAGCAAAACAGCAGCTGCCTGGTACCATAATAGCGGCAACACACAAGCAGCAAGAAGTATCACCTGCTTGCGATGATTGCTGTTGCTACTGCCGTGACTGCTCTGCTGTTTTGTTGCTACTGCAGTGCTGAACGAACAGCTGTTTTAGGATGTGTAACAGTCAGTCACTTTTATTTCATTGTATTCACCTATCCTTGAGGTGTCCCTTCGAGTCTTTAGGCCTTTTCTACGGGCCATGTCACTAGTTTTTATTGCTAATTGCTGTGTGGCTGCTACTGTTGTCTCTGTTATGGCTGCTGCTGCTACATTGCTGGTGCAATCAGCTGCAAAATGCTGTTCTGCTGTTATGTATTTATGTTTTTGCATTCTGCTACAGCCTGTTATGCTATCATGCTGCTGCTAGTTTCGTACATAGGTTTTCTGCTCATTCAGCTCAGTTGATGCTGATGTTTGCAAATGAAAGTAGTTGATGCTGATGTTTGAAATTGCATTGCATTGTCTTCTTCCATTAATAATGCAATGCACTTTGGCTAAGTCTGAAATAGCTTGGGTTGGCCCTAGGAAAATAAGATGATCTGAAACATATTTTTAAGATTTCTGCTTCACAGGTTGCTTATTATGGTTATATGTGTAAACTTCTTGGTTTCATGTGCAGTTATATCTATGATGGCACGTTCAAAGGGCAACGCTAGAAAATCAATAGTACCACCTATAAAAGTGAAGGTCAAGAAGGGAAGTAGTTCAGAAATGGAGCAACGGAAACCAAATGCTTTTGCTGTTTATGTGTGAGTTTTTAATAGATTATATTTGATGTATTTTCTTATCCCACTTACGTATTGACCACTCAATCCTTGGTTAAATGCAGGATGGATTTTACTAGAGGTTTGAAGAAAAGCTTTAAAGAAGACAATATAATAAAGCAACCAGAGGTTTGGATTGAGGGATGGAAAGAAACTGTATTTTTTGTATGAGTGCCAATTTGTAATGTTGTCAATGATATTCATTTCCTATGTAGGTGATGGGAGCCATGTCGAAATGGTGGCATCGTGGATACTTGCGGAAAAACTATGACGAAACTTATCAGGGGTCAAGCAGTGACGAAGGGAATGGTGAGGAGGAGGTGAATGATGAGGACTGGAGTGAAGAAGAGGACATTTGTCTGCCCCGTCCAACGAAGAAGAAGAAGAAGAGTAAAGGGGAGAGAAAGAAGAAGAAAGTGCCGGTATGTCAATAACTTGTCAATAACTAACGATGCTTTACCTCACAATTTGAGTTTAGCCCCACTGTAACACAACTACTTAAGTTTTCCTCACAAATTAGTTTTTGATTGTTTTAACATGTAACCGTTGCATGCTAACAAAATCACCACCCAATACCTGCTATGTTTGCTACCTTCTGTGATAATGAAATTACTAGCATGCTAATATAAATTTTCGTTTGGTTATACTTACAGCTTTTTATAACGACGAGGTGTTCCCCTAGGAAATTTGTTTCCTTGATTGGTACATTGACTACAGACCAACGTGAGGCAATCAAAGCATTGAATCCATTCCATACACTACTTGGTGTGAAGTGTGGCCATATGCACAGAGCCTTTGCTATGCATTTGGTGCAATGTTTCAATCCTGAAACTTGCAGCATAGAATTTAGGAGGGGTGTAATTGTTCATATTACGGAAGAAGATGTTGCTAGAGTTTTGGGGATGCCGATAGGGGACACACCCGTGCCCACAGAATGCCTTGAATCACACAGACAAAAAATTCAACAGGACTTTCATGGAGGTTATAAGGAGATTAAAATCGTGGAATTGGAAAATGAGATTAAGAAACAAAGTACGGATGGGAGCTTTCATAGGGCGTTCATGCTATTTACATTGGGATGCTTGCTGTGCCCCACCACAAAGGAAGTTGTGGGGAGTAGATTGTTCCCGGGGGTGGTTGCCAATGACCTTCAAACCTTAAAGACGTATAAGTGGCCGGCCTTTGTGTTGGATTGGTTGGTGAACGAGATTCGGAATTATAAGGTTCGGGTAACCAACAAAAGTGGAGGGAAGGCGGAACGAGTTGGTGGTAGTCTGTTCCTTTTGATGGTATGTTTACTTCATTTTTCTATCATTGTATTTATAACACTTTGAATAACAATAATATGGTTTTTGTACGAAGTTAAAAATTATGACTTGTTTGGCAGGTCATATATTTTGACTTGAATCCATTGGATGTTGAAGTTGGGAACGAACTTGACCCTCCAATTGGCTCGTGGACCAAGGAATTCATCGATGTTCGAATTTCCAAGGAGATGGAGGACATGCCAATTGAGGATTCTGTTTTTTCTCAATTCCCTCCCCACAATTTGAAAAATCAGGTGATTGTATTGGCTTAGTTTAGATATTTGATAGATTCATGGTTCTTTTACCTTCAATTAGTTTTCACATATGGTCATAATTTCGTTTTTCTTATACCATTTCAGATTTGCATTGATATGTACAAGGAACACATGCGTCAATTTATAAAGAACTCAAAATTCTTGCATGAAATGGATGCTTCTATGGGCGAGCCTGTCGTTGGAAGCCCTTGTTGTTGGAAGCCCTGAAGATGGTCGACGGGCAGAACCTGTACAAGATGAAGGCCATTCGCCTCAATTTAGTCCAAATTTCGAACTTTATGAATATGGCCAGCAGGGTGAGGGGGAGGGGGATCAAATTCAAGAGAAGGGGGAGGGGGAGGAGGAGGAGGACGGGGATCAGATTAAGGAGACAAGGGATGAGATTGAGGAGGAAGGGGAGGTGGGGGGACAAAAATCATACATGGGTCGGCGTCCACTAAGCGAAAGCAGGAAGAGGTGGTGATCTCGACTGATCCCACAAAGAGAAAACGTAGAAGAAACGTGAAGCCGAGCCCATCTATTAAATCTCCGTATGTTGCACAACCCATTGTGAAGACAACAAAATTAACGGAAGAAGAAGAAGCTATCATCAAGTATCTTCTTAAGGGACCGACGAATGAGTTAAGGTACTTTTATCTTTTTTCGCCACATACCATATGACTTGTAGGATAAACCATCGGTTAGATTTATGAAACCATGCTATCTCTTTCCCAATTTTTTTGTACTAACAAATTATTTGGGCACAACAGCGAGGTGTTGATCCGTATTGAAGGGGCAAAGTGGCCCCTTACTCGCAAGGAAGTTGGTGAATCGTTTCGACCGAGGGGGCTTGCGTGTAATATGGTATGTTCCATACTTCAATTTGTGTTATGTGTGTCATAACGTTGCCCTAACTGTCATAACGCTGGACTACACGTAGGTTATGTACACTTTTACGGAATGGCGGATGATGAAGGAAAGAGCCGTAGCAACTAACGGTCGCCCATCACGTCACATTTTCGCTCCTGCCTTTGCGGTAACATATCCATCTTATTAAGGTTCAATTTATTTTTGAAAATTTTATTTGTGATGTATGTGATTTTTTTTTTCCCCACAGTCCAATCTACTTGCAACTAAAAGTGATGAGTTCAGCACTGTATTACGGGATGATTGCGACCCTGATAAACTAGGTTATGACCTGTTAAAATGCGACATGGTACGTAACTAATCCCAATATATCCTAATATGTGTCCCCCCAAATATAATTTGACTTCAAGGTGGCCTATTTTTGTCAACTTTTCTTGCCTGTGCTTGAAAGTGACCACTGGTTTTGCGTCTGTATATCCCTTGTTGAGTAACGCGTGTATATTCTGGACTCAATGAAGGGAAAAGAGGAAAACGTGGAACAATTGGAGCAAGTTGGCAGTATAGTAAGTTGTCGCTGGACCTAATGCATGATCTCCTCATTAGCGCACTTGTTATTATACTTACAAAATTATTTTCAATTTCTATTACAGCAACAGAATTTATTTGCACTCCTAAAGAAGAGACCCACGCGAAGGTCACGGAATGATTCCCACATTTTTACATCTCACTATGCCGTTGTGCCACAACAAACCAACATGTTAGTCATAAATTGAAGGACCAACTTATTTTGTCATTCTTTTTGGCCTTTTTGTAACGTCTTCCAATTTTGTTTGTGTAGACATGATTGTGGCATTTATGTAATGAAGTTTCTCGACCGTTGGGATGGTCGAACATATCCTTCGGGTGAACTTCAAGGAGGTCATATTCCGAAAATTCGCAAAAGGCTTTTGCTTCATCTTTTCATGGATGAAAAGAACAAATAACGAGACTCCATTTTGAAAGCCATCCCTCGGAGATAAAAGTAAGCATATTATTCTTACCTTGGTTTTTATGGTTAATAATATAATTGAAAGTGCCACCTTTCGACAGTCTTCCCAAAGGATGTCAGTTTGCTCGTAGTATCGATACCAGTGTTGAATCTGGAACTTCTGGACTGGCCCCTTTCTGGGCAGTTTTGTGTTTGTTTTTTTTTAGGATTCTTCTATACTACGCCCACTGGGCGGACTGTAAGAAACTGCTTTCTCGTCAAACAAGGTGAAATTGGTGTCTTCAATTTACTTTCCCTCTGACTGATGTTAAGACCGATCACTTCTGTCTCTTACTTTCCAAGATACCTATTTTACCCTTCTCACTTTTTCGTGCACCAAATTTTTTTACTACTCAATGCGTCAGAAAAATGCTTAGAGTCTGTTCCAGAAACTTTCTTAAAAATTACGCAGATTATTTCATATTTTCAAACTCAAAAATAATGTAAATAAAAAATAATTTCCAATTTTTGTTTGCATCGTATAAAAGATCTCGATGAGATTTTTCAAACAAGATCCATATTGTATATTTTTAGATTTCAATAAGCCTATAATTTTTTAGTTTGGAATTGCCTTCTTAAAAATAAGGGTTTTTTTCTGTTCTGAAACGGACTCTTTATGGCGTATTTGTGATACTTAGTGGTGCGATACTCCGCTTGACGATATGTTGATTGTGTGTATGTTATCTTTTAGGAGTATTTGTGCATTGTGGTTTTCATCTATGGTAATTGAAAATGGATATGTTTGTTAAGGTAATGTGAAATGTGAATAAGTGGACAGTTTTGGTCGTTGTTCTTGTGGTTGTTTGTCCTTCTGAAGCATGCTAGGTAGATGTCCTCAATGCATCTCATGATACTTATTAGTTTCTTTTTTATCTTCTAACAGGTATTGCTGGCTAGGAGGACTAATTTAGTAGGTGAAGAAAGATGGTGTAGCTTGTGAACTGTGAATTTTGCACACTCCCTTGTGAATACCTAGAGCTAACCGGAGTGCCTGTTTTGAAGACTGAGTTTAGTGATAGAAGTGACATGAGATTTTCTGTTAACGATTGAGTGTAGTGGTAATACTATCCTTCATCGGTTGGAATGGTTAACATTTATAATGGTTGGTAGAATACCAAATCCCAGACCACATGAAGGAACTTGCCGAAGGGCACGACTATCCCCAGTAGAATCATTATGCATCTTGAAGCTATTGCAGGTGGCATTGATAATACTCTGGACAACCATTTAAGATTGCATGTGTATAACACTGGATTAAGTTTAAAATGCATGTTTAGCTGGCCCTATTTTCCTTGCAGCAGGTTTAGCAGCATTAGCACTTGCTGCTGCCTTGAAAATGGACAGTGGTGTCTTCATTATGCTTTCTGTAATACTGCAACCAATTTCGGCATGTATATGATATGTTTTATTTTTTCATTCCCCGTTGTAATTGATTCCAGAAATTCCTTGTAATGTTCAGTTCCTCGTCGGATTGGCATCTCTAAAATCCTGAGTGTGGTGTCATTGACTTCCTCTATTACTCCAATGAAAGTGTAACTAACCCAGTATCCATAACTTCCATTGACTCACCATTAAAGTAAGGGTGTGGCCACGAAACCAACAATGCCACAACCCAGTTGTGACATGTCATGTTTATTCTACAAATTATGCTTGTGGTTTGTATACGTACAGGAGATTGAGTGACAGGTACAAGAGTGTGGCAATCACCATTGCTGATGAAATGAAGAAAGAAATGAAAAAAGACAATGGATTACAGAGTTAAAGAAGTCTATAGAAGAGAAGGCATCTGCTGTAAAAAGTGCTGATGATGGAGCAGCTGATCTGAAAAAGAGAGTTGAAGAACTTTCCAAGAGTTTGGAAGAGTCCGAAAAGGATTACCAGGTAAAGAGTCCCTTAGGTGTTGGGTTGAACTCCATTGACATTGTTGTTGTTTGCATTCATACCCTTATAGAATCTCATCCTTCAACTTTTGTGGAAAGGGTGTGGTTGCTGGTAAGAGCAGTGGAAATGAGGACAAATGTCTTGAAGATCAACTAGGTGATGCCAAATAAGCCGTTGGAAAATGCAGAAACTGAACTAAAGCAATTGAAAACAAAAATAAGCCATTCTGAGAAGGAGCTGAAAGAGAAATCACAACAGTTGTTATCGAAGCGTGAAGAAGCTGTTGCTGCAGAAAATGAGCTTCATACTAGAAGTAAAGATGTGGAAAGTGTTCAAAAGGCTTTGGAATCTCTTCCATATGAAGATAGAAAGATGGAGGCTTTACAGAAGGTATGCTTTTCCAATGCTGGTTATGCAACTTATTCTCCCTTGAAGTCTGGTCAAAGTTCGACCGTATGTTGTAAATTGTGATAGTTTGTTAAGCTCTCTTCAGGATCGTGCATCTGAGTTAGAGGTAGTGCAGAAGTTCAAAGACGAAATTCAGATTCTGTCAGCGCAATTGGCTAATGTGGATTTCACGTATCGTGACCCTGTGAAGAATTTTGATAGGTCAAAAGTGAAAGGTGTGGTAGCTAAACTCATTAAAGTGAAGGATAGCTCCACATTGACTGCCTTAGAGGTTGGCCATGCATGATATCACTTACTTGGTTTATTTCAGATGTATATTTTGTTGCTGTCCTAATTTGTTATAAGCATAATCACCACCTACTCTTTTACTGAGCTTGTTGTGTTCAGGTTGCTGCAGGGGGAAAGATGTTTAATGTTCTAGTGGACACGGAAAATACTGGAAAGCAACTTCTTCAAAATGGTGAACTTTGAAGAAGAGTTACAATTATCCCTCTGAACAAAATTCAATCCCATCCTGTCCCTCTTAGAGTGCAAAATACTGCAGTTAGATTGGTTTGTCTCTGTTTTTGTTTGCATACTTCTATATCTCTTGTTAGTTATTATTGCTTGTATTTATCAGAAGCTCAGTGCTCTACATTTTCAGGTTGGCAAAGGGAATGCAGAAGTGGCTCTGTCTCTTGTAGGATATGCTGAGGAGCTGAAGGTATGATTTACACGTCATATATGTTGTTCCTACCTGGTAGAGTTTAAGATCTGTTTTTTCTGTTGTTTTTGTAATCCAGTC
This sequence comes from Rhododendron griersonianum, assembly GCA_018127125.1. Classification (NCBI taxonomy): domain Eukaryota; kingdom Viridiplantae; phylum Streptophyta; class Magnoliopsida; order Ericales; family Ericaceae; genus Rhododendron; species Rhododendron griersonianum. The sequence goes on from CM030800.1 coordinate 26,240,310, forward strand.
CTTGTGTTATTGATTGCCTTGTTTATGCATTTGGTGATGTTCATGACCAGTCAATGTTTGAGTTAATGTTGTTGTGTGTTGGAATGTTTTTCTGGCACCTGCCTTTCCTAATGATGCTTCATCTTGAACCCTGTTCATGACCAGTCAATGTTTGAGCAAGTTTTTTTTGTTTTCCTAGTCAATTTGTAGTCGGATGAAACTGTTGGCAATCTTGCTTTAAGTTATGATTCTCATTTATTTTTGTCCACGAAACAATACCACAAAATGAGGAAAGAGAGTGGGGTACTGGATTTAATCGTCAAGAATAGGAAGCAATGAATGAAACATTCTGCAAGAACAGTTCTGAAACAAATGTCATTGGCTTGTAGTGTGGTCACACATAGATTGTCATTAGACATAGATTGTGACGGTATCCATGAATAATTCTTTCGCCCTAGTAGTGTGGTCAGACTCGCTACGCCAATTACCTCATTACACAAACTCTGCTTGCTCACTGAGCATTACGTAGTTAATATTACCTCATTGAGCTATCCATTTTTGGTAAATATTTTCAGATTGTGGATGTCCATATGGTTCACTTTTGGCCTTTAACCTTGATTTTCTAGCTTTTCATACCTTCAATATTTTGAGGTCTTCTTGGTTGAGCTTGATTTGATTTTGGCTTCAATGGATATTGCATAGGTTGCTTTTAATAACGAAATTGGCACCCCAAGTGTCACTCTTGAGGGGGACATATTTCAGCCAAGTGGACTTCTGACTGGTGGAAGTCGCAAGTAAGCCACGGCATTATAGTTCGTCGTTTGTCACCACAACAAGTCTTTTGCCTTAACCCAACATTGCTATTCCCATAGTGTCACCCAGTTCTTTCTTTACTGTTATTTGTTAAAACCTTATCCACATGCACTTATACATGTACTAACAATATGCTGTTATAGTTTTCACCCTCTTCTGTTAATCTGACCTCCTATTTGAACAACCATTTTTTGCAGGGGTGGTGGTGATCTTCTAAGGCAACTTCATGCTTTGGCAGAGGCTGAATCAGAACTTTCTGTTCATCAGAAGACCTTATCTGTAATTGAAGCCAAGGTAAACCTTGAACATTAACCTTGTTTTGAACAAAAGTAAGAAAAGTGGATGAGAAAGAAGAGAGGAAGAAAGAAGAGTGCTTCTTGAGCTTCTTACTTAAAAGGAATTTTGTAATGCATCTGCATATTTTTTTTGTTTGGTAGTGCAAGAGCATCAATACATGATGTACATCCTAACTAGGGAGTGGGAAAAGGGATGAAGCTTGAACCAGGTCCTCAGATGGGGAAGGGCTTGAACTTCGACAAGTTTGTTTTATTTGCGTTTTCTGATTGACAAGCTATTATTGTTACTGAGAGTGGGAAATGAGAACTGCTGTGTTTCCTTTTTCTTTTCTTCTCAGTTTCCTTCCTCTGACCTCTCTATCTTTTTCTGAAATAAAGCACCTTGTCTTTTTTGATTTTCCATTGTTGGATTTTTGTTGATCGTCTGTACCTGGTCCCATGGCTATTTGAAAAGCCACATAACATACATATATTTAAATAGCTATGTGGTGGTTGCTTGACTACTAATCTGCAATTCATAACAGCAGGCAGCACCGTCAATTATACTATATCACTTGTAAATTGCAATACCGATTGGGCATATTGTAAACTATTTTGACTTCTATGTCATCAACTTTTGTGGCAAGCAGCCAGCCATCTTGTTTGGATACTAACTTCCTTTGTTGTCTTTTTCTTTTTGTTTTTTTGCGTTGATATTTAGATCTCGGAGCTCCTTCCTCTTGACAAAAAGTTTAAGGACCTCAAGGCACAGTTGGAACTTAAGTCATATGATCTTTCATTATTCCAGAGTAGGGCTGAGCAGAATGAACATCATAAGGTGGTGTGGTTTAGCCGTCAGCAACGCATCTTGAAGTGGAATTTTTTTATTGCTGGTTAGCTTAATCTATACATTCAATCTAGTACAATGTTTAGTGTACCATTGTTTTTAATTAATTGCTGGGTTTATTGTAGCTGGTTAGCTTAATCTACCCATGTTTGGCTAATGTGGATTTTATCATTCCCCGTTGTAATTGATTCCAGAAATTCCTTTTAATGTTCAGTTCCTTGTCGGATTGGCATCTCTCAAATCCTTAGTGTGGTGTCATTGACTTCCTCTATTACTCCAATGATAGTGAAACTAACCCCGGCTCCATAACTTCCATTGACTCACCATTAAAGTAAGGGTGTGGCCACGAAACCAACAATGCCACAACCCAGTTGTGACATATCATGTTTATTCTACAAATTAAGCCTGTGTTTGTATACGTACAGGAGATTGAGTCACAGGTACAAGAGTGTTGCAATCACCATTGGTGATGAAATGAAGAAACAAATGAAAAAAGACAGCCGATTGGTCGCGAAATAGATGGAAGATAATGACATGCACCCTCTTTCCAATGGCCTCCGGGGAGAGAGAGAGAGAGAGAGGTGGGTGGCTCAACGGTTGGCAAGAATAGAGGGACAAAGTGGCGAGAAAGAGGGGAAATAATGGTTATGATAAATGTTAGTATCGCTCTCATCGGTATTTTTGTCACACAACATGAACAATCGTGCCATTCAAAAAACACTTCGTGCCATCTTCAGTCCTCTAGAATAAATGTCTCGCATTTTCAACTATATCCCTTGGGCTATAATTTGGAATATAGGAGCTCCATCCTGTCCCAATTCCCTCTGTTCTGTTGACTACTACGATCGGTATCATTGGCATGTACCTTTAGAAAATGGCAAATGAATATACAACATGCCAAACAACTTCATCGTAATATTAATTGTTTACTACTACTAAAAAACATACCAACTTTTTGTAATCAAGGTAATCAAGGTATTGACCGATGAAGATTTGCCATTGAAAACAGAATAAGCTCCTTGTTGACAAGTCACTGTACTTAATGAGCTTCTCATTCTGATCAAGGTAAGTACCAGGCTGCAATTACAAATAGAAATATAGTGTTGTCCCCATTCCAAAACACAACTTCTGGGTTTCCTAAGTTGCTCCTTCTATGACTTTAAGTTGCTCCTTCTATGAACCTAAGTTGCCCCTTCTATGAACTTCTTGGTATTTAATTTATTGAGCATTTCTTCAATCGCTTTACCATTTCTATTATTTTCTGAGAAATTTGGGATAGGGTTACTTGCAGATTTGCATGAAATGGACCATTCAAAATTCTCCATGCATGAAACGGAGGGAAATAAATTCCCAAAATAAAATATGAAGTCGTTTTGTAGTCAACTATGAGTTTGAACCTAAGTTGCCCCTTTTATGAATTTAAGTTGCCCCTTCACATTTTCAAGTCAAACCAAACAAGAAATTTCAAGTTGCCTCTTCACGTTATCGATAACAAATTTAATGTGATCGATACCTTTGCATTTTTTTTGGTCCACAAGTCTCCAGCCTTGAGGGTAGCGATTACATGGGGTCCGTGGTATCGATTACATGCGTCTTCGGTGGCAAACGGAGAGTTGTTATCGATAACAAAATTAATGTTATCGATAACTTTGCATTTTTCTTGGTCCACAAGTCTCCAGCCTTGAGGGGAGCGATTACATGGGGTCCATGGTATCGATTACATGCGCCTTCGGGTGGCCATCAGAGAGTTGTTATCGATAACACTTTTATTGTGTTATCCATACCTTTATAATTTCGGGTAAAAATCTTACTACTTAGGTCATTTAGTCCCATTATCCATTTGGGTACATGTCGAACAATATTTGATATCTAGTTTGACAATCTAATGGTTGTTCTCTCTCCAATAATTTTCGCACTTTAAACGGTACTTTGTATAGGATTCCCTTGAAATGCAATGTGGTTATCTATGTATAATAAAGTTTGCGTCTCCCCACCCACACATAGAAGGATATGCATTAAAGAAGTTAGGTACTGGTAACAGTACATGGGAGTCCATCATGAACATTTGAACTGATTTTTTTGGTAATTACTGGTTTGAGTCTTTCAACTCTTGTATTTTGAGCGAAATGACCCACGACTTCATTGAGAATGTAGTTTTTTTGACGTGAATATGTTTCCATCTGAATGCGAGCAATGTGAAAATGCAGAGTTATCCTCAGTTACCCCATGCCTTCTTCATTATGCCTCTCATTTTCCCTGTCTAAAATTGGCAGTTGGGCATAGCCCTCCAGTCCTAACCCTTCCTCTCTTTGCTATCTCAGCTCTCCCTCACCATCACAATTACATACCTCTTCTATCTATTTACCCATATATATTGGGGCAAATCCATGTTCTCCTATAGAGTAACACTAATGTGTAACTCTTAATCCTCAATAAATTAAGCTCGTCACAAGACTACCCCATTTTCCAATTTTTCCTACGCAATAAATGATATCACGACGCTTGAACACAGAGGAAGGGATGGGGGTCGGGGAGATTGGGCCCCATTACCATTTTTTTTTATGGTGTGTCTAGAAAACATGCCATGAACTACAAATATGCACAACCTCACAAATTGAATCAAAACGGAATAAAGGCGTACTATGGATGAACTAAGGACTTTGAAGCATATATTCACCTCGGTTTTAATGAAAGAACGGTTAGCAAAATGGGGTGGCGGCCATATACTAGAGCTACGCCAACTACCTGTGGGCCGCCACCACCTCAAACTACCAAGTCAAAGGCCACAAGCCGGCCTAAAAAAAAACTTGTCAACTACTAGATACAAGATCAACTACTAACTACAATAAAAAGATAGAACGGTGGGCTGTCAACCACCAAGCACCCCGACCAAGTAGAGGGATTTTAACCTATTACTATCAACCAGCGACTCGAAATGACCTCCTCAATGTCCTCCGGAAGCAGCCCCCGGTCCAAACAAGATCTCCTCCTCACTCTCTTCTTCCTCAATCCTCGGCGGAGCCTCATACTTCTCATCCGTCGTACTCTCAATGTAGCGCGTATGCCAACTTAGCTCATGCTTCAGTTCCCCAACCTCTCTCGCCAAATTCTTCCTTTTTTTCTTCTCCTTCTGGATGCAGTTCCAGATGGCTATGTTTTGGCAATAGAGCTTCCTCCAAATGCTCTCTTTCGATGCCTTTGGGTCGGGAACCGACCATAGAGATGGCTCGGGAGGAACAGTAGCCGACGGCCCTGCTGATGAACCAGCTGCAGCAACCTTGGATTGAGATTTGCTTTTAACAAGCACACCGGGAGTGATAACCCCGGGGGATGGTGATTCAAGCTTCGCATACGCCCCCTTCGAGATACCTTGCTGGCTTAGGAACGCAGTGATCATGCACGGGAAAGGACAACGGGCCGTGCCAAAAGTATCCCCCTTATAATCCACAATCTGACAAAAAATGAACTTGGCCCAATCTGCCCTATAATCAGCATCATTCATGAATACAAACATCACCTCCGCACTCTTCCTTGAGGGCTTATTCTCAGCCCCACGGGGATAGAGATTATAATGCACAATCTGATTCAACATTCGATAGGTATCTCTAAATCTCCCGGGTCTGTGTGGAGGGACCCCAAAGTTAGGAAGAGCGGGATAAAGATCATTGACAATAACATCCGAATCAATGGACTCGGCCCGAGGATAGTTGATCAAATCCCCTGCAGGCCTCTCATATTTCAAATACTTAGCAATTTCGGCAACACCTACCTCAATAGTCTTGCCATTTACTTTCGATTTAATTCTCTCTTTGGTCAGCGCTTCACTAGTATCCAACTTCTGATAGAATTCAATAACACCCTTTTCATTATAACCACGAAGAGACTTAGTCCAGAAAAGTAAACCTTGATTTTCTAGTTGGATGATGATATCGCTATCATTGCCGAAACCCCTCCGGCTGATTTGCCGCTCGCTTTTAAACCCCCTGCCCGGTATCGATTCCACCCAATCCAACTTGGCATCTGCTGCCATCTCTTCCGCCGTCCTACGCTTCCGGCGTTTCTCACGTTTGCCCGTTCGACTCTCCAGAGGGGCAGATTCTTCATCACTATCCTCCTCCATCTCCTCCACAATCTCTTCCTCAATCTCCTGACGAGATGAGGAAGCAACGCCCTTGCCCTTTCCTTGTTGCAAACCCTTCTTGCGAACCATTGTGAAAACACCCACAAAACAGAGCAAAAACAACCACCACAACCCCAAAACCGATCAACCAACAACAGTACCAGCTATTAAATCCCCAACTTCAGTTCCCACACAGAGCAACAACAACAGATACCCCCAAAAATCTACTGAAAACAGACATGTAAATCCAAATGCAGCCCCAAAATTCACATACGACTGATAAATCCGTTCGAACAGAGAATCTCAACAATTCGGGCAAGGGTTTGAATGAAATTTCGAATTTTTTGCTTGGAGATGTAAATGGTGAGTGGGGATGGAGAATATAAGTGGGGAAAATGGAGATATACGAGGGAAATTGGTGGAAAACGAATTATATGGAGAGAGGGAGAAATTTCGAAATTACCTTCTATTGGGTGCATTAGGACTTGAACCCATTGAAAATCCTTCAAAACCCTTTAAAAGATGGAAGAATCATGGTGAATGGTGAAGGGGATGGAGGATTTTGGGGGATTGGTGGGTGTGATGGACGAATTTGGAGGAGATATGGGAGTTAGGGTTCGTGTGTATGGAGGAGCATGGAGGGGTAGAGAGAGAAACATATGGGGTAAATGAACCGATCGGCTCCCAATCCAAAATTAAAAACGCCCAGAAGTTATCGATTACTTAAGCAAGAGTTATCGATACCCTTCAGGCTGGAATCCCACTCGACAGATAGTTATCGATTACGTAGACAGGGTTATCGATAACTCTTGCTGATTTCTGAATATTTTCATAGAGAGAGCAATTTAATTCCCACAAAGGACAACTTTATTTCATAGAAGGAGCAACATATGTGGATTCACAGAGCAACTGTCTCCGGCAAGAAAACATAAACTTCTTGCACAGATCCAACAACAATACTACCACAAATTATAATAATTACTAGAATGAAATAAAATACAATTACTCCTATTCGTCATCGGAATAATCGGATACTTCGGGGTCGGATGCATACTGTGGATCCCTCTTAATTCCCCTAATAGACTCTCTTGGGTCGAAGCCGTCCCTTTCAGCTTCCCTCACTTTCTTCACTATTAGGCCTTGACGCATTAGTCGCCTGGACATTGCATTAATCTCGACCTGCAGCCTTTCGCACTCATCGTTATGGAGACGGTTTGGCCTTCGTCCGGCTATCATCTGCGCTGACTGTGCTTTAGGCACCTTAAGTAGGTACTTACGACATTTCGCTTCCAACTTGTTCCTCTGTACAAACATGTTAGGCCAATTAAGTAAATCACCGGCTTCACCCTCAAATGAAGATTGGTTCCAGTCTAGTTTGAAATAAACATCTTCACTTGCATCGTATTGCAACAAAGGTTCGACAAATTGTCGTTTGCCATGCCTGTCGTATAATGCAAGCGTATAGTCCAATCTAGGAAGGAGCCGTTGATCTTCACGTGGAATGACGGTTGGCGGTGGCGGTTCACTGCCTGTCCTTGGCCACTTATGAAATGAATTGCGTGACATGAACCCGCGGTACCCACGCATTTGGTTTACGGGCAAATCTTCACGAGTCCTTGCTTTAAAGTCCGCCATCCAAGCGTCCATAACAGAAAGCCGCGAATGTCGACGATCGTCCCCTTCATCCATCTCACTTGGTAGTCGGAAACGGCGGAAACGGGAGTTGTTCGGTACATGAACAGGTGTGGGGTGTACTGGTGGCGGCACTTGGATTGGTAATCCACCATAGTCGTCTATCGATCGTTCCACAACTTCCCCGTTTCTGAGAACTCTCATAGTTCTTGTTTCAAGTAAACGATGCAGTTCGTCATCTTCTACCGAACCTAACGAAGGCCGGATGTTTCGATGTTGAACAGGTGGGGCTGTACGTGTCCGTGTACTTGCCTGTGCCCGTGTATGAGAACCAGAACTCTCTCCCTTTTCTAGTCTTCTTCCAAAAGGATATTGGTTTCGATCCATATTGTAATTGTTTTGAATGCTTCATCAATGGTCGAGCAAGTGTGTATATAGACAGGTTAATTAATTGATATGACCATTCAATGGCCCCCATTGTCGTGTATATGGTGCAACCTATTTTCATACACAGGGCAACATTTCTACCTGAAGAGCAACATTTTTTCCTGACAGGGCAACTTAATTTTATAAAAGGAGCCACATATCTGGACTGACAGAGCAACTTTCACGGGTAAGAAAACATAAAGGTGATATGACCATGCACTGGCCCGAATAAGAGACTTGTACTAAGATTCTCTGAGACCTATTCAATAGCTGCCACCAACCTCATTTCATCTGCATTGAAAGAATTGGTCGTTCGGCTAAATAAGCCAAGTGGCTTATTTTTTTATCCTTATTCAATTTTTTTTCGTACTTGTTAGTTTTGCATCAATTTTTTGGGGATTATTACATCTCCATGGCGAGAGGAATCGAAAAAGTAAAAAATATCGATCGAAACCTACTTTTGACCTTCAACGACCAAAAATAAGCCAATACGCCAATTTTTTTTGTCTTCATGGCCATTTGCCATTTCACGGCTTCCATTTTTATGTTTTTTCGTATGTGTGTTATAATAAATTCGTACATGTGATTTGCGTACATGTTGAACCCCAATTCGGCCTGTGTTGTAGCAGATTGTAAATTCAATTTTCCCTGAGACTTGGTCTCTTCGTTCAATTTTGTTAAAGTAAATGTTACAATAGTTAGACACATAGAGAGACGGGCTAATTACCATACGAAAACAACAACCAATAGTTCAATTTTAAAGGGTCTAGTACAAGTAAGCAAGTTGACACAGTTACGAAAGGATGCAGTACGTTCCTGATATTCTGAGAACTGTCTTTCACTGGCCCCCTCTTTGTATATGGTGTACAATAATTTTCATACAAGGGCAACATATTTTCCAGATGGGGCAACTTAAGTTCATAACAGGAGCCACATATGTGGACTGAGAGAGCAAGTGTGACGGGTGAAAAAACATAATGGTGATATGACCATTCACTGGCCCCAGTAAGAGACTTGTAGTAAGATTCTCTGACACCTATTGAATAGCTGCCACCGACCTTATTTCTCATAAATTGCATAGCCAATGTCACGGGGCGTAATGCAGAATGAAAAGGGGGAAATGACCTTTGACTGGCCCCCCTTCTCGTGATTATGGTGTCATATACAGGGCAACTTATTTGTCAGAATGGGCAACATTATTTAATAGACAGAGCCATGCGATTAGTATTGACAGAGCAACTTGAACGGGCCCCCTTGTTGTGAAAAGGAACCTTTTAATTATTACAAAATTGAATATTGTATGTGGCCATATGTCCTCTATAAATGACAATACCACCTGGTTGAGAAGTAGCCCTTTTTCTTTACCCGCATTACCGTGTTAAATTCCATCTAAACAACTCTTCCATATATTCACTCTTCCATATGTTCAGAAGTTTGTAATGGAAGAATTAGAAGAACCAATCAATGCATGTGTTGATGCTGAAAGGGGGTTCGGAGCTGATATCATTAACAACATCCCTGCATGCTACATGATTTCCGTGGGCTACAAAGTAAAACAAGTATCCATCAATGTGAAAGTGCCACCTTATCGGATGGGTGCTCTCGATTCGGTGCCACAAAATTATAAAGTAGGAGTTCATGCCGAAGGTTCAATAGAAGAACGAGAAAATGCAATTCGAAGTATAATGGGTTGGAACGATGATGAAATGCTGCCTTACGATTCAACCAATGGAACCTTTGACATCGTTGTCTATTGTTGCGGTATGCAGTTAGACAAACCACTCCCAAACATCGAGGACGTCATTTCAAATTTGGTTGGCATGGATAACTTCGACTTATTAATTATGTTGGAGGCCCCATATCCCATTGAAACTCATCGGGAAGTTTTAGCAAACATGGGCTTCGTAGGCCAACATGCGGTAGAGGGGGCATTGTTCTTGACCGGCAATGCATGGTTCCTCTACACAGGCAAAAACGTCGAAGTGGAAATGAAGGTGCATGACAATGAGGAGATCAACGTGACAATGACCCGTAAAGGTTATGAGCGCCACGTTGTGAATCTGCTACAACGAAAAAAGAAGGGAAAAAATAAGGTGGAGAGCTCCGACACTATTGACTATGGGAAGGCAAAGATACAGGAAAAGGAGGTCCTGTAAACAAATGGGAAGCAGCTTGAAGATGGAAGGACTTTGGCTGACTACAACATTGAGAGGAGTCGTATGTGATTTGTGATTGTATGGACAAACTGTTTTCTTTTCAATTTGGTTTCCGTGTTTGGGTACTATGGTGGCGTACTATGGCGGCGTGTGATCTTATACGCCAATGGCCATAAGATCTTGTTGGGTGTGGAACAATATCGAATAAAAACTTAGTTTTTAATATACTTGGCTTATTATTGTGATTAGTTTTGTGCTTAATTTGCATTCTCAGGTTAAAATATCTTGGCTTGGTTAAAAGGATGTTGTATTATGGCTGTAGCATGAATGGGGTTTTGTTGTTGCATTGTTGGTCATCCTGTTTTGTTTCAGATATTAACGGATGAACAAGAAAAAGGGATGTCTTATGGAATAAAGAGTTGAGGAGCCCATGTATTGGGAGTTAGGTCTTATGGAATCAAGAGTGGTGTATATGGTGTAACTTATTTTCATACACAGGGCATCTTTTTATCCCAGATGGGGGCATCTTAATTTCATAAAGAGAAGGAGCCACAAATGACAATACTGACAGTCACGGGTAAGAAAACTTTACAAAAAGGTGACATGACATTTCAATGGGCCCCCTTGTCGTGTATATGGTGTAACTTATTTTCAAACACGGGGCAATATATTTTCCAGATAGAGCAACTTAATATCATAAAAGGAGCCACATATTTCAACTGACAGAGCAAGTGTCACGGGTGAACATACATAATGGTGATATGACCATTCAAAGATTCCCTGAAACTTGTCCCTGGGACTTGTAGTAAGAGTCCCTGAGAGTTTGAGTAAGATTCTCTGAGACCTATTGAATAGCTGCCACCGACCTTATTTCTCATAAATTGTGGAAGGTACTCTTCTCAGGCAAAATTTCATCTGCATCGAAAGAATTAGTTTGTAAATTTTTTTGTCAACCTCTTTGATGGCACGCCTAGCTTGGACCGAGGCAGATGAACGAACGTTACTAATAAACGTTACAAACCTTGTAGATGAAGGGATTTGGCAAGGTGAGGGCGGTACGTGGCATCCCGCCTAATTGACAGTTGTTGAAAACCAGATGGCGCCGTATTTTTGTTGAATGGGGAAAAACCATTTAGTTGTGACAATAAATGGATTTGCCATGTGATGGGTTCCATTTTCTTATTTTCGTATGTGTGTTCCCAGTTAAATTCGTATGTGTGATTGACAGGCAGGGCAACTTATTTGCCAGAATGAGCAACTTTATTTTACATACAGAGCCACTTAGGTGAACTGACAGAGCAACTTCAGACGGGACAGCCATGCACTGAAAATAAACGTAAACAGTGCTTACACCATTCATTATTTCATGTGGCCTTGTCCTCTATAAATGACAATACCACCTTGTTGAGAAGTCCATAGCCCCTTTTCTTCTATAACCCACATTACCTTGTTAGATAAATTCCATCTGAAGAACTCTTCCACATATTCATAAGTTCGTAATGGAAGCTTTACAAGAAAGTATCGATGCATGTGTTGATGCAGAAATGGGGTTCGGAGCTGACATCATGAACAACATCACAGAATGCTACATGATGTCTGTGGGCTACAAAGTCCAAAAAGTTTCCATCAATGTGAAACTGCCTCCTTATCAGATGGGTGCTCCCCATTGGGTGCCACAATATTATCACGTAGGCGTCCAAGCTGAAGGTTCAAAAGAAGACCGATCAAATGCAGTTCGAAGTATAATGGGTTGGGAGGATGATGCAATACTGCCTGACCTTCCTTACCATGCAAACAAGGGAAGCTTTGAGATTGTTGTCTATTGTTGCGGTAACCAAGGGGACACACCACTCCCGGATATCGAGGACGTGATTTCAAATGTGGTTGAAATGGTTAATATCGACTTATTAATTATTTTGCAGGCCCCATCTCCCATTCAAACTCATCGGGAATTTCTAACAAACATGGGCTTCGTAGGCCAGCATGCGGTAGAGGGGGCTTACATATTCGCGGGTGGCAATGCATGGTTCCTCTACACAGGCAAAAACGCAAAAGTGGAAATGGAGGTGAATGAGAATCCTGAGATCAACGTGACAATGACCCGTAAAGGTTATGAGCGCCACGTTATGAATCTGCTACAACGAAGAAATAAGGGGAAGAAATAAATTGTTCCCGTATCTCTCTCGGGTCGTGTGTACTGGCTTCCATTTTTAAGTTTTCGTGCTTGTAGTTGAAATTATTGTATTTGGTTCTTGTTGTGGGTTATGTCATTAATTATTGGGTTAATTATTCCTATGGTCGACTGGAAGACTTTTCGAAACTGATGAATTGTACTCGCATTTGCACGTCAATGGAGATGCTGTCCCATATTCATACAAAATGCAAGCACGTAATATGTAAGGTTTTGATGTTACTCAAAACGCCAAGAAAGTTTAATATGACCTGTCACGGCTCTAATTGAATTGAAATAAATAGTCCGACCCGAGTTGAAGGCATTGGTGTTACTTAAATCCACATACCACTATATTTCCCAGAATTTAGTTAAAGAGCCAAAACAAATAAAGTTTACTTCTATAACCAACATTACCAACCAAACGGAAGGCCCAAAGGGATAGGCTTCAGAGTCAACTACAAAACCACCTGACTAACACATACAACCAAAGCTACGACTGCCCTTAACATGACCATTACACTTTTAGTGTCAACAATAGTTCGACAGAGAGAGAGAGAGGGGCTAATTACCATACAAAAAAATAAACAACCAAAAGTTCAATTTAAAAGGGTCTATTACAAGCAAGTTGACACAATTAGCAAATGGCATCCCCACCGTGCGATAGCACCCTGGTACGCCAATAGTAGGATACCGATCTTGAGCCGAACCAACCTTGCGTGCCTAGAACACAGTTACAAAATTGTTAATTCATCAGAATTATAAATTTGCATTCCTTACATACACAGAAATTTGATTGAATATAGAGAGAATATCCCCAAAAACCACCCAACTGGGCGTTTGACCAAAGATTAGCAATGAACATGGAGGATGTAACCGAACATGCTTTCCAGTCAATGCGACCTCATATCCAAGTTGATAATAACCGGAATACAAAAATATGCTCTGAAAGTGAAGATAGACAAGTTCCTTCCTCAAAAGACACATGTGCATTCCAATGTCAGTAAGTTGGAATACTAAGATTAAGCTCATGCTGAAGACAAGTTTCCAAGCAACATACAATGTCTTGCCATCTCCACATGGATTTGGCATTCCGAAGACCACATATTATTGAGGCACACCCTCCCATTCCGTATAAACAGAGAGCAAAGTCAAAAGGTCACCATTGGGATGGCAAAATTGCACCTTATAGTGATCAAATTGAAGCTTATCTTCCTCATTACCCACTCTGCAAAATATGCTACTGGCATTTGGCATTATCGCAGCCAGAACAAGACCCTCTTTACCCAAGCGGTGTTCTTGAATAAAACAACTCTTAACTGGATAAGATTTCGAATAGCCATGTCAATAGCTATTGCATTAAGAGCATCAATAAAATCTACACTATGTACATCAGTTGTCCCCAAATGAAGAATCCTTAAAAGTGCCAGAATCGCTCTCGGTTGACCAAGGTTGATTGCCGAATCACTCGTTCACTGCACCCAGTGTTTAACCGCCGCTGCCTTGAATCCACAAGTCCTCCGAGATACTTCCAGAATCCACCGGAAGAAACGATTCACTCAATAGAATCAAAGTTTGAAAAGAACTCTTGGAATTGTTCTGAAAGCTCGATGATCAACGGATCATGTGATTATTCCAAGAGACAAGCCACAATCTCCCTTAAGTATTTTTCTGATTTGGAGCAAGAGAGAGGCGGCACAAATATGTTCGATAGCCTCGAAATTCCAAAAGACACGCATATAAATATATGCCGAAAAAATAGGAAGGTTGCTCGAGCACTGTGTATAACCTGTCTTTGAGTTGCTCAAGCACTGTGACTGGAAAACCTTCCTATATTGTCACACACGTGATTTCTTCGTTTCCTTTTCTGATATATGCACGAAATCATCCTGCCTCATGATTTCCTTCTATGCTAATTTCCTTACCAATCTTTACCACTCTCAATTACATTACATAATCAAAATACTTCCTAAACAAATGCTCTAGGAAGGAAACATAATAAATTACAACCCAATTTACGGATACAAATCATTGTGTATGTTGGTCATGGGATTTGCCAAAACATAGACCTTACAATGTGGTTCTCCTTCAAGTCGTGTAACTTGTTTTTTTCTGAAAATACAAATGTTGCTCTTTAAGTCACCAAATGTTGCTCCTTTTATGAACTGTTGTTGCTCTCTTTGTAAGATAGTATGCCCTGGACTGTTAAGGGCAGTCACCCATGCTTTAACTCACTCAATGGCTGTCCCTTCACCCTTGTGTGTGTTGGTGTGTATGAAATGTGGTTTTCCTTCAAGTCGTGTAACTTGTTTTTTTATGAAAATACAAACGTCGCTCTCTAAGTCACCAAATGTTGGTCATTTTATGAAATTTCGTTGCTCTCTTTGTAAGATAGTATGCCAAACTGAAAAAGAAGACTAACTTAAAAGTCAATATAACTTGGGATGATGATAGTGATTCCGAAAAGTTTGAGAAAGAACAAGAGAACACGAATTTCATTGCATTTGGGGCATCCCTTCAATCTAATTTTAGTGAGCATGAATCATCTGATGATAGTGAAGATGAGGAAGGAGATGAGGTTGAGAGTTTTCAGGAGTTGAGAGAAAAGTATCAAATGCTTTATAGAGAGAGTGTAAAAATCATTGAGACAAATTTTAAGTTGGCTGAAAAATGTAATAGTTCAAGTGTGGAGTTGGTTACCGTGAAGGAACAGGTAGAGAAATTGCAAGGGTTGTTGAATGGTGTTACTAATGAACGAGATGAACTTAGGAAGGAAGTTGGAAGCCTCCAAGAAACAAACAAACTCTTGATTGAGTCAAACGCATTATGTGAAGGAAAAGTTGAAGAATTGAATATTGAATTGACTAATGCTAACAATGTTTTTGAGCAGTTAAATGCAGGTTCGAATAAGTTGGATGAAATTCTTAGCATACAAAGGCCAACGAGTGATAGGTCAGGACTTGGCTTTCATGGAGTTTCATCATCTAAACAACTTGCAGATAAATTGAACGAAGCAAAACCTAAAGAGGTAACGTCTAAATTCCATACTATAAATACTGCTAAAATTTTTGATAAAAAGCACCTTGATAATAAGAAAGCAACTCCTAAATTTATTCCAACATGTCACTATTGTCAAGTTAAGGGTCATATTAGACCAAACTGCTTTAAATTGCATGGTTATCCCAATGCTAAACATGCTTATGCCACTAACAATAGATGGTCTTATGATAACTTTGTCCCTAGATGGAACAATGGTCAAATGCCTAGACCAGTTGGGTATAATGATGGCCACACTAAAGACATGAAACCTAGACATATGTCTATCGGTCAGGGCAAGAGCTCTCAGGTGAAGACCAAACTCATATGGGTCAGGAGATGTGATTTGCATTGTCTTGCTACTCATACGGTTACTAAGGCTAAAAAGATTAACAAGTGGAATCTTAATGGTAGTTATTCATGTCATATGTTTGTTGACAATTCCGTTGGGGTTCGTTTCATTGATTGAGTCTTTCTCTAGTGTTTTATTTAGTCCTTCTATGTTTTTTTTTTATGTCTTATTTACTCAGTTTTGGTGTTCTTTTTGAACTTTGTGGTTTTCTCTATTATTTTTGTTTTCATGCTTATATTGAAAATCCAAAAACATTCGTATAACCAAAAGTAAAATAAAAAAAAAGTTGGACGTAGCATGTTTCTTTAGTTGTGTGTAGTCGACCATGGGAATCACATAAATGCACTTTTTCTTTTCAAATGCATGGATTCTTCTTGTTGATTCTCCTCTCATGCGCAATATTTGGAAATTAATTGCATCATGCCCTATGACTCTATGATCGCCACATTTACACGTCAGGATTAGGAAGATTATCCAGATTGGATAGTTGGTTCTCATGTCCATTAAAATGTCTCATTTTGTTTCTTCGGCGATTGACCTTTTGGCATCTTGAGTGGATATGGTGTTCTCTCGGTTTTTTAAAAAAAAAGGGGGAAGAAAGAAAAAAAAAGAACAAGGGGTCTATTATGTGAAATCTTATTGCTTATCCGGGCGTTCATCAAGTACCGACCACTTGGGGTGAGGTACTCTCCCTCTGAGCGTTCGTGTCACACAATGGATAGACTTTGTGAAGGTATCCGTGTTGGACCACTCGCTTAGTAACCGGGGATTGGGTATGAGGTACTCTTATTTCCAATATTCGTGTCAAACGGCAGTGGGGTAAAAATATAAAAGCACGTGTATTTGTTTGGAAGATTCAATACAAATTGATATGGCAAAATACTCATTGGTTGAGGGGGAGTATTTAATCGTTGAGGGGGAGTTTGTTAGGCCTTGGGATGTCATTCGTGTCATCATGCCTGGTTTGACTTCGTGGAAGAAATGGTGGTTGCCATTCTCATGGAACACGAGAAATCTTGTATCCGAAGATGGTGGTCTTAATATTTCTGACGTGTCACACACCCACTATTGTCATAGTCTCATATTGCATGTTGTACTTAATTCCAGATTTATTCATGCTTGGAATACATACAAGTTCATTCATGCATTTCAAAAATTGAAGTGCCATTTATTGATTCTCATGGTTGGGTGTTCATCTCTCGGATTCATGTGTTTGTCTTGCTCATTTTTTTTGATGAACAGAGTATCTTTAGTCAGCAGTTACTAGAGCTTTCATAAAAAAAAAAAACAACCAAACTCTTTTTAACTCTACTTGTTCAGAAGTTGTTTCCTTTTGGGCCTCATTTTTATTAATTTCACGTGCATCTATGCCTATATATTTTTTATATATTTATTTACATCGATATCTTTATTTATCTCACAATTGGTTTAAATTGGTTTTTGTTATTACTTTCGTGCTTATTTCTATATACTTTACCTTTGTCATTCCGTGACAAAAAGGGGGAGTAACTTATTTATTGCTTCACAGAATATCTTTTCAGTATTTGTTTCTGCAGGTTGAACGGGTTATGTATGTTTTGTCATGGAAGTGCCAAAGGGGGAGATTGTAAGGTCTATGTTTTGGCAAATCCCATGACCAACATACACAATGATTTGTATCCGTAAATTGGGTTGTAATTTATTATGTTTCCTTCCTAGAGCATTTGTTTAGGAAGTATTTTGATTATGTAATGTAATTGAGAGTGGTAAAGATTGGTAAGGAAATTAGCATAGAAGGAAATCATGAGGCAGGATGATTTCGTGCATATATCAGAAAAGGAAACGAAGAAATCACGTGTGTGACAATATAGGAAGGTTTTCCAGTCACAGTGCTTGAGCAACTCAAAGACAGGTTATACACAGTGCTCGAGCAACCTTCCTATTTTTTCGGCATATATTTATATGCGTGTCTTTTGGAATTTCGAGGCTATCGAACATATTTGTGCCGCCTCTCTCTTGCTCCAAATCAGAAAAATACTTAAGGGAGATTGTGGCTTGTCTCTTGGAATAATCACATGATCCGTTGATCATCGAGCTTTCAGAACAATTCCAAGAGTTCTTTTCAAACTTTGATTCTATTGAGTGAATCGTTTCTTCCGGTGGATTCTGGAAGTGTCTCGGAGGACTTGTGGATTCAAGGCAGCGGCGGTTAAACACTGGGTGCAGTGAACGAGTGATTCGGCAATCAACCTTGGTCAACCGAGAGCGATTCTAGGTTGTAAGTATAGGTTTGTTTGTAACCGTACAATGGTTTATAGTGTTTGATTTCCTCCCGTGGTTTTTACCCTTTTTAAGGGGTTTTCCACGTATATCTTGTGTTCGGTATTGTTCATCATTTATTGCTTTCTGTTTCTTGATTCGGTTGATATAGTAATCTGTGGATTAATTGATAGAAGAGATAGAAACACAATAAATTTATATTCCTAGGCGAGCTAGGATTTTTCACACATTTCATACACACCAACACACACAAGGGTGAAGGGACATCCATTGAATGAGTTAAACCATGGATGACTGCCCTTAACAGTCCAGGGCATACTATCTTACAAAGAGAGCAACAAAAGTTCATAAAAGGAGCAACATTTGGTGACTTAAAGAGCAACGTTTGTATTTTCAGAAAAAAACACCAGCAACCAAAAACACCACTCACACCTTTTTTTTCAACAAGTCACCTCGACATGATCCAATATCCCTTCTCAAGACACAATATGGATAGTAGAGCTTAACAAGAAAAGGCTATCATGCAAGAGGCTCAAATAGGCTCACAAGGGATAAGTGTATGAAAGAAAGAAACGAATTGGCTCAAAGTATCAAAGGCGGCCTATAATCCTTTCCCAAGGGCAACACAGCCATGCAAATTTTCAACTCGAAGAGATAAATAAACATCACATTAAGTTCCCAATACTTGACAACAAAGAGAATGAGATCAACTACGAATATGTTCTTCTGTGACAAATTAGAGTTTATGTGACACCGACTCCAAGAAAAGGTAAGGCTCTAACCTCACATGGGCATAAGTCTCCACTAAACAAGCCATTAAGAACAGTCAGTATGCAACTCAAAAAGCGACCAAAGCCCACATAAACGTGAAGTGCAAAAGTGCTAAGAATAAGTGCCATGACGAATTTATTGCGACAAGCTAGTAAAAAGAACTACAATACCATAGAGATATCCAAGCAAGTTACACGACTTGAAGGAAAACCACATTTCATACACACCAACACACACAAGGGTGAAGGGACAGCCATTGAGTGAGTTAAAACATGGGTGACTGCCCTTAACAGTCCAGGGCATACTATCTTACAAAGAGAGCAACGAAATTTCATAAAAGGAGCAACATTTGGTGACTTAGAGAGCGACGTTTGTATTTTCAGAAAAAAACAAGTTACACGACTTGAAGAAGAACCACATTTCATACGCACCAACACACACAAGGGTAAAGGGATAGCCATTGAGTGAGTACAAACATGGGTGACTGCCCTTAACAGTCTAGGGCATACTATCTTACAAAGAGAGCAATGAAATTTCATAAAATGACCAACATTTGGTGACTTAAAGAGCAACATTTGTATTTTCAGAAAAAAACAAGTTACACGTCTTGAAGGAGAACCACATTTCATACACACCAACACACACAAAGGTGAAGGGACAGCCATTGAGTGAGTTAAAGCATGGGTGACTGCCCTTAACAGTCCAGGGCATACTATCTTACAAAGAGAGCAACAAAATTTCATAAAAGGAGCAACATTTGGTGACTTAGAGAGCGACGTTTGTATTTTCAGAAAAAAACAAGTTACACGACTTGAAGAAGAACCACATTTCATACGCACCAACACACACAAGGGTGAAGGGACAGCCATTGAGTGAGTTAAAGCATGGGTGACTGCCCTTAACAGTCCAGGGCATACTATCTTACAAAGAGAGCAACAACAGTTCATAAAAGGAGCAACATTTGGTGACTTAAAGAGCAACATTTGTATTTTCAGAAAAAAACAAGTTACACGACTTGAAGGAGAACCACATTTCATACACACCAACACACACAAGGGTGAAGGGAGTACAAACATGGGTGACTGCCCGTAACAGTGTAGGGCATACTTTCTTACATAGAGAGCAACAAAAATTCTTACAAGGTGTAACATTAGGTGACTTAAAGAGCAACTATTATATTTTCAGGAAGAGTTTTTTTCGAAAACATCCCTCAAACTATCAAAAACGTTTAGTCTGTCCTCCAACTATTGAATCCATGTCTATGTTGTCCTCTCTAACTTCTATTCACTTTTAAACGAAAAGCAGCCATGCGAGAAGCACATTCCACAACTTAAGGGGCAGAAATTTCATTCCACATAATCCACCAATCTGGTGCCAGACTGAAATGGGTTTTCTACAATCGCGGTATATATACAGACATACAATCGAGAGGAAAAACATAGTACAACACCAAAAGTACACCACCAGCCTCCATTCCTTGACCTCTCTCCCTCCCTGTGACTTCCCTCCCTTCCTGTGACCTCCCTCCATCTCCAGCCATGCATTCCTCATCCTCATCCTCTTCAAACACTCTAAATGAGTACCCTATTGATCATTTTCATGGTTGACAAGACTGTAACTGTTGGAGATCTAAAGTATCTACCATGAAGTTGTGTCCATGTTTAAAGTGCTCAAAAACTTAAGCTATGACTGTGTCCTAAGTTGTGTCTGTGTCCAAAATTTGTGTCTTAAAATGCAAAGAAACGATTTCACCACTGCCTTCTGCATTTGTTTGCGTAATGAAATGATTTCACCACTCCAAATTTGGTAACAGAGCTGCATCTAAACTGGTGGAGGAAAGTGCATCCATCAAAGTACAACAAAGTGCAGCAATCATTACAAACCAATGCTGAAATTGAAAGTGCATAACACAAAACTTAAACAGAAAGTGCAGATTCAATGCCAAATACAGATTCAGCAGCTATAAAACTAAAGTAGGTTCAACTACTTCATATTCAACTGTCATTACCTACAAAAAAAACAGACCACATTCTGGTTTTGCTATTACTTACAAATTTTTGGAATTTGTGTGTGTAAGAATGGTGTGGATTCAACTGTCATTAGCTACAAAAATCGTTCATTGCAGCCAACTCCTCTCCTTCAGCCTTCATCGATCAAAATTCTGAATTTGAGTGTGTAACAATGGTGTGGACTATGGAGTGATGAGTAGGCTATGTATACAAAGTGAGAGACAGAGAGGAGGGGGAGGGTTTTGTGCATGGCATTCTGGATTGATGTGGAATGGCATTTTTGCCCTTTCAATTGTGGGGAATTAGCGCATGTGCTGCTCACATGTGTGTTTTCCGTTTAAAAGTTAAAATAAGTTAGAGAGGAGGACAACATAGACTTGGAGGACTAAGTAAACGTTTTTGATAGTTTGATGACGAAGTAAACAAATGGTGTATAGTTTGAGGGAGGGATGTTTCCAAATAAAACTCTTACAATAAAAAAAACATATTACATAACTTGAAGAAGAACCACATTTCATATATACAGACCAACACAAGGGTAAAGGGACAGCCATCAGTGACTTCAAACATGGGTGACTGCCCTTAACAGTCTAAGGCATACTTTCTTACATAGAGAGCAACAACAGTTCTTACAAGGAGTAACATTACGTGACTTAAAGAGCAACTATTATATTTTCTGAAAAAACAAACTTCCATTGCAATGGGGACAATGGGGGTACAGATTGGTGGATCAAATGTTGGTATTAACATAGTACAGGGCTAATGGGCAAGACTCAATATTGCCCATTCTATTCCTCACTCATACAATGTGAAAAACCAAATTGCTTATAAACATATACACATGGACGAAATGAGAGAAAAGAAAAGAGAGAAAACTGCAAACAAATTGAAACACCCAACCCAAAAAATTCCTTACCAGATGCGTACGTTTTCCGTTTGGTCGAGGACAAGATCTTGCTTCTTCTTCCGTGGAATGGTAAGAGTACTGTACCATACAGACATGTGAAATCAGAGAGGAAGAAGAGGAGAAGGAGAAGAGGTCGAGAGGAGGAAAGAAAGCAGAACAAACCCGGAACAAACCCTACCTCTTATTGTTCGCTTCCAGTCGGACGTCCTGTTCAGAGTCGTGTGGGAATTGGGGGGAATTGAAGGGGGAACGATGGATGGGTGGGGTTTAGGGTTTTTTTGATGAAGGGTCTAACAGTCATTTTAGGTGGCCTCTCCATGTATTGGGAATTAACCTTTCTCCTTCCCATGTTTAGATGAATTCCGAAAAAAGTGTTCCATGTGTTGGGCATTTTTTGCCCCTCCCACCACTGTCCTGCAATTTTCCCTAGTTAGAACCACTTTGATCGCAAATGGAAAAATTCAAAATACCCCCCAACCTTTACACTAAAATTCAATTAGACTCCCAACCTTTTAAAATTTCAATTTTACTCCCAACGTTATCTTCCGTTAATCAAAATGCCCCCTTCCGTCCGAATGACTAACGGATTTCATTAAAGGCTCCGTTAAATATCGTCCCGATCGAATTTTGATGATCCGAGCCGTTCAATGTGTTCAAAACGCGATTTTAAGAGTACCCTTAAGAAATCAGCAAAAAAAATGACCGGGTAGGATGAAGCCCTTCCCGTCAACTGTTCAGATGAAGCCCTTCCCGATCATTTTTTTTGTTAATTTCTCGCGGGTTCCCTTAAAATCACGTTCTAATCATATTGAGTGGCTCGGATCATTGAAATTCGATCGGAAAAGGGAAGGTGCAGACCGAAGCAAAATCCGGGCGTCCGGACTTGAACAAAATTTGGATCGATCCGCACCTCCCCTTTTCCAATCGAATTTCGATGATCCGAGCCGCTCAATGTGTTCAAAACATGATTTTAAGGGTACCTCGTGTGAAATCGGCAAAAAGAATGACCGGGAAGGGCTTCATCTGAACATTTTTTTATTGAACTATTCAATAAAAAAATGTTCAGATGAAGCCCTTCCAGGTCATTTCTTTTGTTGATTTTTCGCGGGTAACCTTAAAATCACGTTTTGAACACATTAAACGGCTCGGATCATCAAAATTCGATCGGGACGCTATTTAACGGAGTTTTTAACGAAATCCGTTAGTCATTCTGACGGAAGGGGGCGTTTTGATTAACGGAAGATAACGTTGGGAGTAAAATTGAAGTTTTTAAAAGGTTGGGAGTCTAATTGAATTTTGGTGTAAAGGTTGGGGGATATTTTAAAATTTTCCCTTCTAAAAATTGCGCAACCTCGCAATAGGGCGCTGCTATTCGCACCCCTCAATTTTCTCCCGTAGCCCTTTAAAAATTTCCATATGTTTCGACAGTTAGTTACCGAAATTGAGATACATTTTCGACAGTTAGTTACCGAAATTAAGATACATTTTCAGCATCCAATTACCGAAATATATGTTTCTTGTGCATTTCCGACATATAGTTACCGAAATATAATCTTATTTTCAACAGCTATTTACCGAAATGTATGTTCGGCAGTTGTTTACCGAATGTTGAACATATTTTCGACATGTAGTTACTGAAATATAATTTTTAAAAATTTTTAACGGGCTACGGGAGAAAATTTGAGGATTGCGAATAGTCGCCCCCTCGCAATATCTTAATTCTTCACAAAAGAAGTATAATCAATTATATATTTACGGGTATTTATAGCTAATCCATTGAATTTTCTAAGAACAAGTCTTGACCACATCATTTGAATGGTACACGCCCTCTTGTGGCAAGTTCTATCCAGTGGCGGAGTCAGGATTTTGACTCGAGAGGAGCCGGAGTAATAGACATATATATTTTTTTATACTTATTATATCATAAAATTCTGGAGCTGGGTGACTAGTCTTAGAGTTGTCCCTCTTACTATTGTAGTGGTGGTGAAGCTCTTGGTGGTAGAGTCGGTTTTCAAAAACCCGAAGCCTAACATATTAAGGGGTCATTCGACCTAATAAGTCAAATGGTTTTCTTTTTCTTATTCAAATTTTTTTTCGCATTTGTTAGTTTTTCTTCAATTTTTTGTGAATTATTGCTTCGTCATGATGAGAGGTATCTAAAAAATACAAATTGATCGAAACCTAAATTTTTTAAATAAAGACAAAAATAAGCCAATGCGAAAAAAATTAAATTTAAATAAAAACAAAAAAAATTAAGACATTTAGCTTATTCCAAATGACCCCTAACTGTATTAGGGAATTGTACGTCATCTTTCTCTCCTTTCCCCTCTTATCTCTTATATTTTTCGATTTTTCAAATTTGTCTATTTTCTTAATTTTCCCCCCCAAAAAAAGTGACAGTATACTTTTGGGTATCTGATGAGGTTCCTATGAAATATCGGTCGGGATTCAAGCCCGTCAACATGTGACGCCGACAATTGTCTTCAAATTAATGGCGTTCGTTGCCTGACGGTGGGGTTTTGAAAACATTTACTAAGCTTTAGGGTCAAAGTGAAAATATTGTTAGTCCATGCATGGTGCAAAGTGGGATAAGAGCATACATCAAGGAGAAAAATGAAATTTCCCTTTATTTTTTCATGCGGAAAAGCTATGGACACCGACCAGAGTGGGACCAATTGTGCACGTACCGGCACACGGGATCCACTCCAGGTTTCACACGGATAATCCAAGTCGTTTAATTATTTTGTTTAAAAAATCCGAGGATCTTGTAAATCTCTAAATGAAAAATTGGAAGATTGGTCAAGCACCTACACATATCAGATTGATCTGATTTTAAACGAGCCCAATCGAATTTTTCTTTAAAAAATTATTGAACGACTCAAATTATCCGTACGAAACCCGGAGCAGGCTCCGCGTGACCATCAATGCACCATCGGTGCACCTTGGCGGTGTATGTGGCAAGATTGTTTTTCATGCGAACACAAAAATTAATTTTCTATGTTTTGGAACGAAGGCAACCCGGGCTTCTCTACAACACATATATGTATGAACCAAGAAGTCTCACTTATTATGGGGCAGTTGGATGTGCAAAGTTTTTTACCCTAGATTGCTTGGGAAGACTTGCTTTTAGGATTAGACTGACAATATTTACTCAGACGGTGCTACAGTTCCTGACCCCAAATAGATCCCGATCGAATCCTGACATCCCGCCGGGCCCACTCCGGCCACCGGACGGTCGATTCGAGCTATCCAAAAATTCTAAGAAAAAAAAAACAAGTGGGCCTACGTGAGAATCAACGACATCCGATGTGTGTAGGTGCTCGATCCAAACACTCCAAAATTGATACGATATCGTGCAAGTAAAGAGGACGGCCTCTTGACTTTGAAATTGGGAGGTAGATTCCAGAAATCCAAATTAATCAACCAATAAATGAAGGGACACACTAATTTCCCGATTCAACTTTTGGTTTTGATTGGTTTTGTTATCTTAATCAGAGATTAGATTACAAGAATCAACTACATAATAAATGAGCCAATTAATCTCATGGTTTTGTTAAGTGGTCGGTGGTCCTAATGTACCATCAGTAAATAGCTTAATAACTTGCCTCATTTTGTCACAACGGGCTACTTTTTTAAAGACAAAACAAATGCTCTGCGACAATGAGTATACGTTTGAAATGAAAAATGCGCTTTGCATTGTCGGAAAAATGTAGAGTTGATAATACACATACCTTAGCCCCTTGATTGAAATCATGGAATGTTTAGAGTGCTTTTACGAATCTGAATCTCAGTACGTCAATGGTGAAGTGGTTATGGTAGTGATCCGACCAGCAGAGTTTCAATAACAAAAGAGAAAACATATGTACGAAAAGCTAGAAATATAACAACACACTTTCATTATAGCAAATTCTATAGTTGATTGCAGCTGATTTGTTTCCACAAGAGACAACAGGTATTTAGAAACCCTCAAGACCCTAAACCTAACTTCGTGGACCAGTCGTTACAATATTGGTACAAAAGATCAACGACATCACTCTCTACGGTCATTTTGTCGACCCCACCAGCAAGGACAATATGCGTAGCCCTAATGCCAACGACAACGTAGCCTACGTCGACAACAATGATTACGTGAATCCCAAAATCAATGCCAACTCAAACCCCAACGCAATACGGAGTATCAACTAGGATGTGCAACTCATACGAGCGATTACCGCCACGACAACACCTACACTCCAACCTCAAGTTCCGTACACCCCTCGCCCCTAAAGATGGATAGATCATAGTAGAAGGAGTCTTAGGCATACGTTTGCCTTGTGATTCTTAGGTCACAAAAACAATTGACCTTGACGTCAAGGGTCAGCTATTAGCCCATCGTGCTATTATCGAAAGTGATAAGAGAAGCGGAAAATTATTTTTCGCAAGTGAGGTCTTACTCATTTAAGGGGGTAGGCAAGACCCTTCTTTGCACCTAATGCGCACAAAACGAGGTGGCATAATGAGCTCTTTGGATGGTTAGCGAGCCTCAAGTTGGAAGAAATAGATCGTATGGAGTTGGGTCTTCCTCACATTGTCTGTGAGTATGAGGACGTGTTTCCTGAGGAATTGCTAGGATTACCGCCACCAAGAGAAATCGATTTCACCATCGAGCTCATTTTCAACCCACAAATGCTCCCAAAAACAAAATGATCAGTTTTGAAAACTGAATTCAATGCATTGTTAACATCCAAGATCCAACAAATCGAGAATTGGAGATACCGTAAATAAATAATTTACAGGTTTCGACATTTTGATATTGTCTTCAAGCAGAGATAGAAGGTCTTCCACTGCCTGTTAGTGTGCTATTTCGCTGCAGTCAATAGTATAAGCTGCAGTCATGACCGCTACGTACCCTTTTACATATTTCCCCATGCCCTTTTGCCCTTCTAATTAGGGTAAGAATTGACCGTGTGGATGTTAGGAAACAATTTTCTTGTTGAATAGTTGTAACTAGGAACAAGTGCCCGCGCCAGAGTCTTCGATCTTTTGCATTTTCGTTTTCGAGAAACGTATCCTTATTAAGGTACACCTCTTAACAAGGATACATTGAGAAAAAATGCTAAATCAAAACGTATCCTTGTTAGGTTGCACACATTAATCCGAAGCAGTATTCGTAAAGAAAAAATACTAAACCAAAACAGGGGTATGACCTGTGTTTCTTGTGCCAGACATGAGTCCTCGTCTTGAATTTGAATAAATTTTGATTTTGCTTTCTTGTTTGGCATTGTCCGATTTTGGTGCTGTTCATTTTTCACTTAAAGAAGGGCACCAGCCACTACTTTCTGCAACTGTTGTAACGGACATTCAAATCAAGATTTCTTATGTGATGCTTCCTCGGTTCCTCATTTGATACAAAATGTGGGACTGATCGCCGGTCTATTTGACGATTCAAGCAGTTCATTTTGTAAGTTTTGATGCATTTAAGGTCGATGCGAAAAAGTAATTTCATTGGAATCTGGTATCCGATGAATGAATCATATTTGTCACAAAGAGAAATAGGACTAAGATTCTTCAGCGTTTATTTCTCTTCACACAAATATGATTTGACCGAGCTTTTACCAAACTTTGGTGAACTTGGTTTTTTACATAAATGTTAAACACATCAAAACCTACGAGATGAAGGATTCAAATCATGAAATAAGACCGTGACGAATCCCGCTTCATGTCATACGAGGAATCACTACATGAGGTGAAGTCATAGTACTACAATATTAAGACCATAGGAGGCAGCTCATACGACTCTATTCAACGCAAGAGTTAAAAAAAAAAAAACCAGCTTTGACTCTTATTTTGTCCTTATTCAAATATTCTGCGTATTTGTTACTTTTGCATCAAGTTTTTATGGATTATAAGTTCTTCTCGATGAGAGAAATCAAAAAATAAAAAATTATTACTTTTACCTAATTTTTTTTGCAAATATCCAAGAAAATTTTCTTGGATTCGTACAAAAAAAAAAAGTGGTAAAAGTCATAACTTTTATTTGTCTCATTCATATTCCTTTGCTCGAGAGGAATCAATAATTCACAAAAATTGACGTAAAACTAACAAACACAAACAAATTTTGGAAAAAGACAACAAAAAGAGCCCAAAAAGCCGAGTGACTTTTTCGGAAACTCGCCCTCAAATTTAGTAACTATGGAACACTTTTTCGCAACCAAGGAAAGGTGATTTTGTCCCGGAATAAATTTGTGTTCATTGATTTAGCATATTGTTGAGTTTAAGCTGCTGGATCTGTTTGATAAAATTGAATACTGAATTGTTTAAGCTAACAAGCTATTTTATATGTACTGAATTTTAAGCACTGAATTAAATAAGTTGTTTGATCTGTCCAGTGAGCTAAAATCTGAAAGGCATTAATTTTCCAACTTTATCCTTCATACATTCATGGCTAGTAAATCACAATCAATTATATATATAGACAAAGATACCGCTATCAAAATAATAACATTATATACAAAATATTAGAAAGACACTCAAAAATTATTCTAAATATTGTTGATTATTGAAACTTCATCAAATATTAAAGTAGCAAAATCAAATTTAACACTCAAGAGTAGTTTATAGCATTCAATTGCATTGCAATTTGCTCTCGTAAGGTGAGCATAAAAATCTAATCAGCTTGGGTTGATCCTCCACATACTTTGAAATTATCCACATGATGTTGAGCATTGCCGTAAAAAGCATTTGGATCGTTGAATTCGTCAAGAAATTGATTTGAAATGCAAGTCCTCCGAATAAAATTGTGCATGGTTATGCAAGCAATTACCATATTTCTTTGTACCGCGAAAGGATATGATGACATCCTTTTTAGTATTGGAAAACGAGACTTAGAACTCCAAAAGCACGCTCAATCACATTCCGTAATCTCGCATGTGCGAGGTTGATTGCTCTTCTTTATTCCTAGGACGCCGACCATTTTGGAAATCAACTAACCAATACCGCACATTCCAGTATGGTGCCATAAATCTACGTGTATGAGTATATGCTACATCACATAAAAAGTATTTTCCTGCACAGTAGAACAATTATGCTAGGAAATATTAGCATCTAATTCAAAACAATCATCTAACCTGGAGGAAGAATTGGAAAGTTGTTAGCTGGATCACTCATAGTTTCTCTTAGCACCCGTGAGTCATGTGCTACCCCTTCCCAACCAGCCCACACAAATGTAAACATATCAAAGTCACATATAGCAAGCACATTTTGGTAACATTCTCCCCTTCCTCGTCCTCTGTATGGAATTTGTTGATCATGTGGCACAACTGCCGAAATAAGAGTTCCGTCAAGCGCACCTACCGCACCCTTACAAGATTTTAAATTATAAATTAGAAAATGAAAACCAATTGAAATGTGTACCTTCTAAATGAAATAGTACCTAAAATATGTGTCTAATACAACGATTCTCTCGTATTTGATGTGCCGGCTGATCATAAGGTGTGTCAACAATCATCTCTTTTGAGAAGTTCAGCATCGCATGCAATAATATTTCATAAAAGTACCTATGTATTGTTTGTGTTGAATGATTGAATCTTCTTTTGACAAAACGATTCTGTATATTGTGACTCAATGCTATGAGAAACATTGCGACCTTTTCTTCTACAGATATGTAACGACTATTTTGAAGCCATCTTCTGATACAAAAGTGATGACACATACTTACAAATGCTTCTATTTTCATCCGTAACATTTCCTGACAATGTGCGGGGTTTCCTGTTACAAGTTCTTTCATATATCTAGGTCCGGTAAGCATAGAGTCAGTATCAGGCCTTCTTCCAATACGTTTTTTCCTCAATATTTTGATGATCAAAATAAGTGCGATAATCTTTAATGCACTCTTTTGCTTATCAGACAACATGTTGCGCCAAACATTGTGTAAGGACCCGTATTTTTTGAAAATTATTTAAAGGGTTATTTGATATTAGAAATTGAGGAAAATTTGAAATGTGTGTTATGTGATTTGGGGTTTGAGCGATAGTATTGCAATTAGAAGGGTGTAAAGTGTAATTAGTAGATATTTGGGTATATATAGGAGGGTGAGAGAGTAGAGAATTATTTTTCTCCTCCCTCTCTCACCGGCGTCTCTCTCTCCCTCTCGGCTCCACTCTCTCTCTCCCTCTCCCTCTCCCTCTCGCTCCTAACCAAAACCCACTCAAACCAACCTCCATTCCACCTTCCTCTCGTGCTTTTGAGCTTGTAGCTTGCCCGGTTCGGCTCGGCTCGGAGTATCTTGGACGTATTTCAAAGTTGGAGTTCCTGGGCTTGCGTGGCCCGATCTCCTCGTGTGTTTGCTCTCCGACTTTGAGGTAGGGAATTCTTGCACTTGTTATATGTTTATGTGTTGGTTATGCACCTTGATCGTGCTTTAGATTGTTGGTTGTTGTTGTGTGGTTGAATCCTCGGAGATCTGCAGAAAATCTGTTCGTAACCACTCCGTATCGATACAAGTTTTTGATGTATCGATACCCGTTGAAAACAGGAGCTTCAGGAATTGCTGATTTGAATCCCGTATCGATACAGCGTTTTGCTGTATCGATACCCGTTCATAATGGACTGTTTTTCAGCTTTTGCCCAAAACTTCGTCGTTTTGACCCCCGATCACTTCTAACACCTCTTGTGCACCATAAAACCAACCTAAAACGTGATTGCTCGTCCTCCAATGACTTGTTGCTCGATTCCATTTCTTTTACACACGTTTATCGAAATCTTAGTATCGTTGTAAGCGGGGAATGCGTCGTAAGTTAGTTTAAGGGTGTCGAGGGTTATGCTAGGCATTGTGGTGAGTGTGAATGGGTAGATGGGTAGCCGTCTAGTGGTCCGAATGGTAAGACCGAAATCCTTGTCTTCATGATCTGTCTTGTTGCTTTCTTTAAATTCCTCCGGTGCTTATTCCATGAGGTCTAGGTGTCGACTTTGGCTAGGGAAATGTCGTAGGGTGGTGTTGTGTTGGTACTTCATGTGTGGTATCGTGGTGTTCTTACAGGAAGTGACTTGTATTAATTTATTAGTCGGAGTCTTGATGTGGTTAACAGTTTGAAATGTTTTGAAATGAAATCTGTCACACCCCAAAAATGAGAAGTGACCGGCCGTGAACCATGAGGTTAATCCATGGAACACGCAGCCTGAATAAATCAAAGTAACCGAAAATCAAATGATCGCTTTTTCATTATTAATCAAATCAAAAGCCAAATGTGTCTCAATCATAAACATGGGGCACAACCATCCCATGAACCAAATAATATCCAGTGATCCAACAATAATAAAAAAAATTTTGTTATCTAACAATTGTTTTCAATGTGGAAGCGTTTATTAAAAAAAAATTAGAATGAGACACCCTAAGGAGGTCAACCAAAAATAAATCCCCGAGATGCCGCCAGAATCCTTGCCTAACTCTCCAACTAGCCTGAAAGAGAAGTTGGAATAAATCCGTCAGCTGACGAGCTCAGTGAATAGCAAGTATGTATAATAAATAAAGTTGAAAGCGGGGATTAAAATAATTTACCATTAAACATAATTTGGCATACGAGGTGTCCAGCAGAATAATAAATTAATTAATGAAGCATTTAACCAATCAATATTCTTGGTGGTGATCAACACATTAACTCCATCAACAATGGGGAACCACAATCAAATAGTACCATGGCCAAAATAAATCTCATCAAAATTGGATCCAATATCGAACTTAGAGTCACCAGGGTTGGCAGCCCGTGGTACTTTTCCCTAAGACGATCCGGCAAAAGAAAACCGTTGAGCAATAGGGTCACCGGCCTAACACGGTCTTTTCCCCAATGGCCAGGGTCACCAACACGAGAAGGAATAAGTTCCCTGGACTTCCGAAATAAATGTTCCCATTAACATCCACCAAGATCTCACCAAAAAGAATATTATCAATTGATCTCAGAAAATTCATCGAAGGCCAATTTATAGAACAACTTATAGAGGAAATACTTTTAAGGAACACAGGGAACTTTCGAATATACGTAACATACTTAACTACTCACCTGGATCCAAAAGTAATGCAATCGAACAACGTATGCGAAAAGTGACTATCCTGAACAAAATAACAAAACACGGGATGACCAACTATTCAAATACACACTAATGTAAATACAGAATATCATTTCCTATCAAAATAAAGTAAACCTAGCCTAATTCTAATTGCTAACCTATCAGTAGCAAACAAAAACCCAAATCTCACTACTGCCACGCCACTACTTCTTCCACCATCTCTCATAACAATTTTAACTCCAAAACCATTTTACTCCACCACAAGTCTATAACTGTCAATATAAAAATCATTCTACAAACTCCAACCTAAACACCTCTTGCATTGAATCATCACATGTACCGTCACACACCACTTCGCCAGCCACATACAGCACCGCACACCGCCATGCACAATTTTAGACACCTGGTCTCACACCCGCATCATACACAACATCTCCACTACTCCAGATGTCAACAGGATTAAAAGAAAAACCATTGGTGCCAAAAGAATGGAACCCAATTAACCTATCAGTAATCCCATTGTTCTATACCTTCCAAAAGTCAAACTTTACCTCAATCCGTGAACGACAAAGAGTGGAGAAAACAAAAAAATGGAACAAGCATAAAGGAATCAAGAATCTCTTACCCGATCACCCACAAGAAGTCTGCGGCTTCTTTCTCTTATTCAGTCTTATCGACTTCTTATCTCAATTGCTCTCCCTAAATAAAACCCTACACCGTGAAAAGATATCCTAACTTTGTAAAACTACCCACTACTCCCTATTTTATAGCTAATTAGTTAATTAGGATTAGATAGTACGTAACACAATTTATAAAATTACCATCCGGTATCACTATTTTACCCAAAATCAATCTCATACCTCAAATATTACAATCGTGTCAACAATATCCATAGCGCGCACAAAATAATTATTTGGGATCCAACCACAACTCCAATTAATAAACAGCCAATATAATTAATTAAATAAATAAATATGTTAGGCCGTAACATCCTTCCCCCCTTAAAATAAATTTCGTCCTCGAAATTGCATATTAACCTCAAGCATACATATGTGGGTACTTCTTGCGCATCTCCTCATCACGCTCCCATGTAGCTTCTTCAATCGCGTGATTGCGCCACAATGCTTTGACCAATAAAATCGTTTGTTGCGAAACACCTTCTCCTTCATATCTAGAATCTCAATAGGTTGCTCATCATAGGTTAAATCATCCCGAATATGAAGTGACTCGTAATCAATAATATGGGACGGACTATGCACATACCTCCTCAACATCGATACATGAAAAATATTTTGAACTTCAGCCAACCCACTGGCCACCTCATCAATCCTTTCCAAAACCTCAAACGGTCTAATATAGCTAGGACTCAACCTCCCTTTTTTTTCCTTTTTTGCCAAACCGGATAAATTCTTCCCGTGGGGATACCTTAAAAAGAAAAACACCATATCTTCTACTGCTAACTCCAAATTCTTCCTGCGATTATCTGCATAACTTTTCTGTCTACTCTGAGCTGTTACAAGTTTTTCCAAATAGTGGTTTTTTATTTTGAATCGCATCCTCCACTAATTCAGGCCCCAAAATTTGCCATTCTCCAACCTCATTCCAACAAATAGAGAATCTACACTTTCGCCCATATATACAAAGCCTCATATGGAGCAACTTCCCAAACCCGAATGGTAACTGTTACTGTAAACATATTTCATCAATAGCAATTGATCATCTCAATTTTCTTTCCATTCCAAAGTACACGTTCTCAATAAATCCTCCAAAGCGAGTACCCATCACTGCCTATGAGATACCCCAAAATCTAGATATAAAACGGAGATCACGATTTGACATAATTGAAACAGGTGCACCATCTAACAATCTCGTTAACATACAACCGCGCCGTGAGCTAATCAACAACAACTCCCAACTCAGACATTCATGCATCCGTTCTAATCTCTACATAACTCCATATCACTCACACCAAGATCAAAGAAAAATGTATGCAGTTATTTTAGAACTCCGGAAAAGAAAAATCATGTCTCCATAAAATTGATCATGTCGACAATCCAAGAACACCAAAAATTTCAAACCATGAATAGTTACTGCCTCATTATGTCTAATATTTGCCCATCCAAGTGCATCTAATCTTATTCCAAGTGGATCACCAATACATAAAACCCGACATCAGTATAAGAACTCAAACAAAATGATTATCGCAATCAAAGGCATCATGTCTTCTAAAAAAAAAATCCAAAATCTCATTGGTTCATCTCATAAGTCCTCCTCATTTCATACCAACATACTTTTTAGTAGGCACTCGAAGCATAGCACAAACCACTAATAAAATGTTTGAAATAGACCATCATAACCAATTCTACCATATTCTCCAAACTCCAAAATTAATATTTTAGACCATAGTGCATCCTCCTATCATGTTGAACACCTAATAAAGCAACAATCAGACTGTACCAAATCACTTACAAGAATCCAATTCTTAATTTTCCACCTAAACTTCACCACACTAAAGCTGAGCATACTCAATAAACTCAAGACGTCCAATCAGTGTATCTGTTGCAACAAACTTTTATGGCTATCACAAAAACTACTCAAAACTGCCTACATCATCGATCCCCAAAATCTTCTCTCTCCAATTTTTTTTTTTACTAAAGTGATACGTCAAGGTCATTGAATATCCATTTCTAGCCATCAAATTATCTCTCACATCTAACTCGATAACAGTTAAGTTCTAAAAATGCATATGAGTAGCCATGGCATCCTACTACCATCCATAGCCACCAACATAAATATTTCCACAAAAATCTCTTGATAAAACATTCCAACTTCACCTAAAAAGAACTAACTTAAAACTAACAATAAGATAATCTACCAACTAGTCAATCAAGGTTAGAATTAATAGTCGTGGAAAGAATCAATATAATTCCAGCTCAAACCAAGTAAGCCAAACTCCAAGGATTGATCTCCAACAATGAACTACTACAATCCCATCACTCACAAAACCCAAAGTCTAATAATGAACTCCTTAGACCTCAAAGCTTTTGATATTCATTACGGTATCACAAGTTCTATGGCCTAATAGAGCACCTCTTGTTATCGATTGATTTACCAATTAGCTACACATCTTACACTGATACCCTCCAAACCGTTTCATTGAATCATTCTCAATTCAATCTTCACAAGAGTCCAATAAATCATCAAATCCAGAACTAATCTTAGGTAACAACACGCCTCGTAAATATCATTGTCTCTAAAATTCCTCAAAAATCTAATTTTATCACCTCAACTAAATTTAAAATTCATAATGGGTACCAAAGATATTGCTAAACAAAACCTCACTCTACCGAACTAATTTTAAAACTAATTCTCGAACTAACCAACCCATAGTCTCACTTTCCATGACAACACATAATACACATCCTTACCTGAAAATCCTTAAATTCACCTCGTATTCTGAAGACTAATTCCATACGTTAACCCAAAATTCAACTTCATAGGATCCTGCATTCATTTTTTTTTTTTTCCTGTCATACAAAATCAAGTGTCTAAATCATCCCCAAGGATCCAAAAGTATCAGTTTTAACCTTTAGCACCAAATAACATGAGAACCCCAAACTGCTAATGATCGAGTCAATAATACTCCATAGTCACTTCAATGGCAGAATAACACATCTAATCCATAAGTTTACCCAAACAAATTTTCTCTTTTCTGACCTTCTCATAATTTCACGATAGAGATTCTGTAATGCATTAAACTCTCAAATCACCACCAGTGCACTCCATAACTTCACTATCTAATCACAAACCAAACTGTAACGTACAATCCCGTCCATAGACTCAAACCAACCAAAGCACTCACATGCTAATATAGCCACAGCCCAATGCATGCCAATACCAATCAAGCAATCGTACCCTTGCTAAAACCTATCTATTTACTGCCAAATCCACAAAACCGAACAGCTACTAATATGTTTAGAAAAACCCCACTATCTACTCCCGCTTTAAATCCACTTGGTCATCTATTTTTTTTTTTTTTTTGAAATATCAACCACAAAACACAAAATGTAGGATTCAAAGCCGTACTACTACTCATCTCTAAATGAACATCCACCAATCCATATAATATTCCCTTAGATGATGTACCATTATTGAGCTCTTTTGATGGAATATACCAAAAGTTCGATTAAGATTCTGAAGGCAGAGAGAACCTATCAAACATAGCAGCAAATCCAAACTATCCTGAGGCTTACCAAATTTTCTAAATAGGAAAGTCATTTCTCACATACATGCACACTCGCCCAATTAAACTAGGCCCAAGCTCAACAATTGATTATTCCAGATTTGCTTAGGTAATTTTTTTTTTTTCCGTGAAGTCGATCTCCAAACTAACATACCAGCAAGTCAAACTCTTCGGTTTCAATAGCATTACAGTCAAACAACGTTTCATCACCAAGTTACTCGAAAAAATTTGTGTGTCGATCTCAATAATGAATAAAATCACTAGTGCTACATTCTCCTCCAATACCCTATCCAAACTCTACAATAAAATAATATTCCCGAAGATGGGTTGCCGAATGATTACTATTTTCGTAATACTATGCGGGTACCAATACATGTCAAATAACAAATGCTCTCACAAATGGCAGTAGGACTCTGGGGACTCGGACCTCCACTAAATGAACATGATACAAAATGAATGCAAAAGTTTTTTTTTTTTTTTGAAACCTGGCTCTGATACCACAATTGTCACACCCCAAAAACGAGAAGTGACCGGCCGTGAACCATGAGGTTAATCCATGGAACACGCAGCCTGAATAAATCAAAGTAACCGAAAATCAAATGATCGCTTTTTCATTATTAATCAAATCAAAAGCCAAATGTGTCTCAATCATAAACATGGGGCACAACCATCCCATGAACCAAATAATATCCAGTGATCCAACAATAATAAAAAGAATTTTGTTATCTAACAATTGTTTTCAATGTGGAAGCGTTTATTAAAAAAAAATTAGAATGAGACACCCTAAGGAGGTCAACCAAAAATAAATCCCCGAGATGCCGCCAGAATCCTTGCCTAACTCTCCAACTAGCCTGAAAGAGAAGTTGGAATAAATCCGTCAGCTGACGAGCTCAGTGAATAGCAAGTATGTATAATAAATAAAGTTGAAAGCGGGGATTAAAATAATTTACCATTGAACATAATTTGGCATACGAGGTGTCCAGCAGAATAATAAATTAATTAATGAAGCATTTAACCAATCAATATTCTTGGTGGTGATCAACACATTA
Organism: Rhododendron griersonianum; assembly: GCA_018127125.1. Lineage (NCBI taxonomy): Eukaryota > Viridiplantae > Streptophyta > Magnoliopsida > Ericales > Ericaceae > Rhododendron > Rhododendron griersonianum. Next base: position 26,277,395 of record CM030800.1, read on the forward strand.
ACTCCATCAACAATGGGGAACCACAATCAAATAGTACCATGGCCAAAATAAATCTCATCAAAATTAGATCCAATATCGAACTTAGAGTCACCAGGGTTGGCAGCCCGTGGTACTTTTCCCTAAGACGATCCTGCAAAAGAAAGCCGTTGAGCAATAGGGTCACCGGCCTAACACGGTCTTTTCCCCAATGGCCAGGGTCACCAACACGAGAAGGAATAAGTTCCCTGGACTTCCGAAATAAATGTTCCCATTAACATCCACCAAGATCTCACCAAAAAGAATATTATCAATTGATCTCAGAAAATTCATCGAAGGCCAATTTATAGAACAACTTATAGAGGAAATACTTTTAAGGAACACAGGGAACTTTCGAATATACGTAACATACTTAACTACTCACCTGGATCCAAAAGTAATGCAATCGAACAACGTATGCGAAAAGTGACTGTCCTGAACAAAATAACAAAACACGGGATGACCAACTATTCAAATACACACTAATGTAAATACAGAATATCATTTCCTATCAAAATAAAGTAAACCTAGCCTAATTCTAATTGCTAACCTATCAGTAGCAAACAAAAACCCAAATCTCACTACTGCCACGCCACTACTTCTTCCACCATCTCTCATAACAATTTTAACTCCAAAACCATTTTACTCCACCACAAGTCTATAACTGTCAATATAAAAATCATTCTACAAACTCCAACCTAAACACCTCTTGCATTGAATCATCACATGTACCGTCACACACCACTTCGCCGGCCACATACAGCACCGCACACTGCCATGCACAATTTTAGACACCTGGTCTCACACCCGCATCATACACAACATCTCCACTACTCCAGATGTCAACAGGATTAAAAGAAAAACCATTGGTGCCAAAAGAATGGAACCCAATTAACCTCTCAGTAATCCCATTGTTCTATACCTTCCAAAAGTCAAACTTTACCTCAATCCGTGAACGACAAAGAGTGGAGAAAACAAAAAAATGGAACAAGCATAAAGGAATCAAGAATCTCTTACCCGATCACCCACAAGAAGTCTGCGGCTTCTTTCTCTTATTCAGTCTTCTAAACTTCTTATCTCAATTGCTCTCCCTAAATAAAACCCTACACCGTAAAAAGATATCCTAACTTTTAAAACTACCCACTACTCCCTATTTTATAGCTAATTAGTTAATTAGGATTAGATAGTACGTAACACAATTTATAAAATTACCATCCGGTATCACTATTTTACCCAAAATCAATCTCATACCTCAAATATTACAATCGAGTCAACAATATCCATAGCGCGCACAAAATAATTATTTGGGATCCAACCACAACTCCAATTAATAAACAGCCAATATAATTAATTAAATAAATAAATATGTTAGGCCGTAACAAAATCGATGTCGTGGAAGAACTGTCTAGGATGATATAATAACTTGTATCCTCTCGACTCGTCGAATCTTTCAATTCTTTGGGCACTCGTCCTATGAAGTTCAAGCGTAGAAACAAATGAGTAGAGTATTGTGGGATTATCTTTATGGGCTTAGTACGTCATGTAGGATGCAGATATGTGAACTAATGAAAAGGGGCATGAATATGTATATTTGGGGAGTTATGAATGAATGATTGAAGTTTTGCTGGTACAACCGATAAATTGATGATGAAATCAGTTATAAAAGGATGACGATTATGAAAAAGATGTGAGAAGTGACCCAAGTGGTCGTTATGGAGGGAATAGACTCGGGGTGACCCTACGCTCGAGGGAACTAGACCCGAGGTGACCCAACTGATTATTATTCTTGAGGGAAAAGACTCGGGGTGACCCTACGCTTGAGGGAATAGACCCGAGGTGACCCAAGTGATTATTATTGTTATTAAGGGAATAGACTCGGGGTGACCCTACGCTCGAGGGAACTAGACCCGAGGTGACCCTAGTGATTGTTGATGGAAAATATTTGATTAAAAGAAAGGAAAGGAAAAAGGATCTTTTAATAAGAAATGGGATTTAGTTATGAAATGAGAATGATCGTGGAGATAGATGTGATGCGAAGTATCAGTTGATAAACTAAAGATGGTTGAATGTGTTTGATGTGGGAATGTTAGTGACATGGGTATGGCGTGTGAGGTGATAGGTATAGTATATAGGATTGTCTAGAATCCTTTGGTCATAGTGAGTTGTTTGTTGATAGCCATATAAGCCTTGGGTATATCTGTCTCTATTCTTTCACTCTAGATGCATCACTCGGCATGTTTTCCTATGACTTGTGTATAGATTTCTCTACTGGGCTATTGTAGCTCAACCTATCTTTTTCAGATATATTGCAGGTCATTATCACGGAGTGCTTGGATTGCATGAGGTCGTTGTTTAAAGCTACTTTCAGATGTACTTGCTTATCTTTGTAAACCAAAACTGCATCGTAATGTACTTTCTATTGTGAAATTCTGTAATTATTGGAAAGGTTTATGGACTTGGGAACTAAACTATCTTTTGGGTTATTTATTGTAATTCCAGTGAGGATTTTGATTATCAACTGTTATTATTGTTTATGTTGAAAATCGAGGGCGTGACACATTGCAAGTATTTAATTAGATAAAAATGAGATAAATATCATGACATGTCAACCAGAAAATACCAAGGTATAAATATTAAACTTTATAACAAAAACAATTCCAATTTCCAAACAAACCCATTCCTAAACATAATCAAAAAGAAAAAGAAAAGAAAGAACAAGCTCAAGCAATGTCTCAAGTTCAAAATCAATTGCCTATTCACTATAATTCAAAGTAATCCTAACTTATTGCCATTCAACTCTATCCGGCTCTTTCTAACTACTTCTGGTTTTTGATGTAATAGCATCCATTGCTCCCTGTGTGCCTTGCTCTCGCAAAAAATCCTACATGCAACGATATATAATGGGTCGCTCATATCAAAAGGTTGCATCTCATCCAGAATACGATTGCATTCTTCTAGTGTTGGCCCATCAGAACTTTGTAAAGTGTGAAGAGCTTCAAGCAGTTGTTTATCAAGATCATCGGACTTGCTTTTCTTTTGCCGTTTATTGCCATGTTTTTCCGCGTCACCATTTGGCGAAGAAGGTGTCTCAAGAGATCCAATGTCAAGATTAATGTACATTTGTGATTGTGACTGAGTGCCATCAGTAGGAAACCCTTCTTTTGACGGTCCCCATGAAAATCTTCCTATTGCTCTAACACCGTCAAATAATGCTTTTAACTCGTTCGAATATTGTAGTCCAGTATATCGAAATTGTTTGGCATTGGAGTTGGCCTATAAAATTATAATTGTATAAATCTCATATTCATTGAGTATCATTTTAGCTTTCAAAAGCTTTGAAACCACAAAGATAAAAAGTTTAACATAAGAGACAGATTATACCTGTATGTACTCACTCCATTCCTCTGTACTCCAGTTGACGGTATTAGTTACAGGATCGTAACCGTTACCAATTTTTGAGATTATCTTTGACCACTCTCCACATTTTGATTTCAAAAAATCCCATTGATTTTTCACTTGTTTTTTAGTTAAGTTGAGACCCTTCTCTTTGTTCAAAGCTATCAGAATCCTGTCCCAACTTTCTTTTTTAAAGACTACCACCATTTTTACCATTCTCCGTAGATTCTTTCAAGTACAAATCTATAAAAAGTTTATAGAGCTCTGGGATCTTTCCAATTTGCTCTACCACCATCTCCAGAAGCCATCCCTTCGAGTAAATATCTTTAGTTTCAATCCATCTGAATCAATGTATTGAATCTAATAAACTAATGTCTCAGATGAGCCACCAAAACAAATTTTCCACTTATGATGACAATGATACAAACAAGAGCCAACCCAAAATAAACTTGTCAAACCAAGCTTGTGGTTTCCAACATAAATTTGAAGAACAAACAATTTAATAGCATTGAATCAAGAGAAACTAATGCACGATAAAGTAAAGCAATTCTCGAAATTCCGGCAACTAACAGGGTAGTTCTTCAATTAGCGGTTCACGAGAATTATTGCGTGTTTGGGGTTGTTCTACATACTATCATGTTACAGAATCAAAGTTGGATCCGAGAGCCAAGAAAGCGGTTTTCGTTGGCTTCCCTGGAGGGATTAAGGGATACAGACTTTGGTGGATTCAATGTCCTGAATCCAAGAAACTTATCATAAGCAGGGATGTAACATTCGATGATCTACCTATGAACCTTGGTTCACGCTCTACGTATCTTATTCTTTCAAGCCCTCTTTCTTCTGTCCGAATTGCTATGATGATCAATTTCTCAAAAACATCAATCTAATCTGAAATTCTAGTTGCCTAAACCCATAGAATATAAACTGAAATTCTTTCAAGCCCTCTCTCTCTCTCTCTCAATTGCAATTCAGAGAATATAAACTGAAAACCCACATCTCAAACAATATAAATCAGAAACCCCATGTAAAAAACTGAAAATACCCGGACTGGCCATGGCAGAGAGAGAGGGAGAGAGAGAAAACCTGGAGATGGGTCTGGGTCTCAGTTCACATATCATCGTTTGTGGGATCAAAATGGGAGGCGACGGCAAAGAAGAGAAAGAAGACACGAGAAAAAGAAAAAATGGAAAGGACACGTCGGGCTCACGTTGAGCGTGTTCAGCGATAAGTGATAAGTAGGGGGGGACCTACTTATTTTTTTACTCTTAACTCTTTACTTCCACTGAACTTCCACTGAGCATGTTCAGTGCACCCTTTTGTGGTTATCAAACCAACTTATTTTATTTTCACTTAACCTATTCAGTTTTAAGTACTGAATTAGGTTATCAAACATACCCTAAGAGCCAAACCGGAAGGTAAGACATAGATTTCAATCCCATCTGCTATGTAACGTATCGATAGCGGTTCTTTGGCTTTTCGATACCATTATACAGTCACTTAGTATCCGCCTTTTTGCCATATCCAATTTTTTCCAGCATCGTAGCAGCTATGGCCGATGTGAGACCGCTAGGATGCTTCAAGTACTCTGCCAACAAAAATGTTTACGAAAAATCCACAGCCGCTGTTAATTTAATTGGCGTTTTCCGGATTATGTCAAAACCATTAGAGTCTGTATTGTTCTTTTTTCATTTGGGTTTGGGAGGTGGTTCTTTTATTTTATTTTGTCTAGATACTCCGGCCGGTGAATGAAGAAATATTGAGAAGCTCTTGCCTTGAAGGATGCTCAGATTATGTTCGAAAGAGGTATATCCATTCATATGCATTTAGTGTAATATTTTCCATGCATCACTTCTACGTTTTATGCATAAACTTCAATACAGTAACCACGCTCTTTAATTCCATGGCATTAGCTTTCTTTGTTTGCATTCGTGGGTGATGGAGAAAATTTTCTAAGGCATATAGTGTTGGCTGGCTTGGTTTGAAACAAGAAAAATTTTCTAAGGCAAAAAACGGAACAGAATGCTGTGCTAGCGGAGCGCTCTTGTAGCGCGGTAGCACTCATTCGCGCCATAAGAGTGCTAGAGCTCTCCGGTGGCGCTATTCAAAGTGTTCTTGATTTCTGATTTAATTTTAAATGCCAGAGTTTGAATAGCGCTCGCGGAGCGCCCCAGCAGTGCGCTAGCACCAGCTTGCGTGCTAAGAGCGCCCCAGCAGCGCGCTAGCGCCCGTCGTGTCTCTCTCTTATTGGCTTGCTCTAGGTTTTTGTTCCTGCATATATATATGCCGAATTTTTCTCATTTAGGAAAATCTATTCTTGGATCAGCCACTTTAGAGAGAGAAAAACACTTTCACTCATATCCCTTGTGTGCTTGTGCATTTGAGATGATCTAAATTGAGCATTCTGATCATCCTTTGTCATCCTAGAGAAATACTCTAATATTCAATGTATTCTCTCTAGGTTGATTTGTTTTCCACAAAAACTTCATCTATTTTAAAATCCATACATTGTTGCCGATGATACTACTTGGCCGGATGATTCCGGAGCCGTGTTGAGTGGAGATCGAGGTGGTGGACTCGTGGTGGCTATGGGATCAAGAAGGAGTTCAGGGAGCTACATCAAAGTGGTGGAGTTAGGATAAGCTTTTGGGGTAAAGTTGTTATTCCTCTCTTAGCACTTTGTAAACCTTTTGATCTATAGCAATTTTGGTAGTTAGGCCGTGGTTTTATGCTTAGGGTATGATTGACCCTAAGTAGTTTCCACGTATATCTCGGTGTTTGCGTTCTTTAGATTAATTGCTCTTAACTTATATTATTAATTTGGATAGCATCGGCATGGATTTTGGTTAGTCGTGTGAATTGTTGGTTGTTTTAAATTTAAATTACTCGTCCTATTCACCCCCCCTCTAGGACTTTGTAGCGCATTACATTATTTCAGCCGCTACACCTAATTCTCACTACATGTCATTCAATACTTTTTATGTGGTCTGGTACTGTTATGGTTGTGCGATCTGCTACTGGCATTTAGAAAGAGGCCAACTGTTGTGTGGGATGAGAACATAATGAAACTAATAACAAATTTGAGAGTTTGGTAGAGCAAAACTGACACTACTGAAGAGCAACATAATTTCTGCAAAAGTTTCTTTACAAGGTTTTAGGACAACAATCTCATCTATCTACCATGAAGTGCTGACATTGTTACTTCATTTGAAGCGAGAGGATATATACCAATTGACGAAGAATCCGTCTCAGGAGTAAACCTTTCTGTGTAAAACCCAGGTTGTTTAGGAGGTGGAAGGATTGCGTTTTCACTATCTAACATTAACAAAACAGCTGACATCGGCAGTCTATCTTCAGGACGATCTTGCACACACAAAAGGGCCATTTGGATACATTTTTCCACTTCTGGTGTGGGAATCGGACTCTCCATCAAAACATCTGCTACTAGATTCATGGGTTTTCCTTCGTTCCATAGTTTCCATGCCTAACGAAAATAGCAATTCATAAAATTATTCTCAAACATAATGAAAATTGTTCACTCATAGGAAAAGAAGAATTGTACTCACGTGTCCCAAAAGGTTGAGGTCATGATCGGGATGGTAAAATCCTCTGTTCTTCTTTCCACTCACAATCTCCAAAACCAATACACCGAAGCTAAAAACATCAGATTTCACAGAGAAGAGCCCGTCTATGGCATATTCTGGAGACATATATCCACTTGATACAAAAAAATAAAATGGAAATGCAATATCAAACGAAATGAACTATGGATAAGAAAAATGAAGGGGAGAGATGAACGAGATATACTTACTAAGTTCCAAGAACCCTATTTGTATTTTCTTCAGACTGATCATCTCCAAACATTCTCGCCAATCCAAAGTCTGAAATTTTAGGATTCATGTCGTCATCCAGCAAAATGTTGCTAGCTTTCAAATCCCTATGAATTATTCTCAATCTTGAATCCCGATGAAGATAGAGAAGTCCTCGAGCAATCCCCACTATAATGTCAAAGCGCTTTCGCCAATCCAGTGATGTACCTCTTGTTTGATCTGAGGTAGTTTAGAGTAAGTTAGCGATTTCACCATACAGGGTCAACCCTGAGTTTTTGAAGGTCTAAAGCAATAATAAAAAATGAGACCTTTTACGAATTTCTAAGACAAGTATAAAATAAACAAATCACTTTTCCCAAAACAAAAGATCTAGTACTAATCAATATGAAAAAACCCCAACCGCATTCGGGACAATTGATCTATCACTTGGTGTATTGGCACCATTCATGGAAAAAAATTTAATGGCTTCCAACTTGAAAGCTCTTGTGCTACGAAAAGGAGAAATAATATTTTTTATGTTGAGCACTCCTACTACACGTGTACGCCTAATAAAAGAGAAGAGAATTAGATTCCAATGAAGCGAGATTAAGGCATTTGGTTGGGGTAACCATTTAAACAAATCCTCTTTCTCCAAACCCTTTCTCTCTATATGTTGGTGAATGCATTCTTTCCGAACCATATTAATCAATCAAGTCAGTCAAGAAAGCATGTCGCCAATCACTACGTGGGTGTGGTAGGTGTGTTGTTTTGAAAAACGTGGCACGGGCAAGACAAAAGCACGGAAAAAGCACGGGCACGGAGAAAGTACGGGCACGAAACGACATGAGTAAATATAATGGGACAAGCTGTTATATTTATTTTCTACTAATATTTTGTGTAAATTACTTTCAATGATTAAAAATTTCGTTTTGCCGAGCAAACCGAAAACCTCCTTGTCAATGATCTATACTATGGAAAACTTAATTCCAATTAGTAAGATGAATTTTTCTGATAAAAATGGACCCTTTAGTTCTCTAGTTTACAAGTATGCCTCCGATTATTTTTGGACCTTGCTTTGATTGGATGTATGTTGGGCCTTTATTTTTTCTTTGAACGGGTTCTTTTTAAGGTATATACTACTAAGGAGTACTACATATTTTAGGGCCCTAAAATTCTGCCATTTTTGGGGCCACCATGGCACCTTGGGCTAAAAGCCCAAGGCTGACCCCATCAGCATACATCAAGCAAACTATGAGAAAAGATTTTAAAGGTTTAGGGGCTAACTGAATATGTGTAACTCTAAACTTCTTTTTTGCATGTACTCATATATCAACATCCGTTCTTCTTCATGAATGCAACATCCCAACAGCCTGACCAGATTCCGATGTTGTAGCTTCGCAATGAAGATAACCTCATTCTTGAACTCTTTGACACCTTGCCTAGAAGTCTTGGCGAGTCTCTTCACCGCTACTTCTTGTCCACTTGAGAGCTGACCCTGTGTTTTATCATGAACCCTTACATTAGCCTGAGAAGGATTCATACAAATATAGACACAACACAACACGACCTGGACATGCAAGCAGAACCTTTTCAAAACTAAGAAACAGACACGTTGTGTACACATATTATAAATCCACGGAGAAAACAAAAAGAATGTTTGAACGAATAACAGTACATCAACACTCGCTAAATAAATGTTCAAAATGTACGTATGTAATACTAATTTTGACCCTACCCCAAATTAATAAGAGCATTCTAATGTCCTAACATGTCGTTATTGTGTTCCTAGTTTGTTTGACCAGAGGAAATCATTTACAAATCAGATAAGATTATGTGAGGCCAGGCCGGGTTGACATTTTCGTTCTTCTTAGCTAAACTGAATGACAACTGAGCATTCCCTTTATATGACTTTTGAAACATTTGCAATTACCTTATAAACGGGACCAAATCCACCTTCTCCAATCTTATTTTCATAGGAGAAATTATTAGTGGCTCTTGAAATGGTGGCCAAATCAAATAAAGGTAGTTCTAGGTCCTCCTCCGCAGTACTTCGGTTGTTTTCTTGGACCTGTTGGTTTGCAGTCTCTAGTCTCTGAGCTGAAATATTTCAAGCATATAAATAAGGGCAATAGCGACCCAAACAGAATATCCTCTGGTGCAGAACAAGATAAATAGATACATCAAAAGAGAATAGGAAAAGCTCCATCATAGGCTCTCTGTTTGTTTCAACTTACTTTCAAGGAAGTAAGAGTTCTACTTGTAAAATTAATTTAACATAACTGAAAAAATTGTAGTGATTTGTGACTCCATATCAATCTTATTTGGTCAACTGAGTAAACTCCATTAATTTTCACTATTGAAAAGGAAAATTACTTGAAAAAATAAACACCGAATTTTACTTATACAAACTGTTGAGCTATATGGTGTGCATCCCGCTACTTCAGTCACTAGGAAAACACTTTTGGGATGGTTCATTTTCTAATAAAAAATAGATTAGAGTCTTAGAGAACACATAATATATCACCTCCCCTTTGAGCAGTAATTCGCCTCCGCTTCCTAATAACACACCAGCTGATTAAACCCAGTGCAAGAACCCCTGAAATGACCGTTACTGATGCTATCAACGTTACTGATGCAATCAACGCCCTTCGTTTGGTCTTACTGGAGCCTTTTAAGTACCCAACACAACAAAAATGAAAAGCAAACAGAAATATCAGCGTCTACGGAAGTCACGAGGTTACAAAGTTATTTATTAAGCAAGATCAGAAGATATCCAGTGGATGCAGAGTGTTTTCTGTTTGGAATGCCTGTACATTTTCCCTTTGCTGATTTAGGCCCTGCCGTCCAAGGACAACTGATATGCCGAAGGGTGATCAAATACTTTGAATGCTAAGTTTGCAAATATATTTTGAGATAAAGTTGATTGTTAAATCATGTTCCATGCCTGTGGACTTCAATTCTGAAACAATGGCATTACTAGCTTTATTCAAAGGGATGATCAAATCTTTTGCAATGCTAAATTGTGAAGGAAAAATACTCAAGACACAAATGTACGTTCAAACACAATCAAGATGCATATGTGGCCTAAGTTTGGATACCAAGTGCATCGTGTGGGACCCACGTGCATCGAACAGATCTGGATAAATCTGTGTGTCGGAATTTGCACTCAACCATCTGTGTCCGTAACACTGCTCATTGTGAAGAACTTACCGAGCTCAGAAGCAGCCAGCCGAACGTACAAATCATGTCCGCCTTCATGATACTCCCTCATATCAAGCAACTCCCCAGACCAAACCACACACCCACTAATATCAGTTTGAGCAAAACCCATACAAGAACAATTCTTCAAACAAGCCTCTTCGCAATCCACCCGACTTATCTCTGTCCTATTCATCAAAAAGTAGGACGTGTCCGGCAATTTCAGGCTGGAAAACCTCCTAAACCCCACGGCCACCGTACAATTCAACTCTGTCTTTGCCACACACCCACCTGACCAATCCAACCTATTCCACTCCACTGGAACTTTGGGTACAAACCCATCCATGCAATGACAAATTGCAATTTGTATTTCGTTTATGTTGCAAATCGCATAAGGTCCACAAAGATCATACGTATCACATGAATCCGCTTGCAGTGTTATTATATCTACCCACTTGCCGCTCCCCCGGTTCCATGTGAGGTGCTCAAGTAATCCTGTTTGGTTCACCACAAACCTTGAAATGATAGTATCCTCAACGTTAACAAACGAGTAGTAGACAAAAGTTGTGTTGTATACGAAATTAGGACTGATGACGGTGTTCTCTATCATTGGAGTTAGTGGAGGACCTCCACCAAAGCGAACACCGTCCCATGGTCCACTTCGGTAAGAGATCGTTGATCCTCGGCGAAGTACTAGTTGGGGGAGGCCCCGGGGGTCCACCCTATACGTATAATCGCCCGTGGATGGATCTTGCAAACTATTCCACGACGTTAAGTACCACTCTTGGTTTTTGGAAATATCCCATCCCAGGTTCATCCCGGGTACTAACGTATCGCACGGGTGATCGAAGCTTTGCCATAAATAACTCCCTGTATTGCTATTGACCACAACAAGGTTTCCAGTGTCTAGAAGTTGCAAAACGGGACTGGCTGATAACATCGTTGAGTTTGAGAACCAAATGAGATTTGTTTGGTTGGAAGTGATGATTATGTTGCCAGTGGGGCTTATTGTGAGGACACCAGACGTATCTGTTACTGGGTTGTCTTTGTTTGCTACCCAAATGGGCGTTTGTAGTGAGACTTGCTTGAACCATATTCCGACGTAACGGTTTCCGGAGTTGGGTGGAGAGAAGAAGCCTAACTCAAAGGATTCATCCGCGGAAACCAGCGTTCCGCCGGCAGCGTTTGCGAGTGTCTGGTTCGGGGATAGCGCGTCAAGCGCGGCAGTGAATTCGGTGGAGAGGGAGATAAAGGTGAAGAGGGAGAGGAAAATGAGGGGAAGGACCATGGTTCATGATCTACTGATTAGCAGAAAATGTGTCATGATTTGCCTATTTGAATTAGTAAGACAAAAGCGTGGTTTGGACTTTTGGACTTTGGAAGTTTGACCTGGTCAAGATGTAATCTCTAGTTTGTCAAAATTTTGGACAAGTATTTTGAGTGCTATACATATGCCCCACCTCGCTAAAAAAAACTTGTGGTTGGTAGAGGAAGACCGCCACGTAATGTTTTCAATGCTCTGGTCTATTAAGTCAGACTAATTATTCAGTAGCTCGGGAGCACCTGATGCTCCGGATCACTCCAGAATCAAACATTCGAAAGGAATCCATGACTAAGTTCATGGACCCCATGTTGCGGAATCCACGGCTAAGTGTATGTATCCCATGTAGACATGTGGTTCTAGAGTGATCTCGAAGCAATACGTGGCGATGCTCCTGAACCATTCAATAATTACTCAATAAGTCTAATTACTCTCATTATTCTAACATGGCCTTATCGCTCCATTTATTAATGAACCCCACGTAATACCAATATTCACTCATAGGAAGAGTCCGATGGGTCCACCATTTGGTACAAAAAATTAACAAAGTCGGATATCAAAGACGAAAAATTCAATGAATTGATGTAGCTCTTAACGATATTCAAATAAGCTAAATTTTTTACCAAGACCCTTAAAAAAAAATTAAAACAAATTTGACGGCTTTGATTATGGAACCTCGAGGTAGGTCCCACACAATCAGGTGTATATTTAGCATACACCGAATGGTGTACCCATAGTTTTTTTTTTTTTTAACAAACTAAATTACTGGGATATTCCTTCATACATGACATTGAGAAGATATAAGTTTGATAATTGCCAGGGTTCTCCTAAAGAAAATATATTTTTACACACTTCTATACAGTGTTCACACATTTCAATACAATTTCTCAACCTTAACAATGACCCACTAGATGTTTTTACCATTTTCCTAATCGCAATTGGGGGGGAAAAAAAAATAGTACTCCATACTCCATAGATGAAGTAAACCAAACCAAAGCGAGTCAAATAAAATCATGTCTGAACCAACTACGATTGACTACCTAATTTGAAATTTATTGTTTCGTGTAGCCCTTAATGGGATAAAAGTAGTTGAAAATATTTTGCGTCTGATTATGGTATAGAACGTAACAAAAAAATTGATACCATATCCTGCACGTAAAAAGGACCTCTTGACTTTGAAATTCGGACTTAGATTCCAGTAATCCAAATTAATCAACCAATAAATTAAGGGTCATACTAATTTCCCGATTCAACTTTTGGTTTTGATTGGTTTTGTTATCTTAATCAGAGATTAGATTACAAGAATCAACTACACAATAAATGAGCCAATTAATCCCATGGTTCTGTCACGAAGGGCTACTTCTTCTTCTTTTTTATGACGACAAACAAATGCTCTGCGACGATAAGTAATCGTTTGAAATGAAAAATGTGCTTCGCATTAGCGGGAAAATGTAGAGTTGATTATACACGTACCTTAGCCCCGTGATTGAAATCATGGAACGTTCAGAGTGCTTCTACGGATCTAAATCTCAATATGTCAACGGTGAAGTGGTTGTAGTAGTGATCCGACCAGCAGAATTTCAATAACAAAAGAGAAAAACATATGTACGAAAAGCCAGAAATATAACAACACACTTTAATTGTAGCAAATTCTATAGTTGATTGCAGCTGATTTGTTTCCACAAGCGACAACAGTGTTTGGCACTTGTGCACAACATGCGTGTTGTGCACACAATATGGGCCGTCCGTTCGGCCATCCGACGGTCCAGATCTCATATCGGCAACGAACGGCTCTCGGTCGTTCATTGTCGAGATGAGATCCGGACCGTCAGATGGCCAAACGGATGCCGAGATGGGATTTGGACCGTCGGATGGCCGGATGGACGGTCGAAATGGTGCACAGCAAGCACCCCCATTTCGGAAGATAAGATGTCCAACACTTTCCCGGGGGTGAAGCAAAATTAAAGTCCAAAATTCAGAGCACTTTTACACCCTTCGTTAGAAATTTAGTAACCATTTTAGGAGGCAAAACAAAAAAAAATACAGTTCAGATCACTTTTTTGGGCCCGGGATGAGTCCCATGTTGGGTCACAGCAGGGGCTTCTTGCGCCCCAATCACAGCAGGCCCCCCAAATCCGTGTGAGTGTGGGTGTGTGTCTGTGTGTGCAACCATTAGCTCAATCTACCAGACCATTAAGCTGATACAAAATTCCATAATCATGACAACCGAAAAACAATGTACCAAATTAAACCTTACAGATCCTTCATGCAAATATCTATTACAATATCACCCGAAACACGTCCATGCATCTGTAGTAAGTAATAAGGTTCAAAGATGGGAAGGCTTATAGTTATGGAGGGCCAACTCCCGGACGTCGTATAGGGTGCCGGGAATGTCTACCCTCCTCTATAGTTTGGAAATGATATAGTAGTATTTCCTTCTCTATACGTACTGCTTCAAAGCTGTATGGTTTGTATGAGTTATATTTCTGTTTGGTAGTTGTTGTATTCCTGTTTGGTGGTTGTTTGCACAATCAGTTTTGCAAAGTAATTCACAAACTTGTATTTCTCGGGATTATGTTTTTTTGAACAGACCAATTTTTTGAGGGAAAGAAATCATTTGACAGTGTTTTCCAGATTCTCAAAAACTATCTGAGGAAAAGGCTATCAAATGACGAGTTTTTTTGTTTTGGGGGAAAAAAAAAAAAAGAACGAAAAAACAAGTTAGTCTTAGATGTGCAAAATTGATTCTGGAAACAACCACCAAGTAGGCTTGTTCGTCTATCTCGCGCTTAAGGTTGTGCAAGTTAGCTCATTGACACTAACCGGGCCAATCCCAGCTGAAGCACTTCCCGGATAGAAACCTGGTTCCTTTGGTTCAGGCAGAACTATGCTTTCGTTCCGGAGCATACAAATCACTGTCGACATAGCTGGCCTGAGCTCTGAATCATTCTGCGCGCACAAGAGTCCCACATTGATACACCTCAGCATCTGAGTCTCAGAGAGTGAGTCTTCAAATTCCAGTGCTGAATCCAGAATTTCCAATTCCCTTCCTTCCCTCCGCAGGTTCCACACCTGAATCAATCCTAATTCAGCTTACCAAAATGATCAAAGGAATGTCTAGCATATTAAAAATGTAAGGTTAAAGATTACGTTACGGTCGTTTGGTAACTCACATATCCCAGAAGGTTCAAATCGTGGTCAGGGTGATGAAATCCCCAATTTTTCTGTCCGCTTAATATTTCCAACACCAAAACACCGAAGCTAAACACATCGGACTTTGTTGAAAATTGCCCGTGCATTGTATACTCTGGAGACATGTAACCACTGCATTCCAAGACAAGAACAATTTAAGTTGCAATAAAGAAATGCCTGTTGGTCTCACTTGCAGATGTCTTAAAAATAAACCATAAGAAAATTAGTTTGTGTAACCACTGCATTCCAAGACAAGAAAACTCTAACTTGTACACTAAAGAAATGCCTGTTTGAGGGCCTGATTGGCTCAATTGCATATGGTTAAAAATAAACCATAAGCAAATAATTTTGTTTAAAAACTGCCTCCAAGATAAGCAAATAAGAAATAACCAATAATCAGCAATTAGCAGCTAAACTATTTTGCTTATTCTGGAATTCCCTTGTTGCTTATTTGTTCAAAATAAACCAATAGCAATGTGAATGAAACGAGCCCTGGTATCTGGAATGAGTACTTACTGTGTTCCATGTACTCTCATGGTCTCTTCCTGCGGCTGGTTTTCCTCTCCCAAAATCTTTGCTAGACCGAAATCTGATATTTTGGGATTCATCTCACCATCCAATAAGATGTTGCCTGCTTTGAGATCGCGGTGGACTATTCTCAACCCCGAGTCATCGTGGAGATAAACCAGTCCCTTGGCTACCCCGAGAATAATGTCTAAGCGCTTAGCCCAAGATAGCAGTCGTTTCCTTGATTCGTCTGAATGCAAAGAATCCAAAGTCCAATCAAAATGTCTATTATCTAGATAAATGAATGAAGGCATGAGGAACAAAATCGATTTTGGTTCCGGAGAAATGGCCAAAAAAATTCTGTTTTCTACAAAAATGAAACGAAACGAAACAATAGTGGAATCCCTAGATTCCTGTAGCCCCACTGAAACATAACCAAAATGCTCCAAAACATGTAGAAACACTAACAAAAGTAACGAAATATTGACTTGTTTCGACACCTAATAGAGATATACACTACAATGTTTTCTTGCATCCCGAATTCTTTTAATATTGCCATTACGGTTTCGCAATGTTTGGAAAATGTTACCAAAACATTCCTGTTTCCTAGCTAACCAAAAAAAATACCGAAAGGAAATTAGGATCCTTGGAAGGCATGTAAAGAACAATATTAAGGATAGATCCCACACCAAATATGAATTTGTCCAGGCTTTTATTAAGCAAGTACTCATAGATGAGCATTCTTTCATCCTCGTGAACACAGCATCCGAACAACTTAACAAGGTTCCGGTGCTGCAGTCTTGCGATCAAACTGGATTCATTTTCAAACTGTTCATGTCCTTGTCTCGAATTCCTAGATAGCCTCTTTACTGCAATCTCTTTTCCAGCGGGCAACTCACCCTGCCAATTCATCAGACAAAATCAGCAATAACTGATGACTGTTCCAGAGTCTCAAAATGTTAAAGTAAAATAAGGAATTTGTTACCTTATAGACAGGACCAAAACCACCTTGTCCAATCTTATTATCATTAGAGAAGTTGTTAGTTGCAGCAGAAATGACGCGTATATTATATAGCCTGAATTCCTGATTTTCCTCTTGGCTCCCATTGGAACGTCCAGATGAATTTAATTCGCAGTTCTCTGGACCTGTGACAAAGGAAATCCATAAGAAACTAAGAGAGGAAAATACAGTTACTTGTAGTAGTGGTAGTGGTAGTGGTAGTAGTAGTAGTAGTAGCAGCAGCAGCAGTAGTAGTACACTGTGACGCTATGTCACATACACTCTTATCAATGTGTAAGGTATCCATATCAGAACTCGGATAAGGGTATGTGATCCGTGTCTGACATGATTAGTTAGGCATTCACCCAAAAGATATTTTTTGCTATTTCAATTTACGATGACCTATGCACGAAACTCTTCCTCTACGTATTAACTACCCTATCACATCTTGTAAACATCTTTTTTTTTTATTGAAAATAAAACAATATACCAAAGAATTTTTTTATAGGCATGTCTTGGTGTCCTAGAGATGAAAATGAATTAAATTCAACACAAGCACATACCGAATTGTGACACCCGTAACTAAATCCATGTATCATAGTGGGGAACACTTACTGTTCGTGAAAAATGAATTAGGCTTTTTAAAACTTTCAGAATAAGGCTGCAGAAGGTAGTCTTATGAAGTAACACATAATGCATCTTATTCATCTGTTTGTCACTACCTCAATACTTAGGCAACCCATTGTTGCGAAGACTTGCACTTTAAGGATGAAAATGAGTATGAATTCAGTTTAAACAGACAAAATAAATGCGAATAAATTTTTCATCCATCCAAATGCAATGAAAAGTGGACAAACATTCCCTTCCTATGGCAGCGGGCAACCTACTTAATTAAGAAAAGAAGTATTCAATTGAATTCACCTAATTTTTAAGGTTCTATCTATGGCCAAGAGGGGTTCCACAAGCTTTATAAGAACACCCAAATGGAATAAACTGAATATTCTAGCCTTATATCCACGAACTTAAATAATCTTGACTGTTGTTTGGAATGAGAGAGAATAAGAAAAGTGTATAGGGTGTTGACTAGCCCTAACACAAGTAAGCTTTATTTATATTATGTGGTGACTAGTTACATAACATAAGCAACCAATGTGGGACTTAGTCCAACTCTATTCTAACACTCCCCCTCAAACTGGAGAATAAATATCACAAAATCCCAATTTGTTACATAACAACTCTAAACGTGGTTTAAATAAAGGTTTGGAGAAGATATCTGACAACTGAGCTCCTGTAGACACGAAAGGGGTAGCTAACATGCCACTATCTATCTTCTCCCGAACAATATGACAATCTACCTCGATATGTTTGGTTCTCTCATGAAATACCGGATTCGAAGCGATATGTATTGCTGCTTGATGATCACAATACATAGGAATAGGTAATTGTACGCCAAACCTCAACTCTTCGAGCAAAGCTCTCAACCATACAACCTCGCAAGTAGTATGAGCCATGGCACGATACTCTGCTTCAACACTGGACTGAGCAACCACAGTTTGTTTCTTGCTCTTTCAGGTAACTAAATTTCCACCAACAAAAGAACAATACCCAGTTGTGGACCGTCTATCAGATGGTGATCCTGCCCAATCAGCATCGGTAAAGGCCTCAACACGCAAATGACCATTTGAACGATAAAATAGGCCGCGTCCAAGATGAGCCTTGAGATAATTCACAATACGAAGACAAGCTTCCCAATGTGGAAGACGAGGGGCTGACATGAACTGACTTACGCCATGTATTGGTGAGATAATTCAGCTAGCCTACCAAGCGACGATAACGGTCTGGATGAGGAAATATCTCCCCCTGATCAACACACAATTTAACGTTTGGATCCATATGGGTCTCTACAGGCTTTGCTCCCAATAAACCAGTCTCCTCAAGAATATCTAGTGCATACTTTCTTTGGGACAAACTGATCCCTTCCTTGGATCTTGCTACCTCAATACCCAAGAAATATCGAAGCTAACCCAAATCTTTGGTGTGAAACTGACGCTGTAAAAACTGTTTTAACTCATCAATACCTCTCTGATCATCCTCAGTAATAATGATATCATCCACATCCACATACACAATCAAAACTACTTTCCCCCGATCTGACTGAATAGAGAAGACAAAATGATCAGAATGGGAGCGACGCATACCAAACTGCAACACAGCATCACTAAACCTGCCAAACCAAGCTCGAGGTGACTGCTTAAGACCATAGAGGGCTTTGCGAAGGCGACACACCTGAGAACGCTCCCCCTGAGCAACAAACCCAGGAGGTTGCTCCATATACACCTCCTCGAGCAGGTCACCGTGGAAAAATGCATTCTTGAAACCAAGACTGGCGGCCAGAGAAATAAGAATGCGAACAGAGTTAATCTTGGCCACCAGAGAGAAAATCTCGGCATAATCAACTCCATACGTCTGGGTATAGCCTTTGGCCAAAAGACGGGCCTTGTACCGTTCTACGGTGCCATCCGAATTATACTAGACGGTAAATACCCACAGACATCCAACGGTAGACTTTCCTGGCGGAAGAGAAACCAACTTCCAAGTGCCATTGTCATGGAGAGCAAACATCTCAGCTTCCATAGCTATCCGCCACTCAGAAACAGATAAGGCCTCCTGAACAGTTTTAGGAACAAAAATGGACGAAACAAAAGTAGTAAAAGCACGAAGTGACGGAGATTGATGATTATGGGAATCAAACTGAGCAATAGGATGAGTAGTGCAAGACCAAATATCTTTGCGAAGAGCGATAGGAAGACTAGGTGGAGGTGGTGAAGCGGGATCTTGGGACGGAGGAGGCGCGGCAGCAGGCACTGGTGGGGCTGTTAATCTTTTCCGTTGACGAACATATACCTGCAAGGGTGGCATAGAAACAGGAGGAACATCTATAGGAATAACATACTCAGACTCAGAAAGGACATACTCGGACTCAGGGGCCCCCAAAACGAAAGGCAAAATGACTCATTAAAGGTGACATTAGCACACACAAAGTGACGACAAAGAGAGGGTGAGTAACACTTATACCCTTTCTGAGTGCGTGAATAACCGAGAAAGACACACCGGATCGAGCGGGGATCAAGTTTGTCCCGATCAGGATCTAGGACATGAACATAGCACGTGCACCCGAATACCCGAGGGGGTAATGAGTGGAGAGGACGACCAGAAAATAAAACCTTGTGAGGTATCTGACCACCAAGAACAGTAGAGGGCATACAGTTAATCAAGTAACAGGTTGTAAGAACAGCATCACTCCAATAAGACTTAGGGACCCACATTTGGATTAACATGGCACGCATAACTTCAGATAAGTGTCGGATCTTGCGTTCGGCAACCCCATTTTGTTGTAGAGTCCGAGCGCAAGAAGACTGGTGAATTATCCCATGATCAGCAAAAAAGCGAGAAAGAGCATTGTGAAAATATTCACGTGCATTATCGGAACGAAAAATACGAATGCAAGTATCAAACTGAGTCTTTATTTCTGCATAAAATGACTTAAAGACAGAAGACAACTCTGATCTCGTTTTCATAAGATAAAGATATGTAACACGAGAGAAATCATCAACAAAAATAACATAATTCTGAAAACAAGCTAAAGTGGGAACATGAATAGGACCTCAAATATCCGAATATACTAATTGGAAAGGACGTGACACACGACGCTCAACCCTAGGATAAAAAGACACTCGACGGCGTTTACTAAACTCACAAACCTCACGTTGCAAGTCCTTAACATTACCACATGATGGCACCAGATGCTTCAGATTCTGAAGTGAGGGATGGCCCAGACGACAATGTTGTTGATAGGGAGAAACGGATGACTGAAGAGCAACAGACGCAGGACAGATGTCACTGGTAAAGTAATATAGGCCGCCACGTTCAGTACCCCCACCAATCTTCCTCCCCGTCTTTAGATCCTAAAACACACAATCATGAGAAGAAAAAGTGATGGAGCAGTTTAAAGATTTCGTAAGTTTACTAACAGACATAGGATCAAATGGAAAACTAGGAATATGGAAGATAGAGTCCAAAGTAAGAGACGGAGTAACAGAAACGGAACCCAAACCAGTAATTTCAGAGGTAGAACCATCAGCTAAGGTAACACGAGATGGTGTACCAACAGACCGACGACTAGAAAAAATAGTAGATGTACCAGTCATATGATCAGAAGCACCAGAATCGATAACCCAAGGGGTGGAAGAACGAGAAGAGGCAACACAAGCAACGGAGGAACCGGTCTGAGCGAGCGTAGCGGTGGAAGATGAGACCTGATTGGACACAAGGCGGTGATACTCCTCAGCAGAAATAGTCATAACAGCATCGGCAGAATTGGGAAGTGGTTCAATATTCTCAGAAATAGCAACCTGATCGGCCTGAGGAAAACCATGAAGATCATAACAAGTCTCCACTGTATGATTTGTGCCCCTACAATGAGTATAAAATCTAGAACCACGAACGCGACCACGACCACCTCCCCCTGACATGCGACCCCCACGAGCACCAAAGCCAGAGTCACGACCACCAAAACCTCATCCACTAAACCCAGAATCACGACCACGACCGCTGAACCCAAAATCACGGCCGCGACCACTGCTGAATGAAGGCCCAAAACTACCAGAAACAGCGGAAGCTAATGCTGAACAGTCATGAGATGACTCAGGCACAGACACAGAACTCTGACGAAGGTGATTGAAAACCTCGCTGAGAGAAGGGAGATCGCGAGACCCCAAAAGCTGATTACTAACAGGTTTATAGTTGGTTGATGCACCAGATATAAACTGAGCAACCTACATGCGCTCACGCTGGCGTTGCATAACCTGAACATCAGATGAAATAGGCTCACAAATATTGAGCTCCTCACAAATACCGCGAAATTTGGCATAGTAAGCCTCCAAAGATGAATCACCCTGGGATATAGAAAAGAAGGACTGATGAAGATCATACGTCCGACGGAGATTGTTAACACCAAAATACATCTCCTGAGCCTGTGTCCATACCTTTTTGGCAATATCTAAGAAAACATAAGAAAACAGGCATGCTAGCAATATGTTCTTCCATACTATTCCACAACTCAAATCGAATTCGGGCATCCTCATATTCCCATGCCAAATAAGTAGAGGCAGTCTTTGCGGGGGGATCATCGATCAAATAATGATATTGTGTCTAGCCCAGATGATAAACTTCAACAGCTTTAGCCCAAACAACATAATTTTTACCATTCAATGGAGTGGAGGTAATGGAAAGCCTCTCCCGAAACCGTGAAGAACTGAACGAACTACCCGTAACAGTAGAAGAAGAGCAGACTTAGTCTCCTCTGACATTGTACCGTACAAGATAGAGGCAACAAAAATAAAGAACTACCAAGCCTCAACCAACGAAACACCAACCAAAACAACTAATCACCAACCAATAATGAACCACAGAGTAATCATGCATCGACCAACCACAGCTTATTGCACCGCAACCGTGAATACCCAACTGACTGTAACTAGGTTGGACATAATAATCAAGTATACCAACTCCATAAATGAAACAAAACCACCAATAACTAAGATAGATAAACCAAACACTGTCCAACCAAGATAAACGAGCCAAAAGAATGCTGAAATACCCAACTTACATCAACGAGGAGTAGAAGTCAGACTAGACAAGAGCAGAGTTGCTCAGAGAACACCGAAATCGGAGATCTATCAACAACAGAACCTAGAATCAGCAGCCAGGAGGGTCACCGGAGAGTCGCCGGAGACTGGCGAGGGTTGCCGGAGAGTCGGCGAGGGTCGCCGGAGGCTGGGCGAGGGTCGACAATGGTCGCCGGTCGCTGGGTAGTCTGGGTTCGCTGGTTGCGAACTGTATTAGGGTTTTCAAGTTCGTGGGTGCAGTCGACTTAGGGTTTCGTAGGGGTAGATGTTGATTTACAGGGGTTTAGGTGGTGGGTTTGCAGTCGACTTAGGGTTTCGATGGTGGGTTTTGATTTACACAGGGTGATGACATCAGTAGATGGATGGATGGATGGTGAGTTGGGGCTGGTGGTTTAGACGCATATAATCTAGGGGTGGATTAGGGTTAGACTCTGATACCATGTTGTTTGGAATGAGAGAGAATAAGAAAAGTGTATAGAGTGTTGACTAAACCTAACACAAGTAAGCTTTATTTATATTATGTGGTGACTAGTTACATAACATAAGCAACCAATGTGGGACTTAATCCAACTCTATTCTAACATTGACATATCAGCGTTTTCCGGCCGATAGCTCATAAATGGAACTTCATATACATATATGATATATCAGAAACTTGGTAGAAGACAGCGACAATATATTCTCACTAAGCGAAGGCAGTCGCCGCAGCAAACATAAGCAGGATAAAAACAATCAAAGGAGGAGAGAAGGAGGGGGTTCGAGGCGGGGGAAGGGAATTGAAAACAGTTGTGGTGCACATAAGAACTATTTACCTTGCCTCACTGTAAACACACACCGTGCGATAAGGAAACCCAGCAAAGCCATCCCGGCTGCAGCTGATGAAATTATGATGCTGACCAGATTCTGGTCTTTTTCCAGCTTGGCGGAAGCAATCGACTCTGCAAACCAAACAAGTTTTTTTTTAAAATACTGTTTATGGGTATTTTGTTATACTAGAGTAAGATCCAGATAACCATGATTCAATTGAATAGAGATTGCATAATAACAAATGTTATGCATATTGAAATTGCCTCTTGGCGCGTGATATACACTTCGGGCAATAGAAGAAAGTCCATAAAAAGAAATTAAAACTTGGTACTGCCACAACACATGAATTAATTCAGCTCAAAAGGCACATCCGAGTCCATTGTTTCAAGTCTAGAAATGTTTCCACCAGAAACATACTAAACTTGGGACACATAAATCTCTAGCAGAGCCCCTATAAAAAAAAAAAGACAAAGGGAAAAAAACACTACTGGCTAGGGTGTTGGATGCCTTTGCTCATAGTGGCCAAGCTATAGCCAGGTGTGACTCTGACAAACGTCAGCATAGACAAAATGATCAGATGATTTTTTATATCCTAATGTCCATCCAATGGCAAAAAAGTTACATGGAGATTACTAGTCAGACCGTTATGCGGTATAAACACTTAGTTTATATCAATACGACAAAAACAAAACGACAACCTTGTGAATTAAGTCAAATCTCTCCGATTCAAACATTTGGAGGGTAGATGGATCTAATACCTACACGCGTGTCCATATTAGGTACGCGAATTCAAGTTCATCGGAGATTCTTTCTATTAAATCAATTATTATGGTTGAGTTCGTTAGAAACGGTTTTCAAATGCTTTCTGTTACGCCCAAGAATTTGGTTAAATTCGTTAAAACTTACAACGGTTTGTTACTATAGTTAAGTTCATCATAACGGTTTCTAAGCTTGGCCTTTTCAGATGTAAAGTCATCTGTTCCCCCCAAATCTCTTTCCATGTGCCACCATCGGATGATTTTCTTGGATCATTTCATGTGGATTCAGAAATATTTTCACTCCTTCAGGGATACACAGTCCAGCTATATCAAATGGCATTTGTTAGGATTTAGCATACAATCAAATTCATAAAGCAGTAAATTCGAGAGAAAATTAATCAACGATACATACCTAGTTCAGCTCGCGCCATACGTATATGAAGATCATCGCCACCATGAGGAAAACTCTGCATATCAAACAGTTCATTCAACCAGACAACACAGGTACTGGTACCATTTGCATAAACATCTAAATAGGTATAAGCCATACAACTGCATTCCTGTTGGCAGTTCTTCTCACATTCATTGTACCCCAGATTATCCCACACAGTTCCATTATCTGGCAACTTCAATCCCTTGAACTCTACAAATCCATCCCTATCACATTCCAGCTCAAAATTCCGCTTACATCCAGCAGTCCAATCCATCCAACCTCCAGATAAATTAACCGTGAACCCTTTCAAGCACTGACAATTTAGTTCGCCAATATAGCAAATTCCATAAGGTCCACAGGATCCATACGCATCACAACTGTCCTTATTAAGGGTAACAATTGGAACCCATTCTTCAGAATAATTCTTCCATGTCAAGAACTGGACCTTACCAAATTGGGTTACCACAAGCCTGACAAGAACTGACTTGTTTAGAGCATTATATGTGAAGTGAACACCATCAGAATTTGTCAAAAACACTGGCTGGAAAACTGGATTAATCCACAGGGCATTAGTACCACTGAACCGTGCCCCGTCCCATGGACCCCACCTAGATTCCCTGATTGAACTCCTTTCTAAAACAAGTTGGGGCAATCTAGGTGTGTCCAATCCAAACGAGAAATCACCAGATTGTGGGTCGTCACAATTTTTCCAAGATGTCATCACCCGATTTCGACCAGTTTTATAGTCCCAACCAATCTTCATTCCAGGCAACAACGTATCACTTGGATAATCAAAACTTTCCCATAAATATCCATTACAATCATCTCTAACCACAAGATTACCTGAATTCAAGATTTGCAGTACTGGTTCGCATGCATTTTTTGAAGGCATGGAGAGCAACACCAGGTTATGTGTACGATCTTGAATTGCAAGACCTCCATTGAAGTCTAACATAAGTGTTGCATCCAAATTCTTTACTGGCTTTGTTCGGTTGGCCACCCAGACCACCGTAAGGGGTGTTATGTCTTTATACCAAATCCCCAAGTACCTGATGTTTGTTTGGTCAGGGGGGCCAAAGAATCCAACTTCAAATCCCTGGTTGCCAGAGACTAATGTTTGGCCATCTTTGAGTCTCTGAAATGGTGTCAAGGTGTCTGTTGCAGCAACAGCGGTGAAAGAGGCCACTGATATG
Source organism: Rhododendron griersonianum (assembly GCA_018127125.1). Taxonomy (NCBI): domain Eukaryota; kingdom Viridiplantae; phylum Streptophyta; class Magnoliopsida; order Ericales; family Ericaceae; genus Rhododendron; species Rhododendron griersonianum. Next base: position 26,302,711 of record CM030800.1, read on the forward strand.
TTGATACAATAGAATGTAAATAAAAGAGACAGAAAACCCATTTGGATTGCCAATAAAGATTCTGTCTTGATGTTGATGGATGTGTGTTTTCTCAGGTGTTGATGTCAGTGAAGGAGAGAGAAGCAGAGTTTTTAAAAAGGCCAATTAGAGAAGCAGGGTTAACCTTTCTAGCGTGGCCAGTGTATAAGTAGGTGATGAGTGACACTTTTGATTTGTTACTCACCGATTTGGACCATGTGGAAGATTTGGAGTGAATATAAGCATTGAGTAGAGGGCTTGTTTGGTTGTATGATAAAAATGAAGAGATAAGGAACCGGAGAGCATGTGGACCCCACATGCTCCCCTGCACCAGTTAGTCAGTCGTTTGTTACACAGGATTAGTTGAGGGTGTAGCCATTGGCCATCACTACTATCTCGCTTAGTCCTCCATGTGGGGATTAGCAAATGCTATATGGAAGGTGATATTAGCCAGTCCCCCTCTGGATTATCTTCCCTCTTCATGCAATGACAAAACAGGTAGCCGTTCTCCCTTCATACCACTCTAGCAAACATAGAATAACTAATCTCATCGTACATACAATCTTAATTCTTATCCCTGGACCCCACAAGTCTCCTCTGTTCCCATCCATAATCCCATTTTTCCAAATCCTCTCCAAAATTACTATGGAAATCAACTATGAGGATTCACATTCTAATTCCAATTATAGCATCCTGAAACAACCATTACTTTTTGCCTGATATAGATTAATTAATTTGGTAATTACAGATTTTTAATTCTTCTAAAATATTGCTAGCAAGTGTTAAAATTGTCCAATAAAGTAACATTAGGATGCAATAGGTAAAAAGATAAAGCTTTCAGTTACTCTTCATATGCATCTCTTTATATTCAGGGAAAAGGATGTATGGCAGCTAAACATAAAGCATCATGGTTTATGCAACTTTAATACTTGAGTTTTATTCTTGGGAAAAAGTTATAGGCATGTAAGTTTAAATTTGAAAAGTGTAACTTTTTTTAGCAATCCAAGCGCCTACTCTTTTACAATTTCTTTCGTAGGGCAATATTGATCGGGGAGTACAACGTGCATATGCCTTGGTTATATTCCGAGAGTATTGATTAATTTTGGAGTCCAAGTGATTGGGACATAAGGCTCGGTTTGGTTTGGTTTGATTTAGTTTTTCATGGTAATAAGAAAGGTGCAGGTGTTATCCTATGTCAGACCTAAAGCATCGGTAGGTGGCTTTTTAAGTCCACCGTCAAATTCATGGGTTGATGAATATCTTGCCTACATTGAGCAGGATATGTACTTATAATGGTATATCAGCTACAAAGCTCTAATAGGTTGAAATTTCAAACCAACCTGAATCGAATCAATGGTTTGTGTTTCCGCACTTGTGTAGTTTGCATTATGCCCAGAGCATTAGAGTCTTGTAATAGTTTATCTAGTAAGTAGTAATTTCATTAATGAGCAGATTGTGGAAATCTCTTGCATGCATTTTCGCAATCTCATTAATTATTACAAAGAGACATAAATAAATAGAGTCTTAATAGCTATTTAATTAGTGACTCGCCTAAAAGGGTAGACTTTTATCTAGTAAAATGGCAATAACATTAAGGGATATGAATTGTTATCTTCTTGTTACTGAAGATGTATCAATGGCCACCCCACCAACAACAGCCACTATGTAAACGCCGCTACTATCTGTTATCTTGTATAGCTTTATTATTCATTTTGCTGGTGTGAACGCAACCTCTGAATTTTGAAACTTAAGTACTTCAGTTAGTTTGTCCATAGTTAACAGGGATGTATTTATATCTTACAAGATTACAAATATAATTGAGGCAGTTGATGTAATAAATGGCTTCGTATTTTTATTTGACTTTTTCGGCCATCAAAAGAACCTTTCACCCTTATCTTTTACTTTAATGTTAAAGCCATTTACTAATGCATGCCGTAACTTGGCAAAATGCAGAGCTAGCAAACATACAATCTCTCTATGTGAAAGTTTATGTATGTGTGTTAGTGAGCAGATGGCTCAGGGGCGGAGGTCTGTGGTGGTAAGTGGGGTCACTTGACCCCTTTCCGTTGGAAAATACCCCTATAGTATGTATAATTTTAATAGCTACCATGAATGTTTACCTTTTTAGTTTGATAGCAATATTTTGATCATCAAAGTTGAAAAAACAAACCATATCTGGCCCTAGGTAGTTGAATCCACTGACAGTAAATCCTGACTCTGCCTCTGCATGCGCTTGTGCTTTCATGGTGCGTAAAAGCTTGAAATTTATCTTTCTTGCTTTTGCCCTTCTTTGCGTGTGTGGTGAAAGTTGCTCTTTCGAACACAACCAAAAAATAGACATTGCCACGTACTTTAGTCCTAACAATAGAAAAATTAACCTCAAATAATTTTTTAACAGAAACTCACAAGTTCTATTTATTCCCGACGTCTCATTAAGAAACATTAGAATTGTGTGTCTTGAAAAAGAGAATCCACGATAATTAGAAGAAGCAAGTAGCAGAAAGTAGGAAGCACAAAATGACAAGGAATTATATATAGAACCACTCCAAAAGGAGTTGAATGAACTCAACAATGTACTTCCAAGGCTCCAACAGACCCAAAATGCCTAACGTGAGCTAAGCTAACCTATAGTTACAGCATTCTAGTATTCTGACACACTGAATCTATACAAGGGAAAGACGAGGCCATTATCTACTATTTCATAGAGTTGCTCAAAAATCCTATGGGTTGTACAACACTCGTACAATTGGAAATCGTAAACTCACAGAATGTGGAAGTTCTTGAATGCATTAATCCTTCTATCGTCCGGTCAATGCTGTGATCGTAATGTCATTAGCAGTAGCTGCAGTACTAGAAGTTTGTCCACTTGATGCCGATTCAACCTTCAAGGAAAAGCTTTGCACTGAAAAACCAGGTTCTTTCGGTTGGAGTAGAGCTGCACTTTCATTACTCAGCATAGAAACGACAGACGACATTGTTGGCCTGTCTTCTGTACGTTGTTGTACACATAAAAGGCCCACTTGCATACATCTTACCACTTCATTTTCTGAAAATGACTCCTTCAATACTACATCCATTAGTTCCAGAGGACTCTCTTCATTCCACAGTTTCCATGCCTAGACCAATTAAAATTCAGTGTCTCAGTAATAGCATGGCAAGTTTTAAACATAGAAACTTGTGCTATAAAAGGAGATTACTAACATTCGAAACGAGTCGTACACTTACATGCCCGATAAGGTTGAGGTCATGATCAGGGTGATAAAAACCCCAATTTTTCTTGCCACTTATTATCTCTAAGACTAAAACACCGAAGCTGAACACATCTGACTTCACAGAAAAGTGACCACTCATTGCATATTCAGGAGACAAATAACCACTGCAAGCCAAAAATACATTCTTAGAATCAGCAAAACTAAGAAACTTTATACCGAAAGCATAAACATTTGGAAACATCAAGTCTCACGAAACTGATCACTGGTTTACATACTCTTCCAAAGCCAAATTACAATCGATTGGAGATCAAGAGCTATTTCATCCACGAAATCACAATTTTTGGTATGGACATAACTTTCGAAGAACTCTCGGGATAAGAGATCTACAGACCTTCGATCGAGATGAAATATGGCACCAAGAGAAAGTTGAACTTTTTACAATTGCAGATCAATGCTTTTGGTATTTATGCTAAGATCACTTACTATGTCCCCATTACTCTCTTGGTCTTTTCCTCTGTTTGCTCTCCTCCGAAAATTCTTGCTATGCCAAAGTCGGAAATTTTGGGAGTCATCTCATTGTCTAGTAAAACATTACTTGCTTTAAGATCCCTATGAATAATTCTCAATCTCGAGTCTTCATGCAGATAAAGTAGTCCTCGTGCAATTCCAGCAATGATGTTGAAGCGCTGTTTCCAAGGCAGCAGTTCTCTTCTTGTTCGATCTGGGCATGAAAATACCAAAGTCCAGTTAAAACATTTTTTCTTAATCAATACCTCCATCACGCATAAAATCTGGCTGTTAAATAATGTGAGGTGATAAAAGAACTAAAGAAGAAAAGGATAAGCTAATGAAAAGGTAAACAATTTATTTTAATATATTCCCTCCAACTAGAAGGATAGGCAAAACTCAAAAACTTTGTGATAACTATTCAGGGTTAAGGAGAAAACCAAGGAGTAAACAAGGAACATTCAGATTTTAATGCAGTTTATTGTCTTCTAAAATGATGGGTTCAGATAGTGGGCATACCGAATATGAAGTTGTCCAAGCTTTTGTTGGGCAGAAATTCATAAATAAGCATCCTTTCTTCTCCTTGAATGCAGCACCCCAGGAGCCTAACAAGGTTGCGGTGTTGGAGTTTTGCAATCAAAATAACTTCATTCTTAAACTCCAGGAGGCCTTGTCCAGAACTCTGTGAGAGCCTCTTCACAGCTATTACTTGACCATTGGGCAATACACCCTACGAAATCATAGGCGAAGCCTTAGGAGTAATAGAGGATGATGGAGAAAAGGATGGGTAGAAATGGCCCAGGATACTAAACGAGAAGGAAAAATGGATGACAAAAAATCTATAAATATAGGAAAAACCATCTGGTTCCATCTCATCTACATTATTCTTCAGCTTGAAATGTACTATGAAAGGAACTTACCTCATAAACAGGGCCAAAACCACCTTGTCCTATCTTTTTTGCGGAAGAGAATTTTTCAGTCGCAGAGGAAATGGTACTCAGATCAAAAATAGGCAATTCAAAAGCATTATCTTGACTTTCTTCATTAGAATCTTTGAAGAAACTCTTTTCCTGTTCAGCTGCAAAGGAAATTTGTTAGAAAAAGAAAAGAAAATAATAGAAGCTTTATGTCCCAATAAACAAGGAGCTATTGAGATAGTGCCAATGCACATTCAAGTGCAGTTCACTTCAAAAAATAAATTTATCAATTCATCAAAAAAACGTAGGAAAAGATTCTTATAAACAAATGAAACCAAATGAAGCTCGACTAGCCCTTCCTAGGTTAAGTACCATGCACCCAGTGATTAGGATCAGGGAAGCAAATCGTAAGAAGGTACTCAAAAGCACTTTCTTTTTTCTTTTTCTTTTTTTTATTGAGAAAAGGCCATAACCAAATAGGAGTTAGGTGCAAGAGTTGAACTGCTAGATCAAGCAACTAAAAATAATGGAAACGGTAGAGTTGTTTTACCTTTAATTTTTGCCTTCCTTAACTGACAAATATAATAGCCAATCGTAGCTGAGATAATCATCCCCAAAACTGTACATACCACAACAACGACAATCACCACCATTTTCTTTTTCCTCTTTGCATCAGCAATCGATTCTGGCCACTCAACAACACAGTTGAGAGATAAGTTAATTCTGTCCCATTGTTTCTTGGAATGCTTTTCAATGCAAAAATTAAAGAATCAGCCAATATATTTCCATCATATGACATTTAACAGGAAGCATGCACACTAAACATCTTGTATTAGGGAGACAAACCCCATTGGGCACTTCAAGCGGCCACATTAAAGATATACAGAAGATTTTCTTTGATGCAATGGCCAAAGCTCAAATGCATTGTCGACATGATAGCAATCAGTGTAAGCTAGTGCAGGATTTAGCTTATCCAGACTCAAGCAGATGATTAAGGGAACACATAAATACTATAGCAGTCATTAGCAGAAACAAGAACCTATTAAACAAGAAAACCATCCCATGAGTGAGTATAGCTTATAGGATTACTCAAACTGGCTCAAAGTTAACGGAAAAACTTCCTGAAAGTGTCACATTGAAGAGTTCATAACATCACAACCGAAGACAAGGGAAAGGCTCGACCCTCAAGCTAACTCCAAACTTACATTACTCACGAAGTTTATAATATTTCTAGTGAAGCCTACCAAAAACAAAATGCAACTTATGAACCAAGATGAGTGTCATGTTTGATGAAATCTATCATCTTTTCAACAACCCAAACTGTAACAGCATGAACGAAACGATAAAGTCATACCAATTAGCATAGGAAGTGAGCTAGGAATTGGGGCAAAAGTGCCGCAAAACTTCTACCATGCCATTGGCACAAAGTTGTTCTGATAGAATCCACATCTGAGCAAAGTGTGGGCATAACAAGGTATCCTAAAAAGTTATATGATCATGATTAAGGTCTAAAATTCCAGCTACAGCCCCAGCTGACCATCGATGAATTCAACAGACCAACAGCTACTCTACTCAACGTTTCAATAGGTCACAAGAAAAAGTGTGCATGCGGCAGTCATGGTAGGTCTTTTAATTTCCAAAATCATCAATTTGCCTTCCGAGTCATTTCGAATTGATTGAATGTAGGCAAGCTATTCTCTCACCTTCATCACTTGCATATAACCAACCGAATCAAACAATTATCACTTGCATATAACCAACCGAATCAAACAAAATTGTGAATACATAAACTGCTTGAAGTTAGAATATTGACCCTGTTTCCCATTCCCCTCTATCAAGGGACATAACGTGAAATTATTGACAATTTACATAGCTCGGCTTTTAAAACCCTCCCGTTAGTAAGATGTCTGATTATAAGCTACCTAATGCTCCTCTTCTCCATTATCCCAAGCTTTGAACAGGCTGTGTCAAGGCAAATCAAAAAGCACATACAGCCCAAGTTAGTATATATGGATTTGTTCAGGTATCCGACAAAACAGAAGTTATTAGAAACGACGTATTTTGCTTCTATTAAACATATAATAGCCTCAAAACAAACCTACCCTCATCAACCAAGATTCGATCGTTACACTTACATCAATCAAATTGTCAAGCAACTATAGACTAACCTGTTAACACAATAAACACAAACAAGTTAAACTAGGGTATAAAAATCTCATCATAGAATAAAGGGTACAAAAGGATTGCAATGTGAGGTAGTGGCCTTTAGTAAAAACCCTCCAGCTTCAACTTCTAAAGGGTTTCAAGGGTTATAGTCCGTCAAGCAATGGTCCAGTGAGGACCAAATCTTGCACCGATGAAGCAAAATACAAGAACAAACCAAGTACTAGAGAGAAGAAACAAGTATGAGACCTGAATGTTGGATACCCACTTAGAAAAAAGAGTTCTTGCTTGGTTAGTGGGTGGTGGGTGGTTGGTGGGTAGTCCTGTCGCCGGAAGTGGTGGCGGAAAGTGGAAACGATGGAGGCGATGGAGATGGTAAGAAAGAGTTATTAGAGTATGATTAGTGAGAGTGAAAGACGATCATAGTTGGATTTAAGGGAGTAATAACGAGAGAGAATAGTCTAATGGAGTATGGTGGGAAAAGACGCGACAAAAACGTTAAAGTTAAAGGGCCTATACAGACTACAGAGCCAGGATTCTCTATGCAGAGAACTTTGTGTCATTGTATTGAGGGATTTTTTGGCCATTAAATTTAAAATATTTAAAAAAATCACACAATTTATCGGCCGAGACATAAGAGCTTTCGAAACACAGGAGATCAGACACCCAATGTGTTTGCAACGAGCAGTAAACGCATGTCACCATGGGAAATGATTTTCACACAAGTAATTATTGGGAAATTTATAGAAATGGTCCTCCTAGTTTTATACGAGTCTCATTTTCGTACTCTAAGTATCAATTGTAACTCTTTTGACCTTTAAGTTTGGTTTTCGTACAAAGTTGGTCAAATTGATAACGTCTATTTGCCAAACCGGATGAAAAAAATCAAATTGAGGGCAGATGTCATCAATTTGACCAACTTGGTACGAACTGCAACGTCCAAACTGCCATCAATTTGATTTTTTCCATCCAATTTGGCTGTCTTGAGTTATCAATTGGACTAATTTAATACAAAAACCGAACTTGAAGGTCAAAAGAGTCATAATTGATACTTGGAAGATGAAAATGAGACCCGGATAAAATTAGGAGAACTATTTATATAAATTTCCTTGTAATTATTCACTGGTTTCAGAGCAAGGCCGCATGCACCGGATATTCCAATACTGCACATTTATGTAGAGCTCATTGCACATTTTTGTAGAGCTCATAGACTTTATTCATTCATTGGGGGATAGTGTTGTCCAGTGATGTGCGCAGCACCATGCTATGCACTTTCGAGCCGTCGGATCGTGTATCCGACGACTCGGATCTCATCTCAACAATGAACGGCTCTCGATCGTTGGTTGTCGAGATGAGATTCAAGCCGTCGAATGCACGATCCGACGGCTCGGAGGTGCGCAACATAGTGCTGAACCCGACGTTCCTTTATTCGTGGACCATATGAAAATGTGTGGTGTTTGAGTGTTCTGGAGCACCATGTGCCTTTAATCTGGGAGCATGGAAAAATTAGACTTTTTGCACCCCCTCTCTGAAAGTACATCTCAAAAACAATTTCTTGTTTTTTAAGAATTGAACAGAGTGCAATCTCAAAAAATAAAATTGTTAAAATCTAGAATGTATCTAAATATAGGTGGAGTGCAATTAACCATTCAACTTATTTTAAATTTTTAGGGCGCTGCTATTCGCACCCCTCAATTTTCTCCCGTAGCCCTTTAAAAATTTCCATATGTTTCGACAGTTAGTTACCGAAATTGAGATACATTTTCAGCATCCAATTACCGAAATATATATTTCTTGTGCATTTCCGACATGTAGTTACCGAAATATAATCTTATTTTCAACAGCTATTTACCGAAATGTATGTTCGGCAGTTGTTTACCGAATGTTGAACATATTTTCGACATGTAGTTACTGAAATATAATTTTTAAAAATTTTTAACGGGCTACGGGAGAAAATTTGAGGATTGCAAATAGTCGCCCCCAATTTTTAAGTGAATAATCAAAACAATTATAATTTAATAATGGGAAAAAACCCGAAATGGTCCTTATAGTTTAGTGTTTGTGTCAACTTGGTCCTTATGGTTTGAATTTGCTCGATTTACACTCTGTAGTTTTTATTTTGTTCCAACTTAGTCCAATTACTAACTGCCGTTAGACTCCGTTAACCCCAGACACGAATAGACCCATTTTCTAGGGTAAAAACCGTAATCTGTCATTCTCCTCTTACCTTAATATACCTCTAAACCAAAACACAGAGCCTCATTGTTGCATTCTCCATTTTTTTTTTCACGGCTTCCATTCTCCATTTGTCTCACCCGGGATTTTACCTTTGACCGAAACGTATCTCGTTCGCCTTCGGGGGGAAGGAGTGAAAGGGATTAGGGCCTGAATAAGTGATCCATTTCCTATGAATTGCGACGTGGTTCTTGAAAACCAAGGAAAAATGAGGAGTACTTTTATGTTCTATAAAAAGGGTTCGGATATTTTTGAAAAATGTTTGAATTTTAGAAAATGAAGTGGATTTTATTTTAAAAAGAGACCGAGTTTTCATCAAACTGCCTACATATCTCCGGTTAAAGGAGAATCAGGTCCGGCCATAGTTCAAGGCACAAAAGGGGTTTAGAAAAAAACTTAGAGTCTCCACCGGGTATAGAGTTTTGGTGTGCCTGATCACCTCTTGAATATCGGAAGAATAATTCAAGTATTTTAGAAAAAAGAACACGGGCCAGAGAACCCGATTTTTAAAAAAAAGTGACTCCGTTTTGCTTTTTAAGAAAAAGCTTTAGGTCTGCGAGGTTAAAAAAAAAAGGGCTCGGTAATTCACTAGAAAAGGAGACCCATTTGTGTCTGGGGTTAACGGAGGCTAACGGCAGTTAGTAATTGGACCAAGTTGGAACAAAATGGAAACTATAGAGTGTAAATTGAGCCAATTCAAACTGCAGGGACCAAGTTGACACAAACACTAAACTACAGGGACCATTTCAGTTTTTTTCCCTATAATAATCTAACTTATAAGTGATGATAACAAACAGAGTCATTAATCGAGATTTTACAAAAAAATTCTAGGACTTGAACCATTAATGTTTGGATTGTTTTTTAAATTTAACATGGTCACACTTGATTTCTATTTTGTTCTTTTTTCTTTTAACAGGAGTCCTAATTTATTTACCCACCTATGCAGATTAATATTGCTCACCTCGGTATGAAATCCATAACTAGGGGTGGCAAATTAAACCCAAATTCATCTCATAATTAATGGATTCTAAATGGGTCAATGACTCATTGAAGACCCAACCCACTAACAATTTACCCAATGTGGCCAAAACTCATCCATTTGACACCCCTATCCATAACGGTTCCCCTTCGATATCTCTATGGTTTGCTTCCCTTCTGCTTTACGGGTGGAACCTTGTGCCCGTTGTGCTAGTTTACCTTAGGCTTTAGTTTTGCAAAAAAATGCTTAACGGACTAATTTTTCTTTGTATTTTGTAAAGAAAAATAGGTCATTTTAGCCCCTTGAGAATTTAGCACTTTAAGTACTTTTAGGAACTAAGCCAATTCCCATTGGCCCTTTAAATATTTGTAGAATCTATAGAGACAATCTTGGATCTTGATCGATTGGGACTTGTACAAGTACTCAGGTGTTTTCGAATGATTTCTAAATGTAAGTGACGACTAACTCATTTGCCGCTCGTGTGCGGGCTTCGCCAATAGAAATGTTCTATCTTGGATTTTGGTCTATCGATCTGCCAGAGTAAAAGTCGATAAGCTCTGATTTGTAAATTGATCAATGGAAACCAATGACAATAAAGTCATCAAAGTGAAATTGGAGGTGAATGACGTCAATAGATGCCGTTCGGCCTAAATCAGTTTCCTCCGTGTGGTTTGGAGAAGAGGGTCTTGGGTGGTTAGGTTGGTATAACCAAACATTTATTATCTCTGTACTTCGTGTTATGAGTTAATGAATTTTTTTTTTCTGATAATACCGTTCGAGTGCAATAGGTTTTATATTGTTTTTTGGAATACACCATCTATCACCATCGTTGATTATGTAAGGAGATTAGTTAATTTGAGATTTTCCGATTCGTATTCTCCTCCGTTGTTAATCAAACACTTAGCTTTTTCACATCAGAGACATCGTCTGAGGTTTCTGAATTTACACTGTCATCCCTTAGTTTTGAAATTATAATACAGATTCCCCCTTTAGATTATGCTTGGGTGAACCAACTGAACCTAACTTAGTTGGTCTGGACTCTTGCATCTTATTAGGAGATCAGGAATTCAAGTCTTCCTACTTGCGTGTGAGTGTTCTTCCCTTATAGGGTTTTTCCTTCATTTCTTTGTTTCTAGGGAAAATGACGGCCAAAAACGTGTTTTGATAATTAATATCCGCCAAAGACATTTTCAGCTTTAACAAATGTTTTCAGCATGTCCTTGGCGGGTATTAATTATCAAAACACATCCTGGACTGTCATTTTCCTTTGTTTCTACCCTATAATGGGCTTATTTCTTGTATTGGTTGAGTTGTTAGGCTTGGTTATTTTGTGAACTCTTACAATTGATGGGACCTCGTTCGTTTAAGGGTTTTGGATTTTTTATTCTAATCATTACCCTATCTCTCTCCCTTCATTACTCTCATTTTTTTCTCTATATCTCTATTTTCAATCATTACTCCATTTCTTTCTACACTTATTACCTATAAATCCAAATCCAAAATCCCAAAACGAACTGGGTCTAGTGTCTCAAGTTTGTACTCTGTACTTCATATTTGATGTAAAATAATTTCTTCTATCAATTGATTAAAAAAAAAGATTATGCTTGGGTGGCATTAAATGTAGCATGCAAATGACTAAAATACCCTTAGTTCATCACACACACGCGCGCGTACAAATACACACATGATAAAATACTCAATATCTTAAACTGAAGGATTTGCTGCCTTTAAGGTCTTAGGTATGAAATTAGGAGGTGCTTTCAACTCTCATAGAGTCGGCACATACGGGGATTAATTTTTAATTGCACCCCTAGCTAGCGAATGGCGGTGGTCCCCCAAATGTTAGTTGAGGTACGCCAGTATGCATAAGCACATCAAAATCTCCCCAGTTATTTAAAAAAAAGAAAAGAAGAAGAAGAAGTTATTCTTACTCTAAAGATGCGTATGAATTAAAAAGCATATTCTTACATCTTTAACCTTATTTTTTTATTTTTTATTTTGGTTGAACTCATCTTCCTAACAGTAGGAAAATGGGATTTTGCAAATTTAGCCGTCTCAATAATGCACTTGAGTCACGTGTTCTGATTGAAAGTATCAAAATAATAATAGTTGGCGATATGGATGTCCTTGTTGTTCTTTTATACTAACTTTTTACAAAATGGAGGAATGTTTTGGAGTGGGATTGGCGGAAAGGTAAAGTTTAGTCCCAGTAAGTCAAGAGTTGGTCACCTACTAAAGCTTATTTTATTGTCTTTTCTAACTCTTTCCTTGTCTAATCATGATCAATCAAGAAACTAAACATCGGTGGATAATAATGGTGAAAAAGCCTCTAAATGAAGAGTAATTATTCAGTGGCGTCGGTGGCGGTGCCTCAATGTATCCTTATCCACTAAACATTTTTCGTTTATGTGCAGTCAATACATTAGGACTCCACGTGACGTTGCAAGTTCGAAGACTAAAAAAAACAATCTTTTCATAATGATAGGGAAATGGAGGTTTCAAGAAAGACAAGATTGTAGATATCTTGTGCGACAATAATTTTTTGCGCCCGCTAATTTTATGTCAACATTTTTTTCCTTTATTGATGATGTTAATGTACATATATTTTTCAGCATCAGTTTATTTTTTCAAGCATTTAAGAGAGGGAAATGATTTTGTCACTCCTTTTTTTGTTAACACCACTTCCCTGCAAGTGCCAAAAATACACTTGCAGGAAAGTGGCGTTAACAAAAAACGGAGTGACAAAATCAGCAGCCTTAAGAGATTATTAATATTATAAGTTCACACAAATCAACGTAAAAAAAGTATATATGAGAGAGAAAAGAAGTGTGAGACTCACAATTAGCTTTATAGTAGTTTGAGACTATGGTTTTCATTACCTTTCTCTGCTTTTCTTTCAATATTGTTTGTCATTATTTAATGTTGATCTTAAATTTTTCATCTCAATATTTCACTTTAACTCTTGGATCTTGGAGAAAATAAAATCTTCTTAGATTCTAAAAAGGGGAAAAAAAATCTTTCAGCCCTAATCTGGCCTATTGCAATGGGAACAAGCTTACCAATTTGGATTCTATGGACTCCCCACCCTCCTTCTGGGTTCCGACATCGACGTTGTAAGTTGTTGCATTTTGATTGTTGTTTTAGTTGTAATTTATTTTTGAATTAATATAAGTGGGATGATTTTTTCACTCGGAAAAAGGGGGGAAAATCCTTAGAAACATTAAAAAAAAAAAAAGTAGATCCTAGTTTTGCGGGATGGAGATGTTTAACTCTATGATGAAATCGATTTGACTACTCTCCGTTTTTCAGATGGAGACTGAAAATTTTGTAGTAGTATTAATTTATATAAAGCGAAAAGGAAAAAGGACATCTCCAACTTTGGCTACTCCCCATGTTTTTTAGATGAAAAATGAAACACCTATAATTTATTGAAGTAGGTGATCAAAATCTACCAGACAAAAACCTAGATCCACGGTCTTTTTTGGTCGTTTTCCTTTAACTTTTATTGCATTTCAAGTAAAAAAAAATTCCTTTGTTTCTTTCATCTTGACGAAAAGAATCTACAAAATAAATACTCCAGTACCCAAAAGTCGAATAAAAGGTCACTTAAGATGAAATAAAAGTTCGAAAAAGACAAATTTCCCTACTCCTCTTTTAGTGTCTTTAGCATAGTCTTACACAAAAAAAAATTCAACTTTGGTTTATAATTTTTTATACTTTTCAAAAATCTCACACTAATTCAAAACAAAAAAGTGTGATGTAAAAATATGACGAAAAGCTATAAAGAAAAGGTAACTACATAATGAAGTACTACCGATTATCTTTAACAAAAATTAATTTAGTCCAAACTCAACCGTAGTGAATCCTGTTTCACAAAATCATATCTACCATGTGAGTTGATGGCTTGATGCATTGATAGAATAAACCTCAATTCACAACTTATGATATACTCCCTCCGTTCCTAAATAAGTGTCTGGCGCGCAAACCTAGGCCTTACAAAAGATGCATATTTTTCGTTAAAAAATCTATTTTTTTTTTTCACAATCTAATAGAAATCATTGCTATACATTCATTTGTGAAAAAGTAATAATTTTTTTAACGAAACAAATGCATTTTTTAAAAGGCCTAGATTTGCGCGCCGAACACTTATTTAAGGACGGAGGGAGTAATATAATATTAGATATGATCACCGTAGCATAAGAAAGGAAACGAAAGGTATTCAAACATATCATAATACAGTAGGGTGTTTCAGGTAGGCAATGACTTAAATTATGCATTGAAGTAGAGATTTGTCAAACTTAAATTTGACAGCAGACAAATCCTACTTTCCTCGTCTAAAATCTTACTACTATTTTAACACCGCGTTACATCATCATCTCATCATAATGCACCCAATGCTGAATTGACGAATGGCGACCTATGCAATATGCTATAAATAGTTATGCAGTATTCATGTGAAAACGTACCTTTGTTGCAAATTTATGGCTAGTGCGCTATACTTTTGATTGATTGATTTATGAGTTTTTTTAAAAAAATGATTTTGCCACTCTCTTTTTTGTTAACGCCACTCTCCTGCAAGTGTATTTTTGCAGCAGGGGAGTGGCGTTAATAAAAAAGGGAGTGACAAAATCAACAGCCCTTTTTTTTGTTGCTTTTATCCCATAAATTATCTATATTTTATCTACTTCGTCCATAAATTTGACAAATTTATCTCCTTAAGTTTTCGATTGCTTCCTATTTCGTCCAATCGTTAACGGTGGTTAACATTTTGGACGGAAAATTCGTCACGTGCCTATCACGTGCGATTAGAACCCAAATGAAATGGGCAAGAATGTCATTCCGCCCTAAAGTCTCCTACTCTCGCTTTGTGTGGTGCTAGTGAGGAGTCCCATGATCACGTTAGTATTTTTTTTAGCTACCCTTTCTCCGCTGCTGTACGTGTGGTCTCAGTTTGTTGCTGAAATGTTGAATTTCTTGGTCTCCTCTTCCTTAATTTGCAGGAAGAAATGCTTTGGGGTTCTAATCACTGTAGTGGTAATTCTGTGGGTTGTACCATCTTTAAGCTGGTGTTAATTTCCTGCTGCCATCTACCACATCTAGGGGGGAATTAAAGGAACAACATGATTTCCAAGCTCAAAGGTGTGGAGCGGAGAGTGATTTTTGGTAATATTGTAGCCAGTGTTCGTGCCTGTTTGTGTGGTTGGCATGATGTGGTTCACACCTTGATAATTAATGTTAGGCTTTTGGAGTCTTGGGAAGTGCCCAGAAAGTCTCGGGACGTGCCCAACTCAGTGTTCAAGCCTGGGTAGATTTTGGGGCAGTGGTGTTATTCCTCTTCCTCTGTATTTCTTGTTTCTTCTCCTCTTTGTTTAGTTGTTCCTAGTTTAAGGGCAGGGTTTGTTTGATGTTGTTCTAGGTTCGAGGGTATGCTCTTGCCTTTGTTTGCCTCTTTGGTTGTTTATAATACCTACCTTTCCTAAAGAGGTATGCAGATACAAATACAAACATGACACAATAATTTCAAAACCAAATAGAAACATAGACACAACAAGACACTCGACAAAAATCAAATAGATACTATATTTATGTGCGCATGTATTTTTAATTGTTATAAATACGAATGTTGCATCCACCAACGACCACAACTCCTAGAAACCAGCATTGATTTAACAAAAATAAACTAGCTAACATTGTTCTACATAATCAGGAGATGTTCCATCAAAAAGATATCCGTTGTGTTTGGTTGAGAGTTTAGTTTAGTTTAGTTTTGGTAGTGGATGGAGAGAGAAATAGAGTAATGATTGAAGATAGGGGTAATGATTGGAGAGAGATAGAGAGAGATGAGAAAGTAATAATTGAAAAAATAGGGTAATGATTGGAAAAAAAAATAGAGTAATGATTGAAAACAAAACTAAAACTAAAACTAAAACTAAAACTAAACGGGTAACCAAACAAAGCCGAGTCGTAATTTTAAGGTGAAATTGTAAAATTACATGAAGACCCCCTCATCTATACACTTTGAACACAAATACCTCCTAACTTTTAAAAATGCTCAAAAGCCCCCCCTCCCCAAAAAAAATAAATAAATAAAACTATAACAGTTAGCTAATCTGCACCCTTCTATCAAAAGATCGTTAAGATAAAGGGGTCAGTGTGGACAGTATGGGCGAGTTTTAAGGGGTAGAATCTTTATTTCCCCTCATTCTGTTAACATAGTTTGCCAACTTTTTATAGATGAGGGTGTCTGAATGAGCGATTTTAAACATTAGGAGGTCTCCGTGTCCAAAACGTATACATGGGATTTCACCTAATTTTAATCCTTCGGAATAAGTTCTATTATGAAGTGACTCTAAACATGCCAGTCATGTCCCTAAACATGCCTTACTAGAGAGACACGTGTGTGCCTAACATATCCCAGATGTGTTCCCTGCTAAAGTTCTATTATGATATAACAAAATCACTTGACGTGTCCTATGCGTATATTGGCTGCCAACATGTCGATGACCCCAATATGTCATACAAGAATACAGTGATCTTTTAGGCGTGTCACCGTGTCCATAACTAAACACTAATTAACATGTAAAAAGCGAATACAATAAAATCGACAAGAGGTACATACCTAGTTCTGCGCGTGCCATTCGTATATAAAGGTCCTCCCCACCATCTGGAAAATGCCGAATATCGATCAGCTCATCCAACCATACCACGCATTTACGCCCATTTCCACTCACATTGATATTAGTATACCCCATACAATTGCACGTCTTCAAGCACTCGGTTCTACATTCCTCAAGGTTATAATTTTCCCACAAAACAGAATGATCAGGCAATTTCAATCCACTGTACTTGACAAACCCATCTCCAATATTATTGCTACAATTTAGCTCATGTTTCCGCCTACACCCGCCTGACGAATCTAACAAATTCCAATCTTGTGGTGATTTCGGCGTGAAGCCCTTCAAACACCGGCAAGGGACGTCATCATCGTAGCAATTTCCATAGGCGCCACACATGGCGTAACGGTCGCAATTGTCCCGGTTAAGGGTCACCATCATGACCCATTCCTCGTTCCGCCATGTGTAGTACTGGACGGAGCCCGATTGCGTGACCACGAACCTGGACAATATGTTGCGGTTAGCTAGAAAATAGAAAAAGTTTTAGAAATATTACAAAACAATATCGTAAAATAAGAACAAAATTGTTGCTGAGGAACAATCTTCTTGTCAAGTGGGTAAAAGGTAGATTTCAAAGACATGCTAATCAGAAGGCATCGTGTTTCAGTCCTACACAGTTTCTGTGAAGGGCTGGAAAAAAGGAGGGAGCCACAGCCCGTCTCGTTACCAACCTCTGGATCGTATTGAAAGAAGCCTGTTAAGCTTTGAGTGGGTTGGGAAGTGTTAGACTTATTAGACCAATCTCCCAAGAGTTTAACTTGTGGCAGAGCGAGAGTAGGAGATGACCCACGGACTTGGGCTGAACAAGCAAGGCGCAAGGCCCATTTGGGTTATTCTCATGGGCTCAGCACCACGGCCAATTATTTGGTACTCCCGCCTCCCGGAATATAATGTGGCATTGCCATGTGACACTCATTGTCTCTCAAACACTCAACAAAAATGAATTGAGTATATTTCTTTCGGATAATTTGTCGCTAAGTAAATGGTTGGGATCGTACTTCGGGAACGCAGAACAATTATCATCGCCAATTATTGGATATTCTCAGAGTATCATGTGACATTGCAATGTGATACTCCCCACGTGTATGCCAGAGTGGCTTAGGTGGGTCACAAGCCAGGTATAGGTGCTTGGAGGACAAATATCTCTTTCTATACAAGTACACCACGGAACCCAGATCGAGGCACCCTTCGTCTTCTTTTTTTTTTTGACTGGTTGGTACATTGTTGTCCGTTTTGCTTGCTAGCCGGCTCACGGGAAGGCCTAGATCACAAGGCAATTTTCTACACGTAGGGCGGTGGACACAAGAATCAACTCCATGATCACAATTTCATTTACCATGCATGTTGTGTTAATCATTCAAATTACTATGTTTTTTGCTCGTGCAAGGCTCATTTTCTAAATAAATAAGCTTTTCGATCGCTCTGATCAAGTTTTTATATACAGAAAAAAGGGAAGGGAAAAGAAGAAAACCTGAACAAAACAGAGTCGTTCAGCACTTGATACGTGTAATAAACTTCATCAGAATTGGAGGTAAAAATCGGCGTAAAAACCGGGTTTGTTTTGAACTCGTTGCTGCCGCTGAACCTAGCTCCGTCCCACGGCCCCCACCTGTACTGGTTCTCCGAGTTCTTCCTCAGAATCAGCTGCGGCGACTTGGGCGGGTCGAGGCTGAAACTGAACTCACCGTCCGAGGGGTCCTCGTTACTCTTCCAGGATCTCATGACCCTGTTAAGTCCCGTCTTCATATTCCACCCCAGCTTCATGCCCGGCAACAACGTGTCCGATAAGTAATCGAAACTCTCCCAAATAAAATCGCCGCTTTCGTTCTCTCTCACGACTAGATTGCCCGAATCCAACAGCTGCAGAATCGGACTATTTCCCGCCTCCGTCCCGTTGGTGTCCCACACTATACCGGCAGACCCGTTTTTTATCACGAGGGCCCCGTTTTCGGTTACCGTTAGCTGGCCGGAGGCGTCGGTGATGGGGTGGTTTTTGTTAGCCACCCAAACCACCGTGAGGGGGAGGTTGTGGTAGTGGACACCCAAGTAACGGTTTTTCGAATTTCCCGGACTGAAAAAGCTGAGCTCGAACCGTTGGTTGGGGGAAACCAAGGCTTGGCCGTCGGTGAGGTTTTGGGCTGGGGTTAAGGTACTGTTTGTTGCAATGGCAGAGTGGGAAAACAAAGAGATGAAAATGGTGTAGAATACGAGTAACAGGGGAAAACCCATTTTTGCGAGGTACGAACTACAAAAGGTTTGTTTTTCCTGTTTATCAATTTATCAAACAATGGAGATGCGGTTTGAGTTTTTCTAGTTAGCGGGCTCTGCAAGGCGCGGAAAGGTCCGAGTTGGACTGATCTGGTTTGACAAATGGGGTTCTCCATTTTGGACTAAAGTTAATGATTCTTTAGTCAACTGTATCAATGGTTGGACATGGATTAACTCCACGTCGGTTTCATAGCTGGAAGGCGAATTGGGAAGACATGGCCTTTGCCGCCTTCACCTCAAACCCAAGGCCACTGGCCACGCAATTTCGGATATTTTCCTTCGCTGTCACTCTGAATTTTCGCTCCAATTTTGTTTTTCAGAATTCAGTTGTCCCGATTTACACGTACGATGACTAATCGTGAGGGACCAAGCATTAGTATAAACTCTATATGGATTAGCCCTAAAAAAGTTGATAGCACATGAAAGGTTTTGAATCTGAGTCTCAAACCTTAACCATTAGACAAATCCCTTGTGGTTTTGGATTTCGCTCCATATTTCTATTTTCAATTCACTTCTAAGAATTTTTAGTACAATGAGATGTTTCCAAAAGATTCTTACACGCTCTCGCAAGTCGTATCTGTTTTCGTTCAAACTCATGCAGGCGCATTATATATATGATTTATATGGTCGTCGGTCAAACCATTCGACCTAGACTTTTTGGTTTAGCGGTGATCGTGGCGTTGTTGTATAAAAAATATAACTAATAAAATGAAACAATTACTACTACTCAAATGAATAGTTGCAAATATTCTGAGTATCGCTCCACAGGAATTATAAGGCTAAGCTACAGAAATTTCAATTAATTCCTAAATTAATTCGTGGAAAATATTGATTGTTGGTTTCCTAAAATAATTGAATTGTAATAGAATGGAATAGAAAAGTAGAAAAGAATTGACGGGAAAAAACTTGGGAATCCTCTCTTCCCCTCGTAAATTAAACATGTATCAATTGTAGGTAAACTATTTGAATCACCACAGATACTGTAGGATTGCAAGCCCTAGCGATATCTTCTAATGATAATTTGTGAATCATCAATCAGCATGGACTATCTCCGCCTAACACGAGATCGTCTCAAATCGGCACAAATCTTCTCATCAGTACGATGCGTCTTACAGTATAATCCATCTGAATGGTTATTAGAAAACAATTAAAACCATTGCATGAATGTGCATAAAACCTAAGAAATTATACACAAGATTTGATGAAAAGAATTAATATTATAAATAAATGCGTAAAGTTCGCACAACCATGATTCGAATAACACAATTATATCAAAACTTAGTTAGTATTGGATACCTTGTCCTTAAAGCTAATTCGTCCCCCACGGTGGTCCTCACGGGATTCTCGAACGATTACTTCTCCGAATATAACGATTATCGCACACATAAGCAACACTCCAATCGGAAGAAAACAGGGTATTTATAGAAAAAATATAAAAAATTGGTCTAGGGTCCACTATAGCATGTTTCTAACCCACTAGGTCCACTGATCAAGTTTCTAACCCACTAAGTCCACTAATATGTATTTGGTAAGACATAAAGTCCACTGCATTTAAAAAGGGAAATAGTGCCTGACAGATTTACCCTTTCATTCAAATCCCATCCGTTTAGCCCATTATCCCTTATACGTTTGAAATCACGCAAAATTCTCGGGAAATAATAGTTACGTTGGATCAGTTTCGTATCTAACGTTATTTTACTTATATAACGTTATATAACATTGTATATTCTGCTTTGTAGAGTTACATCTTGATCTCAACTGCTTTGTTGAATTTTTTTTGAGTTTCGCTACACAAAAACTCTCATATAACATTATATTTTCACTTTATTGAATTGGTCCGCGCAGCGGCCTCAATGACTTGCTTCTAGTAACAATAATACACACAAAAAATGTAATATATGTGACAAAAAATAATCATATAACCTTATAACGTTATACATGAGATTTTGTCCTTTCTAGCTCTATAAAAATAAAAAGAGGAGATCTCGTAACTTCTTTCCCTTCGTCGTCGTCGCCTTCTTCACAGTCGACTTCACAGGTAACTTAATACTCTTCACCCTTTGAACAACTGCACAAATAACAGCATTTAACAAAATTAGTATATAACCAACATTGATATAACCATATATACTATCAATCGAATCCCTAACTTAATTCAACCATACCATACCAGATCAAAGATTGATATAACCACATATACTCGCAATCAAAACCCTATCTTAACTAAACCAATACGTAACCGATCAGAGTTTGATATAACCATCTATACTCGCAATCGAAACCCTAACTTAATCTAGCCAAACCATTCATATAACCATATATACGAGGAGAAACGTACGTAGTGTATCAATAGCAACGTAGGATCACACACAGTTTACATTCGCAAACTATAGCAAAATTCGAATATAACCAACCTTTATATAACCATATATACAAGCAATCAAATCCATAACTTAATTCAACCATACCCTAACGGATCAAAGATTGATATAAGCACATATACTCACAATCAAAACCCTATCTTAACTTAACCAATACCTAACCGATCAGAGTTTGATATAACCATATCTACTCGCAATCAAAACCCTAACTTAACTTAGACAAACCATTTATATAACCATATATACGATGGAAAACATAAATTGCTTAGAGCAGGGTCTATGTACGAAACCCTCAATCACAGGGGCAAAACTTAGGGATATAACCTTATATACTCGCAATCAAAATCCTAAATAATTTAGTCAAACCAGTCATATAACCATATATACGATGAGAAACATACCTAGTGTATCAATTGTGATGTAGGATCGGACGGCGATGGAGAAACGAAGGCAAAGAATGGCAACTAGCGCCACGGCGACGGCGTCCGACTGAAACAGGGGCGAATCAAAGGCGACTAGGGCGACGGAGACGAACGTTGGTGAACGGGTGTGACCGTTGGTACAGTTTGTGAACGAACGCGATTGACGCCGATGACAAAGAAGGCCGACGACGAAGAAGACAAAGAAGGGCCGACGACGAAGAAGACGAAGAAGGGCCGACGATGAGATCGTTTGAAGACGACGAAGAAGGGCCGATGACGAGATCATCTGAAGACGACGACAAAGAACACCGTCTCCGTTTTTTTCCTCTAAATCTGGTTTGTTTTGAAAACGGGGGGAGGGGGGAGGGGTTTTATAATGGGGACTGAATTTTTCGGATAGAGATTTTTTGAAATGACTAAAAAAACGGGGCAAAATATTTTTGAAAAGCAGGGGTATATTAGACTAACCGGGGATATTATATCTTTACTAATAGGATAGTGGACTTAGGGGGTTATAGAATTTAGAAGTGGACTTATTGGGTTTGGAAAGTGGTATAGTGGACTTATGAAAAATTCTCCCTAAAAAATAGGCACCCAATTGGAAAGTTACAGAGGCTGTTCAGAACCAAACAGTCACCGAACACGTCAGTTCGAAAAGAAATTGTTTCGAGAACAGACGACGGAAAATAAAAATATTACCGTTGTGGGAGAAGAAATAAACTTGGAGAAGCCCAAAAAATCAATTGGGCCCAACCCAACGATTATTTATAAATATATATCTACTTGGGAAAATGACGGCCCATGACGTGTTTTGATAATTAATACCCGCCAAGGACAAACTAAGAACATTTGTTAATGTTGAAAATGTTCTTGACGGGTATTAATTATCAAAACACGTCCTTGGCCGTCATTTTTCCTATCTACTTTGGCCGAAGCCCATTTTAAATTTTAACCGAAACCAACCCGATAGCCGGTAGGGTAAATGAGCCGAAGCCCACTTCGTTCATGCCCTCTCCTCCTACAAAACACAGAGTGTCTCAATGGGACAGCCCTTTTATGTGCAAAATGTGACATAACTGAAAAATAAGTACTAAAATCTGAATACTGAATTTTTTAAGCTAAGAAGTGGTTTGATATGTACTGAATTTTAAGCATTGAATTAAATAAGCTGTTTGATCTGTCCAGTAAGCTGAAGTCTGAAAGTTGTTAATTTTCCAACTTTACCCTTCATATATTTAGGAATAGTAAATCACAATCATACCGCTATCAAAATTATAACATTATACACAAAATATTAGAAAGACACTCAACAATATAACATGAGGTTAACCTTTTGAGTCATGTGGTTAGACGAATGGTTAGCAGGTCAGGTGGGGTTGGTCGTTACAGTTGGTATCAAAGCACAACCCTGATCTACATGGTGGGGCCACCTCTAGAATCTGATTTGAACACACTAATTGTGCTGTACATAGCTAAGTGTCACACCATAGCCACTAGGGGAAGGTTGTTGGACCATGTGGTGCAACGGGGACGTTGCAGCCAAGATGGGGAGATTGTAAGATCCCACATCGGGAAAGCATTGAAAGAGAATTCAATATATAAGTAAAGGCCGACCAGCTACTATTAACCTTAGGTTAACCTTTTTGAGCTACGTGGTTAAGCTAAGGGTAAGCAAGTCACCTAGTCTAGAGACCTATATTTTCGGAATTAGTTTAAAAGGTTTGATTAATGTTAGAATATGGAATTGATAAGGGATTTATTGAATTTAGTTGATTTGGGGCCAATGTGGTAGAATTGAAAGTGGAGGGAGTGCAAGTGTGATTTGTGTGTATCCTAGTATATATGTGTGTGTGTGTGTAGGGAATCAAAATCCCAACTCTCCCTTTCTCTCATCTCCCGGCCTCACTCTCTCTCTCTCTCGGCATCCTCACTCTCTCTCTTGCTCCTCTCTTGCTCATTTGAGCTCAAAACCCACCAATCGACCTCAACACATTCATACTTCGACCTTCAATTCATCTCTTACGCGTGATTCGAGCCTTGGATCGCGTGGGTTCGTGCTAGAACTCATTCTTGGAGGATTTGGATGCTTGGAAAGCTAGGGCTTGATTATTGGAGTTTGAACTTCGATCATTGATCATTGAGGTAGGGATTTTTTGCTCATTCTATGTGTTAATGTGTGATTGCTGTGTTTTGATCGTGCCTTGGATCGTTGGGTTTTGTTGTCGTGTTCACCTTTGAAAATCTGCAGAATCGCTGCTCGAAACACTGTGGTATCGATACAACATAAGTGTTGTATTGATACTACAAAGTTATTTTTCTGGACAGTGAATGTTGTATTGATACAACTTTAAGGTGTATCGATACCAGGACCCTTAAGTCCAGTTTTGCTCCAGCTGCTTCCCCGTCGATTATTTTGACCCCCATCACTTCTAATTCCTTTTGAACATCTCCAAACCTATTTCAAGCATGCTTAATTGAATTCCTTGGGCTTACTTAAGTTATCCTCGTCCCGTTGGTTTTCCGTCGTTAGAAAAAGAGTAGTATCTTACTAGATAAAAACTTAATCGAAATGCATCTTATGGGATTGATGATATTTGTGAATGATCATGGCATGAGGTGATGTACGTTATAGGTATGTTAGGTGCTATACTTGACGTGTCGAATGGTGGGACGGAAAAATATATTGTTGTGAGGTCATCGAGTATCGTAGGCTATAAAGTATGACGTGGGGCGCTTAGTTGGTCGATAGGGGTTTGCCTAGTGGTCCGGAAGAGAATAGGGTAACTCGTATCTTCGTGCTTCGTCTTGATTGATCATCCTAGGTTCCTTTGGCTCTCGTTCTATAGATTCTTGTTTAGAACCTAGCCGGTGGTGTATCGTGGAGTTGTTATGGGTTCGGTACGTGACGTAGGGCGTCGTAATAGATTTAGAGGAATAACTTGGACTTAAAATATTTATCGATGTACAATGGGACATGTTTACAAGTTTGTATTATATTGTGTGATGACGAATGAAAGAATGTGACTTTGGGAAGTGTTGTCTTCTTGTGTACGGATTGGTAATGCATGTGTGTATGAGTAAGTTGATAATTTGAAATTGAGGGTCCTGCAATGCAAGGTGTGGTAATGCGGAGACTCTAGAGGGCCCGCAACGCAAGGTGTGATAATGCGGAAACCCAGGTGGAGAGAATTCAATGTAACGCAAGGTGTGGTTATACAGTTGAATATCTCGCATGATGAAGGAAGTTATGACTAATTATTGAAGTTCATGTTGTTGTTTGGGCTGTGTATTACTTGAGATTGTAATTGTTGAAAAAGGGAAACAGCAATTGATTTCATCAAAGTTTTTGAAAAGAAAGAAACTTGGTTTTGGAAAAAGGATTTTTATGAAAAATCTTCCGGTATTCCTGAGCGAATCAACGGTTCCGGTATTTGGGCGCAAATCAACGGAGCTCAACCTGTAGAGGTTGAGAGTATTTCTCAAAATTATTTTGGAAATCAAAAAGGAATGTTTTCTTTTTATGAAAAGAGGCTTGATGGTAAATGGTAAGGAATGAGAAAGTTAACAGTGGCAATCATTTGAAGAGACTTAAAATGGTTTGAGAAACTGTCGTGGGTTATTTAGATGAATGTGTGTTTAATGCTGCCCTTAGTTTGATGTACGAATGGTTAGGGATATCTTTATGACGTATAGAATCCCGTAGTCGTGGTCCGTTGTTTCATTATGGTGCCCCTCTGTATCTCTTGTTCGTTAGTGGAAATCATTCATTCTCATTGCATGATTCATCACATTTACATATAGCTTGAGTATAGAATTCTCTACTGGGCTGGTGTAGCTCAACCTATCATTTTCAGGTACATCTCAAGGATTTCAACGCGGAGTGCATGGTGTGCATGCTTGGCATTATATCTTTTGAAAGCCGCCCTGAGAAGTGGATCTATCATCTTTTGTATAATCTCTTGAAGGGATGAAATTGTAAATTCATTCGAACTCTTTTAACTTCAGATATTATGTAACCTTTAAATTTACTGTCTTTAACTAACTATGGAATTTGGGCCATTGTGCCAATGTTGTAAATCTTTAAACTTGAGAACCTGGTGTGTAAATGATCATTTGGGAACTTTCTTTTGGGTATTATCTATATTATACGAGGATCATTTATTGAAATGAATTGTTATTTATGTTGAAAATCGAGGGCGTGACAAATTGGTATCAGAGCATTAGGTTAGAATACCTCGAGACCGTAGGGAGACATAGTCTCATGGGTTCAAAAAAAAAAATCGTTGCATTCGTTTTTCAAAACATATGTGTGCTTGCATGAATGAATCAGTACATTGATATGACACTGCATTTATATTATGGTAGAATGGCGTAGGGTTGTTGCCCATGTTGGAAAGGTTGGAGATTTGCATCATATGACAATGTGATTAATGCTGATGACTTTCTTTCTTATGCTTTCATAATAAAATGTTTTCGAGACATGGAGTTAGGTGGACTGAGACCGGGAATTATTACCACCAGAGTCGTAGTGCATACGGGCAGAATGAGGTGAATCAGCGTACTAAAGATGAGATGATGTTTCCGGAGATTGTTGAGCGTGTGAAGGGTGTTGAGATTCTGAAGGGTACGCAGAGGGGTGTGAATATTGGTGAAACTAGATATCGAGTCATTAGCACAAGCTCATCTTCAGGGAGTGTTCAGAGTTCAGGAAGAAAGAAACCAAGGGGACCAAGTCACTCTATTCAGGGTTAGCAGGGCCTTAAGCCACCTTTTCATACCGATTGAAAAAAGGAACAGAACTGCCATTAGACCGGCGATACTTTACGGGACAGAATGTTGGCCTATTAAGAAATAATAGGTGTGCAAGATGAGTGTAGGAGAAATGAGAATGTTAAGGTGAATGTGTGGTAAGACTAGACGAGACAGGATTCGAAATGAAACGATTCGTGAGATGGTAGGTGTAGCACCTATAGAGGAGAAGTTGAGAGAAAATAGGCTAAGGTAGTTTGGGCATGTCTACCGTAGACCTGGAGATGCAGTAGTTGAGAGAGCAGATATGATAGCTTTGGGTAGTAACGCTATGGGGAGGGGAAGACCTAAATTGATATTAGAGGCTGTTATGAGCGAAGATATGAGTCTAATAAGTTTGAGTGGTGGTGGTGTAGTGGTGGAGATGGAGGTGGTGGTGGTGGTGGTGGTGGTGGTGGTAGAGTGGTGGTGGTGGTGACGACAAGATAGAGGCGGTGGTGTGGAGGGCAGTGGTGGAGGAGAAAAGAGTTGAATGCAAGTTTTCATGAATTCAGGCAAAAGTAAGAGGCACTTAATCTTTTAAGTATTGTTAAATGTGATTATCAAACTTGCTTAATCACTTATTACTAAGATTCATCCAGTATTAAGTACTGAATTTGGGTTATCAAACAACCCCTAAGTAAAAAAGATTTATGAATACAAGGCCATTTGAGTAGTTGGCTCATGTAATAGTATTTTGTGGTGTGAAATTTTAGATTCAAGAGTATAGAATAGCCTCAATATCTCCATACTATAATTTAACTTACTAATCCACTGACATCCGACCTATGATTAAAGAAAAATGAAAAAAAAAGAGAAAATGTAAGAATGATGAAGTCAATTCCAATTTATTTGAAGCGTTTTATTGAGAAAATCATTCAGTTGAGGCGTCACGTGTAAGATAATGCTTCCATAAATGTTGAACATCGTGATAATAACCAGCATCACTCCAAATTATTCACAGCCAAGGTAAAGAGAAGTGAAAAGTCTTCTACACCAATCTTGATTTCTTTTTATGGTATCAAAGCAGCAAAGCTCTTGGTGACCAAATCTTGCCCATTCTAGCAGGACCTGGTGCTTCCGTTGATTTTTTTTTTGTCTATTCTCGTAACCGAAATCATGGCAGATAGAGAGAAGATCTCACCAACTCTGAAGATTCCAGCCACCTTTACTTCCAAATTCGCTCCGATAATGGCGCTGAGAGCGAAGACGAAATCAATCCTTACCAAAGTCAAGCAGTTCGTCCGCGGGTGATATGCAGCAGTGGAATCGCCTAATGATATGGGCTAAACAGACACACACTTACTGATTGCCAATTAATGACAAAAGTCACAAAACACTCGTTGGAGATGCACATGGATAGAATGGTGACCCTGTCTTGTCTGTAACTTTGAAGTTGATGTCAAGAACTCAATATGTATTTACCAGACAACTTTTGGAGAAGCCCTACAA
The DNA here is from genome assembly GCA_018127125.1 of Rhododendron griersonianum. Taxonomy (NCBI): domain Eukaryota; kingdom Viridiplantae; phylum Streptophyta; class Magnoliopsida; order Ericales; family Ericaceae; genus Rhododendron; species Rhododendron griersonianum. The sequence continues at coordinate 26,330,727 of CM030800.1, forward strand.
TGAAAAAATCTTGCCTAAATGTAACAACTGAGACTCTTATGAAGCAGCTATTCGTGGGGTTAGATAGGTGGAAGTCAAACAACACTAGTTAGGTCATGCAATGCCATTACAAGGACCGGACCTATGGGATCCACGACTGTGACACCCGCCAATTACAATACATGCAGTTGTCTCCGGAACCCTGTTAGTGCTTGTAGGACTTAAAAACACTATTCGTAAATCAAGCCAATAATTCTGCGTCACAATATCAAACGGGGCAAGAATGAGTAGAGCAAGAACCGAGCAGGATAATTTGAGCAAGATGACCAAATGACTTTAATTTTTTAAGCCCTGATGCTTCCTCCCAACTTCGAATGGAACTAGAGAAAACAAATCCATGCAAACATACTCCAACTGATTCGAACAATCACTCGTTGAGTTGTAAAAAATAGAACTCGGCTCTCTCTCTCTCTCTAAACTTTTCCCCTCCTCCTCTCTCAAAAAAACTTTCGATCACAGTCTCCGTCGGGGGTGGAGTGGGGGTGGGCGCCGCCTGCATCCCCTCCCCTCCTCTTTTCCCTCTCTCTCCTTATCATCTCTCTCTCTCTCTCTCCTCCTTTCTCTCCTTTCCCCCTCTCCCTAACCGTCTGCTTCTCTTGTTCCCCTTTTCCATCGCCGTTTTTTCCTGTTCGTCTTAGGCTATCATATGTATCGTTGTTCTCCCGTCGATTTCTTTCTCTTGAGTAGAACCGGTCTTGGGGCCTAACGGGCCTAAGGCAAGGTGGAGTGGCGGCGGTAGATGGTGTCACAGTTGGGAGTTTTGGATACCCACCGGTTTGTTTTCCTGGGGACAACTGGTTCTTTGCCTAACGATTTTGGGTATCCCTCGCAGCTTTGATGGTGCGATCCACTCTCCGGTCGTCTTTTGTTCTGGGTTTATACCAATGGGTCTATCCGTTTGCCCGGCATCGTTTTGGTGGATGGAGTGTGCATGCGTCTCCGGTCGTCTTTTGTTCTGGGTTTATACCAATGGGTCTATCCGTTTGCCCGGCATCGTTTTGGTGGATGGAGTGTGCATGCGTTGCGGTTTTGGGCTTTGTCCCAACTGGTCGCTTGTGGATGGTTTGGGCGTTGGACGGTAGTGCAACCAGGGCTTTGTTTTGATGGCCAGAGCTGTGGGTTGCAGTCTTCGCCGGATAGGGGCATCGGTGGCGTTGGTTGTGCTATGACAGATTTTTAGGGTTAGGGTTTTTTTGTATTCTTTGTGTTTGGACTGGGCATCTTTTTGGTGCCTTGTTGGTTTCTTACCAACTTTGGGTTTTTTTTGTCTTTTTTTCAAAAAACTGAGAGGCAAGGTGTAGTGATAGGTTAGGTACTAGTTTTGTGCACAACACTCCCTAATGTGTTAATGCAAGGTTTCTCTTTTGTATAATTTTTAACGGTATGAAAACCTTTCTTTGCTTATCAAAAAAAATATATATAGAACTCAAAGAAGCGCAAACACCAATAGGCTTTTACTAGACATTCACAAGGGGGCTTATATAAATTGCTTCCTCCCTACTCTTAAGAATTCCCTCATCCGAAATATTGAGTAGAGAATAAATACGGACCAGAAAAACGGACCAGAAAAAAACTTGAGAACAATCTCAGGTGAATCAAGTCTACCAAACATTTGAAAGTAAACCTGAAATTACTATTCCCAGCATTTAAAATCAAGTAACACACTTTGGAGGTCACTAGCAAATGCTCAGAAAGTTGCAAGCCATGACTGAGAGATGGCCTCGGCATGCCAGATTGAATGATTCCCCCCAAAAAATATGCCCATATGACCAACCCAGGTTTTACCCAAGTATCAGAAATTTAACCAAGCAAAGAACAGAACAGAACAATTAGATGGTAATCTGTAACCAGTTGTCTGACCAGATAAAAGAAAAAGGAGCACTAGAAGTAAAACAATGGCAATCGAGTTAAAGGGATTATTGGCACAGTAGGCTACATATTTGACACAGTTATCGCCTGTTTTCAGAAAAGAAAATCCAATGAAATGGGAATTTATACAAACAGATAAAGCTAGAATGTAGCCTCGATCGATCATGATTTCGAGGAAGTTTCCAACTCTTTAATAATCACCTCAAATTCTTCCATTGGACTGGTGGGAAAAGCCATTGCTGTGAGTAGCTACAGACTTGAGATCATTGAGACCCCATATTCGAATAGTATGATCATCACTAGCTGAAGCCAACATATGGGGGTTTATTGGATTCCAGCTGACACAGTTGACAGCTCCAGAATGCCCAGGCAATGCTGATAGAAGCTCCCCGGTTCCCCTATGCCATATATATACCTGCACAAGGTTTTTGACAGAAAAAGTTAAAGGTGATCAAGAACTAGAAGTGTATTGCAATGCTCCATCAAATAAACCCAACAGGTTGTCATTCTCAAGAACTTTCATAGCTCAGTAAAAGTCCACATGAATGAACAACTGAGATTTCTAAAGTAAAGATACAAAATCACGCACACCATTTCCACATTGATGTCCAAAATAATCTTTTAAGATTCTGCATCACTTAAAAACAAACGGAATTGACGGGCTGGAGTTTGTCAATTGTCACCCGAACATCAAGAAAAGTCATCGTTATAATTTCATCTTGCCGTCTACCTTGAAATTTAGGGGGAGGGAAGGGATCAACAAGAATGTATAAAGGCTGGAAACCAAGGTCTTAAATTGACAAGCATCAAGTTGGTTGAGGACACAATGTAAGGCACCTGCCATCGAGCATCATTTAAATTCGAGCTCCCAGTTAGAGTGCTCATCCCAAACCCTAACTTGAGGCATCCTATTGATGCATATCCTTAACATATGCTCTATCTGCAATTCCAATAGCATTACAACAGGTAAAGTAGAACCAAGTTGAGCAAATTCTTTTGAGATTCCTAGGTTACCCTGTTGAAAAAACTTACTCAACAGCCTTGGAAAAACAAGAGATACAAAGAATGCCACTTACAAACAAACCTTTACGGAGCTAAAATTGAACTGAAAACATAAATACTAATTAAAATTTAAAGTACATAAATGGGCCGGGCCTTCATCTAAATTTTAGTGCACTAAACACCAGACAAGAAACATTTATAAGAGACATGAAGAATGTATCGGCACACCTGCCTCACCCACCTCTTTTATCAAATATAAGTGCACAGAGGACTATACCTGTGAATCCTCACTCCCGCTGGCAATAAATGCTTGCTCAAATCCACCAAAACAAGATCTGATTACGAATCGAGTACGCTTGTGACCTTTATATTTGGAAACAAGCTTTACCTCTTCCTCTATGCTCCAAAGATGGATTTCTTGGTTTATAAGAGTAACCAATAAGAACTTGTTGTCCTTTGACAATGAAAATGAAGTAATTACTTGCTCCTCTTCAATAAGCCTCTCAAATTTTGCTTCCCTGTCAAGTAATAAGATGGCAGTTTCCTTACAAATGCTAATGATCCTCTTCCCATCATCAGTTATCGCCATGTCAGATATATTCACCGTTCGCTGCCCTTTCCAACATTCCAGCTCTCTTCCATCCAGATCCCACAAGCAAATGCTCTTGTCTGTCATGCCTGAGACAATCCCCTTACCATCTGGAAACCATCCACAGGATACAAGACCAACACCTGGTCTTTCATAAACATAAAGACATTCACCAGAACTAACATCCCAGCGTCTGATAACCTCCTCCAGTCCACAAGTCAGAAGCTGACAATCATCAGAGCTCCATGAAACAGTCAACACTGGCTTCTGGTGACCAGTTAATGAGTGCTTCAATACCACTTGACCATTATCTTTGACCTGAAAAAGTGGAAGTTGTCATCTATCATTAGAAAGAGAATTGAGAAACACAAAACCAGCAGATCCTAAGAGTTGAACATAAGGTGTCCAATTCCTAAGATGTGGTCCCTTACCAACTCAAATATACCTTGAGATTAAGAATAACATTCTTCAAGTGAGGAAAATGTCTAAACAAATTTTATTGCGGACATGTTCGTGTAATTCGATATCTTGGACTTGTTTGATGAAATTGGATTGCCACTCTACGTTTTCAGGATTTATGACTTTCCGTACATAACTACCGACAGTTGATGTTGACATCCCGTTCTCAAGTTTCAGCACTTACATCCCCCACTACTCACAGGCCGTACTAAAATCAATTGAGCATAGACTTCTAACTCTTTGCGATCAATCACATGCAATGTAACTATGAACAGTTTGCAACTAAAACTCCGGTGCAACCCACCAGTAGCTTTCCTACCAAATAATTATTATCCTCAGCCTATCCTTAGCAGTCATATTCAACGTTACAAAAGATTGCCAACATGGAGTTGCTCAGCAAAATATTAGGCTTACTTTTACCTAATTTTACATGTACCTTCTCATTATTTGGAGACTTTCTGAAGTAGTACTTTCACGTGATATGTGCACCATTTCTTCCCAATAGGATCTGACAGTGGCTAAGTAAATGCAGTTGACCAACAAATGTTTCAATGGTCAACTAATCATGTGCAAATTGCTGTATCAAACATATGGCTGAACATAGGTTATGCCAAATCTTTGTTTTGTATCTCTATTGCTTTTTTTGGCAGGTGATGCCAAATATTAAACGGCTGAACAAATATTAGGCATTGGCAGCCTCAAACAAAGGTTACAGGGCCGATGGCCGTTAATGGCGGGGGATCCTTAGTCCCGTGAGTTAGTCCATGAATTGGAGTCCAACAGACTATTGCTTTGTATGTCCATCGTCCTATGACTCCTATTCGTCCAAGATTACCACCTAATTCCATGTGCGTTTTCGTCCTGGAAAAAAAAACACCCCTCCTTGGGATTGCCTAATTGCACATATTGACCACTACTTCGTTTGGACAATATCAAGAGCAGGCCTCCTCAAGCTTTCAAACTCGCCTTGAAGTTGATGAATGATTGCAAAGGCTAGCAACAACCAGGCTCCCTTATGATCTGCTGAAATAGTACATCAGGTTTTATTGATTAATCCCTTACATTCCTGAAGCAGATTGTCGAAAAGGGCTTTCTGCAAGCAAGATTGCAAACATACAAGGGACTAAGTCGGACCCATTGGCCTTTGTCCGATCAAATGGGCTATAGTATCGAATCAAACTTCAAGCACTGTTTAATGTCTTGGTTAACGAATGTGTTTGGGCATATGGAAGTGGAATGGTAGATTATCCAACAAAGGCGCTGGGTAAGTTATAGAAACGACAGAGTGAAAAGAAGAAGGATAAAGAAATAGATGCCCTCACAAAGGTTGAGAAAGACGCATCAAACCCTCGTAACTCAAACTAATCTGAGCAGAGAAAATACAAAAGTATTGGTAAGCTAGTAAGCTCTCCTAGTTCTCCAAGGACTACAAGTACCAAAACACAACAGAGTCAACCTTATGAAATACTAGGATGTTCTGGTACTAATAAAAAAAACTAGCAATCCAATGACATGAATATAATGCCACCCTTGTAACCTATACCACTGCAAATCTAACAGAGCCTGAAAATTTTAAAAAAAAAAAGTGGAGGGACAAAGAGTTTGACAAAAACAAAGCAAAAAGGAATGTGAAAGCCAGTGCTACCCAACTATAACATACTAAAACGAATAAGAATTTTCTTGAAAAGAGTTGAAAATGAAACCCAAAAGGAAGACAACGAAATGACACACGCACACACAACATAATCACAAAAATCACCGATCAGACAAGACAAGTCTAACAAGACTTAGCTGCTGTTTTACATAGCTTTTTGGGGGATTTTTTGGTTTCTGTCCTTATTCAAAGAAATTCGCAATTGTTAGTTTTGCATCAAAATTTTGTGGATTATTGGTTCGTCTCGATGAGTAAAAAATAAAAAATTATGACTTTTACCCAAATATTTTGGGAATTATCCAAGATAAATCCCATAAAAAAATGAAATTTTTTTTTGAAGATGAAAACCAAAAATCCCATTAAAAAAGCTATGTGAAACAGGAGCTTAGTCTTCTAATTGACCAAAGGCCAAAAAATCAGCCAGTAGACACAATTTTTGGAACGTAAAGAGTTAAATCTACACTTTCAAATCTAATCCCAAAAGCCAAAATTGTGGATTGTTTGTTTTGTAGGCTCCTATTTATGGTTTGGAAATCCAAGTCATTAATTTTTTTTGTTGAACGGCAAAAAAATTTATTAATCTTTGAAATTGTTACAAAGACTAAAAGGACAAGGAATGATGGCATCAAATCCTACGCAAAGCTAAGAACAATCCTATGCCCATCCGAGACCCAATTCCGAGGTTAGTAAGAAACCAACCAACGAAACACCCATTGGGACAAAGCCCATAACACCCATTGGGATAAGCCCACAAACCTGTTGGGCCAAGCCCAAAATCAAAACACCTAAAAAACCAAAAAAGGAAAAGAAAAGAAAAACTAGCCACCTAACCCACCACACTGACCGGATCAGCCCGCCGACAGCCCAGCCTCTGCCGAAACCAAACAGCACCACCGAAGCACCACCTGGAAGCTCTCCCCCAGGTCCAAACAACGGCGGCAAAAAGGCGGCCCGCCGAGGACAAACCCAAACCCAGCAACCGGTCGCAGAAAACCCACCATACTATCTCCAAACCCGACGCCATAGCAGCCCCTCGCTGTTATGCCAAATACCAGGGTTATCCAGCAATAACACACGTCAGCAGCCAAGGCAAACTGGAGCTGGAGAAAATGCACAGTAGTAGATCGGAGAGGAGGAAAGAGTTAGAGGGAAGAGGAGGAGCTGTTCCCCGAACACCTCAAGCCACCAGACCAGCCAAATGCCGTTAAGCCCAAGACCGGGGTTACCCAACAATAACGCCGGCGACTGATCGAGGTGAGCCGGAGAGGAAACAGAAGAGCAACACTGATGGACGAAGAAAGGGGCAGGAGAAAGGGGAAGGGGAAGAAAGTAGGAGAGAAGAAAGGGAGAACGAGAGAAGAGGAGGGAGGGGGGTGCTCCTCCGGTGGAAACCCTAGAAGTTGGAGTAAAATCTCAAATTAGTGAAAAACAGGAAAGAAATTAATCATATCATAAGAGAATAAAGAAGAACAAATTTCTTTCATTGATATTTGGGTTTAAAGCCCCATTTTATTTTATTTATTTAGTTTTTAAAAAAAAGACAATACATTTAGAGGGATTGCCGGATTGGAACCCTTTACCTATTGCTCGTCATGCTTAAAACAGCTGGTCCTCAAGATTTGTTGAAGATTGCAAGTTGGAGTGAGTGAACATACTTGCTCTGTGCATCTCTAACTTATCTCTCTCGTCTCCTTAGTCTCTCTCTCTATAATTTCTTAGTCCCCTTGGCCCTTAGTTATAGAGGGCTTGATTATTGATCACAACCAGTTTGAGTTCAAATGGTTGTTTCCAATCATGATAAGGTAGTTGTTATCTGAACACAATCTTATCCCATCATTCAGTTCAGGTTCAAATATGGTTGACCTGATTGCATCAATCTTTAAATGGAATATTTCTCCAATAATGCTATGAGTGCGTCAAACACACACGGATCTTGCACACACACACAGAGTTGGCAATCCACGTGGAAAAAAACTAGGCCCCTCTCCTCCCTCTCTCTCTCTCCCCAACTTCTCTCTTCTCTGCCAAATTTTTTCCCTCCCATTTCTTCCGCCCATATTTTTCCCCAAAATAAAAAAACAGGGGAGAGAGAAAACAAATAGCTCACCAGTTACCCCCAATCTGAACGACCAACTAAACCCCTCTTCTCCGGCGACTCTTCCGACCTCTGTAGATCTTCTCCGGCAACGTCTCTCGCCTCTTCTTTGCCATCATCAGCGGCGTGTTCTCTGGCATATCCCAGCATCAAAACTACTTTTTTTGTGAAATCCCTAATTTCCCGAACCCTTTTTTTTTTTTTTTTTTTTGGGGGTTATAGTGAAATTAAAAGCCAAATAAACTGAAATTGTAGGGGTCAATGACAACCCACACAGAGAGAGAGAGAGAGAGACCTTGGCGGTGGAATTTGGTGTTTGAGCTGGTAGTGTCGCGATTTTTGCGAAGGGTTGGTCGCCGGTGGTGGGTGTCGCAGGTAGTGGTGCTCTCTCTCTCTCCTACCCCCTCTCCATTCATTTTCCAGATCTGATTTGGGGATTTCGTTCACTTTTTCCTTCCTTTTTTTTTTGAAAAAAACTGGTGGGGCTCAAATGGCAGAGAAGAGAGAAGTCGGGGAGAGAGAGAGAGAGAGAGGGGGGGGGAGGAGAGGGCCCCAGTTTTTTCCCATGTGGATTGCCAACTGTGTGTGTGCAAGATCCGTGTGTGTTTGACGTACTCATAGCATTATTGATATTTCTCCGTGAAGCCTACAGATATCAGTCTATCACCCCCTATCACCCCCTGGTGGACTTTGTATCTTATGGGCTCTACATTTCAACGTATCCTTTCTATTGACTTTTACTTGGACTGTAGTACTATGTGAGTCCTATCTTTTCTGTAGGCAATGCATCTGTGACTTTATTTGTAGGCCTATATGACATGCATAAGGCCTGACACACCTGTTCTGCAGGCTCTACATGTGCTACTTAATCTTTGGGCCCATTATGGCATTTGTGTCTCAACCATGTATGTCAAAAACTCATTGAAATTTATGTGCCAACACAGTCATAACAAAATGCACACAAGAAGATGGAATCACCCAATACACCTCCACGAACCGTAAAAAATATCACCATAGTCCCAAAGTCCTGACGCAATGGACAAATAAGTGATTGATGATCCTCTCAACTCAAAATACTCATGGCAAAACCTTGTCGAAGGAAATGACATTGGGCCTCTCACCTGAAAGTCTGAATTCTGTCCTTACCATCAAGTTTCTTATGATACACAGAAGAATTTCAACAATAATACCACAAAGGCAAAGGGACTTGCAAGAGATCTAGATGAATGACAAGACCCTCTAATAAACATCATATTGTCTCAAAATAATATATCAAGATTGGATACGACGAAGCTAATTCGTTTGCCCCGTGATCGCCAATATTTTGAACAAACAAATCCAAGGCCAATAAGAATAAATCACGGGATCGATATAGAAATCTTGGAAAGAGTATAAACGATATATGTGTCTATCGAATGCACAAAAGCACAATCACCGATTCACCGTCAAAGCATCTTCTCCATATGCAAATTCCCCTTCATTACCCACAATGATGAAAGCAAAGAGAATGTTGAGAAATGCACTTCCAAGGATAGAGACTTTGCCCAATTAAGCTCAACAATGGGCATAACCCTAGGGATGAATTGTTTGGGCCCTAGTCACTGAGGAGATAAATATAAGTAAAAATATGCTGGCCCATGTTGTATATTAGTAACATGCAATCTTCAACTTTAGAACCACGCCAATCTTCGATGTGTAAAGAAAGCAAATCCATCACAACTAAAGGTGGCAATCCCAACCCACATTTTTTAACCCGCCCACTTATAACGCAACCCGCCCATATTGTATAATGGGTTTATATGGGTTGAACCCATATAACCCATATTTACATGGGTTGAGAATGGGTTCAATATGGGCTAGAATTAAAAGACCCACTCTGGCGGATCAAATGGGCTTTACATGTACAATAAGTAAATATTGACGAAGAAGGAAATGTCGGACAAGGAATCCAAAACTGACAATGGTCTGTTGGCTTTTCGGATAATTACTTCAAGTGGGTTTGGATAAAAATTGAGAGTGACTTTTTTTTCCTTTATTTAATTTTTTTTTTGCATTTGTTGGTTTTGCATCAAATTTTTGTAACTTATTGATTGGTTGCGATTAGAGGGACCGAAAAGGTATAATCCCGACCCATTTCAACCCGCCTACTATTGGGTTTGGGTATGATCCTGACCCGTTTCAACCCGCCTACTATTGACCCGTATTCGACCCACTCATATTCAACCCACAACCCGTCTCAACCCACCTAAACCCACCCATTTGCCACCTCTAAGATTCACAACCATAAAGGAGCTGTAACAAATGGATCACTGTACAGGTATGTTAAATGAAATTTCAGCCAAATGAACAATATGATCCCATTCAAAATATGGTCGCCAACAAAACACCCGAGAAGTCCACCGAAACTTAGGTAAATCCTCTTCATAACCATCAATTTATGGGTAAAAGGAAGAAGAAATATCACCAAATATAATTTTTGAGATTCAGAAGAAATTGACCTCCCATATGACTGCTGATCGATCTTTGGATGATGAAGCCAAATATCTCCCATCGTGAGAAAATTGAAGGAACCATACTTCATCCTCATGCACGTGCAATACCTACTCCAGTAAGATAACAAGAATACTAAACCCGCATTTTCAAATGATAAAAGAAAGAAGTTTAAAGTAGGGAATTGATTTTCACACTCCCTTTTTTTTTATTTTTTGGTGTTGAAAGTGTGTATTTTTTTGCTAAAAGACAAAAAAGGGAGTGTTGATATAAAGAAGGGGAGTGTGAAAAATCAATTCCCTTAAAGTAAATATGCACTACAGTTAATGTATATATTATGCAAGGCATTATCACCTGTATTGGGGCAGCAAACTTAACAAATTACAGCAAGATGAGATTTCGTCAAAGGTTGCACAGAAAGTCAAATTAGCAACTTAACTATATCATCATCTCAAGTTCTCAACAATAAGTCATCTCTCTTCAAATATCAAATGCATGGCTTAATTTTACCATTGGTCCCCAAAGTATTGGTGAAGTGTCACTTTGATCCCCAATAAAAAATTTGAGTCTATTGAGTCCCCAATGTTGAAAATCTAGTTCTATATGATCCTCATGACCAACTCCATCTAGATTGACCGTCAAATGCAGCCATGTAGGGGTATATTTGGAACTTTGATAAAACTAATTCCAGCTAGCACCCAGCCATCCCCTTTCCCAGCCACCCCCCCCCCCGCTTCCTTGCAGAGCCCGTGCTACCAAACCCCATCGATGCAGGTCTCCACAACGCCTCTGCAACCACCACCATCACCGCTTCTTGCCACAAGCCCCTCTCTCCCTCTAAGCCAACTCCCAAGATTTTGAGCGGCACCATCATACCCGAATATGTGAACACCACCGCCATTTTCATCCGTGTTGTTCATCCCAAGGAAAAAATCCTTGGGTGAATAAATGGTTGTGGTGGTTGTGAGTAATTTCGGTAGGGAGTGGGAGTATTTGTTCTTTTGCAGGATTATGATTTTGTGGGGGATAGTTATGGTGGAGGGGTGGAGAAATGGTGGCTGGTAAGGAGAGATGGCCAGGAATAAGAGAGAAGAATTTATTTTTATTTTCAATTTGCAATGTGTGCACAGAAGAAAGAGTGCATGCACTAGGAAAAAGTAAAAACTGTATACATTTTAGGAAATCCAATTTTGTTGACAAAGTTCCACAAATAACCCAACATTTGACAGTCGATCTGGACAGAGTTGGTCATGAGGACCATTATAAAACTAGATTTTAAACATTGGGGACCAAAGTGACACTTTGCTAGTACTTTGGGGACCAATGGTAAAATTAAGCCTAATGCATCTTTGTTTGAGAATTCAGTAATAAATCATTATATCAACCAGAAATTAACCGCTTTAGTAGATATAAGAGAAAGCATCACCGAACCAATCCATGGAGCCCAGAAATGTGCAGATGTAAGTATCAAATATTGCAAAAATCAGTTCCATGACAAAGAGGGCCTGCATGAGATCTCTTTGTCACTTAGCTGTTTTCATTGGTAATTTGAGTTTAATGTAATTTTCATGTTGATTGAGTCCGTAAAAAAGGTTACATTCTATTTATCTAAATTGCGCTTAATAGCTTAATACCAATCACTTTTATATTTTTGTAGTAGATAGGCAAAATTAAATTACTTAGTTTCAATGCATGACCTATGAAAGGTTTGACCACTAATATTTCAGGAAAAAAAATACACCCTGATCTTCTTTTTATTTGTTTCTATATGTTGCTAACAACTAGCAACTAGGCTCTGATCTTAGAGAATTTAATACCTTGTCCTGCAAACGAAGAATTCTATCCCTCCAACATGTGTTAAGATTACTGGTTAGCGCAATGTAATCATAAATTTCCTAAACTTGTTACTTGTTAGAGAGCATGATAAACAAGTTGGATTTACTTTCATGTATAGTGCTACTTGATGGTTCTTGGACATGCAACTTTCTATTTTTTCCAATTCTGAACTTGAAGAACAGAAAAAGAAGCAGCTATGGAAATCAAAAAGCTAAGGGTCTGTTTAGTGTTTAGGATTGTTTCAAATGTTTGATTTATTTTTTCCATCTTTTTAGTCTTTCAGAAATAAAAACAATAAATAACTGGAAATATCAGCATTCTTTTATCTTTTCCCATTCGGTGGAAAGACAGTAATAATAATTTACGAAAAACATCTTTAGGCATTTTTGGAAAAGAAATTCCAGAAACAGTTTGCCAAACAAGCTGTCCATGAGATTTCTGTTTCCTGTTTTCTAGAACATAAAACAGTTCTTCAAAACAATACCTGACATGCAAGTATCTTGAACAAAGAGACTTATCTAACCTGTGATGTTTGGGAAGGAATCTGGTTTCTCCCGCACTGATGATCTGACAACAAGGATAGTTCACTGTCCAAAGTGTTGTGGAAGACACAGTTTAATCGCTGCATGTCAAGAGCCTGCTCAACTAGATGTTCCAATCTTCTCTCAGGAATCATAACTGCTGCAGGAAGCAACTTCTGCAAGTTCTCGAGAAATCTTGACCTTGAGTTTTCACCAGCGTCTTGACTAGAAAGCCCGAGTACAACAGTCTGACAAGGTGAGATAATAGAAGCAGCAAGTTCATGAACTCGTCCCTTATTGATGGAAAGGGGCACAATCTCATTCCTTAGAGTACCTAGAGCATCCATGAGTTTTCCGTCTTTTAAAAGCTCCAAAAACTTCTGTTCCAATATCAAGAAAGATGCAGATTTTGCAACGGATTCATCAGCAAGACCCATAGTGTGCAATGTGGCCAAACTTTCATCCCATTTTCCATCCAGTACTTGCTGCATAAACAAACTTACAGCAGATGGGTGCAACTGTATCCCAGATTCTTCCTGTAAAAGATCTCCAGTCCTATCATATCCGAGAGAGTATAACGCCCTAGTTAAAATTCTGACAAACTCATGCTTCTTGATCAGTCCTTTTGAACCAATCCTTTCTCCATCTCCTTGGGAGTATAACGGCCTGGCCATCGAGTCTCCCAAAGAGCCAGATATGGAATTTGTATAAGATGAGTTGTATGGCGAATTCTCCAAATCTTCGGAAGGAACTTTGGCACGTTTCGAAGGTGGTTCAGCGTCCTCTCTACCTCCCATGAAATGCCACACTTAGCCCATGAAGGTTCTGGATACAAGCAGAAAAGGCGTAAATAATCACAAGAGAAGCACTAGACCACCAAATGTGCCCCAGCAAAATACATAACAAAATAAACAGGTCCATGCATAATGTGACAAATGTTGAGGAAAGCATGTCTACGCAATTCACAGACAGAAAAAAATACAAAAACTAAGGAGCACAGAAAAAAGGCAATCTAGCTTCTGGGAGATGACAGTAAGCCATACAATGAGCAAGCAAAAGCCCAACATAGTCAAGCACCATATCAAAAATATAGCTTTACTTGTTGATCATATATATATATATATATATATATATATATATATAGGCTATGTTTGGTAACACTGCCACTTTTCTGCTTTCTGTTTTCTATTTGCTGAAATCAGTTTCTACTTTTCCTAAAAAAAAGTGAAAACGGAAAACATGTTTGTGTCAACTTGTTTTCAAAAAAAAAAAAATCAACTTCTGAAACCAGTTTTTACTTTCTCTAAAATGGTCTCTCTTGCAATTTCTCCACTAGTTCCCAAACAATACAGGAGAGAGAGAGAGAATCATCCTAGCCTTTGCAATCACGTTAGAAAAAAAATTCCATACTCTGCCATGTCAAATTGAATCAAACCAATCTAATAGCTTGGACTAACTGCTACTTCAAATTGCAATGATACATATCCAGTAGAAACTCCAATCACTCCCATAGTCTCATAAAAGCAAGTAAGGAAAATACATAGTGCAGTGTTCAAGTTTGGAGCGACTTTTTAGCATCTATAATGCATTCCAGCTTTTGATCTATTGATGTAAAAGTTTGATTTCGAGCAAACTACAAACAGAAATCTATCAATAGAAAAAGAAACTAAAACCAGATGGGAAGAATTCTAAAAATACGGAGAAAAGGTTTTCAAACCACCTATGAACCGAAAATTCACAGAAGCCAAATCCCTCTTACATAGTTCAAAACCCTAGAAACACAAACACAGTTTTCTTTATCTTATCCATGCACAAATCGAGACCTACACATACATATACATATATATATATAGAGAGAGAGAGAGAGAGAGCAGGAGAGGGAGGAGAGAGAAACAAACCAGAGCGTAGTTGCAAATGGTATCAAGATCGAGAGAGAGAGAGAGAGAGAGAGAGAGAACCTTCGATCTTCGATGACCGCTTGAACGTCTCAATCTGAAGTCTGAGAACTGTGGAGGGTTTGGGAAAAGATAAGGAGAAGGAAAAAAAGAAAGCGCCGAAGGTTTTGGTTCTTTGGCAGCCGGTTTTCCGATTGTAAAGGTTTTCGTCGCCGGGGATTTGTTAGATTTAACTTTTTTGAGGGGTGGAGTTCTTGATTCTGATCGATTGATTACTTAGGGCTGAAAGATATACGTAAACACTATGGAAAGATATACGTAAACACTAGAATGGAGTAGATGCCGTGTAAGGCACAGGGTAATTGGCATCTACAAATCTTAAATCGAAAATGTGCTTTTCTGTAGAAGAGGTTCTCTGTTTCCAACCTATGGAAAGGAAATGAAAGAAAAGGAAAATAAAAAAAAGAAGAAAAAATGAAGGAAAATTTACTCTTTGTTTTTTTTTATTTTTGAAAATGTCACTTCATTTCATCACCCGACATAAGGGAAAGATTTCATCACAAATACAAGGAAAGAACCAAAACAACCAAATCAAGACACGAGTTACTGCTTTAAGCACACAGGCTACAGAGTCTAGGACACCATGCCGAAGCAAACCTACACTACGTGTTGATATGAGAGACCCGTCAGCGACTCAGAAGTAGAGGCTCCAAAGAACCACAGCTCAGACCTCGAACAATAAGCGCAAGGATGAAATCGACAACCTACCAAAACTCGAACATAAAAAAACAGAAAAGAAAAAAAAACTGAACAGCCACCAAAAGCCACTGAGTTACCGCCTTGATTTGACTTGCTAAGTCGCCCAGCTGAGTTGAAGCAAAGAGTGACCAAGTAGATCTGAAAGTTGTTCGGCTTCTTCCCCAGAATGAAACCAAGCTCCATCGCCGGCCACCTACGAAATCCGGAGCCTTATTGCGTCGGGAGGCCCAAAGCACCCAACGTCATCTCCTCATCGGCCCAAACAGGAACCCTTACCAGAAGAGGGAAACGACTGGTGGTGGCTGGAGGAAGAGGCGGCAGAGGTAGAGGTAGCGGGGGGAAGGGTGGCGAGGGAAAGGGGCGGAGAGCAAAGGCAAGCGGAGGGGGCGAGTTATGGCAGGGCCATGGAAAAAGGCGGCGGTGGGGATGATGGTCGGTGGTGGGCAAGGAGGGGGGAGGGCGAGGTTGGGGCACAGGGGCGGCAGCCCCACCCCCAAAACACAACACCAGAGCCGAAAACTAGAAAAAAGTGATGCGGGGCTGAGAACAGGCGGGGGAGGTGGATGAGGGGGGAGAGAGGAAGCGCAGAGGAGAGGTGCAGTGGAAAAAGGAGGCGGAAACCCTAACCCTAGGGTGGGGTAGAAGAGGAGACCAGGCGGCTCATAGAGAGAGAGACCAGACGGCTCTTTGTTCGGTTATTTTTAAAAAAATTACTATTCATTAAACTGAAATCTTTATTTTCTTCTCTCATCCTCTCCCAACAAAACAACAGGAGGTTAATTTTTCTTTCTTTTTTTTTCTTTTTCTTGAGTTCCAGACAGAGCCTAAATTAAATAAATATTAGAATCGACAAAAATAAAAATAATAAGCTAGCAGGAGTATAAAATAGTAGGAATGGTAATGGGAGTATTTTATTTCTCTCATTGTCGAATTTCGTTACGCATTTGAAGATGTTTCGATCTTGTTCAATAATGTTTTGGGGTAAAAATCAGAAACACCCCTCATCTATCATTCTTCATCACTTACACCTCTTCATTTATAAAACTCATCACTTACATCCCTCCATCTAACAAAAAATGAGTTAGGGGCTTACACCATTAACATGAATAACGAAATTACTTTTTTTTCCCTTTCAAATTCGATTTCATGTTCCTCTCTCTCTCTTTATCTATCTAGGTTTTCGATCAGCCACACCACAAGCGATGAGTTCCACAGCTGCATCCAAAGGAGGTAGAAGCAAGCCCAAGGCCTCCAAATCGGTCGCTAGATCTTCCAAGGCTGCCCTCCAATTTCCCGTCGATAAATCTGCTCATTCCCTCAAGGCCAACAAATACACTGAGCATGTCGGCACCACCCCCGTCTACCTCTCCGCCATCCTCGAATACCTCGCTATCGAGGTAACCCTAGACATTATGCTTTGTTTGGTTTGGTATTTGAAAAGTTTTTTGAAAAATAGTAGGGGTAATAAGTGGAGAGAGATAGAGAGAAAAATGTTAGAAGTAGGGGAATCTAGGAAGAATCTAGGGGGAATTTTTCAAAAAATGCTTTTTGAAAAGGGAAAAGAACACAGCATAAGGCATTGTATTGTGGAAAGATTCGAACTTATTTGGTTTTCGATTTTTTTTTTTTACCTTTTCTGGATTGGATCTGAGTGTTGTGTTAATCTGACGGTTGACAGATGCTTGAATTAGTAGGGAACGCCACAAGGGACAACAAGAAGAATTAGATAGTTCTGAGACATATACAGTTGGCAGTGAGAAATGACGAGAATTTGAGTAAGCTATTGGGGACTGTCACAATTGCGAATGGTGGCAATTTTGCCAAACATTCATCAGAACCTGTTGCCGAAGAAGGTTTGGAAAGGGAAGCGAAGGGTAAGATTGGATCCACGTCACAGGATAATCGACTTTGTAGAATCCATGGAAGACATGAAACTTTCTGTCACGCCCTCGATTTTCAACATAAATATAAATGATTTCCATAATAAAATCCTCATAATAATCCATACGATACCCCAAAAGAGTTTAACATTTCCATTTCCATAATTGTACCTCCACGTCCAATAGTTTCTGAAAGATTATATCATTGGCTTAATGACCCAAATCAACATAAGTACTGAGTATCTAAAGAAAGTTATGAGTTATGAGTTTACAATATTCCATAGTTAAAAGAATTGTAAATAAAGTTACAAACACATTTTCCAAAAGAGATTTACAAAGATGACTAGGTAACTCCTCCGGTTAGCTTTCAAAAGTATTTATGTTCACATCCAAGCATTTCAAGCATGCAAGCTATTGTCTTGCATTCGCACCTAAAAATGATAAAGGGTTGAGCTACACCAGCCCAATAGGAAATTCTACACTAATATTATATGCTCATAAGATGATTGGATGAACAAGCAATAGCGGAAGCAAAATAGAATGAACATGACATGTGAAATGATCATAACCACATGAATCCCAATCCCAAAGTCATTCGTTTCAATCATACTTTCTCATCAATAACCTTTTAATCCACATTGTATCACAACTCTCTTATCGTCATGTGTCGTGAGCCAAAGCTCCTGCCAGGTCAATTTAGGGATCCCGATACACCCTGCTAGGCACCTCACCCGTTGATAGGTCCTGAAAATTTCATGAGCATTTTGCTTCTGCCGGGCCAGTTAAGGGATCCCGATACCCCCTGCCAGACTTCCACTCGTCGATGGATCCTAAATGTTTCATTTCGTTTAGGTGTCCACGTGTCCCCTTCTTACATAATTCATATTCCATAATTTGCATCTCAAGGTTCGGTATAATTGCATAAGTCCAACAAACAAGAAACCAAGTGTTAAAGCATGAAAAATTACTCTTAAACCCAAGAACAAACATATAATAACCCCATAGGATGGACCACGGCCTTGAACATGAAGTAGGAAGTTTTTTCGGAAATCAAAGAAGCTCTACCGGTAGGGGAGAAGTCCTATCGGTACAAATCCAATCCAAAAGAGCCATCAAATTACTGAAGTTCTACCGGTAGAAAATGGAATCAGAAGGGACACAATCTGGGCACTTATGATTTCTACCGGTAGGAGTGAAGTTATACCGGTAGTAATGAAGTTCTACCGGTAGAAACCTGAAAATTTCAGACGATTTTCACAGCTTGACAGTTTTCAATCAAAACTCAATATCAACCATTACAAGCTCAAACAAGGTACAAGAACTCTTAAATAACATCTAAAGATAAGTAGAAATCTCTACCTCAAGCTTGGAATGAAACGCGAGCAATTTGAACAAGCCCTAGCTTCCGGAACCTCGAAATCAACCGAATACTCCTCTCCGAGCTAAACCCAACAAACTACGAGCTCAAAATCACGTGTAGAATGTGGATTGAATGTTGGACATCATGGGTTTTGAATTTGGAGGTGAGGTTTGAGTGTGTGTGGGAGAGAGATGTAGAGAGCCGAAGAGAGGGAGGGAGGGAGGGAGGTGTGGGTGTGGGTGTGGATGAGAAAGGGAAAAATGGTTCTCTACTCTCACACCCCCTATATATATATACTAGCGAATGACCCCGTGCCTAAAGGCACGGCGAGGCATAACGTAAAATAAATCTTGATGAACTACCCATTGCTCCTATAGACCCCTAGTCAATGAACTCACCTCCTCCCTTCGTCAATGATCTCACCTCCTCATGCTTACATTTTTGAAAGAAGCTTCAAATAGGGTTCATATAATCAAGATTTAAAACTGAATTTTTTAAAAATAGAAAAGTTAACGACAGTGAAACTCAGAAGTGCATTTGATAAACTATTCATGAGCCAAATATAATTGAAGCAACTAACAAAAAAATATGAATGTGTAAGCCAACAACTTTCTAGTAGATTTCATTCATTAGCAAAGGCTCGCACCCGTGCCTGAAGGCATGAAGCAAACATGAATGAAAGGCCACATTGATCCAACTCTGAGACCTCACAGACTTGCATTTCAAATAAGCTTCACAAAATTCGTCCAACTTAGTTATTGAACTTTTTGAAAAAAGAGACTACTTATAAAATAGAGTTTGGGACTACAATCTTATAGCAACTTACATGTTTGGGTGTGTATCCCCTTCCTTCCCTTAAGATCTTGTAGCAACTTGCAAAGAAAGTCTGATATGTCGACTACACATCACGAAATAATACCTGAAACAATTAACATCTAGAATCAAAACCAAA
Organism: Rhododendron griersonianum; assembly: GCA_018127125.1. Classification (NCBI taxonomy): domain Eukaryota; kingdom Viridiplantae; phylum Streptophyta; class Magnoliopsida; order Ericales; family Ericaceae; genus Rhododendron; species Rhododendron griersonianum. Next base: position 26,350,127 of record CM030800.1, read on the forward strand.
GTTGAAATCAGTGTTCGAACTATCAAAGAGATCATACAACACCTCCTTTTGAATCCACTACAACTAAAGCATAGAACGGTCTACGATCATTGCGAGAGTTTGTGCGCAGGTGAATAAATCTAAAATTGAATCAATGCCAAAATTGGTTCCCCATAAACGGAGCGAATGAGACAAAGAGAAAAACCATTGGCTGAAAAGGAGAGAGTGAATCACAACTAACAGAGGCTCCTTTGGTCTTCAAAATTGACCATGGTTACACAGCAGTTACACGTCAAATCTAGCCCTTTTTCTTTGTACCATCAAGCCTGATTTTCATATACTTGGCAACCTTAACCGGGAAAACAATTACCTTCCTTATCATAGTTTAGTCAAATCTAACCCTTCTTACTCAACTATGCAAAAATCAAACTTTTGAGAACCAAAACTCATATTTTCCATTCTGCAAATGGGCTAGAGAAAGTATGAGAAATTTGAATCATCTTTACACAATTTAAGCTCATCACTCCAACTGGTTCAAGTACAACTCATATTAAAGAACATGAACACAATTTAAGAATGAACAATCATGTTTTACCCGTTGGATATGTATGACATTCAGCTCTCGCTCATCATGGATAGCAACAGCAACATTCCTTTTTTGAAGAAGTTGAACCTACGCATTTATGGTGAATTGAAATGCTTAATGACATCAAGCAAAGAGAAAGCATATTGAATACGAAAATAATGAAGGAAGAATTAGTTACAGTTGCCCTTAAATCTTTGTCCACCTGTCAATAGCAAAAAAATAACGTTGTGTCACGGTAAAATTGAATGAAGTGAAATTGTTATCGATTTGAAACAAACTTTTTGGGGATTATCATACCTGATCGAAAATGGTAATGTTGAACGGTAATTCGATATGTGCCAGTAGGGTTTCAATACCATCTAAAACGGAAACGGAATTTGCTAACATTTCAGCACTTTGAAACTGAATTTCAGTTCTTAGAGAAATTAAGTTTAGCCATAAGTTACTTGATTACACCCTTCTATGACTAATCCTAGCATGTACTTTGTAATTACATCAATTACCATCTGATTTCTGGTTCTAATCACAACTTTTAATTGTTCCAAATCAAAGACTCCACAATCAAGTGCTTATTCTAAAATATTGCATTTGAGAAAAACTGTTAACAATTTATGTATGACAGCTTCGACGCTTCATAAAAGCAAAATAGGTCATCTGATGCTTAATTAGTGATTAAAAGAGAGAGGAAGCCTTTATGTATATAAGATAAGAAAAAGGTTCACACCACGGAACATCATACTCATTAAGCACTTTATCAATCACGCAAAAGGCGATGCCATCTATATCCATTCTTCGAAAGAAAATTACATATCAAACAAAACACCCAAATGAAACAATTGAGTTTTGCATTCAGTAACTCTATTTTAAACGAAAGGTAGATTATCATTATAACTCAAATAGAACCAAATAAAAATGAAAACAAATAGTGTTGGTTGAAGCTCTGGTGTATCATTGAGCTATTCATTCAATATTCTAGCCTCTTTAAACTCGATTGAGAGACTTACATTGGGTTTTTTTTTTTGTCGGCGATTTTCTAAGAAACTTTAAATCTTCTTTATAATCTTGTTTATTGTTTGTAGAGAGAGAATGGGGCTACAAAGTACATGTAGATGGAGCTTGGAAAAGGGATTATGGGCATGAAGCTTTTGGGGTAATTATTAGGAATGATTTGGGACAATTTTGGGCTGCGGCAATGGCAATTTGGAATGGTGTACAGGGCCTTTGGTGGCTGAAGCACTAGCTTTTCGAAGGGGAGTCCAATTGGGCCAACATCTGGGTTTAAGGGAAGTGTTCGTGGAAGGAGATTCATAGGCGATTGTGAATATGATCAATGGTGCAGTTACGGTGAACCAAGAAGTGAAGATTATCATTAATGATATCCAGACTCTTAGTAGATGTTTTGCTTCTTGTATTTTCTCTTATAGCCGTAGGTCCTCTAATTCAGTTGCGCATCTTTTGGCTAGTAAGGGTTTATTTGGGGTAGGGTATAGTCTTTGGACTGAGTCCCCCCGGCCCCGTTTGGCTTCTCGATCCCCTGTGTAAGGATGGGGTTTCCTCTTGATATATGGGTTTCGTCGTTATATATCATCAGTTATCGTTTTGACCAAAAAAAGAAGAAGTACATGTATGGGTTCAATTTGGCCTTTGACTGAAAGCCACATTCTAGATTACCTTTGATTTCAAAATTTTCGGGAAAGAAAATATAACCACCATGTGGTCATATGAACTCTCTCTGTTCATAAACTATCTCGAGGTATCTAGCCACCAAGTGGTCAATTTCAGGAATTGCTTCCATTGTGGACTTTTGCGGAACAGGTGGTGAGCAAATAACAATAAAATTCTAAGACCCAAAATCGTTTAAACACTAAGTAAAAATCAAAGATCCAAACGTTGAGCTATGGAGATAGGTATTATATTACCTCAATCGTTGCCAGTTTGGACCCCAGAATTAAGGCTTAGATCGTCAGAGAAGCAAGCAACAGACGATGGCGGTGAGGCGAGGACGAAGAAGAACACGCGTGAGGGAGAGAGAGAGAGAGAACACTGTTCAAAATAAATCATTACGAACAGATTTGTTAGTCGGTAATCACAAAATCCACACACACCCTCACACATAGACAGAGATAGAGAGAGAGAACCTTGAGAGCCTTGAACGGTGATAGTTCCAGTGGTGACTCGTCGTGCCGGGGAGAAGGGGTCTGAGGGAGACGGTGATAGTTCCAGTCGACAGAGGGAGAGGGGGCCTGTTTGGCTCCTCTCCAATCCTAAGGGAATTGGAGGATCCTCCAATTCTAATCTAATGGCTAAGAATATACCATTGAACACAACCTCTCTAAAGGACATGAGGATGAACACACAAATTATTTACCCCTCTCTCTTTCATTCACGGCCATTGACAATTCTAATGAACCAGATCTTTTAATGAACTAAAAAATTATCGATAGCAATGGACAAGTACACCCCAATTTTCTGGAGATAAATTAGAATGGTGGGTTTGTACTCCTTGGAATTTCAAAATTAGATTGAAATTGAACTGAAAAAAAAACAGATCGAAAAACACATTCTGTGGAATTCAAAAACCAAATCCAAAAAGGCGATAGAAATGTCCGAAGTACAGAGTTGGTATACTGATCGACGACAAGATTTTCGCTCCGCATAACCCACAAACTGTGATTCTGATGTCGGGGGTTGGAGAAGTATGGTGGCACCGGTATCCTTAATTTGTTAAAGGCTTAAGCGGGCAACAAAACGGTGGAGGCGCAGAGGGACGCAGAGGGAATGGGCGGTGGTGATGGCTAGTGGAGGGTTGGACGGAAATGGAGGGAAGGGGCGGCGATCAATGGTTTCTCGAATAATGAAGGGCAAGTGAAATTATTCGGTGTTTTGCTGGATAACAAGAATTATGTGGCCATTAATGATCGCCGTTAGATTTTATAGTTGCCATGTGTCACCTTATTAATAGGACTTAAGGATCCTCCAATTATTTGGGATTGGAGAGGAGCCAAACTCCCGAGGGAGACGGGGAGTGTGAGTTATGGGAATAATGGTACAAAGTCTACATTTCAAAGTTTGAAAATCAAATTAAAATTTTTAGTGGCTTTGTTTGGTTGGTAGTTTAGTTTAGTTTAGTTTTGGTAGTGGGTAGAGGGAGAAATAGGATAATGATTAGAGAAATTGATTGGAGAGAGATAAAGAGATAAATGAAATTAATAATTGGAGATATAAGGTAATGATTGGAGAAAGATATAGGATAATGATTGAAAAACAAAACTAAAACTAAAGATAAATGGCAACTGAACACAGCGGCCAAAATTCTATTTATGATAGCCCTTAGATGGAATAGGTATTTACGGACATGCCATTGTAGAATGAAGGGTGGAGAATTATGTAGGGGACAAATCTGGAGCGTTGGTTATGTATTAGATTCAAAATCAGTCCTGATTTATTATAATATTAGTGCTAGCCCGTGCCTACGGCACTACGCATCCCGGTTAGAAGGTGATGACAGTTGTGTGATTTAGGTGAAAACCATGGGCACTTAACCGGAAAGTGGGAGGATGCACTACAGCCTTTGGATCAAATGAATCTAAGCCGTTCCAACAACTTGTCTCCACACCCTTCTGTTTTATAATAGAGATATACATACATATATATATATATACAGTTATTTTAAAATGAGGAGGTCCTTATTTTAGTTTAAATAAGGACCTCCCCATTTCACCCTTTTCCCGTTCGAATTTCGATGATCCGAGCTGCTTAATGTGTTCAGAACATGATTTTAAGGGTGCCCGCGAGGAATCGGCAAAAAAAATGACCAGGAAGGGCTTCATCCAAACAGTTTTTATTTGAATCGTTCGATAAAAAAATAAACAAAAACTGCTCGGATAAAGCCTTTCTCGGTCATTTTTTTTGTTAATTTCTCGCGAGTACTCTTAAAATCACGTTCTGAACACATTGAGTGGCTCGGATCATCGAAATTCGATCGGAAAAAGGAGGTCGCATTTTATTAAGTTAAAGTGGTCCTTAGGAGAAGGGAACTGTGTGTGTATATATATATCAGTCCGGATCAGGTCAGAGATCCCTGACTTGATTCCGATCCGCACCTCCCCTTTTCCAATCGAATTTCGATGATTTGAGTCGCTCAATGTGATCAGAATATGATTTTAAGGATACCCGCGAGAAATCGGCAAAAAAAAAATGATCAGGAAGGGCTATATACACCCATACACATTATATTACACTAACACCCCAAACTTCCAAGTCCTTGCACATTTAACCTCCAAATTTACATTCACATCATATTTCACCTTTTTTAGGTATTAATTTCAATTAGATTCTTAGCTGAAATACGATTACGGTCATAAATAGACTCTTACTCCCATTAATAAAGTCATAACTAATAAGGGTAAAAGTATTATTCATATAATTGCAGAATCCTCTTGGTTTCTCTTCCAGGGCGAGAATTATCCTTTGTTCCCAACTGGCTTCTCTCGATTAAACATTCAATTCACATCGACGGCCTAAGTTCCACTAAGATTTTTGGGTTTTTTCTTGTTGCCCTTATTTAATTTTTTTTCCGCATTTGTTAGTATTGTGCCTAACTTTTATGGATTATTCATTCGAGGATGCGACATCTTGGTTTTCCTTCAACACATCTACGTCGCGAGAGCTCCTCATTGATGTGAAAGTGGGCTGTCTAGGCATTGGCAGTGTAGCATTTTCACTCTCCAACATCAACACTACCGACGACATGGTCGGTCTATCGCCTGCTTAGTCTTGCACGCATAGCATCGCCATGTGTATGCATCTCAACGCTTTGCTTGGGTGACATGAACCCGTGACAGAAGGATCAATCAACTCCATTTCTTTCCCAGAATCCCATAAATCCCACGCCTGAAATCATTTCACAGCAATTGTCAAACTCAGAAATAACTTACTAAATCAAACAGTTTTTTTCTTTCCATTTGAAGCTAGGAACATAGACCTTAATCCTCAGACTTACATAACCGATAATGTTCGAGTATTCAGGTGAGCGTAAACTCCTGTTTCTTCAACCACTTATGATCTCTAGTAGCAGTACTCCAACGCTGTAGACATCGGACTTCGCTAAGAATAAACCTTCCATTGCATACTCGGGAGCCATATAGCCATTAGAGTTGAAGAAAAACATGGTGAATTGTCAAAAGTAATAATTTTGTGAATGGTTTAGAAAGATTACCATATTTGGTATGCCCAAAAAAAAAAAAAAACAGTTAACTCAATATGTCCCAACAACTCGGCTTGTGCTTGCTTCGCTTTTGTTTCTTCCAATAATTTTGGCCATCCCAAAGTCAGAATTTTCTGCCAACAACATCGCCGTTCGCCACACCGACGTCCCATCGCCTCCCTTGTTTATGGGTCTCCATTAATGTGGAGAGGAGAAAAAGAGAGTGTGGGGGAAGGATATGGCTAGCGAGGACCGCCGGAGAGGGGTCCGGCGTGGGTGTTCGAAGGGAGTAGAGAGAGGGGGTTGGGCAGAAATTTCGGATCTAGAGGAGTCAAAGGAGAGAGTGTGGGGATGGAACCAGTGGTCAAGTGGCGGCTGCCGCCACGACAAAAATTTTAGAAATTGCAATTATTATATGATAAAAAAAATTATTCCCAACATATATAGTCTCTCCACCGCTAGATTTTTTTTCTTTATTTTTTGTTATATACTAGTCCTAAATTTTTTATTTTTTTTCAAGAAAGGAGATCCAAAAAAGTATTCCAAAACTAAATTCAATGGGCCAAAGTGAAATAATACAAAGGATGAGGTATAATTAAGGGGAAAAAAAACTCCACACTTTAACCCTAAAACAACTTAACCTAAAAAATTAAAGTTAGTCTTTTTTCGTACTCCTTGTACAAATGACAAATATTGTTTACTATAGTTTTTGTTATGTTATTTTAATTTTTTTTGTAGAGTCGATGACTATTAATATTGTAATTCATCTTTTTATTTTTTTAGTATACATTTCGTCACTGCTAGGGTAAAATCTCAACTGGGGGATTGTGTTGTGCAACTTCGTGCTGCACAACGTGCTGCGCAGCTGCCGGCAAGGCCTTGCCGGCATTGGTCCGACAATCGGAGACGTTCATCGCGTGGAGCTCGTCGAGTTCTACATGTGCATCAAAAATCAGCTCGATCAAATATCGTTAAGTGCCTCATCGAAACATATATAACTTGAAAAAATGGATTTAGTGGTTTTGATCCAGTGTTTCGTATCCATTAAGATTCTTTTTTTTTTTAAAGTTATATGTATTCCGATGAGGCATTTAACAATATTTGATCGAGTTGATTTTTGGTACACTCATAGTACTCGACGAGCTCTACGCGGTGGATGTCTCCGATCGTCAGACCGATGCCGGCAAGGCCTCTCCGACGGCTGCGCAGCACACTGTGCAGCACGAAGCTGCACAGCACAGTCTCCCATCCGTAAAATCGTGGTTCCGTCCTATGTGGGCTGCCAATGAGAATTTGAATGGGGGCGTGATTTTTGGGATGGGGTGGAATATTTGGAATTTTGCCGATTAGGAAATTTCCAGATTAGGAAATTTGCCGTGAATGTTGGGACGGGACTAATTGCCTACAGAAAGGTTAGGACCCGATTTTCATCACAAAATTTGGTTCTATATATATCCAATGTATTATATAAGGGCACTATTAGGATTATTAAAAAGTGTTCAAATTGGCAGGGATAGAAACTTAGTACGTGTATGCTCTGAGGATGAATCTTTAAGTATCCCTTCTAGATTTCACTCCATATTTATGTTTTCAATTCTCACTTCTAAGAATTTTTAGTACAACGAGATGTTTCCGAAAGATTCTTACACGCTCTCGCCAGTCGCATCTGTTTCCGTTCACACTCATGCACGTGCATTATATGATTTGTATGGTCGTCGGTCGAACCATTCGACCTAGACTTTTTGGTTTAGTGGTGATAGTGTTGTTTTCGTATAATAAATAACTAATAAAACGAAACACCGAGACTTCTTCGTTTAGCGGTGATAGTGTCGTTTTCGTATAATACATAACTAATAAAACGAAACAATTACTGCTACTCAAATGAATAGTGGCAAATATTTTGTGTATCACTACGGATTTTAAGGCTAGGTTACAGAAATTTCAATGAATTCCTAAATAAATTCATGAAAAATATTGATTGCTGGTTTCCTAAAATAATTGAACTGTAATTGAATGCAATAGAAAAGTAGAAAAGAGTTGATGGGAAAAAAAACTCGATTTTGAATTTCACTCTTCCCCTCGTAACTTAAATATGTATCAATTGTAGGTAAACCATTCGAATCACCTCAGATAATGTAGGATTGCAAGCCCTAGCAATATCTTCGAATGATAATTTGTGAATCACCAATCGGCATGGACTATCTTCGCCTAGCACGAATTGTCTTACTAGTACGAACCGTCTCAAATCAGCACGATGCGTCTTACGTAGTACTCCCTCCATCTCGATTTGTTTCTCTTGTCACTATTTAGAACCTCCTACAAAATTGTCTATATGTTTCAATTTATAATATTTTTTATATGCAATATGGATCTTGTTTGATAGATCTCAATTAGGTCTAAAATATGATATTTTCGAAATTATGTAAAATATTAATGCTGAAAATGTCCTTGACGGGTATTAATTATCAAAACACGTCATGGGCCGTCATTTTCCCTTATTTCTTCTCCCCCAACGGTAACATTTTTCTTTTCCGTTTGCAGATGTTCACGAAACAATTTCTTTCCGAACTGACGCATTCGGTGACTGTTTGGTTCCGAACAACCACTGTAACTTTTCCGATTGGGTGCCTATTTTTTTCTATAAATACCCTGTTTTCTTCCAATTTTTCATTCACGAATTTTTCCTGCATATATATCTGCACTCATTATACACACAATTTCTGAGAGTTTCCCACAGTTTTCTGGTTTGCCTAGTGGGCAGATTGGAGTGTTGCTTATGCGTGCGATAATCGTTGTATCCGGGGAAGTAATCGTTCGAGAATCCGTGAGGACCAATGTGAGGTACGAATTAGCTTTAAGGACAAAGTATACAATACTAACTATGTTTTGATATAGTTGTGTTATTCGAATCATGGGTGTATGGACTTTACGGATTTATTTACAATATTAATTCTTTCCATCAAATCGTGTGTATAGTTTTCTAGGTTTTATGCATATTCATACAACGTATTTAATCGTTTTGTAATAACAGGTTAGATGTATTATACTTCCTCCATCCCAATTTGTTTGTCCAATTTCGACATACTTGCCTTGCAAAAAATTGTCTATATCTCACAAGCCAAGACGTGTTTTGATAATTAATATCCGCCAACGACATTTTCAGCATTAAAAAAAGGTTCTCAGTATATCCTTGGAGGGTATTAATTATCAAAATACGTCATGGGCCGTCATTTTCCCTCAATAGATATCTACTTGGGCCCAAGCCCATTTTAATTTTTTAACCAAACCAAACCAGTAGGGTAAACAAGCCGAAGCCCATTTTGTTCATGCCCTCTCCTCCTACAAAACACGTGAGTGTCCCAATGGGACAGCCCTTTTATGTGCAACTTTTTCTTTTTTAATGGAAGAACAGCCTTATAGCCAGGTCACTAAATGGATCTGATTGCTCAAGTGCAACCCAAACATCTAGGGGAGCTAGCGCGGCCACACCAATCACTTACTTCAGGGTACTCACCCGGTAGAAAATCAAACCCCAAACCTTGAGAAGTACTACCAAAGCCTAGTATCCGCCCAAACCACCGGGGCATGTGTGCCTTTTATGTGCAACTTGTGACATACGTAGTCAAATATTCTCACTCATGGGTATGATGAACATTTACGTAGTTATGTAAATCAAGTACCTATTGATTCTTTGCCCTTCTGCAAAAATGACAAAAGGGGGGCAAAGAAATATAAACAGAAACAAAAATCACATGTCCCAGAGATGTACAATTGGACGGAAAAGTCGAGTCGACTAATATCACCGGCCGTCTAGTATTGTAACGGTGACATTATTCAACGTGCACGATTCATCTTGCCTGCTACTCGACGAATCTGTCTCCCCATGATGCCTTAACATGCAAAACCCGGGATTCTTAGGCTGGCTCATTGAAGCACTTTCACTGCTTAACATGAGGACCACAGATGACATGGTCGGCCTGTCTTCTGCTCTTTCTTGGACGCATAAGAGCCCGACTTGTATGCATCGCAACACCTCGGCCACGGTATACGATTCGCCAACCGAAGGGTTCAGTAGTTCTAACCCCTTCCCTTCTCTCCATAGCCTCCATGCCTGCACCATTTTAGTCCAACGTTTTCTGTGAGATCTAATAAATTATTAGGTTGCGTTTGGACCAACGATTTGGGTAAGAATGAGATAGATCTTACGACCCACAAGGGTAAGATCCTTACATTTTCCATCTCCTCACCTAAATCGTTGATACCAATACAATTTACCCTCTGATTCATTGGAAAATTGGAACCTTTGGCTAAAAATTCACACTTACATGTCCAAGAAGGTTAAGCTGTTGATTCGGACTATAAAATCCTCGGTTCTTTTTACCAGTTACTATCTCTAACACTAACACACCGAAACTGAAGACATCGGATTTCACTGAGAAGTGCCCATCCATTGCATATTCAGGAGCCATATAACCACTAATTGCAACACAAAAGTTAGAACCATTATGGTATAACCACAATAATTTTTCTGTGCAATGAGGTATGAAAAGAAGAAGAAGAAGGTTTTTGGTGGTACTTACTATGTGCCAACGACTCTCATAGTGTCTGCTTCGGTCTGATCTCCACCGAAAATTCTGGCCATGCCAAAGTCGGAGATTTTTGGGTTCATTTCTCTGTCGAGTAGAATGTTACTTGCTTTGAGATCTCTATGGATGATTCTAAATCTAGAGTCTTGGTGAAGATAAAGAAGTCCTCGACCAATCCCACAAATGATGTTGAAGCGCCTCTGCCAATCTAGCAATGAGCATCTCTCTTTATCTGAGAAAAGCAATTTTTACTCAGATGACATTACTATCGCAGCACTTTCTAACAAAAATTATGATATGGAAGTAGGGGGGAAGGACTAACTGAATAAAACGGAGTCAAGGCTTTTGTTTTCCATGTATTCGTATACCAAAATCTTTTCGTCAATCTCAACGCAGCATCCGAGGAGGCGAACAAGATTTCTGTGTTGAAGCCTGGCTATCAGCCTGACCTCATTCTTGAATTCTTCTACTCCTTGCCCAGAATTCTTTGAGAGTCTTTTCACCGCGATTTCTTGGCCTTCTACCAACAAACCCTGATATTTCCATCCAAAAACTTGTCATATCCCTTTTAGTACATCACTTATAGTTAAGGATGTTGCTGACAAAATAACGAACTCACTTTGTAAACAATGCCAAAACCACCTTGTCCTAGTTTATTTTCATTGCAGAAGTTGTCGGTAGCCATTGCCATGGTACTGAAGTCAAATAATGGTAGCTCTAAATCATCTGTTGTACTTCTTTCACCAGAGAAATCTCTTTTGCTCACCCGAACCCCTTCACTTAAGAACTGACTTTGAGTACTTCTCTCATAAGAACCTGTTTAATTTTTTAAAGAAGGAGAAGCATTGATTAAAAAGAATGCACAATACTGCAACATCATTGCTAATACATGAGAATAATATGAGTGCATTTGTTAGTACCTCTACGTTCTGTCTGTTCTTTCAGTACCCTTTGCTTTCTCTTCTTCTTCCATAAAATGAATATGGCTAGTCCCAATAGAAGAACAACAACAACAACAATAATGCCAACAATTTTCCCAGTTTTCACTGACTTGGTTTTTGATCCAATGCCCCCTAAAAAGAATGAACTGATAATTAGTGATTTCCATGCTATCTAGAAAAAACCAAAGGCATTGATTGCCACTACAACACAAAATTTTGCACATTCAGAAGCGATATGGAGATTGCATTAGAGCAAACAAGAATGGACATCTTTGAATCCTGTTTCTCTGCGCTCCTCTTTCGAACTGCAAAGTCTGTGCAATTGCTACAGATTCCAACCACTAAATAAGGTACATTTTGTAAAAATCTTTCACAAACTAGGACCATTGATTGTGGAGATAGGCGACCAAGATACGAAGAAGCCAGGTCCCAAATCTTTTTACGGATTGGCTGACTACTTGGGGAAAAAAAAATCCGCATCATTGCATCAACTTCCATTCAGAATTAGGCTGATAGTTGTATGGATGACATGCTAACATGCTTCAAAAGAATCGAAACAAACAGGAAAACAAATCGTGTCATTAAAGGGACACAGCTGCTTTGAATTCTTAATCTTGGACTGCACCGTGCGGTTCTTACCCAGGGTACCTATTCAGTCAGTTTGCTACCAGTATCCTATCTATTCCAGATGGATATTACAAAATAACCGGTTCCGATCATCAAAGTCGATGTGGGCCCACTCTGCACTTCATTCACATATTGCAAAGAAGGTACATTCTTTTAAGTGAACAGGTACCCTAATCATAGCTCAACGGAAAAATATGATTCCTGTATCCGACCCAAACGGATTGGAACACAAGTCTCGGTCTGGTTTAGTTTAGAGAAGGCACATTTTCTTAGAAGAAAAATAGGTTACCTGTGATTGTTGTTTCTATCTGAATTCTTAAAATTGTTGTGGATGGTGTGTACGCACACATGCAGTTGATGACATTACTAAGAAAAGATTCTTAAGTCAAGGGCATTGAGTCACTTCCTTTCCTACATGTGCTAACGTAAGAGGCATAGATTCACTTCCTGCATGTGCTAACATTCTTACGAAAAAGCTTTAATGGCCGGCATGTTAGGTTGTTTACTAAGAAAAGATTCTAGGTTTTGATTTTATTAAAGTCCAATGCCTGGTAGAAACACAGTTGTGCTGGCAAAGACCTTAAAAACTCCCATAAACTAGCAGCAAGTTCATGTGGGAAGGCCTTTTCACTGAGCTTCTCTTATTATTTTTTTTTTTTTTGATAATCTGAGCTTCTCTTATTGCTCACTTCAGATTCCACTTTTTAAATTTTTTTTTTTTGATCGGCAAAAGATGAAATTTATTAAAAACGGGAAAAGGGAAAAGGGATCCAACAAAAAGTTGGACAATACACCAAAAGAGCAGATTCCACTTTTTAATTACAGACCGTCTTACGCATTTGACTCATCACAACGCCGCATATTTGTGAACATCCGTGAATGTAAGTATCAAACAAATAAAGGCGTCGCAGGTAAGAATTAAACACAAGAGCTATGAATTTCTTATTTGTCAGTAAGAAAATGACAACTTAGAAAAACAACGTGCAGTGGGTCCTCCAATTTTTGGCCTTAGCACCCGATTGAGATTGTTCAATCAAAGTCTTCTACAAACTTTTGTCTGAGATGAGACTAACCAAAGCTGTAATCAAGGAAAATGAAAAAAGAGAATAACAAAAAAATACAACCCTTGTCAATTATTAGGGGAGCAAACAAGTCGAGCTGAGCCGGTTTCGCAGTGTTCAAACTCGACTCGTTTACTAAACGAGCCTAAAATACGAGTTCGATCTCGAGCCTATACAAACGAGCTGAGCCTGGCTTATTTACTTAACGAACCTATTCAACGAGCCGAGCCTATACAAATGAACTCGTTTACCTAAAATTCAAGCTCATACTCGACTCGATTACAAATTGAGTAGAGCAAAAGCCTTGCATTACCTTAATGAGTCTAGCCACAAGCTGCTCTCGAACAGCTCCACATGGGTAATGACCACAAAACAGAAAGAGTATACAAAAGTTGGGCCAGAGTCAAGTCTGGTAAAATTCAGCAATACCTTAGGGTCCTGGTCGCACCGTTAGGTAGGGGCTCAAAGAATTTATTGTCCCATCCCCAAACATTTGATGTATTGCAAAATAGACTATCAAAGCATAAAATGTGATATTTGTGTACTAAATTTCGACCAAACAAGCGTACCAGGTCAGAAGAGTCGGCTTGAGGGGTTGGGATTTGGAGAAAGCACGAAATACTCGAGCCTACTTTTGACCTTCCATTCTGACGCCTTGTGGCGAATATAAAAAACCCTCTCGGTGGGCCAAACAACTTTTCGAAAAACGACTTACGGAAACAAACCCTCATCATTATTAAGCTTAATTAATTAAAAACACACCAACCCCCCACCCCCACCCCCACCATTCAAGGAATCATGAGTGAAGTTAACGTCACTGGGCTAAGAAAATGTTTTAGCAACTTTGGGAAACAAAAATACTAAGAGCAGGGACAATTTACAGGGATCCGTGCAGAGACAATCGCGTTTGGTCCCATTTTGGGTCCTAAAAAAATCTAGAAAAATATTCATAAATTTTTTAATATTATTTTATGGGGCCTTGTAAAAAATCAGCGGATACCGGTAAGTATTACTTTTGGATTCGTAGGAGCAAACTATGGATATTTTTCTAGATTTTTTTGAGATCCGAAATGAGGCCAAACGCCATTGTCTCTGCACGGATCCCTGCAAATTGTCTCTGCTCGTAGCAGGACTGTTTAGGAAAAGGGAGAATTTAGACAATCACGTAGCACGACAGCTGCTCGAATGTTAGGCCCGATTAACCCGAAGCAGAGGAATCGTGGGAAACTCTGCCTGGTTTTGTCAAAAAAGAGAGGAGGAGGAGGAGAATGCGTGTTTATTCTCTTCACACTCTTCCAAAGAAAAGATGATTAAGATGGTACGGGTGAGTTTCACTAAAGAGCCAAGTGGCTGTTTTGTTTTTTTTTAATTTTAACTTATTTTTGCGTTTGTTAGTGTTGCGCGAAGATACGTTATTAATTTGTCTCGACAAGAAGAATAAAAAAATAAAAAAATTTTGATAGAAAATCGAAACTTTTTAGTAAAAGCCAAAAACAAGGCCAAAAGAAGGATTTTTTTTTTTCTTTTTGGCTCTGTCTTTGCTTTTTTTTCAAAATTATTTAAGGGAAACTCACCCACCACTAGTTAGTAAAACACAAGATGCACACTCAAAATTCCTCTTGTTTTCGTTCGCACTCACATCAAACAGCATGATTTTAGCATTTTTTAAAGCAAAAAGATAGCTAAAGGCTACACCCACCTTTTCTATAAAATAACTCAGATTATCTTAATCTAAAATCATAGAAGCGAAAACATAGGTGCCCAGCCAAGAAATTTCGGTAAAGTGGAATTTCGACCAATTGCAAAATCTGATTATTCCGAAAGGAAAACAAGCCCAAACAACTTAGCCAGGACCTTGGGTTTGGCATAGAAGTCGTTTAGGAAGCTAGGTTTGACTACTATGAATCGGAGGTTAGCCCTAGTAGTATTCTAGTAACATTCAGCCAACAACCGACTGAACTAGTAGTAATTTTACTGAAGTTAATGCCTTCTCCTACCGTTCTCCAGCCTATGATGGCGTTTCCTAACGAATCGATCACACCCATCTCAGATCTCAACTATATACTTATATGAAAACGACATAAAATTTAATCAAAAAAGACTTACTTGAATCAGCAGCCGAGACTCTAACAAACAGGTCCTGCCCGCCCTCCGCCGCCGCGTACTGCCGCATATCCTCCAAATCCCCGCTCCAAATCACGCACCCGGACCCCCCTCCCCTGATGTCCGCGCTCGCGTACGCCGTGCACGAGCAGTTCTCCCGGCACGTCTTCTCACACTCCTTCCTCCCCATACTCCTGTCCACGAACACCGTCGAGCTATCCGGCAACTTCATATCCTCCAAGCGCAAAAACCCATCACTATGACACTCCAACCCCGAGACCCTCACGCATCCCCCCGACCCGTCCCTCAAGTCCCACGCCTGCTGGTTCCTCGGCTCGAACCCTTTCAAACACCCGCAAACGGGAGAATTGTTGGTGTCGCAGACGCCGAAAACCCCGCATTCCTTATAGTTGTCGCATTGGTCATCCGGCGCGTACCAGAACAAGTTCCATACCTCGCTCGTTTCGATCCAAGTATACCTCTGTAGAGCCCCGGACGGGTTCACTATCAGTCTCGAGTACAGAGACTTGTCGGTCACCCCGTACGAATACGTCACCTCGTTTGCATCCGTGACGAAACTGAACGTCAAGACGTCGCTCGTGTTCATCTCCGGCACGCCGCTGAACCTCAGCCCATTCCACGGCCCGCTCCGATAATCGATCACCTTGCCGTTCCACAAGTATATCTCCGGCAACCCGCTCACGTCCATCTCGAATGAGTAGTCCCCGGTTGAAGGATCATCGGTTCCTTTCCATGATGTTAGCATCCGGTTCAGACCGGTCTTCGAATCCCACCCAAGTTTCATACCCGGTAAGAGAGTGTCCGTCGGGTGGTCGAAGCTCTGGTAGAGATAGTTCGCGGGATCATAGTCGTTTTCGATCCGGACGACGAGGTTTCCGTCGTCCAGAAGCTGCGCCACGGTGTTCGAAGAGGCGGCCGTGAAGTTCGACGACCATATTGGATTTTGTTGCGAGGACTGGTCCGCGAGGACGAGGTTGCCGTCTTGGTTGATCTTTAAGGTTGCGGAGGAGGAGTTTGTTAGTGGGTTGTCTCTGTTGGCGACCCAGACGATGGTTTTGGTAGGTATTTGGTTGTACCAGATGCCTAGGTACCAGTTGTCGGAGTTGTTCGGTGAGAAGAAGCCCAATTTGAAGGCGGCGGCGGCGGAGACGATGGTTTGGTTGGAGGTGAGGGGCTGTGTTGGGGTGATGGTGTCGAGGGATGTGGAGAGGATTGGGAGGAGAGAAAGTGTTATGGTGTAGTAGAGAGAGAGAACAGAGGAGGAGGAGCCGTGGTGGTTTGAGTACTTGGTTCCCATTATTCGATCCGAGTCCTCTGTTCTTCTCTCTCACTCTGTTTCTCTCT
The DNA here is from genome assembly GCA_018127125.1 of Rhododendron griersonianum. Taxonomy (NCBI): domain Eukaryota; kingdom Viridiplantae; phylum Streptophyta; class Magnoliopsida; order Ericales; family Ericaceae; genus Rhododendron; species Rhododendron griersonianum. The sequence continues at coordinate 26,366,581 of CM030800.1, forward strand.
CTCTCTCTCTCTCTCTCTCTCTAATGTGGGGAGGGGTGGGAATAATTGCCTATTCTTGTCATGTGGGTATAAAGAAAGAACTGTGCTACTGGTACGGCAAGAGCTGTACAGACAGCGTGTACCGTCGGTTTTTGGTCCCGTCTCAGGTCCAACAAAGATAATCAAAATCGTTCATTTTGTTCAAAATATATTTTTAAGGTCCTAATAAAAAATCAGCTCCATCCGATATCGTAAATGACGTTTATGAAATGTCCATATTTGCTAAATTGCTATCCTAAATTTTGAAGCAAAATTGGACGTTTTGTAAACACCCTTAATGATATCGGATGGAACTGATTTTTTACGAAGACCCCAAAAAAAATATTTTAAACAAAATGAGCGGCTCCGATTATCTTTGTTAGACCCTAGACCGGTCCAAAAGCCCATTGTACGCGCTGTCTGTACAGCACTTGCTGTACCAGTATGCATTTCTGATAAAGAAATTCGGAGTTGGCTTGACCGTTGGATCTAGGACAAGATTTGGGGAAATATTCGTTTTAAGGAAGTTTTTAGGTTTTTAAATTTTTTTTTTTTCCGGGGTTGGGGCAATTGTTTGTGTCCTTTTTTCGTTTCTTTTTTTTCTTGGTAGGTTTGTACTGGGGTGATTAACTTGGACAGTTTCCATTATTTGGTGATTAGGACTTGGACTGAAGTTTGGCATAAACTATTTCAACTATCTCTTTGTTTATCATCTTTCAAAGTATTGATGTGACATATTGGAAAGAGATTTTTTATAATTTATTTTTATGTTTTGCACTTTATAAGAGAATTTAAGAGGAATCTATCGTACTTTTTAGAGATTTTGTCTTTAAAATGGGAGTAAGGTATTCATCCATATTTGGAGAACCAAAAGCAATTTGAAGACCCAAATATTTAAAAAGTACAATGGATCCCTCTTAAATTCTCTCATAAAATGCAAAAAGTAAGATTAAATTCTCTATGCTTTTTATGTTTTAAATTCAATTGCCGGAAAATCTATCGCCACAGAGTCACAGAAGTTTTCGACACAAAGAATCCTACCTCTCGTGTGTCAAGCTCTGTTTTGCTTCTTATATTTCCATCAGCATATAGGAACTTTATTTAGTTGCTCTAGATATTTTCAATTCTGTTCGAGCTAAGGTTAACTCTTGGTCCTCTATTAAGTTCTCGGCTCAAAACAGGAAATTGTGCGATGAATGGCTTCTAATTCTAGAATTTTTTCTGTTAACAATTGTTGATAGGTCTTTTCCAATTTTGGCTTTGGGTTGTTGGACCTTTGATGTATTGGTAGCCAGGGGATGCCCCTATTGTTTCGTTGTAAGCTTCGTGCTCGTTTTGGTGAAATGAATCTTCACTTACCAAAAAATAAAATAAAAAAGTAATATGCAAATAAAAAAGTTTGGACACAATTTTGGCCTTTTGGGTAGCTTAATTGCTTATTTTAAAGAATCAACTGTTTATATTTCCCTCTTTCATTTTCTTTATCAGAAGAAATAACCAGTATTAGATTCTTATTTTTGACAAGTTTGTATTACTTCCATTCAGCTTTTAGATTTGGAGTAGTTTTTTTGGCCTTTTATCTTTTTAGATTTTTTTCCTTTTTTAGGTTTTAATTTCAATTAGATTCTTAACTGAAATACGATTACGGTCATAAATAGACTCTTACTCCCATTAATAAAGTCGTACTCCATCTGCCCCTTTTTTAAAGTCCGGTATTCCATTTTGGGCTGTTCCTTAATAAGTGTCCATTTTGTAAAGTTAGTGGATAAAAATTGGTGAATTTTTCATTTTGCTCCTAAAAATAGATTCCATTTTGAAAAGTTAATGAATAAAAGTGTAATGATAATTGGTAAGTAGGGAAAGTGGAAGAAAAAGTTAATGTGAAAGGTATAATGATGATGTCTTTTTAATAAGTTGGAATTACGAAACAGAACACTTGAAAAATGAAAAAGGACAGAGGGAGTAACTAATAAGGGTAAAAGTATTCACATAATTGCAAAATTCTCTTGGTTGCTCTTCCAGGGCGAGGATTATCCTCTGTTCCCAACTGGCTTCTCTCGATTAAACATTCAACCCATGTCGACGGGCTAAGTTCTACGTACTAAGATTTTTGAATTTTTTCTTCTTTTGTCTTAATTCAAATTTTGTTTTTTTTATTTTTGATCAAAATTTCATTTCATTAACAGCCAAACACAGCTAAAACAACGAATCCATCCAAGTACAACGAAAGGAAAACCTACAATAGGCCATCACAGAACTAAGGGCATCCACATCTCCCTCTCTACTCCCTCTTCTAAACTAAAGTAGCGAGCCCTCTCTTGAAAAACTCCCAAAAACCTTGCGTTATCAGCCTCGTGGAAGAAGCCTGAGGAGTAGCAAGAGCTACAGTGCCTCGTGTGTTTCACCGAGGGACTGTTCACTCGCATCCTTCCTCCCGCCCAATCTGGAGCAACATCTGGCGCCAAAACAGAACATATAGCCACAACTGATCCTTATTCTCTCTCCCTCGTTCTCTCTCTTCCATTCTTGCATGAATCTCATCAAACTGAAGGTATTGTTGTTTATCTCCATCTCCCTATACAGTATTATTATTATTTATTTTTTTGGCTTTTGATATACTGTGTGAAATTGGTGATGAAATAGGCATGTATTCACCTTTCTCTGCGTATGAGTTTTTTTGGGTAATTCCTCTATGATTTGGGGTTGGTTCAGTAAAGATTGTGTTCTGCCTACAAGGTGTTTGTTATAAGGTGTCAATGACATCTTTCTAGTAAAAGGACCACTAAAATTGTGCGCATCTCAACTAATTCCGGAGTTCTAAGGTTAACAACCGAATAAACCCTCCAATGACTCAAATGTTTGGCCGTGGTTTAGGCTTTCACACTTCGTTAACGAGAGCATTATAGACTGCCCAGACTTAGCTTTCACACTTCGTTAACGAGAGGATTATAGACTGCCCAGACTTAGCTTATACAAACGGAGTTGTGTCACAACTGAAGGCTAGTAGAAGCCAAAGACGGGTAGGAAAATACAAACGTTTTTTACCATCAACTTTGCTCTTTATAAGGAATCCATATCAATTTGCTGACATCTACCTCAAGACCGCCACGGCCTGCAGCTTTTAAATGACGATCCAACACCTTGGGATCTGCACAAATGACGTGCTGCCCTTTGCGATACTGGATCAGTTCTAAGCCCTGAAGGGTGGTCAATATATCCTCTGCCTTAATGGCTGTCATGTCACTAAGCTCCTGCAGGGAGCACAAGTAATTTAAGAGAACATATATCGGTAACAGAAAAAACAGCTCGTATAAGAATCAAGACATCAAAAGCAAGCATGACACATTCAAAAAGAATTCACATGTTCTTCAATGAGGAAGAAGAACACAACTCTCTTCCTTTTTAAACATGCATTTGCTCTTTACTAGGCTCAAATTTAGTTCTTTGGGTGGCTAAGGTCAACGCAAACAGCACACCAATTATAACAAAGTTTAAGGCCAAAAGATTATTTTGCTTCTAGCGATAAATTTAATTCCTGCTTTTTAAGGAACAATACTTAAAAAGCAATACGACCACCATTGAAACGTCCACTCAAGCCTTTTGTTCTCTGCAAGTAAAGTGAAGTTGTAGTTGAAATTTGAAACTAAACTGGCAATTACTAAACCATATCAAAAAGCAAAAACCACCTAAACTGAACAGACCTCCCACTAATCCCAACTAATTCCGGAATTAGAGTTGGCTAGCTACTAGAATTCTGAACAAAGCAATCACAAAGCATGGTATAGATTCCTGCGTTTTTCTGCAGCTTGTTCTTATGGTGGTGGGTGATTTATTTGGTGAAGGTGGAGCGGGTGGTAACTTCTTCTTGTCTTCATATGAGATGTATTGATTTTAGGCTTTGTAGAACTTGTAAAACTGCTTGCTTTGGAAAAGGACTATTATCTGTCAAAAGGAGAACACTCCTACAGGGCAAATGTCTTAAAGTACATCTCAAAATCCAGAAACAGTGACCTTAAGTTGCCTTATTTTGTGTTCCTTAAGTTGTGTTTTCTATATTCATTTAGGAGAGTAAGAGTTGCTGTATCAATCATGTCATTTATATGTTATAATTATTCTTTTACTCTGTTATTGTAGTAAGGATGGATTCACTTGAAGACCCATTCTTTTCCAATCTCATCCATGACGGGTCCAACCTTGGCAATCAGTTTATCGAGTCTCAGTATGTGAGCCAAGTTGGTCAAGTGGCACAAAAAGAGTCTCAATTCTCTGTTGAAACAGAACCAGTGGCGAGGAAACGCGGTGGCAACTTTAGTATAGAAGAAGACAATATGCTCGTATCTGCATGGCTCAATATTAGCTTGGATGCGGTTCAGGGAAATGGCCAAAAACATAAGACATTTTGGATAAGGGTTTGGGAGTTCTTCCACGAGAACAAGACCTTCATTAGTGAACGCAATGATAATTCACTAATGAATCGCTGGTCAACAATTCAACTTAGCACTAACAAGTTTTGTGGGCACTTGGCCCAAATTGAAGCAGCGCATCAAAGTGGTATGACTGAGCAAGACAAGGTATCCATTAGTTGTAACTACTTTTTAGTTGTGACTGCTCCTTCAATTAACTTGCCTTAAATGGATTTAATTTCTTTGTTGATGGACTTGTTATGATATAATATGAAAACTGAGAATAGAAAACAAACTGATCATTTGAGAATACACTTTCACTAATAGATTTTTTGGTTTTTACTCTTCAGATAAGGGAGGCAAAAATCATGTACCAAGATCTGGATGTGAAACACTTTGCATTTCAATTCGAGCATTGTTGGGATGTGTTGAAACATCAACCAAAATGGTTTCAGGAATGTGAAAAGAAAAAACCAAAAAGAGGTAGAACTGTTGCAACACCGGTAGCCGAGCTAGTCAACCCACAAGAGGATGTCGCAGACGATATTATCCAAGTGGAGAGACCGATAGGTAATAAGATTGCAAAGGAACAGCGGAAGAAAAGCAAGACCAATGATCATGCAAGTGCTCCAATTGTGCAGGTTTTGAATGAGCTAAAAGAAGATAAGAAAGTAGCAAATGAGAAGAAGCTTCAAATGCTTCAGATATCATATGGTCTTCAAGCTGAAAAGCTTAAAATGGAACAGTTGAAAGAGGAGGCGAGAATCATGATGTTGGATACAAGTGGCATGCCTCCAATGCAACAAGAGTATATTCATCAGCGCCAAATGGAAATTGTTGAGAGCCGAAAAAACAAAAGTTAAGTGGAGAAATCTGACTACCAAGGCGTATTATGATAGTTACTCTATTTTGGAACATATGTTTTTGGAATCATGAACTTCTTACTTTTGAAATTAGGATGATGCTAATATGTGTATGAATGCTAGGATGCTTTTGCATTATGAAGACCTGATGCTTATGTATTATGATCAAATGCTTATGTAATATGATCATAACCTTTTGTATAGATATGAAAACTTGGAGATGCTTTTATGTATTATGATCACAGCGTTTTGTGTGGGTATGAAAATGACATTGGAATTGCAAATTAAGGCTTTTTTTTTCGTTCCTTGCAAGAATATGAGTGCATGCCATTAGGTATCTTTTTTTATTTATTTAGGAAACAGAAACATAACTACATATATGAAACACTAATACATCACAAACTTAACAACATTACAAACACTCTCCTGACTTTCTACTCTTGAACAAAAGACAAAGTTGACAAGGATGCCCAAGCCACAACTCCTCTACATGACTGATTGCACCAAGCTCCATCTATCCCTAGTTACAATCTCCTATGATTCGCTATGTAATTGCCACAAGTGCTCGATGAGGTCCGCTTTGAGTTGAGAATGAGCTCCTCTGTCTCGAATACGACGATGCCGCTGAATGAATTCCATAACGTCAGGCAATTGCTCTTGCAAAACTTCTATTGGAGGAACTTTATCACTTTGTTCATAGTCCATATCTTGAACTACATATTCATCTCGCTCATCCTCGACAATCATATTATGAAGTATTATGCAAGCCTTCATAATATTTTTAATAGTCTTGAGACTCCAAGATCGTGCAGGTCCACGCACAATCGCGAAACGTGCTTGAAGAACCCCAAATGCTCGCTCTACATCCTTTCTGTTTGCCTCTTGGGCCTTGGCAAAATATTTTTTCTTGTTTCCTTGTGGACATGGAATTGTTTTCACAAATGTTGCCCACTGTGGATATATACCATCAGCGAGGTAATATCCCATTGTGTAGTCATTACCATTAACAGTGTAATTAATCGGAGGAGCACGCCCTTGAGCAAGCTCACTAAATACAGAAGACCTCTCTAGTACATTGATATCATTGTTAGACCCAGGTAACCCAAAAAAGGCATGCCATATCCAAAGATCAGACGAAGCTACCGCCTCTAAAATAATAGTTGGTTCATGAGCGTGTCCAGTATACATACCTTTCCATGCCGTTGGGCAATTCTTCCACGTCCAGTGCATACAATCAATACTGCCCAACATTCCAGGAAAACCACGACTTTCGCCAATCGCTAGTAGTGTAGCGATGTCATTGTTATTTGGCGATCGCAAGTACTCATCAGAAAAAATTGCAATAATTGCTTTGGCAAATTTTCTGAGACATTTTAGTGCGGTGCTTTCTCCGATCCTTAGATATTCATCAATAGCATCTGCAGCTATTCCATAAGCGAGCAATCTAATTGCTGCAGTTATCTTCACGAGGGGAGACAAACCCAACACTCCAGCACTATTTCTTTTTTGGACAAAATATGGTTCATGAGCTACCACCTCTGATACAATACGAAGAAAAAGAGATCGATTCATTCGAAATCTCCTCCGAAAAATCTTGGGTGGAAATACTGGTGGATCATTAAAATAGTCGAGAAAGACCCTCTGATGTCCTCCCAAATGATCACGCCGAATGAAATTGCGAGGTTGAGTAGAACTTCGTCGCGATGATGAACTCTCGGCTTCCAACCGTTGTGCTTCCATGGCAGCTATTGTAATAATCTCCAAATCATCGTCGGAGTCGGAGTCGGAATCATATAGAATCATATTATCTAGAGACTCAAGATCCATGTTAAGAAAATGAAGCTAGAATCGTTCTCCTTAATGGAATGCAAGAACAGGTGGTGTTTTGTGAGGAAACTGATTTTTAGATAGATGGAGAGTTAGTGGAAGTAGTAGTATATAGGAGAAGAAATATATATGGAGGAGTTCTGATGCCACAAAGGACCGTTGGGATGCCAACAGTTGGGTAACGGCTAGTTCCAACGGTAAAAAATCCCAACAGTTGGGTAACGGCTAGTCCCAATTTGTTGCCAACAAAATCAAATAAATTAATATAGAGAGTCTAATAAATATAAATAGAGAGTCTGATGCAGTAGGCATTTAAAAAGTGACTAGTTAAAGTAATAAAGTGACTTTTTATGGAGTAATTTGGTCTGAAATTTGCTGAGTCTGATGCGGATGCTCTAATAACCAAAGAAAACCGCTGACAAAGGGGCAACAACATAGCCGTACCAACAACTAGAGAGTAGACCTGTACATGACTCACCGCCACAGAGGGTCGGGACACAGAGGCCAGCCATCTAACCCCAGCGGCCCCGGCCTGGGGCAGGCACCCAAACAGAGATAACCAAATATAACCGATGGAAACAGGGGAACCCCAGACAAAGGAATGACACAGCCACCAATGGAAAAACCACCTAGCACGCCGGCCATGTTCCGGCCGAGAGGAAACCACCCACCATCGACGATGGAGGCACTGACTGGATCTCGAGTTGAAACAGTGGAGAAGAATCTCCGGCAAGCCCCCACTGACATGAGCAGGCTTCGGGCACGGAGGAACGAAGAGGAAATCTGCAAGGGCTAAGACTTCGAATCAGAACCGGCCCACAGCGCCGATGAAAGTGAACCCCTTTGCAAAGACTCCCCCACAACTGATTATCAGGACGATCGGCCCCAGGGCCAAGCCCCGGCCCTTATACTACCAACTCCACGAACCAAGCTCCGAAGTTGTTATTCGCCCACCACCTCTACCCTCCAGATCCGGGAGAACCATGACTGGAACCACAACCCAACTGGGAAAACCAGTCGGGGGGAAATCCGGACAAGCCGGAGAGAAAACGAAAAAAAACCAGACTACTGAACCAGAAAAAAACCCCATCTCACCTCCTCCATTATTGCGCCCAAACCCCAGCCACACCGCCCCCTGCACCCCAGCACCACAGCCGCCGCAACCACACAGATCTGGAGGCTCGGAGGGATCCAAGCAAAGAGGTGGACCACCGGCAGATCGCCATGGCACCCCGCCGGTCGCACACAACAAAACCCCCAACTGAGGGAGAAACAGGGGAGAACTAGGAGAGAAAGAGAAAGAACGGAGAGAAGGATGGGGAAAGGGGATAGAGGTGAGAGGGGGGAAGCACGGGGGGAGGAGGCAGAGGCAGAGAGAGAGAGAGAGAGAGAGTTCTCTAGAGAAAAAAGTTTGGTCAATAACACAAGGTTGATAACGCGATTATTCAAATTTTGTTCCCATTTGTTAGTTTTGCGCATAATTTTTCTGAATTATTAATTCGTTTTGTCATAATTTTTTATTTTTCTGATTCGTTTTTGTCGAGACGAATCAATAATCCATAAAAATTAGGCGCAAAACTAACGAACGCGAATTTTTTTTTTTTTTGTTAAGGACAAAACAAGAAAAAAATCAAAAAATTTCAAAAACTCCTTGGGGGAACTTAAGAGTCTTATGTTAATAATATAAGAGCATGTACACCAATAAAAATGTAAAAATATTTATTAACAGTGCACTTTTTTCATTTTACCTACTCACATCTCTCTCAACATTACACCAATATTATCTATTTTACCTAACTCCAATTAAAAAATATATTTTTCACTCATTTTTTAATTATCTTTATTGTTTAAAGAGAGGAAAAAGGAGGGAGGAGAGAAAGAAAGAAATAATAAAAAAAGAAAGGAGTATGAATAGTGCATAGGTAAAAATAGAGAACAACTATTCACAAATACATTTTAGCTCATCTTTTAGCTCATTTGGTGTAGACTATTTTTTATGTTTCTCTTAGGTAAAATAGCAAAAAATGTATTTTTGCTCATTTAGTGTACTTGCTCTAAGTCGCTTCTTGTTTTCTACGCGCACAACCATTGTATTGGTTGTGCACATAATTCTGATTGTCCAGATGTATTTGGACGGTCTAGATTTAAAAAAAAAAAACTCTTCTAGGGAAGAGTTTGAGCGAATTCTAGCCATGTATTATAGCAATGGACAGTTAGAAATTGGTTATGTATTGTGTTTTACACAACCGTTGTGTGTATAGAACTTTTGTTTTTTTGTTTTTTTGGTGAATAGTCTCTTCTTTTGTTGGTACATACGCCAAAAAAAGAAGCATTATGTGATATTTTTTTTGGTCAAAACATTGAGCAAATAACTGATCAAGCCCTTACACATATCCGACGATGCTGAATTTTTTGTAGAGTTTCATAAAAAAATAATTTGTAACAAATTGAACAACTCCGATCGTTTGTGTAGAACCCCGAAATGAGTCCTGCACAATACGTTGTATATTTGGTGGTGTACACAAAATAGCGTACCCATTGTCGAACTCGATTGTTATAGTCCGGAATTTGTCGGTTGAGGATTGGAAAGGTTGGACGCCACAATATGCAAGTCATCCAACTCCAACTTAGTATATTTTAATTATTTTCAATCAACATCAAATCTAATTAGGTCACTTACCTGTCAATTTGTGAATAATAATTCATTCACCTTTACAAGTGTGAATTTGGATCGGTCTGTTATGGACCTTTCTTTTTGTTGGCGCAATCTGTTTTTGAAAAATGAATCTCTGTTTCTTTCTCTTTTAAGATGCCAACAGCCTATAAATAATTTCGACATAGCGTAATCGCGGTATGTAGAGAATTTTAAGCTAAATATGTAGCACGTTAGCCTACACATATAAGGTACTCAATTAATTGATACTGAAACATGTTCTCTCAGAATTAGTCCAAGTGCGCGTAAATAGCCTTGAACGCACGAGTGTATAAGTTTAGGGAAAGACTACAATACACACCCCTTATTTGGGTGTGTATCATATGCGCCCTCAAAATATTATGAATTGTGAAGAAAATGTTACGAATCATATTGCTAAAAAGTTACGAATCGTATAAAGGTTACGAGATACACCAAAATGTTATGAATCATAATGAAAATGTTACGAATCGAACTGCTAAAAGGTTATGAATTCTAGAACAAAAATTATGAAACACACTAAAATGTTATGAACGAACCATAAAATAGGTGCATATCGTACATCCTTTTAAGAGGTGTGTATTGTAGCCTTTCCCATAAGGGTTTATATATATATACACTCAGGATCCTATGAGGGATCCCTTACGGCCTTACAGTAAGGGACTCCTCTTTTCCGATCGAATTGCGACGATACGAGCCTCTCAATGTGTTAAGAACGTGATTTTAAGGGTATCCGCGAAAAATCACCTAAAAAAATGACCGGAAAGGGCTTGATCCGAGCAGTTTTTCATAAAAACACTATTTCCATTACGAGAATTTCTTCGATGATCTCCATAATTGGAAGGCTGGGACTGTGTTTGGATTAGCTATTTAAGCTGGCATTTTGTTAAGAATAGCACAAAGCAAATATTGCAGAATCGGAGTATGCTAAATACAACTATCCCAATTTTAAATCAGTGTGTGCTAAATATCACTATCCCAATTTTAAATTTTAAATCAGCATGTGCCAAATACCACCAATCACTATCCAAATGTCGCACAAGTGATTCGGTGGAGAATCGGTTAATGTCTTTGGGAATAAAAGAGAAATGATAATAAGAGTGTGTGCAGATATATCTACCTAAAATGGCTTGTCAAAATTATATTTAATAATGATTTGGGTGAGTTTGAACTAACTTTAATGGGGTTTTTTAGCATGGTTTTTTTGGTTAATCTTGACAAGATTTAAGTTAAATTTTTTTACATTTATTTTTTGTCACAACGAGAGGAATCGGAAAATATAAAATCATAGATCAAAGTTGAAAAATGTTCATAGACGAAAAGGAAAAAGATCCATAAGTTCTACTCCCTTTGTCCCAAATTGTTGGTCATATTTCGCTTTTTGTGCCTCTCAAAAAATTGTCTATACGCCGCAATCTATAATATTTTTTATGATTTTAAAACTTTGTTTACTAAAAATTAATTGAGATCTATCAAACAAGATCTATATTTGATATAAAAAAACATTATAACTTAAAAGATATAGCCAAATTTTTTAGAGGTCTCAAATAATAAAAACATAACCAACAATTTAGAACGGAGGGAGTATAATTATGGGGGAGGCATTTACATTAATTTTTTGAGGAATAACATATTTATATTGGGTGTGTAGTGCGATTCTTCAAAACTTGGGGGAGGCCCAGGCCACCCCACCCCAAGCCTTCCCTCTGTTCCTGGTTAGACCTAGGGCTCAGTATGGTTCTAATCGGTTCGGATTCTTAGGAATTTGAAGACCAAACCTTAAGTCATGGTTCTAAGAAAATGCAGCCAGTTTTAGGACCAAAAGTTCTACGGTCCCATTCAGAACCTATCTGTGAGTCACGGTTCGGTTTCAATTTTTATCCACAATTACATACAAATAATTCCACATTCCTAATAGTGCAGCAAACTCATTCCTCATTCCTAACAGTGCAGCAACCTTTAGCCCTCCTTCCCCTATGCCTAACCGAAGCGCTTGAAACTACTAGTTACAATTGTTCATTCTTGTTCGGGTTTGGATACTGGCCTTCTGTTGAGCCTTCTGATGTATGTATAGTTTTCCACGGGATGCCCCTGTTGATTTGTGTAGTTTTCGCTCCTTTAGTGATATAAAATTTTACTTACCCAAAAAAAAAGAAACGTTTTCTTTTGCTTTTTCCTTCTCTACAGAAATCCCTCCACAAATCCTTAATCCAATGACGGACTTAGTGTGACTTGGAAGCACGATTCTTTAATTTGTTCGCGCTGATGTGACTAAGAATTCTTCTTTACATTAACCTTCCAATTTGTAAGCTATCTGATTCAATTCAAAGGAAATGAATTTCATCTTGTGCATTGTATGGGAGTGAACTAGAGTCAGTAAACATTGTATCGATGCTCTGATATGCTAAGAAGCAACACTCAATCTTCTGGTGTAGAATGTTTGAAATCAAGTAACGATGCTGACACAAATGTGTTTCCATTGAGCAACGAGATACGTTTGATTTGAGATTCTGTCAAAGTCATTTTGATTGACACCATCGGGTGGACTTGATCTCTTAGACAAGATGGGTAAAATATAGTTTCGCACACCAAATGGGTCTTATCAGTATGCACAAGCGCGCAATGGAATGCAGAAGATTTAATCCTTTTCTTTCAGCATGTAATTATACCTCTATTCCACAATGAATGACCAATGGACTACAAATAAATTCACACAAAAAAAAAGAGTTACAAAAAATTTCTGGCCAAAGCTTCTGCAGCTCTAAAGTAAAGATTCATCAAATTTGATCGACAAAAACACCCTAGCATCCCTCTCGTTTAGATGGGGAAAGACAGAGGAAAATAGTTTGGTTATCTACCAATGATGAGGCTAATTGTCACATCGTTTGAGGATGCAACATCTTGGTTTTCCTTCAACACGTCTACGCCACGAGAGCTCCTCATTGATGTGAAAGTGGGTTGTCTAGGCATTGGCAGTGTAGCATTTTCACTCTCCAACATCAGCACTACCGACGACATGGTCGGTCTATCACCTGCTGAGTCTTGCACGCATAGCATCGCCACATGTACGCATCTCAATGCTTCGTTTGGGTAACACGAACCCGCGACAGAAGGATCAATCAACTCCATTGCTTTCCCAGAATCCCATAAATCCCACGCCTGAAACCATTTCACAGCAATTGTCAAACTCAGAAGTAACTAACTAAATCAAATACTAGTTTTTTTCTTTTCATTTGAAGCTAGGAACATAGACCATAATCTTCAGACTTACATAACCGATAATGTTTGAGTATTCAGGTGAGCGTAAACTTCTGTTTCTTCGACCACTTATGATCTCTAGTAGCAGTACTCCAAAGCTGTAGACATCGGACTTCAGTGAGAATAAACCTTCCATTGCATACTCGGGAGCCATATAGCCACTAGAGTTCAAGAAAAACATGGTGAATTGTTAAAAGTAATAATTTTGTGAATGGTTTAGAAAGATTACCATATTTGGTATGCCAAAAAAAAAAACAGTCAACTCACTATGTCCCAACAACTCGGCTTGTGCTTGCTTCGCTTTCGTTTCTTCCGAAAATTTTGGCCATGCCAAAGTCAGAAATTTTGGGGTTCATCTCTTCATCCAACAAAATGTTGCTAGCTTTTAGATCCCTATGGATTATCCTGAGTCTTGAATCTCGGTGAAGATACAGAAGTCCCCGTGCAATCCCTTCAATGATTGTGAAGCGTTTTCTCCAGTGTAATTGTGCCTGCTTAGTCGGATCTGCCATAATCCATCATCAAAATCCATTCCAACAAAAAGCAATAGAAGTGAAATGAAGTCTGCATTATTGACCTCCACAAGATTCGTCTTGTGGAGATTAAGTTTGTTTCTCAGTTGGAAAATTGATCGACAGGGAGAAAACAGTTGTAAGTCCAGAAAACTAACCGAAAAGAAATGAGTCCAAGCTTTTGTTCGGCATGTATTCGTAAATGAGCATTCTTTCATCACCTTCTGTGCAACAGCCCAGAAGTCTAACAAGATTTCTGTGTTGCAATTTTGCGATTAATATAATCTCGTTTTTGAACTCCTCCAAACCTTGTCCTGACTGTTTCGAAAGCCTCTTTACAGCTATTTCTTCTCCACCTGAAAGTTTTCCCTGAAATAAGAAGTATTAGTAGCTTCATTGAGTACATTGAGAAAACATTCTGCAACACCAGTTGAAAATTCATACCTTATAGACAATGCCGAACCCTCCCTTTCCAAGCTTATTTTCATCGGAGAAGTTGTCCGTTGCAGCAGCTATATCCCTAAAGCTAACCACTGAAAATTCCGGTGCATGACACTGATGCCTTTCAACACCAAGTTCGTCCGGTCCTGAGAAATCTGTTGAAAATTCGCTACTTCTTGCGTCATTCGTTTGCGATTGACGGTTCTTCCACCGCGAAGTTGAGACTGCTGTAACTAAGTAATCAAATGGAAATAAGCATTCTGCACAACATTAAGAAACGCCAAGACTATAATTACTTTACAAGCTAAATTTGAAGTTCTACCTTTCACTTTTGTTCTGAACCTCCAAAGTAGCCAAAGAGATGCGCAGAGGAAGAATGTTCCCACTACTACAATCACGATTATCACGAGCTTGGAAATTTTGCTTTTGTTACCTTTGTCCAAAGATAAACAGAAAAAGTCATTACATTGATTGTAATCAACACAAGTTGAGAAACAATAGTATTTTTTTTTTATAACTCAGGTGTCCGGGCCAGCTTACATGCACTTTGGCTTCACAATTTTCTCGACAACACCACAGGCAAACAATACAAAAGGAGAAGTAATTCTTGTTGTGTGTGTGTATCTCCGTAACGCGACTTTAGGAAGTTGAATATTTATCGATTATAGGACATTGAGACAAACTAAGCTGAAATCAGAAACATAATATGAAAGGGAATAATAACTAACTATATCATCAAAATTGAAGTTTTCCTTACCTAATTCAGAATTAGCAAGGCGGATGTGCAGATCACTCCCTCCTTCGACAAAATGCTGAATATCCGTCAATTCTCCACTCCATGTCATGCAACGGATCCCACTCTCAAACGCGTATGCATTGCACGAACAATTCTTCAAACACTCCTCTTCACAATCGTTCCTATTCTCTGCCTCTATCGAGTCTGCAAAATCCGGCAACTTCACTCCCTCAATCTTCAAAAACCCGTCTACTTCTCCAGTCGCAGTGCTATTCGTTTCACACTGTAAATCGGTCCTTCTAACACACCCGCCTGTCCAATTTCCTCTACCCCACTGGTTCGCATCCATCGGCACAAACCCTTCGATACAACCGCACATAGGAGATTCCGTCGCAAAACAATTTCCAAAACTTCCACACTTGTTATACGCCTCACACTCATTAGCAGGCTGCAGCTGAACAGTGCTCCATTCATTCCTCTCTTGGTTCCACCAAAGCTGCTCCTCGTTTCCATCCCACCTTATCCGAAACCAAACTAGATCAGAACTGTTTGCTTTCGTATACGTAAAGGACAAGTTACCGTTTCCTTCGTTAGAAAGCTTAAAACCGTACAAATAGATAGCCTTCATGGTCGGAACACCGGTGAAAATCAGTCCATTCCAATGCCCACTTCTCCAACGCCGGTCTAAACCATTCCATATCACAATCTGTGGTGATCCACGCGGGTCGACTCCCATCGAGTATTGTCCAAGAGAGGGATCACTAGCAGTTTTCCAAGAAGTGAAAACGCGGTTCTCTCCTGACTCAACATTCATGTGGATTCTCATGTCAGGTAGATACGAATCGGTTGGATCATTAAAGCTCTGCCAAAAGGCCTTATTTGGATCGCCTATTTTATCACTGTCTGAGAGAATTAGATCGCCAGTGTCCCGTAAAATCGCGGTAGTTCTATTTGATACACTTGAGGTATTACTAGACCAAACTGAATTTCCATTCCCATCTAAAACCACCAGATTACCGTTGTCTTCGAGTTTCATTACTCCAGCTTCACCTGATATGGGGTTCTCTCTATTTGCGACCCAAACGACTGATTGCACTGGAATCTGGTCGAACCATATCCCGACATATCTGTATGTTGAATTTCCCGGACTGAAAAACCCAAGAACAAACTTTTGGCCTGCAGAGATAATGGTTTCCCCGTCTCTAATCGATTGGCCCTGTGTGATGTTGTTTGCTGCAGAACAGAATAGAAAAAAATAAAAGAACATAAACAAGGCAGACCAACAAAAAGTACTTGTTGGGGCTCTTGAACTTATTCCCATTGTTACAATCTAAATATTGGGAAGATAATTATCTGGAAATTGGAATGGAGTTTTAAAGCAGAAGGCAGAATCTTCATCTCAAAAAAATGCAGCAGCAGAATATATCTACGGATGGAAGGAAGAATCTTCTTTGGCTGCCAATTGTGGGCTTGCACTGATTCAATGGAAAGTTGGGAAAATTGACCTCGTTGAAAATTCTTAGTTGACTATGGCCTACTTGTGTCGTTCTTTTCCTTTGTTTTGACGCATATTAATATTTTGTTAGGTAGGTCTGCCTAGAAAGAGAGATACTTATTCATGGCTCCACCGTGAATAAGTTATCTACAAAGGCGGACGATCTCACCCGTCCGTCTCGGCAATCAATGGTCCGAACTCTTCCCTGGAAGAGTTATTTTAAAATCCGGATCGTCCAAACACTTTTGGACGCACGGGGTTGAGCGCTGTGAACTTAGTTTTACCGCATCAGCATAGTTTGAAAGATGAAGGTTAAATGGAAGGTGAAATCACTTTGTAAAATCAGGACTTTTATTACAAACTTTGTATTTGTCCATTTTTTTTTCTTTTGTGTGTGCAGTGCTGCTGCTTCTTTCAAACCAGTGTCAAGAACACAAAGAGCAAAGCAGCATTAGGCGTTGGCGAAGACCTCGCTCGGTCCTTGAAAAACTTTAGCAGACGCAGCAACGATTCATTGATCTTGTAGACTTAGAGCGCGCGGGAGATGTTGTGCGAGTATCTACCGGACCTATGTAGTCTGAAAGGTAAACAGCCAACTGATATGGTAAATAAACGAAAGTGTAGAGGAGTGTACGTAGAAGACTTCTACATTGGCTGCCAATAACCCAAAACCATGTGATACATTTCACCTACTAATTTATTCTAAACCTAACAAGTTGCAAAATATTCTTACTTTACTTTAATCACGCGTTGGGGACTATGTTGGACTTTCTTATGCGTTGATTTGGAGTGGCAGGAATAGATGGACCATGTTGGTCTTTCTATGAATCGTGGACAGTGGATGAAACATAAGGCCCACTTGCAGGATTAGATGGGCTCTCTCTCTCTCTCTCTCTCTCTCTCTCTCTCTCTCTCTCTCTCTCTCTCTCTCTCTCTCTCTCTCTCTCTCTCTCTCTCTCTCTCTCTCTCTCTCTCGGGAATATCTATATATATATATATATGGTGCCGGTTCCGCTCACAAAACATTTGGCACAACACTAATCGGAGCCCCACGCAAATAATCGGAGTCGTTCAATTTGTTTAAAACATGTTTTTAAGGGGTTTCGTAAAAAATCAACTCATTCGTATATCGGTAAGGGCTTGATTAGCTCATTCAATTTTATGCTGTCAAATTTGACAGGAACCAACTGAATAAACTGATCAAGTACTTGCCGATATCCGAATGAGTTGATTTTTTTTACGGAAACCCTTAAAAATATGTTTTAAACAAATTGAACGGCTCCAATCATTTGCATGGGACTCAAAAATGGATCTCACAAAAATGTTGTGTCAAATGTTTTGTGAGCAAAACCGGCCCCATATACATATATAATTATTTTTCGAACAAGAGGCAATTTCATTCGAAAAAGTCCGAAGTCGATTACCAAGATTTCATCACAAGATTCCGGAGGGATACGTTCAATTGTACGTGGGTAGGGTTTAGCTACGGCTTGGTTGTTACTATTTTTATTTTGCCTTATGGGTATTCCCTGGGCTTGTTTTGTGCTATGGTGCTTTCTTGCGGTGTTTTCTTGTTCAAGCTTTATTCCCAGTAAGTATAAATTTGGGCTGTAGTTAAGTTGGATGCCAAAAGTCTAGGCTTCTTTTTACCACAGTAATGTTACCCACTTTCTCATTTATTAAAGACAAACCGCTGCTTCAAACTAGTAATTAACAAAAAAAAAAGAGAGTAAATAACTACAAGGAGACAAGGTCAACAAACCAGCAAACACATACACACACACAATGGATGTGTAAATCTCACAAAGAGAACACAAGATTTTACGTGGTTCCCTTAAAATCGGGTACATTCACGGGGGCAACAGATTCACTATGTATGAGGCTTACAAAATCAACTCAACTCACGAAATCTGTGTCGATCTCTCTGGATCTTCTCACACGAATTGGAGAGAAGGTAAGCATCAAGGCAGCTTCAATGCACTGTGAGCTCCTTCTGGTTTCTGCCGCAACTGAGCTCTTGGTTCCCCACAGCTCATAGAAAGCCCACTGATTTGAGCCAATCCCAAGAATGTTCCCATATAACGGCCAAATCTGTCTGACCCAAATCTACATTGCTGCCCATTTAAAGAAAAGTAGGTGGCTAGGCATTGGAAGAATTGCAGCTTAATTCACTCTCCAGCTCTGATAGACGGCAATAAGTCTGTTGACACAAACTTGTTGTACACAGATCCCGCACAGATTTTTGTGTGGGGCCCACTACGAGTCTCAAACAAACAATCCGAGTCGTTCATTAAATGTAAAACATTTTTTCAAGTGTCCGCGCGAAAAAATTAGCTCAATCCAATACTTATAGGTACTTGATTCAATCATTTAACATTTCATTATTTTGAAAATCGAGTGAAAAGTTTAATGATTGGATCGGGCATCTATAGGTATCGGACTGAGCTAATTTTTCACATGGGCCCTTAAAAAAATATTTTACATTTAATGAACGGCTTGGATTGTTTGTGTGAGATCTGTAGTGGGCCTCACACACAAATCTGTGCAAGATCTGTTACCTATTTATCTGTGTGTATAGCACAGATGCCACAGATTTTCTGTGCACAGAAAATCTGTGTCAGTAGACTTTCTGTTGTTGGTTTATGCTCTGCAGAGTCCAGCACACGCACAGAGAACTTACATGTATGCATCTAAGCACTTCATTTCTGCTACACGAATCAGCAACTCAAGCCTCAAGGATCCATCAGCTCCGTTGTTTTTAACATCGTTCCATACATGCAATACCTGAAATGATTTCGAAAAAATTTCCATCTTGTTGTCGCGACTTCAACCTACTACACGGAGACCCCTTTGTCTATACGTTTCGGACACGAACACCTCTTAACCTTTAAAAACGCCCAAAAGTACTCCCTCATCTATAACCGTTAACCAATCAGCACCCTTCTGTCAAAAGATCGACCGTTAACATCAAGGGGTCCACGTGGATAATTTTGACAGATAAGGAGGTCAATGTGAACGATTTTTAAGGGAAAGAATCGTCATTTCCCCTCATTCCGTTAAAAAGAGAGAGAGAGATATCATCGGTGGCGGTCAAGCCTGAAGTGGTGTCGGTGGTGTTTAGGAGACAAACAAGAAGCTTCTGACAAGAGAGGAGAAATGAGGAGGAATTAGGTTTTACCGCCTTCAAAATTTTGGGGCCAAAATTTGGGACCAAATTTGAACGGCAAGAGTGGGCCCCATTTTCTCCACCTAAGCTGCTATGTCAGATCGGTATCCTAAACGGTTCTCCAAGTCGGTCCTCATAGCATTACTCGTGATATAAATACGTGACATGGCACGACAAGTTGAGGATACTTTGAACAAAATATATATACTACTATTTTACCATGGCCACATCCTCAAGTGTTATGGCAATATAGATTCCATGATTTATGTGCGTTTTTAATATCAATAAACTCTCATCTACCACCAAAAAAAAAACACTTCTCTAAAATTTAAGAAGAGCCAACTATATATTTTTGTTCCCCAATAAGCGTTTCACCATTGACGTGAGTTTATCATCACTAAACCACCATCCATCATAAAAGTATAAAAATAAAAATTAGAAAAGACAACAATTAGAAAAGCGAAAATCTATTTTTTTTTTATGGACAATAAATTTATTGAAGAAAACTTGATAAATGGTACATCAAGTTGGGGGAGAGGGTAGGCGAATCCAACCAAAGGTTAGATGAAAACAAAAAACAACCAATGGGACAAAGCCCAAAAAACACCCCTGCGAAAATCTATTATTGATCCAAGATGAGCCATTAATCAACCAACCCAAAGTGAGGAGCTGTCCACCTTTACTGCGTTGTTCAACGTGGGTATTGGCTCTGCAATGAGACGCTGCTTATTATTCCACATTTCTAGCCTTTCTAGTTTATATTTAGCTCTTTGGCCAACACGCAAGCGTCAAACAACGCATAATTTTGCTTCTATCTCCCTTAACAGCGACAGGTTCAACTACTGTATTAACTTCAAGGATACTTTTGCAAGCCTGTGCGTGTAATTTGATTAAGAAGAGCTCGGCGTCGACCGGCCCAAAAAAATGATCTGAATCATTGCACTGTCTTCAACGAAATGCCCTCTTTTGTACTTACTTTTTTCCAGGCATAGAGGTTTAGATTCGACCTTCAAGGCTTCTAGCCGTTCATTGAAGCCAACAACTTCAGTACCAGCCATAGCATCAAACCTCTCTTCCTGTTAAATGTTAATGACCTTCGGAATTCTTGGATATGGTCTAGAATTAACAAAATAAGCATTCGCTTCTAGAACTCATAACCAGCAGAGCCTAAGTTTTGCAAGCCTATCTCGTCAGACACATAATTGGCCAAAGATTCTACTAGCCTAGTTCGAGCCTAGCAGTGACAAAATCATGACTTCAAGACCATGTTAGTCAAGCATAAACCTTTTCCGAGCTGAATTTAAGTGAGTTAAGTTTAGCTACTTTTGTTAGCTTCGACATCATGTTCTAAACAAAACATTATTCAAGGCATAAAATAAGCTCAAACAAATTGGCAAGATGGAAAATACCATGGTCCCATCGGTGGGCAAACCACTACAAGAAACAGCTCAATATCATAAAGCCTGACTGAAGTAGACAGAATACATGTAAACACAAAATCAGACAGAGATGTGCAAAAGTATCGGCAACTTGTAACCACTAACTAAAATCGCCACATTTCCGACAGGGTTATCTCACTGTGGCCTTTAAGTAGATTATTCAAACAAGACCAAAGCATAAACCTTACAATCATTAATAGAAAAACATAACAACCTACTTCCTCACGATCAATTTTGCCCTTGCATGCCCCTCACTTATCTGAAACTGATTCCCTAAGCCCATATGAGCCATCAACAACCAAACCAAAGTGAGGAGCTGTCCACCTTTACTAAGTTGTGCCGCGTGGGTATAGGCTCTGCAATGACTCGCTGCATAGGACAACAATTCAACCCAAACTTTGCTTATTATTTCCCACATTCTTTTCCTTTCTAATTTTTGCAGCTCTTTGGCCAGCATGCACGCGTCAAACAAAACAGATTTGCTTCTGTCCCCCTTAACAGCGACAGGTTCAACTGCTGTATTAACAGCAAGGATACTCTCGCAGGCTTGTGTCTGTAATTTATCCCGTCCTTTTTTCCTTTTGCAGCAGCATTTCTTGAAGCAGCAAGTGGTTCGACTCTGTTGCTGCCCATTTTCAAATTCATTGCCACAGAAACATTTGCAAAAAGAGAAGATATTCAGACAGCAAATCCCCCCTTCCTTTGACTTCCCAATTTTTCTTCCCCGAAAGAATTTCTTGGCCTCAGCACATGTATCCCTGAACCTTATTTGCCCAATGCCTGCAACGGAGGACAACATTGTGGCCTGCATGATTAAAAGATATAACATGTAATCGGAAAGGAGCTTAGACAACTCACTGGAATTCTTAGTGTCAGAATCCTCAGTGTTCGTAGCATTAGCGCGACCATTATTTGTATGTTCTTTGTCTTCATCTTTGTTGTAGCAAAGTTCAGTGGCAATGTGCCACATAATAATGCTCTCATCAAAGTCGACTTCGTTGATCCAACGGAGTAAGTCAGTGCAACTTTCAAACCGTAGAATCCAATCCCCTCTGGCAGAAAATATCTCCTTGGCCGTTTCTAAGTCGTCTGCAAGCTCAGATTTCATTTTCAGCTCATTGAAAATAAGATCCCTCAAGTAATTGTTGAAATCCTCAGTTTCCACATATATCAACCCGTCTAAGATGTTGGTTAGGCCAAAAAAATCAATAGTTTTCTCCCACCATTCCGCACGTGGATGCAGACAATACTTTATCAAGTTGTACTGAGAGAGAGATTCAGACCACCTCCTGAGGAACACAATATGCACGATCTTCCAAAACCATTTGAACTTGTTTCTACAGTTTTCAGGCCACCAGGTCCTCTCGGCATTGAGTATCGTCTCAAGGAACTTAGTGACCCAATTAGGAAGCTCATACTTAGTGAAGGCCACAATAGTCCATTCAGAGCAAAGGAACATTACCGTAGCTACTAAATCGAGAGCAAGAGCACCATAGAGCAAAGTGTAGGTAATTCCAATATCAACTGGTTTAAGCCTAAGCTTATTCTTGTTTTCCTTAGAGAAGAGCGCAATGGCTGCACAATTTAAACCTAAAGAAAGTAATCGGATCAACAGGTATCCTCGCATAGTTTGCATCACCGTGGCTTTCGTGTAGAGAGCCTCATAGAAGAAATTAAGTTCTGCTTCAACAACTTTGAAAGCATCTCTTGAGGTTCTGTTGAGGAAGAAATCTCGACTCTGGTTGCGCTCACGGAAGCTGAAGATCAGATCTGAAATCAATCCTTTGAAAGTGTCGAAATACCCAAAAGCGGATTGCAACACTTGCAAATCAGACAAAGGTTTCAAATCTTCCTTATTTGTTATTCTGTTAACCCTAGTAGGTTCTGGAATCATCTCTATTTTCGTCGGAAGCCTTGCTTCTATCTTTGATGTGTACTCATCCATGAGCTTCGCATAGTTAGGCCCAGGATCAGGCTCTGTGAGCAAAGAATCTTTGAATCTGCGGGAGCTAGCAAGGTAGAGAGCACGTGTTCGCTCAGTGTACTTGATAAGTCCAACAATAAACATTAGCACTGTGGGGAGCCAAAATTCATTAACGCGGAATGAGCCTTCAAAGAGAAATGACTGAATGAAGGCATAACCAACGGCCAAGCACTGGAAACCCAGACCAAGCAAGTGCCTGAGCCAGAGCTCATTATCCTCAAGCGCAAAAGCAGTGATGGTGTCGGGACCCCCGAGGTGTACCAAGAGAAAGGGAGCCCAAAATGCCAGAAGGGTCGGATAAGCGAAAGGGCCAGAGGCTTTACACGTACCCTGGCTCTTGGAAATGAGTCCCACGGCAAAGTTAGCGCTCAAGTCGGCTAGCAAGTATGCCAGCCACATGGGTATCATTATATAAGCAGTTGACACGCGCTTTCTCAGAGGTGCAAACAATATGAGAAAAGTCTGCAACAAGAGACTAATAAGAATCACTGACCGCAGATCCCATGTTTCCCACAACCGTTGCCAATGCCCATGTTTTGCCATTATGCCGCGACTACTTTCCCTTCTCACTCTCTCACACAAACACCGTGTTGCTAGCGAAGATGATTCAGATTAGAAGCAGAAGTTGAACGTGGTAACGAATATGCACGTACATTCTCTATTAAGGACGAACCCACAATTCCAACCTTGGGAGGGCGAATGGATCTGCCATACGAAAAAGATAATAACAATTGTATAAAATATGGGGATGAACAAATATGAATTTTAAAATACTTTAAACCAATCTTACTGTGACAACAAAGGACTTCTGAAACTTAGGGTGGGCAGTAGTCCCTGCTTAGCTGCCCCTCAATCCATTCCTCCTCCTCCTCTTCTCTCTCTCTCTCTCTCTCTCTCTCTCTCTCTCTCTCTCTCTCTCTCTCTCTCTGGCCAATTAGTTACTGCAAAGGAACTGGATCCTCTCCAGTCCATTTCGTGGACCGGACAATCAATTTTGACCCCAAAAAACTCAACAGAAGTGTGGCCGAAACATTTATCGCTACGTAATTTGTTCAGCGCCTCACGAGAAAATGGGCAAATCACTCATCAAACAGACAGAGATACAACAAAAACAACAAATTTGTTGGTAGTGAAGATGGAACAGATTAGCACAGTTTGGACATGAATAAGCGCTCTCTCTCTCTCTCTCTCTCTCCCCGCGAGAAAAACACAAACAGCAGTGTTCCTAATCTTAGTAGATGCAGAATCTGTAAGCCTAAAAATTGTTAAGATGGAGCTGAAAGAACTTGATGACGGGGCATTACCTGATTTCAGCTGTTTGGTAGTGATTCTGTGAGTAATTTGAGTTCTGTTCTTGAATTTGGATTTGGGTGAGAGAGTGTCTCCTCCTCTGCTCAAGGAACTCAGCTCTGGGGGTAGAGTCAAGTCCGTCAATGCTCTCAATAAAATAATCGGAGTTCATTGACCATAAGCAAGTCTTCCACCTCTCTCTCTCTCTCTCTCTCTCTCTCTCTCTCCCCAAGGAATCTCTGGGACCTTTGTCCTACCATTTTTCAAGCAAAGAAATGTTTTTTAAAAAGAAGTAAAGAATTATTTTTCAAAGAAATTCAAAAAGAAAACAAAGAAATAGATTTTGAATATAAACCTATTTAAAGATAAAAAAATAATTTAATCGAAAGATTTGTGAACTAATGTTGTCTTTAATTTAAGTTATTAAAGTTTTGACATAATTTTTATTTTTAAATTTCTCTTGTCAAGGAATATTAATAGTTCATAAAAATTTAACAGAAACTAACAAAAATTCATAAAAGACAAAAACTTACGAACTTTTGTTAGTTTCGCATCAAAATGATTTTGAAATATGTTTGAGCTCGACGAGAGAACTATAAAAATTAAAAAGTTTTGATAAAATTTCAAAAAATTGGCAAAGACAATCATTTAATAAAAATCTTGTTAGTTTTGCATCAAATTGTTCATTTGTGGTCTCAAAAGTCAAAATTCCTGAGCACGATTTCTAATAAATTTTCTCTATCTATCTCTTTTCACTCACGATTCTAAAAAATCTCCCTCAAAACTCTCAAATGAATAAGGTCACCGTAATATTCTCATTTAAAATACCGAAGTCTTTTCAACAACAAAAGAACAAAAGGTTTTGCCATGCACGTGCTTTTTTGAATTATTGATGAATGCTTCTATGTGTCCCTACAATGTGAAATTAATTTTTAAATCATTTTGCTACGTTAATGACGAATGTCGGACAACATTTTCATCATTATTAATCGCATTTTGATATTTAGTCAAAAGTCGACTCCATAAAGAAATGATGCCAACTTGGAGTAAAAATTTCCAAACGCTTTTAAATCCAGCCAAGCCGTGAGTATTTATTAGCAGTAAGTCTACTGGTACAGAAATTCTGTACAAATTTT
Source organism: Rhododendron griersonianum (assembly GCA_018127125.1). NCBI lineage: Eukaryota > Viridiplantae > Streptophyta > Magnoliopsida > Ericales > Ericaceae > Rhododendron > Rhododendron griersonianum. Next base: position 26,391,841 of record CM030800.1, read on the forward strand.
GCATACAAATTTTTTGTGGGGTCCACTACAGGTCCCACACAAATGATACGAGCCGTTCATTAAATATAAAACAGTTTTTCAAGGATCCCGCCAAAAATCAGTTCAATCCGATACTTATAGATGCTCAATCCAATCATATAATGTTTTATTACCCGGAAATCTAAATCAAAAGTTAGATGATTGAATCGAATATCTATAATTATCAGATTAAACTGATTTTTCGCGGAGGCCTTTGAAAAATAAATAGAAGCATCAAACCAACAGAGACCCAGCCCCAAATTCCAACAAGAAATTAAAGCATCAAACCAACGGGGACCTGCATGCTGAAGACTGCCTCTAAAATAAATAAATAAAAATTTGCTCAGCCAATCACAGAGCTTAAAAACAAGCTTGAAAAACCAAGAGTAACATTTTGGACACTAGTAAAGCAAAATCCTTCGAATACCTGCGAAGATACGACTAGAAAGACTAAAAAAAAAAAGAGAGAGAGAGGAAATATTCGGTGTAACTATGCTAACAACACAACCATTAGAAGCTTAAGAAACCAAACAAGAAACATGCAATATCACAGTTGTTAAGAAGAGTTGGGCGTCGAGTGTCCCTAAAAACGATCTGAATCATTGCACTATCTTCAACGAAATGTCCTCTTTAATTTGCACTTGCACTTTTTTCGGTCATAGGTTTAATAGGGACCTTCAAGGCTTCAAGCAGTTCATTGGAGTCAACAACTTAAGTAGCAGCCATAGCATCAAAGCTCTCTTCCTGTTAATGACCTTAATTCGGAATTGTTGGATATGGTCTAGAATTAGCAAAATAAGCATTCCCTTCTGGAACTTATTATGAGCAGTGCCTCCATATATGATTGCAAGCCTCTCTTAGACCCATAATTGGACTAAGGTTTCTACTCGCCAAGTTCGAGCCCAGGATTGACACAGGCATGACTTCAGGACGATGTTAGTCTGGAATAAACCTTCTCCGAGCTGAATTTAGTGAGTTAAGTTTAGCCCACTTTTGTTAGCTTCCACATGTTCACAACAAAACAGAGTAGTCAAAGCATAAAATGAGCTCAAACAAACTGACAAGATGGAAAATAGCACGGTCCCATCGTTCGGCAAGCCACTACAAGAAAGAGTTCAATACATAAAGTCTGACTGAAGTAGATGAAATACATATGAACACAGAATCAAACAGAGATGTGCACAAGTGTCTATAACTTGTAACCACTGACTAATTGCCACATTTTTTACAGGGTTATCTCACTGTGGCCTTTAAGAAGATTTTCTAAAGAAAACAAAAGCATAAACCTTACAATCATTAATAATAATAAAAAAACAAAACGCAACAACCTACTTCCTCACAATCAGTTTTGCCCTTGCATGCCCTTCACTTATCTGAAACTGATTCCCTAACCCCAGATGAGCCATCAACAACCAAACCAAAGTGAGGAGCTGTCCACCTTTACTAAGATGTGCCGCGTGGGTATAAGCTCTGCAATGACTCGCTGCATAGGATAACAATTCAACCCAAACTTTGCTTATTATTTCCCACATCCTTTTCCTTTCTATTTTTTGCAGCTCTTTGGCCAGCATGCACGCGTCAAACAAAACAGATTTGCTTCTGTCCCCCTTAACAGCGACAGGTTCAACTGCTGTATTAACAGCAAGGATACTTGCGCAGGCTTCTCTCTGTAATTGATCTTGTCCTTTTTCCCCTTTGCAACAACATTTCTTAAAGCAGCAAGTGGTTCGACTCTGTTGCTGCCCCTTGTCAATTTCATTGCCACAAAAGCATTTGCAAAAAGAGAAGATATTCAGACAATTCCACCCTGCCCCTGACTTCCCAATTTTTCTTCCCCGAAAGAATTTCTTGGCTTCAGCACAGGTATCCCTAAACCTTATTTGCCCAATACCTCCAACAGTGGACAACATCGTGGCCTGGATGATTAGAAGATATAACATGTAATTGGAAATGAGCTTAGACAACTCGCGGAACTTGCTGTTGTCTGGACCCCCGGGGTTTGTACCATTAGCGCTCCCATTATTCATATCTTCTCTGAGTTCAACATTGTAGCAGAGTTCAGTGGCAATATGCCACATAACAAGGCTCTCATCAAAGTCGACCTCGTTGATCCAACGGAGTAAGTCGGTGCAACTTTCAAACCGAAGAATCCAATCCCCTCTAGCGGAAAATATCTCCTTGGCTGTTTCTAAGTCATCTGCTAGCTCGGATTTCATTTTCAGCTCCTCAAAAATAAGATCTCTCAAGTCATCGGTGAAATCCACATTTGTCACATATTTCTGTCCATCTAGCAAATTGGTTAGGCCAAAAAAGTCAATCGTTGTCTCCCACCATGACGATCGTGGGTGCAGGCAATAATTTATCAAGTTGTACTGGGAGAGAGATTCAGACCACCTGCGGCGCACAATTTGCATGAATCTCTTGGGGGAAAACCGTCTGGGCTTTTTTTCTTTTTTTTCAGTGTTAGGCTTAGGCCACCTTTTCCTACCAACAATGAACAACTTCTTGAGGAATATCCAACGATGCTCAGACTTAGTGAGGGTCACAGCAGTCCAATCAGAGTAAAGGACCATTAGAAAAGCTACTAAATCGAGAGCAATAGCACTAAGTAGCAAGGTGTAGGATATTCCAATATCAATCTTTTGAAATTCCTTCTTTTCCTTATAATAGAAGAGTGCAGTGGCTGCCCAATTTAAACTAAAAGAAAGTATCCGAAGCGCGTATCCAAGCTTAGTTTGCACCACCGTGACTTTCGTGTAGAGAACCTCATAGAAGAAAGTGAGTTCTACCTCAACAACTTTGAAAGCATCTCTTGGGGTTCTCTTGAGAAAGAAGTCTCGACTCTGGTTGCGCTCACGGAAGCTGAAGATCAGATCCGAAATCAGTCCTTTGAAAGAAGAAAAATATTTATGAGCAACTTGGACCACTTCCAAATCTTTCAAATCTTTTATTTCTTCCCTATTTGCCATTCTGTTGACCCTAGTAGGTTCTGGAATCATCTCTATTTTCGTTGGAAGTCTTGCTTCTATCTTTGATGTGTACTCATCCATGAGCTTCGCATAGTTAGGCCCAGGATCGGGCTCTGTGAGCAAAGAATCTTTGAATCTGCGGGTACTAGCAAGGTAGAGAGCACGTGTCCGCTCAGTGTACTTGATAAGTCCAACAATAAACATTAGCACTGTGGGGAGCCAAAATTCATTAACGCGGAATGAGCCTTCAAAGAGAAATGACTGAATGAAGGCATAACCGACTGCCCAGCACTGGAAACCAAGACCAAGCAAGTGCCTGAGCCAGAGCTCATTGTCCTCAAGGGCAAAAGCAGTGATGGTGTCAGGACCCCCAAGGTGTACCAAGAGAAAGGGAGCCCAAAATGCCAGAAGGGTCGGATAAGCGAAAGGGCCAAAGGTATTACAGGTACCCTGGCTCTTGGAAATGAGCCCCACAGCAAAATTAGCACTCAGGTCGGCTAGCAAGTATGCCAGCCACATGGGCATCATTATATAAACAGTCGACATGCGCTTTCTCAAAGGTGCAGAGAATATGAGAAAAGTTTGCAGCAACAGACTAAGGAGAATAACTACCCGGAGATCCCATGTATCCCACAACTCTTGCCAATGCCCATGTTTTCCCATTATGTATGCTGACTACTTTCCCTTTTCACTGTCTCACACAAACACCGTGTTGTTAGTGAAGATGATTCAGATCAATTAGAAGCACAAGTTGAACGTGGAAAGGAATATGCACCTACACTCTACCAAGGACGAACACAGGATTCAAAACCTCAGATTGCGAAAAGATCTGCAATAGGAAAAAGAAAATAATAAATGTACAAAACTTGGGTGAGAATCTATATGAATTTTTAAATACTCCTACTTTAAACCAATCTTTACTATGACAACAAGAATTTTTTGCATTTTAAAACTTGGGCGGTCATCCCTGCCTAGCTGCCCCTCAGTCTATTCCGCTCTCTCTCACATACACACAAAAACTACTAATTATTGGGTGCTCCCTTGGTACGATATGACTTCATTATGTGAGTACTCCGGCCAATTAGTTACCGCAAAACACACTGTGTTGCCCCTTGTCCCTAAAAAAGAGACAGTCCTGCTAACAGCAGGGACAATTTGCAGGGACCCGTGCAGGGACAATCGCGTTTGGCCCCATTTCGGGTCCCAAAAAAATCTAGAAAAATAACCATAAATTTTTGAATATTATTTTATAGGGCCCTGTAAAAAATCAGCTCCTGCGGATATCGGAAAGTATTACTTTTGGATTCGTAGGGGCGAAGGAGCTGATTTTTTACAGGGCCATATAAAATAATATTCAAAAATTTATGGATATTTTTCTAGATTTTTTTGGGACCCGGAATGGGGCCAAACGCGATTGTCCCTGCACGGGTCCCTGCAAATTGTCCCTGCTCTTAGTATTTTTGAAAAAGAGAAATGCTAGAACCACACCCAGTTACATACCCACACTCTCAGGGATATAGGCCCTACACACTGAATTTGTGCAGTTCCCACACACTTGTGAGTGTGCGTAAATGGGTGTGGTTCTAAATATTTGCCCCAAAAATCTCAACAAAAGTGTGACCGAAACATGTATCGCTTCGTAATTTGTTTGGAGCTTCACGAGAACATGGCCTTAGTACTTTGAGAGCGCTGAAAAATCACTCATCAAACAAACAGAGATACAACAAGTACAAATACTTTGTTGGTAGTGGAGATGGAATAGATTAGCAAGGATGGAGCCAGAGGGGCGGCCACCATGGCAAAAATTTTAGAAAATACAATGATTATACGTAAATTAAAATTATCCCCAACTTATATAGATTCGCCACCGCTATATTTTTTTTCCTTTTTTTTTGCAATATACTAGTCTTAAATCCTCTAAAAAAAAATTTAAGAAAGGAAAAGAGACGCAAAATAGTATTCAAAAACTAAATTCAATGGACCAAAGTGAAATAATATGAAGGATGAGATCTAATTAAGAAAAAAAAAAATCCACACTTTAACCTAAAAAATTAAACAAGTTAACCAAAATAGTCGGCACTGTGCATGACACGGCAGTAGTGGATTTCTCGTTTAGTGAAGTTCCAAATTTTCAAATTTCCAATGTCGGCACTGTGCAGTAGTGGAATTTCGAAAAATTAAAAAATCATTTATCGTTGAGCGTTTTGTGTGAATTTCTCAAACTCCATTGGAAAAAAAGTTAATCTTCTTCAATTTTTCAATATTCAATTAAAGTTAGAGAAGTTATTGAATGTTTTTGAATCCCTTATTGAGTTGTATTGAGCAATAGATGATATTTGCACAATATGAAAGAAATATAGCAGTTTATTAATTTTTGTATACTAATGTTAATGTGGTAGGTAATCATGGTAAAAAAAAATAAATGACTCGTTCTTTAAGAAAAGAATTATTGAACACATATTGCAATGCATTTTTTAATTTATTTTTAGTACATTTCGCCACTGCGAGGCAGCGAGGGTAAAATTCTGACTCCGTCCCTGTAGATTAGCAGGGTCTGAAGATGATTAAGGGAGTGTTTCCACCGGTGAAAATCAGGTCAGAAAAATATTTGTGGTCGAAAAGTTGTTAGGTGTTTCTGATAGTGAATAAGTTATTGAGAAATGTTAAATTGTTTCCGGTAGTGAATAAGTTGTTGATGGTTTATGAGTAGAGTTACTGTAGTAAAAATAATTTTTGCTTACAACTTCTTCTTTTTTTTTAAAGGGAAAACGAGTCAGCAAAATGCTGAAACTTTTTTGTTAGTGAAAACGAGATGACAAAATGCGTTAATTGTTGTTTTTGTTAGTGGAAACGGGCCTAAGTGCTCTCTCTCTCCGAGAGGCAACCCACAAACAGCATTTTTCCTAATCTTAGTAGATGCAGAATCTGTAAGCCTAAACATTGTTAAGATGGAGCTGAAAGACCTGGAGTATGGGTATTACCTGATTTCAGCTGTCTTGGTACTGATTCTCTTGGGTAATTTGAGATTTGTTCTTGAATTTGGATGAGCGTTTCTCCTCCTCTGCTCAGGGAACTCAGCTCAGGGGCTAGAGTAAACCTCGTCAATGCCCTCAATAAAATAATTGGAGGTCATTGACTATAAAAGCAAGTCTTCTCTCTCTCTCTCTCTCTCTCTCTCTCTCTCTCTCATCAATGTCTGAAAAGGAAATCTGTGGGACCTTTGTCCTACCATTTTTGAAGCAAAGAATTATTACTTTTTAAAAAGAAGTAGTACTAAATAATTACCTGTATTTTTGAAAGAGAAGCAAAGAATTTCAAAAACAGAAAATATAGGATACATGAAGAAAAAAAAAAACATGAAACTGTCCATGAAACAATACTGGACAATTTAGATTCAATTTTATTGTACCAGACCTCATTCATAAATTTTGAAAAGAAAACAAAGAAATAGATTGTGAATATTGCATAAAGCTATTTAATGATAAAATAAAATAAAATCGAAAGATTTGTGAACTAATGTCTTTTTGATTAAGTTATTAAAATTGTGAGATAATATTTATTTTTAAATTTTTCTTGCCAAGAAATATTAATAATAGTTCATAAAAATTTGACGCAAAACTAATAAAAATTAATAAAAGACCAAAAGTTACAAAACTAATATTGAATGCCTTTTATGTGTCTCTACAAAACTAATTACGTACTACAAACGTTGTGAAATTAATTTTAAAACATTTTGCTACGTTATAGACGAATGTCGGACAACATTTTCATTATTAAATTCAATTCTTTTAGTCGCATTTTAACATTCAAAGTCCACGTCGACTCCATAAAGAAATGATGCCAAGTTGCAAATTAAAAATTCCCTAACGCTTTTAAATCCAGCTAAGCTGTGAGTATTTGTTAAAAGAAGTAATCGAATAATCAACCATAATAATATTACGCAAAATTGCAATAGATCACAAGAGTTTAGAATAGCCTGTGGGGTGGTCGAGACGCACAATACCGCGAGTGATGCACCGCCTTCTGCACCGGGTTGGATATATGTTGTTCATACAATGACCTTTAAGTCCGCTTCTATGTAGCAAAGCGAAACGCACAAACCGTTTATTGCCCCGACACTCAAAAGTACTTGAACAAATATTATTACTTACCATCAAGTATGGGAAAGATAATAGTAGAACCACAATATATATATATATATATATATGTGAAAAAAATGTAGTATGTGTTTTGTATGTTTTCCTTCATGCTTTACATATCCCTTATTGAGTTGAATTAAAATAGTAGTAGTAAAATAGTATGTGTTTTGTATGATCTTGGAGCATCCGCATCTCCCTCGTCATACCCCCTCCCTCCATCTGCAACTATACTAGTGAGGAAATCACGCAAAACTCGCCGGCATCAGACTCTTTATCACCGTCGCTACTTCAACAATTTTGTAGTTTTGCTACAGTGCCTCGTGTTTTCCCACGAGTCACTGTTCATTCGGTGTACAATATTTTATTACTATCTATTAGCTCTACCAGATCTCACCGACGACATGGCCTTCACCGACGGGCCTTGATCGACGCCCTTCGATGCCGGCAACGGGCTTTCTTTGATCGACTGGTCTTCGACGCCTTCTTTAATCGCCGGCAACGAGCCTTCTTTGATCAATGGGCCTTCGACACCTTCTTTGATCGCCGGCAACGGCCGTTCTTTCTTTTCTTTGCTCTACCTCTCAATGAATACAGAGAGAGTAAAGTTAGAGAGAGGGGGGCTTTTGGTTTGCTGTCTTTTTTTAGAATAAAGAAACAATATTTTAAATTGAATAATTTTAATATAGAAAGTATGATGCAGTAGACATTTTAAAAGTGAGTAGCTAAAGTAATAAAGTGACTTTTTAAGGTGTAATTTGGTCCAAAATATAGATAGTGTGATTTGGATGCTCTTAGAGCAGAGCATCTCCAGTTTTTACCTTTTCATTTTGGAAATAACTACACACCACCTTAAAAAAATCTTTGTGGCTCATTTTATGAGGGTTTGGTTTTTTTTTTTTTTTTTTGGCTCACTTTGTGAGTTTTGTGGCTCGTTTTATGAAAATGTGTACGGTACATTCTTAAAAATTTTGTGACTTACTTTTACGAATTTAATTTTGTGGCTCAATATATGAGATTTCGTGGTTGTTTGTATATGAATTTTTATGGTTACTTTTATGAATCTTGTGCCAAAATGACGGCTCTAGGATATGATTTTTTACTTTTACAATTTTTGTGTTGTTATTTTTGAATTTTGTGGTGGTTACTAAAAAAGAAGGCTCTAGATTATGAATTCTTTATGGTTCAAAATACGAATTTTTTTGGCTTATTTTTATGAAATTTTGTGGTCATTTACGAGATTTTATGACTCAAAATACAAAGGGCACACCATGCACATCCCTTTATTTGGGGTGTATAGTTTGCGCCCATCTCAAACATTCTCTCTCCCCACGCTTGACCACCTGTCCCCACTATTTTTCCCAAAAATCAATTCAGCCCTTCCAAATTCAATTCGATTCAGTTGTGGTCCATTATAAATTCAATTTAAGGCCCAAAAATAACATTTTAGGCCATCCATCAATAAATCCCCTTTTTAAAATTTGGCCAAATTTGGGGGTAAACAGTAGTAGAAAGATGGGTGTAGAAATGTTTTATGTTCCAACAGATTCACTCTATTAGTACAAGGACTTCTTTTAGATTATGTGGACTATGTTGTCCAATTATTGCGTTCAATTTTTGTAAATGACGAAGTTCATTTGAATATTATTTTCATTATCTATATAAGTTAACAGCAATTCATGAACTGTATACCCAATTAAAATAGAGTTCATTAAGCGCACTTACTGTAATTTGATAAGAAAAACAAACTTCTCGTGAATATTGATTTTGTCATCTACTATGAGTAAATCAACGTATTTTTTTGAATTTTTCTGCTGCGTCCCTGTCATCCCCCGGTTTCCAAAGTCATATAACACAGTTTTTACAAGTAGTAGAGTACCATATATGGGATTGAAAATGAGATTGGATTAGGAGAAAACATATCAAATAAAGAAAGGGGAGTGAAATTGAATTGTGGTCGGGACTAATTGAGGCCGATAATCCCCCATATGATTCACTAATTACTATTGTATCCCACTTTCCTCCTAGGATTAATAATCCCCGAACTATCAACCGCCAATATTAATTCTCAAAATCTTATCCCATCCTGACCAAACGCAATACAAAGCTATATATAATCTCCACCCTAATACGACTGAGTTAAAAAGAAAAGTAGACCCCATAGTATTAACTAATCCCATGCTATTAGCTTATCACTTTTTTTCCAAACCCATCAAAACAAACAGGCCCTACGTTAATAGTGACTTCTCTGTTCACTTTGTGGCTGCTTATAGATTTTGCCTAGCTTTGGAATTGTGATGCACTTGTAACGTATTTTAGAGCTATCTCTAGTCTTGACACCCTTTGGCGAAAGTTTCTGGTGTACTTGACACCCGGGCTTGCATTTTGGTCTATTTTCTATCTAAACTCTCGTATTATGCCGAAAAAGGAAAGCACGCAAACATGAAAATCCTGTATACAAGATGATTTCATCAATTCCGGAAAATTAGTTGTTTGATAAGATGTTTGCTCATTGCTGATGACCTGCCTTTTGTTTTCATCAATCTGCATTGCTATTCGAACATTCCAAGTCCAATATAAGACTCCAATACCATTAACATCCCATTATGATGCATACACAATCATTGTTCTTGAATCTTCATACTTTAACATCATCTGGAAAGGTGATGTCGTATTAATCCTCTTTCTTCATCCAACTCAAAGCTGCCTCTGGAGAACAAAGTGCTGGAGAAGAATGGTTTCAAGTCCGTGATTTCATAATCCAGTGCCTGCAAGGAAAGACATCATAACAAGTCAATACACTTGAAATGTGCAATAGAAAGCTATTTGGAAGAGTTCAGTCTTTCCCATCCTTCCGCGAATTTGATGCGGTAATAGTGAGGGAACCAAAACTATCAATCTTTTGACAAATTTCAGGCTCCGCTTGGTATCTTTCAAAATTTCCTACACCTGACAATTTTCAACTGCTGTCTGGGGATGTAGTCCTTATTGTGTTTCTCTTTGAATAAATGGGTACCCTTTTGCACAGTTTCAATATTTAATGACATTTGAACTACTTGATCAATAAAAATCACTCGGAGAGTGATGCACCTTGCTCTGGAGTTCCTCCAACTTAACATCAATATGGGAAAGATTTGAAGTAGAGCCAGATATGATTTCTTCAAAGTGCAGTGCATCCTTCACGAGACCTCTCAGCAGGTGGAGGATCAACTCATTGAAATCCTTCTTGAAAGTCATATACTTCTTGAAGCTCTGCAAAAGAATACCCAATAATGAACTGTTAGAGCACTTGCAAGGTTTATAAGTTTATAACCCCCTTCATGTCCTTTTTAATTGCATAAAATCCACATTAGAACGTTTAGACACCCAATAAGAACTTACAGAAGGATGATGCTCACCCAGAATGATAATTTTAGTACCAGGCGAGGAAACTCTGAAGAATTAGGAATGAAATATATACCAAAAATACTGAAGCTCAAACTCTCAAAGAGGGATTTAACTCCACAACGGTAACTTCATTATTGAATGTTCAAGCCTCACCAACCAATACCAGAAAAGGGAGTACGAGACCACAAATAAACAAAAATCCAGCAAGTAATCATCAAATTAGGGAAAGTGATCCACACAGGAATTAGTCTGAAGAATACCAGAGATGAGACAGTAAGTTCATAAAAGAATGATACATTGCGAGATCTTTCAGTACCTTTTGCAAAGCTTTCTGGACCCCAAATTTCTGTGTAGAAATGAATGAGTCAAGCAGGACACGTATTGCCATGTCAACATCTACTTGAGTAACATGCTGCCTGAGGTGCATCCTTGCATGTGCTTCAGACATCCGAATCATAGATTCTATGTGCCTCACCGCAATAGGAACTCCTTGCCCATGCTATCAACATACAAATCACGCAATATATCATCAGACGACAAATGCAAGAAATTGCCAATAGTTGATTAATCATTAGAACCATAAAAGGTGGAAGGGGATCTAACCGAAGATTCTCTCCGTAGTTCGGCATAAACTTCTTGGAGCTTGTTCAAGTCAGCATCATGCAAGCTTGGGACTACATTTAACTTGGCGTAAGTTAAGTATTTTTTCAGCATATCTTGAGGGAGTATCTGTGTACGTAAACAACAGATAAGCCTTATAGACACCACATATTCAAGCATTTTCAAAACAACAGGGTGAAATTAGAAAAGGACTCCTACTGACATCAGTATCGAGTGGCATGGCAGAGGGGTCAAATTCGTCTTGGAAATCGGTTCCGGACTTATCTTCCATGTTAGCACCTTTTGGTTGGGACTTGAAATGACTATCAACTACAAACTTCGCAAGCATCTCATCCTTGATTGGGTCAACTATGTCCTGCATACAACCAATATCCATACGTATTAGACATGTCCCATTTAATAGGTTCCAGAAGTAAATACTCGATGAGAATAATAACCTTAACGACACAAAGGATATCGAAACGTGAAACAATTGGATCTGTCAATTCGACATTCTGCGAAAATGTCTTTGATGAATCATATCTGGAAAACAGAAATATTAGTTAGATACCAGAGTAAGATGGAACTTACATAAAAAGGAAAAAGTTGAAAAGAAAATTTGTCAAAATGACAGCATATTATGGCTCGTGTGTCTACTCAGGAAAATCATTGATCATGTACATGGCGGTTGTTGGATCTCTCTCTCTCAAATTTGTCAAAATGACAGCATATTATGGCTCGTATGTCTAGTCAGGAAAATCATTGATCATGTACATGGCGTATGATCATAACATATTATTTTGCATACCTTCCACCAATAGGATTTGCAGCAGCAATGACAGAGCACCTAGCTTGGAGTGAAGTGACAATCCCAGCCTTTGATATGCTGATACTTTGCTGCTCCATTGCTTCATGAATGCTTACCCTGATCAACGATAACCATTTCCAAAATCAACTGAATGTTTTATAACGTTAAAAACATAGACACGTGTATGAGTATTTATTGACCTGTCCTGATCATTCATCTTGTCAAACTCATCAATAAGGCAAATCCCTTTGTCAGCAAGTACAAGGGCTCCTCCTTCAAGTGTCCACTCTCGTGTAACTGGGTCCTTGTGCACTGCTGCTGTTAGCCCAACAGCAGAAGCTCCCTTCCCGGTTGTATAGACAGCCCTATGGCCGGTCTTTTCAACATACCTTAGGAAGAATATCAAACAATCAAATTTTGACACGTTTAAGAGACCAAGTCACTTCATATATGGGAATTAGGGGTATCTCTTACTTGAGAAACTGAGATTTGGCTGTTCCCGGATCACCTAGCAGGAGCACATTTATGTCCCCACGCAACCGATGCTTCCCGTTGACATTTTTCTGTTGACCTCCAAACATAGCAAGAGCTATTGCAGTTTTTATATCCTCATGGCCATAGATTGAGGGGGCAATTGACTTGATAATCTGAGGTTTGGCAACAAATGAAAGTCGTTATGAGAAATTTGTTAGATCTGAATATTTAGTGAAAGAACTCAAAAAAGTTCTGAGTCTTCTGACTGCACAAAATCATGCTGTAATCGGGAAAGAAGTACTAAGCAAAACCACCTTTTCTCCGATATTTGGATCCTTAGATAACTTCTCAATCTCTTCTTTGTCCTCCTCTGTGAGTTTGTAAGCTGAAAAGAGGTCTTGCTTCTTTGTAACATAGTTTGCCTCAACAACAGTGGCAAACACAGGAAATCCATTTTTTGTGTTCAAAGACAAGTCAAAGTTGTTTGTGTAAATGCCAGTGACCTCCTAAAAGAATACATGGAACAAAGGAGAGAAAATCAGAAGATAATCACTAACCCAAATAACCACAAAAGAATTATAAATCCAAGTCAGAGCTCTACGATCTCTTCCCCAGGGCGAGCACAGTCAATTAGATCATTGAGGAGTATCACTTCCTTGTATCTTGGAAGTCGACCTGGAGGCACAATTCCAGGGCTCTCTTGGAGGGTAAGTTTCTGGAAATTCCTATAAATTGTCTGCAGCAATGCGTGGAAGAAAGTCAGAAGTCTTAGTTCATGATTTTTCCTCCTCAATCAACACTATCTAGAGATAATTTACCTGCTCAATATTGACAGTGAATGGTCCTTTTGACTGGCATTCTGGGCATGAACCAACCTTGACCTCCGAATATGAGTTCTGAAAAAATGGTCCAAGAATCATCCCACATTTGCTGCAATCATACTTTACCTGCTGCAGCTGAGGGAATACTCCCGAGCGTCGAGTCACAACCCCCCCTATACGGATCATGGTGTTCAAATGGATCTGCCTGGAAAGTAACAAGGACATAAGTGAAAGAATTTTTATAAAATCGTAACTTATGGACATAAATTAGTATTTGATAAAATCCTAACTATCTTCCCCACTACCTTATGTTCCGTATTTGATCATAAACTGGCAAATTGGTGATGCGGACATAGATCTTTTGATGGATTTGTTTGTACTTTGGATGCAATTCAAAGACAACAATTTGAGCAACTTCTTCCATAACCTCCAGCACAGACTGAGGTGCATCAGCTAGCCAGATCGCAATATTGGGGTGGACATATATGAATTGTTTGTAATCAATCTCCAGACTACACTTATTAGCTACATACCAAAGTAAGTCAGCAAAGAAAAGCACAAGATCAATCCATTTTGGAAAGTGAGTAAATAACAGAAAAGAAGCATGTAAAATGATAGAATTCTGAAAGTTTCAAAACTAAAAGAAGACACCTAAAGAGATTTACCTAAGACCATCTCATTTATCTGCCTCACATAGACTATATCCTCGTCATTATTTGATTTGTGATATGTTAGTAAAAACTCCTTGAACTTCTTGGCAATGAAGCGGCGCACTTCATCCCTAGTAACCCACTCCCTTAAAGTTCCCTGGACATGATACATCTCAAATTCACCTTCTTCATCCATTTCATCCTACAAAAGACAGTCCAATGGTTAGAAGTTTCAGTCCATAATGCATCCAAGATTTCATACAACTGATCCAAAATGGTAAGAAGAACTTCACATAAGATTTATGGGCAACTTGATACCTCGTACTGTTCATAATCAGTCTGATCAGTCATAGGCACATCGTCTCTTGAGTGTCCTCGCTGTGATCTACCTGGTGAACTTTGCATTGCATCAGTATCCTCATCGTTTCTTGCTGTGGTGGGAGGCCTAAAATCAGCTCTGGACCTTTTAGAAGGCCTGTAGTTATCCTCATCCGTATCTGCAACAAAATGTCAAGTTTCACAATTTTTTCTTATATCAAGCTCATAAGCATAAAGTGACGATCCTATTAAAAGCTAAATCATACAAAAGTATTTGGCTCACTGGCAGCCCTATTTTGTAGACTTTCCAGCCAACTTCACCCCCGGAGCTGCTCTAAGCACTAACCTTTGCTACCAACTCCTGTTCACAACCATTCTAGTCAACACGGCCAATCTTAAGTTGGCTCAAGGTTTGACAAAACCAACATTTAGCTAAAGATTTGCAAAGCCATTGGAAATCTTATCTAAAGCCAAATATGGCTTTGGCAAGAGAACTGGCCTACTTCTATGGAAAATGGCTTTGTACTTTTGTTTAGTTAAACCATTATTATAGGAGTCTTGCTATTGTATTCACGTTTGTGGAACCATTAAATTTACTTATCCAAGCGAACCAAACAGCATAGGATTTGGAGACATTTCCCAGTACACAGACTACGTCGGCCCTGTTCCACTTTCCCTTCTTAAAAAATAAGTACTTATTTGGAATTTTCAAGCTTAAGAAATAATGTTTTATGCAATATGGATCTTGTTTGATAGATCTCAATAAGATCTTTTGAAAGATGCAAAAAAAAAAAAAATTTGAAAAATTATTTTCGTAAATATATTATTTTTAAATTTAAAAATTACAAATAAGTACTTATTTTTTAAGAAGGGAAAGTGGAACGGAGCACCCAGTAATTAACTTCAGCTTATTGTAAACAGTCCAAAGATTGCTGGGCTTTAACTAGGAAGATTTTTTTTTTTTGGGAACTAGTTTCTGTTATAAAAGGGACCAAGCCCAAAACCTTGAGGACAAGGCCTAGAGGACCTCTACACTAGGACAAGCCCTAGCTGTAGCAAAACAAGACTCTGAAAAAAACAAACAAAGAAGCCAAACTAGGCTTTACAAAGGACCTCTACAGGAAGACCCCAATCTAGAATCAAGCTTTGGATCTTGGCAGTCCTAGGCACCCGTCTCTAAGAACTCATACAAGCTTTAACTTCCTCCACAACCAATCTTTCCACTTTAGTAGAGTCATGCCCAACCTGCTGAAAAACACTTCCATTGCGCTCTTTCCAGATGTAATACACAGAGGCAGCAATGCAAAGTTTGAAAACATGGGACTGCACAGAGTTATCCTTGCAGTGAATTGAACCCCAATGCACCACAGCTAACAAATCACAGTCAGGTAAATCTAGATCACATTTTGATTTTACAGCCTTCCAAATAAGAGAGGAGAAAGGGCAGTCAAAAAATAAGTGGGAATGGGACTCAAAACCACCATAGCACAAAACACAGGAACAATCATTAAGGAGACCCCAAGTCATTAGCCTGTCCTTAGTAGACAGCCTACCAAGCAAGGCCAACCACAAAATAAACGACCATCTTGGGACATGCCTGTTGAACCACACCATTGTAAACCAAAAAACCTCTGGGCCTTTAGATCTCAAAGCTTGTCAGGCTGACTTAATAGAAAAAGAACCAGAAGCATTCAGAGTCCAGATCACTAAGTCCTCATTGTCAACATGTGGAATGAGATTTGGGTCTGTATTGGCTATAATCTCTCTAATAATAGGATGCCTACTTCTTGGCCACCTCCAAGAACCATGATGAATAATAGAGCTAACTAGAGCATGAAGAGATCTCCCAAGATTAAAAGACACACGATCCCCATATTTCTGAAATAAAGGGCCAAGAGTATGCCAATTGTCTAGCCAAAGGAAGGTACTGGAGCCATTACCAACCCTGGATAGAATAAACTGTTGACCTTCATTTCTGAGACCAAAAATCTTCCTGAGAGTCCATGAGGAGTCAGTAGGAAGGTTCATAGACCAAATACAGTGGTTTTTACTTTTTAATCACATAAGAGTGAATCCATTTAACCCATAAGATATCTTCTTTCTTACATAAAGCCCATAAATGCCTTAAAATGGCTGCCCTATTCCATTCTTTCTGCCTTTTGAAACCCAAACCACCTTCCTTCTTAGGAAGACACACAGTAGACCAAGCCTCTTTCACACCAAAAGATTTTAGATCCACGCCTTTGCAGAGAAAAGCACTAAGCATACCTTCAATATCCTGCATAATTTTTTGCAGGAGAATGAATATTGAAGACCAGTACACATGAATACTAAAAAGAACTGAGCTAATCAACTGAGCTCTTCCCCCAAATGATAGCAATTTATTAGACCATGATTGGATCCTTCTAAGCATTCTCTCTTTGAGGATCACACAGTCAGCATACGCTCGTGATCGAGCCACCCGAGGCTTCTCGACTGCAACAATTCAAAATTCTAAGAAATTCATATCCATTTCTCACAATCAGCTTCGGGAAGTTATTTCTATTTATTATTCTATTTCTGGTTTGCAATTACTCAGCTTGGTAGAAATCAAAGGGACACCAAGGTACTTGACAGGAAAATTTGCTTCCGGAATGTTCAGAATAGACCTCAGATCCTGCTTCAAATTGGCATCAACACCAGCAAAAAAACAGGCACTCTTGTTCAAGTTAGGATGCAACCCTGAAAAGGAGTGGAAATCCTCCAACACACTAGTAATAGTAGCAAAAGTTTGGGGGTTGGCCCCACAAACAATGAACATGTCATCTGCAAAGACTAAGTGAGACAGACTTATAGCCTCACATTTTGGGTGATAAGAAACTCCCAAGTCTGATTCTGAAATGTAGAAGAGCAGAAAAGACTACCATTACCAGCAGGAAAAGATAAGGGGAAATAGGGTCCCCTTGCTTTTTTGTCCATGTTCAAATTTTAGGCACTGGCAAAGCTTTAACTAGGAAGATGCATTCAAGTTTCCTGAAAACTCTAAGTACAACTGTCCTGGGGTGGGCACTAGGCCCTGAAGCACATAGAGAAAACTTGCAAGCACTAAATAATCAAACCAACTTAAAACAATACTAGAAAATTTACTTCAAAGGCCACAAGGTTCAATGGAAAACAATATCAACCACATGCACATGTACAGCTAGGCAAGACTCATCTATAGTTCTCTACTTCTACTGGCTTCAAAAATCAAAATTGCACCTCAAGACCAAAAAATTTAGTAAGAGATTCTTTTTTTTGATAACTAAGGTGTTCAGGCCAGCTTACGCGCACCTCGACTAACCCTGTGTCCTACCAATCCCACCGCCCACCGGCCACTTGCGGGGAGCCCCATCAAATCTAACTTGACAAAATAGGAATTGTACTTGGTATAAACAAAGAAGTTCTTCCAAAATAAAAGCACAATAGAATCAGAACTTGAGTAAAGAACATATATGAGACGGTATTTTAAAAATCAAATCAGAGTGGTTAATTAGGGTTACCTTGGTCGTGGAGAAGGTGGGGAAGCTTTCGCTGAGAGACGCGGCCATCTCTGGCTTCGAGTTCCAACTCGGCAGCCCTTCGATCAGCCATAATCTGGTCCAAATCCCTCTCGTCTTCGAGGGATTCGTCCAGCCCCACCGATTCATACTGATCGTGTTCATCCATCCTCCGATAATCGCTACATATATCCCCATTTCACAGATAACAATAATCAAACACAGATCCATCCTATTGTGTTTCTTGATATTACATATTCAACATAGAAATAGCACATATAATAAGGAGACGAACTCATGTAATAAGGAAAAAAAGAAAAGGAGTCGCTTACTCCATGTAATTGTCGTTGAAGAGATCCTCTCCTTCCTCCTCCTCCTCTTCCTCCACTTGGTCAGCTTCTTCTGGAATGACATGGGGATCGACGGCGGCCTCGTCCTCATCGGAGTAGTTCTCGGATGTGCGGCTGGTGTTCAGTGGAAGTTGATCCGTGTTAAAACCAACGGAGGTGGGAGAATCGGGCGTCGACGGAGGAAGATTACCGTGCTCGCCGGAGGAAGATGACGGTGATTCAGCCATCCCTTTTCTCCTCCTCCTCTTCTTCTTCTTCTTCTTGACGGTGATAGCAGTACCAATAATCGACGATATTTGGAAAAGGGGGGCTAAAATTAGGGCACACAATTTACTTTGTTACCAGGAGGCAGGAGTTTCGTTTTGGCGGGAAGTTTTTGGCGCCATATGCAGGCACACGTGGCACCTCAACTACTAGTCTACTATTCCTACTGGTTTGGGCTTGGCCCTTTAGGGACGGGCTTGGATCCCAACCAGTTGGGCTTCCAACCAGTTTAGTCCAGTTATGGACTTTTTTTTGGCCCTTTCCGGATCCACAATAATGATCAGAACCGTTCATTTTTTAGAGCTCGTTGAGAACATTGATCACGCCAAAAATCACGTTGATCGAATACCGTTTGATAAGACATTGAAATGCATTAAGTTTGTAAGAAAAAAATGTGCAAGACTGAATTGCAACCCATTTGACACAATTATATGAAGATCAATGCCTTTTGATATAACGGGATCCGATCAAATTGATTTTAGGCGTGGTCATTGTTCTTGACGAACTTTAAAAAATAAACGATTTCGATCATTGTTATGAGCTCGAGAAAAGCTCGCAAACTGGACCAAACTGGTTGGGATCCAAGCCCATTAGGACGGGCTCACCGCCATAACCCAATCTTATCACAGCAAAGTTTATGGTTTTACACTCCTAGCCAAGTTTTACTTAACTATGATGATTCGAATCAATCATTCGTAGACTTAGACGTGTGAAAAAATACCTCACAAAAAATAAGTTTGATTGAACATTAGTTTATATAACTAGTTTTTTTTTTTTTTCCCTTCTATTACTTCTATAGAATGAATAACTAATATACTTTAAACTAGTTTCTAGTTCTTTGCGTAGATAAGTTTGTTAGTTTGTCTTGTTTTAGCTTGTGATCTTATCGAATATATATATTTCGATAATGCTACTATGTCTCCCCCTTGTCGGGTGTAGGTTCGTAGGTAGCTGACGTGTAAATACGCCTGAGCTAGAGAGGCACAATTAGCTGATGGTTAGAGAAGGGGAGAGAGGAGTGACCTAGAAGGGTGAAGGAAGAAGCTGGATGACAGAAGAGACAAAGGCAGCGTGTCAATTTTGTCAAACAAAATCCATGTTGCACAAAAAATTATTTCAGTAAGCCCTTTTATTTTTAAGCTTGAAAATTCCAAATAAGTACTTATTTTTTAAGAAGGGAAAGTAGAATGGGGCTGACGTAGTCTGTGTACCGTGAGTCTAATTAAGAATTGCATTAAAACAAATGTTTCGGTGATAAAAGATATATTTTTTTTTTGGGATGACTCTATTCCCGGGTGAGCTTGCACGCTCCTCGACTAATTCAGGGGCCTGCAGTTAATGATCGAGCAAACCCTCTAGTGGTCCCAAAATTTGGAATGTTTTGCCTTCGCACGATTCGAACGCGTGACCTCTTAGGTTTTGACGATAGTGTTCCTGACCCGGTCAAAATGTGAGTGGTTTTGAGAAGGGACTCAGTTGAGAAGAATGGCATCTGACTAGTGGGCAATGGCATTTCTGAACTTCACTTTTCATTTCATGTTTGTAGAGCCTCATTATATTTACGGGTATGGAATAAAGACATGCAACTTGCAATGATATATATATGAGGCGTTTCCGGCACGATTAACGCGCATAGATTATTGGAAGGAATCCTCATGGCAAATACCTCGATTAGGTTGGTACGAATATTTCTCTCGTCCATTTGATGGCGCACGTTGAGGTGACTTGTTTCCTCTAATTGTTCTGGCTAACCATCAATAATACAGTAGCAGCACCAATATTGATCAGGGCATTCTTTGAGCTTTGCGTCATGGAAGCCAACCGCCAAAAATTGATTTGAAGTACAGAGTATTGTTGGCCAGATAACATGAGTTTTGCTCACAGCTCTCTGGTAAAAGAAGAACGAAGGATATGACTCATCATGCAGCTGTCTGGCACCAATCCACAGTACTTCTGATTGACAGGCTCAATGAAGCCCTTTGCAATAAGCTCATCAAAGATCTTATTATTTGCACCATCTTCGTCGATGTTTATGAAGCCATATGGAGGTGCCATCCACAAATAAATCATACTCCTTTTCTTTATTATTGCCATTGGTGGGAACCAGAGGAATCAAATCATGCAAGTACACCTGAAACTCCGCAGGAAGGCCAAGGAAAGCTTCCAAATAAGCCTTTAGAATCAACGGCGGGCTTTAACTTTTGCTCCTTGTACAAATTTGTGCATCATCTCATCACTGGCTTTGCTACGTTGGGCCATGGATTTTGATGTGCTCTGGAATCATCAGAATAAGAGGCTACAAGCATTTTGGGATCAAGCTAGCGTTCACATTACTGTAGGAAGCGGAAAGTTTCTAATAGCAATCACTTGGGGGGAAATAAAAGACGCCAAAATCACTTTGTGGGAAAACGCTTCTCTCTCTTCCTCGTTTCAATTTCAAATCCTAACTCTCTCCCTCTCTGAACTTAGCTTCTGTAATTTCAACTACAACACGCATGGCTTAGCAAAAGAGCTCTGTCTTTTGAGTTGAACTCTGTCCTCAAAATCGATCTATACGAGTAGACGGACAACCGCTGAAATTCCAATCGATTTGGGAAGAAATGGTGCCCTGAGCTTATCAATCTCATCCTCGAACATCCTCATGAAGACGATCCCTTTTGGCCTCACAACCAGTACCGCCTCCTCCCTTCACGCTGCAGTCGCCGGAAAATCTACCATTTTCTCGGAGAGAAGGGGCATCGCTGTTTTCTACCCACTTCGTTCTGTGTTCCACCCAAAGGTTTGGTCCTTGTCCACTATTTTTTCAATAATAATCTGATCTAAAAGGGTTTGTTCCTCTCTCTCTCTGATCTCTCACCATCGATCTCCCATCCACCAGCAGATTGAACCATCGCACAAACTCAGCCACTTCGAAATTAGAGTGAGAAGCTTTCGATCATGTACGATTAAGCAAATCCAGCCACAAATCCAGTTGTAGAGTGAGAAACATTCAAACATGCGCAAACCCAGCCACTTCAAAAACGATTATCTTTACTATTTGACGGACATATATATGTACGGTTAAGCAATTTTAGGGTTGGATTTTGCGAGTTTGTGATTCTACATTGTTTATTAGAAATTAGGGTTTTTTTGTTCAATGTGATTTTGGGCATTTGTGATTCTGGATTTTAGGGCTTTTGTGTTGATTCATTCCAAACTACTCGCTCTTTGTCTCAAAAATCCCTATTCGGAGTTGGTAGTGTATTTTGTTCTCTTCATTGAATGTGATAGATTGAGCATATGGGTTGGACTTGTTTAGATTCTGGTGGTCTACTATTCCCTCAATGATATCGATGCTATTTATAATCTAGAGCTCTATAAAGAATTTTGGGGGCTTATTTCTAGGGTTGTTCGTTGGCGACTTTAGTGGTTATGGTTCCATTACTTGATAAGGAAAGTGATTATGTCCTTGATAGCATATTTAGCTAAACTGCATGCTCAGTGTGTTTGAACCAGTGATATGTCTAGTGTCCCTAAAGTGATTTTTCTTTGATCAGTTTAAGCATGTGACCTACTTTGAATCTGTGGCTACTTATTCCTATTTGTTTTCCATATATTTTCAATTTTAATCAGGTGATGGAGGTACCTTTGCCTCTAAAGATTTATCATTCCTTATTCTTTCAACTTTTGCAACGAGTCAGAGGAAAATGAACGAATATTCTCAAGTCTGTCATTTTAGTTCCCTTTGGCCATTCTCAACGACTCTAACAATTCATATTGCTGCGGTTTTGTTCGATATGTAACTCATCATGTCTATAGCCTGAGATCAGTATATTACTGCTGTGGTTTTGTTGCGGGCCCTAAACTTAGCCTTGGTTCAATATATTACATGTATGATTGTATGATATCAGGAAACAAGCTTGGTGTTAACATGGTGGACAAAGATTGGATGCATTTAAATAGGTAATAGAAAATACTTTTTTAGACAACTATAGATTAATGAGTTTCGCTAGTCTTTTGGAGAAACTTCACAATATGTTCCCCATGGATAATGCCGAGGGTTGAGTTTCTGGATTGAACTATCCTTATGTGAAGGTAGATTAACTTAGTAAAACCTTCATTATTTATTCATATATTTTGTTTCTCTAAAGCCAGCTCTCTTTGATTTCTGATGTTGTCTTTTGCTTTTAGTGCATGGCGGCAAGTGGTGTACGAGAGAGGCTTCCAACCACGTACATTGAACAACCTTCAAGATTGCATATCTCGTTGTTCGAAGGGTCGTTCGTGTTGCTCAAAAGATACACCCATGAGGTCTGACTTCCAATTTTTCCCTACTGCGTTTTCTTTTATTATGCATGAACAATATGACTAATAGTTCTTAATTACTTCTTATCATCCTGTTGAAAGGGAAAAATAATTAACAATGACAATAGTTTTGTCATATGAATGTGCTTATCTTTTAACATTCTTGGTCACTTGGTGTGTATTCCTAATTTGTCCAATGAAACAGAACCCTTACGGAAACTAAGAGTTTGAGACACCTATTGTTGGAGAAGTTGGTCCTTCCAGCTACTCCATTGGTTATATTGAAGGACTGTGCTCGTAGGGTTCTTTCTTCCCACAATTATCTTAGTTTGAGGGCTAATAATAACTATGGGAATGATTCTTGCTTGTTCCCCTGCTTCTTGTTTTCTTTTACTTCGGAATAGTTAAAACCTTGAGCCATTGATTTTAGTTTGTGGGTAAATTTCATTTTTCTTTTGTATGAGCACTATGCTGATTGTCTGCCACCATTGATCAATAATGTATGTGTTTATATAGCTTAGTGGCTCGGCTGGTAGTTAAATGTGTGTGGTGGAAATTCCAGCTCTTTACATAGTTTTCTCACACCAGGTAGCCCCATTCTCACATCTGGTTTTATATAGGCTTAACGTTCTACGGCATTTAATCATCGCCAAGCTGGGTTCTGGCTGTCTCAGTGTAACTTATTTTCCTGGATGCCATTGCATTGTGTTTCTAACATCTACGGTATTTTTCAGGTAGCAACTAGGGTGACAGATGATTTTGAGAAAGACGAGTGGTTCGTTGTTAAAGTTCTTCATTTTGGTAGAGAATCTAGAAAGTAAGTTTATTTCTGCCCAACAATTTTTTGGATGGCTCCTTGTCTTTTTTCTTCTTTGTCCTTTTCTCGTCTTTTTTTTTTCTTTTTTCTTTTGACCAAGGAATAAGTGCAAGTGAAGCTTGATTCGATAACTTGTGGAAGCGAAATCGAGTTATACACATTTCTAATTCCACAGTTTGGTTGAGACACTCCCTGGCTGGTCTAATTTGTTTGTTGAGCGAAAAATGGCTACCGCTTCTTGCTAAGTATTGGAGTGAAAGTCTCCAATGAAAACCAGTAGTTTGATTCTTCTTTTGTGGTGATTGGTATGATTTTACGAGAAGCAGTTCAGTGTGTGTTTACTCTCTTATCATTTGAGAAGTTCTATATGGAATCCCATACTCGATTAGAAATCCTCCAGCATACTCTTACACTACAACAAACATGAGTTTTCATAGCATAATTTAACAACGTTTTAAAAAAAATGCTATGATCGAGTTGTATCCTAGACTCCTAGTGGTTTTTGGTAATCACTTTAGTAATTATATCCAAGTAATCCCTATTTATGGAATGGACATATATATTACTTTACTTGTTATTGAAAGTTGAATTATGGTTTCGACACATTTTGAATTATCTCATAAATTCACTGTCTTTCTAAGATGGTTAGTGTTAAGTTAGGGTTTACTTTGTTATGTATTTGTTACTTAGGGGTATATTTGTACTTTTACTCTTGTCAATATAAATGCAAAGTGTGAGAGAGAGAAACCTAATTTGGTTGGGCTCTCCTTTTTCCCCCCAATTTCACATGGTATCAGAGCACAAACCTGGAGAGGCTTGACCATCAGTATTTGTAACGTTGATGGAGACCCAGAGCTCTGTGAACACCAGCTTGTTTTTCTGACCACCGCCGGACCTACGCCAGCTATTTCCGACGTTGGTGGTGCTGACCCATACCTGTTCTGACCACCTCCGACGCCGACGAGCTCCGACGAGTGCTCGCCTTACTATTCCGACATCGTCTCTGCCTTTTCCAGCCATTTCCGACGACACCCAGTGCTCGTTCCACTGTTCCGACGACACCCAGCCCTTTTCCGACGACGCCAAGGCTCGCCGGACCACCTACGACTGTCTGACCCTCGTACGTCCACTGTACAGGTACTGTTTGACTATTTACAGGGTACATTTTAAGGGTTTTGTGCTGTCAGAGGTGGTGTTTTTGGTTTATCAAAGGCTGAGGTTTGTGGGTATGTTGTTTTGAGTTCATATGGGGTCGAATAGGTCACTGTTTGCTCCCGTTGCTATTTTTCAAGGCTGTTAGTGTTGTATTTATTGGGTATTATTTGTTTGGAATCTCTGTTCTTGTGTTGATATGTCGGGGAATCCACAAAAAGCTTCCGCTGATACAAAGAATGAGGGGAGTCGTGTTGGGACTTTGGATAACACTCCCCTTGATATTTGTCAAATTAAGTTGGATGGTACCAACTATTTGCTCTGGTCTCGCTCTTTTACCTTGGCAATTACGGCCCGTGGCATGTCGAAATTCATCGCAGGGCCTGTTACACAACCAACAGATGCTGGACCAGAATTTGAGACTTGGAAATCACAGAATGCTTTGGCTATGACTTGGTTATTCAACTCTATGATCCCTACTATTCGTCATACCTTCTTACTCTTGGATACTCCGTTTACGGTTTGGACTACTGTGGCACAAACCTATTCCCGAAAGGGTAATGATGCTCAAGCCTTTGAGTTAAGGAAGAAACTTAGGGGATTGGATCAACACAATCGATCTCTTACTGAGTATTATGCTGAGTTACGTGGAGTGTGGCAAGAGCTTGATTACTATCGGGTTTTTCAAGCTGTTTGCACTGCTGATGCCACTACATTTCACCAGATGGTGGAGAAGGAACGCATTTATGATTTTCTTGCTGGCCTTGACATAGAATATGATCCAATTCGAGTGCAGGTGCTTGGCCGGGTTCCTTTTCCTACTCTGGGGGAGGCCTATGCGTGTGTTCAACAGGAGGAGAGTAGAAGGAGTGCGATGGTCCATCCTTCTATTCCGGTTCGCTCTGCCTTGATTGCTATTCCTCCTCCACGGGATGGTAAGTCTTCTCAGGGTCAGCTTGGTGATAAAAGTGGTTTTGTTGATAAAGAATTGCTCCGCTGTGACTATTGCAATAAAATCAGGCATACGAGAGAATTTTGTTGGAAGTTACATGGCCGTCCCTCTAGCGGGAAAGGCAGTGGGAAAGGCAGTGGGAAAGGTATTGGGAAAGGTGGTGGTCCTGTGCGTTCTCATGCCCATGTTCTGGAGTCTACTGGCGACATGTTGTCTGACCCTATTGGCACTCATTTGCAAGCTTCCATGCCCGGTCCTTCCCAAAGTGGTGGTTCTCTTTCTCAGGGGGAGTTACAGACTCTCAAGCGCCTAATGGCTAAGCTTGACTCTCCATCTGCCACGGCTTCTGCTTCCACTACATCCTCTTACTTTGCTCACACAGGTATCCCCGCTAGTGCATCTACTGCTTCTTCCTCTCTTCCTTGGATAATAGATTCAGGTGCCACCGATCACATGACAGGTTGTTCATCCTTTTTTGACTCCTACTCTACATGTTCTGGTAAGGATAAAGTTAGAGTCGCTGATGGTTCCCTATCTGCTATTTCAGGGAAAGGTTCCATCCGCTATTCTCCAACTATTTCTCTTTCTTCAGTTCTCCATGTTCCAAAATTTTCGACTAACCTTCTTTCTGTTAGTAGTCTTACCCACTCATTGAATTGCTCCGTGACTTTTTTTCCTACACATTGTGTCTTTCAGGAGCTGGATACGGGGAGAATGATTGGCAGTGGTAAAGCTCATGGTGGTCTATATTTTTTGGAGTCTGCACCTCGTCCATCTTTTACACCTTTATCGTTGGGTCAAGCTCTTGCAACAGATACGAGTTCAGCTCTTCCTTTATTGCATCAGTGGCATCGTAGATTAGGTCACTCATCTTTTGGGATTTTAGAAAAACTTTTTCCTACTTTAACTAAGCATTGTAGTAGGAGTCAGTTTTTTTGTGAAGCGTGTGAGCTGGCTAAACACAAACGCTCTTTTTATGCTCCTGTTAATCAAAGAAGTGATTCTCCTTTTACGGTTATTCATTCTGATGTTTGGGGTCCTTCCCCGGTTACTTCTATCTCTGGTTATCGATGGTTTGTTACTTTTATTGACTGTTATTCTCGTGTCACTTGGGTGTATTTACTTCGGTCCAAAAATGAAGTGTTTTCATGCTTTAAATCTTTTCATCAGATGGTTCGTACTCAATTTGACACCAACATTAAAATCCTTCGTAGTGATAATGGGACTGAGTACCTTGATGGGCAATTTCGGGCATATCTTAGTGAGTATGGCATTCTTTTTCAAACAACTTGTGTTGGCACTCCACAGCAGAATGGGGTTGCTGAACGTAAAAATCGTCATCTTGCTGAGGTAGCCCGTTCTCTCTTGTTCACCATGAATGTCCCAAAATTTTATTGGGGCGAAGCTGTTCTTACTGCAGCTTATCTTATCAATCGCATGCCATCCAGTGTTCTTCAATTTAAAATTCCTCTTGAGTTTCTTCCACGTAGTTCTTCGGTTTCTTCCCTTCCACCCAGAGTTTTTGGTTGTGTGTGTTTTGTCCATGCTCCTAAACATTCTGGTGGCAAGTTAGATCCTAAGGCTCGTAAATGTGTTTTCCTTGGTTATTCCCCTACCCAGAAGGGATATAAATGCTATGACCCTCACTCCCGTAAACATTTTGTTTCTATGGATGTCACGTTTTGGGAAACAACTTCTTTTTACCCCCTCTCCACTACATCTCTTCAGGGGGAGAATCATATGGAGGAAGAGATGTTGACATCTCATACTCAGGAGTCATGGTCTTACTTCCCTATACCTTGTTACGGTGAGGGGGAGAAGGAAAACTCTGGGAAAAAGCCCATATCTGAAGCAAGAGCGGAACATGACATTAGTGGCCAAGATGTTGACGATGGTAGACTTTATCCGCATAGGTTGCCTAACTTGCAAAAGTTTTCTCGACGGAAAAAGGGACAACCGGCCTGTGCGATACCACCTTGCCAATCACTATCTCCTACTCCGGTTCCAAGTCCAGTTTCTGACTCTTCGGCTGACTCATCTGGTAATGAACCATCTCTTCTTGTTTCTGATAATCTTGATGCTCCTATTGCTCATAGAAAATGAGTTAGACAGTGTACTCAACATCCCATCTCACAGTTTGTTTCATATGATTGTTTATCTCCTTCGTATCGTGCATTTGTTTCCTCTCTCTCTTCCATATCTATCCCACAGAGTTGGAATGAAGCATTCATAATACCTAAGTGGAAAGAAGCTATGGTAGAAGAGATGACGGCTTTGAAAAAGAATGGCACCTGGGAACTAGTGTCTCCTCCGGAGGGAAAGAAATCAGTGGGTTGTAAATGGGTGTTCACAGTGAAACATAAGGCAGATGGGACAGTTGAGAGGTACAAGGCGAGACTTGTTGCCAAGGGCTACACTCAGACATACGGAATTGACTATGAGGAAACCTTTGCTCCGGTAGCAAAGATGAACTCTATTCGAACCTTACTCTCCTGTGCTGCTATTTTGAATTGGCCTCTTCAACAATTCGATGTTAAAAATGCATTTCTTCACGGTGATTTAGAAGAAGAAGTGTACATGGATATACCACCAGGTTTCTCTTCCTTTGCAACCGAAGGGAAGGTGTGTAGATTGAGAAAGGCCCTCTATGGATTGAAGCAGTCACCAAGAGCTTGGTTTGACAGATTTCTTAAAGCAATGTTGAGATTTGGTTACCGCTAGAGTCAAGCAGATCATACTATGTTCATCAAGGGAGGTAAGGGCAAGATTGCTATCCTCATTGTTTATGTGGATGACATAATTATGACTGGCAATGATGCAGAAGAAATACTCCATCTTAAGGCTCGTCTTGCTCAAGAATTTGAGATTAAGGATTCGGGGTCATTGAGATACTTTCTTGGAATGGAGGTGGCAAGATCTGATAAAGGTATCTTTGTCTCTCAAAGTAAGTATATTCTTGATCTCTTGGATGAAACGGGGATGTTAGGGTGCAAACCTGCAGACTCACCTATTGAGGCTAATCATCATCTTAGTGGAGCTATTGGGGAGCATACAGATAAGGAAAGATATCAGAGGCTTGTGGGCCGGCTGATATACTTATCTCACACTGGACCAGATATTACATATGCCGTTGGAATTGTCAGCCAATTTATGCATGAGCCACATACAGTACATCTGGATGCAGTCTATCGTATTTTGAGATATCTCAAATCAGCCCCAGGTAAGGAATTTTGTTTTCCAATCATGGTCACTTGAGGTTGGAAGCATTTACTGATGCAGATTGGGCTGGTTCAGTGGATGATAGGCGCTCCACTTCAGGCTACTGCACCTTTTTTGGTGGGAATTTGGTTACTTGGCGAAGTAAGAAGCAATCAGTGGTAGCTAGATCCAGTGCTGAAGCCGAATATAGGGCTATGGCTCATGGCATATGTGAGCTTTTGTGGCTCCAAACCTTATTGAAGGATTTGGGATTTTCCGATGATAGTCCTATGAAACTTTACTGTGACAACAAAGCGGCTATAAATATTGCTCATAATCCTGTGCAGCATGACAGAACGAAGCATATCGAGATTGATAGGCATTTCATAAAGGAAAAGTTGAGCAAAGGTTTGATATGTATGCCGTTTGTAAGGTCTGAGGACCAGTTAGCTGATATATTTACAAAAGGGCTTAGTAGTAAGGTTTTTCACCCCATTGTGTTCAAGTTGGGCTTGATAGATATCTTTGCACCAACTTGAGGGGGAGTGTTAAGTTAGGGTTTACTTTGTTATGTATTTGTTACTTAGGGGTATATTTGTACTTTTACTCTTGTCAATATAAATGCAAAGTGTGAGAGAGAGAAACCTAATTTGGTTGGGCTCTCCTTTTTCCCCCCAATTTCACAGTTAGTTCTATTATGCCCGTCATGGTGTGTTTATGGTTGTGCTTTTGATATGCCTGCACTCCTATCATGTGGTGCACTAGATTGACTAATCCCTGTTGGAATTCCCCAAGCTATTGTTGCATTTTAGTGGAGAATAAATCAAAAAGAACGAGTAAATGGACTGCCTAAGCTGTCGGCAGAAACAGGGAAGGAGAGAAGGCTTTCTCTGGAAAGCAGGGGAAAAGAAAACAAAGGCAAATGGGGCTGCTCTGGATCTCACGTTTTTGGAGCAAATGGGCAGCTCACTCTCTTTTCTGCAATCTCACACTTTTCATCTTAAATACTAGAGCAAAGCTCTTTACATAATGGACACCACACTTTACACAATGGACACCACACTTCAACCAATTACAAAACTAACAAAAACATAAAGCATTGCAATAAAGACACAAGGCATTATTTTTAACAATCCCATCCATTGTCCTGATTTGAAGGTTTCAACTGTCCCAAATTGAAGGAGATTTCACTGGATTTTTCGCGTCAAGAAAATGACAGCACTGATTGATCTTACTGCCATGGTGGATGGTCTGGGTAGGAGCTGTCCACGGCTACCAAATATACACATTGCATCAGTTCGACTTTCTCATGATGCTGTGCTTGCTCTTACCGCTTCAACTTTGAGGTTTGTTAAATGCTTTGGTTATGCAATTGATGCTTGCTTTTGTTCTTTGGTAGGCGCTGCCTATAAGTGCAAGAGCACCGTAAGTGTTTTACTTGTTTGAGAGTCGTGCTATTTCTTCAACGTTCAAAGGGTTGTGAATGCTTTCTCTAGTGCTTGGATCAGAGATCCCTGATGCATCTGTTGCTGCAATTGCGTCAACCTGTTAGATCTAAGTGGGCATGTTTCTCATTTTAGTTCCAATTACATTCGAGTCTAGAGAAAAAAATGGAAACTCAATCAGTGGCATTGGTATGATCTGAAATGTGTTCCCGGGAACTCTATCAAAGATTCAAAGCTGCTCCTTGCTCTATGTCCCAACATCACTTAACATTAACTCTTTCTTTTCATGTTTTAACCTAGTTGTTTTGTTTTTCCCTTTGTCTTATAGGTTTTTCCTAAATCTTCGGAGACCGGTTTGGGCAACCACATGGATAGCATGCTCAACCACATGGATCGCATGAATAATATACTGTAATGTTCTAATTTCCTTTGGCAGCTTATATGCAAGTTATGAGCAGTTTTTTTAGGTAGTATAACATATGCTTTTGTTGTGCAAACTGAACTTCTCTGTGTGTGTGTGTTTTTTATTTTACTTACCCGACGTAGTTGCCATCTTTTAACTTTGCCCAGGAAGAGCAGCAATACTGAAGTCCAGTTTGCAGCTTAACTTGAATGTTAATGTCTCCATTGTTGAGGTGTGTATTGGTAACCATGTGCAAAAACGGGGAGCCCTCTTCCATAACTAGATATTTTGTTTACTGTTTTAGAATCATGCAACTAAAGATAGACCAAATGCGCGCAATGTTTCTCCCTCGCTAAATATATTTTCTATTTAACAGTTGAATGCGGCGAATCTATTGAACTGTGTTGAGATTGTGTGGAAACTGTGAAGTACAGAACTACAGATATGGATTAGGTGCAGAAAATTGATGTTAAGGACAGAAAAATATGTTTTATTTGGATGAATTGCTGGAATATTATGGTATTCTAATTGCTGACACTACAATAAATTGGGCTTTTTATAGCATTAGGTGATAGCGTTTTTTCCCAAGCACTATCTGTTCGATAGCGTTTTCGGGCTTTGCTGTTTCCTATACTTTCGATAGAGTATTGGTTTGGTTCGGTTGAGATACAAATTAATAGGGTGAGAGGAGTTATGTGTTGAACCAATATCTTGCTACAGAAAAGGTTGAAATGGAGGATAGGTAGTGATCCACTTATTTAATAATGCTTGTGCTTTTATAGTATGAATACTTTTGCGAATCATGAGCTTATTCTATACCCATCTATTAATCCAAATTTTGTACCACAGGGAATCAAGAAGATTGCATCAATTCCACGTGCTTGGCTTTGGGAGGAAAGAGAGACCAAATTGCTCGAAGATTGCATCAATTTCAACAAGCCTGCAGCATAGGAAATTTTCAAGTAATATGTTGGTTAGCTTGTTTATGGCTACCTTTGGTAACATTGGACACTTGGGTACTATATGAATCCATTGAAATTCTTGCAACCCTTCCATGTAATTTATGTTTTCGAGTTGTTTCGAAAGCTGGTGTAATGAATACTTGCCCGATTGAATGAATTTGGTTAATTACATTGGCAACATTGAAGTTTTAGATTATATTCGTGTTTTCCTAATAATTGTTTTACAATTGGTGTTAAATGTAATAAAAAATAATATTAAATGAGTGGTGCAATGACAAACACGATATTATAAGAATCAAAAAACAGCGTTCAAAAAATGCTATTAAAAGTTTATCTAAGACAGCGTTCAATAGCGTTTTTCGAACGCTGTAAAATGTAATTTTTGTTGTAGTTCCCTTTCCCCTTTTTCTTTTCTAGACCTCACATTAATTCGCAGTCTTGTCTTGTGGTCTCATAGTTTGGGAGGCTAGCTTGTTCTGGCGTATGGTTCCGTCTATCAATCAAAGTAGACGAAAGAAGGAGGCGGCCGGGTCCTGTTTCAAATATAGGAGATATAGAACCCCCGGCTGGAATCTCAACTTCCTGACTACCTTAAAAACGAAAAAGTCTTTACTCTTTAACACTCTTTTGTATCTGCAGCTGATTAAACCAACAATACATAGAAATACCCCAAGTACATGCCGATCAAAGAAAAACTGAAAAAAAAAATACAATTACATATAAGATCTTCCTTTTGGAGGCCTTGATTCCCCTTTCCTCTATTCCTCATCCATTATTCTTGCCATTTTCCCTCCCTTTCTTCTTGGTAAGTCTTTTACAAACTAGAATTGAGTACACAAAGCTTTGAACAAAAAAACAACCACAAGAGATAAAACTAGGAAAATTGATAACTAAGCAAAAATTCTCTCTTTGATTAAGAGCTCCTTCATATCCCTCCCTACAAGATTACACCTAATCAAACTCCCAATTGTGTTCATCACCATCTTGGCATCCTCCCACCTATTCCCATCTGCCAATTTCTTGTACAAATAGCTCTCAAATGTCATCCTCTGCACATACTCATCCCCACACAACTCCACCAGCGCCTCCCTACCCGCGTTACTCCCGTAGAAAACCCGCTGCAGCAAATCTAAGAACCTGAAAGTGGTTATGTAATTCGCATCCCACACCCTCAAGTACTCCCTCTTCAAATCCTCCTCCTCGATCATCCTCTCCCCGCCCTCCGACGCCTTCACGATCGCTTCCCCGCACAACCGCCCGCTCTTGGCCGCGAAATAGATCCCCTCCCCCGAGCATTTGGTCACGTACCCGGCCGCGTCCCCAACCAGGGCCACCCGGCCCCGTACCCGAACAGGACGCGGGTGTTCGGGTATCGGGTGGGCCTCCACTTTAATCACTTTTCCACCCTTTATTTTAGGGTGGACCCTCTCCCTGATCCCGTGTTGAAACAACTTAATATCTTGTTTCGAACACACGGTTCCGGTCCCCACCGCCACGTGGTCGCACTTGGGGAAAACCCAAGCGTAGAAATCTGGGGAGACGTCGTTCCCAACGTACATCTCCGCTAGATTTTTGTAGTACTCCATTTTATCATCAGGCAACTTGATTCGCTCCTGGAAGGCGATCGCGCAGGCGTAATCGCCCGCGTGTATCGCCTTCGCGACCCGGCTGTTCGCGCCGTCGGCGCCGACCACCACGTCGACGGCCAGCGAACGGCGCGCGCCCCCCGTCGTGTAGTGCACGACGTACGGCGAGTCAGCAGAGGTCGGGACCTCGAGGCTCGTCACGAGGGCCGTGACGAGGGTAGTCCCGCTCGACTCGGCCCTCGACCTGAGGTACGAGTCGAGCACCTCGCGGCGGAGCATGGATATGAACTCGTTGGGCTTCAAGGTTTTTCCAAAGTCAACGGTGAGGTTAGAGGGCGAGATGATCTTCATGTGGGTCACCTTCCGGTCGATCAGCTCCATTGGGATGTTGAACTCGTCGAGCATGCAGAGGGGGATGGCGCCGCCGCAGGGCTTGGCGGCGTCGGGGCTGCGCTCGAAGAGGAAGGTCTCGACTCCGCCGGAGGCGAGGGCCTCGGCGGTGGAGGAGCCGGCGGGGCCACCGCCGATGACGGCGGCTCGGAGCTTGCGGCCGGAGATATTGGATTTGCACCTGGCGGTTAAGGTGGTTGGTTTAGAGAGGGGGTTTGGGCGGCTTCTTTTTAGCGAGGGTGGGAGTAATGAAGTGAAGAGAGAGTGAAGAGGGTGTGTTTGGGCGGCCATTATTTTTGTTTTGGAGTCTGGCAGTGGATTTTTCTAAAAGAGATTAGGGTTTTGAGATGGTGATTAGTGGGCCGGAGAGATTAGATTAGTTTGTGTATTATTTTTAAATAGATGGCGGGCTTAGGTACGTTGGTTCTCCACTGATGGGGTAGAAAATGACGGGTTGGGGGAAGCGTGATGTGTGGATTTGTCCATTTTCCACAAGGCTTTGAAACGTTTTATATTGGGAGATCAGTTCCACTTTTTACCTTTTTCAAAGAAAGAGAATATTCACTCCACTCAAGACATTATTATATTATATGTAGTTATACCTAAGTCGTATAATTTGTGCGCGCGGGCGACTGGGAGCGTGAAATCGTTTTTGAAACACGTCTTAAACTACTTAGATGCGCGAGAGCGATGAATGAGAGCGCAAGTGCAGTATGAAAATAAAGAACGGCAGCCCAAGGTATCTTAAAGAATTACTCCGTATGTAACTAAGATTGTACCACAAAAATTGATAGTTTCCATAAAATTAAAAAAAATGTTATTATTAGTACGTACTCCATTGGTCCCAATTTACAAGTTATACTATATAATTACTTCCATAAGTTCGTGTTGTTTTTAAAGTTCTTATATCTGAAAACTCTATTTAATATAGCTAGTCAAAATCTATGTAACAAGTTTCATAAGACCTATAAAACGAGTTGGGTTTTGTTCACCTTTCACTTAAGAGGGTGAATATTACTCTCCTTCCTATTAGTTGAAATGGTGTGGATCCCACCATAAAATTGCACTCCTTATAAAACGTACCATGAATTAAATAAATGTAAGTATGTTTTTATTCGATTAGATTACAATGAGAAACCAATAAATTGGGACTTTGGCCTGTTCTGCTAAGAAAAATAAGTATTATGAAAGAATGACTTGTCTTGTAAAGCGAAAAATAAATATTTAAAAAATAAGAACCTTAGCAGAACGGAAACTATGGAGTTCAATTAAAGAGCGTGAATTAAATAAAAAGTAGGGTAACTTATATCGGGATGGTTCAAGGGACACCCAAAAAAAATCTAAAAAAACACCCCAAATCTCAATCTCATAGTTCCCGATCAAATTTTTATAATCCGAACCGTTCAATGTGTGCAGAATGTGATTTTAAGGGTGCCCGCGAGAAATTAGAAAAAAAAATGACCGGGAAGTGCTTATTTTGAGCAGTTTTTAATTGAACCGTTCATCAAATCTAAGCTAAAAACTGCTCAGATCAAGCCTTTTCCGGTCATTTTTTTTGCTAATTTCTTGGTTGGTACCCTTAAAATCACATTCTGATCACATTGAGCGGCTCAGATCATCAAAATTTGATCGGAAACTATGAGGTGTTTTTTTAGGTGTCTAATTAGTTGTCTCCGAAACCGCCCTGAACTTATATACCGTAGTATTTTTGAACATCTACTTTTGTCGATATTGTCTACAGAATTTGATTTCTCTGTCAATCTCCATCTAGAGAAGAATTTACGAGAGTGAAAATTGAGTGCCATTTATTCCCCATCACATGAAATAATTAATGCCTCCACTTTTTTACACAATCCACACTAGTCCTTGTTTTGTTGTTTCCATAATCTGTGGTCCCAATTACCAACTGTGCCCTCTACTATAATCTCAATGCAAAATGAGCCCTGAAGTATTTAATCATTCATTTGCCAAGGTTGGAAATGGAACCCATGACTTCTGATAATTAAGGGGTTCATGAAGCCATGGTCCTGAACAACGCAGTTTCGAAAAGATTGTGTAAACTGACTTCCGTGCACAGACCCGAATACATACAAGCTCAAAATCGTTTATTACACGTGAATCTTACAAAATACTTAAGAGTATCAGTATCATGTACATCGGGTTATTTCAAATGCATTTATTTGAATCTAAACACGAAAGTCTGTATATGCAGCATTGTTCCTCTAGTTAAGCTACAAAGACTGATTCTGCTTTCCATGATTCTGCCTAATCACATAAGAGAAAGTTTACCAGTGGGTAGGTATACTACCTTGTGAATAGTTCACAATTCTATTTTAACTATTAATTTTTTTCTTTCACAACTACACCAACACTATCTATTTTACCTACCCATCTATTAAAATACTATTTTTTTTTATTTTTATTTAGGAAGTAGAAGGATGAGGAACCGGGGGGGGGGGGCCGGGGGGGAGACAATAAAATATAAAGTACCTTTTGAATAGTGCTTAGATAAAAGAAGCTAACATCTGTAGCACAATAAATTTTGTCTTCCTCTTTACCTAATTTGCTGCAAACTGGTTTTCTCCCTTTGGATAGGCAAAGGTAGCAAAATGGATTTTGCCTTCCTCTTTACCTAATTTGTTACAAACTGGTTTTCTCCCTTTGGATAGGTAAAGTAGCTTGTTTTGGGGTTTACCTATGCTGGTAAACTTGCTCTAATACTAATACTAGTTGCGGTTGCCACTTGCAAATGCTGCCAACTAGGTCAATGAGTTCTTCATGACAAGGAAGGACTAAATTATTATTTTACTGTCATCCCATTCAAGGCACGCAATTGAGTAAATAAAACATCAGGCCATATGGACAGAAGAATAATTCAATCACGCCAAAATTGAATCCAAAAGCAGTTCAATGGATTTTGTGGGTGTTTACGAAAAATTATTTTTGCAGATTTTGGGATTATAATTTTTTCAAAATTTGTTTGGAGTGTTTATCAAAAATTTTAGACAACAGATTCTTGAATTCTACAGATTTTGAAAAACTGGAGAAGGAATGAAACTCTGAAAATCCCAAAGATGAGTTTGGGTAGCTTATGGAGCTTTTTGGATAAGATTTTAAGTTTTAAGTTTTATAAAAGATGATTTTTTCAGCTTTTTGAAGTAAACACTACCAACTTTTACTGTAGCTTAATTATAATTTTACAGATTTGGAAAACATGTTTTTCTTTTTCTTTTTGCCATTCATTAATCATAATCTACTCTATCGTAGGGGACTTGGAGAGGGAGATGGGTGCTTACGAGAATCAAACACTGCCCATATGCATGAGAGTATATGGGAGGCACCATCTGCACTTCACTCCACCTGAAGGCTTGGAGATCTAATGGCCCTAAATTAGTGGAGGAAAAAATTAAACATGTAAATAAGAACGAGTGAATGAAAAATAATGATTGAGCACCAGGATTAGCAAGTGTCCAAAGGATCATCTACCTCTGTCACTAGACTTCTACCTTTATCATAGTGGAATCTCTACGTAAATTTTTGATGTATCAATTTATTCTTGAATTAAATTTTGGTAATAGTAACCCCAACTCCATGGCATGTGGACAATGCATAATTAAGTGATTATTAATGGCGAGTTAGGGCACATTAATGGCGAGTTAGGGCACCACGTGTTGTTGTCCAAGATGCACCCAATTTTTTCCCAGTTGCCAATCTACTACCATTTCAGCCGTTGGATCCAAGAACAGACCGAAGGGAGGAGGAACCCGGACAAATGCCCTATCCACATTTCGGTTTTCTGTTAAAATTTTCTTATAAAACTTTTAAGTTATACGTATTGGTTTGTCCAATTTGGACAATTCAACACTCGCCCAACCAAGATTTTTTGAGAAAAAATAATAGTTTAAGTAGTAATATTTTCATGTTTGTGTTATTATTTTATAAAATGGATAGGGATGCACAAGATCATATGTAGTGATATTTATAGAGGACTATATTTAGGGAGGTGAATAGGTTTATGGAAAAGTATATGATAATCTTTTTGCAGCTCTTTTACAATTTGTATTGGCAATATTAATATCGCCTCTCATGTCGTAATTTTTCTTACATATTTGCCCACCCAATCTTAAAATCATACGTTCATCCATAGTTGGATAAAAATTATGTTCGATAACCAGTAGGTAGGTGATGTGAGAAGGTCAAATGTTGAGCCAATGCCGAAGTCATTTTTGACTAATAATTTAGCAAATACAATTCAGATGCCGAAGCCAAAATTGAAAACTAATTTTCCCAACTCAAAGACAAGTCGTTGGCATTCTACAAGTTTCAGAGCCGAAGTTTTCAAATGAGATGGATATCTTCAGAATAGCTACACTTTTAGCATGCATAAAGTACGTTCCTTTCTAGCCAGTCAGAGATGTAAATTCTCTAAATGACGCAGCGGAAAATACACAAAGCCTAGATATCGTTCTAGTAGACGAGATAATTACTTGAATCCACGAGTAGTCCTTGAAATTCACGAGGAAAAGCTATAGAAACTCTTGAATTAATATTGATTGAAAATTTTGATTTGCCCTTGGACTTACAATCTTATTTATACTAGCTAATGGATGAGGATAGACCCAACCTTTGATCTTCCAACAAAGACCTTTCGACTCCCAAGACTCAATACAAATAACTTAACTAAATGACCCTTCAATACTCAATACAAAGTACCCACCTTGGAATTCTATAAGACACATTGAGCTACTTATTCTGACTTCTTCTTTGACTTGTGACTCTCCAACTGCTCCATGAATGCATCAGCCACTTGTCCTACATCACTAAATCTAATATGCACTCACAAAATAGTAGAAACACTTTTTCTGTAACTTCAAAGAACGCTGCCACACAGATTTTTTGCATAGATCACGGTGTGGGGCCCGCTACGGATCCCACACTAACGATCCGAGCCGTTCGTTAAATGCAAAATATTTTTTCCAAGATTATCCCGAGAAATCAGCTCAATCCGATACGTATAGATTCTCGATCCAATCATCTAATGTTTCATTATCCTGATCTCTGAATGAAAAGTTAGATGATTGGATCGAGTATTTATAGATATCTGATTGAGATGATTTTTTACGGGGACCCTAGAAAAAATATTTTACATTTGATGAACAGCTCGGGATCATTTGTGTAGGACCCATAGTGGGCCCCACACCGTGATCTGTGCACAAAATCTCTGTAAGTAGACTTTTTGAACTTCAAAACTTCAGTTTTAGTCCCCATATAAACGAACAGGAGAAAGAAGAAGATACCATCACAAGGAAACTCACGTCATCGGCCTTCAACAATAGTAGTAACAGTTAAATCATTCGTACAAGGTTGCGAAGAATGTCTCTCAGACAACACTGGCCTTAGAGTAAACGCAGGCTGCTTTGGCTTGGGAAGATTTGCGATTTCACTACTTAGCATAGAAAGAACTGTGGACATGTTAGGCCTCTCTATTGCAAATTCTTGCACACAAAGTAGTCCAATATGTATGCATCTCAAAATCTCCATTCGGAAGTCTTGACAAGTTATCCTCGGATCTATGAGAAGCTCGCCATTGCCTTCATTCCACAATCTCCATGCCTGAATTATGACAAGCAATACAAAATATAGGAAGATTATCCTTCACTAATGATTCGTGAAGAAAAGCTAGGAATTAGAGAAATAGGTCAGTCGAATGACTCGAGTGGACTTACATATGCTAAAAGGCTCAAAGATTGCTCATCATCATAAGAACTTGTGTTCCGCCTTCCGGTTACAATTTCTAATAACAACACCCCAAAGCTGAATACATCGGATTTCTCTGAAAACCACCCCTGCATTGCATATTCAGGAGCCATATAACCACTGCATCAGGGCAAAATAGATTTGATTACATTTTATCATCACACAATAAACAAAAGGTTAACATAGAAAGATTTTTTTTGTTTTGTTTTAAGAAGGTCGCATCTACTTACTATGTTCCAACAACCCTTCTCGTATTGGCTTGATCTTCATTGTCTCCAAAAATCCTTGCCATACCAAAATCCGAAATTTTTGGGTTTAGCTGTTCATCTAGCAGAATGTTACTTGCCTTCAAATCTCGATGAATGATCCTTAATCTAGAATCCCTATGAAGGTAGAGGAGCCCCCTACTTATCCCCTCGATGATATTGAGCCGTTTACCCCAATCTAGGAGCTCTTGTTTGTGTGGATCTGAAAGAAGATCGATTCAAAACAAGAATGACTGAGGGAAAGATTCAAGGAAATCGAAGTCATGATCGTGAGGCGAGATTTAAAAATTGCAAAGCGCTTTGGGGGTATAACGGATGTAATGTATCGCTAATATAATGAGTTAACTGCCAAAGCTGAGATGAGACTTGAGAGTAAATAATTAAGAGCTTTTAGTACAAACTAACCAAAGAGAAATGCATCCAAGCTTTTATTTGGCATGTATTCGTAGATCAACATCTTTTCATCTCCTTCTACACAGCAGCCAAGGAGTCTTACGAGATTGCGGTGTTGGAGTTTAGAAATCACAACCACCTCATTCATAAACTCCTCTAGCCCTTGTCCAGAGGACCTTGAAAGCCTCTTGACAGCTAATTCTTGTCCATCGTGTAATTTCCCCTGAAACAAACACCAGATTTGATTTTGCTTTTCTATATCACACCACCAATCTTCAGTACCTTTTTTATCCCAAAAAAAAAACCAGTTACCTTGTACACCAGACCAAAACCACCATGTCCGAGCTTATTGTTCTTGTCAAAATTTTCGGTTGCAATTACCAGGTTCTCAAACTTGAACAGGGGTACTTCTTCAAGTTTAGCTTGGTTCATAATATCTTCAAACGATGTTTCAGTTGAGCATTCTGGAGACGGTGACCGTTTCTCAAGTTGAAACCACCTTTTTTTCGTCATTCCTGGTTCAAGAGGTAGTTGTCGGTTATTAGCTACACAGTAATATCAAATGCTTTCTCAAGTTCTCAGCTCTCACAACAGTAACTGTCATTACCTTTTTGTTTAGCCATCCACATCCATGCAAAGTATGTGCAAATTGCCAAGATAAATAATCCAATGATCACAAGTGCAGTAACAAATTTCATGTTTCTCTTTTTATCTGTGAAATAAAACAAGCATAGTAAGAAAATGGTCAACATTGACAAACGCAGCTAAAATAGTCCTGAGAATTCTGAGATTCAACCAAAAGTTCCATGTGGATAGCATGTTGACAATAAGTAAGGAAATATATCTGACTTCTAATTTTTCAGAAGAACAAGTAAATAGACAATTAAATGTTCAAACCAAAAGAAAAATCAGTTGAAGTACATGTAGAAGTTACTCAGAAAACCGGGATTATGGGTTGGAAAATGCAAAATATTACCCATCTCTGAATATGCCACGCGAATGTAAAGATCTGCTCCTTCACTTGAAAATTTCTGAATGTCAACTAAGTTTCCACTCCATGACATGCAGCCAATGCCGTGATAAAATGCATAAGCATTACATGAACAATTCATTAAGCATTGTTTTTCACACTCATTCTTTGGAACAGAAACCCAATCTGCCAACTCTGGCACTTTCATCGTCGTCAGCTTCAAAAAAGCCATCTTTCTTGTCTAGGTTGCTACTGCCATTTCTCTCACACTGCAAAGGTGTCCTCCTCACACACCCTCCAGTAAAATTTTCTCTATCCCATTCCTCTACATTAGTTGGCTCAAACCCCCTCAAACACGAGCAAATTGGTGAATCCTTTGAATTGCAGCTTCCAAATGGCCCACACTTAGCATAAACATCACAGTCTGTCTTTGGAGTGAACCATGAAACCTCCCATTCCCGCTTCCCTTTATTACTCTTCTCCGTAAGGGTTCCATCATGATTCAGGAGATAGTATTGAAACTCCGCTCCAATATTGAAACTGACATACGCAGTTCCCTCGTCGTCGGGAACAACGGTAAAACCATTTTTATATACGGAGTTCATGTATGGTATGCCAATAAAGACTTGACCGTTCCAAGGACCACTCCGCCAATAGGGATGACTACCATTCCATACATAGAATTCGGGAATCGTTGCAGAATTAACACCAGCGGAAAAGGTTCCGACAGATGGATCAGAAGAGCTTTTCCATGATTTCATCTTCACATCACCGCCAAGTTTCATCTTCTGTAAAAACGAGCCTGAAGGATATTGAAAACTCTCCCAAATTGTTGTTCCATCAGAGTCATCTCGGATGATAAGGTTACCAGAGTCTTAACAGCTGGGCACTTGAATTCACCACAGGATTTGAAACATTAGATGACCAAATAATCTGTTTCTGTCCTCTTAAAATCAATAAGTTTCCATCGTCAGATATAATCAGAGTCCCGGAAGAATCACTGAGAGGTCTGTCTCGATTAGCTACCCATACCACGGTTCTCAATGGGATGTTGCTATACCATATGCCAACATATCTATTGGTGGTGTTAATAAGGCTGAAGAATCCCAATTGAAAACCATTGTTGCTGGATATTATACTTTCAGGATCAGTGATGGGTTGTGTGGGTGTAAGTGTGTCCGTGGCAATGCCAAACTTCAGAAGAAAACAAGAAAAGAAGAGAATAAGGACCTCAAGAAATGGGATTGCACGGTTGCAGATGATGAGTCCCATACCTTGTTCACTGCTCCGTCGTGGTGGATTATAAATTATGATCCGATGCATCCGCTATGGCTATTGTGAACTGGAAATTCATGTCTTGGCTAGAGTAAAGTCCGTCAATGCACTCAATAAGATAAGATAATCGTAGGTCATTGCATTTTGACCATAAAAGCAAGTCTTTAAAAGCAACTCTCTCTCTCTCTCTCTCTCTCTCACACACACACACACATCAAAGGACTACTTATATCAATGCTACAACCTGTATATAAATACAAAAACACTTGCATATAAACGTTCACATGATTTGTGATGTCTACACATATGAGATAGAAACACTTATACGCACGCTCACATAGTTTGTGGAGTCCACACATAACGGAGGAGTAAAAGTTTTAAATCATGTGGACCACTATTTTAAATTATGTGAAGTACACACAAAAGTTCTACTGTGTGGGGAATAACTGTTGACAAAAAGCAAAAAAAACAAGCGAGAGGAGGAAGCCACAAATGGCCTCCCAAGTCAACAAAGCTCCGGGTAAAAAAGGTCTTGCTAACATTTACCTTGTAACATATCTCACGGATTAATTTACTTTTTACAGTTATGAGCAAAATTTTATTGGGTATCAATGCATGTTTTGCATATTATCCACCATTCTTTGAACTATGATTAGAGCATCCACGGTGGCCTAACCAAAATCAAAAGGTTATTAAAGTTAGCAATGGTTTTGAGTAATTTAAGTTCTTTTTTGTTTTTTGTTTTTTTTTTTTAACGAAGCTACAAGGCATCACTATAGCTACAAAACTAACAATTGAAGGCAAGACCAAGGAATTGAAGGATCCACTAAATAAACAACTTGTATCCATATGTTGACTAAGGTTACAATTTGAAGGTGGATATCCAACTCAAGTGGACCACCACAAATAATGGAAAGAAAACAAAGGCAAGCCACAAATATTTTCTTGTTTTGGGAATCACTTTTACTCCGTATTAAAGAAGACCAAAAAAGGGAAGTGAGGAAGATGTTACACAAAGTTACCAACAGGCTACAACATCACTAACGTTTACTGAATGAGCACAATAATTTATCAAGCAGTGAGCAACGCGGGAACAGTTAGGGAAGAAAAATGCTGATATTTGTAAGAGTGTGCAAGTAATAATGGTGCAGGATTTAAACAATGAAAGTATGAAACAATGTAAAAAAGAGTGTAATACAAACCGGTATGCGAGTCAGAAAGTGGCACGTACATAATAACTGATCGTACATAATAACTGATCAGACTAATTTTGGTTCCTAACTGAAAGTAGAAATGTATAGCTCCAAGTACGTACATATGGTAAAGCACCCTAACTTGTGCTCGTGTTTCATTTGATGTTAGGAATTTCACCAACTAACCATTTATACAAGTTAACAAACACTTGGCGTGCAATTGTACAACCAAGTCCCAATTTGAAGCATGTGATGGCTAGCTCAACAAGCCTATCAAATCTGAAATGAACTATAAATTTAAAGAAGGTATATAGTAATCAACTGGAGTACAAGAAGTTTAACCCATGTATGTGCGCTAACAATCAAGCGATTAAGAATAAGCAAACAACCATGAGTCTGATTAACAATTTTATTAAAACAAATGTTTCGGTGTTATGAGATTTTGTGATCAAATTCATAAGAATTTGCCTGGTTAATTTAAGAACTTTTGTAGCCCAATATATGAGTTTTGTGGTCCAATCTACGACGACTTTTTGGTTCAAAAAGTCGGCAAGGTAAAAAATGGCAGCGCAAACTTATGAATTTTTGTAGCGGTGGTTACAAAGTTTTTTGGTGTTGTTTATGAAATTTGTAGTGTTGTTCATGAATTTTTGTAGTCCAATATACAGTTTTTTTTTATATTTAAAATACGAGATTTTGGGGTAGAATAAGAATTTTTGTGGCTCAAAGTACATCACATTTTAGGGGTCTGTACTGTACCCTAACCTTGTCCCAAAATAAAACATTTGTTGGAAAAACTTGGTTTTGCTCAACTTTGAGCTATTTATTGAGTGGGTCCCACGCGTCCACGTGGACCGACCCACATACCGTTGTGTTCGTCTTGGTTAGGAGATTAAGATTGAACACATAAGTGGAGAAAATCAAGTCATGGTGAATGTGAAATTGCCATGGAAAGTTGCCCCTCACATGGTGTTTGGAGGAGTAGAAGTTGGCTAGTCCCACAATGGTGGGAGGAGGAAAGATCATTGGGAATAAGTAACCCAAGTGAAGCTCAAAGGGTTGGCCCTTTGGGTCATAGAAGTTTTGTAAGGGGAGAGGGCATAGACAATGCATGCTTACTCTTATAAAACACACAGGCGCGCCGAACCGGGCCGGGCCATTCAAAAGACGCGCGCGCCGGGCCTTACTCTTATAA
Organism: Rhododendron griersonianum; assembly: GCA_018127125.1. NCBI lineage: Eukaryota > Viridiplantae > Streptophyta > Magnoliopsida > Ericales > Ericaceae > Rhododendron > Rhododendron griersonianum. The sequence goes on from CM030800.1 coordinate 26,436,392, forward strand.
AACACACACGCGCGCCGAACCGGGCCGGGCCATTCAAAAGACGCGCGCGCCGGGCCGGGCCGATCAAAAAGATTGGGCTTGGGCTTGGCCCAATGCCTTATTATCTTTTTGCAGCCTTTCCGTTCGAACTGGGCTGGGTCAGAGCCGACCTGCACTTCTGTTACCGTTGCCCCGTTTCTTTCCATTGACCAACCGGTACCGTTCGGTTCCGAACAGCCACGCCTGCCTTTTCCGAACGGGTCTCTTGATGCTTATTTAACAGACCCGTTTCTGCATCATTAAACACGGAAAAATCTACATTCATTCTGCATCTTCACGCATCCCCTTCTGAGAGTTCGAGACTGTTTCGGTTCGCCTATCAACCAGATTGCTGTGCTGCTTCCGGTTGGTGAAAATCGGGTAGTCCTGGGAAGCAGACGTCCGCGGTTTCCATTAGCACCGTAGTGGAGGGCGTATTTGCTTTAAGGACAGAGTTTAACTCGCCTCGATTAATCCATCCATTGCCAATTTTCGGACGCCTGAAATTGGCTAAGTAAGTTTCGGATTCATTTACTGTTTTGGTTGCGTTTCTGTTTTGTTTTTCCAGTAGTTAGAAGCCGGGTGACAACAATCTTAAAGCAAATACCTCACGTGTTCTTAGTTTTCTGGAATACGGGAAAAACGTTATCTGGTTTTATTTCTGGAAATTTTTTCAAAACAGATTACGGGTTTAATCTACTGGAGAAAGTGAATTCGGGTTTCTATTCGGTTTTTTCTGTTGTACCAACTTACTGGATTTTTGGTTACGTGATTCGTTTGTTCGTTTAATAATCAGTAAGATTAGAAAACTGAATTCAATTGGTTAATTTGGCTAATCACATCGTCGTTGGATGTTGGTTAATCTGAAATCAAAGTTGTGTGATCGGTGGATGTTGTGCAATTGGTTTTTTTTTTTTTTCGGTTGTGCATCTCTATTTTGGAAAAACAGTGGGTTTCTTAGACTTGCTAGCAACTTAGTCTAAGGCGAATTTCTTTTTGCTATCTTCCGTAATTTGGTTTTTCATCTCAGTTTGTAGGAAAAACAATTTTTGTGAGAAGAAATTTTTTGTATACCTACTGACTTTCGATTAACTTGGCTAAAATTCTGGAGTGTTCGACCGATCAATTATCTGTGCACTGAAGTGGGAATTGATTGAGATTTTTGTCTTTTGTATATCAAAATTTTTTCCAAACTGTTCCGTTAAACCTTTATCGTAGTTGTTTAAATACTTTCAAATTTGTTCAAGTATTTATTACTGTGTCGAACTTTTGTTTGTACACAGAAATGACTACTGAGATCCCTAAGATTGGTGATGGTCCCAAAACTGGAGATGGGTCTTCAGTGCCTTCCATTGCTTCTTCTTCCACCGCTGCTGCTGCTCCGGTGGCGGCACTGTTGCCGGTGAATCATTCCGAGAAGCCGGAAAAGTTCAATGGGACAGAGTTTCGTAGGTGGCAGCAGAAAATGCTTTTCTACCTGACGACTCTCCGTTTGGCTAAGTTCCTAACAGAGGATCCTCCTACTGTGGCTGAAAATGAGACAAACTTTCAAGTCCGTAAGGATTATGATGATTGGCATAACTCTGACTATCTGTGCAAGAACTACATTCTCAATGGGCTGGACAACGCACTTTACAACGTGTATTGTTCGGTGAAATCTGCCAAGGAACTCTGGCTTTCCATGGAGAAAAAGTACATATCAGAGGATGCCGGACTGAAAAAGTTTGTTGTTGGCAGGTTCCTGGACTATAAAATGGTTGATTCGAAATCTGTGATGAGGCAAGTTCAGGAACTCCAGGTTCTCCTTCATGAGATTCATACTGAAGGAATGGTGTTGAGTGAGTCTTTCCAAGTGGCAGCCGTCATTTGGAAATTGCCGCCTTCATGGAAGGCGTACAAGAAGCAACTCAAGCACAAGCGTAAGGATATGAACATGGAGGATTCGGTTGTACGTTTGAGAATGGAGGAGGATACTTTGAATATGGATAAGAAGGATCTGAATCCGTATGTGGCAAAGGTCAACATGATTGAACAAGGTGGAAAGTCATATAAGGGGAAGCAGAACTACAAAAGGAAGGGCAAAGGTATTGACCTCGGTCCGCGTGGTGGTGTGGCTAAAAAGACCAGGTATGATGGAAAGTCTAGGTTTGCTGGTAAATGCTTTGTGTGCGACAAGCCGGGACATCGGGCTGCGGAGTGCAAAAGCAAGGGAAAGGCACAGGCCAATATAGCTGAGATGGAGGAGATTCTGTCTGATGGTGTTGATGAGATGAATCTCTCGGCTGTGGTCTCAGAAGTCAACATGGTGGGTTCTAATCCCAAGGAATGGTTTGTGGACACTGGTGCTACTCGTCATGTGTGTGCGGACAGGAGGTTGTTCACCACCTATAAAACGGTGGATTCTGGCGAGCAACTCTACATGGGAAACTCTTCGAGTTCCAAGGTTGAGGGGATTGGGACTGTGGTGCTCAAGATGACTTCTGATAAGGTGGTGACTCTTAAGGAGGTGATGCATGTACCTGAGATTCGCAAGAATCTGATTTCTGGCTCTTTGTTGGTCAAAAAGGGCTTTTGTTTGGTTTTCCAGGCTGATAAGGTTGTTGTGAAATACCGGGGTATGTATGTCGGTAGGGGATACATGGTAAATGGTTTGTTCAAAATGCATGTGCTGACTAAGGTTCCGGCCTCTCCGGGTGCTAAAGTTCCGGCCTCTCCGGGTACTAATGAGATTAACACATCTTCTGCTTATATGATTGAGTTTCCTTATTTATGGCATGGTAGATTAGGACATGTTAATTATGGAACTTTGCGACGTCTAATCTATTTGGATTGCATACCAAATTTTAAGATAAACTCAAATCATAAATGTGAAGTGTGTGTAGAGGCTAAATTGGCAAAGAATCCTTTTCATAAAATTGAACGAAGTACTGAACCGCTTGAATTAATTCATACCGACTTATGTGATTTAAAGTATGTTGAAACAAGCGGAGGGAATAAGTACTTTGTCACTTTTATAGACGATTGCACTAGATACTGCTATGTTTACCTGCTTAAAACTAAGGGTGAGGCCATAGATATGTTCATCCATTACAAGGGTGAAGTGGAAAATCAACTTGGCAAGAAAATCAAAGTTGTTAGAAGTGATCGAGGTGGTGAATACGTAGCGCCTTTTGGTGAATTTTGTGCCCAACATGGGATAATTCACCAAACGACTGCTCCTTATACACCACAACAAAACGGAGTTGCTGAACGAAAGAACAGAACTCTAAGGGAAATGATGAATGCCATGTTGATCAGTTCAGGAGTTCCACATGAATTGTGGGGGGATGCGATCCTCTCCGCGAATTATATCCTGAACAAAATCCCACATAAGAAAACGGATGTGTCACCGTATGAATTATGGAAAGGTCGTAAACCTTCCTATAAATTCTTGAAAATGTGGGGGTGTTTGGCCAAAGTAGCAGTTACCCATCCCAAAAAGGTTAAGATTGGGCCAAAAACCGTTGATTGTGTTTTCATCGGTTATGCTCATAATAGTAGTGCATATCGGTTCCTTGTCGTTAATTCAGAAGTGCCTAATGTCTATCCTAATTCATTTATGGAATCTAGGAATGCAGTATTCTTTGAACATGTGTTTCCGTTTAAGGAAAAAAGAGTTCCTAGGTCAGTTCTGGAAACTGAACCAATTCAGGAACCTGATGATATGGACTTTGAGTACGACTCAATCCGTGAAGAAAATAATGATGACAATGATGGAGTTCGACGTTCTAAGAGAGCTAGAACTTCGAAATCTTTCGGACCAGACTTTTTAACATATGTTTTAGAAGCAGAACCTCAAAGCTATAAAGAGGCAGTGTCATCATCGGAGGCTCCTTTATGGAAAGAAGCCATAAACAGTGAGATTGAATCCATACTGCAGAATCATACTTGGGAACTGACTGATCTCCCTCGAGGCTGTAAACCTCTTGGATATAAGTGGATATTCAAACGGAAGTTGAAAGCAGATGGATCAATTGACAAGTACAAAGCAAGGCTAGTAGTCAAAGGTTATAGACAAACGGAAGGTCTTGACTACTTTGACACCTATTCTCCTGTTACTAGAATCACATCTATAAGAATGTTAATTGCTTTTGCAGCGCTTAACAATCTTGAAATTCATCAAATGGATGTGAAGACCGCCTTCCTAAATGGTGATCTAGATGAAGAGATTTATATGGACCAACCTGAAGGGTTTAGGGTTCCAGGACAAGAGGAGAAAGTATGTAAGCTGGTTAAGTCTTTGTACGGCTTGAAGCAAGCACCCAAACAATGGCATGAAAAATTTGACAATGTCATGATTTCTAATGGTTTTCAAATCAATGAATGTGACAAATGTGTGTATGTCAAAGATGATAACAGAGGTTATGTCATTGTTTGTTTGTATGTAGATGATATGCTCATTATTGGTAGCAATAAAGAGATCATAAAATCTGTTAAAAACATGTTGAATGCCAGGTTTGACATGAAGGATATGGGTTTAGCAGATGTCATTTTAGGAGTCCAAATTTCTCGAACTCCTGAGGGGTATATCTTGTCTCAAAAGCATTATGTTGAGAAGATATTTGAGAAGTTTAACTCGAATGACATCAGTATATCCAAAATACCAGTAGACTTAACTTTGCATCTTTTCAAGAATACTGGTCATAGTGTCAACCAATTGGGATATGCGCGGATAATAGGCAGTCTAATGTACTTGATGAATTGTACAAGGCCAGACATAGCCTACTCTGTTAGCAAGCTGAGTAGGTACACGAGTAATCCAGGGAAGGATCATTGGACGGCTTTAATCAGGGTCCTTAGATATCTAAGGTACACCAAGGATTATGGACTGCACTATACTCGGTATCCGGCAGTACTAGAAGGATATAGTGATGCTAACTGGATATCCGATACCAACGACTCCAAGTCCACTAGTGGATATGTATTTACGATAGGTGGTGGAGCCGTTTCTTGGAAATCCACCAAACAGACGTGTATAGCACGTTCAATGATGGAGTCGGAGTTTATCGCGTTGGACAAAACTGGAGAGGAAGCAGAGTGGCTTCGTCATTTCATGGAAGATATTCCAACTTGGTCTAAGCCTGCATCGCCGGTCTGTATACACTGTGATAGTCAGTCGGCAATTGGCAGAGCTCAGAATCGTATGTATAACGGAAAGTCTCGACATATACGTCGACGACATAATACCGTTAGGCAACTACTCTCAAATGGAATTATCGTGATTGATTATGTAAAATCAAAGGATAATATTGCGGATCCGCTAACCAAAGGGTTATCAAGAGAGTTAGTTGAAAACGCATCGAAGGGAATGGGACTTAAGCCCATGACTTAAAAGACTCTGCAACGGCAACCCAACCTAGTTGATTGGAGATCCCAAGATCTAGGTTCAACGGGACAACCGAGTTGTATGAGGCTTAGGATGATCGCTGTGGAGACTTTGTCTCTGCCCATTCCTATGATGCAACAGTGATGCCTGCAGCGTTTAAGGTTAGGCTAATGCTTTTAATGGTTCTTAAGTCTTGGACATCCATATGGGGTATCCGAGTCGGGTATAGCAGGATACTCGTATTAAGAATCACCTATGTGAATGTAGAAGGGGCCGCTTCTATGAGAATGTCTCGGGCAGAATTCTCTACGAACATTCATGAAGACCAGGCGTGTTCCAGGGCCATAATGGGCACAACCGTAAGAACCAAACTGTGTTTGGAAAGATTCTGGGTGTTGACTATTGACTCGGCTTACACAAATGGCTGAACAGTTCAAGACATCATGTTCACTGGTTAGCTAGTAAGTCCGATAGTTATTCACAAGGATAGGTTCAAAGCCAGAAGCTACCTAGCCCTATGCAGAAGATTTCCTATTGTAACTCTCAGAAATTTTGCATTTGCATTGCATTGATTAACCTACCAATTTCATTCATGTGGGGGATTGTTGGAAAAACTTGGTTTTGCTCAACTTTGAGCTATTTATTGAGTGGGTCCCACGCGTCCACGTGGACCGACCCACATACCGTTGTGTTCGTCTTGGTTAGGAGATTAAGATTGAACACATAAGTGGAGAAAATCAAGTCATGGTGAATGTGAAATTGCCATGGAAAGTTGCCCCTCACATGGTGTTTGGAGGAGTGGAAGTTGGCTAGTCCCACATTGGTGGGAGGAGGAAAGATCATTGGGAATAAGTAACCCAAGTGAAGCTCAAAGGGTTGGCCCTTTGGGTCATAGAAGTTTTGTAAGGGGAGAGGGCATAGACAATGCATGCTTACTCTTATAAAACACACACGCACGCCGGGCCGGGCCGGGCTGATCAAAAAGATTGGGCTTGGGCTTGGCCCAATGCCTTATTATCTTTTTGCAGCCTTTCCGTTCGAACTGGGCTGGGTCAGAGCCGACCCGCACTTCTGTTACCGTTGCCCCGTTTCTTTCCTTGCATCTGTTCGACGAACGGGTTCCGTCCGTTCGGTTCCGAGCAGCCACGCCTGCCTTTTCCGAACGGGTCTCTTGATGCTTATTTAACAGACCCGTTTCTGCATCATTAAACACGGAAAAATCTACATTCATTCTGCATCTTCACGCATCCCCTTCTGAGAGTTCGAGACTGTTTCGGTTCGCCTATCAACCAGATTGTTGTGCTGCTTCCGGTTGGTGAAAATCGGGTAGTCCTGGGAAGCAGACGTCCGCGGTTTCCATTAGCACCGTAGTGGAGGGCGTATTTGCTTTAAGGACAGAGTTTAACTCGCCTCGATTAATCCATCCATTGCCAATTTTCGGACGCCTGAAATTGGCTAAGTAAGTTTCGGATTCATTTACTGTTTTGGTTGCGTTTCTGTTTTGTTTTTCCAGTAGTTAGAAGCCGGGTGACAACAACATTTTAATAGACTTTGAAATGTTTTGTTGGAAATAATAAAAAAAAAAACTCTGAGATGTAATGACCATATACATGATACTCCTCTTAAGATGCAAGGTTTATGAGTGTATCCATCCAAACAACAGGGGTGAAGTAATTCTTTATGCTCAATTCCTTTCCCAGGGGGAGACTCTCCCTATGTGCAAGCTCTCGGCGACGCTATTGTCAAGAGAGTGGTCGGAAAATTGGAAGTAGTGACTGGAAGACTCAACAAAGTGCCTGCAAACTCAAGGACTAGCCGGAAAAAATCAACCACGTTCAAAGAAAACTCGAAAAACTCAATGACAAGTTTAACCCATGTACGTTCATCATAGACTTCAGCATTCCAAGGAATGTAAAAAGGAAGGCAAAAAAACACTAGGAGGGAGTTAGGACTCACTTGCAAGGGCGGAGCTATGTTGGGGCCCGGGGCTCTAGCCCCGACCCCCGAGCATCCGAGTTTTAAGATTTTTATTTTGTATATACCTGATTTTGAATATAATCTTAATAATTTTGGTATAATTTGATAAAAAACTAGTTATTTTACATTTTCATTTCTCAATTTCTTTCACAAATAAAAAATAAGCACATGACGGTTGAAATAGCCTAGAAAAACAACATTCTGATTGGTATACTTTAACATCATTAGGCTAAAAACATTTCAATGTAGAAACATAACGTATTGGAAAGCAAAAATCTTATGATATAATAAATATATGATCCGATCACAAATATATGTCTATTAAGCCGGCCCCCCGGAGTCCTAATCCTGGCTCCGCCACTGCTATTCACTTGAACCTGCGATGATGAGCACCCAAAACTCCTAAGCAACAACCTGGAGAGCCTTCACACTTCTCTTGGAGACTCAAATGAGAGAATGAAGTCCATGGAGTGGATTCTACCTCTTTCTTTTATCACAAAAAAGGGGGGAATTTAGAATTTTTGCTTACATGACTGCCTCAGTCTTGGAAAAATTCAGAATTTGAAGGACTAGCTATTTTGTACCTAAAGAACTGATGATTCTGTTAGTAAAAAACATGCAAATTTCAAACTCAGGGACTAGAAGTGGTTATTCTGCTCCATGATGGCACCTGTGTACAAGTGTAAATGGGAGTATGGTTTTTTACATACCGAAGAATATCGCATATGCTCAGGTAGCAAACACACCCACAAGTGGTTGTTATTCACAAGACAATTTGAAGCAATTAAAGTATCACCGAGCTCATATACGATTGGGGATGTACTTTTATTGATCACCAAACAAACATGGATACCACCATCCGGAATAAGGAAATCAGAAGCCATGGATGTTGGTATATCCTTCACTATGGTTACACGGCAAGTTGCTAGGGCCTACGGACCGTCGGTTCCCAAGTTTTTCATACGCGGCCTTAACAATTTATTGCTAGCATGATGATCATCATGCATGAATCCGATGCATAGCTCAAGAGATGAGCACTTACGTTGCTGATTAGTGAAATAACTGTTTGATCGTTTTGTGGCCAGTTGTACTTTTGCTAATTACTAGAACCACGAAGTATAGCAGTAGTAATGAATTCGAGGAATTCAAATCCTTAATCCACTTGTGCAAATCTTGGCTGTAGATGAATGATTCTTAGAGTTAATCAATGCTCGGATAGTCTTAATTACTCCATGTCCCAATTACGTGACAAATTAATGTTGCAGTGAAATTAAAGCCATTCTAATAAAGACCCAAACACTCGAAGAGATGTGCGAATGTGTAAAGGCTTGTGTTTTTACTCGAAAGTCATAATCAGGCTGTGTCATCCACAGAATTTATGAACCTGTCTGCTCCATAACATAACATCTGATACTGTCAGTGAAAACCGTTAACCTTCCAAGCTGGATCAACGCAGGATGGAGGCCTCCAAAGGTTAACGGTTTTAAGTTGAATTCGGATGGAGTGTCCAGAATGAATTCTACTAAAGCTACCTCGGGAGGCCTTATTAGAGACCACCATGGAAACTGGGTGGTTGGTTATTGCCTTAAAATTGGAGCTACAACTAGTCTAGCAGCAGAGATGTGGGGTTTATGAGACAACCTTCAACTAGTGGATAGATTACGTCTATCGAATATTGAAATTGAGATGGATTTGATGGTTAGGATTAATTTAATTGCTAAACCATGGGAAGATACCCATCAACTTAGTGCACTATTGAACGATTGAAGGTACCTCCTGCAGAAATTAGAAGTAACGGAGGTGATGCATAGCTATCGCAAAGGAAATGGATGTGCGGACAAATTGGCTAATCTGAGGTTCCAAATGGATGTTGGATTTCATCTTTTAGGTATTATGCCTAATGTTGTTTCCTTTCAATTAAGGGCAGATGCCCAAGGGGTACTATACCCTAAGACTATTGTATTCAAATTTTAGTTAATTTTAATTCCATTCCAGTTTACCAAAAAAAGAAAACCGTTGATTCCATCCTCTGAGGCAACAGAAAGACTTCCACTAGCTCAGAGTTTCATATCTAAGTTCTAACTATCTTTTAAAGAATTAATCCGATACAACAAAAAAATTCTGCATGTAGTTACAGATTAACAGAGTGAGTAGGAAGAAGATACTATTGCATACACTCAAAGCTATGGCCACTAATTACCTGGTATGTGCGGAACGGGGGACTGCACGCACGTACACACACGACGGACTGTACTCGAGCAATTCTTTGGGGTGAAACTTTAGATATTCCTGTGAACACACACACACCACACTTTGAATGATCCATTGGAATTACAGAATTCAACATAAAACGCAGAGGAAAACAAATCTGAATTCAGAATATTAGCCAAAGAAAAAAATCCATTCTGTCTACTCTATTTGGCTCATCCAGACTCCAATCGCTTCGCATGGATACAACACGAGCATGGGAATTCACTTTCTCCAAGTAGATCTATGTGGGATTTATTCAATTTCCTGATGCAGCGTTCTGCCATAAAAGAAACACTACAGAAGAAATACTCTTTCTTTACGGCAATTGTCGTGATTTGTGAAATGACCCCCTTGAGCAATATCAAAAAGATTACGAGACAAATTTAATCTAACAAGAGAAAAAAACTAGTTAATAAAAAATTCGAGATTTCAAAAATTTCAACATTTGTTAAATCATCTGAGTTAGAGAGATGGAAGAAACAAGAAAGAGAATACAAGATAAAGTAGCCATGGGGGAACCTTCCTCGGAGACAGTTAGGGCTCTGATCCATGAAGTAGTAGTCATTTTAGTTGTTTTGATCTTCAATCACACAAAGGAACTAATGTACCTTCGTTTATATAAGAAGAAGATGAGAGAGGCACCATTTGGAACAAGTTACAACTAAGACTCTACTAACTCTTAAGAGATCTTATCTCCTAAGCTTGCGCGCAATAGCTAATAACTAAAGCTGTTACCCATCAATTGAGCTAATGTTACAATAATCCTGAGTTAAGGTTGGACCAGAGCTCAAGGTAGAACTTGAGCCGATTCCAGCGCTGCACCTGAGTTTCAATGGCCTCCATGGCCATCCATACACCACTCTCATCACACGGGAAGTTGGTGAGCTTGGGGCATTCTACTTGGTGCAAGTAGATTAGTTTGGGATATAATATTTGTAGTTCTCTCCAATCTATCTTTAGTTCGCTCAAGTACTTCAAACGCAATATCTCAACTGTCCAATGACTCTTGCCATGATATTGCACAAATTCATGTATATCACGTAATTGCCCTCCTCTGATGTAGAGTTTCTTAAGTTTCTTTAGAACGTCAGGGCTCAACCAGCAGGGTGGAGTTGTCCAAGGGACACCCTGAAGGTTTAGTTTCTGCAGCCTGGAAGGAAATGTCAGATTGAAATATCCTCCTGTAGTGAAGAGAGATGTTTCTCCCACCAAATTTGCTAGGTTTCCTACCCAACATATTGTCAACTTTTGCAGGCCTTCAAGTTTTTGTAAATCATTATGGTCGCACGCCCTGGGAAAATTTCGCACACTCATGTAGATATTCAGTTTTCTCAACTTCGACAATCTTGACAAATCATTGAGAGTACATGATGACCTGTTGTTCATACAATCTCCAATAACGAATCCCTCAAGGACTTCAAGGTTGATAGTTGAGCAAGACCCTTGGGCATGTATTCCACAAAGTAGCACTCGGACATATCCAAGTGTGTCAAGCTCTTGAACAAACTGATCTGGTCAGGAATTACCTCAAGATTATGAGGTGCTTTGAGATCTAAGATCTTCAAATCATTGAGATTTGAAATGAATGAGGGAAGCTCTGTAATCAAAGAGATTCCTCGAAGGCTAAGAAACTTTAAACGATTCAACTTCTTCAGCCCATGGAGAAACTTGGTGTCTGCCACTTCAATGTGGTGCGTGGTTGAGCTCCGCCACCTTCCGAGGTAAAGACTTTGGATATCCTTTATCTTCTCAAATATTCCAGGCCCGCCATCAATAATGGCCTCACCAACATTGACCAGACATGTTTGCCCATACAGACTACCACCAACAAATCCTGCATCTAGATCGAAAGCATTATCCGAAGTAAACCCACTAACTTTGGCTTCCTTCGATAAAGAAGAACGAACGAAATGGCTCATCCTGCAACCATCTGGCACCAAGCTGCACTTTTGGTAGACAGGCTCGATGAAGCCCTTTGCAATAAGCTCATCCAAGATCTGATTGCCAATATCCTCTTCTGGTGGAAGTTCTTCCTCCTCTTTTGGCATATATGCTTCTCTACTCCACAGATGCCAGAAAAGAAATCCCTGCCCTATCCACAGGTAAATCATAATCCTTCTCTTCATAATAGCCATGGTTGGGAACTTGAAGAAACATAGCAAACAATAACGCAATGGCTCAGGGAGGTCATGGAAAGCTTTCAATCGGCCATCAAAATCACCGGTGTGCTCATGTTTTGGCTCCTTGTAAAAGAAGTACATCATTTCTTCTGGAACATTGTTTACATTTGGCCACGGATTAATATCTGGGTTGGAAATTTTCATCTGTGAAGGGATCCGGCTATTAAGCTTCCTAATGTCCTTTCGGAGTTCATCAAGGTCTATCTCCCTACTCCCTCTTCTCTGCAGCTCCTTAAGCTTTTCATAATTCTGGTTGAACTTTTCACGGACTTGGTTGATTTGCACGTTCACATGATCGATGTACTTCTTAGCCTCAGAAAGGGTCCAATCCACGAGAAGGAGATCATGGTGGATCAATATAGAGAGGGAAAGAGCTCGATCGTTGTCATCACTTTTAGTGGTGGTTGTGGTGCTCGAAGCAGCACAGTGGTCATTTTTCTCGGCCACTTTGGGTTTGCAGATACTGCGCTTGGCCTTGAAATTTGCTACAAAAGAACGGATTGAGCCCTCGGATTTGTCTTTGGAATGATTGCAAGAACTGTTGATGGATGGAACATCACAAGATGACGAGGGAGAGGCTTCACTGATGGACATGCTCTTCGGAGATTATATTCACAAACGAAACAAATCATGAAAACCTCTCTGGTCTGAGCTTTACAGAGCCTCACACACTCTCACTCACATAATCACACCGATTACTGATACAAATAAACTAAATAGACAAAGGAGCATCTTTAGCCATTACTCCATGGCTGCTAAGAGTGACTTGCTAGGAAGCTGAAGTCTTCTCTGGAGGCTGAGGTGGAAGCCCACTTGTGTGCAAGGGCTGCTGAGAGTGAGAGGAGGGAGCCACAAACGGCCTCCCAAGTCAACAAAGCTCCGGGGTGAGTGACTTGGGAGGCCACACAGTATCTCTTTGTACTGTGTGCACTCAGTAAAAAAGGCCTTCCTAACCTCTGTCTAGCCCTGTCAATGGATCGGATTCAGATTATAATTTTATCCGAATCCAATAACGTTGATCCGATAATTCGAATCCAGTAATTCAAATATGAATTGGATTCGGATTATATCAGATTAAATCCGTTATATCCGAACTTTATTAGAAAACCCAATTTTAAAAAACTGTATTTTCTAAAATCTCTGGCTTCATCAAGCCACTTGAAAGGTGACCTGTAATTTGATATGGCCGTTGAGATTGTCGAAAGAAATCGTCGAGTGTGAGACCTTGGTGAGGGCGGTGGTGTCGCCAATCGAGGACATCTCCGATGATCCACCACTCCCCGCGAACTTGGCTTACCTTCACATCTGGCGGCGGCACCGCGTCGTGGATCCTGAACTTCCTACGTTATGCATCCGAACATCTTGTAATTCAAACTTCCCGTTTCCTTCATTCTCTCTTTGAATTTCTGAAATAGTGGAAAAAGCTATGTAACACATGGTATATAATATGTCTAAATTATAATAATTTGTGATTTTTATTATACCGATTTTTTATTTTCTAATGCATATTTATGATGTTAGAGCATCAGCAGTGGAATAAACAAATATGAATAATCAAAACATGCCACGTCAAATTTTGATTATCCATTTAGAGGTTACTAAAGTTAACAATGTTAAATCCCACATTGGTTATTTTTTGCCCATAATCAAAACCAATGGGCCCTCCAAACTTTTTCTCTTCATTTCATACATATTTTTTGAAAAAGCAGTTTTTGAAGGGAAAAAACAATTTATGTTAGAAACAGTTTTTCAAAAAACACACACTTTGTTCACTTAAAAACCGTAAATACAATTTTGGAAATTTTGAAAGAATTGTATTTACACAAATAATTTTGAAATTTTAAAAACTATAAATACAGTTTTTTAAAAACAGATTTTGTGTAAAAAAATAGTTTTTTGAAAAACACACTTTATTTACTTACCGTTTTTAAAAATTTGAAAATTTTGTTTTCTGTAAAAAAAAAAAAGGTTTCTGAAAAAAAAATCTGAAAGTTACAGTTTTTTAAAATTATTTTTTGAAAACATTGTTTTGAGAGAGAGAGGGAATGGAAGAGAAAGAAGATTTTTGTGTAATGTTGGTGTACTTGATTGAGAGATAAAATTTGGTTATTGACAAAATATTGCTAGCTTTGATTATTGAAGAGTCAAAATTTGATGAGTTGTTAAGAGGTTGCTAGGTTTGGTTATTCCAATGTGAGCACTTTTTTGATCCAACATTGCTAATTTTAACAATTTTTTGTTTTGCTTATTCCACTGTGGATGCTCTTAGTTACGACTTGTACTTTAAAATTTACTTGTTGAACAAGTCATTAGCAGGTTACCCCTAATTAAAAAAATATTATTATTATGTAACCTTAATTATTCGTACCAGAATCCATAATATTTGTACCTCAACCAAATATATGCATACAATATCAAAAATTAAATAATGCTACCCACAAATGTTATAACAACACCATAAATTGGCATTATCTTATCACAATGAGTCGTATCATATTTCGTAACAAAATCAAAATATGTCATACCAAAATCAACGATTGTTATACCCAAGCCAAAAATATTTGTAAAATACCACAAATTTTATAAAATAACCACAATTGTTATGACAACACCTAAAATTGCCATTTTCTTATCATAACGTGTCATATCAAAAGAAAACATATGTAAATACCACAAATTATATAACAAACCACAATTGTTATGACAATACCATAAATTGACGTTTTCTTACCACGACGTGTTGTACCAAAGGAAATCGATTAAAATATTTGTTAATAAGACCAAAATATGTCATACCACAATCAATAATAATTATACCCAAGCAAAATACATGTCTAAAAAATCACAAATTCAGTAACAATATCATACATTGTCGTTACCTTAGCACAATGTGTTGTACGAAATTTAAACTAAAATTATTTTTAATTTCCGCCACATTATTTTTTAAAATTTTAAAATTTCCGCCATATTTTCTTAATTTTCAATTCCATCCATATTATTTTTTTGAAATTTTAATTTTTCCCTACATAATACCTCAAAAATTTAAACTACAAATAAAAATCTTGCTCAAAATTTTCATCAAAGAAATTCACCAAAAAGTAAGTACTATACCCAATTTTTTAATACAATTCGATTTCCTCTCAAAATATTTCTCTAAATCAAATTCTCTCTCTAAAAAATTTAATCCAAAAAATCAAAATCCCTCCAATTTTTCATGGATAAATGAGAGTTCACTACAAAATTAATTATTCAATAGTCTCAAGACAAAGATTTGGGTTCGACCTTTCAGGTGAAATGAGTTGAGTATGACTGTCAAAAGTATGATCAATTTTAACTTAAGTTTTGTTTTTTAATTTTTTGTTAGGATGATCGATCTAAACCGTTAGGTTAACAAGTCTTACGATATTCAACATTGTTACTAAAATCAAAGATTATCGGATATTGACAAGTACGTATCAGAAGACATTATTATCTAATAATGTCATGTTGATCAAATTGGACTAAAAAATTGATTATATCAACCAGTCTAACTTTATTGGTTTTCTTAAATTAGTTTTAAATTATTTTATTGTTTTCATAATTTTAAATTTAATAGTTTAGAAAGTAAAAAAAAATATTCCTAAAACCCCCAATTTCTAGTCCACCCAAATTGATATTGGACCGCATTTGAAAACCCATTAAAGATAAGAGAGAGAGAAACTCAACAATAGAGTATGTGATGACCGGTTAGACAGGTTATCCTTTTTTTAATTAAAAAATTGAACGGTTAAGATTAGATTATCTCAAATCCAAGGGGATATATAAAGGGTGCGTACGGTATACACTTATTTAGGAATGTGTACCATAGGCCTACCCCTCTCTCAAATGTATGTATCGGTTGATCTGAAAGTGAACTTTATTACAGACAATAAAAAGGAAGAGATTCCTCTTGAATTCTTTGTACGCATATGTATACGCTTATACTCGATGCCGATCCCCCATTTACAAGCCCTAGTTTAATGATGCAATCTCGATCTCTCTCTCTCCCTATTTTTTGAAAAAAAAAAAATTGTACTTTCCCCCCTTTTTTTAAAAAAAATACTTGAAGTAAAAAAAAAAAAAAAGAAGATAAATTTCTCCACCCACCCACCCACCCCCCCCCCCCCCCCCCCTTTTTCTTAAAATACTTGAAGTAAAAAAAAAAAAAAAAGAAGATAAAAAAAAAAGAAAAAGGAAGAAGATAAATTGTACTTTCCCCCCTTTTTTTCTTAAAATACTTGAAGTAAAAAAAAAAAGAAGAAAAGATGGGATTCGGATTTCGGATCGGATATCAGAATTTACGGATTCAGATTTGGATTTAGATTACTGCTATCGGGTTTATGAAGTTTGGATTCAGATCGGATTCAAGTAATTTTGAATTCGGATTTGAAATTCCATGTCTCTTTGTACTGTGCACCCAATAAAAAAAAGGTCTCACTAACCTCTGTCTCGTATGCAATGGATAATATGTAAGAACTGTCAAACAAGTTTTGGATTTTAACATATCTCACAAATTAATTTACTTTTACACTAACTAGTAAATTTTCTTGGGTATCGATGTCAAAAAAGTGATAACATCAGAATAACCAAACTTAACTACTTCTTAGAGCATCCGTAATGTAATAATCAAAAGTGAATAATCAAAATTTGTCACGTCAGCTTTTGATTATTCATTTAGAGGGTTGTTAAAGTTAGTAATGTGAAATTCCACATTGTTACTTTTGATTATTCAAATGTCCAAATTTGATTATTGGTTAGAAGGTTGCTAACTAGGGAATGACTTCGGTGTCTCCACTCGTTTTGGAGACACCGTAATTTTGGCGTAACAAAACCATTATTGGCATAATCCAAACCCCTTATAGGCATAACCAAACCATAACAAGGCATAACAAAACCACTAAATAGCATAACCAAACGAATGGATGAGATTTCGCCACATCACAAGGTTGACCAAGAGTGACCGGTCAAAGCGGTAACTCCAACAGGTCAAAAGTTGAGGTATAACAAAAACCATAAAATGGCATAACAAGAAACCCAAGAAGCATAACACATGAACTGAATGGCATAACGTAGAGTATAATAATCCATAAACGGGTGTAACATAAACCCCAGGATTGATAACAAAACCATTAAATGGCATAACTAAACCATTGAAAAGCATAACAATTACCACGGTTGGCATAACAAAAAACCACAGAAGGCATAAGCATAACAATACCACAAAATAGCATAACAGAACCCCTAAATGGCATGACCATAACCTCATGCGAGCATAACTGTACGAAACCTGACGACACACCTGCCCCTGGTCCCACCTGTCTCCCGACTGTCTGCTTTTTGTATTTTTTTTTAATTTTAACATGTTTAACCGTGGGTTAAGTGGAAAAAATTTGGAAATTTTTTAAAATGTAAACGTGTTTTGCGATTATGTTGACCAGTAAAATGTAACGGATCTCAGTAAATCATTTATTTTAATAATCAAGGCCGTTGATTTGGTTGTTATTGGTTATTTAGTTGGTCTTGAAAATTTTGGGCTCCATCTAGTTTATTTTGATTTACGAAACTCTTTGATTTGTACAAAAATTCAACATAAGAATGATAACTTATGTCCGATAAAGCTTGTAATGATAAGCAATTTACTTTATTTTTGGCAGGAATGATCTAATCTATGTTACGCAAAAGATGGACGGTTCTGATTTTATAGAAATAGGTAAAGTAGTCATCGAATTGGGAACTATAGGACTTTAATACCTACATAAGCATCTAATGTGTTCCAATCATATGGTTGCCGACATCCGATTAACATAGAAGTTGGTGACAAACATAGAATCGATTAGATGTGCAATCTTAACGGTTTAGATCGGTCATCAGAAAAAATTATTGAATAACTTTCTTTAAAATCTATACGTTGAACCTTATTGTTTCTAAACTAAGGTCTTGTGCTTTTGTCTAATGTACAATACTCATACGATCGCAACACAATCATGATGATCGATATCGTCCATTTTGTTTTGCTTGGTGTTTTAATTGTTCTCGTAAATTTTTGGGTCTACCGGGTTTAGAATGCCCTTTTATTGGGACGTAGATTCATTATTAGAATGAAAATTTACATCTGATCAAGTATGTATTGATAAGAGATTTAATTCATTTTTAGCAGAAGTATTCAAATCTCTGTTACGTAAAACATAGACGGTCCCGATTCGAAAAAAATAGCTGAGGCGGCCGAAGATTGGTGCAGTATGGGACTTTAACGCTTCTGGAAGCACCAAATGTGTTCCGATTATGTGGTTGCCGACATCTGATTATCTCTGAATTTGGTGACAATGATTAAATCAACAATATGTTGAATCTCATTGGTTTAGATTGAGCATTTGAACCAATGTGAAGATCAGGGCAAAAAACGTTGCCGTTTTGTGTATACGGAGAATGCACCCACCGAAACTTATATATTATCATCAAAAGTTATATATTAAAAGCTTCTCATACCAAAACATATGATTGACTTGGTGCAGTGGTTATGTAAGTCATTCATATATGAGATGGGCCAGGTTCGAGTCGTGCCCCTTTCGTCCCCCACCCTCTTTTTTTTTTTTCTCTCTTTTGATCTACCACACGAAATAAGGTTTCACCTTAGCTACTGGGTTCTTGTGACCTTAACTTAAACTTAAATTAAATTCTAGAATTTTGTCTTTATTTGAATTTTTTTCGCATTTGTAAGTTTCGCGTCAAACTTTTTTGGCATTTATTTGAAAATGTTTAACCGTGGTTAAGTGGGAAAAATTGGGGAAAATTTTAAAATGTAAACGTGTTTTGTGATTATGTTCAACAGTAAAATGTAACGGACCTCAGTAAATCATTTATTTTAATAATCAAGGCCGTTGATTTCGTTGTTATTGTTGATTTAGTTATTTTTGAAATTTTTTGGCTCCATCTGGTTTATGAAGCTCTTTGATTGGTACCAAAATTCAAAATAAGAATGATAACTTATGTCCGATAAAGTTTATAACGATAAACAATTTACTTCATTTTTGGCAGGAATTATCTAATCTCTCTTACGCAAAAGATAGACGGTTCTGATTTTGAAAAAATAGATAAAGCGGCCACCGAGTTGTGAATTATAGGACTTTAATACCTACATAAGCATCGACTGTTCCGATCATGTGGTTGCCGACATCCAATTATTACTGAAGTTGGCGACAAATACAGAATAAAAAAGATGTGCAATTTTAACGGTTTAGATCGGTCATCAGAAAAAATTATTGAACAACTTACTTTAAAATCTATACATTGAACCTTATTGTTTCTAAACTAAGGTCTTGTGCTTTTATGTAATGTACAATACTTATAAGATTGCAACACAATCACGACGATCGATACTGTCCATTTTGTTTTGCTTGGTATTTTAATTGCTCTCGTAAATTTTTGGGTCTACCGGGTTTAGAATACCCTTTTATTGGGATGTAGATTCATTATTAGAATGACATTTTACATCCGATCAAGTATGAATTGATAAGAGATTTACTTCATTTTTGGCAGAAGTATTCTAATCTTGGTTACGTAAAACATAGACGGTGATTTACCCAAAAAAAAAAAAAACATAGACGGTCCTGATTCGAAAAAAATAGCTAAGGCGGCCTAGGAGTGGTGCAGTATGGGACTTTAACGCTTCTGGAAGCACCAAATGTGTTCCAATTATGTGTTTGTCGATATCCGATTATCACCGATTTTGGTGACAATGATTAAATCAACAAGATGTTAAATTCCATTGGTATAGATCGAGCATTCAAAAAAATTAGTTGCCTACTGTCCCCTTTCATCACATTTCCCGAATTCCAACAACCAGAGTCGAAACCCAATAGGAAAATCTTGAAAAAGAAGAGGAATAGAGAAAAACAGACCAATTTTTTTTTTTTTTTTATCGGCAAAAAGAGTTTCCATTTCATTAAGATTATGAAAACCTGTTACATTACGGTAGGAGTTGAAATGCATTGAGCACCTTCGTCTAGCGAGATCTAAACGTATTTTTTCACCTCTCAATTTTGTAAAATTCCTAATAACAAGACGCTAGCAGGACCCCAGTGGCCAGGCCCAACCAAAACCAATTGTTTGAACCCAACACCAGAAAAACCCCACACCACATAAATCTACCCAAATGCAACCAAAAAGGCCAAGCCCATAATCAAATGGGCTGCCAACACCTAAACACACATCATCACATCATCACCGTTGCAAACCCTCTGCATCATCGCCGCTACAACTCCTCCGCTACATGCTGTTGCCGCTTCTCCTCCAGATCAAAACCCCACTGCTACTCCTCCGCTACGACGCCGCTGCCCCTTCGTCTCCACTGCTCCTCCGCCTCCAAAACGCCACCCATCGGCTCCCCTCGCCTCCACAGTCTGCATCTCCGCTCGCCATCAGTGACCACCAGCACTCCTCCGCTGCAAGCCGCCGCTTCTCCTCCGCATCAACACTGCTGTTGCTCCTCCGCTACTTCACCTCTGCTTCCATCCGCCACCAGTCGGATCCCCTACAACCAGAACATCGCCGCTCCCCACCATATGGAAAGCCATGGGCTTTCACTTCGCAGTTGTTAAAAAGGGGTAATTCTAAGATTATTGTATGATAATAGTGAAGCAGGAAGCTGGTGATGATGAGAAAACGACTATGTTCTCCTCTGTTCTCTGATCCGTCCGATTCTTTCCAACGTGTTACGAGCTAAGGCCGGTTGTAAAGATGTGATATTGAGATGTAGAGAATAAAATTGTTAACTGTGGTTAAAGGGGTGGGGTAAGGAGTTTCCTTTGCCAACCTTTTTACCGGTTCTTTATGTAACAAGTTTGATTTGTTATACCTTCGATTACACATTAATTGGTTTTGGTTATGCTTCTAGTGGTTCTAATTATGCTTCCAGTGGTTTTAGTCATGCTATTTCTTATGGTGTCTCCAAAACAGAGGGTGACACCGAAGTCATTCCCTGCTAACTTTGATTATTGTAATGTGAGCACTTTTTTAAACACACATTATTAACTTTAGCAATCTTTTGATTTTGATTATTACATTGTGGATGCTCTTAGAGCATCTCCAATAGGCTCGTCTCCTCCCCCATTTCGTCTCTTCCCTGAGCTAAATCCATCAAAACCCTCAACCAACAGCCTCGTCGACCCGCTACTGCTACAGTACCACACCACCCTGGGGTGCGCTCTCTCTCTCTCTCTCTCTATGTGGAGGTGTTGTTATGTTGTTGAAGGGTAAAAATCCAGATACGGGCGAAGAAGCCGACGACGGCGTTGAGGATGGTGGAGCAGATCTTGCATCGGAGGTGAATTGATTTGTGCATTCAATTTTTTGAATCGATTTTGTGCCAGATCTAGGTTTGCCGATTTTGGAATGTTGGTGATTTCTGGGTCTCCATTTCAGAGAGAGAGAGACAGAAGTATTTGGGTTTGCCGATTTCTGGGTTTTTTCAAAAGGGATTTTGAATCGATTTTTATGTTTGAATCGATTTCCGGGGTTTCAATTTTTTCAATTGATTTCTGGGTTTCAATTTTTGGAATCGATTTATGTGTTTTTTCAAAAGGGATTTTGTGATTTGAATAGGCATTTGCTTAGGCTGCTGGGAGAGGGAGGTATTTTGTGACTAGTCAAAGTAGCATTTTGATGTTTTGGGTAGGCAATTTGATTAGAATGATTTTGAGGTTGTTGGAGATGCTCTTAGCAACCAACCAAAAATTCACGACGACAATTATTGAATGAATTGATCAAGCTCCTACAAATATTCAAACCATCTGAATTTTTGCAAAAATCCTTAAAATTATGTTCTAAACAAATTAAAAGGCTCCAATTATTAGTATTAGTAGGACCCCGAAATGGGTTCTAAACAAATTATGTTCTGGTGTACGTACTAGGTGTACCCATAGTTGGGCGCACAGTCTATTTGTCTACTGTTGTTCCCTTCGCTATTTGACCAGTGGAAGGAAGCATTCCTGAAGTCTTTATTGACTAGTGATTTAGCAAGCCAATTCAGATGTGGAAGCCAAAATATAAAATTGGTTCTCCCAGATTAAAACATGACAAGCCAATAGCATACTGAATATTATCAAAAAAAAAAAAAAAAGCATACAGAACCGAAGTTCATTTCTCTACTAGCCATCCAGCTAGAGCAACGTTTAGGAAGAGGAAGAGATGTAAATTCTCTAATAAGCACTCACAAAACAGTAGAAACAGCTTTTCATTAACTTCAAAACTTCAGTTTTAGTCCCCATATAAACGAACAGGAGAAAGAAGAACATATCATGACAAGGAAACTCACGTCATCGGCCTTCAGCAATAGTAACAGTTAAACCATTCGTACAAGGTTGTGAAGAATGTCTCTCAGACAACACTGGCCTTTGAGTAGACAACACTGGCCTTTGAGTAAACGCAGGCTGCTTTGGCTTGGGAAGATTTGCAATTTCACTACTTAGCATAGAAAGAACTGTGGACATGTTAGGCCTCTCTATTGCAAATTCTTGTACACAAAGTAGTCCAATATGTATGCATCTCAAAATCTCCATTTGGAAGTCTTGACAAGTTATCTTCGGATCTATGAGAAGCTCGCTATTGCCTTCATTCCACAATCCCCATGCCTGAAATATGACAAGCAATACAAAATATACGAAGATTATCTTTCACTGATGATTTGTGAAGAAAAGCTAGGAATTAGAGAAATAGGTTAGTCGAATGACTCGAGTGAACTTACATATGCTAAAAGGCTCAAAGATTGCTCATCATCATAAAAACTTATGTTCCGCCTTCCGGTTACAATCTCTAATAACAACACCCCAAAGCTAAATACATCAGATTTCTCTGAAAACATCCCCTGCATTGCATATTCTGGAGCCATATAACCACTGCATCATGGCAAAATTAATTTGATTACATTTTATCAACACACAAGAGAGAAAAGGTTTAACATAGAAAGATTTTTTTTTTTAAGGTCACATCTACTTACTATGTTCCAACAACCCTTCTAGTATTGGCTTGATCTTCATTGCCTCCAACAATCCTTGCCATACCAAAATCCGAAATTTTTGGGTTTAGCTGTTCATCTAGCAAAATGTTACTTGCCTTCAAATCTCGATGAATGATCCTTAATCTAGAATCCCTATGGAGGTAGAGGAGCCCCCTACTTATCCCCTCGATGATATTGAGCCGTTTACCCCAGTCTAGGAGCTCTTGTTTGTGCGGATCTGAAAGAAGATAGATCCAAAACAAGAATGACTGAGGGAAAGATTCAAGGAAATCAAAAATATGATATTGAGGGTATAACGGATATAGTGTATCACTAATATCTGCCAAAGCTGAGGTGTGAGTAAATAATTAAGAGCTTTTCGTACAAACTAACCAAAGAGAAATGCATCCAAGCTTTTATTTGGCATGTATTCGTAGATCAACATCTTTTCATCTCCTTCTACACAGCAGCCAAGGAGTCTAACAAGATTGCGGTGTTGGAGTTTAGAAATCACAACCACCTCATTCATAAACTCCTCTAGCCCTTGTTTAGAGGATCTTGAAAGCCTCTTGACCGCTATTTCTTGTCCATCATGTAATTTCCCCTGAAACAAACACCAGATATGATGTTTCTTTTCTACTCCAATCTTCAGTACCTTACATTTTTGCAAACATGAAAAAACAAACTATTACCTTGTACACTAGACCAAAACCACCCTGTCCGAGCTTATTGTTCTCGTCAAAATTTCCCGTTGCAATTGCCAGCTTCTCGAACTTGAACAAGGGTAGTTCTTCAAGTTTAACTTGGTTCATATTATCTTCAATTGAGGTTTCAGTTGAGTATTCTGGAGACAGTGACCGTTTCTCAAGTTTAAACAACCTTTTTTTCTTCATTCCTGGTTCAAGAGGTAGTTGTTGGTTATCTACTACACAGTAATAGCGAATGCTTTCTCAAGTTTTTAGTTCTCACAACAGTAACTGTCGGTACCTTTTTGTTTGGCCATCCACGTCCATGCGAAGTATGCACATATTGCCATGATTATTGATCCAATGATCACTGAAACTGCAGTGAGAAATTTCATGTTCCTCTTTTTATCTGTGAAATATAACAAACATACCAAGAGTATGGTCAAAATTAACAAACACAGATAAACAGTCCCAAGTATTCTGAGAATCAACCAAAAGTTCCACAAGGCTAGCATGTTGACAGTAAGAAAGGAAATATAAATGACTTCAAATTCTTCAGAAATACAAGTAAAAAGACATTTAAATGCTCAAACCAAAGAACAATAAGTGGAAGCATGTAGAAGTTCTGGGATTATGGGTTAGAAAATAGAAAATATTACCGATCTCTGAATATGCCACGCGAATGTAAAGATCTGCCCCATCACTTGAAAATTTCTGAATGTCAACTAATTTTCCACTCCAAGACATGCAGCCGATGCCCTGGTAATATGCATAAGCTGTACACGAACAATTCATTAAGCATTGGTTTTCACACTCATTCTCTGGAACAGAAACCCAACTTGCCAACTCTGGCACTTTCATCGTTGTCAGCTTCAAAAAGCCATCTTTCTTGTCTAGGTTGCTACTGCCATTTCTCTCACACTGCAAAGGTGTCCTCCTCACACACCCACCAGTGAAATTCTCTCTACTCCATTCCTCTACATTATTTGGCTCAAACCCCCCCAAACATGAACAAATCGGTGAATCCTTTGAATTGCAGCTTCCAAATGCCCCACACTTGCCATAAACATCACAGTCTGTCTCCAGAGCAGACCATGGAACCTCCCATTCCTGCTTCCATTTAACTGTTTCCTTCTGCACAAGGTTTCCATCATGATTCAGGAGATAGTATTCCATTAAAGACTCATTTCCAGTAGTGAAACTGACATACGCAGTTCCCTCCTTGTCATCAGGAACGACGGTAAAACCATTAAGATACATGGAGTTCATGTGTGGTATGCCAATAAAGATTTGACTGTTCCAAGGACCACTCCGCCAATAGGGATGACTCCCATTCCATACATACACTTCGGGAATTGTTGCAGATATAACACCAGCGGAAAAGGTTCCGACAGATGGATCAGAAGAGCTTTTCCATGATTTCATCTTCACATCACTGCCAAGTTTCATCCTCTGTAAAAACGAGTCTGAAGGATATTGAAAACTCTCCCAAATTGTTCTTCCATCAGAGTCATCTCGGATGACAAGGTTACCAGAGTCTAACAGCTGAGCACTAGAATTCACCACAGGATTTGAAACATTAGATGACCAAACAATCTGTTTCTGTCCGCTTAAAATCACTAAGTTTCCATCGTCAGATATAATCAAAGTCCCGGAAGAATCAGTGAGAGGTCTGTCTCTGTTAGCTACCCATACCACGGTTCTCAATGAGATGTTGCTATACCATATGCCAACATATCTATTGGTGGTGTTAATAGGGCTGAAGAATCCCAGTTGAAAACCATTGTTGCTGGATATTATACTTTCAGGATCGGTGATGGGTTGTGTGGATGTAATTGTGTCCACGGCAATGCCAAACTTCAGAAGAAAACAAGAAAAGAAGAGAATAAGGACCTCAAGAAATGGTATTGCACGGTTGCAGATGATGAGTCCCATACCTTGTTCACTGCTCCGTCGTGGTGGATTATAAATTACGATCCGATGCATCCGCTATGGCTATTTCGTACCCTTTTTTCTTTTTGTATGATATTGGTACTATAGCCACTGTTGTAGCATTATGAACTGGAAAGTCATGTATTGGTCTTGACAAATCCACCCCGGAATAGGATGAAGAATTTTATGGAACAGGTCCTCAACGGGATGATCGAGGCAAGTAGTACAATAGACAATCTATCTTTCCGGCCGGTTCTCTTTTCAAGCGGATCAGGTGCTCGGGAAAAGTGCCCCAATATCTTTTGTTTGGCTGTATAACATTTCGAATTTTCGATCACTTATTGATCGATTGTGTTACTTGGCAGGACAGATACTTTGAGAAGCTAGTTTGAGGAAGCCGCCTACTCCATTTGTTGGTTTTCTCGGTGTGGGCCTGTTTGCTAAAACATTCAACTGCAGAATGGTCAAAGAATGCATCCTATTTGAATGTCGTTGGATTTTCAATTCAGTAATTTTCTATGATTGAAAATTCAAACTCCTCATAGAAACAAATAGATACATGAATGGATTTATCGAAAAACACTAAAATTGCTGAGGGCAAAATATCTAGGAAACTTCCTTGGAATGAAGGCAAATTAAGAAAAGTAGCCAGAAAGCAAGGAGGAAGGAACCTACCCATACAACCAAATAGTAGCAAACCATTATTCAACAATAGCAGCAAGCCTTATCATTCACAGAGAGAGAGAGAGAGAGAGAGAGAGAGAGAATTTGCAATTCTTTCCTATTATACCAAAAATACTTGTTTAGGAACATAAAGGTCTGCAAACTTTACTACTTCTATTAAAAACCGAAACTGATGTACATAGTTGCACAACTCATATACAATTGATGTGAACACATATCCGTTGTACATGAAAGAAATTAAAAGAATATCATCTCAACATCTCAGACACTATCTGGCTTCAACAAACGTAGGTTTAAAAGCATTTGCAGAACACCTATGATGGCTTTGTCGTGAAGACCATCTTCCTACTGAAGCGTGACGGTTGAGTAAATGCAGGCTGCTTTGGCTTGGGAAGACATGCACTTTTTCTACTTAGCATAGAAAAGACTGCTGATATGTTAGGCCTATCAATTGCAAATTCTTTCACACACAATAGTCCCACCTGTATGCATCTCCCGATTGCCAGTTGAAAGCCATGATATGATGTACATTGATTTAACAGTGTTACAGTGTTGTCATCGTTCCGCAGGTTCTATACCAGAAATATCAGTAGTGACACGAAATTAGAACTTAAACCTCGGCTGTTGACAAACCTTGTAGAATCAGAAAACTAGGTAATGGAAACGATCAAAGTGAACTTCCATATCCTAAAAGGCTCATATTCATTGAAGAAACTGGTGTTCCGTCATCCACTTTCTAGTTAAATGGGTATTTTGTTATATATATTAATAATGTATGTATTTTCTGTACTAGCTAAATGGGTGTTTCGTCACATATTAGGTTGTCATCTCCATTCGCCCGACACTTCTGTCCTCTTATCTCTCGTTTACTCTCTCTCTCTCTCTCTCTCACACACACACACAGAGTCACACACAAACATATCTACGAGCAACCACATCAACTCTTTCCCAAAACCATAAATTTGGGTCCAAATTAACTGAACTATATAGAGTACAAAGAAGAAGAGAAAAGTAAAATTAGATTACAAGCAGAGCATGAGTGTTTCATTCATGAAATTAGAGAACTAAACTGAGAGAGAAGAGAGGTCAAGGGAGTGAGATGAAACCTCATTATAGAAATCTTATCAATAACAAGAAGAAAACGTATGATTAAGGTAGAAGTTTATGTACTGAAAAATATTTTCAAATTATCAACCAATTAAACACCGGAAAACCAAAACAAAAAATTTAGTTTTGGCAAAATTATTTCACATGGAGAATGTTTTCCTGAGTAAAATATTTTCCATTGAAACAAACGGAGCCTTAATGAACAGCTCGGATCATTTGTGTGGGACCCATAGTGGGCTCCACACTGTGGTTTGTGCACAATAACTTTCTGAACTTCAAAACTTCAGTTTTAGTCCCCATATAAACGAACAGGAGAAAGAAGAAGATATCATCCCAAGGAAACTCACGTCATCGGCCTTCAACAATAGTAACAGTTAAATCATTCGTACAAGGTTGCGAAGAAAGACTCTCAGACAACACTGGCCTTTGAGTAAACGCAGGCTGCTTTGGCTTGGGAAGATTTGCAATTTCACTACCTAGCATAGAAAGAACTGTGGACATGTTAGGCCTCTCTATTGCAAATTCTTGTACACAAAGTAGTCCAATATGTATGCATCTCAAAATCTCCATTTGGAAGTCTTGACAAGTTATCCTCGGATCTATGAGAAGCGCGCTATTGCCTTCATTCCACAATCTCCATGCCTGAAATATGACAAGCAATACAAAATATACGAAGATTATCTTTCACTGATGATTTGTGAAGAAAAGCTGGGAATTAGAGAAATAGGTCAGTCGAATGACTTGAGTGAACTTACATATGCTAAAAGGCTCAAAGATTGCTCATCATCATAAAAACTTGTGTTCCGCCTTCCGGTTACAATCTCTAATAACAACACCCCAAAGCTGAATACATCGGATTTCTCTGAAAACCTCCCATGCATTGCATATTCAGGAGCCATATAGCCACTGCATCATGGCAAAATTGATTTGATAACATTTTATCAACACAAAAGAGAGAAAAGGTTAACATAGAAAGATTTTTTTTTGGTTTTTTTTTAAGGTCATATCTACTTACTATGTTCCAACAACCCTTCTCGTATTGGCTTGATCTTCATTGCCTCCAAGAATCCTTGCCATACCAAAATCCGAAATTTTTGGGTTTAGCTGTTCATCTAGCAAAATGTTACTTGCCTTCAAATCTCGATGAATGGTCCTTAATCTAGAATCCCTATGAAGGTAGAGGAGCCCCCTACTTATCCCCTCGATGATATTGAGCCGTTTACCCCAGTCTAGGAGCTCTTGTTTGTGTGGATCTGAAAGAAGATCGATTCAAAACAAGAATGACTGAGGGAAAGATTCAAGGAAATTGAAATCATGATAGTGAGATGAGATATAAAAATTGCAAAGCGCTTGGGGGGTATAATGGATATAATGTATCGCTAATATAATGAGTTAGCTGCCAAAGCTGAGGTGAGAGTAAATAATTAAGAGCTTTTCGTACAAACTAACCAAAGAGAAATGCATCCAAGCTTTTATTTGGCATGTATTCATAGATCAACATCTTTTCATCTCCTTCTACACAGCAGCCAAGGAGTCTAACAAGATTGCGGTGTTGGAGTTTAGAAATCACAACAACCTCATTCATAAACTCCTCTAGCCCTTGTTCAGAGGATCTTGAAAGCCTCTTGACAGCTATTTCTTGTCCATCATGTAATTTCCCCTGAAACAATCACCAGATATGATTTTTCTTTTCTACATCACAACAACAATCTTCAGTACCATACATTTTTCCAAACATGAAAAAACAAACAATTACCTTGTACACCAGACCGAAACCACCCTGTCCAAGTTTATTTTTCTTGTCAAAATTTCCCGTTGCAATTAGCAGCTTCTCAAACTTGAACACGGGTACTTCTTCAAGTTTAACTTGATTCATATTATCTTCAAACGAGGTTTCAGTTGAGTATTCTGGAGACAGTGACCGTTTCTCAAGTTTAAACCACTTTTTTTTCGTCATTCCTGGTTCAAGAGGTGGTTGTCGGTTATTTACTACACAGTAATAGCGAATGCTTTCTCAAGTTCTCAGCTCGAACAACAGTAATTGTCAGTACCTTTTTGTTTGGCAATCCACATCCATGCAAAGTATGCGCATATCGCCATGATTATTGATCCAATGATCACTGAAATGGCAGTGAGAAACTTCATGTTCCTCTTTTCATCTGTGAAATATAACAAACATAACAAGAGTATGGTCAAAATTAACAAACGCAGGTAAACCAATCCCAAATATTCTGAGAATCAACCAAAAGTTCCACATGGCTAGCATGTTTACAAAAAGAAAGGAAATATAAATGACTTCAAATTCTTCAGAAATACAAGTAAAAAGACAATCAAATGCTCAAACCAAAAGAATAATAAGTGGAAGCACACAGAGAAGTTACTCAGGAAACTAGGATAATGGATTAGAAAATACAATATATTACCCAGCTCTGAATATGCCACACGAATGTAAAGATCTGCCCCATCACTTGAAAATTTCTGAATGTCAACTAAGTTTCCACTCCATGACATGCAGCCGATGCCCTGGTAATATGCATAAGCTGTACACAAACAATTCATTAAGCATTGGTTTTCACACTCATTCTCTGAAACAGAAACCCATTCTGCCAACTCTGGCACTTTCATCATCGTCAGCTTCAAAAACCGATCTTTTTTCTCTAGATTGCTACTGCCATTTCTCTCACACTGCAAAGGTGTCCTCCTCACACACCCACCAGTAAAATTCTCTCTATTCCATTCCTCTACATTTGTTGGCTCAAACCCCCTCAAACACGAGCAAATTGGTGAATCCTTTGAATTGCAACTTCCAAATGGCCCACACTTAGCATAAACATCACAGTCTGTCTTTGGAGCGAACCACGAAACCTCCCAGTCACGCTTCCCTTGATTAATCTTCTCCATAAGGGTTCCATCATGATTCAGGAGATAGAATAGTACTAGAGACTCGGCTCCAATATTGAAAGTGACATATGCAGTTCCCTCGTCATCGGGAACAATGGTAAAACCATTTTTATATACGGAGTACATGGATGGTATGCCAATAAAGATTTGACCGTTCCAAGGACCACTCCGCCAGTAGGGATGACTCCCATTCCATACATATAATTCGGGAATTGTTAAGGAATTAACACCAGCGGAAAACGTTCCGACAGATGGATCAGAAGAGCTTTTCCATGATTTCATCTTCACATCACTGCCAAGTTTCATCCTCTGTAAAAACGAGTCTGAAGGATATTGAAAACTCTCCCAAATTGCTCTTCCATCAGAGTCATCTCGGATGACAAGGTTACCAGAGTCTAACAGCTGGGCACTAGAATTCACCACAGGCACAGGGTTTGAAACATTAGATGACCAAATAATCTGGTTCTGTCCGCTTAAAATCAATAAGTTTCCATCGTCAGATATAATCAAAGTCCCGGAAGAATCAGTGAGAGGACTGTCTCTATTAGCTACCCATACCACGGTTCTCAATGGGATGTCGCTATACCATATGCCAACATACCTATTGGTGGTGTTAATAGGGCTGAAAAATCCCAGTTGAAAACCATTGTTGCTGGATATTATACTTTCAGGATCGGTGATGGGTTTTGTGGATGTAATTGTGTCCACGGCAATGCCAAACTTCGAAAGGAAACAAGAAAAGAAGAGAATAAGGACCTCAAGAAATGGTATTGCACGGTTGCAGATGATGAGTCCCATACCTTGTTCACTGCTCCGTCGTGGTGGATTATAAATTATGATCCGATGCATCCGCTATGGCTATTTCGTACCCTTTTTCTTTTTGTATTTGTATGATATTGGTACTATAGCCACTGCTGTAGCATTATGAACTGGAAAGTCATGTAAGGTCTGGACAAATCCACCCCGGAATAGGATGAAGAATTTTATGGCACAGGTCCTCAACGGGATGATCGAGGCAAGGGGTGCAATAGACAATCTAACTTTCCGGCTGGTACTCTTTTCAAGCGGATCAGGTGCTTGGGAAAAGTGCCCCAATATCTTTTGTTTGGCTTTATAAACATGTCAATCACTTATTGATTGTGTTTCTTGGCAGGACAGATATTTCGAGAAGCTAGTTTGAAATCCCTTGCACAAGCTGTCTGATCCGTCGTCTATTTTATCATCTGAACAATCTTACTTCAACTAGCCAAGAAGCTGGTTTTCATCAGCTTGAATTAAGTCCATGAGCCACCTACTCCATTTGATGGTTTTCTAGGTTTGGGGCTGTTTG
Source organism: Rhododendron griersonianum (assembly GCA_018127125.1). Taxonomy (NCBI): domain Eukaryota; kingdom Viridiplantae; phylum Streptophyta; class Magnoliopsida; order Ericales; family Ericaceae; genus Rhododendron; species Rhododendron griersonianum. The sequence goes on from CM030800.1 coordinate 26,467,833, forward strand.
CTAAAACATTCAACTGCAGAATGGTCAAAGAATGATTCATATTTGAATGTAGTTGGATTTTCAATTCAGTAATTTTCTATGGTACGCAGTACTATCTATAACTTTTGAAACTTCAAACTCCTTATAGAAACAAATGGATACATGAAAAGATTAATCGAAAAGAACTAAAATTGCGGAGGGCAAAATGTCTAAGAAACTTCCTTGGAATGAAGGCAAATTAAGAAAAGTAGCCAGAAAGCAAGGAGGAAGGAACCTACCCAAACAACCAAAAAGTAACAAACCATTATTCAACAATAGCAGCAAGTCTTATCATTCACAGAGAGAGAGAGAGAGAGAATTCCTTCCTATTATAACAAAAATACTTGTTTAGGAACATAAAGGTCTGCAAACTTTACTACTTTTATTAAAAACGAAACCGACGTACATAGTTGCACAACTCATATGCAATTGATGTGAACACATACCCGTTGTACATGAAAGAAATTAAAAGGATATCGTCTCAACATCTCAGACACTATCTGGCTTTAACAAACGTAGGTTTAAAAGCATTTGCAGAACACCTATGATGGCTTTGTCGTGAAGACCATCTTCCTACTGAAGCCGGACGGTTGAGTAAATGCAGGCTGCTTTGGCTTGGGAAGACATGCACTTTTTCTGCTTAGCATAGAAAAAACTGCTGATATGTTAGGCCTAGCAATTGTGTAGGACTGAAACACACACACGATATGCGAATAGAAAACAGTAAAGAAATCAACACACATAATATACGTGGTTCCCCAATACCGGGTACGTCCACGGGAGCGAAAGCGGCAGTCGTTTCTTATTCAATCAACTGAAACAGGGTTTACAACATAGAGTATTTATACCTACTATATTCTAACCCTTATCCGGTATTTGGCCTGTATCCCAAAAATACCCATGTACTGTACGGTACTGTGCAATCCACGGGCCTTCGGCCCAGTCCACTCCACTGGATCATCAGTGATGGGTCAGATGCCGTCGCACCGCTCCGGCATCTAACCTTTTTCTTGAACTTCTTAGTACCTATTCATATTAACATATGAACCACAAGTTCTAACAAATTGCAAATTCTTTCACACACAATAGTCCCACTTGTATGCATCTCCCGATTGCCAGTTGAAAGCCATGATATGATGTACATTGATTTAACAGTGTCACAGTGTTGCCATTTTTCCACAGGTTCTATACCAGAAATATCAGTAGTGACATGAAATTAGAACTTAAACCTTGGCTGTTGACAAACCTTGAAGAATCAGAAAACTAGGTAATGGAAACGATCAAAGTGAACTTACATACCCTAGAATGAAAGATGGCTCATCGTTGAAGAAACTGGTGTTCCGTCATCCACTTACTATCTCAAGGAACAACACCCCAAAGCTGAATACATCAGATTTATCCGGAAACCTCACATCTATTGCATATTCAGGAGCATATAGCCGCTGCACCATGTCAAATTAAATTTGATCACCACAAGACAGAATAGTTGCAATACAGTAAGTATGATTTTTTGTTCTTTAGCAAGTGGCATCTACTTACTAGGTTTCAACAATCCTTCTGGTATTGGCTCGCTATTCATCGCCTCCAAAAATCCTTGCCATGCCAAATTCTGGAAAGGCAATACCCTGGATTGGCTATTGCAGTTATAAATTACTAAGATATATCATGATATATCCTAAATTATTACACGACAAGTCTCACTAGGTGATCTGTTAATTGTATTTGAATGGATATCAGCTCTATAATATAATCAGGCAAGCCTGATCTACAGATGCAGGTTTTGTACTTGGCAAATCGGCCAATCAAACAAGCATTTAAGCAAAAACAATCATCAACAGCGAGGTTTAAAATCATATTGATGACTAGTATACAATGGACAAGGCACACACCCTGGGCAATATGGTACACAACCAGGCTCTTAGTCTAATAAACGAGCTAGCAACAAGAGAGCGGTGCCTTCTCAAAAAAAGAGAAAACCAAGCAAGCAGTGGATTTGTAAAGACCCGTAAATTCGAAAATGGGTTTAAAAAGGTTTTACAAAAAAAAAAAAAAAAGAAGAGGAAATTGATTTGAAATTGAGGTGTGGGGGTGCATGTGTTAAAATGTTTTATTTAGGGAGTAAATGTGTGAAGTGTGTGTAGTGTATGCATATATGTGTGGGTGTGTGAGACTAGGGAATAAAAATTCCCCCTTTCCTCTCTCTCACTTCCCGTTCTCTCCCGACCCTCTCACTCTCTCGGCTCCCTCTTTCTATTTCTCTCAAAATCACCCAAAGCCCACTCAAAATAGCCATAAATCCTTCACTCCTCCGCGTATCTCAGTCCGTATTGCTTGGGTTTGAGCTCGATGGAGGCGTATTTCGTTCGAACTCAAAGATTGGAGCTAGGGCTTGAGAAATCTTCCAAATTCGTTCTTTGATTTTGAGGTAGGAGGTTCTAACTATCAATACATGTTTATGAAGTGTTTCTTGAAGCTCAATTAGTGCCTTGGATCGTTGTTGATGTTGTTGTTGTTGTTGTGGCTGAAAAACCCATCTCTGTCTGTCAAAAATCTGCTCGAAACCCATTGTTATCGATAACATTTTTATTGTTATCGATAACATTTTGTTCCGGAGCCCAGAAATTCATTTGTTATCGATACCTTTGGTCCTTGTTATCGCTACCCTTGCGTCTGGACTGATTTTAGCTAGCTTGTTATCGATACCTACCTCAATGTTATCGATAACATTGAGTCTTGACTGATCCCGACCCCGAGTTATCGATACCTCCTCCCTTTTGTTATCGATAACAATACTTAATTGCATTGCGTAATCAACTTTGATGCTTATTCCATTATTTTAAGTATTGATTGCTCCTAATCCATTCTAAACATTCCCGAGCACGTTCTCAACTTAATTCCTTGCCATTAACAGAATCAATTGGTTATGTTTTCATGAGTTTTAACATTTGGTTTGGACTTGATATTTACAAAAAAATACTTTATGATCCAACTTTGGTTCAAACGGTACGAATTTGATGGTTAAGGGATTTTGATACTTTCCAGACACAACGAGAACACTTCAGGACTCATCGACGGGTGAGTGCCTGGCAGAGGACATCGGGGTCCTTTAATTGGCCCGGCAGGAGCTATATGCTCATAATAGATATTTCAGGACCGCCCTTTGGGCAAGGTGCCTGGCGGAGGACATCGGGGTCCTTTAACTGGCCCGGCAGGAGTTACGGCTCATGACACTTGTACGAGACACATGTTGACACTTGGTGTTTTCACAAGTTACACGTTGAGATGCATGATTGGTTTTGAAAATGAAAAGTTGAGTTGGCATCACTATTGTTGTTCGTCCGTTGGACCTTGTTGCCTTTGAACATCTTATTTACTTTCCTACATTTCATTTGCATATATTGCTAGATTAGAGCTTTCTACTGGGCTAGTGTAGCTCAGACCTTCTATCATTTCAGGTGCGAACTCGGGACTGTAGTGCATGCTTGGAGTGCTTGGATGTGAGAATTATTTTGAAAGCTAACAGTGTGGAGTTACCGAGTCATCTTTATAATTTCTTTTTGAAAGATGTATTTGTAACTCTATTTGTAAATCCTTGATTATGAAACGATGTAATTCCTTGACTCTATCGATACTTTTACTTTTGTTAATTTGGGCCATGGAGCCGAAGTTGTACTATTTTGGAAACTCTTGGTGGATAATGTGGAATTGCGGAATGGTATTATTAAACTCTTTTTGGGGTATCGTATGGAATATTGCGAGGTTTTATTCATGAATATTCTCTATATTTATGTTGAAAATCGAGGGTGTGACAGGATTGTTCAAGTTTGATTTGAAAATAAGCAGTGTTCTAAAACTCGCTACTCGCTCGGCCAGGCACCTTGGAGCGAGTACTCGGCGTTAGTCGGCGAGTAGTCGGTGAGTAATGCTCACCGAGTAGGGATTAGTCGCCTCGGCCAGGCACCTTGAAGTGAGTACTCGGTGAGGAATACCTTGTTTTAGAACACTGAACATAAGCTCCAATAATATGGTCAGCTTGACTTGTTTACTAGATAAGTCGCTCTCAAACGAGCTATGATGGACTGATCACCAGCAAATCTTGAGTTATTCGAAAGTTGTGAATCTATCTAGCATAACCGAGTAGTAGGAAGTTCGAACTTTGTTTAAGTAGAGAGAGATAGAGAGAGAAATGTTAGAAGTAGGGGGAATCTAGGGGGAATTTTTTGAAAAATTCTTTTTGAATTACAAAGAGAACAAGGCATAAGGAACTTTAAAAGATATTGAAGCTTGGTCTGTTTATGCAATAAGTTGGTCTAGAACTAGCTTTTAACGACCTAAAATTCTAGTAGATCAATTTGCTTATCAGCCTGCATAACTCAATTATCGGGTGCAATAGTTTTGTCCAGATGATTAGGTCCAAAGAAATTCACCTCCTTGACTTTCAATAATATCAAAATTCCTAAACGATTCTTCCCACAACCAACTTCATACATAATACTTAGCACTTAGCAGACCAAAATTCCTGTAATCTTTTTTCTTTATGTCTGTTTCGATGGTCGCTTACGCGCACCTTGACTAATCCCCTCTTTTGTTCAGTCAAAGGCGGGCCATCCACACCGGGACTAAGGAATTTACAAGAACTACTTTCTTACGGTGTGACCTCAAGAATCAAATCATGGTCCATTGTGTGGGGAACAGTCAGACCCCTCCAATTTCATAACCCATAAATGGTTCCAACTTACTCACATGTTCAGGTATACAAAAATACGAGTTTTTGGTCGAAATGACCCTAATTTGTAATCAAATTGGAAGAATACCCATACTCTCAAACGTTTTGTAAAAATATGCCATCGCTCCTTTTCAAAAGGCGTTATAACGGTGGCCCAACTCCTACGTGGCGTAAAAGTCCAAATCAGACTATAACGCCTTTGTAAAAGGCGTGTTTTTATATATTATAAAGCCTTTCGAAAAGGTGCCTTTGTAAAAGGCATGTTTTATGTATTATAAAGCCTTTCGAAAAGGGGCTATAGGTTAAGTATTATAGCTCCTTTTAAAAAGGAGCTATAGGTTGACAACCTACATATCAAACCCTCTCCTTTTCCTCCTCCTATCTGATCTTTCCCTTTCTCTGTCCACGTCGATCGCGCCCTTCGAACTTGCGCGATCTCCTTCAGCCGCCTCTCTCATCTCCGGCGTGCTCTCCACCCGCTGAGTAAGTCTCTCTCTCCATCTTCCTTGTCTCATGTATGTGTACTAGGTCTTGTGATGTGTGAATACCATGATTTGCATACTGATTTGAATCGAATCGAAATAGAGAAACTACCGGTAGTCTTGCAAGGATTTCAATTACTAGATCGCAGGGTAAAAGTTCGGAGGGTATACGGTGCGACATTGTTCTAAGAAGACTGATACAGGTTAATTCACAGCTGCTAGGATAAAGAGACTGCAAAAGCCCTAGATTTTGATCAAGAAAACAAAATCAGAGATTAACTTACACTAGCTGGTACATCCCACCATACGTATTTGTAAACAAATTACATAATCAACAAACAACTAATAATCAACCACTCTTCCCTCTAACTATGTACCACATTCAAATCACCAATTCGGGCTCTTCCTCTCTCGTTTCTTGGGAAGTTAATTTGGAAATTTCTATATCATATCACTCAACGCTTTTATATCCAATCTTTTCCAAATTAATAGTAATTTTAATTTTTTTTTAACACAATCGTGAGAATTTTTAATATCTTTATATCCAGTCTATTAATATCTTTGTGTTAAAAAAAATGGGATAACATAACGTATTTCAAAAATGTGTTTTAGCGTTAGAATTATAGCTCCTTTTCAAAAGGCGCTATTAGGGTTAGAAATGTAGCTCCTCTTCAGAAGGAGCTATTAGGGTTACAATTATAACTCCTTTTGAAAAGGTGCTACCGACATGGCGGCCACATGGCACCTAACAGTTATAACACCTTTTGAAAAGGAGCGATGGCATATTTTTACAAAACGTTTGGGAAGATGGGTATTCTTCCAATTTGATTACAAATTATGGCCATTTCGGCCAATCACTCACAAAAATACATACCCACCTACTTTTAGCAACGATTATGGCTTAAGCTTTACCTGTTGACATGTCTACCGATATGATTGTTTGAAATAGAATCCGCTTCTCGAATTAGGAGAAATGTGCTGAAACCCGTATCATTGAAGTTTGAGACTTTGGGTCGTAACGCGTGCCTGTCCTTGATTTCCATTGTAGCTTTTGAAATACAGCGAAAAAAGGGGATACTTCAGGAGAAGCTACCAAGGCAGGAGGGAGGGGCTGAGAGTTGGGAAGGCTGTGTTTGGAACCTAGAAAAAATGAAGGGGGGAATAAGGGTAGTGATAATTCCAAAATTATTTTTGTTGGTGCCAAAACTCTAATGCTTAAAAGTCTTGTAAATTGCACATGGTAGATAGAAGTCTTTTGTGCACTAGAGTTTTGACACCAACAAAAACAGTTGTTGCATTATCATTCCTCGGGAAATAATTATAAGAGGCTCTGTTGTTTGGAGAAATAAGTACAGAGTATAAAAGAAGGGAAAATAATTAGGAGAGAAATTAGAAGGGAATTTCAAGAAAAATTGGAGGGGAAGTTGAACTTTTTTCTTTGAAATTTTGCTTCTCTTTCTCTAGAAACCAAACAAAGGGAGGTAAATTTTTAAAATTTTCTCATCAGTTTCATTTCTTTTTCCAAGATCCAAACAGAGCCTAAGCGTGTTAATGGCCGGATTGGATTTGGATTTTTATCCAAATTTGGTCCCGCACATTCCAGACTACGAATATTCAATATAATCCGTTTGATCCGAATTTGAAAATCCAAAAATAAACGGATCTGATATGGTAATACACCACTTTAATTTAACAACGAACTAATTCAGCTTATACATTACACCTCTAATTCTGATCCGGGTTGCCCTTGGCGAAATTGTGAAAGTGGGATTTAGATCATATTTGAGTTATTACGGGATTTGATCGGATTTGAATTCTATCTGATCGATAGATCAAACCTGATCCATATTTGTGACGGTGGCAAGTTTAGAGGCTTGAGCTCTCGTCAAATTTTCGTGATCGGTCAATTTTGGGCCATTGCCGCTCACCCAGAATCCATAACCATGATCAGGGTTGTTCATTTCCTAAGTCTAAAATATAAAAGATTAAGTTTATCCTACATTGATTATATAGTTGGTATTGTTAATGTTTAGTTTTTCATGAATAAGTTACGACAAGAAGATATATAAAATTTGGATCGAAATTATTAAATTAAAAAGGATTACATAATTAAGAAGATACTAAAGGTATTAAAACCATTTTTCCCAATGCACTTATTAACAAGATCCAAAGTGTTCATTTTTATGAGTTCGCTAAGCATAATATAGCAAAAAAAAAACCACGTTGATTAAATATTGATAGTCGTGTGATCGATTTCTGATTCTTCATTTTTTTTCCCCTTAACAAGTTTATGATTCAAGAAATAGAACTACGTACGTATTGTCCACAAAATTAAATGTGTGGTCATAGACTCATAATTAATTTACTTCAATTTTCTCGCAGATGGGAACGCAGAACTTTCTTTCTTTGTTTCCTCCCTTGGCCGAAAGATACATAGCTAAGCTAACATAGCTGATAGCAGTTTTAAGTAATTTGCCGTCCAATCTAATTCGATTCCGTTCCACATGAAAATACTCAGACCAACCAACCAACCGCTGCAAAGGTACTTTCCCATGCAATTTCTAGGAAAGAGAACCCTCTTTCCTCCCATGAAAACAGCCATGAAAATCTACCACCAATACATACCCAAAAAACAAAAACAGCTTTTAATTTGGCCTCTTATACAGACCTTCGCTGGCAATATCCCACCTTCATCTCTCTTTCTCCCTTCAACTCTCCTCTGTTTCAATCCTCCTATTTAGTCCCCTAGCTCCTTTCGATTTCACCATCCAGTATTATTTCCTTGTGTGTTTTTTTTTTTGCTTACATTTCTAGGCAATGGCAGCGAAAACCGGCATTGTGTTCGAGGACTTCTTTCCGGCCATGATCGAAAAACTAGGCGCGGAAGGATTCATGGACGAGCTGTGTAACGGGTTTCGACTGTTGATGGATGGGGAGAAGGGAGTCATCACGTTCGAGAGCTTGAGGAAGAATTCCGCCGTGCTAGGGTTGCAGGGGATGGGCGACGACGAGCTGATGTGCATGCTTGAGGAAGGCGATTTGGACGGGGACGGGAAGTTGAATCAGATGGAGTTTTGTGTCCTTATGTTTAGACTTAGTCCTGATCTGATGAATGGATCAAGAAGGTGGCTGGAAGAAGCTGTTATGAATTAATTTGATGTGGACTTTCTCCTTGTAAAGGTCTTATGCCACATCTATTTATTCTTACTATATTACTAATAATCAGGTGTCGCGCCATCTTATCCCGGCTCTTTTCATCCGGCCAGCTATTATGTATCCAATTTTGTAGGTCTTTTATGTAATTACCATTACCATTGTTAAATACATCTTATTTCTCAATGTATCCATTTATTAACTTGGGACTTTGCAAGGTTGGCATCTCTTCATGATAGATAGAGGATCATATTTTGAGGCAGAACATCATTTCTGCATAAAACTCACCTTCCAAAAACCATTTAAAAATAATTTTTTTTAAGAATTGAGAAATGGAGGCTTGGAGGCTTTTGAGCCTCAACTACATTGGTTTATATATAGATGGGCAAATGAAATTATTGCTATAAGGAATAATGTCAATTACAATATTATCAACCCGCAATATGTATAAATTAGTTGGCTAATACAATAAACCTACCAAAATAAATTATTGTACTTCCAAAACTACAATATCGTACGTGATTATTAGGAAAGGCAGAGTTGGGACGTAACAACAATTAAAAAAGCACACATCTTCGATTAATTGATCCAACAAATTCACCTACCTACTTCCTCACGATCAGTTTGGCCCTTGCATGCCCTTCACTTATCTGAAACTGATCACCTAAGCCAAGATGAGCCATCAACAACCAAACCAAAGTAAGGAGCTCCCCACCCTTACTGAGTTGTGCCATATGGATATTGGCTCTGCAATGACTTGCTGCATAGGACATCAATTCCACCCATACTTTGCTTATTATCTTCCACATTCTTTCACTTCCTAATTTTTCTAGCTCTTGGGCCAGCATGCTCGCGTCAAATAAAACAGATTTGCTTCTGTCTCCCTTAACAGCGACAGGTTCAACTACCGTATTAACAGCAAGGATACTTTTGCAGGCTATTTTCTGTAATTCATCTTGTCCCGTTTCCCCTTTTGAGCAGCATTTATTGAAGCAGCAACTGGTTTTACTCCGACTCTGTCCCTTTTCCGGTTCATTGTCGCAGAGGCATTTGCAGGTAAAGATGTTCAGGCAGCAGTTCTTCCCTTCCCCTGACTTCCCGATTTTCCTTCCATGAAAGAATTTCTTGGCCTCAGCACAAGTATCCCTGAACCTTATTTGCCCAATGCCTGCAACTGTGGACAACATTGTGGCCTGCATGACTAGAAGATACAACATGTAATTGGAAAGGAGCTTAGACAACTCACGGAAATTCTTATTGTCAGTACTCCTGGGGTTCGTAGCATCACCACTCTCATTATTAGTATGTGCTCTGCCTTCATCGACAGTGTTGTAGAGAAGTTCGGTAGCAACGTGCCACGTAATAAGACTCTCATCAAAGTCAACCTCGTTGATCCAACGGAGTAAGTCAGTGCAACTTTCAAACCGAAGAATCCAATCTCCCCTAGCAGAAAATATCTCCTTGGCCGTTTCTAAATCATCCGCTAGCTCGGATTTCATTTTTAACTCCTCAAAAATAAGATCTCTCAAGCCATTGGTGGCCATGAAATCCACAGTTTCCACATATTTCATCCCATCTAGCAAGTTGGTTAGGCCAAACAAATCAATAGTTGCCTCCCACCATTCCGGACGTGGGTGCAAACAACAGTGTATCAAGTTGTACTGGGAGAGAGATTCAGACCACCTGCGGCGCACAATTTGCATGATCTTCCTAGGAGAAAACCATCTGGGCTTTTTTTCAAGGTTTCTAGGCCACCTAACCCTATTAACATTTAGCAACTGCTGCAGTTTCTCAATAAACCAATTAGTTAGACCGGGGTCTGACTTAGTGAGAGCAATAGCAGTCCAATCAGAGTAAAGAACCATCACAAAAGCTATTATATCGAGAGCAATAGCACCAACAAGCAAAGTGTAGGAAATTCCAATATCTAACTTTTTAAAGTCCTTATTTTTAGTTAAATGGAAGACCACGAGGGCTGCGCAATTTAAACTGAACGAAGTCAACCGCAAAGAGTATCCAAGCATACCTTGCACCACCGCGGCCTTAGTGTAGAGAATCTCATAGAAAAAATTCAGCTCTACCTCAACAATTAGGAAAGCATCTCTTGCGGTTCGCTTGAGGAAAAACTCTCGGCTCTGGTTGCGCTCACGGAAGCTGAAGATCAAATCCGCAATCAGTCCTTTGAAAGTAGAAAAGTAGTTATGAGCATCTTGCACCACCTTCAAATCAGACAACTCCTCCCATTCTTTCGCATTTCCCGCTCTGTTGACCCTAATAGGTTCTGGAATCATTTCTATTTTTGTCGGAAGTCTTGCTTCTATCTTTGAAGTGTACTCATCCATGAGCTTGGCATAGTTAGGCCCAGGATCAGGCTTCGTGAGCAAAGAGGCTTTAAATCTACGAGAGCTAGCAAGATAGAGAGCACGTGTCCGTTCAGTGTACTTGATTACCCCTGCTGCGAACATGAGCCATATGGGGATCCAAAACCTGTTGGGAAATGATTGAAAGAAGGCATAAGCGACAGCCCAACATTGGAATCCCAGACCAAGCAAATGCCTGAGCCATAGCTCATTATCCTCGAGGGCAAAAGCAGTAATAGTGTCGGGACCCCCGAGGTGTACCAAGAGAAAGGGAGCCCAAAATGCCAAAAGGGTCGGATCACGGAAAGGGCCTTCGGTGTCACTCTGGCTTTTGGAAATGAGTCCCACAGCAAAGTTAGCAGCCATGTCAGCAAGTAAGTATGCCAACCATAAGGGTGTGTTTAGCAAAGCCGTTGACACTCGTTTTCTCAAAGGTGCAAGGAATATCAAAAGGATTTGTAGGAGGAGACTACCGAGGATCACTACCCGGAGATCCCACGCTTCCCATAGCAACTTCCACATCATTGGTTTCGCCGTTGAGCAAACCCTCTCCCCGCTAGCTTACTCTCTCACAGAGAAAAACACAAACACCTAGTTACTAAATTGAGATGGTACAGATTAGAACAGACAAAAATGTGAATGCATAGTGAGGAAGATGCTGAGGTTCTGGTGAAAGCTATTTTGTCATAAACTAAGAGGAAAGATCTGTACTAAATGGGTATTTCGTTGTACATTAGTTTGAACAACTGGTGGAATGATGTAGTTTGCTTATGGGAGCAAGTGAATGCTATTGGGCCTCTATTCATACTTTTGGTGCACTTGATATTTGATTAGAGGTGATGCCAATGTAGTTGCATTTTCATATTCAGTCAACTTTTACAAAATACAACAAAAACATGGCCAAATTGCAATCAAATAATATCTCCACAAGGTCAACCAAGTTAAGCAGTGAATATAACTTAGATTAGTGAGCGAAATATAGAACTGAGTCAATAAACACCTTCACCAAAAGGCCTTCTTCATTAATCAAGTCATTTCCAGAATTCGATGTTCACACTTACTAAGATTTCCGGAATTCGATGTTCACACTTACTGAGATTTAGCGATGAACGTTCGGTACTAACAATTCACTGTTCCCACTTATTTCGTTTCTCATTTGGGAGTTGCTATACCCGGTCGGTGAAATGTCCCGGCAAATGTTTTTTTTACCACTTTTATCCCCCTAAACTAAACTATCAGAAAAACTGACTACTACATTCCTAGACTATTAAAACTTCCCATGTAATCCTTAAAGTAAAAAATAGAGGCATGAGTAGTCCTTTTTTTTGGATATGCCCAGTTAACGAAACAGATGCAAATTCTACACCTTGGTTTGCACATATAACTTTCCGTTCAAATTAGGGCAATACGGGAAATTAGCCTCTACAAAAACCAAGTGCAGCGCGGATGACTCAGTCCCAAGACAAGTAGGGCTTCTGATAAATTTCGAATTGGAACTGGAAGCGGTGAAATTAAGAGCGGTAGATATTGATTGGCTTATGTACTTCAACGGAACTATAAGTTAGTTCCCACTTGAAAAATGCCTTTTGTTTAGTTGTTTTTTTAATGTGCTCAGAACTCTTGATTAGAGTACGTGTGGTCCACTTCAGTGACTTGTTCCATATTTTTAAAACTGTGCTTGGAATTTGAAGAAAATGAAAGGAGAGAAAAAAAATCAAGAAAAATGCCGAAGACCGAAGTTCTGGTGAAGGCTGTTTTGTCATAAAGTAAAAGGAAAGACCTGCACTAAAATGGTGCTTCTTTATATGTTAGTTTTGAACAATTTCAGGTCATTTCTAACGCAGAATGATGTAGTAAGCTTACGGGGGCGAGCGAATAATAATGGTCATCGATTCATACTTTAGGAGCACTTGAATTAATTATTTAGAGGTGATGACACTATAGTTGCATTTTGATGTTTCACTCAACGTTTACTTAATAGACAAAACCATGGCCGGCCGAGTTGCAATTTAATACGTATCTATCTCCCCAATGTCGATCAAGTTAAGTCAGTGAATACAAATTTAGTTTACAGATCGAACCACTGAACTGAATCAATAAACATTGAATTGAATTTGAAAAGCCGAGTTGGGGCTGTCGAAGGCTGGATGGAGGATTCTAGGGGTTGAATCTGCGGTTTAGTAGGTGTGATTGAATGATATACGGGTCGTTTTGATTATGGTTTTTTAGGGGTTTAGGTGATGGACAGGGGTGTTGGGGTTTCAAGTGGTTGATGTTGGTGGTGCGGGGTCAGAGGAGGTGGTGGCCGGTGGTGGTGATGGACTGCGTGTGGCAGAAGTTTTTGGGGTTAGAGAATCCACATCTCATCCTCAGCCTTTGGCTAACTTTGCATCGTCTTTCTGGCACTGTCTTTTGCTTGTTTTCATTTAATTTCTACTATGATTGGGTATAATTTTTATGTCACGTTGTTCTTCTCGTTAAGAGGAATCAGAAAATTATATAAGTATGTCAAAGCTTTTTTTGTATTGGCAAAGAGAAAATTTTAAAGACAGGAAAAGAAGATAGACTTAATAAGGAATCAACCCAAATAGGACAAACAAGTCCAAAATACAGAAGATTAAGAAGGCCAAAACATGAATATTGAGGAACAGTAGCAGAAAACATCGTAGCAATTACCAATTAGTGTGAGGTAGCAGTAACAGCATCGAAAGAAGGAGAGACTTATTTCCGCCGTGAACAAGTTTTTCGCGGATTCGTGCAATCGCAACCGTCCGTTTCCGCAATCAATGTTTGATATTGCTTTTCAATTTTGATCGGTAAAAATTATTTTTTACCGGTTAAAATTGGTTTTCAATCCAGACCGTCCAAAAACACTTTGAATGCACGCGATTGGGCTCTGTAAACCCACTTTTACGGTATCCTCGGTAAAAAAGATATTCTCCGCAAGAAAATAGCTGTTTGATATAGATGATAAAAGATCGTCTCATATTCTCGTCTATATTGGGAGGGAATCAACAAAAGTGGGCAGTACTTGGGGTTCAAAGTTGTGGTGGTGGAGACCGGAGAGACACTGCTTGTGGAGGGAGATGGACAATGGTATGGCTTACAGTGCAACTTTTATGTAAATCTCTCCACTATAGGGTTGTGATATTTTATAATACTAGCATTTAAAATGATATTTGGATTCTTTTATATGGGGAGTTTTCTTGTAGGTACATTTACTTTTTAAACTTGAATTCATAGCCACCCACGTATCCATTCTTAATTTTACGGGTAAATAAGTGGAATTACTCTCTTACCCTTTCGTGTTAAAAAAAAAAGACATGAGATCTTGGCCCACCCTTGTGCGGGAGTTAAATTCAGGTCTCAGGCCCGTTAGTCCGATCATTATAATCCTGCCAGTATGCCTCTTGAGCCTGTGATCTGGGCAGGCTCCCAAATCGGGAGTTCGGATTAAGTGTGTGTGTGTTTAAGATGGTCTTCATACCCCTCCCTAGTCAGCAATTGCCTAGTGGAGGTGATAAGTGAAATTACTCTCTTCCTCTTCCGTGTTAAAAAAATAAAAATAAGACTTGCTGACAAATTGTATGCTCTGGTTTGATTCTTTCATTGCTTTTTCACAAATGAAGCCTGCCATGTAAAGCATCTACCTTTCGGTAAATAACAGGTCAAAGCACAAAAGTCATCACATCGCGATTTCCTCATTTCTTACAGGATTGGGAACACACACACACACACACTCTCTCTCTCTCTCTCTCTCATCTTGCAACTCTTTTGCTTTTATCTACGTTAAGAGTTATTCTCTCTCCATTATCTTGCAACTCTTCTGCAAGGTCGGAGCGACACTAGGTCAAGCAGGTGAAGACCCCCAGCTGCAACTTCCGCCTTATGGCCCTCTACCCGTTTACAGAGTAAAGGACAAAAGGAAACGAAACCTATTGAACCGGCAAAAAATAATATACAACAAACAAGTAATTTGCAATAAGGATTCTAAATAACACAGCCGTCACATACCATACCAGCCGTCGCATAAGAAGATTTTAGACATCCAATAGCAATATCCATATATGTAAAACCTATACTTTCCGATAATGGCCGAAATATGGCCGTTTTCATACGGCAATTTTAGAAACTTGTTTGCAACCAAATACGAAGCACAACCAGATGTACCACCTTCCACCCAAATTCAATAAAAGGACAAGGCTGCAAAGCAGTTCTACACAGCTTTAAGATCATAAAGGCCTAAAACCAACAAAAAAGAACTGATCAACAATCTCAACCACTTGCCGACAAAAAATTAAAAAAAATAAAAACAATCTCAACCACTCTCAACTCTAGAGTTTTGAACAAAACTGATATTTAATAAAGCACAGAAAGACTTTGAAGTAACTAGGCACCACAATCCATCTTTTTCACACAGCACAATCTAAGCCTACCATGATCTTGTCACAAACTCCAGACATCTCAGCTTCTTGGAAGGGCTTCCTTCTTCTAAACATATCCAGCTTGCCCCATCTTCTATCTGCTCAAGAAGCTTTCTCCGGCTCTACAACACACAACATTTATGATTCAATCAATATTTACCTAAACCAGTAAAACAAAACATAAGTTTGCATCCAAATTTGCCGAGTAGTGAAATATATATTTGCATAGTAGATAAGGAACAATAAATAGTGAAGAATCTAGCCCGACAGAACACTCGAGAATTCTCAAACGTATCCGTTGCATTGCTCAACACATTTTAATTAAGTTAAACAGATACGTGTCGGAATTAAGATTTGAGTATTATAAATACGTGTTCAAGAATTGTCCGTGTTCGACACAAGTCGAACACAGACATGCCACCTTTCAAGTGTCCGTGCTACTTAGCATGCAAGTAGTGTCCTGCTTTATTTTAATACATAGCATAGACCACAAGAAACATAAAACCCAGAATTTTGTGCATTCTAAAGAATCATCAGTCTTGTCTTGGTTGTTGATTATGGCTCCACCCCTTTCTCCTTTTCATCTGCTCTGTGTAAGCATAGTTGTTCAAATTGTACGATTCACGACATGCATCATCTGATTGGATACGATTCAGTGGGTCATCGATAGGAATAGGTTTCATCTATCGGAAATCATTGTGAATCGTGGGTGTCTGGGTGAACTGGTGAATTGTTCCATTCAGTGATTTTGATTTCGGCTCTTTTTTGCATTTATTTGGTTAGGAAAGGGTTCAATCTAACTTTTTAAGATCTTTAAGATCAATATATGTCATCTTCTGTCTCTGTTTCTAATCTTACAAATATATTTCTCTATTGGAAAAGTATTCTAGGTAAACAGAGAGGAAAAATATTTCAGAGTTAAGAGAAAAATCCATATGCAATGGGACTCCTAAAGAGCAAAGACTGATGAAAGGTTTATTTGAACTCTTTTAAATATGTCCTACAAAAGGGAAATATTAGGACTCGCGGATCCACATCTCTTGCAAGTTGCACTAGAAGCAATTGTCTTAGCTATTAGACCACTTAATTATCAATTCATTATTTTAAAAAAGTTCACTGAGGCAAAAAAAAGGGGTCATTTTTACTATGTATATTTGTCATCCCAATGCATAAACATACTTTTCTATACACTTTAGATGGCATTGCCAAATTGGAGAAATACATGGATCGGAGCAACACACGAGATTATATTGAGCACCACATCGATTCTCAAGCCAACAATGAAATCTACATCCTGATTCCTGCACACTACTAGCTTGTCCTAAAGACCTCCTCCAGGCAATTTTAAACAAACAGCTTGCAAACGTAAGTTGAGTAACAGATCACCTATTGAGATGCAAATGGAAATCAGTTTTCAGTTGCAAATGAAAACTTGATTGCAAAGCTAACCCCCAGCTGAGGAAAACAGAGGGAAAAGCCCCGAAGTTTTACAACCTAAACCCCTGGATTTGGAATCAAAAGAATACAAACCTGAACATGTGTTTAACGCCATTCCCTTAGGTCGCGAGTAAGGGTAAACTAACTATAAAAAACATCTCAGATGTTCCGCTTCCCTCCACTCATCAGATGCAGGCTTTCAGGCAACAAAAAGACCGTGAAGACGCTATTAATGCACCAACTTGATAGGGGTCGCCAACTAATGCAAAGGGCAACTGGAGTTCAATTGCTCTTAGCCTCTAACTAGCATGGAGAGAACATTTGAAGCAACAACTCCTTCCACAACACACAGGGCGATAAACTACTACACTATGCATACAGCCGATACCAAGAGAGATTTAAGCTAGAAACATAGAAAGCAAAACCTGTTGGAATGGAAATAAACAGAACAGAACTTCAAATCAGCTAATTAACTTTCTAGCAGTACTGGTAAAACAAAACAATTTCCGTATATCAATTGCAAAATCCACACCCCATTGGCCAATATGTGGAAAGTGTATAACAATAGGTGAAAATATGTTGAAAAGTATGCAATGCGTAATGACATATGTATATGCGTGTGTGTATCTATGCTTTTATATTATCTGTCACTATCAGTACCCTACATTTTTTTTTTCTCCCTTCTTTCCTATTTTCACATCTAGAATTCATTAGAGATTAATATCAATCGAAGATTCTCCTCCGTCCCTCTTTTGAACAATACTATTTGCACAGGCGTTGCGTGTGCCCGGGCCTCTAGTATGTATATAGGCATGCACTATTTGCACCTTATCAGCAAGATCCTTAAGTAAATAGAACCATCTGAGAATCACATTTCTTCTGATCAGCACAAAGTCGCAAACTTCACAGCAATCATCAATCCAAAGGGGGATATAAAGCAACAACAGAAAACAATCACAAACCAATAAAATCCAATAATCTCAATTGAAGATTCTCTTCCTTGACTCTTTTGCCTAATACTATTTGCACAGGCATTGCGTGTGCCCGGGCCTCTAGTATATGTATACATGTATGCACTATTTGCACCTTATTAGCAAGGCCCTTAAGCAATACCACCGTCTGATTATCACATTTCTTGCACAAAGTCATAAACTTCACAACAATCAGCAATAAAGCAACAACGGAAACCAATACCACAAACCAAGTAAATTCCACACCAAACAACGCAAACCCAAAAAAAAAAAAATATTTCAAATACCCGTTTGCTTATCAGATGCATCATGATACTCCGTCCCCTCCTCCTCCACCGCCGCCGTGCCATCCCCACCTCCACCACCTTCCTCCTTATCATCATCAGGGTACCTCACAACCACCACAGGACACACACAGTGATTTACACAGTAATCACTCACACTCCCCAACCTGCCCCCCTTCCCATCCCTCCCCGAAGCAGCAGCCCCGAAACCTCTGCTCCCCATGATCACCGCGCTCAGCCCCAGCCTCTCCACCTCCAAGCACAGCCTCTCCTTCATATCATGATCCTTCACTATGTGTATCTTGAACGGTATCCCGGCCTCCGCCAGCGGCCGGGCCAAATCACTCGCCTTGGACGCCGTGAACGCGTCGAAATTGTCCTCCAGCTCCTGCCGCGACCGCTCCTCCGTGTCCTCCTCATCGACGGCGCCCCAGTCGGCGCCGTAGAGGACGGAGGTGGGGCGGACGTGGAGGAGGATGACGGCGTCGTTCTGGCGGAGGTAGTTCTGGACGGCCCACCTCACGGCGTGGGCGCTCTCGTCGCTCAGATCGACGGCGATCGCGATCCGGCGGTGGGCCCGGGATGTGGGCGTGCCGGATTGGGGGAGTGGGTAGCGAGGGGAGGCGGGCTGGACGAGGATTGCGGAAGGTGGGTTTTGGGTTTCGGGTGGTTTCTTGGGAGATGCCATGGATGGATGGATGAATTGCAGTAGTTTGTGATGATGATCGTTGTGCCGTGGGATTGATCGAAGTTGGGGTGGTGTGTTTCGGGGTTTTCTGGTAAAGATGACGGTGCGTGCGATTGGGTGAGGACCGTGAGTCCCAGTTAGAGAAATTTTTCAGTGCCAGGTGGCTACCGCTGACGTGGTGCCCGCTCGGGATATCCGGATCGTCCAAAAGTGTTCTGGACGCTTCGAATTAAAAATAATGTGGCAACCACCTGGCACTTAAAACTTTCGCGTCGAGGTAAGGTTCTTGAGAAAATCTTGTTTACATAGCAGCTATAAACAAATGTTTACGGAACATAATCTTGATCGTTCAAAAGTGCGATTTTTTATTTGAGCGAATAGTTTTTTTTACCATTGTTTGCCGAACGGACGGCTGAAATTGCACGATTCCATAAATAGGTTGTTTGCAACCACTCCGGAAATAAATTTCACAAAATTTGACGTAAATGGCTAGGCCCAATCTACCGTAAAATTAATGCTATGTACGGAACGGAAAATGGGAGAAAGGAAACGATAAGAAGATGGGAGAAAATTGATAGGAAAATGGGAGAAAAAATTTACTTTTATAAAATTTGACGTTGTGATTTTCCCCTCTCTCTTCAAACCAAACAATGGAGGAAATTAATCTTTTTTTCTTTTCCTTTCTTTTTCTTAAGTTCCAAACAAGGCTAAGTTTTGAGTATTTTAATTTTTTTACTACTTTTTGTTTAGTTTTTATAAATTTTGAAATTAATTATTCATATGAATGAAAGGAATTAAAAAAATATAAAATACAAATCAAAGTTGGAAAATTTTCATTTAGACGACATTAAATATAAAATACCAGTCGTGATTTTTCTATAGGTTGTTCGTAATTTTTTACTTTTAAATTTCTGTCGTTGAGAAGATTGATTAATACAATAAATATAACGTCAATTAAAAAAAATTCAGAAATGACAAACAAAAGTGTAGTATAAATTTAAGAAAAAAAAACGGATTAGTCGGACTATTTAAATGATCGGTCATGCAAAAACTCACTCTCGAGATCTGATGGACGACTGGAGATGGAGAGTCAGAAAACCAAGCACACGAAGATCGTGGTGATGGTGGCGTTGCTGATGAATTTGTTGGGAGCTACTCCCAATTGTTTCGCGGGCCGCCGTACCGGTCTCGAATCCCCTTGGTAATGTGCTTCAAAATGTCTACTTCTCTTCCTCCTTTCAACATTCTGTTTCTTACTATCACGAGTAGACGATTAAATTCTGCTAGTAGTAGCTTGGTTGAATTTGAAAGCTCAACCACAGGGGATGTCATATGGGTATTCTTTTTCTCTGCTGGGTAACTCGTGAATAGAACAAAGGACAGGAAAACGAAGGTCGGCTAACTTACGGGGAGAAAAAAAAATCTTTTCGATTTACCCAAAAAAAAATTGTATGGGTACCTTCCGGCTCTTCGGGAAAAAAAAAGGGGGGTACCTTTCAAAGCCAGAAGACAGAAAACAAAAGACAGCTAATTGATGTGAATTAAGAAAAAAGATCTTGGGGCCCCTTTGTTGATTGGCAGGATTTTACATGACTTGGATTGCACATCCCGTGAGACTAAATTCTACTAGCTTTTTTGAATTCAACAATTGACGGATGGATTAATATAGGCAGGACAACCCATCCATAAAACATGGGAGGTACAATACCTTATTTTTTTGAAGATCCAACACCTTGGGATGTGGTATTTGCAAGGTTTTAAATATCAACTGATACGTAACGGTTTTCGAGCCTTTCGATATTGATACTGTTACACACTTAGACCACTATATACTGGTAGGATGGAAAGTCAAAATGTGTATCGGCCGTATCGGTTGTTTCCAATTCACGGACTGCTTCACGGCTGGTACTCGACCATTACAATTGATTCCTGTCGATACTGTTACACCGTGAACGTTACCCTTTTTGTCCCCCTACCGTTATTTAAAACCGTATTTGTAATGCCATCAATTGAATCCTGTCAATTTTTTTTTTTTAGCTAAGCAATTGAATCCTGTCAGTTATTCTATGAGATTATATATATATCCCTGTCTTAGTACTGGACCGATGATCAATTATGTCTTTAAGAGAATCTGCCACTGCTAACAAACAAGTGAACAACAAAGTTAAGGTGGAAAATACTTAACAGAGGAAAATTGGAAGCCTTTACCTGTTACTAGAAGGTGGGCACGCATTATTTGTGTGCACATTTTTAGGATGAGTGGGAATAGTGGGGTGGTGGGAGTTATGATAGGTGGTTTTAAATTGATTACTATTTTGCCCTTAACAATTATATAATGGCAATTTAAAATAGTCACAAATAATTAATTGGGTGCAATTATAAAAATCACTTTTGTGACGGGCTTCAAAAGTGAGGGACACCAAACTGGTGCTCTCCTTCCATATATTAGAATGTATATCAAGTTATTATAGATAGCTAAGTCATTGGTTAATCTTTGGAGTGTGTCCTCATATGGAAGTTTTGCTCTTTGAACACCCCAGCCCCAGGCATATCCGGTGAAGGAAGGGAACTTCCTCTGCATGTCTATTTGACCTAAACAATTGCTCTAGGTCATCTCTCTCCAATTTAGAATGAGGAATGGGGATGACTAAAGTAGCAGATATGAAATGTAAACCACTGGTGGCATATATTGTAACGCCCCGACTTTTCGGAAGCAAAATAAAATAATTTCTTAAGAAGATTTTGCTAAATAAATATAATTTTCCAAAATAAAGGTTTATTACAATCTCAAAATAAATTTACTAATTCAAAATACATTAACTTCAGAGCTGACTCTAGGCTTGATACGAATCCCAAGCATGCTCGATCTCTATTCCTGATATTCTTCTTGTGTCGAACTGCACCATCGTTGAATTATCTCCATTGAATCCTGCGCCCTCTGGCAAATTGATCGCCGAAGCAATCGATTTACCAGGATACAGACGTATCCGTGAGTGATAAATCACCCAGTAGAATAATCCAACCCAACCACCCCTCTTACTTTACAAGCAATCAGCAAGATAAACATGGTATGAATATGTAAAATAGGTATTTCATATCAATCAGTTTATTACTATTCATTAACCTGACGCGTGATCTAAGATCTCACCGCGAGATCTTTCCTCCCTCAACCACTAGCCATGCTCGGTCCCATGGGATCACTTTATTTTGCTGTCGCGGATTGCACCTAAGTTATGTACCCAGTGTGTATCCCTCTCAATACAGCAAAAGAAAACTTACCATGCCTGAATCACAACTAGGGTTCGCCTATCTTATAAACCACATCACAACCATTCCACAATCATCACTGGACACCCGCCAGTCTATCAATTCATCACTGGACACCCGCCAGTCTATCAATTCATCACTGGACACCCGCCAGTTTCAATCTCATCACAACTCAAAATCACGCCTGCAGGCAATCTAAAACAAAAACTTTTCCAATTCATCCATTACTTATCATCGTCTAGGTGATTTCTATTTCGCATACCACCCCATGTCTCTAGGATCCAATCTAACATATCAATCAGCAGTTGCAAATAATAATTAAGCAAAGAGAATAATAATTGAAATAAACAATATGCATTGAATCACATAACCTTTTATGAATGGGCCGTTGCCCTTAGTTCTGTATGGCCAAGATGTGATTAAACAAATAAGAAACTTTTATCAAATGAAAGTTTTATGATGAATAAATAAATAAAAATAAGTCTAGGCTTGTATAAATTTTATTTAAGAAAATAGATTGATTAATGACCATAATAAATTCAATAAATAATTAATAACACTAGAATAGGTAGTATGGATCTAAAAGGAGTCCTACGGTCCTACGTAACATGTTCGAGTATCAAAAAGTTGGTCCGGAGGGTTACGGAATTATTTTTAAAATAAAAATGATTTTTAAAGATGTCAAAAGTAAAATAAATGGATAATAAATTGTTTAATAAATAAAATATGTTGAGATTAACAAAATATCATCTTTGGGATGTAAAGAATCTAAAAAAAATATTTCGGGAATTAATTAAATGATTTATAAGGTCGCAAGGATTTTTCGTTTGAAAACTTTTGCAAGAAATCAAATAAATAATTAATAAATAGATAATAAAATAAAAAAAATATGACATTAACAAGTTATGATGTTTGAGGTGTTAGAAGTCTAGAAAAAATAGATCGGGGGTCAAAAATTGGTTTCGGAAGGTCGCAAAGTGGTTTCGAACCATGTAGAATTACTAAATAAGAGTATTATTAATTTAAGACTTTTATTAATCAACTTTATCTATCATATAAATTAAACTGATATAATTAATACGTTTTATACTAAGATGATATTACTTTGTAATAAAATAATATCAATTCAGTAGTTTTTTATAATATTAATATCAGAAAGATTATAAAATAAATATCAAAATGGTCATCTTCTACGTAAATAATTACAAATAAGTAGTCGGGCCCAAAAATAATATCAAATCGGTGAATCTGTACGCAGTGAGCATTTATTTCGTTTTGGCTCGGTTTTTGATGCATAGGACCAATTGGGGCATAGGGTTAAGCATATAAACACTTAATATACATAGAGAAGTGGTTTTTTTTTTGAACAGAGAGAAGTGGTTGGAATAGATTATAATACCTCGATTGGATCGAATTGATTCTCAAACCGAAACTTGAATTTTTGGGAAGATGACTTCGGGTTCTTTGATTGGGGATCCTTGGCCTCGAATTAGATGACGTTTGGGAATGCTTGGGGTTGAGGGAAGAGATTGGAATGAGTAATTTGAGTTTCGGTTGGGCGTAGGCACGAAACCCACTTTTCTCTTTCTTTCTTTCTTTTTCTAAAACTCCATGGATTGGAGCTTCAATTCCTACGAATTCTCTCTCTCTTCTGGACTGTTAGGGTGTGGGAATTTTCTTGGTGAGCCCTAGGGTTAGACTAATAGGATATATATAGGGAAATTTGGAAGATGAAGATAAGTTTGTATTCGAATAGGATTCCGATTTCTTGGGTTTTGATAGGAGCGGAATATGGACGAAAATATGGTCAGGGGAGAGGTAGAGATCGAGTAGGAATAGGAGAGGAAGAGGTGGAAGGAGTTCTAGTTATGCATGCAATTTATTTAAAAAAATAAGGAGATAAATAGATAGGATAATTATTTTTTGTAATTATCTAGTATTTATCTAATAAGGAAAACAATATTATTAGAACTAATTATACTTTTTAATGATATTATTAATGATAGAAATTACGGATTGTTATACACAAATATAATTACAAGCTAATTAATAATATATAAGCTAAACTAATTTTAATCACCAAAAATTATTCTAGGTTCTAGTTTAATCGAATCATACTTTTATAATTAATCCACTACTATAGACTATTTGATTAAAAATAAATTCTTTATTCGAAAAAAATTGGGTCGAAAATCCGGGTCGTTACATATATGCCAAATTGAATCCTGAGAGAGAGAGAGGTGAGAGAGAGTGCGTATCATTCTTCTAAAATTCATGTATGTGAGTTTGACACTAAACTGCACTGGGAATTTTAAAGATTAAACAAAGACTTACAGAAATTTATTAATCTTGCCAACTTTCTTTTTCTTTAACTTCTTCATGTTGAATCCGTGTTTAGCTACCTAGCAGAACAAGGAGGGAAACGGATACGAGATTTTACTCGTGATCCCATGATGATTGAATTATTTGTCGCCTAATCATGATGTCAATTCAGAGTTCACATCGGTAAAACAAACCAAATGTTTTGAGCTGAGGTTGACTGGCTAGGTTGTCTTTGTTACTTAAGAAGGTACATTGTATTCTTTGGATCATATAGAACATAGAACCAATGCCTTTTAACAAATCTTACTTTTCTGCTTAAACAATGTAATTAAGTACTCTGAATTGAGAAGATTCATCTGAAATCTAATGAATGTCAAATCTGGTGTACTTTGTCTTTTTTATTATTTTGTTTTTTGGTGTACTTGTCTTATTCCTCAATTTTCTGTCATATCACCCACCTTGCTAATTTAAAATGATTTCCTGAAATTTTTGTTAGACTGCTCATCACTGATGATCTGAGCAAATGATGTCACATGAATATCATTAACAAGTCATAATTCGTTTTCACATATTGTTTCTTGTGAATCCATGTTTTGTACGTGGACAGGTGGACTAATACCAATACTTGAGCTTCCGTGATTTAAAAGGTATTCATAGACCAACATAACAAAGGCACTGGGATGACTAGAATGCATGTACAAAAAATAGATGTTGAATCGAGTAGAACCTCATCTCCTCTCTCTCAAGAATGCTGGTATCTGCATGTGGATCATGCTGTAGATGGACCACCCTGCTATGTTTTGACCATTGATCAAAACTTGAATTCTTTAGCTTTAGTTATGTAGAATAAAACAAAACGCTTCATGCATGTATAACATGCTGCAAAATGCAAGGCTGACTATTGGTAATTAGCAATTGAGATTGTCCTCAACTCAAAGAACTGTTCTGACAATTAAGCTTCTGAAATCATAATACTAAAAAACGGTGAAAATGATTTTCCCACTTACTAATGTGTGCAAGATTTTGCATCTAAACTACTAGTTTCATCCCTATAATTGCCATTCATACCTATGCAACTTTATTGCTAGATTAAACATGGGAAATGGTTTTTTTTGTTTGGTAATCTAAAAATGTTAAAGAAGGTGATAAGCCCTGTAGATTCGTTCCCATGGTTAATTTGATCCTTCCCAGTAAAACGCGACGTGTTCAAATTCTGATCGCTCCAATATTAACTTAAATTAAGATAAAAGATTTTCAAAGTCGCCTACCTTGTTGTATTTATCTTTTGTCCTCATTTTATACCTAGTGGTGTTGTGCTTGAACAGTCCATGTCTTTGAACCATCTTGGTATGATGCATGGTAAAAGGAGGTGGGTTACCTTATGATTCACTCATGGCAACACATTTATAATGCGATGCATTTTTTTGCTGTATGTTCCCATAATTGGTAATGTGCTTGCATGCTGATGCGTCTCTAGTAGTCTATTGTTCAGTTTGTCGTAAACTCTCCTGATGATCTTCAACATATCTAGTTGTACAATATTAAAGTTTACAACTCGACATGTGAAAAGAGTAGAAATGGGGCATTGACACCAAGGAACTACCGACACATTCCTTGGATTTGTTGAGCAGTGATCTAAATCAAACTTCACTCATGTGATGGTTTAACAAAACCGTAACTATTATAGACTTGGCATTTTGTAAATAGAACCAAATCAAGTGCATGCTTGTGCAGTTATTTGAGGTGAATCACTAACATAAGACTGCTGTCATTAAGATGTTGCCCTCCTCGTACTTTTAGCCTTGTATGCCCTAGGTGTTATGTGCAAATGGAGACAATGAGTGGCAGTGAATACTGCATTGGGGGAGGTTTATCTAGTGACACACCTCCAAATGGGAATTAAAGAAACAACAAAAAACATTGACTTTATCAAAAAAAACAAAAAACATTGACCAAATGTTCAATGATGGAACTTTGAAATTTCCTTTGAAAACAATCGCATCCTTCGGAGAAGTTTGGTAACTTGTGAAGTACTAAACCAGATTATAGATAACACTCTACTACTTATAAAAGAGACTCGTGGTTGGGAACCCCAAGTTAATCGGGGATAGTCCCATAGAGATGGGGAGGGCTCATTGCTATGAGAAGGGTACTTTGAATAAAGGTCAGTGGAGCCCCGAAGAAGATCAGAAGTTGATGGCTTATATAAAGAGATACGGCATCTGGAACTGGAGACAGATGCCAAAGCCAGCTGGTAGGATAAAACCGCGTAAATGGTTGAAAACTCTTCTTCAGAATGTCTTTTGCTTTTATGTTTTTTCCCCCATGTTTATTTGGTTAGGTGCATGTGCATGTGCATGTATTCATATTTCCTCTTTAATTTTCCAGGTCTGTCAAGGTCTGGGAAGAGTTGTAGACTTCGGTGGATGAATTATCTGAGGTCAGATATCAAGCGTGGGAACTTTACAAGAGAAGAAGAAGAAACCATATGCAGAATGCAAGAAATGCTGGGAAATAAGTAAGCATTCGCACTTCCTATTATTCATTTATCTCTCTCTGGTAAGATTTCTGGAAACTTGAGTTTCGTATAACCTTAGAATATAGGCATATAGCACATGCAATACAATTCATTACGATTAGCTGCTTTTCTAATTTATTTAACGTTCTTTTAGTTTTGAACGGACTTCGTCTAATGTATATTACAGCAAATCTTCAATTTGTGGTTAAGCTGTTCACTCTTCAGAGTCTTGTTATGGTCTGGGATGTCTCGGTCAAATACCCAAGTTGAAGGTCTTATGTATTGGCTATGGTGGTGTTAATATATGAGGAAATTCAGGATCATATTGTTTCCTTTAGTCCCATGGGAATATTAACAGTTACAATGGTTGTGTTTGTTTGCCATTTTTGTTTTGTTTTCTATTCATTACTTTATTTCTTTCTTCAATTATTACCATATTTCTCCAATTATTACTTTGTCATCCCTCTCTATCTCTTTCTACTCATTACCTCTATCTCCAATCATTACCATATTTCTCTCTCCACCCACCACCAAAACTAAACTAAAATGTCAAACAAACAAAGCCAATACCCCTCACAAGTAACTTTTTTGCCCATGTAGAAACTGTGAGGATTGTGTGTTGATTTCTCAGATATTGATATCATCTTTAGATCTTCTTCTGTTTTTTCACCTTGTACCATCTTCTTGGGTAGATAATAAAAAAGGATACCGCGGCATGTGATATTTCTATCTTATGACCGGAAACTGAAAATTAAGTAATGTCTGGTGCTTGCATATTCGTACATGATTTGATGATCAGGCCACCATGTAGATGATAAACTGATTTATGGAGGTTCGCTAGTTTTTTAATTAGCAAGAGGAAGTATAATAATGATATGCGATAGCCAAGTACTTTAGCATGAATGAAAAATGTTCATCGCAAGATCTTTTCAGCCTTGATGTCAGAATAAAAAATACCATTGGTCGTGATTATGGGCGGAGCTATGTTGATACAAGTTGAGGTCAATTAATCCCATTGGTGGAGTTGTTAATATTTGTCCTTCTGCATATGACTTCAAAAGTTTTTCAATTTTTACAACACTTGCCCCTAAATACTAGATCTTTTGACTGCCACCACTCATTATTTGAAAGCCATAATTAATAGGAAAAATTCCATTTATCTCTTTAGATATAAAGGTTCTCCCTCTCTGGACGAAAATTCTGTCTTCGTCTCTGAAATTGAGGGTTGGAGTTTAGAGAAGATTGATTCTACCTACTATGATAGTCATTTCTCTTCTCTTTACCGGCATTTATATAGTTTTGAAGTGCACTAAGAAATTATGTACGAGTATGTTTTGGTCATCCTGGAATAGTTGATAGTACAGCAGATTTTGTTAAAAAGTTCTATGTTTTCTTAGATTAATTGTCAGAGATACTACTTTCAATTTCTTGATGTCTTTTTCTGGTTTCATTTCCAGATGGTCTGCAATGGCAGCAGCACTACCAGGAAGAACCGACAACGAAATAAAAAATCACTGGCACGACCACCTCAAGAAACGTTCACGGATTCGATCATCTGCGTCCAGTGATGGATCAAAGCAAAGAAATTTACCCATATCGAACCTCTTGCTTCCAAATAATGCTCCAGAATCTTTCATGCCAGATGGAGAATCAGCACCAGCTGCTGCTGGTCTTGATTTTGGGCATACAGAAAATCAAAACACGGAGGAAGATCATGGATCAGAAACATTTGAAGAAGCCCCAAGTTTGTGGGAGCAGCCGTTGTTGGCGGAGAACTTGTACATGGAAAATCAAGATTTCCAATTAGAGATGTTTGTTGATCCTGGATTCACAGTTCCACAGCATGAACTCTGGTGGCCAGACGGCCAACTAACGAGTCCATGTGGTATTAACAATGATCTCTGGTTGGAACCAGAGAGCCTGGTGTCTCTTTTTGAGTGATCTTTGGTTGGAGTCGGAGAGCCCGAGTCCATTTTTAACTTACAGTCTAGAACTGATCTTGTGATGCTTAACTTTTCAAGTGTTGAGAATAGAGCTGCTATCTTCTTATGGTACATGTGTTGAGAATAGAGCTGCTATCTTCTTATGGTACATGCGATTGGGCATGCGTTGTGGGGATTTTACCATGTCCCCTTTTGTCTGAGAGACGTTAAAAAATGTTGCTCCCATGTACTCCTTCCGTTCCGATTTGTTTTGTTTGTCCATTTTTTGACTTTGCCTTTGTCTCAATTTGTTTGTCCGTTTGACTCTTAAATGGATAAAATTTTCTTTTTGCCCTTACTTTTAAAATGAAATAAATTAACTTTTCCAAAAAAAAAAATGAAGGATAAATATTTGAAAGTAAACTACTTTTAGGTGAAATTATTATGCTCCCTAAATGAGTTGCATTCCCAATATTAGAAAAACAAATTGGGACGAAGGGAGAGTAGTTTTTTGTACTGATGATGACGACTGATTTGGCTTAATAAGTTACTTGGCTTCTTTCTTTTTTCTTTATTCGTTTTTTTCTACATTTGTTTTTTTGCGTTGAATTTATGTG
Organism: Rhododendron griersonianum; assembly: GCA_018127125.1. Classification (NCBI taxonomy): domain Eukaryota; kingdom Viridiplantae; phylum Streptophyta; class Magnoliopsida; order Ericales; family Ericaceae; genus Rhododendron; species Rhododendron griersonianum. Next base: position 26,497,022 of record CM030800.1, read on the forward strand.
GATTATCAATTTGTCTCGGGGGGAGGAATTGAAAAAGTAAAAGTATGAGTTTATTTACAAAATTGAGTTTGGTTCATAAATTTTTATTTTTTCGATTCCTCTCCTCGAGATGAACTAAAAATAAAAAAAATTACACAAAACTAAAAAATTCAAGAAAAAAAATTGGATAAGGACAAAAATAATAATCCAAGTGGCTTAATTAAGCCCAATCAACCCTAAGGGTATCTACAATGCTATAATAAAAAATTGATAACCAAAAATTGACACATCTGCTTTTGATTATTTATTTAAGAGATTTTTTTTGGGTAAATATTTAAGAGATTGCTAAAGTTAACAATATAGATGTCTACAATGACATAATTAAAATTGGATAATCAAAACTTGTCACATCATCTTTTCAAACTACAAAAAACTAAAAATTGTGAATAATAGAAAATAATTTTGAAACTAATAAAAACTACTTATTTACTAGAAATAGAAAATAGTTTTTGAAACATTTTTTTTGAAAAAAACAATTTTTTAGTATCATATTTTTTTCCCGAAAATATTGTTCAAAAAGAAAAGGAAAAAGGGAGAGAGATAGAATATTTTTGTATAATGATTGGTGTATTTGATTGAAAATATGTAGGGTCCATTAAATTTGGTTTATTGTCAAAAGGTTGCTAGTTTTGGTTATTCAAAACTCAAAATTTGATTATTTTATAAGGAGATTGTTAAGTTTGATTATAATATTGTGAGTCATATTTTGTACTAATATTGTTAACGTTAAAAACCTTTTACTTAATTTTGATTATATCATTGTGGATACTCTAAAAGGTGATACTAAAGTTGGTCCTAGCGGCCCGTCGGTTAGAGCATCCGCAATGGGGTTTGATATATTTGTGTGTTAAAATATTTGTTAAAAGGTGTATTAGGATAAAAATGGGTCCCACAAGTGTGTGTTAGACATTGATAACATAAAAGTGTGTTAGAACATCCACAATGACTTTGGTAAATTTGTATGTTAAAATGTTTGTTAGAATAGAAATGGGTCTCACAAGTGTGTATTAGAAGTAGTGGATATTTATATTTTATGGTTGAAGTTTGAATTATAGAGGTGAAACCCACTTATTGTTTGTTAGTATCTTTGCCAAACTTGGCACACATGCTAGCATACTAATAGATTTAGCACACTTTAACACTCTTTAGCACACAAGCATTGTGGCGCCAAAAATACATTTTTGTTTGCTAAGTCTTAGCACACACAATTAACACACTAGCTAACAAACCCATTACGGATGCTCTTAGGCACTTTATATGGTGAGGGTTGAAACTGCACACCCTCTCTCATTTCTCTTGGAATAGAATATGATTTTCTTGGATTAGAGAAGTGGTAATATTACGATACAATGACTAATTTTGAAAACTTTCTTGCTATTTTGAAGATGTTATGCATTATTTCGGTTAAAATATTACGTTTACTTGTTAAATTTGTTGTGCAATTTTAAAGTATTAATTTCTCATGCCCTCCGCAACATTTCGCCGTGTCCTCTAGTCAAGGGTGGAGCCAACTAGGGCCAGTGTTATTTGACCCCACTCAGGGTGAGTTCTTGTGAACTCAAAAAAAATTAAAATTGTTTTTTTTTTATTTGAATTTTTTTTTGCATTTGTTAGTTTTGTGCCAAACTTTTTGTGGATTATTGATTATTATTGACGAGAGAAATTGGAAAAGTAATTTTTGTTTTTTACTTTTTCGATTTTTCTCGTCAAGACGAATAATAATCCACAAAAGTTGGGCACAAAATTAACAAATGCGAAAAAAATTTAAATAAGGACAAAACCAACTTAATGTTCTTTTTAAAGTTTAGAAAAACTGGTCCTCATTTCAAAAATTTATCAAATATTGTTATAGGTTTTGATTACTTATATGAATTTGACCCCACAAATAAATATTCAAACGATTGCCCCAAGAAACCCTTTAAATGACAAGATTTGTATAGTTTTTTTTCAAACATTGTTTTTGTTTTTAGGGGATTTTGGCTGAGATCCATTATTTCCTATTTTGAAATCCATCAAGTTCACTTTCCTTATAGGTGATTGGGGATCAGCGGATCAACGGTTAGATCATTTATGACGTGTGCCGCTCTCTCTCAAAAGCATCCCAGATCATTGCTCTCTTTCAAAAAATTCAAACGATTCTCTCTCTCTCACAATTGAAGGGAAACAGGTCCTCTGGAACCCTAAACAAGGGCGCCCCACGCTGGTGAGAGTGCGGCCGTAGACGAAGACGGGGGTGTAGGAGCCAGGCGGGAAGGAGGGAGACGAGCGTGAGGAGAGAGAACGGGTGGGAGAGGAGAGAGAAGGCGAGCACGGCGGAAGTAGGAGGCGTTCTTGCGCACGCGGTAGGAGGCGACGGCGAGGGTGTCGGGCCGGACCGGGGGAAGGCGGTGTGGTCGGCGAGAACCGGCCAGGGGCGGCGCCGCGTAAACGCGCGGCGGAGGGAGTCGGGGGAGCATGAGGCGAACGTGCGCAAGGCTGGGGCCAGAAAACCCTTTTTAGTTTGGTCCCCTTAACCTTTCTTGATTCATCGTCTCACATATATCGTCCCCTACAGACTCTTCCGAATCGTTGTCGGAGCCATCTGCCATTATCGTCTTCCACTCCAACCGGTGGCAGCTTCTCTTCAACTATTCTAAAAAAATCCCCAAGCAGGTAAAAAGCTTTGATCAAATCATTCTATTTTCCTTTATTAGGGCTTTTTTTTGTTGAGTTGGTAAAGCTTTGATCAAGGTCGGTAAAAAGCTTTGATCAAATCATTCGATTATGTTGGGTTTGTAACAATTAATCCTTCGATTGAAAACACCTACTAGGTGTTTGACAGAATGCTCTCTAGGTGATTATTATTTTCCTTTAGTTAAGGTTTGTACTTTTTGCAGGTATAATTAGGATGCCCTCTTCCTTCTTTATTATTACAGAGGAGGAGAATTGATTTGGTAGGGTAATTTGTTTGCCATACAGGACCAAAGACTAGGAGAAAGGTATGCCCTTTTTTGCTTCTCAAACTGTACTCATTTTTCTGCAGCAAAAGAAGTATTACTATTATTATTGCTCTACTACAGATAATGAAGTCTGAATTGCATTTTCATTTTTTTTGCTCAGTACTCTGAATTGCATTACCCTTATCTTTTTGCTGATACTATGAACGGGTATGCATAGCTATGGCTCTTCAGACATATTCAAAGTTTGATTATAAATATTGCCAAAAAGGGAAAAGGCTTAGGGACTAATAGTTAAGGTTTGTATTTTTTTGTCCACTGAGGTTTCATGATCATGGCAGCTTTTGAGTCACATGACTTCTTATGAAAATTCTCTGTTCTTTGTAGGAAGTTAATGAATTGAATAGGAAAAATCAGTTGTTGGGTGGAAGAACGACGAATGGGCCAGAGTGTTGTTGGCTCATGAGGTACTACATTTTTGTACGTGTGGTAATTGACGCTTTATTTTCTTAACTTTGCCTCTAATTTTTTTTTGTTCTTCCTAATTTAACTATGCTCGACATTCCAAGTAGATTACTTAGGAGTTAGGACCTTCAACAACTTGCTGTTCAACAAAATAAAATAAAAAACTAGGACCTTCAACTACTTTATTGTGTTGATAAACATCCAGTCCACATTCATGGTTTTAGAGAGGTGAACCATTTTGATTTACTGTGTAGCGTAGTGTGAGACCTGTATGCTACATTTTTTGGTAATTCGTACATTTTTTTGGGATATTCTACGGGAGTTACAATCTCTCGAGTAACTCTTGGTTTTGGTTCCTATTTGTTAGTTCTTTTGCCATTTTGATTTTCATAGCATGCCATCTTTGGTTTGGATGGCGCCTTGGGTAGATAGTAACGACCTACCACTTGCATCAAAATCGGGGAAATTGTCTGGCCCTCTGTATCTACTCTACTTATAATAAAAAGTTAAAAACGCGAAGACTATTAAAGTGTTTCCCACACTTTACCTTCCAAAATACCCCTTCTAAACACCTGGAATAACTGACCCACCCAGATGAAATGGAACTCTAACCGTTTTCTCACACCGATTTCAAAAGACCCAAATCAGAAAGGAAACATTAACAACGCTCCACTCTCGCGCCCCCAAATCAGAGCGTCCTCTCTGTACCCCAAGAAATCCTTGTCCACCAACAATACCGACGATTTAGTACTCACAGCGGCATAAAATGTTCTATTTTATCAACATCACAAACAACGGCCACGACAACAGATTTGTGGCTTTACAGTACCCACTAAATCCATGAGTACCGTTCTTCGTTTGCTGCTGTCCACTGCCCAGAATCCCGTCCTGCTGAAGTTCTCTTGATTTCAAACGGTACGCTTTCCTTATACTTGGTAATCTAATGCTGAGTTTGAATCATAACTGAGTTGTTCATACTTAACAGTTATTGCACTTAAGATGTTAGATGAATTGTTTTTGATCCCCATTGAGAAAGTTTCACAGATTGCATTTTCCTTGTCCGCTTTGATGGTAATCGATAGATCAACATTCATGATCACACTCCAAAGATAAATCAGTGAAAGTGAAAGATGACCTAAAGGAAGATGCTATGGGTCGTGAACTCCAATTTGTTTCAGTAGACACCAAGTCATGTACCTGACTTTGTAATTTCATTAAAGAACCTATATGTTGTTAGCCTTCTGAGTTCACAACATTATTGAATAAAGAATTTGACATGCTACATAAGATTTTATTACAACACATTAATTTGTAGATGAAAACAAGAGATTTGGTGTTTTGCTCGCTTCATTTTCATTTCTTCTTTGAATGGGGACACGTAAAATTTACTAAATCTCTCTAGCATTTTTTGGCACACAGAATCTGCAGTGTTTGTTCTGATTGATTGGAAATCAAAAAATCTTCTGTTGAAAACTCTAATTTTTTGGTCAATAAACTCCAACTAGAACAAATGCAGTTGTATATCGCGAGTTGTTATCCAGAATTCACTTTGCCATGACAGTTACAACTATGCTTATTGTTGTCCTTTTCTCCTCTTATGCTTCATTACGGTCAAATGCATAGTCTAGTTATGCAATTTTATGGGTGGTACGAATTGTAAAGAACATTTACTCATCTATACATGAGGGTTTCATCTTTCTGTTTGACTATAGGAATCCTTACTTCATAAACCCATAATTCCATGGTCCCTTTTTACCCAATTTTTCTAGGAAAGCACACTCTTAGAGATATGCTTATTATAGAAAAATAGTTTTGTTAGCCTTTGCAATCTTAAGGAGTAAAAACAACTTGAAGTAGGACCATATTCACCTTTATCACACTTCTGCCTTCCAGGGTAACAAAAAATAACAAGACTATATAGTGTACCATCATAACAACTGATACTTTGGAGGAAATTTAGGAGTTAAGGCTGTGATTCTCTTTTATATGTTAAATTTTGTTTGTAGTGTTTATCATTTCTTCAGGTGAATTTCGAGGATTGGGGTGTTGTAAGAAAGTACGAAGCACTATGATAGTCTATACACCATCGATACGGCACTCCATGGTCATTTGAAATTGAATCTTTCCCTTGCAATTGTTCTTTGTATAAATCAAACTTTGTTTCGTAAAAAAGAATGGCATCCACAGACACTTTTGTAGTTTTTTATGTAGAAAAGCTTTCAATTGTAAATGCAGAATATCAACATCAAAGGGAAAAAGATGCAGTTAACGATGTAGGAGACGAAGTTATTCAACATGCAAGTGTTGTGCTTCTTAAACCGTTGGGAGTTTTTATCTGGCAATGGACCGATAAGTACTTGATAGGAAGCGGTGTTCTTTGAGTGTCACCTTATGACAAATTCAAGAAATTGGATATATCATATTCACTATGTTAATGAAGTTTTTGTTATTACTTTGGTTTCTTAGAAATGTTAAGTGGGATACTTGGTTCTTGTGAATTTACCAGGTTTAACTTTCAGTGCATCTTTCCATTCTGAAATGATGTTTTGATCATCCAAATCAAAAGGGTACTCGTGTCCGTCCCACCCAACCCCCCCTGTGCATTTTCCATTAGTATCTAGCTAGAAAATATTCTTGTTGTGTCGGCATAACTGGCAATCTCAAGTGCTTTAGAGTTGTAACTGGTTAGTGTTTGGTGTTTGTAGAACGAAGAGGCTCGATTGGAAAGGATTCTTAGGACTTGCGTTATTTTTCATTTGGGAGAAAATATCTTATGGGTCAAGAACATGCCCTTAGTATGCCTAGATTATCATAATTGACTACTCTAGCCAATTCGAACGGGACTTCCTCTTATCAGTTATATGCACTAATAAAGGTTCTAAGAACTGCTTTCCAAGTTCTCCATTGCCATTGTGATATTTTGTTGAGCAATCAATTGGACATATTGTTGACGTGGTGTTCTAAACCCAAGAACCTAGGTAGCGTCCTTGTTTAGATGGAGTAATTCGATACACCATAGCAAGTAAACTTTCCCCCTACAGTTATTCGTTTGTATATCTGTGCATGATGCATTCCTTCTTCATTTTCAATTTGAAGGAGGGTGGGTTAGCTTGTGTCTGCTAAGCCAGTAAATCGATACCTTCTTCAATCTACTGTGCAAGTTATCTATCTGGTGCACATGGCTAAGCTAATAAGGAAGGGATCATCTTTATTTTCTATTGGCACCTTTGCTAATTAGTTTGATGAAATCACTCCCACGTTCAAAATTAAAATCAAATTAGAGTTTCACTATTTCTCCCACTTGTCCTCAAATAATTTCAGAAGTTCAAATAGTTTCAAGTATTTGCTCCATATTTTTGGTGCTAATTAGTTTGATGAAATCACTCCCACGTTCAAAATTAAAATCAAATTAGAGTTTCACTATTTCTCCCACTTGTCCTCAAATAATTTCAGAAGTTCAAATAGTTTCAAGTATTTGCTCCATATTTTTGGTGGGTTGGAACGCTTCATATGGCAAAAGTAGTTATATTAGAACGATATGGTCATCTGGTCTAGATAAGCACATTTATTTATCTATTTTCCAGAAAAGTTCTCTTACTTTTTGTTTTGATGCAGTTTAGCTTGGATCTTTGGAGTTTTGGTCATTGTGGGGTGAGCCAATGATGAGCTTCACGTATTCTTAGTCAGAAGAGGTAAAGTCCATTATCACTTTCTCCGATGAGGCCTATGAGGAATTCTTTCATTTATGCTATAATTCTCTTTGCCTTTAGTTTTTTACATCTGAATACTTTTTGGGTTCTGTTTATTTGGATTTGCTGTCATCCCTTTCCTTATCAGTCTCTTATCTTATGTTCGTATATTTGATAGTGCTGGTAAAAAATGCGGGAAAAGAAAATTTTCCCTTTTTACTTGGCTGGGATTAGATACAAGGTGTTTCCAGTTTAACACGTCTCATGAGGGTGTTTTCAGGTTCATCATTGTTAACACCTTTTTCAAATATCCCAACTTCTTAGCCGAACTCATACATGTTGGTTCCTTAATGAGTGGCATTCTCGAGGAAATTGAAAAAAATTCATGTGTTGTGCTCCTAGTTATTTCGTTATGAACTAAAGTACTAGGGGCTAATTAAGCGGCTGGATAAGTTGGCCTAGTGAGATGGAAATCACTTGATGGAGATTAAAGAAGGAAAAACCGAATACTAGCCTGTAAGTTAGAGGCAAGTTGATTTGGCTGTGTGAGAAAAAAAATAGATAGTCATCGAAAACATCTACTTTTAGTTTGATAACATAAAATAAATCCATCCGCAAGTGATATCATTTCCATTTCCTTTGTTGTATTTGAAGATCCATACGTATTGTTCATATATATAAGCATTAGTGTGAGAATATGTAGTATTAGTTAAAAAAAAGAAAAGACTATGTAGTATGCTTATATGATGGGGTAGAGGGGCTGTGTCTATGTGAACATTTTTGATGTTTGTGAAATCTTCTTTTGTGTTATGGCATGAAGACTAACAACACAAATTTTCGTTTAGCTTTTGAACATATATAGTTCCTCAAGGCTACATATGGACAATGGTTATAGATACGAAGACAACGTGGAAACTATTGGATGGTACCTTGTTTGAAATTCAATAAAATACGGGGTTCAGTCACTCAAGATTCTAGATAAGGGATTGTTGGTTTCTTGAGTTCTTTCTTCAAAGGAACGCTCTTAAAGGTACCTAGGTTGTGATGTATGACGAAGTGGAAGAGTGAGTTGTTGACAATTAGGTTCTGTTGTTGTCTTAACCCGTTCATGTGTACAAACCGATCACATTCCGCGACTTATCCAATCTACCGCTTGTAGTTTTATCCTGCACAAAGATGGTTTAGAGCATCCACAATGGACTAATCAAAATGTTGCTAAAATTAGCAATGTTTGCTAAAAAATATGCTCACATTGGAATAATCAAAATTAGCAACCTCTTAACAACTAATCAAATTTATTCTGCTCAATGTTTTTTGAATAAGGGAGCTCGGTGTTTTTTGAATCTATATCCCTACATTTTTGCACCCTTGATTTATTTTGCTCCACGAATCACCGTTGGATCTAGAGCTTCATCCAAAGAAGCTCTTACTCTCTCTCCTCTGTCTCTATCTCAACGGTGGGAATGCCCATAAACAGCCCACCCACTTTAATCCAACGGTTAGGTCTTAACCAATCCACCAAAAGCAAGTAAAGAGAGAACAACTTAGATCATTTCTGATGTGTGCCGCTCTCTCTCAAAAGCATCCAGATCAGCGGGTCTCTTGCTCTCTTTCAAAATTCAAACGACTCTTTCTCTCTCTCTCTCAATTGAAGGGAAACAGGTCTGCTCTTGATCATCGAGAATCAGGTCCTCTGGAACCCTAAACAAGCGCGCCTCACAGGAGCAGTGACCCGAGGCTGGAGAGGGTGCGGCCGTAGATGAAGATGGGGTGTAGGAGCTAGGCGGCAAGGAGGGAGACGAGCGTGAGGAGAGAGAACGGGTGGGAGAGGATCGAGAAGGCGAGCATGGCGGAAGTAGGAGGCATTCTTGCGGATGTGGGAGGAGGCGACGGCAAGGGTGTCGGGCAGGGAGAAGGCGGTGTGGTTGGCGAGCTCAAGCCAGGGGCGATGCTGCGCGTTGGAGTCGGGGGAGCATGAGGCAAACACGCGCAAGGCTGGGGCCAAAAAACCCCTTTTAGTTTGGTCCCCTTAACCTTTCGGTGAGTTGATTCATCGTCTCGTATATTTTTTTGATTGCCTTTTTTTTTTGCTTTGTGCAGCTTATTACAAATCGATTGAAATTGTTTAAGTTTCAGTTCTGGTTTGGACACAAACATTCATGGACAGCAGCGAGCGATCATTCCAACTATTCTATATGAGGTTTTGATAGTTAGTTTTCTTTACTCTGTTTTTGTACTGATTGAATACCGAACAAATAGAACTGATGTAGTTGTTGATCGTTAATGATTCGCTAGGATTGTGTGTTTAATGATTCATTTCTAGGGCTTTTCAAATCTGATTTTGTATAACTCTTGATTTTTGGTGCCAATAAAATTTAAAAAAAAAACAGAGAAACTTTTGATATTTGGTACTTTTTTTTTTTGCTAAGCTATTTGGTACTATTTTAAAGAAGCAATGCATCTTCATTGATTTCTCTGAATTTGAAGCAATTTGTTTCCACATATAGTAACATAGAGTTTTTTTTTTTTGCGTCGCATACAGGCCATGACTGGAAATGTAGGCCACTTCAAGAAATCATTAAGCGCTTGAAAATGAGATAGAGTAAGGTTTCCTCATAAAGTAGAAACAAAATCAATCTTTTAATATTCTACTTTTCTTTTGAATGGAAGAAGAAAAGACAATGGGAATTTAAGTGTAGTAGGAAGAAAAAATTTATGGAAGCAAACTGGTACGGTTCTTTCAACTATTTTGCTCTTAGGTACACTGTACAGATCACAACTCTGCGTATGTCCATTGGAATTACTTGATCATGGATTGAAATTCCAAATCTAATTTAGAAAAGTTTCCAAATCTACGTGCGTGAATGAATTTGTTATAGGCAGTTGTCATTCGCAAAATGTGAGTCCATCTTGGTTCTATTATTTGTAAAGGTTGGAGTCGTTGGACGACTGCATTTCATTTGTTATTCATTTTATGTTTGTAGCAAATCTTTTAGACCATCTGCATTTCATTAGTTCGTTGGTTTGGTCAATTATAGAGCAGGCTCCCGAGAGCCGAGGAGGTTGCTATAATGCAAAGGCAACAACTGTCACTTGCGACAATACTGAGTAATAGCTGTAATAACTTTAAGAACGCAATGGCAACAATTGCCCCCAATCAATGCTAATTCCCTTATGTCGTATATTGTCCTTTTCCCCTTTACCCCCTTTCTGCTCCTGTCTCTGCCAAAGTTATATACTATTTAATTCCTCCTCTTCATCCTCTACTGCAGCTGCATCTACGAACTACAATGGCGATTGCACTGTCCACCAGGATAGAGCGGCTTGATTCCTCCTTTGTCTCCCTCTGTGAAGGCATTGATTTTAGCTTCTATTTGCAGTCACACCAAATAACTTTCTTTGGTAATGGACTCTTTCCAATTATTAACTGTAACACTAACACCCATTCTGGGATATTTAGGGTTTCGATTTAATTTTGAGGTTCGGGGCTTAATTCGTATTCGTTAGATTCTATGAGGGGCCTTGGTGTGATTTGCATGGATATTGTTATTGGTTTGGAGTATAAGTTGAGAGGAGAGGTGACCACATAGAATTTCTTCCTAAGTGACTTAATAGCCATCAGGAGGATATTTTCCTCATTTTTCTACCGACATAGCAAGAGAGTAAGAGAGGAGGAGGCCACGGCTAAGGGGAGGGAGGAAGGAGAGGTCCATTTTCGGTGATCCAACCCGGTAACAAGTAAGTTCTTGTACTATGTAATCCATGTTTAATTTCATATTTGTGTGGTTAGATTCTCCATGGATTGAGTTTAGGAAGAAAATTGACGAAGTTCATGTTTAGGGTCGAATTCATTGGGTTTTGTTATGGGTTTGTTTTTGAGGCATGGGTGTGAGCTAGATGTGTGTTATGTTCATTATAAGATGTTGCTGTGGTGATTTGGTGGCTGTTTGGGTGGTTTTGAGGTGGTTGGTGGAGGTTTGAGGGTTGAAACCCGTAGCTGCCTCGCAGCAGTTTTCTAGATTCGTGTTCAAACTTCAAACAGGCATAACTTTGTCGTTATAATTCAGAACGAGTCTTATAATATATCGAAATCCATGCACTGAAAGTGTAGTTTCCAACGGTGGTAGTTTGGTAAGCTAATTCTAGTTTGAGTAAAAAGATATGGCCAAAATAAGACAGGCTGGTTGTGGTTGTCATTCCTGTTTTGGGAGTTTTGTTGCGTTGGGCTATTTGGTTGAGTTTGTACAATTGTGGGTCTTCATATTTGATATCCTTGGGTGCGTTGGGGTACCTTGGAGTACGGGAAAGGTGTGTGAGGTCTCCCGGGTACGTAGGTACTCCCGGACACCTCTAGAGATTTTGGTGACTTTATGTAATGTTAGCCGCAGGGGCTAGTGTAAAAGGCATGTTATGACTTGTTATTCTAGCATTTGGTTTAACATCCTAAGATGTTCATATGCTAATATGGGTTAACATGTGGCTAGTTATTGTGCTGGTCTTTTCGGAGGTGCCGGAACCGTAAGTTTGGCATACTCCTGTCGAATCAAAGGTGAGTGTGTTTGGTATGGTTCTTCTCAATATGATATTGCTGTGGTGGTGAGTGTATATCTTGCGAATGGTATTTTAGCTTTTGATATAGTTATCGTTAAATAGATATTGCGGTGGATGTGATTGTATATCAATAATATCATGCTAACCGAGGTATAGCTATTGACGGGGTGTTCTAGTTATGGCACGGTTCACATGAATGTGGGGTATTGATATGGCTCGGTTCATGGGGCTGCAAATGGTTGTGGTTCGTTGGCAGTTTGCACAGAGTTCAGGTACATGTTTGTTTGAAAGGTTTAAAGAGATTTCCCTTGTACAGTTTGAGTGGGGTTAGTATCTCCTTTATTGCGGGAGGATGTGTGAGATTTTTGGTACTAGAATTGGATGTTATGAGCGTAGTATCGGTGGTACCATAGGTGGTGGTGTCGTGGGGGAGTTTTGATAAGAGTTGTATCTGTTGGAGTTGTTTGATGGTTATGGGGTGATCATGACAGAGTTCAGGTACATGTTTGTTTGAAAGGTTTAAAGAGATTTCCCTTGTACAGTTTGAGTGGGGTTAGTATCTCCTTTATTGCGGGAGGATGTGTGAGATTTTTGGTACTAGAATTGGATGTTGTGAGCGTAGTATCGGTGGTACCGTAGGTGGTGGTGTCGTGGGGGAGTTTTGATAAGAGTTGTATCTGTTGGAGTTGTTTGATGGTTATGGGGTGATCATGTTTGTGGAAATTTTCATGCTTAAGGTTTATTTAGGGTAGTGATTTGCTTGTGGCATATGATTTGGGTTGAGGGGAGAATGATTTAAGGTTGTGTGGTGTGTGAGTCCTGGGACAGTGCGAGTTGTTGATGAGTTGAATACGTGGATGTTATAAGTTAGGTGGAGCTTAGTTTGAGTGGATTTTAAGTTGTTGAGTTTGTATGAGAGAATAACATAATAGTTTGGAGTTTTGTGGGAATGGTTTTGTTCATTCCATGGATTGGAATATGGTTGTGATCCTCTATGAGGAGATAGTTGTGGGTGATTGTTTCAATGTTGTGGTTATCGGTGTGGATGAGTTAAGAGGGGAATTGGTTCAATGTGTTGTTAAGGTTATAGTTTGGTGGGAGGTAAGGTTGGGAAACAGAGCGTGAGCTAGTAAGCTGTTGGTAGGTGGTTGTGTAACATTGACACGTTGGTGTTTAAATTGTGGGTTAATAGATTATTCGGTTGGTGAGTGTCCTAATGGAACTTTGGATTTTGTGGATGGTTTATCATTTCAATGCGAACCGGTGGTTTTAATTAGGTTGTAGTGGGTTAGTTAACGAGATCAGCACATCTCGTATCGGTTCAGGTTACTTATACTACGGATAAGTGTTGAAAATTGTATATTGATGGGATTGTTGAGTGCACAGGGTGCATGTGTCTCTTGTAAGGGACAGAGAACTACCGCGGAGTTGAGTACAACAACGGTTACTGGGGTTGGAGGTTGGCGAGAGGCAGAGAGATGGTGGGTGTGAGGGTGATGGTGATGGCGGTGAGGGTGATAGTGGTAATGACGAGGATGGTTGTGAAGATAGTGGGAATGGTAGTGATAGGGCCGAGGAGAGTGAAGAACAAAGGGGTTCAAGTTTAGTGAGAGTTAGAGTTTTGAGAATTCCGAGGAGGGTACAGAGGAGACGAGGTATGAGTGCAGACAGTGGTCAGTGGCGGTGAACGTTGGCACGTTCGTTGTGGTCGATGGAGCAATTGGTCAAGGAGGGTTTGGGGGTGTTGAAAAGTATACAGAGTTACTGTGTGGCGAGTTTGGGCACAAGTGGCACCGTGTTCAAGGGTGTAAGAGTCGGCAACGAATTCGTTCGAATAGGTGCCAGGTATTCTAAGTTTTGTTAATGAGTTGTGGGTAGAGTAATTTTTGAGGATTCTCGTGGGTGGGGTTGGGATAACTTGTGGGTGTGCATTTTCGTTTAAGATACTGTACTTGTGTGTGGAGTTGTTGAGAATATTCGTGCGTTGTGTAAAGGTAGAGTGTGAAGGTATGGAGAGAATGTACATGTATCTTGAAGATATGATACCATGCTAGTGTGTGAGTGAGTGTGTTGTGTATATCTTTGTGGATAATATACCTTGTGGAGTAGAGGGTGTATATGTATGCGTAGTGTGTTTTCTTAAGTGTTGCGCCAAGAATTTTTGGACTTGTTTGAAATCCTGTTGGAACCACGTCTGCGCAACGTAGTTTCCAGCGAGAGGTCTAACATTGTCTCTAGATTGGGTGGTAGCTCTTTGGGACGGTGTTGTGTGCAGGTGGGGTATTTATGTGTTAATTTTATGGGTATCTTGTTGTGTGTTAGTTGTTGTCGAGGGAGGTGATTGATAAGGTTGGTGCGGATTGTGAATTGTCGTTGCTAAGGAAGTTACTGGTTTTGGGATATGTTGAGTTTTGACGGGAGTTGGAGATTTGCTTTTAGTTATGTTATTGAGTTTGAGGTCGGGTGTTGTGTGGTTGTTGAGTAATTTTGAGTGTATGCATGTTTGAGGTTATTTTCTTTGAGGTGAGATTTGGGTAGAGGTTGGATTTATTCTTTTTGAAGTTTGGTTTTAGTCTATATGCGGATGAGTTGTGTAAGTTGGTGAAGGCGTTTGTTTTGAGGATAGTGTTGGTAACCTTGTGAGGTTGGTTGTTGTTGATTTTGTGGCAAGTGTTATTTCGGGGATGAAATATTCCAAGTTGGGGAGAGTTGTAACACCCATTCTGGGAAATTTAGGGTTTCGATTTAATTTTGGGGTTCAAGGCTTAATTCGTATTCGTTAGATTCTATGAGGGGCCTTGGTGTGATTTTCATGGAGATTGTTATTGGTTTGGAGTATAAGTTGAGAAGAGAGGTGACCACATGAGATTTCTTCCTAGGTTACTTAATAGCTGTCAGGAGGATATTTTCCTCATTCTTCAACCGACGTAGCAATAGGGAAAGAGAGGAGGAGGCCACGGCTAAGGGGAGGGAGGTAGGAGAGGTCCGTTTTCGTTGATCCAACCCGGTAACAAATAAGTTCTTGTACTATGGAAGTGTAGTCCATGTTTAATTTCATATTTGTGTGGTTAGATTCTCCATGGATTGAGTTTAGGAAGAAAATTGACAAAGTTCATGTTTTGGGTCGAATTCATTGGTTTTTGTTATGGGTTTGTTCTTGAGGCATGGGTGTGAGCTAGATGTGTTATTTTCATTATAAGATGTTGTGGTGGTGATTTGGTGGCTGTTTGGGTGGTTTTGAGGTGGTTGGTGGCGGTTTGAGGGTTGAAACCAGTAGTTACCTCGCAGCAGTTTTCCAGATTCGTGTTCAAACTTCGAACAGGCATAACTTTGTCGTTTTAATTCGAACGAGTCTTATAATATATCGAAATCCATGCACTGAAAGTGTAGTTTCCAACGGTTGTAGTTTGGTAAGCTAATTCCAATTTGAGTAAAAAGATATGGCCAAAATAAGACAGGCTGGTTGTGGTTGTCATTCTTGTGTTGGGAGTTTTGTTGCGTCTGGCTATTTGGTTGAGTTTGTACACTTGTGGGTCTTCATATTTGATATCCTTGGGTGCGTTGGGGTACCTTGGAGTATGGGAAAGGTGTGTGAGGTCTCCCGGGTACGTAGGTACTCCCGGACTCCTCTAGAGATTTTGGCGACTTTATGTAATGTTAGCCGCAAGAGCTAGTGTAAAAGGCATGTTTTGACTTGTTATTCTAGCGTTTGGTTTAACATCCCAAGAAGTTCATATGCTAATATGGGTTAACTTGTGGCTAGGTAATGAGCCAGTCTTTTAGGAGGTGCCTGAACCGTAAGCTTGGCATACTCCAGTTGAATCAAAGGTGAGTGTGTCTGATATGGTTCTTCTCAGTAAGATATTGTTGTGGTGGTGAGTGTATATCTTGCTAATGGTATTTTAGCTTTCGATATAGTTATCGTTAAATAGATAATGCGGTGGAGGTGATTGTATATCAATAATATCATGCTAACCAAGTTTTAGCTATTGATATGTATATATGTGGTGGAGATTGTATATATGGTATGCAAGCTTGTTGTATGTTGATTCGACCCGCGAAAGTATTGTGGAGTGAGTCACGCCATGTCGTATGCCATTTCGTCTATTTACCGGAGGTTAGGAGCATGGTTTGCGGGACCCAATGCCTTGGGTACCTGGGAATGTTGCAGACGTGTCATTGCATGGTTGTGTGATTTTTCTGTTAGGTTGGTGAATCCATTCGTGATGATATTCCTTCGGGTATTGTGATATTTTATCGACCATTTCTATATCACACACTCTGGCTTTATTTTTTGGATTGCCAGTTAGCATGTGGCTTGGATTGGGTCCACTACTAGTCAACGCTTTGGGGAGTGCTGAGACTAGCGTCGGGTGATGTCTTGGGTTAGATTGTTGTGTAGTTGATTCGTCTAGAAGTTAACCTAATTGCTTTGTAATTAATTGGAGAGAGGGATTTTTATTATAATTTGTGAGTTGAGGTTTTAGCGTTGACTTGGTTGTATTTTATGTGAGAAGTCTTCCGTAGAGTTTTATTCTGATAGTTGTGGAGTGTGGTATGGTCTTCTATGTGGAATGCCACGTGGTCGAGCAGACTCGGGCCCACTTTGGGTGCCGTTTGCGGGGCGGGGCAGGGCGGGGCGTGACAGCTTGGTATCAGAGCTAGTACTTTTTAGACTCTGTGTTGAGAGTCGGTTGGAGGTTTTCTAGTGGACCATTGGAGTTGAGTTTGTCAAGTAGTGGTTAGGGATTTAACTAACGCGAGAGTTATATCTATAACAATTGTGTTTGATGTTGGTTGTTTAAGTTGTTGAAACAGGTTTTCTCATAAATGGATTCAGATCATACGGTACGTGTTGAGGATGTTATATCTGGTGACAGTGTGGGATGAACAATGGATGTTGTTGACGGTGTGTTGTAGTTATGGCACGGTTCACACGAATGCGTGGTATTGATATAGCTCGGTTCATGGGGCAGCAAATGGTTGTGGTTCGTTGGCAGTTTGCACAGGTTCAGGTACATGTTTGTTTGAAAGGTTTAATGAGATTTCCCTTCTACAGTTTGAGTAGGGTTAATATCTCCTTTATTGCAGGAGGATGTGTGAGATTTGTGGTACTAGAATTGGATGTTTTGAGCATAGTGTCGGTGGTACCGTAGGTGGTGGTGTCGTGGGGGAGTTTTGATAAGAGTTGTATCTGTTGGAGTTGTTTGATGGTTATGGGGTGATCATGTTTGTGGAAATTTTCATGCTTAAGGTTTATTTAGGATAGTGATGTGCTTGTGGCATATGATTTGGGTTGATGGGAGAATGATTTAAGGTTGTGCGGTGTGTGAGTCCTGCGACAGTGCAAGTTGTTGATGAGGTGAATACGTAGATGTTATAAGTTAGGGGGAGCTTAGTTTGAGTGGATTTTAAGTTGTTGAGTTTGTATGTGATTATAACATAATAGTTTGGAGTTTTGTGGGAATGGTTTTGTTCATTCCATGGATTGGAATATGGTTGTGATTGTCTATGAGGAGATAGTTGTGGGAGAGTGTTTCCATGTTTTGGTTATCGTTGTTGAAGAGTTAAGAGGGGAATTAATTCAATGTGTTGTTAAGGTTATAGTTTGGTGGGAGGTAAGCTATGAAGCACCGACACCTCTAGAGGTCGAAGTATCACGGTGTCAGGACATGGGGACACGGCGGGACACGTACGGGATACGCCACGTGGCGTGTCCCATAATTTAATATTAAATTTTGAGGGGGACACGGTTGGGGACACGGCGGGACACCGCTGGGGACACGGCGGGACACGGGATGGACACTGATGGGGACACGGTAGGGGCCAAATTGTAATTTTTAAAAAAATTTTAGGGCCAAACTGTAATTTTTTAAAAATTTAGGGGTCAAACTGTTATTTAAAAAAAAATTGGGGCCAAATTGTAATTTTTAAAAATTTCTGGGTGTCAAACTAAAATTATTATAAACGTGGCGTGTCCCCCGCCGTGTCTGTGTCCCCATTTTTTTAAAATTCCCGTGTCCGTGTCCGTGTCAGCGCGGTGTCGATATCCGTGTCCGTGCATCATAGGAGGTAAGGTTTGGGGAAACAGAGCGTGAGCTTGTAAGTGGTTGGTAGGTGGTTATGTAACATTGACACGTTGGTGTTTAAATTGTGGGTTAATAGATTATTTGGTTGGTGAGTATCCTAATGGAACTTTGGATTTTGTGGAAGGTTTATTTCAATGCGAACTGGTGGTTTTACTTAGGTTGTAGTGGGTTAGTTAACGAGATCAGCACATCTCTTATCGGTTGAGGTAACTTATACTACGGATAAGTGTGCAAAATTGTATATTGATTGGATTGTTGAGTGCACAGGGTGCATGTGTCTCTTGTAAGGGGTAGAGACCTACCGCGGAGTTGAGTACAACAACGGTTACTAGGGTTGGCGAGAGGCAGAGAGATGGTGGGTGTGAGGGTGATGGCGGTGTGGGTGATAGTGGTAATGACGAGGATGGTTGTGAGGACAGTGGGAATGGTAGTGATAGTGCTGAGGAGAGTGAAGAGCAAAAGGGTTCAAGTTTAGTGAGACTTCGAGTTTTGAGAATTCTGAGGAGGGTACAGAGGAGACGAGGTAGGAGTACAGACAGTGGTTAGTGGCGGTGAACGTCGGCACGTTCGTTGTGGTCGATGGAGCAATTGGTCAAAGAGGGTTCGGGGGTGTTGAAAAGTATACAGGGTTACTGTGTCGCGAGTTTGAGCACAAGTGGCACAGTGTTCAAGGGTGCAAGAGTCGGCAACGGATTCGTTCGAATAGGTGCCAGGTATTCTAAGTCTTGTTAATGAGTTGTGGGTAGAGTAATTTTTAAGGATTCTCATGCGTGGGGTTGGGATAACTTATGGGTGTGTTGGGTGTGCGTTTTCGTTTAAGATACCGTACTTGTGTGTGGAGTTGTTGAGAATATTCGTGCATTGTGTAAATGTATGGAGAGAATATACATGTCTTGATGATAGGATACCTTGCTAGCGTGTGAGTGAGTGTGTTGTGTATATCTTTGTGGATAATATACATTGTTGAGTAGAGGGTGTATATGTATGCATAGTGTGTGTGTTCTTAAGTGTTGCGTCAAGAATTTTTGGACTTGTTTGAAATCCAGTTGGAACCGCGTCTGCGCAACGTCGTTTCCGGCGGGAGGTCTAACATTGTCTCTAGATTGGGTGGTAGCTCTTTGGGACGGTGTTGTGTGCAGGTGGGGTATTTATGTGTTAATTTTGTGGGTATCGTGTTGTGTGTTAGTTGTTGTCAAGGGAGGTGATTGATAAGGTTGGTGCGGATTGTGAATTGTCGTTGCTAAGGAAGTTACTGGTTTTGGGATATGTTGAGTTTTGACGGGAGTTGGAGATTTGCTTTTAGTGGTGTTATTGAGTTTGAGGTTGGGTGTTGTGTGGTTGTTGAGTAATTTTGAGTGTATGCATGTTTGAGGTTATTTTCTTTGAGGTGAGATTTGGGTAGAGGTTGGATTTATTCTTTTTGAAGTTTGGTTTTAGTCTATATGCGGATGAGTTGTGTAAGTTGGTGAAGGCGTTTGTTTTGAGGATAGTGTTGGTAACCTTGTGAGGTTGGTTGTTGTTGATTTTGTGGCGAGTGTTATTCGGGGACGAAATATTCCAAGTGGGGGAGAGTTGTAACCCCCATTCTGGGAAATTTAGGTTTTCGATTTAATTTTGGGGTTCAAAGCTTAATTCGTATTCGTTAGATTCTATGAGGGGCCTGGGTGTGATTTTCATGGAGATTGTTATTGGTTTGGAGTATAAGTTGAGAAGAGAGGTGACCACATGAGATTTCTTCCTAGGTGACTTAATAGCCATCAGGAGGATATTTTCCTCATTCTTCAACCGACGTAGCAATAGGGAAAGAGAGGAGGAGGCTACGGCTAAGGGGAGGGAGGTAGGAGAGGTCCGTTTTCGGTGATCCAACCCGGTAACAAATAAGTTCTTGTACTATGGAAGTGTAGTCCATGTTTAATTTCATATTTGTGTGGTTAGATTCTCCATGGATTGAGTTTAGGAAGAAAATTGACAAAGTTCATGTTTTGGGTCGAATTCATTGGTTTTTGTCATGGGTTTGTTCTTGAGGCATGGGTGTGAGCTAGATGTGTTATTTTCATTATAAGATGTTGTGGTGGTGATTTGGTGACTGTTTGGGTGGTTTTGAGGTGGTTGGTGGCAGTTTGAGGGTTGAAACCAGTAGTTGCCTTGCAGCAGTTTTCCAGATTCGTGTTCAAACTTCGAACAGGCATAACTTTGTCGTTTTAATTCCGAACGAGTCTTATAATATATCGAAATCCATGCACTGAAAGTGTAGTTTCCAACGGTTGTAGTTTGGTAAGCTAATTCCAATTTGAGTAAAAAGATATGGCCAAAATAAGACAGGCTGGTTGTGGTTATCATTCTTGTGTTGGGAGTTTTGTTGCGTCTAGCTATTTGGTTGAGTTTGTACACTTGTGGGTCTTCATATTTGATATCCTTGGGTGCGTTGGGGTACCTTGGAGTATGGGAAAGGTGTGTGAGGTCTCCCGGGTACGGAGGTACTCCCGGACTCCTCTAGAGATTTTGGCGACTTTATGTAATGTTAGCCGCAAGAGCTAGTGTAAAAGGCATGTTTTGACTTGTTATTCTAGCGTTTGGTTTAACATCCCAAGAAGTTCATATGCTAATATGGGTTAACTTGTGGCTAGGTAATGAGCCAGTCTTTTAGGAGGTGCCTGAACCGTAAGCTTGGCATACTCCAGTCAAATCAAAGGTGAGTGTGTCTGATATGGTTCTTCTCAGTAAGATATTTTTGTGGTGGTGAGTGTATATCTTGCTAATGGTATTTTAGCTTTCGATATAGTTATCGTTAAATAGATAATGCGGTGGAGGTGATTGTATATCAATAATATCATGCTAACCAAAGTTTAGCTATTGATATGTATATATGTGGTGGAGATTGTATATATGGTATGCAAGCTTGTTGTATGTTGATTCTACCCGCGAAAGGATTGTGGAGTGAGTCACGCCATGTCGTATTCCATTTCGTCTATTTACTGGAGGTTAGGAGCATGGTTTGCGGTACACAATGCCTTGGGTACATGGGAATGTTGCAGACGTGTCATTGCATGGTTGTGTGATTTTTCTGTTAGGTTGGTGAATCCATTCGTGATGATATTCCTTCGGGTATTGTGATATTTTATCGACCATTTCTATATCACACACTCTGGCTTTCTTTTTTGGATTGGTGGCTTGGATTGGGTCCACTACTAGTCAACGCTTTGGGGAGTGCTGAGACTAGCGTCGGGTGACGTCTTGGGTTAGATTGTTGTGTAGTTGATTCGTCTAGAAGTTAACCTAATTGCTTTGTAATTAATTGGAGAGAGGGATTTTTATTATAATTTGTGAGTTGAGGTTTTAGCGTTGACTTGGTTGTATTTTATGTGAGAAGTCTTCCGTAGAGTTTTATTCTGATAGTTGTGGAGTGTGGTATGGTCTTCTATGTGGAATGCCACGTGGTCGAGCAGACTCAGGCCCACTTTGGGTGCCGTTTGCGGGGCGGGGCAGGGCGGGGCGTGACAGCTTGGTATCAGAGCTAGTACTTTTTAGACTCTGTGTTGAGAGTCGGTTGGAGGTTTTCTAGTGGACCATTGGAGTTGAGTTTGTCAAGTAGTGGTTAGGGATTTAACTAACGCGTGAGTTATATCTATAACAATTGTGTTTGATGTTGGTTGTTTAAGTTGTTGAAACAGGTTTTCTGATCAACGGATTCAGATCATACGGTACGTGTTGAGGATGTTATATCTGGTGACAGTGTGGGATGAACAATGGATGTTGTTGACGGTGTGTTGTAGTTATGGCACGGTTCACACGAATGCGTGGTATTGATATAGCTCGGTTCATGGGGCAGCAAATGGTTGTGGTTCGTTGGCAGTTTGCACAGGTTCAGGTACATGTTTGTTTGAACGGTTTAATGAGATTTCCCTTCTACCGTTTGAGTAGGGTTAATATCTCCTTTATTGCAGGAGGATGTGTGAGATTTGTGGTACTAGAATTGGATGTTTTGAGCATAGTGTCGGTGGTACCGTAGGTGGTGGTGTCGTGGGGGAGTTTTGATAAGAGTTGTATCTGTTGGAGTTGTTTGATGGTTATGGGGTGATTATGTTTGTGGAAATTTTCATGCTTAAGGTTTATTTAGGATAGTGATGTGCTTGTGGCATATGATTTGGGTTGATGGGAGAATGATTTAAGGTTGTGCGGTGTGTGAGTCCTGCGACAGTGCAAGTTGTTGACGAGGTGAATACGTAGATGTTATAAGTTAGGGGGAGCTTAGTTTGAGTGGATTTTAAGTTGTTGAGTTTGTATGTGATTATAACATAATAGTTTTGAGTTTTGTGGGAATGGTTTTGTTCATTCCATGGATTGGAATATGGTTGTGATCCTCTATGAGGAGATAGTTGTGGGAGAGTGTATCCATGTGGTGGTTATCGTTGTGGACGAGTTAAGAGGGGAATTAATTCAATGTGTTGTTAAGGTTATAGTCTGGTGGGAGGTAAGCTATGAAGCACCGACACCTCTAGAGGTCGAAGTATCACGGTGTCAGGACACGGCAGGACACCTCGGGGACACGTACGGGATACGCCACGTGGCGTGCCCCATAATTTAATATTAAATTTTGAGGGGGATACGGCGGGACACCGCTGGGGACACGGCGGGATACGGCTGGGGACACGGGAGGACACTGATGGGGACAGGGCAGGGGCCAAATTGTAATTTTTTTTAAATTTAGGGGCCAAACTGTAATTTTTTAAAAATTTGAGGGTCAAACTGTTATTTAAAAAAAATTGGGGCCAAATTGTAATTTTTTAAAATTTCTGGGTGTCAACCTAAAATTATTTATTTATTTATATAAATAAATATATATACACGTGGCGTGTCCCCCGCCGTGTCCGTGTCTCCATTTTTTTAAAATTCCCGTGTCCGTGTGAGCGCGGTGTCGGTATCCGTGTCCGTGCATCGTAGGAGGTAAGGTTTGGGAAACAGAGCGTGAGCTTGTAAGTTGTTGGTAGGTGGTTGTGTAACATTGACACGTTGGTGTTTAAATTGTGGGATAATAGATTATTCGGTTGGTGAGTATTCTAATTGAACTTTGGATTTTGTGGAAGGTATATTTCAATGCGAACTGGTGGTTTTACTTAGGTTGTAGTGGGTTAGTTAACGACGTCAGCACATCTCTTATCGGTTGAGGTTACTTATACTACGGATAAGTGTGCAAAATTGTATATTGATGGGATTGTTGAGTGCACAGGGTGCATGTGTCTCTTGTAAGGGGTAGAGACCTACCGCGGAGTTGAGTACAACAACGGTTACTAGGGTTGGCAAGAGGCAGAGAGATGGTGGGTGTGAGGGTGATGGCGGTGAGGGTGATAGTGGTAATGACGACGATGGTTGTGAGGACAGTGGGAATGGTAGTGATAGTGTTGAGGAGAGTGAAGAGCAAAAGGGTTCAAGTTTAGTGAGACTTCGAGTTTTGAGAATTCTGAAGAGGGTATAGAGGAGACGAGGTAGGAGTACCGACAGTGGTCAGTGGCGGTGAACGTCGGCACGTTCGTTGTGGTCGATTGAGCAATTGGTCAAGGAGGGTTCGGGGGTGTTGAAAAGTATACAGGGTTACTGTGTGGCGAGTTTGGGCACAAGTGGCACATTGTTCAAGGGTGCAAGAGTCGGCAACGGATTCGTTCAAATAGGTGCCAGGTATTCTAAGTTTTGTTAATGAGTTGTGGGTAGAGTAATTTTTAAGGATTCTAATGCGTGGGGTTGGGATAACTTACGGGTGTGTTGGGTGTGCGTTTTCGTTTAAGATACCGTACTTGTGTGTGGAGTTGTTGAGAATATCCGTGCATTGTGTAAAGGTATGGAGAGAATATACATGTCTTGATGTTAGGATACCTTGCTAGGTGTGAGTGAGTGTGTTGTGTATATCTTTGTGGATAATATACCTTGTTGAGTAGAGGGTGTATATGTATGCGTTGTGTGTGTGTTCTTAAGTGTTGCGCCAAGAATTTTTGGACTTGTTTGAAATCCAGTTGGAACCATGTCTGCGCAACGTCGTTTCCGGCGAGAGGTCTAACATTGTCTCTAGATTGGGTGGTAGCTCTTTGGGATGGTGTTGTGTGCAGGTGGGGTATTTACGTGTTAATTTTCTGGGTATTGTGTTGTGTGTTAGTTGTTGTCGAGGGAGGTGATTGATAAGGTTGGTGCGGATTGTGAATTGTTGTTGCTAAGGAAGTTACTGGTGTTGGGATATGTTGAGTTTTGACGGGAGTTGGAGATTTGCTTTTAGTGGTGTTTTAGAGTTTGAGGTTGGGTGTTGTGTGGTTGTTGAGTAATTTTGAGTGTATGCATGTGTGTGAGTGAGTGTGTTGTGTATATCTTTGTGGATAATATACCTTGTTGCGTAGAGGGTGTATATGTATGCGTAATGTGTGTGTTCTTAAGTGTTTTGCCAATAATTTTTGAACTTGTTTGAAATCCAGTTGGAACTGCGTCTGCGCAACGTCGTTTCCGGCGAGAGGTCTAAAATTGTTTCTAGATTGGGTGGTAGCTCTTTGGGACGGTGTTGTGTGCAGGTGGGATGTTTATATGTTAATTTTGTGGGTATCGTGTTGTGTGTTAGTTGTTGTCGAGGGAGGTGATTGATAAGGTTGGTGCGGATTTTATATTGTCGTTGCTGAGGAAGTTTCTGGTGTTGGGATATGTTGAGTTTTGGCTGGAGTTGGAGATTTGCTTTTAGTGGTGTTATTGAGTTTAAGGTTGGGTGTTGTGTGGTTGTTGAGTAATTTTGAGTGTATGCATGTTTGAGGTTGTTTTCTTTGAGGTGAGATTTGGGTAGAGGTTGGATTTATTATTTTTGAAGTTTGGTTTTAGTCTATATGCGGATGAGTTGTTTAAGTTGGTGAAGGCGTTTGTTTTGAGGATAGTGTTGGTAACCTTGTGAGGTTGGTTGTTGTTGATTTTGTGGCGAGTGTTATTTCGGGGACGAAATATTCCAAGTGGGGGAGAGTTGTAACACCCATTCCGGGAAATTTGGGGTTTCGATTTAGTTTTGGGGTTCGAGGCTTAATTCGTATTTGTTAGATTCTATGATTGGCCTTGGTGTGATTTGCGTGGAGATTGTTATTGGTTTGGAGTTTAAGTTGAGAAGAGAGGTGACCACATGAGATTTCTTCCTAGGTGACTTAATATCCATCAGGAGGATCTTTTCCTCATTCTTCTACCGACGTAGCAAGAGGGAAAGAGAGGAGGAGTCCACGGGTAAGGGGAGGGAGGAAGGAGAGGTCCGTTTTCGGTGCTCCAACCCGGTAACAAAATAATTCTTGTACTATAGAAGTGTAGTCCATGTTTAATTTCATATTTGTGTGGTTAGATTCTCCATGGATTGAGTTTAGGAAGAAAGTTGACAAAGTTCATGTTTTAGGTCGAATTCATTGGTTTTTGAGGCATGGGTGTGACCTAGATGTGTGTTATTTTCATTATAAGATGTTGTGGTGGTGATTTGGTGGCTGTTTGGGTGGTTTTGAGGTGGTTGATGGAGGTTTGAGGGTTGAAACCCGTAGCTGCCTCGCAGCAGTTTTCCAGATTCGTGTTCAAACTTCAAACATGCATAACTTTGTCATTTTAATTCAAAACGAGTCTTATAATATATCGAAATCCATGCACTAAAAGTGTAGTTTCCAACGGTGGTAGTTTGGTAAGCTAATTCCAATTTGAGTAAAAAGATATGGGCAAAATAAGACAGGCTGGTTATGGTTGGCATTCCTGTTTTGGGAGTTTTGTTGCGTTGGGCTATTTGGTTGAGTTTATACACTTGTGGGTCTTCATATTTGATATCCTTGGGTGCGTTGGGGTACCTTGGAGTATGGGAAAGGTGTGTGAGGTCTCCCGGGTACGTAGGTACTCCCGGACACCTCTAGAGATTTTTGCAACTTTATGTAATGTTCGCCGCAAGAGCTCGTGGAAAAGGCATGTTATGACTTGTTATTCTTGCATTTGGTTTAACATCCCAAGAAGTTCATATGCTAATATGGGTTAACTTGTGGCTAGGTAATTAGCCAGTCTTTTAGGAGGTGCCTGAACCGTAAGCTTGGCATACTCCAGTCGAATCAAAGGTGAGTGTGTCTGATATGGTTCTTCTCAGTAAGATATTGTTGTGGTGGTGAGTGTATATCTTGCTAATGGTATTTTAGCTTTCGATATAGTTATCGTTAAATAGATAATGCGGTGGAGGTGATTGTATATCAATAATATCATGCTAACCAAGGTTTAGCTATTGATATGGATATATGTGGTGGAGATTGTAAATATGGTATGCATGCTTGTTGTATGTTGATTGTACCCGAGAAAGGATTGTGGAGTGAGTCACGCCGTGTCGTATGCCATTCCGTCTAATTAACGGAGGTTAGGAGCATGGTTTGCGGGACACAATGCCTTGGGTACATGGGAATGTGGCAGACGTGCCACTGCATGGTTGTGTGATTTTTCTGTTAGGTTGGTGAATCCATTCATGATGATATTCCTTCGGCTATTGTGATATTTTATCGAGCATTTCTATATCACAAACTCTGGCTTTCTTTTTTGGATTGCCAGTTAGCAGGTGGCTTGGAATGGGTCCACTACTAGTCAACGCTTTGGGTAGTGCTGAGCCTAGCGTCGGGTGACGTCTTGGGTTAGATTGTTGTGTAGTTGATTCGTCTAGAAGTTAACCTAATTATTTTGTAATTATTTGGGGAGAGGGATTTTTATTATAACTTGTGAGTTGAGGTTTTAGCGTTGACTTGGTTGTATTTTATGTGAGAAGTCTTCCGCTGAGTTTTATTCTGATAGTTGTGGAGTGTGGTTTGGTCTTCTGTGTAGAATGCCACGTGGTCGCGCCGACTCGGGCCTACTTTGGGTGCCGTTTGCGGGGCGGGGCGTGGCGGGGCGTGACAGCTTGGTATCAGAGCTAGTACTTTTAGACTCTGTGTTGAGAGGCAATTGGAGGTTTTGTAGTGGACCATTGGAGTTGAGTTTGTTGAGTAGTGGTTAGGGATTTAACTAACGCGTGAGTTGTATCTATAACAATTGTGTTTGATGTTGGTTGTTTAAGTTGTTGAAACAGGTTTTCTGATAAACGGATTCGGATCATACGGTACGTGTTGAGGATGTTATATCTGGTGACAGTGTGGGATGAACAATGGATGTTGTTGACGGGGTGTTGTAGTTATGGCACGATTCACATGAATGCGTGGTATTGATATGGCTCGGTTCATGGGGCAGCAAATGGTTGTGGTTCGTTGGCAGTTTGCATAGGGTTCAGGTACATGTTTGTTTGAAAGGTTTAAAGAGATTTCCCTTGTACAGTTTGAGTGGGGTTAATATCTCAGTTATTTCGGCAGGATGTGTGAGATTTGTGGTACTATAATTGGATGTTGTGAACGTAGTGTCGGTGGTACCGTAGGTGGTGGTGTCGTGAGGGAGTTTTGATAAGAG
Organism: Rhododendron griersonianum; assembly: GCA_018127125.1. Lineage (NCBI taxonomy): Eukaryota > Viridiplantae > Streptophyta > Magnoliopsida > Ericales > Ericaceae > Rhododendron > Rhododendron griersonianum. Next base: position 26,524,238 of record CM030800.1, read on the forward strand.
TTATATCTGTTGGAGTTGTTTGATGGTTATGGGGTGATCATGTTTGTGGAAATTTTCATGCTTAAGGTTTATTTAGGGCAGTGATGTGCTTGTGGCATATGATTTGGGTTGAGGGGAGAATGATTTAAGGTTGTGTGGTGTGTGAGTCCTGCTGCGGTGCGAGTTGTTGATGAGGTGAATAGGTGGATGTTATAAGTTAGGGGGAGCTTAGTTTGAGTGGATTTTAAGATGTTGAGTTTGTATGAGAGAATAACATAATAGTTTGGAGTTTTGTGGGAACGGTTTTGTTCATTCCGTGGACTGGAATATGGTTGTGATTGTCTATGAGGAGATAGTTGTGGGTGATTGTTTCCATGTTGTGGTTATCGGTGTGGATGAGTTAAGAGGGGAATTGATTCAATGTGTTGTTAAGGTTATAGTTTGGTGGGAGGTAAAGTTTGGGAAACAGAGCGTGAGCTAGTAAGCGGTTGGTAGGTGGTTGTGTAAAATTGACACGTTGGTGTTTAAATTGTGGGTTAATAGATTATTCGGTTGGTGAGTGTCCTAATGGAACTTTGGATTTTGTGGAAGGTTTATCATTTCAATGTGAACTGGTGGTTTTATTTAGGTTGTAGTGGGTTAGTTAACGAGGTCTGCACATCTTTTATCGGTTGAGGTTACTTATGCTACGGATAAGTGTGCAAAATTGTATATTGATGGGATTGTTGAGTGCACAGGGTGTATGTGTCTCCTGTAAGGGGTAGAGTCCTACCGCGGAGTTGAGTACAACAACGGTTACTAGGGTTGGAGGTTGGCGAGAGGCAGAGAGATGGTGGGTGTGAGGGTGATGGCGATGGCGGTGAGGGTGATAGTGGTAATGACGAGGATGGTTCTAAGGATAGTGGGAATGGTAGTGATAGTGCTGAGGAGAGTGAAGAGCAAAAGGGTTCAAGTTTAGTAAGAGTTAGAGTTTTGAGAAATCTGAGGAGGGTACAGAGGAGACGAGGTAGGAGTACGGACACTGGTTAGTGGCGGTGAACGTCGGCACGTTCGTTGTGGTTGATGGAGCAATTGGTAAAAGAGGGTTCGGAGGTGTTGAAAAGTATACAGGGTTACTGTGTGGTGAGTTTGGGCACAAGTGGCACAGTGTTCAAGGGTGCAAGAGTTGGCAACGGATTCGTTCGAATAGGTGCCAGGTATTCTATGTTTTGTTAATGAGTTGTGGGTAGAGTAATTTTTATGGATTCTCGTGCGTGGGGTTGGGATAACTTATGGGTGAGTTGGGTGTGCGTTTTCGTTTAAGATACCGTACTTGTGTGTGGAGTTGTTGAGAATATCCGTGCCTTGTGTAAAGGTAGAGTGTGAAGGTATGGAGAGAATATATATGTTTCTTGATGATAGGATACCATGCTAGTGTGTGAGTGAGTGTGTTGTGTATATCTTTGTGGATAATATACCTTGTTGAGTAGAGGGTGTGTATGTATTTGTAGTGTGTGTGTTCTTAAGTGTTGCGCCAAGAATTTTTGGACTTGTTTGAAATCCAGGTGGAACCGCGTCTGCGCAACGTCGTTTCCGGCGAGAGGTCTAACATTGTCTCTAGATTGGGTGGTAGCTCTTTAGGACGGTGTTGTGTGCAGGTGGGGTATTTATGTGTTAATTTTGTGGGTATCGTGTTGTGTGTTAGTTGTTGTCGAGGGAGGTGATTGATAAGGTTTGTGCAGATTTTGAATTGTCATTGCTAAGGAAGTTACTGGTGTTGGTATATGTTGAGTTTTGACGGGAGTTGGAGATTTGCATTTAGTTATGTTATTGAGTTTGAGGTCGGGTGTTGTGTGTTTGTTGAGTAATTTTGAGTGTATGCATGTGTGTGAGTGAGTGTGTTGTGTATATCTTTGTGGATAATATACATTGTTGAGTAGAGGGTGTATATGTATGCATAGTGTGTGTGTTCTTAAGTGTTGCGTCAAGAATTTTTGGACTTGTTTGATATCCAGTTGGAACCGCGTCTGCGCAACGTCGTTTCTGGCGGGAGGTCTAACATTGTCTCTAGATTGGGTGGTAGCTCTTTGCGACGGTGTTGTGTGCAGGTGGGGTATTTATGTGTTAATTTTGTGGGTATCATGTTGTGTGTTAGTTGTTGTCGAGGGAGGTGATTGATAAGGTTGGTGCGGATTGTGAATTGTCGTTGCTAAGGAAGTTACTAGTGTTGGGATATGTTGAGTTTTGACGGGAGTTGGAGATTTGCTTTTAGTGGTGTTATTGAGTTTGAGGTTGGGTGTTGTGTGGTTGTTTAGTAATTTTGAGTGTATGCATGTTTGAGGTTATTTTCTTTGAGGTGAGATTTGGGTAGAGGTTGGATTTATTCTTTTTGAAGTTTGGTTTTAGTCTATATGCGGATGAGTTGTGTAAGTTGGTGAAGGCGTTTGTTTTGAGGATAGTGTTGGTAACCTTGCGAGGTTGGTTGTTGTTGATTTTGTGGCGAGTGTTATTTCGGGGACGAAATATTCGAAGTGGGAGAGAGTTGTAACACCCATTCTGGGATATTTAGGGTTTCGATTTAATTTTTGGGTTCGAGGCTTAATTCGTATTCGTTAGATTCTATGAGGGGCCTTGGTGTGATTTGCAGGGAGATTGTTATTTGTTTGGAGTATAAGTTAAGAGGAGAGGTGACCACATGAGATTTCTTCCTAAGTGACTTAATAGCCTTCAGGAGGATATTTTCTTCATTCTTTTACCAACATAGCCAGAGAGAAAGAGAGAAAGAGGCCACGACTAAGGGGAGGGAGGAAGGAGAGGTCCGATTTCTGTGATCCAACCCGGTAACAAGTAAGTTCTTGTACTATAGAAGTGTAACCCATGTTTGATTTCATATTTGTGTGGTTAGATTCTCCATGAATTGAGTTTAGGAAGAAAATTGCCAAAGTTCATATTTTGGGTCGAATTCATTGTGTTTTGTTTTGGGTTTGTTTTTGAGGCATGCGTGTGAGCAAGATGTGTGTTATTTTCATTGTAAGATGTTGTGGTGGTGATTTGGTGGCTGTTTGGGTGGTTGGTGGAGGTTGAGGGTTGAAACCCCTAGCTGCCTCGCAGCAGTTTTCCAGATTCGTGTTCAAACTTTAAACATGCATAACTTTGTCGTTATAATTCAGAATGAGTGTTATAATATATCGAAATCTATGCACTAAAAGTGTAGTTTCCAACGGTGGTAGTATGGTAAGCTAATTCCAATCTGAGTAAAAAGATATGGCCAGAATATGATAGGCTTGTGGTTGTTATTCTTGTTTTGGGAGTTTTGTTTCGTTGGGCTATTTGGTAGAGTTTGTACACTTGTGGGTCTTCATATTTGATATCCTTGGGTGCATTGGGGTACCTTGGAGTATGGGAAAGGTGTGTGAGGTCTCCCGGGTACGTAGATACTCCCGGACACCTCTAGAGATTTTGGTGACTTTATGTAATGTTTGCTGCTTGTGCTAGTTTTAAAGGCATGCTATGACTTGTTATTCTAGCATTTGGTTTAACATCCCAAGATGTTCATATGCTAATATGGGTTAACTTGTGGCTAGGTAATGAGCCAGTCTTTTAGGAGGTGCCTAAACCGTAAGTTTTGCATACTCCAATCGAATAAAAGGTGAGTGTGTCTGTTATGGTTCTTCTCAATAAGATATTGTTGTGGAGGTAAATGTATATCTTTCTAATGGTATTTTAGCTTTCGACATAGTTATCGTTAAATAGATAATGCGGTGGAGGTGATTGTATATCAATAATATCTTGCTAACCAAGGTTTTGCTATTGATATGGATATATGTGGTGGAGATTGTATAGCATGTTATATGTTGTTTTAGCTTATGGTATGCATGCTTGTGGTATATTGATTGTACCTGCGAAAGGATTGTGGAGTGAGTCACGCCATGTTGTATGCCATTCCATCTAATTAACGGAGGTTAGGAGCATGGTTTGTGGGACACAATGACTTGGGTACATGGGAATGTAGCAGACGTGTCACTGCATGCTTGTGTGATTTACATTCAAGCTGTTATTGTTTCAGTTATAATCGTGTGGTGGTTCATTGGGTAATACTATTATGTTTTGGAGGATGTGGTGGTTGTATCTATTGTATTCAATTGGATGTTTCTGTTAGGTTGGTGAATCCATTCATGATGATATTCCTTTGGGTATAGTGATATTTTATCGAGCATTTCTATATCTTACACACTCTGGCTTTCCTTTTTGGATTGCTAGGTAGCAAGCGGCTTGGAGTGGGTCCACTACTAGTCAACGCTTTGGGAGTGCTGAGACTAGCGTCGGGTGACGTCTTGGGTTAGATTGTTGTGTAGTTGATTCGTCTAGAAGTTTACCTAATTGTGAGTTGAGTTTTTAGCGTTGACTTTGTTGTATTTTAAGTGAGAAGTCTTCCGCTGAGTTTTATTCTGATAGTTGTGGAGTGTGGTTTGGTCTTTTGTGTGGAATGCCACGTGGTCGAGCTGACTCGGGCCTACTTTGGGTGCCGTTTGCGTGGCGGGGCGGGGCATGACAGCTTGGTATCGTAGCTAGTACTTTCTAGATTCTGTGTTGAGAGTCGGTTGGAGGTTTTGTAGTGGACCATTGGAGTTGAGTTTGTCAAGTAGCGGTTAGGGATTTAACTAACGCGTGAGTTATATCTATAACAATTGTGTTTGATGTTGGTTGTTTAAGTTGTTTAAACAGGTTTTCTGATAAATGGATTCGGATCATACGGTACGTGTTGAGGATGTTATATCTGGAGACAGTGTGGGATATACAACGGTTGTTGTTGACGGGGTGTTGTAGTTATGGCACGGTTCACATGAATGCGGGGTTTTGATATGGCTCGGTTCATGGGGCAGCAAATGGTTGTGGTTCGTTGGCAGTTTGCTCAGGGTTCAGGTATATGTTTGTTTGAATGGTTTAAAGAGATTTCCCTTGTACAGTTTGAGTGGGGTTAATAGCTACTTTATTGCAGGAGGATGTGTGAGATTTGTGGTACTAGAATTGGATGTTGTGAGCGTAGTGTCGGTGGTACCGTAGGTGGTGGGGGAGTTTTGATAAGAGTTGTATCTGTTGGAGTTGTTTGATGGTTATGGGGTGATCATGTTTGTGGAAATTTTCATGCTTAAGGTTTATTTAGGGTACTGATGTGCTTGTGGCATATGATTTGGGTTGAGGGGAGAATGATTTAAGGTTGTGTGGTGTGTGAGTCCTACGACAGTGTGAGTTGTTAATGAGGTGAATACGTGGCTGTTATAAGTTAGGGGGCGCTTAGTTTGAGTGGATTTTAAGTTGTTGAGTTTGTATGAGAGACTAACATAGTAGTTTGGAGTTTCGTGGGAATGGTTTTGTTCATTCCTTGGATTGGAATATGGTTGTGATTGTCTAGGAGGAGATAATTGTGGGTGAGTGTTTCCATGTTGTGGTTATCGGTGTGGATGAGTTAAGAGGCGAATTGATTCATTGTGTTGTTAAGGTTATAGTTTGGTGGGTGGTAAGGTTTGGGAAACAGAGCGTGAGCTAGTAAGCGGTTGGTAGGTGGTTGTGTAACATTGACACGTTGGTGTTTAAATTGTGGGTTAATAGATTATTCGGTTGGTGAGTGTCCTAATGGAACTTTGGATTTTGTGGAAGGTTTATCAGTTCAATGCGAATTGGTGGTTTTACTTAGGTTGTAGTGGGTTAGTTAACGAGGTCAGCACAACTCTTATCGGTTGAGGTTACTTATACTACGACTAAGTGTGCAAAATTGTATATTGATGGGATTGTTGAGTGCACAGGGTGCATGTGTCTCTTGTAAGGGGTAGAGACCTACCGCGAAGTTGAGTACAACAACGGTTACTAGGGTTGGAGGTTGGCGAGAGGCAGAGAGATGGTGGGTGTGAGGGTGATGGCAGTGAGGGTGATAGTGGTAATGACGAGGATGGTTGTGAGGATAGTGGGAATGGTAGTGATTGTGCTGAGGAGAGTGAAGAGCAAAAGGGTTCAAGTTTAGTGAGTGTTAGAGTTTTGAGAATTCTGAAGAGGGTATAGAGGAGACGAGGTATGAGTACAGACAATGGTCAGTGGCGGTGAACTTCGGCACGTTCGTTGTGGTCGATGGAGCAATTGGTCAAAGAGGGTTTGGGGGTCTTGAAAAGTATACAGGGTTACTGTGTGGCGAGTTTGGGCACAAGTGGCACAGTGTTCAAGGGTGCAAGAGTCGGCAACGGATTCGTTCGAATAGGTGCCAGGTTTTCTAAGTTTTGTTAATGAGTTGTGGGTAGAGTAATTTTTAAGGATTCTCGTGCGTGGGGATGGGATAACTTATGGGTGAGTTGGGTGTGCGTTTTCGTTTAAGATACCGTAATTGTGTGTGGAGTTGTTGAGAATATTCGTGCCTTGTGTAAAGGTAGAGTTTGAAGGTATGGTGAGAATATCCATGTATCTTGATGATAGGATTACCTTGCTAGAGTGTGAGTGAGTGTGTTGTTTATATCTTTGTGTATAATATACCTTGTTGAGTAGAGGGTGTATATGTATGCGTAGTGTGTGTGTTCTGAAGTGTTGCGCCAAGAATTTTTGGACTTGTTTGAAATCCAGTTGGAACTGCGTTTGCGCAACGTCGTTTCCGGCGAGAGGTCTAACATTGTCTCTAGATTGGGTGGTAGCTCTTTGGGACGATATTGTGTGTTGGTGGGGTATTTATATATTAATTTTGTGGGTATCGTGTTGTGTGTTAGTTGTTGTCGAGGGAGGTGATTGATAAGGTTGGTGCGGATTGTGAATTGTTGTTGCTAAGGAAATTACTGGTTTTGGGATATGTTGAGTTTTGACGAGAGTTGGAGATTTGCTTTTAGTTATGTTATTGAGTTTGAGGTCGGGTGTTGTGTGGTTGTTGAGTAATTTTGAGTGTATGCGTGTTTGAGGTTATTTTCTTTGGGGTGAGATTTGGGTAGAGGTTGGATTTATTATTTTTGAAGTTTGGTTTTAGTCTATATGCGGATGAGTTGTGTAAGTTGGTGATGGCGTTTGTTTTGAGGATAGTGTTGGTAACCCTATGAGGTTGGTTGTTGTTGATTTTGTGGCGAGTGTTATTTCGGGGACGAAATATTCCAAGTGGGGGAGAGTTGTAACACCCATTCTGGGATATTTAGGGTTTTGATTTAATTTTTGGGTTCGAGGCTTAATTCGTATTCGTTAGATTCTATGAGGGGCCTTGGTGTGATTTGCATAGAGATTGTTATTGGTTTGGAGTATATGTTGAGAGGAGAGGTGACCACATGAGATTTCTTCCTAAGTGACTTAATAGCCATCAAGAGGATATTTTCTTCATTCTTTTACCAACATAGCCAGAGAGAAAGAGAGGAGGAGGCCACGACTATGGGGAGGGAGGAAGGAGAGGTCCGATTTCGGTGATCCAACCCGGTAACAAGTAAGTTCTTGTATTATAGAAGTGTAATCCATGTTTGATTTCATATTTGTGTGGTTAGATTCTCCATGAATTGAGTTTACGAAGAAAATTGACAAATTTCATATTTTTGGTTGATATCATTTGGTTTTGTTATGGGTTTGTTTTTGCGCCATGGGTGTGAGCTAGATGTGTGTTATTTTCATTATAAGAAGTTGTGGTCGTGATTTGGTGGTTGTTTGGGTGGTTTTGAGGTGGTTGGCGGAGGTTTGAGGGTTGAAACACGTAGCTTCCTCCCAGCTGTTTTCCAGATTCGTGTTCAAACTTCATACATGCATAACTTTGTCGTTATAATTCAGAACGAGTCTTATAATATATCGAAATCTATGCACTGAAAGTGTAGTTTCCAACGGTGGTAGTCTGGTAAGCTAATTCCAATCTGAGTATAAAGATATGGCAAGAATAAGACAGGCTGGTTGTGGTTGTCATTCCTGTTTTGGGAGTTTTCTTGCGTGGGGCTATTTGGTTGAGTTTGTACACTCGTGGGTCTTCATATTTGATATCCTTGGGTGTTTGATATCCTTGGGTGCGTTGGGGTTCCTTGGAGTATGGGAAAGGTGTGTGAGGCCTCCCGAATACGTAGGTACTCCCGGACACCTCTAGAGATTTTGGTGACTTTATGTAATGTTTGCCGCATGAGCTATTGTAAAAGGCATGTTATGACTTGTTATTCTAGCATTTGGTTTAACATCCCAAGATGTTCATATGCTAATTTGGGTTAACTTGTGGGTAGGTAATGCGCCAATCTTTTAGGAGGTGCCTGAACCGTAAGTTTGGCATACTCCAGTCGAATCAAAGGTGAGTGTGTCTGATATGGTTCTTCTCAAAAAGATATTGCTGTGGTGGTGAGTGTATATCTTGCTAATGGTATTTTAGCTTTCGATATAGTTATCGTTAAATAGATAATGCGGTGGAGGTGATTGTATATCAATAATATCATGCTAACCAAGGTTTTGCTGGTGATATTGATATATGTGGTGGAGATTGTATGGTATGCTATATGTTGTTTTAGCTAATGGTACGCTTGCTTGTTGTATATTGATTGTACCTGCCAAAGGATTGTGTAGTGAGTCACGCCATGGCGTATGCCATTCCGTCAAATTAACGGAGGTTAGGAGCATAGTTTTCGGGACACAATGCCTTGGGTACATGGGAATGTGGCAGACGTGTCGCTGAATGCTTGTGTGATTTACATTCATGCTGTTATTGTTTCAGTTATAATCGTGTGGTGGTTCATTGGGTAATACTGTTTTGTTTTGGAGGATGTGGTGGTTGTATCTATTGTATTCAATTGGATGTTTCTATTAGGTTGGTGAATACATTCATGATGATATTCCTTCGGGTATTGTGATATTTTATCGAGCATTTCTATATCTCACACACTCTAGCTTTCCTTTTTTGATTGCCTGGTAGCAAATGGCTTGGAGTGGTCCACTACTAGTCAACGCTTTGGGGAGTGCTGAGACTAGCGTCGGGTGACGTCTTGGGTTAGATTGTTGTGTAGTTGATTCGTCTAGAAGTTTACCTAATTGTGAGTTGAGGTTTTAGCGTTGACTTGGTTGTATTTTAAGTGAGAAGTCTTCCGCTGAGCTTTATTCTGATAGTTGTGGAGTGTGGTTTGGTCTTTTGTGTGGAATGCCACGTGATCGAGCCGACTCGGGCCCACTTTGGGTGCCGTTTGCATGGCGGGGCGGGGCATGACAGCTTGGTATCAGAGCTAGTACTTCCTAGACTCTATGTTGAGAGTCGGTTGGAGGTTTTGTAGTGGACCATTGGAGTTGAGTTTGTCGAGTAGTGATTAGGGATTTAACTAACGCGTGAGTTATATCTATAACAATTGTGTTTGATGTTGGTTGTTTAAGTTGTTTAAACAGGTTTTCTGATAAATGGATTCGGATCATACGGTACGTGTTGAGGATGTTATATCTGGTGACATGAACAACGGTTGTTGTTGACGGGGTGTTGTAGTTATGGCAGGGTTCACATGAATGCGGGGTATTGATATGGCTCGATTCATGAGGCAGCAAATGGTTGTGGTTTGTTGGCAGTTTGCACAGGGTTCAGGTTTGAAAGGTTTAAAGAGATTTCCCTTGTACAGTTTGAGTGGGGTTAATGTCTCCTTTATTGCGGGCGGATGTGTGAGATTTGTGGTACTAGAATTGGATGTTGTGAGCATAGAGTCGGTGGTACCGTAGGTGGTGGTGTCGTGGGGGAGTTTTGATAAGAGTTGTATCTGTTGGAGTTGTTTGATGGTTATGGGGTGATCATGTTTGTGGAAATTTTCATGCTTAAGGTTTATTTAGGGTAGTGATGTGCTTGTGGCATATAATTTGGGTTGAGGGGAGAATGATTTAAGGTTGTGTGGTGTGTGAGTCCTGCGACAGTGTGACTTGTTGATTAGGTGAATATGTGGATGTTATAAGTTAGGGGGATCTTAGTTTGAGTGGATTTTAAGTTATTGAGTTTGTATGAGAGAATAACATAATAGTTTGGAGTTTTGTGGGAATGGTTTTGTTCATTCCGTGAACTGGAATATGGTTGTATTGTCTATGAGGAGATAGTTGTTGGTGAGTGTTTCAATGTTGTGGTTATCGGTGTGGATGAGTTAAGATGGGAATTGATTAAATGTGTTGTTAAGGTTATAGTCTAGTGGGAGGTAAGGTTTGGGAAACAGAGCGTGAGCTAGTAAGCGGTTGGCAGGTGGTTTTGTAACATTGACACGTTGGTGTTTAAATTGTGGGTTAATAGATTAATCGGTTGGTGAGTGTCTTAATAGAACTTTGGATTTTGTGGAAGGTTTATCATTTCAATGCGAACTGGTGGTTTTACTTAGGTTGTAGTGGGTTAGTTAACGTGGTTAGCACATCTCTTATCGGTTGAGGTTACATATATTACGGATAAGTGTGCAAAATTGTATATTGATGGGATTGTTGAGTGCACAAGGTGCATGGGTCTCTTGTAAGGGGCAAAAACCTACCGCGGAGTTGAGTACAACAACAATTACTAGGGTTGGAGGTTGGTGAAAGGCAGAGAGATGGTGGGTGTGATGGTGATGTGAGGGTGATAGTGGTAATGACGAGGATGGTTGTGAGGATAGTGGGAATGGTAATGATAGTGCCGAGGAGAGTGAAGAGTAAAGGGGTTCAAGTTTAGTGTGAGTTAGAGTTTTGAGAATTCCGAGGAGGGTACAGAGGGGACGAGGTAGGAGTAGGGACAGTGGGCAGTGGGCAGTGGCGGTGAACGTCGGCACGTTCGTTGTGGTCGATGGAGCAATTGGTCAAAGAGGGTTCGGGGGTGTTGAAAAGTATACAGGGTTACTGTGTGGCGAGTTGGGGCACAAGTGGCACAGTGTTCAAGGGTGCAAGAGTCGGCAACAGATTCGTTCGAATAGGTGCCAGGTATTCTATGTTTTGTTAATGAGTTGTGCGTAGAGTAATTTTTGAGAATTCTCGTGCGTGGAGTTGGGATAACTTACGGTTGAGTTGGGTGTGCGTTTTCGTTTAAGATACCGTACTTGTGTGTGGAGTTGTTGAGAATTTTCGTGCCTTGTGTAAAGGTAGAGTGTGAAGGTATGGAGAGAATATACATGTATCTTGATGATAGGATACCATGGTAGTGTGTGAGTGAGTGTGTTGTGTATATCTTTGTGGATAATATACCTTGTTGAGTAGAGGGTGTATATGTATGCGTAGTGTGTGTATTCTTAAATGTTGCACCAATAATTTTTGGACTTGTTTGAAATCCAGTTGGAACCGCGTTTGCGCAACGTAGTTTCCAGCGAAGGGTCTTACATTGTCTCTAGATTGGGTGGTAGCTCTTTAGGACGGTGTTGTGTGTAGGTGGGGTATTTATGTGTTAATTTTGTGGGTATCGTGTTGTGTGTTAGTTGTTGTCGAGGGAGGTGATTGATAAGGTTGGTGCGGATTGTGAATTGTTGTTGCTAAGGAAGTTACTGGTGTTGGGATATGTTGAGTTTTGACGGGAGTTGGAGATTTGCTTTTAGTGGTGTTATAGAGTTTAAGGTTGGGTGTTGTGTGGTTGTTGAGTAATTTTGAGTGTATGCATGTTTGATGTTTTTTTCTTTGAGGTGAGATTTGGGTAGAGGTTGGATTTATTCTCTTTGAAGTTTGGTTTTAGTCTATATGCGGATGAGTTGTGTAAGTTGGTGAAGGCGTTTGTTTTGAGGATAGTGTTTGTAACCTTGTGAGGTTGGTTGTTGTTGATTTTGTGGCAAGTGTTATTTCGGGGACGAAATATTCCAAGTGGGGGAGAGTTGTAACACCCATTCTGGGATATATAGGGTGTCAATTTGATTTTGAAGTTTGAGGCTTAATTCGTGTTCGTTAGATTCTTTGAGGGGCCTTGGTGTGATTTGCATGGAGATTGTTATTGGTTTGGAGTATAAGTTGAGAGGAGAGGTGACCAGATGAGATTTCTTCCTAAGTGACTTAATAGCCATCAGGAGGATATTTTCCTTATTCTTCTACCGACGTAGCAGGAGAGAAAGAGAGGAGGAGGCCACGGCTAAGGTGAGGGTGGAAGGAGAGGTCCGATTTCGGTGATCCAACCCGTTAACAAGTAAGTTCTTGTACTATAGAAGTGTAATCCATGTTTGATTTCATATTTGTGTGGTTAGATTCTCCATGGATTGGGTTTAGGAAGAAAATTGACAAATTTCATGTTTTGGGTCGAATTCATTGGGTTTTGTTATGGGTTTGTTTTTGAGGCATGGGTGTGAGCTAGATGTGTGTTATTTTCATTATAAGATGTTGTGGTGGTGATTTGGTGGTTTTGAGGTGGTTGGAGGAGGTTTGATGGTTGAAACCAGTAGCTGCGTCGCAGCAGTTTTCCAGATTCGTGTTCAAACTTCAAACAGGCATAACTTTGTCGTTATAATTCAGAACGAGTCTTATAATATATCGAAATCTATGCACTGAAAGTTTAGTTTCCAACAGTGGTAGTCTGGTGAGCTAATTCCAATCTGAGTAAAAAGATATGGCCAAAATAAGACAGGCTGGTTGTGGTTGTCATTCCTGTTTTGGTGTTTTGTTGCCTTGGGCTATTTGGTTGAGTTTGTACACTTGTGGGTCTTCATAGTTGATATCCTTGGGTGCGTTGGGGTACCTTGGAGTATGGGAAAGGTGTGTGAGGTCTCCTAGACACCTCTAGAGATTTTGGCGACTTTATGTAATGTTTGTCGCATGCGCTAGTGTAAAAGGCATGTTATGACTTGTTATTCTAGCATTTGGTTTGACATCCCATGATGTTCATATGCTAATATGGGTTAACTTGTGGCTAGGTAATGAGCCGGTCTTATAAGAGGTGCCTGAACCATAAGTTTGGCATACTCCAGTCGAATCAAAGGTGAGTGTGTCTGATATGGTTCTTCTCGATAAGATATTGCTGTGGTGGTGAGTGTATATCTTGCTAATGGTATTTTAACTTTCGATATAGTTATCGTTAAATAGATAATGCGGTGGAGGTGATTGTATATCAATAATATCATGCTAACCAAGGTTTAGCTATTGATATGGATATATGTGGTGGAGATTGTATATCATGCTATATGTTGTTTTAGCTAATGGTATGCATGCTTGTTGTATGTTTATTGTACCCGCGAAAGGATTTTGGAGTGAGCCACGCCATGTTGTATGCCATTTCGTCTAATTAACGGAGGTTGGGAGCATGGTTTGCGGGACACAATGCCTTCGTTGAATTAGATGTAGAGTTTTTGTTTCTCCTTTGAAAGTAGAGGCCGGGTGCGTGCGATTTGATGCCCTTCTATGCTATGTTCATTTCTTTCGTGTCGAACTTGTTGGTGTTTGTAACTTGCCAAATTTGTGCATGTATAGAATATATTGGCTTTGTTGGTTCTCTAACGTCTTGATGTTTGATGTTAGATCTTTAATTGGACCATGTTACTTGGGAGGTATCAACTCATGCGAAGGGCAGCAATCGGTATGTAAAAACGAAGATTTTTTTCCATAGCAAGTTACTATTTTTTTTGGGGCCTATTTAGTTGTTTGCTTTTCTGGGATGAATTTAGAAGTTAGTTGCTTATTAAAAAAAAAGAGAGGAAGTTATTTGATCAAATAGGAAGATACAACTTCCTTGGTTCGCCAAGGGGAGAAACATGATGGAAGAAGGGATCCCAATCAACTCCTACAATTGTACCAACCCCGTTTAGCTTCTATTTTTGCTCTTAAAACGACATTTTCGTATTAATGCAAGTTGTGATATGCCGAAAGGTGCACTTTAATGAATTAAAAAAGAGGAATTAGCTAACCCCTCTACTAGAATTTGAAGTTTTTATGTGTCTAGATTAATGTTATCTTGCTATTTACAAGATATTTTTCTTCTTGTTTTTGCAAAGTTGCTAATTAGAAGTTGGTCATAACTTGGTATGTGCTTCCTTTCGCAGATCTTGTGAAAATGGTCAGTTTTGATGTGGTGGCTTGAAGTCAGCAGCTTCATTTTTCTAGAGGTTCTGAATTTTCCGTGTACTGGTTTTTAGTGACAAGGTGTGTTGATTTCTCTGTTTCCTAACTATGGTATGAAAATAACCTTCTTGTGAAACTGTTTATCTTTCGTTAGTGAAGTTCTTGTCTTTTCTAAAATTCATGTATGTGAGTTTGACACTAAACTGCGCTGGGAATTTTAAAGATTAAACAAAGACTTATAGAAATTTATTAATCTTGTCAACTTTCTTTTTCTTTAACTTCTTCATGTTAAATCCGTGTTTAGCTACCTAGCAGAAAAAGGAGGGAAACGGATACGCGATTTTACTCGTGATCCCATGATGACTGAATTATTTGTCGCCTAATCATGATGTCAATTCAGAGTTCACATCGGTAAAACAAACCAAATGTTTTGAGCTGAGGTTGACTGGCTAGGTTGTCTTTGTTACTTAAGAAGGTACATTGTATTCTTTGGATCATATAGAACATAGAACCAATGCCTTTTAACAAATCTTACTTTTCTGCTTAAACAATGTAATTAAGTACTCTGAATTGAGAAGATTCATCTGAAATCTGATGAATGTCAAATCTGGTGTACTTTGTCTTTTTTATTATTTTGTTTTTTGGTGTACTTGTCTTATTCCTCAATTTTCTGTCATATCACCCACCTTGCTAATTTAAAACGATTTCCTGATATTTTTGTTAGGCTGCTCATCACTGATGATCTGAGCAAATGATGTCACATGAATATCATTAACAAGTCATAATTCGTTTTCACATATTGTTTCTTGTGAATCCATGTTTTGTACGTGGGCTAATACCAGTACTTGAGCTTCCGTGATTTAAAAGGTATTCATAGACCAACATAACAAAGGCACTGGGACGACTAGAATGCATGTACAAAAAATAGATGTTGAATCGAGTAGAACCTCATCTCCTCTCTCTCAAGAATGCTGGTATCTGCATGTGGATCATGCTGTAGATGGACCACCCTGCTATGTTTTGACCATTGATCAAAACTTGAATTCTTTAGCTTTAGTTATGTAGAATAAAACAAAACGCTTCATGCACGTATAAGATGCTGCAAAATGCAAGGCTGACTATTGGTAATTAGCGATTGAGATTGTCCTCAACTCAAAGAACTGTTCTGACAATTAAGCTTCTGAAATCATAATACTAAAAAACGGTGAAAATGGTTTTCCCACATAATAATGTGTGCAAGATTTTGCATCTAAACTACTAGTTTCATCCCTATAATCGCCATTCATACCTATGCAACTTTATTGCTAGATTAAACATGGGAAATGGTTTTTTTTGTTTGGTAATCTAAAAATGTTAAAGAAGGTGATAAGCCCTGTAGATTCGTTCCCATGGTTAATTTGATCCTTCCCAGCAAAACGCGGCGTGTTCGAATTCTGATCGCTCCAATATTAACTTAAATTAAGATAAAAGATTTTCAAAGTCGCCTACCTTGTTGTATTTATCTTTTGTCCTCATTTTATACCTAGTGGTGTTGTGCTTGAACAGTCCATGTCTTTGAACCACCTTGGTATGATGCATAGTAAAAGGAGGTGGGTTACCTTATGATTCACTCATGGCAACACATTTATAAAGCGATGCATATTTTTGTTGTATGTTCCCATAATTGGTAATGTGCTTGCATGCTGATGCGTCTCTAGTAGTCTATTGTTCAGTTTGTCGTAAACTCTCCTGATGATCTTCAACATATCTAGTTGTACAATATTAAAGTTTACAACTCGACATGTGAACATAGTAGAAATGGGGCATTGACACCAAGGAACTACCGACACATTCCTTGGATTTGTTGAGCAGTGATATAAATCAAACTTCACTCATGTGATGGTTCAACAAAATCGTAACTATTATAGACTTGGCATTTTGTAAATAGAACCAAATCAAGTGCATGATTGTGCAGTTATTTGAGGTGAATCACTAACATAAGACTGCTGTCATTAAGATGTTGCCCTCCTCGTACTTTTAGCCTTGTATGCCCTAGGTGTTATGTGCAAATGGAGACAATGAGTGGCAGTGAATACTGCATTGGGGGAGGTTTATCTAGTGACACACCTCCAAATGGGAATTAAAGAAACAACAAAAAACATTGACCAAATGTTCAATGATGGAACTTCGAAATTTCCTTTGAAAACAATCGCATCCTTCGGAGAAGTTTGGTAACTTGTGAAGTACTAAACCAGATTATAGATAACACTCTACTACTTATAAAAGAGACTCGTGGTTGGGAACCCCAAGTTAATCGGGGATAGTCCCATAGAGATGGGGAGGGCTCATTGCTATGAGAAGAAGGATACTTTGAATAAAGGTCAGTGGAGCCCCGAAGAAGATCAGAAGTTGATGGCTTATATCAAGAGATACGGCATCTGGAACTGGAGACAGATGCCAAAGCCAGCTGGTAGGATAAAACCACGTAAATGGTTGAAAACTCTTCTTCAGAATGTCTTTTGCTTTTATGTTTTTTCTCCCCATGTTTATTTGGTTAGGTGCATGTGCATGTATTCATATTTCCTCTTTAATTTTCCAGGTCTGTCAAGGTCTGGGAAGAGTTGTAGACTTCGGTGGATGAATTATCTGAGGCCAGATATCAAGCGTGGGAACTTTACAAGAGAAGAAGAAGAAACCATATGCAGAATGCAAGAAATGCTGGGAAATAAGTAAGCCTACGCACTTCCTATTATTCATTTATCTCTCTCTGGTAAAGATTTCTGGAAACTTGAGTTTCGTATAACCTTAGAATATAGGCATATAGCACATGCAATACAATTCATTACGATTAGCTGCTTTTCTTTATTTAACGTTCTTTTAGTTTCGAACGGACTTCGTCTAATGTACATTACAGCAAATCTTCAATTTGTGGTTAAGCTGTTCACTCTTCAAAGTCTTGTTATGGTCTGGGATGTCTCGGTCAAATACCCAAGTTGAAGGTCTTATGTGTTGGCTATGGTGGTGTTAATATATGAGGAAATTCAGGATCATATTGTTTCCTTTAGTCCCATGGGAATATTAACAGTTACAATACCCCTCACAAGTAACTTTTTTGCCCATGTAGAAACTGTGAGGATTGTGTGTTGATTTCTCAGATATTGATATCATCTTTAGATCTTTTTTTTCCACCTTGAACCATCTTCTTGGGTTAGATAATAAAAAAGGATACCGCAGCATGTGATATTTCTATGTTATGACCTGAAACTGAAAATTAAGTAATGTCTGGTGCATATTCGTACATGATTTGATGATCCGGCCACCATGTAGATGATAAACTGATTTATGGAGGTTCGCTAGTTTTTTAATTAGCAAGAGGAAGTATAATAATGATACGCGATAGCCAAGTACTTTAGCATGCATGAAAAATGTTCATCGCAAGATCTTTTCAGCCTTGATGTCAGAATAAAAAATACCATTGGTCGTGATTATGGGCGGAGCTATGTTGATACAAGTTGAGATCAATTAATCCCATTGGTGGAGTTGTTAATATTTGTCCTTCTGCATATGACTTCAAAAGTTTTTCAATTTTTACAACACTTGCCCCTAAATACTAGATCTTTTGACTGCCACCACTCATTATATGAAAGCCATAATTAATAGGAAAAATCCATTTATCTCTTTAGATATAAAGGTTCTCCCTCTCTGGACGAAAATTCTGTCTTCGTCTTTGAAATTGAGGGTTGGAGTTTAGAGAAGATTGATTCTACCTGCTATGATAGTCATTTCTCTTCTCTTTACCAGCATTTATATAGTTTTGAAGTGCACTAAGAAATTATGTACGAGTATGTTTTGGTCATCCTGGAATAGTTGATAGTACAGCAGATTTTGTTAAAAAGTTCTATGTTTTCTTAGATTAATTGTCATAGATACTACTTTCAATTTCTTGATGTCTTTTTCTGGTTTCATTTCCAGATGGTCTGCAATGGCAGCAGCACTACCAGGAAGAACCGACAACGAAATAAAAAATCACTGGCACGGCCACCTCAAGAAACGTTCACGGATTCGATCATCTGCGTCCAGTGCTGGATCAAAGCAAAGAAATTTACCCATATCGAACCTCTTGCTTCCAAATAATGCTCCAGAATCTTCCATGTCAGATGGAGAATCAGCACCAGCTGCTGCTGGTCTTGATTTTGGGCATACAGAAAATCAAAACACGGAGGAAGATCATGGATCAGAAACATTTGAAGAAGCCCCAAGTTTGTGGGAGCAGCCGTTGTTGGCGGAGAACTTGTACGTGGAAAATCAAGATTTCCAATTAGAGATGTTTGTTGATCCTGGATTTACAGTTCCAATCTAGAACTGATCTTGTGATGCTTAACTTTTCAAGTGTTGAGAATCAGAGCTGCTATCTTCTCAAGGTACATGCGATTGGGCATGAATAAAGTTGCATGCACCTATATGGATGTGTTGTGGGGATTCTACCATTTGCCCTTTTGTCTGAGAGACGTTAAAAATGTTGCTCCCATGTACTCCTGCCGTCCCGATTTGTTTTGTTTGTCCATTTTTTGACTTTGCCTTGTCCCAATTTGTTTGTCCGTTTGACTCTTAAAATGGATAAAATTTTCTTTTTGCCCTTACTTTTTTGAAATAAATTAACTTTTCAAAAAAAAATGAAGGATAAATATGTGAAAGTAAACTACTTTTAGGTGAAATCATTATGCTCTCTAAATGAGTTGCATTCCCAATATTAGAAAAACAAATTGGGACGAAAGGAGAGTAGTTTTTTGCAGTGATGATGACAACTGATTTGGCTTAATAAGTTACTTGGCTTCTTTCTTTCTTTCTTTTTTCTTTATTCGTTTTTTTCTACATTTGTTTTTTTGCGTTGAATTTATGTGGATTATCAATTTGTCTCGGGTAGAGGAATTGAAAAAGTAAAAGTATGAGTTTATTTACAAAATAGAGTTTGGTTCATAAATTTTTATTTTTTCGATTCCTCTCCCCGAGACGAACTAAAAAAAAAGACACAAAACTAAAAAATTCAAGAAAAAAATTTGGATAAGGATGAAAACAATAATCCAAGTGGCTTAATTAAGCCCAATCACCCCTAAGGGTATCTACAATGCTATAATAAAAATTGATAACCAAAAATTGGCACATCTGCTTTTGATTATTCATTTAAGAGATTACTAAGGTTAACAATGATGATGTCTACAATGACATAATTAAAATTGGATAATCAAAATTTGTCATATCATCTTTTCAAACTACAAAAAACTAAAAATTGTGAACAATAGAAAATAGTTTTTCTAAAAATAATTTTGAAACTAATAAAAATTAGTACTTATTTACTAGAAATAGAAAATAGTTTCTGAAACATTTTTTGGAAAAAAACAATTTTTTAGTATCATATTTTTTTCCGAAAATATTGTTCGAAAAGAAAGAGAGAAGAAAGGGAGAGAGATAGAATATTTTTGTATAATGATTGATGTATTTGATTGAGAATATGTAGGGTCTATTAAATTTGGTTTATTGTCAAAAGGTTGCTAGTTTTGGTTATCCAAAACTCAAAATTTGATTATTTATAAGGAGACTAGTTATTGCCCGTGCCAGTATTCTGATTTCAATCTAAATGAAGTATCCTTCCCGATAATCATGCCCACCTGCGCACCCAATTCTTCCCAAAGTCTACTTTTTCAATGAAGTGACAAATAGGTCCATCTCATAAATTCCAGAAAGCGATAAAAGAAAAATACTATAATAAAAAGAAAATGAAACCAACGCAGTCCAATTCCACTAACGCATTTCATGTAACAAATTCATTACATATAGCAAAAGCTCCCTAAAAGAACAATCTTGGTAGGTTGTTTCTTCACATAAGTACGATAGGAGTCAAGACACATGCCTTGCGAGAGAGAGAGAGAAAACTAACTTGAATTGCCGGCACGGTGCAACACATTCTGGAAACAACTAACTTGAATTACCCTTTTTTCTGCAATTGACCACCCCACCAACAAACACGAAATCTCCCAAAAGTCACTTTCTCAAATAAACTTCGAACAGGGTACAAACATTTATTCAAATTATATACGTGCAATTGGAAAAAGTACCATCCTTGATTCTGCCCGCTCTCCCTTGAGGCTACGGGACATTAACAACACTTTACAACAACCAATGATAATATTGCCAATCAGAAAAAGAACCACCAATGGCAGTAAAACTATCTGAATTCAGTAAATACATGTAATTGGTACTTATGAACCAAGAAAACAGTAACTAATGAAAATACAAATGTATAGCTAAATTCTCGTATCAACGACCACCAATCAACCAGTACAGATACCACAACCCCACCAACAAACACAAAATCTCCCAAAAGTCACTTTCTCAAATAGACTTCGAACAGGGTACAACATTTATTCAAATTATATACCTGCAATTGGAAAAAGTATAATCCTTGATTCCACCCGCTCTCCCTTGAGGCTACGGGACATTAACAACACTTTACAACAACCAATGATAATATTGCCAATCAGAAAAAGAACCACTAATGGCAGCAAAACTATCTAAATTCAGTAAATACATGTAATTGGTACTTATGAACCAAGAAAACAGTAACTAAAGAAAATACAAATGTATAGCTAAATTCTCGCATCAACGACCACCAATCAACCAGTACAAACCATGTCCCCAAAGCCCTCAAAATCATATCTCACCAGGGCAATCAATTTGAATTCCTGTTAGGGAAACAAAGAAAGAGCACTAAAAAAATAAACACTACAATTGGGAAGAACTTGGACCAGAAAAAAAGAGCTGAGAACTTCCCAAATGAGGGGAAGTAGTGAACGCAGGGCAATCATCATCTAGAGCCTTGCTACCTCGATGGTAGACATTGAATCAATAGAAACTCCACCATAACATTAATTACATCGTGAACACCACATACATAGCTTCTTCTTTTTTTCCCGGGCATAGCTTGCTGTGTGTTTTGTAACCCATGATTCAGACACTTGGCACTTTTGTGGTTAAAGGGAAGGCATGTTGCATTCTTTGCTTGCGAAAAGGGATTATATGCTTCATAAAAATTTGTTTCGTGAAACTGAAATATGGCTCATGAAACTCCAAACCAATTTTATATTATGAACAGGGAACAATTTCTGATGCCAAGAAATGGCATATTAGAAGCCTCGTTAATTTAGTACCACTCATACAACTCTACAAAAATAAGAGAAGAGGAAAAGGAAAAGGAAAAGGAAAAGGAAAAGAAAAGAAAAGAAAAGAAAAGAGAACCTAAGTCATTGTTTGCAATTTCCAATGAGAGCTAAATTATCTAAAAGATTCAAACTAAACTCACTAATATAGATGAAACATCCAATTTTTAGCCCCCCAGAATCATGCCATATTTGAAAAAGGCTGCTAATTCAAACCCACACCTGAAGTATTTTGACACATGATATTGCATTTGTTAAAAAACGCTACCAGATTAAAGGCAGTAGAGGAGAATCCATAATCAACCTTGAAAAGAGAATCCAGACCCCTAACTTCTCGTCCCATCTTTCTCCAAATTTTCTTGGATAGAAACCTGTTTATTAGATCAAAATGTGCCAAGCTTATATCGCAACATATAATTTCGACAAAAAGATGTATTCATGAGAAAGAGAGTTTTTTTTTTTGTAGAGTTTCTTCCATTTTCTCCCTTGTAATATAGTTATTTCTTTTTCTTCACGTTTTGTTGTTTTCGTCAACTATAGAATAGGAAAATTTCCATTTCTCTCTTTAGATAAAGGTTCTGCCCTCTCTGGATGAAAATTCTGTCTTCATCTCCAAAATTGAGGTTTGGAGTTAGAGAAGATTGATTCTACCTACTATGATAGTCATTTCTCTTCTCTTTACCGGCATTTATATAGTTTTGAAGTGCACTAAGAAATTATGTACGAGTATGTTTTGGTCATCCTGGAATAGTTGATAGTACAGCAGATTTTGTTAAAAAGTTCTATGTTTTCTTAGATTAATTGCTAGAGATACTACTTTCAATTTCTTGATGTCTTTTTCTGGTTTCATTTCCAGATGGTCTGCAATGGCAGCAGCACTACCAGGAAGAACCGACAACGAAATAAAAAATCACTGGCACGGCCACCTCAAGAAACGTTCACGGATTCGATCATCTGCGTCCAGTGCTGGATCAAAGCAAAGAAATTTACCCATATCGAACCTCTTGCTTCCAAATAATGCTCCAGAATCTTCCATGTCAGATGGAGAATCAGCACCAGCTGCTGCTGGTCTTGATTTTGGGCATACAGAAAATCAAAACACGGAGGAAGATCATGGATCAGAAACATTTGAAGAAGCCCCAAGTTTGTGGGAGCAGCCGTTGTTGGCGGAGAACTTGTACGTGGAAAATCAAGATTTCCAATTAGAGATGTTGGTTGATCCTGGATTTACAGTTCCACAGCATGAACTCTGGTGGCCAGACGGCCAACTAACGAGTCCATGTGGTTTTAACAATGATCTCTGGTTGGAACCAGAGAGCCTGGTGTCCCTTTTTGACTGATCTTTGGTTGGAGTTGGAGAGCCCGAGTCCATTTTTAACTTACAGTCTAGAACTGATCTTGTGATGCTTAACTTTTCAAGTGTTGAGAATAGAGCTGCTATCTTCTTAAGGTACATGCGATTGGGCATGAATAAAGTTGCGTGCACCGATATGGATGCGTTGTGGGGATTCTACCATGTCCCCTTTTGTCTGAGAGACGTTAAAAATGTTGCGCCCATGTACTCCTGCCGTCCCGATTTGTTTTGTTTGTTCATTTTTTGACTTTGCTTTGTCCCAATTTGTTTGTCCGTTTGACTCTTAAATGGATAAAATTTTCTTTTTGTCCTTACTTTTTTGAATAAATTAACTTTTCAAAAAAAAAATGAAGGATAAATATTTGAAAGTAAACTATTTTTAGGTGAAATCATTATGCTCCCTAAATGAGTTGCATTCCCAATATTAGAAAAACAAATTGGGACGAAGCTAGAGTAGTTTTTTTGCAGTGATGATGACGACTGATTTGGATTTAATAAGTTACTTGGCTTCTTTCTTTCTTTTTTTTTCTTTATTCGTTTTTTTTCTACATTTGTTTTTTTGCGTTGAATTTATGTGGATTATCAATTTGTCTCGGGGAGAGGAATTGAAAAAGTAAAAGTATGAGTTTATTTACAAAATAGAGTTTGGTTCATAAATTTTTATTTTTTCGATTCCTCTCCTCGAGATGAACTAAAAATAAAAAAAAATGACACAAAACTAAAAAATTCAAGAAAAAAAATTGGATAAGGACGAAAACAATAATTCAAGTGGCTTAATTAAGCCCAATCACCCCTAAGGGTATCTACAATGCTATAATAAAAAATTGATAACAAAAAATTGGCACATCTGCTTTTGATTATTCATTTAAGAGATTGTTAAGGTTAACAATGTAGATGTCTACAATGATATAATTAAAATTGGATAGTCAAAACTTGTCACGTCATCTTTCAAACTACAAAAAACTAAAAATTGTGAATAATAGAAAATAGTTTTTCTAAAAATCGTTTTGAAACTAATAAAAACTACTTATTTACTAGAAATAGAAAATAGTTTCTGAAACATTTTTTTGGAAAAAAAACAATTTTTTAGTATCATATTTTTTTTCTGAAAATATTGTTCGAAAAGAAAGAGAGGAAAAAGGGGGAGAGATAGAATATTTTTGTATAATGATTGGTGTATTTAATTGAGAATATGTAGGATCTATTAAATTTGGTTTATTGTCAAAAGATTGTTAGTTTTGGTTATCCAAAACTCAAAATTTGATTATTTATAAGGAGATTGTTAAGTTTGATTATAACATTGTGAGTCATATTTTGTACTAATATTGTTAACGTTAAAAACCTTTAACTTAATTTTGATTATATCATTGTGGATACTCTAAAAAGTGATACTAAAGTTGGTCCTAGCGGCCAGTAGTCGGTTAGGCACTTCATATGGTGAGGGTTGAAACTGCACACCGTCTCTCATTTCTCTTGGAATAGAATATGATTTTCTTGGATTAGAGAAGTGATAATATTACGATACAATGACTAATTTTGAAAACTTTCTTGCTATTTTGAAGATGTTATGCATTATTTCGGTTAAAATATTACGTTTACTTGTTAAATTTGTTGTGCAATTTTTAAGTATTAATTTCTCATGCCCTCCGCAACATTTCGCCGTGCCTTCTAGTCAAGGGTGGAGCCAATTAGGGCCAGTGTTATTTGACCCCACTTACGGTGAGTTCTCGTGAACTTAAAAAAAATTAAAGCTGTTTGTCTTTATTTGAATTTTTTTTGCATTTGATAGTTTTGTGCCAAACTTTTGTAGATTATTAATTATTATCAACGAGAGAAATCGGAAAATTATTATTATTTTTTTACTTTTACTCAAGTATTTTGAGAAATAACAACTTTTTAGCAAAATAAGTTGACTTATTTTTCTAGAAAGTGGATATTTCCTAAAATACTTGGGTGAAAGTAAAATTTTTTTTATTTACTTTTCCGATTTTTCTCGTCGAGAAGAATCAATAACTCACAAAAGTTGGGTACAAAATTAATAAATGCAAAAAAAATTCAAATAAGAACAAAATCAACTTAATTTTTTTTTAAGTTTAGAAGAACTCGTCCTCATTTCAAACGATTGCCCCAAGAAACCCTTTAAATGACAAGATTTGTATACTAGTTTTTTTCGAACATTGTTTTTGTTTTTAGGGGATTTTGTCTTAGATCCATTATTTCCTATTTTGAAACCCATCATCAAGTTCACTTTCCTTATAGGTGATTGGGGATCAGCGGATCAACGGTTAGATCATTTATGACAATTTCCGTTTGACCGGGAAAAAAAAGATCATTTATGACGTGTGCCGCTCTCTCTCAAAAGCATCCCAGATCATTGCTCTCTTTCAAAAAATTCAAACGATTCTCTCTCTCTATAATAATCCAAGTGGCTTAATTAAGCCCAATCACCCCTAAGGGTATCTACAATGCTATAATAAAAAATTGATAACCAAAAATTGACACATCTGCTTTTGATTATTTATTTAAGAGATTTTTTTTTGGGTAAATATTTAAGAGATTGCTAAAGTTAACAATATAGATGTCTACAATGACATAATTAAAATTGGATAATCAAAACTTGTCACATCATCTTTTCAAACTACAAAAAACTAAAAATTGTGAATAATAGAAAATAATTTTGAAACTAATAAAAACTACTTATTTACTAGAAATAGAAAATAGTTTTTGAAACATTTTTTTGGAAAAAAACAATTTTTTAGTATCATATTTTTTTCCCGAAAATATTGTTCAAAAAGAAAAGGAAAAAGGGAGAGAGATAGAATATTTTTGTATAATGATTGGTGTATTTGATTGAAAATATGTAGGGTCCATTAAATTTGGTTTATTGTCAAAAGGTTGCTAGTTTTGGTTATCCAAAACTCAAAATTTGATTATTTTATAAGGAGATTGTTAAGTTTGATTATAATTCTGTGAGTCATATTTTGTACTAATATTGTTAACGTTAAAAACATTTTACTTAATTTTGATTATATCATTGTGGATACTCTAAAAGGTGATACTAAAGTTGGTCCTAGCGGCCAGTCGGTTAGAGCATCCGCAATGGGGTTTGATATATTTGTGTGTTAAAATATTTGTTAAAAGGTGTATTAGGATAAAAATGGGTCCCACAAGTGTGTGTTAGACATTGATAACATAAAAGTGTGTTAGAACATCCACAATGACTTTGGTAAACTTGTATGTTAAAATGTTTGTTAGAATAGAAATGGGTCTCACAAGTGTGTATTAGAAGTAGTGGATATTTATATTTTATGGTTGAAGTTTGAATTATAGAGGTGAAACC
The DNA here is from genome assembly GCA_018127125.1 of Rhododendron griersonianum. Taxonomy (NCBI): domain Eukaryota; kingdom Viridiplantae; phylum Streptophyta; class Magnoliopsida; order Ericales; family Ericaceae; genus Rhododendron; species Rhododendron griersonianum. Next base: position 26,549,997 of record CM030800.1, read on the forward strand.
CACTTATTGTTTGTTAGCATCTTTGCCAAACTTGGCACACATGCTAGCATACTAATAGATTTAGCACACTTTAACACTCTTTAGCACACAAGCATTGTGGCGCCAAAAATACATTTTTGTTTGCTAAGTCTTACCACACACAATTAACACACTAGCTAACAAACCCATTACGGATGCTCTTAGGCACTTTATATGGTGAGGGTTGAAACTGCACACCCTCTCTCATTTCTCTTGGAATAGAATATGATTTTCTTGGATTAGAGAAGTGGTAATATTACGATACAATGACTAATTTTGAAAACTTTCTTGCTATTTTGAAGATGTTATGCATTATTTCGGTTAAAATATTACGTTTACTTGTTAAATTTGTTGTGCAATTTTAAAGTATTAATTTCTCATGCCCTCCGCAACATTTCGCCGTGTCCTCTAGTCAAGGGTGGAGCCAACTAGGGCCAGTGTTATTTGACCCCACTCAGGGTGAGTTCTTGTGAATTCAAAAAAAATTAAAATTGTTTTTTTTTTATTTGAATTTTTTTTTGCATTTGTTAGTTTTGTGCCAAACTTTTGTGGATTATTGATTATTATTGACGAGAGAAATTGGAAAAGTAATTTTTGTTTTTTACTTTTTCGATTTTTCTCGTCGAGACGAATAATAATCCACAAAAGTTGGGCACAAAATTAACAAATGCGAAAAAAATTTAAATAAGGACAAAACCAACTTAATGTTCTTTTTAAAGTTTAGAAAAACTGGTCCTCATTTCAAAAATTTATCAAATATTGTTATAGGTTTTGATTACTTATATGAATTTGACCCCACAAATAAATATTCAAACGATTGCCCCAAGAAACCCTTTAAATGACAAGATTTGTATAGTTTTTTTTCAAACATTGTTTTTGTTTTTAGGGGATTTTGGCTGAGATCCATTATTTCCTATTTTGAAATCCATCAAGTTCACTTTCCTTATAGGTGACTAGAAGCAGGGCACACGCGATGCGTGTGCAAGTCGGATTTTCACAACATTTGTGAAAATTTGATCAAATAAAAAGTGGAAAGCATTTTTACAAAAACGTTGTGAAAATTTGACTTGCATACGCATCGCGTGTGCCCCGGCTTCTAGTATTAACCTATTGTGATAGTAAACAACAATTTAACTCTAGTATTAACCTATTGTGATAGTAAAAAATCATTCATATACTGTAGTGATAATTAACATGTATATACATTCTATACATTACCATGTTAATCGCCACTGGTTTGCTACCGTCGTTGCCGCCACCGATTTTACCACGATCTAATACCTAAGTACTCTTCAATAAGATTTCGTAAATCAATCTGTTAACTCTCACAGAGAGCATCCATTTTGAACAATAGATGTCTATCTTTACTATCCGCATAGATTGTAAAGTCGAAACCTGTCATTCGATAAAGAATATAGTGTTACTTACAAAATTCCCTAAACAGTTTTTTTTAATGCGATAATAAGCCACACAATATCGAATAAATAAATTTACTTATTACATGTTGTACATCTGTCGCTTCATCAGCCATAGCACTCTCATGTTGACAATTTTTCCAAAGTTGAAATACTATTTTTCTATGAGACATTCCTACATAATAACAAACAAATTAAGATGAGCAATTGATATGCATGCAATTCGTGAACAAAATCTCGTAACAAATAGAGCCATATTTAGTATAGAGAATTTTGCATAGGTCCACTATAGCAGTTTTCAAACCCATCTAGTCCACTTCTAAGTTTCATAACCCATTAAGTCCACTAATAATTTTAATGACAAAAATACCCCACCTAAGAAACAAGGGCCTTGTTTGGCTAACATGAAAATGTATTTTTTCCATTTTTTTCGTTTTTGTTGCAATCAAGCTGCCGCCGCTGCCATCATGTCACATATAACGTTATATGTGTAACAAAAAACGTATTTTTTCATTTTTCTCGATTTTTTTATTAAACCCGCTACACTTAACATTTAACGTTATATATGTGACAAATTTCTCTTTTTGTTTTTTCCTATTTTTCTTGTATTGATTTTTTAACGTTATATGAGTGATAAAAATTTCCTAACATACATTATATGTGTGGCAAAATTTTTCTAACATGCAACATTTCTTTTTGGTTTTTCTTGTTTTTAGTCTTTAACGTTATATGATGGTCCATACAAAACATATAACATTATATGAGAGCTTTTGAATATCTAAATATCGCAAAAAAAAACAAACAAACAGAACATATAACATTATATTTGAGCTTCTGCAGCTCTGAATCTCACAAAAAAATAGAACAGAACATATAACATTATATGTGAGCTTCTGTAGTTCTAAATCTCACAAAAAAACAGAATATATAACATTATATCTGAACTTTTGTAGCTCTAAGTCTCACAAAACATGACATATAAAATTATATGTTCTCAAAACAACATCATATCTTTCCAACAATATTATATATCTCACAAAATAACATTATATGTTCACATATCATGCCACCATTATCCTTGTTTTCAGTCGCGCCTTGAATCCCAAATTGAATGTTGATGAGGCCACAGGGGGTCGAGCTTCATTTTTTCACCGTTTCTTCATCAAAACCTTCATCGAATCCTTCAAAATTTGTGATTTTTTTGTCTCCGAATAGCATTTCCATAACCTCTATATCTACATAAATACATATTCAAAACAACATAAATAATAATCGAGCTTCAAATCACATATTTTCACGTATAAGTCGGAGAGGCTGCTTCGTGGACCAATTCAATAAGTGATCGACAACGGAGCATATACCGTTATATATGACAGAAGCTCATATATAACGTTACACAATACAAAAGGTCATATATAACGTTCTATGTTCTCTTTATTAAATAACATAGAATATTTCTAATCTAGAATGTTATATATAACAATATAACGTTATATATTATTATATCTCTTTGACTCTCTATAACTGAGAATGTTTTTAAAAAAATGAAATTAAATAACAACAAAAACACACAAAAATATACTCTATTTTTTGTGTGACACGAAAAGCACACATATAACCTTATATATTTTTTCATAGAACACAACATGTTCCAACCTTTTATGTCTAGCCCTAGAAAAAACACACATATAACCTTATATATTTATTCAAAACCTATCCTAACTATAACAGATAAAGAGCTAATTCCCCGATTCTTCATTAAAGTTACACTAAGCATTTCTCGACTTGTTTAAACACGTTTTTCAAAATCCTGTTGTCACATATTTGAAAAACTGAACAGATGAAGCATTAAGTTGTGTTGAAAGATGAGTGATTTTTACCAAAAGGAGGATGAAATTGGAGAGGAAGCGACCGGAGTCGGGGTCGTGCTGCTGTTGTTAAAAGAAGAAGACAAAAACCCTTTCGATTGCATCAGTAGTATATGCTGTTGTCGAAATCACGGTGGCTGATCGTGGACCTCGCACCTTCAGACGACGTCGCCATCGCCGTCGTCACCCTGCTGTTTCCTCCGCCAATGACGCCCTCGTAGTGGCGGCGCTTGTGCCCTCCCAACGCCTGCCCCGTCGGAAAACACTTGTGGCATATCGAGCACTCGTGCGTCCGCCCACCGCTCATGGTGGCAACCCCGCCAGAAGTGGTGGTGGTAGAGCTACCAACCCATTTGATGTAATGGGATGGATGTGGTTTACAGGGGGATTCTTTGACGTATAAGGTTATTGGGGAGAGAGAGGGAGAGAGGAGGCTGCACTCCAGATTTGTTTTTGGTCTAGGGTTTCTCTCTATGTGACAGTTTATATAGGAGGGCATTTTTGTCTTAGTTTAATTTCTTTTTTGAAAGAAGTGGACTTAAGATCTTACTAAACTATATTAGTGGACTAGAGGGGTTACAAACATTAGAAGTGGACTAACTGGGTTACAAGTTCTCTATAGTGGACCCTAGACCAATTTTTTATATTTTTAGTACCCAAAAAATTCACGAAGCAATTCTCATAACAAACGGAGCCGAACTTGCTACTTAAAATTCCATGAACAAATATGAATCATGGAAACCATCACTGGGGGAAGATTTAAAATTAGGATTGCTCGGACCTATTTGTACATGGATTTGGTGGTAATAGCGGGAAGGGAACATGGGGCTGGGAAAAGGAAAAAAAATCAAAGAAAGTGGGAACGTGGGTGTGCAAAAGGGGAAGTTAAGGAAGTGGTTACATGTGGTTTAATTTTTGTAAACAAAAATAATTAGAAAAGGAAAAAGAAATTGGGACGTGGGTGAAAGGAGAGGTTAAGGAACTGGTTCCATATGGAAATTGGGGGACGTGGCCACGTGGGTATGAACTATGAAGTTATAGATTTTAATGTGGGGGTTTTTTTTTTTTTTAAGTGAACCAAATTCTCAATGTTTGCCTTGCAGCATTTTTTTTTTTAGTTATGAAATTGGTTTTCTTTTTTGTGCTTAAATGTCCATAATATCCTCACAAGTAATTGTTTTATTTTGTGTTTAAAAGGACACTTGTGGAAAGGAAAATACACGACAAAGGGAGAAGACACCAAAGGGTGCTCTCCCTTTATATATTAGAATAGATAGATTGGGGATCAGCGGATCAACGGTTGGATCATTTATGACGTGTGCCGCTCTCTCTCAAAAGCATCCCAGATCATTGCTCTCTTTCAAAAAATTCAAACGATTCTCTCTCTCTCTCTCTCACAATTGAAGGGAAACAGGTCCTCTGGAACCCTAAACAAGGGCGCCCCACGCTGGTGAGAGTGCGGCCGTAGACGAAGACGGGGGTGTAGGAGCCAGGCGGGAAGGAGGGAGACGAGCGTGAGGAGAGAGAACGGGTGGGAGAGGAGAGAGAAGGCGAGCACGGCGGAAGTAGGAGGCGTTCTTGCGCACGCGGTAGGAGGCGACGGCGAGGGTGTCGGGCCGGACCGGGGGAAGGCGGTGTGGTCGGCGAGAACCGGCCAGGGGCGGCGCCGCGTAAACGCGCGGCGGAGGGAGTCGGGGGAGCATGAGGCGAACGTGCGCAAGGCTGGGGCCAGAAAACCCTTTTTAGTTTGGTCCCCTTAACCTTTCTTGATTCATCGTCTCACATATATCGTCCCCTACAGACTCTTCCGAATCGTTGTCGGAGCCATCTGCCATTATCGTCTTCCACTCCAACCGGTGGCAGCTTCTCTTCAACTATTCTAAAAAAATCCCCAAGCAGGTAAAAAGCTTTGATCAAATCATTCTATTTTCCTTTATTAGGGCTTTTTTTTGTTGAGTTGGTAAAGCTTTGATCAAGGTCGGTAAAAAGCTTTGATCAAATCATTCGATTATGTTGGGTTTGTAACAATTAATCCTTCGATTGAAAACACCTACTAGGTGTTTGACAGAATGCTCTCTAGGTGATTATTATTTTCCTTTAGTTAAGGTTTGTACTTTTTGCAGGTATAATTAGGATGCCCTCTTCCTTCTTTATTATTACAGAGGAGGAGAATTGATTTGGTAGGGTAATTTGTTTGCCATACAGGACCAAAGACTAGGAGAAAGGTATGCCCTTTTTTGCTTCTCAAACTGTACTCATTTTTCTGCAGCAAAAGAAGTATTACTATTATTATTGCTCTACTACAGATAATGAAGTCTGAATTGCATTTTCATTTTTTTTGCTCAGTACTCTGAATTGCATTACCCTTATCTTTTTGCTGATACTATGAACGGGTATGCATGGCTATGGCTCTTCAGACATATTCAAAGTTTGATTATAAATATTGCCAAAAAGGGAAAAGGCTTAGGGACTAATAGTTAAGGTTTGTATTTTTTTGTCCACTGAGGTTTCATGATCATGGCAGCTTTTGAGTCACATGACTTCTTATGAAAATTCTCTGTTCTTTGTAGGAAGTTAATGAATTGAATAGGAAAAATCAGTTGTTGGGTGGAAGAACGACGAATGGGCCAGAGTGTTGTTGGCTCATGAGGTACTACATTTTTGTACGTGTGGTAATTGACGCTTTATTTTCTTAACTTTGCCTCTAATTTTTTTTGTTCTTCCTAATTTAACTATGCTCGACATTCCAAGTAGATTACTTAGGAGTTAGGACCTTCAACAACTTGCTGTTCAACAAAATAAAATAAAAAACTAGGACCTTCAATTACTTTATTGTGTTGATAAACATCCAGTCCACATTTCATGGTTTTAGAGAGGTGAACCATTTTGATTTACTGTGTAGCGTAGTGTGAGACCTGTATGCTACATTTTTTGGTAGTTCGTACATTTTTTTGGGGATATTCTACGGTAGTTACAATCTCTCGAGTAACTCTTTGTTTTGGTTCCTATTTGTTAGTTCTTTTGCCATTTTGATTTTCATAGCATGCCATCTTTGGTTTGGATGGCGCCTTGGGTAGATAGTAACGACGTTCCACTTGCATCAAAATCGGGGAAATTGTCTGGCCTTTGTATCTACTCTACTTATAATAAAAAGTTAAAAACGCGAAGACTATTAAAGTGTTTCCCACACTTTACCTTCCAAAATACCCCTTCTAAACACCTGGAATAACCGACCCACCCAGATGAAATGGAACTCTAACCATTTTCTCACACCGATTTCAAAAGACCCAAATCAGAAAGGAAACATTAACAGCGCTCCACTCTCGCGCCCCCAAATCAGAGCGTTCTCTCTGTACCCCAAGAAATCCTTGTCCACCAACAATACCGACGATTCAGTACTCACAGCGGCATAAAATGTTCTATTTTATCAACGTCACAAACAACGGCCACGACAACAGATTTGTGGCTCCACAGTACCCACTAAATCCATGAGTACTGTTCTTCGTTTGCTGCTGTCCACTGCCCAGAATCCCGTCCTGCCGAAGTTCTCTTGATTTCAAACGGTAAGCTTTCCTTATACTTGGTAATCTAATGCTGAGTTTGAATCATAACTGAGTTGTTCATACTTAACAGTTATTGCACTTAAGATGTTAGATGAATTGTTTTTGATCCCCATTGAGGAAGTTTCACAGATTGCATTTTCCTTGTCCGCTTTGATGGTAATCGATAGATCAACATTCATGATCACACTCCAAAGATAATCAATGAAAGTGAAAGATGACCTAAAGGAAGATGCTATGGGTCGTGAACTCCAATTTGTTTCAGTAGACACCAAGTCATGTACCTGACTTTGTAATTTCATTAAAGAACCTATATGTTGTTAGCCTTCTGAGTTCACAACATTATTGAATAAAGAATTTGACATGCTACATAAGATTTTATTACAACACATTAATTTGTAGATGAAAACAAGAGATTTGGTGTTTTGCTCACTTCATTTTCATTTCTTCTTTGAATGGGGACACGTAAAATTTACTAAATCTCTCTAGCATTTTTTGGCACACAGAATCTGCAGTGTTTGTTCTGATTGATTGGAAATCAAAAAATCTTCTGTTGAAAAACTCTAATTTTTTGGTCAATAAACTCCAACTAGAACAAATGCAGTTGTATATCGCGAGTTGTTATCCAGAATTCACGGTGCCATGACAGTTACAACTATGCTTATTGTTGTCCTTTTCTCCTCTTATGCTTCATTACGGTCAAATGCATAGTCCAGTTATGCAATTTTATGGGTGGTACGAATCGTAAAGAACATTTACTCATCTATACATGAGGGTTTCATCTTTCTGTTTGACTATAGGAATCCTTACTTCATAAACCCATAATTCCATGGTCCCTTTTTACCCAATTTTTCTAGGAAAGCACACTCTTAGAGATATGCTTATTATAGAAAAATAGTTTTGTTAGCCTTTGCAATCTTAAGGAGTAAAAACAACTTGAAGTAGGATCATATTCACCTTTATCACACTTCTGCCTTCCAGGGTAACAAAAAATAACAAGACTATATAGTGTACCATCATAACAACTGATACTTTGGAGGAAATTTAGGAGTTATGGCTGTGATTCTCTTTTAAATGTTAAATTTTGTTTGTAGTGTTTATCATTTCTTCAGGTGAATTTCGAGGATTGGGGTGTTGTAAGAAAGTATGAAGCACTATGATAGTCTATACACCATCGATACGGCACTCCATGGTCATTTGAAATTGAATCTTTCCCTTGCAATTGTTCTTTGTATGATTCAAACTTTGTTTCGTAAAAAAGAATGGCATCCACAGACACTTTTGTAGTTTTTTATGTAGAAAAGCTTTCAATTGTAAATGCAGAATATCAACATCAAAGGGAGAAAGATGCAGTTAACGATGTAGGAGACGAAGTTATTCAACATGCAAGAGTTGTGCTTCTTAAACCGTTGGGAGTTTTTATCTAGCAATGGACCGATAAGTACTTGATAGGAAGAGGTGTTCTTTGAGTGTCACCTTATGACAAATTCAAGAAATTGGATATATCATATTCACTATGTTAATGAAGTTTTTGTTATTACTTTGGTTTCTTAGAAATGTTAAGTGGGATACTTGGTTCTTGTGAATTTACCAGGTTTAACTTTCAGTGCATCTTTCCATTCTGAAATGATGTTTTGATCATCCAAATCAAAAGGGTACTTGTGTCCGTCCCACCCCCCCCCCCCCGTGCATTTTCCATTAGTATTTAGCTAGAAAATATTCTTGTTATGTGGGCATAACTGGCAATCTCAAGTGCTTCAGAGTTGTAACTGGCAATTTAGTGTTTGGTGTTCGTAGAACGAAGAGGCTTGATTGGAAAGGATTCTTAGGACTTGCGTTACTTTTCATTTGGGAGAAAATATCTTATGGGTCAAGAACATGCCCTTAGTATGCCTAGATTATCATAATTGACTCTCTAGCCAATTCGAACGGGATTTCCTCTTATCAGTTATATGCACTAATAAAGGTTCTAAGAACTGCTTTCCAAGTTCTCAATTGCCATTGTGATATTTTGTTGAGCAATCAATTGGACATATTGTTGATGTGGTGTTCTGAACCCAAGAACCTAGGTAGCGTCCTTGTTTAGATGGAATAATTCGATACACCATAGCAAGTAAACTTTCCCCCTACAGTTATTCGTTTGTATATATGTGCATGATGCATGCCTTCTTATTTTCAATTTGAAGGAGGGTTACCTTGTGTTTGCTAAGCCAGTAAATCGATACCTTCTTCAATCTACTGTGCAAGTTATCTATCTGGTGCAAATGGCTAAGCTTATAAGGAAGGGATCATCTTTATTTTCTATTGGCACCTCTGCTAATTAGTTTGATGAAATCACTCCCACGTTCAAAATTAAAATCAAATTAGAGTTTCACTATTTCTCCCACTTGTCCTCAAATAATTTCAGAAGTTCAAATAGTTTCAAGTATTTACTCCATATTTTTGGTGGGTTGGAACGCTTCATATGGCAAAAGTAGTTATATTAGAACGATATGGTCATCTGGTCTAGACAAGCACATTTATTTATCTATTTTCCAGAAAAGTTCTCTTACTTTTTGTTTTGATGCAGTTTAGCTTGGATCTTTGGAGTTTTGGTCATTGTGGGGTGAGCCAATGATGAGCTTCACGTATTCTTAGTCAGAAGAGGTAAAGTCCATTATCACTTTCTCCGATGAGGCCTATGAGGAATTCTTTCATTTATGCTATAATTCTCTTTGCCTTTAGTTTTTTACATCTGAATACTTTTTGGGTTCTGTTTATTTGGATTTGCTGTCATCCCTTGCCTTATTAGTCTCTTATCTTATGTTCGTATATTTGATAGTGCTGGTAAAAAATGCGGGAAAAGAAAATTTTCCCTTTTTACTTGCTGGGATTAGATACAAGGTGTTTCCAGTTTAACACGTCTCATGAGGGTGTTTTCAGGTTCATCATTGTTAACACCTTTTTCAAATATCCCAACTTCTTAGCTGAACTCATATAGATTGGTTCCTTAATGAGTGGCATTCTCGAGGAAATTGGAAAAAATTCATGTGTTGTGCTCCTAGTTATTTTGTTATGAACTAAAGTACTAGGGGCTAATTAAGCGGTTGGATAAGTTGGCCCAGTGAGATGGAAATCACTTGATGGAGATTAAAGAAGGTAAAACAGAATACTAGCCTGTAAGTTAGAGACAAGTTGATGTGGTTGTGTGAGGAAAAAAAATAGATAGTCATCGAAAATATCTACTTTTAGTTTGATAACATAAAATAAATCCATCCGCAAGTGATATCATTTCCATTTCCTTTGTTGTATTTGAAGATCCATACGTATTGTTCATATATATAAGCATTAGTGTGAGAATATGTAGTATTAGTCAAAAAAAAGAAAAGACTATGTAGTATGCTTATATTATGGGGTTGGGGGGCTGTGTCTATGTGAACATTTTGATGTTTGTGAAATCTTCTTTTGTGTTATGGCATGAAGACTAACAACACAAATTTTCGTTTAGCTTTTGAACATATATAGTTCCTCAAGGCCACATATGGACAATGGTTATAGATACGAAGACAATGTGGAAACTATTGGATGGTACCTTGTTTGAAATTCAATAAAATACGGGGTTCAGTCTCTCAAGATTCTAGATAAGGGATTGTTGGTTTCTTGAGTTCTTTCTTCAAAGGAACGCTCTTAAAGGTACCTAGGTTGTGATGTATGACGAAGAGGAAGAGTGAGTTGTTGACAATTAGGTTCTGTTATTGTCTTAACCCCGTTCATGTGTACAAACCGATCACATTCTGCGACTTATCCAATCTACCACTTGTAGTTTTATCCCGCACAAAGATGGTTTAGAGCATCCACAATGGACTAATCAAAATGTTGCTAAAATTAGCAATGTTTGCTAAAAAATATGCTCACATTGGAATAATCAAATTAGCAACCTCTTAACAACTAATCAAATTTATTCTGCTCAATGTTTTTTGAATAAGGGAGCTCAGTGTTTTTTGAATCTATATCCCTACATTTTTGCACCCTTGATTTATTTTGCTCCACGAATCACCATTGGATCTAGAGCTTCATCCAAAGAAGCTCTTACTCTCTCTCCTCTGTCTCTATCTCAACGGTGGGATTGCCCATATACAGCCCACCCACTTTAATCCAACGGTTAGGTCTTAACCAATCCACCAAAAGCAAGTAAAGAGAGAACAACTTAGATCATTTCTGACGTGTGCTGCTCTCTCTCAAAAGCATCCAGATCAGCGGGTCTCTTGCTCTCTTTCAAAATTCAAACGGCTCTTTCTCTCTCTCTCAATTGAAGGGAAACAGGTCTGCCCTTGATCATCGAGAATCAGGTCCTCTGGAACCCTAAACAAGCGCGCCTCATTGGAGCAGTGACCCGAGGATGGTGAGGGTGCGGCTGTAGATGAAGATGGGGTGTAGGAGCCAGGCGGCAAGGAGGGAGACGAGCGTGAGGAGAGAGAACGGGTGGGAGAGGATCGAGAAGGCGAGCATGGCGGAAGAAGGAGGCATTCTTGTGGATGAGGGAGGAGGCGACGGCAAGGGTGTCGGGCAGGGAGAAGGCGGTGTGGTTTGCGAGCTCAGGCCAGGGGCGGTGCTGCGCGTTGGAGTCGGGGGAGCGTGAGGCAAACACGCTCAAGGCTAGGGCCAAAAAACCCCTTTTAGTTTGGTCCCCGTAACCTTTCGGTGAGTTGATTCATCATCTCATATTTTTTTGATTGCCTTTTTTTTTTGCTTTGTGCAGCTTATTACAGATCGATTGAAATTGTTTAAGTTTCAGATCTGGTTTGGACTCAAACATTCGTGGACAGCAGCGAGTGATCATTCCAACTATTCTATATGAGGTTCTGATATTTAGTTTTATTTACTCTGTTTTTGAACTGATTGAATACCGAGCAAATAGAACTGATGTAGTTGTTGATTGTTAATGATTCGCTAGGATTGTGTGTTTAATGATTCATTTCTAGGGCTTTTCAAATCTGATTTTGTATAACTCTTGATTTTTGGTGCCAATAAAATTTAAAAAAAAAACAGAGAAACTTTTGATATTTGGTACTTTTTTTTTTTGCTAAGCTATTTGGTACTATTTTAAAGAAGCAATGCATCTTCATTGATTTCTCTGAATTTGAAGCAATTTGTTTCCACATATAGTAACATATAGTTTTTTTTTTTCCTTTTGCGTTGCATACAGGCCGTGACTGTAAATTTAGGCCACTTCAAGAAAATCATTAAGCGCTTGAAAAATGAGATAAAGTTTCCTTATAAAGTAGAAACAAAATCAATCTTTTAATATTCTACTTATCTTTTGAATGGAAGAAGAAAAGACAATGGGAATTTAAGTGTAGTAGGAAGAAAAAATATATGGAAGCAATCTGGTACCGTTCTTTCAACTATTTTGCTCTTAGGTACATTGTACAGATCACAACTCTGCGTATGTCCATTGGAATTACTTGATCATGGATTGAAATTCCAAATCTAATTTAGAAAAGTTTCCAAATCTACGTGCGTGAATGAATTTGTTATAGGCAGTTGTTATTCGTAAAATGTGAGTCCATCTTGGTTCTATTATTTGTAAAGGTTGGAGTCGTTGGACGACTGCATTTCATTTGTTATTCATTTTATGTTTTTAGCAAATCTTTTAGACCATCCGCATTTCATTAGTTCGTTGGTTTGGTCAATTATAGAGTAGGCTCCCGAGAGCTGAGGAGGTTGCTATAATGCAAAGGCAACAACTGTCACTTGCGACAATACTGAGTAATAGCTGTAATAACTTTAAGAACGCAATGGCAGCAGTTGCCCCCAATCAATGCTATTTCCCTTATGTCGTATATTGTCCTCTTCCCCTTTACCCCCTTTCTGCTCCTGTCTCTACCAAAGTTATATACTATTTCATTCCTCCTATTCATCCTCTACCGTAGCTGCATCTACAAACTGCAATGGCAATTGCACTGTCCACCAGGATAGAGCGGCTTGACTCCTCCTTTGTCTCCCATTGTGAAGGCATTGATTTTAGCTTCTATTTGCAGTCACACCAAATAACTTTCTTTGGTAATGGACTCTTTCCAATTATTAATTGTAACACTAACACCCATTACGGGATATTTAGGGTTTCGATTTAATTTTGAGGTTCGGGGCTTAATTCGTATTCGTTAGATTCTATGAGGGGCCTTGGTGTGATTTGCATGGAGATTGTTATTGGTTTGGAGTATAAGTTGAGAGGAGAGGTGACCACATGGGATTTCTTCCTAAGTGACTTAATAGCCATCAGGAGGATATTTTCCTCATTCTTCTACCGACATAGCAAGAGAGAAAGAGAGGAGGAGGCCACGGCTAAGGAGAGGGAGGAAGGAGAGGTTAGTTTTCGGTGATCCAACCCCGGTAACAAGTAAGTTCTTGTACTATGTAATCCATGTTTAATTTCATATTTGTGTGGTTAGATTCTCCATGGATTGAGTTTAGGAAGAAAATTGACGAAGTTCATGCTTTGGGTCGAATTCATTGGGTTTTGTTATGGGTTTGTTTTTGAGGCATGGGTGTGAGCTAGATGTGTGTTATTTTCATTATAAGATGTTGTGGTGGTGATTTGGTGGCTGTTTGGGTGGTTTTGAGGTGGTTGGTGGAGGGTTGAAACCCGTAGTTGCCTCGGAGCAGTTTTCTAGATTTGTGTTCAACTTCAAACAGGCATAACTTTGTCGTTATAATTCAAAACGAGTCTTATAATATATCGAAATCTATGCACTGAAAGTGTAGTTTCCAACGGTGGTAGTTTGGTAAGCTAATTCCAATCTGAGTAAAAAGATATGGCCAAAATAAGACAAGCTGGTTGTGGTTGTCATTCCTGTTTTGGGAGTTTTGTTGCGTTGGGCTATTTGGTTGAGTTTGTTCACTTGTGGGTCTTCATATTTGATATCCTTGGGTGCGTTGGGGTACCTTGGAGTATGGGAAAGGTGTGTGAGGTCTCCCGGTTACGTAGGTACTCCCAGACACCTCTAGAGATTTTGGTGACTTTATGTAATGTTTGCCGCAGGAGCTAGTGTAAAAGGCATGTTATGACTTGTTATTCTAGCATTTGGTTTAACATCCCAAGATGTTCATATGCTAATATGGGTTAACTTGTGGCTAGGTAATGTGCCGGTCTTTTCGGAGGTGCCGGAACCGTAAGTTTGGCATACTCTTGTCGAATCAAAGGTGAGTGTGTCTAATTGGAGGGAGGGATTTTTATTATAACTTTTGAGTTGAGGTTTTACCGTTGACTTGGTTGTATTTTATGTGAGAAGTCTTCCGCTGAGTTTTATTTTGATAGTTGTGGAGTGTGGTTTGGTCTTCTGTGTAGAATGCCACGTGGTGGCGCCGACTCAGGCCCACTTTGGGTGCCGTTTGCGGGGCGGGGCGGGGCGTGACAGCTTGGTATCAGAGCTAGTACTTTCTAGATTCTGTGTTGAGAGTCGGTTGGAGGTTTGGTAGTGGACCATTGGAGTTGAGTTTGTCGAGTAGTGGTTAGGGATTTAACTAACGCGCGAGTTATATCTATAACAATTGTGTTTGATGTTGGTTGTTTAAGTTGTTGAAATAGGTTTTCTGATAAATGGATTCGGATCATACGGTACGTGTTGAGTATGTTATATTTGGTGACAGTGTTGGATGAACAACGGATGTTGTTGACGGGGTGTTGTAGTTATGGCACGGTTCACATGAATGAGGGGTATTGATATGGCTCGGTTCATGGGGCAGCAAATGGTTGTAGTTCGTTGGCAGTTTGCACAGTGTTTAGGTACATGTTTGTTTGAAAGGCTTAAAGAGATTTCCCTTGTACAGTTTGAGTGGGGTTAGTATTTCATTTATTGCGGGAGGATGTGTGAGATTTGTGCTACTAGAATTGGATATTGTGAGCGTAGTATCGGTGGTACCGTAGGTGGTGGTGTCGTGGGGGAGTTTTGATAAGAGTTGTATCTGTTGGAGTTGTTTGATGGTTATGGGGTGATCATGTTTGTGGAAATTTTCATGCTTAAGGTTTATTTAGGGTAGTGATGTGCTTGTGGCATATGATTTGGGTTGAGGGGAGAATGATTTAAGTTTGTGTGGTGTGTGAGTCCTGCGACAGTGCGAGTTGTTGATGAGGTGAATACGTGGATGTTATAAGTTAGGGGGAGCTTAGTTTGAGTGGATTTTAAGTTATTGAGTTTGTATGAGAGAATAACATAATAGTTTGGAGTTTTGTGGGATTGGTTTTGTTCATTCCGTGGACTGGAATATGGTTGTGATTGTCTATGAGGAGATAGTTGTGGGTGAGTGTTTCCATGTTGTGGTTATCGGTGTGGAAGAGTGGGAATTGATTCAATGTGTTGTTAAGGTTATAGTCTGGTGGGAGGTAAGGTTTGGGAAACAGAGTGTGAGCTAGTAAGCGGTTAGTAGGTGGTTGTGAAACATTGACACGTTGGTGTTTAAATTGTGGGTTAATAGATTATTTGGTTGGTGAGTGTCCTAATGGAACTTTGGATTATGTGGAAGGTTTATCATTTCAATGCGAACTGGTGGTTTTACTTAGGTTGTAGTGGGTTAGTTAACGAGGTCAGCACATCTCTTATCGGTTGAGGTTATTTATACTACGGATAAGTGTGCAAAATTGTATATTGATGGGATTGTTGAGTGCACAGGGTTCATGTGTCTATTGTAAGGGGTAGAGACCTACCACGGAGTTGAGTACAACAACAGTTACTAGGGTTGGAGGTTGGCGAGAGGCAGAGAGATGGTGGGTGTGAGGGTGATGATGATGGCAGTGAGGGTGATAGTGGTGATGACAAGGATGGTTGTGAGGATAGTGGGAATGTCAGTGATAGTGCCGAGGAGAGTGAAGAGCAAAGGGGTTCAAGTTTAGTGAGTTAGAGTTTTGAGAATTCCGAGGAGGGTACAGAGGAGACGAGGTAGGAGTACAGACAGTGGTTAGTGTCGCTGAACGTCGGCACGTTCGTTGTGGTCGATGGAGCAATTGGTCAAAGAGGGTTTAGGGG
Source organism: Rhododendron griersonianum (assembly GCA_018127125.1). Classification (NCBI taxonomy): domain Eukaryota; kingdom Viridiplantae; phylum Streptophyta; class Magnoliopsida; order Ericales; family Ericaceae; genus Rhododendron; species Rhododendron griersonianum. The sequence goes on from CM030800.1 coordinate 26,565,860, forward strand.
TGTTGAAAAGTGTACAGGGTTACCGTTTGGCGAGTTTGGGCACAAGTGGCACAGTGTTCAAGGGTGCAAGATAGGGGTGTGCACGGGTCGGGTGGGTCGGGTTTGGCCCGCTACCCGACCCGACAATGTCGGGTAAGGAAATTTCAAAACAGCAACCGAACCGACTGATGGTATAGACCCGTCCGCGAGCCCGATTTTTTACTTCGGGTCGGTTCGGTTTTGCATTGGTCGGGTCGAGTCGGGTCCGACCACCACGGGTACAAAACACAAAGACCCGAAATCCGAACCGAAACTCATTTTTTTAACATAACCCAATCCGTACCCGACCAAACCACCTATTCGGAGCCGCCCGAGACCCTTCGGGTCGGGTCGGGTTGGTCGGGTTGCGGTTTTTTTTGCACACCCCTAGTGCAAGAGTAAGCAACGGATTCGTTCGAATAGGTGCCAGGTATTCTAAGTTTTGATAATGAGTTGTGGGTAGAATAATTTTTGAGGATTCTCGTGCATGGGGTTGGGATATCTTATGGGTGAGTTGGGTGTGCGTTTTCTTTTAAGATACCGTACTTGTGTGTGGAGTTGTTGAGAATATTCGTGCCTTGTGTAAAGGTAGAGTGTGAAGGTATGGAGAGAATATACATGTATCTTGATGATAGGATACCATGCTAGTGTGTGAGTGTGTTGTGTATATCTTTGTGGTTAATATACCTTGTTGAGTAGCGGGTGTATATGTATGCGTAGTGTGTGTGTTCTTAAGTGTTGCGCCAAGTTTTTTTGGACTTGTTTGAAATCCAGTTGGAACCGTGTCTGCGCAACGTAGTTTCCGGCGAGAGGTCTAACATTGTCTCTAGATTGGGTGGTTGCTCTTTGGGACGGTGTTGTGTGCTTGTAGGGTATTTATGTGTTAATTTTGCGGGTATCGTGTTGTGTGTTAGTTGTTGTCGAGGGAGGTGATTGATAAGGTTGGTGCGGATTGTGAATTGTCGTTGCTAAGGAAGTTACTGGTGTTGGGATATGTTGAGTTTTGACGGGAGTTGGAGATTTGCTTTTAGTGGTGTTATAGAGTTTGAGGTTGGGTGTTGTGTGGTTGTTTAGTAATTTTGAGTGTATGCATGTTTGAGGTTATTTTCTTTGAGGTGAGATTTGGATAGAGGTTGGATTTATTCTTTTTGAAGTTTGGTTTTAGTCTATATGCGGATGAGTTGTGTAAGTTGGTGAAGGCGTTTGTTTTGAGGATAGTTTTGGTAACCTTGTGAGGTTGGTTGTTGTTGATTTTGTGGCGAGTGTTATTTCGGGGACGAAATATTCCAAGTGGGGGAGAGTTGTAACACCCATCCCGGGATATTTAGGGTTTCGATTTAATTTTGGGGTTCGAGGCTTAATTCGTATTCGTTAGATTCTATGAGGGGCCTTGGTGTGATTTGCATGGAGATTGTTAATGGTTTGGAGTATAAGTTGAGAGGAGAGGTGACCACATGAGATTTCTTTATAAGTGACTTAATAGCCATCAGGAGGATATTTTCTTTATTCTTCTACCGACGTAGCAAGAGAGAAAGAGAGGAGGAGGCCACGGCTAAGGGGAGGAAGGAGAGGTCCGTTTTCTGTGATCCAACCCGGTAACAAATAAGTTATTGTACTATAGAAGTGTAGTCCTTGTCTAATTTCATATTTGTGTGGTTAGATTCTCCTTGGATTGAGTTTAGGAAGAAAATTGACAAAGTTCATGTCTTGGGTCGAATTCATTGGTTTTTGTTATGGGTTTGATTTTGAGGAATGGGTGTGAGCTAGATGTGTGTTATTTTCATTATAAGATGTTGTGGTGGTGATTTGGTGGCTGTTTGGGTGGTTTTGAGGTGGTTGGTGGAGGTTTGAGGGTTGAAATCCGTAGCTGCCTCGTCGTACTTTTCCAGATTTGTGTTCAAACTTCAAACATGCATAACTTTGTCGTTATAATTCAGAACGGGTCTTATAATATATCGAAATCTATGCACTGAAAGTGTAGTTTCCAACGGTGGTAGTCTGGTAAGCTAATTCCAATTTGAGTAAAAAGATATGGCCAATATAAGACAAGTTGGTTGTGGTTGTCATTCCTGTTTTGGGAGTTTTGTTGCGTTGGGCTATTTGGTTGAGTTTGTACACTTGTGGTTCTTCATATTTGATATCCTTGGGTGCATTGGGGTACCTTGGAGTATTGGAAAGGTGTGTGAGGTCTCCCGGTTACGTAGGTACTCCCAGACACCTCTAGAGATTTTGGTCACTTTATGTAATATTTGCCGCAGGAGCTAGTGTAAAAGGCATGTTATGACTTGTTATTCTAGCATTTGGTTTAACATCCCAATATGTTGATATGCTAATATGGGTTAACTTGTGGCTAGGTAATGTGCAGGTCTTGTCGGAGGTGCCGGAACCGTAAGTTTGGCATACTCCTGTCTAATCAAAGGTTAGTGTGTCTGATATGGTTCTTCTCATCAAGATATTGCTGTGGTGGTGAGTGTATATCTTGCTAATGGTATTTTAGCTTTTGATATAGTTATCGTTAAATAGATAATACGATGGATGTGATTGTATATCAATAATATCTTGCTTACCGAGGTTTAGCTATTGATATAGATATATGTGGTGGAGATTGTATATCATGCTATATGTTGTTTTAGCTAATGGTATGCGTGCTTGTTGTATGTTGATTGTACCCGCGAAAGGATTGTGGAGTGAGTCACGCCATGTCGTGTGTCATTCCGTCTAATTAACGGAGGTTGGGAGCATGGTTTGCGGGACGCATTGCCTTGGGTACATGGGAATGTGGCAGACATGTCACTATATGCTTGGGTACATGCTGTTATTGTTTTAGTTATAATCGTGTGGTTGTTCATTGGGTAATACTGTTATGTTTTGGAGGATGTGTTGGTTGTATCAATTGTATTCAATTGGATATTTCTCTTAGGTTGGTGAATCCATTCATGATGATATTCCTTCGGGTATTGTGATATTTTATCGAGCATTTCTATATCTCACATACTCTGGCTTTCCTTTTTGGATTGCCAGGTAGCAGGTGGCTTGGAGTGGGTCCACTATTAGTCAACGCTTTGGGGAGTGCTGAGACTAGCGTCGGGTGACGTCTTGGGTTAGATTGTTGTGTAGTTGATTCGTCTAGAAGTTAAGCTAAGTGTTTTGTAATTAATTGGAGAGGGGGATTTTTATTATAACTTAGGAGTTGAGGTTTAATCGTTGACTTGGTTGTATTTTATGTGAGAAGTCTTCCGCTGAGTTTTATTCTGATAGTTGTGGAGTGTGGTTTGGCCTTTTGTGTGGAATGCCACGTGTTCGCGCCGACTCGGGCCCACTTTGGGTGCCGTTTACGGGGCGGGGCGTGACAGCTTGGTATCAAAGCTAGTACTTTCTAGACTCTGTTTTGAGAGTCGGTTGGAGGTTTGGTAACGGACCATTAGAGTTGAGTTTGTCGAGTAGTTGTTAGGGATTTAACTAACGTGTGAGTTATATCTATAACAATTGTGTTTGATGTTGGTTGTTTAAGTTGTTGAAATAGGTTTTCTCATAAATGGATTCGGATCATACGGTACGTGTTGAGGATGTTATATTTGGTGACAGTGTTGGATGAACAACGGATGTTGTTGACGGGATGTTGTAGTTATGGCACGGTTCACATGAATGCGGGGTATTGATATGGCTCGGTTCATGGGGCAGCAAATGGTTGTGGTTCGTTGGCAGTTTGCACAGTGTTTAGGTACATGATTGTTTGAAAGGTTTAAAGAGATTTCCCTTGTACAGTTTGAGTGACGTTTTTATTTCCTTTATTGCGGGAGGATGTGTGAGATTTGTGGTACTAGAATTGGATGTTGTGAGCATAGTATCGGTGGTACCGTTGGTGGTGGTGTCGTGGGGGAGTTTTGATAAGAGTTGTATCTGTTGGAGTTATTTGATGGTTATGGGGTGAACATGTTTGTGGAAATTTTCATGCTTAAGGTTTATTTAGTGTAGTGATGTGCTTGTGGCATATGATTTGGGTTGAGGGGAGAATGATTTAAGGTTGTGTGGTTTGTGAGTCCTAGGACAGTGCGAGTTGTTGATGAGGAGAATACGTGGATGTTATAAGTTATGGGGAGCTTAGTTTGAGTGGATTTTAAGTTGTTGAGTTTGTATGAGAGAATAACGTAATAGTTTGGAGTTTTGTGGGATTGGTTTTGTTCATTCCGTGGACTGGAATATGGTTGTGATTGTCTATGAGGAGATAGTTGTGGGTGAGTGTTTCCATGTTGTGGTTATCGGTGTGGAAGAGTGGGAATTGATTCAATGTGTTGTTAAGGTTATAGTCTGGTGGGAGGTAAGGTTTGGGAAACAGAGCGTGAGCTAGTAAGCGGTTAGTAGGTGGTTGTGTAACATTGACACATTGGTGTTAAATTGTGGGTTAACAGATTATTCGGTTGGTGAGTGTCCTATTGGAACTTTGGATTATGTGGAAGGTTTATCATTTCAATGCGAACTGGTGGTTTTACTTAGGTTGTAGTGGGTTAGTTAACGAGGTCAGCACATCTCTTATCGGTTGAGGTTATTTATACTACGGATAAGTGTGCAAAATTGTATATTGATGGGATTGTTGAGTGCACAGGGTGCATGTGTCTATTGTAAGGGGCAGAGACCTACCACGGAGTTGAGTACAACAACGGTTACTAGGGTTGGAGGTTGGCGAGAGGCAGAGATATGGTGGGTGTGAGGGTGATGGTGATGGCAGTGAGGGTGATTGTGGCAATGATGAGGATGGTTGTGAGGATAGTGGAAATGGCAGTGATAGTGCCGAGGAGAGTGAAGAGCAAAGGGGTTCAAGTTTAGTGAGTTAGAGTTTTGAGAATTCCGAGGAGGGTACAAAGGAGACGATGTAGGAGTACAGACAGTGGTTAGTGGCGCTGAACGTCGGCACGTTTGTTGTGGTCGATGGAGCAATTGGTCAAAGAGGGTTCGGGGGTGTTGAAAAGTATATAGGGTTACTGTATGGCGAGTTTGGGCACAAGTGGCACAGTGTTCAAGGGTGCAAGAGTCAGCAACGGATTCGTTCGAATAGGTGCCATGTATTCTAAGTTTTGATAATGAGTTGTGGGTAGAGTAATTTTTGAGGATTCTCGTGCGTGGGGTTGGGATAACTTATGGGTGAGTTGGGTGTGTGTTTTCGTTTAAGATACCGTACTTGTGTGTGGAGTTGTTGAGAATATTCGTGCCTTGTGTGAAGGTAGAGTGTGAAGGTATGGAGAGAATATACATGTATCTTGATGACAGGATACCATGCTAGTGTGTGAGTGTGTTGTGTATATCTTTGTGGTTAATATACCTTGTTGAGTACAGGGTGTATATGTATGCGTTGTTTGTGTGTTCTTAAGTGTTGCGCCAAGAATTTTGGACTTGTTTGAAATCCAATTGGAACCGCGCTTGCGCAACGTTGTTTCCGGCGAGAGGTCTAACATTGTCTCTAGATTGGGTGGTAGCTCTTTGGGACGGTGTTGTGTGCATGTGGGGTATTTATGTGTTAATTTTGCGGGTATCGTGTTGTGTGTTAGTTATTGTCGAGGGAGGTGATTGATAAGGTTGGTGCAGATTGTGAATTGTCGTTGCTAAGGAAGTTACTAGTGTTGGGATATGTTGAGTTTTGACCGGAGTTGGAGATTTGCTTTTAGTGGTGTTATTGAGTTTGAGGTTGGGTGTTGTGTGGTTGTTTAGTAATTTTGAGTGTATGCATGTTTGAGGTTATTTTCTTTGAGGTGAGATTTGGATAGAGGTTGGATTTATTCTTTTTGAAGTTTGGTTTTAGTCTATATCCGAATGAGTTGTGTAAGTTGGTGAAGGCGTTTGTTTTGAGGATAGTGTTGGTAGCCTTTTGAGGTTGGTTGTTGTTGATTTTGTGGCGATTGTTATTTCGAGGACGAAATATTCCAAGTGGGAAAGAGTTGTAACACCCATTCCGGGATATTTAGGGTTTCGATTTAATTTTGGGGTTCGAGGCTTAATTCGTATTCGTTATATTCTATGAGGGGCCTTGGTGTGATTTGCATGGAGATTGTTATTGGTTTGGAGTATAAGTTGATAGGAGAGGTGACCACATGAAATTTCTTCATAAGTGACTTGATAGCCATCAGGAGGATATTTTCCTCATTCTTCTACCGACGTAGCAAGAGAGAAAGAGAGGAGGAGGCCACGGCTAAGGGGAGGGAGGAAGGAGAGGTCCGTTTTCGGTGATCCAACCCAGGTATAAATAAGTTATTTTTATAGAAGTGTAGTCCTTGTTTAATTTCATATTTTTGTGGTTAGATTCTCCATGGATTGAGTTTAGGAAGAAAATTGACAAAGTTCATGTTTTGGGTCGAATTCATTGGTTTTTGTTATGGGTTTGTTTTTGAGGCATGTATGTGAGCTAGATGTGTGTTATTTTCATTATAAGATGTTGTGGTGGTGATTTTATGGTTGTTTGGGTGGTTTTGAGGTGGTTGGTGGAGGTTTGTGGGTTGAAACCCGTAGCTGCTTCGCAGTAGTTTTCTAGATTCGTGTTTAAACTTCAAACAAGCATAACTTTGTCGTTATAATTCAGAACGGGTCTTATAATATGTCGAAATCTATGCATTGAAAGTGTAGTTTTCAACGGTGGTAGTCTGGTAAGCTAATTCCAATATGAGTAAAAAGATATGGCCAAAATATGACAAGCTGGTTGTGGTTGTCATTCCTGTTTTGGGAGTTTTGTTGCGTTGGGCTATTTGGTTGAGTTTGTACACTTGTGGGTCCTCATATTTGATATCCTTGGGTGCATTGGTGTACCTTGGAGTATGGGAAAGGTGTGTGAGGTCTCCCGGTTACGTAGGTACTCCCAGACACCCTAGAGATTTTGGTGACTTTATGTAATGTTTGCCGCAGGAGCTAGTGTAAAAGGCATGTTATGACTTGTTATTCTAGCATTTGGTTTAACATCCCAAGATGTTCATATGCTAATATGGGTTAACTTGTGGCTAGGTAATGTGCCAGTCTTTTCGGAGGTGCCGGAACCGTAAGTTTGGCATACTCTTGTCCAATCAAAGGTGAGTGTGTCTGATATGGTTTTTCTCAAAAAGATATTGCTGTGGTGGTGAGTGTATATCTTCCTAATGGCATTTTAGCTTTCGATATAGTTATCGTTAAATAGATAATACGGTGGATGTGATTGTTAATCAATAATATCATGCTTACCGAGGTTTAGCTATTGATATGGATATATGTGGTGGAGATTGTATATCATGCTATATGTTGTTTTAGCTAATGGTATGCATGCTTGGTGTATGTTGATTGTATCAGCGAAAGGATTGTGGAGTGAGTCACGTCATGTCGTGTGTCATTCCGTCTAATAAACGGAGGTTGGGAGCATGGTTTGCGGGACACAATGCGATGGGTACAAGGGAATGTGGCAGACGTGTCACTGGATGCTTGTGTGAATTACATTCATGCTGTTATTGTTTCAGTTATAATCGTGTGGTTGTTCATTGGGTAATAGTAATACTGTTATGTTTTGGAGGATGTGGTTGTATCTATTGTATTCAATTGGATGTTTCTGTTAGGTTGGTGAATCCATTCATGATGATATTCCTTCGGGTATTGTGATATTTTATCGAGCATTTCTATATCTCACATACTCTGGCTTTCCTTTTTGGATTGCCAGGTAGCAGGTGGCTTGGAGTGGGTCCACTACTAGTCAACGCTCTGCGGAGTGCTGAGACTAGCGTCCGGCGACGTCTTGGGTTAGATTGTTGTGTAGTTGATTCGTCTAGAAATTAAGCTAAGTGTTTTGTAATTAATTGGAGAGAGGGATTTTTATTATAACTTGTGAGTTGAGGTTTTACCGTTGACCTGGTTGTATTTTATGTGAGAAGTCTTCCGCTGAGTTTTATTCTGATAGTTGTGGAGTGTGGTTTGGTCTTTTGTGTGGAATGCCACGTGTTCGCCCCGACTCGGGCCCACTTTGGGTGCCGTTTGCGGGGCGGGGCGTGACAGCTTGGAATTAGAGCTAGTACTTTCTAGACTCTGTGTTGAGAGTTGGTTGGAGGTTTGTTAGTGGACCATTGGAGTTGAGTTTGTCGAGTAGTGGTTTGGGATTTAACTAACACGTGAGTTATATCTATAACAATTGTGTTTGATGTGGTTGTTTAAGTTGTTAAAACAAGTTTTCTGATAAATGGATTCGGATCATACGGTACGTGTTGAGGGTGTTATATTTGGTGACAGTGTGGGATGAACAACGGATGTTGTTGACGAGGTGTTGTAGTTATGGCACGGTTCAAATGAATGCGGGGTATTGATATGGCTCGGTTCATGGGGCAGCAAATGGTTGTGGTTCGTTGGCAGTTTGCACAGGGTTCAAGTACATGTTTGTTTGAAAGGTTTAAAGAGATTTCCCTTGTACAATTTGAGTGGGATTAATATCTCCTTTATTGGGGGAGGATGTGTGAGATTTGTGGTACTAGAATTGGATGTTGTGAGCATAGTATCGGTGGTACCGTAGGTGGTGGTGTCGTGGGGGAGTTTTGATAAGAGTTGTATCTGTTGGAGTTGTTTGATGGTTATGGGGTGATCATGTTTGTGCAAATTTTCATGCTGAAGGTTTATTTAGGGTAGTGATGTGCTTGTGGCATATGATTTGGGTTGAGGGGAGAATGATTTAAGGTTGTGTGGTGTGTGAGTCCCGCGATAGTGCGAGTTGTTGATGAGGTGAATATGTGGATGTTATAAGTTAGGGGGAGCTTAGTTTGAGTGGATTTTAAGTTGTTGAGTTTGTATGAGAGAATAACATAATTGTTTGTAGTTTTGTGGGAATGGTTTTGTTCATTCAGTGAACTAGAATATGGTTGTGATTGTCTATGAGGAGATAGTTGTGGGTGAGTGTTTCCATGTTATGGTTATCGGTGTGGAAGAGTGGGAATTGATTAAATGTGGTGTTAAGGTTATAGTCTGGTGGGAGGTAAGGTTTGGGAAACAGAGCGTGAGCTAGTAAGCGGTTGGTAGGTGGTTGTGTAACATTGACACGTTGGTGTTTAAATTGTGGGTTAATAGATTATTAGGTGAGATTTGGATAGAGGTTGGATTTATTCTTTTTGAAGTTTGGTTTTAGTCTGTGCGGATGAGTTGTGTAAGTTGGTGAAGGCGTTTGTTTTGAGGATAGTGTTGGTAACCTTGTGTGGTTGGTTGTTGTTGATTTTGTGGCGAGTGTTATTTCGGGGACGAAATATTCCAAGTGGGGGAGAGTTGTAACACCCATTCCGGGATATTTAGGGTTTCGATTTAATTTTGGGGTTCGAGGCTTAATTCGTATTCGTTAGATTCTTTGAGGGGCCTTGGTGTGATTTGCGTGGAGATTGTTAATGGTTTGGATTATAAGTTGAGAGGAGAGGTGACCACATGAGATTTCTTCATAAGTGACTTAATAGCCATCAGGAGGATATTTTCCTCATTCTTCTACCGACGTAGCAAGAGAGAAATAGAGGAGGAGGCCACGGCTAAGGGGAGGGAGGAAGGAGAGGTCCGTTTTCGGTGATCCAACCCGGTAACAAATATGTTATTGTACTATAGAAGTGTAGTCCTTGTTTAATTTCACATTTGTGTGGTTAGGTTCTCCATGGATTGAGTTTAGGAAGAAAATTGACAAAGTTCATGTATTGGGTCGAATTCATTGGTATTTGTTATGGGTTTGTTTTTGAGGCATGGGTGTGAGCTAGATGTGTGTTATTTTCATTATAAGATGTTGTGGTGGTGATTTGGTGGCTGTTAGGGTTGTTTTGAGGTGGTTGGTGGAGGTTTGAGGGTTGAAACCCGTAGCTGCCTCACAGTAGTTTTCCAGATTCGTGTTCAAATTTCAAACAGACATAATTTTGTCGATATAATTCAGAACGGGTCTTATAATATATCAAAATCTATGCACTGAAAGTGCAGTTTCCAACGGTGGTATTCTGGTAAGCTAATTCCAATTTGAGTAAAAAGATATGGTCAAAATAAGACAAGCTGGTTGTGGTTGTCATTCCTGTTTTGGGAGTTTTGTTGCGTTGGGCTATTTGGTTGAGTTTGTACACTTGTGGGTCTTCATATTTGATATCCTCTGGTGCGTTGGGGTACCTTGGAGTATGGGAAAGGTGTGTGAGGTCTCCCGGTTACGTAGGTACTCCTAGACACCTCTAGAGATTTTGGTGACTTTATGTAATGTTTGCCGCAGGTGCTAGTGTAAAAGGCATGTTATGACTTGTTATTCTAGCATTTGGTTTAACATCCCAAGATGTTCATATGTTAATATGGGTTAACTTGTGGCTAGGTAATGTGTCGGTCTTTTCGGAGGTGCCGGAACCGTAAGTTTGGCATACTCCTGTCGAATCAAAGGTGAGCGTGTCTGATATGGTTCTTCTCAATAAGATATTGCTGTGGTGGTGAGTGTATATCTTGCTAATGGTATTTCAGCTTTCGATACAGTTATCGTTAAATAGATAATGCGGTGGAGGTGATTGTATATCAAAATATCATGCTAACCGAGGGTTAGCTATTGATATAGATATATGTGGTGAAGATTGTATATCATGCTATATGTTGTTTTAGCTAATGGTATGCATGTTTGGTGTATGTTGATTGTACCCGCGAAAGGATTGTGGAGTCAGTCACGCCATGTCGTATGCCATTAAATCTAATTAACGGAGGTTAGGAGCATGGTTTGCGGGACACAATGCCTTGGGTACATGGGAATGTGGCAGACGTGTCACTGCATGCTTGTGTGATTTACATTCATGTTGTTATTGTTTCAGTTATAATCGTGTGGTTGTTCATTGGTAATACTGTTATATTTTGGAGGATGTGGTGGTTGTATCTATTGTATTCGATTGGATGTTTCTGTTAGGTTGGTGAATCCATTCATGATGATATTCCTTTCGGGTATTGTGATATTTTATCGAGCATTTCTATATCTCACACTCTGGCTTTACTTTTTGGATTGCCAGGTAGCAGGTGGCTTGGTGTGGGTCCACTACTAGTCAACGCTTTGGGGAGTGCTGAGACTAGCTTCCGGTGACGTCTTGGGTTAGATTGTCGTGTAGTTGATTCGTCTAGAAGTTAACCTAATTGTTTTGTAATTAATTGGAGAGAGGGATTTTTATTATAACTTGTGAGTTGAGGTTTTAGCGTTGACTTGGTTGTATTTTATGTGAGAAGTCTTCCGCTGAGTTTTATTTTGATAGTTGTGGAGTGTAGTTTGGTCTTCTGTGTGGAATGCCACGTCGACGCACCGACTCAGGCTCACTTTGGGTGCCGTTTGCGGGGCGGGGTGGGGCGGGGCGTGACAGCTTGGTATCAGAGCTAGTACTTTTTAGACTCTGTGTTGAGAGTTGGTTGGAGGTTTTGTAGTGTGCCATTGGAGTTGAGTTTGTCGAGTAGTGGTTAGGGATTTAACTAATGCGTGAGTTATATGTATAACAATTGTGTTTGATGTTGGTTGTTTAAGTTGTTAAAACAGGTTTTCTGATAAACGGATTCGGATTATACGGTACGTGTTGAGGATGTTATATCTGGTGACAGTGTGGGATGAACAACGAATGTTGTTGACGAGGTGTTGTAGTTATGGCACGGTTCACATGAATGCGGGGTATTGATATGGCTCGGTTCATGGGGCAGCAAATGGTTGTGGTTCGTTGGTAGTTTAGGTTTAAAGAGTTTTCCCTTTTACAATTTGAATGGGGTTAATATCTCCTTTGGTGGGGGAGGATGTGTGAGATTTGTGATACTAGATTTGGATGTTGTGAGCGTAGTGTTGGTGGTACCGTAGGTGGTGGTGTTGTGGGGGAGTTTTGATAAGAGTTGTATCTGTTAGAGTTGTTTGATGGTTATGGGGTGATCATTTTTGTGGAAATTTTCATGCTTTAGGTTTATTTAGGGTAGTGATGTGCTTGTGGCATATGATTTGGGTTGAGGGGAGAATGATTTAAGGTTGTGTGGTGTGTGAGTCCCGCGATAGTGCGAGTTGTTGATGAGGTGAATACGTGGATGTTATAAGTTAGGGGGAGCTTAGTTTGAGTGGATTTTAAGTTGTTGAGTTTGTATGAGAGAATAGCATAATAGTTTGGAGTTTTTTGGGAATGGTTTTGTTCATTCCGTGAACTGGAATATGGTTGTGATTGTCTATGAGGAGATAGTTGTGGGTGTGTGTTTCTATGTTGCGGTTATCGGTTTGGATGAGTTACGAGGGGAATTGATTAAATGTGTTGTTATGGTTATAGTTTGGTGGGAGGTAAGGTTTGGGAAACAGAGCGTGAGCTAGTAAGCGGTTGGTAGGTGGTTGTGTAACATTGACACGTTGGTGTTTAAATTGTGGGTTAATAGATTATTCGGTTGGTTAGTGTCTTAATGAAACTTTGGATTTTGTGGTAAGTTTGTCATTTCAATGCGAACTGGTAGTTGTACTTAGGTTGTAGTGGGTTAGTTAACGAGGTCAGCACATCTCTTGTAAGGGGCAGAGACCTACCGCGGAGTTGAGTACAACAATGGTTACTAGGGTTGGAGGTTGGCGAGAGGCAGAGAGATGGTGGGTGTGAGTGTGATGGTGATGGCGGTGAGGGTGATAGTGGTAATGACAAGGATGGTTGTGATGATGGTGGGAATGGTAGTGATAGTGCCGAGTAGAGTGAAGAGCAAAGGGGTTCATGTTTAGTGAGAGATAGAGTTTTGACAATTCCAAGAAGTGTACAGAAGAGACGAGGTAGGAGTACAGACAGTGGTCAGTGGCGGTGAACGTCGGCAAGTTAGTTGTGGTCGTTGGAGCAATTGGTCAAAGAGGGTTCGAGGGTGTTGAAAAGTATATAGGGTTATTGTGTGGCGAGTTTGGGCACAAGTGGCACAATGTTCAAGGGTGCAAGAGTCAGCAACGGATTTGTTCGAATAGGTGCCAGGTATTCTAAGTTTTGTTAATGAGTTGTGGGTAGAGTAATTTTTGAGGATTCCTCGTGCGTGGGGTTGGGATAACTTATGGGTGAGTTGGGTGTGCGTTTTCGTTTAAGATACCGTACTTGTGTGTGGAGTTGTTGAGTATATTCGTGCCTTGTGTAAAGGTAGAGTGTGAAGGTATGGAGAGAATATACATGTATCTTGATGATAGGATACCATGCTAGTGTGTGAATGAGTGTGTTGAGTATATCTTTGTGGATAATATACCTTGTTGAGTAAAAGGTGTATATGTATGCGTTTCTGTGTGTGTTCTTAAGTGTTGCGCCAAGAATTTTTGGACTTGTTTGAAATCCAGTTGGAACTGTGTCTGCGCAACGTTGTTTCCGGTGAGAGGTCTAACATTGTCTCTAGATTGGGTGGTAGCTCTTGTAGAATTTTCGTGCCTTGTGTAAAGGTAGAGTGTGAAGGTATGGAGAGAATATACATGTAACTTGATGATAGGATGCCATCCTAGTGTGTTGTATATATCTTTGTGGATAATATAACTTGTTGAGTAGAGGGTGTATATGTATGCGTAGTGTGTGTGTTCTTAAGTGTTGCGCCAAGAATTTTTGGACTTTTTTTAAATCCAGTTGGAACCGCGTCTGCGCAACGTAGTTTCCGGCGAGAGGTCTAACATTGTCTCTAGATTGGATGGTAGCTCTTTGGAACGGTGTTGTGTGTAGGTGGGGTATTTATGTGTTATTTTTGTGGGTATCGTGTTGTGTGTTAGTTGTTGTCAAGGGAGGTGATTGATAAGGTTGGTGCGGATTGTGAATTGTCCTTGCTAAAGAAGTTACTTGTGTTGGGATATGTTTTGTTTTGACAGAAGTTGGAGATTTGCTTTTAGTGGTGTTATTGAGTTTGAGGTTGGGTGTTGTTTGGTTGTTGAGTAATTTTGAGTGTATACATGTTTGAGGTTATTTTCTTTGAGGTGAGATTTGGGTAGAGGTTGGATTTATTCTTTTTGAAGTTTGGTTTTAGTCTATATGCGGATGAGTTGTGTAAGTTGGTGAAGGCGTTTGTTTTGAGGATAGTGTTGGTAACCTTATGAGGTTGGTTGTTGATTTTGTGGCGAGTGTTATTCCGGGGACGAAATATTCCCAAGTGGGGGAGAGTTGTAACACCCATTCTGGGATATTTAGGGTTTCGATTTAATTTTGAGGTTCGAGGCTTAATTCATATTCGTTAGATTCTATGAGGGGCCTTGGTGTGATTTGCATGAAGATTGTTATTGGTTTGGAGTATAAGTTGAGAGAAGAGGTGACCACATGAGATTTCTTTCTAAGTGACTTAATAGCCATCAGGAGGATATTTTCCTCATTCTTCTACCCACATGGCAAGAGAGAAAGGAGGAGGCCACGGCTAAGGGTGGGGAGGAAAGAGAGGTCCGATTTCGGTGATCCAATCCGGTAACAAGTTCTTGTACTATAGAAGTGTAATCCATGTTTGATTTTATATTTGTGTGGTTAGATTCTCCATGGATTGAGTTTAGGAAGAAAATTGACAAAGTTCATATTTTGGGTTGAATTCATTGGGTTTTGTTATGGGTTTGTTTTTGAGGTATGGGTGTGAGCTAGATGTGTGTTATTTTCATTATAAGATGTTGTGGTGGTGATTTGGTGGCTGTTTGGGTGGTTTTGACGTGGTTGGTGGAGGTTTGAGGGTTGAAACCCGTAGCTGCCTCGCAGTCGTTTTCCAGATTCGTGTTCAAACTTCAAACATGCATAACTTTGTCGTTATAATTCGGAACGAGTCATAATATATCGAAATCTATGCACTGTAAGTGTAGTTTCCAACAGTGGTAGTCTGGTAAGCTAATTCCAATCTGAGTAAAAAGATATGGCCAAAATAAGACAGGCTGGTTGTGGTTGTCATTCCTGTTTTCGGAGTTTTGTTGTGTTGGGCTATTTGGTTGAGTTTGTACATTTGTGGGTCTTCATATTTGATATCCTTAGGTGCGTTGGGGTACCTTGGAGTATTGGAAAGGTGTGTGAGGTCTCCCGAGTACGTATGTACTCCCGGACACCTCTAGAGATTTTGGTGGCTTTATGTAATGTTTTCTATAGGAGCTAGTGTAAAACGCATGTTATGACTTGTTATTCTAGCATTTGGTTTAACATCCCAAGATGTTCATATGCTAATGTGGGTTAACTTGTGGCTAGGTAATGAGCCAATCTTTTAGGAGGTGCCTGAACTGTAAGTTTGGCATACTCCAGTCGAATCAAAGGTGAGTGTGTCTGATATGGTTTTTCTCAGTAAGATATTATTGTGGTGGTAAGTGTATATCTTGCTAATGGAATTTTAGCTTTCGATATAGTTATCGTTAAATAGATAATGCGGTGGAGGTGATTGTATATCAATAATATCATGCTAACCAAGATATAGCTATTGATATAGGTATATGTGGTGGAGATTGTATATCATTCTATATGTTGTTTTAGCTAATGGTACGCATGCTTGTTGTATGTTGATTGTACCCGCGAAAGGATTGTGGAGTGAGTCACGCCATGTCGTATGCCATTCCGTCTAATTAACGGAGGTTAGGAGCATGGTTTGCGGGACACAATGCCTTGGGTACAAGGGAATGTGGCAGACGTGTCACTGCATGCTTGTGTGATTTACATTCATGCTGTTATTGTTTCAGTTATAATCATGTGGTGGTTCATTGGGTAATACTGTTATTGTTTCTGTTAGGTTGGTGAATCCATTGATGATGATATTCCTTTGGGTATTGTGATATTTTATCGAGCATTTCTATATCTCACACTCTGGCTTTCCTTTTTGGATTGCTAGGTAGCAGGTGGCTTGGAGTGGGTCCACTATTAGTCAACGCTTTGGGGAGCGCTGAGACTAGCGTCGGGTGACGTCTTGGGTTAGATTGTTGTGTAGTTGATTCGTCTAAAAGTTAACCTAATTGTTTTGTAATTAATTGGAGAGAGGGATTTTTATTATAACTTGGGAGTTGAGGTTTTAGCGTTGACTTGGTTGTATTTTATGTGAGAAGTCTTCCGCTGAGTTTTATTATGATTGTTGTGGAGTGTGGTTTGGCCTTCTGTGTGGAATGCCACGTGGTCGAGCCGACTCGGGCCCACTTTAGGTGCCGTTTGCGTGGCAGGGCGGGGCGTGACAACTTGGTATCAGAGCTAGTACTTTTTAGACTCTGTGTTGAGAGTCGGTTGGAGGTTTTGTAGTGGACCATTGGAGTTGAGTTTGTCGAGTTGTGGTTAGGGATTTAACTAACGCGTGAGTTATATCTATGACAATTGTGTTTGATGTTGGTTGTTTAAGTTGTTGAAACAGGTTTTTTGATAAATGTATTCGGATCATACAGTACTTGTTGAGTATGTTATATCTGGTGACAGTGTGGGATGAACAACGGTTGTTGTTGACGGGGTGTTGTAGTTATGGCACGATTCACATGAATGCGGAGTATTGATATGGCTCGGTTCATGGGGCAGCAAATGGTTGTGGTTCGTTGGCAGTTTGCACAGGGTTCAGGTACATGTTTGTTTGAAAGGTTTAAAGAGATTTCCCTTGTACAGTTTTAGTGGGGTTAAAATCTCCATTATTGCGGGAGGATGTGTGAGATTTGTGGTACTAGAATTGGATGTTGTGAGCGTAGTATCGGTGGTACCGTAGGTGGTGGTGTCTTGGGGGAGTTTTGATAAGAGTTGTATCTGTTGGAGTTGTTTGATGGTTATGGGGTGATCATGTTTGTGGAAATTTTCATGCTTAAGGTTTATTTAGGGTAGTGATGTGCTTGTGGCATATGATTTGGGTTGAGGGGAGAATGATTTAAAGCTGTGTGGTGTGTGAGTCCCGGGATTGTGCGTGTTGTTGATGAGGTGATTACGTGGATGTTATAAGTTAGGGGGAGCTTAGTTTGAGTGGATTTTAAGTTGTTGAGTTTGTATGAGAGAATAACATAATAGTTTGGAGTTTTGTGGGAATGGTTTTGTTCATTCCGTGAACTGGAATATGGTTGTGATTGTCTATATGAGGAGATAGTTTTGGGTGAGTGTTTCTATGTTGTGGTTATTAGTGTGGATGAGTTAAGAGAGGATTTGATTAAATGTGTTGTGAAGGTTATAGTTTGGTGGGAGGTAAGGTTTGGGAAACAGAGCGTGAGCTAGTAAGCGGTTGGTTAGTGTCCTAATGGAACTTTGGATTTTGTGGAAGGTTTATCATTTCAATGCGAACTGGTGGTTTTACTTAGGTTGTAGTGGGTTAGTTAACGTGGTAAGCACATCTCTTATCGGTTGAGGTTAATTATACTCTGGATAAGTGTGCAAAATTGTATATTGATGGGATTGTTGTGTGCACAGGGTGCATGTGTCTCTTGTAAGGGGCAGAGACCTACCGCGGAGTTTAGTACAACAACGGTTACTAGGGTTGGAGGTTGGCAAGAGGCAGAGAGATGGTGGGTCTGAGGGTGATGGCGATGGCGGTGAGGGTGATAGTGTAATGATGAGGATGGTTGAGGGGATAGTGGGAATGGTAGTGATAGTGCCAAGGACAGTGAAGGGCAAAGCGGTTCAAGTTTTGTGAGAGTTAAGAGTTTTGAGAATTCCGAGGAGGGTACAGAGGAGACGAGGTAGGAGTACAGACAATGGTCAGTGGAGCAATTGGTCAAAGAGGGTTCGGGGGTGTTGAAAATTATGCAGGGTTATTGTGTGGCGATTTTGGGCACAAGTGGCACAGTGTTCAAGGGTGCAAGAGTCGGCAACGGATTCATTCGAATAGGTGCCATGTATTCTAAGTTTTGTTAATGAGTTGTGCATAGAGTAATTTTTTATGATTCTCGTGCGTGGGGTTGGGATAACTTATGGGTGAGTTGGGTGTGCGTTTTCGTTTAAGATACCGTACTTATGTGTGGAGTTGTTGAGAATTTTCGTGCGTTGTGTAAAGGTAGAGTGTTAAGGTATGGAGACAATATATATGTATGTTGAAGATAGGATACCATGCTAGTGTGAATGAGTGTGTTGTGTATATCTTTGTGGATAATATACCTTGTTGATTATAGGGTGTATATGTTTGCGTAGTGTGTGTGTTCTTAAGTGTTGCACCAAGAATTTTTGGACTTGTTTGAAATCCATTTGGAACCGCGTTTGCGCAACGTAGTTTCCGGCGAGAGGTCTAACATTGTCTCTAGATTGGGTGGTTGAAATCCATTAGTCTATATGCGGATGAGTTGTGTAAGTTGGTGAAGGCGTTTGTTTTGAGAATAGTGTTGGTAACCTTATGAGGTTGGTTGTTGTTGATTTTGTGGCGAGTATTATTTTGGAGGCGAAATATTCCAAGTGGTGGAGAGTTGTAACACCCATTCTGGGATATTTAGGGTATCGATTTAATTTTGAGGTTCGATGTTTAATTCGTATTCGTTAGATTCTTTGAGGGGCCTTGGTGTGATTTGCATGGAGTTTGTTATTGGTTTGGAGTATAAGTTGAGAGGAGAGGTGACCACATTAGATTTCTTCCTAAGTGACTTAATAGCCATCAGGCGGATATTTTCCTCATTCTTCTACCGACATAGCAAGAGAGAAAGAGAGGGGGAGGCCACGGCTAAGGGGAGGGAGGAAGGAGAGGTTCGATTTCGGTGATCCAACCCGGTAACAAGTAAGTTCTTGTACTATAAAAGTGTAATCCAAGGTTGATTTCATATTTGTGTGGTTAGATTCTCCATGGATTGAGTTTAGGAAGAAAATTGACAAAGTTCATGTTTTGGGTCGAATTCATTGGGTTTTGTTATGGGTTTGATTTTGAGGCATGGGTGTGAGCTAGATGTGTGTTATTTTCATTATAAGATGTTGTGGTGGTGATTTGGTGGCTGTTTGGGTGGTTTTGAGGTTGTTGGTGGAGGTTTGAGGGTTGAAACCCGTAGTTGCCTCGGAGCAGTTTTCCAGATTCGTGTTCAAACTTCAAACACGCTGGTTTCCAACGGTGGTAGTCTGGTAAGTTAATTCCAATCTGAGTAAAAAGATATGGCCAAAATAAGACAAGCTGGTTGTGGTTGGCATTCCTGTTTTGGGAGTTTTGTTGCATTGGGCTATTTGGTTGAGTTTGTACACTTTTGGGTCTTCATATTTGATATCCTTGGGTGCGTTGGGGTACCTTGGAGTATGGGAAAGGTGTGTGAGGTCTCCCGGGTACGTAGGTACTCCCGGACACCTCTAGAGATTTTGGTGACTTTATGTAATGTTTGCCGCAGGAGCTAGTGTAAAAGGCATGTTATGACTTGTTATTCTAGCATTGAGTTTAACATCCCAAGATGTTCATATGCTAATATGGGTGAACTTGTGGCTAGGTAATGAGCCGGTCTTTTAAGAGGAGCCTGAACCGTAAGTTTGGCATACTCCAGTCGAATCAAAGGTGAGTGTGTCTGATATGGTTCTTCTCAATAAGCTATTGCTGTGGTGGTGAGTGTATATCTTGCTAATTGTATTTCAGTTTTCGATATAGTTATCGTTAAATAGATAATGCGGTAGAGGTGATTGTATATCAATAATATCATGCTAACCAAGGTTTAGCTATTGATATGGATATTTGTGGTGGAGATTGTATATCATGCTATATGTTGTTTTAGCTAATGGTATGCGTGCTTGTTGTATGTTGATTGTACCCGTTAAAAGATTGTGGAGTGAGTCATGCCATGTTGTATGCCATTCCGTCTAATTAACGGAGGTTAGGAGCATGGTTTGCGGGACACAATGCCTTGGGTACATGGGAATGTGGCAGACATGTCATTGCTTGCTTGTGTGATTTACATTCATGCTGTTATTGTTTCATTTATAATCGTGTGGTTGTTCATTGGTAACACTGTTTTGTTTTGGAGGATGTGGTGGTTGTATTTATTGTATTCAATTGGATATTTCTGTTAGGTTGGTGAATCCATTCATGATGATATTCCTTCGGGTATTGTGATATTTTATCGAGCATATCTATATCTCACATATTCTGGCTTTCCTTTTTGGATTGCCAGGTAGCAGGTGGCTTGGAGTGGGTCCACTACTAGTCAACGCTTTGGGGAGTGCTGAGACTAGTGTCGGGTGACGTCTTGGGTTAGATTGTTGTGTAGTTGATTCGTCTAGAAGTTAACCTAATTGTTTTGTAATTAATTGGAGAGAGGGATTTTTATCATAACTTGTGAGTTGAGGTTTTAGCGTTGACTTGGTTGTATTTTATGTGAGAAGTCTTCCATTGAGTTTTATCCTGATTTTTGTGGAGTGGTTTGGTCTTTTGTGTGGAATGCCATGTGGTCGAGCCGACTCGGGCCCACTTTGGTGCCGTTTGCGGGGCGGGGTGTGACATTAACTTTTTTATTTTTCCTTTTTGAAATGATTGGGGTTTGTTGTGATTTTTTCTTTCGTTGAATTAGATGTAGAGTTTTTGTTTCTCCTTTGAAAGTAGAGGCCGGGTGCGTGCGATTTCATGCCCTTCTATGCTATGTTCATTTCTCTAGTGTCGAACTTGTTGGTGTTTGTAACTTGCCAAATTTGTGCATGTATAGAATATTTTGGCTTTGTTGGTTCTCTAACGTCTTGATGTTTGATGTTAGATCTTTAAAGGGACCATGTTACTTGGGAGGTATCAAATCATGCGAAGGGCAGCAATCGGTAAGTAAAAACGAAGATTTTGTTCCATAGCAAGTTACTATTTTTTTTTTGGGCCTATTTTGTTGTTTGCTTATCTGGGATGAATTTAGAAGTTAGTTGCTTATTAAAAAAAGAGAGAGGAAGTTAGTTGATCAAATAGGAAGATAAAACTTCCTTGTTTTGCCAAGGGGAGAAACGTGATGGAAGAAGGGATCCCAATCAACTCCTACAATTGTACCAACCCCGTTTAGCTTCTATTTTTGCCCTTAAAAACGATATTTTCGTATTAATGCAAGTCGTGATATGCCAAAAGGTGCACTTTAATAAATTTTAAAAAAAGAATAAGCTAACCCCTCTACTAGAATTTGAAGTTGTTATGTGTCTAGATTAATGTTATCTTGCTATTTACAAGATATTTTTCTTCTTGTTTTTGCAAAGTTGCTAATTAGAAGTTGGTCATAACTTGGTATGTGCTTCCTTTCGCAGATCTTGTGAAAATGCTCAGTTTTGACGTGGTGGCTTGAAGTCAGTAGCTTCATTATTCTAGAGGGTTTGAATTTTCCAACGAGTACTGGTTTATAGTGACATGGTGTGTTGATTTCTCTGTTTCCTAACTATGGTATGAAAATAACCTTCTTGTGAAACTAAAGTTCTTGTCTTTTCTATAGTAGACTATTTACCTATTGAGATTTAGCAATTACATTTGCTTGGAAAAATCTATTCTACATAATAAAGGGAGAGCAGAAGTTGGTGTGGACCTTCTTTTGAGGCTGGCTCACACTTTTGAAAGCCAAATTTGCCCGATAAAAGTCTAGGTTTTTACCCTTCTAATAGTCTAATTTATATCAACTGTCGCGGGTAAAAGAGAGAAAGAAAGTTAGAAACTAACTGTCCTTATCAATAAAGCACTCTCCACGTAATGCATCTTTCAGTTTTCAACTACTCGATCCCTCTATGTAAAGCTTGGTTCCAAGAACTCCGAGTATTGTAATGGATCCAATTGAGAGTAAAACATACTAACTGTTGGGTATGTCTTCCCTTTTCTTAAGGATCAAATTTTATGTGTTAGACTATGTTTAATTTGATAGTGGAGCATCTGTATTGTGGTTCAGAATCAAATTCGGTATTTTTTTTTTTTGTTTCCCCCAGTTTTCATTGGCTTAGCATTGTCTACTTGGAGATGTTATTTTCTGAATTTGACTTGCATACACAATGTGTGTGCCACCATTCTTATTTTTCTAATGCTCAATAGCTTCGTGCTTATTGTTTGATTGTATTTTGACATTCAATTTGTGCACGCTGTTGAATATTAAGCTCAGTGTTTGGGTTTTTTTGGACAGATAGTATATTTGGGGATTAAGCTTCTGTCCGACCCGTAGAATCTCTAATGGGCCAACAACATGCAAGGGTGTTGGGAACCCAGTTATGTTGGGAGCCTCCAACCTTTGATTGCCAGGCATGACGAGCTTTTGTTTTCCTCATTCTATGTTCTTTTTCTGCCTTGCTCATGAAACTCAGTGTGTGGGTGTTCTCTTTTGCAGATGGTATATTTGGGGATTAAGCTTCTGCGGGCTGGAAGCTTTAACAGGCCAACAACACACAATGATGTTGAGACCCAGTTACAATGGGAGCCTCCAACCTCACCCCGTCTCCACTCCCAGGTATTAGTGGAGTATCTAATCTCAAGAGGAGCTCCTGGCTTAGATAATTAGATTTGGAAGTTGAGAATAAGAGGCTGAATCTTAGGTTTGATTGGGAAGTTGAGTACTAGGGGATGAATACTAGGTTTGATTTGGAAGTTGAGAATAAGATACAAGACATTTTGGTCGAAAAATAATATATTTGTTCTTAATCCAGTGCCTTTGTTTGGAAGAGAGGACCATAGACGATGTTTTTGTAAACCAGCTTAGGTGATTACTGATTAGTATACAAATGATAAATTCTTGCCAAGAGACAACAGAGTAGTTCAAATGATTACTAATTACGGTGCTATTACGATGATCACGGGGTCTATCATGATCCTAGGAGAACTTTTTTTGAAATAGTAAAACTTAAAAAAAAAGAGGAAATGGAACAACTTACAATGAATCACTAGCCTCAGCAAAGTGGTTTCTCAAGATGCTTTCCGAAAGACGCTGGGTATTGCCCAATTGTTGAACAAATAGTTTAATGTATGAATGAGAGCTTTACTTTCTTTATTGTATGTATGTTCATTCATTTGCTATGGGAAAGCCCGTCAGAATTGCTTGAATGGCTATTTATTTTCCAATAAAGAGCAATGAGAGAAAGAGGTAGTGTTCTTTTATCATGGAGGTTTATTTGTTTAAGGAAAGCTTGGCGTAAGGAACTAGGCAATATTCCATTGTCATTGTTTGAAAATGATGCGTCCTTTCTCCATTTTTTTGGAATGGTAAACTGAAGAAGATAATGGATTCTTACTAAAGAAGATAATGGGAAACTGAAGAAGATAATCTCGGTATTTAGGTTGTACTAAGCTGGCCATTTCTTTCTTAAGATGTTTTGATAATTTATCTATTTAAGGCTTCAGCGATTCTATATGCTAGGGGTGAGTTAGCCACGGGCATTTGTTAGGTCTTTTGTTCGTACTCATTTTACTAGACATGTCCATAACAGGTTCAAAATTGTTATTGTAGATTAAGCTACTTAATGTATCCGTGACATTTATAACTGTTGACTTTGTCATATCTTTTTTTCTTTCCATTTCTTGCAGTATTTGAGACTTGATAAAGAGCCATGTTGGTGTTCGTGAGGTGGTTTGGATGGAATGTTTGGGGGGTAATATAAAAGGGTGTTTTTCACTGAAGGGCAAAGGCATTCAGCCATCAGTGCTATTTTTCTACCTCCAGAATGGCCAATTGCAACTGGAATTCAGATATAAACTTTAGGTAGCAGTATTTGTTGTTTTCTACGTTTACGTGTCTGGAGATTTGTCAGCTTTGAATATTATCTTCACTCTACTCCAGCTATTGCATTGCTGCTTATTTGTCCGGAAATTCAAGTTATGTTTTTTCATGAGAATCTCTATGATAAGAGGAGGTTCAGGTTTTTTTGAAAATCCATATTGCCTACATTTTTCAGCCATTAGATTTGTTCTGCTCCATGAGATACCGTTGGACCCAGAGCTTCATCCAAGGAAGCTCTGATTCTCTCTTCTCTATCTCTATTTCAATGGTGGGATTGCTTATAAACAACCCACCCACTTTAATCCTACGGTTAGTCTTAACCAATCCACCAAAAGCAAGTACAGAGAGAACAGATATCTGACAGATGCCTCTCTCTCTCTCAAAAGCATCTAGATCAATGGGTCTCTCTCTGTCTCTCGATCTCTTTCGAAATTCAAACGACTCTCTCTCTCTCTCTCAATTGAAGGGAAATAAATCACAGAAAACCTCTTTTAGTTTGGTCCCCTGCAACCTTTCGGTGAGTTGAATTAGTTTGGTCAACCGCAACCTTTCGGTGAGTTGATTCATCGTCTCACATATAAATTGT
The DNA here is from genome assembly GCA_018127125.1 of Rhododendron griersonianum. Taxonomy (NCBI): domain Eukaryota; kingdom Viridiplantae; phylum Streptophyta; class Magnoliopsida; order Ericales; family Ericaceae; genus Rhododendron; species Rhododendron griersonianum. The sequence goes on from CM030800.1 coordinate 26,589,931, forward strand.
TTAATTTTCAGATCTGGTTTGGACTCATTTACATTCATGGACAGCAGCGAGCACTCATTCCAAATATTGTGTATGAGGTTCTAATACTTAATTTTCTTACTCTGTTTTTGTTTGTGTAGTTGAATACCGAGCAAATACAACTGATTTTGTTGTTGATTGTTAATGACTTGCTAGGATTGTGTGTTTAATGATTCAGTTTTAGGGCTTTCCAAATCTGATTATTACTTTTGAGTTTTGGTGCCGATAAAATAAAATCTTCATTGATTTCTCTGAATTTGAAGCATTTTGTTTCCATGTATATTGAGAATGTAACGTAAAGTTTTTTTGCGTTGGTGAATGTAGGCCACTTCAAGAAAAATCATTAAGCTTGAAAAATGTGAGAGAGTAAAGTTTCCTCATAAAGTATAAACAAAATCAATCTTCTACTATTCTACATATCTTTTGAAAGGAAGAAGAAATTTTAAATACCACTAATTAGTAAAAGATTCTTAAGCTTTCAAAATGTGTGTCAAAATTTTTTTTTTGGGTTCTATTATTTGTAAAGGTTGGATGACTTGATTTCATTTGTTATTCATTTTACAATTTTACCCAATCTTTTAGACCATTCGCTGATGGAGTAAAATTTGTTGCTCAATCTCTACTGTTACTTTAATTATCACTATGACATTGTACAACAATTTGACATTTTATTTTGCAGTTACTTGCGCTTTTGAAGACTGAAAAGCTTTGACAAAGGCACAAAGCTGTCATTATTGTAAGTGTTACATCTCTATGTAGTCTTCAAGGATTTGGAGGGTCTGATTGGGGTCCCTTGGCATATTTAGAATGCCTTTATTCTGGCTTGGTATTGCAAGTATTGAACTTTATAAGCTACAATTTTGTTCAAAATGGAAATATGGTGATTTTGAAAAATGTAACCTTTGCGTAGATGTTGAAAATGTAACCTTTGCATCAATACAATCCCTTATAGGCTGCTCTAGACCTCTACAGACAAAGCTCCTAGAACTCTTACTCTCTACTTAGCTCTGGATAACAGTCTCCCCATATATGTTTATTTGACTGCAATGGTATACAATTTCAACCTCTTCATGGAATTTTTGCATTTCTTTGTACTTCCTTTTCTCCACGTATTTGTTACTTACTCCAGCTCACTACCTATGAAGTACCGACACTGCAAAAGGGTGCCGTGTCCACGTATTGGACACGCCACGTGACGTGTCTAATAAAGCGCTCTCTCTCTTTCTCTCTCAGACACACACACATACTCCTCTTCCGTCTTCTTCGGTGAGAGCTGCTAGGTAACTATTCTTTCTCGCTGTGTGTGTGTGGTGCCTATTCACTGTAGTCCTTTCGGTTCATACTTCCTTAGTTTTCGTGCATTCCAACTGTTCGATGAAAGTTTTTTTGAGTGACAGTTTTTCTTAGAAAGTTTTACTGCGGTTATGTTTCCGTTCGCTTCAACATGAAACAAGAAAGTTTGATTTTAGCTCACAAAAAGGCATCTAGAACTCATAAATTTAAAGAGTGAGACTTTCAAGCAGAAGGGTCAAAACCAATAAGCATGTACCATGCACCTTATTGAATTACGCATGCTTTAGCGAATTCATTTTTTAGCTACATAAGTTGCAAACAAAATGCTTTAGCTTTTCCTCTTTTCTGCGTTTTTAAAAAATTGGATCTCACACCCTCAGTTCTTCCCTCTCGTGCAATCCCTCTCTGACACTCAATCTGTGTTTTCTTGCTCAGACTCGGGACAAGAAATATTTTCGTTCCTTAGCTTTTGTTTATGTACTGCTAATTTTTTGAAAACGGTGAAATGGTGATCTCGAGGTAGAAGCTTTCACCTCCAAAATTTGTTGGGGCTCTGTTGGAAAAGGTGATCAAACTTTGTTTTGAGAGCTTATCACAAGCTTCAATTTACTTATCTGTATATATGTCTTTTTCGTTAGTTCTCGGCTAAAAGTTATTAATGGAACAATATTTTAGTAGAAATTTGATTTGAAGTGGTATCAAATAATGAAGATTTTATTCCTCTGTTTTGTTTCTCAATCTCCTTTCCTATGTTGTTGTTAGGACTTAGGACTATGCATAATAGGAGATGAAGTATACTTCTAGCCTTTCTTTCTTTTATGTTTGACATTAGAATTTATTCTTTTTAATTACTTCGTTTGGTAAAATATATCATCTCTTTATTGATTGTTGTTTTGCATCTTCATTAAAAAAATTTGATGCTCTCTTTCTTTTTTTCTTAGGGGCAAATTTCTTTATTATTTTGGGTATGGTTACTTTAGTGGTCAAACATTGTGATCAAAAGTAATTTGTTGGATATGTGCATGTTCAAAATGTTTGCTTTTAGTTTACTTTGTTTTTTAAGTTTATATGGAACCTTATTGGTGAGTGGTTGTGCGGGGTCTAGTACGTACAAGTTTGTGGTAAATAGTGACGATTTGATTTAGGAAAGTGGTTTCATTAAACATTAAGTTCTTATGTAGGTGAGGTAGGAAAAATGGACAACTTGATTGCTTGAACCCTCTACGACTGGTGATACCTTGATGATGGAGTACAAGTGGAGTTCTTTGATATGGATAGAATATCAAGGGCAACTCAAATTCAAGGTGATTAAAAGTCTTGCAACATGAATATGATGCTTTTGTACAAAGTTAAATTTTTTATTGCTTTGATTGTTGGCTTCAAAAGGGAAGACTTGAGAGGGCTAGGATGTGTAGTGCGGGATTAGGCTGCAAATGGTAATGGGTTTGGGCAATTCACAAGGGTTTAAAATAGGGGGATGTTGGAAGGAGTCAAGTTGGATATACCGTGCTAGAAAATGAAGTTATGCCACATAAATGTGATGCATAACTTATTTTTTGATTCTGCATTCTACTGTAATGCATGGCTTTTTAAACATCGATTTACGTATATGGGGTATAAGGTGGAAATCTAGTAGACTAAGTTGGTTTTTTCTCGGTGCAAGGAAGCTAAGGGGAAGAGGCGTTTTGGTGTGTGGACATGTATGTTCAACTCTTTAAATTCTCATTAGCAAAATGCTATTGCTAACGGTAGCTCATTAGGTTGAATTCTATTTACGACGAGCTGTGCATTTAGGCACGAGCAATTTCTAAGGCTTATTAGCCGCATTAGAGGTGTTGCGTAGATCTATATTATTTTTGTCTCATTCTTGCTATAACATGCCAAAGTAGTTTGAATGTGTTCAGTTTATGTCGCAAATTAGTGGTGTTAAATTGGTGTGATTTTGCAGTACTGTTTGGATTTGTGTAGAAGCTTAACATGATATAGTTACAAGGAATAGGGCTTTCAAGTGTTGGAATACTTGAAATCATGTTTTAATTGTCCCAAAGGCTAATACTCACTTTCAGACCTGCTTGAGCTGGCTCAAATTTCCTTTCATTGTGACCTTTTTATTTAGTAGTTTAGTTAGAAGATCCTACGAACACAGATGATGAGAAGGTTGATGTTTCTTTTGGGGTAGTCAAGCATAAGAGAACTTCCGGATCAAAAAAAGAAAAGAAAAAGGCATAAGAAAGCTTCAAAATATGAAGTAAAAGGTACTGAACTGTGATGTTGAGGCTAATATTTCCATTTTTTGGGTATCATTCGCTATATAACGGTTGCGTTGTTTGTAAATGTAGGTGAATGATTGAATCTGCAGAACGTAGGGAAGTCAGAACAACTTTAAGTGATACAGCTAATGGAGGAAGAGGTACCTAACTATTCTGCTTTATGTTTCACGTGGGTAAGGTCGAAGATCTTGGAGTACGGGTTGGGGGAGGAAACGTATTGATATATTCATTTTTAATCTCTTTCTCTGGTTTAGCTTTAGGTTTAATGATTTACTCTTTTATGATGCTCTTGATTCTTAGAGTTGTCATTAATGTGAATATAGAATGAGTTGTTCATTTTTAACAGTTGAAAAGGATTTGGTTGCAAAATTGCAATCTAAGTGGATTGCTAGGTTATTGCTAAACGATTCAAGGACGCGTTTTTCTTATTGTGGCATTACAAGTAGTTTTGTGAATCTCATATGATGTGTTTGCGTTGTTTTAAAGGGTTGGTAGGACAATAAGATTGGGTGAACGTAGGAAAGCCACAACAGTATTAGCTTGGTATTGTTGGTTCTAGGGTATCTATTTCGATTTTCTCAAGAGGCGGGACCATTTTTTTTTTGCTGTTCATATCTCAGGCGGCGGGACCATTTTTTTACTGTGTTGGTGTCGTCTTTGTTTCTAGCCCATTTGTAATTCTGGATTAGTTGCAAAAACGTTATTACGTCGCATCGTGCCTTCAAGTACGGGCAATTCCTAGTGTTTTTTCATGAGAAATCAGGTTAAATGAAGAACGTGGTTATTAGTAGAGAAGAGTAGTCATTTATGGACATAATTTGAATAAATGTGCCATGTTTGAAGTTTATTTGAGAAAATGACTTTTGAGTTGTCGGTGGGGTGGTCAATTGAAGAAAAAAGGCAATCCAATTTAGTTGTTTCCAAAACGCGTCGCGCCGTGCCTCAATTCCTAGTCTATATAACAAGGGAGGGTTTTTTTTCAAATTGTGTAGACACTAACTAACGTGGCTTAAAAATCCATTTTGGTGGCAACCTAGCAGGTATGAGTTTATTTTACTCTGTTTTTAGAGTTTATTTTCTTATCCGATACATAGATCCCCTTTTGTACTACTCCCTCCGTCCCATAATATTTGTCCGGTCCGCAAAATAAGGACGTAAAAATAATATGTTTTTCGCAAGAAAAATTCAAATTTTTTTCAACAATTCATTAGATATCGATGAGTTCTTGTAATTTATGAAAAAAGTTTGAATTTTTTATTGAAAGAAATGCATTATTTTTTAGTCCTCGTTTTGCGGACCGGACAAATATTATGGGACGGAGGGAGTAGTTACTTTGATTTTATTTTCTGTTTAGGTGGTTTGTTGTGAGTTTTTATTCCAATCATGAAGTCCACTGGAGCCGCGACCGTGAGATTTCAAATCGACTCACTAAAGCTATTTTTTTCACTATTGTTGTTGGATGCTCTACCTTCTTGATAAAATACGTTATTGATAAAAATGGTCATGGTTTGAGGGTTGACTAAATAAGAAAACAGAGTTCTGGAGAAGTGTAGTATCGTGTTGTGATGATATGATAAGGTTATTTTATGATGTGCTTTTGTACTACATGTAGTAGTCTACTGTGACAAAGAATTCCTTTTTGTGCTTTAAATTGGTGGTGTAAATGAGAAATGGAGTAGAAAATCGGTAGAGTAGGTATGACTTGGTAGAAGAAGCTTTGTTGCTGGAATGAATTTTTTAGCTATGAATACTGCATTGGTTTCTCCAATTTTTGTGGAAGGTTGACAAGTAATTTATTCTACAGGTAATTGTTACCTGCCACAATTTAAGAAAGGGACCGTATTGTTGATTTATGGATCTGGCCTTCTTCGTTTTCCTTAAAACAAATTGGTCAAGGGAGTGCTTTTGTGTTGGATCTCTCTTGCATTAGGTGGTGATTAGTTTGTCTATGGAAATCCAGATTTGGGGTTCTTTTTGCTATGGAATACAGTGAGGTGGCGGTAGCATTGACATGGTGTACTAATCGGCCACAAGTAGGTGAGATTGTGGTTGATCCATTATGGGGTTTCACCGATGAGTTACTTATCTTAGTTTTCTTCAATATTTTAAGCTTTTACCTCCAGTTAGCCTTATTGGATTCTAACTGTATCTTTCATTTTTTCCAGGTACGAGTACGACTGAGGTATCATTCGTTCTCTGTCCCGAGGAGTTTTAGTACATATAAATTGCTTGAGTTGGTGTTATAATTTTTCTTCTTCCACGTAAAATTGGTTGCGAGAAGCTATAGACATTCTATTTTGTTTTCTAGCGTTCGGGAAGATAGTTTTTTTTTCCCTTAGAGGATACTCGATTAGTAAACGGTATAAACAAGAGTATTGTCCTAGGAATAATGAAATTGCTGACCTTTTAGTATTTTACCAAAACAGAGAGGAAAGAGAACACAGTTAATTGTCCAATGCTTTGTTTTATGGGTTTTCATTGGCCAAATTGCTTTTCGCAAATAAACCTGAATATTGGGTGATAGCTTTATGTATCTATCTATATACTACTTTTAAAAGCACAAAGATGTTTTCTACTTTTTGCTTTCAAAAAATGCCCCAACCAATTTCTATGAATCCCAAACCTATCCCACACCCCTTCCCCACCCTTCCATAACTGGCACACCTGTTTCCTCCCCTTGGCAGTTGAATCTTTTTACAATCCTAAGTGTACCTTTTAGAAATCTAACAATGGAATGCATCTGTTGGTAGGAAACATTTTTACTCAATTGTAAGAACCCTTGGCATACTATCAAACGACTCGACTGCAAGCAAGCTTCTCTGGTTATAGAGAAGTGCCTCAAACCCACCACTTGATCCTGATGAAATCTATTCTCCATCTCCAGTATCTTTGTGGCATTCTAGAATGGGAGGGTTATTTACCGACTGTTAGGATTGGGCCGTCGACTCTTCTGAGATTTCGATGGTTCATTGCCCCTGTCGATTCAATTTCATAGGAAATAGAGTCATTTTGATGTGGTCTGGTCAATTTTCATCGATCTTCACTAAGTTCCCAAGGCGATGGCTTCGTCCTTTACAGCGATGGCTACTGTGTTTTGAGATCTGTGTCCATTTCTGCTTCGGTTTCTCAGGTGGTATGCAGTGAGGATCATGGGTGGCCATTGAGCGGTGTAACGGTGGCTATCCAGCCTCCCTTTTCAGTCATGTGTAACTAGGTACGACCCAATTTTAATATCATGACTGCATTTAATTTTCCCTCCCTTTTTTTTTTGTTTAGGAAGAGAATTCTAATACAGATTGAGCAGGAACTCTAGAAATCTTTTTCAATTTCTTGATTCGTATTACTATTGCCTCCGTGATTTGGGAACATACTACTGCATTGAGTATGTTTGTGAAATTGACTCTGTCACTTTGTTAGGATTGAATACAACTTCCATTCGTCCTCTATTACTCCTAATTAATAGTTATTTTTACCTTTTATCAGTATGCTTAATTATATACTGAGCAAGATAGGGTTTCTTCACTTTCTTTTCTTCTTCTTTTCTTCGTTTCTTTTGATCCTCAAAGACGCCTCAAGGGCTTCTTCGTTTCTTCTTCATTCTCACATATTGTAGACGACGATGGATTACGTACAGTACAAGTACAATTAATCAATGTTGTAGAGCACCAAAACATAAGGTTAGAACTACCTAATAATATTTGTTTGCAGATTTCACAAGGCGGTGAAGTATAACATGGGATAAAAATTCTGACTGTCATCAATCTTGTATGATTTTCGTCCCCCTCCCCCCATCCTGCTTCTCATCTCCATCTATGTGCGCGCGTGTTCTCCAAATAGGTTGTACGTTTGGATTCTTGTATACTAAAACTTTGATTGAAGGTTAATTATAATAACTTAAAGTTATTAATATCAATAACATGTTTTTGCATTCCTATTTCTAGTTTAGTTTTTCGACACACAAGAAATGATACTAACTTAAAGAACTAAAGCTGGGGACTTTGATTAACTTTGTGCCTTTGTACTTTTATTCGCCTTTTCCCATCTGCAAATCCCAAGATTTTTTTTTTTTTTGTCTCCAGAGAGAACTATAATCCTAAAGTTCTGACCTTCTTCGGTGTCGTAGATGTCTTCCCACGGAAGCATCGGGTACAGAAGCCCCAGAGGAGCTTAACTGGAATAGTTCTCTGTGGCTTCAACTTAACCATCGGTGTTCCATTTCCTCGATTGATTGAGGCAGTACTGGTCCAGCGGCTCCAGTCGTCTATGGGTTTAAGGAGATGTGGAGTTCAATTATTTCTTGCAAGAGAAAGATTAATTAAGCCACGAAAGTCGACACTTGATTGTCGTCAATGTTGACACACTAGGACACATATAGGGACACGATAGAGTGATCATTTTTACAAATTTTAATAGCTTTTCCAGGATAAATTATCTATAAACTTCAAAAGTATTGATGCCAAAATTGTATTATAAAACATATGCGTATCGGCAAACACCATTGGTCGATAATCCGTCCGATAAGAGTCCTGACTTAAATAGTGAGTGTTTACAATATAGCTAGGTCGCATACCTTAAAATATTACTAAAAATTGACGTGTCTCCTACCGTGTCCGTGTCTTCATTTTCGGAGAATTGTTGTGTCCCGTATTCGTGTCCATGTCTCAACCGTGTCAGTGTCCCTATCTGTGCTATGTAAACTATGTAGAATAAAAAGTAAAATTATAGGAGTATTTGATTTAGACTTCCGAAAATAGTTTATAACTCTAAATAAAACTACACATTTTCCACATCGAAGCACAATCGTCATGGATTTTCCAAATTTTTTAAGATTCTCCTTTATTTTTCATTGCACACATTGATTGGGATGTCTAAACGGTACCCATTTTTGTGCCATGGGATATGGAGGGGAACCACTAAACTTCTTTGGCATCAGAACAGCTGTATCATTATTGTGTATCACATGCTGAGTGGGATGTCTAAAAATATACCCATTGTGGTGTTAGGGCCTATGGAGAGCAGAGAAGCACTAAGCTTCTTTGGCTTGAAAACCCCCAATGTGAACGTATTCAACTAATAAGATATATTGTTGAATATACTACAGAATATTCACTTTGGGGATTCTAATTGATGGGGAAGGTTCAAGCTGCTTGTTGTATGTAGGTAAATTTTATGAATTAAGCAAGTAAAAACAAATGTTCCATATGTCAAAGATTTACGCAAATGGGAATATCCCTAGGTGAAGTTTGATTGATTATGTTGACAGTTACTCAATATTGATGTTTGTTGAAGGGTATGCAATAGAGTTTAAATGTCAAGGCAAAGAGAAGCGTAAATCTTGAAAAAAACACATGTGAGAAGTTCTTTGGTATGATTAATAGTGAAATGCAAGCAGGCACAATTTCGCCTGTAACAGTTCAAGCAAGAGCCCATGTACTGGGACTTAGAATTTCTCCAAGAGTGGTGTAAGCAGTAGGGATCTATCGGACTCCATTTTGTTAAGTATTGTTCGTTGCGTTTAATCATAGTGGTCGTGGGTGTAAAAGTGATTTGTTATTATTATTACTCAGGTGTATGGGCCAACGTATGAGCAACTCGACTAATCCTGGAGGAAATGAGTTGATTGTGTGTGCTCAATTGTGTGGTAGCATAAGATTTGGTAAGAGCTTGATGCTATCAGAACATGGAATTTGATGATGAACCGATTTTGATGGTTTAGCTGTTGGAACATTTCCAAAATATTTAATGGATGTTAAATATAAATATTGGTGAACGGTTTTAATCCAAGAGGCATGACTATTCAGGTTAATTGAATAGACGTGAATATTGGATTTAAGTACAAAAGGTGTGTCTATTCAGGTTAAATGAATAGACATTACTGGACCAAAAGGTGTGACCATTGGGGTGAAATGAATAGACATGACTATTCATTTAATCAAAGAGGTGTAACCTTTGGCCAACGGTCACTATCTATGCCTATAAATAGGCAAAGGGTTCTACCAATTCAAGAAGGACGGAAATTAGATCAATTCTAATTGTTATTTCTCTCTAGAATTATCTCCTACGATTATACTTGATGGGCTTGCAAAATCCGAAGGTATTCGGGTCTCTCTTCGTTTGTGCATAACGCAGTTAGACAACAGTTGGAGACTGGGCTTCATTTTATCTTGGAGGCGGCTTCGTTGTAACCCGGTGCACACCGAATTCTCTTGAATTGGTGGGGGCGCATATCGTCTTAAGGACAGCGACATAGTAACGTGACTTGAAGCATCTCTGTTTATCCACTTTCATCGGCTACGACGACTTTTGCACCAACAATCTTAAGACGATATTATCCGGAAGATGAAAGTGGATTGGTCACGTTATGGGTTCTTAAGACGAAAACGGATAGATGTGATTGGAGACTTCAAAAGAAAAGGGTGATGTAATCAAATTATGGCATTGCAATTTTCAGTAAGTTGCCATTCGTCGGATACTTTATTCTTATGGAGTAAGGTACGTTCCTAAACTTTCTTTTTGATTGCCCATGGTGTTAAAAAGTGTGAACTCGGTTTTGGTATGCCCTTGGTAACTCTTATTGGTATGCATATTGTTGAGTTCACGGTTATGGTCCTATGGAGTTGTTTATATAATTTGACAGGCTTCCATTGTATATTGTTTGCGTGGCACCGTTTGGGGTAACCGGATAGAACAAGCCGTCATTTAATAAACTTTAGTTTGTGACTTAGTAAAATTTGTTTTTACATGGCCATACCGGACGGTGCCAATCATGGCAGTAGATAAGATTCACATGGTTTCGAGACTGATTATTTGTGAAGTATTAATTAATTAGATTTAATATTATCTAATTGTTGCATTACTCCATTAATATCCATGGAGATTTTGTTGCTATGCATGTATCAGACCTTTGATGAGATCTGATGGATTAGTAGATTTCCCCAGGTTATTTCTGTTCATGTGAATCAATGATTTCTATTGTTATTTGACTAATGGTTGAATTGTTGCACCGTTTGAATGGTTTCGGTTTTGGACCATTGCGGAGGAGTTGAATGTCATCCATGGTGTCCGTGCATATGCAGCGGTTATATTTATAAAATGTTTTGTTTATATGCATGGGTACAAGGTTTTATTCATGGATAAGATTTCAGATAGATTTTTATAGCCAAGGTTTTTGTGGCCTGTCTGAGATGTGATACCTGACATGGTAATTATGTCATGGTGGTGTTTCGGTAACACGGAATTGTGTTATGTGGTTTTCAATGAGCAATGTTTGACGACCTTAATCAAGAATCAGATAACGTGTTGGGATAAGTACAAGGTTACAGTATGGTTGGACACGTGGTCGGTGGTTTAACCGAATCGGTGGCTATTTAAAATTATCTCGAATGTTTTTGCTTTACGCAAATGCTAGATATGTAGTTTTCATATCTTTGATTTGGATGCCATTTCCAAATTGAACATACTATCATAAGTTTGTAATATGCATGTTCTTTGCATAAAGTAAACAAAATGTTGGATAAGGAAATTCTTTAAAAGAATGGGTTTGTTTTTATATAAATAAAATGGTCGGTGTGGCTCTTCTTTTGTCTTTGCCAAGATACACTTTGATATAATATACATGTTAATGTATTTATGTGAAGGTTAAGGATTTAACCAGTGGGTGTTATCCAAAAAGTGTGGCTTTTGGATTTAACCTAAATGGTGTAACCATTGGAGGCTAAATAAAGCGGTGTGGTGTTTGGATTTAAAAGAAGAGTCCTGACTTTTCCTAGAAGTGGGGATTAAATGAAACGTTGTTTCATTGGACGGAATGTTGATAATGTGGCCTTCGGTCACATGTTCTCCTGTGTATATTGGAGATTAAACAAAGATATGGAGTGGAGTGGAAAATTCCTATTATGTTGGTTGCATAGTTGTTCCAAACAATTATGGCCCACAAGTTAATTAAATCCAAATTAGTTTATTTGGTGGAGTTGGTTTATATGTTTGTAATTGGTATCCATTAGTTATGATGGATACAAAGGCGCCTGATATATTTGAAGCATAAATACCATGGATAAATAGTAAGTCTATTTTGTGGGGGGTTTTCTCTCTTAGATTTAAGTAAGGATTTAACGATGAGATGGAGTGACATGGTATTTTGTGATGGATTTATTTCTCAGTAAGTCACTTAAGGAAGAGGGTTGATAAGTTATGACTATGATGGTTGTCCGGACAAGTGAATCATGTCATAAACTTTGGTAATATAGCTATGGAAAATATTGCTTTCAAGGCAATGGTTTTATTTACTCTTGCAAGGGTGTTGATGTGGCAAACATCAAAAGGGATGGGGTTTTTAGCCCAATTAGTTTAATCACTCCTGGTGGAAACTCGACTCAACGCTTGAGTCATACCTCAAGTCTTGAGTTCAATGAGCAAAGTACACCATATGTCGTGATTGTAAGCACTTAATTTTTTAAATTGATCCATCCCAAGGTAAAGTGCTTGGTACCTGTAATGAAGAAAACAAGAGGGTGAACTACTTAGTTCTTAATAGGATTTTTGTGTTGTAGTTACAGGAACACTGACAAAATCCTACCTATATAAGTGTGGAGGTGGTGCCGCTTCCTATAGGTCTCAGGGGCTTTTGACTTTAGAGCACTCAAGAAACCAAGATATAGACCCAAGGCCAATACATGGGTCGGCTTTTATGAATTACCTAAGGAGAAGAAAATTTGTGTGTGAGACGTGTCCGGTTAGTCAACAAGGATTGCTAGTTCAAAGACAAGTCTACTATGCTCTTCCGACTAACTTTGATGTGTCTTCACTAAGTGAATGGTTCAAATCGTAAGATACCTTCATTTATGCACAAGTTTTCCGGGCTTGAACAAGTTGTATTTTCAATATTTTGAAAATGGTGGGGGATTGTTGGAACATTTCCAAAATATTTAATGGATGTTAAATATAAATATTGGTGAACGGTTTTAATCCAAGAGGTATGACTATTCAGGTTAATTGAATAGACGTGAATATTGGATTTAAGTACAAAAGGTGTGTCTATTCAGGTTAAATGAATAGACATTACTGGACCAAAAGGTGTGACCATTGGGGTGGAATGAATAGACATGACTATTCATTTAATCAAAGAGGTGTAACCTTTGGCCAACGGTCACTATCTATGCCTATAAATAGGCAAAGGGTTCTACCAATTCAAGAAGGACGGAAATTAGATCAATTCTAATTGTTATTTCTCTCTAGAATTATCTCCTACGATTATACTTGACGGGCTTGCAAAATCCGAAGGTATTCGGGTCTCTCTTCGTTTGTGCATAACGCAGTTAGACAACAGTTGGAGACTGGGCTTCATTTTATCTTGGAGGCGGCTTCGTTGTAACCCGGTGCACACCGAATTCTCTTGAATTGGTGGGGGCGCATATCGTCTTAAGGACAGCGACATAGTAACGTGACTTGAAGCATCTCTGTTTATCCACTTTCATCGGCTACGACGACTTTTGCACCAACATTAGCTAGGTCCAATTTTAAGCGTTATGAATTTGATCACTTTTTTGCCATGTGCTGGTCTTGATCGCGATTCCCTTTTGTTGGTTGAATTACTCAGCTTTGGTTAATTAGGTTGAAGGATTTGTAAGGAGTTTGTTGAAGGTGGGGATGCTGGATATTTTTAAGCCAAAGAAGAGTGGAAAAAGATTGACGCAGACTACGTGTATTGTAAGCCAAAGTTGAATTTGAAACTGGCATTCATAAAGTGCTACAAAATATCTACAACACCCTAAACCTAATCTTGTTACATTCACCTGTATTTATGATGTATGTATTACTCTCTTCGCAAAAAACGCAAAACAAAAACGAAGAATACAGAGAATAATGTGTTTTGTAATACTCCCTCCGTTCCAAATTGAGAGTCCCTTTTTGGGATTCCAACTATTTAAGGGGACATGCAATGATTACATCTACAATACCTATCATTTCCATCACTACCCCTATATTCTACCTGCTTTATAACACTTATATTTATCTATGAGGGGCACTTTTGGAAAATCACCAAAATTTTCCTTCCATTTTTGAAAAAGGACCATCATTTTGGACTCTCAATTTGGAACGGAGGGAGTAATTAGTTATAATTTAGGTGTATATGTGTTTTTTTTTTTCAATGTACTTGCTATCGCAATAAATTGGTCGTATTAGATTACAAAATTACGTGAATATGGTTCGACCAATTTCATGAAAATTTATGATTTAAAAAAATATGAATACATCATATTTTATTTATGAAAATATAAGAATAAATTAATAAAAAAAACATGAAAACACATATAAATTAATCAAAAAACATGGAAAAATATGAATACACCATATTTTTAATCGACCATGAAAAACATGAATACATCATGTTTTTTTTTCATGAAAACACAACAATATGAAAAATACACCATGTTTGAAACGAAAAAAATCTCATGAAACGAAATACACCAAGTAAAACTTTTACCACAACAATATCAAAAATTATTCTTGAAAACACAACAATATAAAAAATACACCATGTTTGAAACAAAAAACACCATGATTTACTCAAATCTATATTCACAAGTCAGATTTTTCTTACTTAACAAACAAACAAAAATTGGGTTTAAAAAGCATTAACCAATAACTCGTACAGTACAGATTCAAGAATGAATCCACTCAAACACCATGAGCCTATAATTTGGAGATTAAAACTAACCTTTGAGCAATTGGTATGAACAAATTCTCATAACAATTACAGTCAAACTTGGTACCAAAAAAATCCATGAACAAATTCTCGTTGAACTTGGTACTAAAAAATCTGTGAACAAATTATTGGAACAAACGGAAAACGTAACAATTCCGGAGGTGCTAGTGTTCGGAGATTCAATTGTGGATCAAGGAAACAACAATGGTCTTACTGATTCAATAGTCAAATCCAATTTCCCTCCATATGGGAAGGACTTCATGGGTGGAATTCCCACCGGAAGGTTTTGCAATGGGAAGACCCCACCTGACAGATTCAAGTCGCAATGAGATGTCCCACGCACCACCTGCGCACACCTCGTCGTTCTTCCTCACCGGCATCGATGAGATTTGGAAGGCTTCATGGCGGGTGCGACGATCGGCTAGGGGCAGTTAGGTCGACGGCGAATGGCCAAGGGCGATGGTGGCGGCTTGGGTTTGATTATTTTCATGGATCAACTCGAGAGTGAACTGTATTGCTTCATGGCAACGGCGAATGGCCAAGACCCACAAAATATGTATTGCTTCATGGCAACGGCGACGTACGACACGATTAGGTCGACATCGACGGCCGCCGGTTAGATTTTGGATCCGGAGGTGTGGGTTGCCATGTTCGGGGTGGACGGCGGCAGTGGAGGACGGCGATTTCATGAATCTCCAAAATCTGAGATTTTGGGGGTTGTTTAAATGGTTTGGCCGAAATTTTAGGAATTCGTTAGGAATGATTATCCTTAAATTAGGCTAGAGGATCTTTACGATTATTTTTTAGTCCCGAAAATCTCTGCCTATATATACATATATTATATATATATAATAGTCAATGTATCTATATAATAAAGGGTAATCTTGGAATTATTTAAAAGTGAGGATGAAAACATAACTGTTCAAAATGACTTGGATGAATACTTACATGAGATGAAATTTGAGGATGAATATTTTAAAAACTCAAAGTATTAATAAGAGGTGGCGTGACATTCTCTCACTTTTCCTTTGGGTGCCAATAGACTTTGTGATCTCACAATGTGGGTTTTGAGCATAATCTTCGGTTGATTTGGGATATTCAGTTAATACGGTTCGGTTCAAGTTCTTAGAACTTTTGAGGAAGGTTGTGTGAAAGATTTGATAATCTATGACTAATAGTTACTTGAAAAGGGTAAGGTAAGAATCGTAGAGCAAAAATAAATTGACACAATTGACTTGGGTGTAGGGGATGCTAAGGTTCTAATGGTTTTGTGCATGGAAGTCATGAAAATTGGTCCAAGATTTAAAAAAAAAAATAGAGAATTTCTTTGTTTTTTTTTTTGTGTGTGTCCTCCGTTAACGATAAAAAGTAAAAACATGCATTTAATTGTCTATTTTCCCTCCTAATTTAGTCTTAGAAGGATTCGTTGGTTTGAAACTGAGGTCAAGATTTAGAGTGTAATGCTTATTCATAGACTAGGAGTTTGAAGATTGGTATATTTTGCGATTGTAGACTTGTTGAGTTTTGTTGGATCTTTGTGGTCGCAGGCGCGTTGTGATTCCTTTCTTGACTGATGTGCCATGTGTGTGTCTTAGTTGTTGCAAACTTGTTGATTGGGTTTATCAAATTTCGAGGATGAAATTTCTTTAAGGAGGGTAGAATGTAGAGACTCGTGATTTAGTTTATTTGTTTTGTAATTTTAATACATGATTGAACTTTTATTTTGTGGAAGATGAGTTGGGGTTAAGGTGTATTGACATAGTAGTTATGGGAGTTGTTGTAGTGTTGTAAAGATGGAAGGGTGCCTAGTGCAATTTGGAGTATAAAAGGGGCCAAAATATCGGAAAAACATTTTTTCTCTTTTCTCTCCTTTCTCCTCATGACACATTACACTCTCTCTCTCTCTCTCTCTCTCTCTCTCTCTCTCTCTCTCTCTCTCTCTCTCTCTCTCTCTCTCTCTCTCTCTCCCATTATTCTATTTCGTGGCCTCTCACTCTCTCTCCTCTAGATCTCTTTCAATATTTCAAACCCTTGAAAACCCAAACACGTTTCATCATATTGTAGAGGTCTTTTCTCGTTGATCGCTTGGCAAGAGCTCGGAGGTGGAGTATTTCGGTGTATTTCGAATTTGGAAGCTAGGGCTTGGAGTTTGAGCTTGAATCTTGGCTTTGATCTTTAGGTAGGGATTCCTTCTCCATCTCTATGTGTTTATGTGTTGAATATGTGGATAAATTGTTTCTTGATAGTCGTCGTCATGTGGCTGAAAATCTGTAAACAACCAGCAAAAATCGTCACTCGAACAGCCCGAGTATTGATACCCATTCAAGGGGTATTGATACCCCTTTCAAATTTGGACAGTGCTCACTTGGGTATCGATACTCTCCGGTCGAAATCCTTGGCCTTTGACGAATATATCTCGATTCTTCTTATTCTCTCCGTGTGTTTTGAGACTCCTCCCAATCACCATTCAAACATCGTTAGAGCCTGAAAAATGAGTCTTTTACTGCCTATTTTTGAATCATGGACTTTAGCCCATGTGTTGTATGTTATGGTGTTAGAATTGAATGTGATGGAAAGTAGTTTGACTTGACAGGAATGACTTGTTACGCTTCTGATCCCTCCGTCCCAATTTACTTGTCTCAGTTCTATTCTAACTGGATTAAAAAACTAGTTATATCTTTAAAGTGGTAATAAATTTTATATCCAATATGGATCTTGTTTGATAGATCTCGATTTGTTCTATAATTCAATGTTTTCGAAATCACCTAAAATATTATAAATTATAAGATATAATTAATTGAAAAGTGGCACGAACTTCAAAAAGTGACAATTAAATTGGGACGGAGGTAGTACTATTATGAATGATGGCACGATGAATGTTTAATTGAAATATGTGTAGTATGGAAAGTGGAGTGGAGGAGTTTCGTAACGCAAGGGATGGAAATACGAAGACTCAAGTGAGTTAAATTCACTGTAACGCAAGGAGTGGAAATACAGTAGCCAAGAAGTGGAATGTACAGTAACGCAAGGGGTGGGAATACAATAGGAAGTGATGCGTGCTAAACCAAATAGTAATCGATGGTAGTACTACATGTGGTTTCTTAAGTTCTATGTGCACTCGTGATTTTATAAACTAAGCGAAAATGTGGAAACGTATATTCTTTGATTTATTGTTCGAGTTGTGGGGTGATTCACGTAACATAGATTGCACCTTAATAACTAAGCCTTTCATTCTCCATTCTAGTCTTCACGTTTGCATATAGAGTTGGTAGAGATTTTCCTACTGGGCTAGTGTAGCTCAATCTATCATCATTTTCAGGTTTGAACGTCGGGAAATAGCTTGCATGTGATGTGTGCTGGATTTGAAGGGTCGTCGTATCTTGGAAGCTAACTCGGATAGTAACTTAGCCAACTTGTAATGACTTTCTTTGACAGAGATGTTTTTGTAACTTAAATTTCTTAATCTTCTTTGATAGAAACGTTTGTAAATTCAAAATTTATCGTACTTTGTATTTGAGTAACAGTGGGCTGGAGTGTCGTTGTAATTTCTTTAAATTTTGAAGTCGGATTTATAAGAAGAATTTATTTGAATTTGGGACTCTCTTTTGGGTATTAACTATGTAAAGCGGACTTTATTTCTGAAAAGATTTATTTATTTAATTTAAAAAAATCGAGGGCGTGACACACATCTTTGAAATCAAGTATAACCATCATTACAAAAAAATCTTTTCTCTCTCCCAAAACAATCTTTTCAAAAAATTAATGTAAAAATATTTCATTTTTGAAATTGTTTTTTAAGAAGATTGTTTTTTTTTTATTAGAAAAGCTACTTTTTCAAAACTATTTGGAAAAAGGTCCTTCCTTCGAGTCAAGGCCCAATTCAGTTTTATTAAGATCCAGTCCGGTCTAGTTTTGGGCCATCGTTGGATTGTTGTGGGAGAGCTCATAACAATGATCGGAATTGTTCATTTTGTAGAGCCCGTTGAGTATGTAATCGATGCAAAAAAAGAAGAAGCTTTTGATCAATAAGTACATAAATGAAATAGATTTGTACGAGAAAAATGCGATGATAAAAATTATGTTGAAACTCATAATTGCCCATTTTTTTGCTTGTACAAATAGAGAATAAATTCTCTCCACCGGGGGAGGAGAAGTGAGCTTTTCCTCCGAACCAATTCACTGCCGCCGTGTCAACAAAAGTACAAAACTAATTGTACAATCACGTGCTGTGCTTTGGACTCTTTAACTGAGGTTAAACCAATTACTCCTCCTGTAAAAACTAGTGTTCCAATTTCCAGAAACTCAAGGATAACATATGATTAAAAAAATTAAGTGTTCCAATTTTCAATTCGTTTGAATCGCTGTAAAAATCTTATTTTTCTGATCATTTTATCCTCTCTTTTTTTTGTCTCTAAGGCTCCCATAATTAAGTTTCTACTATTTATTTAGGACCCTATGGAGCAGAAACTTAATTATGAGAGCCCTAGAGACAAAATTTAATTATAACCCTTTAGAATAATATAATCATAAAAATAAGATTTTCACGGTGGTTCAAACGGATTGAAAATTGGAGCACTACTTTTTTTATAGACTGTTTATATATTAAAATATGGTTAAAAATTAAGTATTTCAATTTTCAATCCGTTTGAACCAGTGCGAAGATGGTACTGATCATATTATTATAAAGAGTCATAATTAAATTTTATCTCTAGGGTTCTCATAATTAAGTTTCTGCTCTTTATTTGGAATTCTATGGAGTAGAAACTTAATTATGAGAGGCTTAGAGACAAAATTTAACTATGACCTTTTGGAATAATATGATCATAAAAATAAAATCTTCGCAGTGGTTCAAACGGATTAAAAATTGGAGCACTTAATTATTTAGACTGTTTATATATTTAAAAAATTGGGTTAAAAATTAAGTATTTCAATTTTCAATTCATTTGAACCGATGCAAAGATGTTATTTTGCTAATCATATTATTCTAAAGGGTCATAATTAAATTTTATCTCTAAGGCTGTCATAATTAAGTTTCTGCTTTTTATTTGGGACCCTATGAAGCAAAAACTTAATTATGAGAGTCCTATAGACAAAATTTAATTATAACCCTTTGGAATAATATGATTAGAAAAATAAGATTTTCGCAACGGTTCAAATGGGTTCAAAATTGGAGCACTTAATTTTTAAAAAATGATTTTCACACTACCTTTTAACCATCCACACTTTCTTTTTTGTTTTTATCAACACGAATTTAAATTAGTGTCCTTGAATATGTAAAAAAGTGTATTGAATAAAGGGCAAGATAGTAAATTCAAGTGGATAAAGATAATAAAAAAGAAAAGAATGTGAATTGTAAAAAAGGGAGTGTGAAAATCATTTCCCTATTTTTGTAGTCACATGTTATCCTTCAATTTCTGTTTTTACCAGAGGATTAGTTGGTTTCCCCATTTAAGAGTGAGTCCAAATCACAACACGTGATTCTACAATTGGTTTTGTACTTTTGATGACGTGGCGGTAGGAAATTGGTTTGGAGGAAAAGTCCACTTCTTCTCCCCTGGCGGAGAAAATTTATTCTCGTACAAATATATTCCGTTCATACTTTGTATATTTATTGATGTTCGATCAAACTAATTTTTTGCGTAAATAACCTAATCGATGAGCTCTACAAAATAAACGATTCTAATCGTTGTTGCCCACAACGGTCCAAAACTAAACAAGACTGGACTTTCATAAAACTGGACTGGACCTTGACTCCCTTCCTAGGACCATCCTTTGATGTGTTAACTTGATTCCGTTATCTATTCACGGAGTCTATCCCATATCAAAATCCTGTAATATCCCAAAATTTTTAATGAATAAAAATTTCGTGATATTATTTCAAAAATCATTTTATTGTTTTCCGATTTGCTAGTTAATAAATTTTGATTTAATTAGTAAATTTCCGTTTAAATTCAATTTGGATGTATTAATATCCACACAAAAAAAAAAAAAAAATCTTGGCTGTCGAGATTTCTGTTCCATAAACCAAAACCGGGGTTAATCTAAAAATATTTTTGTTAGTCTATAGTAATATTTTCAAACTTTCTTTAAGCCGAAAACCGGACCGTCGTACACCACGAGGCACATTTCCGCGGCCGCGAGAATTAATTCTTTCTCTTAGTTCCAACCTGCACCAGCACATTTTCATCATCCTCAACCCCCACCGACAGTTTAAAATGAAAATAGAAAGAAAACAAATCCCCACACAATTTTGATACACACCCCAATAATCTCACCTTCCCCTATACACCATTAATTCCACCCCCACCTTCCCACTGCTCCCCATATCATTTCCAGCCAACCCACCGGGCCACCCCTCTCCTTTCATCTGAAAATCAACAGCTCTCCATCCCCCTCCTGCCATCCCACGAGCACCCTTCCCCCCTACATTTATTTTTCAATAATTCTCCCCTCTTCCTATCTTATATACACACACACAACATTATACTCACGCACAACGGCAGAGAGAGAGAGAGAGAGAGAGAACCTTCGGCTCCCTCCTCCGTCCACCACCATTCGGCCACCACCTCCTCCGCTCCTCGGCACCACCACCACCCGTCACCTCCTGCCTCCTCCCTCACCGCCGAAACCTCCACCCTTCCCACTCTCGGACTCCATCACCTCCCGCCATCACCACCTTTCCACCATCATCACTCGGCCACCTCCTGCCATCACCTCCGGCCGTACCCACCACAGCACCTCCCTCCCTCCATCAGTGTTTTAAAAAAAACAGCTGTGTGTACAGTGGGTTTCACACTCATGCCGCCGCCGCGGGCCCCGTCGGAGCTCCACCGGACGCCGCCCCGAGATTTCAGAACCACCATGGCGATCTACGGACACCGTACAACACTTACCCGAGCTTAGAATCGCGTTTGAGGTAGTTTTCCGGAAACCCGTAACTCAATCTGCGTTTTAATGGAGTTTAGGACTAAAACTTAATTCCTGTTGTAGATGATAACCTGTTTTTAATTCCAGAAGTTAATTAATTATTTTTTAGTCCTGTTTTTATTAATATTTAGTCCTGTTTGTGATAGGAAATCAGTCATAGGGCCTGGAAACGATTTTATTCGTAAATTGAGGATTATTCGCGAGATTATGGTGGATTGTGGTGTTGAAATTCATGTGTAGGTGAAGAATTCTGTGATTAATAAATTATCGGAATAATTGTAGTTTATGTAGTAATTATTTAATAATTAAATACGTAAAAATTTAGATTTAAAATGTAAATGAGGAGATATTTGTTCTAGCTAAAGAAAAAAAATAGTTACTACTTATAAGCTAATTTCAAAATATTTTATTGGCCATATTAGTTTCATATCACCTCATTATAAAGATCTAATATTAATCATTTATTGTATCTTGTTTTTAAAAAAAAGTTAAGTAAACACTAAATTTAGTAATATGTGTTTTCGAATAAAAATTAGTCTGTAAAATCTATGAATAATAACATGGCAGTTAAAGATAATATTTTAAATAGAAAAATAGTGGTAATGTTTTGTGAGAAATAGACTTAATTTTCAGTGTAGTAATTAATTGTTTGACTGAATATTTATTTTGTGATAATAAAGAAATACATTAAATGATTTCGAGAATACTATATAAGTTGATATTACGAGTTTGGTAAAAGAAAAAGAAAAACTTTATCTTTTAAGATGATGATTTTATTCAAATCGCCGTATACTTATTTTGACTTATTCGTCAATTGATATCTAATAAAATTTAGAATTTTGTTATTCCATGTGTTGGACTTATTATGTCAGACATAATGCATACGATATTGTAGTTTGTGAGTTTTGTAGAATTTCTGATGTTGTTGACTGTTACATGGATTATGGTAATTTAAATTGCTACGTGAAGATAGAAATTGGACAATAGGTATGCTGGGTGGTACTCGAGATTGTGACTAAAATGATTAGATGTTTAAACTCTAGGGAAAGTGAAATGATGATAGTCACGATTGTGACAGTTACGATCAGGAGATAGCTAGCCAAAGTGGTCGAGGACCGTTGATTACTGAAAGAATGGGTAACGGTATCGGCACTTGTGGTTTAAGATCGATGGATTTTGATATATCGCGCGAACCTGAATATGGCACTACTGGATTTATCTTCCGAAATTTCTGGGGGGTGTTTTTATTGGTTGAAATCGGAGTATGAGTATCATTTCTCGCGGTTGGTTGGTTTATCATTCGCTCCTTGTGATGGTATAGCCGAGTTTAACCCGACATGTAGTTTGGTCTTACTCGTTTGTGTAGAGACCCGTGTCTAATTTTAATTTATTTTATTTATTGATGTTGATCGAGCTTGAGTTTGTGTGTTGTAGGACAAGAGTGTTGGGGGACCCATGTCGAATAGCTTTTAAAATTAGTTAAGATTCATTTTTATAGCACATAGAGTTATAATTAGGATTGTGGTTAAGTGGAAGGACTTAAGAGAGAGTAGAAGGGGGTGTGGTGTAATTTACGTACTTATAAAACCAAAATGGGATCAGATGAGCCGATTCCCCTTCTTTCTTCCTTTTTCCTGCGTTCTTTCTCCATTTTTTTTTCTCTCTCAAACCCTCATGCTTCAACACCAAAATTGAAGGTCAAGGCTCGTGAATCTCGCAAAAAGGTAAGAAGAAAACGTGATCTACGGACAAAGAGCTACGCAACGATCCGAACAAAATCTTAATCGGCCAACTTTGGGGTTCCTAGCTTTTTCGAAATTTGGCTCTTTTGAGGTAGGATACATGACTAACCCTCTTGATATGTTTATTTTTAGTATAAATGTTGTGAAATTGTTATAGAATATGAATATTCTTTAGATTATGTGAAAATTTGTATTAGGGTTTTAAGATCTCACATAAGGGGTATAGGTTCTTGTTGATATTAGTTAAATTTTTGAAATTTATGTGTTATTGAAGTGTAGAGTTGTTTAGTGTTAGGAATATACGAAGTTTATTTGAGACCTTGTATTCATGTTGCGCGTTGAACATCTAGAAAAAAAAAATGTTTACTTGAGGAATTAAGGTTGGTTTGAGATGCAAATACGATGTTTACTTGCACTTTTAGAATTTATTTTCTTATGATTTGTGAAAGTTACTTGTGTCAAATTAGAAGAGTTCATGTATGGTTAAAGCTTATTGAACGCTCGGGGCTTGAATACTTGGTTAGGACTTATGTGGACGATGTTTGGATATGAATTATCCCGTTCGGAGAGATAGGTTGAGGTGATTGTGTTCGGATTATGTTGGTCTAGATCTAGATGGTGCACCTAGGAAAAAGTAAGCTGGGCTTGGCGAGCTCCTCGGTGAAAGACCGGAAATTGATGGGGTGGTACTTTGTACCCGATTACCCCGGTGCAAGGGTGGTGCTTGTACCCGATTATCCCGGTTCATGGGGTGGTACTTGTACCCGTCTACCCTTGGTTTGTGAGGGTGGTACTTATACCCGATTGCCCTGGTTCATGGGGTGGTACTTGTGCCCGGCTACCCTCGATTAGATATTGGAGTTAGCATATGGTTATGAATTTGAGTTGAACCCAGGAATGTTGAGCTAGGTGGATTAGTTGGGGAACGTATGAGGACATTAATATGGTAAATTTATGACACTTGAGAATTATGTGTGGATTTCTAATTTATGCTTGTTTCACGGCATTTATGTTAAACTTGAACATAGTATTTGGTTTAGTCTTGTTTCCTACGGGCTCCGGCTCATGTAGTTTAAACCATTTCAGGTGACAGTGAGGCGTCGAGTACTTAGTGAAGTGTAGCTACATGGAGTCTCTTTTGCGTTGTTATTTTGTTAGATAGTCATGAAACGTGTAAGGCCATAAGGCCGTATTTGATACAATGTCTTTTGTAGTTTGATTGTGGAACCGAAAACTTATGATATTATTCTGGAATTATAAAATTAGGAGTTATGTACTCATCTTTTGAGAAGCTTAGCTTATGGCTTGTAGAACTTATTTTTGGCACTAAAGATTATGGAAAGAAAATGTTGTTCATGAGACTTATGGGAATAAAACTAAATAGTTTGATTCTATTTAGTTTAGAGATTGGTGAGATATCCTTCAAAGTACAGGAAACTTCTCAAGCTTTTGTGGAAAATATATTCGTTACAATAATCCTTTATTTTTTTTGAAAGATAAATTGGTTCAAGGTTTTGAAGAAAGAAAAGTCTTTATTTTTGGTCAACCCTTCCAATGTTTGACGAAGACTTGACTTTTCAACGCGATATTTATGCATTTTTGGCACTTGTTAAGGTTGAAGTTTCCGGGGCGTTACAGTTTGGGACCCCAGGCTGGGCAAGCAAGACGAGGGTAAATCAGCAGAGTTGCCGTAGTTCAGAGGTTGTGTTGGGAGGAATATTTCTCCTGGTGGGGAAATCTAGAATTCACTTAAAGGCAAGAAATTCATAAAAGGCTACTTTTGACTGCGTATTGTAATTGATGTATAACCTTGTATTATTTCATTGAAACTGCATATTGTGGTATTGGGTTTTAGGATTTCTACTTGGTGAATTATCACTCAGGAAACGTTTGTATCCTGGCAAATCGTTTGCTTCGGCGATCAATTTGCCAGAGCGTGCAGGATTCTTCAGTGGAGTTGTTTTTGTTAAATAAAATGTACATAGATTTTTGTATTATTTTGAAATTATAATTTTTGTATAAGGACAAATAGGGGCCTAGTAGTTTGTAAAATTCAGTGTATTTTAATTTAAGGGTAATGCGCCCGAAATTCCTTGAAAAATCGGGGCATTATCAATTGCGTCTATCCCATATCATCCCATCTATATTATAAAATAGAG
This sequence comes from Rhododendron griersonianum, assembly GCA_018127125.1. NCBI lineage: Eukaryota > Viridiplantae > Streptophyta > Magnoliopsida > Ericales > Ericaceae > Rhododendron > Rhododendron griersonianum. Next base: position 26,615,045 of record CM030800.1, read on the forward strand.
CGGTTCTATTTTTGTTTACACATACAAACATGAGCACCTCTACAGCCGTTGATCGCCTTCAAGCTAAGATCGTAGCCGTCCAATTAAGAGAATGTTTCCTTAAGTTATACTTTGACCTACTGTTGTGGTAATATATACACTTTCTTTTCTAATTTATTACCTTTTAATTTTTTCCATTTTAAATTGATATTATTTCAAGGGGGTTGATAATTAACCTGTAAATTATTACATTTTTTTATTTTTTCTCTCTATCTTGGCATGAGCTTTCAAAATAAGGACGGGTAGCGCAGACAACTTATTTAAGTTGGGACTATATTTCGTTTGAATGTGCCTTTAGTAACGGGCATCCACCTGTCCTTACATACACCTAAACAAAATGTGTGGCTATATAGGTGTGTTTGTTTGTTCTTGCTTGTCGAGTACTAAAAACCAACACACCCAATTAACTAGCTGAAGAGAGCAACCAAATGGAGCACGACCTCTGTGAAGCTGCAATTAAAGGGGACACGGATTCGCTGCACGCAATAATCCGAAAAGATCCACTGATTCTACACAAAGTCGTGGCCGGATGTTTCAGTGGCACAAGTCCTCTCCATGTCGCTACATCAAACAAGCAAACACGTTTTGTGGAAGAACTACTGAGTCTCAAACCGGAACTAGCTGAAGTTCTAGATGTGCAGCTACGGTCGGCCCTTCACTTGGCGTCAGCCCAAGGGCACGACGAGATTGTGAAGGTGTTGTTGGTGAAGGCCGGCCTTGAGATATGCCTAGTTCGCGATCGAGATGGTAAAAACCCTGTACATATTGCTGCCGTGAAAGGCAAGATCAGTGCCTTGGAAGAGTTGGTTAGAAACTGCCCGGAAGCGGCTCGAGTCAGGGTGGACCGGAATGACACAATCTTGCACTTATGTGTCAAACACAACCAGTGGGAGAGCTTGGAGAAACTAATGGATTTGGACATAATACAAGGCTATGATTTTGTCAACGCTAAGGACAATGATGGAAACACCATTTTGCATCTAGCTATTTTGTATAAACGATTCAAGGTATGTCCTTATTCTTTTATTAGGCTCCGTTTGTTTGGGCGTAAATTGTTTTACTTATTTTCTAGTGTTTGGTTGTATAAAAAATTAGGAAAACAATTTATATGTAAAACATTTTCCATCACTTGGATGAAAATGATTTACTCTTAAATCTTCTATAAGTTATTTTCCGAAATGAACCTGTTATCTTCTACTGCAATTCTCAAAACTTAGTTTTCTCGATTGTGAGTCCTGATTCACATTCAATTCTAATATTCTCATATCTCTCCACCGTTTAAGCATCTCTCTCTCTACACTATTATGTTGATTTCTGAAAATATTTTCAAGCGCCAACCAAAAACCAGAAAATAAAAGTTTGAAATTTGTTTTCTGAAAAAACATTTTTCATGAAAAATATTTTACATTGTAAGACATTTTACATCGAAACAAACGGAGCCTTAATTACCTATTGTGATTAGCCACCTAAAATGGGGGAACATTAGTCGCTATATCTAGACTTCACACCGAATCGATCTCACTTCTATAGTAAGAGCCATATATTTTGTGGAGCTTGGCTTTGTAGCCAACTTTTAAAAAGAAATTAAAAAAATCAGTTCAACCCCACATCAGTGAATGCTTGATTGAATAAAACTTGTTTTGGTTCACTTTTTTTGGATTTAGGACCCTCGATATGTTTTGGTTCACTTTTTCTGAATTTAGGACCCTTGATATGAGATTGATCTGATTTTTCTACAGGAGTGTCTAAAAATCCAAGTCCTAAAGAGTAAACGAATTTGATGACTGAATTGGTGCCTCCCTATGTGCATCAAATTCAAGGATGGATCTAAAGGAGGCACGCGCCCCACTTGAAATTAAAATATTTTTAAATATATTTTGTATAAATTACTCCCTCCGTCCCTTATTTAGAGTTCAGTATTTCATTTTGGGTTGTCCCTTAATAAGTGTCCATTTTGTAAAGTTAGTGGATAAAAATTGGTGTATTGTCTATTTTGTCCCTAAATATAGATTCCATTTTGAAAAGTTAGTGAGTAAAAGTATAATGATGATGGGTAAGTAGGGAAAGTGAAGGAAAAATTTGATGTGAAAGGTATAATGATGATGTCTTTTTAATAAGTTGGAGTTACGAAGTAGAACACTTAAAAAGGGACGGATGGAGTAGCATAAGTATGAAAGTGTGCTACTCCCTCCGTCCCTTTTTAAGTGTCCCGCTTCGTAACTCCAACTTATTAAGAAAATATCATCATTACACATTTCACATCAACTTTTATCTCCACTTTCCCTACTTGCCCTCTATAGAGATATCATCATTACACTTTTACTCACTAATTTTTCAAAATGGAATCTACTTTTAGGGGCAAAATGGAAAATGTACCAACTTTTACCCATTAACTTTACAAAATGGACACTTATTAAGGGACAACCCAAAATGAAATATTGAACTTTAAAAAGGGGACGGAGGGAGTAATATATAAACATACACACTTGCATATATGTCGAAAATATAAATATAGAATTAGTTTTATGCCTGACTTTCATCATATCATGCATTTATATTTGTTGCTTTACGAGCTGTTTTTCTATTTGGAGTTATTATTTCTTGATTCTCTATATTTTTAACCGTCTAGAAGAAATATTTTAAAATAAAGTCATTAACAAAACTAGCTCGATCATTCTAAAACATGTCGATGTTCATTTAAAACATATTTTAAAATTTTTTTCTGAGATTTTGTGCTCATTTTTTTTACAAAATTTAACTTGAAGTATGTGTTATAAACTTTTGTAGTTAGTAATACATGCCTTAATTTTATACGATCTTACTGCGGTTGACTAAAAAAAATAAACTTTCGCCATTATGATAAACAGGTGCCTCCACTAGGCTATATTCCTAGATCTGCCCATGAATGATCAAATTTAGTGTTAGTGTGAGATGTTCACCCACATTTTGTTGGGTGAGCAAAATCGCACGCTTTAATTCAATGTTTCTAGGTTTTTTTCTTGGCGGGAAATCATCACTGAAAAACATGTTCTTTGATTTCTTATATCTAACCATGAGATGCAATGTAAATATGTTAGATTGCGAGTCATATCCTAGAGAAGAAAACAATAGATGTGAATGCGACAAATGCAAGTGGACACACAGCAATGGATGTCATTTTGTTCCTTGGATCAGATAAGAAAGAAGTGGAATCTTTCGAAGACTTACTTCGACATGCCCATGCTAAGCAGGCGAAGGATCTCGTAGGTGGAGATTGGCTTACGAATAAAAGGGACTCCTTAATGGTTGTGGCATCGCTTATTGCGACAATGGCATTCCAAGCTGGAGTGAACCCTCCAGGTGGCGTTTTGCAAACCGATTCCAATGGGCGCCGAGCCGGGGAAGCTGTAATGGCTTATAAAAATCAACATTCTTATCCGTACTTCCTCGGCTTTAACACGATAGGATTCGTTGCGTCATTGAGCACGATTTTGTTGCTCATCAGCGGATTAAAATTCAAGAACAAGGCTACGATGTGGATCCTTATAGTGACCATGTGGTTGGCAATCACTTCAATGGCAATTACATATGCGTTCTCCAACGTTGTGGTTACTCCTAAAAAGGACAGACTTTCACTCAGTTATACCGTTAAAATTGGAGTTATAGTGTGGTTCAGTTTGATGGCTCTTCTTCTACTGAAATACACATTCGACTTGGTGGCAATTTTTGCGAAAGAGAAAAGGAGTAGAAGGAAGGCCAGTAACAGGATTGCCAGTAACAGGATTATGAAATTGGAGCCGCGCGCGCAGAGTGTTGATGAAGGAGCTACTCAAGCCGCGCATGCAGAGTGTTGATGAAATTGGAGCCACGCGCGCAAATTGGTTTGCCTGTCCTACACAAGCTCCGGGGTGGCAAAGATGGAGGAGCTATTCCTTCCCCTCCCCTTCCCCTCAGTACTTCTTAGACGATATAGGATTGATTAGGCTTTCCAATGTTGGATCTTTTGCTCATGGTGTGCATTACTGTTGTAAAGGACAATAATACTCCTATGGACTGTTTCTGGAAAGAGAATTAAGATTGTAAACACCGGCCGTGCACCCTTACGTGGTGCTGCCTAATAGTTTTCATGCTCGGTTTATACTTGCTCGGTTCCTTATTGAGGTTCCACTTTTACTATTTGGGGTATCTTACAAAATTGTCTATATACCTTAGTCTATAATGTTTTTTTACATACAGTATGGATCTTGTTTGATAAATCTCAATTAATTTTATTAGATAAATTTTCAAAAATTATTGAAAACACCATAAATTGTGAGATATAGACGATTTTTTGAGTGGCACGTGTGTCGAAAATGGAATCTCATTTAAGAATGAAGAGAGTACTATTTACCCTTACGTGGTGCCCCTGTACAACTCATGTGCTTTGCACGTGTTCGGGGCTTATTCTTCTTTGCTCGGGAGAATGCCTCTTCGGTTGGAGTGTTGATGGGTTTTGTGGCAAACCAAAATAGTGTATTTCGCATTTTGGGTAAGCATTTTGCCTAGCAACTTGTGGAGATGGTCTAAGGTCATCATTCATCAAATGGTCAATGCCTTGTTTGGATGATGTTATGAAAATTTTTGAGTTTGATTTTTGGATAATGAGTGAAAAGAGAAAATATGTTAATAATTGGAGATAGAGGTAATGAGTAAAGAGAGATAGAGAAATGAGAATAATGATTGAGGAGAGGAGAGAGAAATGAGATTAATGATTGAAAAGATGGGTAATTAGTGTTTTTTGAGTTGATTTTTTTTTTCCCAAAATGCCATCCAACCAAGGCACAAAACACCAGCTCCAATTAATACTGATTAAAAGTTTTTAAATAAGTGGATTAAGTCACTTTTTTGCATTATCATTATTAAAGAACACATTGTTAACACGCAGTTACGAAATATAATGGTTTATATATAGCCTTAGGCCACGTTCCACTAAATTTCTTATTTTTCAAGTACTTATTTTCTTCTTTACGAGACAGGTCATTTTTTTACCATACATTACCTTTAATTCAAAAAATAAGTAATTATTTAAATAATTAATACTTACTTTTTTAAGCGAAACGGGACCTTACCTTAGATCTATGCTAGAGTCTAGACTACAAGTAAACAATTTTGAACGGGTTGCATGCACTTTCCTCATTTTCCGGAATTTTTTCCAAATAAAAAACAGAGTCGTCCATCACATTCATAGAATTGACACTAATTATTAATATTGTTGATAAGTGTACCTCCATACCTAATTATCCCTCTCAACAGAAGTTGGGGGCTGGTGTGTCTTGAGAGACAACAGCCTTCTGTCCCAGGGCAAACCTATATCGTCCCGAGCCCAGAAACTTGATCCGATCGAAACGTTCACTTGAAAGATCTCATCGCATACTATGTTCCCCTACAAAAAAATCAAGTTGATCGATCGAACATCGATAACCTAGTGAACGAATCACTCTTTTTGACTGAATTTTTGGCTAAATATATTTTAGACATTGCTAACAGCACTTAAAACAAATGATTCGTTCACTAGGTTATCGATCTTCGATCAACTTGATTTTTTGTAAGACCATAGTACGCGATGAGATCATTCAAGTGAACGTTTCGGATCAAATTTCCGGGCTCGGAACAATATTGTTTTGCTCCAGCTGTCCCTCAAGGCACAACAGCCCCCCTAACTCCTTTAGTGCTCAACTCACAAATGAGTTCTATTATTTTTTTTTTTGGCAAAATAAGAACATCATATATATAGAAACAGGATGAAAAACATGAGTTCAGCAAAGCTTCAACATTAAGATTACAAACCAAAGCAAATAAAAAGATGACCGAACTATCCCGTGACCCAGCAAGATTGCATTAGAACACCAACCACAAATTGTTTGCTAGCTATTTGATAGGCCTTCGTTGTTAAACCCAATCATTTTCCAATCTGAATTAAGTATACATTAAATGTGAACGCAATTTTTCAGTATTCTTGTGGAGGCCGGATACTTTCACACGTGGGGCTATCGCTATGTAGGAACGGGGCTTCTCGTGATCTGTAAATTGGCCGGGCTCGTCCCAATCATGATCACAATTCAGATAACTTACTTTGTACTAGAACTCAACACGTAGAACAACTTTATGAAAGATCAAATTGATAAAGACTAGTATTTCACTAAAGTTGATCGATTACATGCTGCATGTGGTCTTGAATAAGTTAATGACAATTATGATTTAAAAAATGGTAAATTTCAGATACATCCCTTATACTTTCACCGATTCTCAACTACACCCCCTCCATTTCATTTTGAAACACTCACACCCCTTGTACTTCAGACTAATTTGGAACCGTTTGGAATTCTGTTAAAAGTAATGAAAAAGCAGCTAATGGCCTATTGGCGGGAACTTTTCTACCTAAACCATATTATGTAAGACCAGTTTGCCCCTAAGAACTATTTACATCCTATATATCCTATTTTTCCAACTGGCAGGACTAAAAAACAGAGCACCAACGCCCACGCCGCAACCCTTGCCCATCCTTTGCCATTCTCTCATCTTCTCTGTCTACCGGCGTTGTAATTTCAAAAATCAGTACAGAGATCTTTGTTATAGTCATAAACCACAGGTAATCTCCGTTTAATTATCCTGAAAGATGAAAAAGGGTAGAAGGACGGGTGGGGGCGGAAACCAATTTTTTCTTATGAATTATGATACCAGAATTCTGTGTTTGATTTAATTTGTGCTCATTTGTAAAACTAAAAAATCTCTTCAACCCCTTCTCGATTCCGTCCCTTTTTTCCGGTGCAACCTCGACACATGAAGCATGACATATGAGCACATTGTTCTTGTTCATTACAGAGACATCAGTGAGGTAAGTTTTTGGAATCTGATTGGAAATAAGGACAAAAATAAATACTTGTACCTCATAAGCTTCTTGCTGTTACCTTTTCAACTTGCATTTCATCAAGCAAAATGCTAACTTTACTTTCTACCAACTATTGTCCATGGCTTAGGTCGCCTTATTAATGTACTCCAAATCGGAAAAAAAGAAAAGGAAAGAAAAGAAAAAGAAAACTGTAAGATGGGGGACTTTTCACTTGATCGAAAGATGTGTTTTTGCTCGAGTTTATCATGTTCAAGACTAGTGATTGGCGCTGGAGTATTCTTTGATGGCCAATTTGTCATAAAAAGAGATTATATTGAAATTTAGGATTTTTAGATGTAGGACTCATTCAGTTTAGGAATTTTGGGATTTTTGCAAGAAATTCTGCTTCTAATTGGGAATACTTGTTGCTATTCAAAAAAAATTGGGAATACATGTTGCATGAAATTATTTTATGTTACTGTGAATTGCACCGTTGAGCACTAAAATGTTTTGTGCTAATGTTGAATTAGTGCAATGTGAAGCATTTACTTGAATGATGGAACAACCAACGTTAGTCTAAAATGAATTGTGAATCCTTCTCCTTTATGTGAATTCCTCCTTTTAACTCTTGCTGCTTCTTTTGGTTTTGAAAAAGAAGCCCAGCAATTTTGGAACGGAGAAAGAGAAGAATGGGTAATTTTATTTTTGTGCAACTGACAAGAGCTTTTTCCAAGGTGGTGGAAGGAAAAAAATACAGTAGAAAAGAAAGTGGGACCCACAAGGAATTAAATTGGACGCCACGTATGTTTTCCTGGAGGTTTTCGTGGAAAGAGTTAGCTTGGATTGAAATACAAGTGGGTATTTGAGTCTTTTTGTTACTTTTAGCGGAATTTCTAACAGTTCCAAACTAGTCTGAAGTACAAGGGGTGTGAGTGTTTAAAAATGAAGTAGAGGGGGTGTAGTTGAAAATCGGTCAAAGTACAAGGGGTGTATCTACAATTTACCCTTAAAAATACTCCTCCAAGAACATTTGATTCCATTATGTACGTACCAAACCCCACATGATTACTTCTCTTAGGGTCATTCTATGTACTCATTGATCGAGCTTTACAAAATAAATGGTTTGGCATGCATTTCTAAGCTAGGGACAAGCCCATTTAATGGGCACGAATTGCAGTTGTGCTTAGAGCTCAAATATGTACTCAGGGCCGGCCCTGATATTTTAAAGGCCTAAAGCGAATTTAAAAGATTGGGCCCTAGGATTTATTTAACCAAAAAAATCCAATATAAGTGGCTAAATATAGAGTAAAAAGATTAAACATGATAGTTTAGCTTTGTAATTTAACTAAAAAAAATTTTATTATACCATTGAAAAAAAAAGAATCAAACGTAATGCAGTACCGGTCATACACTGCGCTTTCTCTTACTAACTTTAATTGTAAGAATACTATCTTGAACAATAATAGAATTATCTATTTTAAACTCTCTCTTTTTTATCAAAGTTTGATGAATGAGAATAAATTATTTTATTTATTTATAAACAAAAGTGGCTTATTTTGTGAATTTGATATTAAAAGTTAAAAATAAAATTAAACAAACAAAAGAAAAAAACTTATCAAAACAATGATGGTGTGTAAAAGATTTGAACTTCTTGGTCTTAGCAATACCTACAACTACTAAAACATAACTAATTTATAATGCAAAAGGTGTAAGAGCTGTATATATTAACAAAAGAAAAAAACTTATCAAAACATTGATGGTGTGTAAAAGATTTGAACTTCTTGGTCTTGAGCAATACCTACAACTACTAAAACATAACTAATTTATAATGCAAAATGTGTAAGAGCTGTATATATTATTTATTCCTAGATCCAAATGAAAAATAAGAAAGAAAAAAAAACTTTGTCAAAAGAAAACGTAAGGATCAATAATAGATATATAATATATCTGATTTTTTTTTTTGGGGGAAAATGAGGCCCTCATTTTTCTGAAATTTCGGAGGCCTAAAGCGCTGACACCTTGGGCTTTAGCCCAGGGCCGGCCCTGTATGTATTGTAGCATATATATATATATATATATATATATGATTTTTACTATCTCGTTCGCATTAATCGACAAGTATTGACATTTTAGTTTGTTGTTCACATTAACTAACAACTTTTTCACTCACATATCCATCTACAACTTATTCACTACCGGAAATACCTGACAACTTAATTGCAACAAATTTTTACTCAAAACTTATTCACTAACGAAAACACTCCGTAATTATTGCTTACCAGATCTCTAAATACGAGAATTTTTCGCAACAATATGTCAATATCACTTCTTCATTAATTGTATACGGTACATTTTTTTGCAAATTGTCTCCTAGAAACACTGAGTGGCAATAATTGGTTGCATACTTGAGAATTGGAGAAATTTCTGTTATATTCCTTTGACTTTAAACGAAAATTCATTTTGGATCTTCACGTTTTAATTTGGACAAATATATACTTCTATTTTCGAATTGGTTTCAATGTCAACCCTGTGTTGGATGGTGTTAGTTTTTTGGGTAAATTTCAGATGCATCCCTTGTACTTTGATTGATTTTCAACTATACCCCCATCACTTCATTTTTAAACACTCACACCCCTTGTACTTCAAACTAGTTTGGAACTGTTAGGAATTCCGTCAAAAGTAACGGAAAGACTCAAATACCCACTTGCATTCCCCTTTCATCATCATTCGCGTATTTTTTTTCTCTCTCTACCAGTTGCTCTGGTTCTTCTTTAGTGTTAGAGAAAGAAAGCTAGGATTTGAAAGATCGCAAATTGTCTGGTTGTCTGAATGGCAATGGGGCGGATTGGGATACCCGATCTCCGAATGCAATATTCCTCTATTCAATCACTCTGATTCTCAATTCCGTTGTTCCCACTCCTTAAGCGATTCGAGTCATACCCAATTTGTGCCCACCAATTTCGACATCTTGAGATATTTCCATCTCATGACCAACGATAGGTTCAATTTTGTTTTCCTCCAAATGCAAATCAATAAAACCACGTCAAGCACCCCGAATATTGATTTTTGGTGACCCGAGATGAACCCGGTTTCTTATTACCCGATTTCTCGATTCATCAACTGAAAAAAGGTATTGGATTGATGAAGTAGGAATTAATCAACAAATTAGAAGGAGGAGAATGAGACGGAGTTAGGTGTTTTTGTAATTGAGATGAGTGCTTTGCAATTTTCATGCGTGAGCAACACAAATTTACAGATTTTTTTGGGCAAGTTTCAACATCACCATTTGAAATATAGCTCCAATGGCAAAAGGAAAGTGGACTTTGATAAGAAAATCAAAACGGGAAGTAGCCAACTTTTACCCTCAACCCTCGATTTGATCCAATAAGAGATTCATTAATCTTAATAGCAGCAGTCATTTTCAGTTTCTCGGAGGAAAAAATCTTCCGTCAAAGACGAAGAGGACAAATCGAGTTGGAAGGAGGAGAGAGAAGAAATCGAGATCGGGATGGGAGGAAAAATCAAGATCGAAATGAGATGGAGAGAGATGTCGGTGGTGAGTACACATGTGGGTGTCGGAGAATGATTTTGTACACAGAGGAGATAACTTTTACTGGGTTTTGTTCTCTCTCTCTAATATTGATCTTTATTTTTTATTTTTTTATTTTTATGTAGTAAGGTTTGAGGTGCACCGGTGTTTCATTCTTTTGGAGAGAGAGAGAAATGTGGAGGAAAGTAGTAAAACTTGTTAACTTAGCAATTTTTACGGAGAAGATGAGGGGGTGGCAGAGGATTGTGGGCATGGATTCTCTGTTTTTTTAGTCCTACCAATAGAAGAAATAGGAGATATATGATGTAAATGGTTCTTAGGGGCAAATTGGTCTTATAGAATATGTTTTAAGAGGAAAAGTTCCCTCCAATAGGCCATTACCTGTTTTTCGTTACTTTTTACAGAATTTTTAACAGTTCCAAATTAGTCTGAAGTACAAGGGGTGTGAGTGTTTAAAAATGAAGTGAAGGGGGAGTACTTGAAAATCGGTCAAAGTACAAGGGGTGTATTTGAAATTTACCCTAGTTTTTTGGGTGGAAAATCTTCATGTGCCCAGCACGTGACCAGTTTTCAGGGGTAGATTTGTCATTCCACTCCTCCCTCAAACCCCAGTTTCTCTTCCACCCATTAACACATACTCCATCACTTCACTTCCACTCCTCCCCCTCCCAACCGCCCACCGAAAAACCCAAGCAAAAGAGCACCCCCATCCAGTTCACAAAAAGAGCACCCCATTGCCGCCGCCTCAACCGCCCCCAATCGTCGTCCAATTACCATGTGTGTTGGTGTGCAACACCTCACCGGCGGCCACCTTGTAAGGCCGTGTGCACCGAAATGGCACCGTCTTTGGAGCCGAGGAATCAGCAACAACAACGAGGAGGGAGCCTTATGAGGTGTTGCGAGTGGAGAGGAACGCGTCGTTGACGAAGATCAAGACAGCGTACAGGAGCCTGGCGATTAGATATGGATTTCAATTGTTGAATTAGATTTTTTGTTCTTAATTACGCTTATGTTACTGGGTTTCCATTTTTTTGTCTCCACTTAAAATGGAGTTCTATCTCCACAGTGATCTTTGTTTTTTTTACAAGTTTAATTAGGCTTGTGTTGTTGGGTATCCTTTCTCTGTTTTTAATTACTTGTTTTAGCTTCTTATTTTTTTTGGGTGTTTTCGATTTGTGCTAATTGGAGCCTTGGAGGGCTTATTGGAATGGATTTGTGTAGAAATCGAATGGGGAGAAAGAGAGAGTTGAAATTCCTACTTTTTGCTTCATTTTCTTCTACTGTTTTCTCGAATTTTGTTAAGTGGAGTGCTAAATGGGTTTGTGTAGAAATTGCTAAAATTATTCATTTTGCTTTTTTTTTTGTTGCGATTTTTGTTAATTAGAGTGGTAATTTACTGTTTTGGGTGAAATGAGTTTGTGTATAAATTGATTGGGGGGGGGGGGGGGGGGGGTTAAAATTATGCATTTGAAGAGAGAGAGAGAGGGAGGGAGGGAGGGAGGGAGGGAGAGAGAGAGAGAGCGAGAGAGAGAGAGAGAGAGAGAGAGAGAGAGAGAGGTGGTGGTGGTGGTGGTGGTGGTGGTGGTGGTGGTGGTGTTGGTGTTGGGGGAATGGTCAAATCTACCCCCAAAAGTGGTCATGTGCTCAGCACATGACAATTTTCCGTCCAAAATACTAATAGTAGTTAACACAGGGTTGACATTGAAACCAATTCGAAAATAGAAGTATATATTTGTCCAAATTAAAACGTGACGGACCAAAATAAATTTTCGCTTAAAGTCAAAGGGATTTAAGTGAAATTTACCCTGAGAATCGAGTGCAAACCTTCTTTGACTTGTAAAAAAAGAAAAAAACGAACAACTAGCTCAATCAGATGCAAATTATTTCCGTTGGAAGATTTTTAGAAACTAATAAAGGATATCAATTTTAGAGTATCGGACATTCTCCGTGGAAATTTCAATGCAAAGATATTGCTTTGTGGCCCACGGTTTTGTAGTGACACATCTGTAGCCTCAAAAAAGGAGTGATTATTAAGTGCTCCACGGGTCTTTCAATTAATTGCATCTACTCTTTCTCTTTCTGAAAATTCCCAAACCCTAGCCGCCACTTACACTTTTAATTTTCTCTCAAGCTCTTCAGTTCTATACATCAAAAGGAAAGTTGCGATGAAATTCAGTTCATAGTCAATATGATTTTTGAGATTTGAAAAAACATCAATTTTTTAGTTTGATATATTGTTAAACTACTTTTGTTCTATTTTGATGGTTGATCAATCTAGAAAAATGTATAAGAATTTTGATAGTTTTTTTTGTTTGTTGGATAAGGAATAAAAAGATGTTTGAAGTTGAAAATTTTTCCGACCTCCCGAGAACTTAATCCTAGCACCACCGCTGTTCATAGTGTACATCAGCCAAGACTCTATCAGCTCACTTGGAAACTAAAGCAAAAACTATTGCCTGCTGCATGATTGTATCCTATGGTTGTTTGTTTCTATTTTAGCACGCCTTTTTGGCTAGAAATTTCAAGGCTGGTTTGAGGTAAAGTATGTGCAGAATTTCCCGAATTTAGTTATAAACACGCAAAAAAAAAGAAGAAGTCGTGAAATGTCTATTTCCACGAAAGGAAGGGGGAAAGGAAGCGAATCCTCTCAGGTCCATATTTTGGACTGAAAAAGATAGTCGCAATCTGAATTGGTCTATACTATAATCAATGATTCAGATATGCTCACAGACTCTTCATTAGAAGAATTGTATTCTTCACGCGAATAGTCCATGAGCAAATCAGAACCATTGAATTTTCCAGGTCCATATTTGGACTATTTCCTCTCACTTTTGGATCAAAAAAGAGAAAAAAGTTCTACCCAACAAACTACTTAGTCAAAAGAGGCAATAAAAAGCTTTAGAAAATGTCTAACATGTACTATATGGACTGAGAGATGGTGTAGCCGGTAGCCCCCTCAAAAAGGCAGCACTGCTCCGCGGAATGGAGCCCGCTTTGGTCTCATTTCAATCAATCGAAATATTTACTTCATAGAGCTCGTTGTATTAAACATGTATGTAAAAAATTAGCTCGATCAAATATTATTACGTGCCTAATCAGACACATATAACATAGTAATAATGAGTTTTAGTGGGTTTGATCTATTGTTTCGGATCCAATCTTTTCAAGATAAAGGTGTTTCGATCCAGCATTTCATGATATTCAATCGAGCTAATTTTTTTTGCATACTTATTCTACACGATAAGCTTTACGAAGTAAACGTTTTCGATCAATCAGGAATGAAACAGGCCCCACTTGGCGGGCAGCACAGTGCTCCCTTTTGTGGGGCAGCACCTTACCTCTGTCCGTACTATATGCATTTAGATGGATTGGATAGTTTCCCTTAAAAAGTTACTAAAAATTTCCGTCGTTTTGCACCAACTTTTTTCCGATGAATTGAGAAAGTAAAAAAATTATGAAGAAAAAGACAAATTATTTTAAAAAATTTGGCTATCTTTTCGGCTTTGTTTTAAAAAAAATTTGAATTTCGATCATAATATTTTAATTTTTTTTTTGTATGGAAAATTAGTAAGGGAATTTTTTTTTTTATAAATAAAAACAAGTCTTCCCATGCCAACCTTTTCTCACATACCTATTTCCCTTGTTCTTCGAAAATCTAACATTTTAAAAAGACACCACCATTACTACTCAAAACACCTAAAAAATTTCAAAAGGAAAATGATAATGTCGAAATTATTTTTGTTCGTGCCAAAACTCTAGCGCATAAAAGCCTTGCATTTCAAAAGGTGCCAAAACTCTAGTGCATAAAAAACTTGTACCTTGTGCAATACAAGTTCCATTAGGGGAAGAAATAATCCCAACAAATACAAATGGAAGAACACTCATAAGCAGGAGAAAAGATTCGAACTTCTGACCTCCTAGTGAAATGCAAATTTTTTGGCTAAATGAGCTAGCCCCGAGTTGGTGGCTCTTCACATTAAACACTGGGAAAATGGTGTATGTAGAGGAGCTTGGAGTTTGCTCTTAATTCTTTTTTATTTATTTTTGTGTGGTGAAAGTTGGCTTTTACGGAGTAATTTTTTTTTTGGTTCACGAAGAATTTAAAGAAGAACAACTGATGATGCCATGAATATAAATTTTAGAAGTTTGCCAGCTGTTTGGTAGGTCTTCGTTGTTAAACCCAATCATTTTTCACACACGGGGCAATTGCTGAGTGACTGTGTCTATGGGGCAGAAGCCCCTGCCCACCCCTCAAAACACAGCCGTTTTGGCTCCTTTTCCTTGTGCTCTCTTTTAGCACTTCCTCTTGATCCATTCTTGGCGCCTAATAAATGCCTAAATGGGCATAATGATTGATGATTTTATGGGAGCTATTCCCGATTCAAAAAAAATGATTCAAATCGCAAGTTATTCTTAAAATATACTCCTTCCGTTCCTAAATGAGAGTCCCTCTTTTGAATTCCAACTTTTTTAAGGGACATGTAATCATTACACCTACTTTCCACCATTACCCATATATTCTACCTATTTTGCATAATTTATATTCAAATAAGAGGGACACTTTTGGAATTTTATCAAATTTTCACTTCTATTTTTGGAATGGGACAATCATTTTGGAACATCCCAAAATGGAATAAGGGACTCTTATTTTGGAACGGAGGGAGTATTTTTATGGATTCTTATAAAAAAATTTAGTCCAATCCGATATCCGTTAGGGCTTTTTTAGAATTCGTAGGGGCTTTATGAATTTTGAAAAAGCCCCTACCGAAATCGGATTGAGCTAAATTTTTGAGAAACCAACGAAAAATATTTTAAAAGTAATGAGTGGTTTGAATAATCTTTGTGGGACCCAAAATGAGGCGCCCCACAAAAAATAATCAATTACTAATCTAAAATTGAGCGTTTAATCACTCCATCTTAGATTAACGATTTATTGATCTTTTGTACGGCCCATTTCGGATCCCACATAGATGATTAAAATCGCTCATTGTTCTTAAAGTATTTTTTCATTGGTTCCTACAAAAAAATAATTCAATCTGATACCGTTAAAGGTTTTTTCAAAATTTGTAGAGCCTTTATGAATTTTGAAAATGTCCTTACGAATATCGGTCTGAGGCTCTGAGCTTATTATTTTACAAAAACTTATAAAAAATATTTTAAAAATAACTTGCGTGTTGAATCTTTTTTGGGGGGTCTGAAATGGGCACCACAAAATCATCATCATGTAACTACCTTAGCATCTCTTGTAAATCATATTTTGAAGTTGTAATATAACTTTAATTTGAGTTATTTTGACTATGAATAACTGTAAACACTTCTCTTCTCATTCAGTACTTCCGGAATTTTCGGCCATCTTGCCTTCGAGGTAATCATTTGGAACTATGGTGATGTGACTAAAATTTGGTGAAAAGAACATGGAAAAATAATATTGTGAGTAATTTATTTATGAAAAATTTATTATTTATGTTTAAAATCGACAACGTACTTCTAAAAAGTACTTCAATATTTATTTTAGAATCTTTTTTATTGTTAATGAGTTTTCATGGTCTTGAGTAACAAAAAGTAGACCTTGGACCTTGGCTCAGTTGGTCTTTTCCTTGGGTTAAAGCTCTGAGGGTGAGATTGTGGGTTCAATCTTATGGAGCAGCGATCGATCTATCGTAGTAATCTAACATACTAATATCCTACTGTGTGACAAAAAAAACAAACAAAAAGTATTTAAAATAGAGCTAGAGCTGACCAAACTTGAAAAAAAGATATACTCCATCCGTCCCAAAATAATAGTCTGGTATTTCACTTTTTGTTCTCCCTTAATAAGTGTCAATTTAGAAAAGTTAATGAGTAAAAATTTGTTCAAATTTTATTTTGTCCCTTTGAAAATTTAATGGGTAAAGAGTTAAAGGGTAAAAGTGAAGGATAATTATAAAAAATAGAATTAAAGTTGATGAGCAAGGTGTAATGATATCTCTTTAATAGGAGTATGAAGCTGGATAATTAAAAATGTGCAAAATGAGTAAGAGAAAAACAATAAAGCAATTGGAAGTAAATTAAATCAAGGTCTCATGTCTGATAAAAAAGAAGAAGAAGGTCTCATGCTGATATGTTAGTTTATTGGGAATTGATTTTTATACTCCCTTTTTTTATATTCACACTTTCTTTTTTGTCTTTTAGCAAAAAAAAAATACATACACTTTCAATATTAAAATCCAAAAAAGGGAGTGTGGTTATCAAAAAATGGAGTGTAGAAATCAATTCCCCAATTTATTTTCTTTGTTATTAATATGATTATTATTATTATTATTATTTACCACCTGATTTAATTTAGTTGTCGAGGATCTCACATAATTTATCTAATGCACACATAGATTTGTGGAGCTCATTCTACGAGCTCACACAGACGGTCCAAGGCATTCCTTAATTTTTAAATAGTTTTTTGAGTTGCCCTTTACAATTTTAACTAGATTGCATAACTGTAAGTGTTTCGTCTAATTGTATAACTTTTCTTTGAAAATTCAGAATTCTTATTAAATCGTGAATGAAAAATTTATTAGTGAAGTACTAAGCGCCCCATTCCAGGACACATTCTTAAAAAATAAGTACTTATTTCATATTTTCAAACTTAAATATAATGTAAATAAAAAATAAATTTTCAATTTTTTTTGTATTATTCAAAAGATCTCAATGAGATTTATCAAATAAGATCCATATTGCTAGGAAAATTATTTGTGTAAATACATAATTTTTAAGCTTGAAATTGCCTTCTTAAAAAATAAGTATTTATTTTGAGTTCTGGCGGCCTCGTTCCAGATTCTCAAATAAGTACTTAAAAAATAAGAATTTATTTTCAAACTTAAAAATAATAGGCTTACGAAAATATTTTTTTAATTTTTTTCTGGGTTTGATAGATCTCATCGAAATCTATCAAACAAGATCCATATAACATATTTTTTTTATTTTAGTAAGCATATTTTTTTTAACCTTGAAAATTACAAATAAGTACTTATTTTTTTTAAGGGGAGAAAGAAGAACACACTCGCACTTTTTATAGTTAGAATGGTGCTACTGGTACAGATATAAAATCTGTACTAGTGTGTACAAACTACTTTTTTGTCCCGTTTTGAATATCAAAAAAATGATCGGAACAGCTCATTTTGTTTAAAATACTTTGTTTACGAATCCTATGAAAAATAAGCTCAATCCGATATCTCTTAAGGCACCTATAAAACGTTCAACTTTGTTCCATAATTCAAGCCTGAATTCTAGAGCAAAGTTTGGATGTTTAGTAAATGCTTTTACTGATACCGGATTGAGCTTATTTTTTGCAAGGACTATAATCAAAATATTTTAAACAAAATGAGCGATTCTGATCATTTTTTAGACCCAAAATGAATCCAAAAATAAATTTATACCCACTGATATAGATTTTATATCTGTACCATTAGACTTTATGTTATAGTGAATCATTTGGAAATTTTTCCTTTAAATTTAATGCACAACCCACATCATTTGTTTGGACTCGAGCTGGACCCACAAACTCATTTTCGGGGCGCATGGTCGGGTTGGATTAGATTGCAACAAGCACCACCCAATAGGCCAATAATTGACTGATACAAATAGCAAGAATTCTCCCAGAGAGAGAGAGAGAGAGAGAGAGAGAGAGGGGGAGAGGGAGAGACTGAAGAGAGAACCTGGGATGCGAGAGTGCTGCTATTCCTCCTCGTTTAAAGTTGGTCGGAAGGGAACAGTTGATGCTTTGATTTCTACCATTTTCAATTAGCAACCTGACTATGGGTAACCGACGACCACTGTGCACAGATGCGGGTGCGGGTATTCTATGATCCCCTGAAAGGTACATATCCCATCTCGCGACTCTTCTAATTTTCTGAAGAAATTGATTCGTGCACTCTTTCTAGCTACGCGCACACACTCAACGCGTTATATTTTGTTAGAAGAAACAAGTCATGGATTTGTGGGAGCCATTTGATACTATTCTCGAAATGATCTGCTTGAAATTTGAGTCCAATTCAATTCCAAGTGTTGTATTTGTACATGCGTTATATTTAAAGGACAAGACTGGGGTAAGAGCATCTCCAACAGCCTCGAGCAAATTCAGGCAAAATGCTTAGGAAAAGTGCAAATTTCTACGTTGACTAGTTGCTTTCACCATTCCCAAAAAAAAAAAAAAAAAGAAGCAAAGGGTTTACCAACTCATTCCACTTCTTTGTTTCGTAATTTGAGACTTTATGCCAATTAATGTCTTGGGTCTTCAATCCCATATGTTTGGTACATGAGCTATCCCCCTCCCTAAAAGGAGAACCAAAGGTCCGTTTGATTGACGAGAAGAATATAATACAAAGTGAAAATGAGAATAAGTGAAGTAAAAGAAAAGATAAAGACAATGTTTTTTTTCTCGCATCCGTTTGATTAGGATAAAGGTTTTACAAGAAAATAAGGAAATTTTAGTAATTGTTGTTAATTCTCACAAGAAAATAAAATTTTCTTGCACTTTTTGTGGAAAAAAGCAAGGCAAGCTTTCTAGCTTTAGAGGGTTGTATGAGAAAGTTTGTTTTCTACCATTTTATAGGACATTCTTGCTAAGGGAAAACCAAAAAAGTATATATATTTTTCTCTTTCTTACACTTTCTACTATTATCTCACTAATCAAACCAAATGGACCCAAAAGGAATGTGAAACAAGGACTTTAATGTAAGGTTAAGACGTGTTGGCTGAGAAGGAAAAAAGGACGACGTAGATATTGTGTGTGAAGAGATGATGCCTTTGGTAGTCTATTGCTTAACTTGCTGATGGAGTTTGCTCAGTTATCCTACCCAGTGGGAAGTACATATGCGACATGTTGACGGCCATTGGTTCTTGTGTGCCCTTTTAGGTTTCAGTGTGAAGTGACGATAAAGCATCGGGCAACAATCACATCTGGGACCATCTTATCAAGAAATCCGTGATTAATATCAGTTACAAGGAGTATCGAATATCTTTTCCTCCTCTGCCGAAGTTTTACGGTTAGGCTTTCTAGCTTCTTGATCTTGCATACATATGAATTCTTGTCTACTTACATTTGTTAGCTAGATCAAGTGCTATAAAGCCCATACTTTTTAGATGTTTTGGTTACTTAATATGATATGAAAGCTCCTGATCCAAAAGGTCGCTTAAGTCCTTAACGTTGTATTTGCTTTTCCACATGCGCCAAGGGGTCACATTGGGGTGTTAAATAATTTGATATACATTGTTGAGCCCATTTCCATACTTTAAGCTTAGAGACCGAACCGAAGAAGTGCACTAACTTCCCTGGCATGTGTCCATCTTCACACGTGAATGACGTTGCACGTTTCCATACGAAAAATAAGACTTGCGATTCAATTAAAAATGTAGACAACAGGTTAGTAGGATTGTATTTGAAGGCGTATGAGTTAAATCCCCCCAATGTATTCTTGTCCATAATCCCTTCTCTCTGTTAGATTTCCTAGTTTAACCAATTGAAAACAAATTTCTAGAACGGATATTAGATCGTCTTCTTCATTCTTTTCTTTTCTTTTCTTTTTTTTTGTTTCTAGGATGTGCAAAAAAAATTATTTCCAAATATTTTGATATGTTGAAATTTTATCCAATAAAAAAAATTTAGTAGTAATGTCATGCCCTGATTTTCTAGAAGTACCATATTGGCATCTCCTTGTTGTGTTGTATCTACGTCATTTGTCCGTCTTTATCCTTAGGGACAGATAGTGACTTAGCATGTTGACCGGCAAAATTCAGGGTAGTGATTTCAATGCAGTTGCACAGTAGCTTAAATTAAATACGACATGCAACATCTAGTAGGACTGCCTTGGTATGTTTCATCTAATACTAATGTCTCGACCAAAATTTTGCAGTGACATTCCTGCATCTGCTATGGCCTCTAGTAAGCTGGTTCAGCGGAAAGACCATATCTTCGAACTGTTACGTGACAAGAGCAGTGCAAAGCCAATTGTTCTTGTGGGTGATTCTGGTGTTGGGAAAACATGGACAGCTAGACAGATATGTAACTGTGCTGTTAAAGAGGGTTTATTTGAGTTTGCTGTCTGGGTTTTCCTCGACATAGAATTTGATGGTGATGCTCTTCGCGATAGTATTGCTCGTCAATTGTCTATCGTTTCTGTTGTTGATGAGTGGGACGCTGAAGATGGCATTGACGAAGCAGATAACCATAAAACCTCACAACATTCGATACCTGATTTCCCTAAGGGAAAGAGGTTTCTTCTAATTTTGGATAGCTGTAGAAACGATACAGATGAAAAAGACGTGCTGTCAAAATTGATAAACCTGCCAAATCTTCGCAACGAAAGTTCATTCAAGATTATAATCACTAGTGCAAAGAGCATCGACAGTTATGCTCCCACGGAATATGAAAGGGTGATGTTGGAGCCTTTGTCTCTGGAAGAATCACGGGCCTTATTGCGAGAAAGGGTTGGGGATGGGGTGATGTCCAAGCCTTTGTCTGTGGAAGAATCACGGGCCTTATTGCCAGAAAGGGTTGGGGATGATGAGCCATCCATTAGTGTTCTAGCTGAGAAATTCATGGAAAATAGAAAATATTTGCCTCGTTCAATTATCTTGATGGCAAAAGCCATAAGGTATTTCAGTCAACAGGATTCCGGGCCACGGATGATTAAGAGTGCTTTGGAGCAAGCATCTGGTGATAAAAGCTATGATATAAAACAGCTACTCGAGAGTGGGTATGACGGGTTGCCAAGGAATGTCTTGATTGACTGTTGTAGGCGTTGGAGTGACTTCTCTCCTGGCCGTGGAAGCATTCATTACAATGAGTTGATAGCTCACTGGATACTGGAAGGGTATTTTGGCCTCGTCGATTGGATTGAGGTAGCATATGAGAAGGGCCATTCTGTTTTGATGGAGCTTGTGGATTGTCAGGTGCTGAAAAACCTGGAGGGTGGTTATGTAACAATGGATAGAGCAATCTCAAATAAGGATGAGTACAACTGTTACGGGGGGATAGCGAGTCTTGGGTTAGCTGACTGTTACGGGGGGACAGCGAGTCTTGGGTTAGCTGATTTGTTAGCAGATCATGAGTGGGAAGGCTTTGGCAGAATTACTTGGACAGATGGAATGATAAAGTCGCTTCGTAGTGGTAAAAAGGAGCGGAAACTCTCAACAGTTTTCCTCAGTGGAAACCGCTGTGTGGAATTTCTATATGACGATTCTGTTGGGTCGAAACAGGCGATTGGCGTTCTCGCCTTTTTCAACCCGACCTTCAACTCGCTGGCACATCTCTTGTTTGACATGCACGAACTTTTTGTGCTTGTACTAAGAGGTTGTGAATTTTTGGAAAATATCGATCACAAGTTCAAATTTAAAAGATTGACAGTTCTTGAGATATCCAATGCGAGCTCGTTGAAGACCATTCCGAATGATTTTTTTGACCACGTGCTCCAACTTCGAAGCTTGCATATATCTGAACTGAAGGTTGAGTCTTTACCTTCGTCTATGGAAAACCTCAGGGAATTGCGATGGCTCATCCTTAGGGATTGTTCTTCTTTTAAAAGACTAATTAGTCTGAAAAATTTCAAAAATCTCATGGTGCTTGATGTCTCCGGGGCTACATCTTTGACAAATTTTAAAGACAAATCCTTCAAAGTCAATACAAAACTTCAAACGATTAATCTTTCCGGTACCTCTATAAGAACATTACCAAAACTTCTGAATCTTGGAGAACTGACTCATTTCTCACTAAGTGGCTGCAAATCCTTGGACAGACTTCCCAAAACTGATGCACTCTCACACCTCAAAACTCTTGATCTTTCAGGTGCTAAAAGTTTTAAGGAGTTTCATGAGCAATCATTACCGAATCCAGGTAGCCTCAAGATACTTGATCTATCGGATACCCCTTTAGCAAATCTGCCTTCCTTGTTTAACCCTCGTCATCTCCTTTTAAAACGTTGCCCTCAACTGAAGACACTGACATGCATTGAAGCATTTGAAGGCCTACAGGAACTTGATCTTTCAGGTACAAAAAGTCTAGTTGAAATTGAGGAATTCAGCCGTCTGACTTCTCTTCAAATTCTCAACCTTTCGGAAACTAGCATCACAACTCTACCATCCCTTTCCAAAGCTTGTGGCATCCGCAAGATCTTGTTATCTGGCTGCAGTTCTTTGACAGCAATAACAGATGCATCCTTTGACAAATTGACCTCCCTTGAGCATCTTGACCTCTCTGGGACAATGATTGAATCTCTGCCATGCCTTTCACGCTCTAGCATCCTTTCTGTCCTCTCACTGAAAGATTGTTCAAAATTGAGCTCACTTCCACCCCTGCAACATCTAACGAATCTCCAGGAGCTAAATTTATGCGGTGTTGCGGCTTTGGATGAAACCAGAGCTGATTTTTTGGAAGGCATGAGCCAAATTCGGATTCTTCATCTATCCAAAACTGGTATTAAAGAGTTGCCATCCATGTCAAACCTCACAAGCCTGAAGAAACTTTTTTTAAGAGGTTGTAAGAAATTACAAACAGTGCAGAATTTGGGAGAGCTCACGGCGCTTGAGGTACTGGATCTTTCTGAATCCGGAGTCACTCAATTACCTCCCCTTGGCAATTTTAGAAAGCTCAGACAGCTCCTCCTTGGTGACCGTTCAAGGTTGGAAGGGTTTCCGGTGGGGATGACTGTTGGTGATCTTCCCAACAGAATCTCAGAGTTGACCGATCTTGAGTACCTTCATTTGCCCAACACGAATAATATTCAAGGATCTGAGAGCAGAAATACAACTTCACAGCAAGAAGAAGTGGATCCTAAACAGTGGGCCATCTTCCGTTTTCCTGATGAAACACCTGGGGTCAGTGAAAGGCCTCCCATATCTTATAGTGGCATTCAATTTCTTCAATCTTCGAAGGAAAATCCCACTTCACTTGTAGAAACCTTAAGGCGATTTCATTTCTGTATTCATCCCACTGAGGCTCAACCTAATAATGGGCACACACATCGCTGTAGAAATGATTTTAAATTCAGAGATATCCGCTTCCAGGCTGCCGAGTTTGGTCGTTTTAAAGAGAAAAAATCATTGGAGATCCATGGATTCAACTTTTTCCCCACGGGTATTGAGGAAGTTCTCTGCAATGCGGACTGTGTGTTTTTCATTGATAATGCATTCAAGTTATCTGGTATTAATGCTGCCAGCCTAAAGGAAATGAAAGGCTGTTGGATTGAAAGATGCACAGAAATGGAGAGTTTTTTTAATGCAAGAGAGGAAGATGATGCCACTAAGCCGGGGATAGCATTGGAGGAGTTGGGGATTTCAAATGCTATTAATTTGCATACTATTCTCAGTGGGACACTGCCTCGGAGATTTGAAAACCTCAAAAGTCTATATCTCGATTGTTGCCCGAAGCTTTCAAATGTTTTCTCGGCATCTTCCTTGCCAGAAAACCTCAAAGTTCTTCAAATCAAATTTTGTGATAATTTGGAGAATATGTTTACAACATCACAAGAGCCTGAATTGCGACATTTAGAGACATTGTGTCTGTGGGAACTACCAGAACTGAAGAGAATTGGATGCAGATTGCCATCTCTACACACTCTAAAAGTTTGGGAGTGTCCAAAGCTGCAGAAATTAGATTACAGTATCCACTCAGTACAAAAGTTACAGAGTTTATGGATTTCCAATGTTGTTGATTTGAAGAGCATCTGCAGTGGTAGCCATCAACCTGGGAGTCTAAGCAACCTTGAAACTTTGGTTTTTGAGTGTTGCCCCATGCTTGAAAATGTTTTCTCTACACCTGAAACACCACAAAGTCTCAAGACTCTCAAAATCAAATCTTGCAACCGATTGAAGACTGTGTTCGAACGTGACGCATCATCAGACCGTACATTGCAAGAGCTACAAACACTGCATCTGTACAAACTGCCGAAATTGGAGAAAATTGGAGGCAGACTGCCGGCTGTGGAAAATTGTGTAATAATGGGATGCCCGAATTTCAGAGACTCCCCAGTGGCTTGAAATCACCGTCTCTCTTGTCACCTATTACTCGTGTAATAATGGGATGCCCGATCAGAGACTCCCCAGTGGTTTGAAATCACCGTATCTCTTGTCAGCTATTACGAGATCGGGAAATCATAAAGGAGCAGGAGACGGTTTCATTCAGGTGCTCAATAATTGCCCCTTTTGCATTTTTATTAGAGTTCAGGTTAGTTTTTTTCTTACTTCAATTCAACCTTAGTTGCATGTTACACCACATTCAGTTGAAAGAGTTTTCATTTTGAACTTAGTCAGATCTTTGTTATGTCCAGTTTTTACGGTTTGATGACTTCAAACTTTGCATTGCAGAATTGATACTTGTGCAATTAATTCTTCACTTTGGTTGGCTTTATGCAGTAACTGCGTAATAACCGTACTTACCCAAAGAAAAAAAAAACTGCGTAATAACCATAGATTTAACGGGTTAGTTGTCTGGATTTGTTGTTATTGCAGCTTCCAGAGCAAGGCTGGTACTCAACTGTGGATAAATGAGGAACTCAAAAGCCATTTCTTTGAAGCAGCATCTGCAGAAGTAGGTTAAGCACCGAAAGTAACGCTGCTTCAAGTTTTTTAATTGTTGGTACCCTTATACTCCATTTTAGGAGTAGTTTCATTTGGGTTTTCGGTAATGTGGCTGGTAGATATCAGGGCTTTCCTTCATGGCATGATCAGTTGAACTCTTTTTAGATGTACCGTATGCATATTGTTTTGTTCTGTTGTTGCCATAATTTCCTCGTCTTTTGATGAAAACTCCTTTTCTTCTTTCTGTAGCTTCATGTAAACCCATAATTGGCGTAATATTTCCTTTCTCTTTCAGTATGCATGTTTTCATTCTTGTATAGGGTTTCCCCACCTAAAATGTAGAATAGGTTGGAGAATGTTGTTAGAGTTTATCCCACATCGGTTAATTACTTGTTCTCTCATCCAAAAAGAGTATATGAACTAGGGTGGCCTCTCTACTCATTGCCAATTGGTCTTGAGTTGGATGCTTTAACATGGTATCAAAGCTAGGCTTTATGAGAATTTGTTCCCCCTATTTGTGCCATAAGTGCACCGTCGTTTGTTGTGATTCATGTGTTGTGAATTGTTTGTTTAACTCTCTACGTGTGAGTCAGGAATCGCACGTGCGGGAGAGTGTTGGAGTTTAGCTGAAGCCCATCAGAGAAGAGAAAAAAGACATGGAATCGTCATTAAAAAAAAAAAAACATGTTCACAAAATTTATGAGTAAAAGAATTCATTCAAGTCTCATTCCCTAAAAGGAGACCTGCCTCCAAAATGAGCAACACAAGTAATTAAGTATTGAACTAAACCAAAAGATAGAAGGATCCTTCCCATCCACATTATAATTGATAAACCGCGACATAAGGCACGAAGACGCTTCCAATCCACAATTTCCCGTCCTTCTCCTCCACCTCGCTTACAGCTTTTACGACTTTTCCTTGACTGTCTTCCAATATCTGTAACAGCTTTCCTTCGGGGCTGTACTTCACAACTACTGCATGGGGCCGCCCCCCTATGTGGAACTTTAAGGGGATCGGAAGCTTTAGCAAGAACTTTCGTAATGTCGGGTACAAACCGCATAGGTAACCATACATGGTGCGGCGACTGTTGATTGCTACCCAGAATTCGCCTTTTTCATTTGTTCGGATGTTATCGGGGAATCCAGGTAGGATGGCCATAACTTCTGAGGTACCTGCTTTCTCACCTTTCAACCAATACTTCCGCAATCTACACCAGCCAAAGAACAAAGTGAAAAAAATAATAACAAATATACATGACAATTGCTGCCTACAGCAGGACTCTCAGTAGATCCTGGCTTCCATCAGCTACAGTCTACGTAAGCCTTTCACCTTCAATGTCCAAAAATAACAAGATAGCATCCTAAAAGTCATAAATGGAATGATAAATTATGATCTCCACCTTCATTAATAGGTTTATAACTAAAGTGAGATTTACTATTTCGGTATATGAATAAGTTTTGAATGGTCTGGTTGAGTTCATTATGAGACGTGTACAAGAGAGACGGAAAGGGCCTTATACTCCACCATATTTTGCAAGGATAAATCCTGCTTTGATTGTCCCTAAATATGTTGTTCTTTCAAGATATAGGGTGTTATGAGAAGACAATAAAAAAAAGGGGACTCGAGTGAGCATCTGATGCATAAAGAAAGAAAACAAAGGAGTACTGCTATTATTACTAGATCATAAATGAAAATAGCGAATTAGCTATCAACTAGATCAATAAGTGTTGGTACGTACATACACATATGCATGAACTAACACAAAGAAGTAAAAACAACCACCACCACCATGACATAGTGGAAACTTCAAATCCAGGGTGACTGATATTAAGGTCTTAGGTTTATCAGCGTGGCCCATTACGTTAACATGTGAGGACTAACATATTACATTAGTGAATAATGCTGTATATAGAAAAAAAAAAAAAAAAGTAATCCTGAGAGAGTCCTGTATATAAAAAGTTGTATACGTCAAATAGGTTACCTCGCAGGAACCATTTCGCAAAATACAAAGAACAACCCATCCTTACTTAGGGACACACCATTAGGAAATTGGAGATTCCTAACAAGGACTGTGGTTTCCTTGGTACTGGGATTGTACTTCAGAACTCTCCCACTATCTTCTGCAGAGAGAAATGACTGCATGAAGTTCCTGAAAACAAATAGGAGTAGGAGTACAGTGAAAGATTTAGGATAACGAAAAAATTGCAGGAATTCAACAGGAAAAAGAAGTATTCAGCCGCAGTTTAGTTTTCCTAGCTTGTTAGGTTTGCTCTGATTGTACTGAGGTCTTGACCTCTAATTGGTTTTGGTTGGTTTGCTTTATAAAAGTTTCAACTTACCCAAAAAAAAAAAAAAACAAGACCTGGCCTAGTTACTTTTAAAGGGCTTGTCTCAGCAACTTCCAGGTATAGTTAGATCTACCAAAGAAGTTATCGGAATAATGTTACAGAAGCTACCCAACACCACGGGTGAGATACAGTCATACAGATGTCAGATATGGGACATGGGATTCATAATATTTGCACAGTTCTAGGATATGAGATGCGTAGTGTTAGACACGAGGAAAAACGTATAATATAAGTTGAATAACATGCAAACCTTGAAAGCTGGCAATAATGATCAGAGCTGCAATATTATACTGATGAACAAAGATACTTAATTTTCTTTTCACTTCTCCTTGAAATAAGCTACAGTATATTATATAATTTCAAATTATGAAACGAATAGAAGCATCATGTCATTATAACTTAGTTCAGGACACTTGGTAGAGTCTTGTTTATTTTTGTTAGAGGAATGTTGCTGGTTGATTATCATTTATCAAAAAGCACAAAAAAAGTTTTACGCATGCCGCTGGTCAGTTGTGGATAGTTTAGCATCTTGCGAATTTCGTAATTCTGCAAATTTAATTAAGAAGGGCTATTGTGGTTGCCCATGATTCGTTGTGTGGGCTCTAATCATCAATCCTTCTGATTATAGGTTTTAGAAGTCAAAGAATTGGTAGTTTAACCTAATCTGTACTTTTCAGAAGTCCTAATTCTATATGGTTTAGGAAGTCTCCAAGTCCACCTAACCCTCCAGCAAACTACAGAACTTATGCTTCATTTTGAGAATGTGTGGTGAAACAAAACACTAGGTGACATGCCTAGAAGGCTAGAAATATCTTCCGTTCATCTTAATTCTTCCATTTTGGGTTTCCCTATGCTGTCCTAAAATCTTAGTTCGGACCAAAAAAACACAAACACATGCCTTCTGCTTTCGTCAGAACAAATCCAAATTTGAATTTCTGACAAACCATTCAGCCACTTATTCGAGACTCTTATGTCTTATTTAGTGCAAAGGTGATACCTTGCAAAGGGAAGAACAACCTAATGTCTATTGCATAATAGAAAAGATTACAATGAATACAAAACAACTAGGTTAAATAGAAAAGCCCTAATTAACTCTATGACTGATCTAGTACTAAATATACACATTCACAAAAGGAACTTTCTATTTATTCATCTTCTCCTGCATCATGAAAATTTTTAAGCGGCTAATTACTGCCTAATACTGACAGTAATCCCGGCATACACTTGCAAGTTGCGAGTGCTTGACAGTCACATTGTCGGGCTTTGTTCCACACTACTACAAGCACGACTAGCAACAACTTTAACAAAGAGATTGTGAGCATTTGAAAATGGACAAAAGAGTTCAAAACTTACCGCCTTTGATATTTGGTGCTGCTGTCTGTGAAGTAAATATTTCCTTCATCATCAAGGTCCAGATCATTAGTGAACCTCAATGGCACCCCTTCTGCCTCAGTGGCAAGTGATGTTGCCAGTCCACCTTCAGGCCCAACCTTCAGCAGCCCAAAATAAGCATCCGCAATATATAAATAACCCGTTTTCTTGTCAAACCGAAGCCCCAAAGGCCTGCCACATATGTGCTCATTCCTCAGGTAGCTCAAAGGCGATGGTTTTGGATCACATAGTTCTGACCTGAATCCATAATCACACAAGGGAACCCAAAGGGGTAATATCAGACAAGTGATGGAAATATAATCAATCTAAGAATGTAAAACGAACACCAAATTATCGAGAAAGGTTTTCCCAACAGGAAACAAGCAATCACAGTGAACCAACAATTTGAGTTGCATTAAAATCTGGTTACATTCTTTCTTTCTTTTTGGCATCAGGTTTCAATCTTTCTTAAAACTCCAACTAATCTCGATTCTCGAGCTTATATTCTTTCTTGTTGCACCATAATCCATTTGCAATTAAACAGAATTCAATGCCAGTTGAGTTGACTGCAAAAGTGCAACTCAGAGGATTCTTGACTGATTGTTTCAATCAATAAGCCACCGAACTGATCACGAAACCTCATGTTACAAGATTTCAGAGGATTTATCCAAGTAAAAACCAGTTTTAGAAGGTTTTTCTTATACTGCAAGGCCAGAGAAGTTGTGGAGAAACAACCAAACTATCAGTATCAATCAGTTTGAATCGCGTGCTTACTCCGCCACCTTTTTTTGAGGTACTGTGGGGTGTCCCGGACCAGCTTGTGCCCACACCGGAGCAATCGCTACAACACCTCCCACAATTTTTTCACACGCTTACGCATGGGATGAGGTGGCACCAAGGGTTGTTAGCAATAGAAATCGAACCTAAGACTTAGGCCCGTAAGTCCTGAAGACCAACTAGGCCAACCCCTACTCTGCCACTTTTCTTTTATTGATGTGCGAAAGGCAAAAATAGTATTGTTAGAATAGTTAAATTAACATCTTGGGGGAGGAGTTGAATTCTTGATCTCCTTTTTCCTAGCACTTAAGCGCACCCTTGATGCCGTTAGGCCAAAGGCCTCTTGGCCTACTCCGCCACTTTGTGTTTTCTAGTTATTTATTTATTTATTTATTTATCGGCCACTTTGTTTTCTAGTTAGAAAACCATTTTCCTTTTGTTGAATGCAAAATTCAAACCCTAACAGTCCAACAAGTTAAAGTACTCCACTAAGTCCCATATTGTTTGTCCTGTACGGGAATTGCATGTCTCGATTAAAAAGTCAAATTAAACTTCCAATGTTACCTCTTATCCTCTTCATCGAAAGCTACTTTTAATCATGAAGAGTTGTTTGTGAAGTTTTGCACACTTTTTACTCTTCTTTTTGACATAGGAGGTATCCCCACATTCAAACGGGACGAAACTAAGAAACCAACACCCATAAAAGGACCACAAGATGTGCCCATGAAGCTACCCACATAGACTTTCACCCCCACCCCAACTATTGATTGGCCTACCGCCAATAATCGAACTCACACCTTCAGAGTGGAGCAAACCCCGTCCCCGGAGACAACCCTTGTTGAGTGCACACTTTTTACTTTGGAGGAGAAGCATTTTGGGACAAAATAGAATACCGGACAAGCAATATAAGGAGGGAGTACAAAACTAATTCCCCTTAAAAGAAAGAATCAACAACCCGTTAAAACAAAACATACCGATTAGGCGCAGTATACGCAAAATCAGTCCAGCAGTGGCAGTTTTTTTTGGTGTGGTCAGTCGGTGAAATTATTCGGCTTTCCTCCTGCCCCAAGTTGGAGAGAAGTTGCTTCAACCCATGACACATGGCGGTATTTGATTGGCTCAAGCTCCTCCCCACGAAAATAGGGCCGTAAATGAAGGGAAATTTTTTCAGTGCCGAGCGGGTACCACGTGGTGCCCGCTTGCGCATCCGAGCCGTCCATTACGTGTTTGAACGGCTCATATTTGAAGAGAGAAAAGAGAGAGAGAAAGTGTTGGGGTGAGAGGAGAGAGAGGGTTTCCATCCGAGCCGTCCAAAAGTGTATCGGACAGCTCGGATGCGCTGAACGGGTACCACGTAGGATATACCCGCTTGACACTGACTTAAGCCAAACCAAACCGAGACAAGCTTTGTCGAGCTTGCTTGAGTCTTAACGAGCCGAACCCTTAATGAGCTGAATTTAGTCATTTATTAAACCAAGTCGAGCTGCCTATCAACCAAAAAAACCCAAGTCAAGCCTCCCTTGATGAATTGAGCTCAAGCTCGAGCTCGTGAATTGTTCAGTTCAGTACCCAACGGAATTTAACAACTATTCCAGGGTTAACTCCTAATTGATCTAACGTGGAGTTCTACCTATCCCCTATTTTTTAGGAATAAAAAAATGTATATATTTAGGAATAAAAAAATGTATATACCTATTATACATACTCTCATGCATACTCTCATGAGTTGAGTTGACCTCTCTTACATACTCTTATGCACATAGACAGGGTTGTATTCCGTAACCCTCTCCCCCTCCTCCTCCCCCAATTCCCTTAGGATAGTGTAGATTAGAATTAACTAATAATAAAAAAAAGAATTATAACGTTCGTAAAGAGTTGGGTGTCTAAAAGACTAAAAACTATGTAATTACGCGTTCTATTGTTCATCAAGAATAATTCACAAGGTCAGACAATCTTTGTTTGTTCTTTATTCAATTTTTCCATTAGATTGCCAAGACAGATAATTTTAGAAGAGAGAAACGTATTTACGGAGCCGCCTTTTTACGGAGCTGAGCAATCTCAGTCATCCGTTTCGACAATCAGTGGTTGAGATATATTTTTAATCTCTGACCGGTACTGGTCAAAAATTAACTTTAATCCGGACGCATATTAGCTTAGCTGCGCCTAGGCCGGTTTGGCTTCCTCTCTGGCGGCCACTTACCTGCTAAATCCAGGCAAATGGGAAGTGAACGGAACTCACTAGAATGCAAGATAAGTTGCTTGTAGGCGGGCACCCTGTATGTGCCCGGTCTACAACTCTTGGGGAGGGACATCAACCGAGCTACAGCTAGAGCTCATTCAAAACACTTTTGGACGGCCAAAATTGTGGGTCTCTTTATGGCGCCGCTCCGTAAATAAGTTTTCCTCATATAATTAGAAAGGATGAAATCATGAAACAATGGCTTCTTTGCTTGTTAATTACTACTGTACATGCAGGCTAATGGAGGTAGGTGACAACACTTCTCCAGAACACACATCGTCTACATGTGAGACTAACCAGTCTATGTTGCTTGCTTGATCGTGTTTATTCCAAGGTGTAAAACTATTGATAGGAATACTCGACTCCATGTGTGTGATTCTCAACATGAGCACGTACGTACAGTAGTATTACAACTGAAAATAAACTCAGGCTATCACCATTAATGAGCACACGCGACGTTCTTTTGGACATGGAAATTTACGCGGTGCTTGTGTTGACAATCTTGATTATGCTACAATTCTCAAACCCCTATCTATGTCTTTCATGGCATTACTTCAGGTCAATTGACTAGCTAGTATGTTCCGATCAACCTGTTGTTGAATCATATTCCAGAAAACAGAAAAGAGAAAACAAACACAATCAACCTGTTGTTGAATCATATTCCAGAATAGGAAGGTAAAAGTTACAAAGGACATCAAAAGCACTCAAGTTTTGTTTCGATCAAGGATCTATGGAGGGATTTTGTCCGAGTCGAAACAAAAGGCAGTGAAAGGGAAATCCAGCACACTTGTCTACTACCCTCCCTTTTGCGATTTTTCCAGCACCTCAGGTAACTCACAAATATCCTCCAGCAACTTTCTCAATCCGAAAAGTGAAGCCTTAGGACGAAAAAACTTATTATCCATATATGCCAATACAATCGATACGTACGTTCTCCGTTGGAGTGGTGACGGGAAGGGGAGGTTTCGCTTCCCCTTAGTGCATCTCAGTGGTGACGGGAAGGGGAGGTTTCGCTTCTCCATCTCCCAAACGAAGGCGCTTGCGTACGATAGACCAACCATTGCTCAAACTCTGTTGATTGAGTTCCATAATCCTTTTGAATTCCATATTCCTTTTGGTGGCATTCTTTTTACTCCTTTCCTCTTCCACAAAAATCGCTACCAAGTGATATGTGTGTTTCAGTAGAAGAAGTGTCATCACACTCGACCACACTATGACTGCAATCACAATGGTATTAGTGAGTGGTCGCCTGCCCTGTTTAGGAGTAATCACAACGTTTGAGAACGCATATGTAATCGCCATGGATGTTATTGCCAACCACATGCTCACTATAAGAATCCACATTGTGGCCTTGTTCTTGAATTTTAATCCGCTGATGAGCAACAAGATCGTGCTCAATGATGCAACGAAACCTATTGTGTTGAATCGGAGGAAGAACGGATAAGATTCTTCATAATTATAAGCCATTACAGCTTCCCCGGCTCTGTGTCCATCTTTGTTGTCTTGCCAAACACCACCTGGAGGGTTCACCCCAGCTTGGAATGCCATCGTCGCGATAAGTGATGCCACAACCATTAACGAATTCTTTTTCTTTTTGAGCCAGTGGCCACCTACGAGATCCTTCGCTCGTTTAGCATTAGCTCCTCGAAGTAAGTCTTTGATGCGATCCAAATCTTTTTTCTTTTGCTCAACGATGGGGTCCAAATCTTGCGTATCTTCTTTTACACAGGACTCTTTCTTATCTGATCTAGCAATGGACATTTGTACGCGGATCAAAATGTCCATTGCCGTGTGTCCACTTGCATTCTCCACATTCACATCTACTGTTTGGTTCTTTAGGACATAACGTGTGATCTGAAATATTTACATTTAGTTTCATGGTTAGATATGCAACAAGAACATGTTTCCTAGTGATTATTTCCTACCAAAAAGTACCTTACAAACCGTGATTAAAGGAGTGCAATTTTGTTAACAAGAACACTTCTCAATTCTCACTCGGGGTTGGATACAAATTAACCAAGCCCCATTTCAATGGTCAGATATGTTTCTTTTTTAGGACTACATTTCTAGTCCTGTAGGATACCCGTTACTAATAAAATCCATCATTTGCTAAAGTATTCTTTTTGGTCCTTTATTTCTACCTTAGAAATAGGGCTGCAAACGAACTGAGCAGCTTGCGAGTTCAGTCAGCTCGTTTATGTTTGGCTCAGCTCAGCTCAGCTCGTTTTGTAAACGAGCCGAGCTCGAGTTTTCAGCTGTTTAGTAAATGAGTGAGCGGAGCTCGGCTCGTTCTAAAAAAGCCCGGCTCGTTAAAGGCTTGGCACGTTAAAGAGTCTGGTTTAGTAAATGACTAAGCTCAACTTGTTAAGGGTTTGGCACGTTAAGGCTCGAGCTGAGCTCGAGCTCAAATTTTTGGCTAGTTTAATAAACGAGCCAAGCTCGAGCTTGACAAAGCTCGACTTGGCTATTTCTTTCTATAATCATCTCATCAAGATAAATTATTTAATGCAAAAAACTTAACGCGAATTCAATTAAAATTTAGAAAAACCACGAAAACAAAACCAAGATTAAAATTTAGGTCAAAGGACCTTTAAAAAGGGTTGCTGAAATGATACAAACAAATGGATTCCATGGGAACGATAAGCATAGACCAGCTAGTCATCAGCTGGAACCGGGGCGGCCGTCCATCTCGGTAATAGATGGCTCGGATTTTCATCCGAACAATGGACGGCTAGAATTTGTAGGAGCTCGGATTAAATTCAAGCCATCGTCTGTGCCGAGATGGACGGCGGGTGCATTACAACCCCTCCCATTCCGTCATGAGCTACCCATTTTGAACGCATGCATCCAGCATCCTCTACATGTTTTGAGGAATGGTAAGAGTTTGATTCTCTCCCTGTGCAAGCAGGTTATTGCTATACTTACAAACTGAGTGAGTGGTGATTTGGCTTAATTATTTTTTAAAACTATTTTTTGGTTCTTAATCCTCTGCTTTTTCTTTTTCTTTTTTGCTTTTTCGTTTTAAGTCAGCTTTTTTGAATATTAAGTAAAATGGACCAAAAGCTTAAAAGTTCAAGACTAATACAAAATAGTTCAAAATTTTGTTTTTAAATTTTTTCAAGTTTACTATATAAATTTTTTACAGAACAGAACTGTACGAAACGTAAATTAAATAGAATCCGATGTAAATTCCACACAAAGTGCATATTGTTGGAATGGCAAAAACTACACAATGACTAAAGACATACCTCTAATCGTTGATCCAAAGCAGCCAGATGCAAAACTGTGTTTCCATCGTTATCTTTGGCATTGACTAGCTCCTCACCTTGTATCGTCTCCAATAGTATCTCCAAACTCTTCTCCTGATTGTGCTTGACACACAAGTGCAAGATCGTCTCGTTCCGATCCACCCTTTCTCGAGCTGCTTGTGGGCAGGCTCCAACCAATTCTTTCAGCACATTGAAATTGCCTTTCACGGCGGCCAGGTGGAGAGGGTTTTTACCCTCTCGGTCGCGAACCAAGCACATCTCGGGGTTGGCCTTCACTAATGCCTTCGCAATCTCGTAGTGCCCCTTGGCCGATGCCAGGTGAAGGGCCGACCGTAGTTGCGAATCTAAGACTTCTGCGAGCTCCAATTTACGGAGCAGCAGTTCTTCGACGAAGTGCAATCGATTGTTTGATGTAGCCACGTGGAGAGGACTCGTGCAGCTGGAACATCCGGCCGCAACTCTGTCTAAAATCAGTTCATCTTTTCCGATTATTTCTTGCAGTGAATCGATGTTCCCTCTTGTTGCGGCTACACAGAGGCTGTGCTCCATTGGTTGCTCTCTTCCGTCTAGTTAATTGGGGGTCGTAGACAAGTTTGCAGAAAAAGACGCACACCTATTTAGTACGTACTATAAAAGAGTGGTTTTTAAAGCACGTGAGTCAAGTCAACACATGTGAACATTTGACCACAGGATGGGTTCCAGGAAGGATCTCTATCTCTCTAGAGGATGGTACTAGGAAGGTGATCTCTCTGTTTGCCACTCTATGAACCGGAACTTCACCGAAAGCGAGGGGCGAAAGGTCAATCTTGAACAAGAACCAGAACCGAAAAGGAAAGGGGAGAGCGAGTCAGCTCGATTTGATACTGGTCATCTATCGGGACGTGACCAGCCCCTTGTATAGAGTTCCAAACGTGCGCTTCTTCAAATATCCCAACAATAAAACAAAGGTACGGCTTCAAAGCTTAAACTAATAAGCGAGAAAGTTGACTTTGTGAAAGAAATCAACTATTTCTGTATATAATTTTTTGAATTTTTTCGTACCACATTAAAGTACTAATAAAGATCTTTAATATTGTGCAAAAAAATTATACACAGAAGTAGTTGATTTTTTAATTTAAGAAATAACAAAAGAGAGGGTATAAAACTCTTAATATGGAACGGATAAAATAGAATTTTGTTGTAAGCGTGGCCTCTCTGCCTACCTCCGGTGGGTGAGGAGGAGTATTCTTTTGTCACCAACTTTTTGGCACCTTCCATTCAATTTCAATCGATTCTATCATGGAAAACGACGCGCGATAAATTAGATGAAAGTCAAGTGAATGGTAAGAGTAGAAAAGATGCTCTCCACAACAATCCATCAAATGCTGCCGAAAAACAAAAGGGAAAAATTCAAAAAAACCCCTGAACTTTGAACTCAATGTCAAATAGGCACCTGAACTTAAATAAACTTCAATTGAACACCTGAACTTTCACTCCGTTATCAATTTACCCCCTGCCGTCTCAATCCGTGACTTGTCGTTAACGGCACAGTTAAAAAAAAAAACTTACCACCAGTTTGCAATCTTATGAAGCAGAAACGTGATTATGAGAGCCTTAGAGACAAAATTTGATTATGTCTCTTTAGAATAATATGATCAGAATAATAAGATCTTCACACCCGTTCAAACGGATTAAAAATTGGAGCACTTAATTTTTTAACCATATTTTTTAATATATAAACGGTCTCAAAAAATTAAGTGCTCAAATTTTCACTCCGTTCGAATCGGTGCAAAGATCTTTTTATTCTTATCATATTATTCTAAAGGGTCGTAATTCATTTTTATCTCTAAGGCTCTCATATTAAGTATGTGTTCTTTATTTAGGACCCTATGGAGCAGAAATGTGATTATGAGCACTTAATTTTCTGAGCACTTAATTTTTTATGAGCACTTAAATATCTTTGTACTGATTCAAAACGGAGTGAAAATTTGAGCACTTAATTTTTTATGACCGTTTATATATTAAAAAATATGATTAAAAAATTAAGTGCTTCAATTTTTAATCCGTTTGAACGGGTGTGAAGATCTTATTATTCTGATCATATTATTCTAAAGAGACATAATCAAATTTTGTCTCTAAGGCTCTCATAATCACTTTTCTGCTCCATAGGATTGCAAACTGGTGGTATGAATTTTTTATTTAACCAAAACGTTGCCATTTTGGTGTGTGGGTAGGGGCTGATGTGCCTTTGGGGCAGTAAAGCCGAGAGATAGAGAGAGAAATGTTGGAAGTAGGAGGAATTTTTTTAAAAATTCTTTTTGAAAATTTGAGCACTTAATTTTTTTTGAGACCGTTTATATATTAAAAAATATGGTTAAAAAATTAAGTGCTCCAATTTTTAATCCGTTTGAACGGGTGTGAAGATCTTATTATTCTAAAGAGACATAATCAAATTTTGTCTCTAAGGCTCTCATAATCACATTTCTGCTTCATAGGATTGCAAACTGGTGGTAAGTTTTTTTTTTTAAACTGTGCCGACAAGTAACGGATTGAGACGGCAGGGGGTAAATTGATAACGGAGTGAAAGTTCAGGTGTTAAATTGAAGTTTATTTAAGTTCAGGTGCCTATTTGACATTGAGTTCAAAGTTCAGGGGTTTTTTTGAATTTTTCCCAAAAGAAAAAGCAAACTTCTAAAATTTGAATTCATTGAATCATCAGTTGTTCTTCTTTAAACTCGTCGTGAATCAAAAAAATAAGAGCCTAATTTCACCACCAAAAAAAAAAAGAATTAAGAGCAAAGTCCAAGCTCCTCTACATTCACCATTTTCCCGGTGCTTAATGTGAAGAGCCATCAACTGGGGTAGCTCACTTGACCAAAACTCTTGCATTTTACTAAGAGGTCAAGAGTTCGAGTTTTTTTTTACTTGTGTATGGGTGCTCTTTCATTTGTATTTGTTGGGATTATTTCTCCTATTAATGAAACTACAAGTTTTTATGCACTAGAGTTTTGGCATAAACAAAAACAACTTTGGCATTATAATTTTCCTTTTAAAATGTAAGGCTATTATGCACTGGAGTTTTGGCACAAACAAAAATAAGGTTTTTCATTGTTGAGCTTAGTTTCCTCCCTACGAATTCAAAAAAAATACTTATCGATATTCATTGGATCTTATTTTTTACAGGGCCCTATAAAAATTATTTTAAAACTTAAAGGTGAACCAAACACACGTGCGGTAGACATGTACAGTAAAACTCGTGCGGTAACTGTAACACTGCTGTTTGTGAAAGTATCCACCACAAGAATACTGAAAATTGCATTCACATTGAGGTACTGTACTTCAGATTGAAAAATGATTGGGTTTAACATCGAGGACCTATCAAACAGCTGGCAAACAATAATAAAACTCAATTGTGAGTTGAGCACACGTTGGTAGGGATTACAGTATAATTAGGTCTGGAGGTACACTTTAAGTGTCCGTTTGTTTCGATGTAAAATGTTTTACCTTGTATAATATTTTTTCAAAAAACAAATTTTAAACTTATATTTTTCAGTGTTTGGTTGGCATTTAAAAATATTTTCAAAAATCAACAAAATAGGGGGGGTTAAACGGTGGAAAGATTTGAGATTATTGGAATTGAATTTGGGTCAAGACTGATGATCGAGAAAACTGAGCAGTAAGAGTTGCAGTAGAAGGCAGCAGGTTCATTTCAGAAAATAACTTATGGAAGATTTAAGGGTAAGTCATTTTCATACAATTGATGGAAAATGTTTTACACATAAAATGTTTTCCTCATTTTTTTACACAACCAAACACCGGAAAATATGTAAAACATTTTACTAGAAAATATTTTACGTCTAAACAAACGGATCCTAATTGTCAATTTTATGAATGTGACCACTGTGTTTAATTTTTATCAGAAAGTCTACTGACACAGATTTTCTGTGCACAGATTGTGCACAGATCACTGTGTGGGGCCCACTAAGGGTCCCACACAAACGATCCGAACCGTTCATTAAATTTAAAACACTTTTTCAAGGGCCCCTGTAAAAAATCAGCTCAATCCGATACCTATTGATACTCGATCCATA
This sequence comes from Rhododendron griersonianum, assembly GCA_018127125.1. Classification (NCBI taxonomy): domain Eukaryota; kingdom Viridiplantae; phylum Streptophyta; class Magnoliopsida; order Ericales; family Ericaceae; genus Rhododendron; species Rhododendron griersonianum. Next base: position 26,654,099 of record CM030800.1, read on the forward strand.
CATCTAAACTTTCATTCAGACTGTGTGGGACCCTTAGTGGGCCCCACACAGTGATCTGTGCACAATCTGTGCACAGAAAATCTGTGTCAGTAGTCGGACTCAATTTTTATTTGGAGAAAAATTCCGAAAAATGAGGAAAGTGCTAACCTGTTAGAAACATTGCTTACTTGCAGTCCGGACTCGAAGCGTAGATCAAAGGCTATAAAGTATAAACCATTATATCCGGTAAATGTGTGTTAACATGGTGTTCTTTAATAATGATATTGCAAAAAATTAACGTGACTTAATCCACTTATTTAAAAACTTTTAATCGGTATTGGAGCTGGTGCTTTTACCATTGATGGGTGATGACCTTGGAGCATCTCCACTAGTTGCTAGGCAAAATGCCTACCCAAAAGCCAAATACACTAGTATTTTTTAGTTTGCCACAATATCCATCAACACCCCAACTGAAGAGGGATTCTCCCAAACAAGAAGAATTAGCTACCCTGAACTCGTGCAAAGCATATGAGTTGTACAGGGACTGAGCATAAAAATTGGTTGGTGGCACCACGTAAGGGTGCACAGTTGTTTTGTCGAACAAAATGTTTGGACACAGCTTCATGCTTGAACAGAGGGCAAACCCTAGTGGAACCGCCTTAAGGGGTAAGGCGGTGGAGGCATTCCAAAAGGTTCTAAAAGCAAGATCTTACGTGATAGGCAAGCATCCCGTGAACTAAGGGATGAATATTGAGTTCCCATATGGAGTAGGATTCTATATGAGCTAGGTTTCCTAGCAAGAAAGCCCAAGAAGGGAAGAAACCTTGGAGAACAAGTTAGCCCTACTCTATAATTACGAGGCCACACCTGTAGGTGAGGTATGTTGTAATTCACTATTATAGCATTGGTAGCTAGGGTTTCCATATGTATGAGATACTAACTTAGAAATCAGAGGGCCTTTGCTGACGAGAGGCAGAGATACGCTTGGTGGTTTCTTTTGTAGAGTTAAGATTTGAGCAAAGGGTACGTACAATTTGGTCTCATCTCGTTAGGCGTTGTTCAACACTCATTCGAAGAACAAATTGATTGATTAGCTTTATCAAAGACATACACTGAACTTAACTAGAGATCAGTTTAAGAAAAATCCAACGAAATAAACTCATCATGAGGAAGGATGAAAAATCACTGCTGACTGATGTTGGAACCATCGCTGGAAAATTGCAGACAATTGTGGTGGAACCCAGACAGGGGTGGAGGTAGCAGGGGGCGGGGTGGCACATGCCACCCCTGTTTCGAAAATACCCACACACACTTTCGAAAATACCCACACACACACAAAAAAAAAAAAAACACATAACAAGATTAAATAATATATATGCATAACAATTTGCATAAGATGATGCTTTGGCAAAGCGGTAAACTGTCTTAAATTGAAGCTCGACAACTGTGGTTCGAATAGCTCCACTTTTTTAATTCATGTTTTTAATTGAATCCTAGCTATTGGATTTTACTACTATTTGAGTTTTGGCCTAAATTCCAACAAGATTTGTAATTTTTTCTAGTAATTTCAAAGGAACGTTACCCATTTAGAATTAAAACTTTTACTTGATTCATTCGAACACATATTTTCTTTATAGACTAACATGGTAGATTGTACGACTAGGTATTTATGAGTATGTGGAAAAAAATACTTTGTACAAATACTATAAAAATTGCAATTTAGAGAATGGTCTCTTCAGTTCAAGGAAAGTTAGTATCGTAATATCTTGCATTTGGATAATTTGCATACCATTAGAGAGTTGAAGCAAGCCTTTAGTTTTTTTTTTTAAAAGGTCCATGACAGAACCTAATTATAAGACCCTACTATACTTAAATTTTTTTTTTTTTTCATATTTTTCCGCACAACATCTAGCTAGGTTTTCATTGAACAGTGCCACCCCCGCGTTCGAATCCTGGCTCCGCCCCTGAACCCAAAGAGAGAGAGCGCGCACGCGCTGACTATTGCTATAGGAACTCACCAAACCTAGCAAATTCCAACCCTCAAATGTAGCGAGTCTGTGCCAAGTCTTCTACATCTACTCTAGTATTTTATTTAGGGAAAATTTTAAAATGCCACCTAAACTTTGAACTCAATGTCACATAGACACCTAAGCTTTATTTTATTTCAATTAGGCACCTGTACTTAACAAAATCCCCAAATTGAGGCACCTGCCTCACATTCCGTCCGTTGTCTGACAGAAATTGATGATGTGCAATTTTTCTGTCGTTAATGACCCTTTGGCGCACAAGGGTAGCCCCAAAGTTTTGTAGAGAATCAAAGCCCTCCTCTCTCTCCTCGCCTCCCTCCCCCTTCCCCACCTCTCTCTCCCCTCTCCGGTCTCCACTACCACTCCCTCTTTCACCCACCCTTCTCCACCACCACCCACCCCACCCCAGAAAATTCCGACCAAATTGCCGTCATCCGGCATGAAACTCCGGCCACAGTTTAATGCCCAAAACCACACTCCTAAAACAATGTCTTCACCACACCCACTTCTCAACTCCCTTCTCCAATGGTTAACCTCCACTCCATCGGAAACCTTCTCAACCGAAGAGGTCACTGTTAAATCCCTCAACAAGTGGTACGAAGGCCTAGTCACCGTGAAAACCAAGGCCATCATAGGCAATTGCATCCTACGCAAGGCAGCGTTTTCGGCTTCGAACCGATTTCGAATCGCTTCGGAGCATCTCAAGAGAGGTACGTACTTGCACAATCTTCGGCTCCGTTTCCGAACCCATTTGGCTCCCACCTTCACACTCACGAATTTCCCCAGAACCCAGTTTCTGGTGCTACCCTACGAGGTTTAGTCAGCAACATTTTGTGTTTTCAGTTGGGAAAGAGGATTTTGGGTTCTTTGGCAATGCTGGAGAGTTGTATTAAGCTGAAGAGCCAGGTGGATTCTGCTTTTGATTTGTTGGTTGATTGGGTTTACCAGTCTTGTGCTTCGGTTCTGATTTTGAGCCTCAAGCACCAAAAATTCAGTGGCGTTGTCTAGATAGGAGTTTTTGGGTGCAAGGCTCGATTTGAAGTTTGACAAAGCGGAAAGGGAGTCGTAAGCACTTGACGGGAGTTGGGCGGCGATGGAGGGGAGGAGGGGTGCGTGAAAGAGGGAGTGGTGGAGAGAGAGAAAGAGAGAGAGGGGGGGGATGGAGGCGGTGAGTGGGAGGGGAGGGGGTTTTGATTCTCTACAAACTTTTGGGGCTACCTTATGTGCCAAAGAAGCACTTAACGGCAGAAAAATACCACATCAGCATTTTTCGTCAAACAATGGACGGAATATGAGGCCATGTGCCTCAATTTGGGGTTTTGTAAAGCATAGGTGCCTAATTGAAATAAAGTAAAGTTCAGGTGTTTATGGGACATTGGGTCCAAAGTTCAGGTGTTGTTTTGAAATTTTCCCTTTTATTTATCATTGCCAACTATTTACATTGTATTGAATTTAGTTTTTTTTTCTTTTGTTTTCAGAACTCTCTCTTATAGTGTGATGCAATTAAGTACTCTTACAAACTGATGCAAGTTCCTAGGGATTGAGTGATGGGGCTTTGGACCTTGGTACTAGTTCTAAACTTGTAATCTGGTAGTAAGTGGTGATTTGGAAATGTGTTACTGGTTTCAATTTGGTTGTTGTTGTGATTTGTAAACTGGAAAACAGGGGAAGAGAGAGGTGGCTCTCTGGAAAACAGGGGAAATGTTATTTGTTTTCTTTTCAATGTTTTTTGCTTGCTGGAAATGTTTTTTCGATTTACAATTGGTTTGCTAGAAAATTGAAAATGGGCAGTAAGCCCAAAATAATTATGAAAGGGGGTCCTGCCGGTCCCTTTTTGTCCTTGTCTAAGTAATGTCTACCCCTCCAAGCCCACCCTTATGTCAAGCTTATCATGCATAACCCTAGTTTTAGATAAATTACTGAAAATACCCCGCTCTCCCTCGACCTCTACCGCCCCCACCGGAACTACGTCGTCTACAACTACACCGAGCACAAGGCCCAAAGCCTCGAAGACGACCTCCAAACCAGACTCCCTCTCCGGCGCCCCCAACTCTCTCTCTTCCCGCCGCGACCTCCTCCAGTGGTACTTACGCGCCCTCTCCGCCGCAACGCCACCTGATCCTCGTCGTCATCCCCCGCCGTCCAGTCTAGATCGTTCAAAACTCTAGCTCCTGGTCCACGATCGCCGACGCGGCCGACTAACTCGAGGATGGCGACAATGACGGTGCTGATGATCGGGACGGCGACGGCGATTCCATGTAAGATCCAAGTTCGCTGACGAGAACTTCTTTAAGAAAAAACACCGGCACCGGGGAGCTCGCGGCCGCCTTCCTCTTCAGCGGAACCTCTGCCATTTATCCGTCACCGCAGATCTTCTATTTTTGTCGGTTTTGGTGGCTGAAATTTCACAGATAGGAACATCATAGATATATACATATAGATGTTTTATGTATGTAATTTTGTTTTGGTGGCTGAAATTTGGGTTTCTGGTGTTTGTTGTTCTGATATGGTTTGCCTTCGTGGCAGTTAAATGCTGATAAACTTCTGCTTACCTTTTATTGTTCTATCAGTGGAGACTCACTGATATGGTTTGTGTTCGTGGTGTTTGTTGTTGATGACGGGGCGTTGAGATTTTCTCGTAATTTAGAGGTGTGAATTCTGCATATTTAGAGGTGTGAATTGTGTAGATGGATGTAAATTATGAGGTGTATGAATTTTGGGGTGTGAATTCTGTAAGGGGTGCGAATTCTATAAAAAAAATGTGTGAATTCTCTGGGTGTGAATAGTGTAGATGGGGTCAGCTATATTCTGTGAATCGTCTCTCTGGAAAACTCCCTCCGTCTCTCTCTAGAAACCTCTTCTAACTAGATCTAGATCTGGGGGAGGGGGGCCGCCGCCTCCTCCTCCCTCTCTCTGGAAAACTCCCTCCGTCGTCGTTCTCCCCTCTCTCCACCTCCTAGCTTTCCCGTCTTTCGTTCCTTTTCGCTTCCCCCCTTTCGTTCCTCTTCCTTCTGTTTTTCTAGATGGTGGTCCGGCTCTCGTGATGGGTTTCCCGTCCTTGCTCTCTAGCGATGCTGGTTCAGTCTGGAGCTAGAAGACAATGAGTGGTGGTCCGACAAGCGGCGGGTGTTTGATGTGGCAATAAGGTGAGTCTTGGGGTTTGGGTTTTGCTTTATTTTCTTATGTACCAGCTGTTTGGGTTGGTCTTCTACCGGCCGGTCTCCCCGGTCCGGTCCGTACTGGTCTAGGCTTTTAGATCCAGTGGGTGTTGGTGGTGGGATAATAATTTTAGGTTAGGGTTTGTTGTTGGCCAGAGTTTTCAGCAGCAGTGATGTCCTTTGCACGCCTGGGTTTGTGCCGGTGGTTTTGGTGTGCGATTGGGTTGTAGTTGAAGGTTTTTGGTATTCAGGGGTGGTGTCCGTCGTTCTGCGAGCCCGTCGTGCTACCGGCGGTCGCGTACTGGAGCCTGAAGTGTCAGCAAGGCTCGCATCGATGTGGTCTATCCATGTCAGTGGGTTGTTGGCGGTGGTAGTTCGCCAGTGTCACTGTGCTTTCGGATATGGGTGTGCTGGCGTTTTGAGCGCTTTCTGGATATCGTCCCCGACCAGATTGCATCATGAGCGTAGTTTGGGGTTGGACTATTGTCCCTCGAGACTTCTACTATCACTTTCGACTACAGGCTCATAGTCTGGCAACCGAGTTGCAGGCCTGCTTCGGCAGGGGTGCCTAGAGTAGTAGTGTCTGGTTAGCATGTACTGTGTCTAGCTTGTGTTAGTTTTGGTTCAATCCTATTTTTTTGCGATGTAATCTGTGCTGCCTTCATATTTCTCCATTATGTAATGGATTGACATTTTCAAAAAAAGAAAAGAAAAAAGAATAGTGTAGATGGGGTATGAATTCTACAAAATGGTGTAAATTCACACCTCCAAGAATTCACACCTCTGAAGGGGGTGTGAATTTAAAGAGGGTGTGAATTCTGAAAAATGGTGTGAATTTTACAAATGAGTGTGAATTCTAAGGGATGTGAATTTTGGGGGTATGTGGGCTCCCGCGCCCGGCGCGTTCGAAGAGTCGCCACCCGGATTTTTGAGATGGATGATCCGAGAAATCGAGAGTTTTGTTTTGAAAAGGAAAAGGCTTTTGATCTAGCGAAACCGTTGAGAGTTTGGATCCGGGGGCCACGTTACGAGCGGAGAAGGTTTTGTTGAAAAAGCACCCCGCTCACCCGGTGAAAACCGGTCTCTACTAAGTATTTTAAATGGGGGATTTAATACCATTTGGAAAGCTTCAAAAACACATACGGGAAATGGGAACAAGATAAAATATATCACATTGTCGTGCGAGTGGTGCTTACTGTACAGGAATGATAAAGGATGTGGTGATGATAATACAAATAAGGAAAACGTCTAAACAAGCTGTCTGGATCACCATCTTCTGTCACACGGCACACCATTTTATGACGCGCGACTTTCTGATATGCCGTGCGTGGTTCTGACCCTGTCATCAAACTTTTGTCATTTTACAAAGCCTCACACGGCATAACCCTTATGACGCACGGTGTTATTTTTAAAACTTCAGAAAGCTCACAGCCATCAGATCATCTCAGAACTGTACCATTCTTCCAAGCCACGAGTTGAAAACCATTTTTTGATACATTTGTTCATTTGAAAAGACTTATAGAGCTTAAAACATGGCTTGTAGATATGGTCTCATTCCGAGACCGCTTTTAGAGTACCAAAAACAGATCCAGCAACAGACGATCATGATCCAGACAGTTTGAACAAGAAAACAACAGTTAACTGAAATGCCGCACGTGTGTGTACACTATGCCGTGCGACGCTTCAAAATGCCGCGCAGCGTAGCGTACCCAGCACAGAACGCTAGTTTTGTTTTGTAAAAATGATTTTTAGGTCAGATCCTAACTGAAAAGGGTTAGTACTGAAGATAGAAGAGCCCTCTCAGGGCCAGGACAGAGCCTAGCCCAAGAAAACTTGGTTTTTACCTTTGATCTTGAGCTTGAACGAGTATTGATGGTGGTGGATGGACGTCGGAAGGTTGGAAAAGAAAATAGAAGTATGGGTGTGTGTAGTAGATGGGTGTATTAGGTGATTGGGGTCTCAAAGTTAGTAAGGAACTAACTTTAATGGTGAGGAGAAAAATGGAGCAAGAGGCCTAGAGAATGTCTTTTGAGAGCAACATTCTCAAGACTTGGAAATGGAAAAGTGGGTTGAAAGCAAGAAGAGAGAGAAATGGTATAATAGTGATCAAGGGCCCTTTTCCCTTGAGTGGAGGGGTGTATTTATAGGCAAGAGCCATGGATTTTGAATTTCAAATGTTGGAGGTATTTTCTGGGCGGGCCAGAAGTGTGCTTTCGGCTGAGCCATTTTGCAGCTGTGGCTCAAACAGGCATGGCCGACAGCTTTCTGAGCCAGTCAGAACTTTACCCAAAATGCCGTGTGGCTAACCTCATGACCACGTGCGGTGTAATGAATTTCGATACGCCGTGCGGTGTAGAAGTGTCACGTGCGGCATTACAGATTCGGTCCAGGGCTTTTGGGCTGAGGGAATTGTTTGGGGCTGAGGGAATTGTTCATTCAAGCTCGCAAATGTTCCGTTTCCTTTATTTCATCATCGGGGTGGACAAAGACCCTTCGAGGTCCAGATTGGGGTGTCTACAGGGTATTAGTGCAGATGGTGCGTGAATTCTGCAAAGAAATATGTGAATTTAAGAGGTGTAAATTCTGCAAATGTGTGAATTCTTGGAGGTGTAAATTCTTGAGGGTGTGAATTATGGGATGTGTGAATTCTGGGGGGGTGAATTATAGGGGGTGTGAATTCTCGGAGGTGTGAATTCTGAGAGATATGAATGCTTAGAATATGAAAAGTGATAGGGGCAAAATAGTAAAAATATCTTTAAAAAGGATCTAAATGTGATAGTACTTTAAAAAAAAGTTTGCATGGAACCCCCTGTAAAATTTGGGACCGGCCAGAAATTTCTCGTTATGAAAGCTTGTTTTATATGTCCTGGTGGTTGGTGGAAGCCCGAAGCTCAAAGGTGGATATGGCCCAAAAATTAAATCTAGTCCAAAAATTAACAGGCTAACAGTCCAAAATAATTAAAGAAGTGAAACGAAACGGCCCAGAAATTAAATCTAGCCTAAAAAATATGGCCCAATCTACCAACCGGACCGAACCCGACAAACCCAATCCGAAAAAAATCCGACCATGGCCAGCCCTAGCTTAGGTTGTTGGAGATGCTCCTAGGTTAACCCTCCAAACCACGCTCTTCAATTTCCTCTCCATCTTTACCACCAATAGTGCAGGAAGAAACGCCATAAGAGACATCTGTAGAGGCACCTATTGACACACTGGTACCTCGTCGTAGTGGGAGGGTTATTGTTCCACCTAGTCGGTATACGTTGTTGGGAGAGTCTTTTGAAATGATCCCTGATGATCAACATACCGAACCCTGTAACTACAATGAGGCACTTCAAGATAAAGATGTGAAACTTTGGCAAGAGGCTATGAAATCAGAGATGGAGTCTATGTACTCTAATCAGGTCTGGGATCTTGTAGAACCACTTGGAGGGATTAAACCCATTGGATGCAAGTGGATCTATATGAAGAAGAGATGGGCAGACGGGAAGGTGCATACCTTCAAAGCTAGGCTTGTTGCGAAAGGGTATACTCGGAAAGAAGGGATCGATTATGAGGAAACTTTTTCGCCAGTAGCCATGCTTAAGTCCATCAGGATTCTCTTATCCATTGCGGCTCATCTCGATTATGAGATTTGGCAAATGGATGTTAAGACCGCATTCCTTAATGGAAATCTGGATGAGTGCATCTATATGGTGCAACCAGATGGATTCATAGCAAAAGGTCAAGAGCACATGTTGTGCAAGCTCAAGAAGTCTATTTATGGGCTTAAGTAGGCATCTAGATCTTGGAACATCCGTTTTGATCAAGCAATCAAGTCTTTTGGTTTCGATCAATGTCTGGATGAGTCATGTGTATACAAGAAGCGCAACGGAAAAGTTGTGGTGTTTCTAGTACTATATGTCGATGATATCCTGCTCATCGGAAACGATGTGGGAGTGTTGTCTTCAGTGAAAGCGTGGTTATCAAGCCAGTTCGAAATGAAGGACTTGGGAGAAGCCGGTCACATCCTAGGGATTAAGCTAATACGAGATCGTAAGAATAGGATGTTGGGCTTATCACAAGCTACTTATATCGATGTCATTCTTGCCCGTTTTAGCATGCAAGATTCCAAGAAAGGGTTCCTCCCTTTTAGACATGGAATAAGCTTATCCAAGGATCAGTGTCCTAAAACATCTGAGGAGATGGACAAAATGAAGGCAGTTCCTTATGCCTCGGTAGTAGGAAGCCTTATGTATGCTATGTTGTGTACTAGACCTGATATTTGCTTTGCCGTTGGCATGGTTAGCAGATTTCAGTCTAATCCAGGACAAGAACATTGGACTGCAGTGAAACATATACTCAAGTATCTGAAAAGAACTAGAGATCATATGTCGGTATTCCAGTCAGATAGTTTGGTACCTTATGGGTACACAGACTCAGACTTTATGTCAGATAGGGATTCCAGAAAGTCTACCTCGGGATGTGTTTAATTACCTTGAGAGGTGGGGCCATAAGTTAGAGGAGTATCAAGCAATCTTGCATTGCTGATTCTACCATGGAGGCTGAGTATGTGGTAGTTTCTGAAGCAGCCAAGGAGGCTGTTTGATTCAGAAACTTCTTGTTGGATATGGAAGTGGTCCCTTCAGTGCAATAAGTCATTACACTCTATTGTGACAATAGCGGTGCAGTTGCTAATTCGAAGGAGCCAAGGACTCACAAGAAGGGTAAACACATCGAGCGTAAGTATCATCTGATTCGAGATATCGTACAGAGAGGTGATGTTGCTGTGACTAAGATTGCATCGGCGAACAACCTAGCAGATCCTTTTACAAAGAGCTTACCGGCTAAGACTTTTGATAGTCATGTAGAGGGAATGAGAGTGAGATGTATGGCAGTATGGGTTTGAGTTTCTTAGTGGGAGTTTGTTAGGAGGTTATGTAAAAGTTATATTCTTATATGATGGATTAATATTTAATTATTAATCAGATTTATCCCTTTTTGATGAGAATCTTTTATGGGCAATATTTGCATAATATTTTTGTATGTTGTGCATGTGTGTCTTTTATTCTACATAGTAGATAATCCAGTGTGTAGAGTACGGCTTACACACAGAAGATTGGATCACAAGTTCTTGTGTAATATAAGAGATAGTTCACAGTTTTAGATGGAACTAGACATACCATTGGTAGGACTGTAGACACAGAAACTTGATAATTTTTATCGAGCATACCACTACAACAAACTACTCAAAATAAAAAAGAACTAATTACGCATCAACAGATTGCGAACATAATTATGGAACCATTAATTGCAAGACATGCGATTATGTTATCAAAACAACCGCTAGAAAAAATTAACCGTAATAGTATTGAAACCAATGGATGAAACATGATAAATTTATTGCATTCAAAACTTTCGATAGTAGTAGGGGGAAAGGGATTTAAGGAACTTAAATGCAGCAACTTAAACTCATATAAGCCCCAAAAATTCAAAATTGAATCAATAAGAACAATACCCATAACATACCGTAATTGGGTGGACAAGAAATCCACGCAGTCCCTAAAAATACGTGGAAAAAAAATGTGGTTTTGTTTAAAAGAACGTAGAAAGAATAATATTACCTAAACAGACCATAAGTTGGATGTACGAAAATGTGTGGTTTGTAAACCAAACGATAGCACGAATTTTTGGAGTCTGCAAAAGCTCAAGAACCTTTTTCTCTTGATAAATCAAAGATCAGCCTCTCTGTACAAGAAAAATGATAAAGAACAAACAAATGCTATAATTAGAAAAGCATTAAAGAAATTAAGAATAGAAACGAAAATATACAAAATTAACTAACTAAATCGAAACAGTCATCTTGTCAAGTAAAAAGAAAAAGTTTTGAAGGGAAATCCCCTAAATTTGTCTTTTCCATCCACAAATTAATGCCTTGATCCAAAGTTACAAACACTACCTCAATTACAAGAACATAATATGTGGTTCTTTATTTGAGTTCATTATGAACAACCTGTTACCTGCCCATAGTTTTTTTTTTGATCAGCCAAACATATTTTTATTAATCTTTGGAAATGATTACAAACATTACAAGGATCACGGACACACCGGCATACGCCATCCGAGAACCAAAATAAAAAGAAGGCAATATGCTGACCAAATCACCACAAACAAACACTGAAAACCGAACAACCGCTAAAAAACAGGCAACACCGAAACAAGCAAAAGCCAACAGAGACAAACAAACCGAGAGAACAAACCCGAAGACCGAGAGAAACAAGAGGCATCATCCTCACGAAAACCTCATCATCCTCCGCGAAATCATCTTCATCAGCCACCTGCCCATTGTTGCCGAGAAAAAAAGAAGAAGAAAGAAACCCTTCCGATCGTTTTTGTAGGTAATGGAAGTCCAGCTAGCACACTTGTTTACAATCTTCTCTCTCCGAAACAGTCCAATATCGGAGGATTATTGTCCTTCACAACAGTAATACATACAGACCATGAACAAAAGTTCCAACATTGGAAAGCCTAATATTCAATCCTATATATATCGTCGTCTAAGAACTGAGGGGAAAAGGGAGGAGTCGCTCCTCCATCTTTGCCCCCTAGGAAGCCGCGTAGAACGGGCTTGCAATCGAGGAAACTCTACGCCTCAGATTTATTAATCCTTTTAATTGCCTTAATTGCCTGCATTTTGCTCCTTTTCTCTTTCGCAAAAAATGCCACCAACCTGATTGTGTGTTTCACCAGAAGAAGAGCCATCACACTGGACCACACTATAACTCCGATTTTAATGGTATTAATGAGTGATGGTCTGTACATTTCAGGAGTAAACACAACGTAGGAAAACGCATATGTAATTGCCATTGATGTGATTGCCAACCACATGGTCACTATAAGGATCCACATCATAGCCTTGTTCCTGAATTTTAATCCGCTCATGAGCAACAAAATTGTACTCAATGATGCAACGAATCCTATCGTGTTAGAGCGGAGGAAGAACAGATAAGAACCTTTATCATTAAAAGCCATTACAGCTTCCCCAGCTTTGTAACCAGTGTTGGTGCCATTGGTCTCTTTGGAGTCCTCTTGCCAGACGCCTCCAGGAGGGCTCACCCCAGCTTGAAATGCCATTGTTGCAATAAGTGATGCCACAACCATTAAGGACTCCCTTTTATTCGTAAGCCAATCTCCAGCTACAAGATCCTTCCCCTGTTTAGCATTGGCTTGTCGAAGTAAGTCTTCGATATAATCCACTTCTTTCTGATCATCTAATCCAAGGAACAGGTCCATTGCTGTGTGTCCACTTGCATTTGTCGCATTCACATCTATTATTTCCTTCTCTTCTATTGTTCCCATCCCTAGCACACGCGCGATCTAAAATATTTACATTGCATCGTATGGTTAGATATGAGAAATCAAAGAACTTGTTTTTCAGTGATGATTTCCTACCAAGAAAAAAACCTAGAAACAGAGGCGGCTGTGTATTGATTGTTCAATGGTCACATGAACACCCAATAACTTTTTTTTTCTTAGAATACATGAAAAAATTATGGGTTAACTTTTCTTTGAACACCCAATTCTGACCCAATATTGAACATCTAACCCAAAAATAATTAAACACCTAACTCAATCAATTGAACACTCAATAACAATCCAATTTCATCTGCAAAAGTACATTATCCCCAATAATTCAATTTCGTCACCTTTCCAAAAGGTTATATATGGTGAGGATATTATTATTTTCTCACCAAATGTAACATTTTGGCGAGTAAATATTTCGTCACCTTTTTCAAGACTCTTTAATTTTTTATATATAAGTCATTATTAATTATGTTCATATGTATTTGTAATATCACGATGGTAAGACATAATTGACTACATAGTTCAATACAATTGTCAAATTTATAAAAATAAAAAAAGTGATAAACGGAGAAAAATAGTTTCCTCGCCAATTGCATTGAAAAAACCTCGTATTTTGTCACTTTTCTTATTCTAATTAGCAATGGAAAATATGTTCCTCACTAATTCTTTGCATTCAGTTTTTTCCAATTGAATATTAACAATGTCAGTTTGTTCAAATTGTCATAAAGTTTGTTGTTTGAATAGAAATATTATAAGGACATGCTAAAAAAAGTTTATCTCATAATTTTTAACCCAAAAAGGGCATCTCATAGTTATGAACCCAAACAGGACCAGACATATGGATCATAAGTTTACGGCTTGAATGATATGCATTTTGAAAAAAGAATGAGACACATGGATTTCTTTCGTAGAGATAACTGATTATTAATTCAAAAAAATTAATGAAAAGCTAAACAAAAGATAAAGTTAATAATTACAGTAAAAATGAGTAAAAAAATGTCTCAAAGTTAGACCGTCACAAATTTATTTCCAAAGTATGTAAGGTTAAGCACATTGAAAAAGAAACATAACAAATTATTGTCAAATCTAGTTGAGTTAAGATTGTTATGGATGCACGTACGTAGTAAGAGCAAATTCACCCATAAAAAAAATGCTATATTTGAATTTTTTTAAAATGCTCAAACTAATTTAGGCACTACAAAAGGTTACTAAACGTAGAAAGAATTACAACTAAGTATAAAATAAACAAATTTAGAAAGGTATAAAGACTTATAAAAGGTATATAAGAAAATATTAAATTATGACAATAATTAAATTTAGTAAAAGCGAGTAATATTATTAAAGATTTAAAAAACCAAGTTTAAGGAAACACTACAAAGGGACAAAAATTAGATAGAAAGATTTAAAGAATCAAACTAAAGAGGTGAAAAAACGTGCGAAAGATTTATATAGCGATAAAAAAAATTGCTCGCCAATTGAGTTATAATAGGCGAGGAAATATATTTTTTCCTAGCGAGTAGCGACTACCTTTTGCAATGACTTTCGTGTTGTAGTGCAACATCCATTTGTCGCATTCACATCTATTGTTTTCTTCCCTTCTGTTGTTTCCATCGCTAGGACATGACGTGCGATCTGAAATATTTACAATGCATCTCATGGTTAGATATAAGAAACCAAAGAACATGCTTTTCAGTGATGATTTCGTATCAAGAAAAAACCTAGAAACTGATGCGGCTATACATTGATTGTTTAATGGTCACACGAACACCCAATAACCCTTTTTTTTTTTGCTTAAAAAATATGTAAGAATTATGGGTTAGTCTTTCTTTGAACACCCAACTCAAACATTAATAAACACTCAATCCTAACCCAATCTTGAACATGTAACCCAAAAATAATTGTGCACCTAACTCAATCAATTGAACACTGAATCACAATCCAACTATAATCCATCAATCTAGGCAATTCGTATTTGAACACCTAACATACCTTAAATAAAGCTCGCAATCCTAATAAAAAATTAAAGAAAATAAAGAGAAACAAGAAGAATATATTGGTTTAAGTATTATGCTCTGCGTTCTCTCTCCATCTCTATTGTCGATGGTCTAAATGTATTATTTTCGCATTTGTAACAATAACTACGTACTCTTTTCTTTCTAGTTAGCTTATAGAATTACAAACAAAGTTTTCAAAAAAATTCAACTATAGGTATTACACAATCCCCATTAACTTGAATAATATTCCTTCGATTTTAAGAATACACTAAACAATCTCATCATGTTATCTTAACGAATAACATATTTACGAAAAATTTACCCAAAAAAACATATTTACGAAAGGTTGGCCCATATACTCATTATAATTTTTTTCAAAGGATTTTAAGAGATTAATACGCCGATTAAACGTTGGCACAAAATATGAGAATATTTGTCTAGGACAACTGTAAATTTAACTCCCTCTCTTAGAACGCTCTCTACTACATGATACGACAACTTTCAAAAAAACAAATTGAATTTTTATTAAAATGTGTAGTACATATTTTATAGTTCTCATTTGTCTCGTAGTTAATTTCTTTAGAATAGAGGTAATATTTTTTGTCTCACTGTTTATGCTAATATATGAGGTTTTGCACATATATTATTGCTTAATACATCAGCTAGTAGAGTTAATCTAATTTATGAACACCCAACTACGAATTCTTGAAACCGTCGGCCATTACCAAGAAATAATGAATAAAAGAGTGCAATTTTGTTCATGCATCACAAAGTGGGTGAACATCTCGCACTGATCAATACTATCTTTAATGCATATAGGGAGGCACCACTTTAGTCAGAATGGGAGATGCTACCAAGCACCCGTGCTTGGCAGCGGTGCCAAACAGCCGATCTGGCTGCTCATTTTGGCACGGACGGCTTGGATCTAATCCAAGTGCATAAAAATCATGACCGTCCGTCCATTGTCGAGATGAACGGCTGGATGGGCCGCTCGGCACCGCTGCCAAGCGAGGCAGCGTGCTTCGTAGCATCCCCGGGTTAGGACTTGTGGTTTTAGGCTATTCTGTAGAAAAATCTGATCAATCCCATATAGAGAGGTACCGGATCCAAAAATATATTTGTGAACCAAGCCAAGTTTTGTTTTTTTAATTCTATCAAGCATTTACTTATATGGTGTTGAACAGATTTTTTCTTTATTTGTTTTGGACAAGGGATAAACAGCCAAGCTCCACAAAACGTTTGGTTTTGACTACTGAAGGGACATTCGATGTGAACCAGTATAAAGCGAGTATATTCACCCACTTTTGGTGGGCAATAGAACAAAATTACATTATGTAGTGAAAAGAATAAGGACATACCTGGAAATGTTCATACAAAATAGCAAGATGCAAAAAGGTGTTTCCATCACTATCCCTAGCGTTGACAAAATCGCAACCTTTTATCATCTGCAACAATTTCGTCAAGCTCTCCAACTGGTTGTGCTTGACACACAAGTGCAAGATCGTCTCGTTTTGATCCACCCTGACTCGAGCCGCTTGTGGGCTAGCTCGAACCAGCTCTTCCAAGACACTGGTCTTGCCTTTCATGGCAGCAATATGGAGTGGGTTTTTACCGTCTCGATCGCGAACCAGGCACATCTGACGGTCACCCTTTTCTAACAACACTTTCACAATCTCGGCGTGCCCTTGGGCCGACGCCAAGTGAAGGGCTGATCGTAGCTGCAAATCTAGAACTTCGGCTAGTTCCGGTTTGAGACTCAGTAGTTTTTCCACAAAGCGTGTTTGCTTGTTTGATGTAGCGACATGGAGAGGACTTGTGCCACTGAAACATCCGGCCATAACTTTGTGTAGAATCAGTGGATCTTTTTGGATTATGGCGTCCAGTGAATCGGTGTCCCCTTTAATTGCAGCTTCACAGAGGTCGTGCTCCATTTGATTGCTCTCTTTAGTCTAGCTAGTTATTTGGATGTGTGTTTTAGTAGACAAGTATGCGGAATCAGACTCACCTCTATTTATAGCTGCATTTTGCATATTTGTACATGTGGTGCATGTATGTAATAACTAATAAGGATGGGATGATATGGGATGGACATATTGTGAACATGTGAAGTGGCCATTTTCACCAATGAGTTCTTAGCTCAGTTGGTCCGCCTCCCTCTGTTGAGGCATGGTTCGAGACCCGCGAGAAGTGGTTTGGAATTCAGGGTTATGAACAGCCTTTGAACTTAACTAACGTACTAAAACTTTGCTAACCCCACTGATATATATATATATATATATATATATATATATATATATAATAGGCCAAAAAAAAAAAGAAAAGAAAAAGCCCTTTTCAATTATGAAATCCCCTCTTTACAACAAAGTCTTGAAAGATGTGTCACCATTATGAACTGCTTTTGACCCTTACGGTTGTTGTGGAAGTCCTACCGCACAACCAAAAAAAAAAAAAAAAGATAATTGCGTTGGATGTGACAAAAGTTATTGCTTAGGTCTCTTTATGGGAAATTATTACTTGATTTCGAGGGGCTTTCTTCAACACACATGGGTGTGTGTGGCTCGCAAACTAATGCGTACTAGAGATGACCCTTGGAGTACCTAATAATCATGGAAAATGTGTGATACTCTCAAAATCGATTTCCTTTAGTTTCTAAAAATCTTCCAACGGAAATAATTTGCATTTGATTGATCTAGCCGTTCGTTTTTCTTTTTTGATAAGTCAAGAAGGTTTGCACTCGATTCTGATACATGAAGTACGCAACCAATTATTGTCACTCACTGTTTCTAGGAGAAATTTTACAAAAATTGTACTGTATACAATTTTTATAAAATTCAAGAACAAGCTGCTACGATGTTGTTCGTTCTTATTTGGCCCTTTTTGGTGTTTCAGGTTTGACCCGTATGAGTTTTGTACTTCACCTTGTTAACACACATTTATGAAATATAATGGTTTATAGCCTTAGATCTATGCTTGAGTCTAGTTAGACTGCACGTAAGTAAACAACTTTTAACGGGTTGCACTCTTGGAATTTTTTCCAAATAGGAGTACGTACGTACTAAAAAAACACAGTCGATAAATTCATAGAATTATTTACTTTTTTGGATAATTAAAGTTACATACATAGAATTGACAATAAAGTGTACCTCCACATCGTTTTGATAGTTTTGTAATAATAAAAATTTTATTGCACAATGAGTACCTCCACACTTTTTTTGTAACTGTTAAACCAATCATTTTTCAATTTGAAGTACCTTCAATGTGAACGCAGTTTTCAGTAATCTTGTGGTGGATATATACTTTCACACCTGGAGCTATCACCGATTTGCTATGTAGCATGAGTACGATTCAGATAACTCAGTTTGTACAGCTCAATGCATAGAACAACTTTGTGAAAAATCAAATTGATTACAAGAGTAAAATTTACTAAAGTTGATTATGTGCAGTGGTCTTGAACAAGTGAATGACAATCATGGTTTAAAAATACTCCTCCAAGATCATTTGATTCCATTATGTAGATGCCGACCGAGATGACTACTTCTCCTAGGGTCATTCTACTCATCGAGCTTTACAAAGTAAACGATTTGGTATGCATTACTAAGATAGGGACGAGCCCATTTAATGGTCGGACATAGGGTTTCTGTAGTGCGACATCTAAACCGTTCATTTCAGTAATTAATGGTTCAGATTTCATCCCGGTAATAAATGGTTCAGATCTATAAGAAGTAAGATAAAATCCGGACTAATGGATGACTTTGATGCCACACTACAACCTTGTTGTGCGGCTCTGCATTATAAAAAACCCCATTGGGCACGACAGCTGCCAGCCTTGTGCTTAAATATGTAGCATAATTATTGTGATCAACAATCATTCTATAACCACAAACACTTACACAAATATTTACACAAATCCATTTATATTCACATTACGGTCCACACACTACATCTCCAATGTGTTTAGGACCCACCAAAAATTGTGAATACATAAAGTATTTGTGTGAGTATGTATAGTTATATAATAATTGTACGTTGCGACCAAATCCCTCGGAATTGAGTGCAAATCTTATCAATGCAAAAAGATATTGATTTCCTATAGTTTCTAAAAATCTTCTAACGGAAATAATTTGCATATGATTGAGCTGGTTGTTCGAGTTTCTTTTTTTTTTTTTTATAAGTCAAGAAGGTTTGCACTAATTCTGTTTACGCAACCAATTATTGCCACTCACTGTTTCTAGGAGACGTACAATTTCCAAAATTCTACTGTATACAATTTTTATAAAATTCAAGAACAAGGCTATGATGGTGTTTGTTCTTGTTCGGCCCTTTTTTGGTGTTTCGGGCCTTGCCCCTGGGAGTTTTGGACTTTGTTCCTTCAGGTGTTTATCCAACATTTGGTTGGATTTCACTTCCTTCTCCCCTCACATGATGTACTCTTAATTATCAAGTTTCTTAGTAAGATGTGTTTTTTTTTTTTTTTCTATTTCAGAAAAAAAACAAAAAACAAAACAAGGCTACAATTAATGTGGATCCTTATACTACTTACCATGTGGTTGGCAATCACATCAATGGCAATTACGTATTCGTTCTCCAACGTTGTGGTGGCTGCTAAAAAGGACTCATGCTGTCATGCATGCATGAGTAAAGTGTTCATGCATGGTCTGTATTACTGTTGTAAAAGGACATGCAATAATACTCCGATGGACTGTTTCGGAAAGATAAGATTGTAAACATATGGTGTGTGCTAGCTCGACTTCCATTACCTACCAAAATGATTGGGCAGGTTTTTTTTTTTTTCCTCGGCCACGACGGGCAGGTTGCTGATGAAGATGATTTCGCGGAGAATGATGATGTAGGATGATGCCGCTTTTTCTCTCGAATTTTGATTCCATGGTTTTGCGGTTTTGGGTTGTATTTCTGGGTCTTCAGTTTTGTTCTTTCCATTTGTTTGTCATGGTTTTTGGCTGTGTTGGTCTCTTAACTTTAGTTTGTTCTGGTTGTCAGTCGCTGAGTTGTTTTTCGTAGTTGTTCGATTTTCGGTATTTTGTGTATGCTAGTGTGCCTGTAATCCCTTTAATCTTTGTAATTCTTTTTAAAGATTTACAAAAAAATGCTTGGCCAATCGAGGAAAAAACTACGGGCAGGTTGCTAATGAACTCAAAAGAAGAACCACATATTTTATCTTCTTGTAATCGAGGTAGTGTTTGTAACTTTGGATGAAGATTTGTATATTGGATTTGTGGATGGAAAAGATAAATTTAGGGGATTTCCCTTCGCCACTTTTTCATTTCACTCCACTTGACAAGATGAGTGTTTCGATTTATTTAGTTTGTGCATCTTCGTTTCTATTCTTTAAATCTTCAGTTGGAGTGTTGATGGATTTTGTGGCAAACCAAAATAGTAGTTTAGATGCTCTAAGGTGACCCACACCGATTAAAAGTTTTAAAATAAAGATGAACGAGATCTGGCGAGAAGAAGTTGCTCAATGCATTTCTTTTCTTACTGTATTATTCTGATTTTATTTTGTATCTTTCTGAATGAATGAAATTAATTTTGTCTATCAAAAAATATATATAACAAAGATGAACGAGTGCACAAGAAAGATTGATTATCATTATTAAAGAACATCTTGTTAACACACATGTACGAAATAGTATAATGATTTATAGCCTTAGATCTATGCTTGAGTCTAGCTAGACTACACGTAATTAAACAACTTTTTAGCGGGTTGCACTTTTGGAATTTCTTTTTCCAAGTGCTAAAAAACACAGTCTCGTCACATTCATAGAATTATTAACTTTTTTGGATAAAGTGTACCTCTATACCTCTTTGATAGTTTTATAATAAAGGTTTTATAGAACAATGAGTACCTCCACCCCTTTTTTGGTCTTCATCTTCTTGGTATTCGTCGTTAAACCAATTATTTTTTAATCTAAAGTACCTTCAATGTGAATGCATTTTTCAATAATTTTGTGGTGGATAAGCTAATGCTAGAGAAACAGACATGGCACACCGACCGGAGACACGACGGCTGCACGGGGCCCACTATGGCTACCAGAAGTCTGATCCGAGCCGTTTAAAAATTCTTGGAAAAAAACCGAGAAGGCCCCATGCTTCCGTCGGTGTCTCCGGTCGGTGTGCCATGTGTGTTTTCGTAGCACTCTCCGTGGATATATACTTCCACACATGGGGCTATCGCTATGCAGCATGAGAACAATTCAGATAACTCAGTTCGTATAGCTCAACGCATAGAACAACTCTGTGAAAAATCAAATTGATTAGACTAGTAATTCACTAAAGTTGATTACGTGCAATGGTCTTGAACAAGTGAATGACAATCTTGGTTTAAAAATACTCCTCCAAGATCATTTGATTCCATTATGTACATACAGAACGAGATGATTACTTCTCCTTGGGTCATTCTATTCATTGATCGAGCTTTAAAAAGTAAACGATTTGGCATGCATTTCTAAGTTAGGGACAAGCCCATTTAGTGGGTGGACACAGGCTTTCTACAGTGCTAGGCTGCACTATAGGCGGATGTATAGTGCGGCGTCCAAACCTTTCATCTCAGTAATTAATGGTTCAGATTTTATCTCGGCTATAGACGACTAAAATCTACAAGAAGTAAGATAAAATCCAGACTAATGGATAACTTTGATGCCACACTACAATCCTGTTGTGCGGCTTTGCATTACAAGAAATTAACCCCATTGGGCACGACAGCTACATGCATTGTGCTTAAATATATATGTAGCATAATTATTGCGATCAGCAATTATTCTACAACCACAAACACTTATACAAACATTTACACAAATTCACTTACATTTAAATTGGGGCCCACACACACTACATCTCCAGTGTGTGGGACCCACCAAAAATTCTTTGTGTGAGTGTGTGTAGTTATATACTCTCTCGGTCCGAATTTAATAGTCCCTAGTTCAATTCTAATCTGATTAAAAATTAGTTATATCTTTCAATTAGTAATGAATTTTATATCCAATATCGATCTTGTTAGATAGATCTCAATTAGCTCTATAAGACAATATTTTCAAAATTACGTAAAATATTATAAATTACAAGATATAATTGATTGAAAAGTGACACGAATTTCAAAAAATATTAGTAAATCCGGACGGATGGAGTAATAATTGTTGCGACCAAATCCCTCAGAATCAAGTGCAAATCTTTTCAATGCAAAAAGATATATTGCTTTGTGGTCCCCGGTTTTGTAGTGACACCTCTGTAGCCTTAAAAAAAAAAGAGTGATTATTTAGTGCTCCACAGGTCTTTTTCTAGCACTCGTAAGCTGGGACGAACCTACGTGGGGGCACGTGGCCCACTTGAATGCGTGCCTCCATGAGAAATTAAGATATTTTTATTTTATTTTTATACTGTATATATTAGCATAATTTTGAAAGTTTGCTAATAAATAAACATACACACTTTGCATATAAAGAATAAGTTCTTAACAAATGTCAATTCGTTTCCCGTAATGAAAAAGTTTTTTTTTTGATAGGCAACAAAATTTTATTAAGAACTTGACACAGGGTACATCAAGTTAGGGGAGAGGGGAAGGGGAATCCAACAATAAATTGGATGAAAACACCTGTTGGGACGAAGCCCAAAACACCAAATGGGCTTCAAAATGCCTAGATATACAATAGAGTTCAACACCCAAAGGCCTAAAGCCCAGATATACAAATCAGCCCAAAAACACCCCAAGAAAACCCAAAACCTAACCCTAGCCCAAAGTGCAAAACATCCACCACCGCCCCTACCAAAAGCTCCTGGCAGCCACCACCACCGTTCGCCGTCACCACCCCAAGACCACCACACCACCGAAGGCAAACCCAAGTGGAAGCGGAGCCGACGAACACAAAAACCAGACAGCCCCGGAAGCACCCTGAGCCGTTAGGCAAATCCACGGCACCCAACAGCAACCGTAGCGGGAGACCACGGCTGTAACCTCCACCACCGACACATCACCTTGCCGTTAAGCCGAAGCTGGAGATCCCATCAGAAAACCAGCCGGAGATGCACTTGGAGAAGGAAACAGAGCAGCCATGGCAGGGAGAGCGGAGGACCCACTAAGGCGCCGGATCAGTGGGTCGGAAAATAGAACAGGAGAAGGAGAGAGAGAGAGACAGGAGAAGGAAACCTCACCCAGAATCGCCCTCGCCGCCAACCGAGAATCCCATACAGCGTCGCTCATCAATTGGTAGAGCGACCCAAGAATACCCGGATGTCGAGAACCATGACGCCGATGCTGCCTACCGCTCCGATGCCGCCGTCCATCGCCTCGCCTGATGCCGATCGGAAGCTTGAAACCCCACGCATGAACCTGCAAAAAGAAGAGAAAAAGAAGACAGAAGGGAGAAGGAGGGGAGGAGATCCCTCCCCTCCCGCCGCCGATCGGGGGAGGGGAAGGAGAGAAACGAATCTGGCGGCTAGGGTTTGACTGGTTTTTTATGTAAGTGAAAAAATTGTTAAGTTGGTAAAAACTTTTTTGTTAGTGAAACCACTTGGTAAAATGTGTTAAATTTGTAGTGTTTTTTTTTCCAGTGGAAA
The DNA here is from genome assembly GCA_018127125.1 of Rhododendron griersonianum. Lineage (NCBI taxonomy): Eukaryota > Viridiplantae > Streptophyta > Magnoliopsida > Ericales > Ericaceae > Rhododendron > Rhododendron griersonianum. The sequence continues at coordinate 26,677,167 of CM030800.1, forward strand.
CGGGGAGTTTGCTCTGAAATTTTTTTTTTGGTTGTGAAAGTTGGCTCTTATTTTCTGGCGGAGTGTGAAGAGAACAATGATTCAATGAATTTGAATTTTAGACGATTGCTTTTTCTTTTTCTTTTTCGGCAGCATTTGATGGATTGTTGTGGAGAGCATCTTTTCTACCATTCATACTTTCAGCTACTTTCTCGCGCCGTTGTCATTTTACAGAATTGATAGAAATTGAATGGAAGGTGCCAAAAAGCTGGTGACACAAAAGAATACTCCTCCCCTCACCCACACATAGGAATGGCAATTTCATCCGACGCGTTCGTATCCGATTCGATCCCCGCTTCGACCGGTCAGTAATTTGGAGATCCGATCAAGGATTGGGTAGGATATGAGGATTTTTTTTTGAAAAAATTTCAGGGATTGGGTAAGAGGCAGGAACAGATCATATCCCCAACTTGAATCCATTTCCCTTTTTTACCCGCCCCATCCTGTCACTGATTCTCCGAAATATTTTTTTCCATTAGTTTGAGGAGATAAGCATCAAAGCAAACTATAAAATGCAATTTTGACACAAAAAAAAAAAACTATAAAATGCAAGCCTACAAAAAATTACGTTCAAAACTTCGGTGCTCTGACTGACAAGGTGGGTTTCATAGATCTTCAGCTCTTGATTTCATGCATTGGAGGTGGTTATTCTTCAAGATTGTAATCTGGATTCTGGAATCCAATACAAGTATACAACATATTTCCAAATCCTTCGTTCAAAATTTATGAAGTGTCGTTTTATTACTAATGTTTTAGATTTCAGAAATGATATAGGAACATACATAAAATCTGTACAGAACGTACAAATACCTTTTTGGGCCTGTTTTGGGTCATAAAAAAATGATCGAAGTCGCTTATTTTGTTTGAAATACTTTTTTTATGGTCCTTGCAAAAAATAAACTCAATATGGTATCGGTAAAGGCGTTTACAAAATATCTAACTTTGCTTTAGAATTTAGGCCTGAATTCTGTGACAAAGTTGGATGTTTTGTATACGCTCTTACCCATACCGAATTGAGCTTATTTTTTGCAAGGACAATAAACAAAGTATTTTAAACAAAATGAGCGGCTCCGATCATTTTTTTAGAACTAAAACCGGCCAAAATAGGCATTTGTACACATGGGTACAGATTTAAAATCTGTACCAGTAGCACTACTCTTTAGATTTATAGTAGTTTAGTTTTAAGTTTTCCCCACATAGTTATCAAACTGCGATGCTCTTTTCTTCCGAACTCGTAGATCAATATTTATCCTCGCCTATAATTTGTTGTCTTTGTAAAAATTTTGGATCCCTGAATCCCCGCGAAAATCCCGATTGTCTGATTTGGGGCGGGGATGAAGAAAAAAACAAATCTCCGTTGGGGATCGAGTCGGGAACAAGAAAAGGGTTCGAGGATTGGAAACGAAAATAGTACCTTCCGGTCCCAACCCGTCCCCATTGCCAACCCTACCCACATGCCATAGGTTAAGAGAGTAACAATTAACAAACCCCAGAGAGATATCCTTCGTAGAACCATCCTGTGCTCACATGTGTTGACTTGACTCACATGCTTTAAAATTAACTTCTCTTTTATACTCTGTATTGTTCTATGATACCCAATGTGGTATTAGGGTATGGATGACTTGTAAATCTCAGCCATTAGATTGAAAATGGGTGAATCAAGGAAGATCGAGACAGAGAGGCTAAATTCTGGATTGTTTTATCCTAGAAGAGGCGTGGCTGGGGGCGCAACCAGAAATTTTGGTTAGTGGGGTCAAAAATTAGATTCATATGCAATATATTTTTTCTACGCACAAGTTCAAAAATAACTAAATTAAAAGGTTAATTATAAGATCGATATGCACTAACAATTCATTTTTACTTCATAATTGGCCCCAAAAGACTTGTTATATTTGAAAAATAATACATAATAGTCTCATTTCTAGCACTTTCAACTCTCGAAAAGAAGAGAACGCTGGAGATTTCTATGCACTTAAAATAAATTGGGGCAATTTAGAGATTTTTTGTGGGGTCAAAATAGCTAAATTATATCTATTCATATGAAAATTTGGGGTCAAATTGGTAAAAATGGGGTAAAAATTATACCTATTCATATGAAAATATGGCAGCCAGCGGGGTCAGCCGCTCTCTCTTGTACTCATGTGCCTCCGCCCCTGGGTGTGGCTATCACTGCTTGCGCAGAGAGTACGGAGCAGCGAAACATCTTAAAAAAAGCGATCTAGTCCGCGACTCAATCCCAAACACCAGCTAAACGGATCCATAATTCTCTGTCCTCATTAACTGTTCCAACTAACATCCATAAAAGCACAAGGTTGGAATTTGTGATGACATCACTTGGTGATGCATGGGGGTTGACATAAGCCATGACATGAGCCCATTGCTTACGTCTTTGAATGGGCTTATCTACAGTAGTACGATCTTCAAACCCAAAAACAAAACAATAATGGTTACAGTTGTCTGTGTACGACTCACAGTGACTCGGGTTTTACCAGAGGAGACCTACTGTAGTATATATGAAACAGCTGGCATTGGCAAACAATAATTGCAGATTCTCATCTCCATGTTGATCGAGCACATATGTGCGAAAGTATCCACCACAAAAACACTGGATACCGTCAATTGTATGAAAAAACCTTTTCTGAATTTCGTCAATGTGTTTTACATTGTGTTCTTTTAAACTTAATTTAAATTTAACTTAAAATAAGTTAATTTGTCATTATTTGAATTTTTTTACAGTTGTTAGTATTGCGTCAAATTTTTGTAGATTATTGATTCGTTTGGGCGAAAGGAATTGAAAAAAGTAAAAAAAAAATCATACTTTTACCCAAATATTTTAAAAAATAACTACTAGAAAATAACTACTTATTTCTCAACATAATTCAACTTTTTTCGCTATTTTTTTTGAATAGTAGTTTTAAGTACAAAATTTTACTTTTTTCGATTCCTCTCGTTGAGACGAATCAATAATAGACAAAAATTTGATGCAAAATTAACAAATGCAAAAAAAATTCAAATAATGACAAACCAACTCATTTTAAGTTAAGTGCAGCCTTAAGATGGAGTTTTTTAATGACAGATCAATGTAAAAAGCGTGACTTATTAATCCACTTGTTTTAAAACTTCAATAAAACTATGGATAAACCACTTGGTGTTACGTGTACACCAAATATATACCGCCATCTATGAAATCCACTTAGGAATTTCATATAAATGATTGGAGCCGCTTAATCCACTCGGTACGCTTGGTGCACACCAAATAGTATACCGATAGTAGGGCTCACTCAAGTAACCAATGCCCACACGATAGGTTTGTACCTTCATCTATTCTACTCCAAAGCAATGTCGTGGATCGAATATGTCTAACGTTGACATGAACTCTTTTTTTCTGTTATCCCGTGGATCTAACGAGTATAACGCTAGACATATTTGTGCACGTATCCATTTTTTCCCATTATTTTATCAAAATTTAACTTCCACACGCATTGCCTGTGCCCGGCCTATAGTTAGGATTAAGCCAATTTATCAAACGGCAACAAAACAACATCCTCAGTCCTCACCTAACCAAAGTATGGAAATTAAATGCTACTTTATAATAAAAATAAAAAAGGATAGCTTTTCCGTAAAAACCTGGTGTCAAACCAAAGGGGTAAATATGTGAAGATTACACAGATTCTACAACGCAAAGGTAAATTAGCATAGATGAAGGTACAAACCTATTAATTACATGTTTGGCAGACTTCTTCACAAAAATGGTCCCTCTCTCTGAGCTCTCTCTTTCTCTTGTCGTGACCGGTCATCTTTTTCTGTGAAACTAACCATTGGTAAAGATGAAGGGACGCAGCAATTGATGGGTGTATTCAAACGTGAGAATGGCAGTTGGTGATGCGATTTTACTCTTTCACCCCTACGGTGTTTACCCGCTAGACTTGAGTGCTTTGTAAAAAATAGGAGTAATTTTTAATAGGGGAGTTTCGATATTAGAGGAAGTCCATAAAACTTCATTTGATGGGTGATACCAAAAGTTGCTCTCTCTTTACATATCAGAATAGATATTGACTTCCAGCGATAAAAAGAAGCAACAATAAAATGAATCTTGTTGATTGCCAATAATCTTGTTCGTTAATGCCCAGAGATTCGTTTGTAAGCTCTTCACTGAATTTTTTCCTAACTATTTTCTATGCTCTCACCACAAATTCGAGAAAATGTTCCAATTTCTTTTCATTGACATGGTCGGGGAATGCGTGCAACCATCTATGACAATTTGTTTTGGAACAAAAGTCTATTTAAAAAGATGAATGAGAATTATCTCTTTATGTGAATTACAAAAGTCAAGCTCATTTAAGTGAGGACGCATGCACACGCCATCACCAAACACTTGGACGAGATCAACAACCGAAATTGAATTTTCCCACCAAGACTTCCATGCAATCTTTGATCTTCTTCCTAACCACATAGAAATTTTTAATTTCCATTAGCTAGGGTGGTCCTTTCCTAGTTGGTTTTGTCCCTAAAATGAGCCCATAAAAAGGCATTCAAATCTCTTGTTTCAATCCTCTTCTTTCACAAGAGCTTCTACTCCAGAAAGTGCTTTGTTCTAGTGGGAGAGACTACGAATGATGTTCGGTTTGATGGGCAGTCCAAAGCAGTGCTTCTGAAGTTGAGTTGTTGCCGGTCTATCCCGAGAAATAAACGCTGCCAGATCCCTCCAACCACTCTATTGCGGCAGCGAATTTTTCTTTTAAGGGCATTGTGTGGTGCAAAAGCCTTGGTTAATTTGCGTTTCTGATATATTTATAATTTCAATTCAGTTATTGTAATTGTCATTTACTGTTTATTGCCCGGCACCGGCAGTTTATTTTGTCCGTGGTGTTTGTTTCCAGAATTTATTAAAAATTGTTTGCGCACTGGTTTTTCGTAGTATATGTGAGGCTTTGGCATATCCACCCTTTGTTATGATAAATTGCCAATTTTGGTTCTAATAATTCAAATGACCAATTCTCAGCATATGCGGAAACAGAGGTTGGAAATTGGGTTTTGTTCTTAATTTTAGTTTTAACCAGAGGATGTTTATGAGAGACATTTGGGAGAGTGAAAGTCTTAAGTGTACTTTTAAAAATTTTCCGGAGGAAATTTGACCACTCATGTAGACCACTCTTATTCGATTTCCTTTTACATTTCCACTTGTAATTAGTACTAGCATGTTATATGGTGAAGTCAGATGTCATGGATGAAACTTAAGTGGGTGCTAGATTAGAGTATTATGAGATTTATCCAATTTTTAAATTCTTTTTGTACTTCCTCAAGAAGATCCCAAATACTAGGTGTAGTGTGCAATCTTAGCAGTCAATTCTAGAACCAATGGTCCTTTCAAAAAGTTTCCTACAGGTGTACACGATACGTTTAGCATATGTAGACCATTGAAAATGCTTTGTGAAGCATTTCTTAGTGCACCCTTACAGTACAAATTCTACGGTTCCAAAACGTTACTATTTTGACAGTACAAGTTCTACGGTTCTGAAACGTTACTATCTTGACTATTAATTATGATAATATATTTCCTATTGATCTTATTTTATTTTTGAGGACAATCAAAATACACATATTATATTGATGTAAACACATATACAACTTACATAGCCCCATAGGCCTAATAAAGAGAAAAATCAAAACATCTAAAAAACAAATCTAGCAATAAAAGGAATTTCGCTGGAACCTTCTCGCTGTAGCCACCAGATCACTAGAACTTTGCCGGAAACTTGTGAACCACTAGTCTTCTTGATGAGGAACAATCCACAACAGTACCGCGAATGAAAGTTTTGTGAAAGTAGTGAGCCCAAAAATCTATGAAGGATACACGAGGGAAAGCATGTTCTCCTTCAAAGTGGGAGAAAAACTCTCAAACCCTTGTCCCTATCCATAAAATAGGAGTGTTTTCGGAGCTTGCCGAAAAAGTCAACAAAGAACATCGGAGGAGTACTACTAGAAATCTCAAGAGAGAGAAGCTCTGAGCTCCAATGAATCAATCTTATTTTTGTTGGGGGTGATTTTGCATCAACCCAAACCAGACTCGGCCTTCCGAATAAGCTCACAAGGCAACCTCCTTGGGCCTCTAGCTTTCGACCCAATAATAAGCATCCAAATATCAAAAGACAATAGTTAATATTATTTATGTCAATAATATTTTATATGGAATAGTGTAGCTCAACTGTAAGAATGGAACCTTCCAGGCTTTCAGCTACAAGGTTGCGTGTTCGACTTTTAATACCTACTTTTTAACGCAAAAGTATTTTTCAACTTCTAAAAAAAATGGTATTGATTGATAGAGGTCAGATTCAAACTTCACGACATAAAAAACCTAAAGGGGCTACATGAGGTCAGACAACGCACCACAAGCCTATCTCGTGTGTTACAGACTAAAATCTCATTGTAGGACGCATTGGACCATGGCTAGTGGCTACCACATCCAACTATTTGATCTTGATCCTATTTACATAAGTACCCACAACTTTCCGTAAAGAGTAGCAATTGGAACGATAACAGAATTGAATAACAGTTAAATTGTTTGAAAAGGAGATTCTAGCACGGTAGAAGAGTGGGAAATCAAACATTGGAAAGCCTAGCTAATCAATCCTATAGTCTCTTTGCTTTCGAATAAGAAGAAATTATTCACATTCAATAAAGTCACACTTACAAAGGATTCTATCCGTAATACAATGACAAAAATCCAGGACAACGACAAACAAAGTAATGGATAAACAACAACGCACCAAAGTAAGAGATCGAGCTATCTCTTTCATCTATACATGAGCCTCACGCTCCCGATCTAACACATGGCAGCTGAGTGACGGAAAGGGGAGGAGTCGCTATTCCATCTCTCGCACGTAGGAGATTGCATACAGCTGGCAAACCATCAAGCAAACTCTGTGGGTAGAATCCCATAATCCTTTTGATGATGGCCGTCGTTCTACTCCTTTTCTCTTTCACAAAAATTGTTACCAAGTTAACTGTGTGTGTCAGTAGGAGAATTGACATCACCCCCGACCACACTATAACTCCAATTTTAATGGTATAATGTCTTGTCCGTTCTAGGAGTAACCACAAAGGTTGCAAACGCATATGAGGTTGCAATTGATGTAATTGCCAACCACATGGTCACCATAAGGATCCAAACTGAAGCTTTGTTCTTGAATTTTAATCCACAGATGAGCAACAAAATCGTTTTCAAAGATGCAACGAATCCGATTGTGTTAAAGCGAAGGAAGTACGGATAAGACTCTTTATGCATGTTTATAAGCCATTACAGCATCTCCGACCTGGTGCCCATCGTCGTCTTGCCAAATGCCACCAGGAGGGTTCACCCCAGCTTAGAATGCCGTTGCCGCAATAAGTGATGTCACAATCATTAAAGAACCCCTTTTCTTTGTGAGCCAATCGCCACGTACAAGATCCTTCGCTTGTTCGGCATTGGCTTGTCGAAGTAAGTCTTCGATATGATCCACTTCTTTCTGATCTGATCCAAGGAATAAAAGGTCCATTGCTGTGTGTCCACTTGCATTTGTTGCATTCACATCTATTATTTTCTTCTCTAGCACATGACTTCACTACAAGAAATTTGAGATCTCGCAACGCTTTTTTTAGCAACGGTTCAAAAAACCGTCGGTATAGATGGTGTTTAGCAACGGTTTACAAAACGTTACTAGAAACAGGACTATAGCAACGGTTTTCATGCAACCGTTACTAGATTACAAGACTATAGCAACGGTTTTTCATAACCGTTACTAAAAACCGGACTATAGCAACGGTTTTCTATAACCGTTACTAAAAACTGGACTATAGCAACGGTTTTCTATAACCGTTGCTAAAAACCTGACTATAGCAACGGTTTTCCAACAACCGTTGCTAAAAATTATTTTTTGAAAATTTGTTAAAAGCCATTTAAAAAAAGAATAATAATTTGTGTTAAAAAACAGTTTTTTTTTTAAATTGTTAAAAGCCGTTTTTTAGAAAAAAACAATTTTTTGTGTTAAAACACTTTAAAAAAAAGTTTTTTGTAAATACTGTTTTTTTTAAAGTTTCTGGAAAGAATAATAATTTAAAAATAATTTTCTGGAAACATTGTTGAGAAAGAGAAAAAGTTTTTATGTAATGATGGGTGTATTTGATTAAAAAAATGTGGAGACCATTAGATTTGATTATTGGCAAAAAAGTTGCTAGTTTTGATTATTCAAAAGCCAAAATTTGATTTGATTAAGAGGTTGCTAAGTTTGGTTATTACAATATGAGCACTTTTTTGATCAAATATTGCTAACTTTAACAACTTTTTGGTTTTGATTATCACATTATGGATGCTCTAATGACAGTTCGCATAATATAAATATTAGTTGTTCCTTAATAATGCACAAGTGCTGGGCTAGCCCAGCTGGTATGCGCACGCGCGCGCATGCGCGAGGTCCTGGGTTCGATTCCCAGGAGAAGCAAAATTGTGTTGCCTTCCATGTGCCACGCGGGCGACACATCAGCGACACGTAGGCGCCACGCGGGCGCCACATCAGCGTCACGTGGCCGCCACGCAAGCGTCATGGCGACACGTGGAATCCACGTCAGCGGCCACGTGGCTGCCATGTCATATTTTACCCCAGATTTTAATTAAAAAAAAACTTGCCTTTAGCTAAAGGAACCGTTACTAAAAAAAAATCTGTACCAACGCTCGTCAAAACCGTTGCTATACCCTACAGCAACGGATATATAGCAACGGTTTGACCAACCGTTGGTATAGCCTAAATGGGTCTTTACCAACGATTTTTCGGCTTTTTGGCAACGCTTTCGACCGTTGCTATAGAACGATTTTCTTGTAGTGCTTGTGATCTAAAATATTTCCATTGCATCTCGTGGTTAGATATGAGAAATCAAAGAACGTGTTTTCCAGGGGCATTTTCACTAAACCAAAAAGTTGTAGACTGCAACTTTTTTTGGTTTTGCCTTATTCAATTTTTTTGCATTTATTAATTTTGCGCCAAACTTTTATGTATTATTGGTTCGTCTCGACGAGAAGAATAAAAAAAGTAAAAAATTATGACTTTTGCACAAGGATTTGTTAAAATATTAAAAAAAAAAGCCCAAAAAAGCTGAATTTTTTTAATTTTTATTGAATATTTTAAAAATTACTTGTTTAAAAGTTGTAATTATTTAGTACTATTTAGATTCCTCTTGTCGACATGAACTAATGACACATACAAGTTTAGCGAAAAACTAACAAACGTGGAAAAATTTTGAATGAGGACAAAATCAAAAAGTTAGCAGAAACACCCCCTCAATGATGATTTCCTACCAAAAAAAAACCCTTACCTACATTAAATAAAAGAGTGCAATTTGGTTTACCCACCAAAACGTGGGAAAACATCTGACATATACACTTACTCCTATTTCTTGCATATTGGGAGCCACCACTACGGTCATAAAATTTGTTTGCATTTTAATTAGGACTTGATTTTGTAGGCAATCTTGCAGAAAAATCAGATCAATCTAATATAGAGAGGTACAAGTCCAAAATTTTTTGAAGCAAAACAGGTTTTTTTTAGGAAAATGATAATGTCAAAATTATTTTTGTTAGTGCCAAAATTCCAGTGCATAAAAGTCTTGTACATTGCAAATGGTACAAGCCTTATATGCACTAGAGTTTTGACACCAACAAAAATGATTTTGGTACCAACAAAAACAGTATTGGCATTATCATTTTTCTTTTTTTTATCAACTGAACAGTTTTTTTTTTTTTTTTATATATTTCCTTTAGACAAGGGCTAAACAGCCAAGCACCACAAAATAAATGGTTTTGACTACTGAAGTGACATTTGATGTGAACTCGAGATATGGCGAGTGTGTTCACCATTTTGGTTGGACTACAAAATAAAATTACAGTATGCAATTAAGAGAACGGAAAGTCTAGGGATACATACACTCATGTACATACATGCGTACATATTCACTTTAAATTCGTATCAAGTCTTACAAAAAAGATTCAAGCTGCTCATTTTGTTTAGAATAGTTTGTTTATGATCTCTTAAAAAAATTAACTCAACCCGATATCGGTAAAGACATTTACGATATATCCAACTTTGCTTTAGAATTCAGGATGTATCGTAAATATCTTTACCGATATCGGATTGAGTTAATTTTTTACACAGATCATAAATAAACTATTCTGAACAAAATGAGCGGCTTGGATCTTTTTTGTAGGATTTGATACGGATTTAAAGTGCGTATGTACGTGATATATGTACATGGAGTGTATATACCCCTAGCAACACTCTTAAGAGAAGGGAAATTCTACCTACAGGCCATTGGGCGGTCAACCGTGAGTCCCACGCGCCATAATGAGGTCTCTTTTTAACGTCAAGCAACTCATTGTCAGCACAAAGTCTGAAGTTGCGGAAATGACAAAACTAACCCTTTACATTTTCCGACTTGGGATGTGACGTGTGACCTGCTACTGTAGAAAAATTATTTAGCACTCCTAAAAATCTGCTACTTTGTTTTTTTGGCATTTTACTTCTAGGTTCAAAAAATAGAAAGTAATTTCCACCAGGTCTCCTCTAATTGACGAAACACTAAAATCCTATGAAGGTCCTTAAAATCCTAAACACTGAAAGTGTCAAACCCCTAGGCACCCTATGAAAATACCTAAACTCTAGAGTACCTTATAAAAATGGCTAAACCCATAGGGTACCTTATGAAAATCCCTAAACCGTTAAAATTCTATAATAGAATAGTGCACCCTTAAACCCCTATGAAAGTGTCTAAACCTAAACCCTAAGGCTCTATAAAAGCGCCTAAACCTAAACTTTAAGGTACAAGTCTTTCTGTTTGGTTAAAATTCATTTTGAAAAAAGACAAAAATAATTGCAAAAGTCTTTCTGTTTGGTTTATTTTTGTCTGTAGTGAACTTTTTTTTTTAAGATTTTAATCATAAATTTTTACATTTTAGATTTCTTTCGTTAAGACGAACTAATAATCCATAAAAAAAATTTACTGAAACTAACAAATGAGAAATAATTAGAATAAAAACAAAAAAACTAATCCAGCTTTTCCATTAGGCGAAACCGGACCTAATTTATTCCCAATTTCAAATAAGCATCATTTTTTTGTCGATCCATGGGAAGTTCTGAACATGCACAGGTTGTTTTCTGAATCGCTAGTTGCAATTATGAACTGATTATACGCAGTTCGGCTCTAATTCGACTATATCATAGTTTTGAAAGGATATGTGACAGAATTTGAAACTTCAAATTTCTATGGTTTCCGAAATGGGTTTCTTGTCTAGCCAATAAACAATTATACAATCACAATTCCATCGGTTTTGAAGAGGGTTTGGAGAAAGAGAGATAAGAGAGTTGAGTTTTTTCAACCAAAAAAAAGAAGAGAATGGAAAAAGGGTTTTCGGGGAGATGGGAGGGATTTTGCTGCCATTGTTGTAGAGAGAGAGAGAGAGGGGGGCCAAGCTGGGTTTTCTCAAGGGCAAGGAAAAAAGAAGGTTACGATTGTCATTTCATCTAAGAAAAGACGAGCAACTATGGTATAGTGGTGTAAACTAAAAAGCTGAATTATATGGGATGGAAAGAGGGACACGTGACCTTTTTTTTCACGCTCTAAAATTTACTGCAGACGCTGTAACATCACAGTATAAAGACAAAAAGGTGGAGCGCCTGCAGTAAATTTTGTAGCGCGAAAATCAATTCCCTTTTTTACTTTCACAAGTTGACAGCCCAATGGGTGTTATCTAGCAGGACCCGAGAAGAGAATAATGACATACCTCTAATCTATGGCATATCCAGTAAACTAAAAAGCTGAATTATATGGGATGGGAAGAGGGACACGTGATTGCTCCTTAATTTAAGAACCTTTTTTTACTTTTATAAGTTGACAGCCCAATGGGCATTATCTAGCAGGACCCGAAAAGAGAATAATGACATACCTCTAATCGTTGATCCAAAACAGCCAGATGCAAATTGTGTTTTCATCATTATCTTTGGCATTGACGAGCTGCTCATCTTGTATCGTGTCCAATAGTGTCTCCAAACTCTTCCACTGATTGTGCTTGACACACAAGTGCAAGATTGTCTCGTTCCGATCGACCCTATCTCGAGCTGCTTGTGGGCAGGCTCCAACCAATTCTTTCAAGACATTGAAATTGCCTTTCACGGCGGCCAGGTGGAGAGGGGTTTTACCCTCACGGTCGCGAACCAAGCACATAAGGCCAACCACAATCTCGTAGCGCCCCTTGGCCGATGCCAGGTGAAGGGCTGACCGTAGTTGCGAATCCAGGCTTCTGCGAGCTCTGGTTTGCGGCGCAATAGTTCTTCGATGAAGTGCAATCGATTGTTTGATGTAGCCACGTGGAGAGGACTCGTGCAGCTGGAACATCCGGCCGCAACTCTGTCTAAAATCAGTTCATCGTTTCCGATTATTTCTTGCAGTGAATCGATGTTCCCTCTTGTTGCTGCTTCACAGAGGCTGTCCTCCATTGGTTGCTCTCTTCAGTCCAGTTAATTGGGGGTTGTAGGCAAGTATGCAGAAAAAAGACACGCCTATATATATACTTGCACTTTGTTTGTGGTGTATGTCAGGGACGGAACCAGGATTTTCTACACGCAGGGGCCAAACTATAAATTACAAGATTCTAAAATTTCAAGGTTCGGGAATTTAATTGTTTGTTTGATTTGGGTTTTGAGAGAAGTTTTCTGGGTAACGAGTGAGAGGGATAAAAAGAGAAATGATACTAATAATTGAAGGGATAACTTATGAGAAATCGTGCGCAGAGAGAAAGGTTGGTTTTTGTGACAAAAATGGACACATTCTGATTCTAAAGTATTTAAATGTCTAAATAACACCCGATACAAAACATAATTGAAGGGATAGCTTATGAGAAATCGTGCGCAAAAAAAAATGTTGGTTTTTGTGAACAAAAATGGACACATTCTGATTCTAAAGCATTTAAATGTCTAAATAACACCCGATACAAAACACAATATTTATGTGTTCAATCAAAATACAACTAATATTGATATCGAAATTTGGAAAAAAAAAAAAACCGAAACTACGTGGGGGCCTTGGCCCCCGTATGCCGAACTCTAGATCCGTCTCTAGTGTATGCAATAATGGGATGAGAGTATTTTAGTACGTACTATAAAAGAGTGGTTGGGTACACCGGGTTGTGTACACCATATGTACACTGTCTACGTGGCGGGTGTACGGTTGAGCCAAATCCTGGCGCCCTCTGTCCTCTACTCTCTCTGGACCCCCCTCTCTCCTCTAAAAGAAAATTGGCGCACTAATCTCCGAAAATAGTGCATTGTTCTCTTTGCAATTTAAAACGAATTTTAAAAAAAATTCCTCTTAGATTCCTTCTAGATTTTTCTATTTTTAATATTTCCCTATCTATCTCTCTTCACTTATTACCCTACTATTTTTCAAAAAAAATTTCAAAATCCAATCCAAACACAGCAAAACTTTTGAAACATGTTAGGTCTCCTTTATCAACAGATTCAAAACCTATCCCCCCCCCCCCCCCCTCTCTCTCCTAAAACCTCTCTCTCTGATTGTATTCAACAAGCTTGTTCAACGCCGGCAAGATCTCCGTCTCTGACCTCCAGTCTGTTTTGAAAGCCCTCATCTTCGACGCCGTTGCTGGCACGTCCTCGGCGGATCTAACCGACGCCGTGTCGAAGATCGATAAGGACGGCGACGGCGCCATCGAGCTCCACGGTTTCACCGACTTCCACCGCCGCGAACGAAATCCCCAACCAATTTTGAAGGAAAGAGAATACACCCTGCAGGCTGCAACTGTATTAGACTCCAGTCTTCATCGCTATTGAACTCTGTTACTCTCCCACACCTCTGTTTCTTCTACCTATGTTTCCTTCTAGAGTATTGTTCCAGAAGTGTCTATTTCTTTAACATTTATACATATCACTCGCCTATTTATTTCATTTTCTTCTATCTGCCTTTGAATGCAAACTTGGTCTTGAAAGAAACAAAGAACCGAAGGAAAAAAACAGAGCACATGCCATTGGAAAATAAAACAGAGTACATTTATAAAGAGAGATTGCTTGTGTAAACAACCACCACAATGGCCCAAATTGAAACGCATACACAAAATAAGCGGGAAGCCTGAAACGCGAGATCTTGCATCAAATGAAAGCAGGAACAAATTTGGTGTTCTCCATTCTATTTCTCCAATTGCAGCTTTTTTGTTTGAAATGAAGAACAAGGGTAAGCAAGCAAAATGGAACAAAACTAGTAATAACAATTAATATTTGCTCCGAATCATTAAGAAACCATTATATACCCATCACAAAATGGATTAAGTTATTACATTCATGATTGTGTTACAAATGTTTAAAATACAAATTATTGTATTACATCTATGAAATCTGTAAAGTTTCACAAACAATAACGCAAACTAATGTTGAAACTTTGTTCTTGCCTTTTGCAATTGAGTCAAGGCCGTTCTCCCGACTAAGACCGCATTTAAAAATACAGCTAAGCTTCAAAATTCACCATGACCATTTGTATTTACACTTCGATGTCACTGCACTTTCGGCACCTCGATTTGGGTCAGGCAGAGCCAAGGGCGGAGCCAGGATCAAACTCCACCCTGGGCTAACCTAAATTACATATAAATGAACTCAAAAGAGTCTAGCCATCACATAAATGTATAGATGTTCAAAATTATACAAAAGAGAGTTCAAAAAACGTACCTTATTTAAGTTGTACCCTACGATGCTTTAGAGAATAGAAATCATTAATTATCGAATCCGCTGTGATATCTTCAACAAGCTCTCTTTCAATGAAGATAATCATAGAATCCGCGAGAAAATCATCCTCCATTTTGTTACGAAGATCGATTTTCACAATCTTCATAGCTGAAAATGCTCTTTCAGCAGTTGCCGTGGTAACAGGAAGAGTTGCAACGAGACGAATCAACCTTTCGATCAAATAATAGTTCAATGACTTTTTTTGTCTCAACTAATCCTCGGCATAATTCAGAAATGGTGGACATATTCTAGAATGTCTGATGATGGGGTACGTCAAGCTTATAATGTTTCAACTGCAATCTCAAATGTTGTCTCTCATGTTGTGTGAAATCATCAGGATAAAACTTCTCGACAAGAGTGCAAATATCATCAACATTCAATGATTTAAAGCCATCCTTAGGTTCTAAAGCCAAGCTAAGTGCAAATATCATCAAAAAATGCCGAGGTTAATTTCGGTAGGTTTGGATCCACCTTGAGGATGGAGTTGGGCTGAAATAATTATTTGGGCTTGGCTAATTTCAATTCCAAAAAAATTTACATACAAATTTTTTTTTTTTTTAAATTTTTGGCAACGCACCTGGGCTTCAGCCTAGTGCAGCTTGACTATGCCTCCGCCCCTGGGCAGAGCTCGGATCTGTGATGCTACAGTTTGTAGTGTAAAATTATTCTTAATAGTGTTAAATAATTAACAATCTAAGTTATGCCAGGTGTGGGCTCCCGCGCCCGAAGGTGCGATTTTAGACAGAGTCGCCACCCAGATTTTTGAGATGGATGATCCGAGGAACCGAGGGGTTTTGTTTTGAAAAAAAAGGTCTTTTGGTCTAGCGAAACTGTTTGAGATTTTGGATCCGGGAGCCAGGTTACGAGCGAGGAAGGTTTTGTTGAAAAGCACCCCGCTCGCCCGGTAAAGACCGGTCTCTACTAAGCATTTTAAATGGGGGGATTAATACCATTCGGAAAACCTCAAAAACACATAAAGGGAAAGGGGAACAAGATAAATCATAACACGTTGCCGTGCTAGTGGTGCTTGCTGTACAGAGATGATAAAGATGGCATGATGATAATATAAACAAGAAAGATATACAAACGGACTGTCTGAATCACTGTCCTCCGTCAGACGGCATATCGGCTTATAGCGTGCGGTTCACCAATATGCCGTACGTGGTTCCGATCTCGATACCAAACTTTTATAGTTTTGTAAAGCTTCGTACGGTGTACCATTACATCGCACGGTTTTATTTTAAAGCTTAAGACAACTCACATCCGTCAGATCATCTCAGATCTGCACCATTCTTTCAAACCATGAAGGGAAAACCATTTTTGATACGTTTGCTTGTTTTGAAAGGATCTATGGAGTTTAAAACATGGCTTGTAGAAATGGTTTCATTCTGGGACAGCTTTTGGTATATAGAAAAGACCCATCAACGGACGATCGCGATCCAGACAGTTTGATCAAGAAAACAGTATTCTTTCGAAATGCCGTACGTGTGAGCTTGCTACGCCGTGCGACTCTATAAAGGGCCGCGCGGCGTAGCTCGTCTTCGTACAGAACACTGGTTTTGTTTTGTAAAAGAGGTTTTGGGTCAGATCCTAACCAAAAGGGTTAAGACTGAAAACAGAAAGATCCCCTCAGGGCCAGGACAGAGCGTAGCCCAAGGAAACTTGATTTATACCTTTTGATCGAAGCTTGGATGTGCTTGAAGATGGAGGAATGGAGGTTGATTCGGACTGAGTTTTGAGAGACTTGTGAGCAAATGGGTGTAGAGAGAAAGAGAGATCAAATGGGTTGATGTAGAGAGAGAAAGAGGTGTATGTAGTGGTGATGGATGTAAGGAGTTGTAGAGAGAGAACCAAGGGGGATTTTTAGAGAGAGAGAGTGAGAGTCTAGAAAATGGCAGAGTAATTTTACTTGGAGTTGAAGGGGTACTTCTCAACTAGAGGGGGGGGTGTATTTATAGGCAAGAGAGCCAAGGATGAGCACTACAAGAGGGGAGGTGGCTTCTGGGCCGAATAAAACTTATTTTATTGCCAAGACGCTCCTTCTGCAGGCGTGGCCGACAACTTTCTGCACCTGTCAGAACTTTTTCCAAAATGTCGTGCTGCATATTGAAATACCGTGCGGCGGAGTGATTTTCTTGAATTTTTCTAAAATGCCGTGCAGCGTTTTGAAATGCCGCATGGCGTTTCTCGAATGCCGCGCGGTATTCCGAGACAGCACAGAACACCAAACTTTGCAGGGGCGCCCCGAACACTCCCGAACTCGGATTTAGGCATGGTTCAAAGCGTTGGAAAGCTTGTCGAGTCCTCTTTCTAACCCAATTGGTTTCACTCAAAGGTATTTTATACATTGAAATGTGTGCCCATTTTACCCTCAGTGTGTCATGGAAAAAGTTGTTTTTGACAAAGCAAACGCATTTTTCTCTTTTGCAATTGAACCGAGAGCCACCCTATATGTTTGGGAAGGGATTTTCTTGAGGTTAGAGAAGGAGTAAGAAATGAGCAACAATCCAAGCCTTGAAGGTATATTTTTCCTTATTTCATCATCGGGAAAACTTAAAGATTATTCAGAGACCCAGATTAGGGTGTCTACACCAGGATCTAGAACTATCATGATAGTCATAAAACAATCATTAAGCATAAGTTAAATAATCAAGAACGGTGTACCCGGATCCAGTAATGCGGAACTTGAGCGATCCAAGTGATTAATTGAACCAACCATAATACTGCTAGAGCATTAAGCCCAAGGTGGAAAATGGGTTTCTCTCCCTTGCCTTACATTCTAGCTGTTTAGTATATCACGTCAATTTGATGGAACCCTAGACGCTCTTTTATAGGTAGAGAGAGAACTTGTTTCCTTATTAAACATTATACTCACTTCCCGTCAAAATAGAGTCTATTTAGGAAACGGCTTCCCTATTTGACTAATACAATAAATAAATTAAAGATATGGAGAATCCTATTAAACTCATAATCAATATGTGCCTTATAAAATATGTGGGCCACCAAAATGTAAGATTAAATTAAAATTTAGTCTTACATTCTCCCACTTGATCCATATGATAACTTACGTAGAGTTTAACAAGATAAACATAAGGCGCGCCATAAGTCCATAACAAGTTCTTTTTAATTTGGTCATAATCATAATACTTTTATTAAACAACCCACTAATGCGAGTCATGGCGGTTCTACATCACAATGACATAGTCCCTTTCATGTACCACAACACTAGCGAGCTGTTTAACATATTCTTTAGGTGAGAAGCATTTTCATAAGGTCCAACGATAATGGCTTTTGTCAAAAACTATTCCTGTAATCACAAATCATTCACATACATGTACGTACACTATTCATTACAGGAAATTATCAGAAACACATAATTGAGATCTCTCAAAATGTTGAATAATATTATCATATTGCAGTCCATAAGTACAACTATTATGGGCTATGCTAGACTCATTCTATTAGCATATATCTTAAATGTCCTTGTGTTAACCCCTTCATAAGTGGATCTGCAATCATAAGCTGTGTGCTTATGCCTTAAGTGACACTTTTGTTTCTGAAATTTTTCTTAGAAAAGAAAATAATTGCGGAATCATAAACTCCTAGCGACTTGGTAATGGTGTCAATAACCCCAAGTCCTAAGATAAACTTTCCAACTGCTATTCTCGAAGTATGGCCTCAAAGCATGCCACAATTCTATCAATATAATGTATGAAGTAATGATAGCTACTTTAAAACTTTTTTTTTTTGCCCCTTTACATAATAGGAACAACTAATTAAAAATAGATTTTCTACTATCAAAGCTTTAAACAAAATCTAAATCCGAGTAGTTAATAAACTCAAGATCATCAGATTTCCTCAATGTACGCACTACTACAAAAATAGATAAAGACCTCGGTCATTTGGTGTGATCTTTCACTTTTAATCTCGCATTCAAAACCGTGGTCTACCAAGGTGTAACTAAAAGTCTCTATCTTTTAACCACAGGATAAAAACTGTGATTAAAACCGTGACTAAAAACATAAAAACTATGATTAAAATGATAAAATCGTGACCTTTAATAGCTTAACATCTCAGTTTTTATTATAAAACCGTGGTTGTTTAGAGAGAAATAATCTCAGTTTCCGAAAAAACCGAGATTAAAAGTGGTGTTTTCCTAAGGGAAAAAATCCTACTCTATTTCACCTGTTGGGTTTTGAACCCAAGTCTCTTGAGTTTTACATAGAAGCTTTAACTAACTACACCACACACACTTTTCAATATATAATTGAAATATTTAATATATAACATATGCGTTTAACTTACGAACTCAGTTTTTAGATGACTGAAATTAAAGATTCTTTTTATTTCAGTTTTTGTGAAATGAGATATATTCTTTCATATACAATCTCAGTTTTAGATTACTGATATTAAAAAATCTTTTCATCTCAGTTTTTTTCGAAATGAGATATATTCTTTCATATATAATCTCAGTTTTTTGAGAATGAGATCTATTCTTCAAGTTACGATCTCACTTTTTAGATTACTGAGATTAAAAAATCTTTCCATCTCAGTTTTTTCGTATAAATGAGATGAAAATTATAGTCTATAACATTTTATTACGCTTTTACAAAAAGTGAGATCTTTTTAGTTTTTGTACCGTGATCTTTATATCATTTTGTAGTAGTTTAAAAGTTCAAGATAAAATTTTTAAGTGCAAACAATAAAGATACCTGTAGCAAGCAAAATACAGTCATCATACGTATCAAAATATAAATCAACTCCCACTAAAACTCATGCGGTAACTGTAGCACTGTTGTGTGTGAAAGTATCCACCGCAAGGATACTGAAAATTGCATTCACATTGAAGGTACTTCAGATTGAAAAATGATTGGGTTTAACAACGAGGACCTATCAAACAACTGGCAATTGTGAGTTGAGCACGCGTTGGTAGGGATTAGGATATCCACAATTGATAATTAAAAGTTGCCACGTCAGCTTTTGAGTATTCATTTTAGAGATTGTTAAAGTTAATAATGTAGATGTCTACAATGACATAATTAAAATTAGATAACCAAAACTAATCACATCATATTTCCAAACTACAAAAAACTAAAAACTGTGAACATTAGAAAATAGTTTTGAAACTAATAAAAACTATTTACTAGAAATAGAAAATAGTTTTTGAAACAATTTTTTCGTAAAATATTTTTTTTGAAAATATTGTTCGAAAAGAAAGAGAGAGAGAGAGAGAGAGAGAGAGAGAGAGAGAGAGAGAGAGAGGAAAAGGGAAGAGAGATAAAACATTTTTGTATAATGATTGGTGTATTTGATTGAGAATATGTAAGATCTATTAAATTTGGTTATTATCAAAAGGTTGCTAATTTTGGTTAGCCCAAAATTTAATTATTTCTAAGAAGGTTGTTAAGTTTGATTATAGCATTGTGAGTTATATTTTGCACCAACATTGTTACCTTTTAAAATATTTTACTTTTGATTATAGCATTGTGGATACTCTTATAATTAGGTCTAGAGGTACACTAAGGCTCTGTTTGTTTCGATGTAAAATGTTTTATAATGTAAAATATTTTTTCAGAAAACAAATTTCAAATTTTTATTTTCTAGTATTTGGTTGGCGCTTGAAAATATTTTCAAAAATATTCAACAAAATTGTGTGTGTGTGTGTGTGTGTGTGTGTGTGGGGGGGGGGGGGGGGGGGGGTGGGGGGTTCTTAAACGGCGGAAAGATCTGAGATTATTGGAATAACACGTGGGTCAGAACTGATGATCGAGAAAACTGAGCAGTGAGAATTGCAGTAGAAGGTAGCGGGTTTATTTCGAAAAATAACTTATGGAAGATTTAAGGGTAAGCCATTTTCATCCAATTGATGGAAAATGTTTTACATGTAAAATGTTTTTCTCATTTTTTACACAAGCAAACACCGAAAAATAGGTAAAACATTTACCAAAAAATATTTTACGTCTAAACAAACGGAGCCAAATTGTCAATTCTATGAATGTGACCACTATGTTTAATTTTTATTTGGAAAAAAAATCCGAAAAATGAGGAAAGTGCTAACCGCCTGTTAAAAACATTGTTTACTTGCAGTCCAGACTCTAGCATAGATCAAAGGCTATAAAGTATGAATCATTATATCCCGTAAATGTGTGTTAACATGGTGTTCTTTAATAATGATATTGCCAAAAACGTGACTTAATCCACTTATTTAAAAACATTTAATCGGTATTGGAGCTGGTGCTTTGACCTTTGATGGGTGATGACGTTGGAGCATCTCCACTAGTTGCTAGGCAAAATGCCTACCCAAAAGCCAAATACACTAGTATTTTTTAGTTTGCCACAATATCCATCAACACTCCAACTGAAGAGGGATTCTCCCAAACAATAAGAATTAGCTACCCTGAACTCGTGCAAAGCACATGAATTGTACAGGGACACCAGGTGAGGGTAAACAGTAGAAACTGAGCATAAAAATTGGTTGGTGGCACCACGTAAGTGTGCACAGTTGTTTTGCCGAACAAATTGTTTGGACACAGCTTCATACTCGAACAGAGGGCAAACCCTAGTGGAACCGCCTTAAGGGGTAAGGTGGTGGAGGCATTCCAAAAGGTTCTAGAAGCAAGATCTTACGTGATAGGTAAGCATCCCGTGAACTAAGGGATGAATATTGAGTTCCCATATGGAGTAGGATTCTATATGAGCTAGGTTTCCTAGCAAGAAAGCCCAAGAAGGGAAGAAACCTTGGAGAACAAGTCAGCCCTACTCTATAATTACGAGGCCACACTTGTAGGTGAAGGTATGCTGTAATTCACTATTATAGCATTGGTAGCTAGGGTTTTCATATGTACGAGATACTAACTTAGACATCAGAGGACCTTTGCTGACGAGAGGCAAAGATGCACTCGGTGGTTTCTTTTGTAGAGTTAGGGTTCAAGCAAAGGGTACGTGCAATTTGGTCTCATCTTGTTAGGCGTTGTTCAACACTCATTCAAAGAACAAATTGATTGATTAGCTTTATCAAAGACGTACACTGAACTTAACCAGAGATCAGTTTTTGAAAAATCCAATGAAATAAACTCACTATGAGGAAGGATGAAAAATCACTGCTGACTGATGTTGGAACCATCGTTGGAAAATTGCAGACAATTGCGATGGAACCCAGACAGGGGCGGAGGTAGCATGGGGGGCGGGGTGGCACGTGCCACTCCCGTTTCGAAATCCCCCCACACAAAAAAAAAAAATTACACATAACAAGATTAAATAATATATATGCATAATAGTTTGCACAAGATGATCGATGCTTTGGCAAAGCGGTAAACTGTCTTAAATTGAAGCTTGATAGTTGGGGTTCGAATGGCTCCACTTTTTAATTCCTGTTTTTAATTGAATCCTAGCTATTTGATTCTACTACTATATGAGTTTTGGCCATAATTCCAACAAGATTTGTAATTTTTTCTAGTAATTTCAAAGGAAGTACGTTACCCATTTAGATATTAAAACTTTTACTTGACTCATTCAAACACATATTTTCTTTATAGACTAACGTGGTAGATTGTACGACTAAGTATTTATGAGTATGTGGAAAAAAATACTTTGTACAAATACTAGTATAAAAATTGCAATTTAGAGAAATGGTCTCTTCGGGTCAAGGAAAGTTAGTATCGTATATCTTGCATTTGGATAATTTGCATACCATTAGAGAGTTGAAGCAAGCTTTTAGTGGTTTATTTTTTTTTAAAAAAAGGTCCATGACAGAACCTAATTATATGACCCTACTATACTTAATTTTTTTATTTTTCCGCCCAACATCTAGCTAGATTTTCATTGAACGGTGCCACCCCCGAGTTCGAATCATGGCTCCGCCCTTGAACCTAGAGGGAGAGAGAGAGAGAGCGCGCTGACTACTGCTATAGTAACTCACCAAACCTACAAATTCCAACCCTCAAACATAGCGAGTCTGTGCCAGGTCTGCTGCATCTAGTATTTATTTAGCATTGCCAACTATTTACATTGTATTGAATTTAGTTTTTTTTCTTTTCTTTTCTTTTCTTTTCTTTTCAGAACTCTCTCTTATAATCTGATGCAATTAAGTACTCTTACAAACTGATGCAAGTTCCTAGGGATTGAGTGATGGGGCTTTGGACCTTGGTAACGCATCTAAACTTAATGTTATTTGTCATCTTTGGATTTTATTTTATTTTATTTTATTTTTTAAGCTCATCTATTTTTCATTTGTATGTAACAGGTTTAGACATGGGAATGGGAGGAGTACTACGACATGGACTTATTTGACTTATTATGACTGGTTTCAGTTATTATTTTGGTTGTAGTTCTAATTATGCTAATTATGTTAATGAAGCACAATCTGGTACTAGTTCTAAACTTGTACTAATCTGGTAGTCTTGGTGATTTGGAAATGTGTTACTGGTTTCAATTTGGTAGTTGTGGTGATTTGTAATCTGGAAAATAGGGGAGGCGAGAGGTAGCTCTCTGGAAAACAGGGGAGGCGAGAGGTAGCTCTCTGGAAAACAGGGGAAATGTTTTTTGCTTGCTGGAAATGTTTTTTGTTCCGGATGTGCTTGGTCTGATTAAATATTGGTGGAGAGGTAGGTCTCAGCTAGGGGTGAGAATTTCCGACACGACACGATCAACATGAACTGGGCACGAAATTAGCTGGTTAGAGTTAGTTATTTCTGACACAGAACACGAATATGACACGATACGGTAACACAAAAAGTTAAACAGGTCGAGTTAGGGTTGAGAGAGTTCTGATATGACACGACACAACATGGGAATTTATGAAAGGATACGATAACACAACATGAACCGGACACGAATTTAGCAAGTTTGGGTCAGCTACTTCTAACACAGAACACTAATATGACACGACATGATAACACGAAAAGCTAAACAAGACGGGTTAGAATTTAGAGAATTTTGACACGAACATGAGATGACACAACATGACTCGACCCGATGCCCACCCCTACTCTCAGCTCTCTGGAAAACAGGTTTAGGAATGTTTTTTTCGATGTTTTTTGCTTGCTGGAAATGTTTTTTCGATTTACAATTTGTTGCTGGAAAATTGGAAATGGGCATTGGGACCAAAATAATTATGAAAGCCCTTGTTGGGAAAATGACGGTCCATGACGTGTTTTAATAATTAATACCTGCTAAGGACAAGTTAAGAACATTTGTTAATACTGAAAATGTCCTTAGAGGGTATTAATTATCAAAACACATGCTTGACCGTAATTTTCCCAAGCTTGTTTTATATGGCCTAGTGGCTGGTGGAAGCCCGAAGCTCAAAGGTGGATATGGCCCAAAAATTAAATCCAGTCCAAAAATTTTACGGGCTAACAGCCCAAAATAATTAAAGAAGTGAAAAGAAACGGCCCAGAAATTAAATCTAGCCCCCAAAATATGGCCCAATCTGGCAACCTGACTTTACCCGACAAACCCAACCCAAAAAAAAAGCGACCGTGGCCAGCTCTATCTTAGGCTGTTGGAGATGCTCCCAAGGCAACCCTCCAAACCACCCTCTTCAATTTCCTATCTGTAAGGGGCCAAATTTCCCTCAGTTCATAAAGGTCAAAAAGGGCCGAAACGATTTCAACAAATATTAATCCTACAAGTAGTGCCGAACGTATGTCTTAAGTACACTCGGGAGTTCTTTTTATCGTTCGGCAGGAGTTCTTATTATTGCTCGGCATGGTTTCTTATTATCGTTCGGCAGGGGTTCTTTTTATCGTTCGGCAGTTCTTAGTCTCGTTCGACAGTTCTTAGTATCGTTCGGCAGTTCTTTGTATCGCTCAGAGGATCTTTATGTTGCTCGGAGTACTTCACAGCTCGGCAAACATCTTTATTGTTCGGTAAAATATACGGTCGCTCACTATTGCTCGGAACGTTCTGCTATTTCTCGGTACGTGGACACGACAAGTCACGACCTTCTAGAAGTTTCTAGAAGCTTTCTATTAATAGCAACCTTCCTATTAATAGCAACTTTCCATTTATAGCAGCTTTCTATTAATAGCCTTTACTTCGTCGCTAAGTTTCACTCACCTCTTTTTTCTATATAAACCAAGCTCTCCTCTCAACTAAGGTACACAACACAACTCTCCTCTCTTACATAAACGGCTTATATTCCTTGCTTTATGTTTCGTTTTTACCTTCCCCGGGTACTAACTAGCTCGTCGAAGGCTCTACCCGGAGGAACCCCCCTCCGGTTTGCAGGTACCAGGCTCGGTAGCCAAGCTCGGCAACCTTCCTTGGCTCGGCATCTTACTCCTCGGCAAAACACCTCTCATGGCCTCTTCAGACTCGGCGAGCCCCCACACCGCTCAACAAGGAATTAAATGGAATTCACCTCCCACCACACTCTCCATCTTTACTTCCTAACCTTGGCTACACAGAACCTCGACAATTTGAATCGAGCTTACCACTACAAGAAATTCCTCAAAACAAAAAAGAACTAATTATGCATCAACAAATTGCGAACATACATATGGGACCATTAATTGCAAGACATACGATTATGTTATCAAAACAACCACAAGATACTATTAAAATTTGTTAATAACTCTCCTCTCTCTCTCTCTCTCTCTCTCTCTCTCTCTCTCTCTCTCTCTCTCTCCAGGAATCTTTCCTAGGGCTCTCTCGTTCCGCCTTCTTCTACCTGGGGGGAGGTGCCCTCCTTCCCTCCTCCCCTCGAGTCCGATCTCCTCTCTTCTCCCTCTATCTTTCTCTCCTATCCTTTCCTCCTATCTGGATCGCGTCTCTTTTCCTTCCTCCGCTCCGGGGCTCCGCTCTTCCCGGCGTGGGAGGGTGTGGCGTTTCGCCTCCACCGGTGGTCCCCTGGTTATGCCGGAATGCCTAGCGGCATGGGAGCTTCATTTGACTGTTTGGTGGCGGTTTGATTCGGATCTGGTGGTGTAGGTGGAGGGCGGTGGAGCGGCAGTGGGGTGGTGTCCTGTTAGTTTTATTTTTCTAATTTTGTTTTGCAGGTTTTCTTCAAATCGATCGGTGAAAATGGCGGTGTGGATCGGCGGTGGTTTTCAGTCCGGTGGTGGTGAGGTGGTTGTGGCTCCCATGGTGGTTTGCTCAGGTCGTTTTGAGTGCCAAAGTCCGGTCGGTGGCCATTCTGAGTTCTCCTCCGGGCGCGGGGCTGGTGGATCATCATTTCCGATTTGGTACTGCTATTTGGTTTCTCCGGTGGTGCTGGGGTTCGAATGGGGCTGTTTGGTGGTGGTGTGCTCCCTTGCCTTGAGTGCTGTTTTCTTCGTTGTTGTAGGCCGGTTTCCGCCGTCGGTCCCTACATCTGGGAGGGGCCGGCTCGGCTTAACGGCGAGGCTGGTTTTCCGGTGATTTGTGCGGCGGTGGAGTTTATAGCTCTTAGGGTTTTGGGTGTTGGTTTGGGTGGGCCGGTCCTTTGTTGGACCGGGTTTAGGTGTATTGGGCTTTTTCTGTTTTATTTAGGTACCGGGTTGTGCTATCTTGTATATTTGTTTGTTGGACCCTTGTAGACCTTTGGGTGTTTTAGGCTTTGTCCTTGATGTGTATCTTCCAACTTTTTGTTGGATCCCCTTTCCCTTTCCCCGTTTTTAATAAAATTTCATATTTTTGCTGATCAAAAAAAAAAAAAAAACCCCGTAATAGTATTGAAACCATTGGAGGAAACATGATAAATTTATTGCAATCATAAATTTCGATAGTAGTAGCGGGATAGAGATTTAGGAAACTTGAATGTAGCAACTCAGACTTATATAAACCCCAACAATTCAAAATTGAATTAATAAGAATACTATTACCCATAACATACCGTAATTGTGTGCGCAAAAAATCTATTAAGTCCCTAAAAATACGTGGAAAGAAATGTGATTTTGTCTGAAAGTACGTAGAAAGAATATTACCTAAACAGTGGGATGTACAAAAATGTGTGGTTTGTCAATGTGATTTGATTGTCAACCAAGTGATAGCTAGCCCGAATTTTTGGAGTCTGCAAAAGCTCAAGAACCTACCCTGTTTCTCTTGATAAATCAAAGATCAGCCTAGCCTCTCCGTACAAGAAAAATGATAAAGAACAAACAAATGCTATAATTAGAAAAGCATTAAAGAAATTAAAGAATAGAAACGAAAATATACAAAATTAACTAACTAAATCGAAACAGTCGTCTTGTCAAGTAAAAAAAGAAAAAGTTGTGAAGGTAAATTCCCTAAATTCATCTTTTACAAACACTACCTCGATTACAAGAACATAATATGTGGTTCTTTATTTGAGTTCATCATGAGCAACCTGTTACCTGCCCATAGTTTTTTTTTTTTTTCAATCGGCCAAACATATCTTTATTAATCTCTGGAAATGATTACAAACATTAAAAGGATCATGGGCACACCGGCATACGCCACCCAAGAACCAAAACAAAAAGAAGGCAAGATGCCGACTAAATCACCACAACCAAACACCGAAAACCGAACAATTGCTAAAAACAATCCAGCGACAGGCAACACCAAAACAAGCAAAAGCCAACAGAGAAAAACAAACCGAGAGAACAAACACGAAGACCGAGAGAAACAAGAGGCACCATCCTCGCGAAGACCTCATCATCCTCCGCGAAATCATCTTCATCAGCCACCTGCCCATTAATGTTGCCGAGGGAAAGAAAGAAAGAAACCCGTGCCGATCGTTTTTGTAGGTAATAAGAAGTCCAGCTAGCACACTTGTTTACATTCTTCTCTTTCCGAAACAATCCAGTATCGGAGGATTATTGTCCTTCACCACAGTAATACAGACCAGGAACAAAAGTTCCAACATTGGAAAGCCTTATATTCAATCCTATATATATTATCGTCTAAGACCTGAGGGGAAGGGGAGGAGACGCTCCTCCATCTTTGCCACCTCGGAAGTTGCGTAGGCTAGGCGGAGACCCCGTTCCCCCTTTTAATTGCCTTAATTGCCTTTATTTTTCTGCTCTTGTCTTTCGCGAAAAATGCCACCAAGCCGAATGTGTGTTTCACTAGAAGAAGAGCCATCACACTGGACCACACTATAACTCCAATTGTAATGGTCCTACTGAGTGATCGGCGGTCCTTCTCCTTTCTAGGAGTAACCACAACGTTGGAGAACGCATATGTAATTGCCATTGATGTGATTGCCAACCACATGTTCACTATGAGGATCCACATCATAGCCTTGTTCCTGAATTTTAATCCGCTCATGAGCAACAAAATTGTACTCAATGATGCAACGAATCCTATCGTGTTGAAGCGGAGGAAGATCTGATAATAATTTTGATAATTATAAGCCATTACAGCTTCCCCGGCTCGGTAAAAAATGGTCTCATTCTTACCGGAGTTCACTTGCAAGACACCTCCAGGAGGGGAGTTCTCTTGCCAGACGCCTCCAGGAGGGCTCACCCCAGCTTCGAATGCCATTGTCGCAATAAGTGATGCCACAACCATTAAGGACTCCCCTTTATTCGTAAGCCAATCTCCACCTACGAGATCCTTCCCCTTTTTAGCATTGGCTTGTCGAAGTAAGTCTTCGATATGATCCATTTCTTTCTGATCATCTGATCCAAGGAGGTCCATTGCTGTGTGTCCACTTGCATTTGTCGCATTCACATCTATTATTTCCTTCTCTTCTATTGTTCCCATCCCTAGCACACGCGCGATCTAAAATATTTACATTGCATCTTATGGTTAGATATGAGAAATCAAAGAACATGTTTTTCAGTGATGATTTCCTACCATGAAAAAAACCTAGAAACTGAGGCGGTTGTGTATTGATTGTTCAATGGTCACATGAACACCCAATAACTTTTTTTTTCTTAGAATACATGTAAAAATTATGCGTTAACTTTCTTTGAACAGCTAACTCAAATATTAATGAACACCCAATTCTAACCCAGTCTTGAACACCTAACCCAAAAACAATTAAATACCTAATTCAACCAATTGAACACTTAATAACAATCCAATTTCATTGGTAAAAGTACATTATCCCCAATAATTCAATTTCGTCACCTTTCTTAAAGGTTATATACGGTGAGGATATTATTATTTTCTCACCAAATGTAACATTTTGGCGAGTAAATATTTCGTCACCTTTTTCAAGAATCATTAATTTTTGATATATAAGTCATTATTAATTATGTTCATATGTATTTGTAATATCACGATGGTAAGACATAATCGACTACATAGTTCAATACAATTGTCAAATTTATAAAAATAAAAAAGTGATAAATGGAGAAAAATAGTTTCCTCGCCAATTGCATTGAAAAAACCTCATATTTTGTCACTTTTCTTATTCTAATTAGCAATGAAAAATATGTTCCTCACTAATTCTACGCATTCAGTTTTTCCCAATTGAATATTAACAATGTCAGTTTGTTCAAATTGTCATAAAGTTTGTTGTTTGAATAGAAATATTATAAGGACATGCTAAAAAAAGTTTATCTCATAATTTTGAACCCAAAAAAGGGCATCTCATTGTTATGAACCCAAACAGGACCAGACATATGGATCATAAGTTTACGGGTTAAATGATATGCATTTTGAAAAAAAGAATGGGACACATGGATTTCTTTCGTAGAGATAACTGATTATTAATTCAAAAAAATTAATGAAAAGCTAAACAAAAGATAAAGTTAATAATTACAATAAAAATGAGTTAAAAAATATCTCAAAGTTAGACCGTCACAAATTTATTTCCAAAGTAAGTAAGGTTAAGCACATTGAAAAAGAAACATAATAAATTATTGCCAAATCTAGTTGAGTTAAGATTGTTATGGATGCACGTACAGAGTAACAACAGATTCACCGGTCAAAAAAAATGCTATATTTGAAATTTTTTAAAATTCTCAAACTAATTTAGGCACTACGAAAGGTTACTAAATGTAGAAAGAATTACAACTAAGTATAAAATAAACAAATTTAGAAAGGTATAAAGACTTATAAAAGGTATATAAGAAAATATTAAATTATGACTAATTAAATTTAGTAAAAGCAAGTAATATTATTAAAGATTTAAAAAACCAAGTTTAAGGAAACACTACAAAGGGGCAAAAATTAGATAGAAAGATTTAAAGAAACAAACTAAAGAGGTGAAAAAACGTGCGAAAGATTTATATAGCGATGAAAAAATTGCTCGCCAATTGAGTTATAATAGGCGTGGAAATATATTTTTTCCTAGCAAGTAGCGACTACCTTTTGCAATGACTTTCGTGTTGTAGTGCAACATCCATTTGTATCATTCACATCTATTGTTTTCTTCCCTTCTGTTGTTTCCATCGCTAGGGCATGACGTGCGATCTGAAATATTTACATTGCATCTCATGGTTAGATATAAGAAACCAAAGAACATGCTTTTCAGTGATGATTTCGTATCAAGAAAAAACCTAGAAACTGATGCGGCTATACATTGATTGTTCAATGGTCACACGAACACACAATAACCTTCTTCTTTTTTGGCTTAAAAATATGTAAAAATTATGGGTTAGCCTTTTTTTGAACACCCAACTCAAACATTAATAAACACTCAATTCTAACCCAGTCTTGAACATCTAACCCAAAAATAATTGTACACCTAACTCAATCAATTGATCACTGAATCACAATCCAACTATAATCCATCAATCTAGGCAATTCGTATTTGAACACCTAACATACCTCAAATAAAGCTCGCAATCCAAATAATAAAATTAAAGAAAATAAAGAGAAACAAGAAGAATCTATTGGTTTAAGTATTATGTGTTAAATTAAGCATTCAACTCCAAACCAATTGGCAAATAGTGGAGAGGCCGCCCAAGCTCATATACTAGTTTTGGAGACCAATGTGGGACAAATCTCAACTCTCCCCCGCACATGTGACCCCAACTCACATGTGGAGAGATAAACAAAGGATCCATAACCACTTGGATCACAACAAACAATAGTGCACTTATGGCACAAATAAGGAGGAACAAATTCTCCGAACCCTAGCTCTAATACCATGATAAAGCATCCAACTCCAAATCAATTGGCAAAGAGTGGAGAGGCTGCTCAGTCTCATATACTAGTTTTGGAGACCAATGTGGGACAAATCTCGACATTATGCTTTGCATTCTCTCTCCATCTCTATTGTCAATGGTCTAAATGTGTTATTTTCGCATTCGTAAAAATAACTACGTACTCTTTTCTTCCTAGTTAGCTTATACAATTACAAACAAAGTTTAAAAAAAAAATTCAACTATATTACACAATCCCCATTAACTTGAATAATATTCCTTCGAATTTAAAAATACACTAAAAAATCTCATCATGTCATCTTAACAAATAACATATTTATGAAAAATTTACCCAAAAAAACATATTTACGAAAGGTTGGCCCCAACATATACTCGTTATAATTTTTTTCAAAAGGATTTTAAGAGATTAATACGCTGGTTAAACGTTGGCACAAAATATGAGAATATTCGTCTAGGACAACCGTAAATTTAACTCCCTCTCTTGGAATGCTCTCTACTACATGATATGACAACTTTCAAAAAAAATTGAATTTTTATTAAAATACATAGTATATATTTTATAGTTCTCATTCATCTCGTAGTTAATTTCTTTAGAATAGAGGTAATATTTTTTGTCTCACTATTTATGCTAATATATGAGATTTTGCACATATATTATTGCTTAATACATCAGCTAGTAGAGTTAATCTAATTTATGAACATTCTACTACAAATTCCTGAAACTGCCGGCCATTACCAAGAAATAATGAATAAAAGAGTACAATTTTGTTCATGCATCACAAAGTGGGTGAACATGATCTCGCACTGATCGATACTATCTTTAATGCATATAGGGAGGCACCACTTTAGTCAGAATGGGAGATGTTGCATGGGAGATGCTGCCAAGCACCCATGCTTGGCAGCGGTGCCAAGCAGCCGATCTGGCCGCTCATTTTGACACAAACGGCTTGGATCTAATTCAAGTGCATAAAAATCATGACCGTCCATCTATTGCCGAGATGAACGGCTGGATGGGCCGCTCGGCACCGCTGCCAAGCTAGACAGCGTGCTTGACAGCATCCTCGGGTTAGGACTATATTTGTGAACCAAGCCAAGTTTTGTTTTTTTAATTCTATCAAGCATTTACTTATATGGTGTTGAACAGATTTTTTCTTTATTTGTTTTGGACAAGGGATAAACAGCCAAGCTCCACAAAACGTTTGGTTTTGACTACTGAAGGGACATTCGATGTGAACCAGTATATAGCGAGTATATTCACCCACTTTTGGTGGGCAACAGAATAAAATTACATTATGTACGTAATGAAAAGAATAAGGACATACCTCGAAGCGTTTATACAAAATAGCTAGATGCAAAATGGTGTTTCCATCACTATCCTTAGCGTTGACAAAATCCCCAGCTTTTATCGTCTCCAACAGTTTCTTCAAGCTCTCCAACTGCTTGTGCTTGACACACAAGTGCAAGATCGTCTCGTTTTGATCCACCCTGACTCGAGCCGCTTCTGGGCACTTTCTAACCAACTCTTCCAAGGCACTGATCTTGCCTTTCATGGCAGCAATATGGAGCGGGTTTTTACCGTCTCGATCGCGAACCAGGCACATCTCAAGGCCGCCCTTCTCTAACAACACTTTCACAATCTCGGCGTGCCCTTGGGCTGACGCCAAGTGAAGGGCCGACCGTAGCTGCAAATCTAGAACTTCGGCTAGTTCCGGTTTGAGACTCAGTAGTTTTTCCACAAAGTGTGTTTGCTTGTTTGATGTAGCGACATGGAGAGGACTTGTGCCACTGAAACATCCGGCCACAACTTTGTGTAGAATCAGTGGATCTTTTCGGATTATGGCGACCAGTGAATCGGTGTCCCCTTTAATTGCAGCTTCACAGAGGTCGTGCTCCATTTGGTTGCTCTCTTCAGTCTAGCAAGTTATTCGGATGTGTGTTTTAGTAGACAAGTATGCGAAATCAGACTCACCTGTATTTATAGCTGCATTTTGCATATTTGTGCATGTGGTGCATGTATGTGATAACTAATAAGGATGGGATGATATGGGATGGGCATATTGTGAACCAGAGGCGGCTCCACTCACATGAAACCATGGTCAACTGACCACCCAAAATTTTTTTTTTTGCATAGAATATATGTAAAAATTTTGGACTAACCTTATTTTGAATACCCAATCTAATTGTCAATGAACACCCAATCCAATTGTTTGAACACCCAACCCAAATATTATTGAACACCCACCCCAAAAAATCTTGTCATATCATCCTAATGATAGAGATGATATAAGAAGAGTATATCTCCAAAAGGGCCCGTGTCAACCTTTTCAACACAATTTTCCACAAAGAGATATTAATGGATTGTTGCGTCGTTTTAATCCTGTTTGGTTTGAAGAGTACAAAAATTGGTTAGAATACAGTATAGAGAAGGATGCATCATTTTGTCTGTGTTGTTACCTTTTTGGTCTTGATGGCGGTAATCACAAGGGAGGCAATGCTTTTGTCGTGGAAGGGTTTAGACTTTGGAATAGAAAAGAAAAGTTGCGAGAGCATGTAGGAGGCATTAATAGTACTCATAACCGAGCTGTGAAGTGTTGTGAAGATCTCATGAAGCAATCCCAACATATTCAAAGTGTTTTTGAAAAGCACTCGACTAAAAAAAAACGTGACTATCGAACAGGCTTATATGCAACTGTTGTTGTCGCAAGATTCCTTTTGCGACGAGGTCAAGCTTTTTGAGGTCACGATGAATCCGAAGATTCGAGTGATAGAGGAAATTTTCTTGAGTTTCTGCAATTTTTGACCAATCATAATGAGGATATCAAGAAAGTTGTGTTGGAGAATACTCCAAAAAATCACAAACTAACCCACCATGATATCCAAAAGGATGTAGTGAATGCGGCGGCATGTGAGACTAGTATTGCTATCATCAAGGAAATGGGCGAAGCATTTTTTTCAATTTTAGTTGATGAGTCTCGTGACATCTCCAACAAAGAACAAATGGCCGTTGTTTTGCGCTATGTTAACATGAAGGGCATTGTTATAGAGCGATTCATTGCAATTGTATACGTTTCCAGTACAACTTCTTTATCACTCAAACGTGCTGGTGATACACGCTGGGGTTCTTATTATAACACACTTCTTAACTTGATTGTGATGTTTAAGTCCGCAATTGAGGTACTTGGTATGATTGCAGTGGATGACCCATCAACAGATCACAAAGCTCAAGCTCGTTCTATTAAGAAATCAATGCTATCTTTCGAATTTGCCTTTAGCTTACACTTGGTCAAAAATGTCATGGGAATCACAAATGAGCTGTCAATAGCATTGCAAAAGAAGACACAAGATATTGTAAATGCTATGGCACTTGTTGAAATGTCTAAGCAAATGTTGCAAATGATGAGAGATGATGGTTGGGATTCCTTATTGGTCGAAGTGTCTTCGTTTTGCAGCAACCATAATATTCCTTTCCCAAACATGAGTGAAATGTTTGTATCTTGTGATCGACCACAATGCAAAGCCCCACAAATTACAATTTCCCATCGTTATCGAAATAAGTTGTTTCATACAGTCATAGATTTGCAACTTATGGAGCTAAACAATCGTTTCACAGAGGCGAATACGGAGTTGCTACTTTGTATGAGTTGCTTGAATCCTAGAAATTCATTTTCTACTTTTGATAGGAAAAAGTTGATTCGTCATGCGGAATTTTACCCGTGTGACTTTTCTAAGGTGGACCTAATGGTGTTGGACATTCAACTTCAAAATTACATTGTTGATGTTAAATCCGATAAAAAAAATTTAGAGCTCAAAGGGATTGGTGATCTTGCTGTAAAGTTGGTGGAGACAGATAAGCATGTCATACATAAATTAGTCTATTTGCTTGTGAGATTGGTGTTGACTCTTCCTGTCGCCACTGCAACAGTTGAAAGAAGTTTTTCAGCAATGAAGTATATAAAGAGCAATCTGTGCAATCGAATGGGAGATCAATGGATGAATGATTGCTTAATT
Organism: Rhododendron griersonianum; assembly: GCA_018127125.1. Lineage (NCBI taxonomy): Eukaryota > Viridiplantae > Streptophyta > Magnoliopsida > Ericales > Ericaceae > Rhododendron > Rhododendron griersonianum. Next base: position 26,712,028 of record CM030800.1, read on the forward strand.
ACTTATATAGAGAGTGATGTATTTGATACCGTTGATAAAGAGGATATCGTGCAACGGTTTCAAAATATGAAAACTCGTCGAGGACAATTGTAATAGCTTATATACTTTGCTATTTTTGGGTCGCATTTTAAATGTTATATATGACTTTTTGTTTATATATATCGTTGTGGTTTCTCGAGATAGCTAGTATAGTGCAATTTCTGAACACCCTTGGAAGAATTCTTGGAGCCGCCACTGTTGTGAACATGTGAAGTGGCCCTTTTCACCAATAGAGTTCTTAGCTCAAATGGTATGCCTCCCTCTGTAGAGGCATGATTCGAGATCCGCAAGAAGCAGTTTGAGGTTTAGGGTTATAGATAGCCTTTGAACTCTCTGTAAACTAACATACTAAAACTTTGCTAACCCCGCTGATGTATATAATATAGGCAAAAAAAAAAAAGAAAAAAAAAAAGAAGAAGCCTTTTTCAATTATGAAATCCCCTCTTTACAACAAAGTCTTGAAAGATGTGTCACCACTATGAACTGCTTTTGAGCCTTACGGTTGTTGTGGAAGCCCTACCGCGCAACAAAAAAAAAGAAAAAGAAAAGAAAAGATAATTGCGTTAGATGTGACAAAAGTTATTGCTTAGGTCTCTTTAAGGGAAATTATTACTTGATTTCGTGGGGCTTTCTTCAACACACATGGGTGTGTGTGGCTCGCAAACTAATGCGTACTAGAGATGACCCTTAGAGTACCTAATAATCACGGAAAATGTGTGATACTCTCAAAATCGATTTCCTTTAGTTTCTAAAAATCTTCCAACGGAAATAATTTGCATCTGATTGATCTAGTTGTTCGTCTTTCTTTTTTGACAAGTCAAGAAGGTTTGCACTCGATTCTGTTACGTGAAGTACGCAACCAATTATTGCCACTCACTGTTTCTAGGAGAAATTTTGCAAAAATTGTACTGTATACAATTTTTATAAAATTCAAGAACAAGCTGCTACGATGTTGTTCGTTCTTGTTTGGCCCTTTTTGGTGTTTCAGGTCTGACCCGTATGAGTTTTGTACTTCATATCTGATGTAAAAAGCTAAGGCTATGTTCAATGCATGTAGATCCTTATAGTGACCATATATGTGATTGGCAATCACATCAATGGCAATTACTACATATTCGAACTCCAACGTTGTGGTGACTCCTAAAAAGGACTCATGCATGAGGAAACAAGTGGTCATGACTCATGCATGTTGGAACTTTTTGTTCATACATGGTCTGTATGACTCATGCATGATGGACTGTTTCGGAAAGATGAGATTGTAAACATATGGTGTGTGCTAGCCGGACTTCCATTACCTACCAAAATGATTGGGCAGTTCTTTTTTTCTCTTCTCGGCAACCACGTGCAGGTTGCTGATAAAGATGATTTCGCAGAGGATGATAATGTCTTTGAGGATGATGCCTCTTTTTCTCTTGAATTTTGATTCTATGGTTTTGCAATTTTGGGTTGTATCTCTTGGTCTCCAATTTTGTTCTTTCGGTTTGTTTGTCATGTTCTTGGGGTTGGTTTCTTGACTTTAGTTTGTTTTGGAGTTGCCTGTTGCTAGGTTGTTTTTCGCGGTTGTTTGATTTTCGGTGTTTGGCGTATGTCGGTGCGCCCATGATCCCTTTAATCTTTGTAATTCTTTTCAAAGATTTACAAAAATATATATGTTTGGCTGATTGAGAAAAAAACTATGGGCAGGTTGCTAATGAACTGATCAAAAGAAGAACCATATATATATTATCATCTTGTAATCGAGGTAGTGTTTGTAACTTTGAATCAAGGATTTGTATATAGATTTGTGGATGGAAAAGATAAATTTAGGGGATTTGCCTTCACCACTTTTTCGGTTTCCTCCACTTGACAAGATGAGTGTTTTGATTTATTTAGTTTGTGCATTTTCATTTCTATTCTATAAATCTTCAGTTGGAGTGTTGATGGATTTTGTGGCAAACCAAAATAGTTTAGATGCTCTAAGGTCATCACCCGTCAAATGGCCAAGACACCAGCTCCAATACCGATTAAAAGTTTTAAAATAAAGATGAACGAGATCTCGCGAGAACAAAGTTGCTCAATTCATTTCTTTTCCTACATTATTATTGTGATTAATTTCATTTCGTATCTTTCTGGATGAATGAAATTAATTTTGTCTATAAAAAAAACAAATAAATAAAGATGAACGAGTGAACAAGAAGATTGATTATCATTACTAAAGTTCACCTTGTTAACACACATTTACGAAATATAATGGTTCATAGCCTTAGATCTATGCTCGAGTCTAGTTAGACTGCATGTACGTAAACAACTTTTAAACGGGTAGCACTTTTGGAATTTTAAGTAGAATTATTAATTTTTTTGGATAATTAAAGTCACATACATAGAATTGACAATAAAGTACTGTACCTCCCACCTTTTTGATAGTTTTGTAATAAAACTTTTATTGCACAATGAGTACATCCACACCTTTTTTGGTCTTCGTCGTCTTGGTCTTGGTCTTTGTTGTTGAACCAATCATTTTTCAATTTAAAGTACCTTCAATATGAACGCAGTTTTCAATAATCTTGTGTTGGATATATACTTTCACACTTGGGGCTATCGCTGATTCGCTATGTAGTATGAGAACAATTCAGATAACTCAGTTTGTACAGTTCAATGCAAAGAACAACTTTGTGAAATATCAAATTGATTAGAAGAGTAAAATTTACTAAAGTTGATTACGTGCAGTGATCTTGAACAAGTGAATGACAATCGTGGTTAAAAAATACTCCTCCAAGATCATTTGATTCCAAATTTGAAGTGGATGAAGTCCAAATTTGATATCAGATTATATGTGGTGGAGGAGTTCATTGGTTTCTTGGACGGAATTCGTAAGCTAAGGATTTAGAAGTGTCTTTGGTGTTGTAATGTCCAACTCTCTGTTGGACGGTTTGTCTTTCTTTTTTTCGTGTTTTTCTTTTCTCGATGTACCCTCTTCGAGTTAATAAAACTGTCTTTTGCCGAGCAAAAAAAAAAAAAAAAAGATCATTTGATTCCATTATGCAGATACCGAACGAGATGACTACTTCTCCTAGGGTCATTCTACTCATCGAGCTTTACAAAGTAAACGATTTGGTATGCATTACTAAGCTAGGGACGAGCCCATTTAATGGTTGGACGTAGGGTTTCTGTAGTGCGACATCCGAGCTGTTTATCTCAATAATTAATGGTTCAGATTTCATCTCAGCAATAAATTGTTCAGATCTACAAGAAGTAAGATAAAATCCGGACTAATGGATGACTTTGATGCCACACTACAACCTTGTTGTGCGGCTCTGCATTATAAGAAACCCCATTGGGCACGACAGCTGCCTACATTGTGCTTAAATATGTAGCATAATTATTGTGATCAACAATCATTCTATAACCACAAACACTTACACAAATATTTACACAAATACATTCATGTTTACGTTATGGTCCACACACTACATCTCCATTGTGTTTGGGACCCACCAAAAATTGTGAATATGTATAAAGTATTTGTGTGAGTATGTAAAGTTATATAATAATTGTTGCGACCAGATCCCTCGGAATTGAGTGCAAATCTTATCAATGCAAAAAGATATTGATTTCCTATAATTTCTAAAAATCTTCTAACGGAAATAATTTGCATATGATTGAGCTGGTTGTTTGTGTTTCTTTTTTTTTTTATAAGTCAAGAAGGTTTGCACTAATTCTGTTAAATGAAGTACGCAATCAATTATTGCCACTCACTGTTTCTAGGAGACAATTTCCAAAATTCTACTGTATACAATTTTTATAAAATTCAAGAACAAGGCTATGATGGTGTTTGTTCTTGTTCGGCCCTTTTTTGGTTTTTCGGGCCTTGCCCCTAGGAGTTTTGGGCTTTGTTCCTTCAGGTGTTTATCCAACCTTTGGTTAGATTCCACTTCTCTCTCCCTTCACATGATGTACTCTTAATTATCAAGTTTCTTAGTAAGATGTGTTTTTTTTTTTTTCTATTTCAGAAAAAAAAAAAAAACAAGGCTACAATTAATGTGGATCCTTATACTAGTTACCATGTGGTTGGCAATCACATCAATGGCAATTACGTATTCGTTCTCCAGCGTTGTGGTGGCTCCTAAAAAGGACTCATGCATGCATGCATGAGTAAAGTGTTCATGCATGGTCTGTATTACTGTTGTAAAAGGACATGCAATAATACTCCGAGCGATGGACTGTTTCGGAAAGATAAGTTTGTAAACAAGTGTGTGCTAGCTGGACTTCCATTACCTACCAAAATGATTGGGCTGGTTTTTTCCATTTGTTTGTCATGGTTTTTGGCTGTGTTGGTCTCTTAACTTTAGTTTGTTTTGGTGTTGTCTGTCGCTGAGTTGTTTTTTGTAGTTGTTTGATTTTTGGTGTTTGGTGTATGTCGGTGTGTCCGTAATCCCTTTAATCTTTGTATTAATTCTTTTTAAAGATTTACAAAAAAAAATGCTTGGCCGATCAAGGAAAAAACTTCGGGCAGGTTGCTAATGAACTCAAAAGAAGAACCACATATTATATCTTATTGTAATCGAGGTAGTGTTTGTAACTTTGGATCAAGGATTTGTATATTGGATTTGTGGATGGAAAAGATAAATTTAGTGGATTTCCCTTCGCCACTTTTTCATTTCACTCCACTTGACAAGATGAGTGTTTCAATTTATTTAGTTTGTGCATCTTCATTTCTATTCTTTAAATCTTCAGTTGGAGTTAGATGGATTTTGTGGCAAACCAAAATAGTTTAGATGCTCTAAGGTGACCCATTTCGATTAAAAGTTTTAAAATAAAGACGAACGAGATCTGGCGAGAATAAGTTGCTCAATGCATTTCTTTTCTTACCGTATTATTCTGATTTCATTTTGTATCTTTCTGAATGAATGAAATTAATTTTGTCTATCAAAAAATATATATAAATAAAGATGAACAAGAGCACAAGAAAGATTGATTATCATTATTAAAGAACACCATGTTAACACACATGTACGAAATAGTATAATGGTTTATAGCCTTACATCTATGCTTGAGTCTAGCTAGCCTGCACATAATTCAACAACTTTTAACGGGTTGCACTTTTGGAAATTTTTTTTCCAAAAGCTAAAAAACACAGTCTCGTCACATTCATAGAATTATTAACTTTTTTGGATAAATCACATAAACTTATTGACAATAAAGTGTACCTCTATACCTTTTTGATAGTTTTATAATAAAGCTTTTATAGCACAATGAGTACCTCCACCCCTTTTTTGGTCTTCGTCGTTAAACCAATTATTTTTTAATCCGAAGTACATTCAATGTGAATTCATTTTTTAGTAATTTTGTGGTGGATATACGCTAATGCTGGAGAAACAGACATGGCACACTGACCGGAGACACCGACAGCCGCACGGGGCCCACTCCAGCCACCGAAAGGTTGATCCGAGCCGTTCAAAAATTCTTTAAAAAAAAAACCAAGTAAGCCCCATGCTGCCGTTGGTGTCTCCGGTCAATGTGCCATGTCTGTTTCCGTAGCACTCTCCGTGGATATATATACTTCAACACATGGGGCTATCGTTATGCAACATGAGAACAATTCAGATATGGCACACTGACCGGAGACACCGACAGCCGCACGGGGCCCACTCCAGCCACCGAAAGGTTGATCCGAGCCGTTCAAAAATTCTTTAAAAAAAAAACCAAGTAGGGGCTATCGTTATGCAACATCAGAACAATTCAGATAACTCAGTTCGTATAGCTCAACGCATAGAACAACTCTGTGAAAAATCAAATTGATTAGACCAGTAATTCACTAAAGTTGATTACGTGCAGTGGTCTTGAACAAGTGAATGACAATCTTGGTTTAAAAATACTCCTCCAAGATCATTTGATTCCATTATGTACATACAGAACGAGATGATTACTTCTCCTTGGGTCATTCTACTCATTGATCGAGCTTTAAAAAGTAAACGATTTGGCATGCATTTCTAAGTTAGGGACGATCCCATTTAATGGGTGGACATAGGCTTTCTACAGTGCTAGGCTGCACTATAAGCGGATGTATAGTGCGGCGTCCAAGCCTTTCATCTCAGTAATTAATGGTTCAGATTTTATCTCGGCAATAGACGACTAAGATATACAAGAAGTAAGATAAAATTTGGACTAATGGATAACTTTGATGCCACACTACAACCCTGTTGTGCGGCTCTGCATTACAAGAAACCCCCATTGGGCACGACAGCTACATGCATTGTGCTTAAATATCTAGCAAAATTATTGCGACCATCAATCATTCTATAGCCACAAACACTTATACAAACATTTACACAAATTCACTTACATTTAAATTGGGGCCCACACACACTACATCTCCAGTGTGTGTGGAACCCACCAAAAATTGTGAATATGTATAAAGTATTTGTGTGAGTATGTGTAGTTATATAATAATTGTTGCGACCAGATCCCTCATAGTTTCTAAAAATATTCTAACGGAAATAATTTGCATATGATTGAGCTGGTTGTTCGTGTTTCTTTTTTTTATGAGTCAAGAAGGTTTGCACTCGATTCTGTTAAATGAAGTACGCAACCAATTATTGCCACTCACCGTTTCTAGGAGACAATTTCCAAAATTGTACTGTATACAATTTTCATAAAATTCAAGAACAAGGCTATGATGGTGTTTGTTCTTGTTTGGCCCTTTTTTGGGGTTTCAGGCCTGGCCCCTAGGAGTTTTAGGCTTTGTCCCTTCAAGTGTTTATTCAACCTTTGGTTAGATTCCACTTCCCTCTCTCTTCACATGATGTACCCTTAATTATCAAGTTTTTTAGTAAGAAGTTATATTTTTGCCATTTCAAAAAAAACAAAAAACAAAAAACAAAACAAGGCTACAATTAATGTGGATCGTTATAGTTACCATGTGGTTGGCAATCACATCAATGGCAATTACGTATTCGTTCTCCAACGTTGTGGTGGCTCCTAAAAAGTAAAGTGTTCATTCATGCATGGTCCGTATTACTATTGTAAAAGGACATGCAATAATACTCCGAGCGAGGGACTGTTTCGGAAAGATGAAGATGATTTCGCGGAGAATGATGATGTCTTCGAGGATGATGCCTCTTTTTCTCTTGAATTTTGATTCCATGGTTTTGCGGTTTTGGGTTGTATCTCTCCGCGTCTACAGTTTTGTTCTTTCCTTTTGTTTGTCATGGTTTTTGGCCGTGTTGGTCTCTTAACTTTAGTTCGTTTTGGTGTTGTCTATCGCTCGGTTGTTTTTCGTGGTTGTTCGATTTTCGGTGTTTGGTGTATGCCGGTATGCCCGTCATCCCTTTAATTTTTGTAATTCTTTTCAAAGATTTACAAAAATATGTTTGGCCAATTGGGAAAAAAACTATTGGCAGGTTGCTAATAAACTCAAAAGAAGAACCACATATTATCTTCTTGCAATCGAGGTAGTGTTTGTAACTTTGGATCAAGGATTTGTGGATGGAAAAGATAAATTTAGGGGATTTCCCTTCGCCACTTTTTCATTTCATTCCACTTGACAAGATGAGTATTTCGATTTATTTAGTTTGTGCATCTTCGTTTCTACTCCCTCCGTCCCATAAAGTTTGGCACTTTCACTATTCCAGTCCTATGAAAAAATTAACTATATCTTTTAATCCGTAATGTTTTTTATAAGCAATATGGATCTTGTTTGATAGATTTTAATTTGTTCTATTAAACAAAGTTCAAAAAATCGCTTAAAACATTATAGATTGAAAGATATATGCAATTTAAAAATGGCACGCATTCCTGAAAATGCCAAATTTTATGGGACGGAGGGAGTATTCTTTAAATCTTCAGTTCGAGTGTTGATGGATTTTGTGGCAAACCAAAATAGTTTAGATGCTCTAAGGTGACCCATATCGATTAAAAGTATTAAAATAAAGATGAACGAGATCTGGCGAGAAGAAGTTGTTCAATGCATTTCTTTTTTTACTGTATTATTCTGATTTCATTTTGTATCTTTCTGGATGAATGAAATTAATTTTGTCTATAAAAAATATATAAATAAAGATGAGCGAGTGCACAAGAAAGATTGATTATCATTATTAAAGAACACCTTGTTAACACACATTTACGAAATACTCCCTCCGTCCATTTTTAAATGTCCTGCTTCGTAACTCCAACTTATTAAAAAGACATCATCATTATACCTTTCACATCAACTTTTTCCTTTACTTTCCCTACTTACCCATCATCATTACACTTTTACTCACTAACTTTTCAAAATGGAATCTACTTTTAGGGACAAAATAGACAATACACCAACTTTTACCCACTAACTTTACAAAATAGACACTTATTAAGGGACAACCCAAAATGGAATACTGGACTCAAAAAAAGGGACGGAGGGAGTAGTATAATGGTTTATAGCCTTAGATCTATGCTTGAGTTTAGCTAGCCTGCACGTAATTCAATAACTTTTAACGGGTTGTACTTTTGGAATTTTTTTTCTTCCAAAAGCTAAAAAACACAGTCTCGTCACATTCATAGAATTATTAACCTTTTTGGATAAATCACATAAACTTATTGAAAATAAAGTGTACCTCTATACCTTTTTGATAGTTTTATAATAAAGCTTTTATAGCACAATGAGTACCTCCACCCCTTTTTTTGGTCTTCGTCGTTAAACCAATTATTTTTTAATCCAAAGTACCTTCAATGTGAAAGCATTTTTCAATAATTTTGTGGTGGATATACGCTAATGCTGGAGAAACAGACATGGCACATTGACCGGAGACACGACGGCTGCACGGTGCCCACTATGGCCACTGGAAGGCTGATGCGAGCCGTTTAAAAATTCTTGAAAATAAAACGAGTAGGCCCCACACTGCTATCGGTGTCTCCGGTCGGTGTGCCATGTGTGTTTCCGTAGCACTCTCAGTGGATATATACTTCCACACATGGGGCTATCGCTATGCAGCATGAGAACAATTCAGATAACTCATTTCATATAGCTCAACGCATAGAACAACTCTGTGAATAATCAAATTGATTAGACCAGTAATTCACTAAAGTTGATTACGTGCAGTGGTCTTGAACAAGTGAATGACAATCCTGGTTTAAAAATACTCCTCCAAGATCATATACTCCCTCAATCTGAATTTAATAGTCCCAAGTTGATCAATTCTAATCTGATAGAAAATGAGTCATATCTTTCAATTAGTAATGAATTTTATATCCAATATCGATCTTGTTAGATAGATCTCAATTAGCTCTATAAGACGATATTTTCAAAATTACGTAAAATATTATAAATTACAAGACATAATCGATTGAAAAGTGACACGAATTCCAAAATTTTTTATTAAATCCGGACGGATGGAGTAATAATTGTTGTGACCAGATCCCTCAGAATTGAGTGCAAATCTTTTCAATTCAAAAAGATATACTGCTTTGTGGTCCCTGATTTTGTAGTGACACCTCTGTAGAGTTTGCTCTGAACTCTTTTTTTGGTTGTGAAAGTTGGCTCTAATTTTCTGGCGGAGTGTGAAGAGAACATTGATTCAATGAATTTGAATTTTAGACCATTGCTTTTTCTTTTTTCGGCAGCATTTGATGGATTGTTGTGGAGAGCATCTTTTCTACCGTTCATAGTTTCAGCTACTTTCTCGCGCCGTGTCATTTTACAAAATTGATAGAAATTGAATGGAAGGTGCCAAAATGCTGGTGACACAAAAGAATACTCCTCCCCTCACCCCCACGTAGGGATGGCAATTTCATCCGACGCGTTCGTATCTGATTCGATCTCCGCTTCGAACAGTTAGTAATTTGGAGATCAGATCAGGGATTGGGTAGGATATAAGGATTTTTTTTGAAAAATTATCGGGATCGGGTGAGAGGCGGGAACAAATCATATCCCCGACTTGAATCCATTTCCCCCATTTTACCCGCTACGTCCCATCACTGATTCTCCGAAATATTTTTTCCATTAGCTTGAGGAGATAAGCATCAAAGCAAACTATAAAATGCAATTTTGACCCCCAAGTAATAAGTTCCTCCATTGTGTGGCTACAGTTGCCCTGATCCTTGGACTGATCTGTTCCCTTGAGGGGTTTCGGAGTAGAGATTGAGTTCTTCTCCTAGATGATTGTTTTCTTGTCCTCGACCTGTACAAACTAATGTGTACTAGAGATGACCCTTGGAGTACTTAATAATCAGTACTCCTTTTTATGGGCTACAAAACTGTGATTACCAGACCAAAAAGCAAAATATTTGTATAAAATTCAAGAACAAGCTACAATGGTGTTTGGCCTTGTTCGGCCCTTTTTGCTGTTTCGGGCCTGACCCTTAAGGGTTGGTTTTTTTTTTTTTTTGTTGTCAATATTGTATACATCAGGGGGGTTAGCGGGGTGTTAGATTGTTAGTCAACAGGGATTCAGAGTGTGTCCATAGCCTTGAACCCCAAACCCACCCCTTATGGGGCTCGAACTACAGCCTCCACTGAGGGGAAAATGAGATAACCAACTAAGCTAGCTTGGTTTCTCGACCTTAAGGGTTTTGGGCTTTGTCCTTTCAAATGTTTATCTAACATTTGGATGGATTTTTCTCCCCTTTCTTCGTTTTTGATGTACTCTTATCAAGTTTTGTAATAATATTTTAGCCGTTTCCAAACAAAAAAAAGAAAAGAAAGAAAGACCAAAGGCTACGTACAATGTGGATCCTCATAGTGACCATGTGAGAGTGTAGTGAGTGTGAGAGCTCCTTGTAAATCTCTGGTTATAGTGTGATTGCTCCGTTTACCTCCGTGGATGTACCCGATTTTAGGGAACCACGTATATCTCATGTGTTCGTGCATGTTTGTGTGTTTTGGCTTCGGTTTGATCCACTCAAAGGGCACAACAGTGGTGATTTGGAGATGTGTGTGTGTCTGTTTTTTTTATTTTTGAGATGTATTTGGAGATGTGTTACAGGTTTCAATTTGGTAGTTGTGGTGATTTGTAATCTGGAAAATAGGGGAGGAGAGAGGTAGCTCTCTGGAATACATGGGAAATGTTTTTTGCTTGCTGGAAATGTGTTTTCCATTTACGTTTACGATTGGTTGCTGGAAAATTGGAAATGGTGTGGGTGGTGGAAGCCCAAAGCCCATAGGTGGATATGGCCCAAAAATTAAATCCAGTCCAAAAATTAACAGGCTAACAGTCTAAAAAATTAAAGATGTGAAAGGGAACGGCCCAGAAAATAAATCTAGCCCAAAAAAAAAACGGCCCGAAAAAATGGCCCAATCTGCCATCCCAACTGAACCCGACAAACCCAACCCGAAAAAAATCCGACCGTGGCCAGCACTAGCTTAGGCTGTTGGAGATGCTCCTAGGTCAACCCTCCAAACCACCCTCTTCAATTTCGTCTCCATCTTAAAAAAAAAAAAGGTTAAGAAGTAAAGATGGAGACGAAATTGAAGAGGGTGGTTTGGAGGGTTGACCTAGGAGCATCTCCAACAACCTAAGCTAGTGCTGGCCACGGTCGGATTTTTTTTTAACCTTGGTTACACAGAACCTCGACTATTTAAATCGAGCTTACAACTAATTACGCATCAACAAATTGCGAACATACATATGGGACCAATAATTGCAAGACATACGATTATGTTATCAAAACAACCACAAGAAATAATTAACCATAATAATATTGAAACCATTGAAGAAACATGATAAATTTATTGCATTCATAACTTTCGATAGTAGTGGGGGGATAGAGATTTAGGGAACTTGAATGCAGCAACTCAAACTCATATAAGCCCCAAAAATTCAAAATTGAATCAATAAGAACATTACCCATAGCATATCGTAATTGTGTGGGCAAGAAATCCACGCAGTCCCTAAAAATACATGGAAAGAAATGTGATTTTGTTTAAAAGTACGTAGAAAGAATATTACCTAAACAGACCATAAGTGGGATGTACAAAAATGTGTGGTTTGTCAACCAAATGATAGCACGAATTTTCGGAGTCTGCAAAAGCTCAAGAACTTACCCTGTTTCTCTTGATAAATCAAAGATCAGCCTCTCCGTACAAGAAAAATGATAAAGAACAAACAAATGCTATAATTAGAAAAGCATTAAAGAAATTGAAGAATAGAAACGAAAATATACAAAATTAACTAACTAAATCGAAACAGTCATCTTGTCAAGTAAAAAGAGAAAGTTGTGAAGGGAAATCCCCTAAATTTATCTTTTCCATCCACAAATGCCTTGATCCAAAGTTACTAATATATGCTACCTCGATTACAATAACACAATATGTGGTTCTTTATTTGAGTTCATCATGAACAACCTGTTACCTGCCCATAGTTTTTTTATTTTCCATTGCCAAACATATTTTTATTAATCTTTGGAAATGATTACAAACATTAAAAGGATCACGGGCACACCGGCATACGCCACCCGAGAACCAAAACAAAAAGAAGGCAAGATGCCGATCAAATCACCACAAACAAACACCGAAAACCAAACAACCGCTAAAAACAATCTCGCGACATGCAACACCGAAACAAGCAAAAGCCAACAGAGACAAACTGTTGAAATACCATGTTTTACAAATACACACTCAAGTTCCAACACAAACAAACCGAAAGAACAAACCCGAAGACTGAGAGAAACAAGAGGCACCATCCTCACGATGACCTCATCATCCCATCTTCATCAGCCACCTGCCCATCGTTGCCGAGGAAGAAAAGAAACCCATGCCGATCGTTTTTGTAGGTAATGGAAGTCCAGCTAGCACACTTGTTTATAATCTTCTCTTTCCGAAACAATCCAGTATCGGAGGATTATTGTCCTTCACCACAGTAATACAGACCAGGAACAAAAGTTCCAACATTGGAAAGCCTTATATTCAATCCTATGCATATCGTCTAAGAAGTGAGGGGAAGGGGAGGATTCATTTTAATCCTTTTATTTGCCTTCATTTTTTTGCGCTCGTCTTTCGCGAAAAATGCCACCAAGCCGAATGTGTGTTTCACTAGAAGAAGAGCCATCACACTGGACCACACTATAACTCCAATTTTAATGGTATTAGTGAGTGATGCTCTGTCCTTTTTAGGAGTAACCACAACGTTGGAAATCGAATATGTAATTGCCATTGATGTGATTGCCAACCACATGGTCACTATAAGGACCCACATTGTCGCCTTGTTCCGGAATTTTAATCCGCTCATGAGCAGCAAAATTGTACTCAATGATGCAACAAATCCGATCGTGTTAAAGCGGAGGAAGAACGGATAAGAATCTGGATAATAATAAGCCATTACAGCTTCCCCGGCTCTGTGTCCATCTGAGTTGTCTTGCCAAACGCCTCCAGGAGGGCTCACCCCAGCTTGGAATGCCATTGTCGCAATAAGTGATGCCACAACCATTAAGGATTCCCTTTTATTAGTAAGCCAATCTCCAGCTACGAGATCTTTCCCCCGTTTAGCATTGGCTTTTCGAAGTAAGTCTTCGATATGATTGGCTTCTTTCTTATCTGATCCAAGAAACAAAATGACGTCCATTGCCGTGTGTCCACTTGCATTTGTCACATTCACATCTATTGTTTCCTTTTCTTCGTTTGTTCCCTTCCCTAGCAAATGCGCGATCTAAAATATTTCCATTGCATCTTATGGTGAGATATGAGAAATCAAAGAACATGTTTTTCAGAGATGATTTCCTACAAAGTTTAAAACCTAGAAATTGAGGCGGGTATGAATTGATTGTTCAATGGTCACATGAACACCCAATAACTTTTTTTTTCCTTAGAATACATGTAAAAATTATGGGTTAACTTTTCTTTAAACAACCAATTAACTCCAATATTAATGAACGCCCAATTCTAACTCAGTCTTGAACATCTAACCCAAAAACAATTGAACACCTAACTCAAACAAAAAAGTTTATCTCATAGTTATGAACCCAAAAAAAGGACCGGACATATGGATCATAAGTTTGCTTGCGGGTTGAATGATATACATTTCGAAAAAAGAATGGGACATATGGATTTAGAAAGGTATAAAGACTTATAAAAGGTATATAAGAAAATATCAAATTATGAAAATAATTAAATTCATTAAAAGTGAGTAATATTATTAAAGATTTAGGAAAAAAAGTTTAAAGAAACACTACAAAGGGACTAAAATTATATAGAAAGATTTAATGAAACAAACTAAAGCGGTGAAAAGACGTGCAAAATGTTTATATAAAAACAATTGTAAAGCTTTCCGCTGGAAAAGGAAACTGTTGTGGTGGATGAAGAAAATGCTGCTACAAAGGAGGTCACCGGAATGAGTTCTAGCGGGGTAGCAAAGGAGCTGAGAATTTGGAAGTATTGTTTTTAGTTTCAAGAGTTTTAGCGAGGAAATACATCCTCGCCTAAACTATAATTGCGACGAAAAAATTCTTCACCTATTTTGTAAACATGGCATTAGTTTATCAAGGAAAAAATATAGCCATAAAAAAATTCCTCACCAATTGTGTTAGAATAGGCAAGGAAATATATATTTTCCAAGCGAGTAGCGAATACCTTTTGCAATGACTTTTCTATTGTAGTGCCACATCCATTTGTCGCATTCACATCTTTTGTTTCCATCCCTAGGACATGACGTGCGATCTGAAATATTTACATTGCATCTCATGGTTAGATATAAGAAATCAAAGAACATGCTTTCCAGTGATGATTTTCTATCAAGAAATAACCTAGAAGCGGATGTCATTAAAAACCAAAATTTCTGGGTTATGAAACTGCCTCCGGATTGCTCATGGACTATGAGGAAATTGTTGAAGTTGCGAGTCCAGTGTCAAAGCTTTGTCAAGCACTCAATTGGTGATGGACAAGGGACTTTCTTATATCTTGACAATTGGCATCCTAGTGGTCCTTTATACAAGCTTCTTAGTGATCAAGGGATTGCTAATCTATGAAGATCTATCCCAGCTAAAGTCAGTTCTATTATCTTGGATGGAGAGTGGAATTGGCCTCGACCAAGATCTTCCTTGATTCAGCAGATTTAACACTCAGTTCCTACTTCAATTCAACCTAGTAGGGAGAAAAAAGATGAAGTTAAATGGGTTATATCTCCTACTGGCCATTATACTTCTAAACATACTTGGGAGGATCTCAGAAACAGCGGAGAGAAGGTCCAATGGGCTTCTATTGTGTGGTTTTCAAGAAGTGTTTCTAAATGGTCTTTTATTTTATGGCTAGCTTGCTTGAAAAGGTTAGCTACAAAGGAGCGACTTTGTAGATGGGAGATGGTGATTGACCCTGTTTGTGTTCTATGCTCTCAGTGTGATGAAACCTTGCAACACTTGTTTTTTGCTTGTAGCTACTCAAGGAGTATTTGGCAGGTTATTCTTCATAAGTTCCAGCTTCAGAAGACTCCAGAGGAATGGGATAGTAAAGTCCAGTGGGCCATTGATTACTGTACAGGAAAAAGCTTCAAATCTTTCTTATTCAAGTTAGTCCTAGCAGCTGGGGTTTACCACTTATGGTTGGAAAGGAATTCTCACATTTTTGGAGGGAAACACAGAGGAACAAATGGTGTGCTAGCAAGTATTGAAGATGATGTTCGACTTCGTGTTAGTACTTGGGAATTTTTTCCAAATTCTGTTGAGAATCAAAGATTGTGTAGTCTTTGGAATATCTCAAGTAGAGTCCTTGGAACCTCAATTGTGTAGTTTAGGTAGAATGTATTGAGGCTTTCCTTTGTATAGTTCTCGTATGTGGGTTTAACTCCCCTTTGTTTTTTCGATGTGGTTGGTTATAAAATGCGCAAAGTTACCAAAAAAAGAAAAAAAACCTAGAAGCGGATGCGGCTATACATTCATTTTCAATGGTCACATAAATACCCAAGAACTTTTCTTTTCTTTTCTTTTTTTGCTGAAAAAATATGTAAAAATTATGGGATAGCATTTCTTTGAACACCCAACTCAAACATTAATGAACACTCAATTCTAACCCAGTCTTGAACATATAACTCAAAAATAATTAAACACGTAACTCAATCAATTAAACACTCAATTACAATCCATCAATCTAGGTAATTCATATTTGAACACCTAACATACCTCAAATAAAGCTCGCAATCATAATAAAAAATTAAAGAAACAAAGAGAAAACAAGAAGAATCTTTTGGTTTAAGTATTATGCTCTGTGCAATCTCTCCATCTCCATTGTCAATGGTCTAGATGTGTCATTTTCGCATTCGTAACAATAACTACTCTTTCTTTCTAGTTAGCTTACAGAATTACAGACAAAGCTTTAAAAAAATTCAACTATATTACAAAACCCTATTAACTTGAATAATATTCCTTTGAATTTATGAATTAATACAATAAAAAATATCATCATGTCATCTTAATGAATAACATATTTACAAAATGTTGGCCCCAACATATACTCGCTATAATTTTTTTCAAAAGAATTTTAATAGGTTAAACGTTGACACAAAATATGAGAATATTCGTCTAGGACAACTGTAAATTTAACTCCCTCTCTTGGAACGCTCTCTATTACACGATACGACAACTTTTAAAAAAGAAATTGAGTTTTTATGAAAATTTATAGTATACATTTTTGAGTTCTCATTCGTCTCATAGTTGATTTGTTTAGAATAGAGGTAATGATTTTTTTGTCTTACTGTTTATACTAATATATGAGGTTTTGCACATATATTAGTGTTTATTACATGAGCTAGTAGAGCTAAGGAAATTTATGAACACTCTACTTGATGTAGATCACGTGGAGGCCCAATTCCACACTCTACTTGATGTAGATCACGTGGAGGCCCAATTCCATGATCAATTGGACCGGATGAAGTCTCGGAAGCCCAAACGATGTTTAATTTCAGATTACCCGATTTGGCCGGGTGAGCTCGGAATCGGCCTAACCTTGGTGAGCTGACTTATTTTTGAGCTCCAGTCAATACTCACGACCCTGAGGTTGTGATGCATGGTGGATTTCAGCCCGATTCATTGGTTTGGCCCTTCAATTTGATAATTTTGCCGTTTTAGGAAATTTTTAGTTGGTTCTTTTTGGTAAAGTCCTGTTTTTCTTTCCCGTTTTCAATTTTAGGAGTTTTCCCAAATTATGGGACTTTTTATTTTTCGGCCTTAGTTATTAGGGTTTCAAGGTTACACCGTATAAAAGGGTTAGTAACCTAATGTTTTGATTAACTTTTTCATCAATAATATTTTAGACTTTTGTCTTCTTCTTGGGGATTCAAGAATTGCTCGTTTCTACGAGTACCTATCTCGTTTGGATTAGTATGCAAACTAATTTCTTTGTGATCAATTCCGCTGCGTCACTACTACAAATTCCTGAAGCTGTCACTACCTAGAAACATTGAATAATAGAGTGCAGGAGATGCTGCCAAGCACCCG
The DNA here is from genome assembly GCA_018127125.1 of Rhododendron griersonianum. Lineage (NCBI taxonomy): Eukaryota > Viridiplantae > Streptophyta > Magnoliopsida > Ericales > Ericaceae > Rhododendron > Rhododendron griersonianum. The sequence continues at coordinate 26,729,437 of CM030800.1, forward strand.
TGCTTGGCATGCAGCGGCCCATCCGTCCGCTCATTTCGGTATAGACGGCTTGGATCTAATCTAAGTGCATAAAATTCATGACCAAGATAAACGGTTGAATCTAATCTAAGTTGCTCGGATTAAGATCCGAGCCATCCATTACCAAGATAAACGGTTGAATAGGCCGCTCGGCACCGCTCTCATGCCGGCCAAGCGGGTGCTTGGCAGCATCCCCGGGTTAGGACTTGTGTTTTTGGGCTATTTTGTAGAAAAATCAGATCAATCCCATGTACTGGATCCAAAAATATATTTGTGAACCAAATCAAGTACTTTTTTTTGTTTTTTTAATTCTATCAAGCATTTACCGATATGGTGTTGAACAGATTTTTTCTTTATTTCTTTTGGACGAGGGATAAACAGCCAAGCTCCAGAAAATGTTTGGTTTTTACTACTGACGGGACATTCGATGTGAACTCAATATATAGCGAGTATATTCACCCACTTTTGGTGGGCAACAGAACAAAATTACATTATGTACGTAGTGAAAAAAATAAGGACATACCTCGAAGTGTTCATACAAAATAGCTAGATGCAAAATGGTGTTTCCATCATTATCCTTAGCATTGACAAAATCGCAACCTTTTGTCATCTCCAACAGGGTCTTCAAGCTCTCCAACTGCTTGTGCTTGACACACAAGTGCAAGATCGTCTCGTTTTGATCCACCCTGACTCGAGCCGCTTCTGGGCTGGCTCCAACCAACTCTTCCAAGACACTGATCTTGCCTTCCATGGCGGCCACATGGACGGGATTTTTACCGTCTCGATCGCGAACCAAGCACATCTTTGGGTTGGCCTTCACTAATACCTCCACAATCTGGTGGTGCCCCATGGCTGATGCCAAGTGAAGGGCAGACCGTTGTTGCGAATCTAAGACTTCTGTGAGTCTCAATTTGAGCTTTGGTTTGAGATTCAATAGTGTTTCCACAAAGTCTTTTTGCTCGCTTAATGTAGCCACATGGAGAGGATTTGTGGCGCCGTTGAAACATCCGGCTGCAACTTTGTGAAGAATCTGTGGATCTTTTTGAATTATGGCGACCAGTGAATCGATGTCCCCTTTAATTGCAGCTTCACAGAGTTCGTGCTCCATTTGGGTGTGTGTTTTAGTAGACATGTACAAGTATGCGGAATCAGACTCACCTCTATTTATAGCTGCATTCTGCATGTTTGTGGTGTATGTAATAAGGATGGAGATGGATGGGATGATATGGGATGGGCCTAGGCCTGTCAATGGACCGGATCCGAATCGAAAAATTCGATTCGAATCCGATAACGTCGATCCGGTAATCCTAATACGGATCAGATCGGATTAAATCCGTTATCAATCCGATCCGAACTTTAATTTTAAATTTTTTATAAAAAATTGTCAATTTTTTATTTTGAAAACAAATTGTTTAAGTAGTTGTATTTTTTTTTTCTATTTTTAATTTTATTTTGGAAAAAAATTTTGAAAAAAAGATTGTATTTTTTTGGAAAAAAAAATTTTTGTTAAAATTTTTTAAGTAAAAAAAATTTCCGATCAAATCCGAATTTTCGGATTCAAATTATCACTATCGGATTCGAGTCTTATCGAATCCGGCCCATTGACAGGCCTAAGATAGGCGTATTGTGAACATGTGAAGAGGCTCTTTTCACCAATGAGCTCTTAGCTCAGTTGGTACGCCTCCCTCTGCAGAGGCATGGTTATAGCCCTACGAGAGGCTGTTTGTAGTTCAGGATTATGGATAGCCTCTAAATTCTCTGTGGACCAATAACATACTAAAATCCCGCTAACCCTGTTGATATATATAATATTGAAGAAAAAAAAGAAAAAGAAGAAGAGGCCCTTTTCAGGAAAAAAAAAAACAAGGCTACAATTAATGTGGATGCATATAGTTACCATGTGTTTGGCAATCACATCAATGGCAATTACTCCTAAAAAGGACTCATGCATGCATGAGTAAAGTGTTCATGCATGATGCATGGTCTGTACTACTGTTGTAAAAGGACATGCAATAATACTCCGAGCGATGGACTGTTTCGGAAAGATAAGTTAGTAAACAAGTGAGTGCTAGCTGGACTGCCATTACCTACCAAAATGATTGGGCAGGTTTTTTTTTTTTTGTTTTTTCCTCGGCAACGACGTGCAGGTTGCTGATGAAGATGATTTCGCGGAGAATGATAAAGTCTTCGAGGACGATGCCTCTTTTTTTTCTTGAATTTTGATTCCATGATTTTGCAGTTTTGGGTTGTATCTCTGGGTCTTTAGTTTTGTTCTTTCCATTTGTTTGTTATGGTTTTTGGCCGGGTTGGTCTCTTAACAAAAATATGTTTTCCCGATTGAGAAAAACACTATGGGCAGGTTGCTAATAAACTCTAAAGAAGAATAACCACATATTATCTTCTTGTAATTAATCAAGGTAGTGTTTGTAACTTTGGATCAAGGATTTGTATTTGGATTTGTGGATGGAATAGATAAATTTAGGGGATTTCCCTTCACCACTTTTTCATTTCACTCCACTTGACAAGATGAGTTTTTCGATTTATTTATTGTGCATTTTCCCTTTCTATTCTTTAAATCTTCAGTTGGAGTGTTGATGGATTTTGTGGCAATTAAACCAAAATATTTTAGATGCTCTAAGGTCATCACCCATCAAATGGTCAAGACACCACCAGCTCCAAAACCGATTAAAAGTTTTAAAATAGAGATGGACGAGATTTGGCGAGAAGAAGTTGTTCAATGCATTTTTTTTCCTACTGTATTATTGTGATTTCATTATGTATCTTTCTGGATGAATAAAATTAATGTTGCCTATCAAAATAAATAAATAAAGATGAACGAGGGAACAAGATGATTGATTATCATTACTAAAGTACACCTTGTTAACACACATTTACGAAATAGTATAATGGTTTATAGCCTTAGATCTATGTTTGAGTCTAGTTAGACTGCACGTACGTAATTAAACAACTTTTTACGGGTTGCACTTTTGGAATTTTATCCGAATACTAAAAACCATGTACAGTCGTCACATTCATAGAATTATTAACATTTTTGGATAAGTCACATCCATAGAATTGACACCTTTTATTGCACAATGAGTACCTCCATACCTTTTTTTGGTCTTCGTAGTCTTGGTCTTCGTCGTTAAACCAATCATTTCTTATCTGAAGTACCTTCAATGTGAACGCAGTTTTCAGTAATCTTGTGGTGGTTATATACTTTCACACCAGAGGCTATCGCTATGCAGCATGAGAACGATTTGGATTAACTCACTTCGTATAGCTCAAAGCGCAGAACAACTTTGTGAAAAATCAAACTGATTAGACCAGTAATTCACTAAAGTCGATTACGTGCATTGGTCTTGAACAAGTGAATGACAATCCTCCAAGATCATTTGATTCCATTATGTACATACGGCACGAAATGATTACTTCTCCTAGGGTCATTAATTCTACTCATTGATTGAGCTTTACAAAGTAAACGATTAGGCATGCATTTCTAAGCTAGGGATGAGCTCATTTAATGGGCGGACACATGGTTTCTGTAGTGCTGGGCCGCACTATAGGCGGATGTAGTGTGGCATATGAGCCGTTCATCTCTCAGATCTACAAGAAGTATGATAAAATCCGAAGTAATGGATAACTTTGATGCCACACTACAACCCTGTTGTGCGGTTGTGCATTACAAGAAATCCCATTGGGCACGACAGCTACTTGCATTGTGCTTAAATATGTAGCATAATTATTGCGACCGACAATCATTCTACAACCACTAGCACTTATACAAACATTTACACAAATTCAGTTACATTTAAAGTGGGGCCCACATACACTACATCTCCAGTGTGTGTTGGACCAACAAAAAAGTATGAATGTTTGTAAAGAGTCTGTGTGTAGTTACTCCCTCCGTCCCAATGGATGACAATTTTTGAACTTTGTGTCATTTTTTATTACTTATATTTTTCAATTTATAATATTTTTCATGAGTTTGAAAACTTTGTATAATAGAAATAATCGAGAATTATCAAACAAGTTCCATATTGCATATTTTTGAGATTTATATTTAAAGATATAAGAAATTAAAATTGACATAAATATCAAAAATTGTCATCCAATTTGAGATGGAGGGAGTATATAATAATTGTTGCGACCAGATCCCTCAGATGCAAATCTTTTTAGTGCAAAAAGATATTGCTTTGTAGTCCCCAGTTTTGTAGTAACACCTCTGTAGCCTTAAAAAAAAAAAAGAAAGAAAAATGAGTGATTATTCAGTGCTCCACGGGTCTTTTTCCAGCACTCATAAGCTGGGATGTACCTACGTGGGGGCGCCTCCAACGCATGCCCCGACGCGAAATTAAAATATTTTTTTATATTTTTGTTTAAATTAGCATAATTAATTATAAAAGTGTGCTAATATATAAACATACACACTTGCATATAATGAATAAGTTGTTGACAAATATCAAGTCGTTTCCGGTAGCGAAAAAGTTTTTGATGGGTACGTAAGTGAAAAAGCTATTGAGTTGGTAAAAAATATTTTGTTAGTGGAAATCAATTGGCAAAATGCGTTAAATTTGTAGTGTTTTTTATCAATGGAAATGGAGAATTTGCTCTTAATTCTTTTTTTTTTTTTTTTGTTCTGGTTGTGGAAAGTTGGCTCTTATTTTCTGGTGGAGTGTGAAGAGAACAATGATTCAATAAATTTGAATTTTCAACGATTGCAGTTTCATTTTCGGCAGCATTTAATGCATGGGTTGTTGTGGAGAGCATCTTAATTTTCTACCATTCACTTGACTTTCAGTTACTTTCTCGCGCTGTGTCATTTTACAGAATTGATAGAAATTAAATGGAAGGTGCCAAAAAGCTGGTGATCACACAAAAGAATACTCCTCCCCTCACTGATTGGGATGGCAATTTCATCTGACGTGCTTGTATCCAATCCGATCCCCGCTTGTAACGGTCGGTAATTTAGAGATTCAATCGGGGATTGGGTAGGATATATATGAAGATTTTTTTTGAAATATTTTCAGGGATCAGGTAAGAGGCAGGAACAAACATGTCCCCGATCCGAATCCATTTCCCGTTTGTTACCCACCCCGTCCCGTCACTGATTCCCCGAAATATTTTTTCCGTACTCCTACAAAGCAAACTATAAAATGCAATTTTGACAAAAAAATAAACTATAAAATGCAAGTAGACAAAAAATTACGTTCAAAACTTCCGTGTTCTGACTGACTGCATTGGAGGTGGTTATTCTTCAAGATTGTAATCTGGATTCTGGAATCCAATACAAGTATACAACATATTTCCAAATCCTTCGTTTCAAAATTTATGAAGTTTCATTTTATTACTAATGTTTTAGATTTATAGTACTTGCTGTGTTTGGTTTGGTTTTCAAAAAGTTTTTTGAAAAATAGTAGGAATAATAAGTGGAGAGAGATAGAGAGAGAAATGTTAAAAGTAGGAGGAATCTAAGGGGAATTTTTTGAAAAATTCTTTTTGAAAACTAAAGAGAACAAGGCAGTTTCTTAGTTTTCCCCACATAGTATAAGTAGCGACACTCTTTTCTTCCAAACCCGTAGATCAATATTCATCCTCGCCTATAATTTTTTGTCTTTGTAAAAATTTTGAATCCCCGAATCCCCACGAAAATCCCTGTTGTCTGATTGGGCCGGGGATGGAGGAAAAAACAAATCTCCATTGGGGATAAGTCAGGGGCAAGAAAAGGGTTCGAAGATTGGAAATGGGAATAGTATCTTCCGGTCCCGACTCCCCATTGCCAACCCTACCCACCGGCCATAGGTTAAGAGAGTAACAATTAACAAAACCCAAAGAGATATCCTTCCTAGAATCATCCTGTGCTCACATGTTCACATGTGTTGACTTGACTCACATGCTTTAAAATTAACCACTCTTTTATACTACTTATTAATTGTTCTATGAGATACCCAATGTGGTATTACGGTATGGATGACTCGTAAATCTCAGCCATTAGATTGAAAATGGGTAAATCAAGGAAGATCGAGACAAAGAGGCTGAATTATGGATTGTTTTATCCTGGAAGCGGCGTGGCTATCATTTCTTGCGCAGAGAGTTTGGAGCCGCGAAACGTCTTAAAGAAAACGACTGAGTCTGAGACTCAATTCAAACACCAGCTAATCCGATTTTGGTTGGATATTATGTTCTACTAAACAGATTGTGAAATAAACGGCTTCATATTCTCTGTCCTCATTAACTGTTTCCAACTACCATCCATAAACAAAAGGTTGGAATTTGTGTACTTCAACTACCATCCATAAACATAAGGGTAGAATTTGTGAAGACGCTTGGTGATGCATGGGGGTTGACATAAGCCACAGTAAGTCTACATACCAGAAACCCACCCATGCCCCAGCCCTTGACGCTGACGTGGCATGGGCAAACAATAATGATTACAGTTGTCTGTGTGTATGAGTCACGTGACTGGGTTTACCAAATAAGGACCTACTATGTTACTGTATGAAACAGCTGGCAAACAATAATTGCAGATTCTCATCTCCATGTTGATCGAGATAGAGGCTAAATTCTGAATTGTTTTTTATCTTGAAAACGGCGTGGTTATCACTACTTGAGCAGAGAGTGCTGAGCCGAAAGTGATCCAGTTCGAGACTCAATCCAAACACAAGCTAATCTGATTTTGGGTATTCTGTTCTACGTACTCAACAGATTGTGAGGTAAACGACTCTCTGTCCTCATTAACTGTTTCCAACTACCATCCATCTATCCATAAACACAAGGTTGGAATTTGTGATGACATCACTTGGTGATGCGTGGGGGTTGACATAAGCCATCATGACATAAGCCCATTGCTTACGTCTTTGTATGGGCTTATCTATAGTAGTACCATCTTCAAGTAAATTGATTTTCCCACCCCCCACACCACACCCCCCCGACCCCACACCCTTTTCCCACTATTACCCCCGGCTCCTCCCTTTTAATTTCTTTCTTTATTTAATTTTTTTTCTTTTATTTATTTAATTTCTATAAATACACCATTTCTATATTAAAAAATAGAATTCAAAAATTAAGTGCTCCAATTTTTAATTCAGTCGAACCGGGGCGATGGTCATAATGAATTTTTTGCTCTAAGACCTTTCAACGAGCACTCTAAAACTAATTATTTAGTTTTAGGACTCTCTTAGGGTGTCCATTGAAAGGCCTTGGAGCCAAAAATTTATTACTACCATTTAGAATGAAATGATCAGAAAAATAACATCTTTGTACCGGTTCAAACGAATTGAAAATTGAAACACTTATTTCTTTTACACCGTTTATATATTAAAAAATATAGTTAAAAATTAATCCGACTGTTTTTTTTTTCCTTTTTTTCCTATATATATATATTAAAAAATATAATTAAAAAAATAAGTGTTTCAATTTTCAATCCATTTGAACCGGTGCAAAGATATTATTTTCCTGAACATTTCTTCCTAAATGGTCGTAATAAATTTTGGCTCAAAGGCCTATCAATAGACACCCTAAAAAAGTCCTGAAACTAAATAAAAAGTCTTAGGATGCTCGTTGAAAAGCCTTAGAGCAAAAAATTTACTTAGCACAGTTAGGATCCAATCCAAGCACGGACTCAAATTGTTTTGGCATTATCAATTTCCTATTTTAAATGTAGAGAAAATATGTTAAGACTGATTAATGTTGTACTTATACATATTCGTTTTTTTTATATAGATTTTTTAAAGCATAGAAGATATGTTAGTTTGGGCGCGGAGCATTGGTCTTAAATATGGTATTGTGGTGATTAATTGAAAATAGAATTTGAGTTAACTCCAAAAAAAAAAAAAAAAGAAGGGGGGAAAACGGGAAAGGAAACAAATAAAGGAAAGAATTAAAAATTAGAAAAAAAATGATTAAAACTAGAAAGAACGGGAGGGAGATTAGAGGAAAAAAGAAGAAGAAAAAAAAGAAGAATCAAAACTAGAAAAAAGAAGAAGAAGTGGGGGGGGGTGGGATCCGGGCACCGAGGATCTCCTGTCCGACTCACATCCGGGAAAGGAGGGGGTGGGTCCAGGCACCGAGGATCCCCTGTCCGACTCACATCCGGACAGACGCCTGTCCGGATCTTCTCGGCCGTTGATCTCGTAAATCAACGGTTGAGATGAGCCGAGCACATTTTGCTCCAAAACGACGTCGTGTTGGACCAAAACTTGTTCGGCTCATCTCAGCCATTGATTTTCGGAATCAACGGCTGAGAGAGACTCGGACAGGCGCCTGTCCGGTGGTGAGTCGGACAGGGGATCCGGTCTCGGGTCCGGGGGGCTGTGTCAAGGGGGAAAAAAGCAGCTCTCCATCTTCACACCAAAAAACAAAAACAATAATGATTACAGTTGTCTGTTGGTATCAGTCATGTGACTGGGTTTACTAGAGAAGGACTGTACTATGAAACAGCTGGTAAACAATAATTGCAGATTCTCATCTCTATGTTGATCGGGCACATATGTGCGAAAGTATCCACTAGGGGTGTGCACAGAACCAGAATTTTGTAAATACGGGGGCCGAACTATGAATAATAAAATTTTAAAATGGTTCGGGAATCTAAAGGATTCAAATGTCTAAATAACACTAAATACAAAACACAATATCTAACAAACAAAAAACAACTATTTTTAGTACAAATCAAGTGCGACATACGAGAGATAGCCAGGTCAATGCTTTGATAAAAATATTGCAATAATCAGAGCTTTATAGTTTATACAACTGATACAAATATATTAAAATCCAAACTGGTCCAGACTCCAAAGGAAGAGAGATGGGGGAATTACCTGCGGTCCAGAGACTCCAAAGCCAGAGGTGAGACTTGAGAGAGAGCAGAGTTGGATGCTCCTACTTTGCCGGGAGAGAGAGAGCCAGTTCGTCGGCTAAAGCGATAAAGCCCTAAATTATTTTTTGTTCAACTGTTCAAGAATGCAAGAATGTCGATTGTATTTGACGGCTAAAAGAAACCCCTAATTTATTGTAGGGTACAAATTCAGAGTGGGGGCCCATGTGGTCTTTGGTTCTAGGCTTCAAACACGTTTCTAGTTTCAGAGAGGGGGCCACCCATGTAGTTTCTAGTTTCTTTCTCAAAGTCCAACCTGGGGGACCACCATTAGAACAATATTCAAAAAAAAAAAAGAAAAGAAAAATTCCAGAAAACACGTGGGGGCCATGGCCCTCATAAGCCTTCATCTACCTCCGTCTCTGGGTGTGCACGGATCAGGCGGGTCGGTTTTGGCCCGAAACCCGACTCCGATCATGTCAGGTAACAATATTTTAGGCTCGCAAATCGAACCAAGCAGGGGTGAGAACTGTCCACAAGTCCGATTCTTTACGTCGGGTTGGGTTGGTTGGGTTTAGCCTTCGGGTTTGTCGGGTCGGTTTCGACCCCACAGGTAAAGGACGCACCAACCCGAACCCCGAACCGAAAATTGATTTTTAACAGAAACTGAACTCGTACATGTCCAAACCACATGTTCAACCCCAGCCGAGACCCTTCGGGTCAGGTCGGGTTGGTTGGGTTGTGGGTTTTCTTCACCCCCTAGTATCCACTACAAAAATACTAGGTGATGTTCCACATTATCTTTTAAAAAAATAAGTACTTATTTTTTAAGAAGGCAATTTCAAGCTCAAAAATTATATTCTTATGCAAATAATTTTCCTACCACTATGGATTTTGTTTTATAGATCTCATTGAGATCTTTAATACGGTGCAAAAAAAATTGAAAAATTATTTTTCATTTACGTTGCCTTGTTTGGATCCATTTTTGAAATGTATTTTTCAAAAAATTCCCCCTAGATTCCCCCTACTTCCAATCATTTCTCTCTCTATCTCTCTCCACTTATTACCCCTACTTTTTTTGAAAAATACTTTTCAAAAATGGATCCAAACACAACAATTTTTATTTTTGAGTTTGAAAATGTGAAATAAGCTGATTATTTTTTAAGAAGGTTTCTGGAACGGAGCCTAAGTATTTATGTTACATTTTCAAATTTAAATATAATGAAAATAAAAAATAATTTTTTGATTTTTTTGTACCGTTTAAAAGATTTTAATGAGATCTATCAAATAAGATTCATATTACTAGAAAAATTATTTACGTAAACATATTATTATTTTTGAGTTTAAAATTACCTTTTTAAATAATAAATATTTATTTTTAAATCCGAAAATGGGGCCTAATACTGTCAATTGTATGGAAAAGATCTTTTTGGCTTTGTTCGTTTAAGAGTTTTGGGTATTTTAGTTTTGGTAGTGGGTGGAGAAAGAAATAGGGTAATGATTGGAGAGAGGGGTAATGAGAGGAGAGAGATAGAGAGAGAAATGAAATTAATAATTAGATAAATAAGATAATGATTGAAGAAAGATATAGAGTAATGATTGAAAAATAAAGTTAAAACAAAATAAATATGAGAAACTAACAAGACCTATTTGAATTGGGTTTTGCTACATACTGCCCAGTGGGCATTGCCTTCATCCCAACTGTCCCGAAAAGTACCATATGTCAGCCTTTAATTTTTTTATTATTCTTTTTTTCTACTTTTTATTTTTCAGATGGTGCTTTGCACCCCGATTTACTTCTTCTTCTTCTTCTTTTTTCTTTTTTTTTTTTTACTTGGACCCTGATTTTACTTCACAATTCATTTTTTTGGAGCCCACTCCAAGTCTCATAAAAAAGATCTCATCTGCTTATTTTCGTAAAATATTTTTATGGGTTCCTGTAAAAAATGAATGGAATGGAGACCAAAAAATGTGTTCTAGCTTCCTTTCTTCATCTACTCTATAAGCATATTGGAACTTGCGGTTTTCATCTTGTGCAACTTTACAATGCTGCAAAAGATCCTTTACATCCTCAACTCCATTCTTCTTCCCGATTTTAGTGAAGAGGTTACGTACATCTTTATCGAGGAAGGGGAGGGAACCATGGCTGATGTTTTTTTCAAGTTCCAGAACACGCATTATTGCCTTAACTGGAAGACCAGCTTCCTTAAACAAAAGTATACGCTTTTCATCATCTTTTGTTATCTTTCGATTGGCAGGAAGAAACCGAACTTCTGAAGGACTCAACAACTCATGGTTGTGATCTTTAATGAACTCAGTGATCTGCCATTCTTGAGGAAAAATATCAAAAGATTTTCTTAAAGTGATACGCATTCGAACCTTGCACCCACACTTCACAGATTGCGTATTCCTTTGTTCTTTGGACAAATCAATAAGTTTCAACCGCATCTTCCCTTGGCATTGACAACAAAAATCCCGTCTTTTCACTTCTCCATTTTTTTTGTTAGTGCGATCTTTCCGAATTGAAAATCCATTCCTACATGCATATTTCTTAAAGAAAATGAAAGCCTCCTCTTCACTTAAGAAACACTGACCAATAAAAGGATCAAACTCATTTCTAATTGAATCATCTTTTCTTGAACCACCAATTTCACTTGGGTATTCAGTCAGCTCAAGAGTATTATTTCCTTCAATCTGAATAATCTCTTCTTCATCATTTGGAAGCTCATTCAAGTCAAAATCAAAAACATGTTCATCCATTATCCTACAACTCCAAATATAATATTCAAGAAAACATAATCAATAGATTTAAAAGTAAGCTTACCCAACAATAGCTAGGGGCAGTGGCAGAACTAGTATAGGGCAAGGGGGGTCACGTGACCCCCCTAAGTTCCAAAATACCTCTAGACTATGTATAGTTTTGAGGAGTATTTTGTAATTTTGCCCCCCTGAGTTCCAAAATACCTCTAGAGTATGTATAGTTTTGAGGAGTATTTTGTAATTTTGCCCCAAAAGATAATATTCTTGCCCTGAAGATCCCACGAAATTACATGTGTTGTAGATATTTGACCCCACTGCAACTAAATCCTGGGTCCGCCCCTGGCTAGGGGACTTACCCCCAAAAAGAAAATTTTAAAACAATAGTTGGGAGTAGAAAATATAGATTAAAAACAACACAAAAAGAATGCAAATGATTTACCCAAGAAAACAAAACCAAAAAAGGAATATAAAGGAAATAAAAGTCACATACGTACAAGTATATAACCTAAGCAAATTGCTTTTCCCACCCCCCGACACCCCACACCCATTTTCCCGGACTACCCCCACCCCCCCATCTCTCTCTTTCCTTTCTTAAAGTACCCGCCCCCTAACCGGATGCACAGTACCCTTTATCCCTAAAACGGCAACATTTGATTTATAAAAAAAATCCTTACCATCAATTTGCAATCCTATAGAGCAAAAACGTAATTATGAGAGCTCTAGAGACAAAATTTGATTATGTCTCTTTAGAATAATATGATCTTCACACCCGTTCAAACGGATTAAAAATTGAAATACTTAATTTTTTAACTATATTTTTTAATATATAAACGGTCTCAAAAAATTAAGTGCTCAAATTTTCACTCTGTTTGAATCGGTGCAAAGATTTTGTTATTCTAATCATATTAATAAAATCTTTGCACCGATTCAAACGGACTGAAAATTTGAGCACTTAATTTTTTGAGACCGTTTATATATTTAAAAATATAGTTAAAAAATTAAGTGCTTCAATTTTTAATCTGTTTGAACGGGTGTGAAGATCTTATTATTCTGATAATAATATTCTAAAGAGACATAATCAAATTTTGTCTCCAGTGCTCTCATAATCACGTTTCTGCTCCATAGGATTGCAAATTGACGGTAAGGATTTTTTTTTTTAAAACCAAACGTTGGCGTTTTAGGGGCCGGGTCCGCTCCCCCATACCCACCTTTTAATTTCTTTCTTTATTTAATTACTTATATTTTATTTATTTAATTTTTATAAATACACCATTTCTATATTAAAAAATATAATTCAAGAATTAAGTGCGCCAATTTTCAATTCAGTTGAACCGGAGTGAAAATCGTATTTTTTTTTTATCATTTTATTCTAAATGGTCATAATGATTTTTTTGCTCTTAGGTCTTTCAACGAACACCCCAAGGCGCATTATTTAATTTCGGGGCTCTCTTAGGGTGTCCATTGAAAGGCCTTGGAGCAAAAAATTTATTACGACTATTTAGGATGAAATGATCAGAAAATAACATCTTTGCACTGATTCAAACAGATTGAAAATTGAAACACTTATTTTTTTTAACTATATTTTTTAATATGTATATAGGAAAAAAAAACAGTCAAGATAAACATAATCAATTGAAACACTTTTTTTCTCTCAATTAATTTACAAAGCCTAGAATTAGACTTGAACCTATTAATTGTCTTACAAGTAGTCTTTCCTATTAATTGCTATTGCCCTTGTTGACAATCACTTCGTGCAAGTTTTCTTACAACCTCATTACCCTGTACCATCCATCCCAATATGGTGGCAGGACCATGCATCGGACGAAGCTAAAGGATGGACTGCTAGTTATGGAACACATATTCTATTGTGGTATGAAATAATGGGTATAAGCACGCCGGGAGCAGCATTTGGTAAACGAGCCGAATATTAGAATGTTCAGATTCGTTCATTAAGTTTTTTAGCGAACTCGAGCTCGAGCCGAACCCAATGAAAATTAAGACGAGCCAAACTCGAACCGAGCTTGCTCAGATTTGGGTCGAACTCGAGCTTGTTCACGAGTCTTAACGATCCAATAATATCATATTTTTTATGCTCTCATAAAAGTCTAAAATTGTAAATAAAATTTTCATTATGTACATAAATATGTTCATATACATATAAAATGATAAAAACATATACTTAAGTAAATTTTTAGTAATTGTAAATGTTTAGACTTGTACAAGTTTTAAAATTTTCACTATATAACTATATAAAATCCCCATGATACACATATACTCCAGGTTCGCGAGCCTAATCGAGCCGAATACTACTGCGTTCATGTTTAACTCATTTATGAAACGAGCCTAAAATTGAGGTTCAGGTTCGGTTCATTTAGTAGACGAATCGTTCACGAACGGCTCAGTTCATTTACAGCCCTAGGGGGAAAGCACCTCTCACTATTACCTAACCAATATATAAGAAAGACTATGGTAAGAAATCCTAACATACCTTTTGAATTTCTTACCAAAACAAAATTACCTTTTTAAAGATGGCTTCCCATATTAGACTCCTTCGAAGAAAACGTGATTTCGGCGTCCAAACAGCCAAAATCTTATTCTCACAATTGTTTGTGCGGAGAATAAGCCACCAGATTTCTCCTTTGTTTTGACGTGGTCATCCCTCAAAAGACCTGATTTGGAAACTAGTGAAAAAGGGGAAAGTGAAAAGAGTAAAGTAAGGAAAATGAAAAAGGAGGGAAAAGAAAAAAGGATTCAGGAAAAACGAGGGAAAAGGATTGCCGCCTAAGAATTGCTTGGTAGTATTATAATTTAAAATCGGAATAGGGCTACCATTGTCTTTTTAAACCAAACCTTTATATCATGGAAAATTCTAAAATCAGTCCAATGGACTGATAATAGTAAGTGTGTGAATGTGTATTAAAGGGTGTAAAAAGTGCACATAAATACGTATTTTCCTTATCTTCTAATGTGTTTATCGTCAGCCCAATGGGTTGACAATAACAAGACCGTTATATCACTTACACTGTCATATTTACTGTGCATTGCAGGGACAAGTGTCAAAGCCTTATCCCTTTGGGACCCACGTCTTGGATGCCCATGTAGCAAAACCTGTCAATTACACAGACGAAGGTACAAACCTGTCAATTACACGTTTGGCAGATTTGTTGACAAAAATGGTCCCTCTCTCTGAACTCTTTCTTTCTCATGTCGTGACCGGTTATCTTTTTTTATGAATCTAACCATTGGTAAAGATGAAGGGACGGAGCAATTACACACCCAGAGGTTGCCCCAGAGGTAAAGGCGAGTGACTGACTTTAGGAGTACTTCCCTTGGTCAAGAGTTCGATTTCCCATCGGGTGAGTACCCTGATAGTAAGTGGAGGACCGTGACCAGGGACGGAGCTAGAAATTCCACTTCATAAACCAAGATCATGGATATTCTCATAACTAGGAATATCGTCACATGATAACGGTTATCATCAAAACAGAGTCGCCACGTAGTTTATAAAAACTAGGAAAAATAAGTAGAGATTTCGGGTACGGGAGCCAAAAGTACAAGAAGGGGAAGGTGTTAGGCACCCCTCTTTACTCAGTCGTGAGACTGACCCATAATCGTTCAACATATGATTGATATTTGCTTTATTTAATTCTAAACACGTAATCTATTTTATTAGCCTTTAAACACTTAATGATGAGTTAAGACAGTAATGAAAGCATGCATCAAAATAGAAAACAGTCTGTCCCAGAGAATGGATCCCGCGGCCGGTGAATAGATGTCACGGCCGAGGGATCCTTCAGGTTTGATGTATCAGCTGAAGGATTGATGTTCCAGCCGATGTTCTTCCCTCACATCAAAACAAATAATTAACAGGAAATCAAAATACTACTATCACAGTATGAAAACATAAAAAAGATCAAACCATAGGCCCCCAAGCCTCACTATCTTGATTCCTCAGTTGCTTGATTGCTTCAGATTGAGGGAGATTGACTGATTTTCTTCTCAAGAACCCTAGGGTTAGGGTTTGTACTTCAGGGTTGTGATCGTCGGATTGCGGCTGCCTTCGGGAGGTTAAGGCTTTTGTAGAGGGAGTATGAGAGAGTGTTTTTGCAGAATTTTGTGACTAGAGAGGGTGAACTGTGTTATTAATTTCGGAACCCAAAGGCCCCTTTATATAGGTATGGGGTGACTCACTCCATCCAATCACAATGCACGATTAAATTGGTAGTGTAAGGCAACACAAACTCTGGATGGTAATCTCTTTACGTAGCCCGAATGCATCGAAAAAAGGCTGCTAGGGTTTTTGAGTATCAGATCAAACGATTGACAGAACATTTCAGAATCTAGAAAAAGGACGATCTGGCGGCTGAGGAATGGATCTGGCGGCCGAAGAATGGATCTGGCTGCCGAGGAATCAATCTCTCAGGGAGATTTTCAAGCAACATGTTTTACGGTGAAATAATGAAGTTGAGGCCGTGAGATGGAT
Source organism: Rhododendron griersonianum (assembly GCA_018127125.1). Lineage (NCBI taxonomy): Eukaryota > Viridiplantae > Streptophyta > Magnoliopsida > Ericales > Ericaceae > Rhododendron > Rhododendron griersonianum. The sequence continues at coordinate 26,745,507 of CM030800.1, forward strand.
CTTGCGACCGACAAATGGATTCTCCTAAGAATCTATATTTCTGTCTGAAAGGCTATATGGCTCTGAATTAAGTCTTCTAAGTGGCTAAAAGTACTCACTAAAAGTTCACGAGAAGTCAATCAACAATCATTGTATTCATTCATCATCAGGATGGTCCCCAAGGTGAGACTTGAAATAATCGTTAGGCCAAATTTGGGTCGCGCAGTCGGGTCCAACTGTGACTCGGTTGAATGGCTGTTCCTCGGTTTAAAAAAAAAAAAAGAGGACGGAGCGGCAAAGGGGTGTATTCAAACGTGGGAATGGCAGTTGGTGATGCGATTTTACTCTTTCGCCCCTACAGTGTTTACCCACTAGAGTTGAATGCTTTGTAAAAATTAATTTTTAATAGGGGAGTTTCGGTATTAGAGGAAGTCAATACAGCTTCATTTGATGGGTGATACCAAAAGTTGCTCTTTCTTTACATATCAAAATAGATATTGACTTCCGTCGATAAAAAAGAAGCAGCAATAAAATGAATCTTGTTGATTGCCATTTTTCTTGTTCGTTAATGCGCAGAGATTCGTTTGTAAGCTCTTCACTGAATTTTTTCCTAACTATTTTATATGCTCTCACCACACGTTCGAGAAAATGTTCTAATTTCTTTTCATTGGGATTGAGATATTAACATGGTCGGGAATGCGTAGCTCGTACAACCATCTATGACAATTTGTTTTGGATTATTCAAAGTATTTGAAATTTGTCGTTATATTGCAATTATTGAGCCTAATGAATTGGGAGTTTAAAAGTAAGTGAGACTTATCGTTAGTTTCAGAACTTCACATTTTCTCATTATATTTACAAGGGTAGTATCTAATTTCTAATGTTTTAGTGAACTTAATTAAATATATATGAACAAAAGTCTATTTAAAAAGGTCGAATGAGCATTGTCTCATTATGCGAATTACAACAATCAAATTTATTGAAGGGAGGATGCTTGCACTCGCCGTCACCAAACACCTTGACGAGGTCGAGGCTGGGATAGGAGTCAGGATGGGCCTGCTGCGTTCTGTGGTCTGGTTTTGATTTGGGCTTTGCGCCCAAAATTCCTTTAAATACTAATTTTTGTTGTTGGTTGGGCTTAGGAATGTTGGGCACAAAATTGGTTTGTTGTTAGGATTGGGCTGTCTAGGTTGGGCCTGTAAACCCAATTGCATTGTACGGCAATCAGTTAGTAGATGCAAGAAAACTTCACATGGTTATCCTACAAGCAACAACCGAAATTGAATTTTCCCACCAAAGCTTCCAATCAATCTTTGATCTTCTTCCTAACCACATGGAAAATTTTAATTTCCATTAGCTAGGGTGGACCTTTCCTAGTTGGTTTTGTCCCTAAAATGGGCCCATTGTTTTTGTTTTTTTTTTTTCCGATCGGCCACATATTTTTCTTTATCTTTGGAAATGATTACAAACATTAAAAGGAACATGGGCACAACGGCATATGCCACCCAAGAACCAAAACAAAAAAAAGGCAAGATATCGATCAAAACACCACAAACAAACACCGAAAATCAAACAATCGCTAAAAACAACCCAGCGACAAGCGACACCAAACAAGTTAAAGTCAAGAGACCAACCTAAAAAGGGAAAAATTCAAAATACCTCACAACCTTTACACCAAAATTAAATTAGACTCCCAACCTTTTAAAAACTTCAATTTTACTCCCAACGTTATCTTCCGTTAATCAAAATGCCCCCTTCCGTCCGAATGACTAACGGATTTCGTTAAAGGCTCCGTTAAATATCATCCCGATCGAATTTTAATGATCCGAGCTGCTCAATGTGTTCAAAACGTGATTTTAAGGGTACCCTTAAGAAATCAACAAAAAAATGATCAGGTAGGGCTTCATCTGAACAGTTTTTTATTGAATAGTTCAATAAAAAAAACTATTCAAATGAAGCCCTTCCCGATCATTTTTTTGTTGATTTCTCGCGAGTACCCTTAAAATCATGTTCTAATCACATTGAGCGGCTCGGATTATCGAAATTCGATCGGAAAAGGGGAGGTGCAGACCGAAGAAAAATCCGAACGTCCGGACTTGAACAAAATCCGGATCGATCCGCACCTCTCCTTTCCCAATCGAATTTCGATGATCCGAGCCGCTCAATGATAAAAAACTATTCAGATGAAGCTCTTCCCGGTCATTTTTTTTGTTGATTTCTCGCGAGTAACCTTAAAATCACGTTTTGAACACATTGAGCGGCTCGGATCATTGAAATTCGATCAGGACGCTATTTAACGGAATTTTTAACAAAATTCGTTAGTCATTCAGACGGAAGGGGGCGTTTTGATTAACGGAAGATAACGTTGGAAGTAAGATTGAAGTTTTTAAAAGGTTGGAAGTCTAATTGAATTTTGGTGTAAAGGTTAGGAGGTATTTTAAAATTTTCCCACCTAAAAACCATGACAAACAAACCAAAAGAACAAAACCAAAGACCGAGAGAAACAACCCAAAACTGCAAAACCAGAGAAAAAGAGATGCCGCATCCTCGAAGACCTCATCATCCTCCGCGAAATCATCTTCATCAGCAGCCTGCCCATTGTTTTTGTAGGTAATAGAAGTCCAGCTAGCACACTTGTTTACAATCTAATCTTTCCGAAACAGTCCATCGGAGTATTATTGTCCATTTACAACAGCAATACAGACCATGAACAAAAGTTCCAACATTGAAAAGCCTAATATTCAATCCTATGTCGTCTAAGACCAGACGGGAAGGGGAGGAGGAAGTACTTATCCTACAGATACTGTATTCATGCCGTTGGTCCTCCATCTCTGATACATAGGAGCTTGCGTAGGACAGGACAGTTATCGAGGGAACTCTGCTGGTCAATCCTGTTCACTGCCTTCCACCTACTCCTCCTCTCTTTTGCAAAAAATGCCACCAAGACGATTGTGTGCTTCACTAGAAGAAGACCCATCACACTGGACCGCACTATAACTCCAATTTTAATGATATTAGTGAGTGATGGTCTGTCCTTTTTAGGAGTAACCACAACGTTGGAAAACGAATATGTAATTGCCATTGATGTGATTGCCAACCACATGGTCACTATCAGGACCCACATTGTCGCCTTGTTCACCCTCTTAAGTGGTGGGTGAACAAAACTCAACTCGCTCATGAGCAGCAAAATTGTACTCAATGATGCAACGAATCCTATGGTGTTAAAGCGGAGGAAGTACGGATAGGATTTTCGATAATAACTATAGTCAGCCCTATAGGTGGATGATGGAGAATACCAATTAATATTTATTATTTTATAATATAAATCCATATGTCCACAGTTTGTTTCTTCTAGTACGATATTTGAGTGTTCTACTTGGTCAAATGTACTTTCTATTTTGTCTAAAATACCTATTTTGCCCTTAGCAACTCATCTCTACCTTTTGCTCTTACAAAATCACGGGTACGGCTACTTCCTGTTGGAAAAAAAATTCTCGGCTACTTTTGCCTTTTTAATAACTTAGGGACTTGTTTGGATGAAGTATTAGGTTTGGAGGTATTATATAAGAATAAGAGATTGAATAGTAGGAGGTATTATGTAAGAAGGGTGAATTCACATTGATGTGACGGGGGATTAAATAATACTTGATTTGGATGAGATATAAAATGGGGGGATAAAGTTATTTTGTAGTTGAATGGAAGAGAGATGGGGTATTATAAGGGGGGATTCCACATTGCCGGCTCCCACCCTAGCCATGTGTAAGCCCCCCTCAGGGGATATTAGGGGGGGTTATGGAGGAGGGAGTATTAATATATCTCCGGTTATTGACTTGCCAAACCACGCCATAGAGGAGGGCCCACGTATTGGAAGAGTGTATATTACAATACCCCTTTCTATTATGGCATCCAAACAGGCCCTAGGTGTCCTAACAAACTTACGCATATCTCAATTAATTTTGGAGTCTCGATCCTACCGTTCACTTGTGTGGAGCTCAATTAAAGTTGGAGCAACCGTTTTGTATGAATTGGCCCCAAAAGAATTGATAGCACTTTTAAGGTTTCGAATATGAGACTTTACGAGGAAGCAAACCTTAATAACGCGATGTTATTTTGGTATTTTTCATTTTTTGCTTAGCTTTTCGTCGTAATTTTTGAGGTTAATCGTTGGTCTCGATGAGATGAATCGAAAAAGTATAAAAATATGGACCGATGTTGGAAAAAGTTCATATAAGACGATATTTTAGATTAAAAAAAATAAAATTGTTTGATGCTTTCTTCAATTGCGTTGAAGACCCGCCAAAAAAACCTTCAGTACGCTTAGTTTTGCATCAAACTTTTGTTACTTATTAGTTCGTCTTAGCGATATGAATCGAAAAGGTAAAAAAAATATCAAATCTTATAATTTTTTAGAAAAAGACAAAATAAGTCCAAAAGACAGTTTTTGGCTTTTCTTAAAACACTATGAGTTTTGATCAATATTTTTTTATTCTTTCGATTTCTCTCGCTGAGATGAATTAATAAGTCACAAAAAATTAACGTAAAACCAAAAATGCAAAAAAAAAAAAAAAGAATAAAAAAAAAAAAGAAGTCAAAAAGACAGGTTTTTACTTTTTTTAAAAAAACTACGAGTTTTGATAAATAAAAAAAAGACATGTATATGAGATATTGTATTCAAATTGTTGTGTATGTAAGTTCTTACTACTTATTTGGAAACAATCGACGTGCTTTCGTGGAAAAAGTCACCAACATGCTACTTTTGTTATTCAAAGGGAGGGGAGGGCTATTTCCATCATTTTGTTAAAAGACCATTTACCTGCCACATATTCTGAGAAAACGTACACAATTTGAAAGCTAAGGGACCCACTAATAACCAGCCCATTGGGCAAATGGTAGATTTAGCCATAATAATAAGTCATTACAGTTTCCCTGGCTCGGTAACCATTGATCTCTTTGGAATTCTCTTGCCAGACACCTCTAGGAGGGCTCACCCCCGTTTGGAATGTCATTGTCACAATAAGTGATGCCACAACCATTAAGGATTCTCTTTTATTCGTAAACCAATCTCCACCTACGAGATCTTTCGCCTGTTTAGCATTGGCTTTTCAAAGTAAGTCTTCGATATGACTCTCTTCTTTCTTATTTAATCCAATATGACTCTCTTCTCTGTTATCTGATCCAAGGAACAAAATATACATTGCTGTGTGTTCACTTGCATTTGTTGCATTCACATCTATTGTTAGCTTCTTTAGGACATAACACGCGATCTAAATATTTACATTGCATCTCAAGGTTAGATATAAGAAATCAAAGAACATGTTTTCCAGTGATGATTTCCAACCGAGAAAAGAACCTAGAAACTGAGGCGGCTGTACATTGATTATTCAATGGTCACATGAACACCCAATAATTTTTCTTTCTTAGAATACATGTAAAAATTAGGTTGCTGATTTTGCCACTCTTTTTTTTGTGCTAAGATAGAATGACAAGTTTTTTGTGTTTTAGCCGCTTTTGTGTTTTGCCGTTAACCCCACTAAAATAGATGCCGTTAAACCCCCCCCCACTAAAATAGATGCCGTTAAACCCACCGCCACCCACCCACCCCCCCGACTAAAATAGACAACTAAAAACTATCTAAGCTAGCTGTTTCATAGAGTTTACAAGCTTAAAAGATCATTATACTCCCATTTTAGAATTTGTAAAAGTTGTTTTACCCAATGAACAGATAAATACGGTAACCTTAAGTGATACGTAAGGCCAGTGGCGGACCTAAGAATTTGACATAGCAGGGGCACTAATTTTTTTTGTAACCGTAATATACGAGTTACAGTTAAGCACATTTACTCTAAAATAATTTTAGCATTCATGATAAATTAACAATTTTAAAGTATATATGTATTTTAATAATTAGCTATTTGGGCAAACTTGCGCGCTGTAGACACCCCAATTTGGGCCCCCGAATAATCTTTAAGTTTCCTCGATGATGAAATAAGAAAAAATACACCTTCAAGGCTTGGATTGTTGCTCCTTTCTTACTCCTTCCCTAACCTCAAGAAAATCCCTTCCCAAACATATAGGGTGGCTCTCGGTTCAATTGTAAAAGAGAAAGATGCGTTTGCTTTGTCAAAAATAACCTTTTCCATGACACACTGAGGGTAAAATGGGCACACATTTCAATGTATGAAATACCTTTGAGTGAAACCAATTGGGTTGAAAAGAGGACTCGACAAGCTTTCCAACGCTTCGAACCATGCCTAAATCCGAGTTCGGGAGTGTCCAAGGCGCCCCCGCGAAGTTTGGTGTGCTGTGATGTCTCGGAATACCGTGCGGCATTCCAGAAATGCCATGCGGCATTTCAAAACGCTGCACGGCATTTCAGAAAAATTCAAGAAAATCACTCCGTCGCACGGTATTTCAATATGCAGCACGGCATTTCGGGAAAAAGTTCTGACAGGTGCAGAAAGTTGTCGGCTACGCCTGCAGGAGGAGCGTCTTGGCCATAAAATAAGTTTTATTCGGCCCAGAAACCACCTCCCCTCTTTGTAGTGCTCATCATTGGCTCTCTTGCCTATAAATACACCCCCCTCTAGTTGAGAAGTACCCCTTCAACCCAAGTAAAGTTACTCTCCCATTTTCTAGACTCTCACTCTCTCTCTCTAAAAATACCCCCCATTGATTCTCTCTCTACAACTCCTTACACCCATCACAACTATACACACATCTTTCTCTCTCTACATCAACCCACTTGATCTCTCTCTCTCTACACCAATTTGCTCACAAATTTCTCAAAACTCAATCCAAATCAACATTCACTCTCCATCTTTAAACACATCCAAGCTTCAATCAAAAGGTATAAATAAGTTTCCTTGGGCTAAACCACATTTAGCTTTGAGGGGAGCCGATCGAGGCCCTTCTCGGTCTTTCTATACCGAGTTTGGGTCTCAAACGAGCTTTATATTCATAAAGCACTAAAAAACAGTTTTCACATTGGATACGCTACATCGTGCGGCGTTTTACGACACCGCACGGCGTAGCGTATTACTCCGCGCGTTATTTCATTTCTTGTACATATTCCTTCTTGTGTTGTTCTGTTTAGTCTGCTTGTTTCTTTTCTGTGCGGGTACATTCCAGAATCAAGTTTCATGTTAAAATTCATTTTTTTTACTTTATTAAATCTTTTAACATTTCAAAAAGCTTTTAACATTGTTTTACATGGTAAGATGAACAATAGGATCTCGTAAATCACTTTTCGGAGATTCAGAAAATATAAAAAACTATTTTGCGGATCTATGGTTTGTTTTGTCATGTAAGAGCAAACTGATTCTGGAATGCGTAGACGAGTACACCGCACGGTGTTTTAGTTACACCGTGCGATGTATCCGTTTTGTCGTGCGGTATTTCACATGATCTTAGCAGTCTGCTGTAATGCTGTTATTTCATTTTCTGTACATTGCTCATCCATTTCATACTGTACAATTTGCACCACAAGCACGCTAATGTGTTATATTAGATCCCATGTCCCTTTCCTGTACATGTTTTAAAGTTAAGTTTTTTCAAATAAAATTAAATCCCCCATTTAAAATGCTTAGTAGAGACCGGTTTTTACCGGGCGAGCGGGGTGCTTTTTCAACCAAACCTTTCCCGCTCGTAACGTGGCTCCCTGATCCAAAATCTCAACGTTTTCGCTAGATCAAAAGCCTTTTTCTTTCAAATAAACTCTCGGTTTCTCGGATCATCCATCTCAAAAATTCGGATGGCGACTCTTCGAATGCGCCGGGGGCGCGGGAGCCCACAGTGGCGACTCTGCTGGGGACTTTTATTCAATACTTTACTTGTGCTTTTTTTTTAAAAAAAAAAAATGAATAAAAAGTATTGAATAATCAAGAGAGTCAAGCTTGAAAGGCATTTTTTTTTTTTGGATTTAAAATTATTTGAAAATCTTAACTTTTCTTTTTTTTTACACTTTGCACCGCACAAGCCGCGCTAATGTGTTCTGACTATCTTGTCCGGTTTACCGGTGACAAGCTCTCTTGGGACGCCTAGCAACCCTCGACTACGATGGGCCATCGTGCTGTTCGACCATTGTCTTGCAATACACTTGACATGGGGTAGTACATCTTGGCTCTAGTCCGGGGAACCCTTTTGAGACCAAAACCAACCTTTGCACTTGTAGATAACCGTAGAACCTTCCCAATTAGGACATGAGCCTATGGTTATGACTTATGTGTTATACCCTGCTTACGTGTTGCATATATCTTGCTCACATGACATATCTCATCATCATGCTACATTGTACATGTATTACTTGACCGTTAGAGTAGTTCTATGACTTCTCTCTCCCTCCCACGTTTTTTTTTAATAAAAAAAAAAGGAAGGTTGCTAACATCCGATGAAGAGTCGTGCCCCATGGGACGCACGTTGCTTAATACTAATTAGTTCTTAAAATGTCGCATTTGGGGGAAATCAATTCTTACTAAGTCTTCGATGTATTTTTCAATCAAAGGTTCAACAGAAAACAAAAAAAAAAATGAAGGAATGACTAAAGTATTAATGCTGTGATATTTACACCGTCTAGGCTAATAGCGCCACGTCGTTCACGCCATCTGGTCAAAATACCGTGTCATTTTTACTACATCATTTCAAATACATAAATTGAACCTTTGAAAAAAAAAGAAAAAAGACTTAGTTTGTTTTGACTTCTCTTAAGCTTCGTTGTTTATAAAGGATACATTATCGAAAGAAACTCTAAGGATCGATGCAACTTTTTAAAACCATTTTTTGTGAGTCTAGGAAACTTAAAATCTGTGGAGTTTGAGATACCTCCGGTGTTCGCCGTGCCCGAACGGCCCCTCTGGTCTGGATCTAACCTTAGGAGGTGCTTGTATCTAGGTTTCGGCAACCTCATTGCTTTGTCTCGGATCGTCAAGATAAGGAGATTGGCTCTGGTTCCGAAACATTCGGAATTTAACCTGCCTGACATGACTTACCCGTGGCTGCTGAAACCCTTGGTACAATCATATCCTAAGTGAGATTTGGATCTGAGGTAGGTCTTAGGATGTAGATGACACCGACGACATTGCATGGGCATGATTCTCGGGCAGAATTTGAGCCACATTTTGCTTTACTGTCAGTTCTAAAACATTTGTCGAAGGACTTCACCCAATTGGAACCATCCGTAAAGATAAGCTCAGTCACCAGTGGTGGTATCTGAAATGGTGGGTCAAATGAATGAAATAGGGGAAATCAGGCAGGCTATGGTTGACCTAGAAGATCAACTCAGGTAGTCAATTACGGACATAGATGGTCAACTCAAGTCAGTTGTTGCTGATGTCCAAAAGAACATGACCATGATGTTCGAATCAATGCAAGAAATCAGTGACTGCCTACCAGCTAAATCTACTCCGGGTCCTGAATCATCGCTCGCTGGGCATGCGCCCGTCGCTGACCCCTAAGTGGCAGAATTGATTGCCAAGATCAACAAACTCGAGGAATCTATCCTCGAAACAGAAAGGATGGGGAAGGGTGAAATAGACATGGATCGTTTAAGTCTATTTCCCAATGCAAAACTGCCTGAGAAGTTCAAAAGGATGGATTTTGCCAAATTCGGTGGGACTACTGATCCAAAGGCCCACCTGCTAGGATATGTTGGGTCTTTTTCCATGCGAGGGGTCGAAAAAGACGCCATGGCTCAACTGTTCCACGAGTCACTTACTGGCCCGGCTCTACAATAGTTCCTTTCTTTGGCACCCTCGAAGAAAAAGACATGGGAGGACATTGGAATGGCTTTTGTGTCCCAATATGACTTCAACGTTGAGCTGAAAATGACCACCCGAGAATTTGAGAACACCAAAATGGGTGAAAATGAGAGTTTCGCTGACTATGTAAAAAGGTGGAGAGCTAAGGCTGCCCAAATGCACAATAAGCCAGACCTAAAAGAGCATATGCGTATCATCACTAAAAATCTACCCAATGCCTTTGCCCCTACATGGTTTTGTCGCAATCGTCTCCCGATTTTGAGACCTTCTACAATTCTGGATTGGCTGTTGAAGAAGCCCTTAGGGATGGTACCCTCGAGAAGAAAGAACCCGTCTTAAAAGGCCAGGGACTCCATCCCGACAATGGCGAGGTCCTTTTCGGAAACAACAATACCCTCCACATCGGGAACTCCTCAAATGCCAAACCCCTCGAAATAAACCAGATAGCTGACAAACCAACCCGCACTTTCACCCAATTCAGCACACCCCTATCCACACTCTATGAACAACTCCTCAAAGCCGGTCTCATCAAGCCACTCCTTCCAACTCCTTTGCCTAAAAAGCTTCCAGCCTACCATGACCCAAATGTCTTCTGTGCCTTTCACCAAATGCCTGGCCATGTTACCGATAAGTGTCACCGTCTCCGTCACAAAATTCAAGACCTTATCGATAGCGAAACCATCCTTCCGCCACCAAAGGAATCAAACACCTTGTCAAACCACCACATCAACACTAGCTCCACTATATTTGACCCCACTCACTATATCATCCCTGCTCACCTACCTAAACCAATTGTACCCATTCCCGATGAATCCAGTATTTCAGTACTGGAATTTGAACCAACGACGGAGCAAACAAAACTTAAAGAGTTGAGCGAAGCTGTAGAGGAAATGGGCCAGAAAATGACTACGCAAATGATCCAAATAGAGGTTTTAACACAAAAGATGGATAGTCTCCTCACTTTCATAGTCTCGGATCCAAATCTAAAGCAAAATGCTAAGGAAGACATGGATGAAGGGCATTCACCCTCAAAGATGAAGCTCTCCGAAATGTTCAAAGGCCTAGCTGAAGCAAGTAAGACCTACAATACGAGCAAAGATTCTGGTACCACAATGAACCCTCAACTAAGTTGCAGAACCAAACCAAGGGCCTTCTCCCATTTCTCTGAACCTTAATCTCTAGTTTATGAAAAGCTTCTCAAAATTGGCCTCATCAAGCCACTCCCTCTGGCTCCTCTACCTCAAAAGCTCTCAGCATCCCATAACCCCGGTACCTTCTGCATCTTCCATCAAATGCCCGGCCATAACACAAACGATTGCATCCGCCTTCGCCATGCTATCCAAGACCTCATTGACAATAAGGTCATTAAGGCACCTGCTCAATCAAAGCCAGACTCCATGTCTAAGCGCAATCCTTGCATTAATGCCGCCTTTTTCACCAGAGAAGGGTAAACCATCAAGAGCCATGCAACGGTCCGATCTTCCATGAGTCTGGGAGTTTCCAAGATCTGAGTCTTTATCCTCTAAATAACCATCTTTGTGTTTGAGTCAGTTTATAACTCAAGTCTTTCATCCTTTCACTGTTGTGTCTGTGTGTTCTCAATTTTAAGTCTATAAGAGTCAAAAAAAAAAAAAAAACAAAGATTCAGTTTCGTAAGCCTGAATTACGTTGTGACCTGATTCTTTTACAGGATACGTAGACAGTCTCATCCTGAGGTCCGGTCACGAGCATTCAAGTCAATCCCAAGGTTCTGTCATGGTCTTTTGAGTCAACCCATAGTCGTTCAGTTGCTGTCTTTTAAGCGTCGCATCTCTGTAATAAACTCAGTGTTTCGAAATTGTTTTCCACTGTCAGTTGAAAATCATGATAATCACTTCAAAACACAAGATGATTTTTGATTGAACCCTCACCTCGGGAAAAGAAGAAGAATTTCAAGGAACTACTTCCCAATGCCATATCCATTCTAAGAAGCAATGTCGTGACTCTGAAAAGGCTCGCTAGGTCAAGATTTCAAAATCTGATCTAGGCAAAAGTTAGAGCATGCAAACAAAAGCCTCTCAATGGAGCATCTAGGATTTAGTTGTTAGGTTGCGCAATCCAAAATGAAGAAAGGCCATCGTTTCTTTCATCCTACGCATAAAGTTATATCTTTTGATAGCCTCTTTTGAGCCCCAATCAAATTCTTTGAACCCCAGCTAGCCAGCTATCCCCCGCATCGGGTTGAAATGAAAAATAAAAGTGCCAGAAGAAACATTGAAATTCAAAGTATCAAAAAAGTGAAAGTGCCAAACACATCGAGATTCAAAAGTATCAATAGGATGAAAGTGTCAAACACATTGAAAGGCATTGAAGGCATGAGAAATCAAGAGAAAGTGTCAACCAAAGCAAAGGGGCGTAAAAAGTTCAAAAATAGCTGCTAGTTTTGAAAACCCAAAAGAAAGTGAAATTTTTGAGCCAATTGTCCTTTCTTTGTTAAGCCCAAATCATGGCCCACATTACAACCCAAAAAGTCCTTTCAGATTGGAAAGCGCAACTTGATAGCAAGAACCCTAGGCGTTAAGAGGCATGATCGAAAATCAATACATGGAAGCATTGCCTAAAGCAAAAATCCAAACTGGGGTCATTGTCAGCAACCTGAGGAACGGTTCATGATAAAAACTCTCGTGCTTTAACAAAGCAAAATCAAAAGATTTGAATGAAAATCAATTGATGGAGTAAAATAATTTTGAAATTCCAAAAGGAGAATTCCAAGAACCTGGGCATGTCTGCCATTTCAAAATAGTCAAACTCTTCGTCCAATCAGGGGCCCCATTCGAAAGTCGTTTCGTCTTTCTCTCCCTCATTTGCGTCAACGTAGTCTTATCAAAATCCACCCTTTTTGCCAAAAGTCAAAAGAGTCATCTCGGTTTGGTCAATTCTCAACTCGTGGAAGTCATTTCAACGCATGGAAGATTACCACTCCTGAGAGAAGCTCGTTAGGCTGTAATCATAGCTTGGACTGCGCTTGGTCAACTGCTTGTCAAAACCACCAGGACTGGGGGTCGTTACTCACTGGGGTACATAAGCTCAATGTCATCTATCGGGAAAAGCAAATCCAAGACTCAAACCCTGACCAAAGACAAACACTAACTCAAATCTGGCACGGAATCTAACCCAAATTTGAAGTTCCTGAGAATACCGGTCCACTGGCCAAAGACAGTAAAGTAAATAGGGTGCTCAGACACGTCCCCTATTTTTCAAGGAATATCACCATCAATGTCGTTAGGTGTGATAGGCGAATCTCGAATGATTATTCAAGAGTCAATTCCAAGATCAATCCACGGTCATTTAAGCCTGTAGTTTCTCTCAAGCTATGGTATAACCGACCTAGAAGCCTTTTAGTCTCTGGAGCCATGGTTTGTCCTCTGGGACTGCACTTTGTCTCACCCTTTATCCTCTGGGACTACGCTTTGTCTAGCACTTTGTCCTCCGGGACTTACTATTGTCATACTTGCATCATTACAACAAAAAAGGTCTAAGACGACGAAACAAATTCTTCACCAATTGCATGATTTTCATCGCCAAAGTTGTTGCCGACGAAAAAAATTTGTCTTCCCATTCCACGATCTTTGTTTCACGCAAAAGACCCCTCACGACGAAAAATGCATTTTCCTCGTCAATGACTCCCCATGGCCGACGAATTAATTCCTCGCTAATGTTTCCCATGGCGACGAAATTTTTCATCGGCGATTGTGTTTGCAGCGAAAAAAAATTTCCACCCTTATGCTCGCTTTTTTTTTTTACTCCCAGTGGGTTTCGAACCCATGACCTCGCGCCTACAATACCCAAACCCTTACCACTACACCAACACACCATCTATTACAAGAAGACTAATATTTATTATATATACTATTTCTAATTCATTTTTTTTTTCCAAAACCATCACCACCACGACATCACCACTACCACCACCACCACCACCACCACCACTACCACTATACCACTACCGCCACCGCCACAATCACTACTCTGCCACCACCACCACCACTACAATCACCACTCCACCACCACCACCACCACAATCACCACTCCACCACCACCACCACCACCACCGCCACCACTGTTCCTACAAATCCACCCAGGCCACCCCACCATGCCGCCACCGCCGCCAATGGATAACTATCTAAATTTTTTAAACTAAACTATGTTTAATACTCCCTCCGTCCCTTTTTAAATGTCCTGCTTCGTAACTCCAACTTATTAAAAAGACATCATCATTATACCTTTCACATCAACTTTTTCCTCCACTTTCCCTACTTACCCATCATCATTACACTTTTACTCACTAACTTTTCAAAATGGAATCTACTTTTAGGGACAAAATAGACAATTCACCAACTTTTACCCACTAACTTTACAAAATAGACACTTATTAAGGGACAGCCCAAAATGGAATACTGGACTGTAATAAAGGGACGGAGGGAGTATATATTACCTTTTTATGATTAAATTTTAAACTAAACTATGTATATTTTATTTAATATGTATATTTCTATTTATTTTTATGCTAAATAATATTAAAAAATAAAAAATAATCAGCCAAAAAATTCGGTCAATGTCGACGAATTCTAAAATTTTGTCGCTAAAAGCCAACCTTTGTCTCGATTTACTCGTCTCATTTTAATCCTTCAGGGACTCATTTCAAGGAATTTCATAACACTCGGCACTTCAGGCACTCAATCTTCTCAAGTTTGCTTTCGCAATTTGTCCTCCGGGACTCGTTTTTGCTTGCATTGTCCCAATTGAACTACGTTGGTTTGATTCCTGCAAACGGGGTACGTAGGCAGCTCCATGAGTGCGACCACATTTATTGCATTCTTGCATTTAACTTAAAGACTTTGAAGCGATGCATTGGGATGTCTAATCTTTAACGTCACTTATACCAAGCAATGGTACCTAAGTTCCGTTAAAGAGGGACTACTGTAAACACTCCAATTTGGGGCCCCGAATAATTTTTAAGTTTCCCCGATGATGAAATAAGGAAAAATACACCTTCAAGACTTGGATTGTTGCTCCTTTCTTACTCCTTCCCTAACCTCAAGAAAATCCCTTCCCAAACATATAGGGTGGCTCTCGGTTCAATTGTAAAAGAGAAAGATGTGTTTGCTTTGTCAAAAATAACTTTTTCCATGACACACTGAGGGTAAAATGGGCACACATTTCAATATATGAAATACCTTTGAGTGAAACCAATTGGGTTAGAAAGAGGACTCGACAAGCTTTCTAACGCTTCGAACCGTGCCTAAATTCGAGTTCGGGAGTGTCCGGGGCGCCCCGTGAAGTTTGGTGTGCTGTGCTGTCTCGGAATACCGTGCGGCATTTCAGAAACGCCACGCGGCATTTCAAAACGCTGCATGGCATTTCAGAAAAATTCAAGAAAATCACTCCGTCGCATGGTATTTCAATATGCAGCACGGTATTTCGGAAAAAAGTTCTGACAGGTGCAGAAAGTTGTCGGCCACGCCTGCAGAAGGAGCGTCTTGGCCATAAAATAAGTTTTATTCGCCCAGAAACCACCTCCCCTCTTTGTAGTGCTCATTCTTGGCTCTCTTGCCTATAAATACACCCCCCCCTCTAGTTGAGAAGTACCCCTTCAACCCAAGTAAAGTTACTCTGCCATTTTCTAGACTCTCACACTCTCTCTCTCTAAAAATACCCCCTTGATTCTCTCTCTACAACTCCTTACACCCATCACAACTATACACACATCTTTCTCTCTCTACATCAACCCACTTGATCTCTCTCTCTCTCTCTACACCAATTTGCTCACAAGTTTCTCAAAACTCAATCCAAATCAACCTTCACTCTCCATTTTCAAGCACATCCAAGCTTCAATCAAAAGGTATAAATAAGTTTCCTTGGGCTAAACCATATTTAGCTTTGAGGGGAGCCGATCGAGGCCCTTCTCGGTCTTTCTATACCGAGTTTGGGTCTCAAACGAGTTTTATATTCAAAAAGCACTAAAAAACAGTTTTCGCACTGGATACGCTACATCGTGCGGCGTTTTACGACACCGCACGGCGTAGCGTATTACTCCGCGCGTTATTTCATTTCTTGTACATATTCCTTCTTGTGTTGTTCTGTTTAGTCTGCTTGTTTCTTTTCTGTGCGGGTACATTCCAGAATCAAGTTTCATGTTAAAAGTCATTTTTTTACTTTATTAAATCTTTTAACATTTCAAAAAGCTTTTAACATTGTTTTACATGGTAAAATGAACAATAGGATCTCGTAAATCACTTTTCGGAGATTCAGAAAATATAAAAAACTATTTTGCAGATCTATGGTTTGTTTCGTCATGTACGAGCAAACTGATTCTGGAATGCGTAGACGAGTACACCGCACGGTGTTTTTGTTACACCGTGCGATATATTTGTTTTGTCGTGCGGTGTTTCACATGATCTTAGCAGTTTGCTGTAATGCTGTTATTTCATTTTCTGTACATTGCTCATCCATTTCATACTGTACAATTTGCACCACAAGCACGCTAATGTGCTATATTAGATCCCATGTCCCTTTCCCGTACATGTTTTAAAGTTAAGTTTTTCAAATAATATTAAATCTCCCATTTAAAATGCTTAGTAGAGACCGATTTTTACCGGGCGAGCGGGGTGCTTTTTCAACCAAACCTTCCCCGCTCGTAACGTGGCTTCCGGATCCAAAATCTCAACGTGTTCGCTCGATCAAAAGCCTTTTTCTTTCAAATAACCTCTTGATTTCTCGGATCATCCATCTCAAAAATCCGGGTGGCGACTCTTCGAATGCGCCGGGGGCGCGGGAGCCCACACGCGCCTTGACTAAATGCATTAAAGCAACATTATCACATATTCATCATCTATTTTTTTTATTACTAACTCTACTATTACAGTTTTGGAAACAAAAAGCATATAAATGCAATGTAAGGGTAGACTCGAACCCACGAATAGTATAAAAAATAAAGTATGCACTACCATTTTCTAGTGCCTTTTGGAAAAAAGAAAAAAAACACACACACACACAGACAACGAGGTTAGAAGGAGAAAAGCAGTAGAAAAAAAAACACACAAACAAACAGAGACAACTAGGTTAGAAGGAGAAAAGCAGTAGGAAAAAAACCTAGGTACGCATGGAGGAAGTCTTGAACCGACCACCTTTTGGTTAGAGAGAGAGAGTGCTTTGCCAGTGCAACAACAAACAGTTGGTTGTATACATTCAACATAAATAATATATATATACAAAACCGAAATTTTTTTTTATAAAGGGCGTGGGGGCACATGACCCCACGTGCCCTATGGTGGGTCCGCCCCTGCGTAAGACATGTTCCAATTTGGTTGTTGTCTATAGTTACAGCAGCTTTTATATTTAGTACACGGATCTTTTTCGCTTTTGGAGGATTTTTAGTTCTTTGTCTTTGAGTTCATTTTTTTACAACACATTTCATGAGTCTAAATTTTGCAGGCCATCGGAGGTGCTTATTCATCCATTGTTTTGGGATTCTTATAATAGATTATCGTTTCTTCGTGATGCAAGCGACAGGGTAGAACGGGAAGGCAGGGGATCTGCTATTTAAAAAGCATTACAGAGCATAGCTCCCCTGGTTTTCGGCACATGCAAAACCAGCATCCAAACGAAACAAAAAGATGGTACTATTAAAATGGGACAAAAAGATAGAACCAGCATTGCTTAATGACATTGAAAACCACAGGTGGTATAACTATGAAAGTGTTCGTGACTTACTGCGACTCACCTGGAACAAGCAGAATCATATCTTCGATCTTCCTCGTGAAGTTCAGGTTCATTTCTCATGCGAACACTTGGAAATTGAATTTATACACTTATAGGCAGGAAAAAATATGGCTTTCGCAACACATGGAGCTCAATATCACGTATTAAGAAAAAAAAGGTTTTGAAAATTGGTTGGCGTATCAAGAGATGAATGATAGCTAGCTTGTGTTTATTAAAAGAACATCTTTAAGCTGCACTTCAATTGATACTACGTATACTATCATTATCGCTTTTCAATTATAGAGAGACGATAGTGTGTCTTCTATAGATTAAATGTATATCCTATCAAAGAATACATGAAACTTATAAGCTAGACTAGTAGATAAATACACCAAATCCCACCATACCAAATCCAGCAGGTAATACATTGCGTAAACCTTAATTTTGCTTCATATTTCCCTTTATAACTGCTTTTCCTACCCGCTTTGAAATTCAATGTCCTGTACGACAATCAGGGCCGGCCCTGGGGTAAGCCCCGCAAGTCCTTCGGCTTAGGCAACCCCCGGCTATGGCAACCAAGGAATTTTTTTTGATGATATATAATATATATAAGTTTGGACGATAATGTGGCATGAAGGATGCTTTGGGTTTGCTGGCAGCAGCATGTACGAAGTTCTTGATTCTTGATGTTGCTGGTTCGACTCTTCTAAGAAGCGTTTTCAGTTTCCTCTTTTGAGAATATCAAGATATAAGTACTGTTTTACAAAAATGTTCTCACGTCCTCCATTTTCAACATAAAATATAAAGGAGTTTCTTAAACAAATACTTCACAATAATTCGTACGATACCCAAAATATCATTAATTTCCCATCTTCATACTCCAAGTCCAAAGAGTTCAAAATATTACATCTTTGGCTCAACGGCCCCAAATCAAAATAGTCGACAGTCGTCAAGAGAGTTCAGAGTTTACAAAACATCCCATAATCAAAGAAATCATTTCTTAAGTTATAAATACATCTTCAAAAGAAAATTTACAAAGATGCCTAAGTAACTCTACAATGTTAGCTTTCAAAAGACGTCCAAGTCCAAGCACTCCAACCATGCTCACTACTGTCCAGAGTTAGTACCTGAAATGAAAAGTCCAAGCACTCCAACCATGCTCACTACTGTCCAGAGTTAGTACCTGAAATGAAATAAGGCTTGAGCTACGTACACTAGCCTAGTAGGAACTCTACGCAAACAATGTATGCAAGATAAATGCGAGTATGATGTTATGGCATGACCAAAAGATAGCTCAAGCAATAGACAATTGATAAGGTTCAACAATCCAACAAGCATGTCATGAGATTTAGAATACATCTCAACCTTTAACCATTTCCACTTCTCACGTGTCCAAATCGTGTCGCGTCATGTGTCATGAGCCGATGCTCCTGTCGGGCTATTCATGGGGCCCCGATATCCCCTGCCAAGCACCCACCGTGTAGGTTAGGCCTTGAATATTCAATACAAGCTTTAGCTCCTGCCAGGCTATTTATGGGACCCTGATATCCCCTGCCAGGCACCCACCCGTCGATGGGCCCCAAGTGTCTGCACGTTGTGTCAACAAAGTTTCACGTGTCTCAAATTCTCATAACGTTTCATTTCAATTCAAGTTCATACGATAATCAAGTCCAATTTCTTCGAACGGTAAGGTAATACTGAGAATGCACAACGAGCTCAACAAAGGTGATCAACAATGATTAGGAGTGATTTAGAGGTGTTTAGAATGGGTTAACAGTGATTGAGGGTTAAAACAATGTGTTTCGGAGCAAAACAGTGGAATATGGAATTAAGCTCACTGTATCGATACAGGGAAAAGCCGTCCCGTATCGATACGGGTAAGTTACAAGTTGTCCAGCGAGTGTTGTATCGATACGGATTAAGGGCCGTATCGATACGAGAAGCTTTCGAGCAGCTTTTCTGCATATTTCAGGGGTCTCGACCACAACAACGACAACAACAACTATAGACACGATTTAAGGCAAGGAAAGCACATCTATTACATATATCGAGAGTTAGAATCCCCACCTCGAGGTCGAAGCACGAATCCCAAGAAGATACGAGCCCTAGCCTTTCGAAAACCTTGATTCGAACGGGATACGACTTCCCCGAGCTCAAACCAACGGGGTACGGACCACACTACGCGTTGAGGATGAAGGATTGAAGGTTATTTTGGAGGTTTTGAGTGAAAATTTAGAGAGAGAGCAAGAGAGAGAGAGAGAGAGAGAGAGAGGCATGAGGGGAGAGAGAGAGAGAGCCGGTGTATGGAGAGGAGAGAAAATAATTCTCTACACCCCCACTCTCCTATTTATACCCACATATTAACAAACTACACATTACACCCTTCCACAACCAATTCCATCATTTTAAACCCCAAATCACATAAACACATCACATTTTCCATTATTTCTCAATTATAAACATTTAAAATTAAACGAATTTATTACGGGTCTCTACAAATGTAGCAAAAAAATGTTGGTTTGTTGGCCAATACCACATGTTTAAAGCTTGAGGACCTGAGTTCAACTCTTGTGCCTAACGTTGAGAGGTTTTTTTTTACCTTCTCTCTAAAAAGAAGGAAAAGAAAATTTTCAAATTTCTCCTTTTTTTTTTTCACTTCTTTCTACAAATCCACACATCACATGATTTCTAAGAGACAAATATTGGAGTGTGGTTACCAATATTTGGAGTACCAAAATCAATTTTCATAATTTTTTTTCACTAATATAGGTTAGTGACAATTTTTGCATGTCAATTTTCTTGTAGTGTGATTTGAAGAATTTGCTTAATAAGAAGATGTTTTTTTAAAAAAAAAAAAATCGGCTTGTGCTAATCATAAAGCACCGTAACTAGGGTTTCATTTTAATTTTGATTTCTTGATGTAATTCAAACTAAAAGCACAATATAACCTTATTTTTTTGTTTTTTTTGCTAATATGTTTTTAAAATTTTTATGACTTCATAATTAGCGGGCAATCAATTTTGAAGTTCAGCTTGGCCGCTTGGACAACCCAAACATCGAGGCCGACCCTGACGACAATCTTTGTGCAAACTATTCGACAAATTGTGTCTTCCAAATATGAGTGTTCTAGCAGTACCCAAACAACAGATGAATAGTTATAACCTTCAAAAAAATGAATTGGACTTCAAAACCACGTCCCATTGTCAAAATCTATATTACTAAAAATATTGAAATCATGGAGCTAATAACATACATTTTAATAAGAGAGGCAAATATGGAGGCCATGGCACCCTCTATTTGCAATGCACATTTACCCCTTGTTGTTCAATCGCATGTACCCTATAAAGTATTGTGTACATCAAGTATCTTCGCTCATTGAATCTCTGTCATACAGTTTTTGTAACACCCCAACCCAAAATTTATACGTGGTTCGGTTTAACATAAAGGCAACGTTGGGACCGGCATATTAAATTATTTAGTCTTATTTTCGAAACAAAAATTGGAAGCAGATTTCTTGCAATGAGCAAGCAACCAAAAAAAAAAAAAAGACGGTGAAATACAAATATTTTTTCTTTAAGTACGTGTAGTACTTTCTACCATCCTCTAGGAATTAAAAAAAGAAAAAGAAAAAGATAGAATCTGCCACATTAGCCTATAGCTAATGTAGCTTACCCAAGTCATTCCCATAGCCTTGCTTACACTTACTTAAGAGAATGACACCTCACACTTGTAGTGACACTTGGTGGATTAGGTGTCAAGTTTAGGAAAATTAGAAAACACTATAAATAGAAGTCCTAATTTTAGTACATGGCCAAAAATGGCATCTTTAGTCTAAACCACTTGTACGGAAAAAGAAGAGAGAAAGGTTCAGTTGGTTGGCATAACAAAAGGTTCAGTTGGTTAGCATAACAAAAGGAAGAAAGGAAGTTAATAGTAGTCCTGTCCAAAGTCATACGCCATTGCCGAGCTATCGCGCACTATCGGGAGGTTAGCAAGAATACGAGTTAAGTCTCCTCCAAGCTTACAAAAAGTCCAAAGTGAGATACTTATACTTTAGTTACATGACTTTTCATTATGAAAGTAGCATGATTTTATGTTGAAAAGATTACAATTTTATTTAAGATATGCCATGGAAAAAGATATGATAATTTTTTTTATGTTATATTAGAAGCTTGTCAGAAAAACGTGATGACGCTGTAAAGTTTAAGCTTAGAAAATAAAAGCGGTCAAACAAAGGAGATGACCTATTGATGCATCCAAACAGCTGTCCCGAGTTTGGGGGACGCTTAAAAAGATATCATAACATAGAAGAGAGTTATACGGATGGAAAGAATAGGGACCTAAAGGCTAGCGACTTGATCATTTCACACAACAAGAGGGGTCACTAGCTCCCCTACAGAAAGATTAAGTTGTTGGATGAACATCATAAGATTATTTGTTTCAGATTATGTAAGCACTTATGTTCTAAATTGTTTCCATGGTATAAAACGTGCAACTTTGGTATTTGTATCTCACACGGGCATTGGGTTTATGAAAATTAATATTTTTCACAAGTAATGAAGAATAGAGATGGAGTTGCTGCTGCCCTGGGACATGTTTGTTGTACTTTTGTGTAGATATTGTAAAAATGTTCTCTCTTCAGAAAACTTGGATTTTGTAATAAGTGTTTTTGAAATAAAATAGTTATGTCTTTCTCAAGCCATTGTTTCCAAATTTAATTATGAAAAAGAGGCCTGGATGAGCGTTAGGACTCATCGGCCGGTCACGATGACTCGACAAAGTTTCTAGAGTTGGGGTCGTGACAATTGTGGTATCAGAGCAATGTTTCTACAAAAAGAAATATTTTAAAGCAACCTGGGAATTTTTTTTTGAAAGGAATAAAAAAATATATAATAAGAAGAGATGTTTTTAGTAGCCTTGAAATTTTAAAAGAAAAGTATGTATTTTCCTTGTTCAATAGAATCCCCGGGCAGCTGGCATAATTTAGACGGTGAAATTATTTAGATTCTAAAATATGTTGACGGTAGGAATGGCAAATCATCACGCAATGGATGTTTGGGGCAGATCAAAGACGGATCCATGTATCAGCATATGGGGGCCACGGCCCTTGCGTCGTTTCGGGAAATATTTTTTTTCTAAATTTTAATGTTAAAATTAGTTTTTTTTTTGTTGTTGTTGAAAACACCTAGAATGTGTTTGTTTTGGGTTTCAAAACCCAATTTCTCTCAGCACGCTTAATTAATCTCATTTCTCTTTCTATATTTCTCCACTCATTACTCAAAAAAAAACCTTGCTCAAAACCTAAACCAAACAAACCATTAAATTCTCCAACCTTGAAATTTTAAAATCTTGTTGTTCCTAGTTCGACCCCGAGTTTATGAAATCCTAGTTCCGTCCCTGGGCATATACATAGTCAATCCACTTGTTAATAGACGACCTGCCGTTCACCCAGCGAACCCCGAACTGTACGAGCACCTCACCGCTCGGGATGCCCAAACACTCGCCTATTGAGCAGTACGAAGAGTAGTACAATTCTAACCCTTACTATCAACAGAAGCAAAAAGAAGTGTTGTAGAACATCGTCTCGATACCGAAACTCTCATAAGGCAGAAAGCATTACAACTTTTGCATGATAATGAACACTTCCAAGTTCTGTTGAGTAGGGTAAATGTGGAAGAGGAAGGAAACGGGAGACCAACTGCTAATAGGGAAGAACCAGGACCCTCCAATAATGATAATCCGTTGCCAATAGAAAATGGGCACCACTAGACGAGGAAAATGTATGTGTAAATTAACAGTGTAAAAATGTACAGGGAATAAGTAGTTTGTATATAGACTTGTATATATATAAAAAGATCTTGTTTTTCTGTAATAAATTCAGTACCACCTAGTGCATAAAGTCAAATATTAGTAACTAAAACTACAAAGCATATAAGTAATATATTAGAACAACGTAAAAGAAAACAATTAATATAGAACTTCTTTCCCTCTAACCAAACAAAATATCTTGCGTTTTGATAATAGTGAAGTGTACTAACAAAATTGAATTACAATAAAAATAATTGTTTCAGGATGTCTAACTCATTAGACTCTATTACTATTGACGAATGGGGACCCTTCCGAGTTAAAGGAAATGAAGCCAAGCACGTAGATCAAAGATTCCCACGAGCGAAGAGTCAAATACCGGGCCAAGGAGGCATTAACGGGTGAAATAAGTAGAATAGAAGAATGTTTTGGATACTACACAAAAGAGCAGAAGAAGTCTATCTTAAAGAAGCGTGTTAAAAGCAATTGCTTAGTATGGTTCAAGGCATTCAAAATGATTGGGGAGCAACCAGAAGAAATGAAGGAACTTGAAAAGAAAGCTAAGGAAAATCCTCCAATTTGAGTTCGCCACCATATCCCCAGCGAGGATTCCTGCAGTGCGAGACCCCTGTCTCCAGGGTGTGCGTCATCGGTACCCATAGACATCTCTAGTGATTAGGAGATAAAAGGGGGGAATGGAAAAGGATAATGTAAATTAGCATTGTAAATAAGAAAGTGTGATGTTTTGTGTTTTTAAATAAATATGTTATATATGTCGTGAATGTACTTCTTTTTCCAGCTAAGTTTTAAATGGAATCGAGCCAACGGTTTGAAAGACTAGAACAGCAAGTGGAAAGAATTCTTGCACTTTTGCAAAATCAGCCGTCTCCACCGCCTGTGGTATCTCCACAAGGAGTGCATATTAATTTGAATGATCCATTCGTGATTTCCCCAAGAAAATCCCCTACCAACCCCAGTGGTAACCGAGGTGCGGGTAAGAGACTTCCAAAAGTTAAAACCATTAACATTCCCCGGGGGACTAGATCCTGTAAAAGCCAATGAATGGTTGGAATCCATAGAAAAGATAGCCCAAGTCATGCAATGTGAAGGAAGAGAGAAAGTGGCATTAGCAGCATACAACCTAACAGGAGAAGCTCAGCGTTGGTGGACGCTAGTAAGGAAGGCTGAACCACTAATGGGATGGGAACGATTTTATGACCTCTTTAACCAAAAATATATACCCTCATCCATCAGAGAAAGCAAAAGTATGGAATTTCAAAACCTTACGCAAAACTCAGGCATGACTGTAGCCCAATATGAGACCGAGTTCACAATCTTAGCACACTATGCTCCACATCTAATTCCAGAGGAAAATATGAAAGCCCGTAGATTCGAGGGAGGATTAAACCCAGACTTACCCAAACTCGTTAAGTCATTAAAGTTACCCACCTATGCGGAAGTACTGGATCGGTCTTTAACGCTAGAAGATGAAAGTGCAAAAACTGACCATGTGTCAGAACCTAAGAAAAGGAAGAACGAGGACCAGAATACTAGTAATGGGCAGACTAAGCGACCAAATACAGGAGGACAAGGACAAAATCAGAATTGGACTGAGAATCGCCCCAACTGCTTGAATTGCGGAAGAGCACATATAGGGATATGTTTGAAAGGATCAACTAGTTGCTATGGGTGTGGTGAGCCGGGCCATATCAGAAGGAATTGCCCAAAGAACTCTAATGTGTTGGTTGGAAATGGAGATCAGCGAAAAGAAAATAATAAGACTGGAAGCATAGGACAAGGCCAGAGACAAGAAAGAGCTTATACAATTTTTCCTGGCGATACATGAGAGAAACCAAGAACATCATAGTAGGTACCATACTTAAATTATTTCTTTACTAAATAGATTCAAGTTATTCTCGAGGTACATGCGAGTTTGGAGGACCAAACTTCTTAAGGTGGGAAGGATGTAACACCCCGACCCAAAATTCGTACGTGGTTCGGTTTTACATAAAGGCAACGTTGGGACCGGCATATTAAATTATTTAGTCTTATTTTCGAAACAAAAATTGGAAGCAGTTTTCTTGCAATGAGCATGCAACAAAAAAAAGAAGAAAAAAAAGAAGGTGAAATACAAATATTTTTTCTTTTAAGTACGTGTAATACTTTCTACCATCCTCTAGGAAGTTAAAAAAGAAAAAAGAAAAAAAATAGAATCTGCCACATTAGCCTATAGCTAATGTAGCTTAGCCAAGTCATTCCCATAGCCTTGCTTACACTTACTTAAGAGAATGACACCTCACACTTGTAGTGACACTACTTGGTGGATTAGGTGTCAAGTTTAGTGTGGTGGCAAGCTTTCTCCGGTTGGATCTTGTGGCGTGAAATGTTGAGGCTTGGACGTGGATGGGCTAAACCTGCACACGAAGCAACCGCGTTAGTGCCCAAATCCGGAGCGTGGTGTCCGGGGCAGGCACTCCGACGCTCTAGTCAGTAAACAGGAGAGGAGATATCGAGGTATCGTTAGGGTTTTAGAAAGTGTTACCTTATTCTAGAGGGGAATACCTCCTTTTATAGCCAAAGGGAGTACAGAGTCCAACTCCCATAAGACTTCCACACGTTGTATGATGAGCCCGCCTACCTTGGACCCAGATAGACATCCCAATCCTGAACCTATCCAATCCCCCATATTCCGCTCCTAAATATAAGGGATGGGATAAGACGCGAGGTTGCCTGCTCCTGCCCATCTCTTCCTAACTTCCTCCCCAAGTTAGGGGACAGGAGGCTCGGCGAGCTCAGGTTCTGCCGGACTGCTGGTACGGCACTGATTGCTTCAACAGGGGCAATCTCCAACCCGTTCGGCGGGGAACCGCCAAACTAGATCATACTGATTAATACGTACGCCGAACCAAACCGTTCCTCCCCATGGATCGACACCACGGTTAACTTAACCAGGCCCGGCTGGACTCGGATCGGCTACCGACCCAGCCCGCCGACCCATGGGTAGTAGATTCACTGGTCCGGCTAATTGGTGCAACGTGGCCACTGCCTTGGTCCCTCCGTCGGACCACGCCCTCCACAATAGCCCCTCAGCATCTTCCTCCCTTGCAAAAGGTGGGAGGGGTTGACCACAACAGAAAAACTCACTACAGAGGGCGTCCTGAGGCAAACGTACCGAGCATACGCCGCCGGTCCAGTGAGGGTTAGTGAAGAGCCTTCTCGAATCTTGGGGTAATGATGTATCCGCAGCAAACGGGGGCTGATGGGACTGTTGGGAGCCAGAGATCGAACGGTCCAACAGGAAACCCAAACGGCGTGGGGTGCCACGTGGTGGAAGGGGAAACGACGCCGGTACGAAACGGTGCAGGCTTTCCACGTGGCATGACGAGAGTGGGCGGAGCGGCGACGCTTCGGTTCCCGCGTTCGACGCTTAGGGTTCCACCCAGCCAATCCATCCACTATATAAGCGGGGAGGCGGGACAGAAATCACTTTCTGCTCTCGCCTCTTTTGCTCTGCAACTTCAACTGCTGCTGTCGTTTCGATCGCCTCCGTTGCTCTGCCACTCGCCGCCATCCAGTCCCAGCATTCTCAGGTAACTCCGCTGCCCCTTCTGATTCTTTCTAAGTATTTCAAAGTGTAACACCCCATACATAGCCCCACGTTTGCACAAAAAACACTCTTCACTTGAATAGTGTCGATCTCCCATGGCCGCTTGCGGCCGTGGCCTGCCGTCTGGACCGCCAACAACGGCGGTCCTCCACCGTGCCAATTTCATCGCTTGATAAGAACTCACGACTTCCGCCGAGGAGGATCCCAGAGGACCCCCCTCGGCAGGGAATTAGATGCACATGAGCTAGCCATGCTGAAGTAGGAATTCTCATCACCCCTTTCATTTCTTATTCTGTTTAGGTCTTCAGCATGGTGGATCCCAACTCGTATTCGCCGAGCATCAATCCCGACGCTTACCCAGACCTCCAAGAGACCATCCAGGAGCTCGGCAGAGGGTATAGGAGCTTCAACGAAAACTCCAGCAACTTTGCCCGGCGGGCCGGAGGTCAAATCATCCCCGACATCCACATTCCCCTTCAAGTTGACAACAGGTCCTCCAGGGACATTCTCTACGGGCGGAGTGACTCCCCCGGCGAATCCGCCAAGGAAGGCACGCACGGCTCCGTCCTGGAAGAGGCTAACAGGGAATGAGCAGCCACCGGGGCCCAGGCCAGTACATCGACATCAGCTGGTCCGCCGCCGAGCACCTCTGATACAGCAGGAGGTGTCGAACCACCCCCGCCGAGGGACATCGACCTCATCCCTCCGCTACCAACGGGTCTTGGATCCATGCCGTACAGTCACTTCTACGGCGATGGGCCGGGTGGCTTCACACAGGCCTTCCGGACCAAATACTCGATCCCGGATGACGTCTTAGTCGAAAGGGTCACCACCGAAAGGATTCCCTTCGGCGAAGACTTCATCGTCCTGCCTTTGTACGCCATCATTGAGGGAGGGGTAAGGTTCCCTATGAACCCCTTCCTCCGCTACTTCCTGGCAGATTACAACCTTGCGCCGATCCAGGTTGCGATCAACAGTTGGCGCATCCTGTGCTCGGCGATAAGGTTGGCGGAGGTCAACAACCTGCCGTTCACCCTTGGGGACCTGATGCTAATGTACGTGGTATCAAGGACCCCCAAGTACGACAAGTACTATCTCACCACCCGCCAATACTTTGATCACCTGGTGGACCGCCTCTACGACACTGAAAAGTGGTGGATGGTCCTAGTCAAAGTATCAGGCAACTTCGAGTGGGGTCCCATTAACCCCCAACTTGACTATCCCTTTCCAACCAGGAGAGGTACAGAGATCGAGAGGCCCTACAAAATTCCTCGAGTGCGAGGGTTCCCCGGCCTCGGGGACAAGCCTGGTATTTATCTCCCTTTGTGCATTGTCTTCCACATTAACTTCTAACCTTTATACTGATCCTCTTCTTCTACTTGCAGATTGCTCCGCTCCGAACAAGGGACTCGTCATCTCAGGCAAGTGGACGAACCTGATTGCCCTGCTCCGGTGCCCAGATCGAGACGCGCCGACCCTCCTCGGTTACATCCCCTTCTACCATGGGTACGTTGGGCGAAAGAACAAAGAGAAAATGGTAAGGAAGACAGTCGATCTAGCTTCTTTTGCCGGGCAAGCACTGCAGTTGCAATACTTGGCCCAAGACATCTCATCCTCTGGGCTGCCTCATAGGAAAGAAGAGACGGTGCAAGCCCCCATTGACAAGCCGGAGCCCCAGGGACCGCCCACCGCCGTTCCTACTGAGAACACCCGCAACATCCGCCGAAGAGAGAAACGCCCGCTCGCCGAGGGGGGAGTTCAGGGTGCTAGGAAGAAGGTTAGACCCGAAAAAGGGGACGCGGAGATCCTCACCTCTGGCCCCGCCGAAGATGGACCTTCGGAGCTGTTTGTGCCGGACTTCCAATGCCCAGATGGGCCTCGGCGACAGCCTGGAGGAGAACCCTCTGCTCGCCATGACTCTTCTGAAAGGCCTGGCCCTCCCAAAGGACATGGAGAGCCTAGAATCAGCTAAGGCCAAGAACATGGCCGAACTCTGCCTCTTCCTTTCCAAGGCATGGATTTCCCTCGTTTATCTTCTAAAGTTCACTTCGTTTTCTAGATGTTCACTCCCTTTTCTTGCAGGCCGGGCAGTGTGCCAGCAAGGCCTTCAATGACATGGAGGTCCTGCTTGAAACCAAGAAGACCCAAAGGGGGGACATTCAGGCAATGAGGAAGGAGGTGAAGGAAGCCAACGACCAGATCGAGGCGCTGGAGGCCAAAGTTGCCGAAGCCAAGACTGGCTTGGAAGAGAGGGACCGCCTGCTGCTGAAGCTCA
The DNA here is from genome assembly GCA_018127125.1 of Rhododendron griersonianum. Classification (NCBI taxonomy): domain Eukaryota; kingdom Viridiplantae; phylum Streptophyta; class Magnoliopsida; order Ericales; family Ericaceae; genus Rhododendron; species Rhododendron griersonianum. Next base: position 26,774,665 of record CM030800.1, read on the forward strand.
AGGAAGTTGAAGCCGAGCGGAACCAACTGAAGGAGGAGGTGCAGCAGATGAAGGATGAGCTGCCGGCCAAGCTAGAGGAGGCCGGCGATGCTGGTTACAACGAGGCCGGCGACTACTACCGGGAGCAGGTGGAGAGCCTCGTTACAAAGGCATTTAAGGATGGGGTGCTGAAAGGAATCAACGACACTCACGCCCCCACCTTTCTCCGAGGATACCAGGTTGGCCTTAACTACGCCGAGATCCCCGAAGGGAACCTCCAGTAGTGCCGCCTGTGGATCTGCCGGGGCACCCGCAACCGTCAGAGCAACCCAACTCAACCGCCGACACGCCGCCGAACCCTGCCGAGAACCCAGATTCCAGCACGGCCAAGCCCGTCACCCCCACCGAGCAGTCTAACCCCACTACTGTGGAGCCGCCGAAGCCAACTGACGTCCCCACTGTAGCTTAGTATTTCCTTTGTATGTCGTAGAGTCTAAGGTCGGCAAAAAGTATCTTGTTCAGCCGAGCCCCTTTATTAAAATGGAAGTTTGAAGTTTTTCTGTTATGTTTCATACTTTTGCACGTCATTCATGTTAAGACCACGTTATTGCACTTCATGCACATGGTTTAACAATAATCTCTCTAACAATTTATCCGTCCCAGCTCGCCGTACCCAGCCCCTGATCCGGAGGAAACACACCATCGAGGTTGGTTCCGCCGGATCAAAAGGAACGGCTGAAGCTGGGAATGCCCCCTTCAGGATATGGCATGCAAAGTCTTTGCCGAACAGTATCTGAAAAGGCGTGCCTCGGCAATCCGAGCATAATAATACCACCGAGTCTTAACAGAACACAAATTAAAACAAAAACAAACTAGTCTTTATTGAAACAAACTTTGTAATAAAAACTGAAGGCTTAACACATAGCCGAGGCGAAAAGCCAAAAGAAAATTAAGCGTAAAACTTTTGAAGAAGCTGTGCGTTCCAGTGGTTCGGTATCGCCGTACCATCCATCTCGGCGAGTTCATATGAACCATAGCCAACCTTCTTAACCACCCGGAATGGACCTTCCCACTTCGGCATGAACTTCTTTAAATGCTTCTTCTGGACTATCTACCGAAGGACAAGATCATCCACATTGAAAGGATGGTTCCGCACATTCTTATTATAACTCCGAGCCAACTGCTGCTGATAAGCTCCGTATTTTATGTGGGCATTGTCTCGAAGCTCATCAGCTCGATCTGCTTCGGCGGCTAGCATTGCATCGTTCGTTGGAACGTCAAATGTTGCAGTTCGAGACGTTGGTCGAGTAACAGCCACAGGGAGCACGGCCTCGACGCCGAACGCCATGGAGTAAGGAGTACGACCAGTGCCGCGCCGTGGAGTGGTTCGGTAGCCCCATAAAACATCAGGCAACTCTTCCGTCCACTTGCCGCGTTTGTTGTTGAGTCGGCGTTTCAGGCCGGCAGAGATAGCCTTGTTGGCAGCTTCGGCCTGTCCGTTTCCCTGAGGATAAGAGACGGAAGCTGTCTTCATCTGTATGCCGCGCCTCTTGTACAAGGCCTTAATCGCGTCGGCGACAAACTGGGTACCGTTGTTTGACACAATGGCGTATGGTACGCCGAACCTGGTAAAAATATGCTTCCAAAGGAAACTCTCCACATCGACGGCCGTGATCGTTATGAGTACTTTGGCTTCCACCCACTTGGTATAATAGTCCGTAGCAGTAATGATGTGGGTAAAGCCACCAGTAGCCTTCGGCAACTTGCCAATGATGTCCACCCCCCATTGAGCAAAGGGCCAAGGACTAGAAACTGGTTGCAAAGGTAGGGTCGGCTGGTTGAGAAGGGGAGAATGCTTCTGACAAGATTTGCACTGCTTGGCAAATTCTGTAGCCGTATGTACCATTCGTTTCCACCAATAACCCTGGGAAAGGGCACGATCAGCTAAGGACCGACCGCCGGTGTGACAACCACCACTCCCCCCGTGCAACTCCTTGAGGATGCCGGGGACCTCTTGCTCATGCACCACACGGAGGTCAGGACCAGTGTATGATCGGCGGTATAGAGTGCCGGATGGATCGATGAAATAAGAAGCAGATTGACAACGGATCTTATGGGCCTCTTTGCGGTCGGTAGGAAGCACGGCGTGTTTCAAATAGGAGACGAGGGGGTCCATCCAACTGGGTGCCTGATGGATGTCCATCACTTCCTGCGGCGCCGGCTCGAAGCTCGGTGATGGGACTTCGCCGAGGACTATCGTTCTTTCACCTCCCTGATCGGCACATACGGCTCCCAGTCCGGCAAGAGCATCGGCATGAGAATTGAGATCGCGCCCAACATGGTCAAAAAATACATTTTTGAATGAACCAGCCAGGGCAACAACTTGGCTCACGTACTTGTTCATGCGTGCATCCTTGGCTTCGTAATCATCATTGAGCTGATTAACAACGAGCTGGGAATCGCTGTAAACCTGAACTTCTTCAGCACCCATATGCCGAGCTAATTTGAGCCCGGCAATGAGGGCCTCATACTCCGCCTCATTATTCGTTGCTGGGAACCCAATGCTCAACGAATGCTCGTGCAAAGTCCCGCTTGGTGATACTAGAACAATTCCGGCACCAGCCCCTCGGTTATTAGATGCTCCGTCAACGTGGAGTCTCCAGGCGTGCCCGGTGAACAAGCTCGCTCGGCGTGAAGGGATGGGCCGCTTCGTGATATATTCTTCGTAAGCTGGATGGCTCGATCGAGGTCCAGGGGCCGGCCCGGTGGAGTCTTTTGCCAAGCCCTCGTCACAGCCTTCGCTGTCTTCCACCCCAGGGGAGAACTCGGCGACAAAATCAGCCAACATTTGACCTTTGATTGCCGTTCTGGCCTGGTAACGGATATCAAAGTTTGTCAACTCCAGGGACCACTTGCACAATCTGTTAGAGAGATCTGCCTTGCGTAACACCGCTCTTAAAGGATACTCGGTAACGACCACAATGGTGAAGCTCTGGAAGTACGGCAGGAGCTTCCTCTTCGCCATTACCAATGCCAGAGCCAGCTTTTCTATTGGGAGGTAGCGGGTCTCGGCGGGGAGAAGCGCCTTGCTAATGTAGTAGACTGGCTTCTGATCCGTGCCCGTCACACTCTTTGAGATCTCCTGCCGAACCAGGACAGCACTAACGGCATGTTCGGAAACTGCAAGGTAGAGGTGGAGCTCATCCCCTTCCTTGGGCACAACCAGCAAAGGAGCTTGGGATAGACATCTCTTTAGTTCGGTGAGCGCGTCATCGCAGTCCGGCGTCCATACGAAGCTTCTTTGGCTGTTGCCCTTTATTGATTGAAAGAAAGGTCGGCAGATATCCGAAGATTTGCTGATGAAGCGATTAAGGGCGGCAGCCATGCCGGCGAGGCGCTGAACCTCCCTCACCGTGGCCGGAGCCCTGATTTCTTGTATGGCCTTGATCTGACTTGGGTCGGCCTTGATTCCTTGGCGAGTAACTAAATGTCCAAGGAATTTGCCAGAGCCAACGCCGAATGCACATTTTTCAGCATTCAGCTTCAAGCTGAACATCTTTAGAACACCAAAAATTTCGCCGAGATGGAGAAGATGATCGGCTGCATCCTTACTTTTGGCGACCATATCGTCAATGTATGCCTCCATTATTCTGCCGAGGATCCCTTTGAACAACAAAGCTACCATACGCTGGAACGTAGCCCCGACGTTCTTTAAGCCGAACGGCATCACAAGGTAACAGTAAGTGCCACTGGGAGTGATGAACGCCGTCTTCTCCTGATCCTCTTCATCCATAGCAACTTGGTGGTATACCCTGTATGCGTCCATAAAACTCAGCCGAGCGTACCCAGTGGTAGCATCCACCAACTGATTGATCCATGGGCAAGGAAAACAGTCCTTTGGGCATGCGTCGTTCAGATCGGTGAAGTCGACACAGACGCGCCATTTGCCGTTCTTCTTCCGGACCACCACTGGATTTGCTAACCACGTTAGATACTGGACCTCCCGTATAGCTCCGGCATCGAGAAGGCGTTCTACCTCTTCATTAATTGCATCGGCATGTTGAGCCGATGATCATCGCGGCTTCTGCACAACGGGCCTCCTAGCCGGATCAACGTTCAACGAATGTTTTATCACGTCGGGACTAACACCCGGCATTTCATATGGAGTCCAAGCAAAGACTTCCATCTTCTCTTTGAGGAACTCGACCATCTGTGTTTTCTCGACCTCATCGAGAGCCGAGCCAATGAGAAAAGAACGGGTCCCATTTTCATTGACTGCAATCCGAACCAAGTCTTCCACGGCCCTGTCGCTTGCCGGTCTTCCAACTTCTTCAGGCCCTTGCAGCGCCTCTCTCGTTTCCTCTTCGGGGGTGGTCTCATCTAGCAACTCAGGTACCTCTATACTCTGTACCTCATTTGCTTTGCTCTTCCCGCGGACAGAGTTGACGAAACACTTTTTCGAGGCCACCTGATCCCCCTTGATGGTCTCCTGTCTCCCAGATTCTCCAATGAACCTAACACACTGATGAAGCGTGGATGCCACAGCCCTCATGCCGTGCAGCCAGTTTCTTCCCAGGATTGCGTTGTACGGGCTCGGCGAACTGACCACTATGAATTCCATGTCTAACTTCACCGAACCAGCATATACCGGGAGTACGATCTTGCCGAGCGGGTAGACCGAAATCCCAGTAAAGCCGATTAAAGGGGCTTCCACCAGGGTCAATTGCTCTTTTGAGAGACCTAAATCTTTGAACGCTGAATAGAATAGGATCTCTGCCGAGCTACCCTGATCGACCAATACCCTCCGGACAAGTTTCCGCTGGAAGGGTAAAGAGAGGACCAAAGCATCATTGTGGGGTAAGGATAACCCCTCCAAATCTTGCTCGGTGAACGTGATATCCCACGTGTTACGAGCGTCCATTTTTCGCTTCGGAGAATTTTGAACCACCATCACCCCAGTGCGGTGAAGGCCGGTACAGTTTTTCGTGGAGCTCGTTGGCCTGGGCCTTGTTCATTGGCCCGTGAATGCAATGCACCACGCCGTCGAGAACTTGGGCTCTCGGCTGGATCCCTGCATTCGGTGACTTGGTTCGGTCGATCCACCGATCCATCCTTCCCTGCTGGACTAGCTCTTCGAGGTAGACTTTGTATGGCTGGCATGCTGTCGTATAGTGCCCTTGTTCGTTGTGGAATGAGCAGTACACTCTCTAGTTCGATTCCCGGCCATCGGCAGTTCCCAACTTTTCCGCCGCCCCTGTTGGCCATTGGAAACCAGGAAGCCGTCCACATTCTCGGAGCATACGGAAGATTGGCTCCTTGAAGTAGGTCGTGACGGCAAGGTGGTCCCGCCCATCGCTCGGCTGGCGGTCCCATGTCTTTCCGCCGAATCCTACACCCTCTTTCTTGAACACTACGTTAACCTGCTTCTTCACTTCCTTGGCCGCTGTTTTACCCTGCTCAGCAACCGATGCTACGTCGGATCCACCGATGTACTCCTCAAGCTCTATGTACCGAGCAACGGTATGCATGAGTTCTGTCATATTGTTCGGCGGCCGTAGCATCAATTCCTTGGATAGGTCAGAATTCCTATCCAGTCCACGTTTGAATGACGTAGCCGCAGTCTTTTGGTCACAGCTCTCAACCATGTTGTATACATTATGGAAGCGCTCAGAATACTCTTTCAAGGACTCGCCGGTCTTCCGCCGAAGGTCCGTTAAGGTTTCTATTGTTTTTGGCCTCCGGTTACTTGCCACAAACCGTGCCGTAAATGAACGCTCTAGTTCGCCGAAGCTGCTTATTGAATTTGGTTTTAGCTGCGTATATCACAGCATGGCAGTGTCCGGGAGGCTCAGCGAGAACGTTCGGCACATCATTGCCTCGCTCAATCCGCAGAGCGCAGCCATGGACTTGAATTGCTGCACATGGGTCGGTGCATCCGACTTCGCGTTGTATACGGTGAATTTGGGGACCTTGAAGTGGGGAGGGGGAACCTCATCCGCTATGGACTTGGAAAAAGGGGAGGCGCTCTTTGTGGTGGCAAGCTTTCTCCGGTTGGACCTTGTGGCGTGAATGGTTGAGGCTTGGACGTGGATGGGCTAGACCTGCACACGAAGCAACTGCGTTAGTGCCCAAACCCGGAGCGTGGTGTCCGGGGCAGGCACTCCGACGCTCTAGTCAGTAAACAGGAGAGGAGATATCGAGGTATCGTTAGGGTTTTAGAAAGTGTTACCTTATTCTAGAGGGGAATACCTCCTTTTATAGCCAAAGGGAGTACATAGTCCAACTCCCATAAGAGTTCCACACGTTGTATGATGAGCCAGCCTACCTTGGACCCAGATAGACATCCCAATCCTGAACCTATCCAATCCCCCATATTCCGCTCCTAAATATAAGGGATGGGATAAGACGCGAGGTTGCCTGCTCCTGCCCATCTCTTCCTAACTTCCTCCCCAAGTTAGGGGACAGGAGGCTCGGCGAGCTCAGGTTCTGCCGGACTTGTAGACACCCCAATCTGGGTCTCCCAATCGTTTTACCTCGTTTTACGATTTTCTTGTTTCCCCGATGATGAAATCGGATCGAACAGAGCTTGGATTGGGAATGGATTAGGCTTGGAACACTTAGAACCCTGCTTGAAACCCTTTGAACCTTTCAGAATCTTCAGTCAAACCCTAGAGCCAGAGTTGACCCTCGCGCGAGCCTTTGTGTCCCTCGTGCGACACTTAGCTTGCCACGTGTAGTCAAAGTCAAACTGTTGACTGTTTGACCCTCGCGCGACACTTCCGAACCCTCGCGCGATGGTTTCCTCCTATCCCTATCACAGAATCCAGCTGGACTTGTGATGATTGCTTGGCACATGGGTCCCCATGGGCTGGAACCCCGTTTTCCTCAGCTGAACGGCGTGCTGGCAGGTTCTAACCCCATGCAATCTCCCAACCACTCTCTCACCTTGTTGGCTAGCCTCACAACCAAGTTGTGACCAGCCTTGGTGGCTGTTCCCAAGGCCTTGTTTGGCCCCTAACTAGCCCTTACACTCCCCTATAAATACCCCCCTTCATCTTCCATGTTAAGGGTTCCAAAAATTAATTAAGAAGTTTCCTTGGTTATTTTCTAAGGCAAACACTAGCTAGCACAAAGTTGTTAACCCAAACCATCTCCTAAGCTTCTGAACTTAGTGTGTTCATACACTCTTGGTAGCAAGGCCACACCAATCAATCCAAACTATTCCCAAACCCTTTCCAAGCAAAGGTATAATGTTTAACCTGTTTTTGTTTTGATCCCTGAGAGGGGCTGACAGGACCAAGGCTGGTAATCAATACCATGTCCTGGTCCTAAAGCCAGCAAAGTTACAAGAATTCGTGGCTGTTACACCCTCGCGCGACGGTCCTCTATACTCGCGCGACACTTGTGTCAGCAAGAGAATGGACCTCGTGGGGAAGGGAGGCTAGCCATTTTCTGTTTTGCAATATGTTCATACCTGTTGTATTTCATTTTGATTTTTAGATCACTGTTATGCATGCAAAAACAAAATACAGTAGCTAGTTTATTCGCTTTAAATAGTGTGGAATGCCCTTGGGATCCCCTGAATCTGTCTCAGGACCCCAGGCATGCAAAGCAATTCCTGGAAGTCCAGTCAGGAATGTCGCGCGAGACTCAGTCTCTGATTTCCATGAATAGCCCTTGCATGGGTAACTAGGCCTTTGGTCTCTGTTTTGATACCCCCACTGTTTTAGGGATTGTGTTTCATTTCATTTGGCTCCTGCTTGGAGTATTGTGTAATAATTAGTATCTTATAGTCTTCCAATAAACTGCTTGGTTTGCTTCCTGGGTGTGCACTGGTCCTTCCAGAGCCCAGAAGGGGATGATTTTGGGACTGTGGTGAGATGACAATACTCGCGCGAGAGTCAGTGTGTCTCGCGCGATGGTTGACTTGCATGCAGATCTGTTCAGGCATGCAAGTTGGTCATCGTGCAGGGCAAATCGCTTTCTTGAGGCTGAGCACAGTTTTGGCATCGATCAATTTGTTCAAGTTCATTCCATTTATTGTTCATCATGCTATCTATCCATGCTATCATTTGATCACATCCTGCAAACTGTTACAGTTTTTAATCCCCGATTAACTGTTCCCCCGCCCTAATTGGCTAAAATTAATTAAAAGAAAAAGAATCACAAAGGTTTTCATAAAAATGCCTAAGTAGAGACCGATCTCCGGATTGGGCAAGAGGGGTGCCATAAAACCCTTCCCCTCTCGTAACCTGGCTCCCGAACCCAGATATGGTTATGACGGACTGGTTTCCTTCACTTTTTCAAATAAAGCGTGGCAGGTGCTTCGAAATACGGTTCCTTGAGTGTCGGACCTTCAAAATTCAAGTGGCGACTCTGTATTTTCGAGAGCTTGCCACCGGCGCTCACGCTTCCTCGATTTTCAAAAAGGGCCGCAAACGGCAGGGGAAGGAACGAAATCCTTTTTCCCCTCCGAAGGGCATGCTGCCCACAGGACTGCTGGTACGGCACTGATTGCTTCAACAGGGGCAATCTCCAACCCGTTCGGCGGGGAACCGCCGAACTAGATCATACTGATTAATACGTACGCCGAACCAAACCGTTCCTCCCCATGGATCGACACCACGGTTAACTTAACCAGGCCTGGCTGGACTCGGATCGGCTACCGACCCAGCCCGCCGACCCATGGGTAGTAGATTCACTGGTCCGGCTAATTGGTGCAACGTGGCCACTGCCTTGGTCCCTCCGCCGGACCACGCCCTCCACATTTAGGAAAATGAGGAAACACTATAAATAGAAGTCCTAATTTTAGTACATGGCCAAAAAGGATATCTTTAGTCTAAACCACTTGTACGGAAAAAGAAGAGAGAAAGGTTCAGTTGGTTAGCATAACAAAAGGAATAAAGGAAGTTAATAGTAGTCCTGTCCAAAGTCATACGCCACTGCCGAGCTATTGCGCATTATCGGGAGGTTAGCAAGAATACGAGTTAAGTCTCCTCCAAGCTTACAAAAGTCCAAGGCGAGATACTTATACTTTAGTTACATGATTTTTCGTTATGAAAGTAGCATGATTTTATGTTGAGAAAAGATTACAATTTTATTTAAGTTATGCCATGAAAAAAGATATGATAAATTTTTTATGTTAAAGATTAGAAGCTCGTCAGACAAACGTGATGACGCTGTAAAGTTTAAGCTTAGAAAATAAAAGTGGTCAAACAAAAGAGATGACCTATTGATGCATCCAAACAGCTGTCTGGAGTTTGGGGGACACTTAAAAAGATACCATAACACAGAAGGGAGCTTAGTGGTAAAAATAGGAACCAGCCTTTCGGTGAAGATTTGGTTTCGATTGAGTCGAGCGGAACTTCTGTCCCGTCTTATGACGTATCTGGCTTTATAGCGGATACTCCAGACCAGGAGCAGTTCAGGATTGCAATGGAACTGCAGGAAACTATCATAACAGGTACTAAGTTAGGTATGAAGTTTGATGACGCTGGTGTTTTGAGAATGAAAAAGATGATTGAACAGAAAGCTAAAGACCTGGAAAGTATACTGAGAAACAATTCTTTCGCTCTTCTACAAAGGAATAAGCACCAAAGGAATAAGTCCCAGGTTCGGCAGAGTTCTTCTTTAGCTTTCTAATGGATGTGGGGTCTAGGAGGTGGTATGTGGGGTGTTATGATTTTTCGGTGAGGCAGCGTTTTTGTGTGCTCGTATGTTGATGTCGGTAGTGGGGTGATGGTGAATTTTCTGTTTTTTGTGGCGATGGTATTTAGGGTTGCTTGGTTTAGGTTTTGATTTAGATTTTTGGGCGGGGCTTACTTTTTTCATTGTGGGCATTTTGAGGCTTTTAGGTGCTCGGGCTTTTGCCCCTAAGGTGTTTGGACCTCGGTCCAATATTTTCCAACCTTGGTTGGATTCTCCTCCCCTCCCCCCAACTTGATGTACCATTTGTCAAGTTTTCTTAATAAATCTTTTTACTTATCAAAAAAAAAACACAGAAGGGAGTTATACAGATGGAAAGAATAGGGCCCTAGTGCACGCCAGTGACTTGATTATTTCACATAGCAAGAGGAATCGCTCCCCTACAGAAAGATTAAGCTGTTGGATGAACATCATAAGATTATTTGTTTCAGATTATGCAAGTATTTATATTAAAAATTGTTTCCATGATATAAAACGTGCAACTTTGGTATTTGTATCTCACACGAGCATTCGGCTTATGAAAATTAATATTTTTCATAGATAATGAAGAATAAAGATGGAGTTGCTGCTGCCCTGAGACATGCTTGTTGTACTTTTGTGTAGATATTGTAAAAATGTTCTCTCTTCAGAAAACTTGGATTTTGTAATAAGTGTTTTTGAAATAAAATAGTTATGTCTTTTTCAAGCCATTGTTTCGAAATTTAATTATGAAAAAGAGGCCTGGATTAGCACCAGGACTCATCGACTGGTCACGATGACTCGACAAAGTTTCTAGAGTCGGGGTCTTGACAGTTTCCAAAGATGAAATGCTCTTCAGATGTGCCAAATGGGAGCTCTTTTGTGATTATTATAGCTTACTTGTGTATTTGAGTTGATTTTGAATGGGTATGTATTCTTTGGCAAAATGTCGTTATATTAAGGTGATAAGTTGAAAAACTCATGAATGGGGTTCATTAAAAGTATGCCTGTTGTGAACTAAATTTCTCAAATTTATACCAATACTCAAAAACTTGATCCATGCAATACAGAATTTGTAAGATATTTGAGTTTATGGAGATTTGAAAATGGTGGTGACTTAGTTTAACCAAGTTTACATAGCCTTTCAGAGGATGTCATGTTGTCATGATTTCTTGGTATTCGTGTTGAATTCATTGTTTTAATCTTCTCAAAAGAGGATATAGGTACTGTTTTGTGATTAAAGGATTAGAGTATTGATGACCCCTCAATGTTGCACTCTCTGGGTGGGTTATTTCATGTTTGACTCTAAAAGTTTATTGCTGTAAAGGCATATAGAGTGTAGAAACCGTAGAACAGTTCCAAATCCTTCTTCCACTGCAGATTTAACTACTATTTTAGACAGGCATTGCATCATAAGTTTAGTGCTTCAGTACTCTTTTTACATTTCCTGATGCATATGGGCAAATTTGAAGAGTCTTTTGCTAGATCTCTGCTATCCTTTGGCATTGGAACAGCAGGAATAAAACTGTACCAAAAATATCGAAAGAGATCCTGCTCTTACGTCCAGTCCACCTGAATCTTAAAGATTTCCTAACATCTTTTATTGTCCTATTATTTTGTAGGATGGTAGGCATGGCAAGGCTTGGGAGACCGCTTGTAAAAACCGTGAGTTTCATTAACCATTGTACGACTTTATGCTCTTTGGCTTCTTACAAAGTAGATGAGATTAAGGAAGCATGTAAATTTTGATATCTATTGCTTACCTTTTTTGATCGAAGCTCGGTGTTTCATTTGGAGTTGAACAATTTTTCCCGAAAGTGCAAATAATGATATAAAAAATTGGTGGGAGGTCCACTGTAGCATGTTTGTAACCCACTAAGTCCACTAATCAAATCTCTAGCCCACTAAGTCCACTAATAGGTATTTGGTAAGGCATGAAGTCCACTTCATTTAAAAGATAAATAATCCCTGACAGATTTACCCTTCCATTCAAATCCCATCCATTTAGCTCATTATCTCTCCATTATCCCTTCTAATTTTGTACTTATCCATTCAATCACGGGTATCTCTCTCTCTCTCTCTCGTCTCTCTCTATTTGAAATCACGTCAATCACGTTGTTGTACTTATATAACGTTATATAACAGTCGAAGATTCTCCTTTTCTGATACACTATATATAACGTTATTGTATATATATAACGTTATATATTCTCCTTTTTAAGAGTTAAGCCGCTGCGCGGACCAATAAATATAAGGTTGTCTATGGTTATATATGATTATGATTATATGTTTATGCATATATATGATCAAGTTTTAACAAGTATTATGTTGGATCAGTTTTGTATCTAACGTTATTGTACTGATATAACGTTGTATAACATTGTATATTCTGCTTTGTAGAGTTACATCTTGATCTCAACTGCTTTGTTGAATTTTTTTTGAGTTTCGCTGCACAAAAACTCTCTGATAACATTATATTTTTACTTTATTGAATTGGTCCGCGCAGCAGCCTCAATGACTTGTTTCTACTAACAATAATACACAAAAAAAAACGTAATACATGTGACAAAAAATAATCATATAACCTTATAACGTTATACATGAGATTTTGTCCTTTCTAACTCTAAAAAAATAAAAAGAGGAGATCTCGTAACTTCTTTCCCTTCGTCGCCGTAGCCTTCTTCACAGTCGACTTCACAGGTAACTAAATACTCTTCACCCCTTGAACAACTGCACAAATAACAGCCGTTAACAAAATTAGTATATAACCAACATTGATATAACCATATATACTATCAATCGAATCCCTAACTTAATTCAACCATACCATAACATTATATGTTCAGGTCTATTAGGCCGCTGCGCGGACCAATTCATATAAGGTTATATATGGTTATGGTTTATTATTCTTTTATAGGGTTATATGGTTATAACGAGTAAGGAACAATATGGTTATATGGTTATATATTCAGATCATACATAACCTTATATGTTTTTTTGTTCTGCTTCTTATTTATGCAACCATACATCTTCACAGAACAAAATGACATTTTATAAACAACCAACAGGAGAATATATAACGTTATATAATGTTACACAATAACATATGAATGACATTACAATGTTATATGTTTACATCCGGGGGCGTGGGGGCAGGAGCCCCCACGGCACAAAAACGATACTTTCAAGAACTTGGGGTGTAATTTCAGCCGTAGAACCCGACCTAGTTATATATATATAACCAGACCTAGTTATATATATATAACCACATATAACCTTATATGAATTGGTCCGCGCAGCGGCCTAACAGATCTGAGTATATAACCATATATGTACCTAACAGCCACTAACGAAAGTACAAAAAATAAAACCCTAACAGATCTTAACATATAACCATATATGTTCCAACAGCAGGTAAACAAAAATACAACATACAAAACCCTAACAGAGAGGAATTCTTATGTTTTTACTGGTGTATAAACCCTTCAAATGCAAAGAACCATACCGAGGGACACAAGGCGACGAAGATCGAGTTATTTGTTACGATTTGGAAGGGCACCTGATGTTTTGAACAGATATATGATGACGAAGGTGTCGGCGACGGTGGTAGCGGTGATGGAGGGTGGGAACTCGGCCATGGTGGTAGCGGCCATGGATGTCGACGAAGGGCGGCGAGGAGAAGGAGGAGTGCACCGCGGCGAGCAGGCGAGGAGGAGGAGGAGCAGGCGGCGAGCAGGTGATGTGACGGCGACGGGAGGTGGGTGGCGATGGCGACGAGATCTTTGTCGTTGTTCGTTCTGAAATTGTGGGGGGGAGGCGGCGATGGGAGGTGGGTGGCGATGTTTGTCGCTGTTCGTTCTGAAATTGTGGGGGAGAGGCGGCGACAGGAGGTGGGTGGCGATGGCGAGTCGCTGTTCGTTCTGAAATTTTGGGGGGAGGGGGGGCTGGGGGGGAGGGTTTTGTACTGAAGGGAAGGATAAATTTTCGGGAGAGAAATCGGGAGAGATTTTAGGGATTAGAAATTTCAAACGTTTTTTTTTCAAATAGATAACAAAACGTGGCAAAAGGTTTTTTAAAAATAGGGGTATATTAGACTAAACAGGTTTATTATATCCTGATTAGTAGGTTAGTGGACTTAAGGGGTTATAGAATTTAGAAGTGGACTTATGGGATTTGGAATATGGTACAGTGGACCTGGGGAAAATTCCCCCATAATGATATTGCTTGTGCTTGGGCTATTGAAGTCCTTCTATCCTTAGGTTGTTTACACATTTAATCTTTTTTTATTGTTTCCATTTGACGATTTATGATCAATCCTTTGATCATCTATTCATCTAGCGATTTGCTATTGTCTATCGCTCCATACCTTTTTTTTTTTTTTTTGACAAAAGGTGAGAAGGATTTTATTCATCTGATAGGCAGAGCCTAAACATCAGAGAGATGCAAACCCCATGGGGGTAAAATGGATGTCCACAGACCGGACATGCCATTGGAAATGGCTTTTTGAGCACAACAATGTGCAACCCTGTTACAATCACGTTTAACATAACCAAAAACACGAACTAAATGAGTTCTTCAAGACTAAGCAATCGCTCCATACATGAGAAGCAAAAGTTTAGGCCCGATCCGATTTGGATAAGAGGAATCGCAAGGGAAGTAGAGGATGCAAATATGTCATGTGTGGTTTTTCATGTTACTTTATCCCCCCTCAAATAAGAATACTAGCTCAACCCTGTCTGAAAACATAATTCTCTAATATTTTTTTCCCACGTTCAGCATTCATTCCTGAACCGTTAGAATATCAAATAATTTCTAATTGAATATATGTGGCCTAAAAGTCATTGAAAGTATGCAGTAAAATCCTAAAAAAACAATATTCTAGTTGATCATTTTGGTTACATGGCAGTGTAACCCCCCACAGAGGCCATTTACAATTTATTACCATTCAGATAATCTCAATCACTGGATAACTAACTTTTGTTTTTTCCCTTTCCAGGTATGACTTGGTGATTGTATGGTAGTTGGAATGGAGATTCCTTTCATGGTATATTCTCTTCCCCACATTTTCCCCTTCTCGTCCCGAGTATTGACTTAATTGATTGCCTACTTTTAAATTTTTTTCTTTTTGCTTTTCCCTTGAGCATTGGCCAAAGTCACCACGAATATTTGTTGCTATCCGAAATAAGAGGTCTAGTAGAAAAATCCATTCCAATGCGTAGTTCTCCTTTTGATCATATGTCCCTTCAAGATAAAAATTTCTATGGTCAGCTAATTTGTTTGGGTTCAGGAAATCTTTTTTTTTTTTTGGTGGGATTTGATGACATGGAATATAGTTTGCTAGCACAATAGGAGATACAAAGTTGTCGAGAATAATTCTGTTGCTCACTTGAAGTCTATGTGCATGGCCTCATTTCTTTCTCTTTATGCTACAGTACGTCATCATTTCAGTAACAATTTTGCTATCAGCATGGACAGGGATCCTGACCTCCATCCCGATCCAACGTGGAAAGTAATGGGCCCCAGTTCTCCCGCACTCCAAACAAAGACCTTCTCTCCGAAATTTCAAATTTCATCACATTCGAAATTTTTACAGTTCGCCCTCCCTCCTCTCTTCTTCTCATAAGATCTCTCCTCCATCTACTACCATCCACCACTGCGCCGACGATGGATCCACCACCGTCGATGCCACACCTCTCTCTCTCTCTCTCACATCACAAATCCACCACCACCGGAGCCCCAGTACCATGCCGACGATTGTCATATTGTTTCGAAGCCCACGCAAATAACCCTAAACCTAAGTTTCTCGCCGCAATAATTCAGGATCCAAGTGATTTTGTTTGTTTCGGAGGCAACCAAGGCCAAAGCCTCGTAGGTATATTTATACTAACATCGTTAATTAGTACGTTGAAGGTTTGTCTTTTAACTTGGGGTTTTTTCATATGTCTGCTGCTTCTTTTCATTGTTTTCATTGGATGTTGCTAGTCTGCTGAAAAATTGATACATCACAGATTGGATATGAAATGGATTTTCTTTTTTTGTTAGTCGTTTGTTTATGAGTTTTTCTTTGGGTCAGCATACTTGTGAATGTGGTGACGGTAGCATTGTTTGGCCTGGATTTTGAACAATTTTGGTTTCGTTCTCGGTTTTGTTTTTCTTACTTGTGACTTTTTCACTTGTAGCATTGATTTTTTATGGATAAGTTTGATTTTGCCATTGTTTTATTATTCAAATGTTTGGGCTTTTTTTCCTTTTCAATTTGGCGAAATCAACAAATCTCACCTATCCACTGTTTGTTAAAATGCCCAACCTAAAAGACAGTTTCTAAAAGTGTTTGTTTTGCACAAGTTGGATTCATCTTCTTGTAATCCTAGGTTTCTTATTTTCCTTATTGAATTGGTTTAATGAATCTACAATGATCTTCTTTGGAATAACATTTGAGACTAGAAAAACAAGAAACGAGAGCAAATTATGCTATGTTTGGGGAACATCGGAATACATTGAAATAGATTAGTTTGAAACGAATCTGCAACTGGTATAATCATTTAGAGTTGGTGCTTGCAATTTATAAGCATTTAGAGTTGGTGCTTGCAATTTATAAGCATTTAGAGTTGGTGCTTGCATTTTATAATCACTTAGAGTTGGTGCTCACATTTCATAATACAATACTTCAAATTTGATCCTTGGTTCTGTCATTGCTATTTTTTTTTTGGAATGCAGTTTTGGGTGCTATATTTGTCCCAAGATTTGCTTCATTGAACAAGCTTTGTTCATATCCGTGCCATGTCGTGTCGTGTCTTAATCACTTTTTGGTATGAATCATGGACTAAGGTTGTAGATGAATATGCTGCTTTTGAGCCTCTGATGTTGCTACTTTTTTGGCAGAAGCATGAGGAGATGACAATTTTAATTTCTCTTTGGGTTGTAGCCTTTTTTTGGAGTTGCAGAAGCATGAGGAGATGGTAGAAGCATGAGTGGAACTTCCAGTCAATTTTAGTGCAAAAACTCGAGTGCATGAGTTCCAAACTCGTTCATTGTGTAAATTCATGTAATCGATTCATGCCTTTTTCCATAGGCAAACTTGATTGTACTGAGTTTGCTATACTGAGCTTGTTAAATACCCAAATTGTGAATTTCATTACTTGAAATTAATGCACTCATTTGTGTTGTAAGTTCCGATTTGCATTATCAATCCATAAGATATTTGGGTGAAGATGTCCAGACTTTATGCATTGCTTCCAGATTTTATCCATTTACTGAGGCGTAAAGGCAATGTATCACCCTAGAAACCATCCTCTTGCAACTTGATGCCAGTTTATCAAATTACGAGATGGAACTTGCTTTATCAATCCAAATTTGAGAGAGCATTTAAGGCTTTTGGGAATGTTAATCCAAAATTCATGAGAGTAAACCGTTTAACTCACAAGGCTATCTAGCTTCCTTTTATAACTACCATTCAAATGTTGAACATCAATTATGTTCCTTTATTTTTTTTGAGAACAATGAAAGTATCATTACCAAACAAAACAGAACCACATTACAACCACTAGGTCACCCCTTTAAGGGTAGCCTTAGCCAACTTATGGGCCACTTGTACCAAGTCCCTACTAACTTTTACAACTGATAAATATTCGAACCTATTACACAAGAACCAAATATCTGAAATAATAGAGTTTAACCAAATATCCGGTTTAACATCCTTACGCAAAACTTAATAAGAAGTAAATTGTCTGTTAGAATGGTACTCCCTCCGTCCCTAAATAAGTGTCCGGCGCGCAAACCTAGGCCTTCAAAAAGATGCATTTGTTTTGTTAAAAAAATTAAATTTTTTCCATAAATCAATAGATAGCAATGAGTTCATTAGATTGTGAAAAAAAATTAGATTTCTTAATGAAAAATATGCATCTTTTGCAAGGCCTAGTTTTGCGCGCCGGACACTTATTTAGGGACGGAGGGAGTAGCTTTCATTCTCCCTTGAGCATGACACCATCGAATGGCTTCCAAACAAGTTGTGGCTTCTGCCGCATTATTAGCGCTAAGCATCACTTGTTTCCCAGAACCCTGCATACGCTCGACCGCTTGCGAGTTCTCAGCCACCCACGTAAAAGCTCCCAATAAACCTTCCTTCGGCCAAGCTCCATCTACATGGATGCAAACTCTGTTCACATTATCTGCAAAACCTTCAGAACACCCAAAATGGAAGGAATACCCTCCAGAATCGCCTCCCCTTATACTATCTCCATCAGCAAGAACAAAGTTACAAGCGTCATGGTTTGTTTTTCCTATCTTTTTTCCGAAGCATCAAAATGTTGCTTCAAATTACAACTTTGTAGTCTTCCCTTGAACTATTTCTCAAAGAAGAATAGATGATCAAAGAGCACACTACAAACGCTAAAATGAAAAAAGAAAAATTCAAAGAATCAGATGATAAGTTGGTCCAAACTCTGAACTGCAATTTTGAAATTGTTGCACAAAACTCTTACCGACAAGCAAAGCATATATAGGAATTTGGAGAACACTGATCACTAGACAGTTTACATAATCCCATGAACATAATCCCATCAGCAAGAACAAAGTTACAAGCGTCATGGTTTGTTTTTCCTATCTTTTTTCTGAAGCATCAAAATGTTGCTTCAAATTACAACTTTGTAGTCTTCCCTTGAACTATTTCTCAAAGAAGAATAGATGAGCAAAGAGCACACTACAAACGCTAAAATGAAAAAAGAAAAATTCAAAGAATCAGATGTTAAGTTGGTCCAAACTCTGAACTGCAATTTTGAAATTGTTGCACAAAACTCTTACCGACAAGCAAAGCATATATAGGAATTTGGAGAACACTGATCACTAGACAGTTTACATAATCCCATGAACCGAATCTTTACAGCAGGACATATCTTCAGGAGTGCAACCACAGATGATCATGTAGTCGCTCTTCTCCACCACCAAACATCTCTAAATAGGACGGTGGCCAATTTCAGGTAGCAGGTAATAATCTGTATAAACATCCAAATAAAAGAATCACTAAATTTCTCTCAAAAAACCCGAGTCCTATTTCGATATGAAGAATCACTTAAAGTTACCAAACAGTCATTTCATCAGTAACCTGGTCTACACACATACTCCACGAGCAAGTACAAAACTCACACATTCAAGAACCCACCGAACCCAAAAGGAGAAAACCAAATAAAAGGGACTTGGACAACTTAACAATGATTCTTAAACTGAGCTGAATTGAAAAGGGTAGTGAGTTTCTTTCATATGGGTTTGAAATGCTTACAGGGTTTTTGGAATTTCTGATTTGGCCAGGCCGAGTCAAAGTCATGTATCTGACTCGAGTGAAGTCATTCTGAATGTTGGATAGAGAAATCACCAATAGGAGCTTACAACCACACCGCATGATTTCCGAATAACCCTTACAAACTAAGGTAGAGAGGAGGCGGCGTGGTACTGGGGCTCCGGTGGTGGTGGATTTGTGATGTGAGAGAGAGAGATGTGGTGTCGACGGTGGTGGATCCATCGTCGGCGTCAGCGCGGTGGTGGATGGTAGTAGATGGAGGAGAGATCTTGTGAGAAGAAGAGAGGAGGGAGGAGAACTGGAAATATTTCGAATGTGATGAAATTTGAAATTTCCTCCTGACCTCCATCCCGATCCAACGTGGAAAGTAAATGGGCCCAGTTCTCCCGCACTCCAAACAAAGACCTCCTCTCCGAAATTTCAAATTTCATCACATTCGGGATCCCTGTCCCTGCTGATAGCAAAATTGTTTCAGTAATTCTCTCTTTCTCTGCAAAGTCAACCTCGCCCATTGTCTTTTAGGGGGTGTTCTTCTAAAAAATTCAATTGGCTTTCCCGTCAATTTTTTTTTGTCCTTATTCAATTTTTTTTCGCATTTTGTGGTTTATTGTCAATTTTTTGGAAATTATTACTTCCTTATGACGAGAGGAATCTAAAAAGTAAAAAAATTTGGTCGAAATCAAATTTTTTTTGAATAAAGACGAAATAAGTGGCTTTCCCGCCAATTTTCGTCGAAATTCAAAAAAAATTGGATTTTGATCGAAATTTTTTACTTTTTAAATTCCTCTCGTCATAAGGAAGCAATAATCCTCAAAAAATTGACAATAAGCCACAAAATGCAAAAAAAAATTGAATAAGGACAAAAAAAAATTGGCGGGAAAGCCAAATGGATTATTTAGAAATCAACTTGGTTTCCTTTTCATTCAATACGCTTCTTTTCAATGTCAAATTTGGATATATATTTTGTAAGGACCAAATTACGAAGTCTTAATTGTATTGGCAATTCCGTATGACAAAACACATAATTTATATCGAGTTGTAATTTTATTATTTTTAATATGCTAGTGAGTCTGTATAGGATTAGAGTGGAAGGAATCTCTTTATTTGTAATTGAGAGTGAGCGTATTAGATAAAAAAGAAGGTTGACTGCAGCGAGACGATTTTTGGCGAAGACAGATCGATGTAGGAATTGATATGGGTATCAATCGGAATCTACCGATTTTTAAAAGAAAAGTATTGTAATAAAAAGGGGGCTAAAATAAGAGGTCTAAATATGGACATGGCCTTTTCTTCCTAGGTTTTGGACTATAGCCTTATAAAAGAGAAAGTTTCAGAAAAAGAAAAGGCAGCCACATACTACACATATATATATTCACGGCTTATAAGAATAAGGGTGCGGCGGCAGAAGAAATTGAAGCAACTGGTTCTTTCAAGAGCTATTCTTTGTGAAGGGATTTCTTTGAGTTTATTGGAAGGCTTGTGGACTCAAGGCCGTTGGCAATCAAGATCACTGGGTGTGGTTTACGTGTGACTCGGCAAGTAGTACTTAGAACGTTGTGAGGATTTACAACGTTTGGATAGGTATATCTGTAACTGCACAGTGATTATAGTGATTTGATTCCTTCCCGTGGTTTTTACCCATTCTGGGGTTTTCCACGTATCTCTCTGCGTTACGTGATTGATTGTTAGCGTAGTTTTTTATTGATAGTATTAATTCGTGATTCGCATTCATACTGTTAGGGTTTTTTAAGTATTATTAGGGAACCCTGATTTTTCAATTGGTATCAGAGCGGGCTGCTCCTTCCGTTAGGATTTATTTTCCTATAGCAGATCTATGATGAGTATGAACATGAATCACATGTCTCAAAATTTTTCTTTACTTGATATTGATAATTTTTGCAAGGTTAAGACTAATCTCTCTAATGAATCTGACAGTGATGATATATATGATATGGAGGCTATGAATTTGGTTTTGAAAAAATTTAAACCTTTTTCTAAGAAAAATAATAATTCAGGATTAGCCACCAAGCTAAAACAGTGTGAGAAAGAGAGAAACGATGTATTGCATGAACTTGACATGCTTAAACGAAAAAATATGAATCTTGAAAATGATATGCATAACCTTTTTGAGACTAACATGCTTCTTGAATCAAAAGTAGCAAAATTGCAAGTTGAACTTGATAAGACCAATACTACTTTTAAGAAATTGAACACAGGCACACGGGCCTTGAATGAAGTGTTAAGTTTTCAGAAAGTAACTGTAAAGAGAGAAGGGCTTGGATATGTGGGAGAAGCTTCAACCCCTAAGGTAGAAGGAAAAACGGTCATTATCAATGTGGGAGAAGCTTTAACCCCTAAGGTAGAAGGAAAAACGGTCATTATCAAGCCGAATAGCTGTGCTCCAAGTCCTCCTGTGGCCAATAAAACCAAGTCATCCCTCAAAGAGAACAAAATCAAATGTGCTCGCATTAAGCCAAATTCTACGAAGGCAAAGATGAAAAGTGCAACGGTTGAACATGCCACCACCAAGTGTGGTGAGGTAAATTTATCTAAGTTTATGCCTACTTGTCATCATTGTGGTGTTAAAGGTCACATTAGACCTCATTGTAGGAAGTTACAAGCGCCAAACACCTCACACACGAACGTAGTATACTCTCATGACCATAACAAGTTTATTTCTACATGTCATTTTTGTGGGGTAAAGGGTCACATTCGACCTAATTGTTTTAAGCTCCATGGTTACCCTAAAACTCCGCCCCAATATCATCTTGTTAATCATAATGGGGATAGGTGTAAATATTTTGGTTATGGTTTTAATAGAATCCAAAAGCCTAAGCGTAGGGTGATTTCTCATGAAAAGTATACGAATGTAATGTCTAAACATGTGCCTAAAATTGTTGAGAAATTTGAGTAGGTCAAGACTAGACCTATTTGGGTAAGAAAATTGGATTTGAAAACTCATGTAGATTTGCCTTCCAATCCCTTAGATGACAACGGATCATCCAAAAGGGTTGACCTTATTTTTTAGGCTTTCTCTTATTTTTATAGTCTAGGTTGACTTTCACTCTTATCTTTTACCTAGAGCTATGAAGTATTGTGGTTATTTATTTCTTATGCTTAATTTCTTAACCTTCTTAGTTTATTAAAAAAATATATACTCCCTCCGTCCCTTTTTAAATGTCCTGCTTCGTAACTCCAACTTATTAAAAAGACATCATCATTATACCTTTCACATCAACTTTTTCCTTCACTTTCCCTACTTACCCATCATCATTACACTTTTACTCACTAACTTTTCAAAATGGAATATACTTTTAGGGACAAAATAGACAATTCATCAACTTTTACCCACTAACTTTACAAAATGGACACTTATTAAGGGACAGCCAAAAATGGAATACTGGACTGTAATAAAGGGACGGGGGGAGTATATAGTATTTTTTTTTGGTTTTGTTTCAAAAGAAAAAAAGGAGGTGTGTTTCTTTTTGGTTAGTTGGAAGCTTTGAACTTTTATTTTGTGGATGGCATAATTGAGTTTCATAGTTTTATTTTATTTTTTATTTTTATTTCGTGTTTTTTTAGTTATTAATTAAAAAATTAAAAAAAAAGGAAGAAATTTTTTTTATGAGTTGCTGTGTAAATTGAGTATGATAGTCTTTGGTGCGTAATTGAATATCATTGGATTTTATGAACATGTTCATTCGTATTTTTATTGCGCTTCTTTTATAATATTCTCATTGTAAGTATGCTTGAATGTTAATAAATCATGAGTACATTCGACATTATGTACACTCATTCATGGCTACTGGTCAGTTTCTCAAATAGGGATCACTCTTCTCATATGCTTCATTTTATCTTGTGTCTTCCCTGAGCCGTGACCACCTTTGTTTAGTTTCCGTTGATAGAGCCCTCGCTTATTCCAAAAAAAAAAAGAAAAGAAAGAAAAAAAAAAGGAGGAGGAAAATATATATCTTAGCTTTTGCTTATCCGGGCGTTCATTGAGTAACTAGACAATTGGGGTGAGGTATTCTCCCTCTGAGTGTTCGCGTCAAAAAATGGATAGACCTTGTGAAGGCACCCGTGTTGGACCATTTGCTTAGTAACCGGGCATTGGGTATAAGGTATTCTTACTCTCAATATTCGTGTCAAACAGCGGTGGGGTAAAAGTAAAAATACGGTTATGAATTTCTGTTGATTACTTATTAGACAACCGTATATTGTTGAGGGGGAGCTTGTGATTAATTATCTGTGACCTGTATGTCGAACCTAGAGAGGTGTATCTTGTTAAGGGGAAGTCACTAGATAAACCTAAGCACTTGAGCATCTTGACCCTGTTTTGAGTTGCTGAATTTTTTGGTCATGGATGCACACACACTTTTCTCTCATGTCGATGATCATGGTGTATTGCATTCCTTCAGCCTTGCATGGTGTTATATCATTAAGTAAGTGGTGTCTTAAAATTTGGATGTCTTTTTCATCTCATCTCATCTCATCTCATGATATATTACTTGCGATAAAGCTATCTCATACTCGTATCTTCAAATTTCTCATTCTTTTTTAGCATGTGGTTTTGTTTTGTTTATTGGGTTTTGCATGTTTCTAGTTCTTTATCTGCTATTGAATTTAGCCGCTATGCTATTTATGCTAGTATTCGCACTTTGTCTACATTTCTTATTTGGCTGCTTCTATTGATCACTAATTGTTTAATTATTTTCAATTCGCATTTATTGCTTTAATGTTTATCTTATTCACCCATTGTCACTCCATGTCAAAAAGGGGGAGAATGGTGAAAGGGGAGTAAATTGTCTATTGTTCTAATGTGTTTGGATATTGAGTTTTCTTTTGCAGCTGCTCTACAACTCGATCTCAGTTAGTAAGTTTTTCATTGTAGTGTGTTTTGTCATGGAAGTGCCAAAGGGGGAGATTGTAAGGACCAAATTACGAAGTCTTAATTGTATTGGCAATTCCGTATGACAAAACACATAATTTATATCGAGTTGTAATTTGATTATTTTTAATATGCTAGTGAGTCTGTATAGGATTAGAGTGGAAGGAATCTCTTTATTTGTAATTGAGAGTGAGCGTATTGGATAAAAAAGAAGGTTGACTGCAGCGAGACGATTTTTGGCGAAGACATATCGATGTAGGAATTGATATGGGTATCAATCGGAATCTACCGATTTTTAAAAGAAAAGTAATGTAATAAAAAGGGGGCTAAAATAAGAGGTCTAAATATGGACATGGCCTTTTCTTCCTAGGTTTTGGACTATAGCCTTATAAAAGGGAAAGTTTCAGAAAAATAAAAGGCAGCCACATACTACACATATATATATTCACGGCTTATAAGAATAAGGGTGCGGCGGCAGAAGAAATTGAAGCAACCGGTTCTTTCAAGAGCTATTCTTTGTGAAGGGATTTCTTTGAGTTTATTGGAAGGCTTGTGGATTCAAGGCCGTTGGCAATCAAGATCACTGGGTGCGGTGTACATGTGACTCGGCAGGTAGTACTTAGAACGTTATGAGGATTTACTACGTTTGGATAAGTATGTCTGTAACTGCACAGTGATTATAGTGATTTGATTCATTCCCGTGGTTTTTATCCATTCTGGGGTTTTCCATGTATCTCTCTGCGTTATGTGATTGATTGTTAGCGTAGTTTTTTATTGATAGTATTAATTCGTGATTCGCATTCATATTGTTAGGGTTTTTTAAGTATTATAAGGGAACCCTGATTTTTCATTTTTGATCATCGATGTGTTTTTCTTTATCAAGTTACAAATTGCTTCTATCAACTACTACCATAACACCTGTGCAAACACAGTAACGTATTTGTTTTAGAGGCTAAATTGAGCACACAAGGATTTAGTAGCCAAGAGGCGGAAGTAGGGGATGCAAGTAATATGCAAATTGGTACCATTACTCGACAACACAAAATTCAAACATAAAAAGCTTGGAACAAATATTCCAGAGGGCATGCTGTCTGCTTTTTGGTCATAAGGTATTCATCTCTACTCTCTTGTTGGTTATCCTTATTGGTAACAGATGAGGTCTTACTTTCAAAATTGTTAGCTCTTACTTTTTTTATTTTTTTATTTTTTCTCTTCAAAATCCCTAAGAAATGCTTAATAGGAGCTTTTGCTTATGTACTCTCACAGTTTTTTTCCTTCCCAAAAAGGGGTCCCTTTTTTTTTTAAATCGGCCCCAAGAAGGTCCCTGAAATGAAATTACTAATTCTCAAGGATTGTGGAAGCATTGATTTTGAAGATGGGTGTATTGGAAATCCTGTGAGGGTCAGTTAAGAAATGGTACTAAGTAGTTAGAGATAAATTAATGAATCTTTGGTGTAAAGACTGGTAAAGATATTAATTTTGTAAGTCATATTAAGGTTTGGTAATTGTATTGTCTTACTCAAACGCATCAATGCTTTTGGAGCTAGAAACGCATCAATGCTTCTCAGCACAAAGAGCACAAGAAGAGCTTGCAGGAGAGGAAGGAAGGCTTTAATATGACTACTGCGAGATTTACTGGTGTTATGATCCTTTAGCATCTGTAAATAGACTATGCATTATGTGGTCCATATGTAAATCATCTAATGTTTTTGCTACTTCGATCAATCTATGTAATATGTCTTCCTACCTATTTCCATACTCTTCTATTGCTTCCAGCTCTAAAATTACAAACAAGATATATCTAGCTAGCCTATATCAAAACTTGTTCCCTTCAATGGGCATGTATTCGTGCTGTGCAAGAACATGGACCTAGTTTGATAATAATAAGCCATTACAACTTTCCTGGCTCGGTAACCATTGGTGTCTTTGGAATCCTCTTGCCAGACACTTCCAGGAGGGCTCACCCTAGCTTGAAATGTCATTGTCGCAATAAGTGATGTCACAACCATTAAGGATTCCCATTTATTCGTTAGCCAATCTCTACCTACGAGATCTTTCGCCTGTTTAGAATTGGCTTTTCGAAGTAAGTCTTCGATATGACTCTCTTCTTCCTTGTCTAATCCAATATGAAGGGAAATCCCCTAAATTTATCTTTTCCAGTCACATACTTCCCCTAAATTTATCTTTTACAAACACTACCTCGATTAGAAGAACATAATATGTGGTTCTTTATTTGAGTTCATCATGAGCAACCTGTTACCTGCCCATAGTGTTTTTTTTCCAATCGGCCAAACATATTTTTATTAATCTTTGGAAATGATTACAAACATTAAAAGGATCACGGGCACACCGGCATACGCCACTCGAGAACCAAAAAAAAAAAGAAGGCAAGATGCTGACCAAATCACCACAAACAAATACCGGAAACCGAACAACTGCTAAAAACAATCCAGCGACAGGCAACACCGAAACAAGCAAAAGACAATAGTGACAAACAAACCGAGAGGACAAACCCGAAGACTGAGAGAAACAAGAGGCACCATCCTCGCGAAGACCTCATCATCCTCCGCGAAATCATCTTTCATCAGCCACCTGCCCATCGTTGCCGAGAAAAAAGAAAAAGAAAAAGAAAAAAATAAACCCCTGCCGATCGTTTTTGTAGGTAATGGAAGTCCAGCTAGCACACTTGTTTACAATCTTCTCTTTCCGAAACAATCCAGTATCGGAGGATTATTGTCCTTCACCATAGTTATACAGACCAGGAACAAAAGTTCCAACATTGGAAAGCCTTATATTCAATCCTATGTATATCGTCTAAGAAGTGATGGGCAGGGGAGGATTCGCTCCTCTACCTTTGCCACCACGCACCTCATTTTTAATCCTTTTCTTTGCCTTCATTTTTTTGCGCTCGTCTTTCGCGAAAAATGCCACCAAGCCGAATGTGTGTTTCACTAGAAGAAGAGCCATCACACTGGACCACACTATAACTCCAATTTTAATGGTATTAGTGAGTGATCCTCTGTCCTTCTTAGGAGTAACCACAACGTTGGAAAACGAATATGTAATTGCCATTGATGTGATTGCCAACCACATGGTCACTATAAGGACCCACATTGTCGCCTTGTTCCTGAATTTTAATCCGCTCATGAGCAGCAAAATTGTACTCAATGATGCAACAAATCCTATCGTGTTAAGGCGGAGGAAGATCGGATAAGAATCTTGATAATTATAAGCCATTACAGCTTCTCCGACTCTGTGTCCATCTGAGTTGTCTTGCCAAACGCCTCCAGGAGGACTCACCCCAGCTTGGAATGCCATTGTCGCAATAAGTGATGCCACAACCATTAAGGATTCCCTTTTATTCGTAAGCCAATCTCCAGCTACGAGATCTTTCCCCCGTTTAGCATTGGCTTTTTGAAGTAAGTCTTGGACACGATCACTCTCTTCTTTGTTACCTGATCCTTGGATCAAAATGTCCAATGCTGTGTATCCACTTGCATTTGTCGCATTCACATCTATTGTTTCCTTCTCTTCGTTTGTTCCAATCCCGAGCACATCCGCGATCTAAAATGTTTCCATTGCATCTTATGGTGAGATATGAGAAATCAAAGAACATGTTTTTCAGTGATGATTTTCGACCAAGAAAAAAACCTAGAAACTGAGGCGGCTATGAATTGATTGTTCAATGGTCACATGAACACCCAATAACTTTTTTTTTCCTTAGAATACATATAAAAATTATGTGTTAACCTTTCTTTGAACAACCATCTAAAATATTAATGAACACCCAATTCTAACTTAGTCTTGAACGTCTAACCCAAAAACAATTGAACACCTAACTCAAACAATTGAACACCCAATAACAATCCAATTTCGTTGCTAAAAGTACATTATCCCCGAGGAAATTCAATTTCGTCGCCTTTTCTAGCGAGAGGTAAAACAGATTTCCTCGCCAAATATAACCTTTTGGCAAGGACATATTTTGTCACCATTTTCGAGACTCATTAATTTTTGATATACTAGTCATTATTAATTGTGTTCATATGTATTTGTAATATCACGATGGTAAGACATAATCGACTACATAGTTCAATACCATTATCAAATTTATAAAAATAAAAAAGTGATAAACGAAGAAAAATAGTTTCCTTGTCAATCGCATTGATAAAACCTCATAGTCACTTTTCTTATTCAAATTAGCAATGAAAAATATGTTTCTCACTAATTCTACGCATTTATTTTTTTCCAATTGAAATTAATTATTAACGAAGTCAGTTTGTTCAAATTGTCATAAACTTTATTGTTTGAATAAAAATATTTTAAGGACATGCTAAAAAAGTTTATCTCATAGTTATGAACCCAAAAAAGGACCAGACATATGGATCATAATTTTGCAGGTTGAATGATATGCATTTCGAAAAAAGAATGGGACATGGATTTATTTCGTAGAGATAACTGATTATTAATTCAAAAAAAATTAATGAAAAGCTAAACAAAGATAAAGTTAATAATTACTGTAAAAAATGAATTAAAAAATATCTCAAAGTTAGATCGACACAAATTTATTTCCAAAGTATGTAAGGTTAAGCGCATTTATGGATGCACATACGTAGTAAGAACAGATTCACCCATAAAAAAAATGACATATTTGCAAAAAATTAAAGTGCTCAAACTAATTTAATCAGGTACTAAAAAAGGTTACTAAAAGTTGAGAGAATTACAACTAAGTATAAAATAAACAAATTTAGAAAGGTATGAAGACTTATAAAAGGTATATAAGAAAATATCAAATTATGAAAATAATTAAATTCATTAAAAGCAAGTAATATTATTAAAGATTTAAGAAACAAGTTTAAAGAAACACTACAAAGGGACTAAAATTAGATAGAAAGATTTAATGAAACAAAACTAAAGAGGTGATCAAAAGACAGTGCAAAAGGTTTATATATAAAAAAGGGAAAAATTCAAAAAAACCCCTGAACTTTGAACTCAATGTCAAATAGGCACCTGAACTTAAAAAAACTTCAATTGAACACCTGAACTTTCACTCCGTTATCAATTTACCCCCTGCCGTCTCAATCCGTTACTTGTCGTTAACGGCACAGTTAAAAAAAAAAAAACTTACAACCAGTTTGCAATCCTATGGAGCAGAAACGTGATTATGAGAGCCTTAGATAATATGATCAAAAAAATAAGATCTTCACACCCGTTCAAACGGATTAAAAATTGGAGCACTTAATTTTTTAACCATATTTTTAATATATAAACGGTCTAAAAAAATTAAGTACTAACCATATTTTTTTTAGACCGTTTATATATTAAAAATATGGTTAAAAAAATTAAGTGCTCCAATTTTTAATCCGTTTGAACGGGTGTGAAGATCTTATTATTCTGATCATATTATTCTAAAGAGACATAATCAAATTTTGTCTCTAAACTCTCATAATCACGCTTCTCGCTTACCATAGATTGCAAACCGTGGTATGAATTTTTATTTAACCAAAACGTTGCCATTTTGGTGTGTGGGTAGGGGGGTGATGTGCCTTTGGGGCGGCAGCAGAGCCCCCGGGTCCGGGTAATAAGTGGAGAGAGACACACAGAGACATGTTGGAAGTAGGGGGAATTTTTTTAAAAATTCTTTTTGAAAATTTGAGCACTTAATTTTTTTTTGAGACCGTTTATATATTAAAAAATATGGTTAAAAAATTAAGTGCTCCAATTTTTAATCCGTTTGAACGGGTGTGAAGATCTTATTATTCTGATCATATTATTCTAAAGAGACATAATCAAATTTTGTCTCTAAGGCTCTCATAATCACGTTTCTGCTTCATAGGATTGCAAACTGGTGGTAAGTTTTT
Organism: Rhododendron griersonianum; assembly: GCA_018127125.1. NCBI lineage: Eukaryota > Viridiplantae > Streptophyta > Magnoliopsida > Ericales > Ericaceae > Rhododendron > Rhododendron griersonianum. Next base: position 26,804,345 of record CM030800.1, read on the forward strand.
TTTTTTAACTGTGCAGTTAACGACAAGTAACGGATTAAGACGACAGGGGGTAAATTGATAACGGAGTGAAAGTTCAGGTGTTCAATTGAAGTTTTTTTAAGTTCAGGTGCCTATTTGACATTGAGTTCAAAGTTCAGGGGTTTTTTTGAATTTTTCCCTATAAAAAATTGTAAAGCTTTCCGCTGGAAAGGAAGTTGTTGTGGTGGATAAAGCGAATGCTGCTACAAAGGAGGTCAACCGAATGAGTTCTAGCGGGGTAGCAAAGGAGCCGAGAATTTGGAAGTATTGTTTTTAGTTTCAAGAGTTTTAGCGAGGAAATACTTCCTCGCCTAAACTATAATTGCGACGAAAAAATTCTTCACCTATTTTGTAAACATGGCGTTAGTTTATGAAGGAAAAAATATAGCGATAAAAAAATTCCTCACCGATTGTGTTAGAATAGGCGAGGAAATATATATTTTCCTAACGATTAGCAAATACCTTTTGCAATGACTTTTCTGTTGTAGTGCCACATCCATTTGTCGCATTCACATCTTTTGTTTCCTTCCCTTCTATTTCCATCCATAGGACATGACGTGCAATCTGAAATATTTACATTGCATCTCTTGGTTAGATATAAGAAACCAAAGAACATGCTTTTCAGTGATAATTTTATATCAAGAAATAAACTAGAAACTGATCTGGCTATACATTGATTGTTCAATGGTCAGATGAACACCCAAGAACTTTTTTTATTTTTTTTGCTGAAAAAATATGTAAAGATTTTGGGTTAGCATTTCTTTGAGCACCCAACTCAAACATTAATGAACACTCAATTCTAACCCAGTCTTGAACATCTAACTCAAAAATAATTAAACACCTAACTCAATCAATTGAACACTCAATCACAATCCAATTACAATCCATCAATCTAAGTAATTCTTATTTGAACACCTAACATACCTCAAATAAAGCTCGCAATCCTAAAAAAAAATTAAAGAAATAAATTGAAAACAAGAAGAATCTATTGGTTTAAGTATTATGCTTTGTGTTATCTCTCCATCACTATTGTCGATGGTTTAAATGTGTTATTTTCGCATTCATAACAATAACTACTCTTTTCTTTCTAGTTAGTTTATAGAATTACAGACAAAGCCTAAAAAAAATTCAACTATATTGCCAAATCCTGTTAACTTGAATACTATTCTTTTGAATTTAAGAATTAATATAATAAAAAATCTCATCATATCATCTTAACGAATAACATATTTACAGAAGGTAGGCCCCAACATTTACTCGCTAAAATTTTTTTCAAAAGAATTTTAATAGGTTAAACGTTGGCACAAAATATGATAATATTCGTCTAGGACAACTATAAATTTAACTCTCTATCTCTCTTGGAACGCTCTTTACTACACGATGCGACAACTTTCAAAAAAATATTCAGTTTTTATGAAAATATATAGTATATATTTTTGAGTTCTCATTCGTCTCGTAGTTGATTTCTTTAGAATACAGGTAATGTTTTTTTGTCTTACTGTTTATACGAATATATGAGGTTTTGCACACATATTATTGCTTAATACACCAGCAAGTAGTGTTAAGGTAATTTATGAACACTCTACTTGATGTAGAACACATGGAGGCCCAATTCCATGATCAATTGGACCGGATGAAGTTTCGGAAGCACAAACAATATTTAATTTCAGATTATTCGATTTGGCTAGGCGAGCTCGGATTAGGCCTAAACTTGAGCTGACTTATTTTCGCGCTCTGGCCCGATTCATTCGTTTAGCCCTTCAATTTGATATTTTTTGTCGTTTTAGGAAACTTTTAATTCGTTAATACTAACTTTTAGACCAGAATTTCTTATTAGTTAGTTCTTTTTGGTAAAGTCCTATTTTTATTTCCCGTTTTCAATTTTAGGAGTTTTCCCAAATTATGGGACTTTTTATTTTTTGGCTTTAATTATTAGGGTTTTGGGGTTACACCATATAAAAGGGTTGTAACCTAATGTTTTGATTAACTTTTTCATCAATAATATTTCAGACTTTTGTCTTCTTCTTGTGGATTCAAAAAATGCTCATGGCTACGAGTACCAATCTTGTTTGGATTAGTACGCTAACTAATTTCTTTGTGAATTCCGCTGCATCACTACTACAAACATTGAATAAAGAGTGCAATTTTGTTCATGCACCACAAAGTGGGTGAACATCTCGCACTGATCAATACTATATTTAATGCATATAGGGAGGCACCACTTCGGTCAAAATGGGAGATGCTGCCAAGCACTCGTGCTTGGCAGCGGTGCTGAGTGGCCCATCCATCCTCTCTTATTGGCACGGAAGGCTTGGATCTAATCTAAGTGCATAAAATTCACGGTCATCCGTAGCTCGGATTAAGATTCGAGCTGTCCATTACCGAGATGAATAGCTAGATGGGCTGCTCGGCACCGCTCATGCCAAGCGAGGTGCTTGGCAGCATCCCCGGATTAGGACTTGTGTTTTTGGGCTATTCTGTAGAAAAATCAGATCAATCCCATATAGAGAGGTGCTGGATGCCTGGATCCAAACCCAAAAATATATTTGTGAACCAAACCAAGTACTTTTTTTTTAATTCTATCAAGAATTTACCGATATGGTGTTGAACAGATTTAGACAAGGGATAAACAGCCAAGCTCCACAAAATGTTTAATTGGTTTTTACTACAGAAGGGACATTCGATGTGAACTCAGTATAAACATTATGTACGTAGTGAAAAGAATAAGGACATACCTTGAATCGTTTATACAAAATAGCTAAATGCAAAATGGTGTTTCCATCATTGTCCTTTGCGTTGACAAAGTCCTGGTCTTGTATTATGTCCAATAGTTTCTCCAAGCTCTCCAACTGGTTATGCTTGACACACAAGTGCAAGATTGTCTCGTTCCGATCCACCCTATCTCGAGCCGCTTCTGGGCGGGCTCCAACCAATTCTTTCAAGGCATTGATATTGCCTTTCATGGCGGCCACGTGGAGAGGGTTTTTGCCCTCTCGATCGCGAACAAAGCACATCTCGGGGTTGGCCTTCACTAATACCTTCACAATCTCCTCGTGCCTCTTGGCTGATGCCATGTGAAGGGCTGACCGTAGTTGCGAATCTAAGACTTCTGTTAGCTCTGGTTGGCGGCGCAATAGTTCTTCGACAAAGTGGGTTTGGTTGATTGATGTAGCCACGTGGAGAGGACTTACGGCGCCACTGAAAGAATCCCATATAGAGAGGTGCTGGATCCAAACCCAAAAATATATTTGTGAAACAAACCAAGTACTTTTTTTTTTTTTTAATTCTATCAAGAATTTACCGATATGGTGTTGAACAGATTTTTTCTTTATTTCTTTTGTACAAGGGATAAACAGCCAAGCTCCACAAAATGTTTGGTTTTGAGTCTTTTGACTACTGAAGGGACATTCGATGTGAACTCAGTATAAACATTATGTACGTAGTGAAAAGAATAAGGACATACCTTGAATGGTTTATACAAAATAGCTAGATGCAAAATGGTGTTTCCATCATTGTCCTTGGCGTTGACAAAGTCCTGGCCTTCTATTATGTCCAATAGTTTCTCCAAGCTCTCCAACTGGTTGTGCTTGACACACAAGTGCAAGATTGTCTCGTTCCGATCCACTCTATTTCGAACCGCCTCTGGGCAGGCTCCAACCAATTCTTTCAAGGCATTGATCTTGCCTTTCATGGCGGCCACGTGGAGAGGGTTTTTGCCCTCTCGGTCGCGAACCAAGCACATCTCGGGGTTGGCCTTCACTAATACCTTCACAATCTCCTCGTGCCCCTTGGCTGATGCCAGGTGAAGGGCTGACCGTAGTTGCGAATCTAAGACTTCTGTTAGCTCCGGTTGGCGGTGCAGTAGTTCTTCAACAAAGTGTGTTTTGTTGTTTGATGTAGCCACGTGGAGAGGGCTTGCGGCGCCATTGAAACATCCGTCTACAAATTTGTGTAGAATCAATGGATCTTTTTGCATTATGGCGACCAGTGAATTGGTGTCCCCTTTAATTGCAGCTTCATAGAGTTCGTGCTCCATTTGGTTGCTCTCTTCAGTCTAGCTAGTTATTTGGGTGTGTGTTTTAGTAGACGACTATGCGGAATCAGACTCACCTCTATTTATAGCTGCATTTTGCATGTTTGTACATGTGGTGCATGTATGTAATAAGGATGGGAATCCCATCATGGGATGATATGGGATGGGCGTATTGTGAACATGTGAAGTGGTCCTTTTCACCAATGAGCTCTTAGCTCATTTGGTACGCCTCCCTCTATAGAGACATGGTTCGAGCCTCGTGAGGGGCGGTTTAGAGTTTAGGATTATGGACAACCTCTAAACTCTCTGTGAACTAACATATTAAAATTCCGATAACCCCACTGACGTATATAATATTGGCAAAAAAAAAAAAAAAGCCCTTTTCAATTACGAAATCCCTTTTGCACAACAAAGTCTTGAAAGATGTGTCCCCTCTATGAACTACTTTTGAGCCTTACGGTTGTTGTGGAAGCCCCACCATGCACGCAAAAAAAAAAAGAGAAAATAAAATTGAGTTGGTTGCGACAAAAATTATTGCTTAGGTTTCTTTATGGAAAATTAATGGGTTTGGAGTAGTTGTTCTTGAAATCTTCCAACGGAAATAATTTGCATCTGGTTGAGCTAGTGCTAGTTCGTTTTTCTGTTTTTATAAGTCAAGAAGGTTTGCACTCGATTCTGTTAGATGAAGTACACAACCAAATATTGCCACTCACTGTTTCTAGGAGACAATTTGCAAAAACTGTACTGTATACAATTGTTATAGAATTCAAGAACAAGGCTACGATGGTGTTTGTTCTTATTCGGCCCTTTTTGGTGTTTCAGACCTGGCCCCTAGAAGTTTTAGGTTTTGTCCCTTCAGGTGTTTATCCAAACTTTGGACTGTTTCGGGAAGAGCAAGGGCTATGTTCAATGTGGATCCTTATAGTGACCATGTGGTTGTCAATCTAATCAATGGCAATTACTACATATTCGTACTCCAACGTTGTGGTGACTCCTAAAAAGGACTCATGCATGAGGAAACAAGTGGTCATGCATGTTGAAACTTTTGTTCATGCATGGTCTGTATTACCTACCAAAATGATTGGGCAGTTTTTTTTTTCTTTTTCTCGGCAACTATGGGCAGGTTGCTGATAAAGATGATTTCGCAGAGGAAGATGATGTTTTCGAGGATGTTGTGTCTCTTTTTCTCTTGAATTTTGATTCTGTGGTTTTGCGGCTTTGGGTTGTATCTCTCGGTCTTAGGTTTTGTTCTCTCAGTTTGTTTGTCATGGTTTTTGGGTTGGTCTCTTGGCTTTAGTTTATTTTGGTGTTGCCTCTAGCTAGGTTGTTTTTGGCGGTTCAGTTTTGGTGTTTTTTTTTAATCTGCGGTTTCGGTGTTTATTTGTGGTATTTTGTCTGTCAGCATCTTGCCTTGTTTTTGTTTTTGTTTTCGGGTGGTGTATGCTGGCGACTGGCATGTCCGTGATCCCTTTAATCTTTATAATCCTTTCAAACGATTAATAAAAATATGTTTGGCTGATCGAAAAAAAAAAAACTAAGGGCAGGTTGTTCATGAACTCAAATAAAGAACCACATATTATCATCTTGTAATCGAGGGATCAAGGATTTGTGGATGGAAAAGACAAAATTTAGGAGATTTCCCTTCACCACTTTTTCATTTCACTTCACTTAACGAGATGAGTGTTTCGATTTATTTAGTTTTTGCATATTCGTTTCTATTCTTTAAATCTTCAGTTGGAGTGTCGATGGATTTTGTGGCAATTAAACCAAAATAGTTTAGATGCTCTAAGTTCATCACACATAAAATGGCCAAGACACCACCTCCAATACCGATTAAAAGTTTTAAAATAAAGATGAATGAGATCTTGCGAGAACAAAGTTGCTCAATTCATTTCTTTTCCTACTGTATTATTCTTATTAATTTCATTTTGTATCTTTCTGGATGAATGAAATTAATTTTGCCTATAAAAAAACAAATGAATAAGGATGAACGCGCGAGTGACCAAGAAGATTGATTATCATTAATAAAGTTGACCTTGTTAACACACATTTACGAAATATAATGGTTTATAGCCTTAGATCTATGCTTGAGTCTAGTTAGACTGCACGTAAGTAAACAACTTTTAACGGGTTGCACTTTTGGAGGTTGTGTTTGGTTAGTATTTTAGTTTTGGTAGTGGGTGGAGAGAGAAATAGGGTAATGATTGGAGAGAGATAGAGAGAGAAATGAAATTAATAATTGGAGATATAGGATAATGATTGGAGAAAGATATAGGGTAATGATTGAAAACAAAATTAAAACTAAAACTAAATTAGGAACCAAATGCAGTTTTCAGTAATCTTGTGGTGGATATATACTTTCACACCTGGGGCTATCGCTGATTCGCTATGTAGCATGAGAATGATTCAGATAAATCAATTTTGAAAGAGGGCAAGAGAGTAATTTCACATACCAACTCACCAAGGCAATTGTTAGATAACTCAGTTTGTACAGCTCAATGCATAGAACAACTTTGTGAAAAATCAAATTGATTAGAAGAGTAAAATTTACTAAAGTTTGATTACGTGCAGTGGTCTTGAACAAGTGAATGACAATCATGGTTTAAAAATACCCCTCCAAGATCATTTGATTCCATTATGTAGATACTGAACGAGATGACGTACTACTTCTCCTAGGGTCATTCTACTCATCGAGCTTTACAAAGTAAACGATTTGGTATGCATTTCTAATCTAGGGACGAGCCCATTTAATGGTCGGACACAGGGTTTCTATAGTGCGGCATCTGAGCCGTTCATCTCAGTAATTAATGGTTCAGATTTCATTTCGACAATTAATGGCTCAAATCTACAAGAAATAAGATAAAATCCGGACTAATGGATGACTTTGATGCCACACTACAACCTTGTTGTGCGACTTTGCATTATAAGAAACCCCATTTGGGCATGACAGCTGCCTGCATTGTGCTTAAATATGTAGCTTAATTATTGCAATCAGCAATCATTCTACAACCATAAATACTTACACAAATCCATTTATATTCACATTACAGTCCACACACTACATCTCCAATGTGTGTGGGACCCACCAAAAATTGTGAATATGTATAAAATATTTGTGTGAGTATGTGTAGTTATATAATAATTGTTGCGACTAGATCCCTCGTAATTGAGTGCAAATCTTATCAATGCAAAAAGATATTCATTTCTTATAGTTTCTAAAAATATTCTAACGGAAATAATTTGCATATGATATTATGATTGAGCTGGTTGTTCGTGTTTCATTTTTTTATAAGTCAAGAAGGTTTGCACTCGATTCTGTTAAATGAAGTACGCAACCAATTATTGCCACTCACTATTTCTAGGAGACAATTTCCAAAATTCAAGAACAAGGCTATGATGGTGTTTGTTCTTGTTCGGCCCTTTTTCGGTGTTTCAGGCTTGGCCCCTAGGAGTTTTGGGCTTTGTCCCTTCATTATCCAACCTTTGGTTAGATTTCACTTCCCTCTCCCCTCACATGATGTACCCTTAATTATCAAGTTTCTTAGTATGAAGTAATATTCAGGGCCGGCCCCGGGGTAAGCCCCACAAGCCCTCCGGCTTGGGCAACCCCCCACCGCAGGGCAACCAAAATAAAAAAAAAATTTAACAAAGTATGTTATAAATATGTAGGTTAGCGCTTGAAAAGCAATGTCGGCTCTTTGCCACAGCGGAACGGTCATGTCTTCTCCCTTGATTAGACGCAGGTTCGAGTCCCACGCCCCCCACCCCTCTTACGTTATTTTGTTGCCCCAAGGGAGCCCTGCTGGCCTGCTTCATCTTTCCCTCCATAGAACATCTTTCCTTTTTCACTTTCTTTTTTAGTTTGCTTAAGGCTCCTACTTTTATTTTGTTTCTTTTTATTTGGTCAAACTATTTTATAATCATATTCCTTTTGATTACAATAACTGATACGGAGTACAAACGTTACAATGTCTACATTGAAAAATATAACTCACTCTCTTCACAAAAAAAAAAAAAAAACCTCACTTAATTTTAACCTTAGTAGGCTTTTTTGCTAAAAAAAGATTTGTACTTCTTAAATTTTTTGAGAGTTAGTTTCATTAAGTTTCTAGTTCAAATCCCTTCAAATTGTTTCTCAATTGTATGATTATAAAGTCTTATCAGTAAGATGGCGGTTATCAAATGGTATGTGATTGCTTATCGATTTAGTTGAATATACATGTTACAGTTGCTTCGGCAGAGAGGAGTGATCATAAAGCAATATAACTGAGGTTACATTATGATTAAGATTTTGATTTTTTGATATAATTTAAGCTAAAAGCACAATACTATGATGATTTAGGTATGTCTTTCTATTTATTACCTCATCCATCCCTAAATAAATATTTGCCGCGCAAACCTAAGCCTTTAAAAATATGTATTTTTTTCATTAAAAAAATCAAAAATTTCGCAACTTAAAAGAACCCGTTGATAAAAAAAAAATTAATTCTTTTTAGAAAAAATTGCATCTTTTAAAAGGCTTAAAGTTGGGCGCCGAATATTTATTTCGGGACGGAGGGAGTAAGACTTAAAAGTACATGGGCAACCAAGTTTGGAGTCGGGCTTGGACAACCCAATCATCAGGGCCGGCCCTGGTAATATTTTTGCCATTTAAAAAAAAAAAAGGCTACAATTAATGTGGATCCTTATGGTTACCATGTGGTTGGCAATCACATCCATGGCAATTACTCCTAAAAAGGACTGATGCATGCATGAGTAAAGTGTTCATGCATGGTCTGTATTACTGTTGTAAAAGGACATGCAATAATACTAGAGCGATGGACTGTTTCGGGAAGATGCATGTTTGTAAACAAGTGTGTGCTAGCTGGACTTCCATTACCGACCAAAATGATTGGGCAGGTTTTTTTTTTGTTTTTCCCTCGGCAAAGACGGGCAGGTTGCTGATTTTTTTTTTTATCAGCAAAAAGAAATTCATTAACTCATAATACGAAGTACAGAGATAATAAAAAATTGGGTACACCGGGCAGGTTGCTGATGAAGATGATTTCGCGGAGAATGATGATGTCTTCAAGAATGTTGCCTCTTTTTCTCTTGAATTTTGATTCCATGGTTTTGCGGTTTTGGGTTGTATCTCTTGGTCTTCAGTTTTGTTCTTTCCATTTGTTTGTCATGGTTTTTGGCCGGGCTGGTCTCTTAACTCTAGTTTATTTTGGTGTTGCCTGTCGCTGGGTTGTTTTTCGTAGTTGTTCGATTTTCGGTGTATGCCGGCGTACCCGTGATCCCTTTAATCTTTGTAATTCTTTTCAAAGATTTACAAAATTATGTTTGGCCGATTGAGAAAAAAACCATGGACGGGTTGCTAATAAACTCAAAAGAAGAATAACCACACATTATCTTCTTGTAATCAAGGTAGTGTTTGTAACTTTGGATCAAGGATTTGTATTTGGATTTGTGGATGGAATAGATAAATTTAGGGAATTCCCCTTCACCACCTTTTCATTTCACTCCACTTGACAAGATGAGTTTTTCGATTTATTTATTGTGCATTTTCTTTTCTATTCTTTAAATCTTCTTTAAAATAGTTTAGATGCTCTAAGGTCATCACCCATGATCAAATGGTCAAGACACCACCAGCTCCAATACCAATTAAAAGTTTTAAAATAGAGATGAACGAAATCTGGCGAGAAAAAATTGTTCAATGCATTTTTTTTTACCTATTGTATTATGCTGATTTCATTATGTATCTTTTTGAATGAATAAAATTAATTTCGACTATCAAAATAAATAAATAAAGATGAACGAGTGAACAAGATGATTGATTATCATTACTAAAGTACACCTTGTTAACACACATTTACGAAATAGTATAATGGTTTATAGCCTTAGATCTATGTTTGAGTCTAGTTAGACTGCACGTAATTAAACAACTTTTAACGGGTTGAACTTTTGGAATTTTTTCCAAATGCTAAAAAACACGTACAGTCGTCACATTCATAGAGTTTTTCAAAAAATTTAAATTCCCCATACTTCCAACATTTCTCTCTATCTCTCTCCACTTATCACCAAAACTATTTTTCAAAAAAAATTTCAAAACACAAACTAAACACAGCATTACTTTTTTGGATAAGTCACATACATAGAATTGACAATAAAGTACTGAACCTCCACACCTTTTTGATAGTTTTGTAATAAAACTTCTATTGCACATGGAGTACCTCCACACCTTTTTGATAGTTTTGTAATAAAATATTTTTTTATATTTTTGCATAAATTAACATAATTATGAAAATGTGCTACTATATAAACATACACACTTGCATATAACGAATAAGTTGTTGACAAATGTCAAATCGTTTCCGGTAGTAAAAAAGTTTTTGATGAATATGTAAGTGAAAAAACTGTTGAGTTGGTAAAAAAAAATTTGTTAGTGGAAATCAATTGGTAAAATGCGTTAAATTTGTAGTGTTTTTTGTCAGTGGAAACGGGGAGTTTGCTCTTAATTCTTTTTTCTGGTTGTGAAAGTTGGCTCTTATTTTCTAGTGGAGTGTGAAGAGAACAATGATTCAATGAATTTGAATTTTCAACGATTGTTGTTTCATTTTCGGCAGCATTTGATGCATGGGTTGTTGTGGAGAGCATCTTAATTTTCTACCATTCACTTGACTTTCAGTTACTTTCTCACGTCGTGTCATTTTACAGAATTGATAGAAATTGAATGGAAGGTGCCAAAAAGCTGATCACACAAAAGAATACTCCTCCCCTCACTGGCTTGGGATGGCAATTTCATCCGACGTGTTTGTATCCAATCCAATCCCCGCTTCTAACGGTCGGTAATTTGAAGATCCGATCAGAGATTGGGTAGGATATGAGGATTTTTTTTGAAATATTTTCGAGGATCGGATAAGGCGGGAAGAGACATGTCCCCGATCCGAATCCATTTCCCGTTTGTTACCCGCCCCGTCCCGTCACTAATTCCCCGAAATATTTTTTCCATTTCCCGTTTGTTACTACAAAAAATTATCCTCGCCCATAATTTATTGTCTTTGTAAAAAAATTTGATCTCCGAATCCCCACGAAAATCCCTGTTGAGGCGGGGATGGAGGAAAAAACAAATCTCCGTTGGGGATTGAGTCAGCGACAGGAAAAGGGTTCGAAGATTGGAAACGGATATAGTATCTTCCGGTCCTGACTCCCCATTGCCAACCCTACTGCCACAGGCCACAGATTAAGAGAGTAACAAATAACAAACCCCAGAGAGATATTCTTCCTAGAACCATCCTGTGCTCACATGTTCACATGTGTTGACTTGACTCACATGCTTTAAAATTAACCACTCTTTTATACTACTCCGTATTGTTCTATGAGATACCCAATATGGTATTAGGGTATGGATGACTTGTAATTCTCAGCCATTGGATTGAAAATGGGTGAATCAAGGAAGATCGAGATAGAGACTGAATTCTGGATTGTGTTATCCCGGAAACGGCGTGGGTATCACTGCTTGCACAGAAAATGCTGAGTCACGTAACGTCTTAAAGAAAGCGATCCAGTCCAAGACTCAATCCAAACACCAGCTAATTCGATTTCGGGTATTCTGTTCTACCTACTAAACAGATTGTGACGTAAACAGCTCTCTGTCCTCATTAACTGTTTCCAACTACCATCCATAAACATAAAGGTTGGAATTTGTGATGACATCACTTGGTGATGCGTGGGGGTTGACATAAGCCCATTGCATACGTCTTTGTATGGGCTTATCTATAGTAGTACGATCTTCACACCAAAAAACAAAAACTATAATGATTATAGTTGTCTGTGTGTATCAGTCACGTGACTGAGTTTACCAGAAAAGTACTCACGTGACTGAGTACTATGAAACAGCTGGCATTGGCAAACAATAATTGCAGATTATATGTGTGAAAGTATCCACAACAAGAATACTAGGGGGTGTTTGGGAGCCTACTTTTTGGCTTTTCATTTTCAGTTTTTTGACTTTTTGGCTTTTTGGATTATGACCAGAATGTATTTTGAGTATGGTAGAGTGTTTGGGAGATTTGTGCAGAATGTATTTTTCATTTGTAGTAGTGTTTGGTAGATGATTGTTGAGAATGAATTATAGGTTGTATTTTTACCATTTTGCCCTTTATCTTTAGTAACAGGTGTCACTTGCGTTTTTTTCTTATTTTTTTTCCAATTTATTATTCAATATGTTTATGGGCTGTTATGCCTCTGTTTTGTTCTTCTTCTTTTTTCAGATTCGCTTTTTGCCTTTATTGTGTTAACATAATTATTTTTTATATGTAATTTTTCCGTTTTTAAATTGAAGGAAGACGTTCGATATTTTTAGTTGGTATTTTAGAATTACAATAATACGATCGGATATTTTTAGTTGGTATTCTCTGGTGTCGGTTGTGTGGTTAGCAGATGGGAAGGAAGTGGATGATAAGAAGGAGGGGCAAATCGTAAAATGAAGGGAGTAAATAAGGGTATTTTCGTAATAGACACTCAAAATCTGAAAATGAGAATCCGAAAAACTCCTAAAACCCAGATTCTTGCTTTTTGCTTCTAAACTCAAAAACCGAAAATCCATTTTCCCAAAATCCATTCTCATCATGGGGTGCCAAACACTCAAAATGGGAAAATGGAAATGCAAAAATGTGAAAATGGGGTTGCCAAACACCCCCTAGGTGGTGTTTCATATTATTTTCTTAAAAAATAAGTATTTATGTTATATTTTTAAATTTAAATACAATGACAATGAAAAATAATTTTTTGATTTTTTTACATTGTTTAAAAGATTTCAATGAGATCTATCAAATAAGATCCATATTGCTAGAAAAATTATTTGCATAAACACATTATTTTTTAATTTGAAATTGCCTTCTTAAATAATAAATACTTATTTTTAATCCGGAACGGGGCCTAATATTATCAATTGTATGGAAAAGATCTTGTGTTAATTGGGTTTTGCTACATATTGCCCAATGGGCATGAGTACTGCTATTCGGTACCTATATCATTTTGACACTGTCTCAAAAAGTACCATCTGTCAGCCTTTAACTTTTCTTTTTTTTTTTCTGTCAACCTCTATGACATATTTCTCAAAAGTAGCTGTCATATTTCTGAAAATGTCAATTTTAACCTTAGAACATAAGTATTATTTTATTTGAACTTTGAAAAGAACTCAGCTACTTTTGGTTGCTTTTCTCTCTCATTTTTTTCAGAAAGTCTACACACATACAATCTGTGCACAGATTGTGCACAGATTTTGTTGTGGGGTCTACCACAAGTTCCATACAAATCATCCGAGCCGTTCATTAAATGTAAAATATTTTTTCAATGGTCCCCATAAAAAATAAGGTCAATCCGATACCTATAGGTGCTCGATCCAACCATATAACTTTTCATTATCCGAAAATCTAAATGAAAAGTTAGATAGTTGGATGAAGCACCTATAGGTATCGGATTGAACTTATTTTTTACAGGGACCCTCAAAAAAATGTTTTACATTTAATGAACGGCTCAGATGATTTGTGTGGGACCCGTGGTGGGCCCCACAACAAAATCTATGCACAATCTGTGCACAGATTGCTGTGTGTAGCAGGAATCCATTTTTTCTACTTTTTATTTTTCTGATGGTGCTTTGCACCCCGATTTTACTTCTTTTTTTTTTTTTTGACTGGACCTGGATTTTACTTCACAATCCATTTTTATGGAGCCCACTCCAAGTCTCATAAAGAAGATCTCAGCTGCTTATTTTCGTAAAATATTTTTACGGGTTCTTGTAAAAAAATGAACTCAATCAAATATCAATAAGAACTTTTTGAAATTGGATTGTTTGTCCTACAAATTTTAAAAAAATTCTTTCCGATATTCGATTGAGCTATTTTTTTTACTAAATCCCACAAAAATAAATTAAGAAAAATAAACAGTTCAGATCATCTTAAGAAAAATGAACAGTTCAAATTATTTTTAAAAAAAATTCTGCATGACCTGTCTATTAGAATATGTGTGCAAAGACCTTTTGTCCATTTTTGCCTTGCAATCACAAGAACCAAACCGACCTTCTATTTTTGGTGGTAGCATAACACTCAAAGTTTAAACCCTTGTTTCTGACAGCATTTCGAAAGCCTATATAAAGCAGTAAAAACAGAGTACAAGCAGAATGAAGTTCCTCTAATATTATGAGGACATCCCATGCATCTCCATTTACAAATATCATTGTTCTGCTTACTGCCCATTAATCTCCACAAAACTCTCTCTCTCTCTCTCTCTCTCTCTCTCTCTCTCTCTCTCTCTCTCTTATATATATATATATATCATCTTTAAAAAAAAAAAACTGCCCATATTAGTGCCACGTACATTTGCAAAATCCCTCCATCAGAAACAAAATGATGTTGGTCCAAACAACTTCCATAGGTGCATTCAAGAACAAATGTCCCTGCATGAAAGAAAAAACTTAATAAAGACAGGATTCAAATCCCTTTAAAAATATATAAGAAAATCAAGCTCAAATCAAAACCAAATAATATTGAATGTTACCTAGTACTTTAGAGAAAAGACAGGATTCAAGCCAATATCACTATTTGAAATCTTCTTTTTCTTCGCTTGTGAACCGTTGACAAAATCAATATTTTCCTTCTCCGGACATGTTGTAATCCATGGATCTTGATCGGTTAGTATGGTTTTAGGTTGTTTCTTCATCAAAGATCCGAAAGTCTACAAATTACAAAAACAAAATTGTTATGTTCATTGAGAATTTACAAAAAAAATTACATTAGGAGAGATATAATTGAAAGGGGATTCAAATTACCTTCAACAACCACCGAAAAGCACTCGTTGTCTCATTTCGAAGAAGCGCACAACCAAACAATATCGTCTTTCCATGATTGTTGATTCCCACAAAAATTCCAAAAGGCATTTGATATGCATTAACCTTGTAGGTAGTGTCAAACACAACAACATCTCCATATTTTTGGTACCAATCAAAAGAATGGGATGGAGACCAAAAAATGTGTTCTAGCTTTCTTTCTTCATCTACCGTATAAGCATATTGGAACATGCGGTTTTCATCTTGTGCAACTTTACAATGTTGCAAAAGATCCTTTACATCCCAACTCCATCCTTCTTCCCGATTTTAGTGAAGAGGTTATGTACATCTTTATCGAGGAAGGGGAGGTAACCATGGCTGATCGATGTTTTTTTCAAGTTCCAGAACACACATTATTCCCCTAACTGAAAGACCAGCTTCCTTCAACAAAAGTATACGCTTTTCATCATCTTGTGTTATCTTTCGATTGGCAGGAAGAAACCGAACTTCTGAAGGACTCAACAACTCATGGTTGTGATCTTTAATGATGTAACGCCCCGATTTTTCAAAAGCAAAATAAAATAATTTCTTTAGAAAATTTTGCTAAATAAATATAATTTTCCAAAATAAAGGTCTATTACAATCTCAAAATAAATTTACCGATTCAAAATATATTAACTTCAGAGCAGACTCTAGGCTTGATACGAATCCCAAGCATATTCGATCTTGTGTTGAACTGCACCATCGTTGAATCCTCTCCATTGAATCCTGCGCCCTCTGGCAAATTGATCGCCGAAGCAAATTGATTTACCAGGTTACAGACGTATCCGTGAGTGATAAATCACCCAGTAGAATAATCCAACCCAACCACCCCTCTTACATTACAGCTAGCAGATAACCGTATATTATTAATGCAGGAAAGTAAAATAGAAGTATCACACATGAATTTATTCATTTCTGTCCAATAGCCTAACAACAAGAGAAAACTATTCACGCCCAGACCATAACTAGGGTCTGCCTATATTAATCACCACATCAAAATTTCCACTGGACTCCCGTTAGTTTTGTCATCACAAAATTTCACTGGACCACCCGCCAGGGTTTATCAACATAAAACGTCACTGGACCACCGCCAGGTTTTATCATCACAAGACATCGCCGACCACCGCCAGTTTTATCAATGTAAAACGTCTCGACTACCCACCGTGTTTTTTCACAAAATATCGCTAGGCCTCCGCTAGGTTTTATCATCGCAAAACATCACTGAACCACCGCCAGGTTTTATCAACAGAAAATATCTCTGGACTACCCGCCAGGTTTTATCATCACAAAATATCGCTGGACCACCGTCAGGTTTTATCATCAAAATTTATCACTGGAACACACCAGGACTCTCAATTTACCACTGGACTCTTGCCAGGACTCTCGATGTTCCACTGGACTCTCGCCAGGACTCTTAAATTACCACTGGACTCTCGCCAGGACTCTCAAATTACCACTGGACTCTCGCCAGGACTCTGGATGTTCCACTGGACTCTCGCCAGGACTCTCAAATTACCACTGGACTCTCGCCAGGACTCTCGATGTTCCACTAGACTCTCGCCAGGACTCTACCAGTTTCAATTCTCATCACAATCTCATCATATTTCAAAATCACGCTTACAGGCAATTTAAAACAAAAACTTTCCAATTCATCCATTAACTAACATCGTTTAGGTGATTTCTATTTCGCATACCACCCCATATCTCTAGGGTCCAATCTAGCATATCAATCAGAAGTTGAAATAATAAACAGGCAATCAGATTAAAATTTTAAAATAAACAATACGCATAAAATCACATAACCTTTTATGAATGGACCGTTGCCCTTAGTTTTGTGTGGCCAAGATGTGATCAAATAAATAAGAAACTCTTATTAAAAAAAGTTTTTATATATATAAAAAAATAAAAATAAATAAATAAATAAGTCTAAGCTTGTATTATTATTTTTATTTAAGAAAACGGATTGATTAAAGACCATAATAAATACAATAAGTAATTAATAATACTAGAATAGGTAGCATGGTTCTAAAAGGAGTCCTAGGGTCCTTCGTAATCTGTTCAAGTATCAACAAGTGGTTCCGGAGGGTTACGGAATTATTTTTAAAATAAAAATGATTTATAAAGTTGTTAAAAGTAACATAATATGGATAATAAATTATTTAATAAATAAAATATGTTGAGATTAATAACATATCATCTTTAGGATGTAAAGAATTTAAAAAAAATATTTCGGAAATTAATAAAATGGTTTATAAGGTTGCAAAGATTTTTCGTTTGTAAACTTTTACAATAAATCAAATAAATAACTAATAAATAGATAATAGAATAAAAAAAATATGATATTAACAAGTTATGATCTTTGATGTATTAGAAGTCTAGGAAAAATAGATCGGGGGTCAAAAATTGGTTTCGGAAGGTCGCAAAGTGGTTTCGAACCATGTAGAATTACTAAATAAGAGTATTATTAATTTAAAACTTTTATTAATTAACTTTATCTACCAGATAAGTTAAAGTGATATAATTAATACGTTTTATACTAAGACGATATTACTTTGTAAGAAAATAATATCAATTCAGCAGTTTTTATAATATTAATATCAGAAAGATTGTAAAATAAATATCAAAAGTGTCATCTTCTACGTAAATAATTACAAATCAATTATCGGGCTCAAAAATAATATCAAAATGGTGAATCTGAACGCAGTGAGCATTTTTTTCCGTTTTGGCTCGGTTTTTTATGCATGGGACCAATTGGGGCATAGGGTTAAGCATATAAACACAATATATACTCAGAGAAGTGTTTGGAATAGCTTATAGTACCTCGAATCGGGTCGGATTGATTTAAAACGAATCTTGAACATTTGGAGAAGAAGACTTCGGTTTCTTCGATCGGGGAACCTTGGGCTCGAATTGGATGACGTTTGGAGATGCTTGGGGTTGAGGGAAGTGATTGGAACGATCAATTTGAGTTTCGGTTGATCGTAGACACGAAACCCACTTTTCTCTCTCTTTCTTTCTCTCTCTAAAACTCCATGGATTTGAGGTCTATTTTCTTCGAATTCTCTCTCTTTTCTGGACTGGTAGGGTATGAGGAATTTCGTGGTGAACCCTAGGGTCGAGCTTAAGGGTTATTTATAAGAGAATTTTCGATGAGGGTGAATAATTCGTATTTGAAAAGGTTTCAAATTCTCGGGTTTCGATGGGGACGGAATATGGACGAAAATATGGTTAGGGGAGTGGTAGAGATCGAGCAGGAATAGGAGATGGAGAGATGGAAGGAATTCTAATCATGTATGCAACTAATAAAAGAGATAAATAAGATAATTATATTTTTCTGTATTTATCTATTAAGGAAAAGGATATATATAAAAATAATAATAATAATTAAGATCTAATAATATTAACGCTATTATTTTTTAAAAAAAATTGGGTCGAAAATTCGGGTCGTTACAGTATTTGCCAATCAAGCTCCCTGTAAAAATCATTACCAAAAATTTTGTCATTATATTCTTTCACCCCAATCAAATATTTGTATATGTATTTGCCATGCCAATCAAGATTCCCGTAAATTAAGTGCTTGAATATAATGACTGAACATTTCTAAAATTCAACATTCAAACTGAAAAAATCATTTTCAAAAATTGATAAAATCACTCTCAATCGTCGGATGAAATCAATCTGAGCCATCCAATGCCAAGGGTTGAATAGAGGGTGGAGATTTATGTAGGGAAATGTGTGTTAAATCCAACGGCCAAGATTTACGTAGGGAAAATATGTGAGCCACCACACCGTCGCGATTTGTATTATAGATATAACCAATATATAAGAAAGACTGTGGTAAGAAACCCTAACATACCTTTTTAATTTCTTACCAAAAGAAAATTACCTCTTTAAAGATGGCTTTCCATGGACTCCTTCCAAGAAAACGTGATTCCGGCGTCCAAACAGCCAAAATCCTCTTCTCGCAATTGTTTGTGCGGAGAATTAGGGTGTGTTCCACTTTGTTTGAAAAAGTACTTTTTGAAAAGGAAAGTAATTTCAAGCTTAAAAATCATGTGTTTACGCAAATAATTTTCCTACCAATATGGATCTTGTTTGATAGATTTCATTGAGATTTTTTAAACAGAGAAAAAAAATTTGAAAATTTATTTTCCATTTTCATTATATTTGAGCTTGAAATTATCTTCTTTTTGAAAATGAAAATTTAAAAAGAAAGCGAAAATGCCCCTAAGCCACCAAATTTCTCTTCTCTGTTTTGATGTGGCCTGTGGTCACCCCTCAAAAGACTTGGTTTGGAAACTAGTGGAAAAGGGGAAAGAGAAAAGAGTAAAGTAAGGAAAATGAAAAAGGAGGAAAAAGGAAAGAGGATTCGGGAAAAATGAGGGAAAAGAATTGCCGCCTAAGAATTGCTTGGTAGTAGTATTGTAATTTAAAATCGAAATAGGGCTAACATTGTCTTTTTAAGCCAAACCTTTATATCTTACACTGTCATATTTATTGTGCATTGCAGGGACAAGTGTCAAAGCCTTATCCCTTTGGGACCCACATCTGGGATGCCTACTGGGCAGTATGTAGCAAAATCCTTGTGAATTTCATCAATGTGTCTTAGGCTATGTTCTTTTAAACTTAATTTAAATTTAACTTAAAATGAGTTAATTTGTCATTATTTAATTTTTTTAATACATTTGTTAGTTTTATGTCAAATTTTTATAGATTATTGATTCTTCTTGACACGAGGAATTGGAAAAGTAAAAAAAAAAATGTACTTTAACCCAAATATTTTGGAAAATAATTACTTATTTCTCAAAATAATTCAACTTTTTTCACTTTTTCTGTTAAAAAATGGCTATTTTCAAAATACTTGGGTAAAAGTACAATATTTTACTTTTAAATTCCACTCGTCAAGACGAATCAAAAATCTACAAAAGTTTGGTGCAAAATTAACAAATGCAAAAAAAATTCAAATAATGACAAACCAACTCATTTTAAGTTAAGTGCAAAAGAATGCAGCCTTAAAGATGGAGTTTTTAATGATGGATCTATGTAAAAAATGTGACTTATTAATCCACTTGTTTTAAAACTTCAATAAAATTATGGATACACCACTTGGTGTACACCAAATATACACCGCCATCTATGAAATCCACTTAGGAATTTCATACAAATGATTGGAGCCGCTTCAATTTTTCAAAATATTTTTTTAATCATTCCTATAAAAAATCAGCTCCATCAGATATCGGTACGCTTGGTGCACACCAAATAGTGTTTGTACCTTCATCTATTCTACAAAGCAATGTCGTCGTGGATCAAATATGTCTAGCGTTGAACTCGTTCGATGCACGGGGAATGAAAAAAATTAACATGAACTTTTTTTTTCTTCTGTTATCCTTGGATCTAACGAATGTAACGCTAGGCATATTCATGCATGTATCCATTTTCTCTCACTATTTTACCAAAATTTGACTTCCACACACATTGCCTGTGCCCGGCCTATAGTTAGGATTAAGCCAATTAATCAAACCGCAACAAAACAACATCCTCAGTTTCGAGGTGGTGCCGTGGTGGTAGTGGTCTGCAGCAGCAAGGTTTGGAGGTGTTTTGGTGCTGGCGGTAGTGATGGTTAGGGTTAGTTGTGTGTTGGGGCTTTACTAGTTGGGCTCGTCCCATATTATTTGGGCTTTTAGGCCTATCTGGTGTTTGGGTTGCGTCCCATTTATTATAACTGTTTTATCTGGGCTTTTGGCCTTTAGGTGTTAGGGCTTTGTTCCCTCTGGGTGTTGCCTTGGTTGGCATCTTGCCAATCAAGGGTTTGGGTCTCGAATTGGCCTTTACGTTCATTCCTTTTCTATTAATCTTTATAATAATTTCAAAGGTTAATGAAATCCTTTTCGCGTAAAAAAAAAACAAAAACAAAAACAAAAACAAAAACAAAAACAAAAACAAAACAACATCCTCAGTCCTCACCTAACCGAAGTATGGAAAATGCTACTTTAAAGGATAGCTTTTCCGTTAAAACCTGTTGTGAAGACTACACAGATTCTACAAAGCTAAGGTAAAGTAGTACACAGACGAAGGTACAGACCTATCAATTACACGTTTGGCAGACTTCTTGACAAAAATGGCCCCTCTCTCTGAGCTCTCTCTTTCTCATGTCGTGACCGGTTATCTTTTTTTGTGAATCTAACCATTGGTAAAGATTAGAGGTGGCAAATTGACGGGTCTGGACGGGTTTGGGCGGGTTGTAATGGGTCGCGGGTCAAATATGGACGGGTCAAATATGGGTCAAATAGTAAACGGGTTGAAATGGGTCGGGTCAAATATGGGTCAAGGCAAACCCGTCCGACCCGACCCATTTTCCTTCCTCTTTTTTTTTTTCCCCTTTTTTTTTTCTTTTTCCTTTTCCCTCCTTGACACGGTTCCTTATCCGTGATATCTTTTTTTACTTCTTTTATTTTATTTTTTTTAAAAAGAGTTTTGATCAAAAAAATTTACTTTTCCGATTTCCCTCGACGAGACGAATCAATAAGTTACAAAAATTTAAAGCAAAATTAGCAAATACGAAAATCTTATTTGCAGGCTATTCCGTAAAGAAGGTTTTACGAAGATCAATTGCACAAAACAAATCGATGGCCTAGAGAACTATGGGTTATGGCTGATCTCTTTATGGTGATTTACCCTTGTACAGGCTAATAGTCAGTGCTCCGGCAGAGAAATTTTTGGGTACTGGATGGGTACCGTGTAACCGTGCCCAAGTGGTGCCCGAACAGTTCATTCGAGAAATATATATGCGGTATTATAAGGGAATTGATATTCGCGCTCATAATTTTTTTTGGAAAAGACAAAAAAAAAGAAAAAAAAAGAGTCAAAAGACAGCTTTTTGAATTTTTTTTTAATAAAATCGAAAAAATTGGCTTATTAGCTTGTTTTTGTTTTTGTTTTTATTCAAAAAAATTAGGTTTCGATCGTAATTTCTTACTTTTTAGATTCCTCTTATCATGACGATACAGTAATCTTCAAAAAAATTGACGAAAAACTAACAAATACGAAAAAAAAATTGAATAAGGACAAAAAAATAAGCCAGTTAGCTTATTTAGCCGAATGGATAATTCTTGACAAACCAATTTCGCCGTCCGCTAACGAAGAGTTAGAATGAAACGGGGACGATAGTCCACATGAATGCCGCATTTTTGCTGGTCGGAGAAAAGGAAATTGTGGCACCTGATAAACAAATTAGAGAGAGAGAGTGTGTACAATGTGTGGAATTTTTTTCCCAAAAATAACTAACGGGGATTTCACACTTCAGTCAGGAGTCAGTCAGGAGAGAGAGAGAGAGAGTGACTGTACAATGCCGCATTTTTTGCTGGAGCTGTGGAATTTTTTTTCACTTACGGGGATTTCACATTTCAGGAGTAAAACAACTCTTGTGGAGAGAATGGGTGTTTTGATTTCAACCCATATTGAACCCATTTTTAACCCATCTAAACCCATTATACAATATGGGCGGATTGAGTTGGGTTATAAGTGGGCGAGTTTGGGCGGATTTAAAAAAATGGGTTGAGATTGCCACCTCTAGTAAAGATGAAGGGACGAAGCAGTTACACACTCAGGGGTTGTCTCAGTGGTAAAGGCAAATGACTGACTTTAAGAGTACTTTCCTTGGTCTGGAGTTCGATTCCCCACCGAGTGAGTACCTTGATAGTAAGTTGGGGGCCATGACTGTGTGGCCACTCTAGTTCCCCCGAGGTTTGGGTTGTGCACAGTCAGGTCCAATTGTCACTCGGCTGTAGGGCTATTCCTTGGTTTAAAAAAAAAAAAAGAGGACGGAACAGTTGAAGTGGCAAAGGGGTGTATTCAAACGTAGGAATGGCAATTGGTGATGCGATTTTACTCTTTCACTCCTAGAGTGTTTACCCGCTGTGGTTGAATGCTTTGTAAAAATTAATTTTTACTAGGGAAGTTCGGTATTAGAGGAAGTCCATACAACTTCATTTGATGGGTGATACCAAAAGTTGCTCTCTCTTTACATATCAAAATAGATATTTATTGACTTCCGTCGATAAAAAAGAAGCAGCAATAAAATGAATCTTGTTGATTGTCAATATTCTTGTTCGTTAATGCGTAGAGATTCGTTTGTAACCTCTTCACTGAATTTTTTCCTAACTATTTTCTATGCTCTCACCACACGTTCGAGAAAATGTTCCAATTTCTTTTCATTGGGATTGAGATATTGACATGGTCGGGAATGCGTAGTTCGTACAACCATCTATGACAATTTGTTTTGGATTATTCAAAGTATTTGAAATTTGTCGTTATATCGCACACTACAAGAAAAATGAAAATTGGTGACGAAAAAGTGGCGATGAAATTTAATTTCGTCACTAAATGATTATATTTGGCAACGAAAAAATAAATTCATCACTATTTTAACAATTTCCATGACGAAATAATTTCGTCACCAATTATACCTGTTTAGCGACGGAAAAAATATTTTCGTCACAAAAGGTACCCATTTGGCGACGAAATACATTTTTTGTCACCGAAAGCTTTAAAAAGTGACAAAATTATTTTTCGTCGCCAAAGATAATCATTTGGTGACAAAATATATATTTCGTTGCCAAATGAGACCAATTTAGTAGAAATATTTTTTTGGTCACCAAATGCTTAACTTTAGTGACGAAAAATAATTTCTTCACCATTTTAACGCTTTTCTGCGCCGAAAAATATATTTCGTCGTCAAATGGGTGCCTTTTGTGATGAAAATTTATGAATTACGCTTTGTCACGAAATGTATTTCGGACGTAACTCTTTACTAAAAACTCCGATTGAGATAATTCAAATTGGATTTGAACAATAACTCAATTGGCTACAACTTTCATGTTTATCAGAATTGCTAATTTTAATGTTTAAAGGTTCAAAATTACATTCGAAACATATTTTCATGTTAAACATATATGTTATATATTATATATTTCAAATATTTTTTGAAAAGTGTATGTGGTGCAGTTGGTCGGAGCTTGTGCAAAAAACTCAAGGGACCCGAGTTCGAAACCCAGCAGGAGCAAGAAAGAAGGGTGTTTTTTCCATATGAACGAAAAATTTCGCCACCGATTTCTTATATTGGTGATGAAAAATTTCGTCATCACCAATGCGATCCATCGGTGACGAATTTTTTCGTCGCCAAAAGGAATAATTGATGACAAAAAAATTCGTCATCAAAAAGCACAATAGGCGAGGAAAAAAATTTCGTCACCAAATTATTCACTTTTTGGTGACGAAATATTTCATCATCAAAAGACACTATAAGTGACGAAAAATAGATTTCGTCACCAGGTAGGAATCCTCAACAACCTTTAGTCAACAAAAAAAAAAATCGTCACCTATATTATTTGTGACGAAAAACATACAATTTGTGACAATTTTCATTCGTCACCCAATGTAATTTTTTCTTGTAGTTGCAATTATTGAGCCTAATGACTTGGGAGTTTAAAAGTAAGCGAGACTTATCATTAGTTTCAGAACTTCACATTTTTTCTCATTATATATACAAGGGTAGTATCTAATTTCTAATGATTTAGTAAACTTAATTAAATATGAACAAAAGTCTATTTAAAAGGATGAATGAGCATTGTTTCATTATGCGAATTACAACAGTCAAATTTATTTAAGGGAGGATGCTCGCACTCGCCGTCACCGAACACCTTGACGAGGTCGAGGCTGGGGCTAGGAGTCAGGATGGGCCCGCCGTGTTCTGGGGTCTGGTTTGTGTTAGTTTGGTTTTGATTTGGGCTTTGCGCCCAAAATTCCTAAAATACTAGGGAAAATGACGGCCCAAGACGTGTTTTAATAATTAATACCCGCCAAGGACATTTTCAGCATTAACAATTGTTCTCAACATGTCCTTGGCGGATATTAATTATCAAAACACGTCTTTAGCCGTCATTTTCCCAATACACTAATTTTTGTTGTTGGTTGGGCCTAGGCATGTTGGGCACAAAATTGGATTGTTGTTAGGATTGGGCTGTCTAGGTTGGGCCTGTAAACCCAATTGCATTGTACGGCAATCAGTTAGATGCAAAAAAAACTTCACATGTTTATCCCACAAGCAACAACCGAAATTTGACCACTCATGTAGACCACTCTTACATGTTTTTCACATGTTTTTCCTTTTTACATTTCCACTTGTAATTAGTCGCATGTTATATGGTGAAGTTAGACGTCATGGATGAAACTTAATTGGGTGCTAGATTAGAGTATTACTATTTGATTGATCCAATTTTTAAGTTCTTTTTGTACTTCCTTAGAAGTTAAAAAGATTCCAAATACAAGGATGTAGTGTGTAATTTGAGCAATTAATTCTAGAACCAATGATCCAAATTTCAAAAGGTTTTCTACAGGTGGACAATACGTTTAGCATATGTAGACCATTGAAAATGATTTGGGACACATCTCTTAGTGCACGTACCCTTACACTACAAGTTCTACAATTCCGAAACATTACTATCTTGACTGATATGATAATGTATTTCCTATTGATCTTATTTTATTTTTAAGGACAAACAAAATACCAATAATATAATGATGTAAGCACAGATACAACTTACATGGCCCCGTAGCCCTCATAAAGAGAAAAATCAAAACATCTAAAAAAACAAATCTAGCAATAAAAGGAATTTTTCCGGAACTTCGTCGCTGAAGCCACCAGATTGCTAGAACTTTGCCGGAAACTTGTCAAAGAACCACTAGTCTCCTTGATTAGAAACCACCCATAACAATATTGCGAACGAAACTTAATTTTGTGGAATTAGTGAGCCCAAAAATCTATGAAGGATACACGAGGGAAAGCATGTTCTCCTTCAAAGTGGGAGAAAAGCTCTCAAACCATTGTCCCTATGCATAAAATAGGAGTGTTTTCCGAGCTTGCCGAAAATGTCAACAAAGAACACCGGAGGAGTGCTGGAAATTAAATCTTAAGAGAGAAAAGCTCTCGAGCTCCCACATATCAATCTTATTTCTATTTGGGGTGATTTTGCATCAACCCAAACCAAACTCAGCCCTGGGCATAAGCTCACCAGGCAACCTCCTTGGGCCTCTAGCTTTTGACCCAATAATAGGCATCCAAATATCAAATGACAATAGTTAATATTATTTATGTCAATAATACTTTATATAGAATAGTGTAGCTCAACTGTAAGAATAGAACCTTCCAGGCTTCCAGCTACAAGGTTGCATGTTTGACTTTTAAAACCTACTTTTTGGTCTTCGTAGTTTGGTCTTCGTCGTTAAACCAATCATTTCTTATCTGAAGTACCTTCAATGTGAACACAGTCTTCAGTAATCTTGTGGTGGCTATATACTTTCACATCTGGGGCTATCGCTATGCAGCATGAGAACGATTCAGATAACTCACTTCGTATAGCTCAAAGCGTAGACCAACTTTGTGAAAATTCAAATTGATTAGACCAGTAATTCACTAAAGTCGATTTTGTGGAGTGGTCTTGAACAAGTGAATGACAATCATTGTTTAAAAATACTCCTCCAAGATCATTTGATTCCATTATGTACATACGGAACGAGATGATTACTTCTCCTAGGGTCATTCTACTCATTGATTTAGCTTTACAAAGTAAACGATTAGACATGCATTTCTAAGCTTGGGACGAGCTCATTTAATGGGCGGACACATGGTTTCTGTAGTGCTGGGCCGCACTATAGGCGGATGTAGTGTGGCATACGAGCCGTTTATCACACATTAATGGTTTAGATTTTATCTCGGTAATGGACGACTCAGATTTACGAGAAGTAAGATAAAATCCGGAGTAATGGATAACTTTGATGCCGCACTACAACCCTGTTGTGCGGCTGTGCATTACAAGAAACCCCATTGTGCTTAAATACGTAGCATAATTATTGCGACCAGCAATCATTCTACAACCACTAGCATTTATACAAACATTTACACAAATTCACTTACATTTAAAGTGGGACCCACGCACACTACACCTCCAGTGTTTGTGGGACCAACCAAAAATTATGAATGTCCGTAAAGTGTTTGTGTGAGTGTGTATAGTTACTCCCTCCATCCCAAAGGATGACAATTTTTGAAATTTGTGTCATTTTTCATTGCTTATATCTTTCAATCTATAATATTTTTCATGAGTTTGAAAACTTTGTATAATAGAAATAATCGAGAACTATCAAACAAGCTCCATATTGCATATTTTTTGAGATTCATATTTAAAGATATAAGGAATTGAAATTGACATAAATATAAAAAATTGTTATCCAATTTGGAACGGAGGGAGTATATAATCATTGTTGCGATCAGATCCCTTAGAATCGAGTGCAAATCTTTTTAGTGCAAAAAGATATTGCTTTGTGGTCCCCGATTTTGTAGTAACACCTCTGTAGCCTTAAAATAAAAAAAGGGAGTGATTATTCAGTGCTCCACAGGTCTTTTCCAGCACTCGTAAGCTGGGATGAACCTACATGGGGGCACGTGCCCCACTTGAACGTGTGCCCCCACGCGACATTAAAATATATATATTTTTATTTTTGTATAAATTAGCATAATTATAAAAGTATGCTAATATATAAACATACACACTTGCTTATAACGAATAAGTTGTTAACAAATGTCAAGTCGTTTTCGGTAGTGAAAAAGTTTCTGATGGATATGTAAGTGAAAAGTTGTTGAGTTGGTAAAAAATATTTTATAAGTGGAAACAAATTGGTAAAATACATTAAATTTTTAGTATTTTTTGTTAGTAAAAACAGGAGTTTGCTAAATTCATTGTTTTTGGTTGTGAAAGTTGGCTGTTATTTTCTGGTGGAGTGTGAAGAGAACAATGGATTTGAATTTTCAACGATTGCTGTTTCATTTTCGGCAGCATTTGATGCATGGATTGTTGTAGAGAGCATCTTAATTTTCTACCATTCACTTGACTTTCAGTTACTTTCTCGCGCCGTTGTCATTTTACAGAATTGATAGAAATTGATCAATGGAAGGTACCAAAAAGGTGGTGACACAATTAATTGTGAGGTAAACGGCTCTCTGTCCTCATTAAGGGGCCGATTGGATGCAGCTTTGGGTGGGTGTATTGTGGAATACACCCGGTTTAGGAGTGATGGGACAATTTTAGCTGGGTTTGGCAAGCCTATTTCCTCAATGAGTCTTAGGCTGGGTTTGGCAAACCTATGTCATTGACAAGTATTAATTATCAAAACACGTCATTGGCCGTCATTTTCCCAATATATTAATTTTTGTTGTTGGTTGGGCCTAGGCATGTTTGGCACAAAATTGGATTTTTTTTTTTTTGATAGGCAACAAGTTTTATTCAGAAATCTTGACAAAGGGTACATCAAGATAGGGGAAGGGGGAGGGGAATCCAACCAAGGGTTGGAGAAAATTGGGACAAAACCCAAAAACACCCAAACAGGCCAGGCCCCAAAATATAAAACCCTAACAGCAAATGGGCCTAACAAACACCTCAAAGGGCTCAGCCCAACCTAGACCAAGCCCAGAAGACCATCCACAGCCTACCCTATCCAGCGCGTCATCTTCACCGCCGCACATCGCCGACAACAGCCACAAACACCTTTGCACCACCGCACACCAGCCACCACCAGAAACTCCAGCACCACCACCAACCACCGCCCACCACCGAAACAACCCGCCACCACCACAGAAACACCACATCCAGTGAAGGACGACGAAGAACGGCGACCCGCGCCGTCGTGAACCCCGCGAGATGCCGGACCCCATAAAAAGCCGCCAAGACGCCGCCGATTCGGATCTCATAAACGACCAAAGAAACCAACACCTGAGCACTTCCGTACGCCGCCGCAACGCCACCGACCTCGTCGCCAAACACCAGACTAATACGCAGCCCAACCGACCCCGAACCGGCAGCTCCACAAACCTGAAGAAACAAAAAAAAGAGGAAAAAAAGAACTACTACAGCCACACCCCAGCCAAGCCGCCGCCGCCCCTCAAAACCTTGGCAACAGACCAAACCGAACCCCAACCAACACCTATGAAGATGAAACCGGTCCGGCAGGAGAGGAAGATCGTACACCGAAGGTCGCGAAGAACTCCTCGCCGTTAAGCACAAACGGGCTCCTCCAAGAAAGGAACCAGCCGGAGAAACCAGGCGCCGGACCGACGATCGCCACCAGCAACCGCAACTGCCTAGCCGTTAGGCACCAAATCGGAATCGACCAAGGAGGAGACCGACGGGGAACACGGAAAGCCAGGCACGATCGCCGCCGGAAAAGAGGACAGAAACGGCAGAGAGGAAAAGGGAGGGCCGAAGGAGAAAAGAGAAGGGGGTTAGCAAGAAGAACAAGGCCCGGGGGGAGGAGGGAGAGGGAACGCCTCCCCCCCCCCCCAGGCGGCGGAAGAAGAACAGACGCCTTTAGGGTTAGAGAGAGAGGGAAACGATGGGTAGAGAGAGAGTTTCCTTGTTTATCGTCGTCGGGTGGATTGTACAAAATTGGATTGTTGCTAGGATTGGGCTGTCAAGGTTGGGCCTGTAAACCCAATTGCATTGTACGGCAATCAGTTAGATGCAAGAAAACTTCACATGGTAATCCTACAAGCAACAACCGAAATTTGACCACTCATGTAGACCACTCTTATTCGATTTCCTTTTACATTTCCACTTGTAAATAGCATGTTATATGGTGAAGTTAGATGTCATGGATGAAACTTATGTGGGTGCTAGATTATATTATTACTATTTGATTTATCGAGTTTTTAAGTTCTTTTTGTACTTCCTTAGAAGTTAAGAAGATCCCGAATACAAGGATGTAGTGTGTAATGTGAGTAGTCAATTCTAGAACCAATGATCCAAATTTCAAAAGGTTTCCTACCGGTGGACGATACGTTTAGCATATGTAGACCATTGAAAATGCTTTGGGACACATCTCTTAGTGCACGTAACCTTACACTACAAGTTCTACGATTCCGAAACATTACTATCTTGATTGATATGATAATGTATTTCCTATTGATCTTATTTTATTTTTATGGACAAACAAAATTCAAATATTATAATGATGTAAGCACATGCATATACAACTTACATGGCCCCGTAGGCCTCATAAAGAGAAAAATCAAAACATCTAAAAAACAAATCTAGCAATAAAAGGAATTTTTCCGGAACTTTGTCGCTGAAGCCACCAGATTGGTAGAACTTCGCCGGAAACTTGTCAAAGAACCACTAGTCTCCTTGATTAGAAACCACCCATAACAATATTGCGAACGAAACTTAATTTTGTGGAATTAGTGAGCCCAAAAATCTATGAAGGATACACGAAGGAAAGCATGTTCTCCTTCAAAGTGGGAGAAAAGCTTTCAAACCCTTGTCCCTATGCATAAAATATGAGTGTTTTCGGAGCTTGCCAAAAAAGTCAACAAAGAACACCGGAGGAGTGCTGGAAATTAAATCTTAAGAGAGAAATGCTCTCGAGCTCCCACATATCAATCTTATTTCTATTTGGGGTGATTCTGCATCAACCCAAACCAGACTCAGCCCTGGTCATAAGCTCACCTGGCAACCTCCTTCGGCCTCTAGCTTTTGACCCAATAATAGGCATCCAAATATCAAAAGACAATAGTTAATATTATTTATGTCAATAATACTTTATATAGAATAGTGTAGCTCAACTATAAGAAGAGAACCTTCCAGGCTTCCAGCTACAAGGTTGTGTGTTCGACTTTTAAAACCTACTTTTTGGTCTTCATAGTCTTGGTCTTCGTTGTTAAACCATGGTTTCTGTAATCGATTAGGCATGCATTTCTAAGCTAGGGACGAGCTCATTTAATGGGCGGACACATGGTTTCTGTAGTGCTGGGCCGCACTATAGGCGGATGTAGTGTGGCATACGAGTCGTTCATCTCAGTCATTAATGGTTCAGATTTTATCTCGACAATGAATGACTCAGATCTACAAGAAGTAAGATAAAATCCAGAGTAATGGATAACTTTGATGCCGCACTACAACCCTGTTGTGCGGCTGTGCATTACAAGAAACCCCATTTGGCACGACAGCTACCTGCATTGTGCTTAAATATGTAGCATAATTATTGCGACCAACAATCATTCTACAACCACTAGCACTTATACAAACATTTACACAAATTCACTTACATTTAAAGTGGGGCCCTACATCTCCTGTGTGTGGGACCAACCAAAAATTGTGAATGTCTGTAAAGTGTTTGTGTGAGTGTGTGTAGTTACTCCCTCCGTCCCAAAGGATGACAATTTTTGAAATTTGTGTCATTTTTTATTGTTTATATCTTTCAATTTATAATATTTTTCATGAGTTTGAAAACTTTGTGTAATAGAAATAATCGAGAGCTATCAAACAAGCTCCATATTGCATATTTTTTGATATTCATATTTATAGATATAAGGAATTGAAATCAACATAAATATCAAAAATTGTCATCCAATTTGGAACGAAGGGAGTATATAATAATTGTTGCAACCAGATCCCTCAGAATCGAGTGCAAATCTTTTCAGTGCAAAAAGATATTGCTTTGTGGTCCTTGGTTTTGTAGTAGCACCTCTGTAGCCTTTAAAAAAAAAAAAGGAGTGATTATTCAGTGCTCCACAGGTCTTTTTCCAGCACTCGTAAGCTGGGACGAACATACATGGGGGCACGTGCCCCACTCGAACGCGTGCCCCCACGTGAAATTAAAATTTTGTTAGTGGAAACTAATTGGTAAAATTCATTAAATTTTTAGTATTTTTTGTTAGTGAAAACGGGAGTTTGCTCTAAATTCTTTATTTTTGGTTGTGAAAGTTGGCTGTTTTTTTCTGGTGGAGTGTGAAGAGAACAATGAATTTGAATGTTCAACGATTGCTGTTTCATTTTCGGCAGCATTTGATGCATGGGTTGTTGTGGAGAGCATCTTAATTTTCTACCATTCACTTGACTTTCAGTTACTTTCTCGCGCCGTTGTCATTTTACAGAATTGATAGAAATTGATCAATGGAAGGTGCCAAAAAGCTGGTGACACAAGATTGTGAGGTAAATAGCTCTCTGTCCTCATTAAATTGTTTCCAACTACCATCCATAAACATAAGGTTGGAATTTGTGATGACATCACTTGGTGATGCGTGGGGGTTGACATAAGCCCATTGCTTACGTCTTTGTATGGGCTTATCTATAGTAGTACGATCTTCACACCAAAAAACAAAAACTATAATGATTATAGTTGTCTGTGTGTATCAGTCACGTGACTGAGTTTACCAGAAAAGTACTCACGTGACTGAGTACTATGAAACAGCTGGCATTGGCAAACAATAATTGCAGATTATATGTGTGAAAGTATCCACAACAAGAATACTATGGGGTGTTTGGGAGCCTACTTTTTGGCTTTTCATTTTCAGTTTTTTGACTTTTTGGCTTTTTGGATTATGACCAGAATGTATTTTGAGTATGGTAGAGTGTTTGGGAGATTTGTGCAGAATGTATTTTTCATTTGTAGTAGTGTTTGGTAGATGATTGTTGAGAATGAATTATAGGTTGTATTTTTACCATTTTGCCCTTTATCTTTAGTAACAGGTGTCACTTGCGTTTTTTTCTTATTTTTTTTTCAATTTATTATTCAATATGTTTATGGGCTGTTATGCCTCTGTTTTGTTCTTCTTCTTTTTTCAGATTCGCTTTTTGCCTTTATTGTGTTAACATAATTAGCTGGTGACACAAGATTGTGAGGTAAATAGCTCTCTGTCCTCATTAAATTGTTTCCAACTACCATCCATAAACATAAGGTTGGAATTTGTGATGACATCACTTGGTGATGCGTGGGGGTTGACATAAGCCCATTGCTTACGTCTTTGTATGGGCTTATCTATAATACTACTAGTAGTACAATCTTCACACCAAAAAACAAAAACAATAATGATTACAGTTGTCTGTGTGTATCAGTCACGTGACTGGGTTTACCAGAGAAGGGCCTACTATTATGAAACAGCTGGCATTGGCAAACAATAATTGCAAATTCTCATCTCCATGTTGGCATTGGCATTGAAAGTATGCACCACAAGAATACTAGGTGGTGTTCCACATTATCTTCTTATAAAATAAATATTTAGTATGTTACATTTTCAAATTTTAATGCAATGGCAATGAAAAATATTTTTTTGATTTTTTTACACTGTTTAAAAGATCTCAATGAGATCTATCAAACAAGATCCATATTGCTCGAAAAATTATTTGCGTAAACACATTATTTTTGAGCTTGAAATTGTCTTCTTGAATAATAAGTACTTATTTTTTAATCCGAAACAGGGCCTAATACTGTCAATTGTATGGAAAAGATCTTTTGTGAATTCGTCAATGTGTCTTAGGCTACGTTCTTTTAAACTTAATTTAAAATTTACTTAAAATGTGTTGGTTTGTTATTATTTAATTTTTTTTATACATTTGTTAATTTTGTGTCAAGTTTTTATAAATTATTGATTTGTCTCGACGCGAGGATTTGGAAAGTAAAAAAAATTGTACTTTAACCCAAATATTTTAGGAAATAATTACTTATTTCTCAAAATAATTCAACTTTTTTCACTATTTTTCAAAATACTTGGATAAAAGTACAATTTTTTAACTTTTTCGATTCCACTCTTTAAGACGAATCAATAATCTACAAAAGTTTGGCACAAAATTAACAAATACGAAAAAAATTCAAATAATGACAAACCAACTCATTTTAAATTAAGTGCAAAAGAACGCAGCCTTAAGATGTGTTTTTAATGATGGATCAATGTAAAAAGTGTGAAAGGGAAAATTTCAAAATACCCCCCAACTTTTACACCAAAATTCAATTATACTCCCAACCTTTTAAAAACTTCAATTTTACTCCCAACGTTATCTTCCGTTGATCAAAATGCCCCATTCCGTCCGAATGACTAACGGATTTCGTTAAAAGCTCCGTTAAATATTGTCCCGATCGAATTTCGAAGATCCGAGCCGCTCAATGTGTTCAAAACGTGATTTTAAAGGTATTTGTGAGAAATCAGCAAAAAAAAAAGACCGAAAATGGCTTCATCTGAACAGTTTTTTATTGAATAGTTCAATAAAAAATTGTTCAAATGAAGCCCTTTCCAATCATTTTTTTTGTTGGTTTCTCGCGAGTACCTTTAAAATCACATTCTAATCACATTGAGCGGCTCGGATTATCGAAATTCGATTGGAAAAGGGGAGGTGCGAATCGATCCGGACTTTGTTCAAGTCCGGACGTCCGGATTTTGCTTTGGTCTGCACCTCCCCTTTTTCGATCGAATTTCGATGATCCGAGCAGCTCAATGTGATTAGAACGTGATTTTAAGGGTACCCTCTAGAAATCAGCAAAAAAAAAAGACCGGGAAAGGCTTGATTTGAGCAGTTTTTATTAAACTATTCAATAAAAACTGTTCAGATGAAGCCCTTTCCGTTCATTTTTTTTTGCTGATTACTCGCGAGTACCTTTAAAATCACGTTTTGAACACATTGAGTGGCTCGGATCATCGAAATTCGATCGGGACAATATTTAATGGAGCTTTTAACGAAATTCCTTAGTCATTTGAACGGAAGGGGGCATTTTGATTAACGGAAGATAACGTTAGGAGTAAAATTGAAGTTTTTAAAAGGTTGGGAGTCCATTGAATTTTGGTGTAAAGGTTGGGGGGTATTTTGAAATTTTCCCGACATATTATTCCACTTGTTTTAAAACTTCAATAAAACTATGGATACCCCACTTGGTGTACACCAAATATACACCGCCATCTATGAAATCCACTTAGGAATTTCAGACTAATGATTGGAGCCGCTTAAATTTTTCACAATATTTTTTTAATCAACCTTGTAAAAATCAGCTCCGTCGGATATCAATACGCTTGGTGTTCATCAAATGGTTTACCCATAAAAAGGCTCACTCAAGTAACCAATGCCCACACGATAGGTTTGTACCTTCATCTATTCTACAAAGCAATGTTGTGGATCGAATATGTCTAGCGTTGAACTTGTTCGATGCACGAATAATAAAAAATAATCAACATGAACTCTTTTTTCTGTCTTCTCGTGGATCTAATTAGTGTACGCTAGACATATTCATGCATATATCCGTTTTCTCTCACTATTTTATAAAAATTTGAGTTCCACACACATTGCCTGTTCCCGGCCTATAGTTAGGATTAAGCCAATTTATCAAACGGCAACAAAACAACATCCTCAGTCCTCACCTAACCGAAGTACGGAAAATGCTACTCCACTTTAAAGGATAGCTTTTCTGTTTAAACCTGGTGTAAAACCAAAGGGGTAAATATGAGACCTATATGTGAAGATTACACAGATTCTACAAAGTTAAGATAAAGTAGTGCAGATGAGTGCAATTTTGTTCACCCTCTTTAAAAGAGGGTGAACATTACTCTTTTTTCTTATTGGTTGAAATGGTGTGGACCATCTTAAGTGGAGGGTGAACAAAACTCAACTCAGTACGGATGAAGGTACAAACCTGTTAATTACACGTTTGGCAGACTACTTCACAAAAATGGTCCCCTCTCTTTGAGCTCTCTCTTTCTCATGTCGTGACCGGTCATCTTTTTCTATGAAACTAACCATTGGTAAAGATGAAGGGACGAAGCAGTTGAAGGGGCAAAGGGGTGTATTCAAACGTGGGGATGGCAGTTGGTGATGCGATTTTATTCTTTCGCCCCTACAGTGTTTTACTGCTGGAGTTGAATGCTTTGTAAAAATTAATTTTTAATAGGGGAGTTCGGTATAATTAGAGAAAGTCCATACAACTTCATTTGATGGGTGATACCAAATGTTGCTCTCTCTTTACATATCAAAAAAATAGATATTTATTGACTTTCGTTGATAAAAAAGAAGCAGCAATAAAATGAATCTTGTTGATTGCCAATATTCTTGTTCGTTAATGCGCAGAGATTCGTTTGTAAGCTCTTCACTGAATTTTTTCCTAACTATTTTCTATGCTCTCACCACACGTTCGAGAAAATGTTCCCATTTCTTTTCATTGGGATTGAGATATTGACATGGGCGGGGAATGCGTAGTTCGTACAACCATCTACAGTATGACAATTTGTTTTGGATTATTCAAAGTATTTGAAATTTGTAGTTACTAGTATATCGCAATTATTGAGCCTAATGACTTGGGAGTTTAAAAGTAAGTGAGACTTATCATTAGTTTCAGAACTTCACATTTTTTTCTCATTATATATAGGGAAAATTTTAAAATACCCCCCAACCTTTACATCAAAATTCAATTAGACTCCCAACCTTTTAAAAACTTCAATTTTACTCCCAATGTTATCTTCCATTAATCAAAACGCCCCCTTCCGTCCGAATGACTAACGGATTTCGTTAAATAGCGTCCCGATCGAATTTCGATGATTCGAACCGCTCAATGTGTTTAAAACGTGATTTTAAGGGTACCCGTGAGAAATCGGCAAAAAAAATGAACGGGAAAGGCTTCATCTGAACAGTTTTTTTTATTGAATAGAAGGGCTTCATCTGAACAGTTTTTTTTATTGAACTATTCAATAAAAAAAACTGTTCAGATGAAGCCCTTCCCGATCATTTTTTTTGTTGATTTCTCGCGGGTAACCTTAAAATCACGTTTTGAACACATTGAGCGGCTCGAATCATCGAAATTCGATTGGGAAAGGGGAGGTGTGGATCGATCCGGATTTTGTTCACGTCCGGACATCCGGATTTTGCTTCGGTCTGCACCTCCCCTTTTCCGATAGAATTTCGATGATCCGAGCCGCTCAATGTGATTAGAACGTAATTTTAAGGGTACCCTCGTGAAATCAACAAAAAAAATGATCAGGAAGGGCTTCATCTGAACAGTTTTTTATTGAACTATTCAATAAAAAACTGTTCAGATGAAGCCCTACCCGGTCTTTTTTTTTTTGCTAATTTCTTGCAATTGCCCTTAAAATCTTGTTTTGAACACATTGAGCGGCTCAGATAATCAAAATTCGATCGGGACGATATTTAACGGAGCCTTTAACGAAATTCGTTAGTCATTCGGACAGAAGGGGGCATTTTGATTAACGGAAGATAACGTTGGGAGTAAAATTGAAGTTTTTAAAAGGTTGGGAGTCTAATTGAATTTTGGTGTAAAGATTGGGGGGTATTTTGAATTTTTCCCTTATATATACAAGGGTATAGTATCTAATTTCTAATGTTTTAGTGAACGTAATTAAATATGAACAAAAGTCTATTTAAAAGGATGAATGAGCATTGTCTCATTATGCGAATTACAACAGTCAAATTTATTTAAGGGAGGATGCTCGCACTCGCCGTCACCAAACACCTTAACGAGGCCGAGACTGGGGCTACGAGTCAGGATGGGCCCGTCGTGTTCTGTGGTCCTGTCTGTGTTAGTTTGGTTTTTATTTGGGCTTTGCGCCCAAAATACTAGGGAAAATGACGGCCCAGGACATGTTTTGATAATTAATACCTGTCAAGGATATTTTCAGCATTAACAAATGTTCTCAGCATGTTCTTGACGGGTATTAATTATCAAAACACGTCATTGGCCGTCATTTTCCCAAAATACCAATTTTTGTTGTTGGTTGGGCCTAGGCATGTTGGGCACAAAATTGGATTGTTTTTAGGATTGGGCTGTCTAGATTGGGCCTGTAAACCCAATTGCATTGTTCGGCAATCAGTTTTTTTTTTTTACTCGGGTTCGGCAATCAGTTAGATGCAAGAAAACTTCACATGGTTTTTTTGAAAGGACAAACAAATACAAGAGAAAAACAGCAAAACTAAGGAGGCCTATCCTTTGCAAGGAGGATCTCCATATCAGGCAAAATACAACTTGAGGAACAAACTAAATTCCTAGCTAGGTGCTGGGATGCAAGCCAGTGAGCAACTCGGTTCTTCTCTCTATTTACCCATGAGAAGCTCCACTCCCTTTGGGCTGCCCAACGCTTAACATCAGTAATTACCACTTCAATTTCCCAGGGGCATTTGTAGTCCTCTCTAGATAGACATTCAATAATCTCCTTGCAGTCCAACTCAAAAACTGCTCTTGTTATTTCCTGGGCAACCGCTGTAACACAAGCTATACGCAGAGCCCAAGCCTATGTGAATAAAGCTGACGATGCTACAACCTTCCCAGTCCTCCAAAATAGAGCTTGTCCACCACTATCCCTGGCTAAGAAGCCAAAGGCAGCCTTACTGCGGGAAGACGAATACGCTCCGCCACAATTGAATTTAATAACCGAATCAGGAGGGGGGATCCACTTTCCATCCCTGCTAGGTTGGCTGATTGTCCCGGACTCCATAGGCAACTTGAAGACAGCTTGGAGATAATCTGAATTCCCATGATGAGCCATGATCATAGTGCTCTCGGGGCTAGGGAGCACTGCATTGAAAATACTATCATTCCTTATCTTCCAAATTGCCCAGCAGGTTTGAAATAGAAGGCCCACCACCTCTGGTCCAGCTTCCTTTCCCAACCTACCACATAGAACCTCCTCCACCCATTTATCAGTAGTTTCTGTCCACTGTTCCTGAACCCAGTACGAAAGCCCACTTCCAAACCAAACAGCAACTGCCCAAGAGCACCGGAAGAGGATGTGCTCAATCGTTTCTACTTCTTTCTCACAAATTGGACACATGGGCGTAGGGGAGCATTGTTTCCTAAACAAGTTCTCTTTTGACGCCAACCAATTACGAATAATTCTCCAAATGAAATGGCGTACCTTTGGGACAGTAGGAGTGGACCACAGTTTCGTCCACACCTTTCTGGGAATGCATCGTGAGGAAGAAGGCCTCTGAACTTTCCTTCTAGCTTTGGCATCGTAAGCTTGGTGGTAGCCTGACTTGACAGTGAATTTCCCAGATTTGTTGTGTTTCCAGATTATCTTGTCTTCTGATCCCGTAATACTGATGGGGATTTTCAAGATGGCTTCAGTTTCTTCATTACTCACGCAGCTCCTAAGCTTTCCTTCATTCCATGTCATCGCTGGTTTGTCAATGAAGTCGGAAACTCTATCCCAAACGCAATCAGTAGGAGACCTTGAAAAAAATTTACCCTCTTCCCAACTCGGAATCCAGTGATCTCCCCAGAATTGAATCTTTTCCCCATTTCCAACATTCCATCTGAGTCCCTTATCAAGCAAGTCCTTTCCTTCCATCAGACTACTCCATAACCATGAAGGCGAGGCCCCCTTTTTTGCATCCAAACCTGACCCATTGGGAAAATACAGCCCCTTCAAAATGCTTGCCCAGAACGTCTCAGGGTTTGAGATCATTCTCCAATATTGCTTGGCTAGGAGTGCACGGTTGAAGGATTTGAAATCTCTAAACCCCAAACCCCCACAGCCTTTTGGAGTAGTAAGCTTGTCCCAAGATCCCCAATGGATTTTTCCTCCACTTTCACCATTCTCCCACCAGAATGCACCAATCACCGAGTTTAGAGCAGTACACAAAGATAAGGGCATCTTGAAGCACGTCATGGGGTACATTGGCACAGCTTGGGCCACGGCTTTGATAAGGACTTCTTTGCTAGCTTGTGGCAGGGTTTTCTTGTTCCATCCTTGGATTTTCTTCATGACTTTTTCCTTTACAAACGCCAACGATTCTTTCTTCGATTTCCCCCAGAAAGTTGGAAGGCCCAGGTACTTGGCATTACTATCCATCTCATTCATTCCTAAGAGGGTCTTAATTTCTTCTTTCAAAACTTGAGGGGTGTTTAGGGAGAAGAACAGACTTGATTTTTGGGCATTTACCTCCAAACCCGAGGCCGCACTGAAGCAGGAGATCAGGTCCCAAAAGTTGGAGCAATACGTAGCGGTTGCCTCCAAGAATACAAGAGAATCATCTGCAAATAGTAGGTGGGACACAATGGGGCATTTTCTCTTCATTCGAATACCAACTAAGGCTTTAGAACTAACTGCCTTATTCATCAGCGTGGAAAAGACATTAGCAGCTATAAGGAACAAATAAGGAGACAAAGGGTCTCCTTGGCGAAGCCCTCTGTTGGGAATGATATTGCAAACCTGCTCCCCATTTGCATTAATTGAATACTTGACTGTACTGGCACATTCCTTGATCCACCCTATCCAGGTCTCATTAAAACCCATCTTCTTTAGAACTGCAAACAGAAAATCCCAACATAATCGATCGTATGCCTTATTCAGATCCAGCTTTATAGCCACATATCCTTTCTTTCCGGACTTCTTCTTCTTGAGGAAATGAAAAACTTCATGGGCCACAATGACATTATCATGAATCTGTCTACCCGGGATGAAGGCTGATTGTTGCTCCGTGATCATGTTATGCATGTAGGGTTGGAGTCTATTTGCAAGCACCTTGGATACAATCTTGTAATTGAAACGACATAGACTAATTGGACGAAATTGGCTCATGGACTCAGGGTTACTGACTTTGGGTATAAGAGCAACATTGGTGTGGTTCATCTCCCTCAATATATAGCCATTTTGAAAGAACTCCTTAACTGCATTGAAAACATCATCCCCTACCACCTCCCAATACTTTTGGTAAAAAAGACCAGGGAATCCATCTGAGCCCGGAGCTTTCAAAGGCCCCATTTGGAAAACAGCTTTTCGAACCTCCTCCATTGAAACAGTCTTTGTAAGAGCAGCATTAACCTCGTTTGAGACAGTTGGATCCACCAAGGAAATAATATCCTCAAGCTCTTTGGAGGGAGGATGGGCGTACAACTTGGAAAAGTGACTTTGGATAGTGTTAGCAATGAGGACAGGGTTTGTTTGCCACTCACCATTCTCATCTTTCAGCTTGGCTATTTGGTTTCGTTGCCTCCTCTGAATCGTTGTTAGGTGGAAAAAGCGCGTATTCCTATCTCCCATTCTTAGCCAATTCACACGCGATCTTTGATGCCAAAACATGGAGTCCTTTTGCCAGAGATCAGCCAGCTTTGTAATCATGACTTTTTCCTCAACATAAAGCTCTGGATTAAACCCTGCCTCAGACTTCTTCTGAATGTTCGTCAGATGGTCTTTAAGTACTGCAATCTGTAAACGAAGGTCTTCAAAGTTATCCTTATGCCATTCCTTGAGCTTATCTTTGCATCCCCTCAATTTTTTGCACATTCGAAACATATCACTACCAACCACATTCTGAGCCCACGTATCAGCAATAATCTGCTTGCAAGCCTCCTCCGTAGTCCAAAATGACTCAAACTTGAATGGTTTCTTTACTTTATTCAGGGAGAAATCAGTGTTTAATATCAGAGGGTTATGATCAGAACCCACAGCCACTTCCACCATTACTAGAGCTGTGTCAAAGGTCTCCCTCCACTTTGCATTAGCAAAAGCTATGTCGATCCTTTCCATAATGAAATCCCCATCGTTCCTGTTATTTCTCCCTGTAAATCTTGGGCCCTTGCACTCCAAATTTGTCAATCCACAGTCTTCTAGCATTTCCCGAAATACTCTAATCCTCCCCAAGTTAGGAATATTACCACCCCTTTTGTCCTCCACACTTAGCACTTGATTGAAATCCCCAATACACATCCATGGGACATTCTCCGAGCAAGCAATCCCCCTAATCATGTTCCAGACTAGCTCTTTCCCTGCATGCGATGGGCTTCCGTAGACGAAAGTGGATGCCCAGCATCGAGAATCAACCGAAGATGAGATCACCGTGTGCATCACATTTTTATTGGCAACTTCAACGTCGACAGAAACGTCATTATTCCACCATAAAGCCAACCCTCCAGATAATCCTTCAGGTTCTACATACTTACTAAAAGCGAAATGAAACCTACGGCGGATGGTCTCTAACTTGACCTTATTGTTCTTTGTCTCCATCAGAAAGACAATGGAGGGGCGATTTCTGCGCACGATATCACCCAAAGCCTGGATTGTCAAGGTACGCCCAAGGCCTTGACAGTTCCAGGTTAGGATCAACATTGGGGAGGTGGCTGTTTAGGGCCAGCCACCAACCCTTCCTGAGCCGCAAATTCTTCCATGACCACTTCAACTAGGACCAAATCTGACTCCCCATCCAAACTCCCAAATTGTTGTTGGACCGAGACATTACGAAGATCAATGTCAATAGCCTGGGCGATTTCATGAGCTCCAGTGGAGTTTCTAGCTGAGCCAGAGGACCTTCCTCCTCTATAAGGTTTATGGGAGCTTCTGGTTGTTTTAGTTTTTAGAGTAGGGTTGGGGGGTTTGGTTGGGGGTTCAGGTGCACAAAGGCGAAGGATCTTGGATCTCTCACTAGTTTCCACATCCTCACAAGCTTTTCTCTTGATTGCAAGAGATTTAAAAACATTTGCAAGAGAGACATCAAGATATTGGGTAAGAATAGGTTTGGAAGGGCTAGGGATTGTATGAGTGGTGGTGACTGGGATTGAGTTGGAAGTTGGCTTATGAGTGGGGTTCGAAGGGGTAATGGAATCAAAGATTGGGGGTTGAGTTGTATTTGGGGAGATAATGCCAGTGGACAACCCAGATTTAGAAGACTTTGGGCTGTCCGGCTCAGTGACAAAGTAGGGTTGGGTTCTATTTGTGGATAAAGATGGGCTTGGGCTAGAGGAACTCTCTGGGCTAACATGCATTTTGGGGAGGAAGGTCCAATCCACACCATCATTCCGAATCAAGTCGCTATGAGCACGAGGGGTAGAAATTGAAATTCCTTTGGTGCCAAGTGAGGACAAAGGAGGACTATTACCTGTCATTTTTGGCGGATTGCCACCTGGCAATTGGAGGACACCAGCATGGTCCGAGGAATGTGGCACCGTCACTCCCTCAGGCCGAGGATGATTCTGGTTTGGATTTGGAATCGCCACGCGCTCATCCAAATGACTATCAGTGCACGCATCATTTCTCCTTGTCATACGCTCCGGCCGCCGAGCTAGGAGTTGATTTACCCGAATCTCCGCCTCATCCACCTGCTGCCTGATTATTTCGATCGGAATCTGTGAACGCCTTACACACCCAGTGCGGAGCTCCAGCCCGTATCCAGAGTTCATCCCATCTTCTCGGTTGACGAACCTACAGCTCCTATTATCATGCCCTATTCTCCCACAATCGTAACAATAGTCACTGAGCTTCTCGTATTTGTAAGAAATCCACAGGTCTCCATTGGATTCTGGCTTCCTTCTTAGCCAAAATCCTTTTGGGAGGGGATCGGTGATCTTGACTGCAACTCGAACTCGGAGGAAGCTCCGACCAAGTAACATTCCATCCGTAGAGGTTTCCACCGCTAATAGCTTCCCAAAACGTCTTCCAATGATTTCTGCGTTTGCCCTAGTCATCTTTTCCAGGGGAGCCCATGGATCTGGACCCAAAA
Organism: Rhododendron griersonianum; assembly: GCA_018127125.1. Classification (NCBI taxonomy): domain Eukaryota; kingdom Viridiplantae; phylum Streptophyta; class Magnoliopsida; order Ericales; family Ericaceae; genus Rhododendron; species Rhododendron griersonianum. The sequence goes on from CM030800.1 coordinate 26,847,555, forward strand.
AGGGCAATGCTCAAACTCCATATCAGAAACAACTCCACCTTCCTTCAAAGGATTAAGAATCAACAGATTGTTCATTATAGACCAAGGGCCCTCCTGAAGAATGGAGTCCTTATCTTCTTCATCCTCAAAGCGAAACAGCTGGAAGGTGTTATTCTGCCATGGAACAACAGAAAACGAAGCTCTCGTCTTCCAAGCAGAAGTAACCACGTTTGTAATGGCTGTTGGGTTTAGGGTTTTGGGGCTCAGAATCCGTCCCACCAAACAGAGGTTACGAATCTCCCCTGTTTCACCAGAACCTTCTTCTAGGTCTAAAATTTCAGCCTCAGTCATCCTGGGGAAGAGGGGGTGGAGAGGGGGTGGAGAGGTGAAAGGGCGTTGAATGGTTAATAGGGACGGAACAAAGGATGAAGATGTTGATGAAACAGAGACGCAGATAAAGGAAGAAAAAAGGAGGGGGGGTGGAGAGAGAGAAAGGTAGAGATAGAGGATAAGGGAAAGAGGCGGAGGTAGTGAGGTGTATTGGTGGTACAGTGGTGGAAAGGAGCCACTAACGACGTAGGGCATCCTACAAGCAACAACCGAAATTTGACCACTCATGTAGACCATTCTTATTCGATTTCCTTTTACATTTCCACTTGTAAATAGTAGCATGTTATATGGTGAAGTTAGATGTCATGGATAGATGAAACTTCTGTGGGTGCTAGATTAGAGTATTACTATTTGATTTATCCAATTTTTTAAGTTCTTTTTTAACTTCCTTAGAAGTTAAGAAGATCCGGAATACAAGGGTGTTGTGTGTGTAATTTGAGCAGTCAATTCTAGACCATTGAAAATGTTTTCGGACACATCTCTTAGTGCACGTACCCTTACGTTACAAGTTCTACGAATCCGAAACATTACTATCTTGACTGATATGATAATGTATTTCCTATTGATCTTATTTTATTTTTAAGGACAAACAAAATACAAATAATATAATGATGTAAGCACAGATACAACTTACATGGCCCCGTAAGCCTAATAAAGAGAAAAATCAAAACACCTAAAAAACAAATCTTGCAATAAAAAGAATTTTTCCGGAACTTCGTGAACGAAACTTAATTTTGTGGAAGTAGTGAGCCCAAAAATCTATGAAGGATACACGAGGGAAAGCATGTTCTCCTTCAAAGTAGGAGAAAAGCTCTGAAACCCTTGTCCCTATGCATAAAATAGGAGTGTTTTCGGAGCTTGCCGAAAAAGTCAACAAAGAATACCGAAGGAGTGCTGGAAATTAAATCTTAAGAGAGAAAAGCTCTCGAGCTCCCACATATCAATCTTATTTATGTTTGGGATGATTCTGCATCAACCCAAACCAGACTCGGCCTTGGGCATAAGCTCACCAGGCAACCTCCTTAGAGCATCCGCAATGTAATAATCAAAATTAAAAGATTGTTAAAGTTAGCAATGTGTTCTTAAAAAAGTGTTCGCATTGTAATAATCAAAGTTAGCAACCTCTTAACCAAGAATCAAATTTGGGCATTTGAATAATCAAAAGTAACAATGTGGGATTTCACATTGCTAACTTTAGCAACCCTCTAAATGAATAATCAAAAGCTGGCGTGACAAGTTTTGATTATTCACTTTTGATTATTACATTGCGGATGCTCTTAGGCCTCTAGCTTTTGACTCAATAATAGGCATCCAAATATCAAAAGACAATAGTTAATACTCCCTCCGTCCCTTTTTAAGTGTCCTGCTTCGTAATTCCAACTTATTAAAAAGACATCATTATTACACATTTCACATTAACTTTTATCTTCACTTTCTCTCCTTACCCTCTATAGAAACATTATCATTACATTTTTACTCACTAACTTTTCAAAATGGAATCTACTTTTAGGGGCAAAATGAAAAATTCACCAACTTTTACCAACTAACTTCACAAAATGGACACTTATTAAGGAACAGCCAAAAATGGAATACTGGACTCTAAAAAGGGGACGGAAGGAGTATTATTTATGTCAATAATACTTTATATAGAATAGTGTAGCTCAACTGTAAGAATAGAACCTTCCAGGCTTCCAGCTACAAGGTTGCGTGTTTGACTTTTGATACCTACTTTTTAAAGTGAAAGTATTTTGAACTTCTAAAAAAAATGGTATTAATTGATAGAGGTCAGATTCAAACTCACGACATAAAAAACCTAAAGGGATTACATGAGGTCAACCACCACACCACAAGCCTATCTTGTGTTACAGACTAAAATCTCATTGTAGGACGCATTGGACCATGGCTGGTGGCTACCCCATCCAACTATTTGATCTTGATCCTATTTACATAAGCACCCACAATTTTCCATAAAAGAGTAGCAATTGGGACAATAATAGAATTGAATCACAATTATATTGTTTGGAAATTAAGAAGATTCTAGCTAGCACGGTAGAAGAGTGGGAAATCAAACATTGGAAAGCCTAGCTAATCAATCCTATAGTCTTTTCTTTTCTTTTCTTTTCTTTTTGAATAAGAAGAAATTATTCACATTCAATAAAGTCCAACGGCACTCACAAAGGATTCTATCCAGAATACAATGACAAAAATCCAGGACAACAGAAAACAAAGTAATGGATATACAACAAAAGCACCAAAGTAAGAGAGCTATCTCTTTCTTCTATACATCAGCCTCACGCTCTCTCTCTACATGCCATCTCAGTGACGGAAAGGTGAGGAGTCGCTCTTCTATCTCTCGCACGTAGGAGATTGCATACAATTGGCAAACCACCAAGAAAACTCTGCGGGTTGAATCCCATAATCCTTCTGACGGCCTTCGTTTTACTCCTTTTCTCTTTCACAAAAATTTTTACCAAGTTAAATGTGTGATTCAGTAGGAGAATTGACATCAACCCCGACCACACTATAACTCCAATCTTGATGGTATAACCGAGTGATCGATGGTCCGTTTTAGGAGTAACCACAAAGGTTGCAAACGCATATGTGGTTGCGATTGCTGTAATTGCCAACCACATGGTTACCATAAGGAACCACATTGCAGCCTTGTTCTTGAAACCTAATCCACTGATGAGCAACAAAATCGTGCTCAAGGATGCAACGAATCCGATCGTGTTAAACCAGAGGAAGTACGGATAAGAGCTTTTATGATGATAAGCCATCACGGATTCACCGGCTAAGTGCCCATCATCGTCTTGCCAGACGCCACCAGGAGGGTTCACCCCAGCTTGAAATGCCATTGTCGCAATAAGTGATGCCACGATCATTAAAGAATCCCTTTTCTTTGTGAGCCAATTGCCACCGACGAGATCCTTCGCCTGTTCGGCATTGGCTTGTCGAAGTAAGTCTTCGATATGATCCACTTCTTTCTGATCTTTCTGATCATCTGATCCATGGAACAAAAGGTCCATTGATGTGTGTCTACTTGCATTTGTCGCATTCACATCTATTATTTTCTTCTCATCTAGGACAAGACTTGTGATCTAAAATATTTACATTGCATCTCGTAGTTAGATATGAGAAATCAAAGAACTTGTTTTTCAGGGGGCATTTCTGCTGATTTTGTCCCTATTCAAATTTCTTTTGACATTTGTTAATTTTTTTGTGCCAAAACATTTATGTATTATTAGTTCGTCTTGACGAGAAGAACTGGAAAGGTACAAAAATAATAATTTTACACAAGTATTTTTTGAAATATCCAATAAAAATAAAAATAAAAATAAAAATAAAAATAAAAAAGCATTATTTTTGAATGTTTAAATTCCTTTTGTCAAGACGAAACAATAACACATAAAAATTTGACACAAAATTAACAAACGTGAAAAAGTTTTGAATGTGGACAAACTAAAAAGTTAGCGGAAATGCCCCCTCGGTGATGATTTCCTACCGAGAAAAAACCTACAGACATAGAATAAAAGAGTGCAATTTTGTTCACCCACCAATATGTGGGTGAACATTTGACATAGGCACTTATTTCTTGCATATAGCTAAGTGTCTTTCATATAGCTAGGGAGGCACCGCTTTGGTCATCAAATTCGTTTGCATTTTTAAGAATTGCTTATTTAGGCAATACTGCAAAAAAAAACCAGATCAATCCCATATAAAGAGGTACTAGATCCAAAAAAAATTTGAACCAAAACATCTTCTTTTTTTTTTTTTTTGTTATCAAGCATTTACTGATATGGGGTTGAATAGTTTATATATATATATATCTTTTGGACAAGGGCTAAACAGCCAAGCTCTACAAAATATATGGTTTTGACTACTGAAGTGATATTTAATATGAACTCAAGATATAGCAAGTATGTTCACCCATTTTAGGAGGCCAACAAAACAAAATTGCAGTATGCAATTAAGAGAACAAGGACATACCTGGAAGTGTTTGTACAAAATAGCTAGATGCAAAATGGGGTTTCCATCACTATCCTTAGCGTTGACAAAATCCCGATCTTGTATCATCGCCAACAGTTTCCTCAAGTTGTCCAACTGGTTGTGCTTGACACACAAGTGCAAGATCGTCTCGTTTTGATCCACCCTGACTCGAGCCGCTTCTGGGCTGGCTCCAACCAACTCTTCCAAGACACTGATCGATCTTGCCTTCCATGGCGGCCACATGGACGGGATTTTTACCGTCTCGATCGCGAACCAAGCACATCTTTGGGTTGGCCTTCACTAATACCTCCACAATCTGGTGGTGCCCCATGGCTGATGCCAAGTGAAGGGCAGACCGTTGTTGCGAATCTAAGACTTCTGTGAGTCTCAATTTGAGCTTCGGTTTGAGATTCAATAGTGTTTCCACAAAGTCTTTTTGCTCGCTTAATGTAGCCACATGGAGAGGACTTGCGGCGCCGTTGAAACATCCGGCTGCAACTTTGTGAAGAATCTGTGGATCTTTTTGAATTATGGCGATCAGTGAATCGATGTCCCCTTTAATTGCTACTTCACAGAGTTCGTGCTCCATTTGGTTGCTCTCGATCTTCAGTCTAGCTAGTTATTTGGGTGTGTACTTCTGTAGACAATAAGTATGTGGAATCAGACTCACCTCTATTTATAGCTGCATTTTGCAATGTTGGCGGAGTATGTAAGGATGGGATGACATGGGATGGGCCCCCCCGCGTACAGAAAATTACCTCTAAGTACAGAAAAGTGACACTTAATTCCCATTAAGGAGAGATGAAATACTTAATTACCACTAAGTTCACTTTTACAAAAAATACATTTAACATTAATGGAAGTGTCACCTTAGGGTTTTAGGGTATGCTAGGGTATAATGGTACCCTAGTACCCTTGGGTACCCTAAAATCTTAGGATACCCTAGGATTTTAGAGTTTTAGGGTACCCTAGGGTTTTAGGGCACTTTAAGATTTTAGGTTTTAGGATACCCTAGGGTTTAAGGTACCCTAGGGTTTAGGTTTAGGCGCTTTTATAGAGCCTTAGGGTTTAGGTTTAAGCACTTTCATAGGAGTTTTAGGGTACACTTTCCTATTATTGGATTTTAGCGGTTTAGGCACTTTCATTGGGTATCCTAGGATTTTAGGCACTTTTATAGGGTACCCTAAGGTTTAGGCACTTTCATAGGGTGCCCTAGGGGTTAGGCACTTTCAGTATTTAGGGTTTTAGGCACTTTCATAGAGTTTTAGTGTTTCATTAATTAGAGGAGATTTGGTGGAAATTACTTTCTATTTTTTGGACCTAGAGGTAAATTGCCCATGGGCGTATTGTGAACTTGGGAAAAGCCCAGCTGGATGGTTCTAGGAAGGATCTCTCTCTCTCTCTCTCTCTCTCTCTCTCTGGGGTTGTTTCTTTGGCACCTTCCATTCAATTTCAGTTCTCTGGCAAGAAAAATGACACCTCGTAAAAGAAAGTTGAGATGGAAATCAATTGTATGTAATACTCCGGTTGGTATGGGGAAGACTTGTTCTCGATCGGTTTTAAAACTGAAATCCCCCTGCTAGTAATATTTAAATTCAAGCATCTTCTTCCTTTTTTAGTTCCACGGTAAGTGGTGTCCGGGTTGGTTTACGCACACCTCGATTATTATTCTCCTCGTTCTGATTAATTAAATGCAAGTCATTCACGCCGAGATTAAAGAATTCACAAAAGATTTCAAAATGTCAGAATTTACAGCTCATTTATGTTATCACTTGAGCTGCCCTTGGGTGGTTTATAATAATTAAATTCATCTACAGTAATACTTTTTTATTTTTATTTTTATTTTTGTATATATCATCAATGCATCGTAGCAGTTAGACATTTCCTCGACCTTTCGTGGAAATAGACATTTAATTATTTATTCTTTCCCCTTCCTTTCGTGGAAATAGACATTAATTCTCTATTCTTTTTATTTTTTTTCTTGTTTTACGTGTTCTTAGTTTAATATAGGGAAATGCTCCTCATCCTTAAATCCTTTACCTCAAACTAGTTTTGAAATTTTTTCCCCACCCTCATTGAGTTCATTAGAAATTAAAATGGGTTTTGTTAACATGTGCCACAAACTACACCCACCAGTATAGGAATTTGTAGAAGTAATAAATTGGGTTTCTAAAAAGATTACACTTTATTATTTTTAGACGAAAATGCCCTTAACTTTAATATTTGCGTGCAGACAAATGTTTAAGATTAAGAAGTACCCAAACATCAAAGACATAAGATGGAACTTACGAGTAATTGTTTGCTTAGTTCTTCATGAGTTATTTTTTGTCCTCTCATCGTTTTTCATGAAATGTTGAAACTTAATTTTAGCAAAATTAACTGTTAAATAATATTAGAAAAAAAATTGAAGCAATATGCTAACTTCACTATTTCGTTTTGATGAGAGAAATTAACATTGTAGTAACAGAGTAAAAGACGAATATTAAATATGAAAAGGATTCACAAAAGACTGCTAATAAAAAAAACAGAAAACATTAAACCAAACAATAAGCCAACAATTTTTTTTTTTTTGCTTGGGGAATTTTAAATAAAATTTGATTAATAAAAACATCAATAACTCATTCAAGATCGAATATACTGTAGTAGTTACTATTATAAGGAGTGTATCATACAATGCTAAGCACCTTTTTTTTTCATCTCCAGCCCTCTCTTCGCCTCTTTTTTTCCTTTTTCTTCTTGCTTATACTTAACGGGGTAAACAATTACTTTCTCTTTGGACTATCATCTTAGTTTATGACGTGGTGGTGTACTGTGTGGTGAAACAAGAAAGGGCTAGAAAAATAGAATGGAATTAAAAAGATAATATAGCGGGAAGTGCAAAAGGGTAATTTGGTCTCACCCGAAACAAGCTTTTCTCTTGGTTCAATATTAGCAAAACTATTTATTACTTTTACAACTTCCTATACTAGTTGGTGCAGTTGGACACTTTTAATGAGAACTAAACATATGCCCTCGGAACACATGCAAAACCCAAATAAAACTAATAGAGCTATTCAAAATGTCTTTAGTTTTTTTTGTTGACAAGCTCAACAATTACGCCAATAGCTGACTAGTTGTTATCCTAAGTAACCTAAAAATATATTAGTACTTTTATGTTTTCTGAGATAACATATTACTAATGTCACCATTAATCATCCCTCCTGTTAAGAGATTCCACCATATATAGCCGCGTCAACCACGTCGTAAAGCTAGTCACCGAGAATTAATTAATACAGCCTGCGGTCCTAATTATCAACTCTTTATTTATGAGTTCAATTAGAATATATCTTTCAAAGTCAGACATGGACTAAGAGCATCCACAATGGGTGTGTTAACTAGTGTTTTAATTGTGTGTGTTAAGACTTAGCAAGCAAAAATGTAGTTTTTGTGCCACAATGCTTGTGTTAGTTTGTGTGCTATAGTGTGTTAAATCTTATAGTGTGCTAGCATGTGTGCCAAGTTTGGTAACTATGCTAGCAAACAATAAGTGGGTCCTACCTCTATAATTCAAACTTCAACTATAAAATATAAATATCCACTACTCCTAATACACACTTGTGGGACCCATTTTTTATCCTAACAAACATTTTAACACATAAATTTACCAAACTCATTGTAGATGTTCTAGCACACTTCTATGTTATCAATGTTTAACACACATTTGTGGGACCCATTTTTATCCTAATACACCTTTTAACAAACACTTTAACACACAAATATACCAAAACCCATTGCGGATGCTCTAAGTCCAGCATCTGACCCTTAATTTATGGGGCAGTACTAATTAAGTATATTCTTGAAACATCGGAGTTGGTTTTGCATTTTTTGCTTATATTGTAAGCACTTTCTCACATTGAAACAGTAAATTATGCAAGATGTATTCACATTTGACTTGGTTGTTTGCATCAGAGGTGGCTTACATTGGGAAGTGCACGGCTAACCCAATAACAAAAGTTTCGAAAGGGGACTGGAGCAGGCCACCATGAGTCCATGTGTAACACTCCTATTTTCGGACACGGTATTTAAAATACTTTTCAAATTAATTTCTTAAAACAATTGACAATTTTTTAAATAACAGCGGAATCGTAGTTCGATTACATCAATCTCTTCTTCGATCTTCGAAAGAACTCACCCTCAAGTTCTCATTAGAAATTTGCCATCTTCCATTCCAAAAATAAATTTATACTTCAACCTCCCGCGCGCTCCTCTTTCAAAAGAAATTTAGAAAGAAGTACACTCACCAAGATAGTTTTTCTGCATACTTCAACTGATTGACAATATCCACTATACGAGAATTGGGTGCAACCTCAAACTGCTCCAACCCAAGAAAATCAACCATTTGAATTTCATTATGAAATTCTAGTTTCTCTCGACTTTGATCCGTCTTAAAATTGGTTGACGTGTTAATCTACATAAATCCTTCTTTACCATATTCTGTACTTTGCTTGTCATTAGAACCTTCCTTAAGCAGAATGGATAAATTTTCGACATGATTGAAAATTTTATCATCCACTTCAATTTTATATTCCTCTTTTATATCCCACTTCAAATTTTAAGTATCCTTTCAAATTCAAAGGATAATTATAGTCTCCATAGCATATAGGACTGATTTCACTTTATTTGAAAAGCGTCCTATGGAGCATAGTTATTTGATAATTATCAAACACTCAAGATTGTGGAAACTTTAATATTCCAAATCTTTTCATACCAAATCAAACATGGCGACCCAATCAGTTGGGTAAACTAAATTTCAAATAATTCAAACATTAAATTTATAGAAAATTAGAGGCCGATCCCCTTTTTTAGGTTTGATTTGATCACAACCCTGAATATTATTTCCAAACCTAGATTGGCTCAGATATGTTGAATAAAGTCTATTTTACCCCGTTCCAATTAAGACGAAGAAAATCTCTTCTTCTCTCCTCCCTTCCTCTCTCTGCAACCATTCTCGCCATCTTCTCAGCATCGCTTCCGCTCTCACCCTCTCCAGTCTCCTCGACTCTTTACCTCCTCCTCCGCTGCCTCGCTCACCGCCGCCATCGGCAGCCGCACATCCGCCGCCATATATGAAGGCGACGCCCGAGACGTAGATCGGCGACTTGCGCTGACGCCGACTGCGGAGTCTACAATAGACTCGGATTCAGCAAAGTTGGAGAAAGAGTCGAAGTGATTGAAAGGCAGGCGAGGGTCGTAGCCTTCGTATCTGTCGTCGTTGAAAGCCTGAGTTGCGGGGGCGGGTGAGTCATCGCTGAGTTGATTGAACAAGTCAGTGGAGAATGAAGAGGCCATGGGTGTTGGAAATCTGTCCGGAACGGCCTCGCTCATGCTATTCGGTGCTTCAGTGCGTTCAAAGTCCAGTGCGTCATTTTGTTTGTATGTGTAGAGTTTGAATCCAACAAAATTAATTTCTCCCACTAATTGATTACGGTGGAAGGAAATAAGTGCGTCATTTTTTTTTTCTTTTTCATTTTGCTTTTTGTGATGGTAAAGTTTATATAAGTGGGTTTTGGAAATTGGAATCTCTTTTTTTATTACTCTTTTTTTTTTGTTCAATTTTTATTCGTGTGTATTTTCTATGACAATTGTGTATTTTTCTATGAGAATTGTGGATTTTCTATGAGAACGGTGTATTTTTCTATGAGAACTGTGTATTTTCTTTGAGATTTGTATATTGTCCATGAAAACTGTGTATTTTTCTATGAGAACCGTGTATTGTCCATGAGAACTGTCTATGAGAACTGTGTATTTTTCTATGAGAATCGTGTATTATCCATAAGAACTGTGTATTTTAGTATGTGGTGAGGCCATTTGAATTGTGTATTTTCCAGTTCACATAGCCTAGTTTTCATAGATTGTTCACATAACATAGAGAACTAAAAACTGACTATGAGAATTAGCAGCTCTCATACAACTCACTATGAGAATTGACAGTTCTTATAGCCAAAGGTATTTTTGTCTGAAATAATATAGGTCAGGAATTGATTCTAAAAATATAAGTTTTACTAAACATGGACATGTACACAAAAAGTTTGGAAGAATGGGCAAAATAGTATAAATGAATGAAAAGTCAAGAGAAATGACTGAAACAAAGAAGAAATATTTTTGTCAAGACTATGAGAACTGCGTATTTTTCTATGAGAATTGTGTATTTTTTATGAGAACTGTATATTGTCCATGACAACTATCTATGAGAACTGTGTATTTTCTATGAGAATTGAGTATTGTCCATAAGAATTGTGTATTTTCTATGAGAATTGTGTATTTTAGTGTGTAGTGAAGCTATTTGAACTGTGTATTTTTCAGTTCACATAGCCGTTTCACATAGTTCTCATAGAACTGACTATAAGAATTGGCAGTTCTCATAGCCAGTTCACATAACCAAGGGTATTTTTGTCCGAAACAATTCTCATAGGGATAGTTCTCATAGACAGTTCTCATAGAAACAGTTCTCATAGAGAGTTCTCATACCAAATGGTATTTTTTTAATCTTACATAATTTCATATTCAATATGGATCTTGTTTAGTAGATATCGTCCAATAGGTTCCAAAAATATAATTTTTTTTTTAAAAATGAATATCTACAACAAAAGATATGACTTTTTGAAATTTAAACAATGTTTTAATGGTGCACCAATGCTCATGGAGCATTGGATGATTTGTCTATACTAGATGCTCTCCAGTTGCGTACGCTGATGCCCGTGAAGGGGCATGGTTGGAATAAAAAATACAAATACTTGTGCAAGACTAAATTAAGTCCGAACCTAATTTTTGGGGCCAGCCTAAAAATTCCCCTTAAATTTATAATGTTTTTGACCGACTTGGCCCAATTAACTTTTTGAAAAGTCATAAAACTGGCAACTTATTCACCAAAGATGATGCCTCTTGGTTCGACAGCAACGATTGACTTGGCCCAAGAGACTTTTTGAAAAGTCATAAAACTTGCAACGTATTCACCAAAGATGATGCCTCTTGGTTCGACCGCAACGATTGCACCCCTTACTCTGAATTTAGCAGCCACAACTAAATATATGCAAACAACCTAGGACTTCATTGCATCACAATCCAATTGTGCCTTGAACAATGCGTGAAATCAAACACAGGCATGTAATTTCATTTGACATGAAGACTTACAGAAGTCTACTGGCACAGCAAATCTGTGCACAGATTGTACACAGATTGCGTTGTGGGGCCCACTAAGGGTTCAATACAAATAATCCGAGTCGTTCATTATGTTTAAAATATTTTTTCAAGTGCCCCCGTGAAAAAATTAGCTCAATCCGACACCTATAAGTAATTGATCTAATCGTCCAACTTTTCATTCTCTAAAAACCCGAATGAAAAGTTAGATTATTAGATCAAGCACTTATAGGTATCGGATTGAGCTAATTTTTCTATGAGGCCCTTAAAAAAAAAATTAAACATAATTAACGGATCGGATTATTTTTATGGGACCCTTAGTGAGCCTCACAACGCGATCTGTGCACAATCTGTACACAAATCTGCTGTGCCAGTAGCAAGGTTCGAAGACTTATGACGTGATCATCAGATTATATCACCAAACCCATATATCAAGCCCACCATGTTGGCAAAATTATTTACTTTCATGAAAACCAATAACGCGAGTGCAATAAAATTAGAACTCAAAACCTGAAAATCGATGGAAATAAATATATAGGTGATCATGGCGAATGTGATACTATGTACTTAAGACAGATTCGTCCCCGCTACGGTGCTTACGGTTTGCATGGACGTCTATCTCAACAGAAGCAGTACTTCAATCGGTGGGTCTATTGAAAAAACCTTGTGTTTGTACTCTCTCATATGAATGAACACAAACAGACGGGAAAAATCAACAACTCAAAGTGACTGAGAAGAATGATATTTATAAACTAACTGGCGACTCTACAAAAAGTCACCAAGAGAAGAGAGACCTTAATTTGTTCATAAAAGACACATCCGTCTATGATGAACAGGTGCCACTCAAAAATACGACTCTAAATCAAATCAAGTTACATTCACATTCACATTCAAAATAAAATATTATACTATCCAATAATATTTTCCAATGCAAAGCAGCAAAGTAAGGGAGCTCTGTGTTTCCTCTATACATGAGCCTCACGCTCTCTGACACGTGCAGACCGAGTGAGGGCAAACGGACTCTCTGGGTTGAATCCCATAATCCTTTTGATGGCCTTCATTCTACTCCTTTTCTTCACAAAAATTCTCACCAAGTTAACTGTGTGGATCAGTAGGAGAAGTGACATCACCCCCGACCACACTATAACTCCAATTGTAATGGTATAAATAAGTGATCGCCGGTCCTTTTTAGGAGTAACCACAACGTTCGCAAACGCATATGTAATTGCAATTGAGGTAATTGCCAACCACATGGTCACCATAAGGATCCACATTGTAGCCTTGTTCTTGAATTTTAATCCGCTGATGAGCAACAAAATCGTGCTCAAAGACGCAACGAATCCAACCGTGTTGAAGCGGAGGAAGTAGTGATAAGAATCTTGATAATTGTAAGCCATTACAGCTTCCCCGGCTCGGGACCCATTAATCTTGGAGTCTTCTTGCCAAACGCCACCAGGAGGGTTTACCGCAGCTTGGAATGCCATTGTCGCAATAAGTGATGCCACAATCATCAAAGAATCCCTTTTCTTCGTGAGCCAATCGCCACCTACGAGATCCTTGGCTCGTTCAGCATTGGCTTGTCCAAGTATGACTTCGAAAGGATCCACTTCTTTTTTATTTGGTTCAAGAAACAAAAGGTCCATTGCTGTGTGTCCGCTTGCATTTGTCACGTTCACGTCTATTGTTTTCTTCTCTAGGACATGACTCGCAATCTGAAATATTTACATTGCATCTCATGGTTAGATATGAGAAATCAAAGAACATGTCTTTCAGTGATGATTTCCTAAAAAGAAAAAACCGAGAAACATTGATAAAATTAAAGAGAGTGTAATTTTGTTCACCCACCAAATCCGTGGGTGAATTTAGGTGAGATCCGGTGTGAAGTCTAGATATAGCGACTAATGTTCCCCCATTTTAGGTGGGTGATCACAACATGTAATTAAAATAATAAGGACATACCGTGGATCGTTTATACAAAATAGCTAGATGCAGGATGGTGTTTCCATCATTGTCCTTGGCGTTGACAAAATCCTGGCCTTGTACTATGTCCAGTAGTTTCTCCAAGCTCTTCCACTGGTTGTGCTTGACGCATAAGTGCAAGATTGTGTCATTCCGATCCACCCTGACTCGAGCCGCTTCTGGGCAGCTTCTTACCAACTCTTCCAAGGCACTGATCTTGCCTTTCACGGCAGCAATATGGAGAGGGTTTCTACCGTCTCGATCGTGAACTAGGCATATTTCAGGGCCGACCTTCACTAACAACAGTTTCACAATCTCGTCATGCCCCTGGGCAGACGCCAAGTGAAGGGCTGACCGTAGCTGCGAATCTAGAACTTCGGCTAGTTCCGGTTTGAGACTCAGTAGTTCTTCCACAAAGTGTGTTTGCTTGTTTGATGTAGCGATATGGAGAGGACTTGTGCCACTGAAACATCCGGCCACAACTTTGTGTAGAATCAGTGGATCTTTTCGGATTATGGCGTGCAGTGAGTCGATGTCCCCTGTAATTGCAGCTTCACAGAGGTCGTGCTCCATTTGGTTGCTCTCTTCAGTCTAGCTAGTTATTTGGGGGTGTGTGTTTTAGTAGACAAGTATGGGGAATCAGACTCACACGTATATTTATAGTGGGTGAGTATTGTTAACATGAGGAGAGACTCTCTCTCTCTCTCTCTCTCTCTCTCTCTCTCTCTCTCTCTCTCTCTCTCTCTCTCTCTCTCTCTCTCTCTCTCTCTCTCTCTCTCTAGTGGGTTTCTTCATCTATAACCTTGGGGGTGAGGGCTATATATTCGTTCACAACTCTTGGCACCTTCCATTCAATTTCAGTTCGGTCAAGAAAAATGACACCGCGTAAGAAAGTTGAGATGGAAATCGATCAATTGTGTGAAAATGTAATAGGGTTGGTATGGGGAAGAAGTGTTTTCAGTTTTAATACTGAATCCCCCCTTCTAGTAATATTGAAATTTCTTCCTTCTTTTTTTTCCCCACGGTAAGAGGTGTCCGGACTGCGGGCTAGCTTACGTGCACTTCGATTATTCCTTTCTCCTATTCAATTAAAGAAAGGTCATCCATATCAAAATTATGGAGTTCACAAAATAATCTCAAACTAACGGAATTTACAGTTCATTCATGTTGTCACTTGAGTTGTGCTTGGAGTTGTAATTAAATTCACCTACATGATAGTGTTTTACATCCTAAAATATGCCACCCAACAAGAAAATTATACGTGGCACCAAACAGTGTATTATTCAATCAAAACACGTCCTGATTAAGCCTTAGATGTTGAGGATCAAGAGGTTTAATAACGACGTTATTTTAGTACTATAGGGTATCGTTTAGATTGGTAACGCCCACGTTTGGACATCGAATAATAGTAATTAAGATGATAATTAAGCACAACCGTGGATTAACTCTTAAAACTATCGAACGGTGTCATTAGAGTCCCGTTTCACAAGAGAATTCAGTTGTGTTTATAGGAAATCATTTGAATAACCTATATTGAAACACAAATCCATGTTGCCTGAAAACAGGAACCCATTACGTACCCAGAATTAAACCACGATCAGCATCAACAAACGTGGAAGGAGAAGAATTTTGAGAAGAAAGTCAAGCAACCGTTCGAAGACCCTATGCAACAGTTCTTAGAGGGAATGAAGGATGTTTCAAATCAAATTTGAATAAAGACGTAGGCATCAAAAGAAAACGTAAAGAATGAAGGTTAAAAACAGACCCATTGTCTACTCCACCTAAAAAACCCTAGTCTCTTACTTTGCTCTCTGCACATTTTCATCCTCTCGTCGGAAGGCCTTGCCGGGCAAACCCCAGTCAGGTCTTAGTCGTGCGTTCACTGTGCAGGTTAGGGCCAGGAGGCTAGGCAACTCACGAACCCATTGAAGAGAAACTCAGACCAAGGATCACGGGCCACACAATATAGTACTTTATGTTTTCTGAGCTAACATATTACTAACGTCACCATTCATCCCTCCTGTTGAGAGATTAAAAGGTTGTTCAGCTATATAAATCACTTGGCTTTTTTTTGTCCTTATTCAATTTTTTTTTTTTTGCATTTGTTAGTTTTTGTTAATCTTTTAGAGATTATTGCTTATTCATGACAAGAGAAATCTAAAAAGTAAAAAATTACGATCGAAATCCAATTTTTTTAAAATTGGCTTATTGACTTATTTTTGTCTTTACTCAAAAAAATTAGGTTTCGATCGTAATTTTTTACCTTTTAGATTATTCTCGTCATGACGAAACAATAATCTCCAAAAAAATTGACGAAAAACTAACAAATGCAAAAAAAATTTGAATAAAAACAAAAAAATAAGTCATTCGACTTCTTTAGCCGAACAACCATCCTGTCGGACCGCTTTTCCACCATCTCTCCTAAAACCAATTGGTGGTAGGAAGGGCTTCAATTAAGTCTTTTATGGCATTCAACATCGCACCCGCAAGTCTATTTTTAGAGCGGTCGCAGGGAGTGGCATTGTGTAACCAAATCCATGGGGGCACTCCGGACCCAACACATCCAAATGAGATATAGCCGTGTCAACCGCGTCGTAAAGCTCGTCACCAAGAATTAATACAGCCTGCGGTCCCTTTGGTACTTGGGAATATTCCTGCGGTGAGTTCAATTAGAATCTTTCAAGTCAGACATGGACTAAGTCCAGCATCTGACCCTTTCTGGGTTAGTACCAAGGATATGCCTGAAATAGTATCAGACTTGGTTTTGCATTTGTTGCTTGGCGATGACTTTGGTGTCTCCCCCCTTTTAGGAGACATCATAATTTTGGCATAACAAAATTATTATGAGTATAATCAAAACTCATTACACGCATAACAGAATCATAACAAGGCATAACCAAACCACTAACGAGCATAACCAAACCGACGGACGAGATTTTGCCACGCCACAAGTTTGACCAAAACCGACCGGTCAAATCGGTAACCTCAACTGGTCAAAAACTTGGGTATAACAAAAATCAGTAAATGGCATAAGTATAACAAGAAACCCAAAAAGGCATAACACCTGAATTTAAAGGCGTAACATGAGTATAACATTTCCCAAACTGGTATAACATAAACCCCAAATGGAATAACGAAACCATTAAATGGAATAACTGTTGAGTTATGACAACATTGGCATACCAAAAACCATTTAAAAGCATAACCAATAACTAAGGTTGGCATAACAAGAACCATAAATGGAATAAAGCATAACAAAACCACAAACTAGCATAACAATAATCACTAAAAGACATGACCGTAACCTCATAGAAGCATAACAGTACGACACCTGTCCCCTTGTCCCCACCTATCTCCCGACTGTCAGTTTTTTTAATTAATTAATTTATTTTAAAAGGTTTAACCGTGGGTTTAGTGGAAAAATGGGGAAAATTTTTAAAATGTAAACGTGTTTTGCAATTATGTTGACCAGTAAAATGTAACGGACCTCGGTAAATCATTTATTTTAATTATCAAGGCCGTTGATTTGGTTGTTATTGGTTATTTAGTTGTTTTTGGAAATTTTGGGCTCCATCCGGTTTATTTTGGTTTATGAAGCTCATCGATTTGTACAAAAATTCAACATAAGAATGATAACTTATGTCTGATAAAGCTTGTAACGATAAGCAATTTACTTTATTTTTGGCAGGAATGATGTAATCTCTCTTACGCACGAGATAGACGGTTCTGATTTTGAAGAAATAGATAAAGCGGTCATCGAGTTGTGAACTATAGGACTTTAATACCTACGTAAGCATATAATGTGTTCCGATCATGTGGTTGCCGACATCCGATTATCATAGAAGTTGGTGACAAACATAGAATCGATAAGATGTGCAATCTTAACGGTTTAGATCGGTCATCAGGAAAAATTATTGAACAACTTCCTTTAAAATCTATACATTGAACTTTATTGTTTTTAACTAAGGTCTTGTGCTTTTATATAATATACAATACTCATATGATCGCAACACAATCACGACGATCGATACTGTCCATTTTGTTTTCCTTGGTGTTTTAATTGTTCTCGTAAATTTTTGGGTCTACCGGGTTTAGAATGCCCATTTATTGGGACGTAGATTTAGGGATGGCAATCGGGGCATTCGGGGCGGATATGGGGATTTCCGTACCCGATCCCCGAAACCGAAACGACACCCATATCCGCCCTGATACCCGAACGGGGAGAGGAGATTTTACCAATACCCGAACCAAACGGGGTTCGGGTATTCCCCGAACCGAATGGGTAACCGAAAACAGAAGCAGCAAAACCAGAAGAGAGAACCAAACAGCAACGGATCAAAAAAAAAACCAAGCAGCAAAAAAATTTCTTCATCTACACTCTTGTTCTGAAAAAAAAAAAAGGAATGTTTACCACACATATATACAGAAATGTATCACGTTTTCACTGATGTGATTTAGGAAACAAACTTCACACACCACTTTCAGATCTGCTTATGAGAAGCCTAAAAACACATTTCAAAATGAACCCATTGCAAAACACAGAGAGAGACTGACGGCCTAAGTCGATCGGAGAAGGTGGAGGAAGATCGTCGTTCTCTGGGTGTGATCGACGGCAGTCGGCATATTGAATCGACGATTCGACGGCGACGGCTTTAGTCACAGTGAAGTGGAGGCATCGCTCTCTTCTCTTCGCAGTGGAGTGGAGGAAGTGGGTTTGCTGGAGAGGAGGAAGTGGGTTTGTGTACTGGAGACTGGAGAAGAGTGAGAGAGGGAGGGGTGTGACTTGTGAGATCAAAACCAGAGAGAGAGAGAGAGAATGGAGAGAGGACCGAGAGAGAGAAAAAGTAGACTGGAAAGTGGAAATTAAAACCCTAACCCATTATACGTGTATATATATAGGGAGGGGTAATTTTGTAGTATACACTTATATGCAGGGGTAATATTGTAATTTAACAGTTCGGTTCGGTTCGGTTCGGGGATCGGTTCGGGGATCTGCTGAACCAAAACCGAACCGAAACCCGTTCGGGTATCCTCCATGCCAACCATACCCGTACCCACGGGGAATATTTCGGTTATGGTTCGGGGATAATTTCGGTTATCGGTTCGGGTACCCATCGGTTCGGTTCGAATTGCCATCCCTACGTAGATTCATTATTAGAATGACATTTTACATCTGATCAAGTATGTATTGATAAGAGATTTTCATTTTTGTCAGAAGTATTCAAATCTTTGTTACGTAAAACATAGACGGTCCCGATTCGAAAAAAATAGCCGAGGTGGCCGAAGATTGGTGCAGTATGGGACTTTAACGCTTCTGGAAGCACCAAACGTGTTCCAAATGTATTCCAATTATGTGGTTGCCGACATTTGATTATCACCGAATTTGGTGACAATGATTAAATCAACAATATGTTGAATCTCATCGGTTTAGATCGAGCATTTGAACCAATGCGAAGATCAGGGCAAAAAACTCTGCCGTTTTGTGTGCACGAAGAATGCATCCACCGAAACTTATATATTAAAAGCTTCTTATACTAGAACAGATGATTGACTTGGTGCAGTGGTCATGTAAGTTGCTCAAATTCAAGGTGGACCAGGTTCGGTTCCTGGCCCTTCCGTGCGCGCACAAACCCACCCCCCCCCCCCCCATGCTTTTTTTTTCTCTTTTGATCTACCACACGAAATAAGACCTTAGCTACTGTGTTCTTGTGACTTAAATTAAATTTCAGAATTTTGTCTTTATTTGAATTTTTTCCGCATTTGTCAGTTTCGGCCAAAAAAGTCAATTTTTGCGCTAAAAAATAGTTATTTCTCAAAATACTTGGGTAAAAGTAAAAAAAAAAATTATTTTTCCGATTCCTCTTGTCAAGACGAATCAATACCTACAAAAGTTTGACACAAAACTAAAATATGCAAAAAAAATTCAAATAAGGACAATTTTGAAATTTAATTTAAGTTTAAGTTAAGGTCACAAGATTTTAGTAGCTAAGGTGAAGCCTTAGAACATGTACACCAAGGAGTAGGTATTTTAGCTACCCAACAAGGCATAATTCTATTTTACCTAGGCAACTTTTGTGTCG
Organism: Rhododendron griersonianum; assembly: GCA_018127125.1. Classification (NCBI taxonomy): domain Eukaryota; kingdom Viridiplantae; phylum Streptophyta; class Magnoliopsida; order Ericales; family Ericaceae; genus Rhododendron; species Rhododendron griersonianum. The sequence continues at coordinate 26,867,126 of CM030800.1, forward strand.
GATGTACACTAACCTTCTCCATTTTACCTATGACTTATTAAAATATGTATTCTCTCATTTTGAGTCCATCTCTCTAAAATGGTAATCAAGATAATTATTTGAATAAATGTTCTTCTCGACAAGTCCTACAATATCTGCGGTTTAGATCAAAGGGATATTGGGCACATAATTCTCTAACATTTATTCAAAAGTCATTCAGAATTTAGGATCCTGTATTCTGAATGAAAAATATAAAAATTGGATCAAATACTTATACTTATTTGATTGAGCTGATTTTTTACTAGATCACTCAAATTATTATTATTATTATTTTAGCGGCAAAAAAGAGGGGGTAAATTATGTTTTTAGAAGAAAAAAAATCTTGTAAGACCTACAAAGTTGTATAACCACTCAAAAAATTAGCTTGATGGGACTTCAATAGGTATATCAAAAATTAAATTTTAGTTTATAAAATAGACGGTAATGGGCAATTTAACTTAAAAAACAAACTAGTGACGGAGTTAGCCCGTCCGTTTTGTAAACCCAAATTCAATTTCCAATATAGTTATTGATGTTCGGTCAAACTGTCTTTTTGCTTAGATACATTACTTAGCAAGCCTTATAAGATGAATGGTGTTCAAATTACTGTAGTGAATGCTCGATAGAGCCCATAACGGAAATCCCAACATTGGTGAATTCTATTTTTAGGGCAAGTGAATTCTTTCTTTCAGAGAGAGTGAATTCTATTTTTAGGGCATGTGAATTCATTTGGGTGAATTCACACTCAAATGAAGAATACACACCACTAAATCCAAAATTCTTTCCAACAAAGGTAGTTTTTGCAAAAATTTCGGCAAGGTCTTCCTTGTTTTTTGTCCTAGCCCGACATCTCGCGTCTTTGTCAATACAACAATAATACTCCCTCCGTCCCTTTATTACAGTCCAGTATTCCATTTTGGGCTATCCCTTAATAAGTGTCTATTTTGTAAAGTTAGTGGATAAAAGTTGGAGAATTGTCTATTTTGTCCCTAAAAGTAGATTCCATTTTGAAAAGTTAGTGAGTAAAAGTGTAATGATGATGGGTAAGTAGGGAAAGTGGAGGAAAAAGTTGATATGAAAGGTATAATGATGATGTCTTTTTAATAAGTTGGAGTTACGAAGCAGGACACTTAAAAATGGACGAAGGGAGTAACAACAGGAACAACATCAGGTTACGCACAAATCCATGTTGGACATTTCTCATTCTAAATCACCATTCACAAGCCACATTCATATCCAAAAATCCGTTGTCAAGTTATCCATTCACAACAAAAACCATTAAACCAAATGCTATCACAAAAACTCTCAACTAGTATAGGTGACCAAATGAATTACATCTCCATTTTATTACAGGTGACCAAATGCTATCACAAAAATCATAAAACCAAATGAATTACTATACTTGACATTAAGGTAAGCAACTATCCTGCTTCTCCATCTTTTCGGAGCAACAACCACCGTGGCCAATTTTTGAAGATGAAGCAGTAACCATTTCCTTGTGCTTTCAGCTGCTGCTCTATCCTTTCTTTGTCCTCCTTCAGCACCACTTTCTCTTCACAAAGTTCATTCTTCTTGGCCTGTTTCAGAGGCAGACTATTAGACAAGCACCAAAAGGGTCTTGAATAGCTTGCTGTAACGATATCAATTTATTGCATGAGGGCTCAACACAGCTCAAAGTTGAGGTACGTAAGTCCAAAGCAAAGTCATCGTGCACAACTTGGGGATCATCATAGTGGCCACATGAAACAACCATTAAACTACCCCCAGACTCATCCAGATAACATATAATCTCAACTATACAACAATGTTTTAGGAAAGCCAAAAAAAAATGCCAGCAAAGACAAAAGTCATCAAGTTCACGAGGGTGCAGATATTATGAGGTATATTCATCGTACAAGCATGAAGAAAAATCATGTCATCCTGAACAGGTAGTGAAATGAAGCTTCAAGGTAACCAAAAACATCCCGCATAGCACAAGGAATCCCCAACGGATGATTTAGAGTACTGAATCATCAGTTGAAAAAAATATATCTGACTCTCGAATTGTCGAAGCAAGAATCCCGCACGTCATGGTCTTGAATACCAAATCATTACAGTTTCCAATATATGAACACCATACGAGAATGGTGAATCAATTTTAAAAATGATCATATATGAAGCATTTCACTTCTCATATTCCACACATAACCCCCCAAAACTATTGAAAGATATATGAACCCTTGCAAGTAGTCTTCTTACCAAAACCACCAGCGCACATCCCCAACCACTAAAGAAAACTATTTATTGTATCGTGGCTATGTTATCCTCAGATACCTATGAGCCATCGTAAAAGGTTAAGCAAATTGTGTGTCAAAACAAGTTCTTAGTGGTAATCACACATTTGGTAGGCAAAATTATTTATTTTGAACATGACAATAAGAGCCAACATTGCCGTCATAAAAGAAGAAAAGGAAAAAGAGCCACAAATTCTTACTGATGCATTTAACATAACAGACAACTCTCTATTTCCCCTTTTGATGGTAAGTTTCAACTATGCACTCTTCATGCCATTTACACCAAACAAATTCTTTTCAGATTACTAAGTAGAGATAAGCATTCCCTTCACAAATCGAAATTGAAGCACCAGAGACATTTCTTTTTACAGAACACTAATCAATGGACTATAAATGTTTAAAAATGTTTCTTCCTCTACATCTCAAGACGCATGAGATCTTGTACCACTTACCGATGAGGCCCTATCAATTCCTAATCCACAGAAGCAAACAATTATATATAGACACTAATGCAATTACACTCGCTCTTCGTAGACAAACTTAGGATTCGCGCCTGTGTAAATTAATGTGAAAGGGTCTTTTCCTATCAGATAGGAGGGGCTGTTGTACAAAGTATACTACTAAATATGATTAACGTAAGACGTGTAACTGATCTGAGTCGATATTTTGTGGTAGTTCTTAGATGATTTTAGGCAAGCACCCACACTAACGGAAGAAGAAAATATCGATGCCCTTTCCAATGACAGAACTAGAGGGAAAGAGAGGGACTATCAGGCTGTCTCAGTGATTTCAAAAGCGCGTGAAGCACGCGCTATAGTGCGAGGCGCAGCGCAGCTTCTGCGTTTCGAAGAGTGGTGCTATAGCGGAAAACATCAAGGCGCACGCTATGGCGCGAGGCGCAGACGCGCATGCCTTTTGTTTTTGATCCAAAAATTGATCCAACGGTGCAGATTCTGCAGAAAACACACGCAATGCACTGAATAATTGTGGCTTGTAAGTCTGATTTCAATCCTAATCGGCTAATTGATCATACGATTCATACCCAGCACCAGCAGAGCAGCTTCGACGACTGGTGATTGACCGAGATAGCAGCTTCAGGCTTCACTCTTCAGCGAGGTAACCTCCTCCAGTCCTCCTCCTCTTCCTCCTCCAGTCCTCCTCGACATCTTCTGGACCTCTGGTTCTGGTTCTTCTTCTTCTTCCTTCTTTTTGCTTTTTCTTCAATCGATGATGAGAGGGAAGAAGAGTGCAGTGGTGGTCCTGGACAATTTTTTCTTCTTCTTTCTTCCTCCTTCGTTTTTCTTTTTTTTCAGTCGATTGCTTCTTCTTCTTCTTTTTTGTTTTTTTACCTCCTGGGCAATTTTTTTTCTTTCTTTTTTTTTTCTTTGCACTTCAGTAACTCCACTCCAGGTCAGTTTTTTCGTTTTTTTTTTCTGGGCCAGTGGGTTGTTCCGCTGTTTGTTTTTTTGTTTTTCTTTTTCCAGCAACTATATTTGTTTATGGTATTATTTGTACTTGTTAATTGTAGATGACATCTGAAAATACTAGTAAAAAGGACCCTGGTTGGAAGTATTGCGAAAAGGTTGATCCACACAATTATACCAAGTTGAAATGTATTTTTTGTAACGAAGTAAAAAATGGGGGTGTGTCAAGAATTAAGCAACACCTTGCCGGAGGAAGGTGTTGATCCACACTAAAAGAACTACGGCGGCATGTCGCCGATGCCCACCTGAGGTTAGAGAGGAGATGAAGGAGTTCATACGTAAAAGAGATGAAGCAAAGAGTCAAGTTAAGTCTATACTAGATTTTGATGATGCAATGAATGATGATGATTATGACCTTGACGATAATGCTATTGTTGAATCCAATCCCCGTTCTAAGAAATCTTCTACTCACGGAAGCACCACCGCATCTATTCATTCTAAGCCTAAGAAACCAAGAACCATAGGGCCTCTCGACACTTACTACACTCCTAAACCAGAGGTGGTCAGGGAAAATAGAAAAGTCAAGGGCAAACAGCCAAAAATTGATGAGAATGAACCATATAAGAAACTATTGAAAGACCGGGTTCATCAAGCTATTGCAAGGTGGATATATGATTGTGGGATACCTCTAAATGTTGTGAACAATGATAGTTTTGCGCCAATGATAGAGGCTATTGGGCAATACGGTCCGGGTCTGTCCCCACCAACTTATCATCAAGTGTGAGTTCCTCTTCTAAAAAAAAGAGGTAGAACATGTTAACAAGTTGATGGAAAAGCACAAAAAAGACCAGGAACAATATGGGTGTACGCTAATGAGCGACGGGTGGACTGATAGGAAAAATAGAACATTGATGAATCTTTTGGTGAATTTTCCGAGAGGGACCATGTTTCTTAAATCTATGGATGCGTCTGGAATTGTAAAGGATGCAGAAATGATATATGAATTGCTTGATGGGTGGGTGGAGCATATTGGAGAAGCTAACGTGGTTTAAGTTGTTATGGATAGTGCCACGGCAAATGTGGCAACAGGTGAGAATTTCAATTTACTATTTGGTTGTGTTACTTACTTGAAGTTATGAACAATTGAAAATCACTTACTATTCTAGTTTTAACTTCTAACACCACTTATTTATAACAATTACCAGGGAGGTTGTTGGAGGCAAACCGACCTCACTTGTTTTGGTCTTCGTGTGCTGCCCATTGCTTGGACTTGATGTTAGAAGACATTTTCAAGTTACCAAATTTGAAGATAACTTGGGAAAGGGCAATAATGATGCATGGTTATATTTATAATCGACCCTCTTTGTTGAATATGATGAGGCAATTTACCCAAAGGAAGGAGCTCGTTAAGTCCACAAAAACTCGGTTTGCAACCGCTTTTTTTACTTTGCAAAGGGTTTATGAACAAAAGGGAAACTTAAGGAAGATGTTTACTTCAGAGAAGTAGACCAATAACAAATGGGCAAAAGAGCAACAAGAAAAACATGTAGAAAAAGTCATGTTGATGGCCTCATTTTGGAGGAATGTGCTCCTTGCCCTCAAGTTCGCATCCCCACTTGTTAAGGTATTTAGATTGGTTGATGGAGAAGTCAAGCCTCCAATGGGATACATTTATGTGGAGAAGTGGACCAATAACAAATGGGCAAAAGAGCAACAAGGAAAACATGTAGAAAAAGTCATGTTGATGGCCTCATTTTGGAGGAATGTGCTCCTTGCCCTCAAGTTCGCATCCCCACTTGTTAAGGTACTTAGATTGGTTGATGGAGAAGTCAAGTCTCCAATGGGATACATTTATGAGGCTATGGATCAGGCTAAAGAAACTAATGCAAATTCCTTCAATCAAAATAAGGAGATGTATGATGAGGTCTATAAGATAATCGATAAGAGGTGGGAATCCCAATTGCATCAACCTTTGCCTGCAACTGGTTTTTACTTAAATCCTGAATTTTTTTACAAAGATCCGGAGGCTTGCAAAGTTCCAGAAGTCATTGGAGGCCTATACAAATGTATCACAAAGTTGATTCCCAATAATGCTACACAAGACCTTGTTTGTGCCGACTTGATGAAGTATGAGAGAGCTAAAGAACTCTTCTGTAACCCAATGGCAAAGAGGCAAAGAAATACAAGGGCACCAGGTATCACCATGTTAACCTTAATCTAGTAACTAATTTAAATCCTAAGAGTTGCACTTCAAGAATGATTTCCAATATCAATATTCTATGGTGTGCAGCTGACTGGTGGCCCTCATTTGGTCATGACACTCCCGACTTGCAAAAATTTGCCGTCAAAGTTCTTAGCCTTACTTGTAGTTCCTCGGGATGCGAGCGTAATTGGAGTGACTTTGAGCATATGAGTATATGATAATCAAGTTCATTCATTGACTTCCTTTAGTTATGTATGATCATGAATTTAAGTCCCTTGTATAATTAATTGTTAATGCAGATTCACAAAAAAAAGAAGGAATAGACTAGCTCAAACGCGTCTCAATGATTTGGTATTTGTTAAGTACAATAGAGCATTGAAACGCCGATACCTCAAACGTGATGGCATTGATCCCATATCCTTGAAAGATATTGATGAGAGCAATGAATGGTTGGTTGGGAAGATGGAGGAAGAATTTGTGTTTGAGGGTGATTATTTGAATTGGGATGATGTTGCTTTAGCTTCTGGAGCCGAAGAACCAAGGAAAACAACTAGAGCATCAAGTTCAAAGTCAACAGACTCAACACCTATCGTGAAAATGGCAAAACCAACTCCAAAGGCTAAGGCTTCAAGAGGAAAGACATCTCTTATAGATGAGGAGAATGGGAGACGGATGATGAGGAGGAGGAAGATGTGGAAGGATATAAATTAGAATCATCAGATGATGATGATGAAATTGAAGATGAAGTTCTTGGTTATGAGAATGATGATTAATGCCGATGCATGCCTCTAGATTTTATTGCTTTTAATCCTTTTGTTATGTCTCTAAGGCTAAACATTATTATGTTAGCTTTTCATAGATGATATGTTATGTTTAGTATTTGGTACTTTCGTTTAATCATTGACGTGTTATATTTTATGACATTTGAAAGTTTTACAAGTGTTTGTTTGTGTTGAAAACTTATTCTAATAAAATTTGCCTCGTTGCGAAGAATTTTTTTTTTTGCTCTTCGCGTCAATAAAGCGCGCGCCCCCAGGGGACCGTTGCGCCTCGGTGCGCCTTTCGCCATTTAAAACACTGGGCTGTCTATAAAATTGTATCAATCACCACTGCATATCGTACACACATAAAAAATGGAAACAAAACCAGTTTTCCCTAACTTCCTAACTGAATGTGGACAAGGTTTTAACATCTCTACTACTTGGCTATACAAGTCTTATAATGGGTTATGATTTCAAAGACTACCAGCTTCAGAAAAAACCAGATTTCAAAAATAATCAATTCTAGAATAGCTTATTTCAACGGCACAAATTTTTTATTTCAACAAATATAAGATCGAACACAAAATATCATATTTCAACAAAAATGGGCAGGAAAAAAAATTTATTTCAACAAATACAAGATCTAACACAAAATATCATATTTCACCGAATAATGGGCAGTAAAAAAATAATATTTCAACAAATACAAGATCTAATACAAAATATTAGATTTCAACAAATAATGGGCAGTAAAAAAAATTATTTCTTAAAAACAGGGAATCAATTTTTAACCAAACTCAAATACAGGGTTGAGGTGGGCGAGATGTCGGCCTTGTTCTTCTCGTCGAACTTGGGTTGCGGATCTGGATCGAATCTGGGTCGTCGGATGGCAGTCCGGACGCCATTGGTGTTGCTGGTGGGGGCGGCACCAACGTCCACAGGGTGGGTGGATGTAAGGTGTGACGGAGGGCAGAAGAGAAGAGGACAGCGAGAGAAGAGAAGAGTGGGAAATGGAGATGAAACGTCGGTGGGAGATGAAGATGAACGTGGTAAAGGGGGTGTTCCGGTTTCTTAAAAAATGAACTTTTAGAAAATGAATGTAATTTTAAGCTCAAAAATCATGTGTTTACGTAAATAATTTTTTCATTAATATGGATCTTGTTTGATAGATCTCATTGAGATCTTTTAAACGGTGCAAAAAAAATTATTTTTTATTTTTATTATATTTGAACTTCAAATTACTTTCTTTTTGAAAAGAAATGTTTAAAAAGGAAGCGGAACGGGACCTAAATGGGAGAGATGGAGATGGAGATGGAGATGATGGAGATAATGAGATGTAGTGGATAAATATCAACCGTGGTTAAAAGGGGTGGGGTAAAGTGTTTTTTTTTTTTTTTTGTCCCGGGACCAGTGACCGATTGTGTGAGTTTCCATCTTCTTTGTTATTTATACCTTAATTATCCAAGCCCGGGAGTAAATGAGCCATGATTTTCAATTTCCTGGCGGTCCCATTTTGGCTTGGAGTAAATGAGCCATGATTAGGGTTTTGATTCTCGAAGGGAATTGTTGTCTGGATTCATACTCCACGTGTCCCGACCCTGCTTTTGAGTAAGTGGCGGTATGAAGAGGTTCCTGGTCTTAGGCTACAATTAGTCCTTCATGTTCTTCTTGTTGTACCTTTTCGTGGTTTTGATTGAAATCTGTAGATGCCGTATGGCATTTTGAATATGAATGAAATTTCGAGCGGATCAAAAAAAAAAAGAGCCATGATTTTCAATTTCCTGGCGGTCCCATTTTTGCCAAATCCCTCCAATCAAGCCCCTGGGTGAGAGAACTTACAGTGTAATGGTCAGGGGCAATTACGTCTTTACGCCTGTTTAGTGGTGGGCCTCTGGTACTATTTTCCCAATTTCCAAATGACTAATTTGGGTTTTCTGACTTTTCAACTATTCCGTTTGTGTCCCCAATAAAGCTACGCTATTTTGTCTTTATCCATTTGGTATTCTAAGTTTTTTCCAGGGTTATTTTCGTCTTCCTACCTTCCCATTCCTGACAGTTCACGTGTATCTCTTCCCCTCTCTCTCTCTCTGTCTGCAAAATACCCCAGTTCACGCGTATTCTCTCTCTCTCTCTCTCTCTCTCTACAGTTTTCTAGGAATCAATGGCAGACGCTCAAATGGGGGAAGAAACCAGTGGCAGATGCACATTTAGGCAAGAGGAGTCAATTGACCCTACTGGATAAAAATTCCCCATAGAGATGCATATAGATTTTGAACATTTTGGTAATTTTGCCCTAAGATCCTACTCTGCCCTTTATCTCTTGCCCCAAGTGATCTTGAAAAATTACAAGCTTGCCCAACTTTTCACCCATTGCCTTTTGTGGTCCCACCCTCCCCTCTCTCTCTCTCTCTCTCTCTCTCTCTCTCTCTCACACACACACACACAATAAGGGGAAAAATCGAGCAAGAATAGTTTTTCGTCTATTCTAGACACATGACGAAAGGTTTTTAGAGTTTTTATTCAATGTGCACACACTCTCTCTCTCTCTCTCTCTCATTTTTTTAGCAAAGCAAATTTTGATTATTGTGAGGTAAGACCTAATCATTGGTCTTTGAGGAAAATTTGATTTTTTTTTTCTTAGATTTTGACTTCATTTGTGTGTGTGTTTTCTTTGAAATTGTAGATTGTAAAACTTAATTGAATTGTACATTAACAAGTTAAAGTAAACATCATATGGAATCATGGAAAAAAGACTTCATTAAAAGTCATGACCCAGCTTTGGTAATTATTATGCAAGAGTTCTTCTCTTATTCAGATCTATTTTTTTAGATGGTTAAATATTTACTACCAAAAACACGCATTGGTTTAATCTAATTTCAGACTTTGAATTTTGTGTACCAAGTTAGGCCCCATCATTAATTTAACCTAAGCGAACTTATTAAAAATTAGGATAAACATAGGTCCTATTAAGCCTATCAAAAAAAAACATAGGTCCTATTAAAGATTGCTAACATTATAGTAAAATTTTCCTATAGCTATGGAGAGATATTTTAAATGGAAGGAACCATCACAACCATCAATTTCTATTAGTCACAACGAGCCTTTGTGTATCAAGATACCTTACCCCAGTGACGGTAAATCCTAGGTCCGCCCCTGAAAGAAACAGAGACGTTCGCGTTCCAGCCGGAGATCAACCAACTCCTCACCCTCATCATCAACACTTTCTACAGCAACAAAGAGATCTTCCTCCGTGAACTCATCAGCAACTCCTCTGACGTAAACCATCTATATACTTGATTTTATCTCTTTGTATATACAGGAGTTGCGAGTACGTAATTTCCTGCTTTTTTTAATTGGTTGCAGATTCGGGTATGTTTAACAGGCGATGGATAAGATACGGTTCGAGAGCTTGACGGACAAGAGCAAGCTCGATCCTCAACTGGAGCTTTTCACTCGGATCGTGCCCGACAAGGTGAATAAGTCCCTCTCCATCATCGACAGCGGCGTTGGAATGACTAAATCAGGTATTGCGGTTTCTGTCCCCCGTGATGTTTATGTTATGTATGCGGTTTTGGGTGAAGGAATATTCTCGATAATTTTTAGAGGAAATTTCGAGCAAGTGTAATAATCAATTTTGTTGAGCTAGAAACTTAACGCAAAACGCCTTTGTATTTAGGTTTGTATGTAGGTTTTTTTTTGGTCTGGGTTTGGCTTGTTTCTTCAGTGTTTTGTTTGATTTCGTACGGCTTAGGTCATTGTTGTTGCAAAAATGGTTTGGCATTAGTGTGTGAGTTTTTTTGCAGATCATTTTTTTTGAAGGTCAGAACGCAAAGGATCTGGTTTGGATTTAGGTTTATGCATAGGTTTTTTGGGTCTGTGTTTGGCCTCTCTCTTCAGTGTTTTGTTGGTTTTGGCTGAAGCTCAATGACAATCAGTAGTGTTGGGAACCCTTTGCCTCCATCCTCTTTGCCTATGAAACACCATTCTCTAGCAAGAATAGCTCATGGCTTACTTAAGTTTGATTTCTTTTAATTGATATCAGAGTTTAAGTTTTAGTTGTGGTATTTCTCTTATAGGTATTGTCTCAAATCTGGAATCAATATTACTATTGTGTACCAAAGAACATACTTGTATTGTTACTTAACCAAAAAAACAATACAAAACATTTTAATTGATTTTAGCTATTTCGAATAGTTGTCGTTCAGCAAGTTGAGTCCCATTCTTGACCATTTTTGGACTGAAAATGAAAAGGGAGGATTGCATGCAAGTGCACACTCACACGCCTGAAGAGGGAGAGGACTTGTATCCATTTCTGATCACCTCATAACTAAAATGAGCCTTCTGCCTTGCACTTATTTATTCTGTTTGATTTCTTATATGTTAGATTATGGACCCAAAGATGGATTCAGGTATTGTTTGTAGATATTATTCTGAGACAATTGATAGTGGTGCTGCCCCAGGCCCTTTAAGTTCGGATAGAACTGTAGATGTCCAATGTGTTATTGACATGATCATGGACCATCTTCTAGCATGTGAGGTACATTTTTTATTTCGAATTAGGATTCGTATTCCTTTTTTACTGTTCTGGCTACTAACAATCTTCCATGGCAGGCAATGTGGCATAAGGGTCATTCATTGGCTCAAACAGTTTTTCCTTGCATCTATCTTCTGAAGCCTGATAGAACATTACCACATGCATTGTTGCATTCTTATTGCAGAGTCATAGGTGCAACCTGCAATTCGATTGTTTCAGTCGTATCTAATGCGCGTAAAAATGAAATAAAGTATTCAAAAGCACTTTTCAGTCGGCCATCCTTCTGTAATTAAACCATGATAAGCATGATTTCCACTTGATTTTAGTTCATATGTTTTCTATTGGCAGGAAGAAGATCTTTTTACAATGACCTATCATCTACCTTTGAAAGGGGATGGAGATGAAAAATGCTTATCCATGCTATACGCAGTTGAGGAAACAATTGCGAGCGTATAAAGCCCCACCATAAAAAAGGAGAGTAGTTGAAGGGAGTCACTATCATCATCAGTTAACTTCCATTCTGATGAGTGAAGCACAAAATATTTGGCATTTGGACACTTTTGTTGGACTAACTGTGTACAGGTATCATTATTTTGTGATTGTCAAACTCCTGAAGTCGGAAAATGGAATTATCGGGGCTTGAGGTGTTAATAATGCTTGAGTGGATGAGAATGAGATGTATAGTGAATGGTGTACTGTTTGGCATGGATATGATGCACTAGAGGAAGTCAGCAAAATGGAATTGTGAATTGTCAAAGTTTGAGATGTTAAAGTTTCACATTTAGATACTTCTTTTGATCGAAAAAGCAAGGTTTGAGCTTTGCCTTGGCTTGATTCTTGTTCTTAGAATGCATTGCCTCAGAACACAATGCTTAAAATGCATTGCACGACACTTAACAGTAGTGCTGGATTCTTGTTCTTTCCAACATGGTAAGGTTGATGTTAGTAAGAAATTAATAACTCAACCTTGTAGATCTTTAGGATCTGATACAGCCCATTTGTTGCTTTGCTTATCGCTATTAGTACTTTTTTGACTCCTACAAGGAAAGATCGTTTGGGATATTTCTTGAGTTGATCTGTCTATGTTACTTCAGGTATAGAGCCATTGCAAATGAATCCTGATCTGGAAGAAGAGTTCTGTAAAGCTTTGCTGTGTCGCATACGGTTTCGTAAGGTCTTACCCTGAGATTGCACTCTCATATGTCCTGTGACTACCTGGATCATTTGGATGATTTAAGTGTACATTTTTTAGCACTTATTCATATTAATATTCATGGGTATGTGTGTGATTTCATGTGCGAGTACTTCATGTACCCTTTTATTTTTACTATCAAGCTTCTCAGTGTCCACGTCAGTTGGCACGTTTAGGCATCACCAGTGGCAGTACCAGTTTAATTCCCATAAGCCTATTGCTGGGAAAGTTGTTGCGTGGCTGGTCTGGAAGGGAGGAATGAAGTTAGGCTTATGGTTTTATTGTTGTCATGATAATCCAAGTTGCATAGTTTTGATATTTAGTCAACAGCTATAGAACTTTAGTTCCAGTTAGTGTTGAGCAAAATAATGTGTAGATGTAGGAAAATGTAGTGCCTTGTTTGTCTTGAAGTGCTCGTTTATACATGCTTCTTTCCCTTGTTATTGGGATTGCCTGCTCTCTGAGTTTTGTTTTGTCATTGTACAGCTGATACGATTAATGAGTGCTAGCCTTATGTGTCTACTGTATGCTATAAAATTACTTAAAAGGGTGATGATGAAACAATAACAATGTTAATAAAGATAGTGCCTTGGCAAGGTAACTTTTGTTGCAACCATGAATACCCTCGTGCTTTTCCTAATACTTTTCTGAGCCCACTTCGTAAACTGTAATTGAAACCTAAAGCGCTTTGGCTATACATTTTTTGGCAATGATGACAATTTTTAAAACAGCAACAAAGGGTGTTGTTGCTGTGTCCAAATTGGATATCCACAAACTGAAAGAAAGACGTGAGAAACTAATTGCCGCGCCTGTGCCATTTTGGCTGATTTTTTCAATTGGGCCCTTTGGATTTGGAGCCTTGTGCTTCATGCCGATACTGGTTTGGGTTTAGTATTCTTTTAGGGTATTATCAACACTCATTTAGTCCGCTTTGGCTAACTTAGTGTGTACACTAAACAGTAACTTTTGAATTTGCCCTGTGCCCTGGACTTACTCGAATCACCTCTTGAAAATGAATATCATAACAAATGTAGATTTCCAGTTGGAAATTCTCTGAAGGGCAATTCAACTGTGGGCTTTATGGTTGGAAACTTCAGGTAGTTGTTTTTATCTTTTAGGATTCACTTCCTTTCAATGAATTTTCCTTTCCACTTATCAAAGAAAACTAACATTCATTTAGGGGAAGGGGTCACTGCAGGCGAAGTGGGTTTAGAAAGAACCTAAAAAAACCTGAAACTAGCCGCCCTTCTGCGCTACGAGATATGATGGGGGCAAACCAAAGTGAGGGGCTGGGCAGCATTCCTGGTAACAAGGGGAGAGCAAATTAGGATGGTCTCATGGGACCCATTGTCTCAATCACACATAAACATGACACGCTTTCTCAATTGCTTTTCCTTTTTTGTATCGGGTGTTTGGTCCAACTTATGCGCACATAGACTAATCTTGAAAAACCAATCTCATCGTTCATTATCAAGTGCTCCATTTAAAGCCGGAGAAAAAGCTCTGTATAGACTCATCCGAAAAAAGTTGATAGCACTAAGAGGGTTTCAAAACTGAAAGCTTAGGAGTTGATTTGCTTCGTAAGTGCCTACAAGCTAGGAATCGGGCAAATTTAGATCACTATCAGTTAAAAAGTAAGGTGGTTATGGTTTTGTAATCTTGGTTCCTTTTTCCTATATCATTTTTCCAAGGGAAAACAAATCATAATACTATATGCCTAGATAGTGGATTATGAGAATATACTCCTATATTAAAGGACACTTCAAGATACAAGTGCTAATCATAATACTAGATGATGTATACAAGTGCCTACAAGTGCTATAAAGCATTTCAAACATGTTAGGGAGTTTGTTCTTGTTTAAATGCCTAACATGGATTACCGGGCATCTCCATTACACACAGCTAACACACGTCTGATATGCTCACATCCATACTCTTATGCAAGTACAGAGCATCCAACATGAGTATTTGTACATTTAGAAGATTCCATTTCATAAAGACCATACCTACTTCATGCACAGGTGGGAAACTTTTTCCTGTTCTTGGATATTGTTTTATACACTATGGGATATTTTGCGAGGTTAAAAAAGAAACAAGTGTGTATTTACTATTTAGAATCTTTGGGCAATCTGACTAAATGAAATACTCTATCCTCTTAAGCGGTGTAACACAAGACACTCAGAAGCGCGTCTGCGCAGGTACACACAGAGATGAAATGAATGAACTTACTAAAACAAGCACAACTTGAGTCCAATGACAAAGAACGCATCCAGCAGCTTAAGTTAAGGTAGGCAGAAACTACTCTGCCTATGAAGTGTATGTACAAAAGACATACATAGCAGCGTATAATTGTGAAGCTAAATCTTTCATTTTCTCTTTGTTCATCCCCTGGTCCATCCGCAAAATCTCTATTTTTCTTTTCTTGATCCAAACTTTTCTTGCACTAGAGAAATTTTTTCAGGAAAAAAACAACTCCAAGAAAGTAGCTGTTGCACTTGGGGTTAGCTACTGTTTGCTTCTCTCATTCTCATGCGCAATTGTGTTCGTACATATATTGGAGGAGAAATAGATCAAAAAAGCATACAGTTCTTACCATTCTTCGATTTGCTTTGATTTGTTTTTTGTTTGGTTAACTTTGTGTTTTGGGTTTTGTTTTGCGCTTTAGAATAAAACCTATGAAAATGCTAAAAGCCTCATCATCGGAGTAAAGTTTTCATCTATGTAAGAAAATGGAGTAGTTCTTAAAAATTCAGAAACATTTTCCCTTTTCAAGTTCTCTATTTCAGGAAAATCTTCCCATTATGAGTTTTCGAAAACGTTTGTTTAACCTTTTGTAGAGTTTTTCGAAAAGAGAACTGAAAAAAAAGAACTGGTCTCTTGACAGCATTCTCAGTAGTTAGAGCTTCAAGTATCTACACATGATTTTAGCTCTAAGAACATACTTGATGCCATGGGTTTTGGAAATGTCTATAGGCGAAAGTTGGCGGATGAGACAATAGTGGCCATATAACGCTCGAACGATGTAATAGGAACAACTGGGGAATCACAATTTTGGATTGAATTGGAGATCATTAGCTTGTTATCCATGGGACTATGTTGCGCTTAATGGGATACTGTATCATCCAGGGAAAAAGGCTATTGGTGTATCCCTTAATGCGTAAGAACACTGTGATCACAAGGCTTAGAAATTAGTACCTTGCTTATTCTCAATATTAACTACGTATTAGTTCTTCATACCAATGAATATAAACCAGACATGGTAATATCGTCTTCCTGTCTTGCTGAATAAGTGTAGTTTACTATTTCAATTGTTCTTTGTTTTGCTGTGTGTCAACTTTGCTGCCTTTGTTGTATTGAATATTAATATCTCCTTGTTACAGATTTGGTTACTGACCACAAATTCAACTCTCACCTTACTTATCTCTCTGACGAATGCACAACAATAATGAGCTCATGCCTTTATTGTGACAAATACATGTTGCCAATGCAAATATTTGGTAACAACACACGACAATATTAGACCAGCGAGCAAAACCAAACGTGCAACGCACGTAGCTAACCCCCTGGTACATATAATGGTTTTGATTATGCTTTTAGTGGTTACGTTATGCCAATTTTTACGGTGTCTCCAAAACGGAGAGAGACACCAAAGCGCTATCCTCTTGTTGCTTATATTGTAAGCACTTTCACATCGAAACAGTAAGTTGTGAATCTAATCATAACACGACTACATAGCATCCCCATTTGGTAATAAAATTTAATCCTATTAGGATCTAGATAACTCAATTCAGACAAACCTTGAAATCTGAAGAACTAACTGGGACAATCAATGATAGAAAAGAACCCTACAAACAACATTAATCTAACTCCCAGATTGTTAATGAACTCGATCTTGAGTAAATTATGCAAGATGTATTCACATTCGACTTGGTTGTTTGCATCAGAGCTGGCTTACATTGGGAAGTGCATGGCTAACCCAATAACGGAAGTTTCGAAAGGGGACTGGAGCAGGCCACCACGAGTCCATGTGTAACACCCCGATTTTCGGACACGGTATTTAAAATACTTTTCAAATTAATTTCTTAATACAAATGACAATTTTTTAAATAATAGTGGAATCGTAGTTCGATTACATCAGTCTCTTTTTCGATCTTCAAAAGAACTCACCATCGAGTTCTCATTAGAAATTTACCATCTTCCATTCCCAAAAAAATAAATAAATTTTGCAATACTTCAACCTCTTGTTCCTCTTTCAAAAGAAATTTAGAAAGAAGTACACTCACCAAGGTAGTTTTTCTGCACACTTCAACTAATTAACAATATCCACTATACGAGAATTGGGTGCAACCTCAAACTGCTCCAACCCAAGAAAATCAACAATTTGAATTTCATTATGAAATTCTAGTTTCTCTCAACTTCGATCCGTCTTAAAATTGGTTGACGTGTTAATCTACATAAATCCTTCTTTACCATATTCTGTACTTTGCTTGTCATTAGAACCTTCCTTAAGCAGTATGGATAAATTTTCGACATGATTGAAAATTTTATCATCCACTTCAATTTTATATTCCGCTTCAAATTTTAAGTATCCTTTCAAATTCAAAGGATAATTATAGTCTCCATAGCATATAGGACTGATTTCACTTTATTTGAAAAGCGTCCTATGGGGCGTAGTTATTTGATAACTATTTTTTTTATTTTTTTTGCCAAAGTTTAGGATAGATTTTATTAATCTCAGGGAAATTGCTTAACTCCGCAACCTAACCTCTTAGAAAGGCTTGCACCCGAGCATAGGGCTAGGTCGTTGATAGCATCAATACCGGAAGACCGGATCGTTCCCACAGAGAAATCTTCTTTAGCGAACTTGGAATAGATGTAATGTAAAGTGTTTCGGCATTCAAGCGGCCAACTTTGGTGTTTGATTCGAAAGATGGAATTAAACTTGGAAGTTAACTAGATTAAGGTGGTCGAGTCAAAGGGATTGATTTACCCACGACTTAGCCATAAAATGGTTTCTTCATCTAACTCATGTGTGGACCGAAACCGTCCGGATTCCACTAGAAGAATTGAAGCTGAAGACTACTTGTAACTCAATTCAAAGCTCTAATTCAAACTGAACCCATTTAATGCAAGTGAGAGACGAAAAAGGATCGTTCGCACGCATAAGATATATCAAGCTCGTAGCATGAGGCGATAGACCTCATTGATCAAAGAAGCCACCAACCTCATGATCAAAACTAGAAATCATGAGTTTAATTCATTCAAAACTTTGAGATTAAGCTAAAGCTTAGGCGAAACCATTTTAACGACTAATCCATGGAGCAAACCTCACCCCGTGACCAAACCGATTAACTACTCACTCATAGCAAATTGACTAGAAACAAAGCTAGGAAGTGAAAACATATTTAACCGATAGAATCGAAAACAAACTTGATTTTATAAAGGATCTAGCTTGGGGCTACAACAATAATAAACGAGAAAACAGTAAACGACTAAAACTTACAAGTGTTCTTGAAGGAAATGCTAGGAAAGCTTGAAAGACATTAATGGAGTTCTAAAATTTAAAAAGACTTAAAACTAACTATGAACTACTACTAAGAGAGAGAGAGAGGAGGTCCATATTTATACAAAAGGCCTTTCTCTCTCCTAAAAAGTCTGAAAATATCCCACAAAACCAGCCATTAAAAGAAAGTTTCCATAAATGGAAAGTCTGAAAAAGCAAAGAAAATATCTGCTGGAGACCAAGGTTATCGATACCTAAGGTAAAGGTATCGATAACTTCTTCAAAATCTTCCCCCGGAACAGACTGGTATCGATAACTTTAGCTTGAGTTATCGATACCCTACAGGCTGGAATCCTTCTGGACCAAAATAGGACAAATGGTATCGATACCCTTGTTGATGTTATCGATAACATTGTGAAATCTGCAGATTTTCAGGTAGGCTTCAGCTTCAGCAAACAGCTCCCAGCAACTTCACAGCTCCTCAGCATCTTATTTTAAACCTTTCTTTTACCTTTCTTTACTTTAATTTTATTTAATGAAAATAAGAAAGTACCCCCCATTTGGAAACAATGGCATTACCAGAATTTTAAGATTCCAATTAAATCAAAATGTCAACCCCCACTTTTAGTACAAAACAGGAAAACTGCACATTTTCCTCAAGACGAAATGGCTCAAAACATGACCTTGCTCTTTAAATAAAACCTTGTAACTTTGTAGTTACTCTTAGAAAAATTCAAGGATCAATTACCGCCATTTTTTATCTCGAAAATCGATACTTTTTCAGAAAGTCATTTTTCCATACTTAGACAGATTTTAAGGGGCCGACAGGGTCTTCGGGTACTTGGAAGCACTTGAGCTGTTCATGGCGTTGAACAACGCCTTATTTGCACGTTTAACCTGAAACACATGAAAACACACCTTACGTGCAAAAACGCTACAAAAGCTAAATAAACAAAAGTAAAAGCAAGAAGAACGGGACTAGTCGCACCAAATATCTACAATATTGGGTGCTCATCACACCCCCCAACTTGAACTTTGCTAGTCCCTAGCAAACTATAACAAAACATATTTAACTAAGCTATGCAACCTTCCCAAAATTCAAGATACAAAAGTTATGCTCAACTACTACAACTAGGCAATAGTCCAAAAACACCCCTTCAAATTCGAGTACGTGCAATCCATGCACAAGCATGCCATGAACTAGAATGAAGAAATTATGCCATATTAGAACAATCAAGTATGCATGCACCACAACGAGTTTCAACTCAAAAACTCACAAGGGTACACTCTTATTCGACTTTTCACACATTAAGATACGAGATACATCCCATGACAAGCGCTAGCGAGGAATTGCAATAGCTAGAGACAAAAAGCTACGCATGCTATCAAAAGAGCGCTAAGAAAGGAAGGAAAGCTAATTATTGACGAGTATGGAAAAACTAGGAATATCACAACTTATGTAGTAATAGATATCGACCATGCATCAAACGGAGTTAATTAACGTACAAAAGATCAACGGAGGACTTTATTAGCTTATAACGACCTTGGATACAAAGAGAGAGGAACTACAAAAATGTAGTGGCCATATACTTGCATGGTTCATCTACCCTTGGCCACTACCGACCCTAAACTACCCAAGGCATGGCCACATATCGGCCAAACACCAAATAAAGTTACGAAAAAAGAAATAAAGAAAAACTACTACCACCGACTCCACCACACCTAATCGACATCCTCATCCGTCTCCTCATGGTATTGAGTAACGAGCTCTCCCTTTCCATCGGACACTTTCTCATCCGGAATGTATGCAAGCCCGGAGGTACACCAATCCTCTCGTCATAGTAATCAACCCTCTTTCGAATATGCTTTTGCTCTTTATAGCATTTCTTTGATTTTTTCTTTGAGGACAAGGGTTATTTGAATTGAGATTTGTAGTGAGAAAGATTGATGGGCCAAATTTGAGGGCTTTGGAGAGGGAGATGAAAATTTGGGGCTTTAGCTTTTGTAGTGGGAGAGGAGAGATAGGGAATCATGTACCAACTCTTCACCTTTTTACATCCCAACCACTTCTATCACATTCACACCACCCCCAAACCTCCTTTAGACATTGAAAAACACTTTCACGCAACCCTCCAAACATCCGGTTACCTAGGTTTGAACAATGGAAGAGACTCGGACTATGGTTCAAAAAAGGACGAGGTGACTCTTATGTGGTTTAATCAAACAAAAATGCCTTGAATCACTTCCTAAGTACGCCAACAACTCCAACAAGATGCATGAAAGATATATACACTACTTAAGCATGAACAAAAGATATTATTTACGCAAGTGTGAGAAATGAGAACAAAAAGCATGGGATGCTTAAGAAACGAATCTCTACTCAAGCGATGCACAACACTTGACTTGACTTTTAGGCTCAACTTGTTCATCAAAATTCATGTATATGCATATGACATGGATTAAAACACACAACCGAATTCGATGGGATACATGACTCTTGCCATTATCACAATTGAGCATATCTAAAGTATCTAACAATACGAAATCACTACCAACACGGGAAGATTGCACAAAAATTTGAAAATTTTACCAAAAGCAGAAAAATGAGACAAGTCTCATGAACATATATATAACATATATATCCCTCCCCCCAACTTAAACGATGCTATGTCCTCATAGCATGAAGACAATAGAAATGAAATACAAGAGGGGGAGTAAACGTACCTTCCAACCAACTCTTCATGCGATTGAACGAGTCATACTTTTCTTCCCATCCCTTGCGTGAGCAAAAGAACAGGTGGCTATACCAGACCATCAAAAGAGAAAAAGAAATAGAACGAAAAAGAAAGAGTTTATGTACGTTCAGCCAGACGCGGGCTCCGAACATTAAACATGCCTGCAAAAACCAATAGTAGGAACATAGCATGCCACTCCACATTCTTCGCCAAGAATTGAATTCGACCATTCCACAAGAAAAGATACTTAGAGTAAAGCATATGCCGAATTCGTTTCAAAAATTGAAGTTCCACCAAGTGTATATGCCAAACCAGATTAACCTTCAAAACAAGAGTCGAATTCTCAAGAGTAGGAGACCTACTCTTGGTCTCATATGCATTATCTTGCTCTGCCCACAAGGAGTCCATAAAAGGTTCCTCAATTAATTCGACTCCAATGAAGTCTTGCTTCGCACAAGTAGGAGACCAACAGTTGGTCTCAATCTTTTGGTCTCGCTCTTCTAACAAAGAGTACAAATAATCCACCTCCTCGTCCATTTCCTTAATAGTGAGTAATTTCCCAATGGGTAGATACCACAAGGAGAGGACACTTGATCTATCGTGCTCACCACAAGAGCCGGTTCCTCACAAATAGGAGACCAACTGTTGGTCTCATCCACGGTCATCTCTTCAGCTATGAGATGTTTTTCCAACGGATCCTCACACAGAGGTAAGGACTCAAAGGGAGAATATTGGAAATTGAGCTCATCATTCCCTCCAAACTCTGAGGAGTTTTCGGATTCCGAATCTGATTCTTCAATAAAGATAGATTTCTCAAGAGGAGAACAGTGGATATTTAACTCAGCACCCCATCCAGACTCCGAGGAGCTGTCACAATCTAAACAAACATTTTCAACAAACCTATGTGGTTCAAGTCCCTCTTCCATGGCATTTGAGTTGGAATCTTGAAAATGTTTAACAAAAACCCGAGATTGTAAAGTTTGAGCCAATCGATCAAAGAAATCTAAGGCTTCAGTGGGTTCTTTTCAAACAGTTTCCCATCGCACAACATTTCTATGAAGGCATGACTCTTGTGACAAAGTCCATCATAAAAATAGTTAGCAAGTTGAAAATTTTCATAGCCATGATGTGGGACCGCATTAAGCAAGTCCTTATATCTTCCCCAACATGCATAAAATGACTCATTCTCTCTTTCAACAAAGGTTTGAATTTGTTTCTTGCGAACCCCCATATAGAAAATGGGAAGGAACTTTTTGTAGAATTCATTTATCAAATCAACCCAAGTTAGCACAGATTGAGGGTTCAAGGAATTGAGCCAAGTTTTGGCATTATCCCTTAAAGATAGAGAAAAGAATGTCACCCACGCGGACTCTGATTTCACAATGGCACCAAGGGTACCAAGTTTGTCCTTGAAAGCCGCAACATGTTTGTAAGGCTGTTCGTGCTCCATGCCATGGAAGCGAGGCAACAAATTGGAAAATTTCATTTTTATCTTAAATACATTGACGGCAGGAGCAGTGGGAGCAACGATGCAAGAAGATGAATAAGCATGATCGGGATAAGAGTAGTCCCATATAGTCATGGGGACTATTTCCCCATTTGTTGCCACCATACTATTAGATAGATAAGACATAAAATAAACAGGCTAGAGGGGCTATACCGCCACCTCTTTCAAAACAGCTCCGTGGGGTTATGCCACCACCACGTTATACAAACAATAAAAGAAAAGGCAATTGATACTTACTCTAGCTTCGTTACACCTCAAATTTGATATGAAGATCGGTTAGAGGTATCCGCTAGACTATGTATAAGTTGCAAAAAACAAAATAAAGCGGAATACTTACACAATGGTTTGTCGAACATCCAAATAAGCTAAAATAAGAGATCCCCGGCAACGGCGCCAAAATTTGCTTAACTCCGCAACCTAACCTCTTAGAAAGGCTTGCACCCGAGCATAGGGCTAGGTCGTTGATAGCATCAATACCGGAAGACCGGATCGTTCCCACAGAGAAATCTTCTTTAGCGAACTTGGAATAGATGTAATGTAAAGTGTTTCGGCATTCAAGCGGCCAACTTTGGTGTTTGATTCGAAAGATGGAATTAAACTTGGAAGTTAACTAGATTAAGGTGGTCGAGTCAAAGGGATTGATTTACCCACGACTTAGCCATAAAATGGTTTCTTCATCTAACTCATGTGTGGACCGAAACCGTCCGGATTCCACTAGAAGAATTGAAGCTGAAGACTACTTGTAACTCAATTCAAAGCTCTAATTCAAACTGAACCCATTTAATGCAAGTGAGAGACGAAAAAGGATCGTTCGCACGCATAAGATATATCAAGCTCGTAGCATGAGGCGATAGACCTCATTGATCAAAGAAGCCACCAACCTCATGATCAAAACTAGAAATCATGAGTTTAATTCATTCAAAACTTTGAGATTAAGCTAAAGCTTAGGCGAAACCATTTTAACGACTAATCCATGGAGCAAACCTCACCCCGTGACCAAACCGATTAACTACTCACTCATAGCAAATTGACTAGAAACAAAGCTAGGAAGTGAAAACATATTTAACCGATAGAATCGAAAACAAACTTGATTTTATAAAGGATCTAGCTTGGGGCTACAACAATAATAAACGAGAAGAAACGACTAAAACTTACAAGTGTTCTTGAAGGAAATGCTAGGAAAGCTTGAAAGACATTAATGGAGTTCTAAAATTTAAAAAGACTTAAAACTAACTATGAACTACTACTAAGAGAGAGAGAGGAGGTCCATATTTATACAAAAGGCCTTTCTCTCTCCTAAAAAGTCTGAAAATATCCCACAAAACCAGCCATTAAAAGAAAGTTTCCATAAATGGAAAGTCTGAAAAAGCAAAGAAAATATCTGCTGGAGACCAAGGTTATCGATACCTAAGGTAAAGGTATCGATAACTTCTTCAAAATCTTCCCCCGGAACAGACTGGTATCGATAACTTTAGCTTGAGTTATCGATACCCTACAGGCTGGAATCCTTCTGGACCAAAATAGGACAAATGGTATCGATACCCTTGTTGATGTTATCGATAACATTGTGAAATCTGCAGATTTTCAGGTAGGCTTCAGCTTCAGCAAACAGCTCCCAGCAACTTCACAGCTCCTCAGCATCTTATTTTAAACCTTTCTTTTACCTTTCTTTACTTTAATTTTATTTAATGAAAATAAGAAAGTACCCCCCATTTGGAAACAATGGCATTACCAGAATTTTAAGATTCCAATTAAATCAAAATGTCAACCCCCAGCTTTTAGTGTAAAATGGAAAACTGCACATTTTCCTCAAGACGAAATGGCTCAAAACATGACCTTGCTCTTTAAATAAAACCTTGTAACTTTGTAGTTACTCTTAGAAAAATTCAAGGATCAATTACCGCCATTTTTTATCTCGAAAATCGATACTTTTTCAGAAAGTCATTTTTCCATACTTAGACAGATTTTAAGGGGCCGACAGGGTCTTCGGGTACTTGGAAGCACTTGAGCTGTTCATGGCGTTGAACAACGCCTTATTTGCACGTTTAACCTGAAACACATGAAAACACACCTTACGTGCAAAAACGCTACAAAAGCTAAATAAACAAAAGTAAAAGCAAGAAGAACGGGACTAGTCGCACCAAATATCTACAATATTGGGTGCTCATCAGAAATAAAATCAATACATCAAGATGGGCTCTCATCCTGACATGATGGATGAAAAAAGCCAAGGGGGGAGGGGGGATAGAATTCCCACGAACAAATCCCACTCCCTCTCACAGCATCTTTGGCCCCAACATGCGCCGCCGAATTGCCAATCCTTCAAATAAAACTCACTCTTGTATCTTCAAACTCCTGCCTTAGCCGGGTAACATCCGCAATTAGAACCCCAACTGCTGTGTTGACATCTTGCTGCTTTTGAATCATGCCAATCACCAATTGGGAATCTCCTTCAATACGCACCTTCTGCAACCCAAGTTCTTTCACAAAGACCAAACTTTCTCGTGCCGCCATCACCTCCAACACTATTGGGCTCATCAAATACCCGTAGTGAAAACCGCTGGCCGCTCTAAAATGGCCACGCGAGTCTCTGATCACAATGCCTAGCCCGCTTGACTTCCGGTGATTGTCCAGTCCCCCATCGAAATTGATTTTAACCCAACCATTCATGGGTTTTTAATTTCCATTCAACTTGCTCTCCCACAATGGTGGCATGACCAGAGTCCCCAATCCTTCGTATTCGTTCATTAGACT
The DNA here is from genome assembly GCA_018127125.1 of Rhododendron griersonianum. Lineage (NCBI taxonomy): Eukaryota > Viridiplantae > Streptophyta > Magnoliopsida > Ericales > Ericaceae > Rhododendron > Rhododendron griersonianum. The sequence goes on from CM030800.1 coordinate 26,892,030, forward strand.
TCAAGAAATCTGCTGCCGCCGCATCCGGTCTCCACGTACTATTATTGAAAATAACGTCGTTTCTGCATTTCCAAATTCAATTCTCCAAACAATATAACCCATTGCAGCCCACACATTCTTGTTTTCCTTCATCCATTTCCATCTCTCTAATAGGTTATCCCACCAATCAAGAACTGAATCACCTTGAATAGAATTCATGTTAACCCCCAATGGAGAAAGCTGCCACATGATCTGAGCGAAGGAACATCTGGCTAGTAAATGAATAGCCGATTCCCTATCCTCTGAACATAGGGGGCACAACACATCATTAACCATCCTCCTCTTGACCAGCACGTCTTTCATGGGAGCAATATCATGCAAACATTTCCACACAAAATGTTGTATTTTACCTTGACAAGGAAGCTGCCAGACACTTTTCCATACCTTCTTCCTTCTTTCTCTATTACTTCCCTCCCCCTCACTTTTTCCCCCCAACTGCCCATCCCTCCTCAACTTTAACGCAACTTCGTATTCTGATTTAGCTGTATATATGCCATTACTAGTGAAATGCCATACTGCTCGATCACCCATTACAAATCTGGACAAAGGTATACCCAAAATTAGTTCCGCTTCCTCCTAATTAAATGCCTCACGAACCAGCTCCTCCCTCCATTTATTACCAACGAGCTCAATGAACTGACTAACCCGAAATCCCTTAGCAAAATCAGCAATCCCCCTTGGTTTAAACCCTCCATCACGAGGTAGCCAAGGGTCCTCCGCTGCTCTAATTCGGTTCCCACTGCCCACTCTCCATTGAAGTCCCCCTTCAAGCACCCTTGAGCTGTAGCTTTCATAAAAGAGCACCGTGGAAAATACTTGGCCTTCAGAATTCTCTGAAGCAAACTGTCCCCTCCATTCAAAAGCCTCCACCCCTATTTTGCCAACAATGCAAGATTAAAGCACCGTAAATCTTTGAACCCCAAGCCTCCATTGTGTTTCTTCTCTGAAAGTTTGTCCCAAGAAAGCCAATGAATCCTTCTATTGTCACCTTTAGAACCCCACCAGAACTTTGCCATCATGGAATTCAGCTCATTATAAAGTTTGATAGGCAGTTTCAAACAAGACATAGCATAATTAGGGAGAGTTAGAGCAACAGATTGTAACATCTCCTCCTTTCCTGCTTGGTTTAGAAAAAAACTCCACCCATCTCTTAGTCTTTCCGCAAAGCCTGTCTTTGATATATGAGAAGGTTTTGTGTCTAGTCTGATTGCGATCAGTCGGCAATCCCAAGTAATTCCCCAGACTTGCATCTCGGCGAATACCTAACACCTGACTTAATCTGTCCCGCTCCTCCATCGGTGTGTTACTGCTAAAAAAACAGCATGATTTCCCATAATTAATCAGTTGTCCAGATGCCCTTCCATACACCTCAAGAATTTTCTTGATATTTGCCAATGCTTGGTTAGAAGCTTCTCCAAAAAGAAGAGTATCGTCAGCAAAGAAAAGATGACTCACCGCAGGACTATTTCTGCAAATGCGAACACCTTTTATGCTACGATCCTCCTCCCCCTTTCGCAATAAAGCCGAGAGACCCTCACTACAAAGGAGAAACAAAAATGGCAAGAGAGGATCGCCTTGTCTCAACCCAAGATTGTGGAAACTTTAATATTCCAAATCTTTCCATGCCAAATCAAACATGGCGACCCAATCAGTTGGGTAAACTAAATTTCAAATAACTCAAACATTACATTTATAATATTTTTGACCGACTTGGTCCAAGTGACTTTTTGAAAAATCATAAAATTTGCAACATTCACCAAAGATGATGCCTCTTGGTTCGACCGCAATGATTGCACCCCTTAATCTGAATTTAGCAGTCACAACTAAACATATGCAAACAACCTAGGACTTCATTGCATCACAAAACAATTGTGCCGTGAACAATGCGTGAAATCAAACACAAGCATGTAATTCCATTTGACATGAAGACTTATGACGTGATCAGATTAATTATCACCAAACCCATATATCAAGCCAATCATGTTGGCAAAATTATTTACTTTGATGAAAACCAATAACGTGAGTGCAATAAAATTAGAACTCTGTTTGGTCACAAAATGGCTCAAGGACTGAGCGCGGGTGTATCAAGACTTGTCGCGTCTAACGTAAGGGCTGAGCGTCCCTTTTATGACTTCTTAACTGTACGCCGAAAGTGCTGCAAACCTAAGGGCTAGATTGCAGTGATGGTTCGTGGTTATGCCACAACGGTTGTGGACTTAGCTATTTCCTAACCGTGTAGGAAAGAGAGCAACGTAAAAGTAAAGACGAACTTTATTATGTCGGAATAATAAAGTTTGGTACAAGGCAAAATAAAACCCAAATTTCTTGATGAAGTAATTGAGTGAATGCAGGAAAAGTAAAATAGTTGCTTCGCTGGGAAGATTTTGGTTTAAGCGATGGGCTTGATTGGTGCGGGAACCCTTTTTTAGTCTTAAGAACTAGTATTTATAGGCAAATACTGCTCTGGTCCAGATCTGAGCCAAGTTTCCCGCCTTCACCATGAGCTGACAAGTGTCCCGAGTTGGCTCCAGATGTTGCCAAGTGCCCGAAATAACTACCCACTAACATATTTAGTGGGATCATGGATGGTTATTGGAGGTTTAAAAGAAAACCCACATGTTTTCTTTTATCATGGAAAGTTACTGGAAATTAATCAAGAGTAATGGGCCACCTTCTTTCCTCTTTTCGTGGGTAACAAAGAGTAGTGGGCCATTTGACCAAGTTAAATGGCCATGTGGCAAATATTCCCACCAACTTGTTCTTTTTTCTTCTCAGGAGACTTTATCAGATGTAAAACACATCATGACCATGGGCCTTTTAAACAAATTATAATGCACAAGGCCTTATTTTCATTATAAACTAACTGGGCTTCGTTTTGATCTTTATAAAATATGGCCCACAGCCCATAAACCCAATCCCTTGAACGAAATGGATTAAAATTAATCTGGCTCAATCAACATTATTTTGGCCCATTCATTTTAACTCAATATAATTTCATTTTGCAGTCCAATTTAATTAAATAATAATTAAATGGCCCTCCAACGCTTGTCTATGACTAGGTGCCAAAAACGGGTGTAAACAAACTCAAAATCTGAAAATCGATGGAAACAAATAGATGATCAAGGCGAATGTAATAGTATGTACTTAAGACAAATTTGTCCCCGCTACGGTGCTTACGGTTTGCAGTACTTCAATCGGTGGGTTTATTGAACGAACCTTGTGTTTGTACTCTCTCATATGAATAAACACGAATAGACGGGAAACATCAACGACTCAAAGTGACTGAGAAGAATGACATTTATAGACTAACTGGCGACTCTACAAAAGGTCACCAAGAGAAGAGAGACCTTAATTTGTTCATAAAAGACGCGTTCGTCTATGGTAAACAGATGCCACTCAAAAATACGACTTTAAATCAAATCAATTTACTTTCACATTCAAAATAAAATATTATATCCAATAATATATTCCAATGCAAAGCAGCAAAGTAAGAGAGCTCTCTCTTTCCTCTATACATGATCCTCACGCTCTCTGACACATGCCAGCCGAGTGAGGGAAAGCAGGCGCTGTGGCTTGAATCCCATAATCCTTTTGATGGCCTTCATTCTACTCCTTTTCTCTTTCACAAAAATTCTCACCAATTTAACTGTGTGTATCAGTAGCAGAAGTGACATCACCCCCGACCACACTATGACTCCAATTTTAATGGTATAACTGAGTGATCGCCGGTCCTTTTTCGGAGTAACCACAACGTTGGCAAACGCATATGTAATTGCAATTGAGGTAATTGCCAACCACATGGTAACCATAAGGATCCACATTGTAGCCTTGTTCTTGAATTTTAATCCGCTGATGAGCAACAAAATCGTGCTCAAAGACGCAACGAATCCGATCGTGTTGAAGCGGAGGAAGTACGGATAAGAATCTTGATAATTGTAAGCCATTACAGCTTCCCCAGCTCGATATGTATCAGTCACATTTTTCTCGGCTCGATATGCATCAGAGTCCTGTTGCCAAACGCCACCAGGAGGGTTCACCGCAGCTTGGAATGCCATTGTCGCAATAAGTGACGCCACAACCATCAAAGAATCCCTCTTCTTCGTGAGCCAATCGCCACCTACGAGATCCTTCGCTCGTTCAGCATTGGCTTGTCGAAGTATGTCTTCGAAAGGTTCCACTTCTTTTTGATTTGGTTCAAGAAACAAAAGGTCCATTGTTGTGTGTCCACTTGCATTTGTTGCATTCACATCTATTGTTTTCTTCTCTAGGACATGACTCGCAATCTGAAATATTTACATTGCATCTCATGGTTAGATATGAGAAATCAAAAAACATGTCTTTTAGTGATGATTTCGTAAAAAGAAAAAACCGAGAAACATTGAAAAAATATATTGCAATTTTGTTCACCCACCAAAACCGTGGGTGAATTTAGGTGAGATTCGTTGTGAAGTCTAGATGTAACAAGTAATGTTCACCCATTTTAGGTGGGTGATCACAATAGGTAATTAAAAGAATAAGGACATACCTTGAATCGTTTATACAAAATAGCTAGATGCAAAATGGTGTTTCCATCATTGTCCTTGACATTGACAAAGTCTTGGCCTTGTATTATGTCCAGTAGTTTCTCCAAGCTTTCCAACTGGTTGTGCTTGACACACAAGTGCAAGATTGTCTCGTTCCGATCCACCCTATCTCGAGCCGCTTCTGGGCGGGCTCCAACCAATTCTTTCAAGGCATTGATCTTGCCTTTCACGGCGGCCACGTGGAGAGGGTTTTTGCCCTCTCGATCGCGAACCAAGCACATCTCGGAGTTGGCCTTCACTAATACCTTCACAATCTCGTCGTGCCCCTTGGCTGATGCCAAGTGAAGGGCTGACCGTACGTAGTTGCGAATCTAAGACTTCTGTGAGCTCCGGTTGGCGGTGCAGTAGTTCTTCGACAAAGTGTGTTTGGTTGTTCGATGTAGCCACGTGGAGAGGACTTGCGGCGCCATTGAAACATCCGTCTGCAAATTTGTGTAGAATCAGTGGATCTTTTTGGATTATGGCGTCCAGTAAATCGGTGTCCCCTTTAATTGCAGCTTTACAGAGGTCGGGCTCCATTTGGTTGCTCTCTTCTCAGTCTAGCTAGTTATTTGGGTGTGTATTTTAGTAGACAAGTATGGGAAATCAGACTCACACGTATATTTATAGTGGGTGAGTATTGTGAACATGAGCAGACACTCTCTCTCTCTCTCTCTGGGGTTTCTTCATCTATGAGCTTGTGGGTGAGGGCTATATTTTCGTTCACAACTCTTGGCAACTTCCATTCAATTTCAGTTCTGTCAAGAAAAATGACACGTACCGCGTTAAGAAAGTTGAGATGGAAATCGATCAATTGTGTGTAAATGTAATAGGGTTGGTATGGGGAAGACGTGTTTTCAGTTTTAATACTGAATCCCCCTTCTAGAAATGAAATTCATGCATCTTCTTTCTTTCTTTTTTTTGTTTCACGGTAAGAGGTGTCCGGACTGCCGGCTGGCTTACGTTCATTTCGATTATTCCTTTTTCCAGTCCAATCAAAAACAGGTCATTCATATTGAAATTAAAGAATTCACAAAATAATCTCAAACTGTCAGAATTTACAGTTCAGTCATGTTGTAACTTGAGCTGTGCTTGGACTTGTAATTAAATTCACCTACATGATAGTACCTTTTTTCTTTCTTTTTCTTTTTTTTTTTATCATCAAATGCATATAGTACTCCTACATGACATTTCCTCGACCTTTCTTGCAGCTTTCGACGAAGTTCCTTGTCTTTTTTGCTCTTGGGAAGAACAATTGTTCTTTCCCCCCCCCCCCCTTCCTTTCGTGGAAATAAAACATTAATTGAAATTATTTTTGGGAAATGATAATGCCAAAACCTTTTTTGTTCCTGTCAAAACTCAAGTGTATCTTTTATTGCATGACTTAATTACCCTTCTGTATCTCAATTACTTTACGAAAATGCCCCTTGATAACACGTAGGTTAGGGGAAAGAAACTTGATCGATTAAGCTGTAAAAACAAACCGGGGAAAGATATGGGTCTTGGAATCTGAGCTCCCAAATGCTCTCTCTTTCTATACCTTTTTGAGGCAAACGAAATGGTCGCCGATATCTGGCACTTCATCAAGGTATTTTTGGTTTATTTTCTTCCTTTTTCCCCTTTTTGATCTTAATTAATTAATATGACATGCGTATTGTCAAATGTGAAGTATTTCAGCGACTTACTATTTTGATTTCCTTTTCGCTGTTACTTTTGAATGGTTTTCTATAGGGGCTTGCTATTTGCAGCCACAAATTTCCTAAACGTAGTTCGTGTACCATCAGGGCCGGTCTTGGGCTAAAGCCCAAGGTGCGGCGGCTTTAAGCCTCAAAATTTGAGCAAAAATTAGGGCCTCATTTTCGAAAAAAAAAAATCCGTATATATGATATATAAAATGTTTCTTGTTTCAATGCAAAAAGGCATTTGGCACCAGTGGTGCATGCAAAGACTTTAAAGCAAGGGGTCTCTAGTTCAAGTCTTGGGAGGGACATCTCATAATATTATTTTTTGACTTATTATAGTGTAGGATTACTTACGGTATCACTTTTACATTCTATATAAGTTTTTGAGAAATTTTTGTTATTTTCTTTTGTTTGTTACAATCTTACTTTTAATATCAAATTCACAAAAAAATCACTGTCGACAATAAATAAACCAAAATAATTTGTTTTCGCTCAACAAACTTTGATTAAAAAAAAAAGAGAGAGGTTAAAATTAATTATTTTTTATTGCTAAAAATAGTATTATAACAAGAGTAAAGTTAATAACATGATTAGCTAGAGAAAACAAATAGTGTAAGTAATACTTCATTGTGTTTGTTTTATTTTTTTCTAATTGTAAAAGAATTTTAAAGTTTATTTTAGTTAGAAACTAAAAATACCATGTTTTATTTTTTATCTGTATTAGTCACCTATAATGATTTTTATTTTTTTAACAATAACCTAGGGCCTCCATTAAAAATTTGCTTTAGGCCTCGAAAATGTCAGGGCCGGCCCTGTGTACCATATTATAAACAGGTGTGTACCATATTATATACAGGCTGCATTCAGGAAATAAGTGGCTGCAAATAGCAAGCCCCTTTCTATATTGTGGGTGTGATTTCTGATCTGGGTTCAGAATATAATCGAGCATTTTCCCCCTAAACTGTTCAATATCAGCAAACCCATATTCTTTTTAGTTATTATGATGATGATTGCGTGTTTTCGTCCTTTGCTCTGGATTTGATTTCACACGTTTCAGAAATTGAACACTTATTTCTTGTCTATAATCGTAATGTCCATGGTTTTTTCCACATTTTGTAGCTTTATTGCAGATGGGTATGTGAGTGACGACGGTTAGGGCCGCCGCCATCAAAGCAACCAGAGAGGCACTGGTGTTTGAAACCGCCATTGGAATCAGAGAGAGTGTACCCAATAGAAAAGGGATTTCGTGATTTCTCCGAGCCTCCGGCGAACCTCCCCCTCCAGCGGGTTTTGGGGTTTTGTTGGAGATGAAAACAGCCATCTAAAAGAAAAGAGATTTCGAGGGCATTTCGTAAAGCAAGTGGTGTAGTAGAGGACAATTAAGTCATATAATGAAAAGAACACTTTGAGTTTTGGCAGGAACAAAAAGGATTTTGGCAGAAACAAAAAGAGTTTTGGCATTATCAGCTCCCTTATTTTTTCTTGTTTTACGTGTTCATAATTTAATTTAGGGAAAAAATTATTTTATTTTTTCTTGTTTTAATTTAAGATCGATGGATGCAGCTAGGGCTGCAAACGAACCGAGCCGCTCGCGAGCGGCTCGTGACTCGACTCGCTAACGGCTCGTTCGAGCTCGGTTCATCAAGCAAACGAACGAGCTCGAGCCATCATTCTCAGCTCGTTTCATAAACGAGCCGAGCTCGAGTTGCGATGAGCTCGGCTCGAGTCGGCTCGCGAGCCGGGTATATATATATATATAAATATATATATAAATATTTATATATATAAATATATATATATATAAATATATATATATAGTGTATATATATATGTAATTTTTTTTTTTTGATCTGGGGGTATATATATGTATATTTTTTTTTAACGAGCTCGAGCTCGAGCCGAGCTGACTCGTTTGTATACTACCGAGTTTAGACAAGCCGAGCTCGAGCTTTGCTAATGATTAACGAGCCGAGCTCGAGCCTCCCTATAAATGACCGAGCCGAGCTTGAACATGCCGAAGCTCGGCTCGGCTCGTTTGCAGCCCTAGATGCAGCACAAAAATAGTTATTTGCGTTAGATTCCAAGTGAGCGTGTAAGTCAACTTATTTCAATTATTTTGCTAAAAAGTGGTTATTTCTCAAAATACTTGGATAAAAGTAAAAAAAAAATATTTTTTCGATTCCTCTTGTCAAAACGAATCAATAATCCATAAAAGTTGAGCGCAAAACTAACAAATACAAAAAAAAAAAAATCAAATAAGGACAAAACAACTTAATTTTTTTTTTTAAGTTTAGGAGAACTCAAGTCTAATCAACTTGATTTTTCACAAGATCATGCTATGCGTCAAGCTCTACAAAATGAATTATTCGAATTGCATAAACTCATTCTCGGGACGAGGGCCATTTAGAGATCACAACCGCACCCCGGCCGTCCCTACAGTACATAGCGATAACCCCATATATGAACGAAGTATCAACCACGAGAATACTGAAAATTTCATTCTCATCGAAGACCTACCGCGAAACAGCTGGGAAACATGAAAAAAGGAAGGGGAAATAGGATTGGGTTTACTTGCTGTAAATTAAATTCTATGAAGGTGTCATTATTGTTTATTTATACGTTATATAGACACACAAAAAATGGTTAACGATACTAGGCAAGTAAGAGAAATTAGTCTTTCACAAAATCAAATTTTGAGTCATATTTTTCTCCTATGAGTATAGGATAACATAGAAATATATTGATTCTAACTTCGGGAGAAGGAGTCCCCCAACACTCAGATACGACTTATTTGAAATTCATCTTTGAAATCAACAATTTATAAATTAAAAGAAATCTTTGTGGAGTCTTTCACGTATTATATAGTTACTTATCGTATTCTGAAAAGGAATGGGATCCTCTCTAGTCATGCATATAAACTGGACCAGTCCAACTTACTACTGTAGCACTTTTGGGGCCTTCAATATCCGGTCTCATTTGATAATCCGAATCGTTCAAATTGTAGACCTCATCGAGAACTATAACATCGACAAACATAAAGTTGATTGGAATCATCGGATATCATTTGATATGGTCATGAAATACATTTATATTGGAACATATAAATATTGTAACATTGAATCTAAACCCATTTAGTTCAATGTAAATATGTTTCATAACCATACCAAACGACATCCGATTAACTTGGATTTCATCGAGGTTGTTGTTCTCAATGAGGTCTTAAATATTAACGATTCAGATCACTAAATTGAGGCCGAATAGGACCCCAAAAAGGCTAAACTAGGCTGGTCCGCCTATTTGCATGACTCGCGCGAGAAGATCTCATTCCTTACGAAAAAATTAATGAGGAAAGTAGAGAATCTTTTACTACAAATTGTTTACTAATTGCAGTCCAAAAGCATAGATCTAAGCTATAAACCTTTGAATTTCGTCAAAGCGTGTCAACATAGGATCGTAGTTTTGTCTCCGTTTTTTAGTTTAATGAGCACTGTTATTGGATTGGCCTAACTTTATTACAGGAATATCATTTTTGCTCTTATTCATTTTTTTCTATTCTTTTTTATCAGCAAAAAGGGCTCCCCTATCATTAATAGTAATAATGATACAAAAAGAAACATGCATTGTAGTAATACACCAGGGAGCGTAAAACAAAGAGGACAAGTTCAACCAAAAGGGAGCGTCATTTATTTCCTATTTTTTTCGTTTGGCATTAACTTTTTTATGAATTATCGGGTCTTCTTAATTAGAGGAATCAAAAAAGTTAAAAAAAAGATGAGCCAAACTTAAAAAAAGTTTCTTTATGGGTCGGAATTTTTTCAAAAGTCTACAGGATTTCTTTATTCCAAATCAAACATGGCGACCCAATCATTTGGGTAAACTAAATTTCAAATAACTCAAACATTACATTTATAATGTTTTTGACCGACTTGGCCCAAGTGACTTTTTGAAAAGTCATAAAACTTGCAACTTATTCACCAAATATGATGCCTCTTGGTTCGACCGCAAGGATTGCACCCCATAATCTGAATTTAGCATGTCACAACTAAATATATGCAAACAACCTAGGACTTCATTGCATCACAATCCAATTGTGCCGTGAACAATGCGTGAAATCAAACACAAGCATGTAATTCCGTTTGACATGAAGACTTATGACGTGATCAGATTATCACCAAACCCATATATCAAGCCAATCATGTTGGCAAAATTATTTACTTTGATGAAAACCAATAACGTGAGTGCAATAAAATTAGAACTCAAAACCTGAAAATCGATGGAAACAAATAGGTGATCAAGGCGAATGAGATACTATATACTTAAGACAAATTCGTCCCCGCTACGGTGCTTACGGTTTGCATGGATGTCTATCTCTCAGCACTATATCGAACTCCCAACAGAAGCAGTACTTCAATCGGTGGGTCTATTGAACAAACCTTGTGTTTGTACTCTCTCATATGAATGAACACGAATAGACGGGAAAAATCAACAACTCAAAGTGACTGAGAAGAATGATATTTATAGACTAATTGGCGACTCTACAAAAGGTCACCAAAAGAAGAGAGACCTTAATTTGTTCATAAAAGACAAGTCCGTCTATGATGAACAGGTGCCACTCAAAAATACGACTCTGAATCAAATCAATTTACATTCACATTCACATTCAAAATAAAATATTATACTATCCAATAATATTTTCCAATGCAAAGCAGCAACGTAAGAGAGCTCTCTCTTGCCTCTATACATGACCCTCATGCTCTCTGACACGTGCAGGCCGAGCTAGGGAAAGCAGACTCTGTGGCTTGAATCCCACAATCCTTTTGATGGCCTTCATCCTACTCCTTTTCTCTTTCACAAAAATTCTCACCAAGTTGACTGTGTGGATCAGTAGGAGAAGTGACATCACCCCGGACCACACTATAACTCCAATTTTAATGGTATAACTGAGTGATCGCCGGTCCTTTTTAGGAGTAACCACAACGTTGGCAAACGCATATGTAATTGCAATTGAGGTAATTGCCAACCACATTGTCACCATAAGGATCCACATTGTAGCCTTGTTCTTGAATTTTAATCCACTGATGAGCAACAGAATCGTGCTCAATGATGCAACGAATCCGATCGTGTTGAAGCGGAGGAAGTATGGATAAGAATCTTGATAATTGTAAGCCATTACAGCTTCCCCGGCTCGATATGTATCGGAGTCCTGTTGCCAAACGCCACCAGGAGGGTTCACCGCAGCTTGAAATGCCATTGTCGCAATAAGTGACGCCACAACCATCAAAGAATCCCTTTTCTTCATGAGCCAATCGCCACCTACGAGATCCTTCGCTCGTTCAGCATTGGCTTGTCGAAGTAAGTCTTCGAAAGGTTCCATTTCTTTTTGATTTAGTTCAAGAAACAAAAGGTCCATTGCTGTGTGTCCACTTGCATTTGTCGCATTCACGTCTATTGTTTTCTTCTCTAGGACATGACTTGCAATCTGAAATATTTACATTGCATCTCATGGTTAGATATGAGAAATCAAAAAACATGTTTTTCAGTGATGATTTTCTAAAAAGAAAAAAACTTAGAAATATTGAAAAAAAAAAGAGTGCGATTTTGTTCACCCATCAAAACGTGGGTAACATCTCACACTAACACTAAATTTGATGCACATAGCTAGGGAGGCACCACTTCGGCCATCAAATTCGTTTACTCTTTAATTAGGACTTGGGTTTTTAGGCAATCCTGCAGAAAAAAACGGATCAATCTCATATCGAGGGCCGAGGGGTACTAAATCCAGGGAAAAAAAAAAAGTGAACCAAAACATGTTTTCTTCTTAATTTCAAGCATTCACATATATATGTGGGGTTGAACTGAATTTTTTTTATTTCTTTTTAAAAAATTGACTAAACATCCAAGCTCCACAAAATGTATGTCTCTTATTCGGTGTGAAGTCTAGATATAGCGAGTAATGTTAATCCATTTTAGGTGGGTGATCACAATATGTAATTAAAAGAATAAGGGCATACCTTGAATCGTTTATACAAAATAGCTAGATGCAAAATGGTGTTTCCATCATTGTCCTTGGCGTTGACAAAATCCTGGCCTTGTATTATCTCCAACAGTTTCTCCAAGCTCTCCAACTGGTTGTGCTTGACACATAAGTGCAAGATTGTGTCATTCCGGTCCACCTTGACTCGAGCCGCATCTGGGCAGTTTCTAACCAACTCTTCCAAGGCACTGATCTTGCCTTTCACGGCAGCAATATGGATAGGGTTTTGACCATCCCGATCGCGAACTAGGCATATCTCAAGGCCAACCTTCGCTAACAACACTTTCACAATCTCGTCGTTCCCTTGGGCCGACGCCAAGTGAAGGGCCGACCGTAGCTGCAAATCTAGAACTTCGGCGAGTTCCGGTTTGAGACTCAGTAGTTCTTCCACAAAGCGTGTTTGCTTGTTTGATGTAGCGACATGGAGAGGACTTGTGCCACTGAAACATCCGGCCACGACTTTGTGTAGAATCAGTGGATCTTTTCGGATTATTGCGTGCAGCAAATCCGTGTCCCCTTTAATTGCAGCTTCACAGAGATCGTGCTCCATTTGGTTGCTCTCTTCAGTCTAGCTAGTTATTTGGATGTGTGCTTTAGTAGACAAGCATGCGGAATCAGACTGACCTGTATTTATAGCTGCATTTTGCATGTTGGTGGTGTATGTAAGGATGGGACGATATGGGATGGGCGTATTGTGAACTTGTGAAGAGAGCAGGATGGTTCCAGGAAGACTCGCAGGATGGTTCTAGGAAGATCCTCTCTCTCTCTCTCTCTCTCTCTCTCTCTCTCTCTCTCTCTCTCTCTCTCTCTCTCTCTCTCTCTCTCTCTCTCTCTCTCTCTCTCTCTCTGGGGTTGTTTCTTCATCTATAACCTTGTGGGTGAGGGCCGGGCTATATTTTCGTGTCCCAACTTTTGGCACCTTCCATTCAATTTCAGTTCTCTGTCAAGAAAAATGACACCGCGTAAAAGAAAGTTGAGATGGAAATCAATTGTATGTAATACTCCGGTTGGTATGGGGAAGACGTGTTTTCAGTTTTAAAACTGATCCCCCTAGCTACTAGTAATTAAATTCATGCATTTTCTCTCTCTTTTTTGGTTCCACGATAGGAGGTGTCCGGACTAATTTACGCGCACCTCAATTATTTCATTTTCGGTCTGGTCAAAAATAAGTCATCCACACCAAAATTAAAAAATTAACAAAAGATCTCAAACTGTTGGAGTTTAAAGCTCATTCACGTCGTCACTTGAGCTTCCTTTGGAAATATAATTAAATTCATCTGCATGATAGTACTCTTTTTTTTTTGGTCACATCAATGCATATATAGTACTACATGTTGGACATTTCCCCGACCTTTCTTGCATCTTTCGACAAAGTTCCTTGTCATTTTTGGTCTTGGGAAGAACAGTGGTCCTTTTCTTCCCCTTCCTTTCGTGGAAATAGACATTGGAACATATAAAGATTGTAACACACGAATCTTAACCCATTTTGCTCAATGTAAATGTGTTTCATAATCATACCAAACGACATTCGATTAACTTGGATTTCAATGAGGTATTAGTTCTCGGTGAGGTCTTAAACATTAACGATTCGGATCCTAAACCATGAGAGGCCGAAAAAGAGCTCAAGAAGGCCGAACTAGGCTGATTCTGTCTATCTACATGACTCGAGAAGATCTTATTCCTTCGGAAAAAATTAATAAGGAAAGTAGAAATCTTTTACTACAAATTGCAGTCCAAAAGCATAGATCTAAGCTGGAGTATAAAACCTTTGAATTTCGTCAAAGCGTGTCGACATAGGAGTAGTGTTCTTTCTTGATAATGTGAAAACGTGACTTTTTTATCCACTTGTTTTTAGTACTAATTCTACAAAAATGCTACAAACACAACATTTCCCACACAACATTTCACACAACATTTAAAACGACGTCGTTTTGATATAAAAAAAAAAAAACCAGGCGATCTGAACCCTTCCCCTTTTCCGTTTCCCTTCCCCTTCTCGTTCCCGTTCAACTTACAAACCAGTGGGAGGGGCTCCCACCACAAACCCAGTTGCTCCCCCATCGCCGGCAATCGCCCCACCACCACCACCACTCAAAAATTTGGGAAAGTGATTCAGTACTCTCTCTCTCTCCAGAAACGATCCAGTACTCTCTCTCTCTTCTCCTCTCTTTTCGCTCTCAACGCATCACCGACGGCCACCCAAAACTCCCCCACCACCACCGACGCACCCCCTCACGATCTCCTCTCTTCTCTCTCCTCCATCTCACACACTGTCATCTCATCGCACCCCCACCGACGAGCAACCCCAAACCCGCCCCTACCACCACCGACGGGCAACCCCAAACCAGACCCTACCACCACCGACACATCACCACGATCTCTTCTCTCTCACAGGTATCTCTCTCTCACTCCCCTCTCCACTAATCTACATTCGATTCTTTCAGTGATGTGCACACACGAAAAAATTAGGGTTAATTTTTTTTTTCAGTTTTCATAATATTGGGATTTTTAATTAGGGTTTTCGATTCTGATAGTAGTGGTTGTGAACCTGTTGAGTGAATAAATTGCTTTTGGGTGTCGATTCTGTTGATTGAAAAAATTTCGATTCTTCTGGCTGTCGATCTGTTGATGGTAGTTGTTGTAAATGTTATCGTTTCTTTTGGTTGGAGACGAAAAAATTGCTAGTGAGTTTGATATTAGCCATCACACCTTCTGTGGGTTTTTACTGTCATCTTAACAAGTTAACCCTCTGTTTCTTACTCTCTCACTCACTCAACTGGAAAGGCATTTACACAGCTTGTTAATTGTGAAGCAGTTGAATAGAGCACTCTGAGTATAAATGAACTAAATGCTCTAACCAAATTGTACAAGAAATGTGAACAAACAAGCAGCAGAAACTATAGTAAAACCATAGGGTTTCTGCACTACCTTTGATGAAATGCACTGCTAGCTGTTTGGAAAAATTCTCGATTTTATATTATTTGTTGGATTCAAGTCTGTCTTTACTAATATTAGTCAGATTAATGGATGATATTCCAAAAAGTTTGTGTTGTGAGAACTTACTAGTGCCTAAAAAGCTGTAATTGTTGAGTCCATTTCCTATAAACGTTCGAGGGTCAAGACCCAGGGGTGATTAGTGTTAAATTTGAGGTTGTCTTGAACTAGTGTAGTCGTGCCCATCAGTTAGAAAGTTTTTTCTTGATTTGGTGTACAGTATATCTTTGCATTCAGATTGACTATTGAGCATTTCAATTTGGTGGGTCGATTTGAATTTTGCAAGCAATTCATGTAATATATGGTGGCTTATAGTAGTAATATTGCCTTAAACATGACAAATAATTGATAGGTTGGTTACCTTCTTCATAATTCGTTTCTTTCAAATTTATGGAGAATTTTTGTCATTTGTTCTACTTCTACAATGTACTGATATACTTTCTTTGATTATCTAAGGTCTCAAACTTGTTATAAATGCATGGGTGCATCTCTGGAAGCCCATGGTTGAACAGATGTACAAAGAAGAGACCGGTGGTGCCAGATGGACTCTAAATCTTCATCTGAAGGCAAACCTAAAGCAACAAAAGGTGATATCACTGGATCTGAGGATAGAAACGAAGGTTTCAAACAAAGTGCAACATCTATACCCACCGAGCGACATGGAATCGGACAATACCTCGACTCAAAGCACAATCGCATTCCCCATGTGGAAATGGAACTCTTATGCATGTCGTGTCGGTGTATCCGTATCGTGTCGTGTCCTATATGCGAAAAAACTGAAATGTGATTTGTTCGACCTTTCTTTTATCATTTGTAATTTGTTATGTAACTGTCAACACAAATATGTGCTTCACTTTGCATTACTTTCTATAGTCAAACTTGATTTTACTGAGTTTGCTTGAGTGTTCCATACTGGATGGGGTAATGGATATATGGACATGATTTGAGTCCAGAGTTTGGTCTTAATACATTTCAGAGCTCTCAATATAAGAACTTGTCAACTGTTATATTAGGCAATCAGAAGTTCCAAGCCACCAGAGATTGGGAGTAAAGGGGCCAAACAACAAATTAGTATTTGGTTCATGCAGGACCTGTAATCCAGCTTCAAGTAACAGTTGTTATGCATTGATTGTACTGAGTTTGCTTGAGTTAAGTTGCTGCCAAAAATAACCCAGGACTCATACCCACAATATGAGTCCACACATTGCAATTACAAGTACAATACTAGAGTAATTAGAAGAAAGGAATCTACAACAATTGAAACACCATATGTCATATATGCTCCCAAGTTACAAAAAATCATGGTTCCACCACCACACTACAACTTGATATTCCAAAAAAGTAACAAGTTCCAACCTTAACAACTACATATTGTCATAACATTACATCGGCGAAAAAAAAAAACAAAACATTACATTGGCAAAAGCAATGACAATACAACACCACCACATTCTTTTTGTCTCATTTGAACTTCCAACTTCATTCTGTTTCACTTGAACTTCCTTTAGCAAATTCCAACAATGGAGGAGACTGTACTTGCTCGGCTGGTGTTGTGTGCCACACCCATGTAATAGTCTTGTTTTCCTGCCATTTGTAGAACATGAAAGACAGAAAAATTCCAAGCCAAGTAAACACACCTACTCAAACATTCTGCCTAGTTTTTCTTTAGTTCAGGAGTGCGAACATTGCATGAAAGACGTGAAATTCAGATGGCTAGAAAGAATAAGCATACGTCCAGTTTTGATTCTCAAAGATACAAGTTATCTAGTTTTGTCAAACCATATGCATTTGGCCGATGTGTTCTCTTAGATCCTATATTTGGGTCTATGAGCAATGTTCTAAAAGAAGTTAGGCGCTAGTCGGGCGGTCAACCACCTTCGAGCGATTAATCGGATTAATCGTTAGTCGGACCTAATCGGATGGGTCCTGCCAGCGATAAATCAACGATTAATCGCTGATTAATTCCTTGTTTGCATGAAAAATCTGCAGTAATGCTGCCCCATCTGTGAAGTAAAAGTACGACCTAGTCACTTGAGCAAATGATTAATATGTGTACATAAATATAAGCAAAAACAACACAAACAAGTCATAAATCGAACTACTTGGGGTGGCTGCCAAAAATCCTCTTCCGAAGTCCACAGACAAAAATGGTTTTCAATAGCAATGGTTTCTTGAAACTTCAATGAACCACAAAAAAGCTATTGGAATAGATTAATTCTCAGAAATGGGGGCCCTTGATACTTAAATTCAATCATGAAAAAGTTCTCAGCGGGAGTACTTATCAAATGAGTAGGGTCCAAGAAGAGTGAAGTTGAGAAGCTCATAAGGGCCAAACAAGTCACTACCATCAACAGATCGACAGCCAAAAGAACCAAAAATTGTTCAATCAACAGAATCGACACCCAAAAGCAATTTATTCACTCAACAGGTTCACAACCACTACTATCAGAATCGAAAACCCTAATTAAAAATCCCAATATTATGAAAACTGAAAAAAAAAATTAACCCTAATTTTTTCGTGTGTGCACATCACTGAAAGAATCGAATGTAGATTAGCGGAGAGGGGAGTGAGAGAGAGATACCTGTGAGAGAGAAGAGATCGTGGTGATGTGTCGGTGGTGGTAGGGTCTGGTTTGGGGTTGCCCGTCGGTGGTGGTAGGGGCGGGTTTGGGGTTGCTCGTCGGTGGGGGTGCGACGAGATGACAGTGTGTGAGATGGAGGAGAGAGAAGAGAGGAGATCGTGAGGGGGTGCGTCGGTGGGGAGTTTTGGGTGGCCGTCGGTGATGCGTTGAGAGCGAAAAGAGAGGAGAAGAGAGAGAGAGTACTGGATCGTTTCTGGAGAGAGAGAGAGTACTGAATCACTTTCCCAAATTTTTGAGTGGTGGTGGTGGTGGGGCGATTGCCGGCGATGGGGGAGCAACTGGGTTTGTGGTGGGAGCCCCTCCCACTGGTTTGTAAGTTGAACGGGAACGAGAAGGGGAAGGGAAAGGGAAAAGGGGAAGGGTTCAGATCGCCTGGTTTTTTTTTTATATCAAAACGACGTCGTTTTAAATGTTGTGTGAAATGTTGTGTGGGAAATGTTGTGTTTGTAGCATTTTTGCTAATTCTAATGGGAAAATTTCAAAATACCCCCAACCTTTACACCAAAATTCAATTAGACTCTCAACCTTTTAAAAACGTCAATTTTACTCCCAACGTTATCTTATATATATATCCAGTCCGTCTCCCGTAAGGACCACCTTATTTTAATAAAATGCGGACCTCACATTTTTCGATCGAATTTTGATGATCCGAGCCGCTCAATGTGTTCAAAACGTGATTTTAAGGATACCCGCGAGAAATCAACAAAAAAAATGACCGGGAAGGGCTTCATCTGAACAGTTTTTTTATTGAACTACTCAATTAAAAAACTGTTCAGATGAAGCCCTTCCCGATCATTTTTTTTGTTGATTTTTTCAAGGGAACCTTAAAATCATGTTTTGAACACATTGAACGGCTCGGATCATCGAAATTCGATTGGGAAAGGGGAGGTGCGGATCGATCCGGATTTTGTTAAAGTCCGGACGTCCGGATTTTGCTTCGGTCTGCACCTCCCATTTTCCGATCGAATTTCAATGATCTGAGTCGCTCAATGTGATTAGAACGTGATTTTAAAGGTACCCGCTAGAAATCAACAAAAAAATGATCAAGAAGGGCTTCATCTGAATAGTTTTTTATTGAATAGTTCAATAAAAAACTGTTCAGATGAAGCCCTACCCGATCATTTTTTTTGCTAATTTCTTCTAAATGCCCTTAAAATCATGTTTTGAACACATTGAGCGGCTCGGATCATCAAAATTTGATCGGGACGATATTTAACGGAGCCTTTAACGAAATCCGTTAGTCATTCAGACGGAAGGGGGCATTTTGATTAACGGAAGATAACGTTGGGAGTAAAATTGAAGTTTTTAAAAGGTTGGGAGTCTAATTGAATTTTCGTGTAAAGGTTAGGGGGTATTTTGAATTTTTCCCAATTCTAATTGGTATTGGAGCTGGAGTTTTGACCATTTTGATATATGGTCGATGACCTTAATTAGGTCAGCCATCCCAATCACCCTCCTCAATTTTCATCTCCCCCTTTGCTTCCTTTTACCCAAACTTGACCTCGCAATTTGAATCCAGTTTACCAGTACGACAAAAGAACCAGTTTCAGACGCTGGATGCTGTAATGTGGGCTGCACTAGCGGTGTGGTGCTTCTGATCAGAACTAAGCCGTTTTGGCTCCTTTTTTCTAGTTTAATGTTCTATCAATCCAACAGGCAACATCCATACAGCTCTGAATTTAGCTATCCGCTAACAATCACTGTTATTGGATTGGCCTAACTTTATTAGAGGAATATCTTTTTGTTCTTATTCATTTTTTTCCTATCTATTCTCGTTTTGCGTTGACTTTTTATGAATTATTGGGTCGTCTTAACGAGAGGAATCAGAAAAGTTAAAAAAAGATGAGCCAAACTTTAAAAAAGTTTTTTTTATAGGTTAGACAAAATTAAAAAGGTCTAAGGGTGTTTTTTTTTTGGTACTTCGGAATGTTAAGTCTAAGGATTTCTAATTATTAATACTGCAATTAAATGCTACTACTACTCTCCTTGTTAAAATAGAAGAAAAAAACATGAACGAGATACCTATAATAAATTCTACTGATAAATATGTCCATCATAAGAAATTGTAATTTACAGTATAGTGATGGTTTTAAGTAGCACGAATGTCAAAAAGGGAGTGTCATTCGACCATTCCCATCCTCCAGCCAAAGTGAGATTGGTTTTAGCATCCACCGGTAATGTTTGCGAAAAGGCCGGGTCCATTTTGGGGACAGAATATGTATTTTCCAAGAATTTTATCTAATAAAAAAAATTTCTATAAAATTTCAGAGGCGAGCACGTATAACTTATAACATCTAAACGGACTCAAATATAAGAACATAGGTTTTTAAAATTTGGTGTGTGCGCTTGATAAATCGTCTCTCAATTCATCATGTATCCTGAGTTGTGTACAATTCCTTGCGTTTTTTTTTTCTTTTAAGATACCCCTTAACATCTCAACCACATAATTTCCTTGGCTTTTTTTTTTTTTCATGATGGAAATTGAAGGCCATACTATTCTACACAGTACACACAAATATGAACTCATCACTTGTGCCATTAATTATACAAACCTGTACGTCCAATTTCAAACAAATCCAAAACAAAAAAAAGGAAGGGAAAAAAAGAAAAGAAAAGAAAAACATGATTCTTCATAGCCCAATCTTCAAGAGTGGAAAACCCGACTCTCCTTTCCATCCGGCCCGTTTACTTGCAATTCTTCCCCACCCGGCACCGCCATACCCGGGTAACCATTTCTCATCCCATAATACATCGCCTGATTCAACCCCTCGGGAATTACTCTGGTCGCCATGACATAGGGATTCACTGCTGCCATTGGCCTCGCTCCGCCTCCGTAGACCTGACCCATTCCCGAATAATTATGGTGCAGCGCAATTGGTATCTGACCCGATGGAACAGGATAGGATTGAACATACGATGCTGGAACATTATTCTGTGGGACAGAATTGGGCACATAATAAACCGGTACTTGTTTTAAACCTTGGGTTGGGTAATGAGGATCCGAAACATAATGCCAAGTCGAGTTCCCCGAATATCCAGTTACCGGCTCATTCACCCGCATAAAAGTTTCACCCGTATCCATGAATGTCTCAACTAGGTCCTCCTTAGGATCCACGACACGAACGGGCTCGTCAGATTTGGTTTTAACGGGTGGAAGTTCTGGAATCGATGGCATGCCAGGTGGCGCCAAGGACGACGAGGTAGAGCAAAACGGAGTGGAAGCAACCGGGTTGGGAGAACCCGGATCCGAATCAGGAATATTCTCGGATCGGATCTTGGGTTTTGGGTCACGGATTTGGTCGTCGGAGCTATCCAGCCCGAAAAGATAGTCGGGCATTTCGGACATAATTGAAGAAACCTCGGACCGCCCACGTTCTAAACCCGACCCGCCATTTAGAGCGTCAAGAAACCAGTGTTCTCTATTGGTGGACCCGTCAAGGAGGGAGCTAATGCTGCTAGTCCTCGAAACGCTGTCGTTTTCGAAGAGGAAAAGTCGGAGCCGAGGCGAGGACTTGGAATGGGACTGGGAAGTGTTCAGGTGGAACCGGTCGTACTCGTCTATCATGTTCTCGACGTCCTCGTCTGTGGTGACGGTGATCAGGGCGTCGAGATCCTCGTTGGGGAGCTGGTACTTGACGGTTAGATTGGTTTTGTTAGCGATTCTGGAGAGTTTATTGAGGAGGGAGGAGAAGGTGGTGGTATTGCGGTGGACGGCCACGACGCGGGTGTCGCCGCCCACGTAGCGGAGCTGGCTGTCGTGGGGCCTGGGGAGGATTTTTCCGCCGAAGCTGCACATGAAGCGGACGCGTGGATGCTGGGTTTCGAGATCGTTGGTTAGACGGTGGTGGTCGGATCGCGGTGATGAGGCGGTGGAGTCGGGTAAGGTGGTGGAGTCGAGGTCGGTAGGATGGTGGTGGTAGGTTGTCATCGCTGTCAGGAAACTGCAAGTGGGTCAAATCACAATTTACAAAGACATGATCACAATTGCACATAAGCTGGATATCTGGTTATTAAAAAAATAAGATTAAATTATTTACACTAATTTTTTAAATTAATTATATTGTGTAATGTCGTCATGTTCTATTAAGTGGGACCATTGTTTTTTATGATGTGGGACAATGGAATTGTTTTGAAAAAATAAATGTTTACACCACCGGTATATAGTATTTTCTTAAAAAATAACAAAGGTAAACCAACAATAATTGAGAGTTAGGGTGCATTCTTTTTAACTTAATTTTTTTTTTCGTTTTGTGTGTTTGTTTGCCTTTTCAAAATTTTATTAGATTGGCGTGATATTTTTTGAATTAATCATCCGTCTCAAACGACAGGAGTCTAAAAAGTACAAAATTATGACCAAAAGCAAAAAAATAAAGTTCGCTAAAGACGGAAAAAGTATCAAATAGCTATCTGTCAAAAGTGCTGTCTTATTTGAATTCGTTCAACATCAGTCCATAATTTTATACTTTTTTGATTTGTCTCGTCGAGACGAATGATTAATCTCAAATTACGACGAAAAGCTAAACAAAAAAGTTACAGGGAAAAAAAAATCAAAGTAAGTTCCAAACAATAGTTAAAAAGAACACAGCCTTTTATTGGAGGAGACAATCAGACAATATTCCATATTCACCACAGAAAGGCTATGTGTATAGTCATGTATGCACATGTATATTGTGCACAAATCGTAGTGTGGCGCTCACTTTATGGGCCCATACTCCCACACAAATGATCCCGACCTTTCGTTAATTTTAAAATAGTTTTTTGAGTCACCCCTTTAAATTAAAATAATATATAACAATCCATGTAGAAATAATCTTATTATATTTTAAATTCGATGAGCTAAGTTTGCCTAGGTTTGAATCGAGATTGAGGCTTCATGAACCTTAATGGGTCCAAAATATTCAGTTTGAATTCAATGTGAAGACGACAATTGAGAAGAAATTCAATTTGGGGCAAAAACTTTGGGCAAACCCATCTCGATTAGTCTCTTGAATATACTGGGCAAAAAAAAAATTATATACTCTTTATTTGAGAGTCTAATCAAACTGAATATTATTAAACTCGAGTTCGGTTCATTCATTAAACGAGCTTAAAATTGAGACACAAGTTTGAACAATTCACGAGTGGCTTTTATTGAGCCTAAGCTTGGGCATGGTCACGCGCATGGTGTTATGGAGCTCTTATTTACCAACAAACATGCGAGGCAGATCTATGACAGACTATGTGAGGCCCACATGATTTTATGGTGATTAAGAATGGTTAAATAATCTATAACAAGTGCGGAAGCGGGTGGTTTGAGTTACCTCCTGCGAACTTTAATCGAACTGGACCTTGGTGGATGGATTACGTACATTGGATCACGTGCTAGAACACCAACAATCTCCTGCAATGACTACGAGGATCGAGTAACACCCCCAATTCCTTGGTGCAAAAGCTCGAATTGTCCTTTAACGGTAGAGAGAGGACTACATAGGACTAGAGAGAAAGAGAGTTTCCTAGAACTCTTTTTGATCTCTTACGAATACCTGTAGGAATTAAATAGAAATAACATCCTAGATGACGTAGAAGTCCTATAATCCTAAGAGATTAGGACTCTCTAATAAAAGTGTCACCGGGTCATGTCCACATGGAAAGACCCGATTTGGTCCCGGACCTGGGCCCAAATTCCAACAAGAATCTTCGGTGCCACATGACCACCAAATACCTCATGATTCCAATTGCGGAGGGATGTCGTGAACTGATTCAGTAAATCCACAAAGGGTTCCTCACTGGTTGCCATTCTTTCTCCACAGATTCAGACAAATTTTGGTGAGAAATTGAAAACTCTCGTTTTTGACACAAGGTGTGGATGCGATGAGCGCGGGCGTGCCAAGACTTGTAGCGCCTAACTTCTTGTGAAGATTCCCGTGAATCTTGACTTCTATCGTATGAGCGATCGTGTGTGACCCAAAGGTTAAAGATCACAGAGCGGTTCGTGGTTTGCCACACGGTTGTGGACTTAATATTTCCTAGTCGTATAGGAAATGGACGTAGAAACGTGAAAACGTAAACTCTATTACACCGGGATAATAAAGTTGGTACAGGAAAGTAAAAGATCCAAACAACTTAAAGAAGTGTGTTTGAATGGGGTTTGAGCACGTAGTACTCAATAATCTACTTTGCTGAAAGTAGTAAAGTGTTTGCTTCGCTGGGAAGGCTTTTTGTTTAAGCGTTGAGCTTGATTGGTGTTGGACCCTTTTTTTCTGTCTTCGACTCTGCTATTTATAGGGCCAGCAGCATCTGATTCAGGCCTGAATCCGAAAATCTGCATTGCTTCTATGGCTGCCAAGTGTCCCATGATCTCTTCCACCTTTTGTGCACGCACAGTCATGGGACGTTTCAGAAGTTGATGGCAGTTGAGAATAGATCATGGGTAATGGGTTGCTTGCATGGTGACAAGTGTCCCATGACCTCACAAAGTAACTTCTCCCACTTCCCCTTTTTGTGCTCTTCCTGCGACACATGGCCAATTGACTTGGTCAATTGGCCCTTTGAACCTTCAAATATCAACTGACAAAGGAATAACCAACTTCCTACAATTGTGGACCAAATCTTTGCACCAGATTATTACTTTCCATGAATTTCAACCGTGAGCTAACCATGTGGGCCGAATTAATTCATTTCCTCGCGGGCTCGACCGTGGGCTTTACATCCTGGGCCAATTCAGCATATTCCTCGTGGGCCCAGCCGTGGGCTGCCTTCTGGGCCGAACAAAACCAATCTTGCAACCGTGGGCCGCACATCCTTGGGCCCAAATGGGAAAAAACCCATGGCCCAATAATTACCCAACTAATTACATACCTCTCGGCCCAATTAATTAAGGAATTAATAATCAAAAATCCAATCACGGCTAGCCCGATCCGCGGTGCCAAAAACGGGTATAAACATTGCCCCCCCTACGCCTTGATTCTGTTAAGATTAAGGCGTTTGGAGAAAAACTGTTTTTGGCAGCCAAACAGACCTTGGTGTATCTACTATTTTGTCAGGCCGAAATGCAGCCTAACATTTTCCCTCTTGGACTAGCCGCAAACGTCATCAAATCTTCATGTGGGGCTATTATCCATAAAGGAAGTCTCCTTTTTCTCCTGGGACTCTCATAACTTCCAAAAGAATCCCTTTTCAACCCAAATCCTTTTCTGTACGTGCAACCTCTTTTAGGATAAAAACAAATATTCAAAAGTGGAGAGAAGATGTAGGGGGCGGTGCAAATCCCCAAGGCCTTTTCAAAACCCATTCCTCGAAAATCAAAAACCAAAACCGCCCTCCTTAAAAGCTGATCTCTCTCTCTCTTCACCTTTACTCTTTCATTCACAAACCCCTCTTCTTCCATCAGAACCGAAAAGCTTCAAAACTCCATATCCGAATCCCAAAAAGCTCTACACCATGTCCTCTTTCAGAGCAAAGCAAATAGTCAAGAGCCAGACTACCTTCTCGGACGAGATAAAGAACACCATCAAGTCCGAAAAACTTCCCATCAATCTTGACATCTTGATCGATCGTGCCCAAACCCGCTCGCCCACGGTAAAAATGGGGCTCGGGCCTGCGTTCAACGGCGACTTCCCAGAATCACTTTACCCCTTCTATCCCCTGGCCGAAGAGGTCCTGCCCTTCGGCTACATCAACGCCGACTGGACCGCCTATTCACGGGACATCCCAAATCGCCTCTGGCATCGGCCGGACAAACAATACGTGCAGTGGGTCAACCGCGTGGCTGCTGTGAAGGGAGGACTCTGGAAAGAGATTGGGATCTACGAAGCTCTAATGCTCAGTCGAAGCCTCATCGATATGGACAAAGCCCTGTTCATGGCTGCGGCCCAGTTCTGGTCTGTCTCCTCTAACTCCTTTCTTCTTCGTGTTGGGATGATGGGTATTACAATGCAGGATGTCTCATTCCTTACCGGCCTTCGCCCCCACGGGGTTAGGGCCGATTGTTTCGTTTCGCAAAAAACCCCCTCCTTTACATATCCAGAGTCGGCCCAGTTGGCCTACTCGAACTTTCTGAAGTGTTTTGCTGGTAGTGAGGGTGAAGAAGTCACCGAGGACGAGCATGTTGCTCTCCTCGTTTACTGGTTGAACAAGTGTATTTTCTGCGTTTCGTCGAATCGAATAACCAAGGAATTTACTGACATTGCTAAGGCCTTGGCCTCGGGCCAAAAATTAGCAATGGCCCCATTGGTCCTCGCCCACCTATACCGCGGTATGCAAGAACTGTTGACAAACAAATTTGTGTTTGCACCCGGACCTCTCTGGATCGTTATCCTCTGGCTATGGTCGTACTTCCCCTCGCTTGCCCCCAAGATGAGCAAGAAACCCACTCATGGATGTTATGGCCGTAACTACGCTGGCCAAGCCCTCCGAAAACACAGTTTCGAGACTTGCTTTTCTTATTTCTATCGTGAGCTGACCACCTTGGGAAAGGGCTACATGCCTTTTGAGAGGGACACCGTACCCCACTGGCTGAAAAATCCTGCAGGAGAACCCGGCGAAGATTTCGATGAGCACAAAGAAGTTTGGGCTAGCTTCCTTATTTCTAGGGACTTGTTATATGGTATGGGAGTTTCCTCAGCTAACAATCGGTGTGGGACCGAATACTATAACGCGGCCCAATTCGCGCGCCAATTCGGCTTTATGCAACTCGTCCCAATCCCTCCGTACCAATCTTGCAATGAGGACTTTATTGACAGGATCATCGTTCCCGAAAAGACTCTGGAAGCTGTCCGAAACCAATTTGCTAGGGATGAGGCCAGCTTTCAGTTGAAGCCTTACCCCGATCGTCCGGAGAAGTCCCAAAGATTTGAAAAATGGTGGACCACATGTGTGAGTATGTACCTTGCCAAGGACCTAGATGAGGTCTTGGCAAAAGTGACCCCCGGGGCCTTAGTTGTTGATGATATTGACCTCACCAAGATTTCCAAACCAGCGAAGAAAACCTCTCGTTCCGAAGGTCCCTCCTCAACCTCAAGTCTGAAAAGGAAAGGTATGCACATAGGAACAAATCAATCCCGTGTCTGCTGTCCATTCAGGCCTTTATCTGTTTTTCTCATGCAACTTCCATTTCAGGTACCCAAGAAGTTACCAAACTCGAGTCAGAGGAAACCCCGAAGAAGAAGAAAAGGCTTCAAAAGTTGTCAGAAAAGAAGACACCAACTGTAAGAACTGATCTGCCTTTTATTTTCCTTCTATCTTCTCTGATTCAGGCCTAAACGCTTAAATCTTCAGGAAAAAGTTGCTGCGATCGCTGGGAGGACAAGGAGCAGTACCAAGACTAGCTCCCCTGACCAGGTAAACTCGATTACTCAAGCATTCAAATATTCAGGCCTCAACCTGCTTTGTATTAAGGCCTAAATGTAAATTCTTGAACTTTGCTCAGGCCGAATCGAAGGAGACCATTCACCATGCCGAATCAACCCCGACAACAGAAGTGAAGAAGAGAAAGACCAAGACCGCACCCATCA
Source organism: Rhododendron griersonianum (assembly GCA_018127125.1). Lineage (NCBI taxonomy): Eukaryota > Viridiplantae > Streptophyta > Magnoliopsida > Ericales > Ericaceae > Rhododendron > Rhododendron griersonianum. Next base: position 26,919,474 of record CM030800.1, read on the forward strand.
AAGAGACCCAAGAAGAAAAAGAAACTGAAAAAGTGGAAACGGAGAAGAGTCCCTCACTTGTATCCAGTGATTCTTCCCCCGCTTCGTTAGAGGTAAGGAAACACCTCTTAGTCTTGATTCTTTGATTTCACTACTGTTTCATCGCTTGGCCAGCCTATCCCTAACTCCTTAATGAATTTAGGCTACCCCGGAAGATCCTCCGGTCAATCCCGAACATGAGGCGTCGTCACAAACGCCTGAAAAATCCAGACTATCACCGTTCAAGCCTGAGCCTCCCACTGCCCAAAAAGATGAAATTGTTGAAGAAGAAGCTGAGGAAGATATGGAAGACTTCTTCAAGACTGCGGCCAGCCTCGTCCAAGTCTCCCTTTCGGGCATTTCCGGAGATGGGTCAAGTTCTACCCAAGTGCCCCCAACGACTGAAGAAGTTGCCGAGGCCAAGGAAACTTTCAAGGCTTTAATCAAGATGGATATCAGGACAGCTCTTCACCCAGGCAGGGCTTCATCGTTCAGAAAGGCCCTTGACACCTTGGCCAAAGCTCAAACCTTCAGTGAGGCTGTGGAAACAAACCTGCAGAACTTCCACAAAGACTTCCCAGACATGCAAAAGTCTTATGACGGGGCTGCTCTTGAACTCTCGAAAGTTGAATCGAGCCTTACCGAAATCGACGACCTCCGCCAAGAGTTGAGCAAATGCGTAAATGGCTATGAAGCTTCGAAAACCCAAATCGAAGCCATTGAGGTGCAGAAAACCAATCTCGCCAACGACATTCAGACCTGGGAGGAACAGATTCAAGAACTGAAGAGAAAGCAGGAGGATGCAGAGAAAAGCACGGTGGCCTTGGTGACCCAGCAGTCAAGCCTGGAAGCTCAACAGAAGGGACTGTTTGCCACTTCCAAAGCTATCAAGGTTAAGCTCCTTCCCTTGGTTCCCAATCAAGCAGGCCTCCAAACCTCAAAAGAAAGGTTAGAGGCCCAGCTCAACAACCTTGCTGCAGCCTGGAACACCCTTCGTTCAAGTATCCTTGGTGAACTTTAGGCCGTTGTGGCCTTGTAATAACGTAGTTTCTTTCCTTCAGCCCTGAACTTTAACCCATTGGGCTGTTGGTACCTGTGTGGCCTGAACTCTAGGCCTTTTCAACTGCTTTGTTTTGATGACATAAACCAAACCCAGGCCTGGCTGATAGCCTAGACAGATTCAAGTCCTGATGGTGGCCTAAACTGATTCAGGCCTTGATGGTGGCCTAAACTGATTCAGGCCTTGATCTATCAATTATGGTTTTGATGGTAGCTTTTCTTTAAAGTCTCTCATCTCCCGCATCGTAGGATAATGATGCTTTAAAAACTTTCCATTGATATTATGTTTATGCATTCCACCATTCAAATCCATTAAAAGATAAACATTACCTTCGAACACCTGGCAAATTTGATACGGCCCTTCCCACGTTGGAGACCACTTGCCGTACCTTGGGGTTTGAGCGCCCAAGGGAAGAACAACTTCCCAAACCAAATCTCCCTCGGTGAAGCTTTTCCTTCTCACTCTTCTATTATAGGCCCTAGCCACTTGACGCTTTTGAATCAGCATATGGTCTAGAGCAGTCAACCTTACCTCGTCAAGGTCCTCCATTTCCATCAACATAGCCTGGCTATAATCAGCAGGACTTAAGCCATTTTGGTATGCAATCCTGGCCGATCTAACCGTTACCTCCATGGGAAGTACGGGGTCATGGCCATATACCAACATGTAAGGAGTAACGTTTGTGGCTTCTTTCTTCGAAGTCCTATAAGCCCATAATGCATCGGACAGGAGCTCATGCCAAACCCTCGGATTGTCTTCTACCATCTTCTCAATAATTCCAATCAAGGTCTTATTGGTTGATTCGGCCTGACCATTCCCTTGCGCATAATATGGAGTTGAGTGAGATAATTGAATATTGAATTGGCTCGTAAAGGCACTAACCTGTGCTCCAAAGAACACTGAGCCTCTATCCGCCACAAAATGCTCCGGTATTCCAAACCTATGGATAATTCTCTCCTTCATAACTTTGATCACATCCTGTTGATCCACAGACTTTAACGGGATGGCCTCCGCCCATTTCGTAAAATAATCTGTGGCTACCAAGATGAACCTGTGTTGTTTCGATGAAGGGGGATAAATCATCCCAATTATATCTAAAGCCCAGCCTCGAAAAGGCCAAGGCTTCACTACAGCTTGATAATCCGTTGCAGGGGTATGATGAACTGGGCCGTGAGCTTGACAAGGCTGGCAGCCCTTAGAAAAACGTATACAATCCTCTAAGATAGTGGGCCAATAGTAACCATACCTTCTAATTAGCCACCTCATCTTGATACCGGACTGATGTGCCCCACAAATCCCCTCGTGGACTTCTGCCATTACCTTCATGGCCTCGGTATGGCATAAACACCTCAAAAGCAAGTCATCTTCAAGGCCTTTCTTGTACAACTCATCTCCAAGGAGCACATAACTCAATGCTCTTCTCTTGACCTTTCTACTAGCCCCCATATGAGGCCGCTTTAGGTACGCAATGATAGGATCACGCCAATCTTCCTTATCCTCATCTTCTTCTTCAACCGGAAGGTCTGAAGCAAATACTTCTAGGCCTAAACCTCTTCTCCTTACAGAAGGGAGTAGCCTTTTCTGGACTGTAATGATCTTATGAAGAGTTTCTGGTGAAAGCTTCAGGCCCGTTGAGGCCTGAGCCAGACTGTTTGCTTCTGTATTCTTACTCCTTGAGACGTGTTTGACAGTTACGCTATCAAAATCTTGAATTAATTGCACCGCTGCCATGTAATAAGGAGCTAACTCCTCACTATAACATTTAAACGTACCTGCCAAGTGGTTGATTACGAGGTTTGAATCCCCTATGACCCTCACTTCTCGGGCCTCAAGATCCCTAAGGATTTCAAGGCCTATCACTACCGCTTCATATTCGGCTTGATTATTTGTACATGGAAAATCAAATTGAAAAGATAGCTCCGTTCTCAGGCCTTGGGGAGAGATAATGATAATCCCACAGCCTGAGACTTGTTGAGTTTTTGATCCATCAAAGAGAAGTGTCCAAGGAGTGAGCGAGAGTTCAAATGCCCTCAGTCCTGAATCAGATTCTTCGCCGATATCCACACAAGGATGATCGGCAAGGAAATCTGCTAAGGCCTGGCCTTTTACAGCCTTTTGAGGGACATATTGAAAACTGAACTCCATTAAAGCCAACGACCATTTGCCGATTCGGCCTCGCATGATTGGCCGAGAAAGCAAGTACTTAATCAGGTCTGCTTGACTCATAATGTAAACCACAACGGGAAGCATGTAATGCCTCAATTTTATTGCTGCAAAGTACAAAGCAAGACATAACTTTTCAATAGGAGTATATCTCCTCTCACAAGGAGTTAACAACCTACTTAAATAATAAACAGCTTGCTCTTTCCCTTGCTCATTGTCTTGTGCTAAAAGGCATCCGATTGAGCTTTCCGCAGCCGAAATGTAGAGCTTCAAAGGCTTGCTCTTGATAGGAGGCATAAGAACTGGAGCCTTCGCTAAGTAGCCTTTGATCTCCTCAAAGGTCTTCTGGTGATCTGCCTCCCAAACAAAAGTGTCTTGATCCTTCAGCTTCAAGAGTTGGGAAAAGACCTGAACCTTCCCCGCTAGGTTTGAGATGAACCTTCTCAAAAAGTTGAGCGACCCCAAGAGCTTCTGCAACTCTTTCTTGGTTGTAGGAGGCTTTGCTTCCATAATTGCCTTGGCCTTATTCTGATCAATCTCAATACCTCTATTGTGGACCAAAAATCCTAGGAACTTGCCTGCGGAGACTCCAAAGGTGCACTTTAAGGGGTTAACCTTTAAGTCAAATTGTTGCATCCTCAAGAATGATCTCCTCAGATGTTCCAAATGCTCATCATAGGTTTGAGATTTGACCACAATGTCATCGATGTAGATCTCCATGAAACGGCCAATGAAATCATGGAAAATGGCGTTCATTGCACGTTGGAACGAAGCACCCGCGTTCTTTAGGCCGAAGGGCATTACGACCCACTCAAAGGTTCCCAAGGCTCCGGGACACCTAAAAGCAGTCTTAGCCGTATCGGCCTCGTCGATGAAGATCTGATTGTAGCCCGAGTGGCCGTCCATGAAGGATAGAACTTTATGGCCCGAAGCCCCATCTACCAATAAGTCTGCAACGGGCATCGGATACTCGTCCTTCGGAGACGCCAAGTTTAGGTTTCTGAAGTCTACACAAACCCTAATCTTGCCATTCTTCTTAAGGACTGGCACAACATTAGATAGCCAAGTCACATACCTAGCCGTGCGTATAAACCCGGCGTTGAAAAGGCGCTCGATCTCATCCTTGACTTGTAGATAGACCTCATTAGACATCCTCCTTGGCGGTTGCTTGAAAGGCCTAAATCCCGGCTGGATAGGCAACTTGTGTTCCACCAAATCCCTGGACAAGCCTGGAAGTTCGTCATAGTTCCAGGCAAAACAAGACTTGAACTCAGTTAAGAGCTGAATGAGCTTCTGTTTCACGTCCTCTGGCAGAAGTTGGCTAATATATACAGGCCTAGGATTGTCTGAATCTCCTAGGTTAACCTCTTCCAAAGGATCTTGAACATCGGCCTTTAAGTCATCCAACTTGGCCGGGGCTGCTTCAAGATCTTCCAAACGAATCTCATCCAAGTCTTCGATCAGATCTGAGTCCTCATTGATTACTTCGGCCGCATGGGCCAAAAAACCTTCCTCTTCCTGTTCCTGTTCTTTTCTAAGCCTTTTCTCCAGCAAACAGGCTTCTAACTTTGTCAACGTGGCTCGCAAAGCCATGTCCTTCTCTTCTTCCGAGGGCCTTACTGACATTAAAAAGGCTTTTTGGTTGAAGCAGCGATCGGCCTACTTGACTCCGTGATCATAGGGCCGATTAGCTCTTGGTACAACGCCTTCACCTCCTCCACTGACTTGTGGGCGGAGATAGGCACAATCTTGTGGCGGCCAAACTTATCAAGGCCTGCCACCTTCATTGGGCCGACATCCTCGTCATACAATCTTGCCTCGGCATGATTGGTAGAAGCGAGAAACGGCCTACGATCTGCCCAGATCACCTCTACGTCTTCTTGGTTCCAAAAAACCACACATTGGTGCAAGGTTGACGGCACGGCTAGGCAGGCGTGAATCCAATCCCTTCCCAACAGAATGTTGAACGAGGACCGCGAATTCACGACGAAGAATGGAGTGGTAAGGGTTTTTGACCCAACGGTCAAGTTCATGATCAAAATCCCCAGACAGTTCGTCTCATGCCCAGTGAAGTCAGTCAACGTCGCCGTTGTTGACACCAAGTCCTGATCCGTCTTGCCTAGCTTGATCATGGTTGACCTAGGCATGAGGTTAGCTGCCGAACCATTATCGACAAGGAGTCGATTGATTGGCATTCCGTCTACACATCCCGAGATATATAGAGGCTTGATATGCCTCGTCATCTTGGAAGTGGGTTTCTCGAATATTACGCTCGCTGCTCGGCCTTCGGTACTATTCTCATCCTCGTCCTTCAGAATTATCACTGAAGGCCCACCTCCATTCAGGCCTGGATTGAGGGATTCGTGTAATATCTCGGCCGTTTGACCCATCTCCACCACATCGCCTTCCATGGCAGTAAGGTCATTGTTCTTTGCTTCTAGCTCAGATGGAAGAAAGACCACCATGTTGCATTGCATCTTTGAAGCCTGCCCAGGCCTGAATTCCTTGGCCTGTGGGTTTAATCGAGGCTTGCCCCCCGAGTCCTGCGTCGGCTCAAGCGGCTGTTTCTTCAATAAAGTGACCTGTCTCGGAAGAGGCTTAATCCTAGCCTCCTCGAGGGTTTTTTCCAGTAAAGCCTTCTTCTCAAATTGAGGAACTTGCCCTGAAGGGGAACTGGCAACAACCTCTTTGTGGGTTCTTTCCAAAGGCTTGTGTTCTCTCCTAGGCTTGACTGCCTCATCCTTCAACTCTTCTGTAGGTGACTCCAGCACCATTTCCTCATTGACGTCATCTTCTTCCATGATGTCCCCAAGCAGATCGTCTTCCTCAAGAGCCCTCCTTTCCGCCTGCCTAAACCTTTGGCGGCGTCTTTTCTGAGATCGTGATAAAGGAGGCTGTGGAGCGGGAAACTTAGGATGTTCAACCTTATGCCACTCGTTTGGAGGAATGACAGGAGGTTTCACGGTCCTAGGCTTTCCTCCAGTTGGGGCTGAAATTCTGAGATTATTGAGCTCATCCTCTATCCCCACCGCAGCTGGTCGAATCCTGTTTAAAACTGACTCATGCCTGATCTGGTTCTGTTTAGGCCTGCGTATCTCCTCAGGCCTGACTTCGGTTCTGCCTACAACTATGCTCTTCAACACAGGTCTGGATGGAACAGCGTGATGCCCACATTCAGTGCAAACCAATGAGCAGCCTGGTCTCTCCAACTTTCTATCTCCTTCGGGCTTGGACCACCAAGGCTTCTTCCTTTCAAATCTTTTCACCCTTTCAAAGGCCTGAACCGGGGTGCTTGCCCCCCAAATCGAAGTTCTTGGCCTCCTTACCCCCCAAGTGCGAGATGGAGTGAAATCTTCTTCAAAACATGGGTCCCAGTAATGATTCGACCTAGGCCTGAATGCTGCTCTCGATGGTGCTCCCAAGCTCAGTCTAGGCCTTGGTGTGGTTCTAGGCATGGATCTCATATTCACTGAGACCATGTTTGCACTTAGGCCTGAAGAAAATGGGTTGCCATCCACTCCCATGGCCTGCTTGTCCTTCTCGGGAAACTTGAATTCTCCCCGATCAATCTTGTCTTGGATATCATTCCTAAACACAAAGCAATTGTTGGTTGAATGACTCCAAGAGTTATGGTACTTACAATATTCCTTGCTCATCCAATGCTGGGATCTTGTGACCAAAGGGCAGTTTCAGCAACTTGTCCGCCAAGAGCTGATCGAAAATAGCTTCCGCCTTGCTGATATCAAAGGTGTAGGCCCTGGTAGGCCTATTAAATGCCTCTTGGATGGGTTGCTTCGCGGGCTCCATCTTGACGAAGGCCTTGCAGACATAAGGCTTTCTATTGATGATTTCGGCCACATCAACATCGACAACAGCCTCTGTCTCAACCGTAGCCACGTCATAATTAGGGTCTTGATAGTACGTCCCCTTGGAAGCCGATTTCCTATCCTTCTCTTCTTCCAAAAGCTTCTCATAACGAGAGGCCTTTGCAGACAGCTCAAACAAGTCCCTAAATTCTGTACCATGATACTTCTTCTTGAACTCGAAGTCCAGGCCGTTCAGTGCTAAACGCACATATTCGGCCTCGGGCAAAGGGATCTTACACTTGAAACGCGCTGTCTTGAATCGAGAGAGGTAAGACTCCACGCCTTCTTGTGGAAGTTGACGATAGCGAGACAAATCCGCCATCGTTATCTCTGGTTCAACCCTGTAAAACTGCTGGTGGAACATCTCTTCAAGCTGAGCCCAGGTCTGGACAGAGTTGGGTGGCAGATTGATATACCAAGTGAAGGCCGTTGTTGTCAAGGAATTCGGAAACAGCCTTAACTTGAGTTTGTCATTCGTGCCCACCTCACCGCACTGCACTTGAAATCGAGCAATGTGTTCCACTGTGGACTGCATGTTCTCCCCCGTGAAGGTCTGAAATTCAGGAACTCGGTACCCCTTGGGAAAAGCTTCACCGTCAACCTCCGCCGTGTGAGGTTTCCTGTACATGGGTCTGCCCACAGGCCTGAATCCAGGCCCTAACTGTTCCTGAAGCAAATCCAGGACTTGATCTCTTCCAATCATGGCTGGCATTGGAGGCGGCTGCTGGCCTGCCTCTTGTGCTTGCAGATTCACGCCTGGGTTTGCCCCCCGAGTCTCTGGGACTGAATGAGCATGAGAACTGTTCTTGTCTTTAACAGCACCTTGTCCTCCGTGAGGAGGCCTTTTGTCGGTCTTTTCAGGCTTGTTTGGGTTTTCCACCAAAACGGCCCTTTGTTCCTTGTTCATTGGAGGCGTCGGTCCTCCTCCAATAACCACTCCTTTGCTTCTATCTCCTGCCGGTGCAGGGCTGTTTGATGAAGAAGCTTGATAGAAAACTTGTGGTGGCGGTGGAATTGAGTCCTTCAAACCTGTCTGTTCATGGCCGTTGCCATAGAATCCGAATTGAGGCATGACTGGTTGTTGAGGGACGAGTGGAAGCCTTTCTTTCATTGTGGCAATCATGTCATTGATTGCTAGAGTCATAGGCTCGACGGACTGAGAAATTGTTTGTGCCACGCTGTGTGAAATCTCTTGTCCTGCAAAAAACATATAATTCTTGACGCTATCCGTGGCGTCTTGAAGATCTTGTGCGCTGACTTGAGGAGCGGCCTCCTCGAGTACCGGGACGTTAACAGCAACTCCTTCAGGGCTGCCTGGAGGATCGGGCAGTGGTGGGTCCGATTGTGACTGTCCGGTTCTTGTTTTCGGCGGCATGATTGAAACCTTTGTGAACGACTAGTGTCCCACTGGGCGTGCCAATGAAAACTCTCGTTTTTGACACAAGGTGTGGATGCGATGAGCGCGGGCGTGCCAAGACTTGTAGCGCCTAACTTCTTGTGAAGATTCCCGTGAATCTTGACTTCTATCGTATGAGCGATCGTGTGTGACCCAAAGGTTAAAGATCACAGAGCGGTTCATGGTTTGCCACACGGTTGTGGACTTAATATTTCCTAGTCGTATAGGAAATGGACGTAGAAACGTGAAAACGTAAACTCTATTACACCGGGATAATAAAGTTGGTACAGGAAAGTAAAAGATCCAAACAACTTAAAGAAGTGTGTTTGAATGGGGTTTGAGCACGTAGTACTCGATAATCTACTTTGCTGAAAGTAGTAAAGTGTTTGCTTCGCTGGGAAGGCTTTTTGTTTAAGCGTTGAGCTTGATTGGTGTTGGACCCTTTTTTCTGTCTTCGACTCTGCTATTTATAGGGCCAGCAGCATCTGATTCAGGCCTGAATCCGAAAATCTGCATTGCTTCTATGGCTGCCAAGTGTCCCATGATCTCTTCCACCTTTTGTGCATGCACAGTCATGGGACGTTTCAGAAGTTGATGGCAGTTGAGAATAGATCATGGGTAATGGGTTGCTTGCATGGTGACAAGTGTCCCATGACCTCACAAAGTAACTTCTCCCACTTCCCCTTTTTGTGCTCTTCCTGCGACACATGGCCAATTGACTTGGTCAATTGGCCCTTTGAACCTTCAAATATCAACTGACAAAGGAATAACCAACTTCCTACAATTGTGGACCAAATCTTTGCACCAGATTATTACTTTCCATGAATTTCAACCGTGAGCTAACCATGTGGGCCGAATTAATTCATTTCCTCGCGGGCTCGACCGTGGGCTTTACATCCTGGGCCAATTCAGCATATTCCTCGTGGGCCCAGCCGTGGGCTGCCTTCTGGGCCGAACAAAACCAATCTTGCAACCGTGGGCCGCACATCCTTGGGCCCAAATGGGAAAAAACCCATGGCCCAATAATTACCCAACTAATTACATACCTCTCGGCCCAATTAATTAAGGAATTAATAATCAAAAATCCAATCACGGCTAGCCCGATCCGCGGTGCCAAAAACGGGTATAAACAGAAATCCACTTAATAATTAATGCTAATTTGGTTTCTAATTCTGTATTCTGGACTTCTAAATGTGTAGGAGTATTTGTGTAACAAAAATTACGTTTATACCCATTCCGTTCATGAAAGGGAAATCGATGGTGACTACATACTTTTATGCAAAACCATCAACCGACCATGACGCAGGGATGATTAATCAGTTTGAAAGCCCTCACTCCATTGCGTGATAAGGACATTAATTAGAATAGATAAAATCACTTTAGCCCCGCTAGAGTTTTTATTTCTTAAGTACTTATTCAATTTAGTTAGTAGAACACACCCTTATTAATTTAGTACTAGAATACATACTTATGTTGTCATCTGTTGTTGCATACACGGTGGAAGGAATAGGACGTCGCTTAAGATATTAAGACACAATCTCGCGGCAAATAACTTCTTGGTCAGTAAAAGGATTTTATTAATCAACGTAATTAGAACAAGTATAATGATTAAGAGGATTATGATTCTAGCTCGAGAAACATCACCACCATGCCGACGTTAAACATTCCAAATATATTGGCAAATTGGTGGCTAATATAAGGCACGGCCGCTCATACATAAACCCAAACTGCCAAGGAATTAGCTAATTAATTAATGATTCCGCCGTTGATGATAATTCCTTAACTAAGTTGAAGTTGTACTTATTCATCAAGACAATTAATTGAGATAATTGAGAGAGCCTGGCTAGCTGTGTTCTACGTTTTAGTAATTTTTTTTGTTTTTTTGTTCCACGTTGTTAATTGTTAATTCCAATCATGACCTGTTGGTGAGCTGCTAGGCACGTGGGATGAGAACCATATGAAATAGGAAGGAAAAGTACTAATATAATCATGCATATAAATTAAGACTTTACTCTGGCTATTTGATCTCTCCCTAATTACAAATCTTAGATTCGATCCACTCTGCAGCAAAACTTAATTGGTTAACTGGGTCTCTCATGGAACTAGGAATAATAAGTCTAGATAAAGTAAAACTGATCTCTAGAAATTAGACAAATTGCTCGTAAATTGACCTAATTGCTACTCTCAGATACCAAAAGAACGTCGACATGAGACAATACTGCCTTGTAGTCTACCCTTCAAGTACGGAAAACAATGCGAATGTGACTGTACTGTATGCCCACCATCTATCAAATTTTTTTTTTTTGGTTTTCCTGATTTCAATTCTGGTTTACATTCAGCATAGCTATCAGAACATCAATAACGAGTATAGTTTTTCTTATCATTGTTGTCGGGTGAATTTTCTGTAAGTGCCGTATGGCTTTTAAGAAATGATATCCATTGTTCTCTGATAAATATAAACCTAAGTTGAAACCAATACGAGGTAAATGAAGCCAAATCCATTAGCTGGAAATCCTACCTTACGTACAAAAGAAGGTATGTTTCCAGTTTTCTACCATAAAAATGGAATTTTAGACCGCCCAATTCAATAAATATACACATTTAGCAAAGTTAAAAACTTAAAGTTGCAGGCCAATTTATATTACGAATATATTCAAATTTGTGTTTCTAAATAGCACAAAAGCACCAACAAATTAACAAAATAACTCACCTGTTGATGGGAATTGTTTCAATAACTGCTTCTTTTGAAGTTTCCGCAAGGTTTCTGTTGCCTAACTTCTCCTTGCAGATGTGGAGAGAGAGAGAGAGAGAGAGAGAGAGAGAGAGAGGGAGGGAGGGAGGTGTTGCTAGTAATTAGATAGGAGGAGGCGGGCCGGGAAGGCAGGCTGGAGGAGAGAGAAACGCAAGGCTTTTGAAGATGGCCAGCTGAGATGGGTCCCAAGTGTCCCAATCTCACTAGTAAACTATGACGTGGCTGCCAATTATTGTTTGTCTTTGTGCAAAAAGAGGCAATTAGTTAAAGCTATTTTTTGGGTTTAAAAATGAGAAATGATTTTGCCACTCCTTTTTTTGTTAACGTCACTTTTCTGTAAGTGTATTTTTGCTTTTAATTAATTTTTAAGGCTCCTGATTTTGCCACTTCCTTTTTTTGTTAACGTTAAAAATTAATTAAAACTATGATCTGCTGTGTTTGGCTTGGAATTTGAAAAGTTTTTTGAAAAATAGTAGGGGTAATAAGTGGAGAGAGATAGAGAGAAATGTTAGAAGTAGGGGGAATCTAGGGGAATTTTTTGAAAATTTCTTTTTAAATTGCAAAGAGAACAAGGTAGAAATCTAGGTCCACTCCCCATGCCATGCTGCTAGGGGATGACACTCTAAATGCCTTGTCCCTCTATAATCTTCCAATCTTCAAAAGTTTCGTTTGGTGAACATATGCGAGAGTTCATTTGAGTCATCTGAATTGTTTAGCATGTAGATTTTGCAAAAGATACATATCTTCACGAAAATGCAATTTGATCGCACAATTTGATAAGCACGTGACAAGTTATGGCTATGTTTGGTAACACTACCACTTTTTTGTTTCCTGTTTTCTATTTGCTGAAATCAGTTTTTACTTTTCCTAAAAAAAAGTGAAAACAGAAAACATGTTTGTGTTAACCTGTTTTTAAAAAAAAATCAATTTCTGAAACTAGTTTTTACTTTTTCTAAAATGGTCTTTCTTGCAACTTTCGCTTCGGGCCCAAATATCTTTGAGCCGGCACTGAGTCCAGGTGATTGGGTTCTTCTTTCCTAGGCCGAAGTTATAGTATCAACTTTCATAAAATGATGGCTTCATAAGCCCAACGTATCCCTTCCGGCCTCCTCTCATCTCTAAGTTAAGAGAGTATATATATATAATATATATATAGATGAAATACATGTGAAATTTTCTAATTCCAAAGTCGGTCCTTTATTGACTACAAGGTTTTTCTCCCGATAAGTATCTTTTATTGACTATAAGAGAGAGAGAGAGAGAGAGAGAGAGAGAGAGAGAGAGAGTATCTTCAATGGCCTGGGTTTGAGAGAGAGAGGAAGAGGAAATGAAAAAAGACCTCCAAGGAATTGTAGCGGAATAGCCTGTTTTTTGTTTCTGAAAATAGTGAAAGTTGAGTTTTGTTACTTCCTCAAATTATGAAAATAGTGAAAGTGATTTCCAGAATTTGAAAGTGGAAGTAGTGCACCAAACAAACTTTCAAAGTTAACTTTTGAAAATTCTGAAAATGAAAACAGAAAATAGAATGGCTACCAAACATGACCTATGCGTTCCTCCCCTTATAAAATGGGCAGTAAAGTTAAGAAGCATATTTGACGCCATTGTGTAATTGATCGATATCGATGCAGATGTTCTCCTATGCAAGATCTACAAGTAAATGGTTTGAATCATTATTTTGGCCTAAAATGCACCCACAAATTAAATTAAAGTTGAAAATGGGTATTGAGGGGAGAGGAGCTGATCCCGTTTGGCTAAGTACTAATGCTAGGTTTCCCCCAAAATTTGTTTATATAGTTTAAGACTTTAAGGTTTTCAAACAAGTTATTTCCGCTAAATGGACTTTTATTTGATCAGTTAATATGTAAAGAGAATGGCCACTTTCGGATTTTCTATTTTTATGGGCTTTAGCCCATTTACTTTGTAGATAATAGGGGGACCAATCTCAAACCAGTTATAAGTAATTGAAGACCGAACTAAGGACATTTTAGTTGAAGATGTTAAAAAGTGAGGGTGTCAAACTAACTAAAATAAGTACGTATTTTTCGAATAAGTACTTATTTTTTGAATTAAAAGTGATGTATTGTGAGAGAATGACATGTCTGGTAAAGTAAAAAATAAATACTTAAAAAATAAGAATCTTAGCGGGACAAGGCCTGAGTTTGCTAAAGCGTCCACCATGGCCGGCTCATAGGGTAAGCGAGAGAAACGACCTCGGCCCCCAAATTTTGGTTCTAGATTGAGACCTCACTGTAATGTAACTTATATATTAATATTAGAATATTTTCAAATAAAAACATATCCTAGATACTTGATTAAGTGGCCACGTAATGCTATCATGCTATTGGAAGTGTGTGGTTCGACTCTTGTAACGCCCCGATTTTCGGACACGTTAATTAAATCATTTTTAATTGATTTAATATTCCATAAAACTAATTTAAGAAATGAAATTTTTATTAAACAGAGTTTAGCATCTGAAATCTCAAATACCAAATTCAAAACCTGCTTAACTGTCTTACAACCCAACGAAATAAAACAGAGTTTGACAAATGTGTTAACACTTTTGGAAATTCAAATAATAATACTTTAAATTAACAGAGCTTCTAAGGGTAGAGCATCTAAGGCTCAACAAACTCCCCTTCCTCAGCTGGGAGGTCTTCACCCTGGTACTGATCATCTTGTAGAAGATTCTGTTCTTCGATCTCCTGATTACCTGGCATGAAACGCCAGCCCAACGGCACTATAATGAGTTTTGAAACTCAGTAGATAAATCTTACCCGTTAACCCTTACTCTACAAGTAATCACATTTATAATAAAAAGAGGTAATAATCGAAAAGCACAAAACTTATTTCATTATATAACCATCAACTTAAGTAAATTCCAGAATCTCAACTTTTATAATTATTCCAACACCGTAGTATTCACCACGTTCCAAACTCAGAATTTCATTGGACATACTTTACAGGTCCTGCTAGGCTACCCTCAACATCTCGAGGTCCTAGTAGGCTACTCTCACAATTCTAGGTCCATCAGGCTGCCCTCAAGGTCCTGCTAGGCTACCCTCAATACCTGAGGTCCTGCCAGGCTACCCCTGAGGTCCTGCTTGGCCACCCTCACAATTCTAGGTCCATCAGGCTGCCCTCAAGGTCCTGCTAGGCTACTCTCAATACCTGAGGTCCTGCCAGGCTACCCCTGAGGTCCTGCTTGGTCACCCCCACAATTCTAGGTCCATCAGGCTGCCCTCAAGGTCCTGCTAGGCTACCCCCAATACTTGAGGTCCTGCCAGGCTACCCCTGAGGTCCTGGTTGGCCACCCTAGCTACACCGGGTCTTTCAGGCTGCCCTCAAGGTCCTACCAGGCTACCCCCGATCACACGAGGTCCTGTCAGGCTACCCCCGAGGTCCTGCTAAGCCCACAACCTTTTATCTGTTTCCTTTTTCTACTAACCAGAACAACGTCTCCATAAGTTCTCTAAGTCCACAACTCATCCAATGTTCCTAATATCCTTTCTACGTTCTCAGTTCAATCGAAAAAGCAATCATTTCAAATGGCGAGTAAACAATTCATAATGTCACCACATACACAGGATAACTAAACCACCGTAGGCCACCTCCAGTGAGCTTAAGTCCAAACTAATCTCACAACACTTTCGATATGCTTTGATGCCAGAGTAATTGCAAGTGAATCAATAATAACAACAGTTCATACAAAATTACTGAAGCATAACATTATCGGCAATTCAAAAGGCAAAGGAATTTCACATGAAGTATTCGGATTTGTCCTTGTGACTTTTGGGTTTCATTAGGATTTCACACATAAGTTGTTTTTAGAAATTTCTATTATTTGGTAATCAGGGAATAGTTATTTCGTAAACTTTGGGTTACTTTTCTGATAGTTATTAAGTTGAAATCCAATATGTAATTTACAAAACACTAATAAAACTATCGTTAGTCTAAACAATCTACTGTATTGGAGAAATACGTGTGAACTTGTAAAACCTAAGGTAAATTCAAAATACTAATAAAATAAAATTTGTTCAACAGTGTCACAAAAATAGTACTAAACTAAAGTATCAATTAAAAGTTTACATCTTCATTTAACAAAATTTATCCTTGTTTTACTTAACTATAAGTTAACTTTTACACACCGAATTTGACAAGGTCCGTAGTAAAAAAATATAGTGTATGTCTTCCTCCCATACTTTTTATTGACCACTGAAATATCTTATATTACCATACTACTATTTCCCATGGTTATCGTTATAAGACTAGAACTTTGATATAACAAGGCGAGAGTTCATCAGGTGTGCTAGCTCTTAGCATAACTCGTAACATCATTTTTGTTTAACAAGTTACATTATGGTAGCATGTATTTCAATATGATTATCATCAGGTTTGAATCAACGTATAAGTTGGAAACACAACAATTAATAACAGTAGGCAATATTAGTAACAAAACATGACCCACGTAATCATGTAATTATTCTTGAGCATAATTGAATTCAATGAGCAGATAGTTGTCATGACTATTGACTTTCCAACCGCAAGTTTTGATTTGGCGGCCGCGACATCGAGTATAAGTTTTGACAATTTTTTCCTACAATACATGTTTTGTAGATTGGGCTTATGTAAAGATATAATATAACACACAACATTCCATAATATACTTAGTGTTAAGGGGTAATGAAAAATCTACCTTAATCCTTGGAGCTCTAGCTAGGACGAATGAATATGGTGATTTCGAAAGCGGAGGAGGTGGACGGAATGGTGTCCTGCTTCTTCTTTATTTCCCTTTAATTTCCTTTCTTTCTTTTCCCTTTCTTCTTTTTCCTTCTTTTTCCTCCTCCTCCAGCAACCTCTCTCTCTCGGCAAAATAATAAAAAAAGAAGAAGAAGATAGTGGAGGATGATGGTGATGACCTCTCTCTCTCTCTCTCTCACACACACACTCACTTGTTCTCTGCCGAAAAAAAATATGGGAATGGGGAGAGTAATATATGGAGGAGTGGTGGAGGAAAATTGGAGTGTAGTTATTGTTTTTCTCTCTCCTCTCTCTCAGCCGAATAAATGGGGATTGGGTGGGTTTGGTTTTTTTGTTAGATAAAGATAAGAGGGGATGAGATAGAGGGGTGATGGAGAGGTGGTGGAGTGTGAGAGGGAAATAGAGGTTTAGTTCCAATAGGATTCTAGTTAGGGTTTAGATAGAAAGGGTAAGGGATGAATATATATCAGGGATGAATATATATCTCTAAAGTATAATATATTTCGTATACGATTTTCTAAGTAATATCAATTATACACACAATAATATATTTAATTAATTAATCTAACTAATTATTGAATTAGTATTTAACATTTCAAATTTGTATTTTAAAAAAAAAAATAGGGCAAAAATCCGGGTCGTTACAACTCTCATGCACTTCCATGTTTACTTTTTCAATTCTCAGGCCTTATTCGAAAAATAGCTATAGCTATAGCTATTTTCCGAAGCTATTGGTAGTAATAGCAATAAGTGATGCTATTGGAAGTGTGTGATTCGACTCTCATGCACTTCTTCTTTCACTTATTGCTTGTTTTGTTATTTTTTTGTACTTATATCAATTTTTTTAAGAAATTCATAAATATGTAAGAAGTTTAATATGAAAAATTCGTTTCGGACCTCCAAAATATATGAGTCGATACTGGCGTCCACATAGTGAAGTGGAGCCTAGCCTAACTTGGCTTATAAAGGTTACAAACATACAATGATTATTTTATATATGTTCTTGGACTTTTTTGTTTTTTGATAGGCAACTTTTTGACTAGCCTAACTTTTTTATTTTATTTTACGTTCTTCGACTTTCTGTATAGTATAGTAGTAATATTTTTGTTGCAACTCATTTTGCCTGCATTTGGACAAACGAAAATGCTAGACACACAATGTACGGACACACAATCATTCACACAACCGCTGACGTCATGACCAAAACGACGTCGTTTTGTTAAAAAAAAAAAAAAAAGAACCCAGGTCACGAACACAACCCCTTCCCCTTTTCCCTTTCCCCTTCTCGTTCAAAATACAGACACAGAAGCAAATATGGGCTCCCACCACCTGCGACCACCACAACCCCAGCTGCTCGTTGGCGACCGCCAACCCCAGCTGCTCCCCCATTGCCGGCGACCGCCACCAACACCAGCTTTTGGCACCCCGACGCTGTCCACGACGAAGGTCTCTCTCTCTCTCCTTGTTTCAGATAGATAGATTACCCCCACTATCTACTCGTCATCCTCATCAATTAGAGGGTTTCAATTTGGGAAACCCTAAAATGTTGTGCTACCAAACTAAAAAAAAAAACCTAATTCGAAAAATTTGAGAAACCCCTAATTCGAAAATATGAGCTGAAAATAGTGTGTTTGAGTGCTTGGGTTATCAATTAAGTGCTGAAAATGGGTCTCTAAGTGAAGGAATTTCATTGTATATGCTGCAATTAGTTATTTACACCTTGAACATGTGCACTTCCATACCGAGAGTCCATTATGCACCCTACGGAACAAGCTGTACATCCTTCCTAGATCCTCATATTTATCATCCACAATCATGTAAACTAAGCCTGAGTTATCCATGTGGACTAATGTTTGCATATGGCATTTAATCAATCTTCATCTCCACCACATTAGTGATCTTGGCTTCACTTTTGCATCCAAATAGTGGGTGACTCTTTCAATTTCTTCATTCAGACGTCGCTCAGCTTCCTTTAGAAAATCCCCACAGTCACAGGACTCAATAAACTGTTGTGACTCACCGCGGTAGAAATCAGCAGAGACTTCGAGAAATGGTTTCTCAAAATCTTCTTGGTAAACAGAAGAACCCAAATACATTAACATTTTTATTACATTCCTCATGAGACCCCTGTCTATAACTTCACCAGTCCTCTCTCTCTCTGAACAAGTTCAATAAGTGTATCATGAAGCCTCGATTGTATGTTGCTAGAGTGGATAATGTTGTCCCACAAATTCAACCCTAGCTCATGAACTGGGGATGAAAGTCCTGTCCATATACATCAATATGTCTCGGATCATTTGCAATGCCTTGTTGGGGTTTGCCCATTTCCTGTTTAGCTCTTCCAAAAACAAATCTCACTCGTAAACTTCTTGGATAATTTGGCACTTTTGGTTTGTATTATGAAAGATAATGTTGGAATGATTTGTGCTTGATAAATTGAAACATCTCTTAAGCAGGCCATACTGTAATGTATAACAGCTAGCAGTCCACACAAATGAACAACCACTAGCAGTCCACACATGGTCCAACAGCGAACATGACTAACTAGATTGCCATGGCTCAACAACACAGTGAGTTGGACTGACTGGACAACAGCAGAGAATGAGCAGCAACAGCTGCTTTGACTATAGGATACCTTCTTCCCTTCTCAAATGGATGGATTGACTGATCATTGCTTCCAGGACCTAGCATTCCATAGTTCCATATGATAATCACGAAGTTTGGGGATTCTTGTAGAATACACACTGGACACAAACTGGACACACCACCAAAACAGTTATCATTGCTTCCAGGCCACCAAAACAGGCCAAGATAAGTCACAAAACTAGTGATTTCTGCAACTTTGATCGACTAGCAGATCATGCTCATAAGATAATCACAAAGTGCATGTAGAAAGGTGTAAGAGATGCTTCATCTACATGACAGTTCACAATTACAAAGATGCTTCATCTTTTATTTTTGATGGCTTGCTACTCTGTCTCCAATTTAAGTTGGTCGCATAATGCTCAACTTTGTAATGTTATTCTTTTCATTACTGTAAATGTTCGTTGGTGGAGTTCGAGCGGAGTAAAAATATGGCGCGGCCAATGGAGAGAGCCATCTCTTAAATCTAGAGGATGGGAAAAGAAATCATCAGATCATGCAACTGTAAAGGATAGCTCAGCCGCTGCAAAAGTTAGCTATGGGACCAATAGCTTTGCAAAGACTAATGGAAACTCGAAAAGGCAGTGAAAGAGATTGAAGCTATTCAAGTGAATCAAAGGCCAAGGAAAATGATCAATTTGTTGTAGTTTGGAATATCAATATGTACTAAGCTTTGTAATATCAAGTTGTAATCACTACAACAAATTGTGTTTTTTGCGACCAACTTTTTGCGACTAACAAAATCTGGGTCTCTTTTGCTATGGTTCTTGCGACTAAGAGATTCCTTGGTCATGAAAAGAGGAAAGTTGTTCCCACGAGCGACCCAATGTGTTGGTCGGTAAATACGAGTCACTTATTCTTTGGCGCCTAACTTTACCGCTGGCGGGATAACTTTTAGCGACCAAACTCTAATTCATTTAGCGACCAAAATGTTTTTTGACATGTAAAAGAGCTGAATGAATAAGTATTGCGACTTTTTCAAAAAAAAAATAAGTATTGCGACCAGCACATGATTATTTAGCGACCAAGAAGAAGCTGGTTGCTTTATATCTCTATATTCAATGTTTGAGTGACTAGGATGGTCTAGTCGCAAAATCTTTCCTATTTAGGGACCAATTGTCAAGTCACTAAATGTATACCAGAACACAGTACATCAAAAATTTATACTATATGCTATACATTTTCTAATAGTCTTTGATACGATTATTTAGCAGATCTCAATAAGACAAAACTATTTTAACAATCAAGGTCGTTGATTTCGTTATGCTTATTGATTAAACCATTATTGTAAAAATTTGACTCGATCAGGTTTAGAAAACTCCTTGATTGGGATGCAATTTGTTTTTTGGATGATAGTTATCGTCCGATCAAATGTGTAGTAAAAAACCCGATCAACTTCATTCTTTGTACGATTGATGAACTCCGTAATATGTAAAAGATAGACGATTTGGATCGAAAAATAAAGACCCTGGTGGGGGTCGGGTCTTGTAATCTAAAACTTTAATGCCTCGGGATGCATCAAATGTTGTTCGATCAAATGGTCGTTGATATCCGATGATCTCCGATTTTGGTGACACTGATGGAATCAGTGAGACGTGAAATCCTAACAGTTCAGATCGACCACTGTAAAAATTGAGTTGATAGTAACAGTTATAGTCTATATGTTCAATATAATTGTTAACAAATTAAGTCTTGTGATGTATTTTAACATACGTTAGCAATTCGATCGTGACACAATTACGACTATCCAAACCGTTGATTTTATTTTTCTTGTTGATTATATCATTCTTGTAAAAATGTGTCTCGATCGAGTTTAGAAAGCTTATTTATTGAGACAAAATTTCATTAACAAAATAGATTTTTCTGTCCGATCAAGTGTGTAGCGATACCCAATTAACTTCATTTTTGGTACGACTAATGCACTTCATAATATGTAAAATATGGACGGTTCTGATCGGGCAAAAAAATTCAGGTGGGGTTGGGTATTACAATCTAATATTGTAATATCTCGGGATGTATCAAATGTTGTCCGATTAGGCAGTCGCCGATATTCAATGATCTTCAATTTTAATGCTAATGATGGAAGAAGTGAGACATGAAATCCTAATGATTAAGATCGACCATTAATAAAATATAATTGGATGATTAAGTTTAAAATTTGTTCCTACAATGCAATACGGGGACGCTTAATTATTTTGGCCCTAATTCCCTAAAACAATTTTTTTAAATCAGAATTCCCTACACTGAGCTGCTACTCATACAGCAATAATACACAGATTTTGTACACAAATCTGATGTGGGGCCCATTACGAGTCTCACACAAACGATCCAAAGTGTTCATTAAATGTAAAACAATTTTTCAACAGCCTCCGCGAAAAATCAGCTCAATCCGATACGTATAGGTGCTTGATCCAATCATTTAACTTTTTATTCGAATTTCAAGATAATGAAAAGTTATATGATTTGATCGAGCATCTATAAGTATAGGATTGAGCTGATTTTTCAAAAAAGCTCTTGAAAAATTATTTTACATTTAGGCTCCGTTTGTTTTGATGTAAAATATTCTACAATGTAAAATATTTTTCATGTAAAATGATTTTGCGTAAAATGTTTGTTTTTAGTAGTGTTTTCTGTTGTTTGGTTGGAGTTAAAAATATTTGTAAATGATTTTGAGTAATCACAATTGAAGAGAGAGAAGTATAGAGTTTCTAGGTACTCCGTACTAACTTTGTAGAGAGACACAGAAATTGATATGGAGAGAGAGAGAGAGAGAGAGAGAGAGAGATTCCTCCTGTTGGTGGACCATTGGGGTCCAATTTCGGAAAGGAAAACAGCTATATAGCTACTGGATACTTCCCAAACTCCATGTCCAGACAAAGGGAAAACAACTTACCGTTATTTCCTAGGTAAGTCATTTTACGCTGAATGGTGGAAAATAATTTACACCGGAAAATATTTTCCTTGTTCCTTGTCCACCAAACACCGAAAAATTGGTAAAATATTTTTGTGGAAAATATTTTACGTTGAAACAAACGGAGCCTTAATGAATGATTTGGATCGTTTGTTTGGGACCCTTAGTGGGCCACACCAAATCTGTGCACGATATGTGTTTGAAAAGTACGTGTCTAACAGACTTTTTGTTCCCTAAAACAATTGAAATCCCAAATCTTCGTCTCTCGGGAAACAAATGGCGCGCTGAAACGAATTCCCCCAAAAGAGAAATCCCCAAACCTCGTTGTCTCTCTCTCGCGCTCTCCTGCCTGCGCATGCCCTCACACCCATACTTGATGAACTCAATTTCTTCCACATTTATTTCAGCTCTCTCTTACTCTCAACCGTTCAGCAAAAACCCTATAGCCATAGCCAGAAGACGATTTCTGCGTTCAAGAAGGCGGCACTGAGCGACGGCACTGCGCCACCATCGTCTGCCTTCACGGAGTATGTTATTCACTCTCTCTGAACCGTGTCTCTTTCTCGCTCTCACACACTCTCTCTCTCGATCGATCGATCCACATTCATGTATATTGCGAGTTATTTCGATAAGCCCTAATTGATAAAACCCTAATTTCCTCCACTGTAGGCAATTTTTTCTTTCGCTTCTTATGGGTTCACATAGTCCTGGTAGATGCTAGGGCATCATGTTTCTTTTGAATGATGTTGATGTTTGCATCTTACTTTATTATGAGCCATCTCCACACCTGTAGCCCCAATTCAGAAATACACTAGTTTCCTCGAGTTTAATGATTGGATCTTTTGAGTTTGATGTTTCTAGTGGATTTCAAGTTCTTATTGGTCTTGTAAAATAAGTTTATACATTACAGTAATTTACTTAGTTCAGTGTGATTTGAAATAGGATTTTAGTTTTGGTAAAAAAAATTTAAACTTTTCGATTTTGCAAACAAACTTGGGTTAGTTCAGTGTGATTTGGATTTTAGTTTTAGTGTTTGGTAAGGGGAAACTCCCAAGGGAAATCAGAGAAGTCACTACAACACATATGGCTTTCTATAACGTTATTTTACAGTATTCTTTTGGGAATGCTATTATAGAGTAGCAATTATAGCGTTCTTCAAGGCTAAAGGAAAGGAAATACATGGAAGGCTTTAGATAGCGTTTCATTAAAGGCCATACACAGCGTTCCGCGAAAAGGAGACTCGTGCCCAAAAATCAAACACACCTTGAAAAATTTCAAACGATTTTAGAATCTTGATATACAAGTCCTACTCTAGCTATGAACTGGTGCGAGATATCTCAAGCTTGCGAACTGGGGTAAGATTTCTTGGGTTTTAATCTTCAGTATCAGATATGAGATATGAGATATGTTTCTTGTTCTCTATTTTTCCCCTAGCTGATCGATTAACCTTTGTTCCCTACTGTTAGCCTGACCTTCATGTTTTTCTGCCCCCTCCTTCCGTAATCGGAGAAGAATCAAAACCATTTTCGAACCTATTGCTCCGGTTGAGGCAAAGAGTCATTGTTCAGGGGGTCCAAATACAAGGGTACGATTTACCTTCGCAATGCCGCAACCGTTTTCCTAGCGAGTTTCGGTAAGCATACAACTTTATAAAAGCTTCGTGATTTCATAACAAAGGTTATTGTTTTATAGTTTTAGCTAGCTTCCTCTTGCTTCAGGTAGTTTAGCATAAATAGGGCTCTTGGTTTTTTCATAGTTCTATTACTGTATAGCAAAAGCAAAAGTCAAATTGGCTTTGTTTTAGAACGGGAACAAGTTATTGGGGTATGTAAGATTGGACATGCCTTTCGTTTTCTCACCCGATCCTAGAATTCAATGGGGCTCTCCGACAAATGACAAATACTATGTTGTTGAGCTCTTAAGTTGCTTACAAGTTCTCTTCTTGTATTTCCCATTTTCCCTCATTCTATTCAATTGAGTTCTTTTGTAACTACTGCTACATCATTAGCAAAATCCCAAGTAATGACCAGGACTCCACTTTCTTTTACAGGACAACAAACAATGCTGCTTAGGTCTTCACATGTAAGCTGTGTTACACGGATCCGTGATTTTGGCCGACGTACCCGTGTCGACACGACACGACACGGACACGGGTACGGGATCCCTTACCGGATTCGCCCAAAAAATCTGGACACGTTAGCCAGAAGAAGAAGAAGGGGAGAGAGAGGAGAGAGGGAGAACCTGTCGATCAGAGAGTCACAAAGACGGAGAAGATTGTCTTCGTGGTCGTCGCCTCGTCGGAGAAGGAGCGTCGTCGTCGTCGCCGGTGGTAGCAGCAGCTGCTGCAACAAGAACAAGAGGAGGAGGAAGAAGAAGAAGAGAGAGAGAGAGAGGGGTACCGACGTCGTCTTGGTCTTCATCGTATGAGAGAGAGAGAGAGAGAGAGAGAGAGAGCTGCGGCGGCAGCAACAGCATCAGCCGAAGAAGAAGATCTGATTTTAGGTTAGAAACGTATTAGTATAAAAAATAAACTATAATTACAGTATAACCCTTCTACTTTAATAATAATACATTATGGCCCCTAAATTGTAAGAATAATACAATTTAACCATATAATTTGAGGAAATTACTTTTTTTTTTTGCAAAGAAAATATATTTTTTATGAGATAATTTTCGTATATTTATATAGAAAATATAAATATTTTTATACATATATAAATATTCAGCGGATCCCCGCACCCGTATCCAATTTCGGATACATATCCCCGAATCCTCTTTTTTTAGCTTTGACGTGTCTGACCCTTAGATATGT
Organism: Rhododendron griersonianum; assembly: GCA_018127125.1. Taxonomy (NCBI): domain Eukaryota; kingdom Viridiplantae; phylum Streptophyta; class Magnoliopsida; order Ericales; family Ericaceae; genus Rhododendron; species Rhododendron griersonianum. The sequence goes on from CM030800.1 coordinate 26,943,853, forward strand.
ACCCAAATCCGATTCGCGTACCCGTGTCCGTGTAACATAGCATGTAAGTACTTGATTTTGTATTGGACTAGCTATATATGCCTATGCCCTATGGTGATTTTGATGATTTGAGCAGCAGAGAATGTGTTTTACTTTTGCCTAGGAATATATGTAAGTCAAATTGATGTTTTAAATTTGTGGATCCATTGAGAATTGGTACGGAACAAATTTATAGGACGACTAATCAAATTTTCAATTGAAGTGCATTTGGATTAAAAACAATATGCCACTAGAGTCCTATTAATTTATGCTACATCTCATCCTGATACAAGGGTATTAACTTTTCTAGATGAAGTGAGATGATTGGTATTCAATTTTTCTGGATGAAGTGAGATGATTGGTCCCAATCTGTCCACCCTTTGGAGTCTTGTACATGAGGGAGCTTATAGCATTGCCATTTAGCTTCCCACTTCAAAGCGACTAGCATTTCTGCATGTTTTCAGACCTTCTCCTTGAACAAATATGTAAGTATCGCCTGTAGGGGTGAGTTGGGTTCTACAATTTTGTTATACTAGTTTGTGTGGAAATAGTTTGATAAGTAAGCTGCATTTATACATGGTTAAGGGAATCAAAGTTTCCGATATTCTTATCTCATTTGCTTGTTCTGGTTTCTGTTTTTTGTAAGTGATTGATACTTGTTGCATATTGAGTTCAATGGTTGATAGATTTTGATTTCGCTAGGTTAATATATGTTTACAAGTCATTCCTTAAATGTAACTACCCCTTAATCAAATTTGACTATTGCTGACTCGAGAGAAGACTTAGCCAAATATTTGCAAGTGGGATTTATTGGTTTGTATGTACATGTTATTTTAAAGAAGCAAATAGACTGCATCTTTTCTTATTACGCTGGTCATGTAGCTGTGTATAAGACATCCTTTAGGGGTTGAAAATCAGTATAAACACAAGTATGTCTCTGTTTACCGAGGATTTTTGAGCTCGGGTTATAGCATCCTACGCCATTTCTGACCACAAAATGAGTGAAGGATGTTATTGCTTATTCATTTGTTTATTGCATTGTTATGGGGTTTTTTTTCTTCATATTTTTGGTTAGGATGTGCTATGATGCTCATAAATGACCAATTTAATGTATCTACTGCACCGTACTGCCAATATTGATTGTGCAACAACATCTGATAAGGTACAAGAGGACGTATCGCTATGATGAAAGGCTACCCAAGTCATGAAAGACTACCCAAGTGATAAGATCAAGAGGCCATCGTCCAGTGAAAACATATAAGGGCCTTGAAGAAGACCCTGACAAGTGCAGGTCTCTTTTTTTTCCAATTTATTTTCTTGTTCCCTTGTTTATCATTCATTTTGTTCATGAACCAACCTTAATACTTAATAGGTACTTAAGCACTCTTGGGAGTAATTTTCTCTTGAGGTACGGTAAGTCGGTAACTAGCACTCTTGGGGTTAATTTTCTCTTGAGGTATGGTAACTGTGGATTTTGATCTATCGTTTTGTTGCAGTAATTGTATGGTACATGAGAAAGAATAACCGTGATTTTACCCCTTGCGTTCCATTGCAGGTATGTCTACTAACACTCCACCTTTATCCTTCTAGCCTCCAAATCCCATGCAACTTTGCATTTCTATAAGCATAGAGTTAGAAGTATGGTATGTTTTATTTGTTTTTATTAACTTCTATTTGAACTCTTCATAATAACCATTCAGAAGTCCTTAATTCTTTATTTCGGTATATGTGGAGTTCCTTGCGGTTTATTCTTATGGAGTGGGGAGTTCACCTACATCTACTTGGTAATGTGTCCTCTTCACATTGCATTATTAGCTTAGAGGAGCCTAATGATAAGCTTTTCCATATAGTGAGATATGTTCCCTCTCTTGATGTCTAAATAGGTGGCTAAGTGAACTTAATCAACCTAGTCATAGCTTAAAGGATTAATTAGAACTGTAAGAGCATTTTTCACCCGGTGCCATTCTCCCAATCACTTTTAATGGGTCCGACGTAATCATTCAGAGTCTTGAATTTTTAAAGTTGTTCATCATCCAGTTATTGTTGACTGCTGTTAACTAATTTGTTATATCCCATGCAAATTGCTAGAATACCATACTCATAGGCATGGGAAAATACTTGTAAAATCAATTGCAAGTCTGGACTCATAATCGCCTTTTGGAATAAAAGGGTTGGTAGACTTTTATAGTTTGTACAAGGAGACAGGCTCATGATATAGATCATTACAAGAGACAGTGTAAGAGCTTTGCCTTTTGGACTTGCCTGGTGGTGGTAATTAAGCATATACGAAATGTAGTGATTCAATTTTCTCCGATCTGTGCTTTGAGTATATTTCCTGCATTGTGAGATTAAGCATATACGAAATATAGTGATTCTGTTTCCTTGGCCTATATCCTGCATTGTGAGATTAATTTTTGTTCGTGATTGCTGTGTTTTTTCTGTTTGTCTGTGTTGCTGCTTTCGGTGGTGGTTTGCTCGAGCCCCGATGTCTCCGTTTCCTCCTGTCGTTTCGTAGGCCGGTGCTCCCCGCCGGCCGCTACATCTAGGAGTGGCTGGCGTTGCTTAACGGCGAGGTGTTTTGCTCCGGTGGTTTGTGCGGCGGCGGTGGGGTGCGGTGTCTCTCGGGTTAGGGTTGGATTTGGTCGGGCCGGCCCTTGGTTGGGCTGGATTTGTGGTGTGGGCTTTAATGTTTTATTTGGGTTGCAGATTTGGGCTTTTTTTTTACTTTTATTGTTTGTATCTGCTTAGACCCTAGGAGTGCTGGGCTTCGGCCTTTGAGGTGTATTTTCCAACTTTTGGTTGGATGCATTCCCCTTCCCTTTCCCCCGTTTTAATAAATTTTATTGCCGATCAAAAAAAAGTTCCTCACATGACTGTCCAGATTATGAATCCCAATTGAAAGAAGATGAACAAATTGCCAAAGCTATACACGAAAGCTTGAACCTTGAATCTCCACCACGATATGGACCTGGAAATGGCAATGGTCATGGCCGTGGCCGTGGAAATGCAAATGGAAATGGAAATGACCGTGGAAATGCGAATGGAAATGAAAATGGGAATGTGAGTTGCAGTGGAAGTGGGAGTTGGAATGGGAATGGAAATATTTATCAACCTATGTCTTACCCCTATTCAACAGGGTTCAGGTACAATCCTTCCTGTCAATAATACTTTAGGGAGGCTTATTTGATCAACTTTTGGTAAAATTTCATTTTTGAAATTGCTCTATTGTTACAATATTGAATAAGATAAAAGATTTTGTTCACGATACACTTCTGCAAGAACGGTTAAAAACTTCATCTCCTTGTCCAGTGTGTACAATTGTGATAAATATGCTTTCTGTTTTCTGGTTGTTCAGTTTCTAACCCCATGAATGTGATAAATGTAAGTTATTGACTATGGGTCAGTAGTACAATGCATAAACTTCCTGTTGCAGTACCGTATTGCATAATTAGCTATGTAACCTAAAACAACTACTGGGTCAGATGCACCAGTTGTCATTTTGACGATGTCTTACCGTCAATGTAATCAAGCTATGTTTTCTCTTCTTTTCCTTTGTGATAGAGTATGTGCTGGTTGTAACACTGAGATTGGTTACGGAAGATTTCTGAATTGCATGAATGCAGTTTGGCATCCAGAATGTTTCAGATGCCATGCCTGCAACCAACCAATTTGTGATTATGAGGTACAAAAACTACTGTCTATGCTGCCAAAATACTCTAATTCTATTCTGATTTGAATGTTGGACCATCAGTGTACATTAGTAGTCAATAACTGATGTAGAATATTAATTCCTGTGAGACAAGTGTCCCCAGACTCCCCTCTTAACTAAAGAAGGAGTTGGGGCTGCATCATGAATGAGTTCACAGCCTATACATATACACCAGACCAAATCTTGTATTTGCCTTTCTTCTTTTTTTTTCAAAATTGCCGAGAGAAATCTCTTCCCAAATTCTCCCTTTATGCATCATAAAGTCTAAGAAAAAGATAGAGAAAAGACAACACAATTAGGGAAGAACAACTTCCTTCTTCTCAAGCCCTTTCATGTCTTGTACCTACAACCACCCCCCTCGTCTCTCTCTCTATCCCCCTCTCTCTCTCTCTTGTTGAGTTTTTAATTGAATGTTCAGTTCTCAGGGAACTTATGACAAGCTAAGAAGCACGGACACGTCGACCAACCTCACGTGCCCATGTCACGACACTCTCTAAAATGTGTCTAACCAGACAAAATACGTGTCTAATTTTTCTTTTATGTTTTCTACTCAGACACACGAGGGATACTCTTGAAACACGCTAAGAACACGTTTAAAACTGTGTTTTTGCTCTACATTTAGGTATCCTAAATAATAGGTTATTCAATCCAAAACTACTTCGAGGGTGATTAATATTTGTAGTGTACCCATGTCTGGTACTGATACTCATTGGATAATTGTGAATGCTCTTATGCTACATCCTAATCATTTCCACACTTATAGGATTGATATTTCTGCAATTTTTGAAGCGTTGCATGCTTTTGGATTTCCCTAGATTATGTATCCAACCTATGATATTGAAATGATGGCATTTCTTGGATAATATTATGACATTGGACTATTGCTGCATTTGGGTTCCTTCAAAAGTGGCTCACTACTTTTATTACATTGCAACTCCAATTGACTTTAACCATCTTGTACTCTACCCACGTTTTGAACTTTGCAGATGGACTATGAAGACACTTTTTTGGCAGAATGGAGTCTGGAGTCACTTTTCGCAGACATAGATTACTACTCGAGTTTGGACTTGATTAGAGCTTGGAGTAATGAAGTCCACTTTTTGCTACTTTATCATGGACTTTACCTAATATTTATAGTTTTGGATGTGGTGTAACTAAACACATGTTGGAAAACAAGTAGGTTGTGGAATTTGTTGTTTTTGGGGATGGTTGATTACTTTTTGTTGCTTTCGAAAAACATATTATGTGGTTATTAATGTCAAGGATATTATTGTTAATGTTGTATTTTGAGACTAACTAGTTGGTTCTTGGGTATTTTTGATACACAAGCTAGTTGCAGTTACAAAAGATATTTGCAGGAGAATTAATTATATGACCAACGCAATCCATCGTAAAAAAGAGGTGTTTTTGCGACCAAACTCTCTAGTTATCAAAACAGGTATATGTGAATTCCAAGGATTTTTTTTGCGACAAAAGAAAATACATTCTGTGACCCACTATTGAGTCACCAAAACATGTTTTTCTGATGTCTAATGGTCCCTTTTTGCGACCAGAGCTTGTATTTGGCGACCACATTTTACTTCTTTTTGCGACCAGCGGTTGGTCACAAAATCATAACCTTATTGTGATCGGATCTGTGTGGTCGCCTAATGTGGAACATATTGTGACCACAACGTAGTTTGGTCAAGAAATACCAAATACGACTAGCTTATTACGACCAGCTTGGTGACCACACTTTTTGGTCACTGCATCAATTTGCGACCAAAATGATAACTTTTTGTGACCTTCTTGTTGGTCGCAAACAACACAATTTCTTGTAGTGAATATTGCGAAACCTAACTTCGTATGTAATCGATAATTGTGATGAGAACGGCCCGGCGTGAGTTTTAAATTTATTGTATTATGGTTTTCGTTGTGAAATGATAATTTGGCAATAGATTTTGGCTATGAATATATATAGCTTGTGACTTGTGATTTAGAATGAGAAATGCCCGGGATGGGCTTGTGCGTAACCTCATGTTGTTTCTATTGTTGTTATTGTTGTACGGACTGAGACGCTAGACGTCGGGCTAGGACAAAAAAACAGGGGAGATTATGCCGAAATTTTTCCAGAACCAAATACACTAGCATAATTCTAGTATTGATATTGGTGACCGATGGAACTATGAATTCAACAAGCAATCAGGTCATTACAGAAGCATAAAGAAAGTAAAGAAGTGTAATTTTATGAACAAAAGTAGAATACGTCTCATTAAAGAAGTCAACTTCAAACAGAATTCTCCAAACCATTTACCTTATGAAAGGTCATTACAAGATCAACAAGCAATCAACTCTTTCAAGGACACAAAAGGGGACACAGGACACAGGACACGATATGGACAGCTTTCAAGGACACAAAAGGGGACACAAGACATAGGACACGATATAAAACAATACAATCAAGTGAACTACTCTTCAACACAAGGTATTTTCTAAAAAATTCGACAGAGTTTCCCTTGTTTTCAATCTAGCCCGACGTCTCAGTCAGCAATAGCAACAGAAAAAAGAGCAAACCAGCAGTTCACTTGCAATTGAAACAGAAGTTTTAAATTTAGCCGACATGAATACATAATGTTTTACAAAAGAGGCATAAGCCAAACATCATCATCATCGTCTACCCTAAGCTATATTATAAGCAAAATGAAAAAGAAAAATCCTAAGTGTCGCTAACATCTCTTCTTGGCTGGATGCTACATACACCAAGGGGAACTTGATTTTGGAGTTGTCGAACTGCTTTGTGCTCTCCCTCTTGCTAGGATAGTAGCAGTTTTGATGATCAGGGAAGTAGCAGTTTTGATGATCTAGATGCAAAAAGGAGATCTCCCTCTTGCATAGCCTTGTCCTTGCCCTCTTGCATAGCACCATTCAGAGTGGTGTCGCGGCACTCCTTGTTCTTGATCTTGGTAGGATTCTTCTAAAAAATCTGAAAGCAGATAAACAAGTGATCAGCATACCAAGAATAAACTGTAGTTGAAGTGTTGAAATAACAAGAAGGCTAGAAAAAACAACTACAAGACTAGAATGTCAAGTATACAAGACAAGACAAGAACTAAACTTTTCATTTAACAAAACAAAACTGTTACAATGAATGTAGAGTATACAAGACAAAGAACTATACTTTTCATTTGACAAAACAGAACTATTACAGTGACATTCAAATGTGAGTGAGCGATACATGGACACCTAGATACATGGATTTTTTTTGGACAAGTTCATGCTAAAATTGGCTACAAGTACAAATTATACAGCAACAAACAACAATATCTATATACTAAATGGATGAACGAGCTAATCAAATCCAAGAATGAATGTCATGTATTGATATAGTTTGGTGAAGAGGTGGTGCTGCGCAATACTACTTTGCCATGGTGATTTTGTATTCATTTTTATCTTCATCTTTACCTGCTTGAAGTGAGTCATCAAATAAAGAGGTTGACAACATTTCTTCTTAGGCAATGGCATAGAAGATTGGGACATCCACTTGGTCAGAGATTAGAGCAGATGGTGCATGCAGAAAATTTATGCACAATCTGACTGACATAAATACGTATAGCCGTATAGGAACATAAAATTCGCTTTGTTACCCTACAATTACAACTCACTGTACTACACGTGCTTATCTATATTGTGACTGAGATCCCCCAATAGTGTATGTCAGCTTGCAGAACTTTAACCATTTTTCTTTTCTTGTTCCCTTTTCTAAATGTTGAACAGATGAAGAATAAGAGCAATGCTGAAAAAACAGAAGCTCAGCTCCTTGACACGTTTGATTATGCATGGAACAAAGGCAGTAATGGTGTTCGCCGCCCTAACGATATTCTCCAAAAACTTGATAGAAGCACTTCACCAAGTACTCGGTTTCCTACTATTGTGAGGAAGCTTCTGACTTTCCAAGAGAAGAAATAGGGTATCAAAATTGAAGCCCGCAAACCGCTTAAATTGGAAAAAGGATCCAACACATAGGCTAATGAGAAGAACAATGATCACCTCTCTCGAATTCTCAAAATAGGCAGATCACGGCTTAGATTTGTTTCGGTTAAATATGCTGGCAAATAGGTAGCTGCTTTAGTGATGGAAATACAATAAAACTTTGGAACTAGTAAGTTCATTGTCTGTTGTTAACAACTCCAATTTAGGGTTTCTCATATTTTCGAATTAGGGGTTTCTCAAATTTTCGAATTAGGTTTTTTTTTTTTTTTTGCAGCACAACAGTTTAGGGTTTCTCAAATTGAAACCCTCTAATTGATGAGGATGAGAAGTAAATAGTGGGGGTAATCTATCTATCTGAAACGATGAGAGAGAGAGAGAGAGAGAGAGAGACCTTCGTCGTGGACAGCGTCGGGGTGCCAAAAGCCGGTGCTGGTGGCGGTCGCCGGCGATGGGGGAGCAGCTGGGGTTGTGGTGGTCGCAGGTGGTGGGAGCCCATATTTACTACTGTGTTTGTATTTTGAACGAGAAGGGGAAAGGGAAAAGGGGAAGGGGTTGTGTTCGTGACCTGGGCTCCTTCTTTTCTTTTCTTTTTTTTAACAAAACGACGTCGTTTTGTTCATGACGTCAGCGGTTGTGTGAATGGTTGTGTGTCCATACGTTGTGTGTCTAGCATTTTCGTTGTCCAAATTCTGTTGAGAGTAACGTACCTTCACGTTATCCGCGACTGCCCCTACGCCGGCCCGCTCCGTTAGGTATTTTCTCCTTCCCCATCTTCCAGCCATCACTTCTATTCTGAGCCTTTTCCTTAGTGGCTCCAATCCAATTGTCGTTCACGGCTTGTTCACTCTTCGGGCGTCCCTTGGGCGATTATCTTTCCTCTCGCTTGTTGGTGCGTTTGGAACAATCGAAATAGGTTCCTTTTTCGGTCTTTAACAGCTAATGATCCACTGGAACAAAAATTCTCTTTAATCGTGTTGATGTTTGGGAAAATTGCAAATCAGTGGGTAAAGGGGCAAATAAAGCCCAAGTGATGGACTAGTTTTTAGGAATTGCAAAGTCATGGGAAGGAGAAAATTATTTCCCAATACATGGTATGGAAAACATATATGGACAAAAATACCCCTCTCCTTACACGACGTCGTTGGAATCCCTCCCTCCTTCCTAAAACACGCAACTCTCCCACCCCAAATCACATCCAAACCCTAGCTCTGAAACCCTCTCTCTCTCTCTCTCTCTCGCTATTGCTCTCTGTAACCCATCCCGTTGCTCCTCTCTCCTCCTCTCTCTCTTGCCAACCGACGACCAGCAATTCCCCCATCTCTATTCGTCGATCTTCCTCGACGTTTTCATTGGGCTTGAATCTCCAGACACAGTTGTTTTCTTTAGCCACTGATCTCAGGCGACCTTGGAACTCGGCGACCATCTCTGTTATTTTCCGGCCACCGGAGACCTCTATCAGGTTTCGGAATTGACTGGGTTTGAACTTTCAGCACTGATTTGCTTCCGAAATCCCCTGGGTTGGAGATCTTTTCTCTGTTTGTTGCCCTTTGTAACAGGTATTTTGTTTATGATGATTATTTGTTTATGGATGTATAGAACTTTGATATTTAGTTTCCCATCTGTTTTCCGTATGCCATTTGTGGTGCATGTGTGCTTTGGTTATTTAATTTAAAGCATTTTGTCGTTGTGTGTGTTTGGGAATAAATGAGGACGAAAGACACCCAATAATCGAAAAAAACCCATGGTAACGTAATTAACTTGGAAAAAGAAAGATTGAGACATACCTGGATTATGATGCTGAAGAAGGAACTTTTGATGCGTTTGCGATACGTGGGATGTAGTCGGAATAATCAGCAGAGGATACACTCAGTGAACAAATTCTGATCTCAAGAGATTCTGCTAATGGGATTTGGGAATCAGTTAGAGTAGAAGAAGAGCCAAATGAGAATTCTTGGACAGATGGAAAGGGGATTCCAAATATACATATGGGTCAATATATGATCTGTTTATGTATGTAGAGAAAGGTACGGAAGTTGCTGAAAATGGTGGTGGAGGCAGGCGAGCGAGAGAGAGGGGAGAACAAGACAGGGGAAGGGGAGGGAGGGGCTAAGTAAAGAAAGTGAGAATCCCATGACCCACACCAGTGAATTACTACACTGATTCTGTAATCGAAACAGCCTTTTTATCAATATCAATATCAATAATAATAAAAAAAGCAGTTAGCAGAATCTATTTTGAGTCCCATAAAAGTAAAGGGAATTTAGGTACGTTTCTTCGCTTTGTAGAACACACTAGCTAGTGATCAGTGATGCAGCTATCTGGGGGAGCTAGACCCGATTTGCTGTATGTTTATATATATATCAACCTATGTAGGGGCTTATGTATGTGATTGTGGTGTCATTTGACAAGTGGATAGTTTGTCAATGTTACATGGTTAGGTACTGTTTGGAACAAACGGAAAGAGAAATTTTATTATTAGGGCATTTGGCAAATTTGTCGAGGGCCCGATTAAATCCGGGACAAACCTTGTATGGGCTAAAAAGCTTGAAGGAGTCTTTTACCAAAAAAAAAAAAGCTTGAAGGAGTCAACCTTGTATGGGCTAAGAAACACCTAAAAAGCTTCGAAACTAAGAAAGAACAAAAACCTAAGTCATGGGTTAACCTCTTGGGGGTTGAGTACTCTTTTTATTAATTCATTGACAAATTAAAGATGGAGTTAGCCTGGGTTATTGACTTAATACATTGCTCAAAATTCTGGTTCTGCCCTAAATAAGGTTTGCAATCGAAAATCACAATTAATTGTGTTTTTGGCTAAATTAAAACAAATGAGGCTCTGAAAAGGTAATTATAAGAATATTACAAAAAGGCAGATTAGTTGTCTTAAGAGTTGACATTACGAAGTCTGCTCAAGTTACCCCTCCAACGTGCTGACCGTATACATCTGATCTCAAGATAGTATTTCTAGTCTGTAATCTGCCATGAACTATTTATCTTCTCTGAACGACTGAAATAGTTTCAATTGTTTGAGGCTTGTCATAAGCTCTAAACTGCTTAAAACTTTTTCGAGTGATACAATGTTGAACTCATGAAAATTGCTTCTGGGTAATACATCTAATTTGTCTAACATGTAAATGAATGACACCAGTTATTTGGGTCGTTTTAATATATCTTGGTTCAAATTCTCCGACAGTGTGATTGTGGAAGCTTTGAAGGTGGATAGTTGCAGAGACTTTGATCATCATTGTAGCCACTTTTCCGCAGAATTGTAAGTCATCTTAATTTTTTAGCATGAATTGTTGCTGGATTAGACAAATATTATGATTAGTGTCTTATTTGATGTGTTTACCAGTAAGAGATGAAATTAATGTCATGACACTACATGAGCCTATGGCTTTCACTTTTCCTTTTAGACGTGCTTAAGTATCCTAACTGCATTGTTGCCATCCATTCTGATACACTGGGCATGTACGTGTGAAACTTTCTTAAGTTTCTTCTCACGTACATTTAACAATTCTAACCAGTCCAATAATACTTTCGCTATGCAGTTTTTTTTTTACCTAGTAAACTCAAGAAAGATTGTCAATACCTTATATTTTGAATGATATCTAATTTTTTCTTTATCACGTAACTATATATCCCATTTCTGTTAACATTGGTCTAATTTTATTGGGAAAATAGGTAAGTGAAAGAAGTGGAGCATGCTTTGTCAAAATTAGGCCATGCTAAACTAGCAGGGAGGTGTGTTTGTGTATTTAGACATGTAGTTAACATTTCCTTTGTTATTTACAACGCCTTTAATGTGAGATTGCATGCTTCGTACGTGATGAGCTCCTGGTCTCAAATGGAATTGACAACTTTTATCCTTTTACTTATTTGTCTACATTTTAATCTTGACCCCTTAAATCTTCCAGTTGGGAAGTAATTGAGCGCATTTTCTCAAATAGATCCTCACCACCAATACAAGGCCCAGAAGGAAAATGAAGACAAAAGAATATCGTGGACATAGCGGACAAGAGAACACACAAACATGAGATTTAAACAATAAATTGATTCAATCTAGATACCATAGACAACTCCATATGGCTAGACGACAAGTAAGATAGCCGCACACGGCTTGGTATGAGTTAGCCACACACGGTTTAGCAAAAGAAACAATTGATAAAGTCCAGAAATGAGGAAATCAATATTGAAGTAGTTGTTACATCTGAGAGTTAGTAACAAATTGGATAGCTTAAAACATTCAGGAGCCAATAAAGGGAATGCTTAACAGAACAGTAAAGTATCCATGTCAGTATAGAACCTCACCAACTTATAACTCCCTCAAAATCTCACCTTCCTCTATTCTTCTTCAGCTTTTAGTTTTTCATTGCACGACTTGACCAACTTCTTTAGAGGCTCAGGATGGAGGGCAAAATCAAAGCCCTCCGTGAAAGATATTAACCCGTACACTTTTCCACTTGAGTTAAAAACGGGAGTACCATGTGAAGTACGTATACCGTGCATATTGTTGATCTGAATCAACGAATCCTTGTGTGACTGCTCTTAGTGAGTTAAAACATGTGTGACTGCTCTTAACAGTCTAGGGCATACTTTCTTACATAGGGAGCAACAAAAGTTCAAACAAGGAGTAACATTATGTGACTTAAAGAGCAACTTTTATATTTTCAGAAAAAAAACAAATCCTTAACAGTCTAGGGCATACTTTCTTACATAGGGAGCAACAAAAGTTCAAACAAGGAGTAACATTAGGTGACTTAAAGAGCAACTTTTATATTTTCAGAAAAAAACAAACACTTAGAGCATACTTTCTTACATAGGGAGCAACAAAAGTTCATACGAGGAGTAACATTAGGCGACTTAAAGAGCAACTTTTATATTTTAAAAAAAAAACAACCTTAACAGTCTAGGGCATACTTTCTTACATAGGGAGCAACAAAATTTCATACAAGGAGTAACATTAGGGGACTTAAAGAGCAACTTTTATATTTTCTAGGGCATACTTTCTTACATTGGGAGCAACAAAAGTTCATACAAGGAGTAACATTAGGTGACTTACAGAGCAACTTCTATATTTTCAGAAAAAAACAAGTTACATGACTTGAAGGATTTCATACAGAGCAACACACAAGGGTAAAGGGACTGCCATTGAGTGAGTTAAAACATGGGTGACTGCCCTTAACAGCGTAGGGCATACTTTCTTACATAGAGTGCAACTTTTGTTCATACAAGGAGTAACATTAGGTGACTTAAAGAGCAACTTTTATATGAATGGAAAGGATTACGTTGTTCAATTGTTTTGTTCACCAAGATCATGTGTTGCTCAGGATTGGCAAAATACAATTCTGCAAGTGCTTAAGCTTCTATCACATTGGTATACTCTCTCTCTCTCTCAGACACAAGAAAAAAAACTGAATCTGAGTCATTTTTTTGAACAAAATTATAGGTTGTTAAACTAATATTCATATGTGGCATCTCATCTGAATGACAAGAGGATTACTTGAAGGTATGAAGTTCTTTTCGTGTCTTCTCGTACTATAGACTGTTTCAGAATCTACTCTATTTCAGTGACTAAAATGTTCTTGTTTTTTCCATTTCTTCCGGAATCTAATGTATGATAGTTGCATACTTAATGCCTTTGAGTTTTGAAATCTGCTGAGCTTCCTATTGGGTTCGGTGTTTGAGGTACTTGGCCTAGACTAAGCACGAGAAGCATCAAAGTCGGTTGGAATGAAGTGCTTGATCAATCAATCAGTTCTTTATACTTCAGGTAGTCATAGCTCTTTTGAAATCATTTGGAAGTATTCACCAGTCAAATGTGGTTCTTCCCACACCTAGTACTACACACCCCTGCGCGTGCGTGCACATAGAGAGAGTTGGCTTTGTATACTAAGTGCTTTGTTAGGATCATTTTGTCTTATAACTTCGAGTATTTGGCAATCAGTTTCACTTACTATGTGGAAACTCGTTCTTCTTAATCTTAATAAAATGTGGAGGGTAAGTAGAAACTGTTCTGTGTAGGCATGGAAGTATTAAATTTTTTTTTACGACGCTCTGATGAATTCCTATTCCAGGCTCTAGTGTTCTACCAATTTCCATGCCTTGATGCAAGCTTCTATTATTCCATCCTATCTCCACTAAAGAGTGTCGTCAGTGGGAAATTCTTCAAAAGAATCAAGTTTCTCTCATTAACAGGTATAAATGCAAGTACTTCAATAGTCTGTGTTTCATGGGTTGATAGTACTTATTTAATTTAAGCCCTCCAATTTACTTTTGTTTTATTTAATAGTACTTGGTGAGGAAACAGATTCATGTAGCCGACCCCAAGTGATTGGGACGTAAGGCTCGGTTTGAGTTTAATGTGTTTCATGGGTTTGCAGGTTGCGAATCCATGGATGCGAAATGGAGTTTCCGGAAGGCTCTTGGAGTGTTGCGGTGGAGATTGGAGGCTTGAATCGTGATCCAAAGAAGGAAAAAATGTTGGTCTCCGTCCGGACAGGAATCACGGTCATCCGGAGGGACTTCTTAATGGGCGACTCGTGTTTTGTTTTATTTTGCGCTTTCTGATGTATTTTGAGGCCCAAAAACTTTAATAGGGCAATCCTAGTTCGATTTTCGAGTTTTGAATTTTTCTGAGAAGGCTAGAGAGAGGCAAAAGCAACAAGAAGAAGAGATCTCCATGGCTTCCATCAGCGAGAGCTTGCAGCTACATGTGTGCGGCTATATCTACACCCCTTCCAAGGTGAAGATTGAAGCTTACTGTCAAATAACTTTGCTTAAATAGTTTCTACTATTCTTTTTCAGCTTGGATTATGGGACGAACCCTTTACAGTCTATGAAATTGATTTCAGCTTTTTCAATCTATTTCGTGTTGTATTCTAAAGCTTGAATGCGGGTCATATAATGGGTTCTTGTGTTTGCTAGTATTTGGGTGATTGAGATCCATAGAGGCATAGACCCTTTCGGGAAGTTCTTATGACTGTGAATTGGAAGTTCTTGCTGGATTTGCTAAGAAAGATGGGATGTGGGGACAAATGGTGTAGCTGGGTCAAGGAATGTATCTCCACAGTGTCAATGTCAGTCCTGATCAATGATTCTCCTACTCAGGAGTTTAAAACTCAGAGGGGTCTAAGGTAGGGGGGATCCCTTATCCCCTTTCCTCTTTAATGTGGTGGTGGAAGCCCTCAACATCTTATTTGAAAGGGCCAAAAGTTTGGGAGTAAACAATAATGAGCAAGAGGTGGAAGCCTTAGCAAATCTGTTTGAATGCATGAAAGGGGACCTTCCAATGAAATATCTGGGTATGCCTTTAGGAGCAAATCCCAGGAGAGCTAAGACTTGGCAACCAATTGCGGATAGAGTCTCCAAAAAAATGCCATTTGGAAAGCTAGATACATTTCTATCGGAGGGAGGATCACTCTTATTAAGTCAACACTCAGTAATATGCCTATATACCCCATGTCACTCTTTAAAATCCCTATGGTGGTGGCAAAGAAACTAGAAAGAATTCAGAGATAGTCCCTATGGGAAGGGTCCAATGAAAAGAAGTTCATTTTGTCAAATGGGATGTGGTGACAAGAAGCAAAGCACAGGGTGGTCTTGGAATAAAAAAGCTTATGGTTCACAACCAAGCTCTATTGGCAAAATGGTGGTGGAGGTTCTCCCAAGAGAAAGAAGCCCTTTGGGCTAAAGACTTAAAGTCATTACAAATAAGTATGGGCTCAGTAATGTATGCTTCTTGCAAACAACACCAACTCATGGGAAGTGCTCTGCATTATGGACTGACATATATATGTTCTACTGGTGCAATTTCATCTTGCTTGTTTGAGAGTATGCAACAAGGATTCAGAATGAAGGTTTATTAAGGAGGAGCAACTAGGTTCTGCGATCAAGTTTGGTTGGGAGACAACACTCTCTCTTAGGAGTTTCCAAGACATTTTTGGTTATCATTGCAGAAAAATTCTTTGATCAAAGATATTTTTCACCACTTGACATCCAATTCACTTTTGAGATTGCAGTATTAAGCTATTAGCACATCACAACAACAAATATAAGTTGAATAACCATTCACTTGTGAAAGTATAATCAACGAACTGCAATAAATTTGGAGGATACGTAATCTGACCAAGTACTTTCCCTAACTCCAAAAACTGCTAATCCAAGAGACAAAAGGAAAAAGCAAAACAATGTAATGAACATGACTAATCTAAGAGAATAGTCCAAGCTTAGAAATAAATAACCCCAAATCTAAGTTTCTGACGCAACTAAGAGAACAAAAGTGCACTTATGTAGTCAATACCCAGATTATAGTGTTGAACTAGATTGAGAATAAAGGAACAAATATTGGACCAGTTTTGTTATCACAATATCAAAAATAGGGGTGGTCAAACCCATTGAGACCATCAAAACGAATTGTATAATGTAAGCAATTTATTGTACAAAAAAAATTAGTTACGTGCTACTCAGGAAAAAAAAAAGGAGCAAAAATTAGTTTTCAAAAATAAAAAGTTGGGTAAATTCAAGGGCTACTTCGAAAAAATAAAGAGCAATTTAGGTTCATACAAGGTGCAATGAATTTTAATAAAAAGAGTAACATATATTGATACAATGAGCAACTTAGATACGTGCTACTCAGAAAAAAAAATAAGGAGCAACTTAGGTCCATACATACAAGATGTCCATACATACAAGATGCAATGAATTTTAATAAAAAGAGCAACATATATTGATACAAGGAGCAAAAGTATACCCAAAAAAAATGAAAACATCTCCTCTGTATCTTCTTCTCTGACTCCATCTTGAGTTGCAGAATTTCTGAAATTTTACAAGCATTGCTGCCATAACTAAGTGAAGTAAAGATATGAGCCCCCAAACATTGACGATCTGTTCATATCTCACCATCCCATACTTCGTCAACCGACTTTTCAAATTAATCGAACAAATCAAGTATTAGACCCATTACCATTGCTTCCAAATGTAATGTTTAATATCTTAAAAAACGCAGCTTTTTAACATGGTTCTTGGCCCAGACTTGAAGACCGACGGGACTTGACATTGAGAAGTCGGTGGATTTTGTTGCTAGAGAGAGAGAGAGAGAGAGCGAAGAGGAAAGGAGAAACCGAAACTTACCTAAAAAATGCAGCTTTTTCAATATAGTTCTGGCCCATACTTGAAGACCGACGGGATTTGATGTCGAGATGTCGGTGGATTTCATTGCTGTGAGAGAGAGAAGAGGAAAGGAAAACGTTGCTGATTACCAGGGAAATAGTGGAGTTCTCGATCGACGGCGTGTTTGGATGGGAAAAGAGGAGGAAGTGATTTGAGGTTGGGGATTTAGGGTTTCACTTGAGGGGCATATTCATCTTTTTATGTTGCCCTTTTCATGTATGCGAAATTATTTTCTTCCCTTTCATCTCTAGATGGATTCCATAAAAACCTATCCATAAAATCCTAATGGCACCTTCTTGTACAACAGAAGTTCATATAAGGAGTAAAATTAGGTGACTTAAAGAGCAACTTTTATATTTTCAGAAGAAAAAAAAACCCTTAACAGTCTAGGGTATACTTTCTTACATAAGGAGCAACAAAAGTTCATACAAGGAGTAACATTAGGTGACTTATAGAGCAACTTCTATATTTTCAAAAAAAACAAGTTACATGACTCGAAAGAGAACCACATTTCATACAGAGCAACACACAAGGGTAAAGGGACAGCCATTGAGTGAGTTAAAACATGGGTGACTGCCCTTAACAGTGTAAGGCATACTTTCTAACATAGAGAGCAACAAAAGTTCAAACAATGAGTAACATTAGGTGACAAAAAGAGCAACTTTTATATTTTCAGAAAAAAAAACAACCTTAACAGTCTAGGGCATACTTTCTTACATAGGGAGCAGTAAAAGTTCGTACAAGGAGTAACATTAGGTGACTTATAGAGCAACTTCTATATTTTCAAAAAAAAACAAGTTACATGACTCGAAAGAGAACCACATTTCATACAGAGCAACACACAAGGGTAAAGGGACAGCCATTGAGAGAGTTAAAACATGGGATAAAAAAAGATAGGATAATGATGTTATAATGAATATAAATGTACTTTTATGCATGTAAATGTACTTTTCGTGCTTTTGCTTTTGTTTTTCTTCCATTTGCACTTTAGGATAATGATGTTATAATGAATATAACTATAGTTGTAAACAACGAAGATGATGCTCCCTCCTCGTACTGCATATCACATGCCCAAGTAGTTGTCTCAATGTTTTGAGAACAACTTCATATCAGTTCCAGAAGGCTTCAAAACAACCTTATCACCACAAAGGCACTTTCGTTGCCTTGTCAAACTACAACCTGAACTGACTGAACTGAAGGACATATCCTTCAACAACGATGGAATACCATTAACCACAATAGTTATTTGAAATTTTTCCTTTTCCATTAAGTCCATCATAATTCATCAATTTTTTTTTAAATATTCCTATCGTCAATGTACAATAGTCTGGTTGGGGGGAGAAACTATTTGAAGGGACAAGAGTTTGGTGCATACATTCAAACATAGAGAGCAACAAAAATTCTTACAAGGAGCAACATTAGGTAACTTAAAGAGCAACTATTATATTTTCAGGAAAAAACATGTTACGTAACTTGAACAAGAACCACATTTCATACAGACCAACACACCTTTGTAAAGGGACAACCATTCAGTGAGCAAAAATATAGGTCACTGCCATTTGTTGATAGGAGAATGAAAGACCCTCAATATCCTACGTCTAAATGCACGAGATGTATTTACTTCTTTCTCTTCAACAATTTATCGAACACTTGTTATGCATGACAAAATGGGTACCTAAAACCTAACAAGTTCTGGCTTATCAGACCACTCACTCATACAATGAAAAGAACAAGTTGCTTAAAAACAGAGAGATAGGGATGAAATGAGAAAAGAGAAAGCTGCAAAAAATTTGAAACACCCAAAACCTTACCAGATGCGTACGACGACGAACTCACTTGGGGAAGGAGAAGATGCTGCTTCTTCTTGGGTGGAATTGAGAGATTAATCTACTGTAACTTACAGAGAGATGAAGTGAGAGAGGAAGAAGAGGTCGAAGGATAGCAGAAGCAGAAACCTACCTCTATTGTTCTCTTCCTCTTCAGGGGCGTACGAATGGGAATGAAGTATGAAATGAGAACGATGGGTGGGATTGAGGATTTAGGGTTTATTTCATGAGGGGCGTAATAGTCATTTTAGGTCGCACTGTCCATGTATTGGGAATTACTTTTCTCCTTTTCATATTTAGATGAATTCTATGAAAAGTAGTCCATGACTTGAGAATATTTTGCCCCAAGGGCCACTGAACACTAATTTTCCCTTGATGTTTTGGCCCGGGCTTCAGAATGGTTCTTTACAGCCCACATTGTTAACCGGGATACCCGAATTGAACTACCACCATTTCAGTTGTGTGGGAACCCCCCTTAAATGGTGTGTTGATGATTAACACGGACGGTGCAGTGGATGCACATGAAAGTGTAGCTTCCGGGGGTCTAATTCGAGATCACAATGGTGCTTTTATTTTGGGTTTTCAAAGAAAATTGGGAGTTGTTCGGTTAAGGTTGCGGAGTTATATATGGGGTCTAAGGGATGGCCTCAAGTTAGCTAAGGATTTTAATTGTTCCAATATTGTTGTTTGTACCGATGCTATTGCAGTGATCAATGTCATCTAGGACCGGAATCAAACAAGTGTCCATCCTCTAAACAATTTGATATATCTGATTGCAGGTTCCTGCCGGAGGAATTCACGATGGCGCATCTCAAGGATGACTATCGGGAGGCCAATCGTTGTGCCGACATTTTAGCAAGGAATGTGCTGACCCAAGAGTTGGGTTTTAATTTCTTTAGGGAATTGATTTCTACACTTCCGTTTTTGATATTCACACTCCTTTTTTTGTCTTTTAGCAAAAAAATACATACACTTTAAATACTAAAATCCAAAAAAAGAAGTGTGGTTATCAAAAAAAGGGAGTGCAGAAATTAATTCCTTTTCTTTAATGTTCTATCTTTATCGTTATTTCAATTAAATGCAAATTTTGCAGGGGTAAAATGCCCTAAACTTATGTTTAATTCGTAATTTACTCTTCATCCTTTACTAAAAAAATAGTAATATTTTTAAAGGCAAATTATCAGAACCACCCCCAAGATTTTTAAAAATTATATAGATTCTTCCTTCATGTTTAAAAATTACAAAATACCCCATGTTCCATAGCAAATTACTTCCTTGTCGCGATGTAGCCACTATAAAATTCGGCGGAATCTATCTGATATCATCAAATTCTAAATACAACGGACCACACTGGCCTTTTGTAATTTTTGTAAAGGTGCAGAAGTGTAAAAATAGTCTTTCACAAGCTACAAAAAGACAGTTTGGTCAATTGTAACTAGGAGTTCACAGTAATACAGTAATTTTGTATAAATATTTTCTTCAATATTTACTGTATTTACGTGATCTACGGCTCTGATTATTACTGTACTACTATGAACTCCTAGTGAGTCCTACAAAAATAGTCTTTAGAAATACTCCTACTAGGGCTGCCCACGAACCCGACCCGAAAACAGGCACAATGGACGGATCTGATTACCCGTTTCGGTCGGATTCGGGTCCATTCGAGCGGATTTTGCATATTGTCGGTCGGGTGTCGGACGTACCATATCATTTCTCGGGTCACCCCGACCCGACCGACATATTAAGTATAAAATGAAAAAAAAGCCCTAAAATCACCAGAGTTTTGTTCGTTCGTTCCAGACTTCCAGTTCTGTATGTTCGTTCCAGACTTCCATATCTCTCTCTCTCTCTCCAACACCCACCCTAAACCCCCTCGGGTTCTCTCTACCAAACCAATCAACCCACACACTCTCGATCTCCACTTTTACTGAAACCTAGGGTTTCCAGATTCCTCCTTACACTTCAAAAATCACTCGATCTGCGCATGGATTCCAGGGGTTCGTCGCCATTCTGGTCTTCTTCTTCCTTGATCGACAACGACGGTGCCGTTCTCGGAGTGCGTCGACTTGTTGAACCAACCGTTTTTGAAGTTTGAAGTGTTCTGTAATTTGTATGTATTTATCTTTTGAAAGTGGAAGAGTGACGTGTTCTTGGATTTGTTGCAGTCTGGTCTTCTTCTTCGTTGATCTCTCTCTCTCTCTCTAACTTTAGTTTTTTTTTTTTGTTCTCTTAATCCGACAACCCGACAAAATCCGATAAATCCAACCCGACAACATTTTGGTCGGAGCCCGACCAGTGGTTCGGTCGGTCTCGGGTGGACATTTCAATAACCAGACCAAAGTCGGGTCCGACCCGAACCTGACCCGTGGACAGCCCTAACTCCTACCAATTCAAGCAACGTTTTGCACTCTCTCCCCCTCTCTCTCGTGTTCATAATTCTTGCATCACTATTTTGCATGGACTACACAAAACTGTTGGCTCTACTAAGAGTAAGCAACAATTCAAGGTCATTGAAACAAGGCAAACTCATTCACCAGAAAGTAATCACTTCAGGCTTACAAAACAACATTGCCTTGTGCAAAGACCTCATCAAGCTCTACTTCTCTTGCCAATTGTTTGAATCTGCTAAACTAGTTTTCCAATCAATTCAGAACCCTTTGGACATATCTCTGTGGAATGGCCTTATGGCAGCTTACACCAAGAACTTCTTGTTCACAGAAGCTATTGAGCTCTTTGAGAAATTATTTCATCACCCTTATCTACACCCTGATAGTTACACATACCCAAGTGTTTTAAAGGCTTGTGGTGGGTTGGGGAGGGGTGATTATGGTCAAATGGCTCATACCCATGTGATCAAAAGTGGGAATTTAGTGGATGTTGTTGTTGGTAGCTCTATAGTGGGAATGTATGCAAAGTGTGATATGTTTGGTTCCGCGATGCAACTGTTTGATGAAATGCCTGAGAGAGATGTGGCTTGTTGGAATAGTGTGATCTCCTGTCATTACCACAGTGGGCAATGTGAGAAAGCGCTGGAGTTGTTTGAGGAAATGAAGGGTTTAGGGTTTGAGCTGGATTCAGTGACAGTCACGACTGCAATTGCTTCGTGCGCGAGGCTTTTGGATTTGGAAAGAGGGAAGCAGATACACAATGAATTGTCCAAACGTGGGTTTGTGTTGGATGGGTTTATTAGTGCAGCTCTGGTTGACATGTATGGAAAATGTGGTTGTTTAGAGATGGCTGTGGAGGTTTTTGGGATAATGCCAACGAAAAGCTTGGTCGCTTGGAATTCCATCATTACGGGATACAGTTTAGTTGGTGACAGCAACTCATGCATTGAGCTCTTTCTAAGGATGATTGAAGAAGGGGTGAAGCCCACTTCAACCACCTTAAGCAGCTTACTTATGGCTTGCTCTAGATCGGCCAACCTCCAATTTGGTAAGTTCCTTCATGGATATACAATAAGAAACTCTGTAGAGGCAGATATATACGTTAGCAACTCACTTATTGAGCTGTATTTCAAATGTGGAAGTGTGGCCTCAGCTGAAAATGTCTTCAAGAAGATGCCAAGATCAAATGTTGTAGTTTGGAATCTTATGATTGCTGGATATGTGTCATCAGGCTCTTATTTTGAGGCTCTTTCCATCTTCAATGACATGGAAGAGGCTGGCATAAAACCAGATGCCTTTACGTACACTACTATACTAACAGCTTGTTCACGGTTAGCCGCCTTAGAACAAGGTAAGGAGATTCACAAGTGTATCGTTGAGAGTAAGCTTGAATTTAACGAAACTGTCATGGGGGCTCTTCTTGATATGTATGCTAAATGTGGTGAGGTTCATGAAGCTCTTCATGTTTTTAAGGAATTACCGAACAAAGACCATGTGTCATGGACTTCAATGATAACCGCTTATGGGACTCATGGACAAGCTGTTGATGCTCTGAATCTTTTTAAAGAAATGCAGCAATCCAATTCAAAACCAGACAGAGTTACTTTCCTTGCAGTAATGTCAGCATGTAGCCACGCAGGATTAGTGGACGAGGGTCTCAATTATTTTGATTTAATGGTCAAGGATTATGATATCAAACCTACATTTGAAGATTACTCATGCTTGATTGATCTTCTTGGGCGGGCTGGGAGATTGCATGAGGCTTATGGGATTGTCCAAAGAATCCCAAGGATTAGAGATGATGTTGGCTTGCTAAGTACTCTGTTTTCTGCTTGCCGCTTACATGGGAAAACAGAACTCGGGGAGGAAATTGCAAGACTTCTTATTGAGAAGGACCCTGATGACCCGTCGACTTATATTGTTTTAGCCAACATGTATGCTTCTGTCAAGAGATGGGATGAGGCACGCAAAGTGAGACTAAAGATGAAGGAGCTTGGATTGAAAAAGAACCCTGGTTGTAGTTGGATCGAAGTTGGCAAGAGGATCCAACCCTTCTTTGTGGAGGATAATTCACATCCAGAAGCTGAGCTAGTAGATGATTGTCTCGTGAGTCTTTCTGTTCATATGGCAAAAGATGAACTAGATGCGGATTAGAGAAAATGATTTGTTTCTACCAGGATTCGAATTGGACCAAACTTCCTTTCTGTTGGGAACACATAGATGAGAACTTCGAGAATGGAAGTGGTCAGCTTGACAAATCTTTAGAGAGCAGAAGAGACAAAAGGTAACTGGTCCATGAATTGGATCATACAGTCTTGTGGAGGCATGAAAGTTGAGAAAGCCATTGTTGAAGGCAAATGGAAGTATTGAACCCCTTCCTTGAACAATGGCTTTTGCAGGTAGTTATAATTATAGAAAATTTGGAGATATGGTACTAGAGTTTGCTAGGAACCCATTTCCCCAATGCACAACTCTTACAAGGCAGTTGGAGTTTTGTAGGAGAATAAGTTACACTAGGAATAATGAGGCAAGACAGTTTGTTTCCTTGAATCTCCTCAATTTTCCGGCACTGGTATAACTGAAGGTGTGTCACTATTTTCTCTTGTAAAGTCTCGTCAAACTCTAAGTTCAGCATATTGCAGGTAGGCCAGTTTTACAAAACAAACTCTAGGCTTGTAAACACAAAGAAGTTAGAACTGATTAGCAAATAAACTTTTGTCACTGCCATTCACCATATATACTTCTGTGTTGTACTGCTTGCATGTAAGCATCTTGAGTTCTATTTGTATGAAGGAAACACTATTGTTTTGCTTGCTTAGTGCAGCTCCCGTGGTGAGATGAAGTCTCAGCTTCTATCTGCGCCTTGCGTAACCTGATCTGACCATGAACTTTGACAGTCATGGATAATGCAATTTAATTCCTTAAAGAGCACAATCGTGGTTTGGAAAAGCAACAGCCCTGCTGATGCTGAAACAAATGCATAATTGTGTAGTCAAATGAGGCGACAAAATACTGCATCCAAAATGTAATCCAAGAGCACGAACATGCTTCCTAAGCTGGCCATTAGTAGTCAAACCTTCAAAATCTAGTACCCTTGATTTAGTCTTGGTAGATTTTGAATAATGAAGCAACCTATAGATATTCGAATATTTATGCTTCGATGATTTTGCTTGACCCATTAGTGGGGAAACCCTTTTACTCTCCTCCATATCTGACAAAAATGTGGCATTACTATCGCATGTTACTGTCAGACTCAATGAGCTTGTTTATTTATAAATTGAGTCCGACGAACGTCCGTCACCGACGGAAAAGGATTATCACTCCATTGTCGTCTCTCTCGATCGAAATCGATCGACCGGAAAATGGGTTCGTCGAGTGCTATGCAACGAGAGCTACAGCGAGAACTGGAGGCCAAAGCCACCGATCTCAGCAAACTCCAGAAAGGCAACTCTCTCTCTCTCTCTCTCTCTCTCTCTCTCTCTCTCCAATTTAACCCTAATCCTTGCTTATCCGTAGTTTTTTATTATATGACTTAGATGTCGGATTAGTTTGCGTGTACATCGACTAAATTCTTTTGCACGGACCAATCCTGTTGTCCAGAAACAAGCGCACCGATAGAGCCGGCATAGACTGACCCAGTTGGTAGCACAGGTTTTGAATAACTGGTTTCGAACCTGACATACATGGGAAGAAACATTTATGTCTAAGTCCCATGCCTTAATCATAACTGCCGTGCGGTCCGGCCAAAGCCTTGGGCTTTTTGCATATCCAAACTTCTGAATGTATCTCTGGTGTAGGTCATGCTATCAAGCGCTTTTGACTTGTGGCGGTGGTTAAGGTTTATGTAATGCTAAGAAGAAATTAGACCTGGATTCATTTTTTCGCTAATTTTAACACACTTTGATGTCTTCGGTAATTCTATGCATTGTTTGCATGTTGCTTAAACAACTTTTTACACCCACTGCCCTTTCGGTGAGGTACATTGCTGGTTCCACTTTGATGATAAGAACCATTCAGTCTGAGAATTGAATTGTTAGAAGGCTATGCACAAATTTTGAAATTAAGCTCAATCGGGTACTGGATGATGAATCCAATTCTTGGGTTAACACTAGATTGAGCACAATTAGATTTTTTTTGACGAAGTACTTACCGATAAGTGATAACTGATTGAGAAGGATTATTGCATGGTTTCCTTGTGAATCAATTCTTTCAAAATAAACAGCTACGTACCTCACCAAAGTGGGTGAAGTTACTACCCTCAAATTGAACAAAGTTACCCTCCTGCTGGTTAGCATTTTGATTAAAGAAATCGCATGTATTTATGTGTTCAGACATTGCAAAGAACCACCAAGTCAGAAAGAAGTACACCATCCAACTTGGCGAGAACGAGCTCGTTCTGAAGGTATCTCTCTGTTGTTAATACATATGTATGGATATATGTCTGTATGCTTTTTTCTGTTTTTTCCGTATATCGTGGGTTTCACTAAAGAAAACAATTTGCCGTCTTATTGTGTTCGGGAAAGAGGATCCACGATATATCCCTCTTCGCAAATTAGGCTTATCTAAAAGAGTAGCTGATGTACTTATTCATAAAGAAAGGCTAATTTCTCTTAATCTATTAATAATGGTGGTAATCTACGATCGCGAGTACCTCCTAGAAATAGAAGATTTGGACAAGAAAGAAAAAGAAGAAATTGTCAGAAAAATAGACGAATTTATTAATAATTCTTGGGCTTTAACGGCCTTATTCTATTGTAACTTTGATAAACTGAAAGTGAAACCGTGGTGGTATAGGTTGATAGTCTATATCTCTAGAAAAAGAAAAGACCCGGCTTTTTTCTTTATTTCAGAATTGAAGTTATCTACCCGAATAACTAGTTTCCTCATGGAAGAAAAGATCTATACTATCGAGGATCTTCTAATCATTATAAAAGATACTCACAGTTCCAAGTGGAAGAGACTTCTACAATCAGAAGATTTCGAATATTTGGCATATTTAGATTTCCTCGAGATCTATGGAACCATACACTATTTTCTTCATTGTTAAAGACAGACAGTCTCCGGGCGCTTCATATTCGCCCGGGTACAGGTGGAATGAAAGAGAATTTCGAATCCGCTTTATATGCGAACAAAAAAGCTATAAGTCGGGTCAAGTAAGTCAGAATATTCATTACAATATTCTGCTGAATCCATTTCTTTTTCTAGGCCTGCCACTTTATCTTTTCTTTTTTAATGCGGTCTGATTTCTCATGTTACGGCTTAGTATTATGTCTTTCAACTATTCGTTTCATGTTAGTAAGTATTTATTTATACTTTTAAAAATAAAATTTTCGTGAACCCGAAAAGAACCCTTCCTATTCTATGCAAAACAAAAATTTACTTTACTTTTACTTACCTAATACTTATGCGACTAAATTCAAATTCAGTGCCATTGATAAGACCGCGCTTGGTAATTTCTTTACCATGGCTCCCTTTCCTCGTTTTTCTATTTTATTAGGTTACAAAAAACGTATTAAATCGAGGGATACAAGAATCTCCGCGAATTTCGATAATTGGGATAATGCCTTAGATAATTGGGATAATGCCGAGGGGTGGGATGCCCAGGAAGACCCTAGGTGGGATGACTGTGGGTGGCATGCCGGTGATGACGATGATCATGAAAGTCAAAATGAAAAAGAAAATGATCAAGAAAGTGATAATAATCCTGGTGGATTCCACAAATATAGGCATTTGTGGGTTCAATGCGACGTTTGTTATGGTTTAAATTATAAGCCACTTTTTAATTCACAAATGTATATTTGTGAATGTTGCGAATATCATGTGGAAATGAATAGTTCGGATAGAATTGACCTTTTGATTGATCCAGACACTTGGGTTCCTATGGATGAAGACATGGTCTCTCTGGCCATTGAATGGGATTTCGAAGAAAAAGAGGAGCCTTTTGAACTGGACCTCAGTGAATGGGAAGCTGAACTCAAAAAAGTGTACATAGAACTAGAATTACGAATACAATTAAAAAAAAATAAAATAAAAACAGGAGGAAACCCATTATGAAAATTTTAATGAGAATTATAGTTAAAAACAGATGCATGGAAATTTTAGTTAAAAACAAAGGGAAACCCATAATGCAACTTTTAGTTTTACAAAGGTATAAATTCCGTGTAGAAAGATCTCTTTTAAAAACACGGCAAGTCTCGCACATTTTGACTCTTGTGGCTTTTTTATGTCTTTTACGTATAAACTGGGTTTCACTAAAGAAAAAAGTTTGCCGTCTTCTTTTTTTCGAGAAAGGGGATCCACGATATATGTCTGTCTTCAAATTCGGCTTCTCTAAAAGAGTAGTTGATGTACTTTTTGATCAAGAAAAGATTATTCGTATTAATAGATTAGTAATAATGGTAATCTACGCTCGTAAAGACTTACTAGAAATAAAAGGTTTGGACGAGAAAGAGAAAAAAGAAATTATCATAAAAATAGAAGAATTTGTTAATAATTCGTGGGCTTTAACGGCCTTATTCTATTGTAACTTTGATAAACTGAAAGTGAAACCATGGTGGTGTAGATTGATAGTCTATATCTCTAGAAAAAGAAAAGACCCGGCTTTTTTCTTTATTTCAGAATTGAGGTTATCTACCCGAATAACTAGTTTCCTTATGGAAGAAGATATCTATACTATAGAGGATCTTCTAATCATTATAAGGGATACTCACAGTTTTCGGTGGAGTACACTTGTAAAATCAAAAGAGTTGGCATATATAGATTTAATCGAGATCTATACAACTCTACACAATTTTCTTCATTGTTAAAGACAGACAGTCTCCGGGCGCTTCATATTCGCCCGGGTATGAAAGAGAATTTCGAATCCGCTTTTTATGCGAACAAAAAAGCTATAAGTCGGGTCAAGTAAGTCAGAATATTCATTACAATATTCTGCTGAATCCATTTCTTTTTCTAAGCCTGCCACCTTATCTTTTCTTTTTTAATGCGGTCTGATTTCTCATGTTACGGCTTAGTATTTAGTATTATGTCTTTTAATTATTCGTTTCATGTTAGTAAGTATTTATTTATACTTTACTTTTAAAAAGAAAATTTTCGTGAATCCAAAAAGAACCCTTCCTATTCTATGCAAAACAAAAATTCACTTTATCTTTATTTAACTAATACTTATGCGAATAAATTCAAATTCAGTACCATTGATAAGACCGCGCTTGGTAATTTCTTTACCATGGCTCCCTTCCCTCGTTTTTCTATTTTATTAGGTTACAAAAAACGTATTAAATCGAGAGATACAAGAATCTCCGCGAATTTCGATAATTGGGATAATGCCTTAGATAATTGGGATAATGCCGAGGGGTGGGATGCCCAGGAAGACCCTAGGTGGGATGACTGTGGGTGGCATGCCGGTGATGACGATGATCATGAAAGTCAAAATGAAAAAGAAAATGATCAAGAAAGTGATAATAATCCTGGTGGATTCCACAAATATAGGCATTTGTGGGTTCAATGCGACGTTTGTTATGGTTTAAATTATAAGCCGCTTTTTAATTCAAAAATGTATATTTGTGAATGTTGCGAATATCATGTGGAAATGAATAGTTCGGATAGAATTGACCTTTTGATTGATCCAGACACTTGGGTTCCTATGGATGAAGACATGGTCTCTCTGGCCATTGAATGGGATTTCGAAGAAAAAGAGGAGCCTTTTGAACTGGACCTCAGTGAATGGGAAGCTGAACTCAAAAAAGTGTACATAGAACTAGAATTACGAATACAATTAAAAAAAGAAAAAGAAAAGGCTGATCAAGAGCGTCTCGATTCAGAAGAAGAGAAGATCTCTTCCGAAGAAAAAGAGAAGACTGATCAAGATCGTCTCGATTCAGAAAAACAAGATCTTCTCTATTCAGAAGAAGACGACCAGACTTATCTAGATCGTCTCGATTTAGAAGAAGAAGAGAAGATCTCTTCCGAAGAAAAAGAGAAGACTGATCAAGATCTTCTCGATTCAGAAAAAGACGAACAGACTTATCAAGATCGTCTCGATTTAGAAGAAGAAGAGAAAATATATTCCGAAGAAAAAGAGAAGACTGATCAAGATCGTCTCGATTCAGAAGAAGACGACCAGACTTATCAAGAGCGTCTCAATTCTAATCAAAGCGAGACAGGATTACCGGAGGCTATTCAAACAGGCATAGGCGAACTAAATGGTCTTCCCTTAGCACTTGGAGTTCTGGATTTTCAGTTTATAGCGGGGACTATGGGATCCGCAGTCGGAGAAAAAATTACCCGTTTGATCGAGTATGCTACCCGAGAATTTCTACCCTCTTATTATAGTGTGTGCTTCTGGGGGTGCACGTATCCACGAAGGAAGTTTCAGCTTGATGCAAATGGGTAAAATAGCTTGTGCGTTATATAATTATCAATTAGATGCCAAACAATTTTATATATCAATCCTCGCATCTCCTACTACTGGTGGGGTAACAGCTAGTTTTGGTATGTTGGGGAAGGTCGTTATTGCCGAACCCGAGGCCACCATTGCATTTGCGGGTAAAAGAGTAATTGAACAAACGTTGAATATAGAAGTCCCTGAAGGTGTCCAACAGACCGAATTTTTATTCACGCAGGGAGCATTCGATCTAATCCTCCCACGTTTTTATTTAAAAAGAATTCTCCATTTTATATATCTGTTAAACAATTACACTCTTTTCTTTGTTTGATTGAATTGATGAATTGGATTCAACCAAGTCAACAAGTAATTGGAAAAATTCCTTAAAAAAAAAAAAATTAAAGAAATTCTAAATATATTATATATAGAAGAAAAAGAAAGAAGAAAAACTTGGTGCCGGGCATCTACCACTATACCCGCAATGATCACCATCCCGGGCAATCGAACCATTATTTGTTTAAGAAATTGTTTGAACGAATCTGAGGGCAATCCTGAAGATTCAGAAAATGAATAAAACGATTCCGAAAAATTCATATTTATATTTTTTCCCCCCTAAAAAAAAAATCATAGGATATTTTATATGAAAGAACACAACTGGGATGTTTCTTTCGAAAAATTGAAAAAAATGTTAGATCGTTTCGAAAACGTTCCAAATAAAAAAAATAGGAAACCCGAAATTGATCCAATTTTGCCCGATTCTACGCAAAATTCCCTCAATAATTTTCCGTATTTTTCGCATTATTTGCGGATGTTCATCTTCTACTGGATAGAACGCGAGAATTGCAAAAAGTGTATATTAGTAGAAAAAGAGTTTGATATATTATACCAATACCGGTATTGGTGCTGGTTCAGAAAATCGCTAATTTTGATTCAAGATGAACATCCGAATCATAATTTCGAAGAAATGCATACCGCTGCGGGTGACCTACTAGGCTATGTCACAGTCCTTCGGCATCTGATTCAGTACGACTACTATATAATGGGGTATGCACTATTATGACTATAAACTAGGACAGTGAGCATTGCTATGTTTTGTGGTTTAGTGAGTGATGGATGGTGGGTTTGTGATTGAAGGAGCTGGATTTGTTAAACGAAGATGCCAATGTGTACAAATTGATAGGACCAGTACTTGTCAAGCAGGACTTAGCGGAAGCAAATGCCAACGTCCGCAAGCGGATTGATTATATGTCTGCTGAATTGTAAATTTCTCTATCTCTGTTTAATTTGTTGTTTCAATTAGTGTCTTTGGTTTCCATTTTATCATTAGTTCCCTATCTTGATGTGCGATTGTGGCATTGCAAATTACGCTAACTTTAGTTCGTTGTGCTGTATTGATTGAGGGAGGATTTTTCCTGGCCTGTCTCTGAGAGAAAATGCAATTGGCTCATTTGCCTGTAAAATTTTATTAGTGAGGCATGCTCTTACTCATAAGCTAATGGAATTATTATGGATACAGTATCATCTTTCCTTATCTTAATATAATAGGAATACTGGAACTGAAACGAAAGGTAAATTGACTTGTGTTTGGTAGTATTGTAGTAATGTTGAATAAGATTTGACCATGAAATTTGT
Organism: Rhododendron griersonianum; assembly: GCA_018127125.1. Taxonomy (NCBI): domain Eukaryota; kingdom Viridiplantae; phylum Streptophyta; class Magnoliopsida; order Ericales; family Ericaceae; genus Rhododendron; species Rhododendron griersonianum. Next base: position 26,974,942 of record CM030800.1, read on the forward strand.
GGTACAATGATACAACAGATAAGTGAGGAAAGGAGCTGAATGTGCAATGGATCGAACGAGAACTACATGGACAAAGTTGTAGTGAATGAATATAGAAGTAATTTCCAACTGTTGTTCTACTGATTGATAATTGGTTTAATGCTTTGAATGTTCATAAATGCTCTTTTTGTATTGGTGTCTTTTTCCAGTATTGTTCTGTCTCTTATTTACGTTCCGTAGATGGTCTATCTTCTTTTCCTTTTCTTGATATCATCCCAGTTGAAAAAAAAACTCTTTTCATTCTCATGAATCATGATTATGTCTGATATATTGTTTACTTGCTATATTGCATAGCCTCAGTACAGATCTCATAATTGTCTGCTATGTGTGATCCTCCATCCATCAATACTCACATAGATGTTTCAGCCAAGTCCAAGTAAAAACTTACAGATACACGGAGAAATAATCTGGAGAGATTTGTTGCCAGTTTTGGGGATGCATTGGGTGCAACACCTCATTCCATGCATGCTCTAGGATTCCTTGCCTTCCTATTGTTGTACTGAGATTCAGTGAAAGTTCTCAGGTTGCATGGGAGGAATTAATGGCCATACATCTTGGGTCGGGCTATGGTTAATGTCAGCAGATTGTATATTTAAGGGCACTTGCTTTTTCCCCACGGGGCATGTTTCCTGGCGTTGTAGATGATTTCATTCCTTTTACCAATTCTTTAGCACTATTATCAATTTATCATAAGCCACAAATGATATATCCTTTTTGGGATTATCCTTCTACTCCTCTTTATTTCAATTTGTCTTCTCCATCTTCCTTTCTTATTGTTCTCGGTGCTTGGTACTCAGTACTCGTGATGTGAAGTTGTGAACACAGTGTGTTTGCTTTATGATAGGAAGCGTTTGGATGCAACCCTACAAGGCCTAGAAGAAAAACAAAATTGCAAGAAAGAAGCGGTTAGTACCATTTCCTCTTTTGACGCGTTATAATTTGTATTCTCTTTATATCTCTCCTACTTCATTTGGTCCCCTTGTATGCTCGACGAGGTAATGTATTTTCAAAGTGTTTGCAAGTTGTATGGTGATGTTTATGCTAATTGTATAAAAGTTGCGGCATTTCATTATAAGATTTCTTTTCCTTTTGAGAAGATTGAGTAGGTTTGTTCATGTTATTCCACTATTCTGCTTTATAGGATTGACTTATTCGTGGTTGTTGTGGTAAACAGACTTTTACGGCCACCTAATACTTAAAGACACGTAAGCTGATTGGTGATCACAACAATCCCCACCCACACCCACACACACCCAAAAAAAAGGTTACACGTACTTCGCCATTTACCTCTGCCATGGCCTGCCTCCGTTTCCTCTCTCACTAGCCACACCGTCGACCACTACCACCAGCCTCTTAGCCACCTTTGATTCTCTACCCTCTGCTCCTATCTATTCCGTCGTTTCCGCCCCTTCCCTAGTACAACCACCGCAAAAGCCCTACCACCATCAAACCCAAAGTTACCACCAGATCCATCATCATCGCACCACCACCAACACCATCATTATTAATCAATCAGCTATTGCATATGATTTACTGGGTAGTTCAATAAGAGCTGACCTGTTTAATTTTTATTTTGTGCACCACTCTCTAAACGCTCATTCAGATACATATAACCCTAATTAGACACAAACAGATATCAAGTCATCAACTACAGACCTTCGCTCTTTATTGGGAAAACCTATGCATCTTGACAGAAGTAATTATTGAATGATAATAGACACTAAAATTGATTATCAAAAAAAATAGACACTAAAATTATTGGTTCAATGAGAGGAGATAACAGGGAGAGGGATTTCAGGGTCGAAAGTTGCAAAGGAGTTATACGTGGGCTTTAGCGGAAGAGGTACCTGAAGAGGACATTAGTTCTTTCTCTCGTTCTTGAATCGATTGGAGTGGAATAATCAATCTATTTCTTCGTCTCTTTGCCAATAAATCTAGGGAGTAGGCAGCGCTGTGGGCGGAGGTGGAGGGAAGGGTCTGCGGTAGGGGTTCAAGAAGAAACAAAGTCCTTAATCCTGTCACGATTCTCTTGATTGAACATTGAAAACATTTGTACACTCCTTTGTTGGATATTTAATTGCTCATTAGCTGGTCATATTTTACTTCTCCTAGCTCGGCCTTACTCGTGTTAAAATCTTAATTCTGCCCTTGGTTGTTGGGTGGTTGTCGGTGTAAGAAAACGCTACCCTGCTGCCGGTGGCTTTTAAATAAAGGGGAAGCGGAATGGATTGAGGTTAAGAATAAGCGATTTTGAAATTTCTGAACAGTGCAAAGACAAACTGCTTGATAGTCATACACAATCAGGATCTACCAAATAGCAACGACTTCAATCAGACAGGCTAATGGCTCTCCTGTTCTTTCATATTTTCTGCAGATACTAAAGCTGCAGCAAAGAATTCAATCCCTCCAGGCTGGAAAAGCGAAGGCATAATTTTCGCCCATTAGTGTTTACACATCAGTGCTTGTTTCTCTTCGAGTTTTGTTTCCCTTTTCAAGTACTACTTTTTTCATTTCCAGAGCTCCACCTTTACATCGTAGGTGTGTTAGTCAGTTGTTAACTCTAATGACCCTTTGTGGGCTGTATTTGTAAGATTAGTGATGAAAAATTGGGTGCATATTCATGCAGAAGTTCTCTATCAGACCTTAATTTCGGTCTAATATCTATGGATGTGTGAGGTTTTGTTTGTATTCAAAATCTATCCTTCCTCCAACTAGATCCTGTTGAATCCTTGTTACTATTGAATGGAGATCTTGGAGAATATGTTATTGTATCACCCGATTGAACTATTGTCTTATTTTTTTTGGCAGAAATTCATCCGATGCTATGTATTTTCCCATTCGTTTTGACCAATTTTTTTTCTCTTGCTGTTTGTTCTGGGTTTTCTCAAGGGTGTCCTTTTCTTCGTTTGTTCGTTTCCGTAGGACAATTGAATTTTTTTCCAAACCTGTTTCAAACGTACTTTGAGGTTTTTCATGTCTTGAGACAATTTTGACTCACTCAAAAGTACGTTTCTTGAACGGCACAAGCTACTGTGCTTTGGAAACAAGTCCGGTAACGAAACTCTAGCCTAGTTTTACAGCCAAAGAGCAGTTCCCTTTATTTCACCATTCTACGGGACAGGAGCCCTACTCAACGATAAAATGAGCATGCCAAATTTTGTTTTACTACAAAGAACGAGAGTATTTTGAACTGTACAACCAAAGAACGTCTCTTATGAAAAACTGGGGTCTCAGTCCTCTCGTTCGGAGATAATCTTCGAAAGACCCTTTCAAACTTTTCCCCATCTACAGCTTTCTGAATCCTCAGAAGATCATGTTTCATCCTCACTGAAACTAGACGGTAACTCCACTGTCGATCTAAAGAACGTACCGGAATTGTCAGCAAAGCAAGTAGTTGTACCTATTCTATTTCATGAACCGAGGAATAAAATCACGACAGGAACTTTAAAAACGAAGTCAGGTTCTTCCCCGGTGACAGTACTATTCTCATTCCTAGCTCTCGTAAGGTATGGCTGTGTTTTGAGCTTTGGATTTGTGGTGATATTTGTGCAGGGGAAGGATACGTAAGATAAAGGAGTAAATGAGAGGGATTTCTTTCTTCCGTCATCTTTCCTTTGGAGCGTTACGAGTGAGAACTAACTATATATGATCATGAGGATTATCATTCATGCAATCTGTTGCTGACACTAAAATTTCAGCTACTAACGCAACTTGCCAAATATATTAGTAACATAAAGGACAGGTGCAAAAAGTCGTCAATCATTATCACACGGTTGTTGTCGCTCCAACATGACTTTGACACTAAACAACAATCTGAATTCCGAGTTTGCTGATCGTTGTGAGGTATATGTACATGCGTACATATGTATTAGGCTAAAGCATCAAGGACATGAACCGCTAAGAGTTTTTGCTCAAAAAAAATGGGCTCGCAAGGTTTGTAAAAATCATGAGAACAAAGTGACAAATGATAGAAATAAGATCTTGTAAAGAAAAGATAGAAGTTCTGAAAGTAATAACTTATTAAGCTGTCAAGCTGATTTATTCAAAAAAAAAAAAAAAGAAGTAATAACCTATTGGGCTCTCTAACCTTAGTAGAAAGTCCAATAAGTCGTTTGGGCTTCAGCATTGAAAATCCTCCATGTGTCCCACCCACCCAAGAACTTTAGTCTCATAATCCTTCAAAATGACTTTTGCTTCCGTTCTTAATTCTCGCTCTGCATTTGCGCTCACCAGAGACGTAGCTACTTAATTGTGGGAGGCAGGGCTCAGTGTTCTTATGAACTTAACTTAAACTTAACTTTTTTTTCACGGAACTTAAACTTAACTTAAATATGTGAATTTTGTCCTTATTTGAATTTTTTTCGCATTTGTTAGTTTTGCCCCAAATTTTTGTGGGTTATTGATTCGTCTCGATCAACGAAAGAAATTGAAAAAGTAAATTTTTTTTACTTTTACCAAGTATTTTGAGAAATAACCACTTTTTAGCGCAAAAAGTGACACTTTTTGCGCTAAAAAGTGGTTATTTCTCAAAATACTTGGTAAAAGTAGAAAAAAAATTTACTTTTCCAGATTTAAGTAAAGACAAAAAAATTTAAATAAAGACAAAATTCTCAGATTTAAGTTAAGTCCATAAGAACGCAGCCAAGCTTTGTCGTATGGCCCCCTGCTAAGTTTCGGACCTGGTTTCTTTTTTTCAAATTTCAAAATAAATATTAGTTGTTTTTTTAAAAAAAAAAACACTTAGATGTTGTGTTTTATATGGGGTACTATTATTTAGACTTTTAAATGCTTTGAGAAGGTGTCCGTTAGGGGTTCCAAAACCTAGATCCGGAGAAAACTACTCTTCCCTGGAAGTAATTATTTTAAATCTATATCGTTGAAAACACTCTTGGACGGTTGTGATTGTGCCCTACAGCCCTGTAGTGCACCCTTACACAGTTCCACTTAGGTTTCCGATTCCCCCAAAATCCAACCCCTCTCTCTCGCGCGTTCTCCCATAAGCTTCAATTATTAATCTCATTTCTATTTGAGAGCTGTTAATCGCCCCTCCCGTGTCAGACCCTTCCCTGACACGGGCCCCTGCTTTTCCCCCTTATACCCCCACATGTTCTCTCTCTCTCTCATTTTATTTTTTTGTTATAAAATTTAAACTACTAATTTTTTTTTCAAGTATTTTTTAAATAAATTTTAAAATTTTAAAATCTACTCAAAGAAACCTATCAAACAAGGCTAATATTGATGGTGAAATAATGTAAAACGGAAAAACTATATTTTTGTGATAGTTTAAACTGTCTAAAGAGGTTGAAAAATTAAGTGTTCCAAATTTCAATCCGTTTGAACTGGTAGAAAGATTTTAGTTTTCTGATCATTTTATCCTAAATAATCATAATTAAATTTTGACTATAGGGCTCTCGTTGATTAATCCTAAGAAAGTCGTGGAATCAAATATCTCTTAGGGTTAATCAACGAGAGCTCTAAAGTCAAAATTTAATTATGACCATTCAGGATAAAATGATCAGAAAACTGAAATCTTTCCACCGGTTCAAACGGATTGAAATTTAGAACACTTAATTTTTTAACCTTATTTTTTAATATATAAACTGTCTAAAGAAGTTGAAAAATTAGTGTTCCAAATTTCAATCCGTTTGAACCGGTGGAAAGATTTTAGTTTTCTAATCATTTTATTCTTTATGGTCATGATTAAATTTTGACTCTAGGATTCTCGTTAATTAACATTAAGAAAGTCGTAGAATCAAATATCTCTTAGGATTAATCAATGAGAGCCCTAGAGTCAAAATTTAATTATGATCATTTAGGATAAAATGATTAGAAAAATAAAATCTTTCCACCGGTTCAAACGGATTGAAATTTGGAATACTTAATTTTTCAACCTCTTTAGACAGTTTATATGATTAAAAAATTAAGTGTTCTAAATTTCAATCCGTTTGAGCCGGTGGAAAGATTTTAGTTTTTTGATCATTTTATCCTAAATGGTCGTAATTAAATTTTGACTCTAGGGCTCTCGTTGATTAACTCTAAGAGATATTTGATTCTACGACTTTCTTGGGGTTAATTAACGAGAGCTCTAAAGTCAAAATTTAATTAGGACTATTTAGAATAAAATGATCAAAAAACAAAAATCTTTCCACCGGTTTAAACGGATTGAAATTTGGAACACTTAATTTTTCAATCTCTTTAGACAGTTTAAACTACCACAAAAATATAATTTTTCTGTTTTACATTATTTTACCATCAATATTAGGATCGTTTGATAGGTTTCGTTGAGTAGATTTCAAAAATATAAAATTTATTAAAAAAAATATGAGAGAGAGAGAGAGAGAGAGAGAGAGAGAGAGAGAGAGAGAGAGAGAGCAGGTGGGGGTAAAAGGGGAAGGAGTGGCCCGTGTCATGGGGGTGTCTGACACGGGGGCCGATTAGTAATCGGCTTTCTATTTTTATCTCTCTCAACTCATTACCTAAAAAATCTCCTTCAAAATCCAAACCAAACAAATTATTAGATTCTTGAATCTTGAAATTTCACAATCTTGTTGTTCATAATTCGACCCCCGCGTTTACGAAATCCGGGTTACGTCTGTAGCAGGGCTTCTCTACCACGATACTTCTATACATATATGATTGATTAGTTTAAAATTATTTTTACGTACTCCAGCTGGATTTGTTAGTACTAATCTTGGAGGGTTAGAAATTAATCGTGGGACACATGGCAGGAAAATATGAAGAGGCGGCCGCATCCTTTTTAGTACACATGGCAGGAAAATATGAAGTCGAAAAGTTAATGTTGAAATAAGTACTGTACGTGTGGAACAGGAAAACAAGTTGTTACAATAGTTACCTTTGTTTCACTGTTCTACTACAGGACAGAAGCACCACTCAACGATAAAAATGAGCACATCTAAGTGTTTTACTACAAGAATGAAACGAATTATGTACATCATCTACAAACATGTAGGCACCGGAGGGGAATCTGAAACATCTATGGTGCTACTTACAATGGTCCCACTTGCTTTACAGCTGAAGAATCATAAAACACAGCATTTTGAAATTTAATTACAGCCGAAGAACGTCTTTTATGACATACACTCGGGTCTCAGTTCCCTCTCTCTCTTTCTCCCTCGGAGATAATCTTCAGAAGACCCTTTTGAACTTCCCCATCTACAACTTTCTTAATCCTCAGAAGAACAAGTTTCATCCTCGCTAAAACTAGATGGTAACTCCACTGTCGATCCAAAGTTTATACCAAAATGTCAGCAAAGCAAGTAGTTTAAAATCTGTAGTGGGCCGAAATTACCAGAAGGGCAAAAGGGTCAAAACGATATAAGGACATAGGCTTGCGAATCTAAAATAGTGGGAAACTTTGAGCATTACGTTCGGCTGACGAGGATACCCAGTTCATCAATTCAGGATAACCTTCGTACTTCGTGTGAAGAGAGATCATTTGTTCGTTCGGAAGACTTCACGCTCGGGAAATATATTCCCTTCGGTAAAATCGTTGTGTCTGACAGGAATGGTTCCCCGAGGATTCCCTCTTCGGCAATGATATCGTTCGGCAGCGGTCAGTGCCTACCTTCGGCTTATCCTAGGGATAAAAGGTGTCAGAACAAAAGTGACGTCCTTACCCGATGTGACGGCTCTGACATTGATTTCGTCATCCACGTGGGACGGTGATACCATAAATATCTCTGACATGTGACGTCAGCCGAACAGTGCGACATCGAACGACACGACGCGTGGAGGCGGTTTAACTTACTTTGCACTTCAGAATTGCCTATAAATAGAGGGCTACTCCCAACCAGGTATCGGGCTGATCTCTCACTTACACCCTCTCTCAACACGTTTTTCTAAAAAGCTTTCTCCTTTACCTACTGACTAGGTCGTCGGAGCTTCTACCCGGAGGAATATCCCCCTTCGGTTTGCAGGTACGCAGGAGCGCTTTGTTCATCCCCTCATTCCTCGGAAAAAGACGGAAAAGACCTAAAGTGGAATTCACCCCCCCCCCCCCCCCCCCACAAAATCACAACAGAACCAGAATGTTAGCAAGGCACTCATACTGTTCTCATACTATACGGTTTGATGGGATCGTGGATTTGTGATGATATTCGTTCAGGGAAAGCGTCTTTTTGCTAAAAATAGGCTTAGATTTGTAAGATAAATAGATAATACAAGTACAAGAATATATGTCATGCCCTTTAAATTTTTTGCACTTGTTCTTTTATGTCCATCAGTTTCACCTTGATACTGAATAACAATCTGAATTCCGAGTTTGCTGATTGTTATCAGGTATACATACATGCATATGAATTATGTGTCAGTAGTCAAAGTCTTGTAAATAGTAAAGTCTCAAAAGTCCCAATTATATGTGGTACTGTGGATGAATAGTAAAGTCCAATTATCAGTGGTACTATTACTCTGATGTAATGCATGCAGTCGGGTACCCCCTTCTTATGCCTATAAAAGGATGGCACCTCTCTATTGTAAAAATCAAGCCAGTGTAAATCAGTGTGTTCTTTATAATACGTGTGCCCTGTGTTCTCTATTACTCTCTATCTCTCGATCCTAACCTACTTTGTATTTGTACCCACTTCGTGTCTGTAAATTTGGTATTAGAGCCCTGTCGTATATACTAGCTTAAACATCCTTCTGGGAAACTTCTTTTCCAACATTACTTCAAATCCTTTCTAAAAAGAAAATTTTGAAGCGTATGCTCTGTGGTTGCCTATTAAGGATCCTCCACATCAAAAACTTCACAAACTATTTTGATTGAAAGTTTTTTGTATCAGTGGGTTAAAAGTACCTTGAGACTTTGGCTTTTGAGCGGTGTGTCTCGGTTTATCTACCATAGTATACAGAATTTTATCAATCAAAATTAGTTTAAGTTCACACATTGAAAAGAAAAGATTTGCTGTATGAGGAAACTAAGAACCCAGATTTTTACCTAAAGAATGAATCGTTTGTTTTCCACCTATTCCTCTGCTACCTCCTCTCTTGTTCCTTCACAATCATCCACTAGTAGAAGTTCCTCAGCTTCTTCTTCTTCTTCTAATCTTGAGTACTTGTATGAGTTTGAATATCTTCCTGATGACAGTAAGGTTCCCCTTACTGATCTCCCTTTTCTAAACCCGTATAATGCCTTTGTCCGACCACAAACCTCTGTAAAAAAGACCGTCACCCAACTCTTTTCCACAAAGCGTCCAACTTCAGTAAAAGAGTATGTCCAAGCCTCCAAGTTTGATCAATGTTTCATAGCGGCTACAGAGGCTGAACAACTTTTACCCTTAGAAATCCCAATTGATTTGCCTCGCATCTGGCAACAACAAGGATTTACTCATCTTCACTTTGGAGCAATCAGATTGGCTGTCACTTTTCATGGCAGAAAAGGCTTATCTGTGACTTCCAGACTTGCTCTGGTAGACACTAGGTTCATGCAGTATCAGCATGCATGTATTGCTACAATCCAAACCACTTTAAATGCTGGAACTGTGATCTTCACCTTTTATCCTAATTTCAACATGCCACTAGTAGATCCTCATCTGCTAACAGCTCTAAAGGTTCAAGTTCAAATTGGTGGTGCCTCTCAAATCTCCACCACATATGCAGCAACCCTCCACTACCAAATGGCCTTCAAAACCATGCTTGTGACATGTCCTTACCCTCCTCCACAGATGAAGCCCTTTTCCTAACCGTCAATACACCTCACCAAGCTTCATGTGTCCATGTTCCACGTCAAATTTCTAGACCTGAACTTCTCAAGCTTCTCCCAAAATCTTGGGTTACAGCTTATGAGAAAAACCAACAAAAGCCCATACCTATTCAATCCTCAAATCCACTTTTCATCTCCAAACCTGATGGTACAGTAGAAATCTCGTTCCCAAAAGAAGCCTCTTTTTCATCCTCCACCCATCCTGTTATCTTTCCCTCCAGCATTGATATGTTTGTCGATGGTATTGGAACTAGCCCTCCAATTAAATATTTTGATCCCCGTGGCCTTCCAGTTTTCTACTTCAAAAATCCAGAAACAGGTCATTGTTATTTTGATGCATGTGACTGTGATGAGTGTCTAGAAGAAAGTCTTCTAGAAGATGAAGAGGACTTTAAAGATTCATCTCCACTATGCTCTTCTCCACCTCTCACTCCTTGTAAATCTCCACCTCCTTCTCAACCTCCATCTAAAAATGACCCTCCAACACAACCCAGTGGGTGTTTTATGTTCACCTCATCTTCTTCTTGGACTGATGCAGATTTTCCTCCTTTGGAATTTCATAATTCCCAAGAAAGGACGACCCACCATCATAAAGTTCCAGACTCAACTACCATTCTCCCTGATGGTAGTACCAAAGCAGTATCAGTAGCAGAGGCAGCAATAAATTGGCAGTCAGCAAACTCTCTAGCACAAAACAAAATTCTACAGAGGATTGCTCACTCTCAGCAAAATTTGGAAAATGTTGTCCATAAGAAGTTATCATCATTAGAACTTTTTATAAGAAATTTGCAGCAGAAGATTCAAAATGTTCACCAGGAACTTCTCCAGATGGCGTATGCCAACCAGGCATTTTCAGCAGCTTTTTACCAAAAAGATGCTGAAATGAAGCATTTAAAGAATCAGCTTCAATCTCTTCAAGCTCAGCAGTATTCTCAACAGAAAAGCCCATTTGACATGTTCGCCTCTTACTCTCAACAAAGTTTTTCTGGGTACCCTCAAATGTCTCAACCCTTACCTATAAACCCTACCTCAGCATTTGGTGAGTCAAGCTCCAATCTCTTTGGGAGCTCATCAGCTTTCCTTCCTCCACCAAAAAGGCCATCTCCACCAAAACTTCCCTTCCCAAAGCCTCAAATAAAACCCATCCAATTTCCAACAGTTTCAACTCCACCATCCACCTCTATTTCTGCTCCAGCTACTCCCACTCTTTCTAAACCATCTGACCCAACTTCAAAGTCACCCCAATTAATGGTCCAACCAATTTCAAATCCTTCCGAAAATCCAATCTCCACTTTTCTCAATTCCCTAGCTATTATACCTGAAACACCATCTCCAGAACCAACCATTGAGTCTGATTCGGATACCGAATCCACTGATTCTATGCCAACTCCTTATGTTTTCATGATGAACCTTGAAAATCCAGAGGAAAATGTCGAAGACCCTATCATTGAAGAAGGTCCTGAGTTTGAAACACCTCATGAAATTCCAACCTTTGATTCCTTCTCCCATTCCAACATCCATACCCAGGGTTTCTCTTTTGATACTATTCCCCCATCAAAATGGTTGGATAAACTCTATGAGATTCATGCTTGGTGCACTGCTGCTATGCTCTCCCCAAATGCTACACTGAGTATTGTCATTACTAAGTATACAGCAAAATTCCTTGGCTAACTTCGTCAATGGTATATGGCTCTTGGTGAGTACCGACAGCTACAACTTAAACAACTGCCAACCCTTGATCAATTCATCTCAGTCTTGCATACTGAGTTTCTTGGAGATCACAACAACACAAAGGAGTTTGTTCGAGAAGAATACCTCAGCATGAGGTGCTGTTCATTCAAAAGAAAAGATCCAGAGATTCATTATGACCGTATGTCTCAAAGATTTTATCTTCTCAACGGCATGGATGATGTCAATCTCAAGCAAGCTTTTCTCAATTCCCTTCCTGAACCATTGGGAAATGAGACAACAAGGTTACTTCAAACAAAAGGATTGACGTTGAATGCAACATCTCTTGGCGGTATTTACCAGCACTCTTTGATTGCCTTAGAAAAACTGTGCAATCACCAAAAATTCCTTAGAACTCTTGAAGAACAGGGTAAACTTCTTGGCAAGGCATGTGATCGGCTAGACTTATCTATAAAGTGCAAGGACAAGAAGTGCACTTGCCGTCCCTCATATCGGAAATCCAAACACTTTCAGAAATGGAAGTTCCAATCTCCTGGCAAGTTCCCAAAGTTTTCTAAATCTGGCAAGTTTTCACGCCGGAAAAAATGGAAATTTTTCAAGAAGAAAAAGTTCAGAGGGCAGCGAAAGTCTGATCGCTGCTACACATGCAACAAGAAGGGGCATTATGCAAAACAATGTCCAAATAAAGCGGCAAGAGAAAATGGTGAATTCTTTGACTCTCGTTGATGATGATCTTGAAGATGCTGATGTTGAATATTTATTCTCTATTGATGATGAAGCAACAGCTGAAGCAGTCCTAGCATTCACCTTTGATGATTCTGGCTCATTCCCCTATGAAATCCAAACATTTGGATTCTCAAACATCATGTTGGCCTAACCTTTAGCCAAGGTTAAAATCTTGCTTGGAAAATATGAGAAACCCATACCAGTAATCGCCTTCTTTGATACTGGTGCTGCAGCCTCCATCATTAACCCAGCAATTTTCCCCAGGTCCTACTGGCAGTCATGTTTCAGACCCGTTACAGCAGCCAATGGAGAGACTTTCGTCATCTCTCTAATCAGTAAGCCTATTATCATCCAACTTTTCCCAGGATACACTATAAAACACCAAGTCTATGGTTTTGATCTCCCAGGAAAAGATTTATTGTTAGGCTTTGATATTCTCCAAAATCTCAACAAAATCTCTTGGCTCAAAAAAGGCTTGAAATACAAAAACTACCTGTTACTCTGGACCACTCAACCAAATCTCTTTTCCATAGACAATTTTTCCTCCATCAAAAAAGCCATTATCCAAACCTCTTGTGCTGAACCCCATTCTTAGTTTCTTACCAAATGCTCCAACCCACTTTGGAAAAACCCAAATTTATTCATTTCTCTTCCCTTTAAGAAAAATGAAGACATCAACCCCACCAAAGCTACCCATCATGGAATGAATCCTGAGCACTACCAGCTTGCTCTTCAAGAGCTCCAACAACTCCAGTTTGAAGGATTGATCGAGCCCACAACCTCTCAGTGGGCATGTGAAGCATTTTATGTAAACAAAAGGATAGAGCAGATAAGAGGAAAACTCCGCCTGGTTATCAATTTCCAGCTTCTTAATCATTTTCTGCAGGATAACAAATTCCCACTTCCTCGGCGAAGTGTTCTTTTTGCAAACTTGCCTAAAGCTCAAATTTTCTCAAAATTTGACTTGAAAGCAGGTTTCTGGCAGCTGGGCATCCATCCAAATGATCGTCCCAAAACTGGTTTTTTGCATTCCAGATCACCACTTTCAGTGGTCAGTTATGCCTTTTGGATTAAAAACGGCTCCATCCTTGTTTCAAAAGGCCATGATTCGGGTATTTGCTCTCATTTTATCCTCAGCCCTCACCTACATTGATGGCATCCTACTCTTTTCTCCAGATATTGAGTCTCATGTTGTCCTACTACAAGCTTTCCATTCCTTGATCCAAACCCATGGTATCATGCTCTCAGAGAAAAAGATGCTCCTTGCTCAACCAGAAATTGATTTTTTAGGGATGCATATCTCTGAATGTCAATATAACCTCCAGCCCCATATAGCTTCCCAACTTGACCATTTTCCTGATGAAAACCTCACAATCAAACAAGTTCAACAGTTCCTTGGAATTGTTAACTATATGGCTGATTTCATTCCCAACCTTGCCCAATACCATACTCCTCTCTCAGCTCTACTAAAGAAAACCCCTCATCCTTGGTCAACCCATTGCACCAAAGCCGTTAAAGACCTCAAAATCATAGCCAAAACTCTTCCTCCACTAACCATACCTTCAGATGGAAAAAGAGTTCTTCAAACAGATGCCTCTAATCTATATTGGGGAGCAGTTCTTTTGGAAGAAGATACAAATCAAAAGCGCAGAATTTGTGGATACAAGAGTGGTGCATTCTCTCCAGCAGAGCTTCATTACCACTCCACTTACAAAGAAATTCTGGCAATCAAAAGGAGTATTGAGAAGTTTGAATTTCATCTAATCGGTCATCATTTCCTGATTGAGACTGATATGATGAGTTTCCCCAGCATGCTCAAGTTCAAACAGAAACACCTCCCAAAGGCACAATTGCTCAGATGGGCAAATTGGTTTTCCAATTGGAGTTTTGATGCTGTTCACATAAAAGGAAAAACAAATGTCCTCCCTGATTTTCTGTCAAGACGCAAAAAAGAAATCAACCAGTTTTCAAAATCAAAACCACATTTCTTTGTCCCTGGTTGTTTTCTAATGATATCCTGTTTCCACTCAGTTAATCTTCATGTCCACCTCCAGTGTCATATTTTGGAGTTAACCCTTCTTTCTAGATGTGTTCAAATGTGTCAAAACCTTCAACATCCCTGTATTTTCAAATACGGTCTTGATTAAGGTCCCATAGGCGGTCTACCGTTCCATCCTGTCTATCATTTTCTCACCCAGTTTGAAATATATGACCGTAATGTTTTTTATTTCAAAAAGGAAGCCTACCTCCTTTTATGGTATTTAGTAGATGTTTATACCATCAGTGTCTGTTTTAATAAATCAGCAGTACTGGTTTATCTGGCAAATGTGACATTCAATCAAATTCATCCTCTAGAAGATTTCTTCCTGAAGTTTCTTTTACTCTTTGGAAGTATACCGTTCTGGCAACAGAAGATTAGAGGAATCCCTAACAGCGTAGGAGGAAATCTCCAATTTGCTTTTTGGACAAGTCGCAACAACAGATGTCATCCTAATCCAGATGGTTCTATCACTTGGCGAAAAGAATATCACAGTATATTCCTCTCAGCAAATCCAGAGTCTCGAAGAATTCAGATCGACAGTGGAAATTATCTTGTCATGACTCAAACACTCTGTTCACTCAATGGATTGACACCTGCACAAGTTCCTGCATTTCTCCTCCATTATGAATCTGCAAACTGGAAGTTCAATGATACATATCCGGAAGAATGGCGCCAAAATATCCGCTATCCTTTGGATCAGTATTACTTGACCGACAAGACTGAAGACTATTCTGAAAGAAGTGATTCAGATGATACAGAGGAGTGACATCAATGTGTTCAGGACAACTGTCTCTTTTATGTGGTGTTTTACTTTTGCGTGATGTAATATAAAGTGTGAAGATAAAATAAAGTAAAAATAGTGCTCTTATCATCCTTCTCGGAAGGGGTGTGAATTATGTGTCAGTAGTCAAAGTCTTGTAAATAGTAAAGTCTCAGAAGTCCCAATTATATGTGGTACTGTGGATGAATAGTAAAGTCCAATTATCAGTGGTACTATTACTCTGATGTAATGCAAGCAGTTGGGTACCCCCTCCTTATGCCTATAAAAGGAGGGCACTTCTCTATTGTAAAAACCAAGCCAGTGTAAATCAGTGTATTCTTTATAATACGTGTGCCAAGTGTTCTCTATTACTCTCGATCCTAATCTACTTCGTGTTTGTACCCACTTCGTGTCTGTAAATTTAGACCATAAGTGGAGATAATTAGGCGAAAGCGTCTTTTTGCTAAAAATAGGCTTAGATTTGTAAAAATCATGGGTACAGAATGATACAAATGTTAGCAATGAGATCTCCCAAAGAAACAAGAAATTTTTTTTGAAAGTAATAACCTTTTTATCTGATTTGTCCATTGCGGTGCCTCAGACATTGATCTTTTCCTTGCATGCAGCTGCTGTGGAAACTCACTCCGATCCCTATTGGTAGCCTTCAAGTATCAAAGAACAATATGGGATCAAAATCAAGATGCACAGCTAAAAATCCATGAACGAAAAACGGACCAAAAACTGACTCACCTTAGTTTCATTTGTTGGACGAATCATTGCACTGGCTGAGTTGCAATGCTCATTAAAAATTCTCCTCTCTCCGTAGTACTTATCATCCTAGTCAAACGAAGAATATGATTTCACAGTCGGTGCTCCAAATTATAATACAGATTAGCAAAAGACAAATAGTTCAGACAAAGACCTTAGCCATCTTTCCAGAGAGCTCTATCCTCCATAAGAGTAGATGTGCTGGGCTTGAGGGCTATGCTAGGATATTTGGATTCACAGTGTTCTCTATGGGCGTCCTCAGGGCTTACATAATAAGAGTTATGCGACCAAGGCTTCTTTTCTCCACCAGTAACTTGAAGGCCATAGGGACCTCGATTGTGGCTAGAAACAGAAGCTATTCTCCTCCTTCCTTCACTGCCACGTTTAGAAGTTTTACTACCATATCCAGACATTTCACCAGCAGAACCTTCATCCTATTCTATTGATAATTTCCGTCCGGGAAAAGGATTACTATTGTTTCGTTCGTATGGCCCACGCATAATTTTGAAGCTAGCTCCATCCAACTCTGAGTTGGGTAAGGTCATCTTGGAATCTTTTACTTCATACCTCTGTGAAGGCATAAAAATGGAACAATAAAACTTCTCAAATCTTAAATGGCATTGGACAGAGAAGGGAGATGAGATAAAACGATCATACAGAAGCGACAGCAACTTTGTTGTCTTCTCTCGTAGCGTGACTATTACTTTTGGCTCCAAAGAACCGTTAGTATCCAAAAAAATTTCCAATACCTAAGGGGCAAGAATCAAGGACACCACGTGGCACTCTTGGGAAGAAGCCACAGAACGCAGGTCTGCCAATTTACATGCAACTTTGTTGTCTTCTCCCGTAGTGTGACCCAAGGAGCATTTGCTCATTTCCAAACAGCAGCACAAATTGCTCACTTGCAGAACGAAGAAGTTAAATTTTGTTATGAATTTTACGCAATCCTACAACGCCCCTACGGATCTTGGAACAATGGATCACAGAATGAAACAAACAAATACGTGCGTAATGAAAAACTGGAAAGAAAACGAGACACAAGATATACGTGGAAAAACCTCAACGTGAGGAAAAAACCACGGGAGCCACACCAGTCCACTATAAAATCAATCCAAGAGTACAAGTCTTCTCACAATCTCTCTGAGATGTGTTTTCTCTCGCCTCTCTCTTTTTCACGCTCAGAAAAAGTGATTACAATTACCCTGACACGCACAGCCGCGCACAAAACCCTAAATACAATTTAAGGCCCGAAGGCTCTCGGTAGCGCTATAGCAAAATGGCTATAGCGCTAGACCACGCGGTAGCGCTACACCTAAAATGGTGTAGCGCTAGGAAACCTTCTGATCAAATTCCCACTTGCTGAAGGTTTTGTCTTCACCCCAACAATCTCCCACTTGAAGATAACCTGAAGCATCCGCAAACCCAAATAATCTCAATCAATCATGGACGTAGTCATCTGACCCCTCTTGGTGTGTCTCCAGGCCCATCATCTCTTCAAGCATGAAGGCCAACTGAAGTCGAACATAACTTCAATTTCTGAACAGTAACAGACTTGGTCAATATATCTGCCGGATTTCGTTCCCCCAAAATCTTCTCTAGCAACAAATCCCCATCTTCCAAAAGCGAGCGAATAAAATGATACCTCAAATTAATGTGCTTCGTCCTGGCATGGAACACTGGATTTTTGGCAAGGTGTATAGCACTCTGGCTGTCACTGAAAAGAACGCAGTTCTCTTGCTTCAAACCTAACTCCTCTAAGAAGCCCTTCATCCAAACCATCTCCTTTGCAGCCTCAGTCACGGCCACATACTCAGCTTCTGTAGTAGATAATGTCACTAATTTCTGCAGACGTGAGACCCAGCTCACCGCTGTTGAACCCATAGTATAGATATATCATGTGGTATTTCGCCGCGTATCATGATCACCGGCAAAGTCAGCATCCACATATCCCTGCACTGTCAATTTCCCTCTCCCAAAACAAAGTGGCAAATCAGTGGTACCTTTCAAGTATCGCATAATCCACTTTACTGCTTCCCAATGCTGTTTCCCCGGATTGCTAGCAAACCTGCTCACAACTCCCACTGCATGGGCAATGTCTGGTCTCGTGTTCACCATCGCATACATCAGGCTACCCACGGCCGAGGTATACGGAACCTTGGCCATGTACTCTCTTTCTGCATCTGTCTTGGGTGATTGCCCCTGAGAAAGTTTGAAATGACTTCCCAAGGGTGTGCCAACTGCCTTGGCACCCTGCATATTGAACCTCTCCAGAACACGCTCAATATACTCAGCTTGACTCAACCGTAAGGTTCCCTGAGCCTTATCTCTGCTGATTCTCATCCCAAGTATCTGCTTAGCTGCACCCAGATCTTTCATAGCAAACTCTGTTGCCAACTGCTGCTTCAATTTGTTGATCTCCCTAACACAGGAACCTGCTACAAGCATATCATCTACGTAGAGCAATAAAATGATGTAGCTAGACTCAAACCTCTTGAAGTAACAACAGTGATCCCCATTGCACCTTGTGTAGCCACTGCGCTGCATGAAACCATCAAACTTTCTGTACCACTGTCTGGGAGCCTGTTTCAAACCATACAGACTCTTCTTGAGCCTGCACACCATCTCTTCCTTGTCTTTCACAATGAAGCCAACAGGCTGCTTCATGTAGATTTCTTCATCCAAGTCTCCGTGAAGAAAAGCAATTTTAACATCTAACTGCTCAAGGTGGAGATTTTCAGCAGCAACCATACTCAGCACCACTCTGATAGTGGCCATCTTCACAACGGGTGAAAATATCTCTGTATAATCAATCCCCTCCTTCTGTTGGAAGCCCTTTACAACCAATCTTGCCTTGTACCTTTTCTTGCCATCACTCTCCTGCTTAAGCCGAAAAACCCATTTGTTCTGCAAGGCTTTCTTTCCTGCGGGAAGCTGAGTTAACTGCCAAGTACCGTTGGAATAAAGAGAATCCATCTCTTCCTGCATCGCAGTCTTCCACTTTGCTGACTCAGAAACCTGCATAGCCTCATCATAGCACTCTGGTTCTCCACTGTCCGTCAAAAGCAAGTAATCAAGCGAAGAAATATATTTCGGATTCGGCTTGTGTACTCTAGTTGTCCTCCTCAACTCTCTGACCGCTGAACTAGTCCCTGTCTCTGGAGCTGCCTCATCTGAAACTGTCCCCTCTGAAACTGTCTCATCTAAAACTCTCTCCTCTGCCTGACCAGACCCCTGTTCAACCCCCCTGTCACCTGGAAGATCCTCCAACCCAAAGTACTCGGATGTATCTCCATCCGAAGTGGTACTCCCACTGCTCAGTTTGCTGTCCCTGTCTTTGTACATCATCTTTTCATCAAACACAACATCTCTGCTTCTGATTATCTTCCGGTTCTTGTTATCCCAAAAACGATAACCAAACTCATCTCCGCCGTATCCAATAAAGGTGCACTTCTGTGACTTAGCATCAAGTTTATCCCTGTCCTTGTCGCTAATATGCACATAGGAAACACAACCGAAAACACGTAAGTGTGAGAGATTTACCTCTTTACCACTCCAAACCTCCTCTGGTATGCCAAAATTTAACGGAACTGATGGCCCAAGATTGTTCAAATGTGCTGCTGTGCTGACTGCATCTGCCCAAAACATCTTGGGCAACCCTGCGTGTAACCGCATGCTCCTAGCACGCTCAGTCAAAGTCCTGTTCATCCTTTCTGCAATGCCATTATGCTGCGGAGTCCCTGGAGGTGTCCTCTCTAAACGAATCCCGGATAGAGCGCAGGCTTTCTTGAACTCCCCCAACTCATATTCTTCGCCGTTGTCGGACCTCAACCTTTTCACCTTCAAATCTGTTTCATTCTCAACCATGGCTTTCCACTTCTTGAAGACTTCAAAGACCTCTGACTTGTGCTTCATGAAGTATACCCATACCTTCCTCGAGTGATCGTCGACAAAGGTAACATAGTAATAAGAACCGCCAAGAGAAGACACTGTAGCTGGACCCCACACATGTGTATGGACAAGCTCTAGCTTCTGAGCCCTGGGAGGCCTGCCGCCTTTCTGAAAGCTAACCCGTTTCTGTTTCCCGAAGATACAATCTTCACACATGTCAATATCCACTGACCCTAAACCCGGTAGCTTCCCTTTTGACTGCATAACCTTCATTCCCTTCTCACTCATATGCCCCAGTCTATAGTGCCACAGATTTGAACTCTCCTTGCTGTCTATAACTGCAAGTATGTCGCTACCATGTGAAGTCAAGTAAAGCGTACCAACTTTCTTGCCTTTAGCCGTCACCATGGTACCATTGGAGACTTTCCACATGTCCCCTGTGAATGTCGATGTATAACCTGCTGCTGCAAGCTGTCCAACCGAAATAAGATTCCTCTTCAACTTCGGAACGTGCCTGACATCTTTCAGACACCATTTGAACCCATGCGTTGCAATCTGAACATCCCCTTTTCCCACAATACTGCAAGGCTCGTCGTCCCCCAAGTATACTTTCCCAAAGTCCCCTGCTACATAGTTTTGCAGAACCTCCCTGTTAGCAGTGGCGTGGAATGAGGCACCCGAATCAATCACCCAAGATTCAGTGTCGCTGTTCATGGAAAGAATAAGTGCATCGTGCACAACGTGAGCCTCCTGCCCTCCGTTATTCTTTTTCGGTGCTTTGCAAGTTTGTGACATATGGCCTGTCTGACCACAATTCCAACATTCACCTTTAATGGGCCGAACCTAAGATCTATCTTTATTTCCCTTGCCCTTGCCCTTCGATTTCGACCTGTTCCTGTTCTGATTCTGACCACCTTTGGTTTGGCTTCTGCCCCTCTGCTCAAAACTTAGAGCTGAACCTGAACTACCTGAACCATCGATCGAACCCCTTCTGACCTCCTCAGTCAGAATCAAACTAACAACCTCACTCAGTTTCAACTTTTCTTTCCCTGCCGAATTACTTACTGCAGTACCCTGCCAGAGAGTATTAACAAGGCTTGAACCTCATCATCAAACTTGATTTCGACAGACATAAGTTGATCAACTATCGTATTGAACTCACTGAGATGTGACATAAAGGAAACCCCTTCAGCCATAGACAGATTGAAAAGTTTTTTCATGAGATGTACCTTATTCGCAGCAGACGGTTGCTCGTACATCTTTTTCAGTGCTTCCACAAGACCCTCCGTCGTTTTCTCCTTCAAGATGTTGTGGGTGACTGACTTTGAAAGGGACAGGCGAACAACCCCTAACGCCTTCCTGTCCAGGACGTCCCAATCCTCGTTGCTCTCATCTTTCTTCTTCCCCTTTTCTTTACCCAGCAGTGGCCGGTAAAGATCCTTCTGATACAGATAGTCCTCTATCTGCGTTTTCCAGAACGCGAAGTCTGACCCGTCAAACTTCTCCATCCTCTGCTTGCCTTCTTCAGAACCCATAGCTCCCACTGAACTCTGGCCTGCCCGAACGAGATTAAACCCTAACCTGTCGAACAAAACCTACCGCAACCGCGGCTTTGATACCAGTTGTTATGAATTTTACGCAATCCTACAACGCCCCTACGGATCTTGGAACAATGGATCACAGAATGAAACAAACAAAATACGTGCGTAATGAAAAACTGGAAAGAAAACGAGACACAAGATATACGTGGAAAAACCTCAACGTGAGGAAAAAACCACGAGAGCCACACCAGTCCATTATGAAATCAATCCAAGAGTACAAGTCTTCTCACAATCTCTCTGAGATGTGTTTTCTCTCGCCTCTCTCTTTTTCACGCTCAGAAAAAGTGATTACAATTACCCTGACACGCACAGCCGCGCACAAAACCCTAAATACAATTTAAGGCCCGAAGGCTCTCGGTAGCGCTATAGCAAAATGGCTATAGTGCTAGACCACGCGGTAGCGCTACACCTAAATGGTGTAGCGCTAGGAAACCTTCTGATCAAATTCCCACTTGCTGAAGGTTTTGTCTTCACCCCAACAAATTTGCCTTACATGAAGTGAAGCAGGCATCAAGAACATGACTGATTTAAGAAATTTAAAACTCACCAAGAACCTACTTACACACACACACAGAGAGAGAGAGAGAGAGAGAGAGAGAGAGAGAGAGAGAGAGAGAGAGAGAGAGAGAGAGAGAGATTGAACAAAACCACAATGTAGGGATTCTTAAACAAGTTGCAAAAGGAATGGACCCTCCCACTTTAGAGTACCGCATTCAGCACCCGATGTTGTATGACAGCATCTCAACAAGAACCATTGTCACTATCAACTAAACAGTCACCACTCATCCCATTTAGTTATGAAGTCATTCCACATTGCTGTTGCAATAAAGTCTCGCAATGAAGAAGCAATCTGTCCTTCAACCGGGGAAGCCAGCATCTCTGGTCCATCTTCCAAATCAGGCAAATCTTCACTTGAAGGCCCTTCAGCAGCAGCAGCAGCAAACAACCAGTCATTTCTTTCCTCACGCCGGATGAGGTCATGTAGAACACATGCAGCTATAACTATATCCCTTTGAATATGGAAAGCATATTGAGGAGCCACTTTGAGAATAGGAAACCGCCTTCTCAATACTTCAAAGGACTTCTGGATTGCATTTCTTAAGCAGGAGTGTCGGTGATTGAATAGCTCCTTTGCATTTCTCTGTAACAGATTAGCGCCCCTATAATCATGGATGTGATGTCGAATGCCTTCAAATGGAGCAATAAATCCTTCCGTATTTGAGTAACCACTGTCAGCAAGATAGTACTTCCCTGTAATATGTAAGATGTCACTAAATAACCACATAACATCTACACTCAACAAAACAAATATCACAAAAGCAAATACAATTTCTATCAGCAGCATTGGATGGCAACCTTGAGGAATTTGAGGAAAATTCTGATCAGGATCGTCGAGGACTGCTCTCAGCACTCGGGAATCTGCAGCTGAGCCTTCCCAACCCGGATAAATGAAAATAAATTGCAGGTCAAATGTGCAAGCTGCCAAAACATTTTGTGACAGAACACCTTTCTTATTACGGAATCGAGATTGATCTTTTGCCGGCACATGTGCAGGGAGGTGCATACCATCTATCACTCCAAGGCAATTCTGTGTTAGAAAGTTGAGGTGAATAAAATGACAAGATAATAACATTGAAAAGAAGAAAGAAAAACACGAATGCATGTTATATGAACACAAACCTTGAAATATGGGTGAAATCTGTTACTTGTGAGGATTTCTGTAGGAGTAGATATTGGTGGGGGTTGTAAGAACTCACGTGACAATGACTTAACTGCCTTCAACACATTATTGAAGTGCCTGCTAATTGTTTCGCCTGAATGTTCAAAGCGTTCTTGGATTACTCTGTTGCGCTCATTGTGTCCCACAATGTTCAAGAAAATGCCGAGCTGCTCCTCTATCATAACTCCAGGAGTGTCACGTAGCATGCCTTTCTGTCGAAGAGTGCCACATAACTTGTGGAATACATGTTTATCCATCCTAAACATTTCACGACATCCATCATCATCACCATTCAATACTTCAACCATAAACCTAGTCCCACAAGGTGACTCATTACGGCTACAGCGAGGTTGTTTAGTTAAGCTATTATAATAAATGGTAACCAGCAGCTACAGCAACTAATTCCATCTCGTCCAATTCTAATTCAAAATCCTCCATGCCAGTCGATAAATCTGTCGAATACTCAAATGTACAATTTAAAACAGCATTTATGAAAGAAAACTTAACTGATAAGTTAAACGACGCAAACTGCTGACAAGCACTTCCAAAAACATCTCATAGCTTTCAAGCAAAAACAACCTTAGACCAAATAGAAATGCAGAAAAGAAAATAGTGCAATCATTCATCCAACCATAACAAACAAATTTGTCAACCATAACTCAAACCAAGTACAAACATAAAGGTTTCACAGAAGACTACTATAACCATAGTGATTATAAAGAACTTCAAACCAAAAAAGGAGCGAATTTCAGTCAAGTCTCTTAGACTACTGAACCAGAGGAAGCACTAAACTTTCCCTGCAGCCACGTCAGTCATTTCTCACTCTTAAGAGCTATGAAAATTTCTCTGGCATTGGGATTCTCAAATAAATCCAATGCAAAAAAGTAGAGGCGCTGATCAACAATTTGCATCTCATCCAATACTTTAATGCATTTGCTTATGGAAAATCGGTCCTCATTCTTCATAATTTCAGTTGCCCTCATTTTTGAAGCAGCTGCTATTTCTAGCATGGCATCAACTATAGCATCACCAGTAGCCTTACGACTTCTCTTACGACGACCTGAACTTGGTGTAGTGGACTGGCGCTGCTTGTGTCCATCTAGCATATTCACATCCTCTCCTGAGCCCGAAGACAAAATCATCATCCAAAAAAGTAGGATCAACTGACATCCTTGAAGTTTCAATCCAACACCAACTGGGTGATTTTGATTCCAACCGTCTTCATTCCAAAATAGCAATAAGCCCATAAATTAATCATTTCAATTCTTAGCAAAGCAAATTCTTCATCGTGCAATAACTCATCAGTCAAACAACTAAGAAGAAACAAGGCATGCAAGATGCGACAACACAAATAAAACAACAAATAGACGAAATCACGACCAATCCATATGTCAACATCTGTACATTTTCGTGTTTAGAAGTTCCCTATAGAACTTCTCAAATTTAAGTACATAAATTTTCGTGTTTTCTATGCAGACCCACTCTTGAACATCAAAAACTTTTGCACGTTATCAAAAAATAGTAGTAGAGAATTTTATTTGGTGCATTTACCAAATTACCAGCACCTTGAGATAACTAAATGCATTATAATTTTTCGAGAGTAGACATTTATACATATACATAAATAATAGGTAATAATTTTTCACACTCCCACTTTTATAACCACAATTCATTTTTGTCCTCTTGATGTTAATTTACAAAATTAACCTTTCACTTGTGTTTTCACACTTGGGAGGACAATATTGTAAATTCACATCACAAGAAGACAAAAATAGAGTGTGTTTATAAAAAAGAGTGAAAATCACTATTCAAATAATTTCAGCAATACATATACATGTTTTACATTTTTTGTGCTAATTTTTATGAAGTTTTCATTCTTTTACTAGTATTTTTCCAGTAGTACAAGTTGTAAATCTAAAAGTACAATCAGACCGATAAAATTCTGACACCAGAACACCACAAATAAAATTTTCTAGAGTTGCCACAGGTTGCTAACTTGGCAAGATGGCATCATGTAAAACTAATTTCTTCTATATCTATTCAGATCGGAAGTGCTCACATTTTCAGAAAAGGCTCTGCATGCAAGACAATGTAAAAAGTGCTCACATTTTCAGAAAAGGCTCTGCAAGCAAGACAATGTAAAATCACATCCGTGGAAGTAAAAATTGCCATTAAGCATATATTTATTGTCTGGAAAATCATCATGGGTATGGAAGTACATTAAACGATGTTTCCAAGTGCACACTACCAACTAAACGATGTTTAAGGATCGATCTCTAATTTAATTATTTTGATTTGGAACGAAACTAGACGATGTCCGGCACGACACGACATGATTAAAAAACGGGCCAGCACATGAGACATCTCTCTCCTCATGGCTACATCTCTCTCCAACCACCATGCGCGTCACCTCTAGCGGTCTTCGGCCATACATGTGCAAGGATCTCACCTCTCCTCGTGGCTACTTCTCTCTCCAACCACCATGCGCGTCACCTCTAGCGGTCTTCGGCCATTTGTGTGCCTACCATCTTCCCAGAAAGCCCAAGGTCTACCCACATGAGACATGACCAAGTAAGTAATTTAAGGTTCTATCAGTTGGACGAAGGTTTTGAGGTTCTAGATGGAACATGGTAAGAATTAGTTTGTCGTAAGGTGTTTGAATGCTGAAATTCTAGATGAATGAGTTTTTTGGTTTAAATTTCTAACAAAGATATTTAGGGTGTTTTTACTATTAAATTAGAAGGCCAGATGAAACAATATAATATCATAAATTACTCGGTTTCAATTGAAAGGGTTTTAGATGTTCCAAATCACCGGCGGCGACGTCGTTCTCTAACAACTCCTCTACGTCTTTGACACAATGGATTTGATAGAGTGTGGCAAAATCTATTTTCACAAAAAAATCTTCGCACTTATCGTCTCCGATCATGTATCAGTGAGTATCCAATTCAAAATATATTTCACATGGTTTATCTTCCTTACAATATCTGTAACATGAAGGTTTTAGATCATGGTGATAAAGTGGAACGGGCTCACAATTTCAGAAATTCCTGTATGTGGTTGGCATATATAGCTCATTGGGGCCATGGTAATCTACACAGATGTCTTCATATGCATCAAATTAGTTTAAAGGCGGACTAGTGTTGACCTGAATTCAATGCCCATTTTCTACTCAATTTCCTGCATAAACAATAATCTGGAAAAGTACTTTAGCTTCTTTACAACTCATTTTCTCTTACTACTATATTTCCCATTTCCTGTTTTTTCCCCTGTGCAAGATCCAAACAGAAAAGAAAGTCTAAACCCAAGAGAGCGTATCGATGATTACGTGATTGTGTTTCGATGATTGCTATACCGTAAAAAAGAAATATCAACCTCGATCATGCTGTTTCAGTGGGCATTTGGAACTTGGTACACAAATTTTGGTTGGAGGCTCCTGTGTCGTCTTAGCAAGCTTAACCATCAGAAATCAACATTTCCCACTTCCACTCGCAAAATGTAACTCCAGAAATCACCATTGTGCACATTAATGACTACAGCAATTGGTCTCCGATGGATTCAAGTCACATAATTAGTGTCTGATTAATTTACATTGAATTCAGGTCAACACTAGTCCGCCTTTAAACTAATTTGATGCATATGAAGACATCTGTGTAGATTACCATGGCCCCAATGAGCTATATATGCCAACCACATACAGGAATTTCTGAAATTGTGAGCCCGTTCCACTTTATCACCATGATCTAAAACCTTCAATTCATGTTACAGATATTGTAAGGAAGATAAACCATGTGAAATATATTTTGAATCGGATACTCACTGATACATGATCGGAGACGATAAGTGCGAAGATTTTTTTGTGAAAATAGATTTTGCCACACTCTATCAAATCCATTGTGTCAAAGACGTAGAGGAGTTGTTAGAGAACGACGTCGCCGCCGGTGATTTGGAACATCTAAAACCCTTTCAATTGAAACCAAGTAATTTCTGATATTATATTGTTTCATCTGGCCTTCTAATTTAACGGTAAAAACTCCCTAAATATCTTTGTTAGAAATTTAAACCAAAAAACTCATTCATCTAGAATTTCAGCATTCAAACAGCTTACGACAAACTAATTCTTACCATGTTCCATCTAGAACCTCAAAAGCTTTGTCCAACTGATAGAACCTTAAATTACTTGCTCGGTCATGTCTCATGTGGGTAGACCTTGGGCTTTCTGGGAAGATGGTAGGCACACAAATGGCCGAAGACCACTAGAGGTGATGCGCATGGTGGTTGGAGAGAGATGTAGCCATGAGGAGAGGTGAGATCCTTGCACATGTACGGGAGAAGGTTTGAGGAATTCTTGGACCTTCGATCGGAAGGAGCGGGTTTGGTAAGAAATAGTAACTCCATGCGATTTTTAATGCTTTTCCGTATTTGAGGAAATTTAACAAACGTTAGAAAGAATGTTAGAATCTTTCCCTTAGCCAAAATTTAAATTAGGACAATAATAAAATTATGCACCACAAGTTGGTGTGGCTAGGAAGAAACAAAGCATTTAGACACTCCCGTTGGACCGCCTTTCCGTTACTTGATTTAATAGGTAAGTTAATAAAACACCCGTGGTGACTTCAAAGCGTTGATATTTCTCGCCACTATATATTGTTCGCGTAGGGTTAGTCATTGGCATTATTAGTCTCATATTAACCCTTAGCCTTTCTGAACTTGAGGCCATTGCGGCCGCCTAGATGGTCTATACATTTCATCCTCCTTGAAATCTAGATTGCAAGGGTACGTGAACTTAGGTTTTATTCTTTCTCTCTACCTACACACACGCACACACACACTCTTCCAATTGTATGGTGTCAGGCAGGCAGGGGCATAGATATCTTTAGTTTGTGCTCAATAATGTTTTCTTTACTTAAGATCTTTCTACATACTCATTTTCCTTATCTATGTAGGACATTCTTATTACGCATGTCTTTTTTGTTATTCGTGTAATACCATCTTATTCTTCCCTCAAGCTCTTTGATATATTTTGCCAGATCTAGCAAAAATATGCTTAGAACCAGGTCGAATGCTTGTTTATCATAATTGAACAATTGCTTATACGTATTGCTCAGTTTTTTTGATACAGCATGCATTCGTATTTGGGAGGGTGAAACAATGAAATTAAGAATCACATCAGATTCATGTGATTGAGTTCGTGTTGCTTTGGATGATTCGGTTCGATAGCTTATAATCGCATGAGATTAATTCATGTGATTCAATTTGTGTTGCACTTTGCCATTGATTTATGTCTAAACTTTTCACATCTGTAAATGGATCTTAGATAGATTTACCTAATCTTCATAATTCTAGACTTGATCAGATTCAACAATAGGGCATACGGTGTATGCAAACTCTTTCATTATCTTTGATTTCCCCTAAATTGATGTAATGCATTTTAGTTAGGCAAGTCATGAATGTGCATTTCAGTTAGGGTTGTTATGAATGTATTGTGCAAAGATTAGAAGAACTGTGCATGGGGATCTTCTAATGTTTTAGAGATCAGCCTAGACCTGCTGATTCAGCCACTTAGAACTTCAGCTACTCTTTTTTTTCCCACTGATGCAGAAAGCCTAAAGTTGTGAAAGGCATGCTTACTGTTTACATTTTGCTTGAACAATGGGATTTATGTCTTGTCGTCCAAGATCATTCTACTATAAGTGAAATTTATCCACACCTTTTAGATAGTAGTTCGTTCCATTCCTTCAAAAATGTCCCTTGTCTTGGATTCTGAATTTTCCAGCTGGGTGTCTTTTTGTATCGTGTTTGATTTGTTTAATCATTTTTCTTATTTCCCTTAAGGCAAAAACTAATTAATCACTCACAAGATCATTAAATCAATTCATTCAAGCCTTAGGTTTCTTTCTTTACATAGTAGTTTTCCTTTTTATTGGTGTGCCTACAAATAGAATGTGCTGCAATTCTACTGCCTAGACAAGAAGGATAATTCAACCAAAAAAAATTAATCCACACCTTACGTCATTGGGTTCTTCTAATTCCTTCAATATTCCCCTTGTTCCATACTCTTAAGTTTTCCTGGGTGTCATCATTTATTGTGTTTGATTTATTGCTTCTTTTTTCTTATTCAAGCCTTAGGTTCCTTGACATGGTGGTTTTCCTTTATTATCTCCTGCCTACTGAAATAATTCCTGCTGCGATGCTACTGTTTGATAAGAAGGTCCTTTCTTTTGTGGCTTTTCTATGCTTGTTCTTTCTGTTTATAATTCTCTCATCTGTCTGTCTTTTCGTAAGACTAGATTGTTATGGTAATGTCTTTGCAATTGGGTGCTATGAGACAATATCCTAGCATGCATGCCTTTCTGGGGCCATCAGTTCTTCATTTTTGTGCACACAAAGTTTTAATATGATAGATAAATTAGTTTAACCCATTTGCATGGATTTTTTGAATTTGAAAACCTAGTCGTCCAATCTGTTTTATTGTTGGTCCAACAGACTGGGTTTGATAACATAGGGGGTTTCCTTTCGAATCAAATTTTCATCTCTTTCTACGCACTTTTTGGACTTCAAATCTTGTTTTGTCGATCCTCAATCCTCCCCCCATTAAGGATGTTATCATCTTGAAAATTGGTGTTGATTGAGCTCTTCTATTAACCTACACCATCTCATGGATAAACTTTGCTTCCAACTACATTATAGGATCCATGAGCAAGAAGAGAAGAAGCCACTAGCAGCTGGTGTGAAACATCTTTAGACTTTCATATGGACATATGAGTCGTGAAAATATATGAGCAACTGCTGGGGAGACTAGTTGGCCCTAGAGAGAACATGGTGGGTAAACAGTTCATGTAGCTGCCCCACATAGTCGGGTTAAGGTTTGTCAACTTGGATATCATAACACGGAAAAAAGTTGTAATAAATCCGGATTCAATGAATACTGGAATAATGCATTTTAGCTCTTCACACATGGATGTCATCGTATCTAGCGCTCATCCAACCATTTTGATGATGATACTCAATTCAACGAAGGCTCATCCCTTATTATTTGGGGTCGGCTCCATGAATCATATTTCCCTATTTTGCTTAGTCTTTGGCTATGGCTACCCTAGCAGTTGCTCCTATATTCTCATGGTTTGCATGTGCGAGATGTCAGAAATTGTCAATAACACTCTGACTCGATGAACTAGCTTGGAGCGCAGAGCAAGTGTTCCACGTGAAGGTATATTTCCTTTGAATGGAACGGAACTTGGTGATATATAATACCTCTTTGATCAATATTTGCTGTGGAAGATTTCTACATTTTCTGCTACACTTCGATGCAATCCAAAAAATCGCTTATACCCCTCCGAAGGTACATCTGATTTTAGAAAATGAATTGGACTCGACTTTGCTATAAATGCACTCCAAAACTTGCCTTCAGTGTCCAAAATTAAGCCCATTTGTCGAAGCATACTGGAAAACAAGTTATTGGAGTATATATGCGACCAAGTCGAGTGCCAAAATCACTTCCCTATTCATTTCCGTTGGTCGTTCAAGTGATAATATATTCCTTTCCTTTGGTCGTTCGGGTGGTCAATATTTGGCATTTTGATTCCGGTACTGGAATTTTGATGTACTTATTTGTATTTTGCAGGAAAGCTTGCTAATACCAAGGGAACTTGCATCGGAAGCCCTTTTAGGCGATTCTCTTTTGCAAGGTTACTAAACAAATGACACATATTGGTGTTTAATTGTCGAGTTACATATCCAGCAGTTCCATAGGACATTGGAAGAACCTCAGGCAGGTAAAAACTAATTAGTTTTTTATTCGAATGGCTTAAATTGACGAGGCAGACTCATAGTTGTCACGATTCTTGATTGAATATTATGACCTACTGCGGTTCAAATCCTAGTCAATTTGAATTGATAGGTTTACAAATCTTATGTATCGACACAAGTTGAGGAAGAATCATGCGACTCCCGTTTCACAGATGATTCATCTATTTTATCAGTCATTCATTTTCAACACCACTTTATTTGTTGATTTTTTTAACTATTACCCCTCAGATATTTTTCCGAGGACTTTTCAAGCTTACGGATGTGGGTATAGTTCTATTAGTCCTTTCCCATTTTGCTGTTGCTGAGATTTATTATGCTTTCCTGCATGTAAGAGACAAGGAATTTGATTTCTCTTTATTTACCTACTCTGAACATGAGGCTTCCTTTTTCACAGTTCCTACGTGCAATCAAAATGTTTTTGGGTTGACTGTTTTTAGGGGCTTTTGACATTTGATTTCAATTGCGACATCGTGACTGTAAGAGCTTGGTCCACGTTGGCTAATTATAACGTACACAACTAGTATACAAGCCTGAGGGCCATTCCACTCATTCCCAATTGTTTTTGAATTGGATGTTTTACTATGGTACCAGAGCTAGACTTTTGGAACTTTTGGACAAGAATCCCATGATCTGACATGAGAAGAAAGCACAAAGCCCAATTGAAAATCATACATGCCCAACCCAACTCGATGAACCCGATTGCAACCCCCGCACCTGCTGTAGTTTCACGGATGATTTCAAAACCGCTGATGGTTGAAATCAGTTTGAATTGGAGACAACCCGACCACTTCGGATTGGGTTGCAGATCAAGGTCAAATCTAACCGCATCTGACCCATGCTCACCTCATTGACTCCACAAATAGATGAAATTTTATAATTATAATACATTGGATAGCAATACTGATACTGTTTGCGGCTGTTTCCAAACCTTCGTGCTAGACTATGAGGCATGGACATGCGACACGACACATGCATGAACAGACACAGACACGACATCGATGTGTAAATTTCAAAAAATTAGAGGACACATTTTGAAAATTTATATATATGATTTTTTTTATTTTCTCTTCAAGACGAATGATTAATCTCAACTTTTTGTTTTAAAAAACTAAACAAAAGATTATCAAAAGTCAACAATACTAATTGTATCAAAAGTCAACAATACCGATTGTCTTTTAAGAGAGATTTATTTAGGCCAATCATTTACAATTAGCCTATAGTTACACACATTGTTTTTCACATGCTTCCAAGAACTGATACAGACCCTAACTTCCCTTTCAGTCAATGCAAACAGAATTGACAGACATATTTTGATGCCGCCCATGCTTGTTTATATCTATCTCATCTTCTCAATAAAATGGACGATCACTTTGTTTGCCGAAAATTCCAGGGCGATATGTCGACACCATGAGATCTCGAAGGAGGGGGAACTGCAGGGAGGTGAAAGAAAAGATTG
Source organism: Rhododendron griersonianum (assembly GCA_018127125.1). NCBI lineage: Eukaryota > Viridiplantae > Streptophyta > Magnoliopsida > Ericales > Ericaceae > Rhododendron > Rhododendron griersonianum. The sequence continues at coordinate 27,007,157 of CM030800.1, forward strand.
GTATGCTAATGCGACCGCTGGATAAAATATCCATGCCTTGTCATTGTTCCCAACCAAAAGATAGAGTGCACAACTGAAAGCTATCACCATTGCTGTAATGGAGAGGAAAAGGGTAGCCAAACCAATAATCAGCCTATTGGGAAGAACAAAGAGAAAATCACCCTCGGCATAGCGCGAAGTGAGGATGGTAAACAAGTACTGCCTAGTTTCCTAAAAGTCAAAACAAACTTTTGTGGTTATAAGTTTGTCTTGAGGAGAAGAATCGAGAAAGTAAAAAATTATGATTTTTATCCAATTTTTCGTTAAAATATCCAATAAAAGGTAAAATTTACAAAAAGTTGGACTTTTTGGAGTAATTTTTTTGGATATTTAAAAAAATATTTGGCTAAGAATCACAATTTTTTACTTTTTATTTCTCCCGTCGAGATGAACCAATAATCCGTAAAATCTTGACATAAAACTAACAAATACGAAAAAAAAAATAAAATTAACAAGGACAAAACAAAAGGTCAAGTTCTTTTTTTGGAAACTAAATAGGAGCAATTAATAGATTTGTGGCGAGATAAACAAATACCGAATAGTTCAGGGAGTACGAAAATGAAATAAACTTCCCAATTCTGCACCACCCAGTCCAGTGCGTGTCGCCTCCGGCCTCAAAACCTCTCTCCGCCGTTGAAAACTCACCTCCGCCATGGATATCCTACACTCAGCCACTCAATTCCCCACAATACCCTTCCTCCACCCTCACCGTCACCGTCCATCCGCATCCGTTCGCCACCTCCGTCGATGCCTCGGCTTCACTGTCAGGTTCCTTCCCACACGATTCTTCTCGCTCCTGCTTCGAGCTCCTCAAAATTCTAGGGTTTCGATACATTCCTCACTTCCTTTGTCCTTTCTGTGCTGGATTTTTTCAGGTCGAGCCTACCGTTTCCTGATCAAAATGCAAAGTACCACAGAGAGCTCCGAGCAGCCGTGGGTGCCGTCGAGCGAGCTTGTCGTCTCTGTGTCGACGTAATTTCGCAACTAAAAATTTTCTTCTCCAGAGACCGTTATTCGGAAAATTAGGTCAAATAAAAGCTACATTATGATCGCAGAGGAATTGGCATCTTCTAGTTACTTACATAATTCACATGAGGCTTAAATTTCATGGAAACTGAATCTAGTAGTACCATATCATCTATGCCCGTCCTATTTTTTTAGGAGAACTGTTTTATTCACTATAACGACGATAATAAGATTTTCAAAGCGGGATCATTTTGAGTGGAAATAATTTGTTGTCTATGACAATCTTGCTCATATAAAAAAGGAAGACTTTATTGTACATACGTATCGGAAATATGATACATAAGTATCGGAAATATAACAGCGGTTTCCCACCAAAGGCATTCGTTGGCACCTGAGATGCTTCTGAGATACCTAAGGGAGCATAGGTGGTAGATATTGTTTGTGTTCCTTGGAATTAGTTAGATCATAGCAAGTGTTGATGTTATGTTTGTCAATGATGGACCAGGTGAAGAAATCGTTGTTCTCCAGTGATGGAAGGATTCTCAAAAAGAATGACCAAACTCCAGTCACCGTGGCAGATTTTGGGGTTCAGGCTCTCATCAGTTTGGGTAATTCATATCCCTTCTGTTATGGTTTTGATTGGTAATTACATCATGATCCATGAATGCCTAACCAATTTGATGTATGATGATGCTCGGTGACAATAGGTTACCCAGTTAGAAAGGGTGATTGTAATGTTAATAGGCAAGTGAGAGTCGAGACTGAAGTTGATTTTGTGTTTAGATAGCACAGAAAGATATGTTTGCTTCTTTATTGAGTTTATGGGCCTTTTCTCATCTAGCAAGGATTCATGTTGTCGACCTCAAGCTATTGGGAAAAAAAGGCTTGCCTAAGTTGATATGAGTTGAGTTATGATCTATGAGACATGGATACTCCGAAGTCCAAACATGCTGTCGAGTGTTTATGGGCCGTTTCTCATCTAGCAAGGATTCATGTTGCCGACCTCAAGCTATTGGGAAAAAAGGCTTGCCTAAGTTGATATGAGTTGAGTTAGGATCTATGAGACATGGATACTCCGAAGTCCAAACATGTTGTCGAGTATTGGTATGGTATAGATACGGCTTCGATACAGTAATTACATACCTGGCGGCTGGCACGACAAAATGAGATCAGCTACGTTCGGTATTTGGGTATGGCATTGGTACGCCACTTGGACAAGGATGGGTGGTTCTGTAGGCACGACTCTAGTATGCTTATTTTTTTCTTTTTCTTTTCGATTTCATGATGAACTGGATACTTGATATCAACATTTGATTGTTTTTCCCTTTCAATTCTTGGTTCTTATTTTTCTCTCTGTCCTTACTATAGTTTCTTTTTTGCTAAAGAGCTAATTTGAAGTACCCACACACAGAAGAAACATCGAGAACAGAAAGTTTTAATATAACACTTGGAGGTGTGGCATCCGTAAATGAAGAAGACCAGGCTTCTCTTTGGAGTTATGTTACGAACTATAAAAAATGGAAAGAGTATTAGTTACGAACATAAGAATAAAACCTAGAAAGAGGGATTACCGAAATACCAAATTTAAGTAGAGGATTTAGTTTTACTTTAATTAGGCATGTTTGTTTAAACGTCTAAGGGGACATATCATACCCCGTGTCTAAGAGGGTAGATGAATGCTAGTTTGACGCCAAGGGGATAAAGAGGAAGTACTCTTTAATTTGTCACTAATTGTTATTTTTGAGATATTTATGAATTACAATGGAGTTATTATCTAAAATTCATAATGAATTAAAGGCATACATCAAGCAATACCCTTAATGTGTTTTTGTAAGTTTTGCCATACCCCCTTACCCGTATCTGTGCCAAGTACCTGTACTACTACTTCGTAGGTTATGATGTTTAACTTCCAATTTTGTTACACTTTCTTACGGATGCAATTTTTCGGAAACTGATGTGGTGGATGTACTCAACTGCAGAGTTGTGGAACCATGTATACGTCCCTGTAGCTCCTCGGTTCTTGGAGGTTTAGGGGGGCCACTGTTTCAGTGGTATTCTGAGAGCAGCCACTTTGTGCATATATTGCCAAAGGTTAGGTCTGTCTCCAATCATCCTCCGCCCATACCCCCAATGATTGGGGACTAGATGGGTTATGTTATGTTGTTGTTGTATTGTTCTTCGCACATGCGTGTTGTGGTTTGGCCGATTTCTCAGTAGATCTCTCGTGTCAAGCTTTAGAGGTGGCACCAGGAGTGAGCAGACACATTCACATCTGGGGTCTTAAGGCTAAAGTATGAAATGTGTTAAACATGCCAAACAATTGCGGGCGCTAGGCGAGGAAGCCCCAAGCACATTCAACTTTCCTTGGATAAGTCAAACCAGTTCTGCACTCAAGTGTGGACATCCGACATCCACTTGTGATATATGTCCTATCCCGCTTTTGGCTTCGGCTTAGGGTTCAACACACTATGCTTCCTATGGTCTTACACTCAAATCTCAACAGCCTGATGCTCCTAGAGCAGCAGTAAGTCAAGAGCAGGGCCTGGGAACCTCCTGTTGGGGCAGTCCCACAGTTATGGGACACTTAGTGACTCCTGATCGTTGTGCATGATAGCTGGGGTGAAGGTTCTTGTGACTTGGTGCCTAGAGTTAATGATTTGCGAAGTTGCTTTGTCACATTCTCTTGAGGAACTGCGTCATCACCAAATTTAGAATGAGGGGTGATACGTAGTGTGTTTCGGTCATGTGATCAGGTGAGCATAGATGTTTGTCCTCATTATGATGCGCCTGTCTTTTGACCTACGTCATCAAGCAACTCAAACTCTATTCCTCATCATTCCCTTGGCTTCTCAATCTTACCATTACAAAGAAAGAGGCCACTACTAGCTATCATATTAGACCTAACAAATGCTTTTTCAATTGATTTCCTGATTTTCCACAAAATCTTAGGTAGGAACTTTATGTTTCTTTATTTGGTTCTACCTTGTCTCATAGCATTTTGTTTGTGTTTTGGTGATAGAGGTGGGTAAATTGTTTCCTTCTATTCCATTGGTGGCTGAAGAGGATTCAGCATTCTTGTGTTCAAGCAATCTGGTAAATTCTGTTGTAGATGAGGTTACTCATAAGGCAAGTTTCGGAGATAAACAATTGATGGAAGCTGATGTGTTGGAAGCCATTGATAGAGGGGGAAAGGATGCCTTTTCATTCGGACGTAAGCCTGCCACTTATTGGGTATACTAATAAAAAGCTTTACCTTTTACCCGTTGGATTGGTGTAGGTGAAACATTTAGAAACCCACTTGTAGTTTCTCAAATGATTTTCAAGAGTTTGTCACTTGTACTGCCCAATCGTATGCATTTTTTACTGTTACAGTGCTTTGGACCTCATAATTTACATACCGTCTGCTGCTTGTGCATGTGAACATATTATACTCTGTTTATCTTTTATGTCCCAGGAGTATCTATTTGATATTATAAACTTACTTCCCTACTGAAAAAAAAGAGGGGTTTTTACTTTCTCAATTTTCTTATGCTTTGTCTATGGAATGAGTTTGGATTTATTCAGTTGATAGACTTCTTACAGGTTCTTGATCCAATTGATGGCACACGAGGGTTTGTCAGAGGGAGTGATGCCTTGTATGTGGTATGTTCTCTAGTCATGTAGAACTACCTTTCTCTGTTGTTCATTTATAATGGTTGCTTCAGTTTAAAGGAATTTAGTTTAAAGAGGGTGAACAAAACCAATTTTTCTATTGGTTGAAAAGGTGTGGATCCCACCACAAAGTGATGTCATGCTTACCAAAAAGTGTATTTGATGCAGGAGCATAATGAAGCTGCTCAAATCGAGGGGGCGATTCTCAATTCTTCTAATCATGTCTTTAATTTTTGGTCTAAGTATCCATTTAATTTCCAGTCATAGTTTTGACGATATTTTGTTAGTCAAAGAGTCATCAAGTCGATCGAAGAGGCATTTAGTTTTTATATATGCACAAGGAGTCTAAAGGTCGCTTCTAGTTTCTAGGTTATTTATTTTGTCTTGGGAAGATTAAGAGTCGAGTCTAGTATAAATATGTTAGCAAGTCTCATGCAAAAGGGAGAGTTTGAGTTTATGAAAATATATTGTGAAAGTGTTTTCTTGCTAGAAGTGAGTGATTCCTTCGATAATCAAGTGTGTGACTTGGTCGCGTGAGTGTCTTCCGTGATTAGCAACGTCAAGTGACTTCCGTTGCCCCCGGTGAGTGGCTTCCCAGGACTATCCTAAACGTCGCGGGTCTCGGCCTGCATCAGTATTGGGAGGGTGAACAAAATTGCACTTAGTTTAAAGTGTGGCAAAAAGGATCATGGCGGTGTTTGTTGTGGCTTAGCACACTTGTGACATTTTTGGGTGTGGGGGATGTGTGATAACATTTGCACTGGGATTTTGGGAATTACATGTTGCCCTGGTAAAGGGATATTATCTCCGGACCCCAACCACATCCAGAGTCTTGTGTCGACACAAACGTGGGATTAGGGGACTGCCGAAACATGTAGGGGTCACTGGATATGTTAAACAGCCCCCCTCCTTTATGCCCCCTTATTCCGTAAACAAACTAGGCGTCAAATACCCCTTGCTTCAGATAATTTATCAGATAGCTGGCTGCATTCTTTTCATAGCTGTTTGTTAGAGATAGACGTGGTTTTTGAAAGCATGTGTAATTGCTAATTGGGGCCAAGGGTTAAAAAAGAATGAAAAAAGGATTTGGATTCCTACTGTTTAGGAACAGTCTAACTGAGTCCCTGTCATAATTTCAGGTCACATTCAATCATCTTGCATTTGGCTTCAATTATAATGGTTGCTTTATGGGGGTGTTTGTTGTTGCTTAAGTTCTGCAGCTTATGATTTTTTTGGGGAATTACATATTGCACAATAAAGGGGTTGTAATTTCTGGACCCCAACCACATCCAGAGTCTTTGTTACCAAATGTCGAAAATAATTTAATAAATGTTTTTACTATTCTATTAGAAAGTTGATTCTTTTCTTTTCTTTTTTATACAAAATGGTAGATTCCTCAATTAGTTAGACCACATGTGCTAATCAAAATATGAAAGGACCATATTTGCTTTTGTTTCAGTCCTTTGCTAGAAAGATTCACTTTTTATTGGTCTCCTTATTTTTTCTTTTTTTGGCGTATCTGGATCTGTGTTTCACCATATTATTATCCTCTTAAGCTAAGAGTGAACCAAAATTTTCAGGTCGGTTTGGCCCTTGTAGTTGAAGGAGAGATGGTGTTAGGAGTTATGGGATGTCCTAATTGGCAGAAAGATAAACCCGGCAACTCTGCGACAGAAACCCTAAACTCTCCAAAAACTTTGTCAGGAATCATTATGGTTGCACATGTTGGCTGTGGAACATGGACAAAACAGTTATCTTTCATGCTGGGTAGCACCACCGAGATTTCTAACAGTTGGACCAGATGCTCTGTTGATAGGTGTTGGTTGGTTCATGAGGCACGCTTTTGTAGTTCAGATAGTCAAACATGGGAGTCATTGCCGTTATCCACTTTATTTGATGCAACTACCGATGCTGAGAGTATTAATGATAAACAGATTCTCCTTCTGTCTGCATGTTGTGGAAGGTTTGATTTTCCTCCATTTGTAGAAGCACAGTTGCTGACTATTGGCATTTACTTGAAAATTAGGTTGTTAAGTGCCATAAACTATAATATGTTGCTCTGACTGATTATTTGGACTGGGGCTTGAAGTATTATACGTTCCCCCATACAATTTTTTTTTGATTAGCAATATTTTCATATCGCAAAGAAAAGATGCGCATTTACTGTAGAATATGCTATTTAATTTTCTAACAAAGCTAATTTTAGAGTTCATCATGTGTAATCCTCCGTATGTATATAAAGTGGTAAGATTGTCCATTATATAAGCGAAAGTATCAACTAGTCAAATAAACATTGTATCTAATTATTAGGACATCTGTCAAGATCTACAGGGCATACTTTTTTTTATTTTGGTGCTACAGTAATGAACAGAATTGGGGTTCCACCTTTCTTGGTTCTCTTCATATGGGCAATAAGCTAGCTCTTTTGTTGTTGGGGCGAGTGTTTCCCATCTTCACAAGGTCATGGGCACTGGTTGCTCTCTTGTTGACCACATTGACTGCACTGGTGCATCTTTGCATGGGAAATCTAGCATCCTCCTCCAGAATTCAATGCAAAGAATTTTTAGTAGCTGCTTCGTATAGCATCTGAACAGCAATTTGAGAGTCTGCTTCTATCTTGATCCTATGCATCCCTTCTGGGAAAGGGTTGTGATTCCCCAAAGTTATGCTTCTAAACTGCTGCATATCCCCATTTTGCCGTTGAACAAAAAGCCCAGGTTTTTCTCTCATCTAGCTGGTCCATTAGGTGAAGGTACGAAAAGAGAGGCATTAGAACCCTCAGTACACAAAAGCCTACGTTGCAGTTCCAATTCATTCTCTGCTTATCTGCAAGTAGACAGTATTTGGTTTGGCTCATCGCCACATTAGCATCTCGATGGACCTGGGTGATACAAGAGCAAGACAAGCAAGTGATAAATGGTAGAACCCAAATGTTGTGGTTGTATAGGCAAATACCATCAGGCAAAATCCTAATTAGGTCAAAGACTAAACTACTACCAATATAGAAGTTTAATGACAATAATCCAAAGTACTACGTTCACATTCGGACCCACATGTTTGTCCCGCTAGGTGATGCAAAAGCTATATCCCTTATCCCCGTATGCTTTTATTGGTGCTCCATCCCCACTTGTGATGAGCTGGTCTGTTCCAATTACTCCAAAAGACCCAAGACTCTACAGTGTCATAGGTTGCAAACGAGGCTTAAGGAGCCCTACTGGAGAGCATATTAGAGCTTTATCACTTTCTTTGTCTTGGTCCTTCATGATGGCCGTTAACTTCTTCTCTAAATAACTAGAAGGTTATTTTATGGTCTTCATTCCCATAATCTGATATAGTAGCCCTTTCTATGTGTAGTTTGTGCAAGTACTTGATGGTGGCTTCTGGCTGGGCATCTGTTTTCATTCTTCGAGCGCGGGCTCAAACAATTATAAAGGTCTCCTATCAATCTCTAGTTATCATTGGATAGTGAAATTACCCTGGAATGGCTGATTTTTCATTCCATTAAACTACAGGTATGGGATCATGCTGCTGGGATGATATGTGTGCATGAAGCAGGTGGAAAGGTATGCATCTCCCACCACTGTTCTTTGATAGGCCAATGGTTGGGTATTGAGTACTTAAAGTTTTGAGCGCCCATTATCTAGTAGTATTTGTCACGAAAACAAAAGAGAACAACTTTTTGAATAAAGTGAAGAACACCATGTTTGCAGTAAATAAAAATATAAAATATCATAAATACACACATGCTGGCACACAGGCAAGCTGGGTATTCATTTCGGGGAAAAAAAAAAAGTTTCTATAGTTATTGCCCAGCATTTCTACTGTTTGTTCTTGTATTTACGCAATGTGTCACATGAAGGAGAAAATAAACCCAACATGAGCTTTTTCTCGCTTCTTGAGAAGTCTCAAGTCTGTTTATGGTTATTATTGTCTCTTTTGCATTTGTTTATTTCTTGTAAAGTTTGCCTACGGGATTAACTTGTTATTAGGTGACTGACTGGAGAGGGAATGAACTTGATCTCTCAGTAGATCAAGTGGAGCGGAGGTTCATATCTCCTACCGGTGGCGTGCTTGTGACAAACAGCAGCTTACATACCAATCTACTAGAGTTGATCTCATCTGGTTAATTGGTGCGTCGGGTACTCAATCCAATTACTCATTTATTGCTATGTTAATTTAATTAAGGATGTCGCTCCTACCATTTTTGACTGGCTTCCCATATGTCAGTTCTTGTATGCTCCTCATATTTTGCAAGTGTTGTACAAAACCATTCATGTAAACTGCAGTTCAACCAATTAAATTATGCAAAGTATATATTTTACTGATGCCAGGACTTCTTTTGTGTTTTTGTGGGGGATATGCTAGTTAACAAAAATAAAACACTGCAAATTCATGGTTAATGCTATGATGAAAAAGAAACTCATCCGATAATGTGCACCCAGAACTGTACTTCCTAGATGCTTCTACGTTAGAGGATTGAGAATTTATAAGTTTGGAGAAGAGGGGTGGGCTTGAAAGATGTTCATACACTGGTTCACGGTTAACTTGATGAAAGATGACTCTGAAATCATAGTTAACTTGTTTAGGCAATTATTGGCTGCTTATAATCCGGCATTGCCCACATTAATTTGTGCAGTGTCATGCTCTAGGCTTAAGGAGCATATGTTTTCGAGGATTTGAAATGAATTCTATGGTAAGAATCAATGTGGGTATGGGTGGGAGAGGATTGGAGACGGACGTAACCTTTGGTAATATGTGCCCAAAGTTACTGCTCTCAAAAAGTTTTACCAATGGCCCCTATACCTCGAAATTTGATGCTATGGAACAAATTGCTTAGCCAATTCTCACCAATTATTTTAACCTATATTATGTACCAAATACTAGTTACTAGACATTTGAACTGCATTAACCAGATGCAACTAGTATTTGAGAGTTGCAGGGCAATATTGGTTGTTCTGGTTAACAAATGCATCTGTCCAAAAGGCTTCATATCTCGTTGGTGATATGTAATTCGTAGTTACTAACTTGGAGCCTGCTTGGAAGAACATTGCCCCTTCATGGACTTCATATGCAGTTTGAGTGACCAGTTAGATTCTTCAGTTTTTTGGGATTGTAGAGTTTTTACAGCTTATAAATGTGCCGAATGAGCTGAACAGTAGATTAATCAAGCTTGGTTTTGAAGTTCAACGAGATTCAAAATATGTTCAAGCTTGGTTGGTTTACTAGGTTAGTCAATTTCAAATGAGCTTTAGTTAAGCTGATCACAAGCCAATCTCAAATGGCTTGAATTTTTAAACATCATAAGTTGAACAAATTGAGTAATAGCTTATTCAAGCCTTTTATATTTTGAGAACTTAACAAATTTCAACAAATGTTCAAGCTTTGTTTGTTTAGGTATCACATTGATCTTCAGGATTGATCGATCTTATAGTTCTCTCTTCATCTAGCTCGAAGCCCCAAAGGAGCCACATCTAAAGGGTACCACCCCATCCATGAGCTCCTACCTATTAAAGCAGAAGCGGAGCTCTATCTCTCTTTTGAGGCACGGTTTAAGCCCTCTATATGGTTGGCATGAGAAAATTTCCCACTCAGCCCGGATATATTGGTAAACTCAGGCGTAAAAGGTGGTAATTAGCTCAAGAAAACAGCAAAAGGAAAAAATGGTAAACTTTGACGAGTCAATACATGGGTTGGAACTCAAGTAGCTTGATTCGTTTATCACCCGTGGGAACTTTCCATGTCTAGTAGCTTCTGCATATATCGTTTTTGCAGGAACATTCCAGTGCAATTTCTTTTTCAAGGTTGCCAATCAACATAACCTTAGACTGTGTTTCAACTTCCAACCATATATTTGAGGAGGTCTTTACCAAATCCCTCCAAATACTTGATACAAACACAACCACCCGAGAGTTTGGATTAACCTCAACAATCTGTTGTATAGATCCCATCGTCATGATACATAGATATCGGGAAATTTATTCGTTTATGATTGATTATTTTGCTGATTTAGATTCTCACAGGCATCCCTGCTCATGTTTGAAGCTTGCAATTCTGTTTTCACGTATCTATTTCTTCCTTTTGAACTCCAGCCCACCTCAAGCTTTCAAACATATGAGCAACATTATTGGAACAAATTAATCATGAGAACTAAAAACAATTGTTTAGTACTATATTGTACTTTCAGTTTTTGAATTGCCCTTGGGCATTAAGCCAACGGATCAAAAACGAAACCCAACTGCTGCATCTTCGCCATCTTCAAGGCACGTGTCCAACGCATACGCTTGGAGGATCTTAGTTTATTGGAAAGTTCTCAACTCCCAAAACAAACCAGGTATCTTCTTCTTTCTCTAGCATGTTCTTCTCATTTCAAATAAACTATTTCAGTTTTCATTGTGGACTCTTACGTTATACTACATGGTACTAATAAACAACTATGCATGGTGGTTGTTTATATTAATGTATAGATCATGAGGGCATGTATCAGAGCATAGAAACCACAAAGGGTCAAAAAAATATGCATGGGATTGCTTAGATTAGTAATTGCTTCGGATCTCGTATCCAGAAAATAGCACTAAACTATTTGCACTCTGTTAAAGAAATGGCAGCTGGAAACAATAAACAAGGCCTCGGTCAATATTCAAACCTTGTTTTGATGACTCGGTATCCTACGTCTGGGTCGACTGATCCGGAGCACCGATCCCACCGTTCATTAGGGGAGGGGCAATAAAAGCCGGGGAAAAGCTCCGTTTGGACTGGCCAACTCAAAACTTGAAAGCACGCAGCTGGGAGTCGAACCAGACCAAAGGCTCTCTTGTTGGTAGGTGACTAACATTGTGCATACCCCTGGGTTATATTCAATGTTTGTTGGAGCAATCTAACAGCTCACAACAGAAACTAACAAAATTTAAACATAAAATCTACCTAAACCTAGAATATGTTTACTCACACACACGTTTGCTGGTCAACTTTGAAGCGTATGCAACTTATTCTGGTAACTCTGCACAAGCAAACCATAGATTTTGGCCATGTAATTACCGCATTGGATATAATATGTTAAGCGTTCTCTAATTTGCATGTTAGCATATATGTTATGATTAATTATGTGCCAGAGGTGCTTGCATGTCACCGATTACGGGGACATTAGTCTAAGACTCTAAGATTATGGTCACAGTAAACCTTAACCTTTCGGTATTAGGATATGGTTGTTTAGATAATCTACTAGTTCTTTGCTAATTAGGTAAGTTTTCTAATAAGAAATGTTAGTGGAAGGTGCTAGTTCGTAGGAGTATTATAGTGTTAATTAAAGAACAGCTTGTAAGCAAGTACGAGAGTACAGTTTTCAGATTAAAATTTCGCAGGACATTTTTTATTTTCTATCCCTGTTGAAACCATTCACCGATTTCATATGTCGTGCACTAGTCCATGAAATTATATTTTCCAGTGTTTTCTCAGGAATGAGTTTTCTTTGCCTAAATGGTTCCCAGAGGCAGAAATAAAATTTTGAAATATGACACAGCCAAACAAATGTTCAAAACTGTTTTTCAAGTCCTTAATCCCCCTTTCTTCCACTGGGGAGTCTCTTTGATTCTAATTACGTGGTAAATAAAGGTTTGAACTTATTACAAGGACTCGATATCGACTGCGGGTGTTGTAAGTGTTCGCTTCATTCATTTTCATCTCAAGGATCTATCCAAATATTCAAAATTCTTTTATCTTCTTGGATGCGTAGTGCTTTAAGGCATTTCTGGAGCTCGAACTAAGTTCGATTACTAAACGAGCCGAGCCTCGAGCTGCTCACGAGCAGCTCGATTCGTTTATAGCCCTACCTATGGGTGGAAGGAGTCCACCCATGGTTGATGGTAAATACCGAGTACGCTTACTAGGAGTATGTTCAAGTAAATGCGTCAGACACGGATCTCTGAATGTCGAGTGTTCGATACGGCCATACGGATACTTAATACATCTAGGAGGATCCACGGGTCTGGACAAAGAATAGCTAGGATGCATCCACTCCACTTGGAAGAGTTTAGTCGGGTTTGGGATAGAAAAGTGTAATTGGTATAAACACTAGTATCACCTAGGGAAGATCTGAGTGAAATATCATTTGACCTTTGGCCGTAATACGAACAGATAAACTTGATGACATTCGAGACCTTCACATGCAGTATTTACTTTCCCATTCAAAGTAAAATAGTGTGCGCCTAATTGCTTGTGATGTAAATCAAACTCCAAATGGTGGCAATGGTATTGGACACCTGTCCAGGTCCCTTTATTTACCACGGTTCCCCATAAATACTGAATTACTACAAAATACTCAGATGGGTTGAGCTCCTTTCTAGTCCATGGAAATGGATTGGACCGTTTAGTTTGTCCGTTTGTGAGTTTTTTTCGGGCCCACCATGATGATCCAAACTGTTTCTTCACATCTTAAAGTTTGTTGAGAACATCAACCACGCCAAAAAATCAAGTCGATTAGATATCGGGTGATATGATTTAGGGATATATTTGTCTTTAGTACATAACAAGAATACAACACAGAATTGGGTGCTGAGCTACGAGCTACTATTGGTATAGTTTCCTGTTCCAAAAACGAGTACTCATCATGTACGCAAATAGATGCCGCCTATTTAATCCATTTTATCTCAAGACAAATGCATTCCGAAGTTACATCAAACAGTATCCGATCAACTTAATTTTTGGTGTGACAATTGTCCTTAACGAGCTCTAAAATATGAACAGTTTGGATCATCAAAATGAGCCCAGTAAGGGCCCCCAAACGAAAAACTGGACGGGCCAGTCCATTTTCATGGACCAGAGAGGATGCTCCTCCTTATCAAATACTCTTGGACGTGAGGGTTTTTTCTTAGAAGAGAAGACAAGTTGAGAGGTGGCACATTGCTTATTGGCTGATACTAATTTCTTGGGTTTTCTTAGGGTGTGGTCCCAGGCATTGGATAGCTACTGACTTGAATGAAGACACGTATCAAGTGATGTCAATTCCCCAAAAAATAATCACACGTTTAGTAGATTATTATTAATTTATTACTAAGGGGTTGTTCTTCTAAAAAAATCATTTGTCTTTTCCGCCAAATTTTTTTTGTTCTTATTCAAATTTTTTTTGCAATTTGTGGTTTATTGTCAATTTTTTGGGAATTATTGCTTCGTTATGACGAGAGGAATCTAAAAAGTAAAAAATTTTGGTCGAAATCCAAATTTTTTTGAATAAAGACGAAAAAATTGGCTTTCCCGCCAATTTTCGTCGAAATTCAAAAAAAATTGGATTTCGACCAAAATTTTTTACTTTTTAGATTCCTCTCGTCATAACGAAGCAATAATCCCCAAAAAATTGACAATAAGCCACAAAATGCAAAAAAAATTTGAATAAGGACAAAAAATAAGCCACTTTGGCTTATTTATCCGAACAACCCTTAACAAGACTTTGATGTAAGTGAGATTTGGCTTTAAACTTGAGATTGACTTCGATGTAAGTACTCCCTCCGTCTCTAAATAAGTGTCCGGTGCGAAAACTAAGGCCTTTAAAAAAATGCATTTGTTTCGTTAAAAAAGTTAATTTTTTTTCACAAATGAATAGATAGCAATGAGTTCTATTAGTTTGTGAAAAAAATTAATTTTTTTAACGAAAAACATACATCTTTTGTAAGGCCTAGGTTTACGCGCCGGACACTTATTTAGAGACGGATGGAGTAATTGTTATATATATATATATATATATTTCTCTGTGTAATGTTCCAAGAATGCGATTTGTTTAGTTTGGTTTTAGTGGAGACTTAAGCCCTAGTGAGATATTGAGCCTTTATCTTAGCTACTGACCGTTCGGGAATATATGTGGGTTCAAAGCCAATGGATGTGACCGGCGTGAAGCCGATGCGATCATGTATTCCTGTTGCTAATCATTGATTAGTAGTATTGTTATTCTGTTTCTAAAAACAAATGAAATTCGGAATCATAAAACTACTGTGGGGCTATGTTCAGTTGGCAAATTATGATTGATGAAAGTCAAAATTTAGCCCAGTTCAGTTGCCATAATGGTGGGCAGGTTAGTGACTCAGTGGGTTCCGTTACTTAGCGAAGGTGTTCTGGTTCTAGTTTATAGAATATGGAATAGGTAAGAGAATAGGTAAGAGGAGGTTCTACCTTTAATTGGACCGCGGGGGATTGATCGAGGTGCGGGTAAGCTGGTCAGGCCGCCGTGACTGCTGTACAAAAAACAACAAAAGAATAGGTAAGAGAAACCCTATGAGCACAACATATTTGTACGTACCACCATTTATACAATATGCATATTTGACATCAACTCATTGCTGTTTATGTCTAGGACTGAACCGAAGCATATACTAGTAGTAATTTCTAAGAGCGTATACGGGGGATGAAGGTGCAGGTGAGTTGTTGCAGGCAAATCGTTCGACTGATAGTCGAGAAAATTATTCATGAAGAAATTGGGTTGATTGAAGAGTGATATAATTATATGGTAAAGTAAGACGGATGGAACCAAAAGTATGATCTTAAGACTAATAGACCATCAAAAATACACCCAAAATTGAATCACTCTTTCTTGTCTTGTAAGATGAATGGTTCTGATTATCGAGATGAATTCATTGCAGTCCCACAAGCCACGACAAATCAACTATATAGACCATACAATCTTGGTACTTTTAATTATTTGTGTTTCAACTCAAAACTACAAGGGTAAAATTGGAAGTTTGTCCTTTTGTGCATGGTTGCCAATTTTGAAACGAAAGCAAACAAATTCGGATGGCTTGAAAAGGAAGTATGAGCAAACAAAATGGTACGGAGTGAGTAATTTGAAAAGCAAAAGCCAATAAGATTTCAATTTTCAATAGGTTGGAAAAAAATTGTCGGAACATGGCCAAAAATCAAAGATCAATTCTTACCTTCTAACATCCTGTTTGGCTAGCGGGGAAGGGAGGGAGATAAAGGGGCTTGGGGGTACAAGCTAATCAGAGCCCGGTGTTTTGGTTCGCCCTTTTGTTCTTGGATTGCTTATCCGGCGGATAAGCTAAGCCTCCTGCAGGGCCTTAGCGAAACCACCCAAACCCCCATGATTAGTTTATCTAAGCGTAGTTATCAACGTGCTCCTCAAACCTTTCCAAACAGTGGCACGGAGCCATACTTATTACTACTGTATATCACAAATTTTTTGATTTCCAATACATTATATTTGTACATTGAAATGATTCTAGCCTAATGCAATTAAAGTATACCAATCATTTTGATTTTTTCTTTAGGCGCGCTACTCCAATTGTCACGTGTTTATTTTTTATTTATGAAGGAAATTGAGAAATGAGAATGTAAAATAACCGATTTTTTTTTATCAAATCAAACCAAAATTATTAAGATTATTAGTTATACATGAATAATTATCAATAATGCTCAAAATCAGGTATATATGAAATAAAAAATTTAAAACTCGGGAGCTCGGGGAGCCGGGGCTCGGGTGATTATAATGTTCAAACCATTTTTGTATTTTCATTGCAAGGGGCGATTAAGTAAACACTCACATTATTTCTTTGTCCAATCCATTCATTTCAACTACCAAACAGACCTCATCTTAGTTAATCTCTTCTTTTTAAATAATTCCTCCTTATCACATATCTTCCTTTTATCCACCATTCTTTTTTTCTCTCGAAAACTCTATCCGTCAGCCAAATGAGCGAGAGAGAGAGAGCAAGAGAGTGGGAACTAAAGAGAAATCATCTCAACGATTGTTCTTCTAAATAAGCCACTTTAGCTTATTTTTTTGTCCTTATTCAAATTTTTTTCGTATCACTTGGCTTATCATCATTTTTTGGGGATTATTGCATCCTCATGACAAGAGGAATCTAAAAAATTTTGATTGAAATCCAATTTTTGTTTTAATAAAGCCAAAAAAAATGGTTTATTGGCTTATTTTTGTCTTTATTCACAAAAAATTGGGTTTCGATTAAAAAAATTTACTTTTTAGATTCCTCTTGTCATGAGGATGCAATAATCCCAAAAAAATGATGATAAGCCAAATGATACGAAAAAAATTTGAATAAGAACAAAAAATAAGCCAAAGTGGCTTATTTAGAAGAACAACCTTAAAAGCCCTCGATGAAACCTTATCTGGATATTTAATTTTGGAACCTTTTTGCCATAACAGCTATACTCAGCTAGTAATAATAAATGCCCTCCCATATTTCGGCAAACACCCAACTCTATTATTGCTGCCAGCGACTTAAATGATCATCGTCCTTCTCAAGGCATTACATATGCTTACACATCATATACATATACATATATACCGTGGAAAGTAAAGTGATCATTCCAAATAAAAAGCAGAATATATGCATATATCTGATGCTATACCGAAATTGCCCATCTAGCATGGAACCTTAGATTGTGTATGACAGTAGTATCCGACTCCAAGGGGGGGGGTTTCATTGTCTTTTTGCACGTTTTACGTGGGTTACATGGCTAGCACAAACCGGCTCGGAAAGCAGAGCCATGCAAAGAGACGCCGTGAATGCATGCCCTGTTACGGAAGAAATTAGAAAGGGGGGAGGGGTTACGTGGCATAAAAAAGTTGATGACAGCTAATATGAAATCCAGAAAGTTAAGAAGTGGCACTCCGCCGGAAAATGATGTATGTGATGTGAGATATATACATAAAACATGAGAGAGAGAGAGAGAGAGAGAGAGAGAGAGAGATGTGTGAAATAAGATGACATTCAACTTTTACGTGTGGACATTTCGAAGTACTAATTTTTGCGGTAATTTATCTCTACATGGAGAGAGAGAGAGAGAGTTTACACATTTTTTCTCGAAAGAAAGGGGACACGTGGCCTCAGTGATAAACAGTGGACGGCACCGAATCCCTTTGACTTCCTCTTAGCCCTTCTCTTACTTTTCTAAGCACTATATAATATACACAACAGGTTCTTCACATACCGGATCTACATCCTCCTCTCTCTCTCTCTCTCTCTCTCTCTCTCTCTCTCTACAGACGTAGTAAGTGTGTACTGAAGACTAAATTATTGAAAAAAACACTAGTGACTCCATGGGAAGAGCACCTTGTTGTGAAAAAAATGGGCTCAAGAAGGGGCCATGGACTCCAGAAGAAGATCAAAAGCTTATCGATTATATTCACCAGAATGGTTATGGTAACTGGAGAACACTCCCGAAGAATGCCGGTACGTGATCCTCTTTTATTTAATTCATGACTTCTCCGTTCTATTTAACTGTGATTATTTTTCACATATTTGTAACCGAAAGCCGTATTTTAATTTGAATATTTATGCACACATATAGAACTCCAAAGATGTGGGAAGAGTTGTCGGCTTCGCTGGACCAACTATCTTAGGCCTGATATCAAAAGAGGTCGATTCGCTTTCGAAGAGGAAGAGGCTATTATCCAACTTCACAGCATTTTGGGAAACAAGTAAGTTCCATTTTCTTATTTAATAGAAGTAGATTTTATTTTTATTTTTTTTTTGGTACTTCGGAAAATTACATAAATTTCATTTGGTTGTATGTGTGAATAAAAGCTTACTTACTTCATAGAATGATGTGACAAAAAAAATGAGAGTACATATACAATTTGGCTTGTGCTACCTAACCCTAGACTTTGATTTTGTATTTGCCTTGTTAATTTTCGTCCTTTTGACTTATAGGTGGTCCGCCATTGCTGCTCGTTTACCAGGAAGGACCGACAACGAAATCAAGAATTACTGGAATACCCACATAAGGAAAAGGCTTCTTCGGATGGGAATCGATCCGGTGACTCACAGTCCTCGGCTCGATCTCCTCGACCTCTCCTCGATTCTCAGCTCATCTCTCTACAACTCGTCTCAAGTGAACCTCTCAATGTTGCTAGGCGTTCAACCCCTCGTTAACCCAGAGATCCTAAGGCTGGCCTCTTCGCTTCTCTCTTCTAACCGCGAAAACCCTAATAATTTTCTTGCGCAAAATGTTCAAGAAAATCAGATGTCTCGTGACGTGCTTCAAAGCACTGAATTGCCGCCGTTGGTTCAACCCAATAACCAATTTGATCAAACCCCAATTCCAGAAATTCCAAATTGTGTTCCGTTTTCTAGTGAAGCCCAGCTCATGGGACAAAACATGGAGCAGTTCTCGTCAGATTTTACCAATTTTAGCTCCCAAAATTGCCAATTGAATGAGTGGCAGAGCAATGGAATGGCTTCAAATTTAACACAAGACTACGGACCTGTATCAGATTACGGCTATTTCGAGTCGGACCAAAGCATCATGGACCCTCCACCATCTGAAAACTCAAATTTCCAATCCCACGATAGCAATAACTTCAGCTTTGCATCCGTTTTCTCGGATCTATCAACGCCGTCGTCGAGCCCGACGCCGTTGAATTCGAGTTCGACGTACATCAACAGCAGCAGCATTGCTACTGAGGATGAGAGAGAAAGCTACTGCAGCAACATGATGTTGAAGTTCGAAATGCCAGAAATGTTTGGTGTTAGTGAATTCATGTAAATGTGCATGTTGAGAAAATCAAGGTGATGTTTCTTGTAAAATTTCTTAATATTTTGTCCCGGTTGTTTTATTATGCCCATCCTTTGTTTTTTTTTTTTTTTTTCTCCCATGTGAACTTTCCATTATTGATGTAGTAGGAGTAAAATTTCAAATCATCCTCCATTTGGTACCTAATTAATATTGAATTTCAATTGACGTCAAATGGATAGACCAATAAAATATTTGAAAGACAGTACAAATAATGCAACACAGTTTGTGGAAAATAATATAAACATGCATGGCTACACCCACATAACCATATCAAGAACTTTCGAGTTATATCAACTCCTGGGATTGGCCGCGTGATCAAGTTCTGAACTTCGAGGTTTGCTTCATTTTAGATAGTCCTTATATTTTGTCAAAAATTAAAAATAGTACTACGTCTGTCCGGATTTAATTGTCCCTAATTCTATTCTAACTGGCTAAAAAACAGGTTATATCTTTGAATCCGTAATGAAATTCATATCGAATATGGATCTTGTTTGATAGATCTCGATTAGTTCTATAATATAATGTTTTCGAAATCACGTAAAACATTTTAAATTGGAAGATATAATCGATTGAAAAATAGCACGAACTCCAAAAAAGGACTTAAATCTGGACGGGGAGAGTACTTCTTAATAAGACATATGAGATTTTATTCTGATTTTAAATATTGGCTTCCCCTTAGTAGATAATGAACTAGATATCCGAAGTATTAGTCGAGGTACGAATAAATTGGTCCGAACGCACTAAGTTATCAAAAAAACAACTTTCAAATTATATATAATTTGTTCAATTGCCTCATGCTTCTAACCCATAAATAATCATACTCTAAATTACCCTACTTTCAGTATATAATTGCTTTCTCATAAAGTTATCTTCGCTTTTTGATGACTTGCCTCAATGGGTAATAACCATCTACATGAAGAAAGATAAAATCTAAAGTTTTAAGGTAACAACTATGGTTTCGTAGATCCCAACAGTCCGGTGACAGCGCCGGCGACTGTTGCCGGAGATATGGAAGCTGGCACGTGATCCCGTCACTTTTCACATATAAGTTTAGGTCACTTATTTAATCCTATCATGTATAGAGGTTACAGAGCCGGCCCTGAGCTAAAAACCTGTGTTGCGACCCAAAAATGCCTCATTTTTTATTTTCGCTTTAAGCCCCTGAAAAATCTGGACCGACTCTGAGAGTTTATATATAGTTTATTAACACTGTGCATGGTTATTAATGAGGTTTTTTTTTTTAACAAAAATGATACGGACCAGGTTACTCAGTCCAAAAAACTGTCTAGGAAATCCAATCAATGGTTCAAATTTAAAAAAACTCTTCCCTGAAAGAGTTTTGGTCTTTCAGGAAGAGTTCTGGACCGTTAATTGTTTTCACTTTCCTGGGCTAAATCAGTCTGGTCCATTTTTTTAACACCGCCGCGTGGTACCCCAACATTCTTATTCACCACACAATTCTATGAGGTGTGCACACAGTTACGACTAAAGACCCCTACACGAATAGGTGGTGGAATAAAAGGTTGGGGCACTGGGTAGTGTACTAGGACAACGTACAACCCAATAATTTTTCCAAAAGGGCTATATTATATTAAGCCTTTGACTAAGAGGAGCACGTGTCGATGTATCACAGGTGGATAAGGTTCTTGTGGGGACCACCATAAAAAGGGGTTGCTTTATAGAAAATCATGGCAAGGCTCTTGTGCCAAGTTAATTGTCTTTCTTTTTTCGTCACTCTCACTCACACAACCCTTCAACAAAAGTCTGTGGGCCGGGCACGGCCTTAAATGGGTTACACGTCATCTTCCTAGACACGTGTATTCAATTATCCTTAGGTGGGTCCCGCTGGGTGACCAATTGACCGGGTGACAAAAGGGCGACGTACCCGATTAGGAGATTTTGAGTCTCGTCGAACAATGCGCGTGCAGGAGCGTAAACGTAAGCATATATATGAGCTCGGGGGTGGGAGAATGTGAGCGAGCGCGAGCGTGAATATATCTTTTATAAGCATCATAAGTTATTAAGATTCGTAAGAGTATGAAAGTAGAACGAGAATCAAGAGAAGTTTCCACCAGTTTATTGTTGGAAAAAAATACAATCGATAAATTCTAGAGTACAATTGTATTACAAACGTTAAACTGAATACATATTACAAAAACATAAATAGTGCAACGAGCCAACCAAATTCTATGTTTCCCACGGTCTCCTTAAAACAAAAACCAAATTAATTGGGGTAATAAACCAACTTGAGCTGCACGGTCCAAATACAATAAACCTACGAGAACCTATCGGTCTCCTCAAGAGACGCTCTGAATTTTTCAAATTCATTCACCAAAATTTCCAACATTTTTGTACTTTTTACATTGGAAAATTTTAGTCAATTACAAAAAAAAAAAAAAAAACGTAATTTTTTAGATTGAAAAAAAAAAAAATTCGTGCATTTTTGTTTTTAATTTCTTTGTATCAAATTAAAATTAGTGTGAAATTCAAAAAGTTATGCATAGAAGTAATTTTTTTTTTAATTTCAAAATTGTACGATTTTTTGTGATAGGCTAAAATTTTGATATTACATATGTACCCTCTCAACCAAAAACCAAATTAATATTGCAAGGTGTTCATGAAAGCCAAATAGCACCAAATAATTCTTACACGTTGAGCGTACGCGTGGACCAGAGAGAAGTTCATTTTTCATTTGCCACAGAAAAAAAAAATATCGACGTTGCTCCATTAACTCGGACTCGCAACTTTACCCTTGCAAACCAATCATATAAACATAGGGGAATAGACATGAGGGACTAGGACCAATATGAGATGATTAAGTTCATGTTGGCGATTAATTGACGTGCAAGATATGTGGTTCTTCTTTGTTCTCTTACTTATACAAAGTTGACTATGCATTGTACACTTGTACACTCATCTCATGCATGCATGATTTTAAATTGAGGTCATATTTTGATGAGAATAAATTATATACACCGGTAGTGTAAACATTTGTTTCTTCCAAATCAATTATATTGCACCATGCATGTCGTCAAAACAGTGGTCCAATTAATAGAACTTTGCGATGTGGCGCAATGTTATTAATTTAGAGAAAATAAATATTTATACCAGCGGTGTAA
The DNA here is from genome assembly GCA_018127125.1 of Rhododendron griersonianum. Classification (NCBI taxonomy): domain Eukaryota; kingdom Viridiplantae; phylum Streptophyta; class Magnoliopsida; order Ericales; family Ericaceae; genus Rhododendron; species Rhododendron griersonianum. The sequence continues at coordinate 27,029,470 of CM030800.1, forward strand.
ACAATTTAATCTCTATTTTGATAACAATAAAATAAAATAAAAAATAGGGCAGAATAGGGCCTCTCATTTGGTGAGTTTAGAGTCACCAAATTGAGCTGTCAACATTTGTGTGGCTTTGGAATTATCTATTTTAAATATTTGTGCATTTTTATATTGCTGTGAATGGGCAATTCCTATATTGTCATATCCATATCTTGGTTCAATTATTAGTACTATCACTCTAATCATTTGTGTTTTATCTTCTTTCTTAGAACTTCCTCAACTATTGTTTGTTTGTTTTTTTCTCAGCGAAAATAAAAATTTATTAACTTATTACACGAAGTTACAAGAAAATAGGATCAAGGATACACCGGCCTGACCATCCAAGACCCTCATCTCCAAGCACACGGAGGAACTGATTTAGGCCCAACAGACTGGGCTCAAACCAGGGAAAAAACCCCAAACACCAAAAAAGGGCCAAACCTCTTCAATTGTTTGTTGTCGGAGACAAACAACATTTTTTCTCAATATGGCTGTGAAGGCTTCTTACGTTACGTAGCTGATTAGGTAATAACGTGGGGAAAAATTAAGCTTAAATACTGTGCCCCAGATGTTAATCAAAGTACCTCTGCTAATAACTTTTAATTATATTTATCTAATAGTAATTAGCAGACCAAAATATCTACGGGATCCGTTTCAAAAAATATATATCTACGGGATGAATCATATATATCTTCTAGACGGATAAACCACACACAAATATATACTTTGTCTACTTATAGATTCAAAAATTAACACTAATGGGGCAACAAATTAATAAACCTTCAATATAAAAGTTAATTTCACAATAAATAACAGCGGTGGATTTTACTACCATTTATTATGTCCTTGTTAAACATATATTGAGACTAGAGACTAGACACCGCTCATTGGGTGATGGTTAGCCAGAAGACGTAGGACCTTTTGGGATGACGAATTTTACATGACAAATTATTAATTAGGGATAGAATGGACACGAAAATAACACAGAATTTCCTAGCTGATCACTCGAATATATATTATATGTTGTCTTCTGCTTGTGTAGTCCGGTCATTTTTTCCCTAATGTCCTTTTAAGTCATTGTTTTTTCCTAATAAAGTTTATCCGAACAAAAAATATGTTGGTCATCTTTTTTTTCTTTGTTGATCATGATCAGAAAATGCAATAATATTCGTCATTTTGTTAGCTAAAGTCGTCATTTTGTTACCAAGACTTCATATTGGATTTGGGAACCCTTTAGTGCAGGGGTGTAGTGCACAATCCCAAAAGAACTGCGCTAGCCCCCATAAGTAGGCAGCTCGTGCTCGTGCAACCATGTTTTTCCGAAATGAATTGTGGACCAATATTGACTGTCGAGACTAACGACTCGGATGGCGCACTACATCTTTGTAGTGCCGTACCCCTGCAGCATGGTGTCCCGGTTTTAGATTTTAGCATGCTAATCACATGCATGTAAGCAATGCGTCATATAAACGTAAATGTACACACATATGCGTGTGTCTATTTTTTGTATATTATAAATTAATCCCATATCTTTCCCTCTCAATGTGTTGGATATATGCATTAAGAGTATGGCCACCTTTGACTCTCAGCCGACCATAGCCATCTCTCTCTCTCTCTCTCTCCCCGACCGACCAAGGAAAAAGCTCCTCAGAGTTTTGAATAAGGCAACTCCAAAAGTGGTCTTATGTCCAATTGCTATAGCTTGTATTTTCATTGTTTTCAACTTTCTTTTCTCTTTATGACCCGATGTTCAGGCTAGCTTGTACACCTCGACTAATTTTGGAACCCTGAAGTTAACAATTGAAAAAATCCTTCTGTGGCCCTACGACTTGGAATGTTTAAACTTCGTGCAATTCGAACTTGCGACCTCTTGAGAGATCATCTTTCGTTGGTTTTCATTTCCACCAATGGCAGAAGTGTATATGGGCTACAGTAGGCTGTAGCCCAGGTGGGGTTCGAAAGACCAAAAAAAAAAAAAATTATATGTAAAAACACAACCCATACATCACCTAACCCATTTAGCCCAACCCATTTTTTACAGCCAGCCTAATTGTTGAGATAAAAACACACAACGGAGTTGATCGATAGATCTTGGAGTTGATCGGTTTATGCGTGTTATATTTATGCATGTTTTATTAGTCTGCTGGGTTAAGAAAAAAGAGGGACGACAGTCAAAACGGAGAGTTGCTTTGGGTTTTCTATATAATGAGATAGATGCTACAGCCAATATACTTGCCGTCACAGGTAAAAGAACAGAGATTGAAGTTCAAATATCTTTATCGTTGAGTTGCTTCCAGTGGATTTCTGGAAGGGTAATCGGAAAGCTTGAGGATTCGAGCCAGTGGCAATCAAGCATGAGGTACGGTGAACGAGGATTCGGCTATCGTTCTTGAGTCAATTATGAGAATTCTCAATTGTGTAGTAAGTTTGATTGTAACCATATAATATTTTTCTATAGTGCTTGATTCCTTCCCGTGGTTTTTTTCCATTTAGGGTTTCCACATATATCTAGTGTTCATCGTTGTTTCATTTCAATTCCTTACTTTTGCTTGATTGATTGGAATAGCAAAGTAGGGTTTTTGAACATTTACGTATTTATATGTAAATTTGCCTCTTAATTTTTGGTTTATATATATGTAATTTGTGTTAGCCCAGGGTAGATTTAATTCTTGGTTCGGCCCTTGATTTCCACCTCACCAAACCTTTGGGATTATTTTCAACTCTCTTATAACGCATCTATTTCGTTATCTTTTGTCTAAGTTTCTTACTTTCTTAGCAATTAATCTTGAAAAACACGACAGCGTCTATGGAAATTGCGCTACAAATCAAAAAGTGGGTCGTCGTGACAATTTTGTATAGTTGTTTTTCAATGATTGGGTTTATATTGGCCCCTATTGACTTACACATTTCTCTCTTATGGAAATTATGGGGAGCTAGGCTTCTTTGGATTATGATGTTCAGATGGAACATTTCCTTATTGGTCTCTTTCGTTTCCATTTTTAAACAAAAAAATTGTTTGCAATTTGTTGTCATTGTTCCCAAATTGGGACTGTAAAATGTAGGCAAGACCTAAAAGTGCAACCTCAATCTTTTTGGGAAAACGGAAAAGATTCAACCTCGCTTAAAATGGTTAATTTGCTTAGACGAGATTAAATTATATACACTGGCGGTGTAAATATTTATTTTTTCTAAATCAATTACATTGCGGTACATCGTCAAAACAGTGGTCCTAATTAATAGAACATGGCAACGTGGCGCAATGTAATTGATTCGGAAGAAATAAATGTTTACACCAGCGGTGTAAATAATTTAATCTCTTGCTTAGACATGCACTAAACACTTCTTTTTTATTTTAAGTGGCGTAGATCTAGGCCTATTTATTCGGTCAATCACCGAAGGCGAGGGGGAACCACTATGAACGAGAAACGTACACCCCCGGTCACGATTCTTTTACATAGTCCAGGGGCCGGCCGCAGCAGAGCAGCGAGGCATAGCGGCGCCCTCGTCTTACGCCATTCCCAGACCTAGAAGCAGACGGGCATGTTGACTATTAGGGAATCTTCTAAGTCGGGTTTTGAACAGTTCTGGTTAAGTTCCATGCAATATGTCCAAAATTTTATTGGGAACTTCAATTAAGGTTAGAAAGTCACTTAGCCGTCTACAAAGAGAGAAAGGTTACATAAAAAAGAAGAAGCCACTGTCGGTAGCCGTAATATCCGCCAAACCACTCAACTAATGAGAAAGCTAGGCACTAAAATTACGATCCAGAAAAATACCCAACTCAGCATTTGTCCCCTCCGTCAAACCATCTTTAGTGCAGTCAACAACTTGCGAAGAACAAAGTGAAGTTCGGATCATTGTGGTTTTCTTCTCTCAAGAAAAATACACGGTGGTCCCACGAGAGAGAGAGAGAGAGAGAGAGAGAGAGAGAGAGAGAGAGATTAATTTGGGTGGGTCGTCTCCCAATCTTGTTTCTTTCTGCATCAAATCATGTACGTTCTGGGTATAGCTGGAGATGTAACAATTGTAATTGCCTAGCTTGTAGTCATTGCAAAGCACAACCCAGCTCGTAGAAGGAGAATACATTTCTTGTTGAATAAAGGTTATAGTCATAGAAAGCTGTACCAATGACATGATCCAATTTTTTCCCCTTCATGAAACCCTCCGAATCAAGCGCACCGACTAAACCCCATGCATTCCGCTAATGTTCTTATTTTTTAAGTAGTTATTCTTCACTTTACGAGATAGCTCATTCTCTTACAATAAGTAAATCACCTTTAATTTAAAAAATAAGTACTTATTTTTAGTTAGTGGAACACACACTAAGGGTGTAATTTGGTTCCATTCACAATGCAGATTCCATAACAATTGCGCTCGTTTTATTTGCTTGTGGTTAAGTTTACTTAACAATAAGGTGTCCTTATTGAATGGTGCGTCAAATGCCTTAGTCATGTCACAATCTTAATTAACCTCTGAGTCAAAATAATGGGCCAACTGAAAATGACCTAATATTATGAAGCTCGATCAAAGTCACCTAGTAGCAGTTCACTTGGTTCTTATAGGTCTATATATATAGGAGCAGCTAGCATATAGTAACATCTTTATTTTTCACGTACGTGGAATCTATCCCACATCGATCATATATATAGGAGTATATTGGTTTCTTTTCATTATTATAAATTAACGTGCTTAGAATGGCAATGCAGAGATGTGATGTTTTTAATCTGCGCAATGCATAAAATGGTTACGTGGAGGATTTTAGCACATCAAATGACAAATGCCATTTTTAGCATTTCTTGCAAATTTAAGGCTTGTGGATTAATGAATGAATTTCAATTCAAGCACCAAGGTAAACATGAGTTTGTGAGGCATGTACCATATGCATAGATAATTTCCTAAGATTTCAATGTTAGAGGCTCCGTTTGTTTCAAGAAAAAAAACAGTTTCAGCCATATGAAGTAAAATGTTTTACTTGGTAAAATATTTTCCTGTTTTTTGTACAACCAAACACCCAAAAATAAGTAGAATATTTTGCAGGAAAATATTTTACGCACAAACAAACGGAGCCTTAATAATGACTCACATGTGACATGCATGTTAGTTTTTTTTTTTTTTTTTTTGGGATAATTAAACCATTTTATAAAGCAAACCAATCAAGAACAAAGGGAAATCCCAACATACAACGGGAACCCAGTCAAAACTAACACATTCCTAGCTGCATAGGAAATCCAGAAAAACAAAACCAACAAAAAATAGATTCACAGAGAAAATATACGAGAGCTAAGACTACAGGACCGAGCTAACAACTCATGCCACATTGAATTTTCTTGTTTTTTTGGATCACAGTGAACTCTCTCATTGAAGAGTTGAAAATCCAGCCATTTTATTGCAGGAAAGTGGGGTGTGTTTTCTTTTGTGTTTTTATTATTAGATCTGTACTACATTCAATGTTTCGTTGGACGTTATTTTCTTTCATTTTCGGGTTGTGTTATTGCACATGTCGTGTGCCAGTTGGGATGTACTACCAGCAGGGGGGACGGTTGAAGGATTTCTTTTTCTTTTACTATGTATTTTAGGTGCAGGGTTTGGTCCAATAGGTGTTATGGGCTGGTTCTAATGAGTGTATCATTGGTTGGTTTCTTGCCAATTTCGGTCTTGGGTCTCTCTCGGATTCTTGCTCCGTTAGTCTTTGCGACAACTTCAAAGATTATAAAAATAAAATAAAATTTGCCGAGCAAAAACAAAACAAAATCCGTTTTTCATGCCGAGGAAAGAAAAAAAGGGTTGAAATGTCTCGTACGCCATTTAATTGTTTCAATTTAGATTACAGCGACATATAGGGCACCCGCAAGACTTAAAACAAAGAAAAACTGATCAGTTATCTTTTTGTTTGTCGATCGATAGAAATGATCATTTACATCATATAAAATACAAAGTACGAATCACGAGATACTACATCGTGTAAGAGTCCACGAGAACCAAGCCCAAGAACTTAACCAACACAAGAAACAAACCCATCGTAGGAAAGAAATAACACCCAGACGAAAGTGGAAAGATTCGAACTCCTAACCTCCTTATGTGATGCAAGAGTTTTGGCCGACTGAGTTAGTCTCATTTGGTTAATCAGTTATCTTTCACCTGCCTCCCAAAGTGTCATCCCATCCGATTCGAGGGGTGTTTGTCTCCAAATTTGATTGTCAATTGATTACGCACTAATTAAGTACTACGTATGGTCATTATTCATTAATTACCACAAATCCACCACAATTAGCATAGAGGGATAGGATAGAAAAAGATTGTGAATGGATTATGCACTAATTAAGTACTACGTATGGTCATTAATTAACACAAATCCACCACAATTAGCATAGAGGGATAGGATAGAAAAAGATCGCAAAATCAAATGTCATAATCATCAAATAGACATTAATTTGACTTTGGAGTTTGATAAATTTTTGACTCCAGCTTTTTAATTACTGGTTTTTAGTCTTTGGCTTCTTTGATTTCTGGGAAGCCGTAATTTCATGTACTCCAGCACTGAGTGCTGTCAAAAAGTTTAAGCTGATGAATAATGCTATGCTCATTGGTTTTCTTTTTGTAAAGCATTATGTTGTGCTTAATTAGCTTGTTTAATACTAATGCACGCTGAATATGTCTTTTCTACGTACAATTACGGATGATTTGAATCACGTACCGTACATATATATTTGAGCAATACGCTAGAACTGTAATACCGTACAAATTCCAGTTGGTATCGGCCGCCGACCAGACTATACTGGCCAACACCACCGAATGGTTCCGAACAGAATATTTTTAATTCCATTTTTCCTTTAAGGCTCTGTTTGTTTCGCTGTAAAATGTTTTTCAGAAAACAAACTTCGGACTTTTATTTTCCGGTGTTTGGTCGGCACTTGAAAAATATTTTCAAAAATCGACAAAATAGTTTAGAGAGGTGTGTGGTGTGTGTGTGTGTGTGGTGGGGGGGGGGGCGCTTAAACGATGGAGAGATCTGAGAATATTGGAATTGAACGTGGGTCAGGACGGATGATCGTGGAAACTGAGCAGTGAAAATTGCAGTAGAAAGCAGCGGATTCATTTCAAAAAATAACTTACTGAAGATTTAAGGGTAAGTCATTTTCATCCAATTAATGGAAAATGTTTTACATGTAAAATGTTTTCATCATTTTTTACACAACCAAACACCAGAAAATAGGTAAAACATTTCACCGGAAAATATTTTACACTCAAACAAACAGAGCCTAAATAAGACTACATTTTATGTTTTTCTTTCTGACATGAGAGAATAAAACTAATAGTGATAAATTTAAAACAATACCCGGTATGTACCGTACTAGGAGAAAAATATGTACTCCAATCCGTACAGTATTCAAAACCTTGTACACCAATCAAGTATGTATTATTGGGCGGCGGCGACTTTGCTGTTCTAGGGCTAGGTTTTTGGTGTTCTTTGGGGTGGGCTTTATTGTATTATTTGAGTTTTTTAGGACTTTTGGGTGGTTTGTGCTTCATTTATCTTTATTTGGGCACTTTTGGCCCTCAGGTATTAATGAGCTTTGTTCCTATGGCTGTTTGCTTTCAATTTTTGGTCGGAATCTCTTTCCTTATCTCTAACTCAATGCTACTTTTGCCGATTAAAAAAAAAAAATTCAAGTATGTATTTTTTATAAAGAAAAATGGTTTAAAACTGGCCATAACAACACATTCATTAATTAGGAGTGAAGCCTTTGAGTTTAGCATCTAAAAGGTCGAATTATGAAAAATGAAACTAGTACCAAGTAAAAGGGGGTGATAAACTGACCCATCAACAAAATTTAATTGGGCCTCTGATGTTTTAAAATGGATGTCTGTCTCGTGCATATAAAGACCCAATCATACAAGTCGGTCCAACCTTTCTAGAGTTCGAAAGCCCATTTTTTACCTTTACACACAGAGTAATATTGGGCCTATTTGTAGGTCTGAAAAGCTTTGAATTTTTGGGTTCTTCCGAACCGGTCCTGTGTTAGTGGATTATACCCCATCAGGTTCTTGCTCACGAATGAGCACACAAGAATTGGATAGCTCATCGCTAGGCATGCTTCTTTTGTCTTAGATTCCGTTGTGTGGTTTGAAGTGGCTCCTGATACCATTATATCCTTCTTTTAAGTATATACTTAGATTAATAAATATACAACTTCCTTATTTTTTTTAAAAAGGGTCTATTTTATTGCAAGTCGAGCGGTAGCCCAACTCTCTGTAGGTACTTTGTACTCCCATGCACAAAAGTTAGATTCAATCCCCACTAACACTTCTTGCCCTTCTAAAGAATAAAATAGGTTACATTATTATTCTTTTTATAATGCAACATCATCGTAAAGTTCTTACAATCAAGCTTTTTCCCATCACTATTTCTGCCTCTTTTTTTTTTTTTTTGTTCTTTGTTCTTTGTTCTTTGTTAATAAGATTCATAACCAAGCAATACAGCCTCAGAAGGGCATATATCTCCCAGAACAGAAACACAGCAAAACATAGCCTATGCGACTAACCAAATTCAACAAAACTATCACTGAGAAATTGCCAAAAGCAAAACCAAACTACCCAACAGCAGATTTCCACAGACATGTTACATGCTATCGCTAACAGTCCCTGGTGAAATACTCTCACCTCTCAGAAATCTGATGGCTACAACTTGAAGCCTTTACACACATACAAGACATAATAAAAATCGCTCTCGACTTTAGACCACATTGCTCAGGTTCATGGTGTTTCCAGCATTCCTTTTCCCCAACATATAGCTTGTGGATGGCCGAAACAAAATATAGATTGAGCACTGCATCCTTGAAGGTACTACTAGAGAAATACAGTAAAGTCCGTTCCGTACCGTGGGAAAAACCTCGACGCCTGCTTTGAAAACTGGCACTCACAGAAGAGATGTTGATGAGTCTCAGCTGCAGCTTTCTACTTGGAAGAGAACGCCATAGGATGAAAAACCCATTGAGGCACATTTGCACTCAACCAGTCCAATGATCCAAATGCGTGGGAAGTGGGAGGGGTGCCAATGATCTAACCATAGAAAAGTAGAACACCATAGGATGAAAAACCTATGGCGTTCTCTACTTGGAAGAGAATGCCATAGGATGAAAAACCCATTGAGGCACCTTTGCACTCAACCAGTCCAATGGGAAGTGGGAGGGGTGCTAATGATCTAACCATGGAAAAGTAGAAGTCCAATCGCCAATAAAACGCTTAATCAAAGCCTGCCCCATAACCCTCAACTTAAAATCTTTCCACCGGTCAAAGATTTATCAGCAGGTAAATTCATATTCCACAAACAATGATCCTTCAGACTCATTTAACCCAGAAAGTGCCAGGCTTTCTACGCAGTCAATAAACTTCTTCAAATAGAAGCCTTATTCCAGGGTTTCCAGCTCGCCCTGCTCTTTGGCGCGGCAAACAGGCCATCATGAGAGTTTAGCTTTTTGTGCTTTATGTTACGATCCTAATCTCTCTTATCGGTCAAGGAGCTTGGCCTTGTGTATATGAGCTCTTCGAAACCCTCCCCTTGCAAGCCGGGTTTCAAGGGTGAGTTGTACCGAAGGGATTGTGCCCCAGAGCATGGTAAAGATCTAAAAACACATCCTTTGACATTTTCTGCGGCAAACTGAAAACGAACACATCCTCTCACTCGACAATATAGCGGATATTAACCAAAATTTTCATCTTTCTTGCAACATAATAAACCTTGGATAGGATTTTCTCCGTTTTGACCTTAGACATCCTTCTGCTGAAACACCAGTTACATGTATTTCCTGGGATCTTGTCTTTTTAATATAACTCTGTATGTCAATTGCCCTGTTCTCCTTTTCTCTTGTTTTGCTCTTAATACAGTTCAACCGCCAAGCCTTTTAGGCTGCCTTGTGGGGAGTGATGCTGGAGGGGGGTTGAAGATGATAGAACGAGGGCCACCCTCTAAATCATAAGCATACAGGGCAGAATATTTATTTTGTCCAGTCGACTGCAACTATTTTGCCCTAACCTCTCCATACACATAGTCCAAGTTACAATGACATCAACACGCAGCATGTATAAAATGGCAACGAGAACAAAACACAGACTGCCAAAGATTAGGCTATTCACATTATAAATTGGATTAAAGAATGTGACAAATGGGTGGCCCGGCACATGGGCTTCAATGAAGTTATATTTCATTGTTCAAGAGGGCTACTTACAGTGCACCATTGAGATTACTCATTTCTTTGACTGCTGCAGATAAACTACCAAGGGTCATTTTCTTCACCTGTCAAAGGCATTTTCTTGTTATTGACCTGCTTCATAACAGCAACGTCTGAGGATACTAGTCACTGAGATCAGCAAAAAGTTACCTCCAACATATTTTTCCTGGCTTTATGATGTACAGGAAGTAGACGAAGTTTGTCAATCAAGTTGATGCACTCTGTAGCATTTTCGGGTGAGATGAAGTCCAAAATGACATTAACGCAGGACTGCAGGCCACAAAGAACCAATTTAAAAAAAAAATAATAATCAGTGATTATCATAGTTCTTGTGATTTAAGAGGTACAGCTACAAATGTTCATGCATACTAAATCCAATGAACCAAGGATCAAAATTGACAGTCATCACAAGTTCAATAAATCGAAGTGTTTTCCAATGTAACTAGGCTTCGAAAATTGGATCGATTCCACTACATTACAAATTTAAAGTTTTGTATGCATGCACATGCGCAAATTAACATGCACATACATACTCCCGAAAAGAAAAGTACAGAGTTGCCACAAAGTGTTAGCACCTTCAGTTTTCTTATTTGATACGGACATCCAGCGGGAATCATAACAGCTTCTCCAAGGTTTTGCTTGAACGTCCAAGGTTCAATATCTGGAAACAATGTAGGGAAATTTAACCAACCTATTATGGACCAAAACAATGCATGAGATGCCAGAACATTTAACTTACTAAATTCCTCCTTAAGCCTGGTTTTGTGAGTTACGTCGAGGTAAAACCTCTGGTCAAGAATTGGATGAATAACCTGTGGCAATGCACAAGTCAATCAGCATTGGACTCTCATAATATCCCTTGCGTGGGAAAAAAAAGTATTTCTAGACCTATCTTACACTTGGTGGGAAGGAACATGTATAGCTGAACTCATTAGAGTGTCTGGAAAGATATTCTAGAAGTTTGGGGACATCTTGTCTGCGAAAAATGTCCCATTGAGCCCCACAAGAATCAGCACCTTGTTGCTCCCCACAAAAATTAGAGCTCTTACTTTGATCTTGGAAGAAATTCTGATCATCTGAGTCTTCGGAGCTCTGGGTGATTCCAGAGCAAAGTATTGAGGCCTCGGATTCAGATTCAGAATCATGTCCTTCAACATCAGACATATATGTGTTATGTGCTCCATTAGGTAAGCGTAACCCTTCTTCCATAATATCATGCATACTGGACTCCTCAGTGTTTCCACTAAGCACTGATGATTTTTCTTCCCCTCCCGTTTTCTCTCTTGTATTACTCCCGGTATTTTTGTCTTGACCACGACAATGCTTCATCAAATTTTTTATTTTAGTCAGCTGCTCTGATGATATTGGGACATCTGTTGTATGTACCAGAATGTTAACCTGTGGTAGCAAAACAGAAGAAGGCAAATATCAGCCAATTCTTCCAATGACCCTGCTTTACTTATGTCACATTTTTGCTATACTTGGATTGCATGGGAGGATGGTGAGGATCATTGTAGCATTTCTCAAAAATATATACGTGCATGGTTGGGTGTAGAAATTCTCGAGTTTAAGATTCATACTTCAAGTTCAACAAGCAACAGGAGAAACTGTGATGATTTCTATTTAATATGATGCTAGTTTGAGTCGAGCTCGTAGCAGAGCAAAAACTGAGTATCTTTGGATAGTCTAATGAGTAAAAAAAACAGCAAAATGAATCAGTAGAGGTTACAAAGAAACGATGTAGTTGAAGATCTTCTCTGCCCTTTGCTCAATGATGCATGATTGAGGGTCAAAACGAAGCTCCATAGATTACTTAAGAGTAGAGAAACCATAGCCACCATTCCAACTATAGAAGGGACAAATTTTAAAATCAAGCAGTATATAGAATCAAAGCTCAGAAGCACATATTCAATGAATTAACTGTATATCTATCACGTGGAATATGCATCTTCCAAAAAATAGGAAGTATCATAATTTAGTCAAGCAAAGAATTTGTGTAATATTATTTAGTGCCGGTATACAACTGAGGGAATTCAGGGAAGTGAACTAACCACATCATGTGAGTCATAAGATAATTTTGTCAAAAAATCAGGCTGCATTAAGTCGTCAGGACAACCAAATGAGATATATAAACCAGGGCCCAGGCTTGGGTTTGCTGTATCCTTTGGCAGATTTGCTACTAAATTTAGAAGACCAGACACCGGGTTCAAATACTCTTGAAGTGGTAGAGCACGGATGATCTCAGCATAATGATCAGGAAACTGTTCTTGAAGCAAATTCGAAGAAAGCCAGACTTTCAATTTCAACAGCTCATAATGCATATTTGCGTGCGACCCGCCCTCCAGAGACCCCATAAAGAGCTGCTTTCTACAAATTTCTATCTGCAATATATTCGAAGACAAAGTCAAAATCATAGAACACATGAAGCCGTGGATCAAATTTAGGATATTAACAGAACATAGACACTAATTCAGAATGAAATCACAAAATACCACATTTCCAATTTCCCACAACTTAATTCCTCCTGCGAGAAGGGCTGTGTGAGAATTATGGAGAACTAACATCACAGAAGGCAAAATAGAACTATAAACTATGTATCATCGAAGAAGAGAAAGGCCATTGTCCTGAAATCTCTACTTACATTACTAACTCATCCTACTGTCAGCAGGGAAACGAGATTTGGGGCAACAAGGAAGAACAATTAATAACTGCAAATATACTACAACATGAGTTCATTTGTAGCTGCATCCTTCAACTGTGTCTGGAGCACGGATTTGTGAGGCGATTTACTATGGGAGAGGAAAATGATTGGAAAACAAGAGACAAGTTAGCTTTTTTTCCACCCTTATCTCCATATGTTTTCTTTTCCCTCCATTAATCTCTCCACAAATCCATGGTCCAAATACAGCACAAGACTACTGCAAATGGGATAGAAAAGTTTGTTCATAGATTGACAAGAAAGAGCCAAATAAATTTGGTGTGATGTGAAATAAGGTCAACCCTAGAAGATCAACTTCGAGCCCAAAAGAGCCGAGCTATCTTTTGTCAAAATATATGTGCTCACTGACAGGCATGGCCCATCAAGTTCGGTGGCTCCCTTAAGAGCCTACAGATTTAGCATAAATGGAAATAACTGTAATATGGACTGTATGAAACCTTTAGAGCTAAGGTATCCTGATTTCATGATCATCATACAAACTTCTCTAGAACAAGGAGCGGTGTATATCTTTGTACATTCATCCAAAGCCCCTATACTTTTCACAGGCTTCCACCATTTGTGTACATATTCAATATTAGTGTCACCCATAAATGGTTTCCTGTTGTTTGTATTCTCCTTAGTGTAACTATTAAGTCTTGATGTTAATTGATGCAGCTAATAAATTCTTATGTTTATAACCTTTAAATTAGCCAAATAACAAATGAAACACACCCGTGAGAGACCGAAAAAGATTGGGGTGGGGTGGTAGGCACAAGCTTCACTGCAATACGACAGTAGCAAGTAAACTGCATAACGGAGACCAAATACTGATGGTTAAACACTGACCTCGCACCAGTCCAAGCAATTTGTAGCTTTACCAGCTTCCTTATCATTTTGTGATCTATTACTAGACTTCTCAAGGTAAGTGCAGAACATGACAACTGGATCCCAACTTAGATCGGGTCTACTCTTGACCACTCTACGAACTATAACAGGTTGACCTTCACCCCAGTGCTTCTGAAAGTGCCCAAGGTTCTCATCACAAAGATTCTTTACAGAGGGGCAGTAAAGAAACTTATCATCCAAATCTTTTCTTGAAGCCCCACCTTGCAACACCTTTCTTTTACAGGCTTTATTGTCCTTACATAGTGAGCAACATGAAGAAGCATCTTGAGCTTCCGGGGAGCAATAGCTGCAAATTAATTCTTTTGCACTTAATTCCAGCTCTTTGGTCCAACTGAAAGGCAATACACAACTTAAATCAAGGATGCCATCACCACAACCACCAAAAGCAAGAGGTGGGCAAATTATTCCGCCGTTGTCGTTACAAGCTTTCCACTTGGGTGATGTTGTAGGAGAAGCACGGAATCTTCTGGCACTCTCTTGCCTAGAGGAACTTATCTTTTTTGCCTTTGATTGTAACTTGTCACCAGATTTACAAGGTTTACTTCTATTAGAGCATTTTGAGATAAATGCTTTCATAACTCTGGATGAGGACCCTCTGAAAATCTCTGAACAGCTTAAACAAAGTTTGTATGAACAATTTCTGCAGCTTCTATGGAAATCCACCACTGATGTTTGGCAGTTATTGCTGCTCCACAAGTCAAATCATGCACCAAAGAGAAACACAAGGAAATTATATGAACTTTCTCATTCAAAAAGTTAATGACTTAAGCTGTTGACCCGTATAAACATACCAGCAGCGTAGCTTATTGCAACTAAATTCATCCTGCTGAATCTGAACTTGAGATATTGCGCACCCTGTAGTGAATTCGAACACATTAGAAGACAAACAGAGACCTGAGGAGGAATGCTTGACCTCAGACATAATGTGCAGAAATTAACAAGAACAGTCATTGTTTGATTATTTTGAAGCAAACCATCATCTGTACCTTTGAGTTTCGCTTCTAACTCCAGCTCAATGCTTTGCTCTCGATTTATTTGCTCCAACACAGGCAAGAGCATATATATCAGATACTGCAAATGTTGAATTTTGTCGACCCTCTTTTTATTCTTATACTGATCCTGAAATATTATTAGATTGAGAAGCATACAAATGTAAAACCTCAATAAGAAACGTAAAATAAGCATCAGTATCGTGAAATTGCCAACTCGGATATCAAACCTTTTGTTCATCGTCTTTAGATTGATTCGTCAAGCAGGCTCTACAGCTGCAAGTTCCAAGACAAACTGGACATGCCAATTTTACTTCTTGAATGACATATAACCTATATCCATTGGATGTCAAAGTCAATATAGCTGTGAGCAATTTATCGAAACCAAGTTACTTAGTGTGAAAAGGATAACACGAATTAACGAGGGTTCATTGAACCTCAGTACTAGAGAACAAGAAGCTGATTAGCTATGATGCTTCCTGCAGTATCATTGATCTAAAGTATCTTCTAACCTAATCCCATCATCATTGACATAGGTTAAAATCTGTATGTCCAAGTTGCAAGATTAGGGGTTTCAGCCGCAGACTTGAGACTTATCCAACATTTTCCATAAAATAATCAATGGTTTTTAACCTCTTACATTTCACTTTGGTGTATATTCACCAAGTAATTGATCTAAACACCATAGAAAAGCAATGTTCTAAAATCGCTAGGCGTTAGTCGGGTGGAAAAGGGGCGCCTAGTGCCTAGGCACCGACTAGTTGGCCGCCTAGCGCCTAGGCGGGGACTAGTCGGTTGTCTAATCTAGGTGTAGACCACCGCCTAGCACCTAGGCGGGGACTAATCGGCCTAGGCAGCTGCCTTTTAGAACACTGTAGAAAAGTCCTTATTTGTATCTAGAAAGCTCATCAAGTATGGTTCTGGATCACATATAAGATTACCCTTAATCAAATGTCCCAACTTTGGGTTAAGTTATTTACGTTAAGGTTACATTTAAAATGGGATGGCAATTAGAAAATGCTGCAATAGCATTAACATTGAAATGATAACGTACATGTTTATCCAACTGAAAAATCACTAAAAGAATTAAAACTAACCTTGCGTCGATACAATCAGTGCAAAAGTGTTCTTTCTTGCAGCTCAAGCACTTAACAATAGTCCGGAAGCCACTTTTCCGGCACCAATGGCATTTCTTCTTCTTCACTTTCCTCAGCTTAGCGACATTGCTTGCAAACGGTACGATCTGAGCAATAAAACAAACAGTTGATCAAATACATATACAAACAAACAGCAGATTCAATCAACCAAACAAAAACAGTACAGACATTTCTAACATGTTGCAAGAAATCAACCTGCATTGTGCTAATAGGAATCGGCTCGATGTTTTTCGATCGGAAGCACCTCCGCGGGGAAGAATTCAAGTCAATCCCCAATTTGACATCACAAGAAGGACTGGCATTGTTCATAATCTGCTCAGAAAAACCCGGCGAAAACGCGGGCGAAATCTCCATCAACCCATAAGGCAACTCTCTAGTAAACTCCCTCTCAGACCCACCTTTCTTTTCCAACTCCCTCTCCTTCCTCTTCTCCACCTGCCTTTTCAAGAAAACCCTAATCAGCTCCAACTGCAAGTCCCCTCTCCTCAACCTCATCTTCCTCAGAGCCCCATCCAACGCCTCCGAAACCCCGACACCCCTCCGCCTACGCTTCGCCACCCCCGGCCTTGATTTCCCCTCCTTCCTCTCTCTCTTAAAACCCCTAATTATTCCTTCTCTCTCATCAACCCCAAAGTCTTGATCTTTACCCTTGTTTCTTTCTCTCTTGAGCTTGAGCGATTCGGGGACTTTTTCCTTGTTCTGGCGGTGGCGCCCTTGGATGTGGTGAACCTCACACAGCTTCTTGCCCTCCGTTACGCGCCGCTTGCAACGCCATTGACGGCCGTCGGTTCTCTTGCATCGGAGGTGATCGGGCAAGGCCTCATTTTCCTCCATTGGGTTTGTATTTTCTTGTAAAAAATAATCTTTTTTTCTTCCTGGGAAAATTGGTGGCAACTGGGAAAGTGAGGTGGGTAGTGGGTTTGGTGACAAGAGACAGATTTAGGGTTTTGGGTTTGTGTTTTTATTGAGATAGGGGTTACAGTGGGAGCGTGGGTTAAAAGAGAGGCAAACTGTGTGTCTGTATGCTTTTTATATTCAGATCAGCTTACGCATACCTCCGCTAATCGCGTGGTATATATATTGTATGTATAGATATAGGGGAGAGTGGTTGCAGTCCAATCTTGTCTCCGATTCTTCCAAGAAATTTGGTTCACAGGTGGCATCTGATTGTGTTGTCAAATTCTATGGCTTCATTCACATGCATCTCTGTGTCTATTTTGCAATGAATTTGTGAATACTGCAGTAATGTGATAAAAGATTTCTCATGATGGAATATATACTAGCAGATTATATGTAGACAATCAGTGTTTGCAGATTATGGGTTTTGATTTGTGATCATGGATTTATGAGATGTGATATTTTGGTGGGGAGTCAGCAGAGGATTACTGCCATTGGTTGTGGTTTTCTAGTTGGGTTTTGTTTGCAGATGGAAGGCAATCAGATTGATTGAGTAAAGCAAATAAAAGTGTTTGAGTTGGCATTGAGAAATGGCAGCAGCTAAATGTTCCTTGAAGACTGCAATTTGGTTGCATTTTGAAGCACAATGTTTATTCTCTTGCCAACCCAATTGATTTTGGTGAGGATAGCGAAAGGATTCAGACTTTTGTATATCCGTGTCGTTTAAATATTGTTTATTTCCCCGTAATTTTCTCCACTTTCCTTCATCCAATCTTATAATCGCTGAATAGTCCTTTCACAAGCATGAGGCCGCATGAATAAGCGTGATCGGAAAGGCAGAATACTCGCCCCTTATGGTGGTGAATGCAATATGTCTCTTTTCGTGTATGTATGGGCAATTTGTTTTGCCAAGTTTGATAGAGAACTAAGCAAAGCTCTTATCATCATAATAAATTCTCTACCAATTGGTTGGACCGTAGATCCGATGGTTTACTTCATGAAAAAAGGTCCGTTGGTCTCTTCATTTCTCTGTTTGTGTTCAAGAAATTCTGAGATGAGTGGAAAATGCAACAAGTTGGTGAAGGCTGTCGCGAACTTTGCTAGAAGTAGTTTATAAGAGGAAAGATGAATTTTGTGATTTTATTTCAACAACTGGAAAAGTGTCACAAAGGTGGTTGATGAATTCACAATCCTATTTCCTTTCATCTGTAGCTCAGGCAAAGCTGAAGTTGGGATAGGACAAAAGGAAAGCTCATGATTGTAGAGTGAAACTGAGGTGATTTAAAACCCAGCGACAAGGTTTCATAATCCCAGCCCAAGTTGAATTTCCTATTATGAGCACATCTAGCATGTATACTAATTAATAACAACAGACATGGACTAATTTTGATTGTATATAAATCTGTTGTTCTCAATAGAATTAGAAGATTGATATCCGTGAATAGACCAGTTTTTATATCTGCTATGGATATTAATCATCGAGCACAGATATGATCAATGTTTTCAAATCGGGATACGTATCGTGTATCTTTTTTTCACTTGTATAGTTCGTATCGAGATACGTATCATGTATCTTGAGATACGTTTGCTGGAAGAGTTGGAGTTTCTATTGTGTAGTTGGACAATATTTTTGGGGGAGGGAGAATACTAAAGACAAGAGTGGAAAAGGAGAGTATTTGTATTGCACTTGAACTTAAACTTTTTTTTGACTTGGTACAAAATGGTTAGAACTCATCCCTATTTGTACTACTCCATGGAAGACTTTAGTACAAAGATATCTATATAATATGGAAGAGCGGTACATATTTTTCACCGTTGGATTGGTACATATTTTTCAACCGTTAGATTGGAAATATACATGCCTTTGAATCCTTTTACATGACTTTGAATCAATCATGCCTAATATTTCGGAAATTAGTGACAAATTATGGTAATCTATAATTAATGAAGTTATCCTAATTCTAATGCTATAATCCGCCAAAATTGTATATTTCGAAATTTGTATAATCAGCCAAAATTGTATAATCCTAATGCTATATTCCGGAAATTAAATCAATCATGCCTTTCTTTTATTGACTAATCCTAATCCTAATCTTAACTCTTTCTTTTATTGACTAATAATATTCTGGAAATTTGTGACTAATCCTAATGCTATAATCAGCCAAAATTTGAAATAAAAATAATGAAAATCTATATAATATGGGAGGGATGTCAAATTTGTAGACTATTGGTGCGTCTTGACAAGAGAAATCAAAAAGTAAAAATTTATGATCCAAAATTAAATTTTTTCTGTCTTCTTAACTTATTTTCAAAAAAATTTAAATGTGGATCATAATTTTACTCTTCCAATTTCTCCATTCGAGACGAACTAATAATTCACAAAAATTAACACAAAACTGACAAATGTGAAAATACATTGAGTAAAGACAAAATAAAATAAAATTAGCCAACCGGGATTATAAAGCCAAACCACATGCTAATTAATTTAGAGTATATATTTTTTATTAGAATCCCAACTTGGAAACATAAATTTTTCGGAAAATTGCATGAAGATTTATAAGATACTTTTTCGATAAGGAATATTACTTAAATGAAAATACAAAGTTTTCCTCCCAAGTCCCAATAAATCCTCTATTTATCGTTCATCATTCATCATTATACACTAAAGCTTTCCAAATAGAAATTATGTGGTTTTTCATCATTTTTCGAATGTGAATGCTTTTATTTATCTGTTAACACTTGATTGATTAGTTCATGGCTCAACTCTTCATTTTGATTGATCTCTATTAGTACTATACAGTGTACATCCAAGTTCGTATTATTTCACACCCTCCCTAATGATTGATCTAATGTGCATTTTCTCAGAGACGATGATCATCCTTTGAGAAGCTCGATCAAAGATCCATAACTATACTTCAGATAAGTTCTCTCCTTTAAGGCACTCATCATATCATCATTTATTTCTTTTTCATTGATAACGTGACACACCTATTGGAAGGGTCACATACTTCAGGCACATCTCTCTAGGATAATTTTCGATACCTACAACCATATACAATTCCACGTGTGGGTAAATCAAGAAGTTGTCAACTGGAGGTAAATCAAGGAGTTGTCAAATGGAGACGTTTAACACAAGTTATTTAGTTGTAGGGACCTTAAATTTATTGTTGTTTCGAATTCAACTTTAAACCGTTGAGTTAGCCAAATGATATAAAAAGTTATTGATTCTGTTATGTATATCTCACTTTTTTTGAACTTCTGTATGCAATTGATTTAATTCACATTCATTTGGTCATTAACTTTTTCATATTTTCTTTGTTATTTGTCACAGCAGTTTATGGGTTGGTTTTTTGCATTATGGGAAGTTCAGTTTCCACCAAAATTTTTTATTATGGGTTGGTTCTTTCTATTTATTTTGTTTGATTTCGGGGGTAGTTGTTGTTTGAGCAACTATTATTTATTGCTATTTTGAGCATCCTTTCCCCAACCCCACCCCCAATTCTGCTTTGAAAATGAAGTTTTTTCCTTTATAGTCTATTATGAATCCGACTGATTTTTTTTAAAAATGATTGAGCTGACCGAACCAAACTGTTCCAAGCACACACCGAACTGAACCGTTACTTCCACAGAACGGTCGGTGTAGGTGCAAAGAGTTTAAAAAACAGACTCGAACGGTTCGGTGCGAAAAGTGGAAAAAAAAAAAACAGACCGGTTCCAAACCGATTTTATTGCTAATCGTAAGACATGGGTTTTGCTGGGCTTGCCAAGACTTAGTTTTGGACATAGATCGATATTGTCTATCCAAAATAATTTCCACAGATATGTATGGGGATTGAAAATCTTTCATTTTTCATTGGCTTTGAAAGAAGGGTTTGGTTTGTATTTTCAGACTTGCTATTGCATGCCTTTATTGGATAAATCCATGGATACCTTTGTTGAAACACAATTACTTTTTAGTCATAATCGGATTCATAATCTTATGCATCTTATAATTGAATCGATCATGTGTAAAAGTTATGCGTGGGTAATTTTTTGATCAATTTTGGTCATTTTGAACCCACATTGGCTGGAAAGGTACAATTCAAAATGATGCTACAAGTTTTTTGGGTATCATTTTCCATTCCCGTATGCCTTTCTTATATCCAATTAAAGATTCAGGATAACTCTGAATTTTATGAGGTTGCGTTTAATTTGCTCCATGCACAAGTTAGGGATTAATAAATTATTTTTTCTTTATTTGCCGAATCAAGTAATTAGTAATTAACCAGATCAATGAATATGATTTTTTCATAGTTAGAATTGTTGGACAGGGATTGAGATATTGCACGCGAGCCCACTATTAGTTTGTCAGTGTTGATTGTTTAAGTCGTGCCTTCAGGTTTGAAATGTATTACGGTTAACTGTGTTTTAATAAGTTAGAGGACGGAGATGAGTCGCTCGCTGGTACTGAGTCTGGTTTTATAATTACGTACTATTGTATATGATTTGTTGGACATGCAATCACATTATGTTTGGACGTTTGTAATTTATTTTGTTTCAAGTGTGGCTGACTCTCGATGGAGTTGTTGAATTCAAGATTATGCGATATGATTTCCATTACTTAGAAATCGGTTTGTGTTGGGATCAAGTTATGTGGGTGTTGTCTTTAGGCACGGGCAGTTGTCCAGACCTTGCTAAAGACGGTCAAAGCCAGTTATAATGCCTCATTCTTTGAGCCGTGCCTTCAGGCACGGGCATGCGCTAGTTTTCATATAAGATAAAACTTTGAGGTAATTCTAGAATTACACATGAGACTAATTCTCACAAAAAATATTCTAGACCTTCTAGAGCTAGATATTTTAGAGTTTCTAAAAACTATATATTTATATCTTTTTCGATAATATCTAGGAAATTGATTATGTCACTCCCCTTTTTGTTAATGTCACTCCCCTTCTCTCACAAAACAAATCATCTTATATAATAATATTGACACAAATGAGGGTGGCATTAACAAAAAGGGGAGTGGCAAAATCACTCCATAATATCTATCATATTTGGGCTTTGTCAATTGAAACTTTGTCAAAATACTAAATTTACTTTATGTTTCAATAACGTTAATCATAATTAAAATATAATTAAAAAGTAGATACACCTAATAACACCAACAAACTATGCTTACATTTTTTTTAAAAAAAATTTTGATGCAAAATTTCAAATCTCTCAACTGGAACCTATTATATTAAGACTTTATGTTCCCTTTGTTAGGAAAAGGAAAGTAAGAAGTATAGTTCTTTCTTTTATACAAGACCTACATTGAGGTTGAATTTCTATCAAAAGATTTGAAAGATGCCATAATTAGATTAAACGGCTTAGATGAATGCATTTGGGGTTCCGCTTCTTGAAATAAGGTCCGACTTTTTTTGAATAAGTAATCGTAGAATACGTATAGAATTAGGATACGCGTATAAATCATAGAATACGCGGTCGTATCGTAAGATTTTTATACAAAAATGATACATGATGGGATACGTATCCTTCTCCGAAGGAGACGATACAAATCGTAAAATATGTATCGTGTATCGTGTATCGTAGGTTTTTAACAACTATGGATATGATTATAAATGTGTTCAGAGTCCGATGCTCGTGAATTTCATAGTGCTTGCCTGAGACCCACATGTATCGAGCATAACGGATACATCTGTATATATGATTCTGTGTCCGGACATTTGTATCCTTTCGGTCCTTGCTACTGTTTTAAGGATCCCTGCCACAAGATACATGAAGAACTACTTTCACAAGGCTTGGAAAAATTTTCCAATAGAGCACGTAAGATTCGGTGAAACTGCAGTACAATTGATAGGATTTATAGCCTTGCAAGTATGTACATCAAGGAAAGATACCCCAATATCATCAAAAGCATCATATATTACAGAACAAGCTTAGCTACGCCTCGATCAATGAAACGACATTTTTATTTACGGGAAAAAAAAAAACGCTACAACATTTTTGTTGAATCTAAGAATGTGGTTTTTTTTTTTTCCCAGTGGATTGGACTTTATCGTTTGCGAAGAAAAATCTTACCCTCCGCGTCATCATGCATAATGCGCAGGACTTGATGTGGCGGATTGTGTCTCCAAACTTGAGGCTTCTTCATTTGATGTCCCATTTGGGCAAATTTATCAGCAGCTTTATTGCCTTCCCTATAAACATGGCTCAACATGCAGTTATTCAGCTCTGGTATCATCAAATTTATATGACTGATATGCCCCTGTGCCTCTGCACACTTGACTCGTTTCCTTCGTGCAATTATCTCAACTAATGCCTTGGAATCTCCTTCCAGCCATACATCCTCCCATCCATTTTCGAGCACCAACTCTAGGCCTCGTCGGAGCGCTGCCAATTCTGCAATGGTGCTTGTAGTTCTGCCTATGGCCTCCGCATAGCCGAGCAAAAACTCGGCCTTGTGGTTCCTGAAAACCCCTCCGATGCTTGCTTTTCCTGTTTTGCCCTTGCACGAACCATCAAAGTTTAGCTTGGTCCAGCCGATTTCGGGTTTTTCCCATGCCACTTGAATAGGTTCCTTGTGCCAGTTCCTAATAATTGCTAGTCTAAATGGGCTTTGTGTTAGTTTCTGACATCTCATAATATTAGGAATGGTCAGCATGATGCCTCCTTTATTTTATTTTTTTTCCTTTGCAATCTCAATTGGAATATTTCTAATCGATGAATTTTTTCTGTGCGCAAATTTATTGACAGATGTCTATGGTGTGTTTCTGGTAGTCATACATATTTTCTTATACATATTTTCTTAAGTTTAAAACAAATTCACAAAATCTTTTTGTAAAACGGTAGCTATATGCTTAACGAATGCATGCCGAATGTTGCATTTGGGGAGCTGGGCAGAAGAAAACGAGGCTCCTAGCTGTCTTTCCTACAAGTGGGGAAAGAGTTGATCACAAGGTAGCAAACGGGTGCTTAATGCAATAAAACTGCCGATCAATTCATTCTAAAACCAAAAGAAAGCTACAAAAAAAGAAGTTTTCTTACAAGAAAAGGATTCTCGTACAAACAGAAAACGTTTGATCGATCGATCAAAGAACGTTTCTATGGTTACAGATTAAAGGAAAAAAATGGGGAATCGAACGATCGATTTAAGAAGAGAAGATATGTATATATTGATAGAGAAAACAAAGGGAATTAAACCTTCAAAAGCAATGCCAACCCCTTTGTAAGCAAATGATCAAGACCACCCTCTCTTCGAATGATGCATTTTCCTATGTATCCTTTTATACACAAATGTTGGAGTAAGACGAAGGCAATATAGATTCTGAATTTCACACCAACAAGGCAGCATTTTGGTATCCCAGAAAAATAGAAAATGGTTAGATTTGAGAATATTCTGTTCAAGAACTGCCTTGAGGGTTTCTTGACGTAAGAGTTCTCCTGAGGAACATGAGAACTGCATGAAATATATATATATATGTAGAGATTTTAAAGGGGGGTTGGGGTTGCTTGACAAGAGAGTACTCTACTTATTCTTGTCAAATATTATTACTGAACATTGGACTCCCTTTTTTAATTAACTGTGTTAAAATAACCGTTGTTTTTACATTCCAAGAAATCCGGTGAACACAAGTTTTTATTTGGAAAAAAAACTTGCTCCCTTTTTTGCCACAGAAATGACAGTTTAACCAGGAATATAGGGAATGATCATTTTAGAGGTTGAGTTTGAAGATTGTCCTGATTCAAAGGTTTGGGTGGTTGGGAGGGGCGGCTGCAGGAATTTAGCTTAGGGGTTATAAATATGAATAAAAAAATTATACAAATTTTTTTTTTATAAAATACTCTAGGATATTTACTGTAATCGAAACCTTATTGGACCTAGTTTGCCGAATTCATTTTGATGAGATATATGATCTACGTACTTAGTACCAACAAATTTACATAAATTTCACTTACTTTGACTCTGTATGAATGATATAGTGTAGACATTCTTAAAGAAAAATCATATATATTATGTGGAAAAAATATATAACTCAATTTAGTACATTTTTGAATCTAGGAGGTTCACTTAAACCCCTGAAACCCTACTGTAGCCGCCCCTGGTGATTGAGGATAAAGATATGTGCAGACATGGATTGCTTTTTATTTTTTTTATTAACTCAAATGTCTAGGTGAGCCTACGTACAACTTGACCACCCCTTAGGAGACCAAAGCTTCGTATTTATTAATAACTCAAATTTCTAGGTGAGCCTACATACAACTTGATTACTACAAGAAAATTCAAACCTGAGACCTATAAATGAGTAACTCCTAAAGCCTTCGCACCGCTAGCTGACCGCCTATTTGCCTTGACCGCCTATTTGCCTGACCCCCTGAGGATAACATGGTTTGCTTATTAAGCTCCCAGTAATATCATTCTAAAATATAGTTCCAGTTTAGATGACCGGAATCTTTAGTAGGACTATGAATGTGATTACTAGGAATTAACTTCTTAGGAATTAAATTCTTAGGAATTTTATTAAGTGTGAATAGGAATATGATTGTAATTTCATTCCAGTGTTTGGATTAATTTAATAATCTTATGCAAAAATCAATTTTTTTGGAAATTTATCAAAGTCAATATTTTCTTCTTTTTTTATTGATTGAGCCATGAATCAAAGATTCCCATGGGCTAATAATGGAGGGGTCAGATTCCCACTCAATTCGGTAATGTGATTCTTGGTCGGATGTGTCGTCAGGAATCACAATCCTATTCCTGTCTCTCCCAAACATAGGAATCCTGAGAGTGTGACATTACATTCCTATTCCTGTCTCTCCCAAATGTCGGAATCATGGAATTATAGTGTCACATTCTCATTCCACCTCAAGATTCCTGCCATCCAAACTAGGTAATATGGTTAAGGAGATGGAAAATAAAAATCATTCTTGAATATTTATTTTGCCCAGATAATATTTATCCACATAGTAATATGCAAGCAAGGAGTTGGGTATTCGTAAAAGCGACATGTTGCGTTTGCGTTTGTATATGAGTTTTGCAATATGGGGCATGTGCCTTTGCAAAAGTTGTCAGGCTCTTTGGTCAATCCCATCAATTCATCTCTCTTGTGAAAAATTCTCTAAGATTGGGTATTGTTGTTTTAAAAAAACCAAATTCTGTTATTACATAGAAAAAATATGAATTTCCGGTATGGTTTTTGGTATGATTTTTTTATCTCAAGATTTTTGGCTCCGGCCCGTGTTCTAGCAAGTAAGGATAGCAGCATGGTGAGACGAACAATATGAATTACAACGTCGATATAAGGAGTAAAAGTAGGAAAATATAGCTGAGACAAAATTATGGGTGTGTGTAGGAGTGCAAATAAAAAAAAATTTGTTGGGGCAATTTTATGATTTCTATTGGGCAACATTAGCCATATTCACAAAACCAAATTGAGTTCGGAGTCAATGTCACGTGTCCTAATGTACCTCCTCCTTGTGAAGTTGCAAAACAGAAGAAAGCAAAATGGTTTGACTATTCATCCATTGAAGCACAAACTGTCCACACAGAGGATGCAAATTAAAAGCAACTTGTAGCTTATAAGAATGTGTTGCTATATTGCGGATGTATTCATCATTCCAAATAGATTTGGTCAATTGAGTTATGATTTTCCAAAATACATCGCTATGAGCGTTGGCAGAATCATGAATTTTTTCATGATAGATAAAAACACAATATCATTAGACACAACTGGTAATGAAGGACAATTGACAGCACCAGCCGGTGACAAAACTGTGGGTGATGGAATAATCTCCTTTCCTCGCTAGCTAGCTAGTCGCTAAACGATTTTGAATATGTTTCCTTTCCGTCTTTAATCATTTGAATTTTAAAGCAAGTTGGCAAGAAGTTGTTGGCTCCTTAAAATTCGCCACAGCAAACTAAGAAAGCCACCACCAGTTAGAGCAACAACTGATATCTATAGCTAGCTTCTCAAAGGCATAACAAAAACAAATCACCATCTCACTATAAACTCAAATATTTCAAGATAACAACTTTTATAACACCATGTTTATGCAAACTTACATTCCAATGCATAACGACCGACTGTGAGAATTAAAGTTTGATCACCAATTTAGTCGTGGATGACGAATTTTAGATAAGAATGCATCGAGATGGTCCATGGCTTGTCTTCTGATATACAAGTTCAAAAATTCAGTAATCTACAGTGTAAACTAGGTATAGTGAACTTGTCTTTCTTCATCGAGGTCAACAGGCAGTTTGTCTGATTAAAGCTTTCAAAACTGCTCATGACTACCAATAAGCCACAACCAATCAAGAGCAACTCCTGAAAATATGCCGCCCAGGAGAAACAACACCATCAAATTACCCAAAGCGTTTTGCTCCGGACCCTACAAAGATTAGGAAAACAGAATAATTATTTACGAGGAGAAACCAATCGAACTCTCTGATAACAATTGATTTTAGCAGACCTTGTAGCCTTTTGGAGCTTCTGTGAGGACACACACGGTGAGATAACCATTTGTTAGGCCCAGAAAGGATACGAGTGCTATCATCCATCCTTGGCTACCGTACTTAGCAGTGAAGTAGAATGCAGGGATGAGCAAGAAACGAGACAGTACGGCTAACATAAGTCCTTTTCGAGATTTTATCTTGAGGCATTCTACGACAGGAATGTATCTTGATATCAGATCCCAAACGTTGTACATCGCTATCAGAACGAGTGCGTACCTGAAAGATCATGGCGGCATTGTAAACATGTCCAATGATATTTAGATATATGATAGACAATGACTCAATTAGCTCCTTTGTGGTCATGTGGCTTCACATCTAGTCAAGATATATGATGGACTATATTGGCCTTATTCTTTTTTTTCAATTGAAGATCACAATAGCAGTTATAAATACACGCAAAAAACAGAAACCATCAGACAAGAAAAGAACAAGAATCCAAGCAACTTTATCGTGTTGTGATGTTAAATACTCTAGGAATGTGGAACTAAACGAAATGCTAGTTATACAGAAATTGCTGATGAGAAGAGTACAATTAACGTACAAAGTTGTGGGAGGTTTTTCAGATGAAACAGTGCCATTTCTGTAACATCGTTCAATAAGAACAATTGGAACATACAAAGAATAGGACAGAAGAAAATAATTTTCTGCGGAAAAATGAATAAGCGAAGTAGTCTCATGAACATTACGCATAATAATTTTAGCAGACATTTTCTTTTACCTCTAAAATACCAAACATGGCATAATTAGATATCTTTGGAAAGCTATGAAACTAGCATGCTCATGCCCAATACTTGTACAAAAATTGCAGAGAATGCCTCTTAAGTAGGAGTAATTGAGTAGCTGGTTGACAAGTCACGAAATTACCACTTACCACGAGCCTAACTGGTGAGTTCCAGTGTTTTCGTATAAGAAGCCCGGAAAAATGGATAAAGTCAGGACGTATATTAAATACAAGTCCAATGCATAGTCTATGTTCTGAAATAACAATTGCTTCTTGCTCAATATCTGTTGTTGTTTATCATCACCTTCACCCTGCACAGATCCACAAAGCTATTTTAAAGTTACGTACATATCCTGAAATTTGATTTTGCTCTTTTTTTCTGTTCAAAACTTATTGAGGTACATGTGATTTGTGAATCTAAAGGAAGTTTCCATACTCCTTTGCTTACTTCTGTTTGGATGCCAGCAGCAGCAAGATCTGCTGAAACAGTTTTTGATCCTTCCGAGGCTGCTTTTGTGCGGTAGTACTTCACAATTGGTAGTTTAGGAAAGATGTATGCATATAGGAAAATGCATAGAAACTCAAAGAATGTGGAGATTGCTAGGAATAACACTGCAAGAATACATCAGTTGAAAAAATAATTAACAAGGATATAAAATATTGGAATACTGTAAATGCACTCATGTTTTGAGAACAAACCTATACTTCCAACAAAACTAAATCAACCGGATTATTAGATCTTACTTTTTTTGAACTTTGTTTTGAGATGAGAGCAACTTTATGGAAAGGAACAGATCGAATACGCATTGCTGAAAATTGTTTGCACCATTCACCACTATGGGATGTTCGATTTCAGTAGACTTGTAGAAGTGAGACTAACTCAACAAGAATTTCGGAGAAAACAACAGTCAAAATTGTTTAAGTTAGTTTATCAGTGAGAGAGAATAACATACTGACTCCTTTGCGAAGACCATTGGCAGATTTTTCGAAGGCAGCTTTAGTGATGAGTCTCAAAGCAGAAGTGAGAGCCCCAGATGCAGCCAAACCAGCTAGAAAGGACTGCAGAATTCATGAAAAGAATATCCACGAAGCTATAAAATCTACTCAGTTAATAGGAATGAGAGCAAAAGTAGTCAAAGAAATGAAGAAACATTACTCTTGACTACAAAGGCTTACTTGCATGAAGTCGGGGCACATCAAGGATAGATCTCCAACCATTCCACCTTCAACATGGGCATCAGCAACTCCAAAGGCGGCAACGATGACACATATACCAATATAGTTTCCGATTCCACCTTTCCCTGATGTAGCTAAATCCAACTGCAAAAGCCAAAGCCAAATACATCGGAATAGAGGTGAGTCATAAGGACCTGGCACAAGAACTAAGATGAAGTCAAGAATCTGGAGTAGTTCATAACCATAAGATGGGCCTTTGCAGTACTTACAACTAAGAGAGCCAAAGTACTTATGAAGAACATGATGTATCCAGTCATGTTACGTTGCCTCGTATCGCTCTTTGCCTCAGTATGTGCAAGTATTGCTATTGTTCCAAGTGCAAATGGTTGATAAACGAGGGTAAGTACCCTTGCAGGGTGGTATTTCTTCAAAAGGAAAACAAGTAACATCATCAATGGAACTGCTATTGGAATCAATTCATCAAACAAAAAGGAGTTCCTCTTTTCCATTTTTGCAATACTAGATTTATACAATACAAAAAAAAAATTATGAGTTATTTATTATCCATTTAGTTCGTATGCTTAAGCCAATGCTAGAGTATCCATGATATTCAACTATATGTTGGAAAGATATGAAATTCTATAGACCCCAACATATCAGCTTGACAACTTGGACTGTCCAAACAATGAGCCCAAAATTCTTGTAAATCTCCTTCTAAACCAACTCAATTTCCAAAATCATTTAAGACCCTGATCCCCCATCAGATACAATGCTGTCATAAGATCCCAAGAGATGAAATTTGACCAAAAACACATTGAACTATAACTAACTTTGTACTTAATTAGCAGCCACAGAAGCGATGTTTCGCGTCTCGAAAAGGGATGAAAATTGGAAATCAAGAAAGGGGTTGCTTACCGGGAAAAGTTTATAGTAGTAATCTGAAATTGTCAACATGCTGTTCCAGGCAACAAGGGACCCAAGTCCTAGAATAAAGCATACCACCATTGCAAAGAGTTTTCCCTGTTATACGTACATAAAAACCACAAATTCAGTATACGAGACTCCCAATCAATTGGGGGTCAGCAAATCTGCTCGAGGGCATCGTGTTCCGTAGTATCAAGAAAAAAAAAAGTACATCGTTTCAAAGATATAAGACCAAGATCTAAGTACAAAAAACTGATCCACAAACCTGAAGCCTAGTTGGTGATCCAATTGAATCAGCGGTAGTCATGGCTGCTTCTTCTGTCAAATGATGATAATTCCTACTATTACTGAATAAACTGCGCATGTTTATTCATCTATATATCTTCTATATATACATATATGTATGTCCCTGTCGGTAGAATGTGAATACTGGGAAAGGGTGAAGCAGATGAAGTTGAATGCTTTTCTTTAAAAAAAAACGTACCCAATATTTCAAAACTCTTGACTTGCTCAAAAAAGTGGGTGTTTTTTTTCTAAGAAAAATTGAACATGAAGTTTAAAGAATCAAAAAGCTGAAACGTGGAGGTGGAGGAACATACCTGATTTTCCGGCTGGAAATAATTCTGTGGGATGAAGACCCTATACCAAGAGGGTAACTAGCTATATCTATAGTTTATTGGGTTGGGGTATGTGATTGCATATATAAAAGTATGTATTAGATGTGCCCGAGATTCTCTATGCCGAAAAATCTCAAGGGATTTTTTGACCGTTGGTTCATTTAAAATTTTTAAAACATAAATAAAGTTCATACAATCTAAACGGTCCAAAATCTCTCAATACAGAGGATCTCGCGCCGCATTAAAATGCTCGGTTGTTGGAGTGTTCGATAAAGACCAGAGACCTTATTAGGAGCAGTCAGCGGGGATGAGCTTGCAATTTGCAGAGGTGGGTGTGGAAGTGATGAATGCAAAAAGTCTGCGAAAAAAAAGGAGGAATAAAATATTCCCTTTTTGTTGTATCATTGCATCTGACTTTTTCTTTATTGGCAAAAAGATTGATTGCGAGTTAAAGATAGAGTCCGACTGTGGGCGGGTAGAGTACCGATAATATACCGACGCATGTGGAATTCACTTTTGGGTCTCACACGGATAAAATTTAAAGCATTAAAATAATTTAAAATAATTTTTTTGGTAGTCCTTAAAAAACAATCAGCTCAATTAGATATGAATAAGTGATTGATCCAATCTTCTAACTTTTCATTCAGCGTTTAGGATCCTGAACTCTGAATCAAAACATAGTTTTTAGATCATTCACTTACCCGTATTCAATTGAACTGATGTCTTGCAAAGCTACTCAAAAATTTATTTCAAAATTAATGAACGATTTGGATTTTTCGTATAGAACTCAAACATGGGCTCCATATGCCGTGTGTACATTATCGTTACTCTTCTCGTCGGTACCTTAGCATTTTCGTTAAAGATAGCCCCCTGAGGATAGAGAATATCAAATTATTGCTAGGGAAGGGGATCTTGAAAAGCGTTCCACGAGGATTCTCCATTTGATTGGTGCATGTGAGGTAAAAAAAAAAAATAGAGTCCACCTCCTCTCTAATAATTGGAGAGAACACTCTCTCCTGATCCGTAATATTTTTTTTACGATCTCATGTCAATGATCGAAACAGCTCAGTTTTTTTTGCTCGTTGAGAACATGAAGTGTACCAAAAATCAAATTTATTAAACATCATTAGATCTAATTTTGAAACACATTATCTTGCAAAATATAATATTGCAACACTGGAACAAAACCCATTTCTATATTTTTTGCAATATAAATCTGTTTTGAAATCATATCAAACGACAATTGATCAAACTGATTTTTGGCATGCTTGATGCGCTCAATGAATTAAAAATTATGATCGGTCCCAATCAAAATCGAGCCGGAATTGGAAAGAGTGTTCTCTCCAATCATTGAAGAGAAACCGGACTTCAAAAAATATATCATTTACCGATAAAGAAGGAAAAGTAATGAAAGTGAATCTTTTGTTTTTGGTTAAGATGAAAATTTTGTAGTATGAATCCTGCGAGTAAATAGTCATAGTTATGACCTTACATGATTCGAGTCTGCGATAATTGTAGATACAGATGTTTAGATTCTAATTTTGTGTACTGCAATATAAGCTAATACTATTTACTGCGATATTTTTGTTAAACTTAAAGCATAAAATCTGAAAAGCTCCAAAAGCTACCCAACACATCTTTGATATTTTTCAGAATTTCATTCATTTTTTAGTTTTTCAAAATCTGTAAAATTTGAAAATTCCTTATCTAGAATATTTGGTAAACATTCCAAAATCCAAATTGGTTCGAAAAAATAAAATCTCAAAATCTGCAATATATATATATATATATATATATATATATATATATTTGTAAACGCACTGTGTGGATAATAGGGGTATGCTTTAATGAGAAAATATTTTTTCCTTGTATTTTTAGCAAAGAAAATAAAAGCTATGCAACCATGTTTAGATGGGTTATTCAAAAAAAAATCAACTCTTTATCACATTAAACTATTTTCATGTTAATCAAAACACTAGAAAAATGTCATTTGTGTTCACTTTCCAGTATTTTTCTGACCTTTTTATTCTAATCGGTCCTTAATTATGATTATGGATAAGAAAAAAATGTTGACTAACATAAAATCCTTCATGGATGGGCCGGGCCCAATGACGTGTTTTGATAATTAATAGGGAAAATGACGGCCAAGGACGTGTTTTGATAATTAATACCCACCAAGGACATATTAAGAATATTTGTTAATGCTGAAAATATCCTTAGCAGGAGTATTAATTATCAAAACACGTCCTGGGCCGTCATTTTCCCTAATTAATACCCGTCAAGAACATTTTCAGTATTAACAAATGTTCTTAGCATATTCATAGCAGATATTAATTATCAAAAGGGAAAATGACGGCTCATGACGTATTTTGATAATTAATATCCGCCAATAACATTTTCAGCATTAACAAATGTTTTCAGCATGTCCTTAGCGGGTACTCCCTCCGTCCGGATTTAATAGTCCTTTTTTGGAGTTCGGACCATTTTTCAATCGATTATACTCCCTCCATCCCTATTTAATTGTCCACTACGATTTTGCATGCATATCTCTCAACGGCTTATATCTCTCAACGTATATCGCTAAAAATATTCAATATGGATTTTGTTTGATAGATCTCAATTTTTTCTATAAGACAATGATTTCAAAAATATAAAACATAATATACGTCGAGAGATATAAGATGTTGAAAATGTACGAAAAATCGTAGTGGACAATAAAATAAAGACGGAGGGAGTATCTTATAATTTATAATGTTTTATGTAATTTTGAAAACATTGTCTTATAGAACTAATTGAAATCTATCAAACAAGATCTATATTGGATATAAAATTCATTACTAATTTAAAGATATAACTCATTTTTTATCCGGTTAGAATTGAACGAGGGACAGTATTAATTATCAA
Organism: Rhododendron griersonianum; assembly: GCA_018127125.1. Classification (NCBI taxonomy): domain Eukaryota; kingdom Viridiplantae; phylum Streptophyta; class Magnoliopsida; order Ericales; family Ericaceae; genus Rhododendron; species Rhododendron griersonianum. The sequence goes on from CM030800.1 coordinate 27,063,201, forward strand.
ACACGTCATTGGCCGTCATTTTCCCTTATCAAAATATGTCCTGGGACGTCATTTTTCAAAAAAAAAAAATTGATGAAATTACTTAATAACCGGGCCTACCTTTTTTGGGGTAGTCCACTGATTAGCCCTTTCTGGCTCAGACCCAAATGGCCCAACTAATGCCTCGAAGGAGAAGTTTTTGGGTGTTGAGCAGATACCACGTGCGTGGTATCCGTCGGCGATCCAGACCGTCCAAACATATTTTGGACAGCCCAAATTTGTTTCCTCTCTCTCCCCTACCCCACCACTCTCTCTCTAAAATCCGGACCGTCCAAAACACGTTTGGACGGTCTGAATCGAGGCTATTGGCACCCAAAAATTTCTTCCTCTAAAGACCTTTGATTCATGGTGTCCATGAAAAAGGCCCAAGTTCGGGTGTTTTTATAGACTTTGAGTTTAAGCCCAGTACTTTGTTTCAGAAGCCATGAAAACTTATTATCCCACAAACAAGTCTGGTCATTTGCATTTTATAGCTTCAAGTTTACAAGCCCAGCCAGTCAAAAAAAAAAAGAAAAAAGTTTACAGGCCCAGAAATGTCTTTTGGTTGCCTCTCTGGGCTCCAGAACCTTTTTAAATGTCCGAAAAATCAGTGATACAGACAAGGCCTTGTAAGGGCTTTGGAGGTGTTTTTTTTTTTTTTTTTCCCCTCTTTAAACCTTTACTGGTTCCCAAATCTATTTATATTGAAAGGATAATAATTTTTTTACACTCCGCTTTTATTCATTTGTGCTTCTTTTTTCGACCTTGTGAACGTGAAGTTACCGGTTTGTCCTTTGACTCCTTTCATGTGTGGAAAATAGTTTCTAATTTCCTGACAGAAGATGCAGCCCAACAAATTTGCAATTCTAACGGTTCAATGGTCATTAAAGGTCATCATCGGGCCGGGCCGGTCCAGCCCGCCAAGTCACTACTCAAGTCTCCCAATTGATGGGCTGGCGGGCCAAAAGCCGGACGGGGTTAAATTTCCTTGGGCTGAAACTAAACAAAGGGAAAAAAGAAAGAGTTTTGTGGGATTTCGAGCTAATGGGCAGGTACCACGGGCGGGCTTATGGGCGGGCGAGCTGAGTAAAAATTCATAGGCCCAAACCCGCCCATTACAAACTACGGGCTAAGCTACGGGCCGGGTAAAAGCCCGATATGTCGGGCGGGTTGCGGGCCTTCGGGCTAAATCATGACCCTTTTGTCATCCCTTTAGCCCAAAAAGAAGAGGTTCCCTCGCCTTTAAATATTGACAACCCAAATATAGTGTTATTTCGGTTTTCCCATGAAAAGAGAAAAAAAAAAAATTGAGATTATTTTTGGGGCCTCTCGTCACAATTTTTCAAAAAAGATGCTGAACATGCATTACTAATGCACAAGCACTACATGAGGTCAAATCGAATTCCAAGAAGTCGAACATTTCAAATCTTGGGGTCATTGGAGGGTTTTTCCAGTCATTAATTTTAAGTCCCTCGAATTAGTTGAGATGTGTGCAAGTTGGTTCGGATATCTAGTGATCAAAAGAAAAAAATATATAAGGATAGATTTCCGAAAATTTTCAACCTTCTCTTTATTGGTTCACCTGCGTTCGTTTCTACTATAAAGATAAGATAAGAGAAAAGTAATAATAGTACTATTATTTTTTTTTTTTGTCATTCGATAGAAGAGATTATTCTACATCATCAAATATGAAGTATAGATTACAAGCTCGGGACACTACATCAATGGTAAGAGTCCACAAGATAACCAAGCCCAATAACTCAACCAATACAAGAAATAAACCCATCATAGGAGAGGAAAAACCCTCTAAGAGAAGAACACCCACACATATGTAGGGAGACTCGAACTCCTGACCTCCTAGTGAGATGCAAGAGTCATAGTCAATTGAGTTAGCCCCAGTTGGTATAATAGTACTAATTGAGCCATGAGGATTTGGTAAAATTGCTGATTAAATGATAATCATCAAGGTACTGATTTGTTTGTCTCAATGATTTTGAAAAGAAATGGAGTAGAATGGTGATCATATTTTGACCTCCAGTAGGGCGGCCACTCCTCAAAATTGGCGAACCCTAATCCCATTTGTAATGTACATTTTCTTATTCTTTACAGAATTCAACGTCTAAATAACAATTCAAAACGGATAACTATTTCTTTGTAGCTTCATCTATTAATCTATTACTCCATATATAAAAGGGAGAACTCAAATTATGGCTCGTTCTTATTTTCAAGTGTACGGACTTTTTCCACAGCCAAAAGAGCCCTCGAAAAACAAGTTTGCGACACTTGAAATGTTCCGAATCTGTATACTATATAACTACTCCCCACTATTTACAGTTACTGGGAGCTTAATAAGCAAACCATGTTTAACCTTAGGGGGTTAGGCAAATAGGCGGTCAGCAGGAATATGAATGTGATTACTAGGAATTAAATTCTTAGGAATTTTATTAAGTGGGAATAGGAATATGATTACTAGGAATTTCATTCCTGTGTTTAGATTAATTCAATAATCTTATGCATAAATCAATTTTTTTGAAAATTTATCAAAGTCAATATTTCCTTTTTTTATTGATTGAGCCACGAATCAAAGATTCTCATGGGCTAATGGAGAGATCAGATTCCCACTCAATTCGATAATGTGATTCTTGGTCGGATGTGTCGTCAGGAATCACAATACCATTCCTGTCTCTCCCAAACATAGAAATCCTGAGAGTGTAACATTGCATTCCTATTCTTGTCTCTCCCAAACATCGGAATCATGAAATTATGGTATCACATTCTCATTCCTCCTCAAGATTACGGAGATGGAAAATAAAAATCAATCTTGAATATTTATTTTGCCCAGATAATATTTATCGACATAGTAATATGCAAGCAAGGAGTTGGGTCAAATTTTGTTATTACATAGAAAAAATATGAATTTCCGGTATGGCTTTTGGTATGATTTTTTTATCTCAAGATTTTTGGCTCCGGCCCGTGTTCTAGCAGGTAAAGATAGCAGCATGGTGAGACGAACAATATGAATTACAACGTCGATATAAGGAGTAAAAGTAGGAAAATATAGCTGAGACAAAATTATGGGTGTGTGTAGGAGTGCAAATAAAAAAAAATTTATTTCGAAGCACCTGCCGCGCTGTTTGATTTGAAAAAGTGAAGGAACCAGTCCGTCATAACCATATCTGGGTTCGGGAGCCAGGTTACGAGAAGGGAAGGGTTTTATGGCACCCCTCTCGCCCAATCCGGAGATCGGTCTCTACTTGAGCATTTTGAAAATGTTGCGATTCTTCTTTTATTAATCGATTTTAGCCAATTAGGGCGGGGGAACAGTTAATCGGGGATTAAAACTGTAACAATTTGCAGGATGTGATAGATGGCATGGATGAGCAGTTAGTATAGGATGAGAACAGACTCCTGTGGGAGTTTAAACAGACTAGAAAGCTCTTGTCTTGGAGCGTCGTACGCAAGAGGTAACCAGTATGCACTGATTAAGTCAATGCATGCTAATCATACCTGCGCACGCTACTACAAGACCTGCGCGCGCCAGTAAGCCTAAGCCCACAGCTCTTATTCTCAAACCTTCTGGGCTCTGGAAGGACCAGTGCACACCCAGGACAAACCAAGCAGTTTAAACTCTCTGGGCTCTGGAAGGACCAGTGCACACCCAGGACAAACCAAGCAGTTTATGCAGTCATAATATACAGTTTAAAGGCTGAAAAGCCTAATAAATAAGCAAAAACACCCCATAAACAGTGTGGGGACAAAATAATAGCCTAAAACCAAGTTAAACATGCAAGGCCAGCCACTGATCGGGTATAAACAATCGCGCGAGGGTTCCAAACCGTCGCGCGACAATGCGCCCGGGCGCGCGATGGTTGCGCCCTGGAGCGCGACGATTGCGCCCTGGCGCGCTGGTCAAATGGAGCGTTGACCATCGCGCGATGGTTTGGGTGCGGTGCGCGCGGGTTCGAGCCAACTTTCCAGTGTCTGGTTTTTCACATCCTGGGTTCTGAGACAGGTCCAGAATGATCCCAGGGGTACTCCAACAGAACAGAACTTAATATTGAAATGCAAGTTAGCAATTTAAGCTCTAAGAAAAGCAATAAACTGGTTTTTTGCATGCTTAACAGTGACTTAATACCAAAATAAACTACACAACAGCTATGAAAATAACCAAAAATAAGAAATGACCAGCACCCCTTCCCCACGTGGTCCAATCTCATGCTGACAGGACTATCACGCGAGTATTCGGGACCATCGCGCGAGGGTGTGCTTGATCTACGGTTTTTGAAACCTTGCTAGCCTTAGGGCCAGGACTGGTATTGATTACCAGCCTTGACCCTGCCAGCCCCCCTCAGGGATCAGAACAGAGAGCAGAACAAAGGTGAGATATACCTTTGGATTTTGAGGTTTGAAAAGTGTTTGAGCTTTGAATTGAGGTTGAGTTTGTTTGTGGTGTTTGAGTGGAAGAACAAACTATGTTCTTAGGGTGCTAGGTTGGAAACCAAATGTTGCACTTGCTAATGGAGGAGAGATGAACAAAGGGCTAGGGTTAGAACCTTTGTGCTTTCAATTTTTGGAACCCTTTGAAAGAGAAACAAAGGGGGCTCTTATAGGCTTAGCACCTTCCACTAATGGAAAGGCAGGTCTGGTACAAAGAATGGAGGCCAGCCGGCCACGAGGCTGGCTGAGGGTTACTTGGTGATTAAGCTGCCCAGCTGAATAAAGGTGATGGGGACAGGTTCTGACCATCGCGCGAGGGTTCCAAACTGTCGCGCGACAATGCGCCCTGGCGCGCTGGTCAATGCTCTGGTTGACCATCGCGCGATGGAGTCAAACCGTCGCGTGACGGTGCGCCCCGGCGCACGATGGTTGCGCCCTGGCGCACGATGATTGTGCCCCGGCACACATCAATAGGGTTTTTGGCTTTTGGAAGTGGCTTGAGATAGGTTAGGTTCAAGGGTTATTCAAACACTCAAAGCTCAAACACTCGACATTCCCGGGGTGTTCTTGATCCATTTCATCATCGGGGAATCAAAAACCGTAAGTAAACTAGATTGGGGTGTCTGCAGTAGCCCCCCTTTGATGGCACTTGGAGCACCATTGACTTGGTACAAGTAACGTCAAAGGTTTCTAGACACCCCTCAAGGCAATCCAGAGCAGAACATACTAGCAAAGTAGACAAGCATACTTACAGAACCTGATTGGTTGAATGGACGGACAAACCGTCATTTGTTGATTGAATTTGGACAGGACAGGCTGTCGCTGCAGATGTTGACGGGACCGGCCGTCGTTGCTGGGGATCAAGCTATCCTCGGCACAAAGTATTCCAACAAACACGGGTAGGTCGTGTCAGGCAGGTTGAATTCCATCTGTAGGGAATCAGAGCCAATCTCCTTATCAATGACCATCCGAGACAGAGCAATAAGCCTGCTGAAAGATGCACTTTTGGCTAGACTGAGGGTGATTGTCGTTCGGGACAGGCCAAGGCGGACTCTCCTGGGGAACAATCAGTTGCGGATGAACGGACCATCGAACGATGTTCTGGTCGTTGTTTGTGGATTTGACAGGACCGGCTGTCGTTGATTAGTTTTTCAATGCCACAACACCAACTGAAGAACGCCTCAACGCGCTTTGATTTGCCAATGCCTCAATACTGACTGAAGAACGCCTCAGCGCGCTTTGGTTTTTGAACGGACAGATCATCAGTATAAATGATCGAGCCGTTGGGGGAATTGACAGGATCAGCTGTCGTTGAAAGCGGACGGGGAGATCATTGTGCGGAGTGATCAAGCCGTTGGGGGAATTGACAGGATCAGCTGTCGGTGAAAGCGGACGGGGAGATCATTGTGCTGAGTGATCAAGCTGTTGGGGGAATTGACAGGATCAGCTGTCGGTGAAAGCGGACGGGGAGATCATTGTGCCGAGTGATCAAGCCGTTGGAGAAACTGGATGGGAGGATCATCAGTATAAATGATCAAACCGTTGAAGCCTGGATGGGAGGATCAGCAGTATAAATGATCAAACCGTTGAAGCCTGGATGGGAGGATCAGCAGTATAAATGACCAAACCGTTGAAGCCTGGATGGGAGGATCAGCAGTATAAATGATCAAACCGTTGAAGCCTGGATGGGAGGATCAGCAGTATAAATGATCAAACCGTTGAAGCCTGGATGAGAGGATCAGCAGTATAAATGATCAAACCGTTGAAGCCTGGATGAGAGGATCAGCAGTATAAATGATCAAACCGTTGAAGCCTGGATGACCGATATGGCTGACCGTCATGGATGATATGGCTGACCATCGTTGAATTGGGAGGGCGGATCGCTATAAAAAGTGATCGAGCCGTTTGAAGTTGGACAGGACCGGCTGTCGTTGATTGAGACGGCGGATCGCTATAAAAAGTGATCGAGCCATTGAGGTTGGACAGGACCGGCTGTCGTTGATAGAGACGGCGGATCACTATAAAAAGTGACCGAGCCATTGAGGTTGGACAGGACCGGCTGTCGTTGATTTGATCCAAGTAGCATAAACAGTGGATAGCATGGATAGAAGCAAGGCGGACTGCAGTTGGGGAGAAATTGGTGACAACTGCTGAGCTACCGAGCAGGCTTGCTTTGTCGTTTTGATGGATTTTTCCTGCGTTCAACATTTGATATACACACAATATGCAATGACATGTATAAAATATTGAAAATGCAGATGCAAGCTTAGGGCGGCTCCTAGAAGGACAACGACGCCTAAGGACTACCACTGAGCCTCATTACTGTACTATCAGTGCTTCTGAGATATGCACCCAGATAGGAAGACGTTGAACGGCGGACATGCCCCAGTTGATGTTTGAGCAATGACATTGGGCCTGCGTGCCCCCCTCTTCAATGCTTGGGTGGATGTGCCCCAGAGATGCCTTGCTTGGCCTTGGGCTGACGTGCCCCTACTGCTTTCAAGAGATTCCGTTGCTTGCGGATTACGGATACTAGGGTAGCAATGTAACAATTGCGTTTTCCAGTTTATTGACTCTCTTTTTGCAAGTGTTGAAGAGAATGCAAAAGCTAACCACTAATATCTAATTTGCATTGACAAGTGATTTGAATCGACACACAGACGCGCGCACATATGTACAGACTCGCCTAGCTCGAACGAAAAGGGAGACAGAGCCCCATGGTACAATGCGAACCCTTAGACACATAGAATATGATGAAATTTTGGGCATTAATGTGCCAAAACTCACAATATTCCTGAACAGGTGAAACTGACACTTATGAAAAGTGGAAAAGGTACAAAGACCTGTACAAACAAAATCGAGAAAAGCATCCCGATATGACAATTGATTGAAAAACTGGAAAAATGTCGCAAAAATGGACATAAGACGCAGATTATGACACGTATAGGCCCGGACTGAAACCGACACCCCCGTGCAGTCACATTAAGTCCATATGACTTGCATGGTTTGACAAGAGGGTAGTAGCCAACTGCTACTGTCTGCTGCAAGAAGTGTGCGCAGGTTTGAGACCAACGCGCATCACTCGAACAAACGCGCTGCGGTTGCTTACACCAGACTTCGCTGAACTTAGAATAAACTGTGAGCCTGTTAAGGCCTCGCCAGCATTTCGTTCTATTTTTGATGCTTCAATTATTTTTTAGACTTATGCTCAGCCTGTAAATTGAAGAAGCAGTTTGTAATAAAATTGAAAGACGAAGGTTTTCCCCCTTCTGGTTCCTCCAAAGCAGCTTGATCTGATCCTCGATCCCCTTTGACCTTTGATGTGTACCAAAATGTCAACCATGGATCCAATTGATAGATTGTGACCGAGTCTCAAAGAAAGACTGCCTACGTATTCCAAGCTAGGGAATCAGGTCAAAACGTAGTTCAGGCCAAGGGTTAACTCTCGAGTATTTACCTCTCCTTTTACGCTCTAACTTTTGCCTAGTACCGCCCATTCGGGTCTTCGGTCTAGCGAGCTTTTGAATATTGCCTATTCATTTTTGCCTAAACCACCTTCATAGGTTTTGGTCTAGCAGGCTGCTCTAACTTTTGCTTGGAACTGCCCACCCTTGGGGTTTTCAGCCCAACGAGCTTCTCACAGGGAAAAGCAACATTTGAATTGATCCAGGTTGACCCAAGGTATTGAATTTGTTGCTGTCGAGGTCGAAGACCTTTGGCTGCAGCCCCAGATAATATGGCTTTGATGACAAGGAGTCAAGAGTGCTTCGATTGGAAATGCCTTGCTCCGGGCCGTTGTGTACATTTTCTCATTTGCACTTGGCGGAATGCCACTATTATTGCTTTGAACATGGTACAAGGCCCGGAGCCTTCTGTGCTTCTGCTCTCTGGATTGGCACCCGGTAGCAGGGGATTGATACTTCTTTGTCTCAAAATCAAACGCGAGGCGTGACTTGGTAAGACCATGCCAAGACGTCTATGAATTCTTCGAGCCTGTCTGACCGGGCACAATGCTCCTCTGGGGGCGGCTTTGAACCAAATTTGAACCTTTCGGGAGGTTATACTTGTCTTTCAAGTTTATTTGAAATTACTTCTTCTTTTAATAGGCTGAGCATGCCTTTCGTCTTCCCTTTCGGCGAGGGAACACATTTCCTTGGGGATGATCCCATCGAAATCTATCCCTTCGTCATTAGGGTTGACACAGTTTATATAAAAGCCAGCGAAGCATGTAGAAGCAAGACGATGCATATCATAAAAACCCTCGGGGTTGTCAAGTACAGCAGACTCGAAACTTGAAACAAAAGCTACGACGTGGAGGGCCAAGAGGCACAACCTCCGACTCAGAGCTAGACTTAGACAAACGCAAAAGACTCTGTGTCAGACTCAGACAAGACGCCAATGCAAACTAGACGCGGTTTTGAAAATGCAATTGTTAAAAAGCTACCCATAGCTTCCACAAAAAGAGGTAAGATCCAGCAGGTGTTAGGCCCAAGCAACAGCACTTCGGCTTCCTCAGCTTCTTCGACCAAACCTACTCGATGCTCTTTTGATCACTAGACCTCAGCCAATCGGTCATTTCCTTTGTAAGCCCCTCATCACTGTCAATCCAGGTGTTGGCAGAGAAAGCTTCGACTGCCTAACCTATAGCCATCATGTTAACCTCCGGTTCAGACGAGATGGATACGATGGGTTTGGGTTGATTTGCTGGGACGATATAATGGCTAGGGTTGAATATGGTGGAGCTCGGGTTGATCTGAGTGGAGGTGATAGACACCTGACCAACCAGAGGGTCAGGCCCGTGTTGAGGCAAGGAGTTGGAAATGACATCGGGCTTTGGTGGAACTTGAATCGTGCCATCGTCAATAAGATCTTGAATCTCGTGTCGGAGACGCAAGCAGCTATCAGTGAGATGGCCAGGCATTTGGTGGAAGGCACAGAAATGGTTGGTATTGTAGTTGGCTGGAAAGACTTTGGGTGGAGAAGTTGGGGTCAAAAGTTTGAGGTGCCCAGACTTGACGAGTTTCTCCATTACTGCAGATAGAGATACCTCTAAGACAGAGAAACTCCGGGGTTGTGTTCGAGATCGGAGGCTTTGAGCGCTTCGAATTTGGTTGATATCGGCTGTTGATGGAGGTGGAGTTGTGATGACACCACAATCGACAAGATCTTGAACGGCATGTCGAAGCCGAAAATAGGCATTGGTAGAATGGCCAGGCATTTGATGGTAGGTGCAATAGAGGTTAGGTTTGAAGTTGGGTGATGGATTTTTGGGTAATGAAGTTGGATTGAGGGGCTTGATGGAACCAGCATCGAGGAGCTTTTCATAAATTGAGGCTAAAGGCGTAGAGAAGCATGAGAAAGTCCTTGGTGGGTTCCGGCGAGTGAACTGAGAATCCGAAGCGGAACCCTTGTCTGCTTTGCAGTTTGCCTCATCAACAGGATGCATTCTTTTGCCTTCAGGGCTGAATTCATCACTAAGCATGTCCTCCCCTTTGGCAAAGGCTTTGAACAAGGAATCAGCATCCTCCTTCGAATGAGTCCTGGCCTCATGAAACTCAGCCAGGTCTTTGAACATGTCTCCTGAGCACAGCTTGGTTCCAACTGTTGGAGGGTGGTAGGCTTGAGAAGGTTCTTTGACTAGTCCCATATCTGGTTGCGAGGCTGTGGAGGAAACAAGGCCAACGAGTCCCTGGACCATAATCATCTGTTTGTCCATCTTGTGACCCAATTCTTCTACAGCTTTCCTGAGCTCAGCCAGCTCCATTTGTACTGCCATTCCGAATTGATGAGCGAGGTAGGTGATATGACCTTGGAAGCAAAGGTGTAATAGCCCTGGCAGACTCTTCTAAACAGGTTTGGCTCTTCTTTTCGGTACTTTTCGATGATGCAATGGCCCGAAGCTTTGACAGTAAAGTAATGAAAGCTCAGTGATGCCCTTTCAGCAGTTTATTGAAAGAATTGAAAGAACGAAAATGCAGAGATCATCGTTGTCAGTGACCATCGAGATGCACGACTCTTCATCGGGTCATAGCAGCATCCTAATAAGCATAAGACAGACTTGAAAGCGAGAGACAACTTAGAAGCCGCCCTAAACATGCTCCTACGCAGAACAGAATATATGCATGCATGTACAGAACCAGAGACGAGTTTGCCTCACAAGTTTTAGACGTTGCCGGAATCCTCAGAATTCTTTTCGGCGATGTGTCCCTGAGTAGATCGACAGATCCTAAAAGATGTCAAGATAGACTAAATCTTTGGCTAGTCCCTTTTGAAGATTCGACTTTGAATTTGGAACAACTCGGTGTTGATGTCATGGCGCCTTAACCTTGAACACGGCGGTGTATAGTGACAACGCACTTCAACCTGGGTGGCGCCAGCGACACGACATCACCACTTTGTTGTTCCACATTGTCGGTTGAATCCTTAAACGGGCATGAGCCAAGGATGTAGTAAATTTTGATTTCTCAAAGTCTCATTGAACTAAGGACTTTGCGATTGATAACGAACATTCAACAGAATGAACGACTCCTCATCGGGCCCAACAACGTCTTAGACAGCGTAAGACAAACTCGAAAGACAAAACAGCCTTAAGCATGCTCCTATGCAAAACAGTGTATGTACAGTGCATGCGATAGGGAAAGCAGTAACACATAGACAGTATATGGGGTTAGATGCAAATCGATCTTAACCTGTGGGTACCTGTCCTAGTTTGGAGAGTTCTAGTGCTTTGTATATGCAAAAGGCCGGTTTTGGTTTGTAACAGGCTCCTCGGACTAGGGCCACAGATTTTTCGCAGAGTAACAGTCGAACGGTAGCATGACCCATCATCGTCGAAGGTTGTCGGTCATTCGGGGTCCCCGGGCTCCGGTAAATCGTGCCGGATTGCCAAAACGATCCAACGAGGCTTATCCCACATCGATGCAAATGAGAATGCTATAAATTGATTAAGAAAAGAAGAACCGCAAAATTGCAAAATGCCTTTTTCAAATTTGGCTCACTTTATTTAGTCCATCTTTAGAGGAAAACTACGCAAGTGAACAATCGAAAAAGCCCCAGATTAGAATGGCCGGACACGAGGTCCTGTTAAATCACCATTTCAACCTTCGGCAGCGCGAAGCTCACCGTTTTGACAGACTTTTAAGGGATTGTTCCCAAGCGTATTAAACTCTAAGTATGGATTAATATCGGTTCGATCCTCCCCAGCAGAGTCGCCACTGTGGGCAGCATGCCCTTGGAAATCCCGGTTTTCAAAAATGCAAGGGCCCGGATCGAGGGAGCGCGAGCGCAGGTGGCAAGCGCTCGAAAATACAGAGTCGCCACTCGGGTTTTGAAGGTCCGACACCCAAGGAACCGTATTTCGAAGCACCTGCCGCGCTGTTTGATTTGAAAAAGTGAAGGAACCAGTCCGTCATAACCATATCTGGGTTCGGGAGCCAGGTTACGAGAAGGGAAGGGTTTTATGGCACCCCTCTCGCCCAATCCGGAGATCGGTCTCTACTTGAGCATTTTGAAAACGTTGCGATTCTTCTTTTATTAATCGATTTTAGCCAATTAGGGCGGGGGAACAGTTAATCGGGGATTAAAACTGTAACAATTTGCAGGATGTGATAGATGGCATGGATGAGCAGTTAGTATAGGATGAGAACAGACTCCTGTGGGAGTTTAAACAGACTAGAAAGCTCTTGTCTTGGAGCGTCGTACGCAAGAGGTAACCAGTATGCACTGATCAAATCAATGCATGCTGATCATACCTGCGCACGCTACTACAAGACCTGCGCGCGCCAGTAAGCCTAAGCCCACAGCTCTTATTCTCAAACCTTCTGGGCTCTGGAAGGACCAGTGCACACCCAGGACAAACCAAGCAGTTTAAACTCTCTGGGCTCTGGAAGGACCAGTGCACACCCAGGACAAATCAAGCAGTTTATGCAGTCATAATATACAGTTTAAAGGCTGAAAAGCCTAATAAATAAGCAAAAACACCCCATAAACAGTGTGGGGACAAAATAATAGCCTAAAACCAAGTTAAACATGCAAGGCCAGCCACTGATCGGGTATAAACAGTCGCGCGAGGGTTCCAAACCGTCGCGCGACAATACGCCCGGGCGCGCGATGGTTGCGCCCTGCCGCGCTGGCCAAATGGAGCGTTGACCGTCGCGCGATGGTTTGGGTGCAGTGCACGCGGGTTCGAGCCAACTTTCCAGTGTCTGGTTTTTCACGTCCTGGGTTCTGAGACAGGTCTAGAATGATCCCAGGGGTACTCCAACAGAACAGAACTTAATATTGAAATGCAAGTTAGCAATTTAAGCTCTAAAAAAAGCAATAAACTGGTTTTTGCATGCTTAACAGTGATCTATAATAATTATTAAGACAATAAAAAAGGAAATAACCAAAAATAAGAAATGACCAGCACCCCTTCCCCACGTGGTCCAATCTCATGCTGACAGGACTATCGCGCGAGTATTCGGGACCATCGCGCGAGGGTGTGCTTGATCTACGGTTTTTGAAACCTTGCTAGCCTTAGGGCCAGGACTGGTATTGATTACCAGCCTTGACCCTGCCAGCCCCCCTCAGGGATCAGAACAGAGAGCAGAACAAAGGTGAGATATACCTTTGGATTTTGAGGTTTGAAAAGTGTTTGAGCTTTGAATTGAGGTTGAGTTTGTTTGTGGTGTTTGAGTGGAAGAACAAACTATGTTCTTAGGGTGCTAGGTTGGAAACCAAATGTTGCACTTGCTAATGGAGGAGAGATGAACAAAGGGCTAGGGTTAGAACCTTTGTGCTTTCAATTTTTGGAACCCTTTGAAAGAGAAACAAAGGGGGCTCTTATAGGCTTAGCACCTTCCACTAATGGAAAGGCAGGTCTGGTACAAAGAATGGAGGCCAGCCGGCCACGAGGCTGGCTGAGGGTTACTTGGTGATTAAGCTGCCCAGCTGAATAAAGGTGATGGGGACAGGTTCTGACCATCGCGCGAGGGTTCCAAACTGTCGCGCGACAATGCGCCCTGGCGCGCTGGTCAATGCTCTGGTTGACCATCGCGCGATGGAGTCAAACCGTCGCGTGACGGTGCGCCCTGGCGCACGATGATTGTGCCCCGGCACACATCAATAGGGTTTTTGGCTTTTGGAAGTGGCTTGAGATTAGGTTAGGTTCAAGGGTTATTCAAACACTCAAAGCTCAAACACTCGACATTCCCGGGGTGTTCTTGATCCATTTCATCATCGGGGAATCAAAAACCGTAAGTAAACTAATCTGGAAGCCCAGATTGGGGTGTCTACAGCAGTATGGTGAGACAAACAATATGAATTACAACGTCGATATAAGGAGTAAAAGTAGGAAATTTAGATGAGACAGGATTATGTGTGTGTATAGCAGTGCGAATAAAAAAAAATTTTTGTTGGGGCAATTTTATGATTTTTATTGGGCAACATTAGCCATATTCACAAAACCAAAGTGAGTTCGGAGTCAATGTCACGTGTCCTAATGTACCTCCTCCTTGTGAAGTTGCAAAACAGAAGAAAGCAAAATGGTTTGACTATTCATCCATTGAAGCACAAACTGTCCACATAGAGGACGCAAATTAAAAGCAACTTGTAGCTTATAAGAATGTGTTGCTATATTGCGGATGTATTCATCATTCCAAATAGATTTGGTCAATACATCTAGTAATAGGGTGATATATGATTTTCCAAAATACCTCGATATGAGCGTTGGCGGAACCATGAATTTTTTCACGATAGATAAAAACACAATATCATTAGACACAACTGATAATGAAGGACAATTGACAGCGCCGGCCGCTGGCAAAACACTGGGTGATGGAATAATCTCCTTTTCTCGCTAGCTAGCTAGTCGCTGAACGATTTTGAATATGTTTCCTTTCCATCTTTAATCATTTGAATTTTAAAGCAAGTTGGCAAGAAGTTGTTGGCTCCTTAAAATTTGCCGGAAAAAAGAAAATACCAACATTGCCATCTCAATCCCTTGTCAATCAGTTTCCGGGCCCAGACAATGCTCTTTCAAGATCCCCTTGCCCTAGCAATAATTTGATATTCTCTATCCTCAGGGGGCTATCTTTAACGAAAATGCTAAGGTACCGGCGAGAAGAGTAACGATAATGTACCGACGGCATATGGAGCCCATGTTTGAGTTCTATACGAAAAATTCAAATAGTTCATTAATTGTAAAATAAATTTTTGAGTAGCTTTGCAAGATATCAGTTCAATTGAATATGGGCAAGTGATTGATCCAAAAACTATGTTTTGATTCAGAGTTCAGGATTTTAAACTCTGAATGAAAAGTTAGAAGATTGGATCAATCACTTATTCATATCTAATTGAGCTGATTTTTTTTTTAGGACTACCAAAAAAATTATTTAATGATTTGAATTTTATCCGTGTGAGACCCAAAAATGAATTCCACACGCCATCGGTATATTATTGGTGCTCTACCCGCCCATAGTCGGACTCTATCTTTAACTCGCAATCAATCTTTTTGCAAATAAAGAAAAAGTCAGATGCAATGATACAACAAAAAGGGAATATTTTATTCCTCCTTTTTTTTCGCAGACTTTTTGCATTCATCTCTTCCACACCCACCTCTGCAAATTGCAAGCTCATCCCCGCTGACTGCTCCTAATAAGGTCTCTGGTCTTTATCGAACACTCCAACAACCGAGCATTTTAATGCGGCGCGAGATCCTCTGTATTGAGAGATTTTGGACCGTTTAGATTGTATAAACTTTATTTATGTTGTAAAAATTTTAAATGAACCAACGGTCAGAAAATCCCTTGAGATTTTTCGGCAGAGAGAATCTCGGGCACATCTAATACATACTTTTATATATGCAATCACATACCCCAACCCAATAAACTATAGATATAGCTAGTTACCCTCTTGGTATAGGGTCTTCGGCAAGGGCGGAACCACACCTTGGCTAAGGTGGGCTATAGGCTATAGCCCAGGTCATTTTCCGAAAAACATAAAAAAAAAAATACATGTAAAAGTTTAGCTCAAATAATTTTAGCCCAACCCATTTTGGCCCAGCCCTCTCAGCCTCTTTATTAACATACGTTCTCTCCCTCTCTCCTACGTTCTTTCTTTTTTGTGTTTTCTCTCATTCTCTCCCTCTCTACTATCATAAGGGCTAGGTTTTTGTTGGTATGCTTAGATTTGCTTTTATGTTGTTAAATGCATAGCACTACCTAGTGTATGTGCTTAGTTTTTTTTGTTACTGATTTAGTTGATGTAGAATACTGATTTGTGTGCTTAAATTTTTAAATGTTGGTTCTTACAATCTTATTCTTTAAAGTCTAAACTATATTGGAACAACAAAAAGAAAAAGAAAATTTTGGATAATTTTTTGAGATTTATTTTGTGATTTATTGATGTCCAAGGGTTTTATGCGAGCATTTTTTTTTATATTGTGCTCGTTAAAGACACCACTGCATTTTTAATTTTTAAGAAATAGATGTCAGATATTCTCACTCGTTACAATCTGAAAATTCATAATACGCGAGATAAGAGTAGGACGGTGCTAGCAATATGGGCAATGCATAGATTACAAGACTTAGAGATTACCCATATGCATATTATGTACACTGTATTGCCCATCGAAAATATTTTTAGTTTAGCCCAAGGCAGAATCAATTCTTGATTCGGCCCTTGGTCTTCATCTAACCATTCAGCTAAATAAGCCAAAGTGGCTTATTTTTTGTCTTTATTCAAATTTTTTTTGTATCACTTGGCTTATCATCATTTTTTGGGGGATTATTGCATCCTCATGACAAGAGGAATCTAAAAAGTAAAATTTTTTGACCGAAATCCAATTTTTTTAATAAAGACGAAAAAAGTGGCTTATTGGCTTATTTTCGTCTTTATTAAAAAAAAATTGGATTTCGATCAAAAATTTTAACTTTTTAGATTCCTCTTGTCATGAGGATGCAATAATCTCCAAAAAAATGATGATAAACCAAGTAATACGGAAAAAATTTAAATAAAGACAAAAAATAAGTCACTTTGGCTTATTTAGCCAAACGGCATTTGCAGCCGGAAAATCAGGTATGTTCGTATTTGATTTGATAAATTCCTCCACCTCCACGTTTCAGCTTTTTGATTCTTTTAACTTCATGTTCAATTTTTCTTATTAGAAAAAAAACACCCGCTTTTTTTAGCAAGTCAAGAGTTTTGAAAAAAACACACCCACTTTGTATTTTTGTGGTACGTTTTTTTTTTAAGAAAAGCATTCAACTTCATCTGCTTCACCATTTCCCAGTATTCACATTCTACCGACAGGGACATACATATATGTATATATAGAAGAGATGTATGCGCAGTGTATTCAGTAATAGTAGGAATTATCATCATTTGACAGAAGAAGCAGCCATGACTACCGCTGATTCAATTGGATCACCAACTAGGCTTCAGGTTTGTGGATCAAAAAGGCCTTGTTCGTTTAGAACATTTGGGTATTTTAGTTTTGGTAGTGGGTGGAGAGAGAAATAGGGTAATGATTGGAGAAAGGGGTAATGAGTGGAGAGAGATAGAGAGATAAATGAAATTAATAATTGGAGAAATAGGGTAATGATTGGAGAAAGATATAGAGTAATGATTGAAAAACAAAGTTAAAACAAAATAAATATGCTAAACGAACAAGGCCTGTTTTTTGTACTTAGATCTTTATCTTATATCTTTGAAAATATGTATTTTTTTTTTTTTTGATACTACGGAACACGATACCATCGATCATATTTGCTGACCCCCAATTGATTGGGAGTCTCGTATACTGAATTTGTGGTTTTTATGTACGTATAACAGGGAAAACTCTTTGCAATGGTGGTATGCTTTATTCTAGGACTTGGGTCCCTTGTTGCCTGGAGCAGCATGTTGACAATTTCAGATTACTACTATAAACTTTTCCCGGTAAGTATCCCCTTTCTTGATTTCCAATTTTCATCCATTTTCGAGATGCGAAACATCGCTTCTGTGGCTGCTAATTAAGTACAAAGTTAGTTATAGTTCAATGTGTTTTTGGTCAAATTTTGTCTCTTGGGATCTTATGACAGCATTGTATCTGATGGGGGATCAGGGTCTTAAATGATTTTGGAAATTGAGTTGGTTTAGAAGGAGATTTACAAGAATTTTGGGCTCACTGTTTGGACAGTCCAAGTTGTCAAGCTGATATGTTGGGGTCTATAGAATTTCATATCTTTCCAACATATAGTTGAATATCATGGATACTCTAGCATTGGCTTAGTTAAGCATACGAACTAAATGGATAATAAATAACTCATAAAAAAAAAATTGTATTGTATAAATCTAGTATTGCAAAAATGGAAAAGAGGAACTCCTTTTTGTTTGATGAATTGATTCCAATAGCAGTTCCATTGATGATGTTACCTGTTTTCCTTTTGAAGAAATACCACCCTGCAAGGGTACTTACCCTCGTTTATCAACCATTTGCACTTGGAACAATTGCAATACTTGCACATACTGAGGCAAAGAGCGATACGAGGCAACGTAACATCACTGGATATATCCTGTTCTTCTTAAGTACTTTGGCTCTCTTAGTTGTAAGTACTGCAAAGGCCCATCTTTATGGTTATGAACTACTCCATATTCTTGACTTCATCTTAGTTCTTGGGCCAGGTCCTTATGACTCACCTCTATTCCGATGTATTTGACTTTGGCTTTGGCTTTTGCAGTTGGATTTAGCTACATCAGGGAAAGGCGGAATCGGAAACTATATTGGTATATGTGTCATCGTTGCCGCCTTTGGAGTTGCGGATGCCCATGTTGAAGGTGGAATGGTTGGAGATCTATCCTTGATGTGCCCCGACTTCATGCAAGTAAGCCTTTCTTCATTTCTTTGACTACTTTTGCTCTCATTCCTATTATTTTTTGAACGGATAACAACTTGACTGAGTAGATTTTATAGCTTCATCGATATTCTTTTCATGAATTCTGCAGTCCTTTCTAGCTGGTTTGGCTGCAGCTGGGGCTCTCTCTTCTGCTTTGAGACTCATCACTAAAGCTGCCTTCGAAAAATCTGCCAATGGTCTTCGCAAAGGAGTCAGTATGTAATTCTCTCTCGCTGATAAACTAACTTCTTTAGGAATTAAAAACAATTTTGACTGTTGTCTTCTCCGAAATTCTTGTTGAGTTGTTGGGTTAGTCTCACTTCTACAAGTCTACTGAAATCGAACATCCCATAGTGGTGAATGGTGCAAACAATTTTCAGCAATGCGTATTCGATCTGTTCCTTTCCATAAAGTTGCTCTCATCTCAAAACAAAGTTCAAAATAAGTAAGATCTAATAACCGGTTGATGTAGTTTTGTTGGAAGTTTAGGTTTGTTCTCAAAACATGAGTGCATTTACAGTATTCCGATTTTTCATATCCTCGTTAATTGTTTTTTCAACTGATGTACTCTTGCAGTGTTATTCCTGGCAATCTCCACATTCTTTGAGTTTCTATGCATTTTCCTATATGCATACATCTTTCCTAAACTACCAATTGTGAAGTACTACCGCACAAAGGCAGCCTCGGAAGGATCAAAAACTGTTTCAGCAGATCTTGCTGCTGCTGGCATCCAAACTGAAGGAAGCAAAGGAGTATGGAAACTTCCTTTAGATTCATAAATCACATGTACTTAAATAAGTTTTGAATAACGAAAAGAGCAAAATCAAATTTCAGGATATGTACGTAACTTTAAAATAGCTTTGTGGATCTGTGCAGGGTGAAGATGACGATCAACAACAACAGATATTGAGCAAGAAGCAATTGTTATTTCAGAACATAGACTATGCATTGGACTTGTATTTAATATACGTCCTGACTTTATCCATTACTCCGGGCTTCTTATAAGAAAACACTGGAACGCACCACCAGTTAGGCTCATGGTAAGTGGTAATTTCGTGACTTGTCATCCAGCTACTCAATTACTCCTACTTAAGAGGCATTCCCTGCTTTTTTGTACAAGTATTGGGCATGAGCATGCTAGTTTCATAGCTTTCCAAAGATATCTAATTATGTCATGTTCCATATTTTAGAGGTAAAAGAAAATGTCTGCTAAAATTATTATGCATAATGTTCGTGAGACTACTTCGCTTATTCATTTTTCCTCAGCAAATTATTTTCTTCTGTCCTATTCTTTGTATGTTCCAATTGTTCTTATCGAACGATGGTACAGAAATGGCACTGTTTCATCTGAAAAACCTCCCACAACTTTGTACGTTAATGGTACTCTTCTCATCGGTGATTTCTGTATAACTAGCATTTCGTTTAGTTCCACGTTCCTAGAGTATTTAACATCACAACACGATAAAGTTGCTTGGATTCTTGTTCTTTTCTTGTCTGATGGTTTCGGTTTTTTGCGTGTGTTTATAACTGCTATTGTGATCTTCAATTGAAAAAAAAGAATAAGGCCAATATAGTCTAGCATATATCTTGACTTAGATGTGAAGCCACATGACCACAAAGGAGCTAATTGAGTCATTGTCTATCATATATCTAAATATCATTGGACATGTTTACAATGCCGCCGTGATCTTTCAGGTACGCACTTGTTCTGATAGCGATGTACAACGTTTGGGATCTGATATCAAGATACATTCCTGTTGTAGAATGCCTCAAGATAAAATCTCGAAAAGGACTTATGTTAGCCGTACTGTCTCGTTTCTTGCTCATCCCTGCATTCTACTTCACTGCTAAGTACGGTAGCCAAGGATGGATGATAGCACTTGTATCCTTTCTGGGCCTAACAAATGGTTATCTCACTGTGTGTGTCCTCACAGAAGCTCCAAAAGGCTACAAGGTCTGCTATCAGTTGTTGTCAGAGAGTTTGATTGGTCTGATCTCCTCGTAAATAATTATTCTGTTTTCCTTGTCTTTGTAGGGTCCGGAGCAAAACGCTTTGGGTAATTTGATGGTGTTGTTTCTCCTGGGCGGCATATTTTCAGGAGTTGCACTTGATTGGTTGTGGCTTATTGGTAGTCATGAGCAGTTTTGAAAGCTATAATCAGACAAACTGCCTGTTGACCTCGATGAAGAAAGACAAGTTCACTATAACTAATTTATACTGTAGATTACTGAATTTTTGAACTTGTATATCGGAAGACAAGCCATGGACCATCTCGATGCATTCTTATCTAAAATTCATCATCCACGGTTAAATTGGTGATCAAACTTTCTCACAGTCGGATGTTTTATCTCCAACTCTCTGTTATGCATTGGAATGTAAGTTTGCATAAACATGGTGTTATAAAAGTTGTTATCTTGAAATATTTGAGTTTATAGTGAGACGGTGATTTGCTTTTGTTATTATGCCTTCGAGAAGCTATAGATATCAGTTGTTGCTCTAACTGGTGGTGGCTTTCTTAGTTTGCTATGGCGAATTTTAAGGAGCCAACAACTTCTTGATCTTTTACAAGTACGTTCTGGGAAAGATATACATGTTTGGGAGGACCCTTGGTTATCCAAGAATGCAGATTTCAGAATTGATAGGACCACACCAAGAAGAGAGGACATTGAGAAAGTTGCAGATCTTATTGATCCTGATACGAAGTCCTGGAAGGTTTCCTTGATCCGTGAGACCTTCAATCATGAGGATGCAGATGCGATTCTTTCCATCCCTATCAGTTATACCAGCCAACGAGACCGAAAAATTTGGCACCCATCCCGGAATGGAACTTTCTCAGTCAAGACAGCTTACCGTTTCGCAAAGGAAGGCTTAAGTTCACGTTGCAACCTTGAAGCGGGGCAAACAAGCTCGTCGAACGTATTACCTATAATATGGAAGAAGCTATGGGGACTATCACTCCATCCGAAGGTGAAGATGTTTATTTGGAAGTGTTTTAATAACGCGGTGGCAACAAATTCAGCACTGGTGACATGCAAAATCAGACTTGACCCAGTTTGTCCTCATTGTAGTATAGTGGAAGAATCAATTGCACATGTTCTTTTTTAGTGTGAGGCTGTAATCAAAGTATGGATTCACTCCCCATTTCGGCTAAGACCTGAGGAGCTACTCGAGTGCAGGCACATGGTTGATTGGTGGGAATGCATCTACGATCGTATCACACAGTTTTGTCTGCCTTCTCCTTTCTTGGGTATGGCTTTACTTTATTGTTGGTGGATTTGGCAGGCAAGAAACGACTTTATTTTCAATGGAAAAATTTGGGCAACGGATGCTGTTAGTAGGAAAGCACAAGGGGATTTTTATGAATTCAAGGACGCAAATATTAGGGTTTCCCATCCCCCCTCGAGTCCCTCTCCCCTGGTAACCTTGGTATGGCAGCGACTTGAGAGGAATGTATGAAGATAAACGTTGATGCGGCGGTTTGCAGGAGCTTAAGTACTATTGGCACAGGGGCAGTGGCTCGAAGGGACGATGGTCGAGTTATTGGTATTTCTCTGGCTCATCATGATGGGATCAACTCGCCCAGAATTGCGGAGGCTTTGGCCATTCGGGATGGGTTGAATTTGGGGATTGCTCTAAAATGTCCTAAGGTGCTTATTGAATCGGACGCGGAGGCGATTGTGAGGAAATGCGATGATGATCAAGACCCTCCCTCCGACATTGCAGTAATTATTCATGATTGCTTAGTGTGGCGAGCGTGGTTCGGTAGAGGGACCAAGGCGGCGGATACGTCACTCCTATGGGCCGAGCCTATGAACTGGACTCTAATGGGTCGGCGGGAGATCTCGGTGGGGTGTAACCGATCCTGGTTAGCTGAACCAGATTGAGTTAGAATTGGTGTCGATCCGAGGGAGATGAACCTCGGCTCGGCGACATCCTGCCGAACCAGAACAGCGCTTTCCTCTGCGGGAGCTTTGGTAAAGCCGTGCCGTCCGTCCGGCGGGACCTGTGCTCACCGAGCCTCCTCTGTCCCCTAACTTGAAGAGGAAGTTAGGAAGAGACGGGCCAGAGTGAAGAACTTCACATCTTATCCCACCCCTTATTGTAGGAGCAGAATGTGAGGGAGAAGATTGATCCGAGATTGGGAAGTCTATCTAGAACCGAGATAGAAGGGTTTATCATGGGACGTGGCGGATATGCGTGGTCCGGATTCTGCGCTCCCTTTGGCTATAAAAGGAGGGATCCCCCTCAAGGAGGAGGTAACATTTTCCTAAACCCTAAACTACACTTCGATATCTCTTGCCCTTTGACTGACTAGAGCGTCGGAGTGCCTACCCCAGACCACCACGCTCCAGGCTTGGGCACTAACGCGGTTGTTTCGTGTGCAGGGCTAACCCACCTCCGTGCAAACCCCAATAATCCAAGCTACAAGATCCAATCGGAGAAAGCTTGCCACCACAATTGGCGACTCTGCTGGGGATAAAGTAACAAGCACATCTTGTGGTGAAGCTTTTCTTCTTGCCTTTCTTCTCTTATCCCAGTTCAGTATGACTGGCACGGACGGACGACTTCTCGATCTCGCGCATTTCGATTCAAACCCCCTGGGTCACCACTCCTCCCAGCGGACGGGGTTAGGGTTGACAGGCACCCCCACTGGGGGACCCGGATACTCCAGGGTGGCGGGTTCAATCATCCCTGGCCCTAGTAGCCAGGCGATAGGAACGGCGTCGTTCCACATAGATGGTGTGAACCGCTCGACAGTTAGTCTCACGGTCCCTCCTCCCCCGCCGGAGCTCCCGGTGAGCATGGCAGAGGAGCTGTTGCGACTGAGGACACAAGTACAAGAGCTTCAGGCCCATCAAAGGGTCCCACCTGTCTCCAGGTCGCGGGAGCGGCGACGGAGAAGGAATGCCTCCCATCCAACCCAAACAACTGACGCTGGTAGGGCCTCTGCCTTTACAAGGCTCGGCCCACTGTGTTGCATCGACGCTAGTGGCCACGTCCATCTGGAACCGAGGCACCGAACCGGACAACGAAGCGGTGCGTCCGGAAACGGCCATATTCGTCGAGCTCTGTTTCCAGAAACAAGCGCCACGGCGTCGAGCGCTCATTCAAGATCACGAGGGAGGCGAGACCAGATGGAAGGAATCCCTCGGATTGGCGACAGAAGGAACGGCGCAGGAGATCCCCTCGATCTTCCTGTTGGGTCGCAAGACCACCAGGACAACCGGGGAATGAGTAGGTCTTTGGGGCGGCGGTACGAAGATCAGGAAAGGGAAACGGCCGCTCGGCTCCGACAATGGTCACCGGGCCACTCTACCAGTCGCTCCCAGCACCGACCAAGGCAGTCTGACCAAGGTCACCACCGGCGATCGCCGGGTCGATCTGCCGGACGGTCCAGACCCCAAGAGGAGGACAGCCAGGGGCTGCTCCCGGAGGAGAGATGCGAGATCAGTACCGGCGGCGGGGCTTTGATAGTAGTAAATACTCGCACCGGTAAAAGAACCACTTATCGGGCCGCCCAGCATCAGGTAGTGCCCCCGTTGAGGGGGAACGAGAGGGCCTCGGGGTCGAAGCGGCGATCCCCCGAGCCGAGCGTCGGCGGCCGGGGGGTTCGGACCCCGCCGACCTATAAGCGACCAAAGGATTGCGCTCGGGAGGTAAGCATCGCCCCTCCGGCGGTCGTTCCGCCGAAGGAAGTGACTGCAGCAACCTCAGTAAAGAACGTCTCCCCCTTTTCAAAGGCCATAGCGGATGGGGTTCCCCCTTCCCATTTCAAGGTCCTGAAGTTCAGCGTATACAACGCAAAGTCGGATGCGCCGACCCATGTGCAGCAATTCAGGTCCATGGCTGCGCTCTGCAGATTGAGCGAGGCAATGATGTGCCGAACGTTCTCGTTGAGCCTCCCGGACACTGCCATGCTGTGGTATACGCAGTTAAAACCGGGGTCAATAAGCAGCTTCGGCGAGTTGGAACGTTCGTTCACGGCGCGGTTTGTGGCAAGTAATCGGAGACCGAAGACAATAGAAGCCTTAACGGACCTTCGGCGGAAGATTGGCGAGTCATTGAAGGATTATTTTGAGCGCTTCTATAATGTATACAATATGGTTGAGAGTTGTGACCAAAAGACTGCAGCTACATCATTTAAGCGGGGACTGGATAGAAATTATGACCTGTCCAAAGAGTTGATGCTACGGCCGCCGAACGATATGTCAGAACTCATGCACACCGTTGCCCGGTATATAGAACTTGAGGAGTACATCGGTGGTTCCGATGTTGCACCGGTAGCCGAGCAGGGTAAAACGGCGGCGAAGGAGGCGAAGAAGCAGGTTAATGTGGTGTCCAAAAAAGAAGGCGCAGGGTTCGGCGGAAACAAGGGAAACGGAAAGACATGGGATCGCCCATCGAGTGATGGACGGGACCACCTTGCCATCACCACCTACTTCAAAGAGCCCATATTTCGTATGCTCCGAGAATGTGGACGATTGCCTGGTTTCTAGTGGCCAATCGGGGCGGCGGAAAAATTGGGGACTGCCGATGGCAGGGAGCCGAACCAAATGGTGTATTGTTCATTCCACAATGAACAGGGACATTATACCACAGCATGCCAGCCATTCAAACTCTACCTCGAGGAGCTTGTCCAGCAGGGAAGGATGGATCGGTGGATTGACCGAAATAAGTCGCCAGATGCAGGGATCCAACCACGGGCCTGGGTTCTTGATGGTGTTGTACAATGCATCCACGGCCCGATGGATCCAAGCCGGGCCGATAGGCTCCACAAAGAGTTCTGTCATCCCTCACACGAAGTGATGATGGTACAACCTTCTTTGAAATGCAAGATGGATGCTCGTCATACCTGGGAGATAACGCTCACCGAACAGGACTTGGAAAGGGTGTCCTTGCCCCATAACGACGCCTTGGTCCTATCGATCCCCTTCCAGCGGAAGATGGTCCGTCAAGTGTTGGTTGATCAGGGTAGTTCGGCAGAGATCCTCTACTACTCGGCGTTCCAGGCTCTTGGACTCTCGAAGGATCGTCTGTCACCAGTAGATGCCCCCCTTGTTGGTTTTCCTGGGATTCCAATCTACCCGCTCGGCAAGATAGAACTCCTAGTCTACGCCGGCTCGGTGCAGCTAGATGTGGAGTTTATCGTGGTAAACTCGCCGAGCCCTTATAATGCAATTCTAGGCCGCAATTGGCTCCACGGCATGAGGGTCGTTGCATCGACGCTCCATCAATGCGTACGGTTCATCGGCGAGTCGAGACGGCAGGAAACGATTCGAGAGGATCAGATGGTTTCGAAAAAATGTTTCGTTAATTCCATCCGTAGGGCAAAGGAAGTTCAGTGGATTGAAGTACCAGAATCACCGGAGGAAAGAAAGCCCGGTGAAATCATGAGGGAGGAGCTGCAAGGGCCAAAGGAGGTTGGGAGACCAGCAAGTGATAGGGCCGTAGAGGATCTAGTCCAAGTACCAATTAACGAGGATGGAACACGTTTCTTCTTGGTCGGCTCGGAACTAGATGAAACTGAACGTGTTCAATTAGTCCAGTTCCTCAAAGGAAACATAGAGGTTTTTGCTTGGACTCCTTACGAGATGCCGGGCATGAGTCTCGATGTGATCAGGCATTCTCTAAACGTTGACCCAGGAAGGAGACCCGTCATACAGAAACCTCACCGATCCTCGGCTATGCATGCGGATGCCGTGAACGAGGAGGTCGAACGCCTTCTTGATGCCGGGGCTATTCGTGAGGTCCAATACCCAACATGGCTGTCGAATCCAGTGGTAGTTAAGAAGAAAAATGGCAAGTGGCGCGTATGCATCGATTTCACCGACCTAAACGATGCGTGTCCCAAGGATTGTTTCCCTTGTCCATGGATCAATCAGTTGGTAGACGCCACAGCCGGGTACGCGCGACTGAGCTTCATGGATGCGTACCGCGGGTATCACCAGATCGCCATGAATGAGGACGATCAAGAGAAAACAGCCTTCATCACTTCCAACAGCACCTATTGTTACCTGGTGATGCCGTTCGGCCTGAAGAACGCCGAGGCTACATTCCAGCGTATGATAGCCTTGTTATTCAAAGGATTGTTGGGCCGGGTGATGGAAGCATACATTGATGACATGGTAGCAAAGAGCATGAACGCCGCAGATCATCTCATCCACCTCGGCGAGATATTCAACGTGTTGAAAAGGTTCGACTTGAAGCTGAACGCCGAGAAGTGTGCGTTCGGCGTTGGGTCTGGAAAGTTCCTTGGACGCCTGGTTACACATCGGGGAATCGAGGCCGACCCAAGTCAGATCAAGGCTATCCAGGAGCTTAGGGCCCCTACCACGGTGAGGGAGGTCCAACGCCTAGCTGGCATGGCAACAACCCTAAATCGTTTCATCAGCAAATCCTCGGACATATGCCGTCCTTTCTTTCAGTCAATAAAGGGCAGCAGTAGGAGAAGCTTTCAGTGGATGGCCGAATGCGATCGCGCTCTCTCTGAATTAAAGGTCTGTTTGTCCCAGGTCCCCCTACTCGTTGTGCCGAAGGAAGAAGAGGAGCTCTACCTTTACCTTGCTGTTTCCGAGCATGCAACAAGCGCCGTTTTGGTCCGGCAATCGAGCACTGAAGAGGGTACTGACCAGCAACCAATCTATTATATCAGCAAGACGCTCCTGCCCGCCGAAACTCGCTATCTGCCAATAGAAAAATTGGCCCTCGCGTTAGTTTCGACGAAGAGGAAGCTCTTGCCATATTTTCAAAGCTTCACTATTGTGGTCATTACCGAATATCCGCTAAAGACCGTCCTTCGAAAGGCAGATTTATCGAACCGGCTGTGCAAATGGTCTCTAGAGTTGGCTAACTTTGATATTCGGTACCAGCCCCAAACGGCGATTAAGGGCCAAGTGCTGGCAGATTTCGTCGCCGAGTTCTCCCCTGGGATGGCCTTGCGAGAGGACGATGGGCCGGTTTCAGTCGGCGACACAGCCGTACCCACTTCTGAACCTCGGTTAAGCCATCCAGCGCATGACAAACACATTACCAAACGTCCCATCCCTCCTCACCGAGCAAAAATTTTCACTGGCCATGCTTGGCGACTTCACGTCGATGGGGCGTCCAACAACTGCGGGGCGGGCGCGGGGGTTGTTTTGGTTTCACCAAGTGGAACTATGCATGAACACGCCCTCAGCATTGGCTTCCCAGCAACTAACAATGAGGCCGAGTATGAAGCCGTTATCGCCGGGTTACGTCTTGCTCGGCATATGGGCGCCGAGGAGGTTCAGGTTTACAGCGACTCTCAACTCGTCGTGAGCCAGCTCAATGATGATTATGAAGCCAAGGACACCCGCATGAACAAGTATATGAGCCAGGTCATTGCTTTGACTGGTTCGTTCAAAAATGTGTTTTTTGATCATATTAGGCGCGATCTTAACTCTCACGCCGACGCTCTGGCTGGTCTCGGAGCTGTCTGCGCCGAGAACGACGGCAACCGAACAATAGTCCTCGGTGAGATCCCGATGCCGAGCTTTGAGCCTGCGCTTCTGGAAGTTATGGATATACGTCTGGAACCAAGCTGGATGGATCCCCTTATTTCCTATTTGAAGCACGCCGTACTTCCATCGGATCGTAAAGAAGCTCACAAAATTCGTTGCCAGTCCGCCTCATACTTCCTTGATCCTTCTGGAGTGCTTTACCGCCGATCTTACACTGGACCCGACCTTCGTGTGGTCCATGATCAAGAGGTACCAGGAATTCTCAAGGAGTTGCACGGTGGGAGCGCCGGGTGCCACTCCGGTGGCCGATCCTTAGCCGATCGTGCCCTTTCTCAAGGATACTGGTGGAAGAGGATGGTACATATGGCTTCAGAATTCGCCAAACAGTGCACGGCGTGCCAAAAGCACTCTCCTTTGATTCATCAGCCCACCCTTCCTTTACAACCAGTCTCCAGTCCTTGGCCTTTTGCCCAGTGGGGGGTCGACATCATTGGCAAGTTGCCAAAGGCCCCAGGTGGTTTCACGCATATTATCACGGCCACGGACTACTACACCAAGTGGGTGGAGGCCAAAGCACTCATCACGATTACGGCCGCCGATGTGGAAGCTTTCCTTTGGAAGCAGATCTTCACCAGGTTCGGCGTGCCATATGCCATTGTGTCTGACAATGGTACCCAGTTTGTCGCCGATGTCGTCAAGGCCCTGTATCAGAAACGCGGTATTCAGATGAGGACGGTGTCTGTCTCCTATCCTCAGGGGAACGGACAAGCCGAAGCAGCCAACAAAGCCATCTCTACCGGGTTAAGGCGCCAACTAAGGGTCATCATCGGGCCGGGCCGGGCCGGCCCAGCCCGCCAGGTCACTGCCCGAGCCCGCCCACGGGCCGGGCCGCTCGGGCTTTTTCTTTTTGGCGGGCCGGGCGGGCCGGGCTGCCTCCCATAAATTGAAGCCCAGGCCCAGCCCACGGGCTAGCCCAATTGGCGGGCTGACGGGCCAAAAGCCGGGCGGGCTGGAATACAACTTTTCTTGGGCTGGAATACAACTTTTCCTGGGCGGGCCAACGGGCTGGAATAAACTTTGCTGGAATACAACAGTCATAAAATCCAGAATTGAATAAAATCTGCTCAATCTCAAAAATACTCAATATCCAAAAGTCCAGAAATACTCAATCTCCAAAAGTCCAGAAATACAACAAAAATATCTCCAAAAGTCCAGAAATACAAAAATAGGCATAACAACAAAAATACTCAATATCCAAAAGTCCAGAAATACATATTGTTTTCAAATGTGAAAGCCACTTAATTCTGGACTGGGAGCCACTTAATTCATGTTGGTGGCTTAAATCACTTGGTGGCTTCAATATGCAGTTGACAGGCCACCTTCTGAAAGCCACTTTTGCTAGTTCATGTTGGTGGCTTCTATTAGTCTATTGGTCTGATCCAGAATCCAAAGCCAACTGAACAACAATAATCAATGAATTTCATTATCAAATTACTAATTGGCCAGACAATTCAAGACCTATGATTGGTGAAATAGAGCATGTGCAGATAATAAAAGGAAGGATTTCGAGAAAAGCATACCGGTCAATCCAGTGATTCGGCCACTGATTCGGTATCGCTTTCTTCAATAAATTCTGGTCTTGATATCTTGAGATCTCTCATTAAATCTGCAAGTTCTCTTTCTTGTTCAGCTTGTTGCAATCTCCACTCAGCCAATTGCCAATCTTTTAAGCAAATCAATGCTTCCACGGTGGCTGGGCTTAAACTGGCCCTCTTTTCAGAAATTACTCGACCACCTGCACTAAAAGCAGCTTCGGATGCAACAGTAGAAACCGGAACTGTTAGTATATCACGAGCCATAGCAGTTAATATGGGGTTCCTAGACTCTTGTGATCTCCACCAAGATAATAAATCAAATGGTTCATCATCATCAGTTTCCAAAGCTGGTTGGTTAAGATAACGTGTTAATTCGGACTCAACACCACTAACAGTAGAAGTATGAGACATTCTTCTAATTTTAAGCAATGACATTGCCCCCCTCCAATTGCCGATTTGGCTGGGCTCATGCTCTGCACTGTTGGTGTCCTATCTACAACTCCCACTTGTGTTCTGTAGTGCTCAAATAAATTAGCTAATTTAGTCCTTGCCAAAATCATTGTATCTACTACCTCTAATTCATTGTCATTAAGTACTCTCAACCATTGTTCCAATGCATCCATTTTCAAACGAGGATCTAGGATAATAGCAAAACAAAAAACAAGTGGTAAAGTTTTAAAATACTTATCAAATTTTGATCTCATTACAGTTAATACCTCTTTAAATTGATCAAGTGCAGAAAAATTCTGAAAAGTTAGACAAATGTTAACTAATTGAATAATAACACGAGGTACCGTAGGAGTATAAACACAACAAAAAACTCTAGTTGAACTATCAAAAACTTCAAAGAAATCTCTTACAATTTCAGCAACAAGCCAATCTTGTTCAGTAGGTGTTTCAATTCTTGCAGCACCTTGAAGTTGCAAAGTATAATAATGTAAAGCTTTTTTGTATATAACAGCAAGTCTTAAAAGTTCATAAGTTGAATTCCACCTAATAGGCATATCCAAATTAATATTCTTTTTTCTATAACCATAATGTTTTAAGCACTTCAAATAGAGTTCATACCTGTGAACAGAAAAATTAATATTGCGCACAATGTTTTTTATTTTTTCAACAGAATAAGCTAGCAAACTTAAACCATCTTGTACAACCAAATTTAAAACATGAGCACAACAACGCACATGAAATACATCATGTAGAACTGAACCAACAGGAACATCAAGCAATCTTTTTAAAGATTTTTCAGCTACATCATTATTTGTGGCGTTATCTAAAGTTATTGAAAATATCTTTTTAGAAATACCCCATGCAATCAATTCTTCATGAATAACATTTGCAATAGTAAGACCAGTGTGTGGTGTCTCAATCATTTTGAAAGATATTATTTTTTTGTTCAATCTCCATTGCTCATCAATAAAGTGTGCAGTTAAACATAAAAATCCCATATGAGATCTTGAAGTCCACAAATCAGAAGTTAAACAGATTTTTCCATTATAATTTTTAAAATAAGATAACAAATTATCACGATTTTGCTTAAAATGTTTCATAACATCTCTTTTAGCAGTTGATGCAGAAAAACCACAATATTGGGGATTTAAACCTCTTTGTACCATTCCAGTAAAATCATGGTTTTCAACAAAAGTAAAAGGAAATTCTGCTCTAACCATGTAATCTACGACTTCCCGACGAGCAACTGACTGGTCAAAATTAAAACATGCTAATTTTCCTTCAGTGTCTTTACCTAATTGCATTTGTGTTCTAATGTCTACTTGATTTCCATATTTTTTAAGACAAACCTTATGGTGCCTTTTCAAATGAGTAGTTCCATCGTTTGAACTACCAGCCAACAATTTACCACATAAATAATGTTTGGCTTTCTCCAATGTAACACCATCAACAACAATTGTTTCTTTTTTAAAAAACTTCCACATTTCAGATTTTTCTTTAGGCTTTGCAGTAGATGAACCGGGTACAGTAGAAAAAGTGGGAGATGTCGGAGATCCTATAGATTCAATTTCAAGTATCTCATTTTGTTCCTCTAGGTTCACGGGAATTCGATGACTAGCCATACTAAATAAAAAAGACTAAATAACAAGTAAATAACAACTAATAAGTACGAAAATGCAAATAAAATTGAAAGAAAAAAAAAGCTGTTACAGTGGTTGAGATCGGACAGGGGGCGGAGAGGCGGAGGTCGTCGGACAGGGCGATGGAGAGGCGGAGATCGGAGAGATGGTTGCTCTCGTGACCTCGTCTCGTCGAGCTCGTCGGACTGTGGTTGTCTAACTGAGATCGGAGAGAAGAGAGATGATCGTTGTTCGTTGTTTGCGTGTGAGAGAATGAGAGGAAGAAGAGAGCCGGAGAGGACTGTGGAGGCCAGAGATTGCAGATGAGCGGAGAGATTGAGAGGCGAGAGATGTGTTTTGGATCTGCTGAGATTCTGAGAAAAAGAGTATTTATAGCTAGGGTTGGATTTAGATTTTTATCCTGTGTGTTGAGTACATCAAGTGTGTTGGTAACTTGGACCAAAAATAGCCGTTGGTAAATGGTAACCAACGGGATTGTCGGCTACTGGGCCTCGGCAGAACCAGAAAGGCAGAAACTTAGTCACGGGCTTGTGGGCGGGCTATTTGGCGGGCTTGTGGGCCGGGCCTACTGGCCGGGCCTACGGGCGGGCTGCCTAAAAATACTTAGGCCCGAGTCCGCCCATTACAAACTACGGGCTGGGCTAGCCCGCCCGTTTTCCGGGCTCGGGCCGGGCAAAAGCCCGATGGGCCGGGCGGGCCGTGGGCCTTCGGGCTAAATGATGAGGCTTAGCGCCAACTCACTAATAAACGCGGCAGGTGGGCAGCCGAGCTTCCTGATGTATTGTGGGGCTGTCGAACCACTCCACGGCGTGGCACTGGCCGAACCCCATACTCCATGGCTTTCGGCGTAGAAGCCGTGCTTCCGGTGGCGGTTACCCGCCCGACGGCCCGAACCGCTACTTTTGATGTCCCGGCAAATGATGCCATGTTGGCTGCCGAAGCGGATCATGCTGATGAACTTAGGGATAACGCCCATACCAAGTATGCGGCGTATCAACAGAAGTTAGCCCAGAGTTATAACAAGAATGTGCGGACAAGGCCGTTCAACGTGGATGATCTTGTCCTTCGGCAGGTAGTCCAAAAGAAGGATTTGAAGAAGTTCATGCCGAAGTGGGAGGGTCCATTCTGGGTTGTTAAAAAGGTGGGCTACGGCTCCTATGAGCTCGCCGAGATGAATGGCACGGCGATTCCGAACCACTGGAATGCCCAGCTGCTTCGGAAGTTTTATGCTTAATGTCTTTTGGCTTTACGCCTCGGCTATTTGTATTAAGCCTTCAGTATTAATTGAGATGTCGTTTGTTTCAATAAAATATGTTTTGATTCGTTTAATACTTGACCTGTTACCCTCGGCGGAACTATTATGCTCGTTGAGACCTGAAAGCGCCGAGGCACGCTTTTTCAGATTCTGTTCGGCAAGATGTTGCATGCCATATCCTGAAGGGGGCATGCCCAGCTTCTACCTATCCTTTTGATACGACGGAACCAACCTCGATGGTGTGTTTCCCCCGGATCAGGGGCTGGGTACGGCAAGCTGGGGCTGAGAATTGTTAAAACCATGTGCATGAAGTGCAATACGTGGTCTTAGCATGCATGAAGTGCGATTAGTAGGGAACAACGT
This sequence comes from Rhododendron griersonianum, assembly GCA_018127125.1. Classification (NCBI taxonomy): domain Eukaryota; kingdom Viridiplantae; phylum Streptophyta; class Magnoliopsida; order Ericales; family Ericaceae; genus Rhododendron; species Rhododendron griersonianum. The sequence goes on from CM030800.1 coordinate 27,096,298, forward strand.
GACATATAACAGACAACACTGAAAACTTTCATTATAAATACTAGTCCATTACAAAAAGAGGGCTCGGCACTAACAAACTACTTTTTGCCGACCCCAAACTCTACGAAATATGCAAAAGAAATTCTAAGCTACGGTGGAGCCGTCAGCAGGCTTCGGCGGCTCGACGGTGGTTGGATTGGGTTGCTCGGAAGGATTTGGTGGCTCTTCGATGGTTGGGTTGGGCTGCTCGGGTGGAAGCAGATGCCCCGTCAAATCCACAGGTGGCACTACTGGAGGCTTCCTTCGGTGATCAACCTTAGGAACCTCGGCGTAATCAAGGCCGACCTGGTATCCGCGGAGGAAAGAGGAGGCGTGAGTATCGTTGGTTCCTTTCAGCTCTCCATCTTTGAAGGCCTTTCAAATGAGGACTTCCACCTGCTGCTGATAGTACTCGTCGGCCTCATTATAACCAGTGTCGCCGGCTTCTTCAAGCTTGCTCGGCAGCTCATCCTCCATTCGCTGCTTCTCATCTTTTAGCCGGTCTCGCTCGGCTTCAATTGTCTTGAGCTGCAGCAGCAAGCAGTCCCTCTCTTCCAACCCAGTCGAGGCTTCAACAACCTTTGCCTTTAGCTCCTCAATCTTGTCGGCGGCCTCGTTTGCCTCTTTTCTCATTGCCTGCAGGTTTGCCCTGAGGGACCTCTTGGTCTCAAGTAGGACATCCATGTCACTGAAGGCTTTGCTAGCACATTGTCCGGCCTGCAACAAAAGAGAATTAACACCTGGAAAGGGAAGTGAACTTTCAAAATGAGGGTGGAAATCCATACCTTGGCAAGGAAGAGGCAGAGTTCGTCCATGTTCTTGGCCTTTGCCGACTGTAGGTTCTCCATATCTTTGGGGAGGGCCAAGCCCTTCAGCAGGGTTATGGCCAAGAGGGGGTTTTCCTCCAGGCTGTCGCCGATGGAAATCACATGCCCATCAGGGCACTGGAAATTCGGAACGAAGAGCTCCGAGGATTCACCTTCGGCGGGGCCAGAGTTGAGGACCTCCAAGCCTTCTTCGGTGAGTTTAGCCTTCTTCTTAGCCCTCTGGTCCTCCCCCTCGGCAGCCATGCTCTTATCTCTTCGGTGGACGGGGCGGGGTTTCCTAGCAGGAGCGGAAATGGGCTGACCCTGGGGCTCTGTTTTATCGGTGGGAGCTTGCTCCGTTTTCTCTTCTCTCTGTGGCAGCCCGGAGGATGAGAGATCTTGGGCCAAGTACTGCATCTGCAGTGCTTGCCCGGTAACAGAGGTCAAATCAACCGTCTTCCTCACCATTTTCTCTTTATCCTTTCAGTGAACGAACCCAGCGTAAGACGGTGTGTAACCGAGGAGGGTCGGTGTGTCTCGGTTTGGGCACCGAAGCAGGGCAATCAGATTAGGCCACCTGCCTGTAATGAGGAGTTCCTTGTTTGGTGCGGAGCAATCTGCAAAAGAAAAGGGGATCGGTATGATGTACAAGAAAAAATATGAAAGTCAATTCAGAATGGGAGATAGGGAGATGGGTACCAGGCTTATCCCCGCTACCGGGGAACCCTCGCACTCGAGGAATTTTGTAAGGCCTCTCAATTGCCGAACTCGTCCTGGTTGGGAAGGGATCGTCAAGTTGAGGGTTAATGGGACCCCACTCGAAGTTGCCAGACACCTTGACCAGAACACCCCCCCACTTTTCAGTGTCGTAGAGGCGGTCCATCAGGTGATCAAAATGTTGGCGAGTGGTGAGGTAGTACCTGTCGTACTTGGAGTTCCTTGATACCATATACATTAGCATCAGGTCCCCCAGGGTGAACGGCAGGTGGTTTAGCTCGACCAACCTTATCGCCGAGCAAAGAATGCGCCAGGTGTTGATCGCGACCTGGATCGGCGCAAGGTGGTAATCCGACAGGAAGTAACGGAGGAAGGGGCTCATTGGGAACCTTACCCCTCCCTCGATGATGACGAATAGTGGAAGGACGATGAAGTTTTCGCCAAAGGGGACCCTATCGGTGGTTACTCTTTCAACCAAGACGTCATCCGGAATCGAATATTTCGTCCGGAATTCCTTCGTGAAGCCCCCTGGACCGTCGCCATAGAAGTTGTTGTACGGCATGGGTCCGAGACCTGTCGGTAGCGGGGGAATGAGGTCAATGTCCCTCGGGGGGGGGGGGGGGTTGGGCACCTCTTTCTGTGTCAGAGGTGCTCGGCGGCGGACCAGCTGATGTCGATGTGCTGGCCTGGGCCCCGGTGGCTGCTCATTCCCCGCTTGCCTTTTCCGGGTCGGAGCCGTGCGAGTCCTCCTCGGCGGAGTTGCCGGGGGAGTCACTCCGCCCGTAGAGTATGTCTCTGGAGGACCTGTCATCCACCTGAAGGGGGACGTGGATGCCGGGGATGATTGGATATCCGACTCGCCGAGCAAAGTTGCTCGAGCTTTCGTTGAAGCTCCGATACCCTCTACCGAGGTCCTGGATGGTCTGGGTAAGCGTCGGGATCGATGCTCGACGAGTTGGTGTTTGGGTCCACCATGCTGATGACCTAAACAGAATAAAAAGAGGGGAGGTAAGAATTCCTACTTCAGCACGGCTACTCATGTGCATTTGATCCCTGCCGAGGTAGGTCCGATGGGATCCTCCTCGGCGGAAGTCGTGGGTTCTCATCAAGAAGTGTTAAAATTTAGGGCCAGGCACGGAGGGGGACCGCCGTCGTTGGGGTCTAGGCGGCGGGCCACGGCCGCGAGCGGCCGTGGGAGTTCGACGCTGTTCAAACAAACTGTTCTTGTGCACAAAGGTGGGGCCGTGGATGGTGGTGCAGCTTGAGAGACTTACAGAACAAATTAGAAGGGATGTCGGAGTTACCTGAGAATGCTGGGGCTGGACAGCGGTAAGCGGCGGAGCAGCGGAGGTAGTGGCAACAAAGGATGGAGTTGCAGAGCGAAGGGGCGAGAGCAGAAAGTGATTTTCTGTCCCACCCCCCCGCTTATATAGCAGATGGGATGGGAGGGTGGAACCCTAGGGGTCTCGCACTGGAACCGAAGCGGCGCCATGCTGCCCATTCTTGTTATGCCACGTGGAAAGCCTGCGTCGTTCCGTACTCCAGGGGCTCCCCTTTGCGCCACGTGCACCCCTACAGCGTCCTAGGGTCGATCCCAGCCATTAGATGTCTGACCCCCATCAGTCCCATCAGCCCCTTATTGTAGTGGGTACATCATTACCCCGGGTTCGAGAAGACTCCCCATCTACCCTCAATGGCCCGGAGGAATATGTTCGGCGTGCTTGTTTCAGTGCGTTCCCCCAAGAATTTTTGGCTAAGGTAAAGGGTTAACCCCTCCCACCTTTTACACAAGGAAGGAGGAGGTTGAGGGGCTATTGTGGCGAGCGTGGTTCGATAGAGGGACCAAGGCGGCGGATACGTCACTCCTATAGGCCGAGCCTATGAACTGGACTCTAATGGGTCGGCGGGAGATCTCGGTGGGGTGTAACCGATCCTGGTTAGCCGAACCAGATTGAGTTAGAATTGGTGTCGATCCGAGGGAGATGAACCTCGGCTCGGCGACATCCTGCCGAACCAGAACAGCTCTTTCCTCTGCGGGAGCTTTGGTAAAGCCGTGTCGTCCGTCCGGCGGGACCTGTGCTCGCCGAGCCTCCTCTGTCCCCTAACTTGAAGAGGAAGTTAGGAAGAGGCGGGCCAGAGTGAAGAACTTCACATCTTATCCCACCCCTTATTGTAGGAGCAGAATGTGGGGGAGAAGATTGATCCGAGATTGGGAAGTCTATCTAGAACCGAGATAGAAGGGTTCATCATGGGACGTGGCGGATATGCGTGGTCCGGATTCTACGCTCCATTTGGCTATAAAAGGAGGGATCCCCCTCAAGGAAGAGGTAACATTTTCCTAAACCCTAAACTACACTTCGATATCTCTTGCCCTTTGACTGACTAGAGCGTCGGAGTGTCTACCCCGGACCACCACGCTCTGGGCTTGGGCACCAACGCGGTTGTTTCGTGTGCAGGGCTAACCCACCTCCGTGCAAACCCCAATAATCCAAGCTACAAAATCCAACCGGAGAAAGCTTGCCACCACACTTAGTCTTGAAGAACTCATTCAGTTCATGTGATTTTGGTTTTGTTAAACGTGATTGTAACAGGGCTGCACATTGTTGTGCTCAAAAAGCCCTTTCCAATGGCATGTCCGGTCTGTGGACATCCATTTTACCCCCATGGGGTTTGCATCTCTCTGATGTTTAGGCTCTGCCTATCAGATGAATAAAACTCTTCTCACCTTTTGTCAAAAAAAAAGGGGATCTTGAAAAGCGTTTAGGCTCTGCCTATCAGATGAATAAAACTCTTCTCACCTTTTGTCAAAAAAAAAGGGGATCTTGAAAAGCGTTCCATGAGGATTCTCCATTTGATTGGTGCATGTGAGGTAAAGAGAAAAAATAGTCCAGTTCCTCTCTAATTTCGGTCAGTAAATTTTTTTACGATCTCATGTCAATGATCGAAACAGTTCAGTTTGTTTTGTTCATTGAGAACATGAAGCGTACCAAAAATCAAATTTATTGAACATCATTAGATCTAATTTTGAAACGCATTATTTTGCAAAATATAATATTGCAACACTGGAACAAAACCCATTTCTATATTTTTTGCAATATAAATCTGTTTTGAAATCATATCAAACGACAATTGATCAAACTAATTTTTGGCATGCTTGATGCTCTCAATGAATTAAAAATTATGAACGGTCCCAATCATTGAAGTGTGATTGAAAAAAAAAATCGAGTCGGAATTGGAAAGAGTGTTCGCTGTAATCATTGAAGAGAAGCCGGACTCCAAAAAATATATCATTTACCGATCAAAAAAGTAAAAGTAATGAAAGTGAATCTTTTGTTTTTGGTTAAGATGAAAATTTTGTAGTATGAATCCTGAGAGTAAATAGTCATAGTTATGACCTTACATGAATCGGGTTAGCGATAACTGTAGATACAGATATTTAGATTCTAATTTTGTGTGCTGCAGTATAAGCTAATACTGTTTACTGCGATATTTTTGTTAAACTTAAAGCATAAAATCTGAAAAGCTCCAAAAGCTACCAACTCATCTTTGATATTTTTCAGAATTTCATTCATTTTTTAGTTTTTCAAAATCTGTAAAATTTGAAAATTCCTTATCTAGAATATTTGGTAAAACACTCCAAAATCCAAATTTGTTAGAAAAAATAAAATATCAAAATCTGCAAAAAAAAAAAAAAATTTTTGTAAACGCTCTGTGTGGGTAATAGGGGTATATGCTTTAATGAGAAAATAATTTTTTCTTGTATTTTTAGCAAAGAAAATAAAAGGTATGCAACCATGTTTAGATGGGTTATTCAAAAAAATCAACTCTTTATCACTTTAAACTATTTTTATGTTCACTTTTCTGTATTTTTCTGACCTTTTTATTCTAATCGGTCCTTTAACTATGATTATGGATAAGAAAAAAATGTTGACAACATAAAATCCTTCATGGGCCTGGCCCAATCACAGGAAGGAAAAAAAGAAAGAAGGGAAAATGACTGTCAATGACGTGTTCTGATAATTAATACCCGCCAAGGATATTTTTCAGCATTAACAAATGTTCTCAGCATGTCCTTGGCGAGTATTAATTATCAAAACATGTCATTGGCCATCATTTTCCCTTATCAAAACACGTCTTGAGCCGTCATTTTTCCAAAAAAAAAAAAAAAATTGATGAAATTACTTAATAACCGAGCCTACCTTTTTGGGGTAGTCCACTGATTAACCCATTCGGGCTCAGACCCAAATGGCCCAACTAATGCCTCGAAGGAGAAGTTTTTGGGTGCCGAGCAGGTACCACATGCGCGGTATCCGTCGGCGATCCGGACCGTCCAAACATATTTTGGACGGCCCAAATTTGTTACCTCTCTCTCTCCTACCCCACCACGCTCTCTCCTCTTTTTCTCTCTCTAAAGTCTGGACCGTCCAAAACATGTTTGGCACCCAAAAATTTCTCCCTCTGAAGACCTTTGATTCATGGTGTCCATGAAAAAGGCCCAAGTTCGGGTGTTTTTATAGACTTTTAGCTTAAGCCCAGTACTTGGTTTCAGAAGCCATGAAAACTTATTATCCCACAAACAAGTCTGGTCATTTGCATTTTATAGCTTCAAGTTTACAGGCCCAGCCAGTCAAAAAAAAAAAAAAGTTTACAGGCCCAGAAATGTCTTTTGGTTGCCTCTCTGGGCTCCAGAACCTTTTTAAATGTCCGGAAAATCAGTGATACAGACAAGGCCTTGTAAGGGCTTTGGAGGTTTTTTTTTCTTTTCCCCTTCTTTAAACCTTTACTGGTTCCCAAATCTTTTTATATTGAAAGGATAATAATTTTTTACACTCCGCTTTTATTCATTCGCGCTTCTTTTTTCGACCTTGTGAACGTGAAGTTACCGGTTTGTCCTTTCATGTGTGGAAAATAGTTTCTAATTCCCTGACAGAAGATGCAGCCCAACAAATTTGCAATTCTAACGGTTCAATGGTCATCCCCTTAGCCCGAAAAGAAGAGGTTCCCTCGCCTTTAAATATTGACAACCCAAATATAGTTATTTCAATGGTTATTTGGGTTTTCCCATGAAAAGTGGAAAAAAAAAATTGAGATTATTTATGGGGCCTCTCGTCACAACTTTCAAAAAAGAAGCTGAACATGCATTACTAATGCACAAGCACTACATGAGGTCAAATCGAATCCCAAGAAGTCGAACATTTCAAACCTTGGGGTCGTTGGAGGGTTTTCTCAGTCATTAATTTTAAGTCCCTCGAATTAGTTGAGATGTGTGCAAGTTGGTCCGAACATCTGATCAAAAGAAAAAAAAAATATAAAGATAGATTTCCGAAAATTTTCAACCTTCTCTTTATTGGTTCACCTGCGTTCTTTTCTACTAAAATAAGATAAGAGAAAAGTAATAATAGTAGTACTTTTTTTTTTTTTGTCAATCGATAGAAGAGATTATTCTACATCAGTTATGAAGTATAGATTACAAGTCCGGGACACTACATCAATTGTAAGAGTCCACAAGATAACCAAGCCCAACAACTCAACCAATACAAGAAATAAGCCCATATAGGAAAGGAAAAACCCTATAAGGGAAGAACATCCACACGCATGTGGGGAGACTCGAACTCCTGACCTTCTAGTGAGATGTGAGCAAGTCCCAGTTGGTATAATAGTACTAATTGAGCCATGAGGATTTGGTAAAATTGCTGATTAAATGATAATCATCAAGGTACTGATTTGTTTGTCTCAATGATTTTGAAAAGAAATGGAGTAGAATGGTGATCATATTTTGACCTCCAATAGGGCGGCCACTCCTCAAAATTGGCGAACCCTAATCCCATTTGTAATGTACATTTTCTTATTCTTTACAGAATTCAACGTCTAAATAACAATTCAAAACGGATAACTATTTCTTTGTAGCTTCATCTATTAATCTATTACTCCATATATAAAGGGAGAACTCCTCCAATTTGGGCTCGTTCTTATTTTCAAGTGTACGGACTTTTTCCACAGCTCTCGAAAAGCAAGTTTGCGACACTTGAAATGTTCCGAATCTGTATACTATATAACTACTCCCCATTATTTACGGTTGGTGTCCAGACACGTAGTGTGCATACCATCCTTCTTCTAGTTCTAAAAGAATAAGTACTAGCTAGCTCCTTTTAAGTGTGTGTAAGAAATACGAACAAGTAAACAAACTAAAACTCATCCACATTCTTATCCAAAATCATATCCACAAGGAATGCTAAGTTTGCTTCAAATTGAATTAAAGTGAGGTGAGTCATATGATACCCCTTCTTTCCTTTTGCCTTTAATCATTTGCAAATCCGTGACCTGAAATTTTCTATCCCATTTCCTACTTTGTTAGATGCGAAAAAAAGAAGAAGGCTAGGTGATCCTATTGAATTTCAAAATTGTGGTGTTTGATGCCTTTAGTCCTCCTTTGCTTCTTTTTCAAGACCGTGACCATATTGATTACTCACCCCTTTCTTCATGAAAGTTCCAGCTTAATTTGGACGAATGGGGTCTCTGTAGTGCGCTAATGCACTACGGGGTGTAGCGGGCTTAATTCGTCGAGATCTTATGACCGTGATTTGGATCGTTCAGTTTGTAGAGCTTGTTGAAAACTAAAGTCGTTCACAAAGTGAAGTTAATTGGACATTGATAACCATATAATGATGACGGATTTGTGTTACACTTCCTTTTTAGAATGATGATATCCATCAAATTTTTCATAAAAAAATATTATTATTTGACTAGGAGACTAATGATATCCATTTTAATTTTTTTTCTTGGTTGATCGAATCAGCGAACTCTACAACCTTGACGGTTCAGATCACGGTGATAAAATTTCCATGAACCCCATCAAGACGCGCTACACCACGGTCCACACGGGAACTCGTCGTCCGCTTAACTCAATATGTTTTATGGTTAATTTTTATCCGAAAGTCGTTCTGATCTCATTGTTTCAGACAGCAAAAAGTAGGGATTCTTAAATGGGAAAGCATGTGAATTCGATTCCCCACTTGAATACTCGTGGATTTTTTGGAGCCGCTTTGTTTGATGAGTTAGCTTTCTCGGACAATCTTCTTGCCTTTCAATGTTTTGATGTTTGGCATTATCCTTTTGACGAGATCTTTATAACCATTAAACTAATTTTTTAGACAGAAAAACTACCGTCAATAGGCTTGTAGCCCAACGACACTTCCTCACCTATTATTTCACATGAAAATGTGAGAGCTCGATTCTCGTCAGGAGCGCAAGTGTTTGTGGTAGTTGATACCCTTTGAACTTGCCCAACCCGTATGCTGCTTAGCGGTACTCTTTTCCCATCCTCTTAGGAATAGATTAGATATGTATATATCGAGTGATAAAAAAAGAAAAAGAAAAAGATTTGCCTGGTTTAAAATTATTCATCCCCTTTTCTCTCTGCTAGGTTATCCCAAAAGCCACAGCAGCCCCCTCCTTCCCCTCCTCCCCAATGGGTTTTACACTCATTTTTGGTGGCAGGAGGGGAGGGATTTCTCTCCCCGTGGGGTTTTTCTCTCTAAATCTTTTGATTTGGAGCTTTTTCTTGGATGTTTTTGTGCACAGATTCTTCCTACCTCTTTTGTTCTGGTTATTCAAATCTCGTTCTTTTCACTTTTTTCCCATATCCGAAGTTCCTACTACGTGTGTGGTGGTGGATGGATTCGGTGGTGGCTATGGTGGTGAGGCTGCGGCGGTCTTTGGTAGGGGCAGAGGCAGACGTTTTTGGGTTCTCTGGTTCCGTTTGGAGCTCGATCTGGCGTTAACAGGGTGCAAGGCATGTTGATCCAGAGTCGGTTCTGCTCCTTTGGCGTTTCTCATATTTCGGCGCTAGGGGCAGAGCGTCTGCAGACAGTGCCGATGTTGCTCGGCGTTTCCGTGGAGTGGTGTCTTGTTTTCTGTTAGGGTTGGGTTTGGGTAGATTTTTCTTTTTGGTCTTTTGGTTCTTTTCTTTGATATCTCCAGATTTCTCCCCGTTTGTGGGGTTTCTCTCATCCCTGCGTGGGTGGTTCTGTTATTTTCTGCTGTGCTCCGCTTGTTTGGAGTTGGGGGTTTAGTTGGATTTGGGTGTAGTCTTTGGGCGGAGTCCCCTCCTTTTGATTTCTTGATCCTTGTTTAGGGATTGAGTTTTGTCCTGATGTTCTGTTCTCTTGATCTATAATATTACCTGTTATCATTGTGGCAGAAAAAAAAAAAAAAAGATGCAAGAAAATAAACAAAATGTTGAATCAAACTTGAAACAATTCTTAAAGGACAAAACTAATTCAAAAAGATCTGCCTTGTTTGGATTACTTTAATTTATGTCTTTAGTGATCTTTTTAAAATTTTGATCATAATTTTTTTTTCTTTTAAGATTCTTTCGTAGAGATGAATAAATAGTATTTTTTTTTAAATAGCACAAAACGATACTAAAGTTCATGTAAGATGAAAATTTATGCGAAAAAAATTATTCAAAAATACAGTTATCTTGGAACCTATGCCTTTGATTTTGGAATCTGTTCCAGTTTAGCTTCAAACAGTTTTCTATTGCCGTAATGCGTTTGATTTTGGTTTCGTTATGCTTTAGGCCTTTTCCTGTGTTGTTTTCCCTTTGTTTTGATGCTTGTTGAGGTTCCTTTCCTGTTTTGCAGGGGTATTTCCCGTAAATGAATTCCCGGAATGGGGATATTGCCAAGCACCTCCTTGCAAACCGGGTGCAGAGCGGCCGACTCAGATTTCTGCGGTACAATGTTTACGTTCTCCATAAATGGCCGAATCGACCACTTTTGGCACCGCTTTGTAGGGATGCCACTCGGCAGCCCCCTTGGAATTATACCAATAAAAAAAAATTGGTCATCTTGCTCTAAAAATGAGTAGATGAGTAGTAGTTACTGTCCTATTGCTGTTTGTTGCTTGAAAACAAAATCTTGTATTGCAGTCCACAAAAATCATCATCTAGCAGACGACAATTTATGAGATGTTGTACAATGTTTGCGTTCCCCATACATAACGATTTGTAATCCACCTAACATGGAAGAAAACCAATCCGATAAGATTCGAATCCGATAGTAGTAATCCGAATTCGAATATGAAAACCTTTTTACTTCAAAAATTTTAGCAAAAAAATACTAATAATTTTTTCAAAAAAAAATTATTTTCCAAAAAAAAAAATTAAAATTAAAATCAAAATACAACTTCTTAAACATTTTTTTTCAAAATAAAAAATTTTCACTTTTTTTTAAAAATAAAATTTCGGATTGGATTGATAACGGATTTAATCTGATCCGATCCGATCCGTATTTGGATTACCGGATTTGGATTATCGGATCGACGTTATCGGATTCGGATTTGATTTTTCGGATCGGATCCGGATCAAATCTAATCCATTGATAGGCCCAGTGAAGTGGTCATGAGAAAACAAGTAAATGCTTGTCCGAAGTCGCAAGTTGGAATTCCACAGATGTTAACTATTCCAAATTTTGGGCTACTAGAGAGTTTGCCCAGTCGTTAATTTCAAGACTCGGAATTAGGGCTCCTATTAAAAATCAGCTCAATTTGATATCGGTAAGGGCGTTTATGATACATCCAGCTTTGCTTTAAAATTCAGGCCTGAATTCAGGCACAAAATTGGATGTTTCGTGAACGCCCTTACCCATATGCGATTGAGCTAATTTTTTACAAAGACCCTACAAACAAAATGAGCGGCTCCAATCATTTTTCTGAGATCCGAAACGGGTCCAAATCGGATATGTACTTGCAGGTATAGATTTCACAGGTGTGTGAATAGCAACGCTATTAAAATTGGTGGAAGGTTGTAAGTGCAAATCTGTGATTTTTTTGGTGGGAGAGTAGAACCTGGGTGGCCCGTGCCACTTTGCCCCTTCTATTGAGTTTACTAACTTCATAGATAATCAAGCTATTTAGTTGCGAACAATCCTATCGATCAGGTGGCATGACTCGGCCACGTGGCAGTTTCCGGCTTGACGGTGGGAGATCGTCAATGCCACAGTTTGCAAAATGTAGATTTGGGGTGGCTAAAAGGTTGTCAACACAGTACATTACAGTATATTTTTCACCCTTAACGAACGCCCTTTACTTATAAGAGTACATCTTGGATATGTCGATCATGTTATGGCCGGAGTGCTACTCATGGTCATGGTGGAAAAACCGTTTATTTTATTCTTCACGTTCCAAATATACACCTTACGTACGTGTTAGCTTTCTCCTACATGTTCTTTTTTTTTTTTTTCTCCTGTTATATTTCGTTGTTAATGTTGTCATGGTGGTTGTAAAGTCACATGTTGTGACCACAATTGAACCTGAAAATGGACTACTCCCCTCCCCGGTCCAATCAAAAACAGGTCATCCACGTTGGGGCTAAGGGATACACAAGAGATTCTCTTTTGCTGTCTGACTCCGAGAGATTGCCAAGTTTCGAATTCAAAATGTCTGGATTTACAGTTCATCTCTATTGCCACCTAAAGCTAGTTAGCCTATTGACTGACATAGGGTTGATGTGGAAATGTACCCAATTATTTCTACGTCTCTCGGTGGTGTCCGACTGTCCACAAATGCTAAAATTCAACAATATTATTGCCTGTGACTGAGAGCGTTTGCTACTTTTGGATCCAACTATATCAGAATATGCCCCTCATTTTTCTTCAAAGAAAAACAATTGCAGTGATAATAGAGATTCGAAAATACCCCAAGCTGAATCCCTAATGGCCTCACATAGCACTTGGGACAAATAAGACACTTTCAATGGAGAAACAAATCACATCATAGTGAAATGGATCACAAATAATCCTCTCTTTTCAGAAATGGCAATAAAATCATAGTGATTAGAATGTTAATAAGTAGACGTCAAGTATAAACTCGAGACGTTGGTGAAGTTGGAATAATCACTCAAACCAACTGAGTCAACTTGCAAGTTTGACTAAGAATGCTTTTTAGAATGAGAGCAATTATCATCCTTTATTTTATTTTTTTTGTCTCTATTTATGTAAATTTACAGAATCCCGCCCAGAGCATAAGTGGGTGCCACTTAGGTGGTAGGAGTAAGGAGGTCAAGAGTTCACCTCCTTTAAGAGCTAATCTAACCACATTAACGATCGCCGAGAATTTTCCTTTTTTCAGAATTTTCCTTTTGGCCGGATCGTTCATAACACCGTGCTGTGCACCTAGTGCACAACAGGCCCCCGGGGTTCGATGAGGGATTTTGCTCTATCAATGGCAGTTTTCAGTTTTTCTAATAAGAACAAATCTGGTGTGTGTTTACAGAGAACTAGAGTGTGAGGTGTAATACTCTCTCTTTAGGTCAAGTTCCATATTTGTAGTTTCAGTTCTTGTGAGAAAATCTGTTTACTTCGTTGAAACTTGAAACTAAATAAATAGCTACTTACTATTTATCAAATCACACTACAGTCCTTGTATTTAGCACCATAAGCTGTATTTTTTGAACAAAAATTCAGCACAAAATCCACCATTTCATAATTCTTTGACACTGAAACCAAATATCATGTACTACTAGACAAGTTGTAGTAAAACACAAGAACAGATCAAATGAAGCCACCAAAGAGTCATTTCGAAAATCAACATAACAAACACGGGCAAATTCGAATTAATCCCCCTCCCCTTAGCAAATCCTGTAAGTACCGCAACTATATAAACCCGCAGTAAAATCATACGCTTTTATGCCCATTGCGGCCGTTTCCCATCTCGACAGCTCCATGACCCGGATAATCGACATCAACCATGTACCGGGACCAGAACCAGTGTTCCTTCCAGATAATCACCATTTCCTCGATCGGAATGTTCTTGGTCTCGGGCAAGAAGAAGAAGATGAAAATGGTCATTATCACCACCCAGAACGCGAAGAAGAGGAAGAGACCGAACTTGAGGTGGCAGAGCATGGTCAGGAAGACTTGCGCGATGATGAACGTGAAGATCATGTTGACCGACACGTTGATACTCTGAGCAGCCGATCGGATTTCCAGAGGGAAGATTTCACTAGGGACTAACCAGCCTAGGGGTCCCCATGACCAGGCAAATCCCGCTACATATATGCAGATGAAGAGTACCACTACAATCGCGTACCACTTCGGTAGGTTTCCGGGCTCCCCTTCGATTCCGAATTTGGCTCCAATGCAGGCTGCTACTACAATCTGTAAACAAAAAAGAAACAAAAATCACAAACCATGATTCAATAGAAACTTATCAACATCCACAACCAAACACAAAAAGTGCATAAAAGTGTGGTGTCTGCCTTATGCAGTAATCTGTACCTGGCAAATGAGCATCTGAGTGCCACCCTGAAGGAACAAAAACCTTCTCCCCCACTTATCAACACCATAAATCGAAACAACCGTCGCACCCACATTGACAACACCGGTGATCACAGCAGACATAAGCGAAGCATCGCTTCCGAACCCAATCGTTTTGAACAAGACGGGCGCGTAGAACATGATCACGTTAATGCCGGTCAATTGCTGGAAGCAAGGAATCAAAATAGCCATTGTGAGCTGTGGCCTATACTTCTTTTGCAACAGATTGGCCCACGGATGCTCCACCATCTTGGACGCCTCGCTCGCCGCCACGAGATCGCTGAACTCCTCGTCCACATCGTCTACCCCGCGGATTTGTTTGAGCTTTGCCTTGGCTTCCTCGCCCTTGCCACGTTCAATCATCGAGTTGGGTGTTTCCGTGAGGACCAATGACCCGATGGTGATGATTAGGGCAGGAACCACAGCTCCGCCCAAGCTCAAACGCCATCCCCAACCGCCTTTGATCTTGGCAAAGAAGTAGTTGAGCACATTGGCTACTAGTATGCCGATTGTGATCGATAGTTGAAAGCCTATGTTGAGTGCTCCTCTGTACTTGTACGGGGCCATTTCTGAGAGGTATAGTGGCACAGACTGAGATACCAACATTCAAAACAATATTAGCACCTCATTGAAATTGGCAACAAAAAAAAAAATTTGTACCCGGTATATTTTGTGATTAGCAGTGTCATTACGAAAAATAATTGTAACACTTAAATTTTGGTTATATGTTATCTTTGTATCTTTTCACATATAAAATTGCATAAATCACCTTTTCATTTTTCAATCAAGTAGGAGTACGATTAAGGCCAATATCATGGAGGACCAAGGTGAAAAGATCATGGAATAAAATGTTGTTTGGGAGGACCACATGTTCTTGTCATGAGGCAAAGTGCCAGAGAAAATTTGAAAAAAACAAAAAAACATGTCATTAGCTCAACCCGTCGCTCAGAAAACTATTCAGTCCTCTTGCGCTAGTACGTGACGGTTTTCTGAGGACACTAACTAATCTTTTATTCAATCCTCTTGGGCTACTACGTGACAGTGTCCCGAGGACACTAAATAATCTCTCCTTTTTTTCGTCAACAGCATTAGCCTCTCCACGAAGTTTAACACAGAATGTATGAAAATGATTTACTTCCATAATTTTAGGGTACAATATTTTTATTATTATTCAAAATAAAATAAGTCGTCTTCAGGGACCACATGTTCTGGCCATGTTTCGGGGGTTTGAAAATAATAGATTGTGACAATTATTATTATTATTATAAAACTAAGTTTGAACCATTACAGCACGCAATTTCATTTAGTCCAATAACAAGCCGTTGTTGTCCAATCAATTTTCAAAATCTTCATTCAACGATAGCAGGAAATATGGACAAACGGAGATGTCATGTGCAAAGAAAAAGAAGGCATGTAAGAACTCGAAATATCCCTAAAAAATATAAAAAATATTATTCAGCATCCTCGCTCGTGGACACTGAATAATAGTAATCGTCTTAAAAAAGAGAGATTAGTTGCCTATCAAAAAAAAAGGAGAGAGATTAGTTACGCCTAATCATTGATCATTATTATTCATCTTCAGAGTCACGGAAAGGATGGCATACTTACATATTTAAGGCGATTCAATGCGTGCATAACTAGCATGCACAATATTATTCAATATTGTCATGAAAAAAATATAATCATGATGGGCGTACATTGTAGAACAATATCTCTCCACTTATTCACACCAGCAGAGTTTCTCCGTTAATTATTAGTAGTAGTAGGAGTATAACACAATTAGGGGTATTTCGGATTGTGAAAAAAGTATTTTTTGAAAAAGAAGGTAATTTAAAGGCCACTGATTTTTGCGCTCCAAGGTTACTGCAGGCGCTCCACCTTTTTGTCAGTGTAAAAACAAAAAGGTGGAGCGCCTGCAGTAAATCTTGGAGCGCGAAAATCAGTATCCAATTTAAAGCTCAAAAATTACGTGTTTACGCAAATAATTTTTCTACCAATATAGATATTGTTTGATAGATCTCATTGAGATCTTTTGTACGGTGCAAAAAAATTAAAAAATTATTTTTTATTTTCATTATATTTAAATTTAAATTTAAATATTAAAAAAAAGAATTTTTACAAAAAGAAGGTAAACAGAGACGGGCAGTACAGAGTATTCCTACCTAGAGAGTGAAAGATGATCAAAAAAAAAAAAAAGAGAGTGAAAGTATTCACCTATCTGTGAAACCCAGAAGTCAGAGAGCAAAACAGAGAGAGAGAGAGAGAGAGAGAGATCTGCCGACGAAAACATAGCTGGATCAGAATATCAGGCTTGGAGACAAAAACAACAAACCAAACTTTGGTCAATATTGAACTAAGCCCTGTTTTGGTTAATTGAATGGCATTTACCAAATCAGATCTGAAGAAAAAGGGTATATATATTTCAAGCATTCAAAAACTTGTTTAGAATCAGAACCCGTGTTATATTTGCTTCCCACCACAAATTAAAAGAAAATAAAATCAGATTGTTCATGGACATTGATGGTTGTTATTAGCCACAAAAATCCGAGAGAGAGAGAGAGAGAGGGATTTATACCTGATTGGCAAACCCAATGCCGAAACCGAGCAAAATACGGCCGAGAATAAGCATCCACACAGCTTGAGCGAGCCCATTGATTAGAGCTCCGGCGAAAAACAGGACTCCGCCAAAGAGCATCGACAGTTTCCGGCCAAAAATCCTCGTCACCGCCGATGCGACAATGGACGAGAGCAGAGCTGCCAGGTACAGAGAGGACGTGAACATGGTCAGCGTCTGGCTGTCGAACTTGCAGTACTGGTTCGTCGAACTGTTCGCCTGTTCCTTCCTGTACACCGTCGGAAAGAATTTCTTCAGAAAAGGGTCATTCGCTGTCACTCCACCTATAACACCAAACCGAAAAAAATATTAGCGTAGGATATTTTAAAAGAATCCGGCTTCTCTATCGTCCTTATTTCGACTGCAGGAAGCAGTCGCATCTCGGTCGCCCATGATCAATACTTCAGATTTACGAACGAAAGCAACAAATTTGAACTGTTAAAAATGTTTTCTAACAGTCCAAAGAACAGATTTAAAAGCCAGATTGATTTTTAAAACGTCACGGCTTCATTCATATTATCTCTCTGTTCTGTGTAGAATTACTTTGGGGAGAATACTGTGGATTGTTAAGTATACAAGAAATATATGGTTTGAAAGTAGGAGGTTTAGTGATGGGTATTTTTCGTATACCTGAGATTCCGATATCGTAACCGAAGATCAAGCCGCCCATGGCCGCAACCATACACGTGACAGTGACATACAGAGTGAGATTGCCTGGATACGCTTTTCCGGTACCCTGACCGGGTCCAAAACCACCAGCCATGTTTGGTTCTCTGTTCTTGTGATTAGGGGGGGTTGTGAAGAGTCACGGTGGAGGAGCAAACAGATTAGAAACAGGGAAGGAATTATGTATAGTACTTGCTATACATATGGGGAGAGAGAGAGGGAGGTGTTGACTTAGAATATAGAGGGGTGGATGGGTATGGGAAGTAGAAGTTTATTACAGTAGTATATATAGAGAGAGGAGAGAGATGGGAAAGAAATGCGCAGTACTTGGAATGGGGAGATTTCTTAGCTGTCAAAAGAGGATAATTATTTATTGTATTTTGATTTGGGTATTAATTAGGAGTACCTATCTTTTTCTTTTCCCAAGTTAGTAGTAGTAGAATATACTAATATTAATTAGGGCTTAATTTCTGGATAAGTAGATAAGATTGTATAGCGCTAAAGTAAGACACAGCACGGGAAAATTGAATTCAGGAACCATTTGGAGTTTTTTTTTTTTTTCAATCGGTAGGAGAGATCATTACATTATCATGCATGAAGTACAAAGTACACGACACTATATTCAATGTGTGAGAGCCCACGGGATTAATCAAGCCCAAGAATTGAATCAACAGAATAAATAAGTCCATCAAAGAAACCACAATCACTATAACCCCATTAAGAAGATAAATAACCCCAACAAATATAAAAAGAAAAAAAAGAACATCCATATAAAGTTGGGAAGATTCGAACTCCTGACTTTTTAATGAGATACAAGAGTACTGACCAACTGAGTTAGGAAAGAAGAACTGAAATGGGAAAAGGGTTAAATTTCTTCAACATCCCTTCAACAATTAGTCAGTTATATAACTTAACCCCTTTCATTTAAAAACCATGCAGTCAGACCCCTTATATGTCCAATTAAAAGTTGGAATTTACTTCCACCCCTTCCGCTAAATTGCTCTTGAAAAGATTAATGAGCCGTACTCTATTGTGGTGTGTTCAACTAACAAGAATAAGTACTTATTTTTTGAATTAGAGGTGATGTATTATGAAAGAATGACCTGCCTCGTAAAGTGAAGAATAAGAATTTTAAAAATAAGAATCTTAGCGGAACATGGCCTGATATTTATTAGGAATCATTTCATTTCAGCAGTGAAGGTTCTAGTGTGTAAGCGCTCAATATCTCAATCTTGGAAAAAATTTCAGTGCTGAGCGGGTATCACATGGTGCCCGCTCAGTGCATTCGAGCCGTTCATTGCGTTTTTGGACCGCTCGGATTTGGAGAGAGAGTGTTAGGGTGAGAGGAGAGAGATATTCAATCTAAGCCGTCCAAAAGTGTAATGGACGGCCCGGATGTGCCAAACGGGTACCACGTGGGATATACCAACCCAACACCGAAAAATCTCTCCTCAATCTCTATCTCTTTGAATTTTATATCCCCATTCCCATCAACATAATCAAGGTAATATTTACCCCCGTCAAGACGTCTTCAAGGGGCCGACTCATTCTTGGATGGTGATTCTTATTTTGAAAAGTTGAAGTTACTGGGGCCCAACAAAAAATTGAAGTGTAATATGAGGACAATCGGGGGTTATTCGGTTATCAATGACTTTCTTTTTGGCGAAATACTTATGGTGTAACACGTTCTATCAAGGTTATGGATGGTTATGTCGTTTTGGTGGATTGAAACTTTGGTGTTGTGGTTTTTATTTTGAATATGGACTTGATCGTTTTCGGTTAAACTGCTTCTATTAGGATTATGAATAGGGAGGAAACAAGGGTAATTGCTTTGAGACTTTGGTGTTATGGATAATGTATAATGGCTTTTAATTTGAATATGCACACGTTCTTCACTTTCTTTTTTGGTTGATAATTTGATAGGAAAGACTTTGGATGTTGTTTGATTGAACATCGATAACTATGTGAATTACTAAATGAATTTTATATCGTATTTATATTTTTCATTTTTCCTTGCACAAATCCGTTTTGTTCACATAGCTATCGATGTTTTATCAATCTAGTTTTTTGCTTGTATATCCTACCCGACGAGGTTTGCAAAATGAACTATTTCAATCATTATTGTGGGCCAAGTATGGGCTCACAACGTTTCAAACCGGACCAGACTGTACACAATAAGAACTGAACGTATGTGAGCTTGATCCGATGGGGGAGGAACTCGGTGCCATTGGCAACGCATCCCGTTATGATGCTTGGATAAGTGATGCGACTGTTAAAAAAGACTAGCAATTTGGGACGGAAGTGGTATCATTAAGCATTTCTGCAAACAGATGAAACCAACTTTCGATTTTGAATAGTTGAAGGGGTCTACTTTGTATGCTAGTGTATATCTTACCACAATAAAGCTGTATTTCGAAAGGAAAAAAAAAGGGGGCGACTATTCGCAGTCCCGTATTTTCTCCCTTAGCCCGTTAAAAATTTCCAACTATATTTGACAATTAGTTACCGAAATTGAAATACATTTTCAACATCCAATTACCGAAATATATTCTTTTTTTCAACAGCTATTTACTGAAAATGTATGTTCGGCAGTTGTTTACCGAAGATTGAACATATTTTCGACATGTAGTTACCGAAATATAATCTTATTTTCAACAGCTATTTACCGAAATGTTATGTATGATTTTCAACAACTATTTACCGAAATGTAATGGGCTAAGGAAGAAAATACGTGGCTGCGAATAGTCGCCCCAAAAAAAAAAAGCACAAAAAATCTACCAATTCATAGTAAATTGTTGACACTGAAACCAAAGTAGCATTTACTACAGGAGAAGTAAAACACATGAAGAGTTCCCACTAGAAGATAAATTTAGCCACCAACCAGTACTTACTTCAAAATATAATAATAATAATAATAAACAGAACAAACAAAGACGAGAATTCGAGTTTATCCCCCTCCCTCCAAAATCCTTTTAAGTACACAAATGCAAAAACCCACAATAAAATCACACATTTTTGGGCTCATGGAGACCGTTTCCCTCTCCTTTACCGGCCGGATAATCGACATCAACCATGTACTTGGACCAGAACCAGTGTTCCTTCCAAACAATCACCATCTCTTCGATCGGGATGTTCTTGGTCTCGGGCAAGAAGAAGAAGATGAAAATGGTCATCACCACCACCCAGAAAGCGAAGAAGAGGAAGAGGCCGAATTTGAAGTGGCAGAGCATGTCTAGGAAGATCTGAGCGATGATGAATGTGAACATCATGTTGACCGAGACGTTGATACTCTGAGCGGCCGATCGGATTTCCAGAGGGAAAATTTCGCTAGGGACTAACCACCCTAGGGGTCCCCATGACCATGCAAATCCTGCGACGTAGATGCATATGAAGAGTACCACTACGATGGCATACCACTTCGGTAGGTCTCCGGGTTCCCCGTGAATTCCGAATTTGGATGCGATGCAAGCTGCTACTACAACCTGTTGAAACACAAATGATCCAATGGAAACATATAAAGATGCAAAACCATTCGAGAAATAATTTAAGGATTTTGATATTCGCGCTCCATTTTTTACTGATGGCACGTAACATCACGTTAAAAGTGGAGCGCTATCAGTAAAAAGTGGAGCGTCAAAATCAATTTCCTAATTTAAATGTACCTGGCAAATGAACATCTGAGTGCCACCCTGAAGGAATAAAAACCTTCTCCCCCACTTATCCACACCGTAAATCGAAACAAGCGTCCCACCAACATTCACAATACCTGTGATTACAGCAGACATAAGGGAAGCGTTGCTTCCGAACCCAATCGTTTTGAACAAAACCGGCGCGTAAAACATGATCACATTAATCCCAGTCAATTGCTGGAAACACGGAATCATGATAGCCATTGTGAGGTGTGGCCTGTACTTCTTTTGCAGCAGATTGGCCCACGGATGCTCCACCTTCTTCGACTCCTCGCTGGCCGCCACGAGATCGAAGAACTCCTCCTCCACATCGTCAATGCCACGGATCTGTTTGAGCTTCGCCTTGGCTTCCTCGGCCTTGCCACGCTCGATCATCGAGTTGGGTGTTTCCGGGAGGACCAATGCTCCGATGGTGATTATGAGGGCGGGGACTACGGCTCCGCCCAAACTCAACCGCCATCCCCAACCGCCTTTGATTTTGGCGAAGAAGTAGTTGAGCACATTGGCTACTAGAATGCCTATACAAATTGATAGTTGGAAGCCACTGTTGAGTGCTCCTCTCGACTTGTATGGGGCCATTTCTGAGAGGTATAGTGGCACAGACTGTAATTACAGATTTAAAACAACATTTAGCACTTCATTCAACATAACATAAATGTGAGAACCCACTAGGAAGGAACGGAGTCCCACATCGGGAATTTAAGGAAGAATGAAATGAAATATAATGATTTGTAAGCAGCTACGGTATAATCTGAAGTTAATTTTTTGAGTCACGTGATTAAACTAAAAGTTATGCAAGTCAGTTGGCGCGTGTCGTTACAATTAACAAAAAAAAATAAAAAAAGTTGTACCCAATTTATTTTTGTCACGTGTGTATGGATTGAACTAGATTTAAGCCGGGAAATGGTGGAATTTGCCAATGGTGTGAAAGGAATAGTTTTGTCTTGAGATATTCAGGTAAGACTATAAAAATACGATTTAATTGTTTACCAAAAAAAAAATACGATTTAATTTATCGATAAATAGGACTACTTTTTTTTTTCTCTTGGAAAGGGAATATCTGGAAGAATCGAATTAAACACCCATATAAAAATAAAAATAAAAACCTTGTTCTGTTGTCAGAAAGCATGATTTTGTTCTTTTATTTTGTTTTCGTAACAGAAAAAACAAAACTGAGCATCCATCCACCGAACAACGGTACTCTTAACTATAACAAAACGGACCCTCCAAATTGGGGTTGAGCCACGGCTCTCCGAAATTTTCGTAAATTTCAATTTGAGCCCCATATATTTTACAATGTTTCGCAAAAATAACACTCCCTTGGAAGTTGGAATATATCAGATCAGTTGTACTACTTCTATTCAAAAATAAAAATTCAACTGGTCCCTTGGAATACATCAGATCAATAAAGAGGCCTGGGGATAAATGGTTTCGGGACACGTAAAGGTAACTGTTGTCGTGCAACGTTATCGAGAGTAACGACGACACGTAATAGTAGTGGTCGTGAATT
The DNA here is from genome assembly GCA_018127125.1 of Rhododendron griersonianum. NCBI lineage: Eukaryota > Viridiplantae > Streptophyta > Magnoliopsida > Ericales > Ericaceae > Rhododendron > Rhododendron griersonianum. The sequence goes on from CM030800.1 coordinate 27,118,635, forward strand.
TTTAAGAAATCATTAATGACCCTCCCCCCCCAAAAAAAATTCAATTACCGAAGTCACCCGTAATGATAGAGTATCATCCGTAACGGCCGTGAATTGGAAACGGACCAGTATGTCACGAGACCAGCTGATACTCATGCGGGACGGGGTTCACTTCTCAGAAAGCCGGTTTTTGCAGTAAATTGTTTTAGTTGAATTACACCCAGCTGCCTACGTTCCAGGTGCCATATGTAGTTAACATCTTGAACCTTGCAATTAGCAAGTTCGTAGCGTATTTTTTCCTATATGTTACCCTAATTTTATCCATTAGATTTTCTCTCTCACTCTCTAAAAATACTTCTTGGAGTATATGTTTTGTATTTATGTGTTTTGTATTTATGTTTAAATATACATTGATTGCCCCATATCCAAAGTCCTAGGACCAACCTCGTCAGCAAAAATCCTAGAGAGAGAGGTTTTTTTTTACCTGATTGGCAAATCCAATGCCGAAACCGAGCAAAATACGGCCTAGGATAAGCATCCACACGTGTTGAGCGAACCCATTGATCAGAGCTCCGGCGCAAAACAGGACACCGCCAAAGAGCATCGACAGTTTCCTACCAAAAGTCCTCGTCACAGTTGAAGCAACAATCGACGAAGTTAGAGCAGCCAAATAAAGAGATGACGTGAACATAGTCAATTTCTGGCTGTTGAATTTACAGTACTGGTTCGTCGAATTATCTGCAGTTTCCTTATTATACACGTTCGGAAAGAATTTCTTCAAAAACGAGTCCATCGATGTCACTCCACCTATACCAATCAAAATAATTATTAGTCCAGTAATTTGTAAGGACCTAGCTCGTCTTGTCGTCTGAGTTTGGACTGCAGGAAGTAGTCACACCTCGGCCAATAACCCACAAAAAACAGATGCAAAACATATAAATGCAAATTTTTTTGAATAAGGATAATAATAGTATGACCTAATTATTAAGTTAAAACACACCTAAATAATTTAGATTTATGAACGGAAATCGAAAATTTTGAACTATTAAAAACACTTTTAGGTGGCTCCAATTGCACGGACTGCTATCTACAATCCAATAACATATTGCAAAGAAGCTGGACTGCTATCTACAATCCAATAACATATTCCAAACGTCACAAAAATTCATATTCTCTATCTGTTTTCTGAATGGAAATTTTGTATTGTGAATACTATAGTGTTTTTTTTTTTTTTTTGGGTAAAGAACTGAGTCATTTATATGAAAACAAACCAACGAATATTGTAGTTTGTCAGTATAAGAAATGATTAAAACGTGTGATGTACTTTTGTGACGGGTATTTTAGTATACCTGAGATTCCGATATCGTAACCGAAGATCAACCCGCCCATAGCTGCAACCATACATGTGACGGTTACATACAAAGTGAGGTTGCCCGGATATCCTTTCCCGGGGCCCAGAGCGGGTCCGTAACCACCAACCGGCATATTTGGTTATCTTTTCTTTTGAGAGAGAGAGAGAGTTATGTGTAAAATGACTTCACTTATAGAGAATGGGGATGGTTGGCTAACAATACATAGAGTTGTATGGGTATGAGATGTATGTATATATAGCTTGAGCAGATATGGAAAGAGATATGCAGGCCTTGGAATGACGAGATTTCTTAGCTGTCAAAAGAGCTAGGATATCTACGATAATTAACCTGCGGTTGGTCTAGAGGTGAGACATAGTCCTGAGCTCATTTGATTTTCGGATATTTTAGTAAGTGCAGAGGTTTAAAGGAGGATATGGTAGAAGAATAGATTTATTAAGCCGGCGTAAAAAATCAAAAATCTACGAGCACCTCTAATTTTTTAACCAAATGAATCTTTTGTTGACCTATGTGTGTGAGGACTCATATTCGTAGGACGTCCCACTATGTAAAGAGTGATGTTTAAATTCAATCACTTTGTTAGTTTTTTAATGGAAGTAACAACCAGTTGTAAAGTGATATTCAATCACCATATTTGAAGAGAGGGAAAGACTTGCCAACTTTGATGTACTATTTTAATGTGTGGATTGCAGGAGTTTTTTTTTTTTTTTTTCCAACCTTGCTTCAATTAACAAGAGATGAGATGGGGGTTGTGAATAATGACAACAAACAGTCTAGAGGAGAAAGGAGAAAAGAGGAACTTCTTGTTTAATGGTTCGTATTGCCGTTTGGCATTTGTTTAAAAAATTATAAAGCCAAGTTTTGATTTGAAATGCTGAAGGGGTTTACTTATACGCTTTTTTAGTTCAGGGGTATTGAATGATACTTTGCAATAGTTGAGGAGGTATTAATGAAATTAATCCAATTGGAAAACCATGGTTCGCGGCTGGCAGTCAAAGTTGGGCAGTCAAACCACCATTCCACCTCGGCCACTGCTCATAAAATTTATCATTATCCATCTGAGAAGCCATAGCAGACCCGTGGCCCGTGGGTCGTTCTTGAAAATCCATCGGAGCTCGTTTTTCGTCTTTGATTTGAAGCTATGCCGATCATGTCCTTCATCTACGACTCCACTTTTGCCGGATTCCGGTTGTGAAAAGGGTTTTGGTCCCTTGTCCGGATGTTTGGACAGTAAAATTTCATTTTGATATTATTGTCGCATATATGTGCATTGGATTGGGCATAGTTTTTTTTATATCATTGTTGTCAGATAGGCTTTCTGTAAATGTTGTATGACTTGAGGAACGATACTAATTATTCTCAGATAAAAAAAAAAATCCATCTGCCAAGTTAATTGGTGTAACTTTCACATCACATGCCCTATTAAGATCTCACATACAGAGTAATTATTTTCTGATGCAATCAATCACATAGGAGTAAAGTATATATTTTCTTTTTTGATAACTCGAGTGTTTAGGTCGGCTTATGCACAACTCGACTAATTCTGGACAACAATAGGAGTAAAGTATTAGCCCTTCAAAATTGTGGGCGCCACTATTTTATTTATGGCTGTTGTTGTGAAGGGGTCCGATTTTTTTTTTTGTTCACACTTATTAGGTCAATAGCAAGAATAATATAAATCATGGATAGTATTGCGATTGACTAAAAGTTATAACTAAATGAGAGTTGTGATGGCAGAATTTTGCACAATCTAATGTGAATGGTGGGAAATAAGCTGGAATTGGATGATTTTATTTTGTTCGCCAATGGATGGTTTACAACCGGTGTAATTACGTTTATGGTGTTGATTCAGGGCCACACATACAAAATAGTTTGTATCTATTTTTGTTGTCATCTAAGATTGCGCTCTTTTCTTTTCTTTTTTGACAAAAGTGAGATATTGTATTGATAAAGCCCAACGGCATTTATACAACGAAATTCATTACAGATAATTTGGATAAAGCCAAACTAATCACCTAACTGATACAAAACGAGAAAGAACGAGACGATCGATGTCTTTCATCCCCAGCCCAGGCATGGCCTGACGCACCTTCTGCTGAGCAAAAAATTCATATATCCTATAGCGGTCTCAAAAAGAGATACATTGTTAGCCAAGAAAAAAAGACAACAAGAACCCAGACGATCAGATGAAATTCGACCAGAAATGAACACACTAATGAAAGTCTAGCAAACCACCAAAAGATGCATATTAATCTTCTTGAGCCCGAACTGTAAACAAATCGCCAAAAGGCGAATTTTATTACTCTCACAAGGAGAGACAAAACTCCCACATGAAGAGACAAAACTCCTCCAGATCTTACTCTAAAACCAGCCGCCCAAAAACCACCGAACGGATCGCAACCCTCATTGCCTCCACCACTGCTGCCACAAGGGCTCCTGCGACGGATTACATGCGGACAAACGACTCCGGTGACGGCGAAGCCTGCCGAACAGAGAGGGTCGGATCTGAAGGAGGAGAAAACGAAAAGAAAAAAAACTATAAGAAAGAGGGGGAAGAAAGAGGAGAGCGGATGGAGGAGCCCGGGGGGAGGAGGGAGAGAGACGCCCCCCCCCCCCCAGGCAGAAAAGTAAGGTGGCTGTGACTTCTCAAAAACTCCTTAGAGCTCTCAAAATCCTAAGAGATGATTGATTGATTAAACTGTAAGTACGTATGTCGCGAGTCTAATATCTTTTTGATCCTTAAAATTGTAATTTATATTCCTTCCGTCCTTTTTTAAGTGTTCTGTTTCGTAACTCCAATTTATAAAAAAGACATCATCATTACACCTTTCACATCAATTTTTTCCTCCACTTTCTCTACTTACCCATCATCATTACACTTTTACTCACTAACTTTTCAAAATAAAATATAGACAGTGTACCAACTTTTACCTTATAGCTTTATAAAATAAACACTTATTAAGAGACAACCCAAAATAAAATACTGTACTCTAAATAAAGGAATGAGGGAGTAATACAAATCCTGCAAACGCTTATGCCAAAAGATCTTATCTTAACTGGATTGACGTCACGCAAGAAACTATTTTTAGGGGATTCGAGCTTCATATATAGCTGGAAATTCCCATATAATTGAGCGGTTAGCCGGTTACTACTTAACTAGAAAAGTATTGATCAAGTAATTACTAGTTGTTTTAAAATCGTTGGGGTGATCGGCGGCCGCCATTTGTCTCTCGTTGGGACCATCTTGATTGATCCAAACTCAAGATTACGCAGTCAAAGTCCACTGGAAGGCCCTTTTTTCCCAAAAAAAAAAACAAAAAAAACACAAGTGCAGTGGAAACTGTGGAAGTGATCGCGGTCTGTGCATTTAGGCTCCGTTTTATTAGGATTTTTATTTTTTAAGTATTTATTTTTTGTTTACGAAACATGTCATTCTATCACAATACATCACATTTGATTCAAAAAATAAATACTTATTTTAGTTTAGTGGAACAGTACACCCTTAACGAGATGTTTCTGGTGATCTTTACGCATATTCTCATCTGTAGTATTAAACGCACTCAAAGATTTTTCATTTTCATCTATTATTTGACTTAGTTACAACTCAAAGATTTTTCATATTTTTTTGGTTTTTGGGTTGGTGCGGAGCACAAATCATGCTGACTCATCATTTGTAGAGTATAGTTGTAAATACTTATTGTTATCTTATCGGTGTTTGGATAAAGCCGCAGTTATTGGGGAGTTGTTTGTTTAAAAGGTATAAACCCAAAACGTGACTCTCAAAGTTCAAAATTCTATCCTCAAAATAAGCCTTTAATTCTACGGCAACGGTTACAATTCTCGTGACATCACGCCCAAACTTGCTTAAGCAACCTGCGCTCGAAGAGTATGGTATGGGCATTTACCCTAGTGAAGATATGTACCACTATTTTACTGGACACCTTGGAATTGTAAAAGTAAGTTTTTGGCTTATCTGCGGCCCGTGTTTGGATTGCTGCCATCTGCGGTCGTAACCATTCTCTTTGCTGTGTCCGTGTTTGAACTGCTGCCATTTGCAGTCGTGACCATCCAAAACTGTTTTTAATAATTTAGATTCATTGACATATTTTTACATGGAAGACAATAGATTTTTTATGATGCTTCACGGATTCTTCAATCCAAACCCTGACTCCAGAGAATCTGAATCCTCAAAGTAAGACTGTGAAAAAAGATTTCTCTCGATTCCTTTTTGAAGATATTAGTTTTTTGTATGATACGCCATAGTTGTTTTGGAGATTCATGCCCTACAAAAATAAAGACCCTTAAGGCTCTGTTTGTTTGGACGTAAAATATTTTTGGGTAAAATATTTTACCCATTTTCTACTGTTTGGCTATAAAAAGGAGGAGGAAAATATTTTTAAAGTAAAACATTTTACATCAATGGGGTGAAATTGTTTTCATTTGTCTTTCTCGGTAAGTCATTTTTGTTAACGCCCATGTTCCCAACACGTAACCCATCTGTTCGACTGCCGAACGAGAGAGAGAGAGAGAGAGAGAGAGAGAGAGAGAGGCGATTCTGTACAGCACCGTTCGCCGGCGTTCTCTACAGTGAGTATCTCCGATTGCTTCTTCCAGTCTAGGTTTTGAGAAAATATCTGTCATTTTTTTCCCGATCTGATTGTGTATTCACCAGATCTCTACTGGTGGTGGACATGGAAGCAAGGGAGGGTGAACCGGAACCCAAGTTTTCGATTCACGATCTGACGACCGAGAAAGTGATATCGGAGTCGGGGAGGCCGATTTTGAAAGGGATAAACGGAGAGATACCGAAGCTAATCGTGGTGGGGATCATAGGCCCAAGTGGCAGCGGCAAATCAACGCTGTTGAGGGCGTTGAACCGGCACTGGGAGCCACCTCCTCACACGGTGTTTTTTTTTTTTTTTTGGTAAATGATTATGGAAACCATTATTTTGAAAAATATTTTTCATGTACCAACCAAACACCAGAAAAATAAAAATTAAAAGTTTGTTTTCTGAAAAAATATTTTACATTGTAAAATATTTTACATAGAAACAAACGGAGCCTAAATTCCATAGTGGTTTTATTCCCAACAAAATATCTACCCTCAAATTGTAAAGTAGTTCAATTACACTAAAACATCCCACAAAAAGCAAGATGCATTTCCTTAGAAAAGATGGTTTTGCACATTTTTTTTCCATCAAAAATCATCATTTTATCTACTGCAGAAACTAATTTATGTATACTACTTACTCTGACCGTACTTACCACACTGTACTACTTCCCATTTACAATTGCAAAGATAATTCTTTACACACACAACTAGGAAGGAAGGTAGAACGTCAACCATAATTTAATAAGTTTTATTTTTAGATTTTGGAATTTGTAAATACTATATTCACTCTTCCTTTTGTCTTTTCCTAAGCCGTTTGTCTAATGGAGAACCTAAAAATTGGGGTGAAAATATAAATCTAGTTCAAAATTTTAACTCACAAATAACGGATTAACAATTATCTGAATATTAATAATTTTAGCAGACTTCTTAGTAAATATTGGACAATTTAATTGAACTTTCAAATGAATTAATTAAGATTAATAATTAATGAAATTAGACTATTCAATTAGATTAAAATACGTAACCCTTATTGAATTAGTTACTTCAATCGACATGCTATGGTGACTCACATGGGATGATTTTAGAGGTGGTTAATAAAGAATAGTAAATTAGTGTCACATTGACGGCCAAATGATTATAATATACTTAACCTACTTACTAATTTAGTTAATAGTCTAATCAGTCCGTTAGATCATTTGAATCGATCAGAATGACATTATTCACAAATTAAACAGTTAATAGTGATTGTGTGTGGGGGGGGGGTTGATTTATCCTTGAGCCTCTTGAACCTTTCTCCCTTCTTGTTGCTTGAACCGTGGTGACCTGAACGGCGACGCCGTGTACCTGCAAACCGAAGGGTGGTGTTCTTCCGGGAAGAAGCTCCGACGATCTAGTTAGAATCTGAAGGAAGTGTGAAGAAGAAGAAGAAGAAGAAGTTTGGTAGGAAATGTGTTAGGGGAGAGATATTTCTAACCCTTTCCCTAAAAGGGATACCCTGCTATTTATAGGCAGAGATCTGGAGTGCTGAGTAAGGTGGAAGTGCATTGCACGCGCGTTGCTACGCTCGGATGACGTCATGTGTCAGGAGTATTTAATGTGTGCCGCCCTTCAAGTTCTGCAGACCCATGTGGGTCAGTGTCAGAGATGTCACATCAGTTATCAGAGAGGTGAACGTGCTTATCTTCGTCTCTATCAGCTGGAACTTCTAGAACGTTCCCCCACCGCCTTAGAACATTCTTCCACCGCCTTTGCCGAAGAACCCTTCCGAACACACGAATTTACCGAGGATGAGACCTGTTCGTCGAACAACCTTCTATCCGAATGGAAAAGACGTCTATCCGAGTAAACAAGCCCGATACCGAACAAGAACGTCTCACTACGCTCGGAGGAGCAGCTTACGTTCGGTGAACAGCCGTAGGGCCACTTATCGTTCGGTTGATGACCGGAGTGACGTGTTAAGTTTGACTTTTCTCATATAGACGAACTGAGACAACTGAACTGTGGGTCCACAAAATCATCCTATTGAACCCTTTGGGCCTTCGGATATTTCAGCCCACTACAGATTGTGACTTGACATTTATCAGTGATGATCAATATAACTGGCTAGAGTGGACCGATTGATTTAACTAAAAGTTAAACCACTTGATCAAACCATTTGAATTGACCACTTCGGACTAATTGGCAGAAGTGGTAGTTTACGTGGTGTTCCTCCGGGAAGAAACTCCAACAATCTAGTTAGAATCTGAAGGAAGTGTGAAGAAGAAGAAGAAGTTTGGTAGGAAATGTGTTAGGGGAGAGATATTTCTGACCCTTTCCCTAAAAGGGGTACCCTGCTATTTATAGGCAGAGATCTGGAGTGCTGAGCAAGATGGAAGTGCATTGCACGCGCGTTGCTACGCTCAGATGACGTCATGTGTCAGGAGCATTTAATGTGTGCCGCCCTTCAAGTTATGCAGAACCATGTGGACCCATGTGAGTCAGTGTCAAAGATGTCACATCAGTTATCAGATAGGTGAACGTGCTTATCTTCGACTCTATCAGCTGGAACTTCTAGAACGTTCCCCCACCGCCTTAGAACATTCTTCCACCGCCTTTGCCGAAGAACCCTTCCGAACACACGAATTTACCGAGGATGAGACCTGTTCGTCGAACAACCTTCTATCCGAATGGGGAAGACGTCTATCCGAGTAAACAAGCCCAGTACCGAACAAGAACGTCTCACTACGCTCGGAGGAGCAGCTTACGCTCGGTGAACAGCCGCAGGGCCACTTATTGTTCGGTTGATGACCGGAGTGACGTGTTAAGTTTGACTTTTCTCATATAGACGAACTGAGACAATTGAACTGTTGGTCCACAAGGTCATCCTATTGAACCCTTTGGGCCTTCGGATATTTCGGCCCACTACAGATTGTGACTTGACATTTATCAGTGATGATCAATACAACTCGCTAGAGTGGACCGATTGATTTAACTAAAAGTTAAACCACTTGATCAAACCATTTGAATTGACCACTTCGGACTAATTGGCAGAAGTGGTAGTTTACAGTGATGATGGTTGACAGTTAGTATCAATGAAGATCGATACACTTGACCAGAGTGGACCGATTGGTTTAATTAAGTATTTAGCCAATTGATTGAATCAGTTTAATTAATCTAGGTGACATATTTTGCTAAAAATAGATCAAGAAAATAGTAATGGTTGTTCATAGTGAGTTGTGAGATGCAATTGAGTGGTTAGTTTATAAGAGCAACCATTGAACTGTTGGTCCACATAGTCAAACTTTCCAGTTCGAGTAACAGTTTAAACAAATGTTCAAGCGGTTTGATTTGATCAACATAACATAGAAGTTAATTGGGTGTTGAATCGACTAACATGACCTAATAATTACCAACATGAGCTCTTCGATTGGAGGAGGGCGGCAGGCAAATACGAGTGTAAACGAGCTGAGTCGAACCAAGCTTTGGCAAGCTCAAGCGCGGCTCGTTTACTTAACGAGCCAAAAACTCGAGCTCGAGCTCGACTCGAGCCTTAACGAGCCGAGTTTAGTCATTTACTAAATGAGCCTCTTTAATCGAGTTGAGCCTCCCTTAACGAGCCGAGTTCCACTCGGCTCGTTTAGTAAATGTGCGAACTGTTCGGTTCATTTACAGCCCTACAGGTAAATGAGATGAATAACTATGCATTTGATGTCGGAAGGTGGCCAAACAATGAATTTAGATTGCTCGATTTGATTTTTTTAACATACAACAAGAAGCGATTTTGTTGATGCGGAGTATGATGGAATGTCTACAATGAGGAAAGCAGTGATAAAATGTGAGGGCCTCATCCTTCCAGACATCGTGCCAACGAAAGTTGACCTTGAACTTTCACCTTTGTTAAGCAGCCCTTATTAATTCCATAAGTAGATGGTATGCTGATGTAGAGTGGGTCGAGTCCACGTTCCTGACTGAACACAAAAATTTTTTTTTGGATCCGCTCGAATTTCATTCATAATCAAAACGCCATGCGGCATTTACAGATTTCAATCAAAACCACGAAAATGTACAACAAGAAGAACATGAAGGACTAATTGTAGCCTAAGACCAGTGACCTTTTCACATCGCCACTTACTCAACGGCAGGGTCGGGACACGTGGAGTCCGAATCCAGACAACAATTCCCTTCGCGAATCAAAACCCTAATCGTAGTGATCAATGCAGCACAGTGAAATCTGTCTTCCCCAATGCAGTAATCCAAAAGCCACAGCGCCGGCGAAACCGCGAAGCAAAAACACAAAGTGATTTCCCCTCGCAGATCTTAATTATTATTATTATTTATTATTATTATTTTTATATATATCCTTTTCCTTAATTGATAAATACAGAAAAATATAATTATCTTATTTATCTCTTTTATTAGTTGCATGCATGATTAGAATTCCTTCCATCTCTCCATCTCCTATTCCTACTCGATCTCTACCACTCCCCTAACCATATTTTCGTCCATATTCCGTCCCCATCGAAACTCGAGAATTTGAAACCTTTTCAAATACGAATTATTCACCCTCATCGAAAATTCTCTTATAAATAACCCTTAATCTCGACCCTAGGGTTCACCACGAAATTCCTCATACCCTACCAGTCCAGAAAAGAGAGAGAATTCGAAGAAAATCGAACTCCAATCCATGGAGTTTTAGAGAGAGAAAGAAAGAGAGAGAAAAGTGGGTTTCGTGTCTACGATCAACCGAAACTCAAATTGATCGTTCCAATCACTTCCCTCAACCCCAAGCATCTCCAAACGTCATCCAATTGGAGCCCAAGGTTCCCCGATCGAAGAAACCGAAGTCTTCTTCTCCAAACGTTCAAGATTCGTTTTAAATCAATCCGACCCGATTCGAGGTACTAAAATCTATCCCAAACGCTCCTCTAAGTATATTTAATGTTTTTAAGCATAACCCTATGCCCCTTATGATCCCATGCATCGAAAACCGTGAGAAAAACGAAGAAAACCAAAACTGTTCAGAACCTCGCGGCCGCAACCTTCGGGCCGCAAGAACCCGCCGCGAGTTTGCGGCAGCTAGTCCAGACGCAAGGTTGACCCGGTCAAACCATGCGGCAGTTTCTGTTTCGTTCCGAATGTGTTTTTCGACCCTCCGAACATCGTTTTCGACCCCTGATCTATTTTTCCTAGACTTTTAATACCTCAAAGATCATAACTTGTTAATGTCACTTTTTTTTTTATTTTATTCTTTATTTATTATTTATTTATTTGATTTCATGTAAAATTTTGCAAACGAAAAATCCATACGACCTTCTAAACCATTTTATAAATTCCCGTACTATTTTTTTTAGATTCTTTATATTCCAAAGATGATGTGTTGTTAGCCTCAACATATTTTATTTATTAAATAATTTATTACCCATTTATTCTACTTTTGGCGACTTTAAAAATCATTTTTATTTTTAAAATAATCTCACGACCCTCCGGACTCGATTTTGACACCCGATCCTACTGTATAGAATCATAGCAATCTTTTTAAGGTCATGCTAATTATTTCTAACGTTATTATTTATTTATTGTGTTTATTATGATCTTTAATCAATTTGTTTTCCTAATTAAAAATTTATACAAACCTAGTGTAGACACCCCAATCTGGACTTCCAGATTAGTTTACTTACGGTTTTTGATTCCCCGATGATGAAATGGATCAAGAACACCCCGGGAATGTCGAGTGTTTGAGCTTTGAGTGTTTGCAAAACCCTTGAACCTAACCCAGTCTTAAGCCACTTCCAAAAGCCAAAAACCCTTGCGCACAACCATTGTGCGTCAGGGCGCATCATCGCGCGCCAGCAACCACGTCGCCTGTGATCTAGAACCTCGCGCGATGGTCAAACCGCCAGGTGGACAAATGGAGCGTTGACCCTCGCGCGACAGTTTGGAACCATCGCGCGACGGTCAGAACCTGTCCCCATCACCTTTATTCAGCTGGGCAGCTTAATCACCAAGTAACCCTCAGCCAGCCTCGTGGCTGGCTGACCTCCATTCTTTGTACCAGACCTGCCTTTCCATTAGTGGAAGGTGCTCTCCCTATAATAGCCCCCTTTGTTTCTCTTTCAAAGGGTTCCAAAAAATTCAAAGCACAAAGGTTCTAACCCTAGCCCTTTGTTCATCTCTCCTCCATTAGCAAGTGCAACATTTGGTTTCCAACCTAGCACCCTAAGAACATAGTTTGTTCTTCCACTCAAACACCACAAACAAACTCAACCTCAATTCAAAGCTCAAACACTTTTCAAACCTCAAAATCCAAAGGTATATCTTACCTTTGTTCTGCTCTCTGTTCTGATCCCTGAGGTGGCCCTAAGGCTAGCAAGGTTTCAAAAACCGTAGATCAAGCACACCCTCGCGCGATGGTCCCGAATACTCGCGCGACAGTTCTGTTTGCACGAGAATGGACCACGTGGGGAAGGGAGGCTGGTCATTTCTTGTTTTAGCTACGTGCATGACTGTTATAATTTTTACTTAGCATATAGATCACTGTGGAGCATGCTAATAACCATTTTACAGCTTTCTTTAGCTTAAAAATGCTAGCTTTGCATTTCAATATTCACTTCTGTTCTGTTGGAGTACCCCTGGGATCATTCTGGATCTGTCCCTGAACCTAGAACATGCAAAGCCAAGCACTGGAAGTTCGGCCCATACCCTCGCGCGCTGCTCCCAAACACTCGCGCGATGGTCAAAAGGAGCGTATTGTCGCGCGACGGTTTGGAACCCTCGCGCGACTGTTTATACCCGATCGGTGGCTGGCCTTGCATGTTTAACTTGGTTTTAGGCTATTATTTTGTCCCCACACTGTTTATGGGGTGTTTTTGTTTATTTATTAGGCTTTTCAGCCTTTAAAACTGTATATTATGACCGCATAAACTGCTTGGTTTGTCTGGGTGTGCACTGGTCCTTCCAGAGCCAGAGAGTTTAAACTGCTTGGTTTGTCCTGGGTGTGCACTGGTCCTTCCAGAGCCCAGAAGGTTTGAGAATAAGAGCTGTGGGCTTAAGCTTACTGGCGCGCGCAGGTCTTGTAGTAGCGTGCGCAGGTATAATCAGCATGCATTGACTTGATCAGTGCATACTGGTTACCTCTTGCGTGCGACACTCCAAAACAGGAGCTTTCCAGTCTGTTTAAACTCCCACAGTTCTCATCCTATACTAACTGCTCATCCATGCCATCTATCACATCCTGCAAACATGTTACAGTTTTAATCCCCGATTAACTGTTCCCCCGCCCTAATTGACTAAAATCGATTAATAAAAGAAGAATCGCAATGTTTTTAAAATGCCTAAGTAGAGACCGATCTCCGGATTGGGCGAGAGGGGTGCCATAAAACCCTTCCCCTCTCGTAACCTGGCTCCCGAACCCAGATATGGCTATGACGGACTGGTTCCTTAACTTTTTCAAATCAAACAGCGCGGCAGGTGCTTCGAAATACGGTTCCTTGAGTGTCGGACCTTCAAAACTCAAGTGGCGACTCTGTATTTTCGAGCGCTTGCCACCGGCGCTCACGCTCCCTCGATCCGGGCCCTTGCATTTTTGGAAACCGGAATTTCCAGGGCATGCTGCCCACACCTAGATTATATTCTTTTTATTAAAACTTTTATTTAATAAAAGTTCCTTGCTTTATTAATAACTTATTGATCATACAGGACTAAGGGCAACGGCCCATTCATAAAAGGTTATGTGATTTTATGCATATTGTTTATTTCAAATTATTATTCTGATTGCATGTTTAATATTTCAACTTCTGATTGATCTGTTTAGATTGGACCCTAGAGACATGGGATGGTATGCGAAATAGAAATCACTTAAACGATGTTAGTTAATGGATGAATTGGAAAGTTTTTGTTTTAAATTGCCTACAGGCGTGATTTTGAAATATGATGAGATTGTAATGAGAATTAAGAGTCCTGGCGAGAGTCCAGTGGAACATCAAGAGTCCTGGCGAGAGTCCAGTGGAACATCCAGAGTCCTGGCGAGAGTCCAGTGGTAATTTGAGAGTCCTGGCGAGAGTCCAATGGAACATTAAGAGTCCTGGCGAGAGTCCAGTGGAACATCCAGAGTCCTGGCGAGAGTCCAGTGGTAATTTGAGAGTCCTGGCGAGAGTCCAGTGGAACATCGAGAGTCCTGGCGAGAGTCCAGTGGTAAATTGAGAGTCCTGGTGTGTTCCAGTGATAAATTTTGATGATAAAACCTGGCGGTAGTCCAGAGATGTTTTCTGTTGATAAAATCTGGCGGTGGTCCAGTGATGTTTTGCGATGATAAAACCTAGCGGAGGCCTAGCGAAATTTTGTGACAGTAAAACCTGAACGTTTTGTATTGATAAAACCCGGCGGTGGTCAGCGATGTCTTGTGATGATAAACCGGCGGTGGTCGGTGGCGTTTTATGTTGATAAAACAGTCCGGTGAAATTTTGTGATGACGAACTAACGGAGTCCAGTGGAAATTTTGATGTGGTGATTAATATAGGCAAACCCTAGTTATGGTCCAGGCGTGAATAGTTTTCTCTTGTTGTTAGGCTATTGGACGAAATGAATAAATTCATGTGTGATACTTCTATTTTACTTTCCTGCATTAATAATATATGGTTATCTGCTAGCTGTAATGTAAGAGGGGTGGTTGGGTTGGATTATTCTACTGGGTGATTTATCACTCACGGATACGTCTGTATCCTGGTAAATCGATTGCTTCGGCGATCAATTTGCCAGAGGGCGCAGGATTCAATGAAGAGGATTCAACGATGGTGCAGTTCAACACAAGAAGAATATCAGGAATAGAGATCGAATATGCTTGGGATTCGTATCAAGTCTAGAGTCAGATCTGAAGTTAATGTATTTTGAATTGGTAAATTTATTTTGAGATTGTAATAGACCTTTATTTTGGAAAATTATATTTATTTAGCAAAATTTTCTTAAGAAATTATTTTATTTTGCTTCCGAAAAGTCGGGGCGTTACAGTGGACGCCACTCCAAAGAGCAAACTCCTGCTGGCACGCAGAGTTCTGGCCGCGGAAGGGCAACCGTTGAAAATCAACGCAGCTCCGCGACCATGACGGACAGACAACCGATCAGAGGCAGCAACCAAACCAAAGCAAGACACTGAAAACTAACAAGGCACAAAGTTATTTGCCCACCACTGCACTCTCCGGATCTGGGGGAAACCCAGACCGGAAACAAAGCCCGGATTGGAAAAACATCCGGTGAAAACAGGACCGAAACCGGCCATAAAAAGACAAAAACAAAAACTCTCCACCCCAACCGCACACCTTATTGCTCACCGCAGCCGCTTGAGAACATCAAATTTGGAAACTCCGGTTGAGAAGATGAGCAGGGGAGCCCCAGAACGCCACCAAGGCTAGCATTGAAACGACTCCTCACGGGCTGCTACAAACACCGCCGCCCCAAACTGGGGATCTCAGAAGAGAATGAATGGGGATAGAGAGGAGAGGCGAGGAGGAGGGAAAGAGGAGGAGAAGGCGCGGCGACGCCCCCCGCCCAAAACCCTAGCGCGCTTGAGGAGAACGGGAGAAGAAAGGAAAGTTAGAGAGAGAGAGAGAGATAGAGTAAGGATGCTCGTAGAGGTTTCCCACCGAACACAATTCAAACCACACTGGAGGTGCAAACCACACTGGAGGTGGGGTGATATATGGTGGCAGATTGACCCGTGGATCTTAGGTTGAAGCAGAACAGCCCATGGATCAATACTAATCTTTCCTATCGAAGATGATTAACGATGCTTTTCGGTCATTCGATGCTATTTAGTCTTCCAAAAGGCATATTTTGCCATTTACAGTAATATTTAGATTGCTAAAAACTTTTGATAGGAAATTATGTTTTAGTTGCCATCTATTTTGGCAACCTTATATTTGTTTCTAGTTTTTTATTTCCAAGTCAAATTAGAATTTTTTTTCTTTTTTTGTAATTTTCATATTTTGGGTTGTTTGTTTCTTTTTCACTTTTTTTGTTTTGTATGTTTTGTTAGTCTTTGAATTTTTTTTTAGATTCACATCATATTATTTTGGATTAATTATCCATCTCGACGAAATAAGTCTTAAAAGTAAAAAATTATGATCAAAAGTAAAAAAAATTCACTAAGGACAAAAAAATACCAAACAACTATCTTTTTTTTTCTCTCTAAAGTGTTGTCTTATAGGAACTTTTTTCAATATCGGTCCCTATTTTTGTACGTTCCTGATTCTTCTTGTCGAGACAAATGATTAATCCCAAAAATTAAGACAAAAAACTAAATAAAAAAAAAGTTACGAAAAGGAAAAAAAACCTTTAGACAAAAGTGTCAAGAAGGATGAAGCCTTAGGGTCCGTTTGATCATTAGCGAGATAATGATAGAAAGTGCAAGAAAAAAAATACTTTTTTGGTGTTCACTTAGCAAGAATGTCGTAAAAAGTGGTAGAAAATAAATTTTTTCGTACAACCCTCTAAAGCTAAAGAGCTTGTTTTCTTTTTTCTCACAAAATGTGCAGAGAAACTTTATTTTCTTGTGAGAATCAACAACTATTCTAATTGCCTTATTTTATTGCAAAACCTTCATCATCCTAATTAAACGAATGCGAGAAAAAAAAAATACTTTTCATTTTTTTTCTTTTTTTCACTTTCTCTCGTTTTTATTTTTTATTATATTTTTCTTACTAATCAAACGGAAACTTAGTAATCACATTGACAAAATAGATGTTGGAAGCACTTTAGATGATTCCGTCCGATAGCACAAGAACTAGAAGTCTAGAATCCCCTTTTTTCAAACACGGTGAGCTTGACAGAATGTACAAAGTCAACCAAGTCGGACGGGCTTACCATGGGCCACAAAGGGCACTTCTTGTTCACATTTGGCCCCCGGACGTATTGGATCGCGTGAGTCAACCCTCTACGTAACAAGAGTAAGTCAACCCTCTCTGTTAACCTACAACCACACATAAACACTTACGCAAATTCACTTACGTCACATTTGGAATCCACACGCATTACACACATTTGGCCCACATGTGATGTGAGTGAGTTTTTGTAAGTATTTGTGTATTTACTTGTGGTTTTAGAATAGTTGCTATCCATTAATGCAGCCAATGTTGGCTCATCTTAGATTTGTCATCTACTTTTCCGCGGAATGTAAGTGTGCGTTTTCGCTAAATTAATTAAATGAGTTACAAGCTAATGACAATAATCAATTTATTTTTGCTGAATGGTATTTTAGTTAATGTATGTGAAGAGAACGATGTGCTTAGAAATCGATCCGTGAAAGCATGGGTTCATTTAGTTTAGCGAAAACACGCCCTAAACATTGATGAATGCAAACTTGGGTTAAAAGTAATCTTCCTTTCTATATCTTGTTGTGCCGTACAATTTGCAAATTGTCGAGATAATTTTGATTGAGATTTTTTTTCTTCTAAAACATTCATAATGGCGAAAATTAATATCACCCACATAATTGTTCGCGTAAGTCTCTGCGTAATAAGTTCTGATATTTTTTTTTCCTATGTGGCATGCACCACAATTTGGTACACATTAGATCGCAACAGGAAAATCAATTTTGTCATGGTTACTTGGATATATTTTATTGTCAAATTGTAATGAAAAGATTGACATTTTCCACCATACACCTCATTTTGGGGCTCGCAAGTCTAACACTCGTACCATGCACGTACGTCACAAAATTAGTAGTAGTAGTAGTATATATATATTATCCCAATCTCTAGAAAAATTCGCTGTCATAAACTGCAGTTTTTTCTCCATCCTTATTTATTAATTACCATAAAGTTGCATGTGCAGATTAATTTGTAGTCGTTGAATTTGAATTGTCATTTTTTTTTCCAATTAAGTACGTTTGGGTATGTTTCTTTTATCCAAGTGTAGCCAAATCCAATTAATTAATGTCTCAACCTAACGAATCCAGAAGTAATACTTACCAATATCCGTTGGAGTTGATTTTTTACAAAGCCCCCGTAAAATAATATTTTAAAATATATTGGTATTTTTCTGTATTTTTTTGAGATCCAGGGTGGGCCCCACGTGGATGTAGTGTAAATGTGTAGTGTACTTAGCATTTTTAACCTCAGCATTAATTTATAATAATCCCCTAGCAAAAGTCTCCGTTTTTATGCACCTTTGTGTGAAGTGCGGGAGAATAATTTTGTTCGCTCTTCTTTAAAAAATATGAACATTAATTATCCTTCTTGTGATTGGTTAAAATCATTCTCGGAGTGCAGGGACGTGGGAAGGTGTTGGCTCAAAAAATAAAGAGGTCAATGGAACGGGGCTTGTATTTAAAGCAACACCCTTCAATTTCATGCCCATATAGCCTAGAGATCTTTGATACTCTCCTATATGGATTATGGAGTAAATTGCATGCATGTGCAGTTTAATTTGGAGCCGTTGAATTTGAATTTGAAGTGTTCCTTTTTTTCTTTTTCTTTTTTCCTTTTTCCAATTAACTATGTTTGGTATATGTTTATTATATTATCCAAGTGTAGGCAAATCCAACCTTCGGCCAGCCATGCATCATATATGTTACTCCTTTTAAAGGATGCAAACGTTGTCAACATAACCTCAAAATTAATGGTCCCCTAGCAAATGTTTTCATTTTTCATTTAAATTTATGTGGAGGCGTTGGCTCAAAAAATAAAGGGGTCAAGGGTGTTGGGGCTTGTATTGAAAGCAACATCCTTGAATTTCATGCCCATACAAGAGGCCTTTAACCCGTGGCGGAGCTAGGAATTAAGTGTAGAGGGGGCATTTCTTGATCATATAATCTTCAAAGATTTACCCAACTTAAGCGTGATGTTAGTTTCTTAAATTATAGAGATCAGATACAAAAATTAAATAATCAAAAGTGTAATCTTATTTTAGTCGTGTGACAAATAACTATAATTAAGAGAGAGGAGATTGTAAAACATATTAATTATGAACTATTTTTGTTTCTATTCGAATAAATTTACTTTCGAACATAATCTTCTACTTGTTAAATTTCGATCATCAACGAACTAATAATTCATAAAAAAAAATTGACCAAATTTAACAAATACGAAAAAAATTGAAATCATAGAGAATTATTAAGCGAAAACCGGCCTCACTTGCGAAAGTAGGCAATTCAGCCATGGAGGAGAAGACATTAAAATTTCGACTCATTAATTTCTCGGGAACATCCCCGACCCAGTTCGAAATTCTACCTGTTTGGGAACACCAATTAATGGTAAATGAATCTGACCTGTACATCAATAAGGACCGTTTGAAATGAATTCAATAAATAAATAAATAAATAAATAGGAGTAATAAATTGAAGTAAGTAAGGACCACTTGGGTGATTTTTACTATTTCTCTATTCTTGAACCCTACATTTTTTTGTTTTTTAAGAAGACCTTGACCCCCAACAGTTCTTGCCGAGGTTTTGAATCCTATTAGTCAAAAGTTGCCAAGATTCTCTTGTGTTAAATCAGCAAGTGGCCCATGTTCAAGAAAAAAAAATTAGCAAGTGGCAAAGTTGGGAAAAAAATAGGGAAATGATTTTGCCACTCCTTTTTTTGTTAACGTCACTCCTCTGCAAGTGTATTCTTGCACCGAAAATACACTTGCAGGGAATTTGCACAAAAAATACACTTGCAGGGGAGTGGCGTTAACAAAAAATGGAGTGGCAAAATCAGCAGCCCAAAAATATTGCTGATATTGAAAAAACACATCATGGACCTGCGCGCCTATGTAGTAGCAAAGAGGAAATTTCTATGGGTGAGGAAGGTTTTTAATAGTAATAAGTAGAGAGCTATAGAAAAAGAAAATTTATTAGAAATCGTGCCAGAAGTTTGAAGATCCCAAAACGAAAACAAGGCTTATACGGTGAATTTTTTTTTTTTTTTGGCCTTGTGTAATATTTCTCTATTCTGTGTCTGTCTGGGAGCCAACTCCTAGAATGTCTTTCTGTAAAATGTGTCCTACAAATCACACGATTTACCCACAGTTTGAGCATCCACCCTTTTTAGAAGCTTTTTCGATTTTAATTTTGCATTCTCGTTTTCTCTGCGCACACGAAAAGACAAAAATGCCGTCAGCTATTTTTGCAAATTCCATCCTTGCACTAAGGTTTGTAACCATTCGGTTTGTGAAAAAATATGTTGAGATATCAAGGCCATTGTGACGCCACTTGTACCTCAGTGACTCCGCTTTGTGTGAGATTTAAGGTTTGACCGGGATTGATTATTTTGTTAAAAGGGCTTGCAAGGCATCCACCCATACGTTGGAAGATGTGGTTTATTTTCCTAATATCATATTTGATATGCCAACCAGAGCGGATTTCACAATTTGATGGTATTCGGGATCCAATTATGTTTAAAATCTTGGATGATATATTCAGAACACATTTTTTATTATTCTGACTATTTTAGCCTTGCCTACTGATAATGTTACCATTCCTTTAATGAACAGCAAACATAGTCTATGCATTAATACGATGAGGATGACAACTCAGAGACTAGAAAGCAATGAGATGTACTCCTAACAGCTAACATGGCCCGACCCCAATCATGATTTAATTAATTGTATCGAAAGTGTCAGAATACATGAAAAGTATCTATGAAATGGTTCATGAAAGAGAAATGAATGGCATTCACCGTTCATTTTTCTTTTATGGACCTTTTCATTATCCATTTCATGTACCGTATCGATCCTCTAATTGCATACTAACTCCGTCCGTGTTTGTTTGTCCACTTTCACTACTATTTTACACCTTAAAAAATTGTACATATCTTTCAATACAAATCTCTAAAATATGGAGAAAAAAAAGGATCTTATTTGATAAATATCAATTAATTCTATTATACGAAATATTCAAAATCATGAAATCTTATTATAGATTGAAAGATATATAAATAATTTAAAATAAACATTACATAAATGCTGAAAATGGACCAACAAAAACGAATTACGAACCGACGGAGAAGCACGTGTTAGGTGGGTGGAAAAGACCATACAGCTTAAGCTAATGACAGTTCATGCATGAAGGTACAGATTTTATTCTCCATATTTTCCCATGGAGTTTTCTTGAATAGTTGCCATCATCTGAGAAGCCAGGAAGTATTTATTACTAATTTATTAGCCCGTTGCTGTGCTTTTGCAGTAAACATTTAAATTTTATTAATACTCCGTACTACAATACAGGAGATATATAGTGTAATTTTGTACAGTAGTAGCATAATTTAGACCCTGTTTCCACCGACAAAAATTACAAAAAATTTAACGCATTTTATCATCTCATTTTACTAATAAAAAATAATAAAAACTTAACGCATTTCACCAACTGGTTTCCACTATCAAAAAAGTTTTTACCAACTAAACAACTTTTTCACTCACATAACCAAGAAAACTTTTTCACTATCGGAAACAACTTAATATTTCTCAACAGTTTGTTCACTACTGAAAATACCTAACAACTTTTCAACCACAAATAAAAATCTACAAATTTTTCACTACCAAAAACATACTCTTAGTCAGCTAGTACAATATATCTATACGTAGGGTACGTACAATATATCTATCGACAGGCACGCGAGGCCTACTCGTGGTCCCGCACGGATGATCCGAGCCGTTTGATAATTTCATAAAAAAAATCTAGTGGACCCGTAAAAAATTAGCTCAATCGATATATATAGGTACTCGATCCAATTTTTCATTTTATTATTTCAGATTTCAGGATCCTGTAATATAAATGAAAAAAATAGAAGATTATAATATGGAAAATGCTAGCATTCCGACACTAGACTGGATAGTATTTATATGGAGTATATACATTCGCCAAGGGAGTTGACCTATTGGCTATTGGTCAACGAAAACACTTCGGGGACTGGCCAAGGGAGAACCGATGGAGTACTGACCAATTGTGGGGCCAACTTTGGGATCCCATACAAACGATCCATCTAAATTGTTGACTGTTTTTTAAATATTTCTTCAAATGCTAACTGATAATGAGGTCAGAACCGGACCTGAACTAAAGACGCAGAAGCAACCGCTTTAGGCTCCATTTTTTTTTTCAAATTTTAAGGACCCTCTTATTTTGGTACCCGTAGGTTGTGTTCCGTAAGGGTTCTTAAAAATAAGTACTTATTTACAATTTTTAAGCTTAAAAATAATAGACTTACTGAAATAATTTTTTGTGCAATATGTATCTTGTTTGATAGATCTTGCAAAAAAATTAATTTTCGTCAATATATATTTTTAAGTTTAAATTTTGTAACTTGTTTTTTAAAAACCCTTAGCGAAACATGGCCTAATTTATAACATTCTAACAAAACGAATCTAATACTCCCTCCATCCCAAATTCTTGATCCTCTTCGGTTTTACGTACAATTTTCAATGGCCTATATTTTTCAATGTATATTGTTTTTTTTATGTTTTTTAAAACATTATTTTATAGAAATAATTAAAATTAAAACATTATTTTATAGAAATAATTGAAATCTATCAAACAAGATCCATATTGTATATTTTAAACAATATACATTGAGATATATAGACCATTAAAAATTACACGTAAAACTGTAGAGGACCAATAATTTGAGACGGATAGAGTATTTAATTTTTGCCTTAGGCCTTGAAAAATCAGGGCTGGCCCTAAATGCGGTGCACCCCAGTGGAACACTACCTGGTACCTGCACAAGTTACCGTTACTTATATAGAACAACTTATGGTGCAAGATGCGATTTTAATAATTAGCAACTGAAATTACATACTAGTAATTAATAGTACTTATTTTAGTGTACATAATGCACATTTTGGAGTTAATTAACGATAGCCCATTGATTTATTTATTTTTATTGCAAGTGTGCGACTGATCCTATGCCCACTGCACATGGAATTGCTCATTCAAAGTTTCAAACGGTCATGTAAGAGAAATTAAAACCCAAATTATATGTATCTAATACTCCGAATTCAAAGGTAACAACGGTAAGGCATGGGACTTACGTGTTTGCTTTCTTTTTAAGATGTCATGTTTGAAACCTATCAAGTGGTACTAACTCGTTTGAGACAGTTCTTAAGGAGTTTTGCTATGATTTTAGTTGGAACCCGGTAAGTAGAATGTGGGATTGGTTCCCTCCATATTAGCCGAGGTGCGCGTGAGATTGCTAGTACACCTGAGTAATAAAAAAATGTTAGAGCAAATTTGTTAAGTGTTTGAGCCTTCTTTTACAACGTATAAGTAATGTTAATTTTTCACCATTCCAAGCACATTTTCATAACGGTCATTAATATTTTTAGTTGTTACACCGCAGCAGGACTCAATAAAAAATCTAGACTTAAGTTTACTAATTTTTGCCACCAGATATTTTAATCTGCATTGGAAAAAACGTGAAAAGAAATTTGATAGGTCAGTTATTGATAAATAGTCAGGCCGCCACCCGTTTCATCAAAAGATAATTGGTTGGCTAAATTTGTGGGTCCCAATTTGACAAATTAAATGATACTCCTACTTCGAAATATATTTGAATAATTTGCTGGACAATAAATTTGTAGGTCTAATACTTTTGTGGGGGTTTTTTTTTTTTTCTGGGACAACTTCAAAGTTTGAACAATATATTTTCCTTTTTTCCCTTATTGGTATTCAGCTCATTATATATAATCCTTTGAACGGAGGGTGTGAACAAAAAGTAGAATTAATACAACCGGGTTCAAATGTGACATACTTACATTGCATTGCCACAATTAAAGGATTGAAATGAGATGGGGTTGTCGGCAATATCACAATACCAAATTCTATTTTCGGGCTTCTTAAATATGTTTTTTTTATCAGATTCAGGCTTCTTAATTAGTCGATGACACCGCCACGTCCATCGTTCTTTTTTGTTGAATTTTTTTTTTTTGGCTGTAATACAAATAAAGACTTCAATATCAGCTCAAGGAAATGTTTGATATCACCAAAGATGGAACTAAAACAGCAATACATTGAAGACAAATTGCTTATGGAAGTACTGGACTCGGATCCAGAGGGTGGATTGAAATTTTGGTAAGTTGGGCAAGTGACAAATATTAGTCAAATGGCCCAAAAACATTTGAGCCCAAAGGAGTGGATTGTGATACTCGCACAAAAAGTTCGGCCTTTTTTTTTGTGTGTGAGATTCCACTTTAAGAAAAAGTGCTTTTTTTTTTCCAAACGAAAGTAATTTCAAGCCCAAAAATCATATGTTTACGCAAATAATTTTCCTACCAATATAGATCTTGTTTGATAGATCTCATTAAGATTTTTTAAACGGTGCAAAAAAAATTGAAAAAATATTTTTCATTTTCATTATATTTGAGTTTGAAATT
Source organism: Rhododendron griersonianum (assembly GCA_018127125.1). Lineage (NCBI taxonomy): Eukaryota > Viridiplantae > Streptophyta > Magnoliopsida > Ericales > Ericaceae > Rhododendron > Rhododendron griersonianum. The sequence continues at coordinate 27,142,914 of CM030800.1, forward strand.
ACTTTCGTTTGAAAAAAAAGCACTTTTTCTTAAAGTGGAACACCACCTAAGAATGACCATAATGATCAGCCCCGACCCTAAGATTTTCGAGAGGCGGAGTGAGAAAATGGAGCGAAAATATCCTTTTATTCAACAAAATTTTTCTTTTACATCCTTTCCGAACATTTATTCACTATGGCTATATGTCGAAACAGATGCATACAATACAGGCTAATTAAACTTTTCTATAACACAATCACACAAGGGTAGGGTAGAATCACAGAGTTGGAATGCTTTGCTCATTCCTGAAAAAGTTACCAGGATCGACCTTGGTCTTCACATGAACCAATCTCTTAAAGTTAATCCCATAGTACTTCAAACCCCAGATGCTTGCTTGTTCATAGCTTGTAGTGTTCCCTTTGTTATTCACCCCCAAATCAAGATCTCTGTAGTTGAGATACGCAGATCTTGGATTCTTGGTAACATAAGGAGTCATGAAACTGTAAAACCTTCGGATCGCTCTCATGTGCCTGTCCAATGCGCTTTTCCCTGCTTGGGTCCAGAAGACTCCGTAATGAATGCCGTATAAGGTCCCCGCTCTATGGGGGAAAGGCGTCGCGGATTCTGAAATCTCGCTTAACCTTCCACCGTAAGGGCTAAGTATCATGTCGACGGCCTCAGGAGATTCTAGGACCCTTCTCCATATGGATTCAAGCCCGGTTTCGGAAATTGGCTCGGTCACGTAGTCCGATTTTCCCTTGAAATACCAACCGGAATATGTCACCGGCGAAGTCCTGTTCAACAAAATCTCAAGCGGTTCTCCACTGAGAGCTGCGAAATAGAGTATCGAATCGATCCAGCTCATTTCGATACAGTCTGATCTCACCAAACCCAACTCAGGAAAGCTTTGTTGCATCAATGGGAGGAGTGTCTTGGCTCCACCAAGGTACAAGGCAACGAACGAGGCTTGCACTGTTTGTTTTCCGTCTTGGCTAGAATTGGCTCGTCCCAGAAAGAGCCTGAGAAGTAGCTTTTCATCAATCTTCCCCGAAACATGTTGCCACTTGTGTACAATCTTAGTTGAATTTTGTTCCAAGGTTTTGTCTACGGTGAAAACCGTGACGGTTTCGGGAACTTGTAATAGTTTTATGTGCCATGCAAGGATAACACCAAAACTAGCGCCTCCGCCTCCTCTAATGGCCCAAAATAGGTCTTCCCCCATCGACTTCCGATCCAGGATTCTTCCATTTACATCGATTAATCGAGCATCGATGATGTTATCAACAGAGAGCCCATAAGTACGGGACATCATCCCGTATCCTCCTCCACTAAAGTGTCCACCGACACCTACTGTAGGGCAACCACCGGCCGAAAAGCCCAGAGTTGGACTTTTCTTAGCTATGGCGTAATAGAGTTGACCGATCGTGGCCCCGGCTTGAACCCACGCCGTGCTACTTTCAACATCGATAGTGATCGATTGAAAATTTACCAAATCAACGATGACGAACGGGGCCTGGTAAGAGATGTAAGAGAGGCCCTCGTAGTCATGTCCACCACTGCGAACCCGGATTTGCATGCCATGTTGTTTGGAACAGTTAATGGCTGCTTGAATATGGGATTCTACCAATGGTGTAACGATGACGAGAGGTTTGGGGATCGGGGCGGGTGGTAAGAATCGCTCCATTCGCATGGCGGATTGCAAAATGGATTGGTACGAAGAGTTGTGAGGAGTGTAAATAACTTTGGAGATTGAGTTGGAATTAGGAAAATGAGGGGAAAGGCATTGAAGAAAATTGTCATGATCAGTATGAGCTGCAGTTGCCCATGAAACAAGAGAAATTATAAGTGAAAGCAATGAAGCATTTGGAGTCTTCATTTTTGTACTGGATGATGGATGATACAACGTTATAAAAGGCCTGGCCTGTTATTTATAAGAGTAAAAGAAATTTATGGTAGGGTCGTGAATATACTTTACGGCACTCAATTGCGCGCTTCCAAAAGTGTTTTGATGGTCCGGATTTTAAAGAAATAATTTGCTGGAAGAGTTTTTTTTAAAATCCGGACCATTGATTGGCGAAACAGACGATTAAGATTGCGCGAAGATTTACGGCAAATATTTTTCTCTCTATTTATAAAGCTAATGTGAGAGGATCCTTGAGAGGTATTTTTTTTTTTTATCCGCTCCTTGAGAGGTATGAAACGTGACTTTTCCAAGCTCCTATGTTCATGTCTATAAACTACAACTTCATATAGAGAAAGTTCAAAGCAAGAAATAAAAAGCATCTTAATTACTTCCCTAACAGATTACACCTGAAAAATAGGCCTAATATTCTTAATTGAAATATTCTGAAAAATTTTAATAATAAAAATTTCGTGATATATATTATCCTTATTCCTTTTCTTTTTCAACCCAAACCCCGCACACAGTTTTTTTCTTATTTTTCTCCACGCCATTTCTTTTCTTCCTCCCCACTCCAAGTTCCATCCAACACCTCCTTTAGTCAGCAATTTCGGCTACCACCCCAAGTCAAAAATTTCTCCCCAAGCTTCAACCAAAAAATTACGTACTGTTTTGTTTCACAACCTCCCACCAATTTTAATGGTTTTTGTTTGACTATTGTTGAGGGACGATTAATCTATCGAAACATGTATTTATAAGGTATTATGTATGATTAATCATACAAGACGTGTACTTTTTTAGGATTAAATACTCTTTTGTCTGGACCTCAAGATGAGAACTTAAAATGTGTAAATGCACTTTGGTTCAAAAAATGTTACTACTACTAACCCTTTTTTTTTTTCCCGCAAGATGCTAAATATCGAAGAGTTCTTTTAATTTTTGAAAAAAGTTAAAATACATTCACTTCAAAAACATATTATTGTAAGTTCTCGGTTTGCAAATGGGATATTGTAGTGCAACGGATGGAGTATATTGATCGTTTTGAGAACCACATCCAAGTTTCAATCATGGCTCCGCCCCTGTTTATTTTGTACAAAGCAAAACTACATTTGCCAGTATTTACTCATAATGAGGCGATGGCTATGGGCCCAACTATCTCATCAGAGAGAGAGAGAGAGATTATAAAAGCTTTGAAGCTGATGGTCAAGAAGCAGCATAGGCTTCAGCAGAGCAGGTTTCAAATAACAATGAGAGACAAAAGTGAGGCTCCAAATTTACTAACACGAAAATGACATGAGGGAAGCCAAAGCAATTTGAGACCAAGCAAAAAAACCAAAAGGTTTCATGAACAATTCCGTAATTAGGCAATGTTTGAAAAAACGGGTGTGTCATATTCCTCATCATAGCAGAGAACCAGAGATGAACTTCAGGGACACCACTGCTCAATAATTTGAATCTCCCAGACAAATCATACAACATCTAGAGGCTCCCGCTTGATCGTACCCGCATTCCTGGAATGCTGAAGTTAAAATTCTCAATAACGGCCACTGCATAAATCCAGAACACCGATACGGGCAGCTTCTTTTTTCTTTTCCTATTCTCGTCATTGTATTTTTTCTTTAATTAGTTCAGCCCCCCGAAAGCAACATTTGAAACTCATCCATCCTCATGCTTTTACCGTTTCAAGGAGATGTCAACTCAAATTTTCTGCGTACGTTTGTTCCATGCAAGATCTTGACACGAGGGCTGGGGCTGGGCCCCAATGCTGCTGGTGATGTGCTTGGGACATGCCATGATTGCTTTCGAAAAATGCAGCTAATCCAGCAGCTGAGGCAAATTCTACGCCTGGAGACTGTAAAGGTACAATCTTTCTTTCCTGTCACTGCCTTTGGAGGCTGCAGAGTGCAGAGGCACAAGTTTCCTTTCTTCCATCCTGCTTCTTTAGTTCCCTGGAGACAAGTCTCTTTCCTTTCCACATTTTATCTCCATTTCTGCTTTTTTGACTCAGAAGTCGCAATCCAATGCCCAATATGAAACCTGCAAATGCCAAACATAATTGATTTACAATTTTACCACAGAGAGTAAAAAATGTGGATAGTGACACGAAAAGACTGAACAACGCAAAAGTTTTGAGAACCACCATAGAAAAATTCTAATAAGTTCAAATCCAACATCCATATTAACCTTTGCAATACTGTCCACTATACACTATGAGAGATCATAGGCCGCAACTTCATCCGTGAAATTCTTAGACACAAGATGTCTACGACCTATGGCACAAGATGAATTTAGGAAAAGATAGCAATGAGTTCAATAACCGCTCAACTGTATTGAATTGGCAAAGGGCACCAATGGAAGAAATGGCCCCAAGACCAAAAATACTCCCATTAGGGCAAAAAGGTAAATGCATTTTACATATGCCCAGCAGCTCTTCAATAAAAAGACCCATTAGCATGCCATTCTTTCTTCTAATCAGTTCCTGAATGCATGGTAGACTACAAGTGAAGCGGACAAAAAAACCAATACTAGTGCTAGTGCAACATCTTCGCGTGGGGGCACAGTAACTAGCATATTTTCATATTCTTAAATAAACAGTATCATTTCTTTCATCTTCAGCTATTGATCTCTAGATTTCGGTTCCTTGTAGTAAAAGGATTTTCGTTCCTCCCTTAGCTAGGGTTTCCATCCTATAAATAAGATGCTTCCACATTGCACTAACTGTTAATAATTGATTGATGAGAATTTGAGTGGCGTTTTGTGTTAAGGGGAGAGAGAGAGCTCACCAACATATGTTAATCTTCACAATGTGAGAACAAAAGGCGGAGCATCCCTTCTGGGACCCGCAACAGATCGGTACACATAAACTTTATCAGCAAGTTCATCACTCTCATCCTCCTTCATCACCTCAACATTCAACCTTGGCATTCCTGTTGCCAGTAGTCTACACCCATTCAACGTCACATTGCATGCGGACATCCACAGAGATCGCATTGATTCGTACTTCTCCAATCCGGAAAGAAGTGCTGCATTCCCGAATGGACAGTCTCTTATCTCAAGCTTCCTCAGCTTAGGGCAACCTCCTAACACACACTCCATCCCCCAGTCACTGCTTCCGGCAAAAGCCACCGAGAGGGTCTCCAAATTTTTCGCGTACTTTCCTATGTACTCAAATGTCAGATCAGTCAAGAGGCCTGAAACTGAAAGCCTCTGAAGCTTAGTGCAAGTCTTCACCACTGCACCAAAGGCCTCATCCAAGGGTTCATTGGTTAGGTAGTCTGGTTGGCCTGGGTTCATTATACAGAGGCGGAAGTGGGTGAAATCCGGGCAGTTCTGAACTATAGTGGCCACCGCAGCGTTAGTCATCTGGCGGCAGAAGTAGAGGACATACAGGAGTTTGCGACATCCACGAGACACAGCGACAAAACCTGATTCGGTCACGCCATGGTGGATATCCTGGTCAAAGGGATCTGCTGGGAAGACGCGTAATTCCTCAAGCAAGGGGCAGGTGGACCCAACGGCCTCCAGTCCCTTGTCCTCCACTGTGTCCAAGACCTGCAGAATACGTGAGTTTAGTTATTAGAACATCCAAAAATCAGAAGTACTCGAACTGACACATGAAGTGCTTGTGTAACCTTGATCGCGAAGTATATTAGATCGGCACAAGTAGGTAAGCTCAAACAATTGGTCCAGACTTAGGGGAAGGAATTAATGAAATGTTCCTTCTGGTCTCTATTTCAATTTCACAGTTGATTTAAGAATACCAGCAGTGCCAATCCTTTTAGCCTAGTTACTTGTGTGTGCAGAAAACCTTATTAGGAAGCAAAATAACTTGTCAAAATAAAATGCATCGTTTTCAGATAAAGAACTGAACTATTTGTAAACTCATGATTTGGTAAACCCATAAATCAACTGTGGAACCTACCTGTGTTCGTTAAACAGTGAATACAAGTAGGAGAAACTCAAATAGTAACTACTGAAAGATGTCATAATCAAAACAACTAGTGTTTTCAAATAAGAAAACCCCAATTTGAAAATAAACAAAGAATTAAGATGGGGGGTCACAGGGTACATTGATTTGGTGAATACTCGGTATTCGAGAAGCCCTTGAAAATTCGGGGTATGATGATCCGAGAATCCCTTGGAAACTTGTGGTCTGATGGTGCTCAAATGGTTTTATGATGCTTGAAATGGTTTCCACAGAAGACGATGGAGAACTGTGACGAAAGGAATCAGACAAGTGACTACATAACTCGAGGCAATAATAGAAACTGCAAAGAGGTGGGGAAACTACTGTTTAACTGTTAATGACGAACAAGCCTCAAAAGGAAGCACACAAGAAATTGGCGTTCAGACTTTCCATGTTAGAAGAAAAGCGAATTCGGGAACTAGTGGTTGAAATGGACAATCTAATCGTAAAGATGGCATAAACAGCAACAGAGGCTTTCTTACATGCAGTGTAGAACATGTATGGTTCTGTTATCAAACAAACCGAAGCTACGGCTTGCCGCAGATATGAGCATATTTGGGCTAAATATTTTGTGCATCAACACTAAAAACCATCCTTTAGTAAGAAACCCTGCTTGTCATTAGTCCAAGGCCAATTAATGACGAACATCATGGGTGAAGTTATTAAGACTCGTAAAGAAAAATAAGATGAAGTAAAAGGCAGATAAGGAAAAGGGAAACAAAAAGGCTGACAGGAATCCTATAAATATAATGCTCAAAGAGATGCGGTCATGGATGGGAAACAGAGATATGATCTCGTTAACAAATTTTTTAATCCAATATCCGTTTGATACTAATGTCACACTTGGATAAGAAGATGGCAGACTACAATCTATATGTACACGCATCTGCATTTAGGAGCTCCGTAGAAATGCAACTCTCTACCAAAGCAACCTTAAGACTAAATGCGAACTGCAGTTTCAACATAAGAGGACACATCATTCCTCGAGATTAAACTATGAAAGAACAATAGAAAATTGTATGTTCCCTACTCTGCATTGAACATAGAAGACATCAGATGGCAAATGGCAAAAACCCAAAACACGAAGGCCCCAGGGCCCATCAAAGGGCCTCATGAAGTGTATGATATCCCCTGATGTGAAACTACAGGTTTTACTGGAAGTTGTTTGTGAAGGAATCAAATAAATAAATGTGAAAAGAATCTCCTTACCCAGAGCCGCCGTAGATTTGGGCAGTAACAAAGAAGCTTGGCAAGTTCAGCACTTTGCAGAGTTGCGTAGCTCAAATTCAAGAAAGTCAAACTAGCACAGGCTGGGAAAATAACATGGAGGTAGAGGGACGTTGCCTCCCATAAACCTGAGAGGGATTGCAGATTTTTGCATTTACTGAATGCAAATTCAATGTCCGCAAACTGGCGTGTTGTCAGTTCTTGTTGAAAGCTGCCAGTACCAAGCTCTGTCAACTGAGGAGCCCTTAAAAGTAACCTCTGTAATTGTTCCAAGTTGACATTCCTATTGACCTTCAAAACCCTCAACAACTTGCACCTGGATACAAGTCTCTCTAGGGCATCAAAACTAACATCACTGTGCAAGCTGGAAAAGTTTAGTACTTCTAATGATGTGAAGTCTTCAGGAAAGCCACTTAACCAACCTCCACCATTATCGTCCATTTCATTCTCCTGAATGTCAAGCTCAGTCAAGTTCCTGTAAGACACTGGATTTAGATGTTTTCTTCTGAAGAGAACCATCTCGTGAAGCTCGTACTGTGGAAATTAAGAAAGCACCAATATAGGCCAACACTACACACAACTAGACCGCCAAATAAGAATCCAATGACAATGATCAACTAGGATCTAAAAGGGAAACAATGGAGCATGTAATAGAAAATCTACTCTCTGCCTGTTCGAAATGCAACTTTAAATTATTTTGACATGTATTTCCAGCAGCAGAACTTAAAGTCTGATCCAGAAGATTAAATTAATCTATAATTCCAAGACACAAGTGACAAAGAAGGAAGTGCTATAAATGCTGTAAGAGCAACTACAGCCCTTCCAGTTTTTTACTCAAACTCAAAATTTGAGAAAAAACCTCTAAAATCCCACTCCACTCCCTGGCACAAACCTATACCAAATTGAGTTCTACTCATACTCGAATCAAGGGAGACTCAAAATTTACAACCATGCCATTAATGAAGCTTTTACTGATTTCTGCTTAGATTTGAGTTTATCCATTGGAATTCTTATTACCATATAATGTTTTTACTCAAAGTTTTACTGGAATTTGAGTAAAGATATGAGTAAAGGCTGGAGATGCACTAATACAACTGATCTTATAAGTTCAGCAACGATGGTTATAAGAATTTGCTAACCCATCTAGCAGTCATCTCATTAACATAGACATACTTTAGAGCACTTTTCCTTCAAAAATACCCAACTGCAAAGAATGTTGACACATATGTAGCTCCGCCCTTGAAGTATACGACACTACAAACCTAGTTGAGCCCACATAACATAAGAAAAATTAAAGCAGACAAACAGAATTTTCCTCACAAGAGGCTTACTTGCAATGTGAGGCAATGACAGTAAGGCCATTAGTGCTGAACCCATCACAACTCAACAGCGAAAGAGCTTTGAAATTTGGGAAGGAATTTGCCAACAATTCCAAGCTCTCATCAGTAACAGTCATCCTCTTGAGCCTCAACTCTTCTAAAAACGGGTAAACCCTAGCAAACACAACCAGCCAGTGGTGAACATCAGCCCCCCAATTCTCCGGCACGAGGTTGAAATCCGAAAACCTCGGCTTTCCTTTCAGGGTCACGCTCCGAATCCTTGGAAACCTCCGGCCCACGATCTCCGGTGACACTGAGTAACAGTTTCCGATGAACACATGGGACCGGGTGTAACGCTCGGCGTTGTACCAGTCTCTGCACACGAGCGAGACTGAGCTTCTGTCTTTGTGTGACTCCATGAGGGAGAGTACTGCTTCCAGTACCTCATCTGGGAATGGGGAAAGGCGAGTGGACTCGGATGAGTCCGGTAACTCAGGCGAGTTTCTCGTCCTCTTTGGATCCATACCAAATTCAAAGCCCTAAAAGGTCTTAGGGCAGAATCTACATTTACCAATTCAAAAGAAAAAAACACAAACTCAGAACCCCTTGCATAACATATTCATGTGCTTTTGAGTCTCAATTTGTTCCATATCGGGAAAGATTATGTTACTAGTAGATAATCATATTGAATCATTCCAGCACTAAAATGGAGATAAAAATAGGTTATACATAGGAGCTCAGGAATAGAAGATGCATGCATATTATACATGTATAAAAAAACAAAAAATTAAACACAGAGATGCAAATTAATGCTTCAGATATAAGTACAGATCTGCAATTACCTGAAAATTTGTTTCTCAACAAAATAAAAAAAGGCCGATCAAAAAAAATAAAAAATACAAAAAAGTCAACTTCACCACTGCATCTGGGAGCTGTTCAATACACATGACCCACCTCCTACAACAGTTCCTGATGTAATTGTGTACCAGAGTTGTGTTATTGGTACTTTTTATAAATCAAACGCTAGCTCTGCTTTTATTAGTTGTACTTCTTTTCTCAGGAAGTTATCATCAACAAATCGTCAGCTATTACAACTTACTGCAAGGAATAAAGATACGCTTGCAAGCATATATATCGATATATGTATCTCTATAAGTATAACTAAAAAGAGAGATCCGCCATGGAATAAGCTTAACTAACCTCATAATAACCAATGAAAAAGCAGGAATTCTATGTTTAATTGACTGATTGAGGATGTAAGAACATTGGATTATCAAGTAATAGCAGCAATGAACAGATCTGAGCAAAAATGAAATCTCTCTTATCTATCTCTCTCTCTCTCTCTAACCTGTCGAAGCTCGGAAGTGCCTGAAGATCGAGAGAGAAAGCAAACAACGCCAGCAAATGATAATTTCGAAAGCTTTATTGGAAAAAAAAATACTAGAAAAAAGAAAAGGAGATGGAGCTGATAGTGACAGGCAGGGAAGAGAACAGCAAGTGAAATTATACGATAGTTTCTGGAGTACCAGCATGTGGTACTCCAGACCACTTTATAACTATACATTTATGTGAGGTCTATCACTAAATGTATAGATCCTACATGAACACATGGTTATAAAATGGGTTCAAAGTGCAATTTTGTTCACCCTCCTTAAAAGAGAGTGAATATTACCCTCCCGCTTATTGATTAAAATGGTGTGGGTCCTACCATAAAGTGATATCATGCTTATCTTGCAATACACATTTGGGTAAGCATGACATCACTTTGTGGTAGGATCCACACTATTTCAGCCAATAGAAAATAAGGTAATGTTCACCCTCTTAAGTGGAGGGTGAACAAAACTCAAATGGTTCAGAGTATCACGTGCCAATACTCCCGGACTATTGAATAATTACTCGCTAAACAATGGTTACTCTATTAGTTTGTGAGTTTGCACCTCAGACAATTGGTCGGGTTCGATTTTTTGAGTTAGGCCGCAGCAAAGAAACTTTTTGTGAATTCCCTAGTTCTAGCGTGATTGTCGGCCTTTGACGAGAGCGGAGATGAGATTAGTCGAGATCCGCGTAAGCTGCTCCGGACACTCCTGACAGAACAGTTAACGTCCACAGTGGGGTCATCAGCGCACTTCCCCTGTACTATTAAAATGCTGCCACGTGGACGGAGTCACATGGGTGTGGGAAGCCACCGTGGGTGGGTGCGCAGTGCGCGCAAGGCGCGTGTTAAGGGAGTTCTGGGTTAGGTAGTTGGTGGTAAATGAAAAAATAATAATAAAATAAAGGATTAAAGAAAAACAGACAGCTCAAGTAAAGGTGGAGAATTCAAATCAGGATTAAATGGTAATATTATTATTTTAATGAGGAGTGATTAAGGAAACCCATTGGGTCATGTGAGGAATCACGTGATTCCCTCCTCAACCGCAGATCTGGTGGTGTCATCAACTTTAACGAATCTAAGGTGCCTCTCGAGAATTTCTTTTTATATAGGGGTATTATTGACATTGTCTCTTAGGTAATATTTTGGGAGATTTATAGTGATAGGTATACTATAGACATTTCATAAAACCCACAAGTCCACCACCTAATAGCTACACTAAGCTACAAATCCACACAACCTAAACCTTAGGGTATTCTATGAAAGTGCCTAAAATAAAACCCTACGAAAGTGCGTTAACTCTAGAGTACCCTATGTTAGGGTAATCAACCCTACCCTAGGGTACCATACCCTATAATAGAAAAGTACAGCCTAAAATCTTGTGAAAGTGCCTAAATTCAATGGTACCCACCCTACTCTAAAGTATTCTAAAATGGATTTGAGACTTTACAAAATTAATAGATGGACTTGTGGACTTATGAAGTTTACATAATAAACCTAAGATTTTATAATTTTGACTACTCCTACTAAAAATAGTTTTTTTTTTTTTGGCCAAACGGTAAGAGAGATCGATCATGTATGAAATACAAAGTACAAATCACAGGACACTATATACATTGTATGAGAGTACACGAAATAACCAAGCCCAACCACTGAACCAATAAGATAAATAACCCCATCGAAAATAACAATCACTATAAGTCCAACTCAACTACAAGCTCCATTACGATGAGAAATAACTCCAACAAATACAAAGGAAAGAATACCCACACGCAGGTGGAAAGACTCGAATTTCTTATGGGTTTACTAAAAACAATTTATATAGTGACATTTGTCAAAGTATAATGAAAAGTCTAAAAGTTTTTTATACCGGATGTCCCAAGTCAATTTGCGCACACATCGGACTAATCCATACCGCCCCTTCCACTGTCGTTTCACATGCTTACGCATGCATGGGCTGAAGTGGCCTCAAGAATTGTTGGCAAAGGGAATCGAATCTGAGACCGTAGGATGAAACAAACATCTAAGTCTCAGGCCAATACCCCTTGGCCAACCCCTTGGGATTTTGAAAACTACAGTATAAAAGTTGTATAGGAATTTGTAATTTTTTTTTTTTGCTATTTTCTTTAGATTATTGACAGCCAAGTGATCTATCAATCGAAAAGGCTTTCTTTATTTTTACTTATATCATGTTGATATCAAATATTTTGAATTAATTATTTCTAACAGACATAATTTAAACCCAAAAGGAAAAAAAAGTGACCGGAACCGGAAGTCTCAAAGAGTTCGCTAGTACAATAAAGTTTAAAAACAAAGTAATCCATTGTGTCCTTAGAATTGTCTTATCTAACTATTTTTCAACTCTGATTCATATTTTTGTTTTAAAAAAAAACATCAAAATGAATGATTAAATTCAAAAGATTTGACGAAAAGTTAATTTAGAAAACAATAAAGAGGGAATAATTCTTACTTACTTATTGAAAAATTAGGCTGACCTCATGTATGATTACCACAACCAATAATCCTTCCCTCTAATGTAGACTATGGAGCTTGTGGGAATAAGTGAGCAACGATCACCATTCTCCTACAACGTGTTTTAGGAAATGTGGAGTAATTTTTTTATTTTTTTTGGCCACATCAGTATTTATTGTCACATTAGCATTTGTGAGTTGTTACTTTATTCATCAAAATTCATATGAAATATTTCAAGTGAATCTCATGGATTCAGATTTTAAAAAAAATGATTTTGGCATCATTGAAGCAACTTTATCAAATGTTGACAAATACTACAATGGCAAGCCAAAACATAGCTTTCGCTTAAAAAATGCATGGCTCAAATGTTTCGAGTTGCTGCTCTAATGAGTTTCTGATCTCTTAAGTTTTTTGCTTCTTCTTTTTTTCCCAACGGAGAACCGTCACAACAAGAATTAAATGTGTGGCCGTTACTAATTCGAAGGTGAAGGGCAAGCTTTTTTAAATAAAAAAAAACCTTCTTTCCAATAGAGCTTGTGTATATTATCCTACCTTAGAATCCATTTGATTATAAGCAAATTTATGCTAGAAAGTAAAATTTCAAAAAAGTAAAATAAAAGAAAAGAAAGTTTATTTTCTTTTATGTATTATAAAATAAATTTTTTGCAAGAATCTTATAAGAAAATGCTTATAGTTACTAATTAACTTACCCTTAACATGTGGACCCCGGTAAGAAATTAAATAAAAAAAAAATTATAGGCACAATGGTAAGTGTCAGAGAAAAAAAAATTCTTATGTTTTTAGCAATTAGAAAGTGAAAGCTATGTAACAATACTTACCGACGGGTATAGGTACCGAAAGTATCCATACCGACGGGGCATCGACGGTTATGCGGGGCCCACTATGGGTCTCGTATGGAAAATCTGAGCCGTTCATTAATTTCAAAACAAAAAATTGAGTGGGCTAAGTGAAAAATCAACTCAATTCAATATGGGTCTCACAACTTTCTTGGCAACTGAACGCAAAGAAAATTACGGGATCAGTGAAATAGCCTATGCTTCACAGTTGTGAGAGTTGAAGTTCCACGTCACTTAACCTAATAGACTATTGGTACACAGTTTTTGTATTAAATATTGCAGTAGTGCATGCATGTCCACTCTGTACTCATGTGAGGAGTGGGGTTGTGGGCCCTGATCCCTAACTTTAGGGCTCCAAATTCAACTAATTAAATGAGGAATTCTATTAATTCATGTGGGTTAGGTTAGAGAAGATAACATGCTTCCGCGACCTAAAAACTACAAATCTCCATTTTCAAGAATGAAACAGTATGATTTAAAAATGTACTAATTAACTAAATTGGAAGAGAGTATGAAATGGTTGTGTCTACACTGTAGTTGAGTTCCGTGACCTGGCTTGTTTGCATGTATTATCCATGCACGCAACGTTTTCTACATGAGCTGTTCGTCATTTGGTTGGCTATAGGTCGGTTTCTGTAGAAAAACTCGTCGCTAGTGCAACCACTGTTGCAACTGTTTATCTACCATTTGCATGCGCATCTCCGACTTCATGTCGTTTTGTTATCAATGTCCGCTGGTATATATATATTATTTATTTTATCGCCGCATTTCTTTCTGATATATATTGTCGTGTTGTCGGTGCCCTATTTTATGCGCATATATATATATATATATATGCATGTTTTTATTATTCTTATTGTAATAGTTGTACACAGTGGATTGTAACTTCTTGTTATTAATATATAATTACTAGTTGCCACTTGAAAGAAAAATACTCCAGTATGGCTGGAAACTAAAAGTGATAGGGAAATCACATGAAGTATTCAAGCCTCATAACTATACGTTTTAATCGGCATCTCCAAAATGTATATAGACAGGATATAAACGGGGATCAATACTTGAGGCGAAAAAATTGTGAATACCTCTCACAAACAAGATACATTGATTCATTTCCAACTTTTTTTTTTCTTTTTTTCCTTTGGCGTGTGATTCATTTCCAACTTGATCTTGTTTCAGGAGATCCAATGCCATTAATTTTGTGGATTTGAACCAATAGATTGATCAGGGAATACTACAGCATTTATCATGATTTATGATTCAATATTATAAAACTTCAACCCACTAATGTTAAATTTGTACAAGTTTTATACAACAATAATTATTTATTTAGTGGAAAAAAATCAAGAAGAAGGAAGTCATGAATGCAGGTATAGCAATTCACATACTTGTCTAAAACTGACGAGCATTAAAATGATATGTTTTTACCAAATAGTTTGCTTATTCGTGTGATCAAATAACTTTCTTAGGTGCGATTTAGAGTATGTGTGTATGCATGAAAGAGAGAGAGAGAGAGAGAGAGAGCAACGTACGCATCCAGATTTATATACTTGTTCCGACTCATAATCACATTACCTAAAATTTTGAATCGGATCATACATTTCATTCTAAGGAGTATCTGCCGCTTCTCAAAGGGTGATTTCTCTAGCTAACACATCAAAGGACATCCTCTTTGTATCATCACAACCGTCTAATTGTACATTTTTATTTTATTTTTTGGGTAAGATAATTTTCTTTTATAAAAGAACCACACCAAAAAAACAAGGTCAAAGGAATATTCTTGAGAGCCCAAACAATCAGTCAAACAACAGGCTATGCCTATATACCCAATTTCCAATCAAATCAACCGGTCAACTGCACTGCCGAAGGATCGAACACCACCTAGTGTGGTTAGTTCCTTCTCCTTATAGGTCTTGAGTTCGATTCTTCATGGAGGACGTTGCAACTATTAAAAACTAACCCCTGACATCCGTCTCGTCTGGAAGGAAAAAAAAAAATACTGAACTGCCAAACTATCATCCATACTAGTTCCATTGCCTACACAGCAGACTATTTGCATCAGCATTATGGATTTTAACCCAGGATAGAAGGCAAGCACTAACATCGCCAACCACATTAATTAATGAAGTTTCTGATGTGGAGGATCCTGTTAAGCCAACCACATTCCAACATCGCCAACCACATTTCTTAATTCTTATCATTGATAATTTAGTCTGTATAAAGATTTAATCCGCTATTTACTTTGTTTGGTTGTCAGTTTTGAGATTAAAAAAAAAAAAAGAATTTATTGGTTTGTGTATGTTTTCGTCTTTAGTCATTTTTTTTACTGTAACATTTTAACAAACTATTTTACTTTTTGAATAGCGATACATTATATACATCTAAAAAGTAATAAATAAATAAATAAATAACCTGATAAAAAATCACTAAAGATGAAAAAATACGGATGACAAAACAGTCAAAAAAAAATTGGAGAGAATATTTCTGAGAGGACAACCAAGCAATTCTCCCTCTTAAAAATTTCCTTAATAAAGTTTAGACTCATTTTGGATGCCCGTAATCTTTTGTAGGAATAGAAATTTGGTTACCAAGAATCAAATTCCTAGTAATTCAATACCCAGAGTAATTCTATTCCGACGTTTGGATTAATTAAGTAATCTTCTCTATGAATCATTTATTTTGGAAATATCCTAAGTCAAACGTTTCCTTTTTATATTGATCGAGCCAAGAATCCAAAATTCTCATGAGGTGGGAGGGATCAGATTCCTCTTGTATTCAGGAACGTGATTCCTCCTGAATTGGGAGATAAGTAATCTCATTCTCATTCTCCCCTCTCAGATACCTGTCATCCACACACAGCCATAGGGAAAGCAGAACAGAGCTTTTTTGTTCGGAATGGCAAGACCACCCCTTCCACCTCCAATGGATAGAAGATTAGATAACATGACAGATTGTAGTCTCTGCTATATGTCAAAACTTGACTAATCTTGAAAAACCCACACATATAATTTGTGTACCTACATCGATCTCATCTTTATTAGAATAGACCCTTTTAAGTTTCTTGTCCCCTAAACTTTAAGAACCCCATGTTCTTCTACCGTCCTTGCCTTTTCTTCTCACGTCTACGTCTATTTCTTTTTCCATTCGACGGTCAGCGGTATTCGAGCCAGTTCATCCTCACTCTATAACTAATCTCTTCTTCGGTCCGATGAAAGACAGGTCATCCACACCGCAACTTGAAAATTCACCAAAAATTACTTTCTTACTTGCATAACCTCAAGAATCGAACTCTGATATCTATTATATGATGAGTAAACTCACAAACGAACCGGACTAACCTTAGCACTTCCTAACGTCTATATCAAATTAGCTAAGATCTTTGCACCATAAAGTTGGAATTAGGAGCTAGGGTGGGGGGATTTTACACGTGGCAGCTGATGGGCAATCCAAGGGAGGGGGGCCCCTTGACATTAGGTTATTGGCCTTGGGCTTATCCAATGGAATGGAATTGGACAGGGGTAAGCGCACCAAGGGAGGTGGGACTACTCCTTCAATCTATTCATTTTGATTAGTCCATCGAGTTAGGCTTTTCCTAAAAGTGCTCAAGGGGTGAAAGGGACTTATTTTCCTTCGCAAAATACAAATTAGCCCCTTTAGCTGTTTTAACCCTTTTAACACTTTTTGAAGAAACTAAGTTTTAATACTGTATCAATTAAAAATTAGAAAGAAAAAAGAAGCTCTTTTACCGGTTTTGGGAAACAGTAAATCTGTCCACACAGATTGTTCACGCATAGATCGTGCACAGATTGGAATGTGGGGCCCACTACGTGTCCCACACAAATGATCCGAGCCGTTCATTAAACTTAAAACATGTTTTCAAGGGCCTTTGTGAGAAATCAGCTCAAACCGCTACCAATAAGTGCTCAATCCAATCATCTAACTTTTCATTCAAGTTTTAAGATCCTAAAAACTGAACAAAAAGTTGGATGATTGGTTCGAGCACTTTTAGGTAGCGGATTGAGCCGATTTCTCATGGGGGCCTTCAAACCATGTTTTAAATTTAATGAATGGCTCGGATCGTTTGTGTGGGACCCGTAGTGGGCCCCACATCCCAATCTATGCAAGATCTGTGCGTAAAAAAATTGTGCCATTAGCACTACTGTTTGGGAAATTAAGCCTTAATGTCAATTAAAAATGGTCACATGTAATTACATGGTCAGCTCCTTTCCATACCTCATCCCTCTCCATAGTACCCTTCTACAGTCTAAATTTGCGTCCTCGTATGAGTTGAAAATTATGTTTTGAACCGTTCACCTCGTAGAATCTCAGCATGTCGATATTAATGGATACGTAAATAAAGTCACTTTGAGTTTTGTAAATTGTCGGGTTAAACTGTGAAAAGATATTTACCATTCATTTTGCTTAACAATTCGTGATGGGTTAATGCTTTGATCTATTTCCAATCATACTTATATTTTGTACTAGACTTCTTTCATTTTTTTGTTTTCTACAAGGTGAACGGTTTTGATCATTGTTAAGGGTCCGATATGTGGACGAAAATTGGGAGTATGGATATGGAGGGACAGAATATGGAGAGGAACTCATCCCTTCTAAAATGGGCATGATAATTCATGGTTTTGGAATATTTGCTAAGCAAATTTTCCGATCAACTTAACGAACTCAAACTATCCCGATTGTGAAATCCAACTCCGGGTGAACCCACAAAGGGGCTTTCGTTTCGGTTAAATGCAAGGGTTGTGGGTTTTCAATTCTGCAAAACGAGCCCAGGCCACCCTAAGCCACAAATGGTGCTGGACCTTAGGCCTAGCCATCAACCAAGTAAAAATGGGCCAAGACCGGCCTGCTTATTCCCAATCTTTACCCAACTGTGATTTCAGCTGCTGCTTGTGAAAACTGAAATACTGAGGAAACCACAAGTTATGGGGTAAAAAGTGCAAAATTCTTTTCCATTATACAGAAAACGACAAGTAATTCCTTGCATTACTTTCCCTTCATAAATCCTTCCAAATCCTATCATTTACCAAGAAACAACCTATTATCATTTTCATTACACTCAATATACTGCTGAAAACTTAGCAGACAAAATTATTGACCAACTCATCTCAGTAGTCCTACAACATTTCCGCCGTGGAAATTGCTCATATATTTCGAGTCGAAAACTCTTGAGTGATGTGTAGACAAACAAAGATAGAAGCACAAAATATTCAAATTCAGAAGCCTTCGAGGGAAATCCAGGGTCCGGAAGCTGCTGTTAAATGCGACTCGAGTCTCTCCCGAAAACAAAACGCTTGGTCCAGTCATATACCACCAATACCCTCGTACGCCAGCTGACTTGCTTACTGTATGTTAAAGGGAGAATATAAAAAACAGATAACATCAAAATCCAATACATCATTTACTTATACATACTTAAAATTACTTCAATACAGTTGCAGAGAAGAAAGTGTTACCTTGCATACACAGAATACCAAAGCCACTGGCTACTTTGGCCAATTGAAACCCAATCCCCTGGGAGTTGTGCAGCTGTTTGCTCTCCTCCTAGTGGAGCAAATTGTCCGAGATGCCTGTACCTAAAGGAACACGAATAAACAGAACAATAATAAGACACCAATTTAGTGTGTTGTTGATCATAACCAAATAAGATGAGAGTCATGTATTATCCACCCTCCTCGCTTTATTATGAGCAGACTCAACCTTGCTAACGGCCACTTATGTTGGACTCTTCAAAATGTATGAAAGACTTGAGTCGGACTCTCAAGTCTCAACACTTCTGTAAGGGTATGAGATATGTGTTCGACAGTTAGCTGGCCACTTCCATAAGGAGTTCGGTGTTTCATAGGGGCTAGGCAACATGAACTTCATGGAAGTTAATGTCACAAGAGAGGTATTCAGCCTTTTACAACCAGGTCCGTATAGGGGTGTCATCCAATTAAGTTTCTTCAGCATCACCGGTGGCGCCCCAGCCCTTCGTTCAAGATAGAGCAGAACGGGACCATGATAGCGTGTTTGGTAGAGCTGGAGAGAGTATGTTATGGAAATTTAGCTCGTACCTGAAGGGACGAAACCTATGGCGACCTTCTCCCCTGAACCGAAGAGGGCCTTCTGGATTTTTCTCACACTCCTCCATGCGATTAAAGCAATCAGCAAGATAGGCACCTTGCTGAGCTGCAACCTGAAATGCCATCAACAAGGCATTTAGAAGCATTCAAGGACATGTGTCCTTGAGGATAGCCATAAAAACTTGAGCTTGACATAATTTCGTTGACAAAAACCTGGGCTGTGGCAGGAAGATTTTTCATCTGGGAGTCCACCTCAGAGAGAGCTCTTTTGAGTTCTTCAATATCCAACTCGATGGATTCTTTTGCGACATCCCCTTTAGATTCCTTTAATAGATCTACAATACTGCTCATATGTTTGTTCTTCAAATAAAGTTCGACTTGAGGGTATCTTTCGCAAATGTCATAAATCACTTCTTGGACTTCTTTAACTGTCAGAGTTCCAGAGTTGTCCTTGTCGGCTTTACGAAATATTACTGAAATATCTTCCTGCAAAAAATAGAAAAATAAAATAAAACAATGGTGATAATACTTAGCAAAGACTTATAAGTAGAAATGGAAGTCTTCCACAAGATGTATGACAAATATCTGGCTTTAACTGCATATAATCTAAACTACAAGTTTGCATCATTCTATCAGCAATTCCCTCTTTGACAACTTTCTGTTGAACCTGCATTACTATTTATTTATTTTTTTATGCAATGAAGTGAAAATTCCCCTTCAACATCACATGCGACTTGTGTGATAGGATACTACATCTTGCTCCTGATACTACATAGTAACGAACTCTATTCAGTCACCCAATATTTCAGAGTGCATAAGGATGGACATCGGCTAAAAAAGATTCTCATATTAGGTTGTCATCATCGTTAAAACAAATGCACTTGTGCATGCTTTGTGCTGTTTATGGTAACTTCCCCAGGTTACCTCAGTAGTGTACTAAGGACTCCACTCAACCGGACTACATAGTAGGTCCCAACCACATTTGATCAGATTGAGGAGTCATAGTAGCATTAGAAAGGGTTGAACGGCAACACAATAACCGTCAGTGTGATGCCACATAATCATAGGACCTCAGGGTATCGAACTACCATCTTCACAGGACATGTCACTTCATTTTCTTTCAGGAATATTAGTTGTATAAAATAGTTAGAAGGCCATAGAAGGAAAAGTAACAACGCAAACATAAACTGATCACAAAGAAAATATGCATGCAGTTTCTTGCAAATTATGCACTTCTTCTTTTTACTTCATTTTTAAGTGGCAATGACGGTGCATTGAATAAATTGCAAATGAAGGTATGGTTTACAGTTTCTTGCTGATTCTGTGCTTCTGCAAGTGAAACTCCAACTACCTCTATCCCAGTTATACACTCAACAAAAATGGTTCCTGATGTCGATCAACAACTAAACATATACTACCAACAAAATGATGTAGGAAAAGAGAATACGTACCATGACTTTCCGTTGATTAATCGTCGCACAATCTCCCATGGCATATACATTATCACTTCCTTCAACACGAAGCCATTCATCAGTTGCTAGTACACGTCTATTAGCCTGTTCCAAGAAACTGAAGTTCTCTTAGTAAGTGTAATACAAATCTATCTTCTTTTTTTATTGGTAACTCCAGACTCCTTAGAGATAGTAAAAACAAAGCTACTGAAATGAATTTTTTACAGGAAAATTCTGAGAGACATTGACAACTTAAAACAGAGCTTGGACTATTAGACAGGTACTAAGTGCAAATAAATATACCTGACCAATTTGCTTCATGAAGTCCAGTATGATTGGACGAGTCGCAATTCCAGTTGACCAGACAACCATTCCATATGGAATGGAAGAGATTTCTCCACTTTTTGCTTTGGTAGAGATTTCTTTATCAGATACTTTCACTACCATTGACCCAGTCCTCAAATCAATACCATCCCTTTTGAATTTTTCTTCTGCAAAAGTTGTAATTCTTTTGTCAAACCTGCAAACCATGAGCTTCATTGCTTGAGAATTTATTTTTTTGAAATGACAATGCTACATATAAAAAATTGCATCCTTTTCCAAAAACATCAGTAGGGAATAGGGAAATTCGCATCTGGAATGTATTAACTATGATAGAAGGGGAACACATTTTGCGGATGCAGTCCACATATCAAATTACAGTTCTGCTCGGGTACTACTTGCAAGCATCAAATTACACCAAGGATCTCTTTTAGCAGATTATTTGCCTTAAATAATCTTGCAAGCCATCCTTTATATATTCCAGCAAGGTAAATCCCCATCTTCTGGTTTCGGATAGCTATATCCTATAGGTGAAGATGGCTCAAAGACCTTGAATAGGGTGTTTATACGTCCACAAAAAAAACAAACAACAAAATGTTGTCTCAAGAAACATTATCCAGGAAGTTCTCATTTCCTAGCAGACAGCATCATAGTAGAATCATTTAACAAGTGAGGTCAATGAGATCATCCATCTCAGTAGAAGTTCAAGAGAAACATCACAGACTGTCAGACAAGATACATCCTTACATGTTCAGAAGATGACCTCCGGCCTCCAAGAGTGTTATTTTTACTAAATCTTTCACCTGTGGATATAACTTCACTATATCTTCATTAACAAAATCATGAAGCTCTGCTGCAAACTCAACACCAGTTGGACCACCACCAACAATAACAAACTGAAGAATTTTCTTCCTCTCTTCATTGCTTAGGGAAGGTAAGCTGGCCCTTTCAAAGCAGTCAATAACAGTCCTCCGGATCTTTTGAGCATCTTCAACTTCCTGCATGAAAGTACATTTTCCAGGAAATGTCAGCAAAAATGGATAGAATTGACTAGGTTCAAATGACCAAAAAAATCCCAAACAACACCATTCCATTAGAGACAACACTTCTTTATTTTTTTATTTTTTTATACCAGCACCATTCTTCAGAAAGAATATAGGGTTATTGGTAGGTATGAAATCCTATTGTCAATCATTAAAGTTCCGAAAGCATACCTTCAGAAAATGACAATGCTCCTCAACACCAGGAGTATTGAATGTATTGACGCGTGCACCTACGGCTATGACAAGGTAATCATAGTCCACAACAAATTCTTCTTCGCCTTTTAGGTTGGTATCTTGGGCTGATCGGCAATAGACCTTCTTATTTTGCGCGTCAATCTTGAAACATTCAGCTTCGCAATAGTGAATATCCAGATGTTTCTGCTAGTAGTGGAAGAATCATTTGTTAGTAACGAATCTGACGAGACTATGGAACTGTTGATCATAATGTAGAAATTATTTGACCAGATCAATTCGGCACTATGACCTAAGTGCATATCTGCTGTCATAAGTTTACACCTTTATGCTTTCACTAACCAGAGGTGAGAGGACATATGACATCTAGGCAAGGTTAACTTCACCATGGAACACGACCTGATATTGATAATATCTATTACAAGGGACAATAGTAGTTGAGGTCATTGGAAAACAGGATTTCAGTTGGATTCAAAACAACAAGACCTTAATAAAACTTGGAAAGATTAAAATGCTTCCCGTAAAAATGCACTGGATTTGATTACCCTGGATCGAGAACTCCTTACCTTTCTAAGGATCCTGCGAATTGGTTCAACAACGCTACGAGCTTCCACTGTGCCACATGTAACACTCGGTAATAAAGGGGTAAACGCAAAATAATTACGAGGGGATAGCACCTGGACATCATATGTGGGATTTTTCAGGTTCTTCAAGAAACTTGTTCCAGCCCAACCAGTTCCAAGTACCACCACCTTCTTCTTCTTGCTATTAGCTTCATGTGTATTCACGATGTTCATGCCATCATTGGATTTGGCCTCCGCAGAGGCCACAAGACCACCACCACTGCCAAAACAGGAAATTTGAGGGGTTAGGTTTAGGTAAGGAACAAGCCAGAAGAGATAACACAACAGTTACTATAGTCCCCACCGTGTTATTCTTAATGTAGCTATAAGTTGAGAAAGAATGAGAAGCTATAAGCTGTGAAAGAATGATATCATTTAGATGACTAAAACTGGAAAACAGGTAATATTTACTTCTTAGAATGAAGCAAACAGAAGGGGAAAGGGACTCCACGCAGATACTTTAGCTCCAAATCCGTGTAGCAAGAAAGGGGAAATATTCAATATAAGAAGTGTAGATGGATATAGCTTCAAAGAGAATGGCAGGGGAAAAAAACTCTTAACGTAAGGTTACTGCCATGCTAATATGACAAATACAATGGATAAAACCACTTCTATCCCCTTCATTTCAATATAAAGCACGTGCGAGATTGGCTTTTGTTAAGGTGCTATTAAACTTGTTATCAATGCTATCAGAACAGCTCGTCAACTTCCCATAGCAGTAATTAATAGCCATTGGAGATTGTATGTCTTGCCCTGATATGCCTATGGCTCCACTAACATTAGCTGTGCTACAAAGATTATCTCCCCCTATAAAATTAATCTACCATTACAGCATGATACAATGAAACTGAATGGGTACTAGGAAGTGGGTTGATGTAGCGAATTAAAGAATTGCTTCTTCTTTTCATTACAACCCTGGCCTGTGTTTTCCTTTTGTGTTTCTACTTCCAAATCTCTTCTTTAACTGTCCTAGTAGTGCTTCTAGAAGCAATATTTGGTTCTTCTATCTATTGGAGGGGCAAGGATGCCCAGGCCTGAGTCGCACTAAGACAAAGGGAGGGAGGGCACGAGAAGAGTAAAG
Organism: Rhododendron griersonianum; assembly: GCA_018127125.1. Taxonomy (NCBI): domain Eukaryota; kingdom Viridiplantae; phylum Streptophyta; class Magnoliopsida; order Ericales; family Ericaceae; genus Rhododendron; species Rhododendron griersonianum. The sequence continues at coordinate 27,166,795 of CM030800.1, forward strand.
ATTGGAGAGCCGAGTGGAGGTATATATTTCAGTTGTAAATGGCGGGATGGAAAATTCTGTTCTTGTGTTTGTTGCCATGCATAACCATTAGGTAAACAAGGAATACCATTTTAAATTTAAAATAGTTTCATCCAAAAGAGATGTTACTCTATTTATCTCATCCTTTCACCTTTGCTCTAAAAACTGATGGTTGGGGAAAATTTCCTTATTGCAATGTAGGGTTTTCTTTTCTTGCTTTCTCATTCAGATTTCCATCACTATCATACTAGTTAGAACCTTGATCTATCTCGATGGGAACGCGTTATAATGTCATTCTTGTTCTTAACACAGTTGCTGCTGTTGGAGTAGAATAATCAACCCCATCTGGTGATTCAGGGGGAAGACGTACACGTAGTAGTAATTTAGGTCTCAACTTACCTACCTACATAGCGATAGGAAAGTTATCAATACAACCAGAATCAAGTAAAGCCAGAAACGACAACGTAATACAATTAGATAGAACACGAAAATGCATAAAGTAGGGTGAATGTGAAAAACAATGTGCGCGCTAGTTGAATCAACTCCATGGGGTCTTTGTAGTTCAACAGCTTAAATATTCCATATTTGTATTATTAAATGGGAAATGATTTTGCCACTCCCCTGCAAAAATACACTTGTAGGGGAGTGGCGTTAACAAAAAAGGGAGTGGCAAAATCAGCAGCCTAAATAGCCGCCATTTGTGTCAAGGTTCATCTAACAGACTGAAGAATTGAAGGTATACGTAGCCCACATAATTGCCTCATTACCAAGCACTAATGACTAATCCATAACCTATCCTCTCCATGTGCCAAAATAAAAAGCAAACTCAATCTGGACAGCCAAGATGAAGAGCAGACTTACTCTTGAATCATCCAATGTATCCAAACGCAGCTACGCAGTGTGGGGAATAAAACTCCCAGAGAACAAGCCATCTAACGTACTACAACAATCAAGTTAATGGGGAGCCGGAAATCACTCATTTCAATCATCGGATATTTGAGAGGTCCAAACATTCTAATTTCATTTCTAGAAACATTAGCCATCGGCAAATTCTAATTTCATCGACAAGAATAGCTCAAAGCAATCCCAAGGGGTTGGCCTAGTGGTTAAGATCTGGGACTTAGGGGTTTGCTACCTCCTAAGATCTCATATTTGAAACTTCCCAGATGTTATCAACTCCTTTGGGGTCACTGCAGGTTTGCCCGGTTGTTAACTTTAGGGCCCCAGAATTAGTCAAAATACGCGTTAGCTGGCCCGAACACCTTGATAAAAGGAAAAAAAATCACTCAAATTGCACCTATCATGGTAATTACATTGAGAACAATTGTGCAAAGAGCACTTACCATTGAAACTTCACTCGTGATTTGAAATCAAAATGATGTATGAGATTGACAGAAGTATGATTAGCAAAGAAGATAAAACCATCGCCAAAAAAACTATTGAACCCAAAAAAACTAATTCCACAGATGAAAAGATACCCACCAACCTGGGCTGACGGAAGGAGCCACTTTTCTCCTTTTTCATGAACCAACCCCCCCCCCCCCCCCCCCGGGGTGTGTGTGTGTGTGTGTGGCACTAGGACACTAAAATCCTTAAGAAAAAGGTAAAGTTCACTCCATTACTCCTCTCTCATTGTATGGCAACAAAATCTTAAATATAGAAGTTATCCATTTTTGGGTAGGCAATAGCCGAAATCCCTTCATGTGTTAGGAATTGTGCATGTGATTAATTTAGGCATGTGAATTTTTTATTTTATTTCTTTTTGCGATAACTCAGGAGTTCAGCTAGCTTACGCACGGCCAAATAAATCCTGGTAAAGCCCATCCTACATTTCTAATTTTACACTTTTGCACCAGGAAAAGACAAACAATGGAATGTGGCTGGTCAAAAGGGAGGGTGTATATCATTTGCCTTAATCTAGATACACAAGAAGCGAAGAAACTGATCTACCAAACCAGATCACCCGCTATTCTGAACTCAACTGGATACAACTTTTCAATTAGTTTGAATAGCGAATAAAGGAATTAACAACAACAAATGTTTGATCACGCTGTAGAAAATCCAATCCAACGAACTCTCAGCTACGGTCCAGATCAAACACAGATTACGAACTCATCAAAACGGAACAAAATCAGTACAACCCGAACACAAAACAGATGAACTGAGGAAAAAAAAAATGATGTCTAATTAAGCTGTGAAAAAATCAAAACCGAAATTAACTCTCAGCAACAAAACCAGATTTAAAAAAATAGACATATCATGAGCTCAGCGCAATCAGAAGGGGCTGCAATTGCACAGAAAACAGAGGAATTAATCTTTCAGTACCTGACCGTGAAGACAACGAGCAGCTTAACGAGAGAGGGATGGTCGTGGAAGGTACGAGAAAATCTATCGTAGAAAGTCAAGCCTCGCATCCTTGCTTCAGTTCAACCTCTCGGCCTTGGATCTGAGAATGTGTTCCGGAGAGGAGTGCTTGCATACGTAGTGAATTTGGAGAGAGAAAGCAGAGAGAGAGAGAGAGAGGCGTGAGGCGGAGAAAGGCAGAAATATATTGAAAATGAAGAAAGAGCAAAGGCCCGAAGAGGTGGGAAGGAGAGTGAAACGTGAAGTGGTGGTGTGTCACGAATCATCCGTCCAGCTTTTGGTTTTGGTTGACTCGGGGCCGAAGATACCGACACGTTTTTCCGGCGAGGCAAAAGTTTAAAGTTTAAGAGAGATTTTTATTGGGTTATTTGCAAGGACGCAACCAAAAACTATCATATTTTGTCAATATGACTCCCTCGCGTTTAAAATTCATCAACCTCATTTTCTCAACTTTCATTTTCCATCAATTCCACCCCTTCCGTCCAAATCTGTTAAGAAAAGTTAAGATTTTGAACGGAAAATAACTAACTTGGATGAAAAAATAAATTTTATCCCTAAAATATCCCTTAAAACCCTAAAACACCTAACCAAACACCCCTCCTCTCTCCTCTCTACTACTCTCTCTACGCAAAGGACCACCACCACCGGCGAAGGGGTTTCGGCAGCGAAAGGTTTTCAGTGGGTGATGACTAGGCGTGGTTGGTGAGGCATTTGCAGCAGCAGTGGTTTGAGATATGGGGTTGGGTAGCAGTGAGGGTGGGGTTTTGAAGGGCTGTAGCAGCAGCGGTGAATTAGGGGCTTTAGTTTTTAGTGCTGGTTTCAAGGGCTGTGGTGGAGCTCGGCTGGGGGGTGACAACTGAGGTAGCGGTGGTGGTGGTGGTATGGGTGATGCTGTAAGGGATGTTTTGGGTGGTTGGTGGCAATTTGACCGGCATAGGTGCTTGCGGAGGCTTGGGGCTAGGGTTTGCGGCGGTGATACGGAGGGTAACAACATTGGCAGCGGCGAACAAAGGTGGTGCGGCAACGGCGGAGCAGTGGAGTAGTGAAGCAGAGGCTATAAGGTTAGGAATGGTTGAAATTAAGTGTTTTTGTGATCAAATTTGTGCTTAAAATGGTTGATTGTGGTGGTTTGACGGTACCGGAGATGGGGTTTGTGGGGAGGTGAAGTAGGTTCCGATCTGGGTTTGTAAATATCCAAAACCATTTTTTAATGTAACAGGGGTAACTTAGTCTTTTCATTCGTTTCCATCCAAATTTTTAACGGAAGTGAGCAAAGGGCTGGGGTGGAGTTGATGGAAAATAAAAGTTGAGGGGGTGAGGTTGATGAGTTTTAAACGTGATAGTTGAATGGGTGTCCTTGCAAATAACCCATTTTTATTTTATTTCTTTTGTCATTCGTTAATCCTAATCTACCATATCCTAATGGACTTGGGGAGAGAATGTATGCTTATGAAAATCGAACCCTACCTATATGCTTGGTACTCATGTGTATGAGAGTACAAGAGAGGCACCAACTGCGCGCACCTCACCCCACTTGCGTTTACGAGAGATTATTCAGGTCCACGAACTTGTTTTGTTTGAATTTTGAGAAAGATTTTTTAAATAAGGAGCGGAGATATATAGATAGAAAAATAACGGTAATAATTGAGGAGAAAATTTATTTGGCCACACATCAGGCGATGAGATTCACACAAATGTGTTGTAGAGAGTTGAGTTGAGACACCATGTGTCCTTACCCCTGGGCAATGAATAATTTTTCAAAGTTTATAGCTTCATTGTCAGAGAGGTTAGGTTCGTTTGGGTTTGGATGGAAGTTTTTAGGCTAATGAGTGGAGAAAAATAGATTAAAAAAAGAGAGTAAAGTGATCTTGGAGCAATATTCCACAGCAATCACAACACACTACATGTTATTTTATGTCGTTATTTACCAATAACATAGTCACGAGTCTCGTAGCATTTACCAATCACAACACATATGGAGCTCTATGTGTCACGCTCCGAGAGCAAAGATAATTTATCCTATTGTCATCATTTTATTTATTTTTGGTTGTTAAAAGAACATGTGGAAGGTTGGCATTTGTCCATTGGTGTTCACCCCCAACTATAGGTCAACCGGGACTATTTTACGAAAGTAATGCATGTGGTATAATTGAGTGATTACTGTTACGGGGCCCGGTGACGCTGCCCTGTGCCACCCAATAATCTCTACACAACACAAGTATGACTTGTGAGACTGTTGAGTCATGCTCAAAGCCACTAAAAATAATACTACTACAGAAAGATGATTCCGCCAGGTGTAGAGCCTGAATCTAGATTCTCCAATATTACGATGTTATTTGATGATTCGAAACATTTATTTTATAGATTTCAATGTGTTTATCGTCTGTTTAAAAATTCAAGCCAATTAAACGTACAACGGCATCAATCTGAATGAATCATCAATCTTATCAGACAAATCATTCAACCAAGTCTTTGTCGATAGTCGTTTATTTGATTCTTGGTATATACAATGAGCAAATCATGGCATTCTACATGAACATTTGATTCGGCTAGTCAAATATATGACGAGTCTTATTTTGCGTCACATGAGTAACACATGAGAGATCAACACGTGAGATGGTTCTTCTCTAAAGAATTGGAGTACAATATATTGTCCACAACACTCTCTATCACTAAGGGTACGGTGCCAAACATCAATATAAGTTCGTTCGAAAACAACAAAGCCTGTGTAACAAATTTTCTAAACAACTCAAATTCCCCAAGCAAGAGCAACCAAATCAAAAGTAGAAGTCATAAAATCTTGCGAGGTGCCTGTGAAGGACCCAATCGTAACCAACGATCGTTGATTACTATGACAAGGGAGGGGAAAAACAAACCAAACATACGCAAAATCCATACGGAGAAAAAAGTTGCTAACAAAAGCATAATAAGAGAGCAGTGGTTTTTGTTGGGATTCCACCCAAGTGGGGTGGTGTGCGCAAAGCACAAGATCACTCCCCACCTTATTTCCTTACGCGTATTAGGGTTTTCTTTTTGTCTATATATTGATGTATATGAGAGCAGAGAGATGCGTACGTATTAGGGTTTTCCTTTTGTCTATATATTGATGTATATGAGAGCAGAGAGATGTGTGACTGAAACTATGTGAGGGAGAGGGTGAGATCGAGTGGGTGAGCCGGTGTTGTTCTCCCGGAGAGGTTTTTTCATCTTGTATTATTGTGTATATATTGTTAAGGGAGTTTTTCCCCATAGATCTTCCCGTGTGCGCGTAGGCCCAATCCGTTGGGGAGTATCCACGGAGTCCGACCACATCACCTGGACCCAATATACATTGAATGACCCATATTCACTTAAGAGGCTAAGTCTTGTAAGTGGTGAGCCATCTAATTGTATATTAAGGTCCAACTCTTTTTCTATTTATCCGATGTGTGACTTAACCTTTCACACATGTTCCTAACAGTTTTTTCTACGGTCGATAAGTCCAGAATTATTTTTGTTTTAGGGCCAATTCTAAAACCTAAAAAGCATCAATATTTTACTTGTACGTTAATATCGTTTCAATGGAAATGCCCCTGTATTTTTCCAAGTTTCATCTCCAACTTAACGGGCACTAAAAGCAACGGCAAATAATCACTCTATTTGACCGCGAGAATCATGGTAGCGGACGTGAACTCGGGCGGCGGTTAATGGTAGTAACTGGTGGGTGAGTTTCAAATACTATTAGGTTTAGGGCTTATAGATTATGGGGATATATTTTGGTAGTACTAAACTAAACTCTTTAAGCGGGTGTAAAAGAAAATTGGGGGCAAAGAGAACTTTTACGGGTTCAAACAAACAGAATCACTCTACTTGACTGCAAGAAACAAATAGAATCACTCTGAAAACTGCTAATCAATATTATCTTATAAATTTGTAATCGAACAAACTCCTAGCTTCATTAGAAAGCATGCTAACTCACGAGCTATTGAATTATTTTCACAATTATAGAATCTATTTCATGTGTTTATCCGCTGGGCCCACAATGCATATAATATATATTTCCCGTGGGTAGAAGAGATGTTTTCTACATATTATAAGAACAATTATAATGGCATGATACATCAATTGTGTAAGATATTCACAATTTTAGGATCCATTTCATGTGCTTATCCACTGGGCCCGCAACGTATATATCACTTTAGCAAGTTGTTCTTTGGACTTTGATTTGGCTTTTGCTGGCTGGAGTTTTTTGGTGCTCCTGGGGGACGCCCCATTCGGGTGTAAGCCCTGCTTCCTTTTTTGGGGGTAAATTTTAATCTTTCCTTTTGTTAAGAAGTTTTCATAAAACAAGCGTATATTAGGGAAGAGAGGAATCTCAATGGATTCGCCTGATAGTTAAGGCATGTGACTTAAGGGTTTGATCATTTCTCGGGTTCAAGTTCGAAGCGTTGCCAATTCTTGTGCCTAATTTATATGGGACTTTGTCCTAGCTTTAAATTAATGCACCTTTCCCCCGATTAACCCCCGTGATTAGTTGAGACTTACGTATTCCCCTTGAGTTATCATACTTGGAAAGAGAGGAATACATGAGATTTCTCTCATAGCAGTAAAGAGGAAGGACTTCCAATCCAGATGATCATTGAGAAAAATACTAAAGTCAGAAATAACCCCAACTCCATCACCAGAACGTACATGCCAATTTGCACTTGCATAATTCGGTACAATCCCTGGGAGAAGTTTTTGGGTGTAATTGATGGACGGCTCGGATGCGCGCTCGGGTACCACGTGGACTATACCCTAAGTGCACTCAAAAACTTCTCATATTCTGGAATGCGGGCTCGAATTTGTAGTTCCAAGACGCGTTTAAAGATTGACGGGACAATAATTTAAGATCAAGTTGGTTTCCATTGACAACCAGAATCTGTAACATTCCTCAATCCCGTGGACAAAACAATCTAATAATAGAGGTGAAACTGTTGAATTCTTCATGTAAACGCTAATTGCCAGCAATCTTCTACGGAATGCCAGCTCTCCTAAGCTGTAAAAACAATCATAACGTGTGGAAATTGTTCTCCATGGTCAATAATCCCGAGCTGTCCGCATCTTTCACAGCGTACTTGTGCACTGTCTGCCAACACTAACCCGTCTCCAAAGAACAAGTTTTCACTTAATCCAATGGGCACCATTACTTCTGCTTATCCATTTGAGGTGAAGAATCATATCCTGTATCCAAATGTATTTTTCGACTATTGGATCACAGGATATTTGGATACAGAAGATTTGAGATGAAGAATCATATCCTGTATCCAAATGAATTTTCGACTATTGTATCAGGATATTTGGATACAGAAGATTTGAGGTCAATATATTTGGATATGCGCTCAATATATTTGGATACAGAAGATTTGAGCTCAATATATTTGGATACAGCCGTAAAGGGAAACTCCAGAATTAAGCGAAGTGGTAGACTTGAAATAAGCAGCTGAAATGAGAGGATGAATTAGCGACGAAAAAAAGCATATATTTATTGAGTTGGATCGATCAAAAATAATAGTATGCAGACTCATTTGTACACCCTATCTTTGGAAGTGGAGGGGCATCACATCATAGCCCTCCAACAAACCCTAAAATGTACAAATCAGATACAAAAAAAAAAAAGAAAAACCAAGCCAAACCCCATCTTCAATGAAAGGAGTTGAAGAATATGGCTCCCAGTGTAAGAAGTGTAACAAACATGTACACGAACCAAAACCAGAAGAGATCTGCTCATCAGATCTCAACCCTCAACTCCACCAAACCAACTGCTACTGCTGCAACAACAACAATGCCTATGTACAGAAACCCCTCAATAACTTAAAAACAAGAAAACTCATGTCTCGGCTTCCATTTGCATAAATAAGTCTCTCTTCGGCCACGGATCTTCTGCCGGTGAAGCAAACAAGGCCACTGAGATGTGGGCCAGCTTCTTCCCGCTCAATCGGTTCCGGTGGGACCGACACTGTTTAGGAGCATTTGGGGTCTTGGTCTCTTCAAATTCCCCCAAATCAATTGGATTCCGGAAAGCTGAAATCTTTTTAGGCGTGCTATATGCGAAATGCCACTGCTTAGCTATTACAGTCTGTTAATTCATCAAAGAAAAATAAAAAAAAAATCCTCAATCAATAATCACCCCAAGATATAAACAAAACAATCAATAATCGAATCCTTAAACCACAACAATTTCAATTCTCATAATAAGAGTAGAAACTTACTGCTTCTCTGATTTGTTTCGACACATGGAAAAGCTGCTTTAAATCATCATGGCCAATACCACACAAAACCCTAATCTGCAAAACAGAAAACCCCCAAAATCAATTTCACCAGAACTGCTCAATCAAAAACCTAGCTCCCTATTCGCATTTCTATACCTAGGGTTAGCGACTGCAGTTATATGGTAGAGTACTTACCAGAATATCTTGAGGCAGGGCTTCAAGCAGAGACTTTTCACAACTTGGAGCCACCATTTCCATACTACATTGCCTCTTCAATGGTGGTGACGCAACCGTGGAATCCACCTCCATGTTGCTGGAAATAGCCACTCTTTTGCCACTCATCGACCGAGTATACCGAACACACCCGAACCCTAACCCTAACCCTAACCCTTCGCTTGCGGACTCCTCGTTCGACCCACATCTCTTTCCCAACGCCATCTTCTTCCACAAACTAAACTGATTTTCCACAACAATTCGTAACAAGATCTGATTTTTTTTCACAAATTAAACCAAACAACAATCAGAATAGACCCAACATAAAAAAAAATCCAACCTGAAACTAAAACCCAATAGCTATAGGGAAAATGTAAGCCTAATCAGAATGAACTCAACAGTAAAATTCACTAGGAAGTCAACCCCAAACCCAAAAACCAAATAGCAATTGGAAATGTATCTAATACTAGTATCTATAAGCAGATACCAAAACAAATAAACAAATCACGGTTTATATACAATCAGAGAGAGAGAGAGAGAGAGAGAGAGAGAGAGAGAGGGGGGAACCTGGTGTGAGAGAAACCCTAAATTGAGGCTTTGGAGTAATGGGTAATTGGAATAACGCGTACGGCTGGTCTGAGGAAGGAAACAAAGAAAGAACCGCCCTTTTTTTCAACTATGGAGGCTTCGATTGGAGAAAGTCAAGTTGTAATTCTCTTCTAGACTACTGTTTATCTCTGCACCAGTAAAAAGGATGAGGATCTGGGTTTTATATATTTGAAATTCAGGGGAATCTAGGTAAAGTGCGAAGTTTCGTTTATTTACGGGAAAGGACTCGAAATTTCCGAAGCAAATATGTACGGGGCACTGTCCGTGTCTATCTTATAGGAGTACTTGGGGGAGGAGGGAAAAAAATATAGCCGTTTGAGGGGGGACACGTGGCGGTATCCGATGCGAGGAAACAACGTGGGTGGTGGTTTCGCTGTGACGTGTCCGATGTGGTCGGTCCAAGTCGGTTGGCGGTGTCGGTTTCAACGGCGTCAGTGGGGTGGTTCATCTGCCGACACGTGGCGGTGAAGGTTGAGGGGGGCCGCTAGTTTTTGAACGCGTGGGAGGGGAGGGTGAATGGAGGGGATCACCTCCTTTCCATACCCCTCTTACTCTCAATTTTTCGACCGTATCTCGGGTCGATAACTATCATCCGAACCATTCGTCTCGTAAAACATGCACGGAACTATAAGTCTACAAAATATATGTACGATCGGATATCGATTGGTATATGAATAAGTTACATTTTGGTTTGTAAAATGTACGGTTAAACTCTGGAATGTATTTTTACCATTCATTTTGCATAACAATTTGTAACGTGTTCGCAAATCTATCGATATCCACTCATCCCGATAAGTTTTCGACTCATAATTAATTCTTTACATTTTCTGCGAGGTGAACAATTCGAATCATAGTTTTGGACCCGATATATGAACGGAAAATTGAAAATATGAAAGGGTATGAAAGGATGAGGTATGGAAAGGAGCTCATCCCGAATGGAGGGTGGGGATTTTGGTGGGGACGTGGGGGAGGCGAGTGTGTGGCTTTGGTTGAAGAGAGAGAGAGAGAGGAGAGAGAGAGAAGTTTATGGTTTTTTTAGGTCTTTGGGGATGACATAGAGAAGGAAAAGATTCGAAATCTAGATAGGCGGCTGGCGGATTTTGCGGGGCGTTTACACGGTGGGGTTTTAATTAATTTTGCATTAGTGGAGTCAACAAGGCGTCAAACGCGGCGTCTTGGGATTTGGATAGGCCCCGCCAAAGCTGGCAGATGGTGAGGACCGCTGATTGGCGGGGTTTGATTGAAATGGATCTTCTCCGGTACATCGAATTGCACGATCCGGGTACGTTTAGGCTAAATTTTCATTGTCTTTTTGCCACTGTTTTAAGCCGCTGATTTTGTCGCTCCCTTTTTTTGTTAACGTTACTTTCCTTTAAGTGTATTTTTTGTTGTTGAAAATGACGGGACTTGTTGGAATTTCAGTCCAGTGTTTGCTTGTTCGATTTCTTTCATCGATATGGACTATTAATTTTAATAGTTTTAGTAAAAAGCGACACCAAAAATCACTAAACACAAATAATTCCATTGTCTTTAACAAAAATTAATTTAACCTAAAAGAATTAAGTCTCCTTGATGGTTTCTTTAGAATTTATTTTGATAATCAGAATCATTTACGAAGTAATTAATAGATGGATTGGAGAGGAGAAGACCTATGTAGTTACTTCACCATGAAGGCTTTGCACTTCCCTGTTTATTGATACACAAACTTAATTTGTATCTAGAAAAATATACGCTCTCGAACAAATATAGGATAACTAAACACTCCACTAAATACATAACACTCGACTGACTACGGTGTGTGGACGCCACACATAATGTGAGAGAATTTGTGCGTCTTGCATGTGAAAGTGTTTGTGATTGTAACACATCTGTGGTTGAATCCTAAATTCTTTTGATAAGAAAAGAAAGGAATTTATTAATCTTTGAAATAATGGGGTGCTTGCGGAGGCTTGGGGCTAGGGTTTGCGGCGGTGATACGGAGGGTAACAACATTGGCAGCGGCGAACAAAGGTGGTGCGGCAACGGCGGAGCAGTGGAGTCTCGGTGGGAAAAATGATATGGATGTAGTATATAATGAATCATCAGCTTCTATAACTCAATGTTAACCTTTTGTGACATGGTTAAGGCTAAGAGTCAACAACTCAGCTGTCATGGATCGTTCAACGAAGTACTGGAAGAAAATACATGAGGTATAATTGAACAAAATAATTAAAACCAAGGAATCTTCAAAGCTTCAGATATGTGAATATTGCAGAATCAAAACCGAACCCCAAATAGCATGACCACTTCCAGCATTGACACCAGTTGGAAATAGCAGCAGCAGACGAAAGGAACCATCAGAAATTTGCCACAAACCACGTACGAAATGCACCAACAGATGATGAAAAACATAGCAGCAGCAGAAATTTGACTACAAATCTAAGAGAGGCACCAACTGCGCGCACCTCACCCCACTTGCGTTTACGAGAGATTATTCAGGTCGACTACAAATCTTCCCACTCTTGTACTCCTCAAAATGCTTATTTTCGCATTCGGAGATATCCTCCAAGAATCAAAAAGTTGATCATATATGTGCGGCTCTCGAAAAAATAACGGTAATAATTGAGGAGAAAATTTATTTGGGATTGTGCGCAAAGAAAAAGGGTTGGGTGACCCAAAGAGAACACAGTTGGTGCCCCAACCCCTCTTTTCACCACACATTTGTGTGGACTCCACACATCAGGCGATGAGATTCACACAAATGTGTTGTAGAGAGTTGAGTTGAGACACCATGTGTCCTTACCCCTGGGCAATGAATAATTTTTCAACTCGAGCTCAAGCTTTTCGAATTTGAAATCGTTCACTATAATTCGCTTAAGCCAGAAGAAATTTGGATTGCAGTTCTCAAACATGGGTTTTGCAAGCATCTCCCAATAGTATCCAATATCCATATTTAGAATAGAAAACGTGCACCGAGAGAGATTAGGTAAACAGGCCCAAAGCGAACACGGTCTTAGTGATCTTGGAGCAATATTCCACAGCAATCACAACACACTACATGTTATTTTATGTCGTTATTTACCAATGATTCTTTGAACCGTGAAGGAAATACACACAGCTAAAAATGAATACATCACATCAAGGAAAACCGTCTCTACATTTGGGCAATTCTTGAGGAATACCAAAAAAATTATTTTCTTGAACATCGAAATAAATTAACATAAGAAAGGTTTTCATAAGTTTTCAATCAATTAAAATATACAGTAGCTCAAAAAAAGAAAGAACATACGAGCAACGTACCTCGAGAAATATAGTGGTAATTCTCAGGACTTCACAATGTTAGATAAAGATAGTCTGAGCATGAAATTGCTCAAGGAATAAAGCTGAGGAAAACCTCTTACAGGCGTGAAATTAAGTATCACATCCTTCGAATGTCACATCTGGGTCTTGAAATTGATGACACGGGATTCCCCACGGTAATAGAACGTTGAAAGAGTAGGAGCATCAATATCAATAAGACAGATATCCTTGCAATCCCCTACCACGGAACACTTAAAACTTTTTCAACTCTTGAGCAACAATGTTTAGATGGTAAATCAGTAAGCACTGTAATACTTCGATACCCTCATGAAATAAGCAGTTAGAAAAAATGGTCACGATTGGGGCTGAAGTAACATTAACCTGCCTAAGAACAAGAGTTTTCAAGAAACATAAACCTTTCAACTTAGGAGGCAATTCTAATCGACAAAAGTTTAGCTTTAGAATTCTTATGGATTCAAACTCTAAGAGATGATAAGGGAGATTGAAATGCTCACCTCCCAGGGTAAAATCTAGATCTACCTCCTCAACCCCTTTGGAAGTTACCATATGTATCCAGTACTCCGCTATAGCCACGATATCGGTTGTATCCAGTACTCCGCTATAGCCACGATATCGTGAAGGTACAACTGGAGTATATTAGCATTTAGCCCCAAGATTCAGCCCAAACACTCACAAATGTTTTAACAAGTGAGTTGCCCGTTGAACATAGAAAATAGTATAGAATATAGGGCTCACAATCTCTAACAATGTACACTTCCCAACCTATAGACATCTCATCATTTTTTCTCTTCGTTTTTCCACACCTTCAACCTTTTGAGAATATCTCTTTCGGCATGAGTAACACATGAGAGATCAACACGTGAGATGGTTCTTCTCTAAAGAATTGGAGTACAATATATTGTCCACAACACTCTCTATCACTAAGGATGTTTGTAATACTTTTTTGTATTGACAATATTAACCTCATTTCCTTTTAAAATTAGATAGGTGAAAGGTTTCCGGTACAAATAAAAAGATTACGAGCATGGAGAAGGATTAAATAATTCTTCCTTTTTTCCCGTAACTTGTTTTGTTCCGAATAAAGCATTGCTTTGACGGCACCTATTTAACAATCGCTATTTTCATAATTTTCAAAGGCATTTTTCCTATGGCAAAAAAAGACGTCTCACCTTTTAAATTCTCCATTTTTGTGATGAAGGGGCCTTTTCGGATGTCAAAAGCCATGTCTCTATTGGCATAATTTTTGTAAACACGAAAGTCTCCTCTTGTTGTTCTCCCGGAGAGGTTTTTTCATCTTGTATTATTGTATATATATTGTTAAGGGAGTTTTTCCCCATAGATCTTCCCGTGTGCGCGTAGGCCCAATGGATCCAATATACGTTGAATGACTAGTATCCACTTAAAAATCTTAGTCTTGTAAGTGGTGAGCCATCTAATTGTATATTAAGGTCCAACTCTTTTTCTATTTATCCGATGTGTGACTTAACCTTTCACACATGTTCCTAACAGTTTTTTCTACGGTGTTCACTAGATTCTATATATATTTTCGTCTTCTTGACAAATCTCATTCAAGTCAAGTACTCCGTATTTCTTTTTTTCATTTGGTTTAACTCACAATCCAAATATTCATCATTCACTGTCTTACAAAGTAAAATACCAATATCTAGTAAAAATAGAAACAAAAAAAAAAAAAGGAACTCTTTATCCAGTAAAATAGTACGAAAAATTCTTTCCAAATAAATCTTTAAAAAAATATGAAAATGAACATAAAAAAATTCATACCTTTGTAATGCATGTCCTTTAGAAAAGGAATGTAACGAGAACACTTTTTTTTTTATACATTTGGTTGAATATAAGAGGACTTGGTTTCTTGCGACCGCCATCTGTTAGCACTTGATTCTTAATGGAAAAGAAAGTGCCGGCAAGTTCATGAGTTTAGTTGTTTTTCTCACCTTGAAAATAGAAGAATAAGAAGAGTCATATGGTCTTTTTTGTCATTCCAAAATATTGTTTGACTTCTTTTGATGGCTTGATTTATATTCTTAATGTCATTATTAGTAGATGTTGAAATAAGTATAAAGAATGTAATTAAAGCATTTAAAGAATTGTAAATTTGCCTATCTCTTTATATAGGAAGTTAGGGTCATGTCTCATTATGTACATAATAATGTCTAAACATAATGATTAGAATCTCATTTATGTTGTGACGGACAATAGGTTTAAATAGACAATAAGATTTGTAACGGTTAATGAAATAAAGAATGATACTTCCAAAGGAATATAATCCATATTTTATCTTAATTAAAATGTTCCAACAATGCCACACTTCTAATAGAAATAAAATATTTTTAATTGAATTTTAAGATCTTTAAGATCACATGTTTTGAAACAAACAAATATAGGACGAAATATTTGGCAACTAAGCTAAAACTATATACGATGGGCGCAATAGGTGTGGGAATATTCTCCGGACTTGAACCACACTTTAGTGTTAACGGCTTCTCTTTTGAGGAGTAATAATATTAGGCCTATACCTTGAACTATATTGTTCGAGCCAAAGTTCAATATGTCACACCCTATCATGCACCCACAGTACCGGTATTGGACATGAGTTTGCGGGTTATAGGTTCTATTAAAGGTTATGCACTAGATATTGATTCTCATGAGGGGGTTACTACTTAAACTCATAGTGGTGGCCTCACGATAGCCTCCACCTAGGTGGATCCTCCAAGGGTATAATAACGGAATATACTTTGTAAAAGAATATGTCTGACTTCGATTCAATTAGGGTGATACCCTTCCTTAACCAATCGTCTGTAGCTGACCTGCGGTTGCCAAAAATCTGAACCGTTTTTAACCAGATTGTAGGATTCTGTAATCTGAATGGGAAAAAAGAATATTAGATCAAGCACCTACACTTATCGTATTGAGTTGATTTTTCACGATCCCAAAAAAATGGAGTGGCAAAATCAGCAGCCAATGAAAATTGAGTTAATAATGCTCATTTGACCTTTATCTTTTGCGGGGAAACCAAATTGAATTGCTTCTTTCGTAGTCCTGCAAATTACAAAATTAGCACCGACACTAATTACAAAAAAAGATGATCGGATCAATAATTGACGATTAGGAACTACTAGTAAATTGTTAATAATGCGTTTTAATTAAGTTCGTATTCATTGCCATAGCCCTGGCCTCCAAAGTCCCGCCCCTCGTGGGACTCGAACCTTGGTCACCACTGGGGGAGGGAGATGAGTTAACACATATTTTTTGTTGGGCTCATTCCGGAGTCCTACAAAAATGATCCAAACCATTCATTAATTTTAAAATATTATTTTAATTTAAGCAACCCCGAAAAAAATAAGCTCAATATAGAGAAAAGATGATTAAAAAAAATAAGCTCAAAATCATTTCCCTTTTCATTTAGCTTTATTTTTGCCGTTCTAGATGATTAAAAAAAGTCATTTGGTAAAACAAGAGAATATAGGGAAAAGATGGGAAAGGAAATAAATATGTCTCATTAAAAGTTCTAGAAGTACCAATTATTTTCAAATGTGTAAATGCTTTGAATTTTCAAAATTGGAGCCATATATATATATATAGCAATCTAATTAGTGAATTACCTTCCAATTTTAATTTGTGGCATTAATTCTTAAATTAGAAACATCATAAATATTTCACAAATTAGTCATGACAAGGGGAAACGAATCAAAAGCTCGTCTTAAAGCGACATTCCAAAAACATGCTCACCCACTTGAATTTCTGTGACCAAAACAAATCAGCTAGCCTTTGCTTAATTGCTTGTTTCTCATAAAAGAGAATTAATGCATGACCAATGCTAGGGACACAATTTTAGAACATAAATACGTACATAACTGTCTCCGTAGCCGTTTGATACATTCTTTGAACTAAAACTTTTTCATAACTCTCTTTTTTTCAACGAAAAAGAAAAGAGATTTTATTAGTTAAAAGTGAAAGGTACAATGATTAAAAGGAGCATAAGCACGAAATATCACAATGGGAAGAGATTTTATTGCCATTGCTTTTGTTTTGGCCTTGGCTAGCTCTTGCGTCCAATAATGCTTTGTTAGTTGTATTTCCTCTTCTTTTTCTCTCGATGTGGGGGAAGGAACCATCAGGAATTGCCACAAACCACGAAATGTACCAACAGAAGATGATGATGAAAAACATAGCAGCAGAAATTTGATTCTCTTGACCGCCAATTCTTGGACGGTACGAGTGCTACACTGTCTAAGACTCCAGCCTTGTTGAGAAAAAACTTCAACATCTCGAGTTCAAGCTTTTCGAATTTGAAGCCGTTCACTACAAGTCGCTTAAGCTGGAAGAAATTCGCATCCCAGTTCTCAAACATGTCCTTTCCGAGCATCAATAGTATCCGTATTCGAAAGAATATTCGCCGAGCTGCAAAAAAAAAAAAAAAAACCACTCAAAATAAAAACGAAAGTTTACGGAACACAAAGCAAGTAGAGAAGAAGAAGAAAGAAGAAATATAAGATCCTCACATCAAGGAAAACTCTCTCTACATACAGGCAATTCTTGAGGAAAGAAACTATGTCATAAGGATTAATGTTAGCAATTGCCCCATCCGTGAACAAGTGAAACTCATTCAAATTCAATAGCAGAAAGTTTATTTTGCTGTAAACATAAGAACGATTTTCGTAAGTTTGTAATCAATTAAACATAAAGTAAGTAATGAAAACAAATCATGAACATAAGATCAGCTACGTACCTCGAGAAATGTAGTGCTAATTCTGAGGACTTCAATATTAGAGACAGATAGACTGAGCATGAGATTGCTCATTGAATAAAGCTGAGGAAAACCTCTAGCTTACAGGCGTGAAATTAAGTATCACGTCCTTCAAATGTCGCATCTGGTTAATGAAGTTGATGGCAGGGGATTCCCCACGGTAATAGAACGTTGAAAGAGTAGGTCGCGATTAGGGCTGAAGTAACATTAACCTGCCTAAGAACAATAGTTTTTAAGAAGCATAAACCTTTCAACTTCGGAGGCAATTCAAATCGACAAAAGTTTAGCTTCAGAGTTCTTATGGATTCAAACTCTAAGAGATGATAAGGGAGATTGAAAGGCTCATCTCCCTGAGTAAAATCCAGATCTACCTCCTCAACCCCTTTGGAAGTTAGCCTATGTATCCAGTACTCCACTATAGCCTCGATATCGGTTGGATCAAAAAACAACCGAAATTTTTTGGATATGGGGGCTGGAGTGTTGGTTGAAAATACGGTTAACTGCCCTCACAAAATTTCCCCTACTTCTACCCACAACGAAATCTAGGTGGAAGATAAAGATAGGGTTGCGAATCCAAGAATTTTTGAATCTTGTGAAGATACAACGGGAGTGTACTAGTCCCAAGATTCAGCCCAAACGCTCACAAACTTTTCTGATCCTCAATCTCTAACATATACACTTCCCCCACCTATAGACATCTCATCATTTTTTCTCTTAGTTTTTCCACCTGCACCTTCAACCTTCAGAGAAAAAGAGATTTTATTAGTTAAAAGTGAAAGGTACAATGATTAAAAGGAGCATAAGCACGAAATATCACAATGGGAAGAGATTTTATTGCCATTGCTTTTGTTTTGGCCTTGGCTAGCTCTTGCGTCCAATAATGCTTTGTTAGTTGTATTTCCTCTTCTTTTTCTCTCGATGTACTTTTATCTAGTTTACTTATAATGCATATCTTTTTGCTGATAAGAAGAGGAAGGGGAGGGGGGAAGGAACCATCAGGAATTGCCACAAACCACGAAATGTACCAACAGAAGATGATGATGAAAAACATAGCAGCAGAAATTTGACTACAAAAATCTTCAATATGTTTATTTAATTTGGCATTAGAACGAGCAAACATTAATCAACTTGATACTCTTCAATATGCTTATTTTCGCATTTGGAGATACTTTCCAATAATTAAAAAGTTGATTATACATATGTGGCTCACGAGTAAGTTCTCTTGACCGCCAATTCTTGGACGGTACGAGTGCTACACTGTCTAAGACTCCAGCCTTGTTGAGAAAAAACTTCAGCATCTCGAGTTCAAGCTTTTCAAATTTGAAGCCGTTCACTACAAGTCGCTTAAGATGGAAGAAATTCGCATCACAGTTCTCAAACATCTGCTTTCCGAGCATCTCCCAATAGTATCCGTATTCAAAAGAATATTCACCGAGCTGCAAAAAAATAAAAAAAACCACTCAAAATAAAAACGAAAGTTTAAGGAACACAAAACAAGTAGAGAAGAAGATGATGATGAAGAATTTTAAGATACTCACATCAAGGAAAACTCTCTCTACATATAGGCAACTCTTGAGGAAAGAAACAATGTCATAAGGATTGATGTTAGTAGTTGCCCCATCCGTGAACAAGTGAAACTCCTTCAAATTCAGTAGCAGAAAGTTTATTTTGCTGTAAGTCCCAATCTTGAACTTCGAAGAGAGCCTCTGATTACAACATTGACATAAGAACGATTTTCGCAAGTTTGTAATCAATTAAACATAAAGTAAGTAATGAAAACAAATCATGAACATAAGATCAGCAACGTACCTCGAGAAATGTAGTGCTAATTCTGAGGACTTCAATGTTAGAGACAGAGAGTCTTAGCATGAGATTGCAATAAAGCTGAGGAAAACCTCCTACAGGCGTGAAATTAAGTATCACGTCCTTCAAATGTCGCATCTGGGTCATGAAGTTGATGGCAGGGGATTCCCCACGGTAATAGAACGTTGAAAGAGTAGGAGCGTCGATATCAATAAGACAGATATCCTTGCAATCCCCTACCACGAAACGCCTAAACTTTTTCAGCTCTTGAGCGACAATGTTTAGGTGGTAAATTCCTGAGCATTGCACTTCGTCGATACCCTCAAGACATAAGCAGTTGGAAAAAATGGTAAAAATGGTCGCGATTAGGGCTGAAGTAACATTAACCTGCCTAAGAACAATAGTTTTTAAGAAGCATAAACCTTTCAACTTCGGAGGCAATTCGAATCGACAAAAGTTTAGCTTCAGAGTTCTTATGGATTCAAACTCTAAGAGATGATAAGGGAGATTGAAAGGCTCATCTCCCTGAGTAAAATCCAGATCTACCTCCTCAACCCCTTTGGAAGTACCTCCTCAACCCCTTTGGCAGTTACCATATGTACCCAGTACTCCACTATAGCCTCGATATCGGTTGGATCAAAATACAACCGAAATCTTTGGATGTGGGTGCCCGAGTGTTGGTTAAAAATACGGTTACTAGTCCCAAGATTCAGCCCAAACGCTCACAAACTTTTCTGATCCTCAATCTCTAACATATACACTTCCCACAAAATTTCCCCTACTTCTGCCCACAGCGAAATCTAGGTCGAAGATGAAGTTAGGATTGCGAAGCCAAGAATTCTTGAATCTCGTGGATTTGAATTTTAAAAATTGGAGCCATATATAGCAATCTAATTAGTGAATTACTTTCCAATTTTAATTAGAAAGCTCATAAATACTTCACAAATTAGTCATGACAAGGGGAAACGTATTAAAAGCTTGTTTCTCATAAAAGAGAATTAATGCATGACCAATGCTAGGGACACAATTTTAGAACATAAATACGTACATAACTGTCTCCGTAGCCGTTTGATACATTCTTTGAACGACAGATTTGTGCTCCTAGCTAGTCTTTTTGTTAATTAATTAATAATAGGTCTAAATACAGAAAAAGTGTCCCGCGCTTTTAGTGGCCATGAAATCGGGCGCCAAAAAAAAAAAACTAAAAGTTTTCGAATTTGAGAGAGAAAGGTATTAGAACCGTTTGTACAATGTGAAGTGAAATGAGTCGACCAAAAACTACACCTGAGTATTTATACAAGAGGGTGGGGCCAGTTGGGTTTTATTCGATTTTCCTTCTGTTCCGTCTTTGATACTATATCGTGCCGGTGCTACTTCTGGATGCTTGTTTTTGGAGCCTGTTTTTGGCCTTTGGAGCGTTGTTGGCTGCTGTTCCTGATAACTGCTGCTGGATGATTGCCTTGTGGTTCCATTTTGTTGCTATTTAATTTGTTGGTTGTATTTCCTCTTCTTTTTCCCGATGTACTTTTATCGAGTTTATTTAGTACATATCTTTTTGCTAATAAGAAAAAAAGGAAGAGACGGCAAGACTGACTACACAAGTTTTAACTTAAAAGTAAAACCTACCAGCTAGCTATGCAAATTTAGCAAAGACTTTTCACTTGATCAGGAAAATGGAGTACAACAAATCCCCTTCAGAATAGGCTAGACATCTATCTAGTGACAAAAAACAGAAACAAAAAAAGCAACCACCCAAAATCAGACACATCAAGAATTCATGCGCCCCTATTCTCAATCACTTAAGATACTCTTAGGCAATAATCTTAACACTGAACACAAGTGTCAGAAAGTTTATTTTCATCCTGATGCATAAAGTAATCAGCAACGTACCTCTGCTAATTCGACTTCGCATTTATTACACAATTATTGAAAGAGTATTATGTTGAAACAAGATGATGTATCCCCTCCTAAACTTTTTCAGCTCTTATTGGTTTCATGGTAATTCCTAATTAAAATAATACGTCTCCTTTAAGAGAAGAGACAAGCATAAAAGGAGGCAATTCAAATCAATGCATGGATTCAAACTCTTATAGAAGGGAGATAGTCGGCTCATTCATATATTAAAATTCGAATTCAAGCATATTGGGCCGATATCACTTCAAAATACAACCGGACAATCTTTGGAATGGGAAAATCAGCGACTTTTCCCAATGCTAACTTTTTTGTAGCTGTTGATTAGCGAAGCCAAGATCTCGTGGATTCTCGTGAATCTCGTGGAAGGAAACATGTCTCATAATTTACAACATCAATCACTAAGGTTAGGAATGAACATTAAATATTCTCTTTTCGTGTCGCTCTCTTGACCTCGATTTCCCGCTTTCCTATTTAGAGAGAGATAGGTATTTTTGTACGTCACCGGGAAAAGTTTTATCTCCAAAATTTAGGACAGGCCTTAAATAGAGGGATCCTCTAGTGTTACACACATGGTTGGTGTGTTTTAATCATGGGGCATTTTTGGCCTTCTAATTTTTTTTCTTCACAAAAGAAATTTTATTAACTCGCAGCGAAAAGTATAACGAGAAAAAAGAACGAAGACGAAAGCAACAACTCCACAATTCAATGCATGTTGAATGGCTCCGGACACCATTATCAATAGCAAAAATGCACATATGCTTTTATAGATGTCAGAAATGCGCCTTTGAAATATACAGTAACTACAGAACACAAGTACTCTGCCATTCGATGCATGTGTCGAACGACTCCGGACACAATTATGTTCAGATTTATGTTCAAAAGATGTATCCCTAGAATTGGTCATTAATTAATTAATCCTCCTTTAAGAGAAACAAGCAAAGGCTCAACCAGATTTGTTTCGGATTACAGAAATTCAATTGGGCCCCGTTCAGTTGCCAGGAAAGGATGGGAAAATCAACTTTCATAACTCTCTTTTTTTCCTGAACGAAAGAAAAGAGATTTTATCAGTTAAAAGTGAAGGCTACAATGATTAAAACGAAACATCACAACGGAAAGAGATTTTTATTAGTTAAAAGTGAAGGGTACGATGATTTTATTATTTCTCTTTTGGAATGATTTGTTGTTTCATGGTTCCGGAGATATTGTTCGACCCGTTGTTGGTGGCCGGTTGCTGCTATATATGAAGTTGCTTCTTACGCTGTTGCTTCTAGTACTGATCGAGCCTAGTTAATTTGCTTTCCTGTTTGGCACGAATCCTCGTATTTGCCATGGTTTTGGTATGCTACTCTTACTGCTGCTACTGCTGTCGTAATGCTGCTACTTCTGCTGGCTATGCTATTGCTCTTTGCATCCCAACTGTTTTCCTTCTGTTCCGTCTTTGATACTATATCGTGCCGGTGCTACTTCTGGATGCTTGTTTTTGGAGCCTGTTTTTGGCCTTTGGAGCGTTGTTGGCTGCTGTTCCTGATAACTGCTGCTGGATGATTGCCTTGTGGTTCCATTTTGTTGCTATTTGTTCTATGCTAGGCGTTTAGGCTGCTAATGTTTCCATTGCTTTTGTTTTGGCTTTAGCTCTTGCATCCAATGCTTAATTTGTTGGTTGTATTTCCTCTTCTTTTTCCCGATGTACTTTTATCGAGTTTATTTAGTACATATCTTTTTGCTAATAAGAAAAAAAGGAAGAGAGAAAGGAACCATCGGGAATTGCCACAAACCGCGAAATGCACCAACTCTTCATGTGCTTGGAAATGAGTTCCCTTTCAACCACCTTTACAATTGGTTCTTCCGTTGATTTGTCAAGGCAGTGCATCACTCGTTCTATTTCTTCATTAATAAATTTTCTTTTGGCGATAAAAAAATAAGTGACGATCAGGTACTAAATTGTTATGGGTAACATATCAAAAGTTTTTATGCCTAGAACGATGACATTATTTTATTGGCCAAAATTAAAGGGGAACTTAAAGATCGGTCCCCTACCATAGACACAATAAAGTCTCCATCCTAGTCATCCTAAAATTTGAAGAAACCCAACATTGAAGAAAATGAAAATTGAGGAATTAAACGAAAGTTTAAAATCTATGAAGCACGGATACAGTACTTCAAGATAAGTACCATAAGCGTATCACATACAAATACACGCATTATACAGCCCAATAAGTATAGTATCTGATTACCCAATAAGTTTCCAAAAGTACTAGGTCTGGTGCAAGCCAAGGGATAAAAGTCAAAATAGCAGCACAAAAAACGCAATTAGACCAACACACATTACAACAGCTCTAGAAAATTCTACTCTCTTTTTTTATCATCTAGAAAATTCTACTGCCATCACCTTGTTGAGAATAACCAGATATGATTTGTCGGCAGGCGCCATTCCCTACAAAAGGCGATTATATCAGGAGTTGCGATGTACTATTCACAAGCAATACATTAAATTATTGTTTCTTTTCTCTCTCCTCCCTGCTACTCCCTCTCTCTCTCTCGTTCTTCCTCTCTGCAACGAAGTATCCCACCGGACGATCGACGAAGAAAATCCAGGACAAGGAGGGTATCTGACTGGATCAGTTCAAGATTTTTTCAGTACCCAAACACCCAAATCTTTCGTACCAATGGAAGATACCCATCTGACCCAGAAACCCAAATCTCAGAGACCCCTCTATTGCTATTGTTTTCAATTGGGACAAAGACAAACCCTTCAATGAGGAAAACCAAGAATCTCCCATGGATGAGGACGAAGAATCTTTGATGGATTGTACGATTTTTCGAGTGCAAGGCTGATTTTGGGTTTATACCCCTTTTTGTGTTCTGGCCATGCTATAGTTTCTGAGAGTTTGGTCATTCGGGTGGACGTCGTCGTCACCGTCCCTGGCAAATCTGCTGCTCCTGCTGCGTCTTCGCCGGCGGGTGGTGCTGTGGTGGCCGCTGCGGGGGTGGTGGGGGAGGAAAACAGACGTAGCAAAATTGTAGTATTATTTTATCTTGTTAAATGAGAATAGAGAAAATGGTAGAGAGTCTGCTGCAAAGTGAGAGGAAAAATGAGTAGGTAAAATAGAAAAAATACACTGTTCATAGCCATTTTTGCTACAAACTTTTTCAGCTCTTGAGCGACAATGTTTAGGTGGTAAATTCCTGAGCATTGTACTACGTCAATACCCTCAAGACATAAGCAGTTAGAAAAGATGGTCGCGATTAGAGCTGAAGTGACATTAACCTGCCTAAGAACGAGAGTTTTTAAGAAGCATAAACCTTTCAACTTAGGAGGCAATTCAAATCGACAAAAGTTTAGCTTTAGAGTTCTTATGGATTCAAACTCTAAGAGATGAGAAGGGAGATTGAAAAGCTCATCTCCCTGAGTAAAATCAAGATCTACCTCCTCAACCCCTTTGGCAGTTACCATATGTACCCAGTACTCCACTATAGCCTCGATATCGGTTGGATCAAAATACAACCGAAATCTTTGGATGTGGGTGCCCGAGTGTTGGTTAAAAATACGGTTAACTGCCCTCACAAAATTTCCCCTACTTCTGCCCACAGCGAAATCTAGGTCGAAGATGAAGTTAGGATTGCGAAGCCAAGAATTCTTGAATCTCGTGGAGAGTACTCCACACCTCGCGGCATGTTTGATTGGCAAGAAAGAGAGAATTTTGTCTACAACATCCTCACTAAGGTTAGGAGTAATAGTTGTACCGTCGTTGATGTTATGATCTCTCTTGATTCTCTTTTCGTGTCGCTCCGACCCAGTCTGATTTCCCGCGCTTTTAGTGGCCATGAAATCGGGCGCCAAAAAAAAAAAACTAAAAGTTTTCGAATTTGAGAGAGAAAGGTATTAGAACCGTTTGTACAATGTGAAGTGAAATGAGTCGACCAAAAACTACACCTGAGTATTTATACAAGAGGGTGGGGCCAGTTGGGTTTTATTCGATTTCCAAAATTGTAGGACAGATAGGATAATACACAAGTCTCTTAAATAGAGGGTAATGGAACGGTAAGTTCATCCTCTAGTGTTACACACATGGTTGGTGTGTTTTAATCATGGGGCATTTTTGGCCTTCTAATTTTTTTTCTTCACAAAAGAAATTTTATTAACTCGCAGCGAAAAGTATAACGAGAAAAAAGAACGAAGACGAAAGCAACAACTCCACAATTTATTATTGGTTAAAATGGGATGTAATTATTCATCGTATAACGTGCCAACATGAAAATATATATATTTGTAGGAATTTTATTCCTTGTAAAACGTGTTCGTGTCCAAAAATTCAATGATGCTAGCATTTTTATGTACTAAAATATGGGTTATGTGGAGCGAATTTATTCCTCGAAATACGTGCCGACAGGACTATTAAATGAAACTTGAGATTTTTTCCAAATAAGGCTATAATTTTGTCAACCAGATTTGTTTCGGATTACAGAAATTCAATTCGAAAGCGGGGAAAAACTTTTGACTTTGTGCAAAGGGTCAATAGCGTTTTTCCGTTTTTGTCCCAGCGCTGGCTCCATTTGTTTCTTCTCGAATCAAGATGTCTTACTTTCTTGCAAACGAGTATCCGGCTTCCCACGAGAGGATTTTGCGCTCGTTCACGGGATCATAAGCTATTTGGGAGCAAATTCCCCCAATTGCAAATATACATCACTACTCATTCGCGGAATGGATACACAAATTCAATAATGACTGACCATTGTATGAAAAAGTCTTCTAAATGTAACACATAATCGAACTAGATTAGGTTGGCTCGAAGGACTTTTATGTAAAATTTTAGTTCATAGAATTTTTTTGGTAAAAATATTTTTTATCTATTTTATCTTGTCATTAGTGTTCAATTTTATTTTGTACTAACTAATTTTTCGGTTTTTGCATGGCAACTAATCAAAGCATTTAATATCTATTTATTTAGTTTCATCTACTTATTTTAGCGAATTATTTGTGTTGATTATCAAGAATGATTCAAAATTTAAAATTTACGTTTTGGATTTGCCCTCTCTACATTCAGAATATTTTCACGGTATCCAATTATCACAAATATGGTAAATATCCTAATAGTTATCCGCAATAAAACAAAACATTCCACCCGTATGTCCTTAACCTTTTGTCCAAAATAATGATACAAGCCTAATTTAGTCTCAAAAAAAGTAGTAAACACCAAGTCTCAGAAAATTAGCCATAACGCGAAGTAACGATCCGAATAGGGCCTATGCTGCTACTTCAGCTCATTTCTCAAAGTTCTCTCGCACTTCACTAAACTTTAGTTCATACGGGCAAAAATTGTCCCACCCAAAACACTCCAAAAATGGCCATAGATTTCTTCCGCACTCTCGGTATACGGCACCTCTACGGGACGAGGTGAGACCCTGAAGTGGGAGACCGTCAAAAACACGGAACTCCAGGCTGAATCGAAACTCGTTTCTCCGTAGTCATGACATGATCGCGCCAATTTTCCCGTTGACCATCTGTGTACGCGTAGACCACACTGTACGAATGACTATTAGTGCCTCTACTACCTCGCAACAGGACTAACGGAGGCCCAGGGACCAACTGTACCTGAGCATGTAATTGGAAGGCCACATTAAGAGGAGCTTTTGATACATTGACTTTCATGGGTGTAATTTTTTTTCTTTTGTGAACAGGATTTTCTTTTATGGCAATGAAAAATTAATGCCACAACTTAAAATTGGATGGTAATTCACTAGTTAGATTGCTACGGCTCCGATTCGAAATTAAATTCAAAGCATTTACACATTTGAAAATAATTGGTACTAGTGCTTTTAATGAGACATATTTCCTTTTCTATATTTCCTCTATATTCTCTTCTTGTACCAAATGACCCTTTTTTTACGGAAATGATTTTGCCACTCCCTTTTTTTGTTAACGCCCCTCCCTGCAAGTGTATTTTTAGTGCAAAAATACACTTGCAGGGGAGTGGCTTTAACAAAAAAAGGAGTGGCAAACTCAACAGCCTTTTTTTATCAACTAGAACTGCAAAATAGCTAAATGAAAATCGAGTTAATAATGCTCATTTGACCTTTATCTTTTGTAGGGAAACCATATTTCAATTCCTTATTTCGTATTGCAAAATACAAAATTAGCAGTGACACTAATTTAAAAAAATTTCGGGTCAATGATTGATGATCTAAGTCAAAATCCTACTTATCCTTTGTATCTGTTCTATTTCTTCATTAATAAATTTTCTTTTGGCGATAAAAAAATAAGTGACGATCAGGTACTAAATTGTTATGGGTAACATATCAAAAGTTTTTATGCCTAGAACGATGACATTATTTTATTGGCCAAAATTAAAGGGGAACTTAAAGATCGGTCCCCTACCATAGACACAATAAAGTCTCCATCCTAGTCATCCTAAAATTTGAAGAAACCCAACATTGAAGAAAATGAAAATTGAGGAATTAAACGAAAGTTTAAAATCTATGAAGCACGGATACAGTACTTCAAGATAAGTACCATAAGCGTATCATATACAAATACACGCAATATACAGCCCAATAAGTATAGTATCTGATTACCCAATAAGTTTCCAACAAGTTTTTTTTACATTTTTCAATTCAGAAATGATAATGGTACATACATAAAATCTGTACCAGCGCGTACAAAAACTTTTTGGACCTGTTTTGTGTCTCAAAAAATGATCGGAACCGCTTATTAATTTTGTTTAAAATACTTTATTTATGGTTCTTGCAAAAAATAAACTCAATCATGTATCGGTAAGAGCGTTTACAAAACATCCAACTTTGTTCCAGAATTCAAGCCTGAATTCTAAAACAAAGTTGGATATTTTATAAACACTCTTACTCATACCGGTTTGAGCTGGCCCAAAAAAGATTTGTACAAGTTGACACAAATATTAAACCTGTACCAATAGCACTGTTGTTTTCAATTTAGGTTACATGGGGATACGGGAAGGATACAGCAGGCCGGATACGGTTTTTCCTAGTGGAGATCGATGATGTTAATTAGTACTCCCTCCGTCCCTAAATGTTTGGCACTTTTATGCTTTTTGTTGTCCCATATAATTTGTCCATTTTGAAAAGTCAAAAGCAAATTATGGTAAACTTCCCATGTTACCCTCTTCTTTTGGGCACAAAATTTCAAATTCAAATTTTCAATTACTATTCAAAGTACACTAGAAGGGTAAGATTGGACACTTGGTTTTTGCACAATACAATAATATTTCTTCCTTAAAAGTTAAAACTCCCAAAAGTGCCAAACATTTAGGGACGGAGGGAGTAGTAATTATCAAGTGGTTGACTATCGCGCGCCGTGTGGTGATTTGCAGAGGCAGAAGTAAAACTAGGTTAGAGATATGATACCATCATACACCCACAGACAAGATCAATCAAGGCCAACATCATCCGAAGCAAACAGGATAATCTTTAATATGTGCGGAGGCCTCCATCGAATTGAATTGGACCCTTGAGAACTTGGAAAACGTTTAAGGAAAGTAGATATGCTAAGCTCCGATCAGCATCTAACTGTTATTCAGTCATGTCGATTCAGGCTAAACTCTACTTCTCGCGCGATGAATTTTACATAATGAAAAGTTCAGATCATTAAACTGAGTCCGAGACAGACTTGAAAATGCCAAAGCTGGACTTGTCCAATTTTCCTGACAACCGAAGAGGGTTGACGGTTGTGGGTTTATTGAAGAGGAAAGTCCAATTTCACCCCCTGTGATTAAAGCTATGTGCGGATACACCCTTTATGATTTAAAAGTGTGCATATAACCCCCTGTGGTTTTCAAATTGTGCGGATACACCTCCTGCCGTCATGTTTTCCATCCATATTAACGGAAAAAAAACGTTAAAAGACCGTTATACCCCCATCACGTCCCTTGATTCTTCTTCTTTTTTAAATCTAACCACACCATCTCGTATACCAAAAATTGAATCCAAACCGTTGATATTGTAAATTTTGACGAGTATTACGTCTATGCCAAAATTCAAGTCAATCAAAAAATGAAAAGTTTATGGTCAAATCGATTTTGTTATGAAATTAAAATTTCAAATTTGAATTTACTAAAAATTAGATCACTGGGTTACTGATGGCTGATTAAGATGATTTTTTACAGAGATACTCTATTCTTTATTTAATACATTATGAACGACTCAGATTATATTCTAGAGGTGTGTAAGATACACCTCCGCTAATATGGATGGAAAATATGACGGCAGGGGGTGTATCCGCACAATTTGAAAACCACAGGGGGTGTATCCGCACATGGCGATAACCACAGGGGGTGAAAGTGGACTTTCCTCTTTATTGAAATTCCAAATTGTGGAATTGAGTATGTTGAAACAAATAAAAACGCTGATTCCATCTCCGGAACAACCGAAATAACGCATAATTATTTAGTGGCTTTGGGACATCGGTGGCCCAATATTATCGTGTGGGGTCCACACAACCCAATAATCTTTTAAAACAACCAAAAAAGGGAAGAAAAGAACAATCCATAAACAATAGACACTACATAGAGTGTTCAGGTCTAACTATCCAAGACAAGCACATTGACATGGAGCTCTTGTTTCTCTGGTTGCTCCTCCTCATCTTAACTCCCTCCTTTCTATTGCCTTCGGCCTGATACTTTCCCCCAGAAAGTTCTACGCTCGACGTCGAAAAAACCTTCCTCCAGGGAAAATGGGATGGCCGATAGTTGGTGAAACTATAGAGTTCGGTTCCACGCTGAGAAAAGGAATCCCGGAAAAGTTCGTCGCGGATCGAATGGCGAAATACTCGCCGGATGTCTTCAAGACTTCGTTGATAGGGGAGCCGGTCGCAGTCCTGTGCGGCTCGGCAGGGCACAAGTTCTTGTCCTCGAACGAGAACAAGCTCGTCGCGATTTGGTTCCCGCCCGCCGTGGCCAAGGTCTTCCCCCCGGGGGCAGAGCACCCCATGACCCGCAGACTGGCATCGGGTTTTCAGAGCTACGTCAAGGTGATGGATTCGATAGCGAAGAGACATTTCGAGACGAAATGGGACTCGAAAGAAGAGGTCACGGTCGCCCCTCTGGCCAAGGACTACACCTTCGAAGTGGCGTGCGGCGTGTTCCTGAGCATCGAGGACCTGGAACGCATCGCGAGCTTTTCCGAGCCGTTCTACTGTTTGCTCCCGGCGATCCTGTCGTCACCCGTAGCCATAAACTTCCCCGGGACGCCTCTCAGCCGCGGGATCAAGGCCGCGAACAAGATCAGGAAGACCATATTAGAGATCATAAGGCAAAGGAAAACTGATTTGATGGAGAAGAAATCCGCGGCTTCGGCGAAATATGATGTACTGTCCCATATGCTCGTTACTACAAATGAAGAAGGAAATTTCATGAACGAGATGGAGATCACTGAAAAGTTGATGATTTTGTTAGTTGGAGGATTTCACACCACAAGCACTGTCATCACTTGCATCCTCAAGTATCTTGCAGATTTACCACACATCTACGATCAAGTTCTCAAGGGTAATATACACAGATACACGAGTATGGCTTATTCACGGAGCCGCTGTAAAGATGTAATTTACGGAGCCACTTGAGCTCAGCCGTCTTTTTTGGCATTGGACCGTCCAATACACTTTGGACGGACGCAATTCACCTCCGTAAACCACTATTCACAGAAAGCTCCGTGATTCACAGAAAGCTCCGTGAAGTAGTTTTTCTCCGGATACATGTATGTTTTGTTTTGTTTTTCAGATTAAACAAGATAAAGGTTTTTTGGTTTTTTTTCCCTGGTTCTGTTTGGCTGCAGAGCAAAGATGGGTTTCGGCTGCGAAACGAGACGGGGAGCCACTGAATTGGGAGGACATACAGAAGATGAAGTATTCTTGGAATGTGGCTAGTGAAGTACTGAGACTCACACCACCATCTCAAGGAATGTTTCGACAGGCCCTCACTGACTTCACTTATGCTGGTTTCTCTATCCCCAAAGGATGGAAGGTACTAAAGCTCATGCTAGTCATCTCAATACCTCAAGAATAGGATCTCTGAGATTAACCCACACTTTTGCCTCGTTTCTTCTACCATCTTTCTTTTTGGTTGGAATGGAAGCAGCATCTCCCGTAGAGCAGTGCAGAGTGGCCAACCCGGCCGCTCATCTCAACAATCGACTGCTTGGATCTTAATCGAGTAATGGACAATTCAGATTTGTATGCGCTCAGATTCGATCTAAGTTGTCCGTGCCGAGATGAACGGTCGATCGGCCGCTCAACAACATCTCCCGTAGAGCGGTGCAGAGTGGCCAACCTGGCCGCTCATCTCGGCAATCGACGGCTTAGATCTTAATCGAGTAATGGACGGTTCAGATTTGTATGTGCTCAGATTCAATCTAAGCCGTCCGTACCGAGATGAACGGTCGATCGGCCGCTCTGCACCCGCTTGGTAGCATCCCTGAGTCCTTGTTTATGGTGTTTCTTTTCATGATTCGTAGAATCAAATCCAGAAACCGAAAAATGATTTGGGTACTATTTCATATGTGATTAGCTGTCTGTTAAAAAGCAAGCCCCCCAATCGGTTCGGGTTGCCATGTACTCTTTAGCTATCTGATCTGCATCACATCATGCTTTATAGGCTTTTTATATATGGAATTATGTTTCTTTGAATGTCTATTGATCAAGGTCTAGCTACATTTTGTATTAGATATACTGCAGTACAAGTTCAACCAACAAGAATCCAGACTACTTTCCGGAGCCAGAGAAGTTTGATCCCTCGAGGTTTGAAGGGGACGGACCTGCTCCTTACACATATATTCCTTTTGGAGCAGGACCTCGGATGTGCCCCGGGAAAGAGTATGCCCGTTTTGCGATACTCGTTTTCATGTATAATGTGGTGGGAAGGTTCAAATGGGAAACAGTGCATCCCAATGAGAAGATTTTCTTCACTCCTTTCCCCTTGCCAGAAAAAGGGCTTCCTATTCGCCTCTTCCCACATTGAGCTTACGTCTGATCTCGAATTATACTTGAGCTAATTACATTGAGCAATATCGAAGTATACTTTCTTTGCTGCTGAGGTCTTGTGGCTCTATTGATTTTGGGAGTTCAGGCTTTGGTTTTGGCTACCTGTTTATGGTTTGTTTTGTTTTGGTTGGTTGTGGTAGATATTTTATCAACCTATCCCTCTTGGTGTTTTTCTTTCTTTCATTTTTTTGTATCTCC
This sequence comes from Rhododendron griersonianum, assembly GCA_018127125.1. Taxonomy (NCBI): domain Eukaryota; kingdom Viridiplantae; phylum Streptophyta; class Magnoliopsida; order Ericales; family Ericaceae; genus Rhododendron; species Rhododendron griersonianum. The sequence goes on from CM030800.1 coordinate 27,199,211, forward strand.
TTTTATCATTTTGTAATGTATGTTCTCGCTGCCGTTAAAAAAAATATGCGCAGTTGAAGCTCCAAATTTTGATATACTGTTATGCAAACCCCGGTCAAATGCACATGAGTATACGGTGTTGACTATTGGGCTGCCACTCCACTTGCCATGTTTTTTCTTTATTTTCCAATCTCTTCTAATTTCTTGTGTAATCATTTGTTATTCCGATTCCTTAAACGTATCTCATCCTTTCTCTTACTTCTCTCTCCAGAAAAAGCTATACCCTGAACAAATAAGGTCCCGTACGGACGTACCACCCAAATAAACGAAGATGTGGACGGTTCCGGTGGTCTAACGAAATGGGAAAAATGTTAAAAGAGAACGAGCGGTCTAATTAAATGGAAGGAATTGATGAGACATCGGTAGATTAAAACAAAATCGCAAGTTTTGGTACTTGTTAGATTGCAAGTGCCAAGTATTAGCAATAGAAGGCAAAACAATGGAGAGTGATGGCGATCATAACGGGGAGGGCCAAAGTGTTCAACCCCATGGGGATAACGGCAACTAACGCATCTGGAAAATCAAGACAACTAGCTAGCTCCACTGCAGCTTATCAATAAACTTCTGAACAATCGTATTAAGCAATGTTTTGAATCATTTGTGAACTTTTTCATTTCAATATAGAGTCGCAACTTCATCTTCTCAGCACAGATGTATAATCATTAACGATATCATGGAGTGGCATAATGTTATGAAACTCAGAAGAATCTCAATCACTTATACTTCAAGTTCAAGCAGCTTTGCTATAGGGACATACAAATATGTACATACATCCCGTACATACATGTTTTGGACCCGTTTTGGGTTCCTAAAAATTGATCCGAGCCGCTCATTTTGTTCGAAATAGTTTGTTTAGGGCCCCTGTAGAAAATAAACTCAATCCAAAATCAGTAACGACATTTACAAGACATCCAACTTTTTTTTCCATAATCTAGGTCTGAATTATGAAGCAAAGTTGTATGTTCTATAAACATTTTACCGATATCAAATTGAGTTTATTTCTTATAGGTACCCTAAATAAACCATTTTGAATAAAATGAGCAGCTCAGATCATTTTTTGGGGACCCAATATGGGTCCAAAACACGTATGTACCTATTTGTATGTACTCATATATTTTCCGTACTTCAAGTGAGAACTTTACAAAAAAGATCGAAAGTCTAGTATTGCAGAAGCTATAGATGACTGTTATCCCCGTTCAGAGAGCTTTTCAAATATGGGTCTTCCCTACATTTGGAATACAGTGGAAGTTCGAGCGCTGTCTCTGCGATTCTCCGGTCTTCGTAAATCTTCTCTATCAAGCTCTCTAGTGAAGGGAAATTGGCCTGCATGGTCAAAACCGCATTGTAAGAAAAAAGAATGGAATGCAGCAACAAGAAAAACACACACATGTATTGAAATTAAAAAAACAAAATTGTTGTATCCTGATACCTCAGGTCGTATATACCCAACAATAGCAAGATGCAAATCCTCGCCATAGAAATCATCATCAAAGTCATGAAGCAACCATGGCTCCTGCATTATTTGAAAAATTAGGAACTCAAACAAAAAACATACTATGTTTGATGCAATTCGTACTCACTATGGTCTTCTCCGGGTTGTTAAAGTACGGATTCCAACCAATACTCATAACCATCTTGTAAATGCCTCGTGTTGATAACGCAGCCCAACCAAAATAAACCCCAGAGGGTTGTTCCAAAAGGACAGTTGAATAGCCCTCAGTTGATAAATTAGCTGAGATAATAAAATGGTCCAATTACTCAAGGAAATGAAATGAAGGCAAAGGTGAAAACAAGTATACCATTAATTTTGTTTCCAAGTCACATAATCAAAGATCCTTTAACAGTTACCCAATCTACCTTTCCCAAAATCAAAGACCACAAGATTATAGCATGATCAACCATGAAAAATGAGATGAGATGAGAGTTGAACCAAACAAGGTGATTGTAATTTCATGCTATGACATTCAGAGTTGGATATTTGGCAGTTCATGAAACTAGCCAAATAAGGATCACACATGGGTATCTGAGCAATTTTCATGTTGCCTCTCCAAAACTTCCTTCTTGAATAATTTAACAGTCACATTAAAATGACGACATTTTTTTATTCCAAATTTTAAAAAATGGCTATTATACCCTCTTCACTATTTCACCTTCCATTCCCTCATCAAGACCATGAATATAAGCAATGCTATTGCCCACTTGAAGAACGTTACCGGCACTGCAACATTTAGTCGCTGTGTTATGCAGTGGTATCTAGTTTAACCAGAAGATAAAAATCTACACACCTGTAGGGATTCCAAGCACCTTTGAGCCGCGACCAAATCCTTTAATAACAGGACCACCAATATACCAAGGTTCTATTGGTAAAGTACCCTCTACCCCTGCAATTAAGTATCAATGGGTTTAATAAAATGGGTTCTATAGAATCTGCTTTACTGTAATTTGGAAGACACTGTGAGAGAGCTTTACAATCTTCAAATGGTGGAAGGCCCCATTTTTCTGGCCGCAAATCAAGAAGAGAGTTGATCACCTCATCTGCTGAAGTGTACAAATGGGATTGTTTTGGAAGAGATGGAACAGCGACGACTTCCATTCCAGCAGCCTTACCGGCCGTTACACCTGGTCTAACATGTAGTAAAAGTACTTTATCCTTAAAATGTAGAAACTAGAAACCATTCCACTACCACATCCACGTGGAGAAGAATTTGAATATCCTTGTAGATAAACAAACTCAACTGAGTAAGAAACTATTAGTAAGAGAAACAAATAGAAACAAATAAACTTATTCCACAAGGAGAATAATATGAAAATCCCTTGTACCCAACGATCAGCTATTAAGTGTAGATAACCAAATAAACTTAATCAACACTTATTCCCCAAATAAACTATAACTTTAGATAAACACACTCATCTCATCTTACTTAGAAAAACATGAAATGTACTCTTTTAACTGCTTATGCAATTATAGCACTAGACTTTACTTAGATGTGTTATATACATATCGCCACTACATCGCAGGGTTCATCATGATAGCAGCTTTTGCTCTCCGGCTATAAAGCACTGACACTCCTAGAGACTGTCATATCCATGTCAGACACTCCGGTAGGAATTTTAATAGCTTTTCCACTGTAAACTATTTCATAATTTCAAAAGTTTTGGGCCAAAAGTCTAGTACAAAACATGTGTATGTGTATAGGCAAACACCATTGGTGGATAATGCATTAGCTAGGTGATTATGAGAAGTGTTTAGGGTTTCTTCATTAACCGAAAGACATACATTACATCTACATTCTATAGAGTGAAATGAATGACGATCATTCATACCCTCCTGACTCACTAACACCTATATCTTCTAACAAAAGTCATTACAAAAATATTTAATTGTTACAATGTAGGTTTGCATAGCTAAAAGAAATATTTTATATCCAGAAGAAAATTGTCGTGTCCCCTGCCATGTCCGTGTTGTCCGGTCTGTATCCGTGCTACATAGCTTTCCGAGCTATATTTTTCAATAGAGATTATAATCTGGAACAGAATAAGGATAATATATTGGTAAGAGTGTTAAGACCATAAAGAAGCTATCGTATCCCATTTACATTGGGCCAGCCTCTTTTTGGGTTCCATACCTTGGGAATTTATGCTCATAGTAATGTCGTGCTTGCCTTTAGCACTCTGGAGACACAATTTTTTATGGAACCTATATCTGCTCAATTGATACAATCCGCTCATGGTAAAAATTCTCCCTTCTTTTTGTAACAAATTCAAATGACTTGGAAAAATAAGAAACTATAACTTAAAGAAAAAAACTAAAACGAAGTCAATCAACTCTAGTCATTCCAGCAACCAAAATGTTCCAACAGTTGATAATATACTTTCATTAAGAAGTCACACACGTTGCATGGGCATGGGCAACGAATATGCACTATATACTAAATTTAAGAGCCAACTTCCTAGCAAAGAAAACTTACTGCGGATTCGTCATTTTTTCAACTTGCATATCTTAAAACTCAATAGACCAGCAACCAATCGAGACTTGCAGGACGCTGGGCGTAAAATTTGGTAGGAGACCTCTCTTTCCGCAATCATCCTTGTTTTTTACTCGAACAAGGGAAGTTCCCTCTCTTTCATATTAGTTTTGTTCATACTGAATGCCAAGCACGGTTATATTCATCTATCAATTCCAATAATTCTCCATCATAGGAAAGCTAAAGATAAGCATGACAACTGCCTCAAATCCTCAAGTGAAAACTACAGCTAAGCCTGACAACTTCCTGAAATCAGCTCAAGTGCCAAGCTTTTCCGACTCCAATCAACCAAAGCTTTATTTGACCCTTATTGGATACTATGGCTTTGGGACTTCTCGTCTATGAAGCACGGATACTCTATTTTGGACTCCGTATCACGTACCGTACGCGTATCGGATACGGATACGCTCCGGATACGTATCCGATACGTTTTTTAAAGTATCCGGATTTCAAATTTATTTTTTGGTGTTCCGATACGTTTCGGATACGCTCGGATACATTTCGGATACGCTAGGATACGTTTCGGATACGTTCGGGGGTAAATTTGTTATTACTTAAAACATATGGGTTTGTACTGTAATTAGGGCTATATAACCTAATTTCCCTTTCCTGACGAGAAAAGGAAGAACGAAAAGGAAAAAAAAATGCGGAAACGAAAAGGGGGAAGAAAGCGATCGATCTGGACCATCTCTGTCGTCTCTCATCTCTCGATTGTAAGCTCTCTCTCGTCTCTCTCTTCTCTCTTCTCTCTTCTCTCTTCTCTCTCTCGTCTGACTCTTCTCTCTCTCTCGTCTGTCTCTTGACTCTTCTCTCTCTCGTCTGTCTCTTGACTCTTCTCTCTCTCGTCTGTCTCTTCTCTCGTCTTGCTTGTAGCATATACATACACACACACACATATATATATATATACAGCTGTATAGATATTAGCCTTTTTTTTATCAGAAAAATTTAAATTGCATACATATATATTATTTTTATTTATTTTTATATTCAACGTATCCCCAACGTATCGTATCCTACTTTTCGGAAAAATCACGTATCCGCATATCCGTATCGTATCGTATCCGTATCTCGTATCCGTATCCGTGCTACTTAGTTCTCGTAGTAATCATTACGAGACATGCTTTAAACAGTTTTTAAATCTGAATACTTTTGACTTTTTCTTTCGCTCGATAAAAAGGAATGGAGGGGGCGACCAGGCAGGGCGACTTGCCCCTGGGCATGACCATGGAGCCTCCAAACCCATTGGGTCCCCTAGAGGGAACAGAAATGCAATGGAGAGCGCTGCCCCACCTGGAGCCAAAGTGATCCGCAAGGGGGGAGTCAGGGGTCTAATGACCCAAGTCGTGAGGCCACCATCCCAGCGTTAAGGGGGCATCAGTAGCACACCTTGAGCCCGTGACCTCAGAAACCACCAAAGACGGAGACCCGTGGCTGTGGACCACCACCCCAGGTGGTATTGTTTAATCAGTAAGAATATACCTACCAGCACTATCATAATTTACCCATATAGATCCACGTCCAAGTGAACACAACCTAAGGACCTAAGCAAATTGTCCATCACATCCCCAAAATAAAAGCAGATCAACTAGTGAAACATTAGTCCATAACATCTAAAACGAAGTTCAAACCCCAACATCCGGTCTCGTTCCTACAAAAAATCTACAGTGAAGATATCAAATAAAAGCGACACTACATCGACGAGGTTTGAAACCATCAGCTACCTTGTCGTCAACAAATCTAATGGCAAGCTGGACATTTGCCACTTTTAAAGACATCTAATTACACGGGAACCTCATAACATTAAACAGATGAATATCATGAACAGCGTTGTTTTAGGCAAGATAATTTGAAGAGACTATCAAATTTCACAATGAATCAAGGTCACTTACATGGAGTCTTCAATGACTAGGCACTTGGGTGGATCAATATTAAGCCTTTTAGCTGCTTCAAGGAATCTTCAAAAACAAAATGCAAAAGTTGAATTTTATAATACAATATCTTTAGGTGCAGAGAATAAAGATCTAACTCGCAAAGAGTTGCATCTCACATTTCTGGAGATGGCTTTCCTGCTGTCACTTCATCACCGCCGATAATAACAGAGAAGGATTCTTTCCATCCTATAGAAGGAAATGATGGGCACAACAGTTAATTGCCAAACAAAAAACTAAGATCATGTTATCTTATTGGTAGAGGAACATGGTTTGAGGTTTCAAACAAACATGCCTGTTTGACAAGAGATTTTGCTTTCAATGATTTCCCTAGAAGAATTTGAAGCCAATGCCATTCGCACATTATGGCCCCTCAAATGGTTGATTAACCTGTTTGCACCCGGAAGAGCTTTGATATTGTGCCATCTGCAATTACAATAGTGGTGAGAACACAAGTTGTTTCAAAAGCTCCACGATTGAATAATGACCTGATTTTGTCCAAATGTCTTAAGAAATATTCTTCGCATGTCCAAAGTGTGAATTCATTTTTTTCTTACCCCTAGGAAAAAAATATTACAAGCAAAATGGCTTCTCAAAGTTGGTAAAGGGTAATATAGCTAAAAGGGGGTGAACTTCAGAAAAGTCATCAATAGTTGTTAGGTCTATGTGAGTATTTCTTTAACTCTACATAGGTTCCAGCTCCCTGTAGAGACGTTTTCACAACCAATCAAACCAAAATGCTGTTGACTTGCGTTTCCGATCTGATATCATTTCCAAGTGAAATTGGGATATTCTGCCCAAATTTCACAGGGCTCCGAGCCTCGTACCCTAAATTATTTTGGGAGAGTTTCACATAAACAAGTGCATCCATGAATCTCTCGACATATAGGGTTAAAGGAAATGAAAGCCAGTGTAGAGTATATTACTGATCAATGAACAATGGAGTAGTTTCTGAAACAAATTCATTGATTGATATGGGAAGCCCGTAGTCTTCCACAATCACTGCTGAAGCTTCCAACGGTGACTTTCCAACTGTTTTATGAGCTTCTCTCCCATCCCATTGCTTCCCGTATTTAACCAAGTAAAGCTTTAAAACTTCACTAACTATGCCATCTGTCATAAAATTAGCAAAAGGTTACGAATGGAAAGAGGAAATCTGTAATGGCAAAGTGGGATGTTTTAATATTGTAGTCTAACTTATGAGAAAGGATGGTTGAACCAAATAGTATTAAGCTTCAGTTTTGCGTTAAGTACAAAACTCATATAGTCAGGCCAAAACAACTATCAATTCTCAAAAGCCTCCACAATTGAGATTATCTTTGTTCTGATTTAAAACGAATGAATGTTAATGTGGAGACGCATAGCAACCGGAAACGAAATCTAAATCTCAGGAATCCTATTAAGTTTTAAGAGACAATACAAAGAAAAAGCCTCTCAAAACTATATCATTGAATACACTGAAACAACATTTAACATGCCCTGGTGCACACTCAACAACTTTACCAACATGTCCATAGAACAGAAACATGTTGACTGCACAAGGTTCTGATGGGAAATATTACACAGTACACACAAGACGGAAAGAAAAAATAAATACCAGATCACAAATTTACCTGTGTTGAGAAGGGTACCGTCCAGATCAAGAATGACACATGACACTAATTTCCTTAAAGAACTTGCCATTGACATTGTAATGACTACCCTGCTTTCTCAAATGGAAATCATGCTCCAGTTTAGTAGATATATCTAAAAACAAAGCAACAGTAGCATCAGGGACATAAGCATTGATATCAGAAAGTGGCAACTAAATAGAACTGAAGATGAAACAAAATTGCTCAGATTCTCATATTTAACCACTGCAGTTGTTAATTCATGAAATCAATTTTACAGCACAACAATTTGCGGCAGTAAAGTTTCAGATCCATTTGCAAATCAAATCGAATCAATAGAAGGAAAACAAGAAAAGACAAGGAATATACATATAATTAAGACATTAAACAGAAGAACAGGTCCTATATCATTGATGCATTAGCAGTACTTAGCAGATTTGTTGAAGATGAAATTATTTCCTGTGTTTTGGGAAAACATGTTACCTAGAACGCATATCGTATTTGTATGAGGAACGGGAACGAGAACGTTGTACGCCAAATGCCTAAATTGTGGTGCGCTAGGGGTAGGATTCTATAGATAATGCATTTGAACTTACTCTTCCAAGCGGTAAACATCAAGTAAAACTAATGGGTTTTTTACCAAATCAACCATACAAAAACACATTTCTAGGAGCATAATACCAATTGTTGATATTTTCTCTAACAAATATTCCACGCCCTCTAGATTTTTACTTTATACTAAGTTCATTTTTGGGAAAACTTTAGGGGATCGAAATTTACCGTATTGGAATGGAAGTGTACCATGTTTCGAAATGTGAGTACCAAAACATAATTCGCTAGGGTACAAGCGTCCCATGGTAACATAGGGAAAAACTCTGATTGGTTACAAAGAATTTGTAGAAAAAGAAAAGATAACCTGGATTGCTAAGATGACAAACACATTTCCTATAGGGTACCAAACCATGGAGTCAATGTGGTCACATAAGTTCTTACTCCTCATTAGGAACATAGGGCTTCAGTTTCCAACCTGCATTGAGGCTTCTTTTTCCTTTTGGACTATGAAGCACTGACACTCCAAATAGGTCGCCAAAACCAAAATCTTAAAATAGAACTAATTACTCTAGAAAAATGAGTAGAGAGAGATAGCCTTTTGGGTGCTAGCGTGACTTGAAATGGCCAACAGAATTACACATGAGACTTGCAAAAATTGAAAGACCATTGGTGATCTCTGGCAACTGGTTTTTCTTCCCTTCCTCCCCTTCCCTTCTCTTGGTCTTAATTAGCAGAGCATAAAAAGGCTTTGGCTATTTCCTTAGAGCTTTAACAAGTTTTAAGCGATATATTGATTTCGAGTGAAGAAAGAAGTTGTAACTGTGACAAAATGGAAACTTAGAACACCATGTTGGACACACCAAGCAGCTAAAATTCTCTACACATTACCTTCTTCTCTACTAAGTAGCAATATTGTACGCGCCAAAAGAACCTCTCGAAAAATCTGACGCGGCGTGTTCTAATGGAGTGCATTGTTTGTTCTGATGTGCCTGATTTGGCAATAGTGACCCTTCATTAGATTTAGCTGAAGCTTACCCACATATTGGTAGATGAGCAACAGTTTCCAGAACAAGATTGTACAACTAATAAAAGTCGAACAACAACCATATTGGCATATGAGGGCATCGACTCGAGCCATACTGAAGACCATTACTCACTTGTCAAAATCAAAGATTGAATCTATCTAAACCTTTGTTACTTGACGCATAGATACCTAATAGTGCTTGCTAGTAAGTTTTAGGACACCATTGATGGGGATTTTCGGCCTTGATAAGGACCTCCAATATTAATGTCGATTCAAGACATTACTAGAACATAAAGACATCGATAAGGTCCTAAGGAACGACAACACCGGAAATTTTAAATAAAAAAAGAAGAAGAAACTAAAGCTCACTGTCAATTAACATAGAAGTGATTGAATTCACTTACCACAGATGGAAAATCAGTAGAAAGAAGAGCTCAAATCGATAGTTCTAATCAGATAAATATCGTTCACGTCGGAAACTCGTGAAATAGCGTCGTGTTGAGAGACTGAGAAACCGAAGCTTTAGTAAAGAGAGAAATCTGCGTGTGTTGTTTGTTCTTCGCGTCTTGCTGGAGGAGGAGGTATACCGTATACGGAATTAGGAGAGAGAAGAACCTTTCGAGGGTCCGGATCCTCTGCCTCTCCTTTTCTGTCATTGTTCTCTGTTCTACTATTCTGTGGCTGCCACGTTGCTAGATCTGACGACATAAACACCCTAGAAGTTTTGGAATTTTGGATTTAGATTTACAGATAATAAGTGTAGAGAAATAGATTACTAATTGAAAATATGAATAATAATTTGAGAGATATATCAAAAAAAAATGAGAGTAATGATTGGAGATAGTGGTAATGAATGAGAAGAAAAATATGATAATGATTAGAATCCAAAATCCAAAACCTTTAACCGAACAAGGTCAGATTTTTGGATTTTGGATTTTCTCTCTGCTGACGGTCCCTAACAAATTTTTTAACAATTATTATTCTCATTTCTTCATCTCTCTAATTATTACCTAAAATCTCAAAATGAACATTCGGACATGTTCATTTTGGAATTTTGGAATTTTCTCACTACGAACAGTCTACAATAAATTTTTTCCCGATTAGTATTCTCATTTCTTTATCTCTCTGTTCATTACCTAGATAAGCCACTTTAGCTTATTTTTTGTTCTTATTCAAATTTTTTTCGTATCACTTGGTTTATTATCATTTTTTTGAGGATTATTGCATCCTCATGACAAGAGGAATCTAAAAAATAAAAAAATTTGATCGAAATCCATTTTTTTAATAAAGATGAAAAAAGTGGCTTATAGGCTTATTTTCATCTTTATTCAAAAAAAATTGGATTTCGATAAAAAAAATTACTTTTTAGATTCCTTTTATCATGAGGATGCAATAATTCCCAAAAAAATGATGATAAGCCAAGTGATACGAAAAAAATTTGAATAAAGACAAAAAATAAGCCAAAGTGGCTATTAGAAAAGTGACGGATTTTACGGTGGTCAACGCACTAGAAAAGCATTGGCAGAAAATATTCATCTCTTGCGTTTCTTTTTTTTTGGAAATTGATTTCACATCTAGATAATCTATAATACAAAACAGAATAGTGTAGGGCCTACCAAAAGACAAGTTGTTACAATGTCTATGATTTATTTGATCCAATGGTTGAGACTCATTCTCCTCCTTTGAATAATAAAGTGCCCACATTTTATGAACATATTACACAATTGTCATCGTACTCATATATAAACCAGGAGATTCCACTTTTCAAACCACGATAATAATGAATGCAAATTTCAAACCCTGCCCTTCTTAATTTCTCTCAATCTCTCTCTCATAGAGACGGAGGGAAGTATGGGCATATGGGGGCTACGGCCCCCGCGTGTTCCAAAATTTCATAATTATCTAAGTTTTTTTTTTGTTTAAATAAAAATAATTGATTAGAAAAAAATATTTTCAGCTATAAATATATATTGTTAGAACACATGTTTCAGATGGAGAATGAATTTCTCATATTGTTAGAACACATGTTTCAGATGGAGAATGAATTTCTCACAAATATTTTGGTTATATTTTTTGAGAAGGAAATTACTGCAACAATTAGTTCCAACTCAATCATATATATAAAATAAATATTGTTTTGTATTACAGGTGTGTATAAATTGGTATAATTATGAAAGTGTGTTAATATATAAACATACACACTTGCATATACACACTTTCATCGTATGATGCATTTATATTTGTTATTTTATAAGCTATTTGTCTTTTTGGAGTTATTCTTTCTTTATTCTTTTTATTTTTAACCGTCTAGGGGAAATATTTTAAAATAAAGTTATTAACAAAACTAGCTCAATCATTCTAAAACATGTCGATGTTCATTTAACTTATTTTAAAAATGTTGTCTGAGATTTTGTGCTCATTTTTCCTAATTTAACTTAAAGTACGTGTTATAAACTTTTGTAATTAGTAATGCATATCTTAATTTTGTGCAATCTTATTGTGATTGACTAAAAAAAATGAACTTTCGCCATTTTGATTAACAAGTGCCCCACTAAGCTATATTCCTGGATCCGTCCCTGGGCTGTAGATTTTGTTGAGGATTAATTTTTATACGTCTATTCATGAGGATTTCTTTGCCCCCTTTTTTGTCTACCTCTGTTAGCCCTATTTTTCATTTTTTAAAATGTTTCACTTTTTGGTTTGTGGCAATGCATGGACGCTGGTGGATTTTGGGATGAATTCGGTTCATGAGTCGAACTCCTCCCTTTGTCCCATATTGCTCATCTCTTACAAAAAAGTCGTGCAATTTTTGGATTGAAAAATAAAGTACTTTCAAGCATCATTTTAAAATATGGTGCAAATAAATTCAAAAAAATATGCGCAAAAGTAATTTTTTATTGCACAATTGCACATCTTATCGTAGAGGTCAAGCAATTTGGTGTAATTTTTTTAATCGCATAATTGCATGGGTTTGAAATTGGGGTGTGTGTTGAATTGAATCGATTTAAGTAGTGTTTTAAGTCACTATCAAGATTCAAAAAGGTAATTTCAATCGGAGTGGGTAGTGCTATAGGCACGGGTAAACACTAGTCTTTTTACAATTCACTTTTTTTTTTTGTCTTTATTCACTTAAATTTACTATTTTCTTTTCAATAAACTTTTTCACACATTGACCTTTGGGCGTAACCCACGCCCCCACTGATGTACACACTGTTGACAAAAAAAAAACTTTTTCACACATTGAAGAACAATATTGTAAATTCACGGGGATAAAAACTAAAAAGGAAGCATCGATCATTAAAAAAGGGAGTGTGAAAATTATTTTTCTTTTTATTTTTGGGTACATCGGAATTCAATACCTCTCTTTCACAGTACCAAATAGAAAGAGAACATACTCTTCTCTTACACCTGATCGATCATCATGCTAAAAAAATCCTCTCTTATTATAGTGGCAACATGAGAATGTGCTCTTCCCATAGAACCTATTCTGATGGTAGCAGTAGTAGTGTAATTTGAGCTGCTCATTCTGACTCGTTTAGTTTGTAATTCCACATAGTAAAAATAAGATTGTTCGAAAATCAACACTATTTTCAAAAACAAAAAAACAAAAAAAACATCAACACTTATATAAACGAATTAACGGAATACAATTTTTCTAAGTTTATTCTGAATTGTTGCCATCCAATATTTTCTTAAGAAAACCACGTTTCGCTGATGTAGAGCCAGCGTCCGATTATGTTATTTTTTGAAATGGATGACAAACTTGAAGAATTGAACAAAATTAATGGTTTCGATCACAATACTAAGCCTGAGATGGCACCCTGGTGTGCCCTAGCGCACAACAGGCCCAAATTCGTATTGAAAAAACTCCTAAAATTTTTTCTACAAAATCATATTTAGTCAAAATTCAATTCAATTATTTTTAACATCGGATCCACACTGAAGGGTTGGACGGTGGAGTGGAGGTGTAGGTCGCCGGTGTGGAGGTGGATTTTGCAGGAGATTTCTAGGGTTTTGAGTTTTTTATCTTGTTTGATGGGAATAGAGAAAATAGTATAGAGGTTGCTGTAGTGTGGAGGAAAATATGGTTAGGTAAAATAGAAAAGATACATTTTTGGCTAGGTATTTCACCTATTGTTGGTGTACATGCTCAAAGGGATGTATATGGATAATGACATTTTCATAAATAGTGTCTACATTTTTATGTAATTTAGAACAACGAATCAATAAATCAGAAAAATATTCAAAAATTTTAATTTATTTTTGTCTTTATTCAAAAAATTATGAGTTTCAATAAAAAATTTTTGTCTTTGTATATCGATCTGCTTTTGTTTTGATATTATGTTTTGTTTTTTTTTTTGTTTTTTTTTGGGGGGGGGGAGGAGGAGGGTGGGGCCGTCCATTACAGAAGTGTGGGTCCAATGGTGGACTGCTTTTGAAAAACTTTTTTTGAAAAGTGGCAAAATCTGGAACCGAACAAGGCATTAATTTCTCAATTCATCTCATCGGGACGAATCAATAAGTCACAAAAATTTGACACAAAACTAACAAATGCAAAAAAAAATTGAATAAAGACAAACAAATAAGTCAAAGTGACCTTTTAATCCAAATCTAGCCTCAGTTTTCTAATAGAAGGGAAAATAAGTGTCTGAAGTTAGAAAATCATTGTTTAATTATTGGTGATTTCTCTATATTGACAAACTATGTGTAGTTTAGATTATTTCGGCCTAAATAATATCAACTGTTTTGAAGCTGAATTTTTACCTTGTACATTAAAGTAATTAATTTTGGTTTTGTATAGATGGAGCATAATCACGAGAGAGATGAGAAGATGGACTTTTGGACTTTAATCGCTCAAATAAATATGGGCATAACGTCAATGTTATCTGTTTTTGTTTCCTCATTTTCCTACTTTTATGGGACATGAATAAAAAAGGGAAATGATAGGAGCACAACAATTTGTCACTTCATCTACACCCCTCTCACATGCATATGTGGAAATTTACAATAAATGCTAGGAACCCGCTAGGAATCCACATGTATGTGAGAGGGGTGTGACAAATTAATGTCCCCTAGCATTCCTAATAAAAAATGTATACATGATTTATTCCGAATATATGTCACAATGATACATGGATGGTTGCCCAAATAAGAATCTGGAAATCGGTTGGACAAAATAAAAAATGCAAATTGTCCAACAAAAATTTGAAAATGCAATTTTTTATTTATTTTTGACAAAAAGGAGAAGATTTTATTAATCCGAGAGGCGGAAAAATGCCTAAACATCATAGAGAGAGGAACCCCATGGAGGCAAGGTAGTTGTCCACAGAGCGGACAAACTACAAGAAAGGACTTTCTTTGCATAAGCATGTGCAACCTATTACAATCACATTTGACAAAACTAAATTCACAGAACTGAAATGAATCCTTCAATGCTAAACAATCTTGTACCAAAACTGCGATATCAGAGGGTAGATCTTTTGCAATGGAACAACTTCGGACAATCGACTCTACATCCAATTTAATGAGAACACGCCCTACATTCAGAGTAACACCTTCATATGACTTAATAAAGATTCCCAAAATGGAGCCGTTCGCATCCCGAGCAATTGCTCCTGTTCCAATAGACCAGGTTTTTTTACCTATGAGTAAAATTGAAAAATGCAATTTGCCATTCTATTTCTTGTTATTCCAATCAAACAAGGAATCGAGATCTCATGATTTAATTCTTACGTAATCAAACGCCCCACTTGAGATTAGACGTGGGATTACAATTGGGATTATTAATTACCAATCCCACCCCTTGCTAATTCTATCTAATCAAAACACACATCTGCTTAAAACCCACAACGTAGAGAGAGACGAGAGACGAGAGACGACGTCGTCGACGATGATGAAGGATGATCAGATCGCGTAGTTCGTTTGAAGATGGTGATATCGTTCTCCACTCCAAGACCTGAATAGCGTCGTTCGATTGCGGAGAAGAATATCGTGTGGTAGCAAGATCGTGGGAATCTGTTCACCCGTGCTGGATCGCTGCGTCTTCAAGCTTGTAGAGGTAACCATGTTAACTGTTAGATAGTGTATGTAAGGATTTTGAGGTCATGCAACATCATACTTAGGTTTTTTCTGTTTTTTTTTTCCTGGGTTTTCACGTTAAATCTGATTAGGGTTTACAAAAAATTGGGGCTTTTGTGTTTTACGTTTGAAATGGGTTGATGTAGTCAATATGTTGTATGAATTTGTCAGAAATTAGGATTTTGGTTTTACGGCTAAATCTGGACTTAGGGTTTGTAAAATTTGAGTGCCGAAAGAGTGGATTGGAGACCCTTACCACTGATTTGAGTCCAACCGAAGGCTGTTCGAGCCTTGATCGAGTGATTCAAACACCGAAAGGGCACTGCACTGGTATGGGTCACTGTTCCGAGCTCCAAAATGGCTGAATGGAGGTAACGTCTGACCCAGCCAGCTTCGAGGGTCGCCGGTGATCGTACTGCTCCAGATCGAATGATATAGGATTTCTGGGTTCTGGAAAATGGTTTCGAAGGCCTGAATGACAATTTCGAGCATCAAAATGGTCTAATCGAGTGCTGAAACCATGATTTGAGTTTGAAAAGGGGCTGGGTCGAGTGCGAACAGTTCTGAAATGGTCGATTTGTGGATTTTGAGGGTTGGCTGGAGAAAAAAGGAGGTAAACGTGAGTCGTTGGTGTCGAAAAAGGCCTGTCGGGGATTTCAGAAACAACGACAGAGGCAAACGCAAGTCGTCCATCAACAATTTGCCTCTGTCGTCCATCAACAAGGAAGATCGATATGTCGCCTAAGTAGATCAATTGCTCTGATACCATGTGAACTTTGGGGAGAAAGAGAGCCAACCAAAATTATGTTTCTCTCTCTCACACTTTGTATTTATATGAAGAATGGTACCGTACAAAACTACCCCTACGTAACAAACAAATAACTTAACAGTTTTAGTTTTTACTTGCATACATCTGTGGTATTTGAGCCAAACGTTTGGTAGTTAGAACCATATATATCTTCTTTAACTATATTCTATTTGATGATTCAAGTATCTTTTGAAATTGAGAACCAGAAACAAAGCAATGTAACATGGCAAAGCAAAACAGAGGATTATGTTGCTTTAGAAAATATTCAACCAAGAACCAAATGTGTTTCTATCCCTCGCGGAACGTGACAAAAATAAACATGCTCTTCTGCGTCTTTTGCAACGGGCAACTGGTTTGTTTTTCGTTTTCGTCCAAACTTGAAATGCAACCCTGACCAAGAAAAAATGGACCCTTTGCTCAGTTGGGCTCAAACAAGATAATTGTGCTTAACACACGGTCTACCAAAATTTGGGGCCCCTTTTTTGGGTCTAGGGTTGGGGTTCCGAAGTGGAAGGTTCCTCAGCCTCCCTCTAGAGCTCGCTCTGAGTTCTATTTTAAAGAACACTAGCTCTCATATGTATTTTTATGGATAATTCTATATGAAAATCTGTTTCAATACTTAGATAGATAAACAGAAGAAATAGAATACTGAGAGAACTAACAAGAGAGAAGCTCTCTAAAATATTTGCACCCTTACTCAAATTTAGTATAGCTCCCACCTCTTAAGGTTTAGCCAATGTTAAATTTAACTTGTATTAATTGATATTAAATCTCTTACGTCTTGGATTCATGTTCTTTGCAGTTCCTGTCTTTCTTGGGCGAAAGATCATTGATTGCCTGAACAATTGTTTAGCTGGAGTTGTCTGTCAGGATCACTGATTGTAGAAATAAGAGCGAGCTCAATCCTTGTTTCAGAATCCTGGTTGAGAACTTCTATTCTGTCTTTTGTAATAGGTGGTGTACTGGAACCGGCACAGAGTTTGTGCTTATAATGTTTCAGTATGATATCTACTTTATTTCACTTGGGGTGCTTGTACCAGTGTAGTTGGAAAAATGGAGAGAAATACCGGAAAAGGTATGACGGAGCCACATAAGCCCTATGAGCAACTTCAATACGGTTCTGTGGAACCTAGAAATGAGGGACTTGGTTCTGCAAATCAAAGATTTTTTCAGGACCCATCTAATTCCGTTAATACTAATGCGAGACCTCCGGATTTCAATATTCCAGTTGTTGCCCGCCCCGTGCTGAATTTTTCCATTCAGACTGGTGAGGAGTTTGAATTCATGCGGATGAATTCAAGGCAGCAGCACTTCATTCCAAATCCTTCTGATGATTCTAAAACTGCAACTAACTACACAGAGCTGAAGGGGGTATTGGGATTAAGTCATGCGGGTTCTGAAAGCGGATCGGATTTTTCTACCATTTCACCACTGGAAAAGGGCCGTATCCAAGAGTCTGAAAGGAGGGGAACTTTTGTAACTGAAGACAAAGAGAACTACCAATCCATGCAATCGGTACCTCATACCTCATCAAGAAATGAAAGCCGTAAGGGTAGTCATGGTTTTACATCAGCAGAACTTGTTTCTGATGTCTCATCAACAAAGGTCAAGGTTCTTTGCAGTTTTGGTGGTAAAATCCTGCCGCGTCCCAGTGATGGAAAACTTAGGTATGTCGGAGGTGAAACACGAATCCTTCGAATAAGTAAGGGCATTACTTGGGAGGAACTAATGCAGAAAGCTGTGACCATTTACAATCAAGCCCGCATAATCAAGTATCAGCTTCCTGGAGAGGATCTTGATGCATTAGTATCTGTTTCTTGTGACGAGGACTTACAGAATATGATGGAGGAATGTAATGTGCTTGAAGATGGAGGATCTCAGAAACTCAGGATGTTTCTGTTTTCCAGCAGCGATTTGGATGATTCTCAGATGGATCTGGGCAGTGTCGAGGGTGATTCTGAAATTCAATATGTAGTTGCTGTGAACGGCATGGACCTAGGATCAAGAATGAACTCAATTGGTTTGGGAAGTACTTCAGGAAACAATTTGGATGAGTTATTGAATTTGAATGTGGAAAGGGAGACAGAGCGAGAAGCTGGTAAGCCAGTGGGGGTTGTACCTTCAGCTTTGACTGCTAGAATGCCTTCTACAAATATTTCTGCTCAGCCGGTGGTCCCAACCACTTCTAGCGCATATGAAACCAATTCACAAGCTTACCATAATCAGATGGTGGATCATGCTGGGGAGCTGCATACATTGCCTTCTCTCCACCCTAGTGCCGTGCCTTCATCAATCCCGCTGGAATATGGTAATGTTAATTATCCCTCTACCTATGCACCGGTTGTTGAAAATTTAGTTCGGACACCTTTGCATGGGCAGATGACTGGAAAGGAAGGGCCAGGTCAGCGACCCGTAGAAAAATTGCCTAGTTCAACAAAGGAGGAGAAAGTGAAAAGAGATAGCCTAGTTGAACTTGAGAAAAATCGTACTCTAGAGAAAGAAGTGCTTGTGAAAGAGGCAAAAATTCAAAGAGACAGCTCATTCCAGAAAATGGGTGAACCAGGAAAGGCATTGACTATGGAAAAGGAATACACTGTCTCTTCGCATCCACATGACAGTTCTGTTCCAAAAATTACCGCTGACATGGGAGCGTTCTTGTTGCCTGCCGAAAATCACAAGAAGCACGATGAACCCATACGTAATGCATTTTCCTCCGGAGCTATAAATGAAGAGAAATCAAACAAGTCTGGCGATAATGAGCACTTTAATGCATCTGGGAAACCTTTTGCTCCCGGATATGGAGAATTCAAGGTTGATTCTGCTGAGTTAAGCCATCTTGAACAGCAGGTGCTTCCTCAGAGAGTTTTTCATTCTGAGAGGATACCTAGGGAGCAGGCGGAATTGAATCGTTTGTCAAAATCTGATGATTCTTTTGATCCTCAGGTTCTTTTGAGTCATGCACGTTCTGATCTGTCACAGCAAATCGTAGAATCAGAGGATAAGTTGAATGATAGGACTATAGCTTCCCAATTGGAGCAGTCTGTTTCATCTCTGAAACCGCCATTTATGAATCGAACTGTGGAAGATAGACCCACACAATCTCGCAAGTATCATGAGGCAGCAGGTTATGGTGACAAAATAAGTTCAACAATTCCTGAAGAGGGTTCTGAGTTGAAGTTTCAGAATCCTGGGTTAAAGCCTTTATTGCATACACCAGTTAATGGCCATGAAAGTGCTCGAGTTGTGAATAGCTACCTATATCCGTCCGATATTGACAAAGAAACATCTGCAACTAAAAACCTGGTTGTAAGTCGCGCACCTTCTGGTAAACTCCTCGAGAATTCTGCTTCTAGGTCACAAGTGTCTCATAGGGGTGATGCTGAATCATTTGCTCAGGGAGATAACCCAGTTAGAGCTCCAACTCTAGTGGAATCTGCTAGTATTGGTACTCCAGAGCAGGGGGATATCCTTATTGATATCAACGATCGGTTTCCACCTGATTTCTTGTCTGATGTTTTCTCCAAGGCTAGAAATGCTGAGGATGTTGTTGGAATCAATCCGCTGCATGGTGACGGAACTGGCTTGAGCTTGAACATGGAGAACCATGACCCTAAGCGTTGGTCATTCTTCCAAAAGCTGGTCCAAAGTGATTTTCACAGGAAAGATGTTTCCCTTATGGATCAAGATCACCTTGGTTTCTCACTGACAAATAAAGAAAATGGAGCTCCTATAGATTATAGTTTTCCACCTTTGAGAAATGAAGGAGCCGCCTTGGGTCGAATGGATGCCCATGTTGATTATGAGGCTAATTTTCAGCCTCCGTCATCTAGTGCAGTTGGGCCTACCAGCATGACTCTGCATCCAGAAAACAGTCAGTTTAGTGGCAATCAAAGCTCACAGTTCGAGGGTTTGGTTATCCCCAAATCACCAGAATCTGATATTAAGCCTAAGGTGTGCTATTTATCAGCATTAATAATTTTCTCCTATATAGTATACACTTTCGTCAAATTGCAGGTGCTCTTCTACTATCTAATGTATTTTCTTGTTTTCAGGATGGGAAGGTAGAGGTGCCTCAAGCTCCCCTAGTTGATCTTTCTCCGGATGAAGTTGATCTCAGTAACTTGCACTTGCAGGTATGTACTTATCCAAAAAGAGGAAAAAGGGGTACGATGGCATTCACAGCAGCTATTATTTGCTCTGAGTTTTTCTTTTTCCGTTCTGGTGAAATATCTTTTACCTTGATTCCTCTAATAGTATCCATTTCTTTTTTATTTTTCTTTGGGTAGTAAACAGGCAAGAAAAAAAAAGAGAGAAGACAGAATTTTGTTGTTGCTTAATTTTGCTCACTTGTCAGACTATTTCTGTCACCAATGAACATGCCAACACCGGTGTAATTTCTGACTAGTACCTTCTTTCAATTGATGGAGTTTGGTGCTGCTACAACCACGTCTGTTGTCGTCACTGTAAAAGCCGAAAACATTTTGAGTTTCCTGCACGACTATTTGGACTTTTTTAGCCTAGTAGCCTCTGCCGTAACTGTTGCATCGTGACTGCTGCTTCCGTTTTCTCCACATCAATGCTTCTGTTTTTATCACCGCAAATGCAACTACTCGCTACCACTATACTCTCTTTTGCAGCTGCCATGGCCACCATTCTGGAAAACCACCTTTATTTGCAATACCACCACAAAATGCGCATGCTCATGTTTCTTTTCTATGTTTTCTAACATATTTCTTTGTGCTACTCAACCAAAGTAGCTTGGTTGCCCTATTCTTTTCTTTTTTTGATTTATAAATATGAATAGAAGAGTTCTTCGCTTTTCTTGTTCATCAGGCATACTTTGCAAAAGTGTTAATTGATAGTGCTCGACTCACAATCGTTGTTGAACTATTTCTGCTTGGATTCTAAGAGTTTGTGTTGTGTATTCTACGCTATGCTTGTGTGATTCCTGCTTTCTTGCAGCAAATTAAACCTGACTGGTTATGTGTTTGAGAGAGGGACTGAGGGAGTAATCTCATTGATGAAAGAATCTCTTCATCTCTAGATTATAAGAAGTATGAGATCACCAACTGTCCCAAAAGCTTAACCTACTAGAAATGGTTACCAACAGTATATATCAAGCCAAAACTCAGCCTCTCGTGCAACCCGTTTGGCACGTGGAGAGATAAACAGATTGACTTGAAAAAGGTGTGGGAAAGATAGACAGAACAACACTCATACCAATAGCCTAAGCTGGTAAGAAATAAGCCCAAAAATTCACATCAAGCTAACAAGAAGCATTTTAGGAGAATGTTACTTGTCTCTCCTTTGAAAAATGTGTGCCTTTTTTGAGTAGGTCAGGCAGTGTGTCGATGATCTCCTAGGTTCCCTTGGATAGAAAAAGGTGAAATGAGACTTTCACTTTGCATATTCCAGTGCAAGCCTCTTTCGTTTCTTGATTTGGGTGCAGTAAATGAGGAAGCCTGAATCATACATTGTCAGAGCAAAGCATCTATTTGTACTTTCACAGATTACCATTTCTATCTTTTTCCTGCTTGTGGATGTATCCACCGTCTTACTCTTCTGTTAAGCCTCATCTTATGTTGATGTGTTAGTCTCACCCTGTGAAGCAAAGTCAGACAAGGGGCAGGACATGGACCTGATAGGGAACCGTCGGTTCGAATCCGACCGGTTCCTACAGCGCTGTTCCACCCTTCATATTTGTACATGCTTAGTGCCTTAGTGGATTGAACGGGGCCCTGGAATTGGATCAAAGCTTCAAAGCTGAGAATTGTTGGAATGAGACTTTCATTTTGCAAATTCCAGTTTCATTCATTTATATCTGCTGGCATATCCCGTAGATTCAGAGCTATCCATATATGCAGCAAGGTCCTATAGGGGTGTATTCTGCTTTCCCGTCAGTCAAAATTAAGTGTTGGATACTTGTGGAGCAATGAATGAGACTCGGTCACCATCCATCCAATCTGCTTACATCCCTCTGTTTCTCTCTTCGTGGCGTGATCCTTAAGATTACTATGAGAAGATAGTTGCTTCTGCGTTTCATGACTTGTTCCTACGAAGTGTATAGGAGATGCATCAGATGTGGGGTGGTTTATGGATGCGTGTTTTGCATAGTGAGAATTTTTTGAGAACTTCATTGCTGTTCAGAAATGGAATTTTATTTCATCCACTTTCATAGAAATATTTTTCCTGGAATTCCCAAACTCTATTTCTTAGTATTATCTATCTTTCGTCACTAGCCCATTTGTTGGAACTGGAAGTTCTAACGTGCTCTCCGTAGTCATTTGTGGACCATGTGCCTGTTAATGGATTTCAGTCAATTATAGAGGCTGCTTAATTAATTTGGTCACTTGGCTAATTCTCAAATCCTGTTGCTGAAGCAGATCATCAAGAATGAGGATCTTGAAGAGTTGAGAGAATTGGGTTCTGGGACTTTTGGGACTGTCTATCATGGAAAATGGAGGGGAACAGACGTTGCTATTAAACGGATAAAGAAAAGCTGTTTTACAGGGCGTTCATCTGAGCAAGAGAGACTGGTGAGCTTCTTTGCACTCATTGTACACATTTTTTGTGTCCTGTTTACTTGATGGATAAAACAGATTTGCAAAACCAGCTGAGTGTTACTTGGGAAACTTACGTTATCAGTTGCAGTTTTACTGCAAGCTCGGTTGACTACAAATTTGCGGGGATGAATAGTGCTTCAGATCCGGTATATTGGGAATTGGATTTGGGCATTTGGGATAGTTCTTTGCAAGTTCTTATGTTTTCTGAACCTTTTTTTTTTATTGCGGAGGATTGAGATTTTAATGCCAATTCTTTTACTTCCACATTTGATAGCTAGCATATATCTGCAGGCGGCAGAGTTCTGGCATGAAGCTGATATTCTCTCAAAGCTTCACCATCCCAATGTGGTCGCATTTTATGGGGTGGTGCAGGATGGACCGGGAGGAACTCTTGCCACTGTAACAGAATACATGGTGAATGGCTCTCTTAGACATGTTTTAGTTAGCAAGGATAGGTAATGTTTTACTCTTTAAATACCTTAAACCTGCTGTTGGAAGCGCTCTTTCCTTCATTTTCTTTGTCCCTTAATAATTGTGCAGACAGCTTGATCGTCGCAAGCGGCTCATAATTGCAATGGATGCGGCATTTGGAATGGAGTATTTACATTCAAAGAATATTGTGCATTTTGATTTGAAATGTGATAACCTCCTGGTTAACTTGAAAGATCCTTCACGGCCCATTTGCAAGGTAACGAAGCATTGGTTTTACACTTTTTGATATTTTAATCTATTCTACGCGGGAACAAGGTTTTGGATATGAGTTGGTGAAAAATTGGTCATGTTTGGTGGTGTGATAGGGCCAAGATGTTTTCATGCTTTCTGATTCCAAATCCACAAACTGCTACCTAATACATTGTTTGTCCAGGTTGGTGATTTTGGTTTGTCAAAAATTAAAAGGAATACATTGGTTACTGGGGGTGTTAGGGGAACCCTTCCGTGGATGGCTCCAGAGCTATTAAATGGTAGCAGCAGTAAGGTTTCTGAAAAGGTAAGGTCTCACAAGTCATCTTCTTGAGACTTATCTGTCTCAAAACATGTCGGAAACTGAATTCCTGATTGTTTTGAGTAGAGTTTTTTTTTTTTTTTTTGCAGCCTTGAATTTTGTTTTGATGAACCTTAATTCAAGAGAAGAAATTTATTTAACATTTAACACGATAGTTTCCCAGTCTTAAATGTTACTCCCTCCGTCCCACTTTAAATGTCTCCTACGGAAATCTGTGCAATTTCAAACCCCCCGTAGAGATTATCAATTTATCTTTTTAAAAGGAACCATATTTTTATTACACCAAATTAAAGTGCTCATTGAGTACTTTAATTTGGTTTAAGAAAATAAAATAAAATAAAATGTAGAAATATGTTTTTTTGAGCTTGAAAATGCTCGGATTCCGTATGGAACATTTAAAGTGGGACGGAGGGAGTATTAACAATAAACCTTGGTGATTCAAATGGTTCCCTATTAAAATTGTCTCATCCAGATTTCTTATAGGGTGTATCTGGGGTGTTGATTTGTGGAGGGAAAATAAATGGTAGGAGCAAAGAGAGGAAATTTTTTGCATATGTTTGATTACCTTTTCTACTCGATAGATCTTTTCATACATCCAAGATCCAAACACAGCATTGGTGTGCGCTTACAAATGTTTTCATTAGTTGGCCAATTGATTATCTCTGAACGTAGAAGCAATTATACGAGAGAAAAGTGAGCAACAATTATGAGTTCTTAGAAGAAAGACAGAAAGGAAAAGATACTAGAGATGCTCCTTTAAAGTATGACACCAACTTTTTTGGTGGTGCAGGTTGATGTGTTCTCCTTTGGTATTGTCCTATGGGAGATTCTCACTGGTGAGGAGCCTTATGCAAATATGCATTATGGAGCGATCATAGGTACGCTCATTTGCTCTCTTCTGCCCCCTTCTTTCCTGTTCCTCTTCTCTTTTTCTCCATATGTCTACTCAATTAGAAGTGTATAGCTGCTTGAGTCCATGCTCAATTGATTCTCCTTATTTTCTTAAACTTCGAAGAAACGTCATTCAATCTACTTTTGCTTTGTATTGAAGATAACAAGGAGAGTTTAATAGTTGATACCTGCAAACAATCAATATGGAGTTCGCAATGGCCAATTATTCTGTTAGGAAAAAATACTTACTAGATAATTACAATGTGTTTTGGTTTCTCCCGATCTCGACTTCCAACATGATTCTTTATCTTTGAACCAAGACTTGTGTGAAATACCATCTTGCTTATTTAGAATAAAAAGTTTGAAAGGAAGAGGCATCCTAATGAATTCCATAGCGAAGGTAGGTCACCTTATTGATTGCAGTTGTGCATTGGCAACCATCATTGTTGTTATTGGTTGGAATCACATGCCACATCTACTGTAGACATTTTCGATGGTCAGCCTGTGAGTGAACAACAATACTGATAGATTCCAGACAGAGAGATTGCATTGCAAAGACAAAAATGAGCATTGTGAGTTTTCCAAGGAGAAAGTGAAAAAGCAAGCAGCAGTGTGAGTCTTCATGAAGAAGTCTACCATTAAGGATGGAACGAAAGGGAGGTCAATAGTGCCCAATTGAAGATTGGTGACAATGAAGTGACACTCAATCTCAATATGCTCTGTAAGCTCATGGAAGTCGGAATTATAGGCAATCTGAATAGCACTCTTGTTGTCACAGTAAAGACGGGTGAGATAGTCAAGGAAAACACACACACACACAGAGACTAGAGCCAACGAAGCCAAACAATTTTTGTAGTAGCATGGGACATAGCACAATTTTCAGTTTCAGCAGAGGAACGAGCTGTATTTGTTTCTTTTTTTTTTTCCAAGAAATGAGAGAATCACTTAGAAAAACACAAAAACCAGAGGTGGATTCCCGATCAGTAAGGTCACCAGCGCAATCAGCATTAGCACAAGCCCGAAGAGTCAAACTAGAAGTAGAGGAGAGCAATAAACACTGATAGATAGTGCAATGAACATAGCACAAAATACGAAGCAAGGCAACCCAATGGGTAGAATGAGGGGTAGACACAAATTGGCTAACGGTGTGAACTGCGTAAGCATTGTCTAGACTAGTTACTGTAAGGTACACTAAAAAACCAACCAATTCGTGATACTTTGTACGATTGTCGAGGAGAACACCATGAGAAGGCAAGAACTAGGCATGCAATTCAAGAGGAGTATTGACGACCTTGTCTTCAGTGAGATGAGTACGATGGAGTATATCAGTGACATTTCATTGGCGATAACAATATCCCTTGGGGGAGAAAGCCACCTTGATACCTACAAAATAGCAAAGAGGACCCAAATCTTTAATTTCAAACGTGCAGAAGAGATGAGACTTCACCTCTTGAATGGCTGTAGAATCATATCCTGTAATAATCATGTCATCCACATATAACAAGAGAAGAACTAGCCCAACAAAAGTCTGACGGGAAAAAGAGCCGAGACATGAGTACTCTGTTGAAACCCAATCTGTAGAGCTATAGAATGACACCGCTGATACAAAGCACGGGGAGACTGTTTAAGACCAAAGAGAGCATGTCGGAGACAACAAACAAGACTGAAGGGTGAGAAAGGCCCGGAGAAGGGCACATATACACTTCTTCGGACATATGCCCATTAAGAAATGCATTCTTGAAATAGAGAGACCACGACGCTCCGTGGTCATCTAAGCAATAGGAGCAAAGGTCACCTAGTATCAATTCTATATTCTTGAGCAAAACGTTTGGCAACGAGTCGAGCTTTATAGCATTCCAAAGAACCATAAGAATGACTTTTAACCTTGTAGACCCATTTGCAACCAGTGATATTTTTACCAACCGGTAGAGACACTAAATCCCAGGTTTGAGTGTTAGCAAGAGCATTGAGCTCATCATTTATGGCATTGGGATCATTACAAGCTTCTTTATATGACTTGGGGTTCAACATAAGTATGGATACGAGAGAAAGGTGCTATAGGTATTAGTAAAGCAAGTAATAGTAAAACCAAGTGTTACCGTGGACGACGTTCACGAGGAAGATACTGGGATCAGAAGGAACACAGTCTCCAAAGAGGCAGGTTGAGGGGCGGTAAAGCAGGAAGGCGGAGCCGGAGAAGCTGCATTGTGACGAGAGATGCATATGGAAATGGCAGAAGGAGTGTAGATTGAGAAGGAGCAGAGGACTCTGTGGGAAGATCAGATACTTTGAGAGTAGAAATGTTCTCCTCGGTGTACACATCAGATGGAAATGTATCACTATGAATCAAGTCATCCTTAGCTACAGATGCAATTTTGGGAGGAAGAGAGAAAAAGGGCAAGTGCTTAACATGCCCAGACCCATACAACTTCTTTGTCACAAGGTCATAACATTGATAGCCCTTCTGATTGATAACATATCAACATAGAGGACACAATAAGCACTAAGCTCAGTGCGGTCCCTTTTTGGAAGAAGGACAAAGCAAGCAGAACCAAAAACATGCGGGAACTTGGCCATAGAGATGCTCGTAGGACAAGTACCAGTGAGAAGAGGTGAAGGCATCCGATTCAAGAGATAAGCTGCAATGAACACAGCTTCTCCCCAGAACACAGAAGGAACAGAGGAAGAAAGAAGAAGAGACCTAGTAATGTCAAGGAGATTACAGCGTTTTCTTTGGCGACTGTTTTGGGCAGGAGTATTTGAACATGAGGATTGGTGAATAGTCTCATGAGTGTTTAAAAAGTCTATAAACTTTGAAAGAAAGTATTCCCCACCCAAATCAGAACAAAGAACCATTGAATGAATAGTAAACAGATTTATGTGTCTTCAAATAAGCCCGTGTATACCGACTGTAATCATCAACAAAAGAGACATAATACAGAGAATCACCCTTTGTTGCAATCGGAGAAGGACCCCACAATTTAGTATGAACATTTTGAAAATGAGAAGTAGAATAGAATTACTTTTAGTGAAAGGTAAAGTTGACATTGTTGCAAACTTATAATCGATGTACTCCGAAATTTCACTAACAGAAGTTTTACCCAAAAGACTTGACTGACTCACTAGATAGATTCCCTAATCTAGAATTAGAATGCCAAAGAAGAAAGAGGATTTCTCATACTAGAATGCCAAAGATAGAAGAAAGAGGATTCCTCATCCAAACAAAATGATGATACGCAGTGGAACTAGACTCCATAGGAATGTGGACGCTCTCCTAAGTCTAGAGATCATCAACTTTATGGCCGGCCCAAATTTGCATGTTGGACGCCCGGTCCTGTACAATACAACCAGTAGAAGAGAATAAATGTTAAAACCAGAATCAGACAATTTACTTGTGGAAATAAGGCTAAAAGATAGTTGAGGCACATAGAAGACATTAGGGGTGGATGGTAAAGGGGATGAAGTATGGAGAATAGAACCAGAGCATAAACAACATTCATAGGGGATCCATTTGCAGTGACAACTAATGGGGAAGTAGGGGAAACACAATTACTAAGCAGAGAAAGATTAGGAGTCATAAGATGGGAAGAACTGGGATAAAAAATTCATGGGGTGGTTAAGATATCTGTGGTAAAGAACCATGCAAACCTGATTGAGTGATAGGCATGGAAGAAGCTTGTTGAGGACCTCTTTCGGAGAAAGCTATGAAAGCCTGAAATCGCTCAAATGAGAAGGAAATGGAACACTACCAGTAGTAAAAACTGAAAGGGTTGCCCGCGGATGATGGAGTTGCTGTGATGGTCAAGAAAATGACAGAGCATCCAAATGGGAATAGTTGCATCTGTGCTGTACAAGCTTAGGAGACGCATTCTTCCAGTGACCTTTCTGATGGCAAAAGCTGCATTCAGCTATAGCTACTCGTGGTTTAGACTTGCCAGTGACATGAATCAGATGGTGGAGTAGGCAGAAGAGGAGCCAAATACAGACTAGGTGGAACAAATGGATTCACAAAGACCGACTGAGTGAGAGATGCAACATAAGATACTTCAAACCTAGCTTGTTTGTCCATGATGAAAATTGAATAAAAGAGAACTACGTAAAATTGTGCCAAAATTGGTGATTCAGGACCAAAACCTATGCTAAATAGGTGCCAAACAGTTCCCAACTGTCCCTTACAATTCCAAACAGTGCAAAATAGTACCCAAATAGTGCAAAACAGCACCCAAACAGTTTGAAATAGTGCCAAACAATACAGAACAATCCCGAACAGTGAAAAAACAACACGAAAAAACGGGGCCCAGTGCTGAACAGTCAACAGTGTGATACAGTACCGAACAGTGCTAAACTGAAGGTTCTGAGCAATCTACTTTATAAGAAAAAAATGGTCACTGGAGATGCTATGGAGGTCACCAGAGGTAATAGGTTGTCCGACGATGTTTATCGGGCATCGGAGGAAAAATATGATTATGTTATTTACAGAAATCAGTCCAAAACAGTCACTAACACCAGACGTAATAGGTTGTCCGACGATGTATATTGGACGTCGGAGGAAAAATATGATTATGCTATTTACTGAAATCAGTCCAAAACAGCCACTAATCAACAGATCAGAGAGTTTCCAGAACAACCATGAGTCATCGATGGCCGGAAAGTTGTCGCCGACGGTCGTTGAGGGTGGAGGGGCTTTCGCCGGAGGTCATTGGAGGTAGGAGAAGCTCTAGCGATGATCTGAGTCATGAATTAGGGTCTAATATATAAAAAAAACAGCTACTCTATAACAGATCAGGGGTTTTCCAAAAGATTCGTAGGGTTTCGAGCGTCGCCGGTGGCCGGAGGTACAGGTAGAGATTGATAAAGAAGAGAACAAACGGGAGAGAGCCAAACGTCAGTCCTGCGATGTTATTGTTCGAGAGAGATGTAGCGATGTAGAGAGAGAGAAGAGATGCAAAGGACTGCTTTCTTGGGATTGCTACTGTGCAAATCCGGCTACGGCGGCCGGTGCTATTCCCTTCTTTCAACCAGCTCTGATACCACTATAGATTCCAGACAGAGATATTGTATTGCAAAGATAAAAATAATACAATGATAAGAAGGTTTCTTTGCGCTAATCTTATTAAACTTATGCAACCCCTAACGCGATAAAAAAACTAAGCTACCCTTGCAGTGAAAACGATAAAAAGATAACCCTAACATATTAACCCTAACACATATTTGACAAATACAACATGTTGATTAGTTCTTATAAAGTCTGTAAACTTCTTGCAAAAACATATGGCAGATAGAAGCCTCTTCAGTCACTAAACTTAGAAATAAGGAAAAATGTAGACTGTTATACAACTTGGTTAGTGTTAGACGATAACCAAGAAAACAAATTTGGAAGAGGATTAACCCGAAGGGGGTTGTCGTAGTGATTATTCGACTTGCCTCGGCAGGGCTTACCACCCCAAGGCCGCAAGCTCGATTTCCCTCTATAGTGATTTGTCCTTGGGGCCGCCTCACCTCACGCAAACGCGTGAAAATGGCTGTGGGAGGGGCTGAAGAGATTAGTTTGGTTTATTGGAACACTCTTCATTACAAAAAAAGAAGGGGGGAAATGATAATGCCAAAACTGTTGAGCAAATCAGTCTTGTACTTTGCACATGGTACAAGCTTTTTATGCACAACAGTTTTGTTATCAACAAAAACAGTTTTGGTATTAGCACCACCTAAAAAAAAAAAAGGACGTGGATTGACAAAAGGACTTATTACAATACGTTATGTGTGAGAATTTCAAGGTAGCTAATTAGAAATCAGGAAGCAACAGAGCAAAGCTGTAAAGAAATGGAGAATCAAAGGAAGCAGAAACAGATACTTGCCATTTGGGGATGCTATCTTGTATTATTTTACATCTTCAGTAAGAGGATAGCACAAGTTCATTTTTATTTATGGCAACATAATGTCCCTTGACAATCGCATGACTGGGCCAAAGAATCCTCCTTCCACTACCTCCTGGAGTGGGAAAAATATCTTGTATGATGGTTATGAAATACAATGTGTTGTGACCAACAAATGAAAAGACTATTGAAAGGGGCACCCTACGATATCGTGGTCCCTACCGTTGTCATTCCAGTGGGTTGTGACCACTTTGTGGTATAACCGATGTATGCAATATATATTTATGCAATGGGGCCTGATTCATATTGTTTGATTATTTGTGTCTTTGGTTTCAGGGGGTATTGTAAATAACACACTGAGGCCACCCGTGCCTGGTTACTGTGACAATGAATGGAAATTGCTTATGGAGCAGTGTTGGGCCCCCGATCCTTTTGCACGTCCATCGTTTACAGAAATTGCCGGACGGTTACGTCTGATGTCAGCTACGTGCCAAACAAAACCACAGGGCCATCCATCCGGCCCAAAACCAGGTATCCAAGTAGCTTAGTTGGGTGCTCCCCCAAGGAATGTTGCTTTTCAAATATATTATGAGCTATAATAGGAAGTTATCGATCACATTATACTGGTAAAGGTGGTTTGTACAATATGCGTGGGGAGGATGGGCTCCCTTTGAAACTGAGGTTATACGTCGTTGGTTTGGGATTGTCAATGAGGAGTATATATATATATATTTTATTGTGTAAAAGCTAAAGAAATTATTACTGTGTGTAAAGCTATTATTTGTATCTGTTGAAAATATCAAATACAAGTCTGGAATCTTGGTTCTTCCCACAATTGGTACTATTTTTTAATGCATATAAACCTAAGGCGTGGTTTATACCATGCAAATGCTTAGGCTTGTTGCATTTCTCTCTCTCTCTCTCTCTGAGCAGATACAAGTTTGGGTCCCTTTTTCTTGAGCGAAATTTAGATGAGAGAAGAAAAAGTGATCTGTTTGTTGTGATCGGAGTCAAATTTGAAACTTCCTCATCTTAAAGAGAGATAATGGAGGCTAGTTGACAGTGCATTCTTGTTGGACACAAGAGAAGGCTGCATGAGCAATTTATGTAAATTGCCACATGTTGATCGTGGTACCTGCCTCACTTTTTTTTCCCTCTTTCATTATATGTACCATCTTATTGGAGGGTAATTTGCTCATCCTCCGAGAATCGGGAAGGTCCTTTTTCATCATCCGGCTCAAGATAGAATCAAAAGAAATTATTTAAAAACTAGTCATTTTCTTATGAATGATCAGTTTCAATTGATCGTGTTCGTTCATTTTAACTACTGCATTATATTTTATCAAATTGATTTCTACATAATAGTTTGTCCTTTTTTTTTGTGCCAATATTGTATAGTTAGCAAGGTGTGTTAGGTTAGCACTGAGGGTGCAGGAACTGTCCATGGCCCTGACCCCAAATCTGCCCACGCCGGGGCTTGAACTTCCGCCTCCTGTATGGAGGGGAGGGTAAGAACCAACTGCACAAGGCAGCCGTTCTTTTTGGAAAATGTTAGAAATGCATTGATGGAGGAAATAAGGTTTACATATTACAAGGGAAGTGAAAATACAACACCACAATATATACAACAAAAAGGAAGCTACATGAACAAAAGATGGCTATCAGCAGTGGCTCCGGTCCAAAATGGAATCCCCCTTGCATCTGGTGACGTGGAAGGAGACAGCAAATCCCACTTTGCTAGATAGTGGGCCGGGTCCGTGTCCTTGCGATCAACCTTGGATAACTTGCAAAAATCCAATTTGTCGAGTTTTCGACCAAGGTTGTGCAACAAAAATTTATCCGCGTAGTGTGAATTAGACCGACCTGCCAGCTGCATAATAGCATTTAAACAATCAAAAGAGATGAAAGCAACATTGAAATTAAACTGTAGGGTCCATGTAACAGCTAATAGAATAGCCAAGAGTTCCGTTTGCAGGGGGGTCGACCTACAGCACGAGATAGAGCATTGATAGATAGTAGTCCCATCCGACCGGGAAGCACAGAAACCAAGACCACTTCGCTTAGCCCTTTTTTTCCAAGCCCCATCCACGAGGATGTGCGCAACCCTTTGGTCCCAGAGGATAAACGAAGGGTAGGGTTTAACCACGAATGAGGTTGTCGCGGAAGTTATCGAAGGCAAGAGAGATGGTGGTGGGCTAGGCGAGGTTGATGCCCGGTCATTCCAAACAGATGCCCTTTTGAACCAGAGATCATGGTCGGCTGCCAGTGCAAGAGCAGTAGAGGAAAGGAAAGGAGTGTTGGAAAAGACCTTCGCATTTCGCGTTTTCCAAATAGCCCAGAGAGTACCAATGAAGGTGAAGAAACGGTCCTTGTCGTTGGTGGAAGCTGTGAGGCCAATAACCCAGTCCATTAACCAATCACGAAAACTTGGAGCTGTATTTGTGACCCGAAAGGTGGTATTGAGCCAAACCGGCTGGGTGACTGCACATTGGAGGAAAAGGTGATCCAAGCTTTCCTCAGAAGATTCACACAAAGGGCAGATAGGAGAGAGATGGTGCATACGTGTGGAGAGGCTGAGCTTGATCGGCAGAAGACCACGGGCACATTTCCATAAAAATACATTGAGACGTTCAGGGAGATCCAAATGCAATAATGTTTTCCAAACGTGAACGCCCTTGTGCAGGTGAGGGGTCGGTTGAGAAATGTCTCTTGGTGTCGTAGAGTGCTCGGTAACCTGATTTAGTTATACTTTTCCGGAAGCCGTGTGGGGCCAAACTAGTGTGTCATTACACGGAGAAGTCGGAAGCTGGATAGCCAAAATCCTGGGAATAATTGATTTTTGAAAGAGGTCACAGATTTTTTGAATATTCAAAGTTGTACCACCGTTAGCGGATGATAGGATACTAGACACCTTCAGGTTATCCATGCCCGTAAAAGGGAGGACTTGACATAGGGGTTTAGGATAATGTGGAATCCACCTATCTGTGTAAAGATTAATAGATTCACCATTCCTGACCGACCAGGATAAATGACTGTTGATTAGGTCCTACCAAACAGGATGCTTTTCCATGGCCAGGATGAGGAGGGGTGGTGTTTAACTTTGAGAATGCTGGTTCGGGAGCAATACTTTGGGAGAAGGATTTGGGAGATCAAAAGGGATGGGTTGTTTAGAAGGCGCCAACACTGGTTGGCAAGTAGTGCCTGATTAAGAAGGCAGAAATCCCGAATACCCAAACCACCTTCAGACTTATAAGCGGAAATCTTGTCCCAAGAAAGCCAGTATAATGGTTTTCGGTCCCCCGTTTTCCACCAGATCAACGCAGCCGTTCTTAGTTTGTCCTTTATTAGTCCAGGGAACAATGTATAATTGCTGGGTCATTCAAATTGATCTTTTATATGCCTCTGCCTCTACTTTACGATTTCTGTGACCATAGGGTCATAGGGTGTTTGGATGTTGGATTTGTGAAAGA
Organism: Rhododendron griersonianum; assembly: GCA_018127125.1. Lineage (NCBI taxonomy): Eukaryota > Viridiplantae > Streptophyta > Magnoliopsida > Ericales > Ericaceae > Rhododendron > Rhododendron griersonianum. Next base: position 27,233,078 of record CM030800.1, read on the forward strand.
AAGGAAACGGAAAGAAGAAATGTATGAAAATTAAATTACGGTAAGAAGCTACGCTCTTTTTGTTTTGATTTTCATTTGGAAAGTGAGAAGAAAATGAAAATGAGGTATTTCCGGAAGAAATCAGTTTCCCTACGAAAGTCAAGTTCCTTTGGAAAATTTGACAGTCAATCGGAAATCGGTATTCAACTCTTTGCCTCAATCACTCACCATAACCTTCACTAATGAACAACCCAAAATCCAAAAAAATAGACTCGGTAATATTACGATGAATCTCTCCTCTTCTGGAACTGTATACACCGGAAGGTATTTCACGCTCACGAACACGACAAGGATAGCCCAGGGACACGGACCAACCCTAAACTGGGTCCCAATCCAATTAAGGATCCGCGCCATCGAGACCTTACTATGCATCATCTCAAACTCGTAGCGCATCAACGTACCGTAATACATGCCAGAATTGAAGTACATGATGAGAAGAAAGGCTGCTTGCGAACCCACACACCCACCTTGATCAAGCTGAGAAGTGCATTCCACTATCAGAGATAAGCAGGCCGTGAAGATAACGACGGCGATCCAGTGGGGCAAAGTAAAAACATTTGGGTAAAAGTAGAAACATTTTTCTGATTCCTCTCGTCGAGATGAATCAATAATTCATAAAATTTTGGTGCAAAACTAATGAACGCGATTTTTTTTTATAAGGACAAAACCTCCAAAAAATTGCTAAAAGTTAAGGGGAACTTAGCCATAATGGGTGGCAGAGATGGTGGAGTTTCTTTATGAGAGGGAAAGAACTTAGACCCACTAGCGCTAACAACTTTTTGGACTTTTTTCGTTTTTATCCTTATTCGCAGTTTTTCCGTGTTTGTTAGTTTTACGACATACTTTTGTTGATCATTGATTCATCTTGACGACAGGAATCGAAAAAGTAAATTTTTTTTTTGGGTATTTTTATCCAAATATTTTGGGAAATAACCACTATTTAGCAAAAAATGAAAAAAGTTGCAAAAAAAAAAATTGATTTTTTTTTTTTGCTAAAAAGTAGTTATTCTCCAAAATGTTTGGGTAAGTAAATTTTTTTTATTCGTCTCGTCGAGACGAATCAATAATTCACAAAAGTTTGGCACAAAACTAATAACCACAAAAAAAAATTGAATAAGAACAAAAAGTACTTAAAAAAAAGTGCTACGGGTTCTTAAACCCAGTATAACCAGAAAATATCACCCGAGAAAAGTGCAATTGTTTTCGAAAAGGACCATCTGCAAGCACATCCGAGTAATTTTAGCATTTGGCCAAAACTCATAAACAAGTATGAGTTTTACACAATTACTTTTTTAAAAATATCCATGAAAAAATCTTTAAAAAAAATGAAAATTGAAAAAGGAAAAAATTAAAAAATTATAGTATTTAACTTATAGGTTAGCAAAAGCAGCCCCTAAGATCAAGTTTACCAATGAAAAGGTAAAATACCCTGTGAACAGTGCACTTTTTTCATTTTACCTACTCAAATCTCTCTCAATCCTACACCAATCCTCTCTATTTCCATCTCTATCCTTATAAAATACTATAAAATATTACTATTCATCCGGTAGTTGAGTTCCATTGGGGAGAGAGAGAGAGAGGAAGAAAGAGAACCAATCATTTGTTTAATGAGAGCTCATGAATAGTTCCAAGCTATTAATACAGAGCCAAACCAACAAGAGCTATTTTACCTTTGGGTTTTGCTCCTCTGATGCAAAGGACTTTTTCTTATTTTGACAAGCTAAAATAGATAAAAAGCAATTTTACCTTGACTGGTAAACTTGCTCTAAGGCTCTATCCTACTAAAATTCTTATTTTTTAGGTATTTACTTTCCGTTTTACAAGACAGATCATTCTCTCACAATACATCACCTTTAATTTAAAGAATGAGTACTTATTTTAGTTAGTGGATTAAAATCAATGTATATTATGAGTTTAATTTTGGAGACACATGCATGAGAGACGTGTGTTTAAACAGTTTTGATTAGGGACACTAATGTCTTTTAAATTGAGTTTAGGAGGGCAGCATTCATGTCATACCGCCAGTCTACCCACACAGAAAAAAGTGCACAGATTGTGCACAGATTTTTTTGTGGAGCCCACCACGAGTCCCACACAAATGATCCGAACCATTCATTAAATGTAAAACTTTTTTTCAAAGGTCCCTTGAAAAAATCAGCTCAATCCGATACCTATAGGTTCTCAACCCAATCATCTAACGTTTCATTGAGATTTCAAGAAAATGAAAAGTTAAATAATTGGATCAAATACCTATAAGTATCGTATTAAGATGACTTTTCACGGGAACCTTTGAAAAAGTATTTTACATTCAATGAACGGCCTGGATCGTTTGTGTGGGACCCGTGGTGGGCCCCACAAAAAAAACCTGTGCACAATCTGTGCATGTATTGTCTGTGTGGACAGACTTTCTGGACAAGTAAAGTCGAGAGGCGGTCAGTGCAATTTCACAAAGTTGAGGGGAGGTTGGTCGGTGTCGTTGTCGCTATTATATTTGCATTTCCGCCGCCGCCTCCAAAACGCAGAAACCCTCCTCTGGAAAAACCATGTCGACCGAAAGCGATCACGACCCAGGCTCCGTTGATCGAATCGGCGAGTTGCCTGAGCCGTTGCTCGTTCACATTCTCTCCTTCTTACAGATAGAAGACGCCGTCAAAACCCAAGTTTTGTCCAAACGATGGAAGTACCTTTGCTCTTTCATCCCATCCCTCGTTTTCCGTTCCGACTCTGTCGACAGAGACATCTATGAATTTGCTGAATTTGTGAATAATACCCTAACTCTCTGCAACTGTACTAGGCTCAAGAAATTCGCGGTTGTGTGTCGTTTTTATTTCATCCAGTATTACGAAACCAAAGTTAATTTATGGACTCGCTTCGCAGCGGGGAAGGGGACCGAGATACTTCACCTTGATTTCCATCGTTTAGAGGAATATACGTATGAGGAAAGTTGTTACGAGTTGCCTCAACATTTGTATTCGAATTCGTCGTTCCGAGAATTACATTTTTCTTCTTGCAGTGTAACGCCTAAAGCAGGTGTTGACTGGAATTCCCTGAAGAAATTGTCGATTGGGTACGTGGGATTGAGTGATGAAGTGATCCAGAAAATATTAGTTGGTAGTCCCGTGTTGGAGATTTTGGAGTTGTATTACTTTCATGGTGTCAGTCGTTTGCATTTTGGTAATGCAAGTTTGAAAAAGTTGATCCTGAGGGAATATTGGGACAATAAGTGTGACTATTTTGATGGCAATAACAATAATTTGGATGATTCTCAGTTGGAAATTTCCGCTCCTAATCTTCAGTCATTGGAGATGTTGGGTTGTTTAGGAAGGAAGGATTGTCGGCTGGTGGATGTTTCTTCTCTGGTTGATGCTACCCTTGATTTCGACTTGCGTCATGAGGAAGAAGACGTCTTGGAGGATTATGAAAGGGACCAAAATATGCTGAGAAGACTTGTTGAGAGACTTGCCCATGTGAAGAGTACTATTAAATTAGGTACTTGGGCTCTACAGGTTTGTCTTTTCACCTTCTTTTCCTTGTGCCATTGAACAATACACAAAAGAAATTGATTTTGCACTCTACTTTTGTATGCAAGCGCTTCACTTTGTACATGAAATTTTTAGTAATTTCACCTTAAAAGTGGAGTGCCAAAATCAGCATTCTACACAAAACACATCATGAATGATTACTTTATCACTTCCTTTTGAGAGAGAGAGAGAGAGAGATTTAAATAACTATGGTCAGTAACATTGGTTCATTTCGTTGGTTGAGTTTAATCTCTTCAAAAAATAAAAAATAAAAATTTTGAGTTAGAATCCTTTGTTAGGCATCTGAAGGAGTTAAAATTGAAGTTAAATATGCTTGCACTTCCAGTCAGCAAAATTTGGACATATTCAGCATAATTTTGTTTCCTATTGACATCATGTTAAAAGCGGATCCGGAATGCTGCCAAGCACCCCTGCCAAGCAGGGTGCCGAGCAGTATCTGGCCGTTCATAGTAACACAAGTAAGTAAAAAATGCCTCTTTCACTGTCTTATTTTCCAAGTGCTTCTTTGGTTGCAAAACATTTTATATGGTATCAGAGTCGAATCGGAAAAGGGATATTCATATGTGTAGCCATTTGAAATTGTACATATACCATCCTGTCAAAATGCTGTGCATTATCTCACTGCAAGTTAACTTAATACAAGCAATGAGATTCCTTTTTCTTTTTTCCTTCTTTGGAACGGAGGTATTCATTTCTCCTACCTATGAATTTCATTTTTAGAGTAAATATCATATTGTTGCCTTTTCAAACCTTCTCTAATAGTCTTCTCTCGGCCAACAATCCAGTGAAAGATGAAATTTGATGTTCCTTCGTTAGTCATCATCATCTCTTAATTATTTTTCCACTTCCAAATTTTGCTGTCAAACTCACGGTTGCACACAATATCTTCCGCGCGCGCGTTCATCTAGATTCTAAGTACACACCTGATATGCATAAGATCACTCCCTCCGCCCTCGACAGACTTACCTGCGGTCATGTGGAAAATATTCACCTCTTACCACGTCTACAGTCATCATCGTGTGGCTTGTGCATAAACATATTGTACTGCTCAGTTCTTGTAATCAACTATGAGAGTATTGAAATGAGGATGAGATCATGATGTAAGTTTCCAAAATTCTGCATGAGTCTTTTTTGTAGATTGACTTGTAGTTGATAAACTCCGGGCTTGTTTATTAAACAGGCAACATCAGTAGATTTAAAAAACCCAATCCTGGCTTTTCATTACTTTGTGATTACTACTGCTCCAAAATAAGGGGTTAAACGTGGTCTGAATTATCAAACAATGGTGTGCACATCCACAGTACGTTTGTGCAATACATGGAGTTTAATTGCAGATTTATTTTTTCTCCCCGGTGGGCCTAATTGCAGAGTTAACTGAACAATTTCTAGAGTCTTCTAATCTCTTTCGTACTTTTGCATCTTGCTCTGATGGGCCAGGTACTGTCAATAATGGAAGCGAAAGGTTCGCCCTCTCCACTGTTGAAGTGCGTGTGTTTAACAATAGATGCAGGTATCAGTAAAACAGTCCTTCCTGGCATAGCAAACCTGTTGGGAAGTTCACCTAATCTTGAGACATTAGTCATAACCTCGTCCCCTTCCATCGGCTACCATGAGGTGCGTTTTATATATCATTCAGTTACTTATCACTTTGAATTGTTTCAGGAGATGAGCGAAGAATGGCTTTGGTCATGTCATTCAGTCTCATTTGCTAATTTCAAACCATTTCTAATACGTGGTGGTCACTGTAAGCCACTACTGCACTACTTCTGATTGCAAGTGATTTGTAGGAATCACTTTCCCTTCTTTTAGTGCATAGACATCTGTCGTAAATGACCTTTAAATCAGAAATTTGAATCATTTTATTGTTCATTCTTTGATGTTCTTAGACGCGCACATTATGCATTAGGTTTAATACAACTTGAGCATAATGTATATCTTAAAATTTGCAGCATTTTGGGGAAACTCTCACCAAACTGTGCGATTTTGATGAAAAGCTCTATTGGACATCCCAAAAGAGGGCTTACAAGTGTCTGATGCTGCATCTCACGAAAGTTAAGTTTGCAGGGGTAAGATGGTTATACCGGGACTTGAACTTTGCTTTTGTACAATTTCTGCTGGAGAATGCGAGGGTCTTGCAAAAGATGGTTATTGATGCATTAAGGGATGATGATGTTAAACCGACCACGGAATTTTTCCAAAAGCTTTTAAGTTTCCCAAGATCTTCTCCCAATGCAGTGGTAATGTTCTATGAATGAAATGGACAGCTCAAGTAATTTGACTTTCTGAGGGTAATTTAATTTTCTTAATACGTTGTTTATTAGCTCGTAAATTGTTTTTCTTTTCAGCAGTGCTACCATTTATTGGATATCTTATTAGTCTCAGCAGGTTGAACTTTAGTAACTGTTTGATGTGTGAGCTATTGTCTATTCTAGTACTAACTGTTATCAAGCATCTATTCCCAGCCCACTACGATTTTTCTATCTATTTTTAAAAAAACTGGAATCTCGTTTTTTTTGGAGAAGTTCATTTGTATCGAAATAATGTTGTAAAACTTATTTTACGGCAAGCTACGGGGTTGTTTTGCTACAAAATATCAGGATTGTCCATATGCCCAGTCATCTTTACGTAATCAATTTTTCTCCTTCCGCAACTACGATTTTTTTTAATATGAAGGTGATATGACAAACTTAATAAGCGGCAAATTAACTTGACACCAATAATGAAAACATCAAATTTCGGTATTGAATTTGGCAAAGCGTACGTGAAGTTTTCTTTTTTCTTTTGCCATGTTTAAAGCCAAAATTTAACTTTGACACAAATCCGGTTCATAAGTTTACTCTTTGACCCGTTCGGCTAAATAAGCCAAGTGGCTTATTTTTTTGTCCTTATTCAATTTTTTTTTGTATTTGTTAGTTTTGCGTCAATTTTTTGGGGATTATTGCATCTCCATGACGAGAGGAATCTAAAAAGTAAAAAATTTCGATCGAAACCTAATTTTTTTGAATAAAGACAAAAATAAGCTAATAAGCCAATTTTTTCGTCTTTATTAAAAAATATTGTCTTTCGATCATAATTTTTACTTTATGGAGATGCAATAATCCCCAAAAAAATTGACGCAAAACTAACAAATACAAAAAAAATTTAAATAAAGACAAAAAAAATAAGCCACTTGGCTTATTTAGCTGAACGGGGAGTATCATACTTATGCGAGTGATTTGAGTTGAAAGGTAAATACTAGCATTGGCATTCATGTAATTAACAACGCCATACATTGTACAAAACCATTCACCAATGTCCAGGGGCAAATCCAAGCAGAGCCAGGGGATCATGTGCCCCTAGATTTTGGATTCGTCACTTATACCCCTAGTAATCAATGGTATATTTAATTTGGTCCCGCTAACAAGCACCCCCGGGCATAAGTTTAGAGCATTAGTTTAGTAGCAATAAATGGTGTTCTTCCCCTCCGTATTAATTATTTCCTCATTAGCCGTAATTGGTTTTCAGGGTGGAGTGGTGACATTAATACATGATTGGAAACGTTTCAATAATTTCCAACATTACCCTTGTAGTTATGTTATGCCCTTCCTCTTATTAGTTTTTTTTTTTTAACTGTAATAAGATAAGAAAAAGGTGGTGTTTTATGTTAGTACTTTCTAGTAGAAAATGTAATCACAGTTTTAAATTAAACTTAATTTCAATTTTGAATTCAAAAAGAAATTAAGGATGGTTTTGGCTTAATAAATCAAAATGACTTTTTTTGTCTTTATTCAAAGTTTTTTCTTATTTGTTAATTTGCGTAAAACTTTTGTAACTTACAGATTTGTCTCATCGAGAGGAATTGAAAAAGTAAAAAAGTAATGACTAAAACTCGTAATTTTTTGAATAAAGACAAAAATAAGTCAAGTCAAAAAGACTTTTCTTTTAGACTTATTTTTGTCATTTTAAAAATTATGAGTTTCAATCAATTTTTTTTTTGCTTTTCTGATTCCTCTCGACGAGATAAATCAATAAATCACAAAAGTTTGACGCAAAACAAACAAATGCAAAAAAAATAAAATAAAATAACAAAGACAAAAAAAAGTTACTCCGTATTGTACTTAACATATTAATCGAAGACTTACCAAGTTTTGTTAATACTAGTTTTTTTATTTTTAGATTCCTCTTGTTGAGACTAACCAATAACTAATAGTACTCCACAAAAAATTGCCGCAAAAATTAAAAAAAAAAGTGAAAAAATTAAATGAAGACCGAGATATTTTGCTTGGTTATTAAGTCAAAACAATCCCAAACATTGGAGCCACAGGGGGTTATGCCCGGTCGTTACCTCCAGAATCTCAAAATTAGTCGAGGTGCAAGGCAAGCTGGCCCGAACATCCAGTTATCAAAACAAAAACAACCATTTAAGCAAAGTCCAGTTCACCGCGTTTGATATAAGCTGTTGAATAGGGGTAGAAGGGGTATGAATTTGAAGTGTTCCCATAATGAATACATAAAGTTGAACGTAATTGATGGTATTTTATTGACTACATTGAGACTCATACAACTTTCCTCATTAATTATAACCAAAACATTGCACCAGGGGCACCAATTAGCATTTGCCTATTTAATTTAACCCCTCACGAGACACGAATTGTACTGGTGTTCCATTAGTATTTTGCAAACTAGCTATCAAATCCATCCATCTTTGCAAGTATCAAAGAGGGCCTCGACTATGATGCTCTTAAGTGGTTTGGAAGCATCATGCTCTCAGTTATTTTCCGCCATTGAATATTAAAATTTAATCTCAACTGTTGGATGCTATAATTGTTTACCTTCTAAAGCCCAAAATATTGAACGAGGAGTACCCACCATTTTAATGACCATACTTACCACAAAATACATGGTGTGCTTACTGAAATCTAGACATACTTTTTTTTTCGGCAAATAGCTAGATATACTTTTCTACATTAAAAGGGTCCAAATGTCATTTATAATTTCACCCCATTTTTTAGGTTGTCCACCATCCAATGATTAGCAAAACGACAAAAGTAGGATGGATATAGCTTAAAAAGGTGTAAAATTTATAAATACCCAAAATCTCTAACATTTTTTACCAAAAAAGTGGTCACTTGCTACTTGACGAACGAGATGTAGTAAATATAGTTATACTATATAATAAGTGTAATGACATATAGTAAGTATTTGAAAACCGGTTAGTATATATTGTCATACTACATTAAAAGAAAAACTAATGTTTTGAAAACCCAAAAACAGTTTTTCAAAAAAAAAAATTGAATTATTGTTCAATAAGAAAAAGATAGAAGGCTTTTGTGCAATGATTGGTGTGTTTTTTTTTTTGACAAAAGTGAAGAGTGTTATTCATCTGTAGGCAAAAAGAAACATCAGAGAGTGAGGAACTCCATGGAGGCAAGATGGTTGTCCACAGGTTGGACGAACCACTAGAAAGAGCCTTCTTTGCACAATTATGTACGGCTCGATTACAATCGTCAATCACGTTTGACAAATTTAAACACACAAGACATAAAAAATTCTCTAAGGCAATGATTGGCGTGTTTGATTGAGAAGATATGGTGCCAATTAAATTTAATTACAGTGAAAAAGTTTCTACTTTTGATTATCCAAAGGTCAAATTTTGGTTATTGATTAAGAAGTTGCTAAGAGCATCTGCATTTGAACCCTAAGAAAATGTTTATCATATGACAAAAAGTAGGGTTGCACGTACATTGGGCCTCGCCGGATTCGGGTCGGGCTTGTATAAGATAACAATAAGACTTATGCATGCTCAAGCTTGACCCATTAATGATCAAGCTTCATTTAATATTCTCAAATCCAGCCCTCTTAACCTTTCATTTCTCAAGCCTGTCCAACTAGCCTATTTATTTTTCCAAAGTATAACGTTCAAGAATAAATTTATTATCCCCACTATTATCAATTAGAGTTCATAGACATAATAATTATAGTTGCACAAAGAATATATGGTGAGATAAGAAAGGGGATCCTCCCTCACCAAATCTCGCCATTTTAAAGTGCTCAAATGAAGCAAAATATGCAACATTTTTTTTCAACAATTGACATGTGGTTTGACAAAATATGCCAAATGGCTTATTTTTTTTGTTCTTATTCAAAAAAATTCGCATTTGTTAGTTTTTTGTCGATTATTATTACTTCTTCATGATAAGAAAAATCTAAAAAATAAAAAGTTACGATTAAAATTTAATTTTTTAATAAAGATGAAAAAATTGACTTATTTTTGTCTTTATTTAAAAAAATAGATTTTAGTTGTTATTTATTACTTTTTAAATACGTCTTGTCATGAAAAAGTAATAATTTTTAAAAAATTGAAAAAAAAAGGTGATTTTTTTTGAATAAGAATAAAAGAAATAAGTCAAATGAGTGACTTTAGCAAAAAAAATTTTTGATCCGCGACTTTAGCAATTGGTTAGCCCAAATTTGTCTGTTCGCCCCAGTTCAAAAAAAAAAAATTTGTCTGTTCGCCACCTCCGAACCCCTCTGAAACCCTCTTCTGAAATCATGTCGACTGAAAGCGATAGCGACTCAGGCGACGGTCACAATTCCGACCCCCGTGGTCGAATAAGCAGAGACTCGAAGCGGCGGCGGAGGAGTAGTAGAAGTAAGAGCACCGTCGATCGAATCAGTAAGTTGACCGACTCTTTGCTCGTTCACATTCTCTCCTTCTTACCGATTGAAGACGCCATCAAAACACAAGTTTTGTCCAAACGATGGAAGTACCTTTGCACTTTCCTTCCATCCCTCGTTTTCCGTTGCTGTCTTTCCGAGAACAGAGACGAAGATGGCTTTATTGTCTTTGTAGATGAAACCCTAATTCTCTGTAACTGCTCTAAGCTCAAGAAATTCGCGTTTCATTGCGCGCTCGCGTCTCATTGCCCTTATTTTTACATCCCTTATATCGGATCCAAAATTAATTTGTGGACTCGCGTCGCAGCAATGAAGGGGACTGAGGTACTTGAACTTGATTTCCATGCTTTAGAGGAAAATAAGTTTGAGGATTATCATTATGAGTTGCCTCAACATTTATACTCGAACTTGTCTTTCCGAGAATTGCATTTTTCTCTTTGCCGAGTAACGCCTAAAGGAGGTGTTGACTGGAATTCGCTCAAGAAATTGTCAATTGGGTATGTGGTATTGAGTGATGAGGTGATCCATAAGATATTAGTTGGTAGTCCCGTGTTGGAGATTTTGGAGTTGTATTACTTTCACAGTGTTAGTCGTTTGCATTTTAGTAATGCAAGTTTGAAAAAGTTGATCTTGAGGGAATATTGGGACGATCACAGTAATTTTGACGAGTCCAAGTTGGAAATTTCTGCTCCTAATCTGGAATCATTGGAGATGTTGGGTTGTTTAGGAAGGAAGATTTGTCGGCTGGTGGATGTTTCTTCTCTGGTTGATGCTACCCTTAAATTTGACTTATGTCATAAAGAAGCAGATGTCTTGGAGGATTATGAAAGGGACCAAAATATCTTGAGAAGACTTCTTGAGAGCCTTGCCAATGTGAAGAATATTACATTAGGAACTTGGGCTCTACAGGTTTGTCTTAGCACAATCTTTTCCTTATGCCATTGAACTATATATACAAAATAACAAAACTTATGTTAAATGGTTATTGTGTCACTTCCAAGGAAGCATGAATTTTACATACGTTGGTTGCGATTAAACTCTTCAAGAGAAGTTAAACTAGTTCTTTTAGTTAGATTACTTTCTTGGACATTTCAAGGAGTTGAAACTATATATGAATATGTTTTCTCTTCAAGTCAGCAAAGTTTGGGCATATTTAGTCTGATTCTATTTCCTATTGACATCATGTTCGAGTTAGTGAAAGTTGTTTCACGTGCTTATTTACCAAGTGCTTCTTTGCTCGTAAAATGATGTAGTATATGGTATCAGAGTCAAATTGGAAGAGGGATATCTATATGTTTATGTGGTTGATATTGTATTAGGGCCCGTTCAAATTGATGATGTTTTTATACGAAATGCAAATGTTTTCATATGTATCTTGTCAAGTAATTGATTATAAGGCCGAGTAACAGTAATTTCTATCTTAATCCAAGAAAAAGATGATTGATTGATAGTTTCCTAAAATTATTAAACAATAATTAAAGGCGATAGAAAATTAGAACAGTGTTAATAGGAAAAAGGTCTAAGGTTTCGAATCCACTATTCCCCCTCGTAACATAAATATGTTTCGATGATAAAGGTTAATTATTCGAATCAATCCGGATATCGTTAGGGTTTGCGGGCCCTTACGGTATCGCCAAAAGATTTTTATGAACCACCTAATAGCATGGGGTATCGCCGACTAGCACAAACCATCTTACTAGTACAACCCGTCTATATGGCATGGATCGTCTAAAAGCATGGTGTCTTACGGAGCATATCTTACTCAGTTATCACAAAACAATTAAGAATTGTTGTATGAACATGCATAAAACCTAGGAAATCATACACAAGATTTGATGGAAAAAATTGATATCACGAATAAATTCTTATGTCATACAACCACGATTTGAATAGTAAAAACACTAAATCAAAACAAAAACATCATTACTTAGAGTGTGAGCTTCATCTACACCCTAGAAGAGGAGTTTAGCCAATCATGGAAGGGATTGGTGAGCTACTGTCTCGATTCCTCCACGTTCCACGATCCAAGAGCTGCCGCCTGGTCTTTGGCTGAAACTTTTGTCACGTTCAAAACTTCCCCTAGGTCAGTACAATACTTATGTTCTTATAAGAATTGCTTGCATTAATTACACCAAAGCCCCTTGGACTTACTCTAACAATAAATTGATTATCAAACTTTGAAATCCTTTGCACTTTGACCCCAGCTTCTTTAAATATTGTTTTCATCCAAAATCTTGGACAACGCGCTCGAGCAACCTATAAACCAAAAAAGAACAATATAATTATCAACTATCAATCTATCATAGATAAATGACTAATAAAGGTAGTTTGGATGGCTCAAATATTAATATTTTGGCACTTATCACCTAACATAACTGATGCGTAGCCATTCAAAATTATTTTCATACCAAGAGATTCTATCAAAATGCTCTCGTTATGCACTAATCTCACTGCAAGTTAAATAAAAACAATTCTTTCTGTGGAAAGAAGGTCATCATTTCTCCTACCTATGGAATTCATTTCATAACATATCCTAGTATTGGCTTTCAAACCTTCTCTAACTGTCTTCCCTCGGTCGACAATGCAGTCAAGATATAATTTACGACTCCTTCGTTAATCATCACCATCATCTCTTATGCAATGATTTTGTCACTTGGCTGTGCGCAAGGGAGGGGGGCGGTGTTGTTAGCCACAATCATCTAGCATACACCTTATATGCATAAGATCACTCCCTCTTCCTTCAACAAAACTAACTTGCAGTCATGTGGACAATATTCTCCTCCTACTCCGTCTGTAATTGTCATTGTGTGGTTAAACATATTGTACTGCTCAGCCCATACAAATTTATGAGAGTATTGTATTGAGAATGAGATCATGATGTAAGTTTCCGAAATTCTGCATTAGGGTACCCACAATGGCATAATCAAAACTAAAAGATTTCTAAAGTTAGCAATGTTGGTCCAAAATATAGTTCGCAATGGTATAACCAAACTTAGCAACCCCATAACCAATAACCAAACTTTGGCCCTTGGATGACCAAAACCAGCAACATTAACATTTTTCTCTTTGGGTAACCAAATTGAATGGGGACCACATTCTCTCTCTCTCTCTCTCTCCTCCCATCACTATCAGTGGACCCACCCACTTACATTTATTCCCAACTCTCTCTACTAAAAATGAGTTTTTGATTATGGATCATTGTGGGACTTCACATTGTTAATCTTAGCAACCCTTAAATGGATAACCAAAAGATGATGTGACAAGTTTTGATTATCCAATTTTGGTTATGCCATTGGAGATACCCGCAGACTGATTGTTTATAGATAGACTTTGTGCTTGTTTATTAAGAGGCATTATTATTAGGTTTAAAACGCCCAATCCTGGCTCTTCAATACTTGGTGATTACTACTACTATTGCTCCAAAAGGTGAGAAACATGGTCAAAAACTCAAACAATGGTGCACATCTATAGTGTGTTTGTGCAATGCATGGATTTGCAGAGTTTATTGAATAATTTTCTGGAGTCTTCTAATTTCTTTTGTCCTTTTACATTTTACTCTGATGGGCCAGGTACTGTCAATAATGGAAGCAAAAGGTTTGCCCTCTCCACTATTGAAGTGTGAATGTTTAACACTGCATGCGGGCATCAGTAAAATAGTCCTTCCTGGCATAACAAACATGTTGGGAAGTTCACCCAATCTTGAGACATTAGCCATAACTGTGTCCTCTTCCAACGGCTACCACGAGGTGCGTTTCTATTTATCATTTAGTTACTTATTTCTTTGAATCATTTCATGAGATGAGTGAAGAATGGTAAGTTCAACCATTTCTAGTACGTGTTGGTCACTATTATTTCTTGGGCGCCTCTTTGTAGGAAGAGATAGATAAGCCACTATTCCACTACTCGTGATTGGAAGTGATTTTGTTGAAATTACTTTCCCATCTTAGGGTATGTTTGATTGCCAAATTGTTTTTTAATTTTTTGAAAGGATTGGAAAAGATAGGATTAATGATGCGGATAAAGGAGACATGTGACTCGTAGATAAGCCACTATTCCACTACTTGTGATTTTGTTGAAATTATTTTCCCATCTTAGGGTATGTATGATTGCCAAATTGTTTTTTTTTTTGTTTTTTTGTTTTTGGAAGGATTGGAAAAGATAGGATTAATGATGTGGATAAAGGAGACATGTGAGTCACAGGAATAATAGATGTGATTATATGTAGTACAGATTTAGTTGTACTATGTTTGATTTGTGTGGGATAAATTATAGGACAAGGAGTGGAGAAACATTTTTTACCATTGGATGAAGAGGGAAATAATCACAACGAACCGGATTAACTAAGACCATCCCCAGGTGGTATTGAACCGCATATAGGGTATTAAGTGGGCAAAATAGTCCCTCCTCTAATCCAGTCTTCTCTTTAGTCCGATGTGACAAATGTAGGACTCGCTAATTCTGAATAACATGCTACCCCACATGTTCCCTTGAACCACTGGGGAATTGCAATGGCGGGATTATTGATATCCTTGCAACATTGAATATCCTTGTAACATTGATACCCTTATACCATTGATATCCTTGTAAATTACCTTTAAATCAGATATTTTGATCATTTTATTGTGCGTAAAAGGCATTCTTTGATGTTATTGAACACATACACTATGCATTAGGTTTTATACAACTTGAGCGTAATGTATTTTACATCTGCAGCATTTCGGGGAAACTCTCACCAAACTTTGTGATTTTGATGAAAAGCACTATTGGACATTGCAAAGTAGGACTTTTGAGTGTTTGATGCTGCATCTCAAGAAAGTCAAGTTTGCTGGGGTAAGATGGTTATACCGTGACTTGAACTTTTCTTTTGTACAATTTCTGCTGGAGAATGCGAGGGTGCTGCAAAAGATGGTTATCGATGCGTTAAGGGATGATGTTCGAACGACGACGGAATTTTTCCAAAAGCTTTTAAGTTTTCCGAGATCTTCTCCCAATGCAGTGGTACTGTTCTTTGAGTGAAAACTGTGAAATGGACAGCTCAGTAGTTCCTTTTGTGAGTGTAATTTAAGGTTGTTATTAGCTTGTAAATTGTAATGTCTCTCTTTTTAGCAGGGCTACCATGTACTATTAGATATCTTCTTAGTCTCAACAGGTTGACCTTTATTAACTCTGAGCTCTCGTTCATATTGCATGTTATTCTCTTTTTTGTTGTCAAAAGGGGTTGGCAACCATGATTGCAAATGCCATTTCTTCCATTTTCTTCATAATTCGAAGCACAGATGAAAGAGAAAAGAGATACTAGTAGTTAGGGAGCCTAGGCCTGCAAGTTTGGAAATTCAGCATTTTGTCTCTATCGGCCATATGTTATCGGATAAGTTTTTAGAGGGGGTATGAGAGATATGGTAGGAAGGGAATATGGTAGAAGATCGATGAGATTGTTATGTAGTATCTATGAATAATCTCATGGTTTATTTGGGGAAGGGATACAAAGGGGTACTGACATTTTTGTGAATAGTATTAGCATTACTGTGATTAATATCGACATATATCGTAAATAGAAGCCACAAACAGGAATGGTATATCCAAATGCAAAAATGCAAGCAAAATTGGGGTATGTTCAGAGTGCAAAAATGCTAGTAGCAAACTTGGGGTATAGGTTTTTTTTTGTTTATCCGAACTTGGGGTATAGGTTAAACCGATCGTCATATCTAAGCCCATATCACATCCGGCCGCATTTGGCTGCAACCAAAACAAGGCTGT
The DNA here is from genome assembly GCA_018127125.1 of Rhododendron griersonianum. Lineage (NCBI taxonomy): Eukaryota > Viridiplantae > Streptophyta > Magnoliopsida > Ericales > Ericaceae > Rhododendron > Rhododendron griersonianum. The sequence goes on from CM030800.1 coordinate 27,249,073, forward strand.
GAGTATTATCAACCTTTTACTTTATCTCCAAAATCATGTTAACTATTTCAGAAGGCAGATCCACGCAGAGCCAAGGGATCATGTGCTCCTTGATTTTCACTTCTTATACCCATAGTACTCCTTCATAACGTAGTAGTATGATTAATGTAACCCCTTAAGAATTGCAATAGTGTTCCATTAGTATTTGTGAAATATCAAATCAATCACTCTGTAAGTCTCGAAGGGTAAGAAAGCAGTTCCTTAATCCATGTCTTCTAACTTTCTATATAAACATGCAATAAATCTTTCGTGTCTTGATTCATCTATCATCAATCGTTTTAATTTATACAGAATTTATAGACTATATATTTAAAACTTTGATTCTTAATTTATTCTTTATCAATTCAGTGCATGCTTTCGATATCTCTAAATGTATGTGTTGATTACATATGAATTTAGGGCTTTCCGATTTAGGATTAGAAAAAACCATCTAAAAATAGTGTTATGTTTCATGCAGGATAGTATTTTCAAACTTATGGCCAATAGATGCCCCTTTGGTATGTGTTGATTACATGTGAAATTAGTGCTTTTCAATGTAGAAAAACCCCATCTCTAAAGCCTATAAGATAGGACTTCAAAATATTGGGATAATGTTTTCAAACTTATGACTATTTACTCTCTCCGGTATGGAATTTTTGAAATCCACCACTGCTTGTATCTTATCAACATCCAATTGTTAAACTTAAAAATAATACTCCATTGATCCCATAAAGTTGGTTCCCCATGAAACTACGTGTAATTTTTTTCCATTCTTTTTTCCTTCGTTCTATCCCAACCGGATAAAAAACTAATTATAACATTTCGACCAACCAGAAAATGCAGATATTATATATAAGAAAATAATACAATAAAAAATGGACACTACTGGTCCAGAAATACAAGAAACAACAAATGAAAATAACAAAACAAAACAACAAGAAACAAAACGCCGCATGGAACCAAACGCCGGAGCCGGACCCATCAATCACACTCGTGAAGGTGGGTGGAGAGACCAAGGGGAGAGGCAAATTATGGGAAGAGCAACTCTAGAGATGACCTACCGCACCAACTTAAGCTCGTGCCGCTGCAGACTAAAGGGTTGAACCCGTCGCAGATGCTGCCACCGCCGAACCGCTCATGGCGTAGATCCAGTTCCAAAGATCTGGAGCCTGAGGCAAAAAATAATGGGGAGAATGAGAGATCCTACTATCTCTACGGAGAGAGTCTCAACCATCTCACATCCATAGAGGTGAGAGGGTAAGAGGAGGAGAGAAGAACATTGGAGGAAAGAGATGGGGGAAGCCGACTGGGGAAGGGGAAATCGGAAAAGGGGGGCGGATGAAGAAAAGAAAGAGAGCTCTCTCTAGAGAGAAGCTCTCTGCTTCCAACCTACGCTTCACTTTCCTATGAGAACGTTTTAATTATAACTATTAATTGGTAATATTGTTTATATACAATATGGATCTTGTTTGATAGATTTTAATTAGCTCTTTTAAACGATGTTTTCAAAATCACTTATAAGATTATAGATTGCAAAATATAATTAATTGAAAAATGACATGAGATGGGACGGAAGAAGTCAGTCTCGTGGGCTAACAATAGCACGACCGTAAATTCTAAAATCAGCACCGTTAGATATCTAGTATTAAATACGATCTATATTGCAAAAAAAATATTTGGATAAATAAATATTATTTTTAAATTTAAAAATTGCAAGGTGGAGTAATTTGGTAGTGACCTAATGGAGAGAGTAAACAAAGAGGAACTTAACAGACGATCACAAAAAACAAGAAAAAGATAACATGTCGATATAATTTGTCTATTCGCCTACTCCTAAGCCCTCTTCTGAAAGTCATGTCAACCGGTCACTTTCCCGACGATCCATCTTGGAAACGGCGGCTTACGTTCCGCAGAAGTCAAACCACCGTCGATAGTCGAACCACCGTCGAGAGTCAAACCACCGTCGATCGAATCAGTGAGTTGCCTGACTCTTTGCTCGTTCACATCCTCTCATTCTTACCAATTGAAGACGCCGTCCCAACCCACGTTTTGTCGAAAAGATGGCAATACCTTTGGACTTACCTTCCGTCCCTCGTTTTCCGTTGCTATAATAACTATTATGAGGGAGAAGTTGAGGAATTTGCTGACTTTGTTGATAAAACCCTAGTTCACTGCAACTGCTCTAAGATCAAGAAATTTGGGGTTGAATTTACTTATCATTCGGATTCTCTTATCACACCCAAAATTAGTTTGTGGACGCGCTTCGCAGCAGGGAAGAGGACTGAGGTGCTTCACCTTGATTTCCATGACAAGGTGCTTCTCGATGAAAATACATTTGAGGATTGTTACGAGCTGCCTCAACATTTATACTCGAACTCATCGTTCCAGGAATTGTATTTTTCTCTTTGCAAACTAACGCCTAAAGGAGGTGTTGACTGGAATTCGCTCAAGAAATTGTCAATTGGGTACGTGATATTGAGTGATGAGGTGATCCAGAAGATATTAGTTGGTAGTCCCGTGTTGGAGATTTTGGAGTTGTATGAGTTTCATGGGGTCAGTCATTTGCATTTTGGTAATGCAAGTTTGAAAAAGTTGATCCTGAGGGGATATTGGGACCATAACGAAAATCGTGATGAGTCTGAGTTGGAAATTTCTGCCCCTAATCTTCAGTCATTGGAGATGTTGGGTTGTTTAGAAAGGAAGAATTGTCGGCTGTTGGATGTTTCTTCTCTGGTTGATGCTACCCTTAATTTCGACTTAGGTCATGAAGAAGAAGAAGATGTCTGGGAGGACTATGCAAGGGACCGAAATATCTTGAGAAGACTTCTTGAGAGCCTTGCCCATGTGAAGAATATTACATTAGGTACTTGGGCTCTACAGGTTTGTCTTTTCACAATCTTTTCCTTGTGTCATTGAACAATACACACAAAACGTATCATGAATTATTATTGTGTAACTTCCTTTTCAGAAACAGAGAGATTTTAATAGCTATGGTCAGTGACATTGGTTTCTTACGATTGGTTGTGTTTAAACTCTTCAAGATAAATTAAGCAAGTTCTTTGAGTTAGAATCCTTTGTTAGGCATCTGAAGGAGTTAAATTGAAGTTAAATATGTTTGCTCTTCAAGTCAGAAAAGTTTGGACATATTTAGTATGATTATGTTTCCTATTGATATCATGATGTAACAAGTAAGTGAAAAATGCCTCTTTTACATTCTTATGTTCCAAGTGCTTCTTTCGTTGCAAAATGTTTTATATGGTATCAGAGTCAAATAGGAAAAGGGATATTCATATGTGTAGCCATTCGAATTATCCGTATACCGAAGACATCATGTCAAAATGCTGTCCATTATGCACGGGATTCTCCTCGGAAGGTCCTAATCTCACTGCAAGTTAACTAAAAGCTATGAGATTCATTTTTCTTTTTTCCTTCTTTGGAACGGAGGTCTTCATTTCTCCTACCTATGAAATACATTTATAAATATCATATTGTCGGCTTTCAAACCTTCTCTAATAGTCTTCTCACGGCCAACAATCCAGTGTAGATGAAATTTGATATTCCTTCATTAATCATCATCATCTTTTATTATTTTTGCCACTTCCAATTTTTGGGGTTCTTACAAACTCATGGTGGCAATGGCACACTTTATCTTCCGCGCGCGGTCATTTTGCATACACCTGATATGCATGAGATCCCTCCCTCCGCCCACTTGTAGTCATGTGGAAAGTATTCCCCTCTTACCAGTTACCATGCGTACTGTCATCATTGTGTGGAGTGTGCTTTAACATATTGTACTGCTCTGTTCTTCTAATCAAGTATGAGAACATTGAAATGAGGATGGGATCATGATGTAAGTTGCCTAAATTCTGCGCGAGTCTTTTTTGTCAGACTGTTTTTTAGTTTATAAACTCGTGCTTGTTTATTAAACAGGCAACATCAGTAGGTTTTAAAAAAACCCAATCCTGGCTTTTCATTACTTTGTGATTACTATTGCTCCAAAATAAGGTGTTAAATGTGGTCTAAAATCAAACAATGGTGCACACTTAACATCCACAGTGTGTTTGTTACATGGAGTCTAATTGCAGAGTTAACTGAACAATTTCTAGAGTCTTCTAATTGCATCTTGCTCTGATGGGCCCAGGTACTGTCAATAATGGAAGCAAAAGGTTCGCCCTCTCCACTAGTGAAGTGCATGTGTTTAACATTAGATGCGGGTATCAGTAAAACAGTCCTTCCTGGGATAGCAAACCTGTTGGGAAGTTCACCTAATCTCGAGACATTAGTCATAACCTTGTCCCCTTCCATCAGCTACTATGATGAGGTGAGTATTATATAGTATCATTTAGTTATCACTTTGAATTGTTTCACGAGATGAGTGAAGAATGGCTTTAGTAACTATAATTTCTCGGGGACGCCTCATTGTAGGAATCACTACTTGTGATTGCAAGTGATTTGTAGAAATCACTTTCCCTTCTTTCAGTGCATCGACATCCTCGTAATGACCCTTAAATCAGACATTTGAATCATTTTATTGTTCGTAAGAGGCATTCTTTGATGTTCTTAGATGCGCACATTATGCATTAGGTTTAATACAACTTGAGCATAATGTATTTTATGTTTGCAGGTTTTTGAAGAAACTCTCACTGAACTTTGCGATTTTGATGAAAAGCTCTATTGGACATCCCAAAATAGGAATTTCGAGTGTTTGATGCTGCATCTTAGGGAAGTTAAGTTTGCTGGGATAAGATGGTTATATCGGGACTTAAACTTTGCTTTTGTACAATTTCTGCTAGAGAAAGCAAGGGTCCTGCAAAAGTTGGTTATCGATGCATTAAGGGATGATGTTAAACCGGCCACAGAATTTTTCCAGATGCTTTTAAGTTTCCCAAGATCTTCTCCCAACGCAGTGGTAATGTTCTATGAGTGAAATGGACAGCTTAAGTAATTTGACTTTCTGAGGGTAATTTAATGTTCTTAATATGTTGTTATTAGCTTGTAAATTGTAATGTTTCTCTTTTCCGCAGTGCTACCATGTCTTGGACATCTTATTAGTCTCAACAGGTCGAACTTTATTAATCTGTTTGATGTGTGAGCTATCGTTTATATTGCATATTATTTGCCTTTTTTTGTTGTCAAGGGGTTGGAGGCATTGCACTATTCTAGCAACTGTTATCACTAGTTTCTTGCAGATTCAAAATTCAAGCATCTAATCCCAGCACACTTACACAGTACCAAAGACTCCAAAACTGGTGCACCGGTTATAATCCTTCCCTCTAAATCATCACTCTCTGTCGCATAACAAATCGATACTCTTTTTCTTTTTGATTTGCAAATCGATTAGCTCTTTATCGACTTCCAATTGATGGATCCTTTCGGCTTGATCTTGCAAAAACTAAGATTCAATTTGTTCAGCAACTCATGTATGTAAATAAACTGAGGCAGTTTGTATGTATGTTCCATAGAGAGAAACATATCTTTGTGTTTGTTTGGCATTTTAGTTTGGTTTAGTTTTGGTAGTGGGTGGAGAGAGAAATAAGGTAATGATTAGAGAGAGGGGTAATGATTGGAGAGAGATAGAGAGAGAAATGAAATTAATAATTGGAGATATAGGGTATTGATTGGAGAAAGATATAGGGTAATATTTGGAAAACAAAAGTAAAATGGCAACCGAACAAAGCGGGACCATAGTTATCTTCACGAATCCGATAGAAGTCTAATATGAGATGGGTCGGGGTTTGAGGAGTGGTAGCTTTGGATTGGAGTGGGAGAGCTATGGCCTGGGCAACTAATTTCTTCCTTGAGTAAACTCTAGGATCCGTAACCAAGGGTTTAAAACGTGAAAACAGAAAAACAACAGATTCTTTTTTTTTAAATATTAGAATCTCATTTTTTGGAGAAGCTCATTTGTATCGAAATAAAGTTGTAAAACTTATTTTTCGGCGAGCTGCGGGGTTGTTTGGCTACAAAATATTAGGGTTGTCCCATACAAACCATAGAAAGATATGACCAAATTCGATTTGGTGCGCCGCTGTAAGAGTATCCACAATGGCCAAAATCAAAATTGAATAATTGAAAGTTGCCATACACATTTTGGTCATCTATTTAAGAGATTGCTAAAGTTAACGATGTAGAAGTCTACAATGGTTTGATCAGAATTGTATAATCAACACTTATCACATTACCTTTTCAAACAACAAAGAATTAAAATTTGAAAGTAGAAAAAAGTTTTAACCGGTTTTTTTTTTTTAAAACAAAGCTGTGATTATAGAAAACAGTTTTTTGAAAATAGTTAAGAGTGTAAAAAGAAATGGGCGAAAGAGCTTTAGAGCATCTCCAGCAGAGTCTCTTATCCCTCAACCTCGCCTGTTACCAGAGCAAAACCCTCAAATCCGCCTCCCAGCAGTCTCGCGTCAGACCTTGCCATGGCAAGCGAGGTGCGGAAACCTCGCTAGGACGAGCGAGTACGGAACCCTCGCTTGGGCTTCTCTCGCTCTCTCCCTCCCTCTGTCACTCTCGCTCTCTCTCACGCTGGGTCTCTCTCTCCGTCCCTCTGTCACTCCAAATCGACGGCGAAGGCTATGGTGGTGGTCAGGTTTTGGCCGGAAACCCTAGATTGAACTGTGGGTTTTGGCCGAAAACCTAGATTGAACTCTTTCACGCTGGATCTGGTCGTCGTCGCCGCCGTTGGGCCGTCTTTAGGCGTCATTGGGATCGTCGGCGAAGGTATAAGAACAGTTGCCGTCGTTGGGTGTCGTTCGGGTCGTCGCCAAATGTAAGAACAGTTGCCGTCGTTAGGCTTTGATAGGTCGTCGTTGGTTGCCGTCGGTCACAAAAATAATGGTTTAGGCTGGAGAAGATACAAAAGCCGAGAAACTGCTTGAGCCTGCTGGGAACCTCAACATTTGGTGGCTAGCTTAAACTGCTTTTTGGAGGATTTCCTAGTCAATTAGCCGAGAAAGAGCTTGAGCTTCCTGGAGATGCTCTTATATCTCCCTTATTTTGGATGATTAAAGAGGTGAAATGGTGAGAACCAAGAATCCCTAATGGAGCCAATTTTTATTTTCTTAGAAAATTAGTCTCAGATCCATTATGTGAACTTCATAAGCCCACAAGTCTATCTATTAATTTTGTAAGGTCTCAAGTCTATTTTATGGTACCCTGTTTAGGGTTTTTGACACTTTCATATGGTACCTTAGGATTTAGGTTGTGTGAACTTGTGGCTTTACAACACTATTAGGTGGACTTGGGACTTATGAAATGTTTACAGTGGATCTATCACTAAATCTTCCTTTTTATTTATTTATCAAAAATGGTGAAATTTGATGAGAAGGAAAAGTAGAAGATCTGTCAAAATGAGATTGTGAGAAACCACGCCCACTCTTTTCATTTCTCACCCAAGCCAGAGGGGCTGTTAGCTTTGATTAGGCAAATACTCCGATTTGTCTGTTCGCCTCCGTCCTAAACCTTCTTCTGAAAAAATAATGTCAACTGAAAGCGATAACGAATCAGGCGACGGCCACGATCTCGACCACCACGGTCGAATAAGCAGAGACTCGACGAGCCCAGTTAACGAACTCAGCAGTCACTTGGAATCCTCTCCCAAGCGGCGGCGGCGGAGGGGGGGTAGAAGTGAGAGCACCGTCGATCGAATCAGTAAGTTGTCTGACCATTCACTCCTTCACATTCTCTCCTTCTTACCGATTGAAGATGCCATCAAAACCCAATTGTTGTCCAAACGGTGGCAGTACCTGTGGACTTACCTTCCGTCCCTCGTATTCCGCTCCTACCGTTCCGATTTTGTTGAGAGAGACGTTTTTGAATTTGCTGACTTTGTTGATAGAACCCTAACCCTCTGCAAATGCTCTAAGCTGAAGAAATTCGCGGTTAATTTTTGTTCTAGTTACGACCCTCGTACCGAGACCAAAGTTAATTTGTGGACACGCTTTGCAGTAGGGAAGGGGACTGAGGTTCTTCACCTTAATTTCAATGCTTCAGAGGATCCAGAGGATCCGCTGGTTGCGTATTGTCCGTACGAGTTGCCTCGACGTTTATACTCGAGCTCGTCGTTCCGAGAATTGCATTTTTCTCTTTGCAGAGTAACGCCTAAAGGAGTGGTTGGCTGGAATTCACTGAAGAAATTGTCGATTGGGTATGTGGTATTGAGTGATGAATTGATCCAGAAGATATTACGTGGTAGTCCTGTGTTGGAGATTTTGGAGTTGTATTACTTTCAGGGTGTCAGTCGTTTGCATTTGAGTTATGCAAGTTTGAAAAAGTTGATCCTGAGGGAATATTGGGACGATATCAATAATTCTGATGACTCTAAGTTGGAAATATCTGCTCCTTATCTTCAGTCATTGGAGATGTTGGGTTGTTTAGAAAGGAAGAATTGTCGGCTGCTGGATGTTTCTTCTCTGGTTGATGCTACCCTTAGTTTTGACTTGCGTCATGAAGAAGATGTCTTGGAGGATTATGAAAGAGACCAAAATATCTTGACAAGACTTCTTGAGAGCCTTGCTCATGTGAAGAATATTACATTAGGTACTTGGGCTCTACAGGTTGGTCTTTTCACTATCTTTTTCCTTGTGCCATCGAACAATACACAAAACTTAACGTGAATTATTTTATTATCAATTTCTTTTCAGAAACACGGAGTGATTTACATAACTGTGGTCAGTAGATAAGTTAAACTAGTTCCTTAAGATTGCTTTATTTTTGTTGGCATTTGAAGGAGTTAAAACTAAATTTAACTATTTTTGCTCTTCAAATCTGCTAAGTTTGGGCATATTTAGTATGTTTCTCTTTACTATTGAAATTATGTACAAGTTAGTGAAGAATGCTCTCTTTGACCTTCTTATTTTCCAAGTGCTTCTTTGGTTGCAATGGTTTGTATGGCATTAGAGTCAAAGTGGAAAAGGCATACTCAGATGTTTATGCGTATCATATTAAGGCCCGTTCAAATTGTGTACATGTATATATGCAAAATGCCAATTTTTCATTATCTTGTCAAGTAATTAATTTAGACCAAGATTTTATTGATAAGGACACTGTCATTGATTTCTTGACTTACTAATTTTGGCCGGCCAGATATTGATTTCAAGTCATCGGCGTTGGGGAAAAAACAGTGGATAGAGTGATGGCCTCGTCTCTGTCTTCTCCTTAGCCATGCTCATCTAACAAAAAGGCACACTCATGGGATGCATAAGAACACTTCGTCTGCCCTAACATAACTTATGTGTAGCCATTTGAAATTATATACAATCAAAATGCTGTCCCTTGTGAAATACATCCTCCTCAGAAGGTCCTAATCTCCCTGCAAGTTAACTAAAAACAATGACATTCCATCTTTGGAGCTGAGGTCTTCGTTTCGCTTACTTTTGCAATTCGTTTTATAACATCTCATATTATTGGCTTTCAAACCTTCTCTAATTGTCTTTTCTTGGCCGATGATTCAGTGAAGATGAAATTTACTATTCCTTTGCTAGTCATCATCATCTCTTAATTATTTTTGTCACTTGCCATTTTGTGGTTCGTATGCGCTCGGTCATCTAGATTATAGCATACACCTCCGCCCTTGACAACCTCACTTGCAATGATCATGTGGAAATATTTTCGTCTTACCACATCTGTAACCTATGTAGCACGGATATGGACACCGGGCACGGGATTTTTAATAAAATATATAGATAAGTAAATAAAATTTATTCTATAAGAACGAAAACATAGTTATTATATGTAAAAGCATGAAGCATCAATATGTAGAAACAAGCATCATATATACATCATATTACTTTTTAACCCAAAATATTTGAAGTAAGACACATTTACCCCTATTTTTTCTCCAAAATTGCATATTTAACCCAAGCTGTGTCCCTATATGTGTCCCCCCCAAAAGTTCGTCAAATTTAATGGACACGCCATGGGCGTGTTTTATACGTATTTTGTTGTGTCCCTGTGTCTGACACGGGGACACACCTGCCTCTAGAAGTGTTGGTGCTTCATAGTCTGTAACCATCATTGCGGACATAAGCGTATTTTACTGCGCAGTCCTTCTAATCAAGTATGAGAGTATCGCAATGAGGAGGAGATCATGAAGTAAGTTTCCTAAATTCTGCATGTGTCTATTTAGTAGGCTGGTTGTGGATAGATAAACTCTGTGCCTGTTTATTAAAGCCAATACTATTAGGTTTAAAAAACCCAATCCTGGCTTTTCAATACTTTGAGATTACTATTGCTTGAAAATACATGGTCTGGAAATCAAACAATGGTGCACATCCACAACGCATTTGTGCAATATCTGGAGTCTAATTGTAGGATTTACTGAATAATTTAGTCTTCTAATCTCCTTTGTCCTTTTGCATCTTGCTCTGATGGCAGGTGCTGTCAATAATGGAAGCAAAATTTTCGCCCTCTCCACTACTGAAGTGCGTATGTTTGACACTAGATGCGGGTATCAGTAAAACAATCCTTCCTGGTATACAAAACCTGTTGGGAAGTTCGCCTAATCTTGAGACATTAGTCATAACCTTGTCCCCTTCCAACGGCTACCATGAGGTGTGTTTTGTATCTCATTTATTTATAAGCCACTATTGCACTACTCGTGATCGGAAGTGATATCTATGGAATCACTTCCCTATCTTTTGGTGCGTAGATATCCTTGTAAATGACCTTTGCATAAGATATTTGAATCATTTTATTGTGCATAAGAGGCATTCATTGATGTTCTTAGACGCACACATTATGCATTAGGTTTTATACAACTTGAGCATAATGTATTTTACATCTGCAGCATTTTGGGGAAACTCTCACCAAACTTTGCAATTTTGATGAAAAGCACTATTGGAAATCACAAAAGAGGGCTTTTGGGTGTCTAATGCTGCATCTCAAGAAAGTTAAGTTTGCTGGGGTAAGATGGTTATATCATGACGTAAACTTTGCTTTCGTACAATTTCTGCTAGAGAATGCAAGGGTGCTGCAAAAGATGGTTTTCGATGCTTTAAGAGATGATGTTAAAATGAATACGGAATTTGTCCAAAAGATTTTAAGTTTTCCAAGATCTTCTCCCAATGCAATGGTAATGTTCTATGAGTGAAATGGACAGCTTCAGTAATTTGATTTTCTCATTGTAATTTAGTTATTAGCTTGTAGATTGTAATGTTTCTCTTTTTAGAAGTGCAACCATGTACTCTATTGGATATCAAGTTCAACAGGTTGAACTTTATTAGCTGTTTGATTTGTGAGCTATCCTTGACACTTTTTTTGTTTGGCATGAGCTATCATTTATAGTAGTAACTGTATTATGGGTGAATATCATCTAAGTTCGATTGAATCAGAGATTTGTGGAGTATTGACCATCTGGAGGAGTACCGTCCAATGCTAATTTTGATGGTCCTTGTAGTAATAATAACACCATTGTTTGATATATTGGAAGCATGATTTCTCTCGTTCAATGACTTGATCGGAAGAACAATGTATCTCTGTTCAAGTTCATCAAACCGTGGCCTAAAAGCTGTAACTTTTGTTTTGCCTAGTGTACCACATCTTATACCTGATAAAAAAAAAGGTACTATGTCTGATAGATTGGCTCTGTGGAATGATCTCAGAAGAATTTCCTCAAATTTAGCTGCCTCAAGGTTGGTTAGTGGAGATTTTAATGTTGTTTCTTGACGAAATGAGAAGCTTGGGGGAAACCATGTTGATAGTGGTGCTGTGAGGTATTTCTTGGACGTTATCGTACCATTTGGTTTATATATGGTAGTCACTTGGTGTAAAAATACTAGGGCTCCGTTAGAATCTGGTCAAGGGTCGGTTTAGTGTTGGTGAATTCTCTGTGGTTGAGTTCTCCTTTTAGTGCTTTTTTTGGGGGAAGGTATCCTTCTACTAGTTTAGTGAAGCATCTGAATCGGCGAATTTTGATTATTGCCGTCTGTTATGTTGTTCTGGGCTTTCTTCAATTTAGCATAGAGACTTTTTGTCCGTAGTTCATCGGAATTGGTGTGTCCAGACAGAAGGGTATTTCTTTTTTCTTTTTCTTTTTTTTTTTGGGGGGGGGGGGGTGGGGGTGGGGGCGGGGTGTTCAAGGGACTCGGGGGGCCTGTGGTGACTTGGGTCACCACAGGATTGTAGTGCCACAAAAACGTCAACATTTTGAGGCTGGAAGAATCATGGAAAAAAGGGCTGCAAGGCCATGTTTGTTGAAAAGGAGAGAGGAAAAAATTAAGCGATCTAATTTTCAATTCGTTTGAACCAGTGCAAAGATCTTGTTTTTCTTATCATTTTATCCTAAAGTGTCGTAATTAATTTTTGACTCTAAGACTCTCGTTAGTTAGTCTTAAAAGATATTTGGTTCCACAACTTTCTTAGGGATAACCAACGAGAGTCCTAGAGTCAAAAATTATTTATGACCTTTTAGGATAAAATGATTAGAAAAATAAAATCTTCATACCGGTGCAAACGGATTGAAAATTAGAGCATTTAACTTTTCAACAATCTTTAGACCATTTATATATTAAAAAATAGGGTTAAAAAAGTTAAGTGCTCCAATTTTCAATCCGTTTGAATCGGTGCGAAAATTTTATTTTTATGATCATTTTATTTTAAAGGGTCATAAATAATTTTTGACACTAGGACTTTCGTTGATTAGCCCTAAGAAAGTCGTAGAACCAAATATCTCTTAGGACTAACTAACGAGAGTCTTAGAGTCAAAAATTAATTACGACATTTTAGGATAAAATAATAAGAAAAATAAGATCTTTACACTGGTTCAAACGAATTGAAAATTAGATTGCTTTAATTTTTTTCCTCTCTCCTTTTCAACAAACAGGGCCTTGCAGCCCTTTTTTCCATGATTCTTCCTGCGTCAAAACGTTGACGTGTTGAGGCACTACAATCCTGTGGTGACTTGGCTCACCACAGGCCCCCCGAGTCCGTGTTCAAGGGACTTCTCCAAATTTGCTACTGTACACGTCAGAGATAGCAAAAGTTTTGCAGTTATAGAATGCTAATACTTTCGGCCATAGGTTCCAGAATGTTACATGCAGGATAGTGATGATGATGGCGAGGACGATGATCTTTTGAAAGAATGATTTTCTTCAAAAATCGTTTCATGCAAGAGAAGAGTTACGTGCTTCAAAAGCTATATGGAAAATTGCTGAAGGAGGGGGATAGGAATACCCCGACTTTTTCACTCAGTAGGTGATTATGAAAATGAGCAAACCTTAGAATTCACCGTATTAAAATCATCTGGACTAATAGATGATATTTTTTTATTTTTTATTTTTTTTGGTACTTAGGAAATAATGGATGATATTTATGCGGCTATGCCGCTGCTCTAAGTTTCTACTTTTCCTCGGGGTTAAACTTGCACTCTTATTACCCTGATTGCAGAAGTTGGTAATCCATTTTTGCGCAATCAATTTCGTCTAATTAGCCTTTCCAAAATTACAAACAAAATCTTTTCGAAGTTGGTGGCGAATAGTTTGGTATTAACAAGTAAATTAATTAAGCCTTAAACCCCTGCAACCAAACCAAAACTTCAGCATGAGTATAACTCAGGAGATAAAGATTGGTTTTTCAGCTCTAAATCTCATTTGTTCATGTAATGTCTTGCATTTATTGTTGCACAACAGTGCATTATCAAGCACAAGAAAAGAATCTTATCATTTCCAATTATGAAGGCCAAAAGATACGAGACCGGATCCCCTGTCCGACTCTCCCTGTCCGAGCTCCATGTCCCACCCTTTTCGGCCGTTGATCTTGCCCGTTGATTTGCTAGATCAACGGCCGAGGAGGGTGGGACAGGGAGAGTCGGACAGGGGATCTTAAGTGAAAGATACAGGTCCAAAGTCAATGCATTTGGGGATCATAACACAATTTGTCCCCCACAAAAATTGGGTACACAGCAAGAAATACAATTCTTAGTTTGTTGGATGCTAATGGGAATATGATTGACAATCCTAACGCTATAAAATTGGGGATTTTGTTGGTTACTATACAGGTTTATTAGGGAGTAAATTTCTGGGCAGAATTGATTCAAAGGTTCAGTTGGCTCAGGCTATTCAAAACAAATTTATTGTCTCTGTTAAAGATCAGTTAATGAGACCCATTACTTGAGAGAAAATTAAGGAGATCAGTAATTAGGAGATCAGTTAAAGAGACCCAATACTTGAGAGGAAATTAAGTACAACTCGGCTTTTTACCAACAGAATTGAGATCAAGATGGTTGGTTTAGATTTGGTGGTAGCTATAATGTACATTTTTGATAATGGTTTATTGCTAAAGGAGTGGAATGCAACAACCATTTCCTTAGTTCCCAAGGTTAGTAACCCTTCCACCATTATAGGGCATTTCTTGTTGTAATGTGACAATTTCAGAAGATGAGCCATTAAAGTAACCTCTTAACCAATTCTCTTTATATCTACAGCACATAGAATAGTGAAACAATTTTATCTTTACAAAAGGAGAAAATAAACTTGTTTTGGTATTCTTCTAGCCTGAGGATATTGACCATGGGACACCAGTACCGGACAAGCAATGCAATGACATAAAAATTGCCAGAGAAGCAAATGGGCAGTTTACTGAAAACAAATTTAATAAACGTGCATACTACTCATTTGCATAGGGACACATCCATAGTTACACAACTCACAACAACAGCAGCTGAAATATATGCAATTCCATCAAAGGAAACTCATGGTGTCGCTAAGAGAACATAGTTACTCCCTCACAAGTGGGTCTCGGAGAACTGAACAATTTTTGCTCAATTTAGAGACCTTTGAGATATTAACACTTTTTATGTAACGTCAACCTGCCCCTTTGAAACACCAGTGTCAAACGGTCTCAGCATCTTTGCACTTTAAGCAAAAAGTGAATGTAGTTATCATAAAAGGACTGCATGTTTCAGCAAGAAAGTGGAGTTCTCTAGTAGTCCATTTCAATTGCAGAACATAACTACTGCATCAGGAGAGGATCTTGGAAAGGTCAACAACTTGTTAGCTGCGACGTAAAATTCCTTCGGCATTGCATCATCTAGCATTGACGTATGGATAATAACCTTTTGCAGCACCTTTGCATTCTTCAGAAGAAATTGTACAAAAGAGAAGAAGTTGGATTCATAGCCAAACCAACTTGAGTTAGCAAACACAACTTTTTTGAGATGCAGTGACAAACACTTGAAGATCCTCTTTTGGGATGTCCAATAGTGCCGTAATTCGTAACTACCAAGTTCATCCTTCTGCACTCATACATAAAATATGGGATGTATAATGAGGACCACTTTTGCACATCTCATGAAATAATCTCAAGAAGATATTGAAAGGGCTCTGAAGAAACACACCGTATAACTTCCGCAAGACGGCTTGGTCATAACTAAGGTCTCCAAATTCGGTGAAAGTCCGAGCATGGTTGCTATCCAAGGGAAGACGTCATCCCCCAGCCAAGCCTCTAGTGTCAGAGAAGTGCAATTCAACAACGGAGAACTCAAGCCTTTTGCTTCCATAGACGATAGTTCCTTTACCCATCAAGGAAATTTTTCAATGGACAGAAGACAAAAAAAAACCATGAAACAACCGATTAGAATATTCTTTAAGTGTTTGACAGATGCTACTATCCAATTTTTCAGCTCATGTATCTGCATCATTGGTCCACATTCAAGGTTAAAGATGACTCCTAGAAAGTTACCAAAATAAGATGTTTTAGAAAACCATAATACCAAGATTTCTGCCCTTCCATGCCTTTGGATAGTTATATAGCGAGGGAGGGTAGAGCTTTTACAAAATTGGGGCAAAAGTAACAAGTACTGCAGACCAAGGATTTAAGTGCTTAGCACCTAATTAGATTTTTTTACTTTCGGATAAGAATTGTGGACTGAACCTATTAAGTACACAAAAACACGCAGTCACGCACTGAAACATGAACATGGTTAGGCTCAGTAAGAGCTTTTTCTTTTCTTTTCTTTTTTTCCATGTCAGATGACTCAAACCCAATATCTGGCTCCCAATTAATTGGTCATGTCACGGCATAAATCTCTACCAAACAACCAACTCTAGGTAAGACTAAACTGATGGCAAGCCGTACACCCAAATATGTGCAGCAGGTGGAACATTAGGGAAATAGGCAACCTGCCAATATTCCGTAGGTGTAGTTGTTATCAATTGCAAATAATGGCTGTTAAGCTGTGCTATAGACTGGTTTCATCCAATACCGTTCTAATACAAGAAACATTCACAACATCAATGACTTGATGGAAATGCCCTATGAATGATTTCCTAGCAACGAATATTGTAATTACATGAGAAGTTACAAAACTCAAGCATCATATAAAATCAATTCTATTGGCAAACCCAAAAAGAAGATTCGTTTGGTTTCTTCTTCTGAAGAAAGTATAAAATAAGTAGTTCATGGAAGTCAATCACAATGAAAAAGGATTTGTGGTAGACTAACCCGCATTGCCCAAGTACCTACTGCGAGACTCTTCACATGAGCAAAACTCGAAAGAAGTCCTCCTAACTCATTTTGAATCCTTATAGCATCTTCTTCACGTTCATCACTTTTCAAGTTACAGGCCAGTTTAGCATCAACCAAAGATGATACATTTATAAGCTGACAGTTCCACGCTAGACGTCCAGAAATCTCCAACGATTGGAGATGAGGAGCTGAAATTTCCAGTCCTTCAGGGTCTTGTTCACCACCACCTTCGCCTTCTTCAAAGCCGTGCCCGTCATCAGCTTCATCTTCTTCAGCGGGGTTTTCCCCATCTGCTAAATCTTCTTCCAAGGCGTTGCCGCCATCAGCTGCATCTTCTTCAGCACCGTGTGCCCCATCAGCTTCAGCTTCATCTTCTTCATTATCGGGTTCAGCATCGGCTTCTTCATTATCGTGTTCAGCTTCAGCTTCATCTTCTTCATATGTGGGAGTGGGACCCCGATAACTTATCAGGATAAGTTTCTTCAAACTTGCATTATTGACGTGCAAACGGCTGAAGCCTTCATACCAATATAATTCCAACATTTCCAACACAGGGCTACTCGATAGTATCTTCTCTAGCAACTCATTACTCAACCTCACCTCGCCAATAGACAACTTCTTCAGTGATTTCCAGCCAATATTCCCTTTAGGATTTAACCTGCATTTACGGAAGTTCAATTCTCGAAACAACGAATTCGTAAATAGATGCTGTGGCAACTCGTAACGACGATTCTTATCCGCATAAATATTCTCATCGTGGAATAAAAGGTGAAGCTCCTCAGTTCCTTTCACTGCGGCAAAGCGAGTCCACAAATCGACCTTGGAAGCCAAACACGGCTTGTATTCAAAATCAAACTCTAACTTGTCGACCTTGGAGCAGTTGGAGAGAAGTAGGGTTTTGTCAACAAAGGCAACAAAGTTGCGATCTTCCAAAACGATCCATTCTTCTGTGTAGGTATCGTGAGAAATTGGTCTTTCGTCTTCAGGATCATCATCATAAAAATATTGACGGAAAATGAGGGACGGCGAGTAAGTCCAAAGGGATTTCCACCGTTTCGACAAAACCTCGGTTCCGATCGCGTCTTCGATTGGTAAGAAAGAGAGAATATGAAGGAGCACAGAGTCAGGCAACTTACTGAGTCGATCAACGCCGGGTTTCCTCCTCCGACTACTACATCGGTTTCCGTTTCGGCCATCTGAGGTCGTCCGCATCGGTTTGCTGGTTTGGGGCTGCACTGTCTGTTTCTTCACGTGGCTTCCACTCTAAACTTGACCCATTACCTCTTTCGGTGGTGGTCGGCGAGAGGGCTTCTTCCAAACCGACCAACCTACAACTAAGCTCGTGTTCGTTGTTGAAAACTTGTTAGTAAAAGGTTTTTTTTTTTTTTTGTAAAAGATTGGTTTGTTATATAAAAAAACCAAGCTCGAACATATTTTTATTCTCACATTAAGGTTTCAAATCAAACTGCTACTACTCGTCATATTCGACCTATTATTAAGAAAAATTCAAGCTACTCGAGATCGACTCGTGTTTGGCTTGATTAAAACTTGTTTGAAATCGGCTCGTTTCATAAACAAGCTAAGCCCGGATATATTTTTAAAGCTCGTTAAATTTTTAAACCAAATTTGATCAATTACCTGTTGGGCTCGTTTAACTCGTTTATCACCCCTTGTTGGAGAGTATATCTGTTTACCGGAGAGGATTGTAGGTTCTATCGAACATGATCTTCCAACCCAAACGACAACATGCGGGATTGGTATTTATTTCATTTTCTTAAAATTTTCCGTTTTTGAAAGGAGTTATTGGCGGATTGCCGATTAGGATTTCAGCGGATATCCCATACTGGGAATGAGAAAGCCGTAGAAAAAAAGTATCATTTGATAGTCAGGTTTTCATTTTTGCGAGCTTTTAAGCAGATTATTTTTCTCTCATATATCAAATTATCAATTACTATTCCAAAACCGGGAGTAATGAGCAACGAATCTCAATTTTACTGCGGTCCCATCTTTGCCAATTTTTCCAATCAAGCCCCTAGGTGAGAGAACCTGCAGTGCAATGGACAGGGGCATTACCGTCTTTTCGCGTGTTTTGTGGTGGGGACACGGTACTATTTGGCTATTTACCAAATTACTAATATGGGTTTTCTGACTTTTGCACATTTCCGGTTGTGTCCCAAAAAAAGGTACTCTATTTTGTCTTTTTGTGTTTGGTATTCCAGGTTTTGTTTTGGGACAGTTTTGTCTTTTCATCTTTTTACCCCTAACACGTTCACGCGTATTACTGCTTTTGTAAAGCTGCAACTCTCTCACTCTTTCTTTGTTCTTTCCAGCGACCGACGGAACCAAGAAAGAGGAGAACCAAGCAACTCTCTCTCTCTCGTTTACAGCCACCGACGCAACCGAGAAGAAGGGTGTTGGAGTTTGGGAGCACGACCGCATCGAGATAAGGGTGTTGGTTACCCGTTTTGAACCATTGCATAGAGGTTTGATTCTTCCCTTTATCTCTTGATCTTTACAAAATCATATATAAGGGTTGTTTT
The DNA here is from genome assembly GCA_018127125.1 of Rhododendron griersonianum. Lineage (NCBI taxonomy): Eukaryota > Viridiplantae > Streptophyta > Magnoliopsida > Ericales > Ericaceae > Rhododendron > Rhododendron griersonianum. The sequence goes on from CM030800.1 coordinate 27,268,095, forward strand.
AGGACCCATTGATTGATGCACGCATATTATTTTGTTTGGGTTGGGTTCGTATAAAAAGTTCCATTTCTGCGATTTTAATTTCTTAGTTGGTGTATTCATGAATCCTCTGATTCTGATGAAGAATCATCAAAGGTGAATGCCAGGACTGCTTCATCTGTTGCTTCATCATCAACTGAAAATAGGGATTCAACATCAGCATTGTCAAGATCATCATCAATGAGAGCCAAAGAGCTCACCATCTTGTCTCTTGCTAAAATTATTGGTGTTTACTATGTACTATACTGTTGTATATTATTGGTGTGTACTGTACTGTTAGTAAATAGGCTTGACTGGTGATTGTAATTGTACGTAGTAAGTCTTGCATGTAGTAAATAGGTGTGAGCTTTAGTCTATGTAGAAACAGTAATATGGCAGAAGACCAAATTTACAGACACGAAGTGGGTACAAACACGAAGTAGGTTAGGATCAAGAGAGAACAGTAGAGAGTACACAACACACAAGATATATTAGACTGACTTGATATTACGACTTGATATTACAACTGAGAGGGCTCCTCCTTTTATAGGCGTAAGGAGGGCCAATTACATCATTGATGACATCATACAAACAGTAAAGACATATAATTAGTCTTCTGCCATATTACTGTTTCTACATAGACTAAAGTTCACACCTATTTACTACGTGCAAGACTTACTACGTACAATTACAATCACCAGTCAAGCCTATTTACTAACAGTACAGTACACACCAATAATATACAACAGTATAGTACACAGTAAACACCAATAATTTCACCCCCTCTTGGAAAAGAAAGGGGGACCCACAAAAGAGACAGCTGGCTGGATTACTCTGAACCTTCTGAATCATATCTAGAGCAGTCTCCAGAATAATCTTCAGTCCTGTCGGTCAAGTGATACTGATCCAAAAGAAAACGGATATTTTGGCGCCATTCCTCTGGATAAGTCTCATTGAATTTCCAATTTGTCATAATGGAGGAGAGATGAAGGGACTTCTGCAGGTGTCAATCCATTGAGGGAACACAGTGTTTGAGTTATGACAAGATAATTTCCACTGTTGATCTGGATTCTTTGAGGCTCTGGATATGCTGAAAGAAATATAGTGTGATACTCCTTTCGCCAAGTGACAGAACCATCTGGATTGGGAAGACATCTGTTGTTGCGACTGGTCCAAAAAGCAAATTGGAGATTTCCGCCTGCAGTGTTAGGGATACTCCTGATTTTTTGTTGCCAAAATGGTATGTTTCCAAAGAGCAATAGGAACTTTAAGAAGAAATCTTCTGGAGGTTGGATCTGATTGAACGCCGCATGAGCCAAATAGACCAACACTGCTGATCTATTGAAACAGACACTGATAGTATATACATCTACTAAATACCATAAGAGGAGATAGGCTTCTCTTTTAAAATAAAAAATATTATGGTCATATACTTCAAACTGGGTGAGAAAAGGATAGACAGGATGGAAAGGCAGACCACTTAGGGGACCTTCATCAAGACCATATTTGAAAATACAGAGATGTTGAAGGTTTTGACACATTTGGACACATCTAGAGAGAAGGGTTAACTCTAAAAGATGACACTGAAGGTGGACAGGAAGATTGACTGGATGGACACAGGAAATCATTGGAAAACAACCAGGGACAAAGAAATGTGGTTTTGATTTTGAAAACTGGTTGATTTCTTTTTTGAGTCTAGACAGAAAATCTGGAAGGACATTTGTTTTTCCTTTGATGTGAATAGCATCAAAACTCCAATTGGAAAACCAATTTGCCCATCTGAGCAATTGTGCTTTTGGAAGGTGTTTCTGCTTGAACTTGAGCATGCTGGGAAAACTCATCATATCAGTCTCAATTAGAAAATGATGACCAATAAGATGGAATTCAAACTTCTCAATACTCCTTTTGATTGCCAGAATCTCTTTGTAGGTAGAGTGGTAATGAAGCTCTGCTGAAGAGAAAGCACCACTCTTATATCCACAAATTTTGCGCTTCTGTTCTGTGTTTTCTTCCAAGAGAACTGCTCCCCAATATAGATCAGAGGCATCTGTCTGAAGTACTCTTTTTCCATCTGAAGGTATGGTTAATGGAGGAAGGGTTTTGGCTATGGTTTTGAGGTCTTTGACGGCTTTGGTGCAATGGGTTGACCAAGGAGGAGGGATTTTCTTTAGTAGAGCTGAAAGAGGAGTACGGTATTGGGCAAGGTTGGGAATGAAATCAGCCATATAGTTAACAATTCCAAGGAACTGTTGAACTTGTTTGACTGTGAGGTTTTCATCTGGAAAATGGTCAAGTTGGGAAGCTATATGGGGCTGGAGGTTATATTGACCTTTAGAGATGTGCATCCCTAAAAAATCAATTTCTGGTAGAGCAAGGAGCATCTTTTTCTTTGAGAGCATGATACCATGGGTTTGGGCCAAGGAATGGAAGGCTTGTAGTAAGACAATATGAGACTCAATATCTGGAGAAAAGAGTAAAACGTCATCAATGTAGACGAGGGCTGAGGATAGAATGGGAGCAAATATCCGAATCATGGCCTTTTGAAATAAAGATGGTGCTGTTTTTAATCCAAAAGGCATGACTGACCACTGGAAGTGGTGATCTGGAATGCAAAAATCAGTTTTGGGACGTTCATCTGGTTGGATGCCCAGCTGCCAAAAACCTGCTTTTAAATCAAATTTTGAAAAAATTTGAGCTTTGGGCAAGTTTGCAAAAAGAACACTTCGCCGAGGAAGAGGGAACTTGTTATCCTGAAGAAAATGATTGAGAGGCTGGTAATTGATAACCAAACGAAGCTTTCCTCTTATCTGCTCTGTTCTTTTATTCACATAAAATGCTTCACATGCCCACTGAGAGGTCGTGGGCTCAATCAATCCTTCTGACTGGAGTTGTTGGAGCTCTTGGAGAGCAAGCTGGTAGTGTTCTGGGTTCATTCCATGATGGGTAGCTTTGGTGGGGTTAATGTCTTCATTTTTCTTAAAGGGAAGAGAAATGAAGAAATCTGGGTTTTTCCAAAGTGGGTTGGAACATTTGGTAAGGAACTGGGAATGAGATTCAGCACAGGAGGTTTGAATTATGGCTTCTTTGATGGAGGAGAAATTTTCTATGAAAAAAAGATTTGGTTGGGAGGTCCAGGGTAACAGGTAGTTTTTGTATTTCAAGCCTTTTTTGAGCCAAGAGATTTTGCTGAGATTTTGGAGAATATCAAAGCCTAACAATAAATCTTTCCCTGGGAGGTCAGAACCATAAACTTGGTGTTTTATGGTGTATCCAGGAAAAAGTTGAATGATAATAGGCTTACTGATGAGAGTAATGATAAAAGTTTCTCCATTGGCTGCTGTGAAGGGTCTGAAACATGACTGCCAGTAGGACCTGGGGAGGATTGCTGGGTTGAGGATGGAGGCTGCTGCACCAGTATCAAAGAAAGCGATAACTGGTATTGGTTTCTCATACTTCCCAAGCAAGATTTTGACCCTGGCCAGAGGTTGAGCTAGCATGATGTTTGGAAACCCAAAGGTTTGGATTTCATAGGGGAATGAATCAGAATCATCAGAAGAATCCTCTGATTCTGATGAAGAATCATCAAAGGTGAATGCCAGGACTGCTTCATCTGTTGCTTCATCATCAATTGAAAATAGGGATTCAACATCAGCATTGTCAAGATCATCATCAATGAGAGCCAAAGAGCTCACCATCTTGTCTCTTGCTGCTCTATTTGGACACTGTTTTGCATAGTGCCCCTTCTTTCCACATATGTAACAGCGATCAGACTTTCGCTGTCCTCTGAACTTTTTCTTCTTAAAAAACTTCCATTTTTTCCGACGTGGAAACTTGCCAGACTTGGAAAACTTTGGGAACTTGCTAGGAGATTTGGACTTCCATTTCTGAAAGTGTTTGGTTTTCCGATATGAAGGACGGCAAGTGCACTTCTTGTCCTTGCACTTTATAGATAAATCTGGCCGATCACAAGCTTTGCCAAGAAGTTTTCCCTGTTCTTCAAGAGTTCTGAGGAATTTCTGGTGATTGCACAGTTTTTCCAAGGCAATCAAAGAGTGCTGATAAATACCGCCAAGGGATGTTGCATTTAACGTCAATCCTTTTGTTTGAAGTAGCCTTGTTGTCTCATTTCCCAATGGGTCTGGAAGAGAATTGAGAAAAGCTTGCTTAAGATTGACATCATCCATGCCATTGAGAAGATAAAACCGTTGAGACATACGGTCATAATGGATCTCCAGATCTCTCCTTTTGAATGAACAGCATCTCATGCTGAGGTATTCTTCCCGAACAAACTCCTTTGTGTTGTTATGATCTCCATGAAACTCAGTATGCAGAACTGAGATGAATTGATCAAGAGTTGGCAGTTGCTTAAGCTGTAGCTGTCGGTATTCACCAAGAGCTAAGTACCATTGACGTAGTCTGCCCAGAAATTTTGTGGTACACTTAGTAATGACAAGACTAAGTGTAGTGTTTGGAGAGAGCATAGCAGCAGTGCACCAAGCATGAATCTCATAAAGTTTATCCAACCACTTTGATGGGGGAATATTATCAAAGGAGAAACCTTGGGTATGGACATTGGAGTGTGAAAAGGAATCAAAAGTTGGATTTTCTTGAGGTGTTTCAAACTCAGGACCTTCTTCAATGATCGGATCTTCAACATTTTCCTCTGGATTTTCGGGGTTCATCATGAAAACATGAGGTATTGGCATAGAGTCAGTGGATTCAACATCTGAATCGGACTCAATGGTTGGTTCTGGAGATGGGGTTTCTGGTATAGTGGCTAAGGTATGAAGGAGAGTGGAAATGGGATTTTTGGAGGTTGGCTGAACCATTAGCTGGGGTGATTTTAGATTTGGGTCAGATGGTTTAGAAGAAGTAGAGGTAGTTGGAGCTGAGGTAGAAGTGGATGGTGGAGTTAGAACTGAAGGAAGTTGAAAAGGTTTTATCTGGGGTTTTGGGAAAGGAAGTTTTGGTGGAGATGGTCTTTTTGGTGGAGGAAGGAAAGTTGATGAGCTTCCAAAGATGGAGCTTGACTCACCAAATTCTGAGGTAGGGTTTATAGGTAAGGGTTGAGACATTTGAGGATACCCAAACAAATTTTGTTGAGAGGAAGATGTGAACATTTCAAATGGGCTTTTTTTGCTGGGAATACTGCTGAGCTTGGAGAGAGTGAAGCTGATTTTTTAGATGCTTCATTTCAGCATCCTTGTGGGAAAAAGCTGCTGAAAATGCTTGGTTGGAATATGCCATCTGGAGAAGTTCCTGGAACATTTTGAATTTTCTGCTGCAAATCTCTGATAAGAAGTTCCAATGATGATAACTTCTTATGGACAACATTTTCCAAATTTTGCTGAGAGTTAGCAATTCTTTGGAGAATTTTGTTTTGTGCCAGAGAGTTTGCTGACTGCCAATTTATCGCTGCTTCTGCTGCTGATACTGCTTTGATGCTACCATCAGGAAGAATAGTAGCTGAGTCTGGAATTTTATGACGGTGGGTGGTTCTTTCCTGAGGATTATGAAAATCCAAAGGAGGGAAATCTGCTTCAGTGAACATAAAACATCCACTGGGTTGTGCCGAAGGGTCATTTTTAGGTGGAGGTTGAGGAGAAGGTGGAGATTTACAAGGAGTGGGAGGTAACGAAGGACATATGGGACATGGTTCTTCAAAGTCCTCGTCATCTTCTAGAAAATTGTCTTCTAAACAGTCATCACAATCACAGAAGTCAAAATAACAATGACCTGTTTCTGGATTTTTGAAATAGAAGACTGGGAGACCACTAGATTGGAAATATTTAATTGGAGGTCCAGGTCTAGATCCATCTACAAACATATCAATCCTTGACGGAAAGATAACAGGATGAGTGGAAGAGGACGCAGAGTCTTCTTTTGGGAAAGAAATTTCCACGGTACCATCAGGTTTCGAAATGAAAAGTGGGTTTGAAGTCTGGACAGGAATAGGTTTTTGCTGATTTTTCTCGTAAGCTGTAACCCAAGTTTCTGGGAGAAGTTTGAGAAGCTCAGGGCGAGAAATTTGTCGTGGGACATGGACACAAGAAGCTTGGTGAGGTGCATTGACGGTTAGGAAAAGGGCTTCATATGTGGAAGAGGGTAAGGACATGTCAAAGGCATGATTTTGGAGACGATAGGCCATTTGGTAGTGGAGAGTTGCAGCATATGTGGTGGAGATTTGGGAGGCACCACCAATTTGAACTTGCACCTTTAAAGCTGATAGCAGATGAGGATCTGCTAGTGGCATGTTGAAATTAGGATAAAAGGTGTAGAAACAGTAATATGGCAGAAGACTAATTATATGTCTTTACTGTTTGTATGATGTCATCAATGATGTAATTGACCCTCCTTACGCCTATAAAAGGAGGAGCCCTCTCAGTTGTAATATCAAGTCGTAATATCAAGTCAGTCTAATATATCTTGTGTGTTGTGTACTCTCTACTGTTCTCTCTTGATCCTAACCTACTTCGTGTTTGTACCCACTTCGTGTCTGTAAATTTGGTATCAGAGCCATGTTTTCCATTCTAGCTTAAACCCTTTCTCTGGGAACTTCTTTTTCAACATTACTTCAAATCTTTTCTAAAAAGAAAGAAAAAATTGAAGCGTATGCTCTGTGGTTGCCTATTAAGGATCCTCCACATCAGAAACTTCACTAACTATTTTGATTGAAAATTTTCTGTATCAGTGGGTTAAAAGTACCTTGAGACTTTGGCTTTTGTGTAAGCGGTGTGTCTCGGTTTATCTACCCTAGTATACAGAATTTTATTAATCAAAATTAGTTGACGATTTTACAGTAAAAAGAAAGGATTTGTTGTATGAGGAAATGAAGAGCCCAGACTTGTATCCATAAAAAATGAATCGTTTGTTTTCTACTCATTCCTCTGCCACCTCTTCTCTTGTCCCTTCCACCAGTAGAAATTCCTCCACCTCTTCTCCCAATCTTGAGTACTTGTATGAGTTTGAATATCTCCCCGATGACAGTAAGGTTCCCCTTACTGATCTCCCTTTCCTCAACCCCTATAATGCCTTTGTCCGTCCACAAACTTCTGTAAAAAAGTCTGTCACCCAACTCTTTTCCACAAAACGTCCAACCTCAGTAAAAGAATATGTCCAGGCCTCCAAGTTTGATCAGTGTTTCATCGCAGCTACAGAAGCTGAACAACTCTTACCTCTGGAAATCCCAGTTGATTTGCCTCGCATCTGGCAACAACAAGGGTTTACTCATCTCCATTTTGGAGCAATCAGATTGGCGGTTACTTTCCATGGGAGAAAAGGTTTACCTGTTACTTCCAGACTTGCTCTGGTAGATACCAGGTTCATGCAGTATCAGCATGTGTGTATTGCTACTGTTCAAACCACTTTAAATGCTGGAACTGTAATCTTCACCTTTTATCCTAATTTCAACATGCCACTAGCAGATCCTCATCTGCTATCAGCTTTAAAGGTGCAAGTTCAAATTGGTGGTGCCTCCCAAATCTCCACCACATATGCTGCAACTCTCCACTACCAAATGGCCTATCGTCTCCAAAACCATGCCTTTGACATGTCCTTACCCTCTTCCACAGATGAAGCCCTTTTCCTAACCGTCAATGCACCTCACCAAGCTTCTTGTGTCCATGTCCCACGACAAATTTCTCGCCCTGAGCTTCTCAAGCTTCTCCCAGAAACTTGGGTTACAGCTTACGAGAAAAATCAGCAAAAACCTATTCCTGTCCAGACTTCAAACCCACTTTTCATTTCGAAACCTGATGGTACCGTGGAAATTTCTTTCCCAAAAGAAGACTCTGCGTCCTCTTCCACTCATCCTGTTATCTTTCCGTCAAGGATTGATATGTTTGTAGATGGATCTAGACCTGGACCTCCAATTAAATATTTCCAATCTAGTGGTCTCCCAGTCTTCTATTTCAAAAATCCAGAAACAGGTCATTGTTATTTTGACTTCTGTGATTGTGATGACTGTTTAGAAGACAATTTTCTAGAAGATGACGAGGACTTTGAAGAACCATGTCCCATATGTCCTTCGTTACCTCCCACTCCTTGTAAATCTCCACCTTCTCCTCAACCTCCACCTAAAAATGACCCTTCGGCACAACCCAGTGGATGTTTTATGTTCACTGAAGCAGATTTCCCTCCTTTGGATTTTCATAATCCTCAGGAAAGAACCACCCACCGTCATAAAATTTCAGACTCAGCTACTATTCTTCCTGATGGTAGCATCAAAGCACAGCAGAAGCAGCGATAAATTGGCAGTCAGCAAACTCTCTGGCACAAAACAAAATTCTCCAAAGAATTGCTAACTCTCAGCAAAATTTGGAAAATGTTGTCCATAAGAAGTTATCATCATTGGAACTTCTTATCAGAGATTTGCAGCAGAAAATTCAAAATGTTCACCAGGAACTTCTCCAGATGGCATATTCCAACCAAGCATTTTCAGCAGCTTTTTCCCACAAGGATGCTGAAATGAAGCATCTAAAAAATCAGCTTCACTCTCTACAAGCTCAGCAGTATTCCCAGCAAAAAAGCCCATTTGAAATGTTCACATCTTCCTCTCAACAAAATTTGTTTGGGTATCCTCAAATGTCTCAACCCTTACCTATACCCTACCTCAGAATTTGGTGAGTCAAGCTCCATCTTTGGAAGCTCATCAACTTTCCTTCCTCCACCAAAAAGACCATCTCCACCAAAACTTCCTTTCCCAAAACCTCAGATAAAACCTTTTCAACTTCCTTCAGTTTTAACTCCACCATCCACTTCTACCTCAGCTCCAACTACCTCTACTTCTTCTAAACCATCTGACCCAAATCTAAAATCACCCCAGCTAATGGTTCAGCCAACCTCCAAAAATCCCATTTCCACTCTCCTTCATACCTTAGCCACTATACCAGAAACCCCATCTCCAGAACCAACCATTGAGTCCGATTCAGATGTTGAATCCACTGACTCTATGCCAATACCTCATGTTTTCATGATGAACCCCAAAAACCCAGAGGAAAATGTTGAAGATCCTATCATTGAAGAAGGTCCTGAGTTTGAAACACCTCCAGAAAATCCAACCTTTGATTCATTTTCACACTCCAATGTTCATACCCAAGGTTTCTCTTTTGATAATATTCCCCCATCAAAGTGGTTGGATAAACTTTATGAGATTCATGCTTGGTGCACTGCAGCTATGCTCTCTCCAAACACTACGCTTAGTCTTGTCATTACTAAGTGTACAACAAAATTTCTTGGCCGACTACGTCAATGGTACTTAGCTCTTGGTGAGTACCGACAGCTACAGCTTAAGCAACTGCCAACTCTTGATCAATTCATCTCAGTTCTGCATACTGAGTTTCTTGGAGATCACAACAACAAAAAGGAGTTTGTTCGAGAAGAATACCTCAGCATGAGGTGCTGTTCATTCAAAAGGAAAGATCTGGAGATCCATTATGACCGTATGTCTCAACGGTTTTATCTTCTCAACGGCATGGATGATGTCAATCTTAAGCAAGCTTTTCTCAATTCTCTTCCAGACCCATTGGGAAATGAGACAACAAGGCTACTTCAAACAAAAGGATTGACGTTAAATGCAACATCTCTTGGCGGTATTTATCAGCACTCTTTGATTGCCTTGGAAAAACTGTGCAATCACCAGAAATTCCTCAGAACTCTTGAAGAACAGGGAAAACTTCTTGGCAAAGCTTGCGATCGGCCAGATTTATCTATAAAGTGCAAGGACAAGAAGTGCACTTGCCGTCCTTCATGTCGGAAAACCAAACACTTTCAGAAATGGAAGTCCAAATCTCCTAGCAAGTTCCCAAAGTTTTCCAAGTCTGGCAAGTTTCCACGTCGGAAAAAATGGAAGTTTTTTAAGAAGAAAAAGTTCAGAGGACAGCGAAAGTCTGATCGCTGTTACATATGTGGAAAGAAGGGGCACTATGCAAAACAGTGTCCAAATAGAGCAGCAAGAGACAAGATGGTGAGCTCTTTGGCTCTCAATGATGATGATCTTGACAATGCTGATGTTGAATCCCTATTTTCAGTTGATGATGAAGCAACAGATGAAGCAGTCCTGGCATTCACCTTTGATGATTCTTCATCAGAATCAGAGGATTCTTCTGATGATTCTGATTAATTCCCCTATGAAATCCAAACCTTTGGGTTTCCAAACATCATGCTAGCTCAACCTCTGGCCAGGGTTAAAATCTTGCTTGGGAAGTATGAGAAACCAATACCAGTTATCGCTTTCTTTGATACTGGTGCAGCAGCCTCCATCCTCAACCCAGCAATCCTCCCCAGGTCCTATTGGCAGTCATGTTTCAGACCCTTCACAGCAGCCAATGGAGAAACTTTTATCATTACTCTCATCAGTAAGCCTATTATCATTCAACTTTTTCCTGGATACACCATAAAACACCAAGTTTATGGTTCTGACCTCCCAGGGAAAGATTTATTGTTAGGCTTTGATATTCTCCAAAATCTCAGCAAAGTTTCTTTGCTCAAAAAAGGCTTGAAATACAAAAACTACCTGTTACCCTGGACAACCCAACCAAATCTCTTTTCCCTAGAAAATTTCTCCTCCATCAAAGAAGCCATAATCCAAACTTCTTGTGCTGAATCCCACTCCCAGTTTCTTACCAAATGTTCCAACCCACTTTGGAAAAACCCAGATTTCTTCATTTCTCTTCCCTTTAAGAAAAATGAAGACATTAACCCCACCAAAGCTACCCATCATGGAATGAACCCGGAACACTACCAGCTTGCTCTCCAAGAGCTCCAACAACTCCAGTCAGAAGGACTGATTGAGCCCACGACCTCTCAGTGGGCATGTGAAGCATTTTATGTGAACAAAAGAACAGAGCAGATAAGAGGAAAGCTTCGTTTGGTTATCAATTACCAGCCTCTCAATCATTTTCTTCAGGATAACAAGTTCCCTCTTCCTCGGCGAAGTGTTCTTTTTGCAAATTTGCCCAAAGCTCAAATTTTTTTAAAATTTGATTTAAAAGCAGGTTTTTGGCAGTTGGGCATCCAACCAGATGAACGTCCCAAAACTGGTTTTTGCATTCCAGATCACCACTTCCAGTGGTCAGTCATGCCTTTTGGATTAAAAACAGCACCATCTATATTTCAAAAGGCCATGATTTGGATATTTGCTCCCATTCTATCCTCAGCCCTCGTCTACATTGATGACATTTTACTCTTTTCTCCAGATATTGAGTCTCATATTGTCTTACTACAAGCCTTCCATTCCTTGGCCCAAACCCATGGTATCATGCTCTCAGAGAAAAAGATGCTCCTTACTCAACCAGAAATTGATTTTTTAGGGATGCATATCTCTAAAGGTCAATATAACCTCCAGCCCCATATAGCTTCCCAACTTGACCATTTTCCAGATGAAAACCTCACAGTCAAACAAGTTCAACAGTTCCTTGGAATTGTTAACTATATGGTTGATTTCATTCCCAACCTTGCCCAATACCGTACTCCTCTTTCAGCTCTACTAAAGAAAATCTCTCCTCCTTGGTCAACCCATTGCACCAAAGCCGTCAAAGACCTCAAAACCATAGCCAAAACCCTTCCTCCATTAACCATACCTTCAGATGGAAAAAGAGTACTTCAGACAGATGCCTCTGATCTATATTGGGGAGCAGTTCTCTTGGAAGAAAACACAGAACAGAAGCGCAGAATTTGTGGATATAAGAGTGGTGCTTTCTCTCCAGCAGAGCTTCATTACCACTCTACCTACAAAGAGATTCTAGCAATCAAAAGGAGTATTGAGAAGTTTGAATTCCATCTTATTGGTCATCATTTTCTAATTGAGACTGATATGATGAGTTTTCCCAGCATGCTCAAGTTCAAACAAAAACACCTTCCTAAGGCACAGTTGCTTAGATGGGCAAATTGGTTTTCCAATTGGAGTTTTGATGCTATCCACATAAAAGGAAAAACAAATGTCCTCCCAGATTTTCTGTCTAGACTCAAAAAAGAAATCAATCAGTTTTCAAAATCAAAATCACATTTCTTTGTCCCTGGTTGTTTTCCAATGATTTCCTGTATCCATCCAGTCAATCTTCCTGTTCACCTCCAGTGTCATCTTTTGGAGTTAACCCTTCTTTCTAGATGTGTCCAAATGTGTCAAAACCTTCAACATCTCTGTATTTTCAAATATGGTCTTGATGAAGGTCCTCTAAGTGGTCTACCTTTCCATCCTGTCTATCCTTTTCTCACCCAGTTTGAAATATATGACCATAATGTTTTTTATTTTAAAAGAGAAGCCTACCTCCTTTTATGGTATTTAGTAGATGTATATACTATCAGTGTCTGTTTCAATAGATCAGCAGTGTTGGTCTATTTGGCTCATGCGGCGTTCAACCAGATCCATCCTCCAGAAGACTTCTTCTTGAAGTTCCTCTTGCTCTTTGGAAACATACCATTTTGGCAACAAAAAATCAGGAGTATCCCTAACACTGCAGGCGGTAATCTCCAATTTGCTTTTTGGACCAGTCGCAACAATAGATGTCTTCCCAATCCAGATGGTTCTGTCACTTGGCGAAAGGAGTATCACACTATATTTCTTTCTGCATATCCAGAGCCTCAAAGAATCCAGATCGTGGAAATTATCTTGTCATGACTCAAACACTGTGTTCACTCAATGGATTGACACCTGCAGAAGTCCCTTCATCTCTCCTCCATTATGAAACTGCAAATTGGAAATTCAATGAGACTTATCCAGAAGAATGGCGCCAAAATATCCGTTTCCATTTGGATCAGTATCACTTGACCGACAGGACTGAAGACTATTCTGGAGACTGTTCTAGATATGATTCAGAAGGTTCAGAGTAATCAAGCCAGCTGTCTTTTTTGTGGGTCCCCCTTTCTTTTCCAGGAGGGGGTGAAATTATTGGTGTTTACTGTGTACTATACTGTTGTATATTATTGGTTTGTACTGTACTGTTAGTAAATAGGCTTGACTGGTGATTGTAATTGTACGTAGTAAGTCTTGCATGTAGTAAATAGGTGTGAGCTTTAGTCTATGTAGAAACAGTAATATGGCAGAAGACTAATTATATGTCTTTACTGTTTGTATGATGTCATCAATGATGTAATTGGCCCTCCTTACGCCTATAAAAGGAGGAGCCCTCTCAGTTGTAATATCAAGTCGTAATATCAAGTCAGTCTAATATATCTTGTGTGTTGTGTACTCTCTACTGTTCTCTCTTGATCCTAACCTACTTCGTATTTTTTTATCGATTGTGATTCTGTATCTCTTCTTTCATTTGCGAAACATAGAGAGAGAAATACCTATTTCAAAACCCTAACTGAGAGGTGAGAGATCAGTGATAAAATAGTCGATTTGGTTTCGATGTTTGGGTTGGGTTCGTATAAAAAGTTTGCAAAAACAAACTTCCAATCGTGTATTATCATCTGCTGTGTTCATGGGCTTCAAATTGTATACACTCGAGCGATGTAAATTGACACTTAGTTGAACTCTTAAGAGTTAATCTTGTTCTTTCTAATTGTGATTTTGGGTAGCTTAAACAGTTTATCAATACATTGAAATAGTATCGTTATGATTTCGTCTCTGTCAACAACGATGGCGGTGGTGACAGCAAAATCGACGACGGCGGTGGCATGAACAACTCGACTCGACAGCGGCACCAAAATCCTTTGGGTTTTCCGATTTCGGTATCTTCTGTTCTTCTTGTTTACTTTGATTTCACGTGAAAGGCAAAACTTTTGGAAAGCCCTAAGAAATAGTAATCTGTATTATCAGACAAGACTTGTTGAGCTTTTGAGTTCTAATAGTGGGTATCGCGTGGAAGCCTTTGTTTTCCCTTATAGAAAAACTCTGATTAACTGGAATTTTTTTTGGGTTTCTTAGGGACAGATCTGTGAGGCTAGGAGTGGGCAAAACAAAATAATCTGATTTCTTGGGAAACAGTAGAGTTGAAAGAAGAAAGAAGCAAGAACAAGATTATGGTGTAGTTTCTGGCCTTGCCTACTGGGGTTTTGCTGTGGATTGTGATTGTGGGATCTCCAAATCCATAGATTTTCATATCGTTGACCATACAATTCACTTTAGTTTCTTAATAAATTGGAGTTGTTCCGTAGTCTTAAAATCATGCTTTCCGGGGATTTGAATCTGAAGTTCAATGGCTTGGAGGAAGGATAAATAAGTTTACGAAATGACAATATTTAGTCTGAGGATTTGAAGAGAGGGGGAATATGGCTGCAAAACTTTTATATTCATTGACCGATGAAAACCCAGATTTGCAAACAGAAATAGGATGCATGAACGGGATCTTTCAAAGGTTTCATGGTCAATATATCGTCCCTGGAAGGCGCAGCGTCAGCTAACAAATCCCCCAGAAGCACACTTCTGGTAATCCTCTATTTGGGCAATGCCTTAATCTGTTTTGTTGTTTGTTGCATCTTTATGGTTCGTATTCCTTAATTGTTTGGTTTACAATCTGATTACCTCAATGCATCTTAAATGGTCTGTATAGTATGAGACTAGACATATTGAGAAATTTAGGAGAGGTTTCTGATACCGTTCTTTCTTTCTTTTTTGTCTTGATAACCGGTGACTGGGCAAAACTGGCCAAGTCGGACAACTAACTCGGGGGGCTAATCCTGGTGGGCAAAGCCCATATGGATTGGCCCAACACAAGAATTGATGGCACGCTGGTGGTTTTTAACTTAACTCTTGATGATCTCATCAATTACCATAACCTTTTTGAATGGCAGTCTTGGGTTGCTTTTTCCAAGTTGTAGCTTGTTTATCATCATCTAACATTTTTGCTTCTTTCATGTATGTGGTTCCCACTGGTATAATGAACCTTCTCAACCAGAAACCAGAATCTAATCACATATACCAGTACCCAACTGCAAAGGTAAGAACCCTCACTGCTGGTTTTTAAGTAACTCCTGAAATATGTTAATAGCATATGCATGTGCTTATACTCATATACATAGATACATCTATATGTCTATGTACTAATAATATAGCTATTTAGTTCGAACTGATCCTGTTGAGGATTGATCTGACTAAAACATTAACCGTTGTGATGTTAGTGAATGATGCAATGTTGCCTTTAAGATTAATATACATAATTTCGAGATCAAATTCTAATGGCGATGCATGCGTTGTTATGCCTCAAAAACGTATGATTCTGAGTATAGAAACTATTCAATGAAACCATCACTTAAATTTGTTGTGGTAAGTCTTGCCATTACTTGAAATTTGACGGAAAGTTTAATTACATGTGAACCAGAAAATTTTATGCTCTCAATTTGTCCATGAGATTTCATCAGGCTTTATTTGGTGCTACTACTGCTAATTGAAATGATATGTAAACCTATTTTCTTCCTGCTAAGCTGGAGTTCGAGGCAGCCTATGCATATCAAAAGGAAGAAGAGTATGGAAGAGCTAGATCCATCCACATCTGTCGTTGCTTTGGGTTGCGTCTTCATATGGTTTGCTTTTCCTCCTCCTATCTTCCTTCATCCGACCTTCAATTTCTAATCTTCTTCCTCCTTTGCTATGCAAATCTGCTGAGTTAAAAAGACTTTCAGCTGACAATAGCCCCTTGGCTCTTTGATTTCAGTTTACTTTCACAATCTTTCTTATATGTAGCACGTTTACGAGTTGGACTAATATCTTGGAATCCCACCTAGATTTGGCTTGCCTACATGTGTAATAATTATAATGAGGGACTACAAGCACAGAGAGATTGTTGTCCTTAATGTGTTGACTCTTAATATGTAGTTTCATACATAGATATCATCCTATGTGTTACATTCTATTTCTGCAATCAGCAAAAGTTTTAATATTAATTTGCTCCTGCATTGTGCCTTGGAAAATTTGAAGTTGGTTTTTATTTGACCTTCATGCATCAATTTAAAAAGTAAGCCTAAAGGATATTGCTGGCGGATTCTTGATTGAGTACGTGTTCAACCTGTTTGCTCTGTACTTCTGGAAAGAAAAAAAAAACAATTCGCTATTTATACTTTAGTTCTCCTACATAGGGACGAAAACGTCATGCCTGTAATTCAGACTTCAGATAAGAATTAGTTACCATGCTATGAGCCTATGAGATCTATTTGATTATTCAACTTAATTATTTGATATACATAATCCTAGGAAATGTATTTGTAATTTTGTAGCAGTAACATAGCAGATCTAACGAAGTGTTTGCATTTGAATTGGCTATATCCTAATTCATTTAATTTCATCAAAAATCAAAGCTGAATGGTTTGGTAACATAGCAGATCTAATGAAGTGTTTGCATTTGAATGGGCTATATTAGAAAATGTATTTGTAGTGGTAACAAAGCTGAATGGTTTAGTTCTATTGTTTGGTTTTTGATCATCTTTTTGCTCTTTAATAATCTCTCTGTTCAGCTGCGATTCATATACAGAGTTCAGTTTTGGTGTTATCCTCCTAGAGCTAATTGCCGGCCCAAAACCTGTGGACAAGTTTGGAGACGGAGTGGACATAGTGAGGTGGGTCAAGAACACAATATTGGAGCTTGCTCAATGGGTACGCACTAACGACCATCATAAACCTGTTCAAGATTGCCTTCATGTGCGTCGTCAAGAGACCCACGATGAGGGAAGTCGTGCACATGCTCACCAATCTTCCTCTGTTCGTTGCGGCATTGCCTTGTCACGAATTAGCATTTTGGGGTTGCGATGGTGTTTGTAAAACAATGTAATCAGTAACTTGCAAGTTATGATATGAGTATATGTACATTTGATGTTGGATGTGAATTAAACTTTGGAGTTCTTATATTTTGTTGATTACAATTTAATGTTTTTTATTTCACTTCAAATAGGTATATATGCAGTTGAGTTCCTGGCATTACAAATTCACTTGGGCTATGGGTTTCATAATACGTTGATTGTGTATTCAATCTCTTTAGTGTACGCTACATTAACTTGCAAGAGAATCACTATTATTATTAGACCACCGAGCATGGCCGAGCGTGCAAAGCACGCTGTCAAGACCCTAGTGTAGAAATAATTTGACTATTGTTATTACTTCATTTAATAAAGGCTCTGTTTGGAATTTGGAGATGGAAATAGAAAGAAAGAGAAATTAATGAAGAGAAAAATTAGATAGAATGTGAAAAGAAAATTGAACTATTTTTTAAACTTTCCCTCTCTTTTTCTAGAAACCAAACAATGGGGATTTTTTTTTTTTAAAATTTTTTTTCCTTCTTTTCCATTTCTTTATTCAGAGGTTGCACCCTTAGCGAAAACCCTCGGTCTGTTAAATGTGAACACGATCCTCAGAGTTTCAGTTTTTCTTAGTTAGCCACCTCCAACTTATGCAATATATTCAGTATAATCCAATCGTTATTAGTAAAATTGGAAAAACTTCTTTGAACACCAGAATCTTCTGTTCTCCATCAATGGAGATTGCCTCTCTTTCACTCTCAATTGGGTTTTGGTTCAAATGTCTTTGAACACCAGCACAGGTTACGTAACCCAGATCCTAAAATTGGCAAAACACCTCCTACCAAAAGGGCTTCACTTCACCTTCATGTTGCCTCCCACGCGCCCGCGTCCCTGCTGATATGGACAACTCATCTATTCGACATTGCAGTCAATATTGGAAATCCCCCCAGCACCACTGTCAACATGGTTTCCCCCAAGCTTTCATTTCATCAAACAAACATTAAAATCTCCACTAACCATCCCTGCTGCAGCTAAGTTTGAGGAAATTCTTCTAAGATCCAATCTATCAGACGTAGTACACTAGGCAAAACAAAAGTAGCATTACAGCTTTTAGGCCACAGTTTTGAGGAACTCGATATTCATTGATTCTCCGACAGTCATTGAAGAATTGGGAGGCTGTAGTGCACCGGCTGCAAAATGAGAGAAATCATGCTTCCAATATATCCAACACTATTATTATTACTACAAGGACCATCAAAAGTAACATTGTACGGTATTCTTCCAGATTGTCAATTCTCTACAAATCTGTGATTCACTCTAACTTGGGTCATGTTCACCCATGATACCGTGCAATGCCTCCAACCCCTTCGACAACAAAAAAAGAAGAACGAATAATATGCAATATCAACAATAGCTCACACATCAGACAGTTACTAAAGTTCCACTTGTTGAGACTAACAAGATATCCAATACAAGGTAGCACTACTAAAAAGAGAAACATTACAATTTACAAGCTAATAACAACATAATGATAACATTAAATTACACTCAGAAAAACAGATGACTTCAGCTGTCCATTTCACTCATAGAACATTACCACTGCATTGGGAGAAGATCTTGGAAAACTTAAAAGCTTTTGGAAAAATTCTGTGGTCGGTTTAACATCATCCCTTAAGGCATCGATAACCATCTTTTGCAGCACCCTTGCATTCTCTACCAGAAATTGTACAAATGCAAAGTTCAAGTCACTGCATAACCATCTTGCCCCAGCAAACTTAACTTTCGTGAGATGCAGCATCAAACACTTAAAAGTCCTCTTTTGGGATGTCCAATAGAGCTTTTCATCAAAATCGCAAAGTTTGGTGAGAGTTTCCCCAAAATACTGCAAACGTAAAATACATTATGCTCAAGTTGTATTAAACCTAATGCATAGTGACATAATGTGCACGTCTAAGAACCTCAGAATGCCTCTTATGAACCATAAATGCCTTGTTCACTTCACTATACTCAAAAAATATTTCTCAACTCAATCATTACTCTCATTTCTCACTCTATCTTTCTCCACTTTCTACCTCTCTCCAATCATTACTCTCATTTCCCTCTCTAGAGATTTTCCAAAAACACTACCCAAATCTCAAACCAAACAAAGCAAAAATTATTCAAATGTCTGATTTAAAGTTCATTTACGAGGATGACTACGCACTAAAAGAACCCAAGAAGGGAAAATGATTTCAACAAATCACTTGCAATCACGAGTAGTGCAATAGTGGCTTATCTCTCTCTTCCGTCAAAAAGGTGCCCCCAAGAAATTATAGCAACCACCATGTGTTAGAAACGGTTGATTAGCAAATAAGATTGAATGGCATGGTTACTAAAGCCATTCTTCACTCATCTCCTGAAATAATTCAAAGCGATAAGTAACTAAATGATATCTAAAACATACCTCATGGTAGCGGATATCAGGGTCCAAGGTTATGACTAATGTCTCAAGATTAGGTGAACTTCCCAACAGGTTTGCTATGCCAGGAAGGACTGTTTTACTGAAACCCCCATTTAATGTTAAACAGACGCACTTCAATAGTGGAGAGGGCGAACCTTTTGCTTCCATTATTGACAGTACCTGGCCCATCAGAACAAGATGCAAAAGGACAAAAGATATTAGAAGAATCTAGAAATTGTTTAGTTAACTCTGCAATTAGACTCCATGTATTGCACAAACTCACTGTGGATGTGCAGTGTGCACCTTTGTTTGATTTTCAGACCATGTTTAACACCTTATTTTGGAGTAATAGTAATCACAAAGTAATGAAAATCCAGGATTTGGTTTTTTAAACCTACTGACGCTGCCTGTTTAATAAACAAGCGCGGAGTTTATCAGTAAAAGTCAGTCTACAAATAAAGACTCTACCAGAATTTAGAAATTTACATCATGATCACATCCTCATTTCAATACTTGATTACAAGAACTGAGCGGTACCATATGTTTATGCACGCAAGATGACTATAGGCGTGGTAAGAGGAGAATATTTTCCACATGACTGCAAGTAAGTTTGTTGAGGGCAGAGGGAGTGATCATATGCATATCAGGTGTCTGCTAGATGACCGCTTAAGTGGCAAAAATAATTCAGAGATGATGATGATTAAAGAAGGAATATCAAATTTCATCTTCACTGGATTGTTGGCCATGAGAAGACTATTACAGAAGGTTTGAAAGCTAACATATCATATCCCTTCCTGTCTCCCTAAAGGAGGATTGGTAGATTGACGAAACCATTTTCTTGAAATACGTAAATGCCCTTGTTTGCATGCGGTGAGTGTATGGTTGGGTAATGTTGCTGAGGTTGTTTTGGTAGTTTTGCAGCCTCTGACTGGTGTTTGGGGTGTGCAGACCTTGGCTATTTTTTTTTTACTTTAATGGGTTTTTGGACTTTCCATGTTTTCCTTCCATGTCCTTTTTTCCTTCTTCGGTTCATGCTTTGAGTTTAGGTATGGGGGTGCTTTGGTAAAGTCATGCACCTGCTCTCTCTTCCTCTCCCCAAAGAGTCAGAACCGAATCTGATTTTTTCTGTAAAATATCAGAATCAAATCTGATCTCTCTCTCTCTCTCTATCTATCTATCTATCTACATATATATCTATCTATATATCACACACACATACACAAACAGAGAGAGAACCAAGCCGGAGAAGGTGAAGAGAGAGAGAACTCGAGAGAACAGAGAGAGAGACGTACCAGGAGGCATCGTCTCCGACGAAACACAGTTCGGAAGTAGTCCATCTCCGACGAAACAGCTCGGAAGTAGTCCATCGTCTCTGAAAACTCGTCCTTGTATGCGATCGGCACAGCCAGGTTCGGCCCATCATCTTGCTGGACCGGAGTTACGTACGGCCACTCCGGTCGAAGGCTCAGAAGGACTCTCATAGATCTATCGACTGCTCAGTAGGAGAGAATATATTCCGAGTAGAAGAGCATGAACTCCGATCAGTGCAGCGCCGTGGCCCAAATCGCCGCCATAGATGAGAGACGGTGAGAGATAGTGTGAGATCGAGAGAGAGATCTGTGGGGGCGGGTGTCGGTGGGTGAGAGAAAGAGACATGGGTGGTCCAGCGTTGGTGGTGTCGCCTCTGGTGTTGGAGAGAGAGAGCGAGAGAGATGTGAGTTGCTTTGGTGGTGTCGCCTCTGGTGTTGGAGAGAGAGAGCGAGAGAGATGTGAGTTGCAAATGATGAGGGGAGGAGAGTAAAGTTAGAGTGAGAGAGAGAGTGTGGAAAATAGGTTTCGCTGTGTAAAAGAAAAAAACAAACCGAAAAAAGAAAGGCAGAGTAAAGAAAAGAAAAAAAATGAATGGGCCCACTGGAGTTAAAGAAATGGGCAAGACTTTGGTCAAAATAGGTGGGGATTTAGTGGTGCTCTGTGCACGTGTGCTATGCTCCGGGAGTTTCTCGGCAAATAGTATATCATTTGTTGCCATGTATTTAAGGGTGTGTTCCAGAACACGTAACTGGAGTCACGTACGGCCACTCCGGTCGAAGGCTCAGCGAGACTCTCATTAGATTTATCGATTGCTCAGTAGGAGAGAATATGGTCCGCGTACGGAACTTGTAACAATCCGAGAGACGGTGAGAGATAGTGTGAGATCGAGAGAGAGAGATCTGTGGGTGTGGGGGTGGGTGTCGGTGGGTGAGAGAAAGAGACATTGGTGGTGTGGCGACGTTGGTAGTGTTCCGGCTTTGGTGGTGTCGGCTCCAGTGGTGGAGAGAGTTACAGATGAGGAGAGTAAAGTTAGAGAGAGAGTTGGGTGAATTTATTGAGATAAGAGAGTAATTTTTTTTTTAAACCTCTGTCGAGATAGAGAATGTCGAGTCATTCTTGGTCAATATGAATTCTAAGAGCAACATTGTTAGTATTTTACTTGAGGGAATGAGTTAAATAATTTGAGATGCGGTAGTAAATAATTCTCTGGCCTATTTCGGGCCCAAAAATATTATCGGAATCGTCTATTTTGTCGAGTTCGTTGAGAATTTTAACTTTGTAAAAATTTATGTTGATCGGTATCCGATCAATACTTGATCCAACAAAAAATGGGTGATTCGGCCCAACAACAAATCAAAGGTCTCTCGACAGCATTTACAATTTACTCACAGGATACACCTAAAAATCAACGGTCCATTTTCTGCATTTTACTCTCCCTTGACAGCATAACCCAACTTTTTTGCATTTTACTCTCCTTAATGCTTGATCAACCAATAAGAACTTGCTGATAAAAACAAAAACTAAAAAGAACTTCAACAAAAGATTTTTAGGACTTATTTTTTGTTGTTTTTATTTAAAAAAACGCGTTTGTTAGTTTTGAATCTCACTTTTTACTTTTAACCAAATATTTTGGAAAATATCCACTCTTTAGCAAAAAAAAGTCAAATTTTTATTTTTTTTGCTAAAAAAAATGGTTATTTTCCAAAATATTTGGTAAAAGTAAAAAAACCTGACTTGTCTCTTCAAGACGAATTA
Organism: Rhododendron griersonianum; assembly: GCA_018127125.1. Taxonomy (NCBI): domain Eukaryota; kingdom Viridiplantae; phylum Streptophyta; class Magnoliopsida; order Ericales; family Ericaceae; genus Rhododendron; species Rhododendron griersonianum. Next base: position 27,290,284 of record CM030800.1, read on the forward strand.
ATAATTCACAAAAGTTTAGCACAAAATTAACAAACGCGATTTTTCTTTTTTTTTGGCCATATTTTATAGTCAGCGGGGGTTAGCAAAGACAAAAAATGCTAAAAGAAAAAATGCTTAGTGGAACAGGGTCTAAGAACTCTACTATGCGTAACTTGTACTAACACTGTACGGATCGTCATGCGAGATCCAATTTTTGGTCCCATACGAATGATCCAAGCCGTTAATTAATTCTTAAACTTGAATATGGGGTTGATGTGGACCGTTGATCTAGCATTAAGGAAAGTAAAGTAAAATGAAAATAAGTTGGGTTATGCTGTCATGGGGAGAAAACTTAGAAATTGGATTGATGTGGGCCATTGATTTTTGCTTGGGCAATCCTAGCCAAAAAAAGGGACAACAATGGACTTTTGAATACTGGAGGGGAGATGAACTCGGAAATAGGATGGTTTTTTTGATCCGCGGGAATTGGGGGTTGAGAGAGTTGCATTTCAGAAAATTGATTTTAGGGTAAGTGGTACTCATGCAGCACATACGAGCTGTTAAAAAATGCAATTGACGGCTAGGATTGAAAGGTACCGAACAAATTAAACCAAAAAAAAAAGGAGAAAAAAATTGTTTCAATATGATCTATCAATTGCATTGTGCTGCATTAATATCACGTGGTATCTGATTTGCAAATAGAATTCCTCCAGCTTGAGAGAGTTGAATTCCTCCAAACAGAGTTGATTTGCAAAAAAACACAACCATGTGATCACCCTTATATTTTTGTTCAACAACAGCTATAATTGAAATTTGAAACCACGAAACAGCAAAGCCCCAACAAAAAACTATGTTCATTATTGTCGATAGGTAATTTTGTTTTTTCAATACCCATGTAATTGTGTTTTTTTTATTATTATATATTGTCGTTAGGTAGTATATATCCAAAAACATGCTGAGTGGACCCAAGATTTCGGGAAAAAAATCAAAGTGACCCAATCTCGTCCAAAAAAAAAAAAAATCAAAGCCCCAAACAAAAACTAAAAATTATGTTAATCATCATCGATAGGTAATTTGTTTTGTTAATGTCCACGTAATTTGTTTTTTTTATATTGTCAATAGGTAGAATCCAAATGCATGATGAGTTGGTCCAAGATTTCAGAAAAAAATCAAACTCACCAAACATGCAGTTAGAGTTTTTACCATGCGGTGTTGTGTCATTCAAGTTTATCTCTCTTAGTACTGTAACGGTACGCCCCCTCGGATGAACTTGATCATGCACTCCTATCGGGTGACATTATAAAAAAATCCACGGTTGATAAAGAAGAGTTGATTAGAAATAAGTATTTGATTAAAAAATACCTTCACGAATAAGCTTTTCGTTGCGTAAGATCCCTAATCTAACATGGCGTGCTTCTTTAGACGGTTCAGTATCGGTATGACATACAAATAATGGCCGTTTTCGATTGCGTCAAGCAACATTTGGATTAACATTCTCATTGTTTGTCTTGTAAACGAGACTCAATAAAACGAAGATATGGACCAAAAAAATGAAAAAAAAAACAAATGAAAAAGACTAGATTCGGAAACAGCGGTGTGAATAACCAACTAACTTGAAATGGGTTGAAGTAGTGGTATCGACGATGGTAAAAAGGTCGAGGAGAGAGAGCGGGTGCGGTGAAATACTTTTAGTTCTTTTTCAATCGGACTTGATGTGAGAGAGGAAAGCTCTCTCATTTGTGCAATGCCATCGTCGGAGAGATTTGAGCATTTTATGCAGAGAGAGAGTTGTTGTGTTGTTGGGGTGGGGTGGGGTGGGGTGGGGTGGGTGTCGGTGGGTGAGAGAAAGAGACCTTGGTGGTGCGGCGACGTTGATGGTGTTCCGGCGTTGGTGGTGATGGATCCGGTGGTGGCGACGATAGAGAATGGGTGGTGTATTTTGAAGAAGAGAGAGATGTGGTTGCAGATAGGAGAGTAAAGTTAGAGAGAGAGTCTAGAAAAGGGGAGCTGAAAGAGTAGTGGTGCGTGGTGGTCGGTGTGTATTTTTGTTTTGTTTTCGTTTTTTTCCCCTCACTTTTTTCCCTCTCCCCACTTTTTTTAATCCAGCTTCCCCTTTTCCAGTTTTTATCGAATTCTTTTGCTGATAATCTATTGAGGATGCAGACAACTTTCAGCAACAGAGATCCGCGACCCGTGCAGAGGGTTCCGCGGTAGGTGGTCCGTGACCAGCGCGAGGAGTTCCGCGACAGGTAGGTACGCAGTCAGGCTCGCGCCAGGTAGCGCGCGACAGGCAGGCTTGCGGCCGGGATGGGCCGTGGGCCGCGGCCCAAGTTCGTTGGAGGGGTCCAGCTGTCACTTAAGGTTTGCCTATAAATATTAGTTACTGTATTCATTATTTTTTGAGCAGTTTGCTAGAGAGACTGTACAGAGAGAGAATTCTAGAGAGAGAGAGAGTGCAAGAGAAAACTTTCCTTAGAGAGGAAAGAGAAGACTTGTGGTCTTTAGTTTTCTCGGTTCATAGTGGACTGGTGTGGCTCCCAGGGACGTAGACAAGTTGCCGAATCTTGTATATCTGTGTGTTCTATTTTTTTGTTCCTCTTTCTCTGGTTTATTTTCTGTGACGATATTATCCCAAGATCCTGAAGTGTTTTCGTTCGTTGTGAGTCAAGCACGAGGCTCCGATTTCCCAACAACTGGTATCAGAGCCGCGATTGCGGTAAGGGTGTTCAACAGTTTTCCGATTGAAACTTTTGGGCAGTCCGAATTTCAGGAGCTATGGATTCAGAAGAAGGGAAATCGAAGATCGAGAAGTTCGATGGTTCGAATTTTGCCTTCCGGAAGATGCAGATGGAGGACTATCTGTACCAGAAGGATCTTTATCGGCCGTTGCTGGGTAAAGAAAAGGGGAAGAAAACATGAGAGTGTAATGAAGAATGGGATGTTCTTGATCGGAAGGCGATGGGGCTAATCCGGTTGTCACTCTCGAAGTCTGTCGCGCACAATATATTGAAAGAAAAAACCGCGTCCGACCTGATGGACGCGCTCGCAGAGATGTACGAACAGCCGTCCGCGGCAAACAAGGTGCACTTGATGAAGAAGTTGTTCAACTTCGAGATGCCTGAAGGAGGTTCGTTTATGAAGCATCTCAGCGAGTTCAATACAATAGTGGACCAATTGATCTCTATTGGTATTGAATTCGACGACGAGGTTCAAGCCTTGTTGATCCTGTCTCAGTTGCTAGAGAGCTGGCAGGATACAGTTACCCCGGTGAGTAACTTGGCTGGGAAGTTGAAGCTTTTGGGCAGTCTGAATTTCCGAGGGAGCTATGGGTTCACAAGAAGGGAAATCGAAGATCGAGAGGTTCGACGGTTCAGATTTTACTTTCTGGAAGATACAGATGGAGGACTATCTGTACCAGAAGGATCTTTATCGGCCGTTGCTGGGTAAAGAAAAGGGGAAGAAACCAGGAGAGTGTAACGAAGAATGAGATGTTCTTGATCAGAAGGCGATGGGGCTAATCCGGTTGTCACTCTCGAAGTCTGTCACGCAAAATATACTAAAAGAAAAAATCGCGTCCGACCTGATGGACACGCTCGCGGAGATGTATGAACAGCCATCCGCGGCAAATAAGGTGCACTTGATGAAGAAATTGTTCAACTTCGAGATGCCTGAAGGAGTTTCATTTATGAAGCATCTCAGCGAGTTCAATACAATAGTGGACCAGTTGATCTCTGTTGGTATTGAATTCGTCGACGAGGTTTAAACCTTGTTGATCCTGTCTCAGTTGCTAGAGAGCTGGCAGGATACAGTTACCCCGGTGAGTAACTCAGCTGGGAAGGAGAAACTCAAACTGAATGATATAGCCAGTTTGATTCTGATTGAGGAAGTTAGAAGGAAATCGCTCGAGGGCGGGTCAGGCTCTAGCGGTTCAGGTTCAGCTCTAAGTTTTGAGCAGAGGGGCAGAAGCCAGGCCAGGGGTGGTCAGAACCAGAACAAGAGCCAGTCAAAGTCGCGCGGCAAGAAGTCCCGCAGCAAAACACAAGTACGCGGTATTAAGGGTGAATGTTGGAACTGTGGCCAGGCGGGTCACATGTCTTCAGTTTGCAAAGCTTTGAAGAAGAATAATGGTGACCAGAAGGCTCACATTGTGCAAGATGCACTTATTCTGTCAATGGACAGTATCGCTAGGTCATGGGTGATTGACTCGGGTGCCTCATTTCGCGCGACTGCTAGCAAGGGGGTTCTGAAGAACTATGTAGCAGGCGACTTCGGGCAAGTATACTTGGGCGATGATGAGCCATGTAGTATTGTGGGTATGGGTTATGTGCAGATTGAAACGCAAGGGTTTAGATGGTGTTTGAAGGATGTCAAACACGTCCCACAGCTAAAGCGCAATCTTGTTTCAATTGGGCAACTGGGAGCAGCGGGCTATACCTCAACATTCACAGGAGATGTGTGGAAGGTCTCCAACGGTACCGTGGTGATAGCGCGTGGAAAGAAAGTAGGTACTCTCTATTTAACTTCACATGGGAGTCATTCACTTGCCATCGCGGAGGGACTCGCGGGGGTGGTCCCGCGCAAGGACCGCGAGGGTCTCGCGGGGGTGGTACCATGCGAGGGTAGGCTCGTGGAAGGTCTGCGGCCAGAGATCCAAGTTAGTTCAAGTTTGTGGCACGACAGGTTGGGACATATGAGTGAGAAGGGGATGAAGGTTCTACAGATACAGGGGAAGCTGCCAGTTGAGTCAGTGGATTTCGACATGTGCGAAGACTGTATCTTCAGCAAGCAGAGGCGGGTTAGTTTCCAGAAAAGTGTCAGACCTCCCAAGCCAAACAAGTTGGAGCTTGTTCATACAGACATATGGGGTCCCACGCCAGTGCATTCTCTTGGCGGGTCGAGATACTTTGTAACTTTCATCGATGATCACTCAAGGAAAGTAAGGGTCTACTTCATGAAATACAAGTCAGAGGTATCCGAAATTTTCATGAAGTGGAAAGCCAAAGTAGAGAACGAGACAGACTTGAAGGTGAAGTGTATGAGGTCAGACAATGGGGGAGAGTATGAACTGGAAGAGTACAAGAAAGCCTGTGCTCTATTCGGGATTTGTTTAGAGAAGACTCTTCTACGAACTCCGCAGCAGAATGGCATAGCGGAGCGGATGAACAGAACTCTGACAGAGCGTGCATGGAGCATGCGGATACACGCAGGGTTGCCCAAGCAGTTTTGGGCAGACGTGATCAGTACTGCAGCATACTTGATCAACCATGGGCCATCAGTTCCATTGAACTTTGGAATACCGGAGGAGGTTTGGAGCGGTAAAGAGGTAAATCTTTCACACTTGAAAGTTTTCGGTTGTGTTGCTTATGTCCACCTCAGCGACAAAGTCAGAGACAAGCTAGATGTTAAGTTACTGAAGTGCACGCTCATTGGGTATGGCGGCGATGAGTTTGGTTATTGTCTCTAGGAAGAGAAAAATCGAAAGATAATTAGAAGCTGGATGTCATATTCAACGAGTCAGTGCTGTACAAGGACGAGGATAGCAAACAATGTAGTGGGAGTTCTACTGAGGATCGCGAAGGTTCTGCCGCGGAAGTTCCCGCAGGGGTGGTCAAGCGAGAGGATCGCGAGTCACCTGAGTACTTTAGTTTGGAGGATCTTCCAGAAAGCAGTGAGGATGAGTCGGGATTTAACCAGGTGGATGAGGCAGTCTCGCGAACAGAGTCTGGGGCAGTTCTAGAGACAAGATCTAGCTCACCAGCTACCGCGGTAAGGAGATCAACTAGGGTAGCCAAACCTAATCCGAAATACCTTTTGTCGCTGTATTATTTGCTTTTGACAGATAGCGAGGAACCGTTTTGCTATGACGAGGCTTTAGAGGTCAGTGACGCTGTGAAATGGGAACGTGCTATGCAAGAGGAGATGGATTCTCTCCACTCGAATGCGACTTAGGAGTTGGCGAAGCTTCCTGCAGGGAAGAAGGCGCTACAAAACAAGTGGGTATACCGCGTCAAACAGGAGAGCAACGGCAGCAAGAGGTTTAAGGCCAGATTAGTTGTGGAGGGCTTTCAACAGAAAGAATGGGTTGATTTCACAAAGATTTTTTTTCCCAGTTGTGAAGCTGACCACTATCAGAGTGGTATTGAGTTTGGTGGCAGCTGAAAATCTTTACCTTGAGCAGTTGGATGTTAAAACTGCATTTTTTCATGGTGACTTGGATGAAGAAATCTACATGAAGCAGCCTGTTGGCTTCATTGAGAAGAGCAAGGAAGAGATGGTGTGTAGACTTAAAAAGAGTTTGTATGGGTTGAAACAGGCTCCTCGACAGTGGTATAAGAAGTTTGACAGTTTCATGCAGCGCAACGGCTACACAAGGTGCCACGCAGATCACTATTCCTACCTTAAATGATGTAAGGCGAGCTATACAATTTTACTACTCTACGTAGATGATATGCTTGTAGCGGGGTCCTGTTTGCGCGAGATAAATAGGTTGAAGCAACAGTTGGCAGCAGAGTTTGCTATGAAAGATTTGGGTGCAGCGAAGCAGATACTTGGAATGAGGATCAACAGGGACAAAACTCAAAGGTCTTGAAGTTGAGTCAAACTGAGTATATTGAATGGGTTCTTGAAAGGTTCAATATGCAGAACGCCAAGGCAGTTGGCGCGCCTCTGGAAAGTCAGTTTAGACTTTCTAATTTATCTCTGGTTTATTTTCTCTGGTATATTTTCTATGATGATAGTATCCCAAGATCCTGAAGTGTTTTTGTTCGTTGTGAGTCGAGTGCGAAACTCCGATTTCCCAACATAATCATCCGAGAGAGATTACTTTTGCACTCTCTCAACTTACCCCTATATTAAATAAAAAAAAAATACCCCTCCATGGAAAGAACAAGGAAAATATCTACTGCTCCCATTATCAAGAGATAGAGTAGTTGGGTTTTGGCCATGTAATTTCTTTTTTATTGATAATCGCAATGTGGTATTATGATGGCTTTTTTCCTTAAGCCATGAATTTGGTTTGTGGTTAGTGTCGAAGCTGGGGACAACAGAAAGAGTGCAAGCTTTTTTTGGGTTTTTTAATCCGCAAAAAGAGCGGTAAAAAAAAAACCCGCAAAAGGACAAGTTTTGGGTAGTGCAATTTTTGTATGGCATGCGTGGAAAATGAGAAAATTTTCAATGGTGCCCGCTCGGTGTATCCGAGCCGTCTATTTCAGTTTTGAACGGCTCAGATTTGGAGAGAGAAAATGTTGATGTGAGATGAGAGAGAGTGTTTTAATTTGGGCCGTTCAATACACTTTTAGACAGCCTGAATGTATGGCTCGGGCATCAGGTCAATCGGGTGACGTGATACTCACCCGACACCCAAAAATTCGTCGTGGAGAAGAAATAACTAATAAGGCGAGAGCTGGTCAGTGAAAGTGGATAAGCGTGCGTGGGTACAGTGCTCTATGTGTAGAATCTTTGGGTACTATACGTTTACCCATTAGTGAGTAGAGCTTATTTTGGATCCCATAAATTAATTTAAGCTATTCATTATTTTTAAAATTAATTGCTTAGTTGCCCTCGGTGAATTAACTCAATCGGATAATTGTAAGTTTGATTAGGGCGTATTTGGCCTAATAAGTCAAATGGCTTATATTTTTGGGTCATTATTTAAACTTTTTCGCAATTTTTTAGTTTTTAATATTATTACTTCTTCATGACTAGAGGAATCTCAAAAGTAAAAATTATAATCGAAACCTAGATCTTTTGAATAAAGTCAAAAACGAGTCAATAAGTTGATTTTTTTGTCTTCATTCAAAAAAATCTGGGTTTCGATCATAACACAAGGGGTACTAATCATTTACTTTTGTATGAAAAAATACAAAGGGTACTAATCATTTGCTTACCTGCCCTCGATTGTATAGTAATGGTGTAGCGTTGGTGGAGTGGTGGAAGTGGTGGTGTTGTGGTGGCAGCGGCAGCAACATGGTAGTGGTGGTGGGCTAGAGCGATGGGGGTGGTGGTAGTAGTGGTGGTGGCGGCGATGGAGTGTTGGAAGTGGTGGTGGTGGTGGTGGTGGAGTGGTAGTGGGAATGATGGTAGTGGTGTAGTGGTGGTAGTAGTGGTAGATTGATGGTGAAGGTGCTAAAGTGGTAGTGGTGGAGTTGCTAAAATGGTGGTGGTGGAGTGGTGGTGGCAGTGGCAGTGGCGCGATGGTTGTGCAATGGTAGCGTTGTAGTGGTGACAGCGCCATGACAATGGTGGTGGTGGAGTGGTGGAGGTGGTAAAGTGTTTATGAGAGTAATGGTGGTGGTATAGCGGTGGTGGTGGTGTGTTAATAGTGATGGCGGTAAAATGGTAGTGGAGTAGTGGTGGTGGTGGTGGTGAAGTGGTGGAGGTGGTAGTAGAGTAGTAGTGGTGGTGGATTGATGGTGGCGGTGTTGAAGTGGTGGCAGCGGCGGCGGTGATGGCGGTTGAGTGATGGTGGTGTAATGGTGGGAGTGAGTGATAGCGGGGAAGTGATGGTTATGCAATGGTGGACGTTGTTGTGGTGGACTAGAGTGGTATTGGTGTAGCGGTGATGGAATGGTGGAAGTGGTGGTGGATTGATGGTGATGGTGGTGAAGTGGTAGTGGAGTGGTGGTGGAGTGGTAGTGGAGTCGTGGTGGTGGTGGTGGTGGTGGTGGTGGAGTGGTTGTAGGAGTGGCGGTGTAGTAGTGGTGGAGCGGTTGTAGGGGTGGTGGTAGTGGTGGTGGGAGGAGCTGTGATGGTGGTATGATGGTTGAATTGAGAAATAGGAGGTGCTAACGGAAAGGGTGAGAATAGGAACCAAATGTTGTTAATGAAATGTCTTCTTCTCTTGTTATGGATTGGGTAACAATAAATCAAAGACTTTAGTTAACCTAAAAGAACAAATAATTGATCTTATATGTTTACACTCACTTAAATTTCGTTACTAAGTATAATAAAATAGTCAGCTTCAATCTTTGGACAAATAAAATTACAAAGTCTTATTTTATAACCACAAGATACATCTTTCAATACTTAAAAAAAAAAAAAGAAAGTGTGTTTGAAATTTCATGTCAACTAAATTTTCCTCTGCCATTGGGTTTCATTATTACTCCCTACGTCTCATTTACTTTGTCTAAAATTCCCCTTTTTTTGGTCCCAAAAAGATTGTCCATTTGAAAAGACAAAGGTACAAACTTTTAAATTTTCCCATTTTACCCTTCTCCCAAATTTGACATTTGAAAGGAGGAAGTTTGAATTTTAAATTTAATGTACTTTTTTTTACCGGAATATCAATCCCATGTTCTGACTCCAATTTTGAGAATGATCAGAAAAATTCAAATTGGGGCAGACTTTTGTGCCTTGTTGGAGCCATAAATAGGTTTCCATCAACTCCTAAAAATCACTCAAGGGTATTATTGGAATTGTGAAATTTTGAAAACATAATCATGATGTTTCCTTAAATTTGTAGTATTTTGAGATTGGACAATGAAAATGGAACGGAAGAAGTAATTATAAGGTACTAAAGTTATACAGCTTACTTAAGCAATCAAGAAAGTTAGACAACTAAGAAATTTACTCAAATTTCATTTTCTTGAGAAAAATAGTGTCACAAATATAAATGTCACAATACTCAACGTCAAAACTATACAAAGATGGACATCTTACTTATGTTTGTATGAAAATTTAAATTACATATTAGAACACACTTTGGTTAACACCTATTCCAGGTAAGATTAAACATTTAATTTGAAAATGTTTTCGCAATATTACATCAATATAAAGGTGGTTACCAATTCACTTTGTATAGTTGTGTGCGAGCATATGATCTCTATGAAAAGAACGAAAGTGATACATTTCAAATAAGATTGATTTGAGTCAATATAGCTATCTAATATGAGTATTATTTTTCAATCAATATAATCAATACGAAAAACAAACCCGGCGCGCCTTGCGCGCCGGCATCTGACTAGTGTTATAAAACTGAATTCCATTTGTAGGATAAATGAACACCTCCATTCCAAAGGAGGAAAAAAAGAAAAAGGTCTCATTGCTTTTAGTTACCTTGCGGCGAAGCCAAGATTCGACGGTGGAGGTGGCACCAAGAGGATTAATATACTAAATCGCAGAAAAAAGTGCACGTCCTAACATTAACCATACATAAATATCCTTAAAAAAAAGGGAAAAAAAATACATGTTTGTGAATTTACTTTATATGTCTATTCACACTCACTATAATCCCTAAATAAACGTAGTAAAAATACAAAACTTGTGGGAAAAATTATGTTAGTAAAAATACTAAACTTCCTGAAAAAATTTAATGTCCAAATGGGTCACATTCCTCCCCAATTAGTGGAAAAAATTCCAATTCCTGTGAAAATTTATGCACAAATTTAGAGAGAGAGAGGAGAGGTGTTTTCGAAAATACTCCGTAGAAAACAATAGTACAAGAGTGCCTCTGAGATTCAAACTCCCACGGAGAAACGGTACACCCTTAAGGCACACGCTTTAACCATTAAAGCAAAGTGCACTATTGTTTAGACTTCCTCACATATTAATCTTCTCTTCTATAAAAAGACTCGACTGTTTGTCGACTTTTCACATTCCTGAACTACCCCTCCTAACTTTTCTCCCCCAAAACAGTCGCAACTATTCCCCCTCTAAAACAACGCACGTTACGCAACCCAACTCCGAACGGTTCCCCCAACTATTCCATCACAACTCTCCACCGCTTCAAATGAAAACCCACCCCGACCCCATTCCCCCCGCACCTCCTTCTCCATCTCCAACCACCAAAATTCCACCGTACTTCCCTAGACCGCAAGAGTTTTGGCCATCGGAAAGCATTAACTAGCCACAGTTTCCGGCAATTCAAACCCCCTCTATACCTCCATACTTTCTGAGATTCAGACGCCGGAAAGAATTAACCAATAAGTGCAACTTAAACAATTGTCTGACCCCATCTCTATCTTCATACACACACACATCTGCATTTAACTGTGCTTCCTAATGAATCATAGCATAACGCACACCAACTGTTCGATAGAATTACACAACTTTAATTGGTGTTGAATTAAAGAACTTTCTGCCCTCCTTAGTACCAAAAACGGAGAGTTGTTGTATTTACGTGTGTGAGATCAGTTTTAGGTATGAGATCAGTTCCACCCAGTCGTGCACCCAAGTTGGTTTCTATGGGAACTGAGACCATTCTCCTATTTTCTTCCGTCTTCGGTATGTCTATATGATCATAAGTGGTTGCATCTTTTTCTGGTATGACTATGGCCATGCGAATGGTTTGGGGTTTTATTCTCATGTGCATTAAATCTTCTGAACTCTGAAGAATTTGCTCTAGACTCTGTTTTGTGTTTATTATGTTTTGAACGGTCCTTTGATATGTTAGGATAGAATAATTAAAGGGTTTATTATTGTTGTATTCCCATGCTTCCTAATGGATGACAGCATAATGCACAACAATCGTACAATACAATTTTGCAACTTCAGTTGGTGTTGGATTTTAGAACTCCCTGCACCTTTAGGACCCAAAAAAAAAAGAGAGAAAAAAGTAGTGTGCTTGAACTATAGGATTTGAGGGCCTTTAGATGTAGAAACAGCTTATTGCATGTATAAATAAATTGTTTTTTTTAAACCGCCAAAACTTGTATAGATAAATTGTTTAGGTATGGCATATTTGACATCCATTTTTTATTCACCTTGAGAACACGTCATCAAGAGATACACGTCTTTTTTGGACAGTATTGATATACTAGAATTGCAACGTATGGAAAATATCAAATTGACTACAAACACCCAGTTTACCTATTTTTACACAACGCCGATCCAAAACCATTGCGGTTGTATGGCTATGCGGGTTGCAAGTTCTTTACACGGAATCTGTACCATTGCGGCTATAGAAGTTAGACATTTAAACTAACCAGTCCGTTATAAAGTGACACCGAACCAAAACAGTGGCTATTGAAGACGCAAAGACGCCCTGAAGTAATGAACAAAAAATCTTTTCTCATCATGCATGGAGCTATTTCCCACCATAGTGTAGCAAGTACGCTTCTGATTGCCTTCGTTCTTGTCATTATGGAGGTGGAGGCTTTCGTTCAAGTCTGCTCACCGCGAAGGAGAGGTCAGTTTTCTATCTTTTGCTCTTAACTCTATAAAGATTGGATTCATTTACTACTTGCCCCAAAAATAGATTGGATTTTTATGAATGAAATGTTGTTCCAATTGCGATTAGTCACACTTTGTGCGTTGGTTTGTTCTTATTTTTGATGATCGTCAATGGGGATGTGGTGTTTGTAGAGCTGTCGATAATTGCACTTGGAGCACGGATTCCTCCTTCAAGTTGAACTTTATGGGAAGATTGTCTACATTGATGGTTTGATGCTTGACAATTTCATGCTAGATTATGAGAATGCAAGACCCATATAACATTACCAAATTCCTCTTGCACGGCTTTGGTAAGTATCCTCTATCATCCCTTACCATTGGAATACCATCTTTGGAAGAACAAGCAATGTAACAATAACTCCTAAGCAAGAGTGTGATTTTACGATAAGTTAAGGTGAATCTTGAGAGTCCCTTGCATCTAGAAATGGAAACCGTAATAGTGGAGGGTAAGAATGAGACACCTCGACTATGTTTTATCTCCTGTATTGATTGATTAAGGAAAGGTTTATGGGTTAATTTTATTGGAATTCTCTCCTATGAATCGTCTAAAAATCTGATAAAGATGATAACGGTTATTGGTTTTGCTCAGTTATTGATTTCCTAATCTGGGTATGTTCAATGTAGTAACTTTAGTTTGGTGTTGTTCTTGTTGCATTCCCAGATGGTCTGAACCGTGAGCTATGGCTATGATGGGTGAAAGAGTGTTTGGGAATTGGGTTTTGTCTATAGAAATGGGTCGAGTATTTCCCATCTATAATACATACATCTACATGATAATTAGGTTAGGCTTTCTGGTTGCTACTTCTATTCCACCAAATGCCATTAAGCAAATCAATGTCAAAGCCTCAAGGTTATCAGCCACTTTAATAATGACTTCAGGTACTTACGGTGTTGTGCAAGTTTCATTCAATACTACTGAATTTATGAAATTTGGTTCATTCTAAAGATAGCTTTTTATGGTTGAGAGTTGCGTTGTTGAGTTCGTTGATAGGTTATTTTGTTTTATCTACTTTTTGAGAATTCACTTTATTTATCTTCTGTGTCCGGTTTGTGAATCTGTGACTCAGATATTAGTGAATTATCCATTGGACAACCTAGGAGCGTGGGGAAGAGAAAGAGCACTTCACGGTTCTATTGATACCCTCAATGAACATGAAGTGAGTATTCATGCAAAACTTAGAAGTGAATGAGACTAAAGAACAACTCTTGTTGATGAAATGAAGAACTAACAAGTGAGTGGTTTAGAGGAGGAGGAAGAAGCGTTGAGGAAAGATTCTGAAGTTGAGAAGCAGGTCAAGGCTTTGAAGGAATTAGAGGTGGAGGTGGTGGAGTTAGACTTTTTGTTTCGAAAACTATTTCATTTGAAAATGAAACCCAGCCGGACTCCATTAGATGAATATATGTGTTGGCTTTTCTAATGTTGGCACACAGAACTTTATTCAAATGCACCTCTTGATTCATGGTCATACTGTTGCAATGACGGTGTTTGATATATTGCTTCTTAGAGAGTTGGTTACAAATTTCCAGTTTAGTTGTACATCTTTGTGTTTGAGCGTGATACTTTTGAGCAATACTTGGTTTGAGTAGGATGTTTCATGTTTTTCCCCCCTCGCGTATTTTTTCCCTTCCCATTCAAGGGAGAACATAATACTTTAGGTTTCCTCTCTTCTGGCCAAAATATTTTTGATCAAGCATAACCTTAGTGTGTGTGTGGGCATTTGTCTTCAATTTTTTTTGGAAGTTATCTATTTTATAAGTATTTTATGCAAGTCTGCCCCAGTTGGCAACCCTCAACTAAATCATCTCTGGTCTTGGACTGTCCTACATATAACTCAACCCTCTTTTCTTTCATGTCAGCTATAAGTTGATCGTTTGGCTGAAGCAACCAAAGTTTCCAACTGTGGTTCGATCTACTGAGAAAGTTTAAAATTGTTCAGTGTGTTTGTGTATAGTTATGTTCCCTGGTATGAAGTCACCAATGAGTTCACTTTACTATCCAAAGTCAATGACAAGCCCAACTTATTTATCTATTGACTTGTTAAATTGAGAGAATTATAAATTCCGTATAACTTGTATGTGAGTGTATTCTGAATGAGTTGTATTATAGCAAATGTATGTAAGGTTATTTGTTTAGTTAAGTGGATGCTAAAATTAATTACCAATTGAGATCTAGCAAATGGGTTAGATTGGACAAAAAATACATACACATGAAGCAGTAGATCAAATTCAGTTCATTGGAATGACACCAGTACCAACTATTATATAGGACTAACTTGGTGTCGTCAATATCGTCCATCTAAATAAATGATACCAGGTTTCGAAATTGAGCGACAGATATTTTTACTCCTACTAAAAATATTTTTCAGTACCATTCTACCACAAAGTCAATGTAGTTGTTTTATAAGTGAAGGAGCACGTGTTTTATTTTCTATGTAAATCTTTTAGCAGGAATAGCTCTCACGTGCAAAGCACGTGTCCCTTTACTAGTATTTGAAGTGCTTCTGGGTTCTTTATTTGGGGGGGGGGGGGGGTGTAATATTGGAACACCCCCTGCGCACAACTACATAGCTCCACCCCTGCTCGCAGTGAGTGTAGAACCTTCCGAGGAGAATCTAGGGCATAATGGACAGCATTTTGAGAGGATGCCTTGGTATATGTATAATTTAGAATGGTTACACATAAGTTATGTGCAGACAAAGGGATCTTATGCATCACGAGAATATGCCATTCTGCTAGATAAGTGTGCATAAACAAAGCCGTCACTCTATCAGCTGTTTTTTTTCCCTACGCAGATGACTTTAAATCAACATTTGGCCGGCCGAAATTAGTTCGTTATGTAATGAAACAATTACAGTGTAACTTAATTAATGAAATCTTGGTTTAAACCATTCACTTGACAAGATACAGATGAAAAAAAATTATTTTGCAGTTAAACAAATACATATTTCAAACTGGCACTAATACAAAAACGCTAAACATATGAATATCCCTTTTCCAATTTGACTCCGATACCATATAAAACAACTAGCGCATGCCCGTGCCTGAAGGCACGGCTTAAGCAATCAGGGAAATGCAAATCATTATGTGCTCGCATATGCAATATCTCAACCTCAGTCCAACAATTTCAACTCTGCGAAAAACAATAACCCTAGCATATTCTTCAGCATTTAAGCTCAATAATAAGACATGAAATAATAATCAGCAACTCTCAATTGTTAATTGATGAAAACTAACTTAACAGAGTAGGAAACCTTTGGAGATGAAACACCAACAAAATCGACAACTCCAAATTAAAATTTCAAAAAAAGAAAGTAGAAATCATCATTCATGGAATAAGAAACCCTTGGATCACATATGAAATATAAATCAAACCCGGCAACTCCCAATTAAAGTTTCAAAAAATCTAGAGACCAATGTCCAATTAACAAAGTATACCCAAAAAGTTAGAAGAAAGTTAATGATCAAAATCAAAATATATTATTTTTGGACTAACAGGTTAAGTGGTGTAATATTGTTTCCGCTCCTAAATACAATTTCAACCATCAAAACATTTCGGTGGCAGTCGCAGCCATTGTTAATTCGTTTCGTCATCCATATCTGTGCATGTAACAATGAAAGTCGAACTACTTTCAAAACCAAGTAATCTTAGTCCTGAAAATTAAATGAAGTTTAGGAATGGATAATAGAAATAGTGCGTAAAAATGAATAAAATCATCCACTTTATGTTTTTCTTCCCTTTTTTGTGGTGGAACAGAACTTGTTCAAAATAAAATCAAATGAAGAGAAAAGCATAAAGAACTAAAGCAAGAAGTCTGGAAGTTAAGATACAACACTTGGATTAAAAAAAAACATGTTCAAAAGTATCAAAACTAATGGGCACTCACCTTTGAGTAAATTTAAATCCACAAAGCACAACATGAAAAAGTAATTTTTTTTTTCGCAGCTACACTATAGAAGGAGTGAAAAGTATGTTGCTTTTGCAGTAGATTCTAGTTGGTTTCATGAACGATCTCATCTAGTCGTAAGATCGTTTGGAAGTTCCTAACAAAAAGTGATATCCTTTTATACCAAAGGCATAACTAATTGGCAATAGAAACTATTCAACAGACACCACAAAAAACTACTGTAAGAAGTCTGAAAGAAACTATTCAATAGTTATTGATCGAAAACGCAACAATAACTATGCATGTGCACATGCATTTTACAAAGAAACTCACTAAGCTCCGAATTAAGAGAAAAACCCATAACTTTAGCCTTGAAGAATTTAATTTCCATATAATTATTTGAGTCACTTGAGAATTTTTTATTGAAAATATAGAAAGATAATTTTACTCTATCAATTTAAAATTTAAAAAAGGCAAAAAAAAAAATTGAAGGACGTCTTAGTATTGACTTACCCAATTTTGGAAATCGTTTCTTCCTCTCATGCATATCATGAAACATAATAATAGCACGAAGAACGTACCACATTTACGCTACAATCATGTAATCTAATACATAACCAATACTGAAATGTCAGATATATTATAGCAAGAGAAAACAAACTTAAAGGAAGGAGGCCGTAAAAGGATACACAAAATTAAGAGTAGAAAAATGTATTAACCCTTCAAAAAGCCAGTTGGGTAGAATGTCTCATGAATGTTATCGATTTGGAGACGATTAGAGCACCCATAGCATCCCTTGTTACAGTAATCTTTTGCAAAGATGATGATCCTGCAATAGTAAAGGAGAAAGAAAATCAATAAGACCAAATTAGAAGAACTACTGTATAAGAAAATCTTAAAAGTAAATGAGAAATTATATAGAATTTTTTTGATAAGGGACTTTAACTTTATATACAAACGTGTTAATGCTAAACTTTTGAATTCTAATTGTGGTAAGATTTGACCTGATTGGTAGTTTTTTAGCACATTACCAAAAATAAGTAAGGATGAATTCAAATTTTGTAGATAATCAAGGAGATTACCATAATGTGTATTATAGCATTAGGATTAGGATAACTTTCTTAATTATAGATTTCCGGAAAATTAGTACTCTGAAATTAATCTCTAATTTCCAGAATCTTTTGTTTCCTTAAGAAGGTAGGTAAAATGTATGAGAATTGAAGGTGATAATTGTATTTCAAATTTTGATTTCGGTAAGGATTGTATTTCCCATCCAACGGTTGAAAAATATGTACCAATCCAACGGTGAAAAATATGTACCGCTCTTCCATATTATATAGACTAGCGAATGCCCGTGCCTGAAGGCACGGTTCGAACATTCAACACACGCAAATAAATATTGAACAAATTCAACCAACTAAAACGCATAGAACAAATTCTATGGTTAAAACTTGATCAGATTAAAAAAAATACCATCCAAAACACCACATAATGATATTTATCCGGTCGTCACTTAATTTTGTGGACGTGAAGTACACTCACATAATGATACAACGTTTAATTTTGGTGTCCTTGTGACGAATGTTTATTACGCTAAAAGAGTGACCATTTTAAGTTATAGACCGATGTCGTGATCTTAAAATTAAGTTATAGACCATTTTTTCTCAATCTGCACAACTTAAAGTATTGTTTCATAACAAAATGGACGGAAGCAAAGTAAATTCATATAAAATAAAATAAGCAAAGTATAGGTAAAATTTGTTGAAAATTCATAAATCACGCAACACGCGTACTAAAAATCCAATAATGTTAAATTGACTAAAATGTTATTGAACCATTACACAATGCTTTAACAACGATTGTACTGTAAATTCGTTTAAACAGAGCCAATTCAACAATGCAGTCGACCAAATGGCCCAATTGTTCAATACACAATCTATCCAATTGATTTCATTCAAAAATCTACACTACGATTTTATCGTAAATTCCTTTCGATGAAAGCCAATTCACCAATACTACGATCTTATCGTGGACTCCTTTCAATCAAAGCCTAGATGCGGTCGACCAAACAGCCCAATTGTAGTACCTCGAATTTAAGCTCAACGCAAGAATTCTCTAAATATATTTTTCCTGATCTTTCCTGCAGTAAAATAATAGAAAGTAAGAAGATGGTAGAATAAACAACAAAATTAGGATTAACGTCAAAGACCCATGCAAGGTTGTAAAATAAGCCCCCCCGTGAATGAGAGCAATGCACTGTAAAAGCAACGTGGCTTAGTTTTGAGGAATGTACTTTACCCTTAAGCCCTTCCCGTCCACAAAATAAGCCATTCCCTTCCATAAAATTGACTGATGCCCCTTGGACACGATTATGGACAGAACCGTTCAAGTAACAACGACGCCTCGATTCCGAGAAATAACTATCATTAATTCACAATTTTGAAATGTAGCTATAAGAAGTATTAAAGAATCTTTTGTGTAGTTAGCTCTTTTTGAATTACAATCCTATAGAATGAACTTCTTCATTATCAATACACTTTTGGATGGCTCAGATTAAAAATCTCTCCCTCCTTGTATGTTCTAAAAAAAAAAAAAGATTCAAACATTATACTCAGGACAGCCATCACTCCGATTTGAACCGAGCGTAATTACAATTTTTTGGAGTTGAACTTAACAAATAGAACTAGAAAAAAAAACGTGAAGAATTGGAAAAAAAAGAAGTAAAGAGCCATACCTGTGGTGAGAGAATTGGAGAAAGGGCGAGAGTCGGGGAGACGGAAAAGATAACTGGAAAGTAAACATTTAGGGAGAGAGAAATTGTACTGTTTTCACAAAAAAATCACACAAACTGCATACTGTTTTTAGATGCCATTTCACCCTCCTAAAGACAAATTGTAAAGTTCTACCTTGCTTGAACTCCAAATAGGTCCGGTAACCAATACGCAATTAGGGCTCCACACAGTCATGGAATGATACCTGAGAAGAGGAGGGGGAAAACAAACCTAATGAGTAGGAAAACAAACCTAATGCGTGTGCAATTAGGGCTCCACACGGTCATGCTAAAATTACATAGTATTCGATTTGTTTCCGTTGCTATAAGTGTGATTTCTGCAGTTTATTTACAGTCTTGATGCGGAAAAATAATTAAAGCCATCTTTTCCCCCCTCAAGACTTACTGTTACTTGTGATATTTGTACGTCTAAGAATATATCAATCGCCTAAGAATAGAACTTAGGCGTTGCTTGGCAAAGACGAAGAAGTAGCACTAAGAATAGAACTTACCTCACTATCGATGTCTCGGCAATGGTGCTTATGGTTCAATAATTTCAAAGTTGGAATCAAGCAGAAGACAAACAAATCATGTAAATCTTCTTGTAATTCTTCTCCCAAATATATAAAAGGTATAATCAAAATATAAATCTTTCCCGTGATTTCGGAATAGAAGTAGCCAAGAATAATTCATGCATGCCTAAATAGAAGTAGCCGAAATTAAGATCTCTCCCCGTTAATTAAGATGAAATTTTTGTACCATCCTTTCCAAATAGGAGAGATCCGAGAGAATGAGGAAAGTAAAAAGGTGGAATGTAGATGTTAATATAATTTTCATACGTTTCCCCCCTCTCCCACCCATATCAAAAACCGAGTATAGAAATGAAGGAAAATAATTAATTTTCCTTCTAAATCTGCCATGAATTTGTTAGATTGCATGGGAAATGAAGTACGTTTTAAAAATGCCATTTCTAGAGTTATTTCATGTTATGTTGACCTTAGACGATCTTCCTGTGATTTCGGGAAATTACAACTTATGGAAAATATTTGTGCAATCCTTTCCAATTATAATTCTAGTCCTACTACCCGTTAATCCTAGCCGTCGAAAAAATATGTACCGATCCTAGGGTCCAAAATATAGGAGGAAATATAGGGATTCAAAAACCATCCTGTTATATTATATAGATTTGCAACCAAAGAAACACTAGGAAAATAAGAATGTGAAAGAGAGCTTTTTTCACTTACTTTTTACATAATGCAATAGGAAACCGAATCATACTAAATATGTCCAAACTTTGTTAACTTGAAGAGCAGACATATGTAACTTTAGTTTCAACTCCTTGAAATGCCTAACAAAGGATTAATCTAAGTTTCTAACTAAAAGAACTTGTTTAATTTATCTTGAAGAGCTTAAACTCAACCAACATATGAAACCAATGTTACTGACCCTAGTTATTTAAATCTCTCTCTGTTTCTGAAAAGGAAACGATACCATAACCATTCATGATTGTTCAATGGCAGTAGGAAAAGAATGTGAAAAGACCAACTTGTAGAGCCCAAGTATCTAATGTAATATTCTTCACATGGGCAAGGCTCTCAAGAAATCTTCTCAAGATATTTCTGTCCCTTTCATAATCCTCCAAGACTTCTACTTGTTCGTGACGTAAGTCAAAATTAAGGGTAGCATCAACCAGAGAAGAAACATTCAACAGCCGACAATTCTTCCTTTCTGAACAACCCAACATCTCCAATGACTGAAGATTAGGGGCAGAAATTTCCAACTCAGAGCCATCAAAATTATTGTTACGATCCCAATGTTCCCTCAGGATCAACTTTTTCAAACTTAGTAATGCAAATGATTGACACCGTTAAAGTAATACAACTCCAAAATCTCCAACACAGGAGTACCAACTAATATCTTCTGGATCTCCTCATCACTCAATATCGCGTCCCCAATCGATAATTCCTTGAGCGAATTCCAGTCAACACCTCTTTTAGGCGTCACTCTGCAAAGAGAAAAATGCAATTCTCGGAGCGATGAGTTTGAATATAAATGTTGTGGCAACTCGTAATGACAATCCTCAAACATATGAACCTTTGCAGTCTGCACTATGTAAATGAAGGTGAAGCACCTCAGTCCCCTTCCCTGCTGCAAAGCGAATCCACGTATTAACTTTGGAATCGATACGATGTTCATACTCACTATAACCAAAATGAACCCCGAATTTCTTGAGCTTAGAGCATTTGCAGAGAATTAGGGTTTTATCAACAAAGTCAGCAAATTCACCAACGTCTCTCTCGACATAATCGGAACGATAGGAGCGGAAATCCAAGGATGGAAGGTAAGTGCAAAGGTATTTCCACCGTTTCGACAGAATTTGGGTTTTGATGGCATCTTCGATGTGTAAGAAGGAGAGAATGTGAACTAGCAAAGAGTAATTTTACATGTATTTTTCAAGTGATTTTTGTAAAAATTCAGCTCAATCAAGTAATTATACATAATTGATTCAATCTTTGAATTTTTTATTTAGATTTTAGGATCATGGATATTGAATCAATGTTAAAGAAATGTAAGGAAATTTTGTGCTTGGCATCTTGCAATCTGAACGGTAGATATTGTTGACAAGAAAATTCATTTAAAAAATTATCGGGATCGGACATTGATCGATCAATTATTAAATTTGACTATTTATATGTCTTCCAAAACTCAAAATTAAATATGTAAAGAGAAGAAGAGGATAACACGCAAGAAAAGAATGACATTGTGCAAATCAAATTAAACTGCAGTGTTTGGTTTCTTTCCAACCACAGAACTTACGCCCACCTAAGATGGAAGATTCTAATACATATATGACACATTTAGGCGCAAATGTGGAGTTTTCTCTTATTACTTTTTTGGTCCCCAAAGTATTTCCGTCGTGCCACTTTGGTCCCCAATATTCCAATTGTAAACATTGCATCCTCAACGTATCAATTTTGTGTTTAATTGGTCCCTGGGGCTCACGCCGTTCCTTCCCTCCGTCAAATTGGAGGGCAAGTTTGGTATTTCATCATCTCCAAAGCTTATTTTCTTTTTTGGTTCTCAAAGTATTTTGACCGTGTCATTTTGGTTCCCAATATTATACCAATTGCAAGTTAGGGATGGTGGAAGGACTGATGCGTAGGGGGGGGGGGGGGGGGGGTGGTGGCTACGATACACGGATTTGCAAGTTTTGACGAAGTACTCGCGTCGACACGACACAACACATGTGCGGGATACGTACGGGACCCGGCAAAAAAATAATCATCGCCGCAATCATTGCAGAACGACGTTCTTCTACTGCGCTATTTTTTTCCTCCTTTTCAATTAGGGTTTATTTTATTTGTGGGCTTTAGGGTTTGTTTTATTTCTTTGGGGTTGTAAAGTTGGGCTTTGGCCCCCGCTCCACAAACCTTCTTAAAAAATAAGCAGTTTATTTCACATTTTCAAATTTAAAAATAATGAAAATAAAAAATAATTTTTTTATTTTTTTTGCGTCGTTCAAAAGATCTCAATGAGATCTATCAAATAAGATCCATATTCCGAAAAAAATTATTTGCGTAAATATATTATTTTTGAGTTTGAAATTACCTTCTTAAAAAGTAAGTACTTATTTTGTATGTTTCAAGGGTACTTATGCTTTACTACTAAAGGGCTTGTATCTTCCACAATAGAATAAAATAAACAGTAAAGCTAGGCTCACCGCACTTTTGTCCACCGCATGGCCACCGCACGTCGTGCGGAGCTCACTCCGAGTCCTAAAAAATACAGAAAAATATCCATAAATTTTAAATAATTATTTATGGGGCTTTGAAAAAAATCAGCTCCAACGGATATCAGTAGGGTATGTTTTATGAATTCGTAGAGGGGAAACTGCTCAGTTTCGCAATTTTGCCCTTACAAATTCAAAAAACATATCTACCGATATCTGTTGGAGTTGATTTTTTAAAGGGCCCCATAAATAATTAGTTAAAATTTATAAATATTTTCTGTATTTTTGTGGGGCCCATAGTGGCCTCACATGACATGCGGTGGACAAAAATGCGGTGGGCGTATCATTCTTGTAAAATAAATGGGCCTTCATTAGCCTTTTGATGGGCTGTTATTATACTTTGATGACAAAACAAAGGAATAAAATGTGTTTTTCATACATAAATTATCTATCTTTTTATGGAAATTTACAAATATAAAAAATATTTCAAAAAAAGTTATTTAACGTATCTCCGCACCCGTGTCTAAATCTAGCTCCGTATCCACGTATTCCCAATTTTTGAATTTTAGGTATCCGACCCTTAGATATGCACTTGCACCCGATACGTGCACCCGTCTCCGTGTAACATAAGGTGGAAGGGGTGGTGCAGGAGCTGGGGAAATTCCAAGTTTACAATTGGTACATTGGGGACCAAAATGGCACGGCGGAAGTACTTTGGGGACCAAAAAAGAAAATAAAGCTATGGGGGTGAAATAACAAGTTTGCCCTTCATTTTGACGGAGGGAAGGAACGGCGTGACCTCCAGGGACCATTTAAACACAAAATTGATACGTTGGGGATGCAATGTTTACAATTGGGATATTGGGGACCAAACTGACACGACGGAAATACTTTGGGGACCAAAAAAGTAAATAAGCCCTCCTCCAACTATAATCGTCAACCTGCCCCTTCATAACACCCAAACCAATAGTCTCTAGCATCCATCAACGGGAATGGGAAAAGCATAAATTTCAATATGCATTATTTTCAAAGTCAGAAATGCAGATAATTTGACTCGTTTCGCTAAATTGGTTCTAAGTGGGCATAAGGATCCCCGTTTGGCTTCCTATAAAATGAGGACACAATTTGTAAAGTGCCCAGCTGTATTTCGTATTGGGTGGCTGCTACCGTGAGCATAACTATGCACTAAGTGGATTTGTACTCATTTGAAATAAAATACTCCACCAATGGGGGGCGTTGTGCACCACCATTTGTAGCTTGGTCACCCATGAGGTCATAGTTTCTATCACGAGAACTTGGGCGTTCACCTTTTGCTTTAATAGAATCCACAAAAGATTGAAAGGTTCTATCAAAATCAGGATCGATATCAGATGCTCTCTTAGGTGAATAAGACCGTATAATTGTGGGATTGGCCCCATTTAGGTGAGAAAGGAGTAGTCGATAGAAGTGTACCTAGACTGATGGGTTTGTGCGTTTGTTGGTGAAAAAAGAAAAAATTGGTTTTGTGTCAAAACAAGGGCAAAATAGAAATTTGACACAATTTTACGTTATCTACCCATTCATATCCCCCTTCTAAAAAAACTAAACAAACCAAATAGTAACTTTTAAACTCTCCTTCTAAAATAATTTCTCCTCCAACCATATCCTCATCTTTATCCCTTCTTATTACTATCCCCCTTCTCCCCTGAAACATATTCCTCTAACAAACGAGCTTTTGTGTTTTCCTACACTAGCCAGTAAAAGATTTTGTTCTAGTGGAGTTGGGAAATTATTCATTATTACTTCCTCGGACAAGGGTGGAGTATATTATAGCAATAGCTATAATGATCAAGACGTCAATGATTGCCGATGCAACACGAGTAAGAGCGAAAGGGCTGCATTAAAACATGAGTTGAAGAAATATTAGAGTTTAGCAATTAGAAATTTAAAGGACTAGCTGGTAGGGGTGAGCATGGACCGGATTGGTCCGGTTTTATAGTAAACCAATAACCAAACCACTACCTACGGATTAAGAATTTGGAGGTCCAAACCAACCCATAAAATTCATATAACCAAACCAATCCAAACCATTAAAAGATCGTTCGGTTTCGGTTTTGAACCACGGTTCGCTCGAAATTGATATATCATCCCCATAAACTATTTGAAGTACTTAAATTGAATACCAAAACTTATATTAAACTAGCTAGTTATATAAAAATCACCAAAGCTCACTAACATCAACTAACTAAATAAGAGTAGAATACAAGAAATTAGCGAAGGAATAGAGCTATGGAATAGAGTATTAGATTAGAAAATTCGTAACAGAGCGAAAAGAGTGAGAAATCAATTGACTTAGTCGAACCTATGTTTAGTGTATTGAAATTGTAGGAATAGGTTATTGCATATAGAAGTTTAGGGAATCAATTTGGAAGTAAAATAATAGGGTGGTGGAATAGAGAATTAGATTAGAAAAATAATTTTATTTAATGTATCTAAACATATTATAGTATATGTGTGTTATACTGTTCGGATCGGTTTGGAATCAAAACCGTTATCGTAAATCCACAGACCAAACCATTTAACACGGTTTCTACATTTTTAAAACCAAAACCAAACCACATCACTAAAAAACCAAACCAAACTAGTCGGTTTGGATTGGTTTGGACTGAATTCACGATTTGATGGTTATTTTGCTCACCCCTACTAGCTGGTAGGAAACTAGGTTAACTCGGTCAAAAGTGGCAGGGAAAAGATTTAAATTTACCAAAAATGTAGTTATGTCACACTTTTTGCATGCTAGTTATGTCACACCTATATATTGCACCTAATTGTAAAGCCACACTTTTTTTTACCCCAATTTTAGTTATGTCATTGAACTTTCATTTACAACTAATGGAGCTTGTTATGCATGTGGGAAACTTTAAAAATAGTATGTTCGTTTCAAAGGTTATAAATTCTGAAATTCTGCACTTACTAGTCCTAATTTGTGAGATCTCTCTCTTATGCACTTACAAGTCCTAATTTGTGAGATGGACGCATGCAGCAACAAGAAGCTCAAATTCAAACCCATTGAAGGACGCCCTTGAAGAGTTTTTTTGGGACATCATAAATCCACCTGTGCGGAAAGCAATTCCAGCTAGCCAACGCTCAGATGTCATTAACACATGTGTGACTAAAATGTTGTCAAACATGAGTAACGTGGGCATTCCTCATCAAGTTTGACAACATTTTAGTCAAACATTGACGGGGTACGCCCACATTACTCATGTTTGACAACATTTTAGTTACACATGTATTAACGACATATGAGCGTTGGCTAATTGAAATTGCTTTCCCCACAAGTGGATTTATGATGCATGTCCCAAAAAAATTCTTTAAGGACCTCCTTCAATTGGAATTTGAGCTTCTTGTTGCTGCACGCGTCCATCTCAAAAATTAGGACCAGTAAATCATGAGAGAGACTCTTACCCGTTTGTTTCCAAACTATGAGCAGGAAGAATTTCAAAATGTTGCAAATTACCAGTGATTTTAGAGTAGGAAGAATTTCAGGATTTATAACCTTCAAAACCAACATACTATTTGTAAAGTTTCCCACATGCATAACAAGCTCCAGTAGTTGTAAACGAAAGTTCAGTGACATAACTAGCATTGAGGTGCAGAAAGTGTTCATTTATACATTTTAGATAAATTAAATCTTTTCTCTGCCACTTTTAACTGAGTTTCCTACTAGCTAGCCTTAAAATTCTAATTGCTACGCTCTAATACTTTAATTAACTCATGTTCTAATGTAGCCCTATCGCTCTTAGTGCATCTGCAATCGTTGACATCTTGCACCTCATGCGAACAGATGGACAGGATAACACCCAGGGAAAGAATAACATCTTGGCAATCAAATTAAGTTGCAGTGTATGGTTTCGTCTAGCCACAGAACCTCCGCTCACTTAATATGGAAGATTCTAATACAAATACAACACATCTAGGTGCAAATGTGGATTTTTCTCCTCCAACTATAATGGATGGGTATTGAACTTCAATTCGGGAAAGCAACCTTATTATTATTATCTTTTGAAAGTAGGAATCAGACTTCATTGTTTTTATTATCAGCAATCAGACTTCATTGTTAAGAGAAAGATGAGTGGGGTGTACAGTTTTGCAAACGACATTTCATTCATGGCCTTCAAAATGACGCAGTACAACTCTAAGGATTAAGGAAGTGGACTTCTTCATCCCGTTTGACCACAAACAGCTGACAAACTGGATCCCAAAAAAGAGAAAAAAGAAATCACTTGTTATGTTATTCTTATGGTCTAAGGCTATTGACCATCACGGGACACCGGTACTGGACAAGCAAAGCACTAGCAATAAAAATTTTCAAGAAGCAAAGAAGTAGTCTATTGAAGCAAATCAAATAAACGAGCATACCCATTTGCACAGGGGCACATCCATAGTTGCAAATGTCACAACAGCAGCAACAACTGAAAAATATGCAATTCCAAAACTAAAGGAAACTCATGGTGTCACTAAGAGAACATACTTATTCCCTCAAAAGTGGTTATTGGAGAACTAAACTAGTTTTGCTCACTCCAGAGAACTTTGAGATATACACAATTCTATGTATCATCAACTTGCCTCTTCATAACACCGGTATCAACAGCCTTTAGTATCTTTTCATTTTAAGCAAAAAGTGTAGGTGGAAAAGTTTGAGTCTACCCTCATCTCTCGTAAAGCCAACAATATTCAGTCTTCAGATGCGGCTACAAGCACTTCAAAAGAGAAACAGTTGAATGTGAAACCAGTAATCATGAAAGGACTGCATGTTTCAGCAAGAAAGTGGAGTTACTCTTAGTTGTCCATTTCACTTGTAGAACATGACTACTGCATCAGGAGAGGATCTTGGAAAGGTCAACAACTTGTTAGCTGCTACTAAAAATTCCTTCGGCAATGCATCACCTAGCATTGACATTTTGAGTAATCTTTTACAGCACCTTTGCATCTTCAGAAGAAATTGTACAAAAGAGAAGAAGTTGGATTTATAGTGAAACCAACTTAAATCAACAAACACAACTTCTTTGAGATGCAGCGACAAACACTTGAAAATCCTCTTTTGGGCTGTCCAGTAGTGCTCTGCATTGTCACTATCAATTTTCATTCTTCCAACAACCCTACACTCATACATCATGCTGAAGTTCAATACATTAAAGGGTGTCAATAAACCTATGCAAAAGAGAGCGTATTATGCTCACTAAATACAACTGCCCACATAAAGGCCACTTCAAAAGAGATTCCAAGGTATAAACGTGTAAGGGAAGTAATTTCTAACGAATCATTTCCAATCTCGAGAAATGGTACGTCTGTCACTTCCAATAAAGAGGCACGCCTCAATTTAGTGATCACCACAAGCTATTATTGACTGGAACGAACAGATAACAGAAAGAAAGATAAAGAGAAGATGGAATGCTTCATCACAGAGGGCTCTGAAAAACACACCCAGAAAGAGCTAGAAGACGACTTGGTCATAACTAAGGTCTCCAAATTCGGTGAAAGTCCGAACATGGTTGCTATCCAAGGGAAGGCTTCATCACGGAGGCAATCTATCCTCTCTTTTCCATTAATTAGAGAAAATCCCCTGCCAATCTATCCTCATCGACACTTCCATCTCCGATCATTTTCCGCTCCGGCGTGACCCATCACTGGTGAGCCACAGGGTCGGCGAGCTCCCTCTCTCTCTTTCCACAGTTTGGGTGTCGGCTATTAGAATTCGTACGTATGTTAGCTTGGGTTTCACGCTTCAAAGGTGAGTTACGAATATACCTTGGTTAAATAATTTATTTTTAATGTATTGCGATTATAAAATGTTGAATTTGTGAAAATAGACGACTTGTACGGAAACGTCTAGTGCATAATGAGCATAATTGGAAAGATGGAATTTCAATGATAAGCATGGGATTTGTATTTTTACAGAAAAAGAATGAAATGTATTATGCATATCGAAAAAGGAATCTAGGCGTTGAGTTTTGGTGCCCAAAATGTTAAAGGATATATTCGGGTATCCTAGGGACTTGATATCAATTCCTGCCTATGGGGTCGCTCCCCAAATCAGTTGCCAGTGTTCCACTCATGATAGATGCATCGTTCGATATGCGTATTTTCTCAAATGTGGTTTAGCAGTTTCGAGCCTAAAAACTAACTTCTCTCTCTTAAATAATTGTTATCTGATTATTTTCATGTTAATTATGTAACCTTGGTATATTGTGACGCTCAATGGAATGGTTTTGTGTTTATGAAACCATTTCAGGACACAAGGGTAAAGTTGGCTACATGAATATCGTGTAAGTGGCTAAAAGTTGATGATTATTGTTGTTGTGACTTTATGTTGCTAGCTAGACTCAAATTTTGTAATTTTAACGGCCCGATTTTCCAAGGAATTTCGGGCGCATTACTCTTAAAATACGCTAACTTTTACAAAATTCTAGGCCCTATTTGTCCTTATACAAAAATTACAATCTCAAAATAATACAAAAATCTACGAACATTTTATTTAAAAACAACTCCAGAGCGACTCTAGTTTTTAACACGAATTTCAAGCAACGTTGGCCCAGCCTCCGTTTCAGGGGTCCCACCTGTGTCAACTGCTTCACTATAGAATCCTGCACGCTCTAGCAAATTGATCGCCGAAGCAACTGATTTGCCAGGATACAAACGTATCCTAAGTGATAATTCACCAAGTAGAAATCCTAAAACCCAATGCCATAATTTGCAATTTCAATGAAATAACACAAAGTTATACAACAATTACGATGCGCAATCACAAGTAGACTTTTATGAATTTCTTGATTTTTAGTGAATTCTAGATCTCTCCACCATGAGAAATACTCCTCCCAAACAACCCCTGAACTATGGCAACTCTGCCGATTTACCCTCTCCTTGCTTGCCCAGCCTGGGGTCCCAAATGAATAAGACGAAACTACATGTCGGGCGAACTCGGTTGTACCATCACAAGGAGCGAATGATAAACCAACCAACTGCGAGAAATGATACCCATACTCCAGTTTCAACCAATAAAAACATCCTCAGAAATTCCGGAAGATAAATCCAGCAGTGCCATATTCAGGGTTTACGTGATTTATCAAAATCCATCAGTCTTAAAACCACAAGTGCCGATACCGCTATCCATTCTTTCAGTAATCAACGGTTCTCGGCCACTTTGGCTATCTCCTTACCGTAACCATCACAACAGTGACTATCAACAATTCACTTTCCCTAGAGTTTAAACGTCTAATCATTTATTCAAGTCTCGAGTACCATCCAGTGTACCTATTGTCCAATTCTACGTACGTTCACGTAGCAATTCAAATTGCCATAATCCACGTAATAATCAACAGCATACAAAACTCACAAACACAATATCACATGCATAAAGTCTGACATAATAACATTCTACGAATAAGTCAAAATAATTATACGGCGGTTTGAATAAAATCATTATCTTAAAAGATAATGTTTTTCTTTTTCTTTTACAAATTCATAATATCAACTTGTATAGTATTCTCGAAATCATTTATTCTATTTCTTTATTACCACAAAATAAATATTTAGTCAAACAATTAATTACTATTCTATTTCTCACATCTAGTATTTTTATAAAAACATTTCTACAATTTGCCCATTTAAACATTATTTTAAACTCTCAAAATATTCACAGATTTTACATACTAGTTTTTATTGTATAATATTTATTACTAATTTTAGTTTTTACTAAACTTTATTCTTTTTTTTTATCTCGTAATATCAACTTATATTTTCTAACTATTATTGTATTTCTTAAAATACTATTTCCTCTAATTTTCATTCAATACTTAAAAATAATTTTCCCGTGTTACAATAAGAGGAGTGGGTGGGGAGGGAGGAGGAAAGAGAAAAGAAAAGGTGAGGTGGGGTGGGAAAGGAGGAAAAGGTGAGTGGTTTGTCGGGTAAGGGAGGCGGCAAGGGAAAAAGGAAAGGAGAAAAAAAAGAAAAGGGAAAGGGAGAGGGGCTGGCGTGAATCATGGGTGGGAGAATTATTATCACGGGCGCAGAAACATGTCACGCAGTGTACCGCGGTTTAATTTTTGGTTTCAAAAAATTACGAAATTAATACCGTAGTTTAAATAAAATATTTTGAAACTAAGAGGAGTATATGTTGTTTATAATAAGAAGAGTGGGTGGGGAGGGAGGTGGAAAGAGAAAAGAAAAGGTGAGGTGGGTTGGGAAAAGAGGAAAAGGAGAGTGGTTTGTCGGGTAAGGGTGGGGGCAAGGGAAAAAGGAAAGGAGAAAAAAAAGATAAGGGAAAGGGAGAGGGGCTGGCGTGAATCATGGGGTGGGAGAATTATTATCGCGGGCGCAGAAACATGTCACGTAGTGTACGGCGGTTCGATTTTCGGTTTCAAAAAATTACGAAATTAATATCTTAGTTTAAATAAAATATTTTGAAACTTAAGAGGAGTATATGTTGTTTATAATAAGAGGAGTGGGTGGGGAGGGAGGTGGAAAGAGAAAAGAAAAGGTGAGGTGGGGTGGGAAAGAGGAAAAGGAGAGTGGTTTGTCGGGCAAGGGAGGGGGCAAGGGAAAAAGGAAAGGAGAAAAAAACAAAAAAAAAAAGAAGGGGAAAGGGAGAGGGGCTGGCGTGAATCATGGGGTGGGAGAATTATTATCGCGGGCGCAGAAACGTGTCACGCGGTATATGGCGGTCCAATTTTCGGTTTCAAAAATTTATGAAATTAATACCGTAGTCTAAATAAAATATTTTGAGACTAACCGCGGTCTCGGTTTACGGAACAAGAATCTCGACAGCCGAGAAAATATTTTTCGTGGATATTAATACATCCAAATTGAATTTAAAATTATATCTACTATATAATAAATTAATATTCCAAAAATCGATTACTGAAATAATATCACAAAATTCTTATTCAATGAAAATTTTGGGATATTACAGTAATAACTAAAAGCTATTGTTATTTTGTGGTGTCGTAGTTGTGGGCCACAGATTGTAAATTAACACCGTTGGGTGAGTATGTATTTCGATTGCGCATTAGACAACTCTGTATGTAATTTTTTTTACGCTCCTATTTATCAAATCATAATAAAACTGACAATTCATAAAAGAATTTTACGGACATGAGTTGGTAAAGGCCTGAGGTGATTCTTAAATCACTGGCCGGTCACGGATTCTTTATAACCATAGATTTGGGTCGTGATATTTTTAAAGGTCTAGATTTGCGCACCTAACATTTATTTAGAACAACAGGAGTATTTATATATTTTTGAGTTCTTATTTCGCCTCGTAGTTAATTTTTTTAGAATGGAGGTTATGTATTTTTACCGCCTTATTTGTACTAATTTATGAGATTTTGTACATATATTATTGGTGAATAAATCAACTAGTAGAATTAAGGTAATTTCTGAACACCCTACCACAAATTTCTGGAACCGCCAATATCTTGCTTCTTTGATTTTCACGGTTTTACTCTAGACAAGAAGAGACTTTGTGCGCCATCAAATGGACGAGAGAAATGCTCGTACAACCAAATTGAGGTATTTTCCATAAGGATTCCTTCCAATAATCTATGCGCGTTAATCGTGCTGGAAACGATTCATAATTTCATATATCATTGCAATTTGCATGTCTTACTCCATATCCCCAAATATAGTGAGCCCCTACAAACAGGAAATGAAAAGTGAAGTTGTGAGAAATGCCATTGCCCACTAGTCAGATGCCATTCTTCTCAACTTGAGTCCCTTCTCAAAACCAATCACATTTTGACCGTGTCACAAACACTATCGTCAAAACCAAGAGGTCACACGTTCAAATCTTACGGAGGCAAAACATTCCAAATCTTGGAACCACTAGAGGCAAGGATGGAGCCAGGGGGTCTAGTAGGTGCGGCTGCCACGACAAGAAATTTAGAAAATGCAATTATTATATGTAAAAAAAATATTTATCCCCAACTTATATAGACTCGCCACCGCTAGATTTTTTTCCTTATTTTTTGCTATATACTAGTCCTAAATCCTCTATTTTTTTCTCAAGAAAGAAGACCCAAAATAGTATTTCAAAACTAAATCTAATGGGACAAAGTGAAATAATATAAAGGATGAGGTCTAATTAAGGGGAAAAAAATCTACACTTCAACCTAAAACAACTTAACCAAAATCAAAATAGTCGACACTGGGCACGACTCAGCAGTAGTGAATTTCTCATTTAGTGGACTTCCAAATTTCCAATGCCGGCACTGTGCAATAGTGGACTTCCGAAAAATTAAAAAATCATTTATTGTTTGGCGCTTTATGTGAATTTCTCAAACTCTATTGAAAAAAATTTAGTCTTCTTCAATTTTTCAATATTCAATTCAACTTAAAGAGCAAATAAAAAAATTATTGAAGTTAGAAAAATTATTGAATGTTTTAAATCCCTTATTGAGTTTGTATTGAGAAATAGATGGTATTTGTACTATATGAAAAAAAAATCCCTTATTGAGTTTTTCCTAGAGTCAATGATTATTCATATTGCAATGCATCTTTTTATTTTTTTAGTATACATTTCACCACTGTTAGAGAAAAAAAAATAATCCTAGCTCCATCTCTGACTAGAGGGTTTGCCCAATTATTAACTTTAGGTCTCAGAATCAATTGAGGAACGCGGAAGCTCGCCAGGGAATGCAGTCATCAAAAAAAAAAAAAAATCTCATATCACCGAAACATTTGTTTTACTAATAATAAAATTGTTAATCGGACTCATGGTTGTTTGCTTATTCTTTTAATCGCTTGATTGTTAGCACACGTACATGGGTTAAACTTGTGGTACTCCAGTTGATTACTTTACTGCTTAGCTGCATTTTATACAGTAGTTGATTTCATATTTGATAGGCTCGTTGAGCCATCACATGCTTCAACTGGGGACTTGGTTACGTTGTACAATTGCACGCCAAGTGTTTGTTAACTTGTCTAAATGGTTAATTGGGGAAATTCCTAGGGGAGTGATTTTGTCACCCCTTTTTTTTTGTTAATGTCACTCCCCTTTGTGTCTTTATTAAATGATTTGTAATAACGTAATCAGTTATTACGTTATGTACGTGCCACTTTCTGACTTGCATACCGGTTTGTATTACAATCTTTTTGAGAAAATTTCTTTTATATCCCTTCGATTTTGACCTAAAATTCATTTTGGTCCTTCACCTTTCAATTTCGGCATAAAAATACTTCAACTTTCTAATTTTTTTCAATGTTATCCTTTAGAGATATATACATATATACACGAAAAATAGGGTATTTGGATCAAGCACCCTACACATATCGGATGCCGTTGATTCCCGCGTTTGCCCCCTCGTTCTTTTTTTATAAAATTTTTGGAGGGCTCGGATCAGCCGTCTGATGGCCGGGGATAGTCCGGCGCGGCCGTCGGTCCCTATAGCAGGACCCAAAGAAAACGGATTCCTTTTAAAGGATGACATTGAAAAAAAATTAGAAAGTCGAAGTATTTTTATGCCGAAATTAAAAAGTGAAAGACCAAAATGAATTTTTGATCAAAGTCGAAGGGATATAAAAGAAATTTTCCCAATCTTTTTCCATTGTTTCATCATTTGAATCCTGCACCCTTATTATTTGCACGCTCTTACAAATATCTGCATTTTTCTTCCCCGTACGCTTAACTG
Organism: Rhododendron griersonianum; assembly: GCA_018127125.1. Lineage (NCBI taxonomy): Eukaryota > Viridiplantae > Streptophyta > Magnoliopsida > Ericales > Ericaceae > Rhododendron > Rhododendron griersonianum. Next base: position 27,324,484 of record CM030800.1, read on the forward strand.
TAACCACGTTGCTCACTGCTTGATAAATTATTGTGCTCATTTAGTAAACTTTAGTGATGTTGTAGTGGCCAGTAGGGGCGGTCGCCCCTGCAAAAAAATAAAAATTGTACTATAGTATTTAAAAAAACAATAATTTTCTATGAAAATATATAGGCTCGCCGCCTCTAGTATTTTGGAGAAAAAAAAAAGTACTAACCTTTGAAATACAAGGATACCAAAATTAAAATCTAAAAGACTGCAGGTTAAAATATAACGGAACATAAAATTTGAGGATTAACATTGTGAATTTGTGAATACTCCATTAATAAACTTCGAGGGTGTTCCAGTGTTCCAGTTTTGTAGAAAAAGAAGTTTTAGAAAAGGAATGTAATTTCAAGGTTAAAAATCATGTGTTTACGCAAATAATTTTCCTACCAATATGGATCTTGTTTGATAGATCTCATTGGGATCTTTTAAACAATGCAAAAAAAAATTTTAAAAATCTTTTTCATTTTCATTATATTTGAGCTTGAAATTACATTCTTTTTGAAAAAGAAAGGTTTAAAAAGAAAGCGGAACGGCACCTTCCTGTTTTTCTCCCATTAAAATCCCCAATCTCATAAATTGTTATGAGGGTTTCACATGTTTTCTTCTCTTTGACATAAAATCTCTATAGCACACCATACCTCTCTCTCTTTCGGCAAAAAAATCCCACACCGTCAAGATTTTGAAGGTAGTTTCGAGAAAATAGGAACATATGAGCAGAAAATTTGGGAACTCTAAGTAATCTTTGGTGAAATATAAGTTGTAGGCTTGTAGCTATGAAATGTGTGAAGACTAAACTCCGCCAATAAACTTTAATTAGCAAGTTTCTAGATCATTTACATTGACTAGGTTCTCCCTCGTGCAAGGCACGAATGTTATGCCCGTCGAAGAGAACATTTTATGGTCTGGGATAGTATTTTGTTGGTATTAACTGCAGAGTTTAAACAAGAAAAACAATCAACTTACACACTGATTGCACAGAGTGTCGTGGAGTGGTGGTTCATGCATTTAACAAGATGACTATATCTTCTGAAACTGAACCTGTGCCAGTAGTGCTGGTATGAACACAGCAATTTTGCCTAACCTGTGCATAAATTAGCCATTTGGTTCTCCAATACGCTAACATGTAAAGGCACATAAAAAAGTATTGCGTGGAGTTAAGAGGCAGAGGCCTTTTTTGCCAACTCACTGATCATGAATGCAGAAAGCGTAACCCATTGGTTGTTTCACATTCAAGAAGTGAAAATTAACCTACACAATGGTTGCAAGAAATAGGTGGAGGTGAAGAGCCGCCCACTCAAAAAATTGAACCTAAAAATGTTCGCATAACTTTAAGGTAAGAATGAAATGCTGGTATATAAAATTCATGGGCCGAGCATTGATGGCATGCAAACAGACACTACATAGCAGAAACCAATACATGCAATACCTCGGATAATTTTTTAAATGTATGTGGAGTAGTGATTGATGCATTTAACAAGATGGCTATATCTTTTCAAACTGAACGTGCGCTAGTAGTGCTGGTATGAACAGAATAATTTTGCCTAATCTGTGCATAAATCAGCCATTTGGTTCTCCAATACGCTAGCATGTAAAGGCACATAAAAAAGTATTGGCCAGAGTTAAAAGGCTGAGGCCCTTTTTGCCAATCCACCAATCATGAACGCAGAAAGCATAATCCATTGGTCGTTCCACATTCAAGAAGTGCAAATTAACCTACACATAGAGTGCATATCATAGGACAGTAGCTAGAACATTGTGCTCATACATACACCGACACTGGGCGACAGAGACCGCATATCTAAACTAAGTTTACAGCAGGTCATGCGGTTAAGTTCGAAAGTAGCAGCCCAGAAAAGTTCTACAACATACGTCACCATGGACAAGTTATGTACAAACTTTAGTCTCGAAAATACCTCCCACTGAAAGCATCTATTAACACATAGAAGAGCAAAAGCCACTGAGCAACGGCTGGATGACTGGACTAAAACCAGGTATAAATCCTTTCACTGTGAAACATGAAAAGAACAAGTGCATTACATATGTAAATGCAATGACCAAAGGAAAGCCCAAGAAATTGGCAATGATGAATTGATGATAGCATCAAGTAGTGATGATAATGCTACAAACTAAGGTGTTGTGTGATAGTTTTTAAAGAGAGCTTTGGTAATGGGCGAGGGTGATTTTGCAGAGAGAGAGAATTAATGAAATGATAATGCAGTGTAGCATAAAGAGAAAGAAATGAGGCCATGCATGATCTGGCATAAGCATAGACTTCAAGTGAGCAACATAATTATTCTCAACACTTTTGTATCCCCTATTGTGTCGGCAAACTATATTCCATGTCATCAAATCCCACCCAAAAAAAAAAGATTTCCTGAACCCAAACAAATTAGCTGACCATAGAAATTTTGATGTCGAAGGGATATATGATCAAAAGGAGAACTACGCACTGGAACGGATTTTTCTACCAGACCTCTTATTTTGGATAGCAACAAATATTCGTGGTGACTTTGGTCAATGCTCAAGGGAAAAGCCAAAAATAATAATAATTAAAAGTAGACCATCAATTAAGTTAATACTCGGTGCGAGAAGGGGAAAATGTGGGGAAGAGAATATACCATGAAAGGAATCTCCATTCCAACTACCATACAATCACCAAATCATACCTGGAAAGGGGAAAAACAAAAGTTAGTTATTCAGTGATTGAGATTATCTGATTGGTAATAAATTGTAAATGGCCTTTGCGGGGGGTTACACTGCCATGTAACTAAAATGTTCAACTGAAATATTGTTTTTTTGAGGATTTCACTACGTACTTTCAATGACTTTTAGGCTATACAAATTCAATCGGAAAATATTTGATATTCTAATGGTTCACCAACCTTATGGAAAGATCAGATAAATTTGTGAAAACAAAAGTATCGAAAGATCACACAAAGTAAAATTTGGAGTGTTCAACTGGGGCCTAGTTTATAGATGTTGAATTATTCTTAATCAAAACAGCTATCCGGGGCTAGTGTTAAATTTTGATATAGGCTAGATATGTGTTGATTGTAATTTTAGAGCCGGAAGCAATAGAAGAGCATGGAAATAGGTAGGAAGATATATTACATAGATTGATCAAAGTAGCAAAAGCATTAGATGATTTACATACGGACCATATAGTGCGTAGTCTATATACAGACGCTGAAGAATCATAACACCAGTAAAGCTTGAATGTCATGCTCATTGAAGGGAATAAGTTCTGATTTAGGGCAGATTAGTCTTGCTTCTAATGGTAAAGTTGGAACTGAGAGAAGGACACGAAAATAGCTATAAAGGTACATTATATGGATTGATTAAAGAAGCAAAGGCATTAGATGATTTACGTACAAATTATATTTTGTGTAGTCTATTTACAGATGCTAGAGTAGCATAATTGCAGTAAAGTTTGTGGTAGTTATAGATAGATGGTCCAAAAGTTCTCAGAAAGGAAATTATGCGTAGCAAAAACATTTTCTATGGAAGTTTCTCTGGCTTCAGTCCAGTGGCTGCAGGCAGTGCAGAGGAACAAAAGGAACCCCTAAAACTCCTCTCTCTCTCTCTCTCTTTCTCTGAACCAGGCCAAGGAAAGGAGAGGGGGAGATGTGGCTTAATATTGTTCACGTTTTTAAATAGATATGCCAAAGAAGTCTTTGGATTGTAAGTTCTTTGGATAGCTTCTCTTGATCAAGTTTTTGATTGGCCAAGGTACCCATTTGGGCATGCTGGCATTGCAATGAAGTGCGAAAGATTTAAATTCACTATTATCATGAAAGCTAAGAGTACAGCAAAACACTCTGTATCTAATAGTCGGAAAGAGTTTATGTACAAAACATAGACCAAGCAAGGCAAATAGATGGCCCATTTCAGCTTCCAAACTCAAGAGCATAAAAAAGAAATACACCTCAGGCCCTCAATTAAGAAATGAAATCTGTAGCGGTGTGTATCTGCACCTTATGTTACCTTGCCCCACTTCCTTTTTCTTTCTCTGCTAGTTAAACTCAGTAAATGCCTTAGAAAGAAGAATCCGCCCACAAAACAGCAAGAAATTTGTTCAAACTCATCCGACATTCTACATGAAACTTGGCCTCAGGCTATACTTAGGCAAGAGCAAAGCCATTTATGTGACATAGACCTTTCAATCTCTTCTTTAAGCTGCTATTACTGCAAAGAAGTTTAACTACAGAGGTAATTGCCATCTAAAATCAATGTCCATGTTAACTTTATTGTAAGAACTTATAAAAAGGTTCATATATGCTTGCTAAAGGGCAATTATGCTAGTCAATGTATTTCTTGTCAAAGTTTTTCCATTACCTTCCTCTTCTTAAGAAGAAGATTCAGTGTGTCTTCAAGGTGCCTCTTCTCGTCTTTTCTCGCTTTATCCAAAGCACCATCAGCCTCTGCATAATTATCGTAAATCCCATGCTATCTTATTAGGTAGCTTCACAACAAAGCTGGATATTACAATGTAAAGAATGCAAAAAAGGAAGAAAAAAATTAGATTGCAAAGAGTATCGACACTCTAACCCATTCCTCATCCTTCAACTGAACAACCAACTTTTCCTATTCAATTCATTACTATCTTCATGCAAGATAGACTAAATTCATATAAGAAGCCACAGAAATTCATATACTGCATAGTAATTTAAAAGGATTGACCTGTCCTAAACCATGAAATACGTACTGAACGAAATCACATGCATTTATTCCACATCATACTAACGGATTGCAATCAGCTAGACTAAGATAAAGTCAAAAGCAGGGAACTCACTTAGAAATTAAAGGCAGACTTAAGAAAATTAAGTGGCAACCACGCCCATAGCTAATCAATATAGTACATGACTTAGCAACATTCTATACCATTCTCGGTCCTTCAACCCAACCACTCATTCTTGCAATAAAATTGACTATTGATTTTCCATAAAAAAGAGTAAATTTATACGAGAACTCGCAGACCTTATTTTTTGAAGGTGAATCCAATAGTACTGGAAAAAGTCACGACACAAAGTCCACCCGAATCACAACTCAAATCCAACCTAAATCATGGAAAAAGAACTCAGAAAATTACCTTTAAAATATCTGAATCCTCGATCTGAAAATTTCATAAACACAAAACCCTATCTGCTCAAACCCAAATATTTGTAGCCAAAATCTATAAACACAAATAAGTGAGAGGATAGAAGTCCTAGAGTTCCCACAAATCGAAACAGCAGTGGATAGTGACTGAGTTATCTCATTATGCATGCTCTGAACAGAGCAGTGAATAAACATGCAAGCTCGGAACAAAGGCCATAGACACAAAGTGAACTTGTGAGATAACAAGAGTAAAAAAATTAGATCACCATTAAAAACACAGCAGGTGCATGTATTTCGTGGCAGAGTTAAACCTGATGGTCAAGTTAAATATGCATAAACTGAACTTGTGTGACAAACTGATCAATGCGATTAAGGGGCAATGTTGGAAATCAAATCTACCTTTCAAAGGAAACATAAGTAATGTGTGTCCCCTTAAGAAATTGGAAATGGCAAAATGAGGGGAAAAAAAAAAAGGAGGAAGGGAGGGAGGGAGGGGATATCACCTTAGTTGCTAAATCATTACTCAAACAGAATAAAGTGGTCAAAAAAAAGAATTATTACTCTCCATTGCACAGTACTTGTGTTTGGAATAATTTTTAACGGTGTAGCCTTGTGTTTGTTGTTCTAGTTTTTTTTTTTTTAAAGCAAGTATGTGTTCTTTAAAGTTGTAGATATTCAACTGCTACTGAAATGGATTTGGAGTTAATCGTAGTCATAACTCATAGGCTCCTAGAGTTCATCAAAACGACAGAGTGAACATGTAGATGATTTGACATTTAATCCCGCGACTAATGATGTAACTGTAAAACAAAACAGTGCAAGAGTGATGAGCTTTCAGAGCCCCGATTGGACACCGTTAAAAATTAGCCGAGAGCATCGCAGGACACATGAGCTATTCAACCCACGGTTTGACCACGCATGTGGCAAGTGTTGATGAGTCGTGTTAACCCAATTGAAGGGTCCACCTAGCAAAGGGTGATATGGAAAGTCAAGACTTATTCACCTAAAGACTGATGGCTATTTGCGTCCAAATCGGTTGGCTATTGGTGCAGAGGCTTTTTTTGGTCACCTGGTGGTGATGAATGCCGGAACCACAAGCAATATTATTATTTGCAGATTGGGGAGAAATTGCTCAACTCCAGAACTAATCGTCACCGGCGTACAGTGCCGGATCCGAGGGAGACTTGGATCAGAACATAGAGCACGGACTACGATCTTATTGCGCACCATCCAAACCCACCGGATGTAAAGGCAGATTGGTAAACCAAGCCCGACTGGGGAAACCCAGCTGGAGAAAAGGCACAAATGGCCCAGAAGGAGGAGCCGGACCAAAAGGAGGCCAATTGCCCAAGGCCGCTGAGCTACTTCGGCGGATAACATAGCAGAAAGATCTCCACACTGGAGAGGAGCCGAGAAACAGAGCGGAAAGAGGGGAGAAGAGGGATGCTCTACTCCAGATGAAGTATTGAGTTTCGATCGGAAAAGGTAAGCAATAGATATCAAAATTTAGATTGTTCCTTAATCTTGTTGATTTTATAAGAAGTGAAAAAGTATATAGTGATAGGAATCGTTAACGAAACTTACGGTTTTTACAAGTGGTGTGTGAAGACTTGGCATGCCTATGATGCTGTTAAATAACAGGACAATAAAAGATGCTAGGTAGTCTGTAAGATTTAGGTGGACTGGACGTAAGAGGAGGATTTGTTTCGATATTTTTGGTACAGTTTTATTCTTCCTGTTTCAATGCTAAAGGATAGCAAGGGATCTAGGAATAGATCCTTGAAATTTGCTCAATATACATCAGGGAATGTAAAAAGAGTACTGAAGTACTAAACTTATGATGCAATGTGTGCCTAAAATAGCAGTTAAGTCTGCAGTCAGGTAAGGATTTTGAAGTGTTCTATGGTTTTTGCACTGTATTTAAATATGCCTTTACAGCAATAAACTTTTACAGTCAATGATGGAACCATAACCCAGGCAGAGAGTGCAATATTCTAGGGTCATCGATATTGTAATTTTTTAGTCACAAAACAGTACTTACATGCTCTTTTGATATCAATAAGCAGAATATACAGTAAAGTCAAGTAACGTATTGATTCATGCTTCCAAACATTCAGGACCATCAAAGTTTCACAGGAAATTAAGAAATATTTCAAGTTGGGGGTTTCTTTGTCTTAATAATCAAAAGAGGAAGCTAAACAAAGTTTATTTGAGAACTCACCAGTGCATCAGTTTCTAAGTCGAAGAGAAGAATCCAATATCTGTATATCTGCATTTGGTAAAACAAAATCAACATCATCATTCTTTTAAACTACTGATCTCTCATAATTTCATATCCCAAAAGATTAAGAAAATACAACCTTCAAGTGCAGTTTCTAACAAGAAAACTTACCACAAGCTTTAAATGAGATTTCAGAATCGGTGAGTTGGAACCAAAATTAGTAGAAATCGCTCTCTTCACTTTCTTCATCATTGTCTAATCCATAACAAAACAAAAGAAAGGAAGCCTTTGAGTATAACAAAATGAGCTTATATTTCTAGCGAAACATACAACTAACTTGAGAACTTACCGGTTGCGATTTCAGAGTAGAGGAGCAGAAACGGAAATCAGTAGATCGACATTCTTTACCTAGCTAAGAAATCAGTAGATCGTTAAGCAAAGAAAATTCCTTATCCAAATCAGCTGATCTAGATACAAAATCATACCAAAACAAAAAGCCCTAACAAAATCCCTAAGAAATCTTACCAAGAAATAAGTATATACATACACATCCATATATATATATATTCATACACAGGTATAATCGAAACCACCAAAAATCGAGTCCACAAAACCTAGAAGAAATTACCTCTGAAGCAAGAGTTGTGTCGTCGCCGTCCTCAATGCCGCCACCGTCTGATTACTCCTTGTTCACGATCAGCCCCACAAAAGCCCCACAAATCTCGCATGCTGGAAACCCATATCTCGGATTAAATCGCACAAATCACAGAAGAAGGAGAGAGAGAGAGAGAGAGAGAGAGAGAGAGAGAGAGAGAGAGAGAGATGGGTTAACCTTTCTTACCTTCACCGGAACAATACGACTGCAACTACGCCGATCTGCTGGTTGTGCAGGCGAGGAGAGGAGGAGAGAGACAGCGCCTGTGTTGTGAGAGAGAGGAAGAGAGAGAGTGAAGAGGCAGGAGCAAAACGTGGCCACGTGTGGGTGCATGCTTGGGGAGCCAGGGCGAAGAAGAGGGGCGAAGAGGAGGGCAAAATACTTACCTCAGAGCACAGAACCGCAGAGCTCCCAAACAACCACAGGCCGGCGTAATACATACAGTAATGGCAAAGTACATGAAGAGCGGGGTAGGACTGTGAAGGATCTCCTAACGGACGGACAAGATGCATCACGCATCCCGCGGCACTCCCAGATGAAGCCAGATAACCCACCGCCTCTGCGGAGGAAAAGAGAGCATCCAGATGGCTGGGCAATCTGTAAAATACAACAGATCAAAGGGTAAATTGCAGGCTGGGCCACCGGTAATATGCCAGAAATTAAAGGGCAAATCGGTCCGAAATCGGAAAATGGGCATCCGAAAAACTCCTCCTTTATATTCTGGAGGAGGAAAAAGGATATTGCGTAGGGATTTGATGTCAATTCTATTATTGATGCTTTTAATGACATGAAAGAGCGTCGAGTGTAATTGAAGATGGCTTGTTTTACTAGATAAGCTGAGGTAAGTCATTACCGCTTTTGCAATCGATGTGTTAGTTTATGAAAAACTTAATTAAGTATGGAGTGTTGATATTTTGTACTACTTTTTTGAATTCTAATGTATTTACGTTGTTATACATGTTTATTTATTGTTTGTCTCGCATATATAATCGCTCTTGTGTAGCGAAATTCCTAGCTCCGTCCCTGGTTGTAGCCTGTTGGTAACTTTGTGTAACATCTTCCTGATCACTTCCCTTTTTTTGTCTTCTTTAATACTGTAATAGAGATTCCCAAAACCAGAAAATATATTGAAAGATTGGTTTGCCTTTGTTTTCTTTCCATAATTATTTGTGGTGGTCCACTTGAGTTGGATATACACCGTCAACTTGTAAGACAAGTACATATGAATACAAGTTGTTACCAAAAAAAAAAAAAAAGGGTTGACTTGGCCAGAAAAAAGGTTGACTTGGCCATTGTTTTTGTTCTCCAACTAGCTGAATGCATGGTTGGATCCTTTCTTGGTCTTAAGTTCTTCTAAACGTAATTAATTTTTTATTTTGTTCGTTTTTTTCAAATTTTTGTTTAATTTGTGTGATTTTTTTTATATTAATCATCCAACTCGACAAAATTAGTTTAAAAATACAAAATTATGAAAAGAAAAAAAGTTTTATTAAAGACGAAAAAATGTTCTGACAACGAAGAAATGTGTGGTTCAGAGCATTGATAATCTGATCATGTACAGCACGTTTCTGTTGTGGTTGTTGTGGAAAGTAAATGCGACTGCTTCTTTTGAGATTGGAGATCAAATTGGAACTGTAACACTTTGAAACACAATCTCTCTCTCTCTAGATCTCTCTTCTCAGTTCTGATCCGTCTTCTCTGTTTCTGGCGAAAACACCCCGAATTCTGAAGAGTAACTGCAAATCGGTAGCTCTTACTACCTCGGCCGCAGCACTGACACCCCAATTTCCGGTGGTGGAAGATCTAGTACCCCGAATTAATTCTGGTAATGAACTACGTACTGTTGCTCCCAAATTCTCTGTTTTTTTCTTCCTTGATGTTTTGTTCATAAACTTGGAACAGATCTGAATAGTTTCTCTATATCGGAAAATCGTTTCGGCATTTCTTCATCCATATTTTGCTGTAAGAATGGTCAAGTCATTATTCAGTGAAAGCGGATCAAAAAAAATAAAAAAAATCAGTGGAAGCTACACTCATTTAGTCACTTCTACGAGTACTTCATGTGGGGCAGGGTTCAATTGAATCGATTCCCGTAAGCACCTATTCTCCTCCCCAAGTTCCTTAGGATAGAGTAGATTAGGTTTAACGAATAACAAAAAGTTGAATAATTTCACCTTTGGGCTAATCCAGAAGTAATACTCACCGATATCCGTTGAGCTGATTTTTTACAGGATCCCATAAAATAATATTTTGAAATTTATCGGTATTTTTTGAATTTTTTTGGGATCCAAAATGGGCCCCACATAAGATGGAGTGTAAAAATGTAGGGTACCTATCTTTAGTGTTAAGGATAAAAGAGTCTGTCTATACAAACCAACCGTGGTGCACGGTGCACCGACCATTTTTTTTGCACCGCATCGGAGTCTCGAACAATGATCCGATCCATCAAGGAAGTTCAAAACAAAATTTCGGGTAGGTCTTTAAAAAATCAGCTCGATTGGATAATTGTAGCTCCTTCATTCAATCGTCTAAATTTTTTCCAGTTTCAAGATCCTGCAAACTGGAAGAAAAGTTAGAGGATTGGATGAAACACCTATAGTTATTCGATCGAGTTGATTTTTAGTATGCCTACTCGAAAATTTATTTTAAAATTACTCAATGGAACGGATCGCTGTTCGAGACCCCGAATCAGTCACTTCTATTTTAGTGCTTTTACTTTAACTTATGGTGCAATATGATGGCAAGTTTTCATTGTACTATATCATACTGTATTATTGTACTCTGGTTTCCACATGGACTAATCTGAAATATTATACAGGTCAAGGTTCTCCCTGTTAATGCAACGTTTTTGCTTCTCCATTACTCTCAGAACGAAGTCACTATTGCTAAGAATTTCCGATTACTCTCATGGCTTAAGGTAATTTTACGCAGTTCATTTACTCTTTGACTATGTTTTAACTAATACTTTTTTTTTGAACGGCGAAAAATGTTTTCATTAATCATACAATTGCAAAGATGAAAACAGTACAATAGACAATGAAATGCATTGACAGAGGTTTGAAGAGTGTGGAAACCCTTCTACAACTGCTACTCGCAAATACAGAACCTACCTCCAAACCCCTCAAATTTTAAAATAAAACGAAAACAACAAAAGTAAATAAACACCACAATGTTTACGAGGTGCCAACGGAAAAGAAGATGTTCCCAAGATACTTTTGCACTTAGGCAGTGGGAGATTAGGCCAACCAAATTTATACAGTTAGTCTGTTCATAGAATTTCTAAGGTCATCAATGTCAAACCATTAAAGTGTATGTTAAACAATTTAGCATAATAATTACTCCCTCCATCCTATTTTCATTGTCCATTATTCTGTTTGTCTCTTTTATGTTTTTTTGCTTATATCTTTTAGTATGAATCTTGAAAAATATGCAATATGGATCTTGTTTGATAGATCTCTATTAGTTTTATAATACGAAATTATCAAAATTATGAAAAACATTATAGATTGAAAGAGATAAGCAATTCAAAAATGGACAATGAAAATGGGACGGAGGGAGTACTATTTAGAATGTTAGAACGTGTATGGAAGATTATAAAACACCAAGTGAACCAAGAGTGTATGAGAAACCACTGCTAGTGCAGTTGGTCGTCTCCTAGTTGATTTAGCTTACTCAATTTTAGATGATTAATTAATGAATCAATTTGTGACTCCAAAGACCATATATGATTTCAGTAAAAACCAAAAATTAAAGAGAAGTAAATAGAACAAATAAGAGGAATGATAGACCATGTGGTCCATCATTAAGTCAGAATCCTTAGGGAGAAATGCTGCACACAGTGGAATACTTTTGCCAAGAAGTAGAAATAAAATGGCAGTTGTTGCCCAAATCATTTAGATGAAGCTTAGAACAAACCAATTTTCAGTTTGGACCATTACTTTATTGTGCGCCTTGATGTCCATGAGGTCCCAAGGAATTTGCAAGAGCCAATTTGAAGGGGAAAATCAAATAAGAAAAACGATCAAAGAACTATAAGGAGATAACAAATTACTGATCTTATTTTCTTGGTTTTTTTTTTTTTGTTTTATTATTTATTTGACTAAGAAACAAGCTCAATTTGCCCACTTACACCGCATTGCTTGTCCTTACAAAGCTAAGCCACCCAATCAAATTTCATATGTCGTTAACTCATCATATCGCTTTCATTTGACAGTTGCTACAGCTTGCATCCCACATGCATGTCTCCATAAAAAATTGAATTTAGACACTTAATTTGCATAAACAGGTTGTGGGTGGTCAACTAGTTACATTGTGCCGTTATCACGGAAAACCTCGTATAAAGGACCTCTTGCCAAATCCCCTTGGACAAAATGGCTATGAGTCTATGACTTTGTTGGTGAAATTAGTTTCATTAACCATTTTGTCCCCCAAACACATGTTTTTCATTTTGATATCTCAAGTTTCAAAGTTATCATGCATTTCTTAGTCTATGATAAGTTTAATTTTACAAATGACGACTTGTTTTCATTGCAAATGTAAGACAAAAGTACATTTGAAAAATTACGTCCAAGGGAATTCTCTATCCACGCACACCTAAAAAGTTCTCTATCCACGCACATCTACAAAGTTTAATGTAGTGCAAAACTCCCTCGTCTTCTACCAACCTTTAGTCGTAATTTTAGCTTCACACGATCGTTGACCATCACCATTAGATGCCCCCAACCCTCTTACGCCCTCCACCACCATACCTACCACCAAATGCGTGCATTGTTGACATAATGACATTGAATTGTGAGAATTTACTTTTTAGATATGGTATTTTGTCACCTTAGGTGGATTAAGAAGAGGGGTGTGAAATCACTTTCCTCTTTTAATACTTGTATTTTAGCTTAATATGCTGACATTGTAGCGAGTTTCAAAGTATATCTTGCGGTGATCATGATTCTTTATGTTTATCCTTTGGTCCCCAAATGAACTAATCTGAATATACAGGTCAAGTTTCTACCTTCAATGCAACATTTTTGCTTCTCCAATCCTCTCTACTTCAGTGTTGGAAGGAAATAGTAGCTGATTCTTTCTCGGCGTCTTGATATTTTTCCAAGTATCTCCCATGGCTGAAGGTAAATATTTACATTCACGTGTTTGTGTTTTGAATTTATATCTTCGGGCTTAGGTGATGGGAGATTGGGCTTGCCAAATTTTATTCATTAGTCAATTTATTCTGAATCTGTTGATAAAGGAGCCCTAACATGTTTCAAAAGTTTTGAAAATTTTCGGAGATTAGTGCGCCAATATTCTTTTAGAGGAGAGAGGGGCCAGAGAGAGTAGAGAACAGAGGGGGCTAGGATTTGGCTCAGCCGTACACACGCCACGTAGGCAGTGTACATATGCAGTTACTCTTCAGAATTTGAGGTGTTTTCGCTAGAAACAGAGAAGAAGGATCAGAACTCAGAGAGAGAGAGAGAGATTGTGTTTGGTGTACCCATAGCACTTTTGGAAAGTAAACGTGACTTCTGCTTTTGAGATAGGATCAAATTGGAATTGTACGTCTGTAACACTTGGAAACACAATCTCTCTCTCTAGAGATCTCTCTTCTCAATTCTGATCCTTCTCTGTTTCTGGCGAAAACACCCCGAATTCTGAAGAGTAACTGCAAATCGGTAGCTCTTACTACCTCGGCCGTAGTACTGACACCCCAATTTCCTGTGGAAGATCTAGTACCCCAAATTAATTCTGGTAATGAACTACGTACTGGAAGAAAAATTAGAGGATTGGATGAAACACCTATAGTTATTCGATCGAGTTGATTTTTCGTATGCCTACTCGGAAAATTATTTTAAAATTACTCAATGGAACGGATCGTTGTTCAAGACCCCGAATCAGTCACTTCTATTTTAGTGCTTTTACTTTAACTTACGGTGCAATATGATGGCAATTTTTCATTGTACTATATCATATTATTATACTCTGGTTTCCACATGGACTAATCTGAAATATTATACAGGTCAAGGTTCTCCCTGTTAACGCAACGTTTTTGCTTCTCCATTACTCTCAGAACGAAGTCACTATTGCTAAGAATTTCCGATTACTCTCATTGGTTAAGGTAATTTTACGCAGTTCATTTACTCTTTTTCTATGTTTTAACTAATACTACTTTTTTTTTTTTACGGCGAAATTAATCATAAAAATGCAAAAGATGAAAACAGTACAATAGGCAATGAAATGCATTGACTGAGGTGAAAAACCAAGATCGGATCACCTCGCGATTTACTATTACGGTGAACAAATTAAATTAACCAACTAATTTAATCAAACCCTAATCTATGTGATTATGCAAGATAATAAACGCAATAAATAAAGAAGCAGGCATCACACAGAGATATACGTGGAAAACCCCAAGACGGGGAAAAAAACCACGGGAGGGAAGAGAGCACTATACGCAAAACGCGGAAACAGAGAGTTCTTACAACCACGCTATGACTCCTCAATATTGGCTAAGAATCTCTTTGCTGACTCCTCATGAACCGCTCTAATAGATACTCCTTCGTATTCGACTCCTCGAATATTTGATCTACGCAGGACACCTCCTTTAGACCAACCTCCAATCGCCTTTGAACTCCTTCAAAGAACTCGGCATAATGTAGAAGATGAACAACCCACCTTGAGAGAGATTATGTAAGTTTATAAATCTTAAGATCTCATCAAATCTCTCAAGGAATTGACCCACTAATTTTCCCGTGAATCTCACGAACTTTTTTCTCTCTTTAAAACTTGTGGCTGCCGTGTCTATTCTCAAAGCATAATTAACTTGCATTAAATAGATTTTTTTTGACCTAGCAATCTAGCATAGTTTGCTCGAGTGGTGCACGCTGCAGAATAGGAAATAAGGGGCAGCTTAGGAAACAAGGGGCAGCTTGCTCGAGCGGTCCTTCCAAGATGCTTGCGACCGATTTAACCTTGCTAGCCGAAATCCCTTTACGTTCTGAACCTTTCGGTTGAGGTTTTGATTACTAGCTAGATTCCAACAATTAACCAGCGATTACATAGGATTTCAATTACACAGAAACGTCACGGAATTAGCCAATCACAACTAAGGAACTTACAATCTCCCCCTTTGGCAATTCCGAGACAAAACCATATCAACTAACAATTGGAAATCCTAACAACTGAATTAATAAACCATAGCTTCAACCCTGCACACAAGAGCACAAGAAACCAAAACTGTGGAACTAGTTAAGCATTAACAAGCAACACCTTTCTCCCCCTTTTTGTCACGGAATGACAAAGAACATAACAAGCATGAGAAGAAACCCAAAGAGAGATAGTTGACCTACTAAGCATACATACGAATAAGTCCAACATCCACTTACCCACATAAAATCACCATACGAACAATATATCTTAAAATCCAAATAGAAACGACGGCGAAAAACACAAACCGCCACACTTGAACAATGACCAATAGGAAAGTAGCATGAGCAGTCAAAATATTAAAAGCATAACTTAATTATGAATGGAAAAAATATATATATATCTGACCACGTCACCATGACCAAAAAAAATAGCAATGCGACACACCAACGAAGACCCAGTTCTTGAACAAGAGATTTAATGAATATGAGAACATTTAAAAATGCATGGACAACCTCTTTTGAAACTAACCCACAGATTTATTTAGAAGATAAATGTGCCATGAGACATGAATCGGTGACAAATGGTGTGTGTGTGAACCACATCATAAGCTATTCAGATTAACATTCAAGTGCCTTGATTTCTCATGTAACTCTGGACTGTCAAATTGTCTCCCCCTCACGAAGTCAAACCAAGCAATCATCGATACACATTTTGTGCCAAAGAACGATCACAACTCCCCCTCAACCAATGAATACTCCCTCCATTTTATATTTTTTATGTAACCATCAAAAGTGTGTTTCTCTTTTACCCCACTGCCGTTTGACGCGAACGTTCAGACTGGATAGAGCTGAATGGATCCGGTTACTAGGCAAGTGGTCCAATACAAATGCCTTCACAAGGTCAATCCACCTTTTGACGCGAACACTCACTGCTTACTGAGGCAAGAGGCCCGGTTACTCAGTGAATGCCCGGATAAGCATTATCAACTCAAACATAACATACAGATTTTTTTTTTCTTTTCATAGCATGGCATATGGAACGTTGTATCCCCAAAACAAAACTGATATGCTAAACGGTCAATCGCGGGGGGAGTACAGAAGACATAGGAGCAAAGTACATGGAAGAAGCAAAAATTAATTTTTCCACTGCCTTTATCTTTTGACTCCTTTTTAGAAGATCTCTTAGTAAAATTTCCTTTTTGAAAAGCCTTCTGGAATTTTTTAGTAAAGAGAGCCATAGCTTTAGTATCATACTCAACATTATTGCAGTCTGAATCAGAATCATCAACTTGAGTACTCTTAAAAGCAATCGACTTAGCCGAAGTTTTAGTTTTATCATTCACAGAGTCATACTGCAATATGTCTCCTTCATAAGTTTGAAGGAGTCCGACAATTTCTTCAACAGACATGTTAGGAAGCTTTTTCTTACCCTGAAGCATGGTGACTTTAGTTCGAAAACGTTTAGGCAGAGATCTTAAAATCTTTTTAACAACTTTAAAATCAGACATAGGCTCACCCAGGGTAAAACTCGTGTTGACAATGGCATTAAGTCTCGCATAAAACTCATTGAAGGATTCATCTTCCTGCATCCTAATCAACTCGAAGTCAGTAGTGACCCTTTGAAGTTTGGATTGCTTAACAGTGTCAGTTCCCTCATGAGTAGTAACCAAAATATCCCAAGCTTCTTTAGCAATTTCACAATTACATATGCGAGAAAATTCATTAAGATCAACAGCAGAAAATATCGCATTAATCGCTCGATCATTAGCATGACGAGCAGCTTTCTCAACGTTGTTAAGCTCAGATTTAGGGACTATCTTCCCTTCAAGCGTAATTGTGGGTATTGTGTAACCCGTAAGACAAGTATTCCAAACACCACTATCAATAGCTTTTAAGTAGGCTCTCATCCTAGCTTTCCAATAACCAAAGTTATTACCATCAAGCATAGGCGGACGAGGAGTGGAGTTATTTATCTCCATAACAGTAAATCAATGTTCAGATTTTTGAAAAAGTTTTCTTTTTAAAAAAAACTTTGATTAAGCCGCTTTGATACCAATTGAAAAACCAAGATCGGATCACCTCGCGATTTACTATTACGGTGAACAAATTAAATTAACCAACTAATTTAATCAAACCCTAATCTATGTGATTATGCAAGATAATAAACGCAATAAATAACGCAAAAATAAATGAAGCAGAATCAACACACGGTATTGAAAACCCCAACGTGAAAACCCCAAGAAAACCCCAAGACGGAGAAAAAAAAAACCACGGAGAGGGGAGGCACTATACGCAAAACGCGGAAACAGAGAGTTCTTACAACCACGCTAGACTCCTCAATATTGCTAAGAATCTCTTTGCGACTCTCTTTCATGAACCGCTCTAATGATACTCCTTCGTTCTCGACTCCTCGAATATTTACGACTAGGACACCTCTTTAGACCAATATTCGCCTCGATCTCCTTCAATTAGAACCAACATAATTGCTGTCAAACCACCATAATCTATGGATCTCTCAAGGAATCTCATCAATCTCTCAATCTCTCATCAAGGAGGATGGATTTCCCGTGATTTTAGTGGGATTAGATCGATTCGTAAGGAGATGTAAGGATTCGTAAGGAGCATAGGACTTTTCTCTCTTGTAATTAATGAGATTGGGACTTGATAAGGATGTTTGTTTGGGATTGGAACAAATTAAATGATGTGATTATTATTAATCACCCCATGTTTGTTTGTTATGAGAATAGATACTCCACGTATTAGAAGAAATTGTTGTTGGTAATGTACCCGAGGAGTTGGGAGTTGGACTTTGGACTACCCCTCCTCCACATCCCACTACATTGCAATACCCCCTATTACCCGGATTTTTAATCCCATCCGACTAGCTAGTCCGTCCGACCATTTTTCCTTACCACAAGGTATTATAATACCAGCGATTCCAATCCCATATCTTGGAGATTGGAGAGGGTCTTCAAATCACGGACGGGGCCTCGAGGTTGACCCATAATTTTCCCGTGAAATCTCACACTAAGTCTATTCTCAAACTTAACTGCATTAAATAGATTTTTTTGATTCTCTTCAAGTTGGTGCACTGTGACAGGGGCAGCTCGGGGTCGGTCTAACTTCGAGTCCCTGTCCAGTTGTCCAACAATTAACCAACGATACATAGGACTACACGAAACGAACGTCCCAAGTGCTAAGGAACTTACTTTGAAGAGTGCAGAAACCCTTCTACAACCCCTTCAACGTCATATTTTAAAATTTTAAAATACGAAGAAATAAATGTAAATAAAACCACGGAATGTTTAAAATCATGTTTCATACTCGGTCCCAAGATCTTGCACTTACGTGGGTGTTAGCACTCCAGAAAAATTACTAAAGTCATCAAGAATGTAATGCCATTTTCAATATTGTACGTGTATGGAAGATATGGAATGTAAATAGTGTAAATAAACCCAAGAGTGAAATCACTAACCATGAGAAATCACTGCTAGTGCAGTTGGTTAAGTGCAATTGGTCGTCTCCTAGTTGATTTAGCTTACTCAATTTTAGATGATTAATTAATGAATAAATTTGTGACTCCAAAGACCATATATGATTTCAGTAAAAACCAAAAATTAAAGAGAAGTAAATAGAACAAAGCAGAGGAATGATAGACCATGTGGTCCATCGTTAAGTCAGAATCCTTAGGGAGAAATGCTGCATACAGAGGAACATTTTTGTCAAGAAGTAGAAATAAAATGGCAGTTGTTGCCCAAATCATTTAGATGGAGATTAGAACAAACCAATTTTCAGTTTGGACCATTACTTTATTGTGCACTTTGAAGGGGAAAATGAAATAAAAGAAACGATCAAAGAACTATAAGGAGATAGACAATGTGGTTATTTATTTATTTATTTATTATTTACAGAAATGCTAACAGGTGCTATGTGGTGCCGGGTAAACCATGTGACAGGTTTTATTTTCCTCTGATCCACATGGGCAAAACCATCATTGCCAGTTTGCACATTGAGAATTACACTTTTAATTTATATTCTTTACTACACATTTCTCATTAACTCATTCTTCCTTTTTCCTCTATTTTGTTTTGTCAACATTGTACACATCAGTGGTGGGCTAGCAATAATTTAGTGTGTTAACAATCAAAGGGGATCCGATATCTCTCCTTATACTCGAAAGCAAAATAAGACAAAAAATAATCCAAAAAATAATTTCGTCACTATTTTACTCTCACCCAAATTTTCCGCTATCCAAAATAAAATCTATAGGGGCACTTTCTTACAATATTCTGTTGTTCATATATATATATATATATATATATATATATATAGAGTAAGCTTCTAATGCGGACCTCTGCATCCAAGCAAAGTGCGGACCTCCCATTTTCCGATCAGATTTCGATGATCCAAGCCGCTCAATGTGTTCAGAACATGATTTTAAGGGTACTCGCGAGAAATCAGCAAAAAAAAAAGACCGAGAAGGGCTTCATCCGAGTAGTGAGGTATCCCGCTTGGTTTTATCGTGCGGACTTCGCTTTTCCGATCAAATTTTGATGATTTGAGCTGCTCAAAGTGATCAGAACGTGATTTTAAGGGTGCCCGCGAGAAATCGGGGAAAAAAATGACCGGGAAGGGCTTGATCGGAACTGTTTTCATTGAACGGTTCAATAAAAAACTGTTCAAATCAAGCCCTTCTTGGTCATTTTTTTTGTTAATTTCTCACGGGTATCCTTAAAATCACGTTCTGCACACTTTGAGCGGCTCGGATCATCGAAAATTGTTCGGGAAATGGTTGGTCCGCAAGGTAGAACCGTAAGGGATCCCTCACTGGATAATTTGTGTATATCAGTCCTTATCCAGTGAGGGATCCCGCACAGTTTTACCGTGCAGACTTCGCTTTTCCGATCAAATTTTGATGATTCGAGCCGCTCAAAGTGATCAGAACGTGATTTTAAGAGTACCCGCGAGAAATCAGAAAAAAAAAATGACTGGGAAGGGCTTGATCGGAACAGTTTTCATTGAACACTAATGTGTTTGTGTGTGTGTGTGTGTGTGTGTGTATATATATATATATATATATTCTTTCTCTATAATTAGTTGAACTTATGAGCCCCGTTCCGGATTCTCAAAATAAATACTTATTTTTTAAGAAGAGAATCTGGAATGGGGTCTGAATGGTTTTCCATGTCAAAAAAAAGTAATCAAAAAATTATAATGAGTGGTAATCACACGCTTTTAAAAAGGTAATCCCGTTGCTTTCTTCAAACTAATTACTGGTTACTGATGCAAAGCCAA
Organism: Rhododendron griersonianum; assembly: GCA_018127125.1. Classification (NCBI taxonomy): domain Eukaryota; kingdom Viridiplantae; phylum Streptophyta; class Magnoliopsida; order Ericales; family Ericaceae; genus Rhododendron; species Rhododendron griersonianum. Next base: position 27,344,912 of record CM030800.1, read on the forward strand.
TTTGCATTATATTTGTCATTTTTCAACATATCTATATTTATACTTAATTTGGTCAATAATACATCGGGTAGTTTAAAGAATGATCGTGACGAAATTATTTTTGGGTGAGTGTAAGAAAGTGATGAAATTATGTTTTGGATAATTTTTTTGTCTTCTCAAAGGGAGTTCCATGTCTCTCCCTATACTCGAAAATAATTTTTTTAAGAAGATAAAATAAAAAAAGGGCAAATCCAGTGCACAAGGCTTCCGTCATTGCAGGGTCTGGGAAATGGTTGATGTAAGCAGCCTTAGCCTCTTTGTTTGTAGGGGTAAGACTGTGTACATCAACCATTTCCTAGACCCCGCAATGGCGGGAGCCTCGTGCACTGGATTTGCCCTTTTTATTGACTTCTTAAAAAATTATTTTTGAGTATAGGGAGAGACATGGAACCCCCTTTGATTGTTAACTCACTAATTTCTTGCTAACCCACCACTAATGTCTACAATGTTGGGAAAACAAAAAAAAAGAGGAAGGAGGAGGAATGGGGTAAATGGAATGAGAAATGTGAAGTGAAAGAATATGGATAAAAAGCGTCATTTCTTACTCTATGATAAGCCTGAGTTCTTATGAACTTAACTTAAACCTGGAAATTTTGTCCTTATTTGATTTTTTTTCGCATTTGTTAGTTTTGCGCCAAAATTACTTTTTGGTCTAAAAAGTGGTTATTTCTCAAAATACTTGGGTAAAAGTAAAAAAAAAAAATTACTTTTCCGATTTCTCTTGTCGAGTCAAATCAATAACCTACAAAAATTTGGCACAAAACTAACAAATGCAAAGAGAAATCAAATAAGGACAAATTTTCAGATTTAAGTTAAGTTTAAGTTAAGTTCATAAGAACTACAAAAGATGACTTGTTAACGTTGCAAATGTAAGACAAAAGTACATTTGATAAATTACGTCCAGGGGAATTTCTCTATCCACGCACACCTAAAAAGTTTAATGTAGTGCAAAACTCCCTCGTCTTCAACCAACCCTTAATCGTAACTTTAGCTTCACACGACTGTTGACCATCACCATTAGACGCCCCCCAACCCTCTCGCGCCCTCCACCACCATACCTGCCACCAAACGCGTGCATTGTTGACATAATGGCATTGAACTGTGAGAATTTGCATTTTAGATATGGTCATATAGGCTCTTCATCATTAATTTTGTCACCTTAGGTGGATTAAGAAGACGGATGTGAAAATCACTTTCGTCTTTTAATACTTGTATTTTAGCTTACTATGCCAACATTATAGCAATTTAATTTTAAAGTACATCTTACGGCGATCGTGATTCTTTATGTTTATCCTTTGATCCCCTAATGAACTAATCTAAATATACAGGTCAAGTTTCAACCTGTAATGCTACATTTTTGCTTCTCCAATCCTCTCCAAAACAAGTGAACTACTTCAGTGTTGGAAGGAAATAGCTGATTCTTTCTCGGCTTCTTGATTATTTTCCAAGTATCTCCCATGGCTGAAGGTAAATATTTACATTCACGTGTCTGTGTTTTGAATTTATACGTTCGTGCTTAGGTGATGGGAGATTGGGCTTGCCAAATTTTATTCATTAGTCAATTCGTTATAATCCATTAGAGAAGGCCCATACACTCCAAAAATATCATGTTCTCATGACATTCCTCAATTCCTGCTGTACACTCCTACTAGGACTGTATGATGCGCATGCAAACAAATAGACTAGATTGACAACGGAATTGCAATGCCGCCATGTTTTTAGAACCTCCCTCAGCAATCGAAGCAAAATTTTCGAACTCTCGTGGTCTTCTTCTTCAAAGCCTCCTAGATGCAAAGATTGCCACTACTTGTTTAGTTAATATGCCCTCCCCCATAACTACCACGTCTGGCCACTGTGACAAATCCCTCCGGTAGCTGGTCACCTGGCAAACATTTTTTGGTGAATTTTTCCTGGACTTCTCCTGCAAAAACAGCCGATGAAATTTAAGGGAGGACAATAGACTACTTGGGAAGATAGAAATGAGTGAAATGGTGCCTACTCCAGACACTGAGGAGGTGATGGCCCTGATCACATCGATTCCACTTCTTTTTTTTTTTTTAATGGCTATTTGCACTCTTGTCAGCGACAATCTTTGAATATATTCTCTGCTAACCACCACTTGCCATCACTTTCGTTTTAATAAAATGAACCGTGAAAATTGTCTATTACCCAACAGCCAAGCTGAAAATTTTCTTCTTACCGTATTTTCCTTTTACTGTGTAGAGTACAACACTATTATGCACTAATTTTTTTTTGACATTTATCTAAATGATTTGGGTATTATCATTTTCCTTTTAACAATGCCCTTGTTCCTTAGTTTTAGTACTATCAAATTCACTTGTGAGGTTCAGTATATGAAACTCTGACCACTTTTTTGTTTGACTGTTCAAAAAGGGTTTTAATATTTCTGAATATTGCAAAATAAAATAGTAGACCATCGCTATGGGATGAAGATAGCTATGGAAAGAGATTCGTAATGCTCCTCTCAATTGGCTAATTTTGAATCAGTGTTTCTAATCAAATCATTGAATAGCCTATTTTTTTCTCACTCAATAACTTGCTACGGCACACAAGCAACACCTATATATATAAATAGGTGAAGATACAAGTTCTAGAGTTGCTCACAATGCAGCTCGCAATTGAGTGGTCTTCTAGGTGTTACTAAGCCAATTCATTCAATAGTCTCTTCTTCTTACCCAACAACTTTTGGACTAATCAAACCTACTGGAGTAGTATTTTTCTCAACTTTACCTTTCAACATGTTGGTGGCTTTTTAATTTCAAGCTACTTTATCCAAAAAAAAAAACATGTTGGTGGCTACGGTTGAACCAGATTAGGGGAGGAGGATGAGTGAAGCAAGAGCAGGGAGAGAGAAGGAAAAGAGGTTTTTCTTTTTGTACCTCTCCTCTCTCCATAGTTAGAGCCTCAAAAATGGATATCTCCACATAAATACTACCTTTAGAATTAGAGAACCACAGCCATTAACAATGTTAATCTAATTAGCCAATCATGTTACTTCTAATTGAAGTACAAACTCTTACTCAGCCATAATTTTTGTATTGTAAATCTCCTAGTAAGCGCATCTCCCGTCCTTAATTAAAATCTTGACTCAAATCTAAGTTTGAGGAAAAAGTCACTAAAAATATCATTCCACCTGACACCTGTTGACCCAAACCTATATAAAAGTGAGTTTACTCGACTCTTAACCAAGTGAAGGTAGATTATTTTATCTACTCAAGTTTCCACTGCTCTTTGTTGTGTCAAATTTTACCGATGCATGTGCTTTTAATATAGTTTCACTCCAATTTTTACTTACAAGTGAATCTTTAGCTTCGAGCGCATGTATGAACGCAATTTGAAAGAAACTATTCAAATTGCTTTTCCTTAAAAACCAAGCAACCACTATCAAACTTGCAATTTTTTTGTTAATCATCGTATTGCTTGCATTTTACAGCTCTTGCAGCTTGCACCCAACCCGTTTGCGACATTGGGAAGTGTTTATGGGTTCGTATTGCTACACCCATCAATTATGCCAGAAAGTTGTCGAAGAATAGGGAAGTGCTCTGTAAAAAAGCACATGAGTTGAGTCTCAAAAGAAATGATATTGTTGCTGAAATTGAAAGATGTAATCCTCAAAAAATTCCAACAAATGTATGTGATGATTGGATAGGAAATGTGCAAGAGATGGCAACCAAGGTTGAGACTATACGGCTAGAGTTGAATGAGGAGAAGAGATGTGTTGGGGGTTTATGTCTTGACATTTTTTCTCGTATCAAGCTTGGTAAGCGAGTTGTAAATATGATCAATGACATTAACGAACTCCAAGATAAGTCCAAGTTTGAAGGAGGATTTCTCGTTGATGCACCAGTAGCTACAGTTGAGAATCAGCCAGACCCCCCTTCAACATTAGCAAAATCCGCAAATCATACGCTTGACATGGTACTGGACAAAATTCAACACAAGAGCACCCTGAAGATTGGTATTTGGGGAATGGGCGGGGTGGGGAAGACAACTATTTTGAAACTCTTGAATAACACACCAGAAATCGCAAGAATATATTTTGTGATATGGGTGACTCTCTCGAAATCTCAAAGCATTAGAATGATACAAGAAGAAGTTGGGCGGCGGTTATCAGTAACAATAACGAAGGATGAGCCTAATGACGGAGTAGCAATTAAATTGCGTCAGAAACTTCACGGCAAGAAGTACCTGTTACTTTTAGATGATGTTTGGAAGATGGTGGATTTAGATCTTGTAGGGTTACCAAATCCCAATCAGAACAATGGTTGCAAAGTTGTTTTAACAACCAGAAAATTCGAAGTTTGTCGTAAGATGGGAACCGATATTGAGATCAAGGTGAAGGTTTTGCCAGAAGAGGAAGCTCGGGAGATGTTTTACACAAATGTGGGAGATGTTGTGAGGCTTCCCGCCATCAAACGGTTTGCTGAAAGCATTGTCACAAAGTGCGGTGGCTTGCCACTTGCGCTAAAGGTCGTAAGTGGTGCGTTACGGAAGGAGGAAAATGTTAACGTTTGGGAGAATTTCTTAAGGGAATTAAGGTCACCTGCTACGTCTTTCATTGAAGACCTGAATGAAGAGGTGTTCAATATACTAAAAGTTAGCTATGACCGATTACAAGATACTCAAAAAAAACAATGTCTATTGTTTTGCGGATTGTATCCAGAAGACTCCGAGATTGAGAAGTCTAAATTGATAGGATATTGGAGAGCAGAGGGGATTCTTTCTAGGGAACTTACTTTGCATGAGGCACATGTTAAGGGACATGCAATATTGCAATCTCTCATAGATTCGTCTTTGTTGGAAAAATGCGATGAAGATGACCATGTGAAGATGCACGATGTCGTTCGAGACTTGGTTTTGGCAATGACTTCCCCAAAAGGAAAAGACCCCCAACATCTAGTGAGAGCCGGAATTTCTTCAGAGAAGATTCCAGATGCGGTGGAATGGGAAAAGGCAACAAGAATATCGTTTATCAATCACGGCTTGCGCAATTTACCTGAATCACCAAACTGTCCAGAGCTCTTGACATTGTTGCTTCAAGGAAATGATCGTTTAGGGGTGATACCAGAAACTTTCTTTAACAACATGCCTAAGCTCAAAGTTTTGGATCTGTCATGCACCGGCATCGAATCATTGCCAACTTCAATATCTAAATTGGAAAGTCTTCGAGAACTAGTCCTTTCAGATTGCAACTCTTTGAAAGCTCTCCCTGCTGGAGTGATATGCAAACTGTCTCAAATTGGAGTATTTAAACTTGAAAGAAGTTACGGAGGTGCAAGTGAGCTGAGTGATGAAAGTACAGAGATTGTTGCGAAAGAACTAAGCGAGTTGAGCTCACTTTCTTCCCTTGGATTTGACTTCCGGAGAGTAGGTAATCTGCAGCACTTTCTTGAAAATAGCAGATCATGGAAAGAGGAAAGATTGACGCAATTCTGGTTCTTTGTTGGCGATTGTAGGAACTTAATCAATCCGTATTTGTTAAGTACGTATAATATGTGTCTATTTTATGATGGAGGAGAAGAAAGGGATAGTGGCCTTCCCTCAGCCATACAGGATGTACTTAGGCGTTCAAATTGTTTTGGATTGAGGGGTCATGAAAAACTTAGTACTCTTTCAGACGTGGGTGCGCACAACACGTATGAGTTGAAATATTGCGCGATTCAAGGATGTGCTGCGCTTCAAAAAATCGTCGACAGAAATGGTCTAGAAATGGGCGCATTTCCAAAATTGGAAGATTTACTTTTGAGAAATCTGCCGGAATTGAAGACAATTCTTTGTTTGGAGATGGAGGAGGGAGCATTACTACCACCCCTGCCACCAAATGCAAACATCTTTACCAACCTAAAATGTTTGACCCTATGGAAATGCCCATTAATTAAGCAGGTCTTCTCAAGTGGATTCATGGTTCAGCAGCTATCCAACTTGGAAGCATTGTATGTAGATAGTTGTGGAGGATTGAAGGGGATGATTCCAGAGGATGAAATTGTCGAACATGAGGCTCTACCCAAATTGAGTATATTGTGCCTCTTGGACTTATCCGAATTTGTCAGCTTTTTCAAAGGTGTTCCCATGCGTTGGCAATCACTGGAGGAGGTAGGGATAATAAATTGTCCGAAGCTGAGAAAACTCCCCTTCGACACTAATAGCGCTCCTGATTTGAAGGAAATTGGGGTCGGTGGTAATTATCAGGAGTGGTGGGATGCATTAGAGTGGGACAACGATGCTACCAGATTACAATTTCAGCCTTTTCTCACCCAGTACTGATAATATATATGAGGCGTCTACCCAAATTGGTTTGCAGCAGTAAATAAATGAAGGCGGTGGGGGTAAGGGGTTTGTCCTTCCTGATGTGAGTTATAATAAGCTTTTAATTAATTAGTTTGTTGCGGTGGGGGGTATTCTGATTTCTGATGGAGGTTGGGAGGCTAATTCCGGTTCTTAATGAAGCCCCCCTTTCGGTGGTTGTTTTTTTTTTTTTTTTTTTTGAATGGTCTCTTTTGGCGGTTGTTTAAGTATAAGTTATTTGGCCAAATAAGTCAAATGGTTTATTTTTTGTTTTTATTCAATTTTTTTCGCATTTGTTGGTATTTCGTGAATTTTTTTGTAGATTATTGTTTCATCATGACGAGAAGACTCTAAAAAGTAAAAATATTACAATCAAAACCCAATTTTTTTGAATAAAGACGAAAAAATTGGTTGATTGGCTTATTTTTGTCTTTATTAAAAAAAAATTGGGTTTCAATCATAGTTTTTTACTTTTTAGATTCTTCTTGTCATGATGAAGCAATAATTCTCAAAAAATCGATGAAAAAAATTAACAAATGCGAAAAAAAATTAATAAGGGCAAAAAAAACTAATAAATGAGTGTATTAAGAATGTACAGTTGTTTTAAGCTATCTAAATGAGGGCATACGTTAACAAGATCCTTGAAACTAATAGCTCTCCTAATTTGAAGAGAATTACAGGACAATAGATGTGGTGCAATGCACTAGAGTGGGACAAGAATGTGTCATGTTACAACTTTAGCCCATTTTCCACTGTTTGGCTTTGAATATAAGTAGCTTATTTTATGTTATTTTGAACTTTTGTTCGTTTTGGCTCAAACTTTATTTAATTTTCAATTTGTCTCGAGTGTTGACGAAATTTTTTGGAAAAGCGAAAAAAATTATGATCAAAACTTCAATTTTTTTTTTTTTTTTGAAAAAACACAAATCAGCCAAACATATCAAACTTTTGGTCCTTTTTCCCCTTTTTTCTAATGTTCGGTCCATATTCTTTTACATTTCGAATCTTTTGGTGGAGGCGGATTGACATTGATATATCCAAAATTCGAATTACTATGCTCATTCCAGATTAGTAGCTAATTAAACTTGCTTAGTCTATGTTTTGTTGTTACTGTTTATTTGTTTTACCAAAGTGAGATGGTTGTTGTTAATGACCCAATTTTCGGACACAATATTAAAAGATTTCCCAAAATAATTTATTGAAACCAAAGGACAAGGCTCCATATCCAGATAGATACAACTCGGCATTTTACCAACAGAATTGAGATCGAGATGGTTGGTTTAGATTTGGTGGGAGCTATAATGTACATTTTTTATAATGGTTTCTTACTAAAGGAGCGGAATGCAACAACCATTTCCTTAACTAGTTCCTAAGGTTAGTAACCCTTCCACCATTGTAGGCCATTTCTTGTTGTAATGTGACAATTTCAGAAGATGAGCCATTAACCTCTTAACCAATTCTCTTTATTTATACGGCAGATAGAATAGTGAAGTGATTTTATCTTTACAAAGGGAGAAAATAAACTTATTATGGTATTCTTCTAGCCTGAGGATATTGACCGTGGGACACCAATACCGGGCAAGCAATGCAATGGCATAAAAATTGCCATAGAAGCAAATTGGCAGTTTACTTAAAACAAATTAAATAAACGTGCATACTACTCATTTGCATAGGGATACATCCATAGTTAAACAACTCACAACAGCAGCAGCTTTTTTTTTTTTTAAAAACAAGCAGCAGCTGAAATATATGCAATTCCATCTAAGAAAACTCATGGTGTCGCTAAGAGAACATAGTTACTCCCTCACAAGTGGGGTCTCAGAGAACTAAACTATTTTTACTCAATTTAGAGACCTTTGAGATATTAACACTTTTAATGTATCATCAACCTGCCCCTTTGAAACACCAGTATCAAACGGTCTCAGCATCTTTGCACTTTAAGCAAAAAGTGAATGAGGAAAAGTTTGAGTCTACCCTCATCCCCCCGTAAAGCCAACAAAAATTAGTCTTTCGAAGCGGCTGCAATCACTTAAAGAGAAACAGTTGAATGTGAAACTAGTTATCATAAGAGGACTGCATGTTTCAGCAAGAAAGTGGAGTTCTCTTGTAGTCCATTTCACTTGCAGAACATAACTACTGCATCAGGAGAGGATCTTGGAAAGGTCAACAACTTGTTAGCTGCAACGTAAAATTCCTTCGGCATTGCATCATCTAGCATTGACGTATGGATAATAACCTTCTGCAGCACCTTTGCGTTCTTCAGAAGAAATTGTACGAAAGAGAAGAAGTTGGATTCATAGCGAAACCAACTTGAATTAGCAAACACAACTTTTTTGAGATGCAGTGACAAACACTTGAAAATCCTCTTTTGGGATGTCCAGTAGTGCTGTAATTCATAACTACCAAGATCATCCTCCTGCACTCATACATTATGCGGAAGTTCAACACATTGTAATGCATGAGGTTTAAGGGTGTCAATGAACTTACATAAAGGAGGGCGCATTATGTTAGTAAATAGATTCAACTGTCGCTTCCAAAAAGGAGGTACCGCATGCCTCTTTAATTGGAAGTGACGGACCATTTCTCGAGATTGGAAGCGACTCATTTGACGGGAATGAACAGATTGTCAGAAAGAAAGATAAATAAAATATGGAATGTATAATGAGGACCACTTTTGCACATCTCATGAAATAATCTCAAGAAGATATTTAAAGGGCTCTAAAAAACACACCGTATAACTTCCGGAAGACGGCTTGGTCATAATTAAGGTCTCCAAATTAGGTGAAAGTCTGAGCATGGTTGCTATCCAAGGGAAGACATCATCATCCAGCCAAGCCTCCAGTGTCAGAGAAGTGCAATTCAACAACGGAGAACTCAAGCCTTTTGCTTCCATAGATGATAGTTCCTTTACCCGTCAGTGAAATATTTCAAAGGGCAGAAGACAACAACAACAACAACAAAAAAACACGAAACAACCGATTAGAATATTCTTAAGTGTTGGACAGATGCTACTATTTACAATTTTTCAGCTCATGTATCTGCATCATTGGTCCACATTCAAGGTTAAGGATGACTCCTAGAGAGTCACCAAAAGATGAAGTTTTGGAAAACCATTTTCCACTGCTTCAATACGAAGATAATCTAATTAGCCAATCATGTTACTTCTAATTGAAGGACAAACTCTTACGCAGCCATAATTTTTGTATCGTAAATCTCCTAGAAAGGGCATCTCCACTCCTTAACGAAAATCTTGACTCAAATCTAAGTTTGAGGAAAAAGTCACTAAAAATATCATTCCACCTGACACCTATTTACCCAAACCTATATAAAAGCGAGTTTACTCGACTTGTAACCAAGTGAAGGTAGATTATTTTATCTACTCAAGTTTCCACTGCTCTTTGTTGTGTCAAATTTTTTACTGGGCATGTACTTTTATTATAGTTTCACTCCAATTTTTACTTAGAAGTGAATCTTTAGCTTCGAGCGCATGTATGAACGCACTTGAAAGAAACTATTCAAATTTCTTATCCTTAAAAACCTAGCAACCACAATCGAACTTGCAATATTTTGTTAATCATCGTATTGCTTGCATTTTACAGCATTTGCAGCTTGCACCCAACCTGTCTGTGACATTGGGAAGTGGTTATGGGCTCGTATTGGTACAAGCATAAATTATGCCAGAAAGTTGTCGAAGAATAGGGAAGTGCTCCGTAAAAAAGCACATGACTTGAGTCTCAAAAGAAAGGATATTGTTGCTGAAATTGAAAGAAATCCGCAAAAAATTGCAACGAATGAATGTGATGATTGGATAGGAAAGGTACAAGAGATGGCAAACAAGGTTAACACTATACAATCAGAGTTGAATGAGGAGAAGAGATGTGTTGGGGGATTATGTCTTGACATTTTTGCTCGTATTGAGCTTGGTAAGCGAGTTGTAAATTTGATCGATGGCACTAACGAACTCCTCGATGAGTCCAAGTTTGAAAGAGGATATCTCGTTGATGCACCAGTAGCTACAGTTGAGAATCAGCCAGACCCCCCTTCAACATTAGCAGAATCCGCAAATCGTACACTCAACATGGTACTGGGCAAAATTCAACACAAGAGCACCCTAAAGATTGGTATTTGGGGAATGGGCGGGTGGGGAAGACAACTGTTTTGAGACTCTTGAATAACACACCAGAAATCGCAAGAATATTTGATTTTGTGATATGGGTGACTGTCTCGAAATCTCAAAGCAGAAGAATGATACAAGAAGAAGTTGGGCAGCGTTTATCAGTAGAAATAACAAAGGGTGAGTCTGATGACAGAGTAGCAACTAAATTGCGTCAGAGACTTCACGGCAAGAAGTACCTGTTACTTTTAGATGATGTTTGGAATATGGTGGATTTAGATGCTGTAGGGATACCAAATCCCAATCAGAACAACGGTTGCAAAGTTGTTTTAACAACCAGAAAGTTGGAAGTTTGTCGTCAGATGGAAACCGATATTGATATATATCAAAGTGAAGGTTTTGCCAGAAGAGGAAGCTCGGGAGATGTTTTACGCAAATGTGGGAGATGTCGTGAGGCTTCCCGCCATCAAACAGTTTTGCTGAAAGCATCGTCACAGAGTGCGATGGCTTGCCACTTGCACTAAAGGTTGTAAGTGGTGCGTTACGGAAGGAAGAAGATGTGAACGTTTGGGAGAATTTCTTAAGGGAATTAAGGTCACCTGCTACGTCTTTCATTAAAGACTTGAATGAAAAGGTGTTCAACATACTAAAGGTTAGCTATGACCACTTAGAAGATACTCAAAAAAAACAATGTCTTTTGTTTTGTGGATTGTATCCAGAAGACTCCGAGATTAAGAAGTCTGAATTGATAGGATATTGGAGAGCTGAGGGGATTCTTTCTAGGGAAATTACTTTGCATGAGGCACATGTTAAGGGACATGCAATATTGCGAGCTCTCATAGATTCGTCTTTGTTGGAAAAATGCGATGAAGATGACTGTGTGAAGATGCACGATGTTGTTCGAGACTTGGTTTTGGCAATGACTTCCCCAAAACATCTAGTGAGAGCCGGAATTTCTTCAGAGAAGATTCCAGATGCGGTGGAATGGGAAAAGGCAACAAGAATATCGTTTATCAATCACGACTTGCGCAATTTACCGGAATCACCAGACTGTCCAGAGCTCTTGACATTGTTGCTTCAAGGAAATGGTCTTTTAGGGGTGATACCAGAAACTTTCTTTAACAACATGCCTAAGCTCAAAGTTTTGGATCTGTCACGCACCGGCATCGAATCATTGCCAACTTCAATATCTAAATTGGAAAGTCTTCGAGAACTAGTCCTTTCAGATTGCAGGTTTTTGAAAGCTCTCCCTGGAGTGATATGCAAACTATCTCAGATTGAAGTATTTAAACTTCAAAGTAGTTACCGTGGTACAAGTGCGCTGAGTGATGAAAGTACAGGGATTGTTGCGAAAGAACTAAGCGAGTTGAGCTCGCTTTCTTCCCTTGGATTTGACTTCCGGAGAGTAGGTAATGTGCAGCACTTTCTTGAAAATAGCAGATCATGGAAAGAGGGAAGATTGACGCAATTCTGGTTCTTTGTTGGCCATTGTGAGAGTGTAATCTATCCGTATATGTTACGTATGTATAATATGTGTCTATTTTATGAAGGAGGGGAAGAAAGGGATAGCGGCCTTCCCTCAGCCATACAGGATGTACTTAGGCGTTCAAATTGTTTTGGATTGAGGGGTCATGAAAAACTTAGTACTCTTTTAGACGTGGGTGCGCACAACACGTACGAGTTGAAAAGTTGCGTGATTAGAGGATGTGATGTGCTTCAAAAAATCATCGACAGAAATGGTCTAGAAATGGGCGCATTTCCAAAATTGGAAGTTTTACTTTTGGCAGATCTGCCGGAATTGAAGACAATTCTTTGTTTGGAGATGGAGGAGGGAGCATTACTACCACCCCTGCCACCAAATGCAAACATCTTTACCAACCTAAAATGTTTGACCCTATGGAAATGCCCATTAATTAAGCAGGTCTTCTCAAGTGGATTCATGGTTCAGCAGCTATCCAACTTGGAAGCATTGCATGTAGATAATTGTGGAGGATTGAAGGGGATGATTCCAGAGGATGAAATTGTCGAACATGAGGCTCTACCCAAATTGAGTATATTGTGCCTCCTGGACTTATCCGAATTTGACAGCTTTTTCAAAGGTGTTCCCATGCGTTGGCAATCACTGGAGGAGGTAGGGATAATAAATTGTCCGAAGCTGAGAAAACTCCCCTTCGACACTAATAGCGCTCCTGATTTGAAGGAAATTGGGGTCGGTGGTAATTATCAGGAGTGGTGGGATGCATTAGAGTGGGACAACGATGCTACCAGATTACAATTTCAGCCTTTTCTCACCCAGTACTGATAATATATATGAGGCGTCTACCCAAATTGGTTTGCAGCAGTAAATAAATGAAGGCGGTGGGGGTAAGGGTTTGTCCTTCCTGATGTGAGTTATAATAAGCTTTTAATTAATTAGTTTGTTGTGGTGAGGGGTATTCTGATTTCTGATGGAGGTTGGGAGGCTAATTCCGGTTCTTTATGAAGCCTCCCTTTCGGTGGTTGTTTTTTTTTTTTTTTTTTGAAAGGTCTCTTTTGGCGGTTGTTTAAGTACAGTATAAGTTATTTGGCCAAATAAGTGAAATGATTTATTTTTTGTTTTTATTCAATTTTTTTCGCATATGTTGGTATTTCGTGAATTTTTTGTATATTATTGTTTCATCATGACGAGAGGCCTCTAAAAAGTAAAAATATTACAATCAAAACCCAATTTTTTTTGAATAAAGACGAAAAAATTGGTTGATTGGCTTATTTTTGTCTTTATTAAAAAAAATGGGTTTCAATCATAGTTTTTTACTTTTTAGATTTTTCTTGTCATGATGAAGTAATAATCTTCAAAAAATTGATGAAAAAAACTAACAAATGAGAAAAAAAATTTAATAAGGACAAAAAATTAAACCTTTTTGGCTTATTAGGCCAAACAAATAGTGTGCGATTTGTATTCCCTGTACTTTTTTCTTTATCTACGTTTTCTCTGTACTTGATTTTATATTTAATTATATCGTGTAAAGTGTGCAAGTGTGATGTGAGTGAGTTAATTTTTTGTATGTGTTCTAGTAATAATAAATTGTGTTTGAGGTTTTGGGTGTGAAATTTTATTTTCTCCAACCATCTTGTCCCAAGTTGACGAAACTCCCATTTGAAATTAGGGATTTGTTAACCATGTTAAGATGCATAAAATGTGTTGTACATTCTCCATAAAAAAATGAATGTATTAAGAATGTACAATTGTTTTAAGCTATCCAAATGAGGGCATACGTTAACAAGATCCTTGAAACTAATAGCTCTCCTAATTTGAAGAGAATTACAGGACAATAGATGTGGTGCAATGCACTAGAGTGGGACAAGAATGTGTCACGTTACAACTTTAGCCCATTTTCCACATGCTTGGCCTTGAATATAAGTAGCTTATTTTATGTTATTTTGAACTTTTGTTCGTTTTGGCTCAAACTTTATTTAATTTTGAATTTGTCTTGAGTGTTGACGAATTTTTTTGGAAAAGTGAAAAAAATTATGATCAAAACTTCAAAAAATTTTATTTTTTATTTGTAAAAACACAAATCAGCCAAACATATCAAACTTTTGGTCTTTTTTCCCCTTTTTTTTAATGTTCGGTCCATATTCTTTTACATTTCGAATCTTTTGGTGGAGGCGGATTGTCATTGATATATCCAAAATTCGAATTACTATGCTCATTCCTTGTCAAAAAAATTACTATGCACATTCCAGATTAGTAGCTAATTAAACTTGCTTAGTCTATGTTTTGTTGTTAATGTTTATTTGTTTTACCAAAGTGAGATGGTGGTCGTTAATGCCCCAATTTCCGGACACGATGTTAAAAGATTTTTCAAAATAATTTATTGAAATCAAAGGATAAAGCTCCATACCCAGACGGGTACAACTCGACTTTTTACCAATAGAATTAAGATCAAGATGGTTGGTTTAGATTTGGTGGTATGGTTTAGATTTGGTGGTAGCTATGATGGTTTCTCCCCCCCCTTTTTTTTTTTTTTTTGGGTTTTGTTTTTTGTTTTCCTTCTTCTCCCTCCCCCGGGGTGATTTGTCTCAATAAGGGAATTCAGAAAAGTAAAATTTTATGATTAAAGCTCAATTTTTTTTTTGAATAAAAATGAAGCAATTAAAGGCTAAAAAAACTTTTAAAAACCGGCCTTTCGTTTTAGTTTTCCATATTTCCCTTCTTTTCTGTTTTTATTCTCTAGACCTGATGAGCTAGATAGGTAGTCGGCAAAGGCATTTTTTTGCTTATCAGTAGCCACATCTATTAGTTCGAAGAAAAACTCGTAATAGCAATAGAGCCGAAGCCTGAAGCCACCGCTTAGTAGTTAAAAAGAGATCTTGTGATTTTTACATGCACTAGACAGACATTTCGGTGGGCTGGCATAGGATCGAGTAAAATTCTCGAGAGTTTTGGCAACACCGGTTTTGGGTAATATTTTTCAAACTCTTCAACTTGTATAATTGTGGTTTGGATGATCACCCTAGTAATTCATAGTTCCAATTTCTTAAAGAGTTAATAACCATAGAGAGAGATACACTACTTGGAAAAGTAAACAAAATTCACTATTTCTGACAGTGCAGTTACAGAGCATCCATGAGTCTTAGAGAGAGAGAGAGAGAGGAGCATTTAGAAAAACTTAACCCTGTCTGATATGTCTGTTATCTCAGAGCGGTATTTGGCCAATTATGGTTGAAAAGATCGCGTAGAATTTTATTTTACCACAGATTGTATGATCAATGTAAATATGTGTCAGTCTAACTATAAAAAAGTTTCAGTACGGGATGGCAATCTCCGATGAAATAACTCTCAGATAAATTGCATTGGATTGTTGAGCAATGTCTCACCTAGAGCAGATGTACCGAATATTCCGAGGTTTGGGATCATAATACACCGCCGACTATATTGCATTTATTAGATACGGGTTAGTTATCTAGACCGTTAGTTCTGGGATGTACCGATGGTGGGTTGGGCTTTTGTCCCAATTACTGTAAATGGTGGGACTTGGGCTGGACTGGTGGGTTGGGCTGGTTTTTTTTTTTTTTTTTTTCATGTGGGTTTCTAGCTACTAAATAGTTTTTTTTTTTTTTTGGTTGTGGGTTTTTGTATTTACACTTAACCTTATTAGTATATCATATAGTTTTTTTTTTTTTGGTTGTGGGTTTTTGAGGTAGACATGGGCTATAGCCCATGGGAGCCCATGGCTAGTTCCGCCTTTGAGTGTGGTGGCCCACTTACATCGCCACCGACGATTTTAGCATGCCAGGGGATTGCTCCTACCACCACCTTTTTCTTCCTTCTTATTCACAAGTCTCCTCCCACCCAAACCCATACAAACCCATACAAACCCAAACTCACTCTCTCTCTCTCTCTCTCTCTGATGAAGAAGTGAGATGCAGTGTTCTTGAGGCCTGAAAAGTTTATCCAGACGGGTACAACTCGGCTTTTTTTTTATAATGGTTCCTTACTAAAGGAGCGGAATGCAACAACCATTTCCTTAATTAGTTCCTAAGGTTAGTAAACCCTTCCACCATTATAGGCCATTTCTTGTTGTAATGTGACAATTTCAGAAGATGAGCCATTAACCTGTTAACCAATTCTCTACCGTAGATAGAATAGTGAAGCGATTTTATCTTTACAAAGGGAGAAAAGAAACTTATTATGGTATTCTTCGAGCCTGAGGATACTGATCATGGGACACGGCCAGTACCGGACAAGCAATGCAATGGCATAAAAATTGCCAGAGAAGCATATGGGGAGTTAACTTAATACAAATTAAATAAACTGCATAGTGCATACTACTCATTTGCATAGGGACACATACATAGTTACACATCGCACAACAGCAGCAGCTGAAATATATGCAATTCCATCAAAGGAAACTCATGGTGATGCTAAGAGAACATAGTTACTCCCTCACAAGTGGGTCTCGGAGAACTAATCAATTTTTGCTCAATTTAGAGACCTTTGAGATATTTACACTTTTAATGTATAGTCAACCTGCCCCTTTGAAACACCAGTATCAAACGGTCTCAGCATCTTTGCACTTTAAGCAAAAAGTGAATGAGGATAATTTGGAGTCTACCTTCATTCCCCATAAAGCCAACAAAAATTAGTCTTTAGACGCAGCTGCAATCATTTCAAAAGAGAAACAGTTGAATGTGAAACTAGTTATCATAAGAGGACTGCATGTTTCAGCAAGAAAGTGGAGTTCTCTAGTAGTCCATTTCACTTGCAGAACATATATAACTACTGCATCAGGAGAGGATCTTGGAAAGGTCAACAACTTGTTAGCTGCAACGTATAATTCCTTCGGCATTGCATCATCTAGCATTGACGTGGGACATACCTGGGGTTGCCATCGATTATTGGGACATCCAAAAAGGAAGTGTTTCAGTACGTCAATGATCGGGTTACTCAGCGATTGAGGAGCTATAAAGAGACAACTTTGAATCTTGCTGGGCAGGAAGTGATGTTGGAACTCTGTGATCCTCACTATGCCTACATATGTCATCCAGAGCTTTCTTCTACCGAAGAGACTATGTGCGGACTTTGATCGGGCCATACGAAAATTTTGGTGGGGCAGAAAGGAGGAGGAGAACAAGATATGCTGGGTCGATTGGAAGAAGTTGTGATAGTAAAGCTAATGGTGGAATGGGCTTTCGCGATCTTCAAGCTTTCAACCTCGTGAAGGCTCATGCATGGGCCTAAAACTCTTTTCCAGCAGCAATTCCAAGGAAAGTATTACCCTAATTTATCATTCTGGAATGCGGCGTGCCCCAACTCAGCGTCTTGGGCTTGGCGAAGCATCTGTGCCGGAAGAGAAGTCCTAAGGAAAGGGGGGAATAGGTGTGTTGGTTCTGGTGAGATCCTTGGCTACCTCGTCCCCTCTCTTCTAAGGTTCTTAGCCTCGTTTGATAACAGTGATAGATGGATGGGATTCGAAAGGAGATGGGATTAAGATTGGGATTGGTAATGAGTATGTTTGTTTGGGATGAGATTCGATGATGAGATTATTAATACGTATTATGTTTGTTTGATATGGGATTAGATGATGAGATTGGATTGATAGAAGAGATTGGTTTGATAGAAGAGATTGGTAATGAGAAGGGATTGATAATGAGGAGATGATGGGTTGGGATTACCAATACCATCTCCAAGAGGGTATTCCTAATACCCCCTAATGGCCGGCTTGGACATCCCAATGGACTAATAGTCCGAACCTTTTTTTGTTACCAAATAGAGTATTAATACTCCCATGGGATTAGTAGTCCCATTACAACCTTCAAACCCGTTATCAAACGGGGCCCCAACCCTCACTCGAGTCTCCCCGTCACCAAATTCAGCGTGTTTCGGATTTAATTGCTGATGATCATGCGTGGAAAGTGTTGCTGGTGCATGAAGTGTTCGCTCAATGCAATTCTCTCTATCCCCATCAAAGAATGGAGTGTTCTCCACTCGGTCGGCCTATCACTTGGCGAGATTAATTGATTTTCCCCGGCACTCCCGGGAGCAAGGAGAAGCAAGCTCTGGTCCTAACCGCAATTCCTTTTGGAAGGCTCTCTGGAGACTACCATTCCCGAGTAAGATTAAGGTATTCATATGGCGTTGTTCTCATAATGCGCTTGCAGTACTTGTTAATTTAAACTGAAAACATGTTGATGTGTCCCCACTTTGCCCAAGATGTAATTCTTCTCATGAAACTATTGAGCACCTAATTTTCCAGTGAAAAAAATCAAAGGAAGTGTGGTTGCGCTTGCCATTAGCCCATACGGTTTCAGATGAGTGGACTTCTCTTTCTTTCAATGAATGGTGGGAGTCAATTACCAAGAACCTGGCTGCGAATACGGCAAATAGTGATCTGACCGCTCTTTTGGCTTCGATTTGTTGTCTTATCTGGAAGGACAGGAACAAGAAACTGTTTGAATCCCAAGACTGTACCAGTAATATTATTGTGGAGAAGGATGTGTATCTTTGTGCTGAGGTAAGGGATGCAGCTCACGCTCGGTTTAAAGCGCAAAAACCCATCCAGACCCCTGTGATCCTGTAGTGGTTTATTTCTGATTTTGTTTTGCAGGTTTGCTGTTTTCAAAAAAGATGGGTGAAGATGGGGTCGTCTTTCGGTGATGGTTTAGGTCCGATGGTGGCGAGGTGGTTGCGGCCCCCATGGCTGGGTCTTCTGGTCGTTTTGTGTGCTGAAGTCCGGTCGGTGACCTTTCGGAGCTCTCAGTCGGGCGCGGGGCTGGCATTTCGTTGTTTTTGGGTTTCAGCTCTTGCCGTTTGATGTCTGTGCTGCTGGGGAGGTGATTGGGTAGTGCTATTTGCTGGTGGTGGTTGGCCCCTTGGCTCTGCTTGCTGCGGTTTCTGTTTTCGTAGGCCGGCTCGGCTCCGCCGCCGGTCTCTACTTCTGGGATTGACGGGCTCGGCTTAACGGCGAGGCGGGGCACCGGTGTTTTGTACGAAGGGAGTGGCCGCAGTGGTTAGGGTTTTGGGATTTGGATAGGGTAGGCCGGTCCAGGTTTGGACCGGATTGGGTGTTCTGAGCTTATTGTTTTATTTGGGTTTCGGATCGGGCTGTATTGTTTGTTTATTTGTTTTGGATCCTTGTTGACCCTTGAGCGGTCTGGGCTTTGCCCTTGCGGTGTATCTTCCAACTTTGCGTTGGATCCCCTTCCCCTTTCTCCGTTTTTAATAAAATTCATCTTGCCTATCAAAAAAAATGGAGCAACCCCAAATCCCCCCCCCCCCCCCACCCCCAGGTTTGTCAAATTGAATGTCGATGGAGCGGTGAATGCAAAGGGTGGAATTGAAGGTGTTGGTATTGTGGCCCGTAACCGCCTGGGAATGATTTTGGGGCTGGCATCCATTCCCTTTGTTGTTCCTTTTACTCCAAGAATGACAGAAGCTTTGGGATTCCGGGAGGCTTTGGCCTTTGCTTCTAGTAATGGTTGCGCGGGTATTATGGTGTAAGGTGATTGCTCTAAAGTGGTCAAGGCACTCCAACATGCTTTTTCTGATTGTGAATCTATCATATCCTCCTTCTCTAATTGTTCGTTTTTATTTACTAAACGTTCTTGTAATAGGATAGCCCACTCGTTGGCTAAGCACTTCCTATTGGGTACTCACAATACAAGAAAAATGAAAATTGGTGACGAAAAAGTGGCGACGAAATTTAATTTCGTCACTATTTTGACAACTTCCGTGACGAAATAATTTCGTCACCAATTATATTTGTTTAGTGACGAAAAAAATATTTTCGTCACCAAAGGTACCCATTTGGCGACGAAATATTTTTTTCTTAAAAAATGTGACGAAAAATAATTTCGTCACCAAAGATAATCATTTGGTGACAAAATATATTTCGTCGCCAAATGAGACCAATTTAGTAACGAAATATTTTTTTCGTCACCAATATTTTTTTCGTCACCAAATGCTTAACTTTGGTGACGAAAAATAATTTCATCACCATTTGAACGCTTTCAGCGACGAAAAATATATTTTGTCATCAAATGGGTACCTTTCGTGACGAAATTTATGAATTGCACTTTGTCACTAAATGTATTTCGGACATAACTCTTTACTAAAAACTCTGATTGAGAAAATTTAAATTGGGTTTGAACAATAACTCAATTGCCTACAACTTTCATGTTTATCAAAATTGCTAATTTTAATGTTTAAAGGTTCAAAATTACATTTGAAATATATTTTCATGTTAAACATATATGTTATATATTAGATGTTTCAAATATTTACTGCAAAGTGTGTGTGGTGCAGTTGGTCGGAGCTTGTTCGAAACCCAGCAGGAGCAAGAAAGCTGGATTTTTTTTCCATGTGGAAACGTCTTTTGCAACGAAAAATTTCGTCACCGATTTCTTATATTGGTGACGAAAATTTTTGTCATCGATATGACCCATCGGTGACGAATTTTTTTGTCGCCAAAAAGCACAATAAGCGAGGAAAAATTTTTTGTCATCAAAAGGCACTATAGGTGACAAAAAATAGATTTCGTCACCAGGTAGGAATCCTCGACAACCTTTAGTCAACAAATTTTTTTCTTGTAGTGTCGATTGGAACGTTTGGGGGTCCTGTCCGCCAATTGCTCACCATTTTATGTCTGATCAATAAAATTCTCCTCTTCCGTGGAAAAAAAAAACTGTTCAACCGGTTGATACTGATAAGATATCCATTAAAACAATACCCTTGCTTAGTAGTAAAAGAGAGACATCACAAAAAAAATGATAACTAAATAAGAAAAAAGGCCAGTGTCTAAACATTACTGTATCCTTTAGTTTATCTAAACACTAAGGAGTATTATTTTCCCTTCTTGCCCACAACAACAACAACAGAAAATGAACATGATGAAATACCATTAAAAGCTCACTAAGAAAGCAAAATTACCTTATTTACCCATTTCACTGATAAAGCAATATTACCGCTGCCTTGGGAGATGATCTTGGCAAACTTAAAAGTTGTTGAAAAAACTTCATCGACGGTCTACCATCTTTTCTTAGCACGTCGACAATCATCTTTTCCATCACCCTTGCATTCTCCAGCAGAAATTGTATGAAAGAAAAGAAGTTTGAGTCACAGTCATACCATCTTAAGCCAGCAAACTTAACTTCTCTGAGATGCAGCGTCAGACACGCAAAAGTCCTCTTTTGTGATGTCCAATATTGCTTTTCATCAAAAGCGCAAAATTCAGCTACGTTCTCCTGAAAGTACGGCAGATGAAGTAATGCGTTTCGTGTAAGCATAAACACATCAACACAACTTCAGGGGGGAAAAATGTCCGCTTCCGCTCATGGAAAATCAAAATCACTTCCTTCAGAAGCGGCACATCCATCTCTGCCTTAAGAAAAGGTGCACCAAAAAATTCAAGCAACACCGCGCAATAGAAGTGACTGAGATTATTGAATAAGCTAAAGAAAGATACAATGTCTTGTCGACGAAAGTGTCTATTTAGACAGCTCGTGAATTAATAGTTGCAGGAGAATATAAAGTTGTAAGTGATTACACGAAAACGCACCTCAATATAGCACGAAGAGCACTCGGTAATGACTAACTTCTCCAGTTGAGGCGAATTTTCCAGCAGGTTTTCTATTCCAGGAAGGACTGATTTCCTAATACAAGTATCAAGTGTTTAACGTTTGCACTCTAATGGTGGAGTGTGCAGAGCTTTTGCTTCCATTATTGACAATACCTGGCCCATCAAAGAAAGATGAAAATGAATCATATAAGATACAATCGATCAGAAGATTTTCGAATGACTTTCAGTGTACTGATACAAACACAGGATTTCCAGCATGTTTCACTTCATTA
This sequence comes from Rhododendron griersonianum, assembly GCA_018127125.1. Taxonomy (NCBI): domain Eukaryota; kingdom Viridiplantae; phylum Streptophyta; class Magnoliopsida; order Ericales; family Ericaceae; genus Rhododendron; species Rhododendron griersonianum. Next base: position 27,366,703 of record CM030800.1, read on the forward strand.
AATTAGAGCACGAGTAACTATCGAATATGGATGAACCAGCAACGGGCTTTTGCAGTTTAAAATCTTTTAGCACAGAATCGAATACGCAAACATGTTGGAAAAATTACCCGGTTGTTGCTGCAAATTCTGAACTGTTGGCGAAACCTCCACAAACGCTGAAAACACTTCGAGTCACGACTATGTCGCTTTCCTAAAGACAGTATTTGCCCCCACCAGATGGTATGCAAAGGGTTACAACAAACCTGCCTTCAAGATAAAACGAAGCCCGAACTCGAAGTTCTACCGTTTTCGTTTGCACTAACGAAACGGACAGAATACCTGCTGTATGAATCTAAGAACCGAGAATCACTGAATTCTGTTTTCTGCAGCAAAACAGAACGCAGAATGAATGCTAGAAAATATAGAGAGAGATGTGGGAAATTCGGCACACATGTGTGTGTATGTTACTGTCCAGATTTTGTCAAGTAGTGGTCTATTTATAGGCCACTACACACCCATTGTGAATGGGTATGCACCCGATCTATTCGGACCGTTGGATTCGATCAGTCACACCCAGTCACACCGAACTGGTGTACTGTTTCATTCACACCCAACCGGATTTAATCCAATCCGTTGGATTGTGACCATTCGCGGCCGACGGCTGGGATCGTAACCCACGAACCAGTGCACCCGTTGGCCCGATCGGAACCGCTCCGTGTGACTCACCTGCCACGCGTGTGACACGCGGCATCCACGCGGCCGACGGCTGGGATCGCAACCCACGAACCAGTGCACCCATTGACACGAGTTGCACCCGATCGGAACCGCTCCGTGTGACTCACCCGCCACGCGTGTGCACCGCTAAAGCGCCACAGCCCACGCCGCACGCGCGTGTGGGTGCTCCGCCAGTATGGTGCGGAGCACCAAAGGGCTGCACCACACTGGATTATTAGTTATTCACATTAGGAATGTTTCCTAATATATACCACCCCAACATCTCTCAACTATCCAATGTGGGACAAAACTCACAAAGAGGAAAACAAGCATTCTAAGGAAACAAGGAAATTTTCAAAACCAAAACGACATCTCTTTTATTTAGAAAATCTCTAACAAAACATGGATAAGGTCGTACTCTACAAACAGAGTAAATTACGCAAAAAGGGGCAGATGAAAACTATCGCAACCGACTTTCTTTTAAACCAAGGGCCTAAGGCTAGCTGTGGTTACTAAGCGGTCAACGTTCGAGTCCAGGTATGTAAAATCAGTTCTTCTAGCAAGCCTAGATATATTACTGTCTCCAGAATTTTGGAAAGAAATTTGACTTGGAGTTTTCCTACAACATTCCTTGTCAAAAGTATACACAGAGGACTATCAATTTCATTCACCCCACTTCACTTTTTTTAGGAATCCATTTTACACGCAATATTTTTGACAACTGAACGGAGCCTAAGAGGTCAAGGGTTCGAGTCTAGATACTGGCATGATGTCTTAGATATATAATTGTCGGGAATTTCCAAAAGGAAGCGATATGATAATCAGTTCTGATATGCAGCATGTAATTCTAACAATGACACAAGAAAAGGACCGCGGAAAGACACACCTGCAGAGCCCAAGTACCTAGAGTAATATTCTTCACATGAACAAGGCTCACAAGAAGTCCCTGTAATATACTTGAGATTCTTTCATAATCATCGGAGCGATCATCGTCACACTGGGTCAAGTCAAATTTGAGCGTTGCATCAACGATACATCCCCCAGCCGACAATTCTTCCGCGCTAGGCATCCCGTTATCTCCAATGATCGAAGATTCGGAGCCGAAATTTCCAGCTTAGAGCTGTCCATATATTCTTCTGTCGTACAAATCGGCCAAACATTTCTCAGAATCAATTTCTTAACGCTCGAATTACTCACTCTCAAACGATTAAAACCTTTAAACTTATACAGTTCCAAAATCTCCAACACAGGACTACCTGCTAATATCTTATGAATCACATCCTCGCTTAACTTCACACATCCAATCGACAATCTCGTTAGCGATTTCCACGCAACAACTCCTTCGGGCACGACACTGCACCGAGAAAATCCCAAATCTCCGAATGATGAATTGGTGTATAAATATTGTGGTAACTCGTAACATTCATCGCCACCCGAACCAAGTCCTGCCAAGGGCAAGGAGAGGTGAAGCTCCTTGGCCCCCTTCCAAACTGCGAACTTAGTCCACCGGTTAACATCAGAAGCGAAATTCGGTTGGTACCAACAAAGAACCTCAAATTTCTCGAGCTTAGAACGGTTAGAGCGAATTAGAGTTTCGTCGACAAAGGTAACAAACCTCTGTATGTCTCTAACGGATACGCAGGAATTGAAGAGACGGAAATGGAGGGACGGAACGTAAGTCCAAAGGGATTTCCATCTCCTTGACAAAACTAGGGTTTGGATTGCTTCTCTAATCGGTAACAAGGAGAGCATATGAACGAGTACATGGTCAGGCAACTCACTAAGCCGATCGATGGCGGTTTTCCTTCTGTCAGTCCTCGGCCGTTTCGCAGGTTGGTAACCTGGGCTCCGGTAGCTGCGGCGGCTGCAGTCAGAATCGGAGCTTTCGTTCTTGATTTCCGCTTTCGCTGGATAGTTGTTAATACTGCGATCGCTGTTGCTTAGTGACATGATTATCAACTCCTCTGCATCAGGGTAACTGCTCAAACTAAGGTTTAATTTGGAGGAGGAGGAGTGATTCGCCGGCTTTTACAACTCCCAGCGGTCGTGCTCCCGGTCATGCACGCGCTCGCGAATTACGTGACTTAGCTCCTAGTAGTGTTTCTCTATATTCAACGATTTGTGATACGTATCTTACAGTTCGATACATCTTGAGCCAAAATCGATATGTATCTTTGAACGTGTGTTATATTTAGATAAATTGTAGAATACGCATATAATATGATTGGTATGTTATGATACCCTCCTTAAAGAGGGTGAACATTACCCTCCTCTCTATTGGTTAAAATGGTGTGGATTCCACCACAAAATGACACTTTTTGGTAAGCATGACATCACCTTGTGGTGGGATTCACACCCTTCAACCAATAGGAAGGAGGGTAATGTTCACCCTCTTAAATGGAGGGTGAACAAAACTCAACTCGCGTTATGATTCGATGCGTTACTGAAGTCTTGGGTAAAACCAATTAGAATGATCAAAAAATTAGAATCTCTAATGGTATTTATGATGTGATAGATTATGCATTTTACATAGTTGCAGACCAAAAAAAAAAATTTAGCACGTTCTTTCTAATACAACTATACAAGCAGCAGCTTACCTATTTCAAATGTAACAATTTTATACCTTCATATTCGCTGTATCTTACCATGCACAATACACATATCTAAAGATAATACACGAAACTTTTAGTATTAGAAAGAACGTGTTACAGCTCCGATTCTCACAGTCCGTCGCCTTAATTACCACCGCCACAACGATGTTGGAATATCGGTCCAAAATCCAATCAAATCACAGATTCATACCATTATAGATGAATGGTTCGGATTGATTGTGTACATGTTGATGTGCATTTTCTGTACATCATTATTTCTGTACCCATATCATTATTGCAAAACTAAAAAGGGATATTCTATAAGCTGTTGTGAATTTATGCCGTCTCTCAGACATGAATTTTGTGGGGAGCTTAATCGCAAGTATATGAAAAGGATACAAAGAAAACATGAAAATAATTAGGTGAACAAAAAAAAGCAGCAAAATTCATTTCTTCAGGTTACCTTCCTTCACTAGTTTCTTGGTAAATCCCCTCAAAAACAAAAACACCTCAGATTTAGTCCCCAAAAAAAACACCTTTGATAATCAATACCCATAACACAATTACTACCCATTGTCCATTGGCACAAAACAAATAATATGCAATAAACTATCCACACCCCAATATAGTAAACTTTAACCAGGTAATACTAATAAGACATCCAGTAACTAGCCCTGCATTAGAAAAGAAACAGTACCAACTAGTAGATCAAAAGGGAAAAAGTACCCTTCACTGAGATTTTAAAAGTGCCTGAGTTGTCCATTTATTCATAGAACAACACTACAGCATTGGGAGAGGATCTTGGAAAGCTTAAAAGCTTTTGAGCTGCTCCTGAAAATTTCTTTTGACTTCCCATTTGCGCATCGATGATCAACTTTTGGAGTACCATCGCATTCTTCAATAGAAATTGTACAAAGGACAAGAAGTAGTCAACTTTATACCGTCCTAAACCAATTAACTTAACTTTCTGGAGATGAAAGTTCAAACACATGAAAGGCTCCTTTCTTAATGTCCAATAGTGCTTGTCATCAAAATTGCAAAGTTCGTCCCAAGAAGACTGCAAACATAGAACACATTAAGCAGATATTTTTCGCAAGGGTGTCAAAGCAACTCTATGAAAGAATGACTTTTTATAACCATCGAAAGGATTCAAACTCTACTTCAGAGGTCATCTAGAAGGGCGCATAAACATGATGGGGAAGTATTTTCAACTGAATAGCTTAAAACTAGGGGTGAGCATGGACCGGATTGGTCTGGTTTTAAAGTAATCCAATAACCAAACCACTACTTACGGATTATGAAATTCATAATACAAAACCAATCCAAACCATTCAAAGGCGGTCCAACCCATAAAATTCATAAAACAAAACCAATCCAAACCATTCAAAGGCGGTTTGATTTCGGTTTTGAACCACGGTTCGCTTAAAATTGAGATATCATTACTATAAACTATTTTAAGTACTTAAAATTGCATAGATAACTTAAACTAAAAGTTATATTGAAATTAATATATTAAAATCATCAAAACTCACTAACATCAACCAACTAAATAAGAATAGAATACATTAGGCCCAAACCATGTATGTTTAGCGTAATGAAATTGTAGGAATAGAAAGTTTAGGAAATTAATATTGGAAGTGAAAGAAAAGAATAGGGTGGTGGAATAGAGTATTAGATAAGGAAATTAAGTTTATTAAGTATATCTAAACAATATATATATATATATATATCACACGGTTCGGATCGGTTTGGAACTAGAACCATTAACGTAAATCCATAAACCAAACCATTTATCTATTTTTTTTAAACCGAGATCTAACCACATCATTAAAAAACCAAACCAAACTATTCGGTTTAGATTGGTTTGGACTGGATTCACGGTTTCATGGTTATTTTGCTCACCCCTACTTAAAACCCAATAAACGGCTCATCTCTTTCTACAAAGAGGCCCACCAACAAAATCCAGCATCCACCAAGTACAAGTGAGTGGAACCACCAACTAAAGAAAAGAAACCGGCTAAGTCTGCATATCAAAAATTAAACCAAAGAAAGTGACCAAGAATGAACACATCAGGCAGCCAGGCACACCCTGCACACTAATAACAATTTGAGTGAGTCTTCACTTGCTAATGTGTCAATTCTTGTTTCTTTGGTTTAATTCGTAGTCTCTAGACTTATTCAAAGAAATGTGAACTAAGTCATACTTATGGGAGTCATTCTTTAAACATCTTGTGAAATAACTCCAAGAGAATACATTGAAGAAGTAATCGGAATAAAACACACCTTATGACAACTGGAAGAGGGCTCGGATATGACTAATTAATGTCTCCAGTTTGGATGAACTTTCCAACATGTGTGCTATACCGGGGAGGACTGATTTCCTGATACCCGTATCGAGTGTTAAGCATTCACACTTCAACACTGGAGAGCGCAATCCTTTTGCTTCCATTCTACGTAGTACCTTGCCAGTAATGCAAACCAACAAAAACAAGACAACAATTAGAAGATTCCAGAAGCTTGCTCAATATCTGCCATAAGGTCTTTTCTTGCATATTATGATACACACAGTGTATTTGTAACAGTTTAATTTCGTAACGGCAGAACCATGTTTCACTTCTTGTATAGGAACAAGAAGTAAAAGCCAAATTTTGAAAAGCCGGGGGTGGTTTCTTAGCGCACAAACCGATTAAAGTACTGTTGATATAAGGAAGCATGGGCTTCTGCCATTAGATAATATTAAGCACAAAAGTAAAGCTAAAACATGGACAAGGTCATAGCTGTGTAAGCCTTTTCTTTTATTACTCAGACGGCTCAAACTCAAGATCTATTAGTTTGTTATATTAAAGAAAGACTGCATTAATTGAATCAATCAGATCTGGGTCACAGACAACAACTTGACAATGCATGGATGAAAAGATCTGGGTCATAGCCACCTCTTTATGACTTCATGTACACAGAAATACCATCCTAGGTTGATCCTTTTCATTTTTTTCTATAAATAGTAAACTCATGGGGTAATGCCAAGCGCTAGGTCAAATTCCTGTATAAAGTTCAGGAATAACATTGAAGAGCAATTAGAACCATTATTCATCGATGAGATTTAAGAACTCAAGTTATTGAATACAATTTCCTAATTCTAATAAAAACTTCTATCATCTCAACCAAATGTTACTGCTAAGCTTAATTCTTTCAGGGTTAGGAAGCACTTCAATAATCAGTTAAGATATGAACAACATAGAACTGAATGGTACAACCAAAGGATTATCAAGAGACCAACCTCTATAGCCCAAGAACCTAAAGTAATCTTCTTCACATGAACAAGGCTTTGCAGAAGACCTTTTAACATATTTTGGTACAGCTCATAAACATCTGGGTCAAATGAATGATTCAACTCACGAAAACTGAGGTTGGCATCAACCAATGATGACAGATTGCCTAGCCGATAAATTTTATCACCTAAATCACCCGAAATCTCCAACTAATGAAGATGAGGAGCTGAAATTTCCTACACAGAAAGGTACCCACCTCCGTCAATTAGATATTCTTCTCCTACTTCTTCTTGGTCGTAATCTTCCAAAACATCTCTCAGTATCAATCTCTTCACACTTGCATTGCTGACATGCAAACGATTGAAACCATAAAATTCATACAACTCCAGAATCTCCAACACAGGACTACCCGCTAATATCTTCTGAATCACATCTTCAATCAATCTCGAATAACCAATTGACAATTTCTTCAGCGAATTCCAGCAAACAACTTCTTTGGGCATCACACCGCACGTATGAAGTTGCAATGATTTGAACGATTAATTAGTATAGAGAAGCTGTGGTAGCCAGTAGTCATCTCGTGCACCGTCGAAGTCAAGTTGAAGCTCCTCCGCCCCCTTCACTGCAGCGAATCGAGTCCATAGATTGACATGGGATTCTGAAAGAAAATGGTATTCCAACTGAACCCCAAGTTTCTTGATCTTAGAACAGTTGCAGAGAAGTAGGGTTTTGTCGACGAAGGTAACGAAGTCGCTGTTGCATTTGTCAGGACGATCACCGAAACGAAAATCAAGAGAAGTGAGGCAAGTCCACAGGTATTGCCAGCGTTTGGATAAAACCTGGGTTTTGACGGCGTCTTCGATGGGTAAGAAGGAGAGAACGTGGAGGAGTAAAGAGTCGGGCAATGCGGTGATTAGGTCGACGGCGGGTTTCCTCCTCCTCCTCTGCCGTTTTGGCGACAATTCGTCGGAAACGAGGCTCAGGTTTCTCTTTCTTTTTCCACGGCGACAGTCGGAATCAGAGTCACTTGGCAGCCGGAATCGGAGTTATCGCTGGGTTCGGAATCTTGGAGATCGGAATCGGCGTTTTCACTGGGTTCAGAAACTTGGCCGACGGAATCGGGGTCGTCACTGGGTTCGGATAACTGGCGGTCCGAACCGGAGTTCTCACTGGGTTCGGAAACCTGGCGGTCGGAATCGGAGTTTTCACTGGGTTCGGAATCGGAGCCTTCAATGCTCCGTTCTCCGATGGGATGGTCGACGGAATCGGCGCTTTCGTTTTCGCTTTCGGAATTGTGAGCACTGTGGCTTCGCGACGACATGGTTTTCAAACTCTTCTTCTGCTGCAGGATTGCTGTTCTGAAAAGCTAGGGTTTTAAGTGAGGTAAGCAATACCGATCAAATTCCGAAACGTTCTACTAGAAGTAGGACTTTAGAACCCTCAACATTGTTAATCTATAGTACTCCATTAAATTAACATTCCATCTTTACTGGGGCTGCTCGCGGTCCGGTTCGGTTCGGATTTCTAAAAATCCGAGAATCGAACCGCTAGTCACGGTTTTTACAAAATGAAATCTATGTCCGGATCAAAAGTCATACGGTTCGGTTCCAATCCGATCCGTAACTTGCGGATCGGTTACGATTTTGTCCACGGATTTTAGCAAAAATAAAACTCAAGCATATATCCCACACTAAAAGGAAAGAAAGTTACATTCAGAATTAAGTTTAACACCACCAAAAAGTACTTGTTACGGAGTATATAAACTACCGAAAGCCTACTTAAAAAATCAGATTAAAAAGAATCTAAATACTAGTAGGATTGTATAATTATAGTACATAACATAAAAGTTCTGGAAAAGAAATGAACTAGTGAAACTCAACTAGGTTACTCGTTATTTATACAAAAAAACTACGATTTACTCCATATATTTTATGTACATCTACATTATATCCCATTATTAAGATAAAATAGTAAAATTGATAGAAAAAAATGTTAAACATTACTAACAATTAATTATATAAATACACACATATATATTTATATAAAATAAATATCTCAAGGTCCGGTTCGGTTAATCCATGGTTTTGTAATGAAAATCCGTGAACCGAACCCCGAGTTACAGTTTTCTAATTTTTCAATCCGTGTCCGGACCATTAATCCACGGACAAAATCCAAAAGGTACGGATCGATTTGGTCCGGACAGATTTCACGGTTCACCGAAATTTTTGAGCAACCCTAAATTCTTTACTACTAATTGAAAGGACAGCATTATAAATTACATATTATAAATTTACATTATAAAAAGACAAAAAAAAAAAAGGGGACAGGGTTGTAAGCAAGAAGACAGACAACAAATATAATTTTAAAAACTTAACGAAATTTAGTTAAAATTTATTAGAGACAACAATAAAAAAAATCAGGTCAAAAAGTTCGGAAAAAGTTTGGTTAAATGGACCCTTATTCTAATGTTTAATAGCATCTCCGGTTCCTTTCTACTAATATTTAAAGCATCTTCGGTTCTTGCTTAAAGGGACCAGAGATGCTATTAAACATTAGAATAAATGTCTCTTTAACCAAACTACAAGAATTATTCCGAACAAAGTGACTACTCAATTTACTACAATATTTGGTTTCCAATAAATATATAAGGTAATATAACCCCACATAAATACTGTGTGGTAATAGCATTGTTGTTTGGTTCCAGTGCTCATCCATCATTCAAAGGTTAGTTCTAATGTAGTTTGCATCCACGTATGAGTACGTTATCTCCGTATAATATTTGTAATCAGAGCAGGCCCTGACTTTTCAGGAGTTAAAGCAAAAATTAAAAATGGGACCTTTTTTGTTGGGCTATAATAAAGGATTAAAAAAAAGTAGGAGGGGCCCTTATAATGCAGAATTTTTTGGAGGCCTAAAATGACCACAACACTTGTTTTAACTAAAGGCCGGCTCAGTTTGTAATCTATTAGCTGAAATAATTTCTCTCTTAGTATTTGCCCCTAAAAAAAAAATTCATGCATTCATGTACTTTTTCTTGTTTTTCCAACCTAGAGTGGAGTTGCGGATCCAAAAAAAAAAAAAAAAACCTAGAGTGGAGTTATTAGCAAAGATAAAAATAAATAAATAAATCTTCCACCTTGGTTTTTTAAATGTTGGTTGAATTGAGTTTTCATAGTGCTGATCGAATTACATGCACGTTTGCTTTCACTTCATTATTTCAATCAAACCTCAACTCCATTTAAAATATGTTCTCATACAAGAGAAAAAATTAGCACAACCAATACCCCAATTTAAATTTGGTTTGATTTTACTCGGTGAACTTTTGTAAGTTTATTACACAATAACGTGCTCCGTGCTCGCATGTTATTCTGTGAATCTAACATGTACAACGTAGTTTTCTCCAAAATCTTGTTTCTCAATTAGTGTTTTGTGACAGTTCAATGGACGGAAAAAAATGAAAAATATCAATGCAAACCTTTTTTTCTTTTATCCCGTGCATTGAACGTCTTTAGAGAGGCAATATCTACTAATATAAAATGTCTGATAATAAAATCTAATTGTACGTTTAAATAAAAATAAAAAGCACTTTCACAAAATTATTGTCAGAATCTCAACTTTTTTCACCGAGTCACAACTGATAATATGGTTCAATTCTCAAAACAATTTTGTTTTAGGTATAACTTCAAAAGGTAAATGATATTGGTACTCTCAAAATTGATGCAGATACTCCAAACTCAGCCACTTTATTTGCTTTAATTTGTAGTTTGGGTTTAAGTCATATTAACCGAGAGGGAATATTTCCAAACTTAGCGTGGGACACGCAAACAAGTGAATGTTCACAGTTCACACAAATGAATGAGCTATGGCGAGAGATGGCGATAGAGCGAGAGTTGGCCAACCTGGTTAGAGTTCAATCGGCCTACGTCGACTATCAACGAGGTCTGGCGAGCTGCAGTTTAAATATCATTTAGCAGATAGAATACGGTTACGGTTTGCGCGCCAATATGAAAGGAAGGATTGAGAGTGAGAAGGCTAAATCTATTTGCGTGTGAAAGGGAGATGGTGGAGAAAGGTGGTGATAGCGAAGTATGAGTGTGGGTGGGGAAAGTGGTCTTCTTTTAATGTAAGTTTATCGTATGCAGAGCCGGCCTTGACTTTTCGGGGCCTTAAAGCGAAAATTAAAAATGAGGCATTTTTTGCTGGACTATAATAAAGGATAAAAAAAGTAAGAGGGGCCCCTACAATTCAGAATTTTTGCCAGTTCTGATCGTATGGAGTGGGGCTTTGGAGGGGCATCATAAATGGGTGGGAGGTTTTCGTTAGAAATACTCTTTTGAAGGTTGGTGACGGAAAAAAGGGTGAAATTTTGAAAGCATATGTGTACCGGTGCGAAGAAGAGAGGTTGGGGGATGCTTTCTCAGTATCTATCGTGTGGCTACCGATAAGGATGCCCATGTTTTTTATTATCTTTAACACAATGATGGCGCTATAGTATGGGATATTCAATTGCGTATGGATGGATGTGCTTGATTGGGAGGAGGAAGGATTTGATAGCCTTGCTTTCTAGAGCATATGGTTTGCAAAGCGTAGGAGAAGGGGGATGAGATGTGTTTGAATCTTTCTAAGTCAGAATCTTTTCTGGTGAAGTCTTACTACTAAGATATATGCAGTGGTGGTAATCTATCCTTCTGTTGGCAAGAAATATGAAAGACTAATGCTCTGATGAAGGTGAGTTTTTTTGGATGTTATGCGGCCCAAGGTAAGATTCTTACTATTGATCACTTGATTCGAAGGGGGAGGATTATTGTCAACTAGTGATGTATGCAAAAGAGAAGCGTAGAAGGTTCGTCATTTTCTCAATCACTGCGGGTGGCTTGGGAGCTTTTGGACTTAGGTAATTTCTGGTTTTGGGTTGGAGTGGGGCATTTCAAGAAAGTTTCTCTTCAAGAAATGTCATAGTGCTCTTAATCGAGTGGAGAAGTGCTAGAGTGGGAAATAGAAGAAGGAAGCAGGTCCGGGCCATGATCCCTCCTTTTTCTTTTTATGTGTATCATATGGCTAATCATATGTTTATGATCAAGGGTCTTTTATTTAGTAACTTGTACAGTTGAGACAAGGGAGAATAATGTAATCCTTCCCTCGACCAATTCCGCAATATATAATTGGTTTGGTCTTTTTCATCTTTGACCAAATTGTAGGATTTTTTTCCAGGAAACATGTGAAAATAATTACGTGAAGAAGCAAATTTTATTTCTTCACCTTACCTTACCTTCTCTTTTCCTTTACTGTTTTATTGTAAATAGACCCCACAAACCCATCATCCTGTAACCGAACCCTTGATGTAAAATAATATTGCACACGCATAAACTATTAACAAGAAAAATAGCTAAGAAAGAAAAATGGTTTAACAAGTTAATACTATTATTAAGACATCCAATAACTATAGCACTGCATCAGAAAAGCAGCAGCACAAACCAGTAATAGCTAAGAAAGAAAAATGGCTTTGAGTTTGTCCATTTCAGAACAAAACTACTGCATTGGGAGAGGATCTTGGAAAGCTTGAAAGCTTTCGAGCTGCTCGGACAAATTCCGTGGGCCAATTACGACTTAGCATTTCCAGATCAATAACCATCTTTTGGAGCAACCTTGCATTCTTCAGTAGAAATTGTGCAAAAGACAAGTGGATGTCACAGTCATGGTCATACCTTCCTAAACTGATAAACTTAACTTCTTGGAGATGCAACATCAAACACTTGAAAGGCTTCTTTTTTTGATGTCCAATAGCTGTTTTCGTCAAAATTGTGAAGTCCGGTGAGTTCAGGACAAAAGTACTGCACACAAACAATCCGTTAAGCTGAGATTTTTCATAAGTTAAGGGCATCAATGCAACTATTGCAACTATCAAAGAGTGACTTCTTATGCTAATTGAAATGATTCAAAGTTTACTCAGAGGTCATCTACAAGGATATTATGAAGACATATACGATGGAAGCAACGAAGCATTCTAAACATAATCACTGCCAAACTCAACAAATGGCATCTACAAATAGGCGCACCAACAATTCTAGCATCCGCCAACTATAAGTGAGTGGAACCACAACTAAGGAAAAGAAGAGGGTAAGTCTTCATACCATAAGAATTAAACTAAAGTAAGTGGCAAAAAATGAATACATCAGACAGTCAGGCCCACCACTACAAAACAAAAACCGAATGGGTAAGTCTTGACTTGCAGATGTATCAATTCTCGGCCACTTTCTTTGGTTTGATTCATAGTCTGCAGAATTAATCAAGGAAGTGTACATTAAGTCATTCTTTACACACCTTATGAAATAACTCCAAGGAAATAAATTACAGAAATGAATCAGGATAAAAAAAAACATACTTCGGCACTGGGGGAGGAGGGTTCAGTTACGACTAATGTCTCCAGAATAGGTGAACTTTCCAGTATGTTTGCTATCCCAGGGAGGAGTGATTTCCGGATACTCGTATCTAATGCTAAAAACTCACAGTTCAATAGTGCAGAGCGCAATCCTTTCGCTTCCATCATACTTAGCACCTTCGCCCATCAGAGCAAAACACAAAAGAACAAAAGAAGACAAACTATTAGAATTTTCTAGAAGCTTGTTCAAAATCTGCCATAAGGTATTTTGCATATTACAAGACACACACACTGAATTTATAACATTGTTTAAATCTCAAACATGTTCCACTTCTTGTATCAGAACAGCAGGTAGTAACCCAAGTTTGAAGACCAGGTTTGGTTTCTTAGCTCACAAACTCATTGATTACTGTTAATATAACGAAGTATGGGCCTCTTCCATTAAATGTTATTAAGCATTAAGCACCATAACTAACACCAAAACATGTTCGTCATAGCTCTGCAAACTTTTTTCTTTTCTTACTCAGATGACTCGAACTCAAAATCTGTTAATTCATTAAATCACAGAAAGTACTGCAATAAAATGAATTATTGATCCTGGGCCAAGACAACAACTTGATAAGAGACTGATGAAAAGATCTGCAACCGCTCAACACTTGAATAAGTTAAATAACATTCTTCACAGCTGCCTCTTTATGTGCATAGGACTACCCTCCTCACATAAAATATATTCATAAATATTGCAGGATTCTTTTCATGTTCATTCACCTCCGAATACTGAGTAGGTAGTCCAATCCTTTTAATTTTCCTCTTTAGTAAACTGATGGGTAGTAGTGGAGCGTTAGGTAGGAATTTGAATAACTATATAAAGAGAAGGAAGATCTTTGAAGAGCGAATAGACCCACTCTTCATGATTGAGAATCTGAGATATGAGAACTCAAGATTCCGAATACAATTGTTTTATTCTAAATAAAAATTCCACTAAGTCAACCAACAGCCAATCATAATTCTTTAAGGGTTAGAAAACACTTCGATAATAAGTTAAGATATGAAGCACATAGAATTGGATGGTACAATCAAAGGATTATCCAGAGACCAACCTGTATAGCAAAAGTACCTAAAGTGATCTTCTTCACATGAACAAGGCTCTGGAGAAGTCCTCTTAACACATTTTCATACCTTATATGCTCATTTGCACGATCTCTATACAACGTCATGTCAAAATTGAGGTTAGCATCAACCAAAGATGATATATCCCCAAGCCGACAAATTTTATCACATAAATCACCCGAAATCTCCAATGAATGAAGATGAGGAGCTGAAACTTCCAACACGGAATGGTATCCGTTGGTTGGGTATTCTTCTTCATGTTCCCAAACGCCTCTTAGTATCAATTTCTTCACACCTGCATTACTAACATGCAAACGATCGAAACCATAAAAGGCATACAACTCCAGAATCTCCAACACAGGACTACCCACTAATATCTTCTCAATCACATCTTCACTCAACTCCGCATACCCAATTGACAATTTCTTCAGCGAATTCCAACAAACAACTCCTTTGGGCATAACCTTGCACACAGAAAACTTCAATGTTTTGAACGATGAATTAGTATAAAGAAGTTGTGGTAGCAAGTAACTATCATCCTCATAGTCATACATATTATAATGGCGGAAGTCAAGTTGAAGCTCCTCCGCCCCCCTCCCTATTGCGAATCGAGTCCATAGGTTGACATTGGAAGCGTAATCCGACTTGTACGCAAATCGAACCCCCAATTTCTTGAGCTTAGAACAGGTGCAGAGAAAGAGGGTTCTGTCAACAAAGGTAACAAAGTCCCTAACACTTTTGTCAGAGGAATAGGAATCAAGAAGAAATACGAGGGATGTGGTGTAAGTCCAGAGATGCAGCCACCGTTTTGAAAGAACCTGGGTTTTGATGGCATCTTCGATCGGTAAGAAGGAGAGAACGTGGAGGATTAAAGCGTCGGGCAATGCGGTGATCACATCGACGGCCGGTTTCCTTATCCTGCCACCCCTCCTCCGCCGTTTCGGCGATGATTCGTCAAAAACTGGGCTCGCGTGCCTGTTTCTTTTTCCACGGCGACGGTCGGAATCGGAGTTATCACTGGGTTCGGATACCTGGCGGTCGGAACCGGAGTTTTCACTGGCTTCGGAATCGGAGCCTTCAATGCTCCGTTCTCCGAGGGGGTGGTCGCCGGAATCGGCACTTTCGTTTTCGCTTTGGGAAAAGCGCGGACTGTTGCTTCGCGATGACATGGTTTTCAAACCCTTTCGTTTTCGTTTTCGCTTTAGGGTTTTGTAACGTTGAAAAACAACGCTCGGAATTCTTAATAAAGAATTCCTAATTAAAATAAAATAAAGAATTCCTAATAAACGACCCGATTACTCTTGGATCCGGATCTCTGTCCCCTCCATGTTTTGGACTCCGGTCCTCATATGGACCGTCTATTAGTTGATTGACTTGATTCAATGGTTCGAATTTTTTTATAAATTTTTACGAGTTTAAAAATACATTCAAACTATTGGTTGCAGCAAATGAACGATTTCGATCATGACTGTCTCTTTAAATCCAAAACATGTACCGCAAAGAACCCATTTCCATTACTCTTACGCTTCACGATTTCTAAAACAAGTTTAAGCAATTAAAACTATCAGGGATGGATACAAGTGGGTAGCATGTGGGGTACGGGCTCACACTCGATTTTATAGAATTAGTATTTATTATATCCAATAAATTTGTGATAGTGTTCCATTAAACTTAATTACTGCAGATTTCCATTTCAAGGTATTTGTAATCTATTTTTTCGAGTGCTAAATTTTCATAGCATCTTTTTGTGCAAACACATTCTTTTCTGTTAATTTAAGATGAAATTACAAATATATTCGTCAATTTGTTATTTTACCAAAAAAATGTATTTCTTCGAGTGCTAAATAAAAAATTTCTTATTTTATAAAAAAAATTGTGTGCCCCCCACTAATGCAAAATTATAAATTCGTCCTTCAAACTATGGGTACACTCTTTGGTGTACACCAAATGTACACCGCCGCTCTATTTGTTTAAAACACATTTTTAAAGATCTTTGTAAAAAAATAACTTAGACGGGTATTGGTATAGGCTTGATCGATGCAAAGAATTGATCAAGCTATTACCGATAACCGAGTTTTGCATCAATCAAACTCTTACCAATACCCAACTGAGCTGATTTTTTACAATTACCCTTAAAATTGAGCGGCACCAATTACTTGTATGGGTCTCCGAAGTGGATCCAACAAAATGCAGTGCACATTTTG
The DNA here is from genome assembly GCA_018127125.1 of Rhododendron griersonianum. NCBI lineage: Eukaryota > Viridiplantae > Streptophyta > Magnoliopsida > Ericales > Ericaceae > Rhododendron > Rhododendron griersonianum. Next base: position 27,382,949 of record CM030800.1, read on the forward strand.
GTGTACCCATAGCATGGCTCATTTGGGTCAAAAGTTCTATTCTGGTATGTCTTCCCTATTGTTACACTTACGAGTATTTTTTAATCCAAATTTAATGTTTTTACGCTTTCCTTCATAAATTTGGATCTCTCCTCATTTCGGTGAAAAAAAGGAAAGAACTCAAAATGGGTAGACAAAAGAATATTAGTATGTCATTGGAGATGAGTTTTAAGTGATTTTCCTCAAATGTTGGGTTTGGGTAGAAAAGTGGGTAAGACTAGAGATGCTACCAGGAAACATGTGAAAATAATGAGGTGAAGAAGCAAAATTTATTTCTTTTCCTTTGCTGTTTTATTTGTAAATCGCCTCCACAAACTCATGATCCTGTAATCAAACCCTTGACGCAAAATAATACTTATTCCACATGCATAAACAATTGACAACCAAAATAGTTACGAGGTTTAACAAGTTAATATTGAGACATCCAATAATCCTAGCCCTGCATCAGAAACGCAGCAGCACAAGCCACAACCGGTAATAGCTAAGATAGAAAAATCGTTTGCAACGAGATTGGAACGGACGACATAAGTGTAGGAGACTGGGGGGAAATCGATTTTGGGGGAAAGTGAAAAGCCTTGAGCCAAAAATGCCAGCTTTGTCCCTGAGAAGTGGACATATGCTGTTTCGGTGGGGGTTTTCCGTCCAAAAAGTGGAAGGAAGCCCACAGAGGGGTGACATTGAAACTAGTCATGAAGTAGAGGGCTGGTATTGTTGAAATTGAAAGTAGGATTAAAGTGGAATTCGGAGTAAAAGTCGCAGGAATATATCAGAAATTTACCTGAAGATAGGAATATAGGATAGGAGATAGAATAGACAAAAGGAAAAAAAAAAAAAAAATGCTTGTTCTGTGATGCGGGTCTAAGGAAATTGACCTTGGGACAGCAGTACTGGAAAGCAAAGAACCAGTGTACTGAAAGCAAATTTAAGAAAACGTGCATCCTCATTTGCACAGGGGCACATCCATAGTTACACATCTCACAGCTAGCAGCAGCTGAAACATATGCAATTCCATCATCAAAGGAAACTCACGGTGTCACTAAGCGAACATAGTTACTCCATCAAAAGTGGAGAACTAAATAATTTTTGCTAACTTCAGAGATATAGACACTTTCATGCATCGTCAACCTGCCCCATCGTACGTAACACCGGTATTGACATCTTTGCATTTTAAGCGGAGTGTATGAGAGAAGTTTGAGCCTGCCCTTATCTCTCATAAAGCCAACAACATTCAGTCTTTAAACACGTCTGCAAGCACAAGAGAAACAGTTGAATGTGAAACTAGTAATCATAAGTGACGGCATGTTCCCGCAAGAAAGTGGAGTTACTCACTCTAGTTGCCCATTTCACTGGCAGAACATAACTACTGCATCAGGAGAGGATCTTGGAAATTGGGTAAATTCCTTTTGCCAGTTATAACCTCTCATTTGTGCATTGATGACCATCTTTTGAAGCACTCTTGCGTTCATCAGTATAAATTGTACGAAAGTCAAGTAGTCATCAACTCTAGACTTTACTAAACCAATAAGCTTAACTTTTTTGAGACGAAACATTAAACACGTGAAAGGCTTCTTTCTTGATGACCAATAGTGCTTTCCATCCAAATTGCCAAGTTCATCACGAAAGTACTGCAGACAGAGAATTTATTAAGATGATAATCTAAATGATATTCTGCATAAGGTTAAGGACGTCAATGCACCTTTATGAAAAAAGGACATCGTATGCTAATTGAAAGGGTGCAATCCTATGGTTGTTTTGTTCTTAATTTAGAGAAAAAGAAAGGAAATATGAAGGAATCTTGTAAAACAATCATTCAACCATGCAAACACTCTCCCAAACGCATAAACAAACGCATTCACATGCAATATGGGTCCCGCACTACACACCTCCAATGTGTGTGGGCCGCACAATGCATGTGAATGTGTTTATATACTGTATTTATTTGTGTAAAAATTGTGGTGTTAGGTTTTTTGGTAAAACAAATTAATTATAGAGGGGGAAAGAGGTAGAAAAAATAGAAGAGAAAAGAAAAGGTCTCTTTAAGTGGAAGGGATTTTTCTTTAATTTCTTTCCATTTCCTTCTTGCCAAAAAAAAAAATATTTTCTCTAAGTTTCTTTCATTTTCTTTCTGCAACCAAACAAGAGAAAGTAACATATTTTCTTCACATTGCTCCTCTCTCTTTTTCTTTCTTTTCTTTTCTTTAATTTCCTTTCCACAACTTCCATTTAATAGTGAGGAAAAGAAAGAAAGAAGTGTAGTTTCTCACCATCTTATTTGGATTGACAAAATAAAAGAGAGAAAAGAAAAGAGAATGTCATATATATTTTTACCAAAATAACCTTTTCTTTTCCATACCCCAAAACGTTGGTAGGGTTTGTAGACCCAAATCCACGCACAAAATCAGACTTTCTAAGGAAGACAAAGAAGACTTGCAACTCGATTTAGACGAAGAAGATTTGCAGCCTAGGGTTTTCAGACGAAGCAAACGAAGGTCAAAATTGGCAACTCGGTTTCTTTCTCACGGAATCTCGGCACAATTGGTGAGAAACGAAATGGGCAAGTAAGGGGTTTCTCATTCTCCCCACTTATCACCCTCTCTCACCATTTTAATCATCCAAACGTGCAAAAGAATGCGGATCAAAAAAAAAAACGTGCAAAAGAATCACTTCTTCCTCCATTTCTTTTCATTTATGTCGAAATCTCTCAATCCAAACGAGCTGTTTTTTAAAATTCGTACCGTCCAATAAACTTTAGACAGGTGTGATTAAGTAATTCACCTCCGTAAACCACTATTCACGGAAAGCTCCATAAAATAGATTTGCCATGCAATATAAATAGTACGGAGTAATTCGTAACAGTCCTTTTGAATTTTGCTAGCATTCCAAATTTCCAAGAACATATAGATAAATACTACTCCCTTCGTCATTTTTTAAGTGTCCTGCTTCGTTACTCTAACTTATTAAAAAGACATCATCATTATATCTTTCACATCAATTTTTTCCTCCACTTTCCATACTTACCCATCATCATTACACTTTTACTCACTAATTTTTCAAAATAAAATATACTTTTAGGGATAAAATAAACAATGCACCAACTTTTACCTCCCCTAACTTTACAAAATAGACACTTATTAAGGGACAGCCCAAAATGGAATACTAAACTCTAAATAAGGGACAGAGGGAGTACGTAGCATTCTTTTTTCTTTTCCAAATGAAGAGACCTACTCATCTTCATTTGCATGTGATGTGATTCAATCACTCTCACTGGAAAACAATTTCATCATCACTGAATTAGGACTTTCTTTTTAATGCCTTGTTTGGATGATATTTTTAAAAAAAAAATCAATTCAAAAAATACTCATTATCCCTACTTCAAACCATTACTCTCATTTCTCTCTTCACTTTTCAATCATTATTCTCATTTCTCTCTATATCTCTCTCCACTCATTAACTCTATCTCCAATTATTACTTTAATTTCTCTCTTCACTCATTACCCAAAAATCAAACTCAAAAATTTTCAAAACACCATCCAAACAAGGCAGTCATTAAAATCAGGGGAACTCATGTTCTAGAGTATTTAACAGGTGTGCATTCATAATAAAACTTGACCACTATCCCAAATTCCCACCCAATCGTAATTGAATAACGTCTCAGTAGCAATTGTAAAGGCAAATTTTTCTTCCTTTTGAAATTCAAAGAAGCAAAGAAGGAAAGAGGAAAGGGAGGGCACCTCTTAGAAGACAAGGTGTGGCGGCGGTGGCGCATTAGAGGAGATATGTGGGGGGCACTGTGTATTTGGTCTTCTTGTTAGAGTTCACCATTCGTGCAGGTTCTGCTCGGTAGACTATGGCTCTATGCCATTCATTAACACAAAGAGAGGAGGCAGTTTTCGACCAAATAGATTACTTGAAGGAAACGTGGGTGTGGACGTTGTAGTGGGAAAGATTTTGTGACCCTGGTTGTTGGTTCTTGTAGTAGTGGAAAAGAGCAGTTGGAATTTTTCGGGGTGGGGTATTTTTGGAGAACACTTTTGTGGCATGACTTAAAAAATGGGAGACATCAAAATGATGCTCTCTCATTTTATCCATATATAAGAGAATTGGTCGAGTTTTGGTTTGTGGCTTGTCCATCGCTAGATTGTTGTTGTGTTGCCGAAAATGTACTTGATAACATTGGGGTTTTTTTTTTGTTGTTGCCGGTGTATCTTGGTAATTTTGGTCTTTGCAAGTTGTTGGTGGTTTTATGGCTTGTCCACGTGCTTTTTCTGTTCCACTGTACGTACTTCTCTGGGCAGAGTTGATGAGAGCGGTTGAATTTGTGTACTTGTTGCTTGTGCACTAAAGAATAGAGAATACATGTCATATATGATTTTTTGGTGGATAGAATACACTGGTCTTGATTCTTTTCGGGGGAGATCGAGGTCGGAGGCCTACAATTTTTTGGTGGAGAGAGCTCTAAACAAGCTTCAGGGGTGGAAGCGCAAGCTGTTGTCCCAAGCGGGGAAAGAAACCCTTATATAAGCAGTCATTCAAGCTATTTCCTCGTATGCGATGGCATGTTTTCTGTTCTGTTGCCCAAGATCATCTGCGACAAGCTGGATTCAATAACTAGGAACTATTGGTGGAAAGGGGACCCGGAGGATAGGGGAATTTGCTGGGCTAGCAGGGATAGTATTGCTCTGCCTAAATGGAATGGAGGGTTGGGCTTTCGCAACTTTGAAGCCTTTAATCTTGCTCTGTTGGCTAGGCAAGGGTGGAGACTCCTAATGAACCACGAAGCTTATTGGGCTAGGTTCTTTTTTGATAAGAAAGTAATTTATTAACAAAAAGGCATAAAGGGAATGCCATCCGTATACAAGAAAGGCCACAAGACTTATTGGGCTAGGTTCTTAAAAGGCATTTGTTTTCCAAATGCTTCTCTCCTCAATGTCAGCAAGGGCTGCAACGTTTCGTGGACATGAGCGAGTATTCTCCCAAGGTAGAGAAGTCTTGAAGCAAGGTCTTAGAAAGCAGGTGTTTAATGGTGAGTCTACCAATTTTTGGGAAGATACGTGGATCCCTTCTTTGCCAGATTTTAAAGCTTAATTCAGTCAATTCCGTGGGAAGTGGGATAGTGAATGGTTGTGATGCTATGGATGTTCCGAAAGGGGAGTGGAAGCTAGACCTGCTCAAACGTCTAATTTCGAAGGAGGGATTGAGGGCGATCTCTGCTACTCCGGTGCCTTTGGTGCAAAAGTCAGATGTTATGGTTTGGCATTTTAATCCAAAGGGAAATTACTCAGTAAAGCCAGGTTATCAGATAGCTTTTGATCTCCAAAAAAAGCCAAAGAAAGGAGAAGCCAGAGCAATCCTTTATTAAGGCTGATCCGAAGGTCTGCGAAGTTTTTGGTGGAAACTGGAAAGCGTGTAGAAACATTTTGGCTCTTTAGGAGAATTTTTTTTCCCAGAATGTTCTCCTATTCCTTTGTGTCCGCTGTGTGAGAAAGGTGTGGAGTCAGCAGAACATCTCCTGTTTGTGTGTGACTGGACCAGGGGTGTTTTGTTTGGAGGAGGCCTTCAAGTTTGCATGAAAGCCCTTCATCTGGCTTTCTGAAATGGACTTTGTCTGTTATGGAGAGTTCCAACTCAGTTGATGAGGCGAGAGAGCTGATCAGCAAGGTTGCCAACCTTCAGAAGGCCAGAAATGAAGCAACTTCCAATATCTCCTCTAAATTCATTGGAAACTATGGCTAAAATTGTTGCATACACGATGGAGTTTTATTCCAAGGCGAAGCGAGCAAAGGGTATCCCAAGAAGATTAGGGTTGGGTAACTTGGGTTCCCCCTCCAGATAAACAGGTTAAGGCCAATTGCTTCTCCCGGTACCTAAACTCATGATCCCATCACCACCTAGTCCAATTATCACCATAGAAAATCTACATCAGTAACACAGTTAAGTTACTACTGTAATAAATCCAACCCCTTTACAAAAAAACAATAAATAGAGATAAACCATTCACACCCAAAATAGTTAAAAAGCTTAACCAGTTAATATTAACAAGACATCCAATTAAAGACAGCATGTTTCAAACGAGAGAGTACAAACTAACAATAACCTAATAACTAAAGAAGAAAAATGAATCCTAAGTTTCACTAGGATATTTAAAATTTCTTGAGTTGTCTATATATTTTACTCATAGAGAAAAACCACCGCATTAGGAGAGGATCTTGGAAAGCTTAAAAGCTTTTGAGCTGCTCGGACAAATTCTTTTTGCCATTTACAACTCTCCATTAGTGTATCGATGACCATCTTTTGGAGCACCAGAGAATTCTTCAGCAGAAATTGTACAAAAGACAAGTAGAAGTCAAATTGACACTGTACTAACCCAATAAACTTAACTTTCTGGAGATGGAACACCAAACAGGTGAAAGCCTTTTTTTGTGATGTCCAATAGTGCTTTTCATCAAAATTGCAAAGTCCAGGAAATTTGTCCCCAAAGTACTGCAAAAAAGAATGCATTAAGATGAGATTTTGGATACGTTAAAGGGCAGCAATGCACATTTTCGAAAGAATGACTTCTTAAGCTAATTGAAAGGATTCAAAGTCTACTTCAAAGGTCATCAACAACGGTAGGGTACTATGAATGAGTGATTATTCAGCACTCCTAGAGCACCGCCACGTGGTGCTCCGGGGGCCATTGTATGGAGAAGGCCACTATAACACCACATGACAGTGCGTGGTGCTTCTGAAGCAATTAATAATTCTCCATAACGAAGACATAAACATGATGAGGAAATATTTTCAACTGAAAAGCATATAAACCCAAGAAATGGCTCATCTACATCTTCCTACCAAGAGGCCACCCATAAATTCCAGCATCCACCAAGTACAAGTGACTGAAATCCCCAAGGACCCCAATTAAGGAAAAGATATTGGGTCAGCCTACATGTCAAGAATTAAACCAAAGAAAGTGGCCAAGAGTGTACACATCACCAATTGGGTGAGTCTTGACTTGCTGATTTGTCGATTATTAATATGCGTCAATTCTCAGCAACTTTCTTTGGTTTAATTCATAGTCGTTAGACTTATCGAAGAACTGTAGACTAAGTCATATTTACCTAAGTCATTCTTTACACATCTGGAGAATAACTACAAGAAAATACATTAAGGAAATGATCGGATAAAACACACCTCATCACAGCTGGAAGAGGACAAGGTTATGACTAATGTCACCAGATTATATGAACTTTCCAACATGTGTGCTATTCCAGAGAGGACTGATTTCCTGATACTCGTATCAAGTGTTAAGCATTCACACTCCAACCAGGGAGAGCACAATCCTTTTTCTTCCATTATACCTAGAACCTTGGCCCATCGGAGTGAAATACAAAATAAACAAAAATAAAAAATTAGAAGATTCTTGAAGCTTGTTCAAAATCTACTTTGCATATGATGAGAGACACAGTGTCACAGTGTATTTGTAACATTCTTTAATTCCCAAACCATGTTTCACTTCTATTATAGGAGAGCAACAGGTAACAACCAAATTTGAAATGCCAGGCTTCTTCCTTAGAACACAAACTGATTAAAGTACTGCTCACTACAAGGAAGCATGGGCTTCAGCCATTAGAAAATATTGAGCACAAACACTAAGACTGAAACATGGACAAGGTCATAGCTCTATAATACATTCCCTTTTCTTAGTCAGATGACTTGAACTCGAGATCTTTAATATCATTAATAACAGAAAGACTAGCAATGAATTGAATTGAATCAATCGACTCCGGGTCCAAGAAAACAACTTAACAAGACATGGATGAGAACAACTGTGACCGTTGAATACTTGGAAAATTAAAGAATATTCTTCACAGCTACCTCTTTATGTGCACAGTAATAGTAATAGTGTAATACCCTCCTAACTTAAGAAATATGCACATACATTGATTGGGATTCTTTTGGTGTTCTATGATTCACCTCCAGATACTGAGTAGAGTAGATAGTTTGATCCTTGTAATTTTTCTCTGCATAGTAAACTCATGGGAAAATGCGGAGTATTTGGTCGAATTACCATATTAAGAGTACTAAGAACTTCAAAGAGGGAATACAACCATTCTTCATCGCTGAGTTTTACGAGCTCAAGTTCCGAATACAACTTTGTAATTCTGAATAGAAACTTCTATGATCTCAACCAACACGTAAGAACAAATGTTACTGGCAAGCTTAATTTTTTCAGGGTTGCAAAACATGTCAATATTCAGTTAAGTTATGAAGCACATCGAATTGAAAGCACAAGCAAAGGATTATCAAGAGACCAACCTGCAGAGCCCAATCGCCTAAAGTAATATTCTTCACATGAACAAGGCTCTGGAGAAGTCCTCTTAACATATTTGGGTGCCTTTCATAATCATCTGAGTAATATCGACTTTTCACGTGAAAACTGATGTTAGCATCAATCAAAGACGATACATCCCCTAGCTGACAAATTTTATCACCTAAACTACCCGAAATCTCCAACGAATGAAGATGAGGAGCTGAAATTTCCAACATAGAATGGTGCCCACTGCCATCGTTGTCATCATCGTCATCACCATCGTCATCGTCATCACCATCGTCGTCATCATCATCATCCCAAACGTCTCTTAGTATCAATTTCTTCACACTTGCACTACTAACATGCAAATGATTGAAACCGTAAAAGTAATACAACTCCAGAATCTCCAACACAGGACTACCGGCTAATATCTTCTGAATAACATCTTCACTCAAATTCGCATACCCAATTGACAATTTCTTCAGCGAATTCCAACAAACAACTCCTTTGGGCAACACTTGGCACGCAGAAAACTTCAATGTTTTGAACGATGAATTAGTATAAAGAAGTTGTGGTAGCACGTAACTATCACTCTCAAACAAATCACACAGGTCAAAGTCAAGTTGAAGCTCCTCCGCCCCCTTCCCTGTTGCGAACCGAGTCCAGAGATTGACATTGGAAGCGTAATCCTTCTCGTATCTAAACTCAACCCCGAATTTCTTGAGCTTAGAACAGTTGCAGAGAACTATAGTTTTGTCAACGAAGCTAACAAAGTCACTAACGGTTTTCTCAGAGGAATCGGAATCACTAAGAAATTCGAGGGATGTGGAGTAAGTCCAGATATGCAGCCAACGTTTTGATAAAACCTGGGTTTTAATGGCGTCTTCGATTGGCAAGAAGGAGAGAACGTGGCCGAGTATAGCGTCGGGCAATGCGGTGATTCGATCCACGGTGGGCTTCGACAACTTGGCGCATTCGTTATCGCTTTCGGGGGTTGGGGGATGACTGAGTTCAATGCTGCTTGGTGATGACATGATTTCCAAACTGCTCCCCCTAGACTTTCTCGAATTCTTCCGGAGAAGCCTTTTCTTGGTATGATCTCCTCTTCAGCTTCTCCCTTTCAGGATCTAGGTAGAAAACGGGCTGCTTCTTTAAAACGACGAACAAGAGTTTGAATGAGCTTCATTTTGAAAGCGCATCTTCAGCTTCAGCCTTCAGGGTTAGTTTTACTGCTCTGAAATCTAGGGTTTTGGAGGGGGGAAGGAGGAGGAAAATGATACCCTTTGGCCGAAACTTGGAGGCCTTGTTCGTTGGGTATTCAAAACCGCTGTTCACGGTTTTTTATAAATTTTCTCATACTATAACTTTCTATTTATTACACTTTAAAACCTTTATCAAAATCCGAAGTCTAAGACCACCGCATGGCCATTGCACGCTGTGTGGGGCTTGGAGATACAGAAAATAGCCATAATTTTAAAATACTCTGTTTGTTCGGATTTAATAGTCTCTCGTTCAATTTTAATTAGATAAAAAATGAGTTATACCTTTAAATTTCTAATGAATTTTATATCCAATATGAATCTTGTTTGATAGATCTCAATTAGTTCTATAAGACAATGTTTTCAAAATTACATAAAACATTATAAATTACAAGATATAATCGATTGAAAAATGGCACGAACTCTCAAAAAAAAACTATTAAATCCGACCAAAGGAAGTAATTATTTATGAGGTCCTATAAAAAATCAGCTCTAACAAATATTGGTACTCGGTAAGTATATTTTTTGAATTTGTAGAGGCGAAACTACGAAACCTCACACGACGCACGGTGGAAAAAAGTGTGATAGTCCTGGCACTTCTGTTTTCATCCCTCTAATTAATCACTCCTTTTTTTTACTTCGTGCTTCAACTATCAAAGTTACTTATTTCATCATTAAACTATTCAAATCACATCCATTGATGTAATTTGGACTTATTAAAGGAATAATTGGACTCAATGGATAGTACTTGGATAGTTTAAGGACGAAATGGATGATTTTGATAATTCAAGGACAAAGTAGAAAAAAGAAAAATAATTTGAGGAATAAAAATATAAAAAAAACTCCTTTTCTTTTTTTTAATCGGGATCTTTTGGGACTACTTGATCGAGTTTTTAAAATTTTTATAAACTTTTTCTTGGTTAGGTGATTCTCCTCCTGAAACGAATGGTGTGATATATAAATTATGACGAATTTTTTTTTAAAAAAAGTAACTAAAAGTTAAACAATATTGTAGTATGTGTTTAAAAAAGAAATTTGATTTCTACCCTCACTTAATTGATGCGCACATTTTTTTTTTTTGTCTTTTAGCGGGTGAATTTACGAAACAGTCCATAAATTTTGTAAAAAGTGTATGCTTGCAGGGCCTATTTCGCAAATTCACCCAATTAAAAGACAAAAACAAGAATGCTCACATTAATTAAGGAAGTGTAGAAATCAATTTTCTTAAAAAATTTACTTCAGTCGGGACATACTCTAACTCCCACTCTCGATCATGTCTATACGCTCTTGAATCCGTACGCTCCCCACATTTATTAGTGCAAAATATTTTCAAAAGACACTTCCGCATCCGGATTATATGACTTAGCTAATTACTACCAAATGGACGGTGATAAATTAGACATGGTTTCATATGTTTCTTTAATACTACTGCAATATTTGGATCTAAGACTTTTGAAGTAAACTGTAAAGGGAAGGAAAGAGAAAACAGACACTTAGAAAGAAACTAAGGTCTCGTTCAGCTAACTCAAATAAGTATTTATTTTTTGAATTAAAAGAGATGTATTGTGAGAGAATGACTTGTCTCGTAAAGCAGGAAATAAGTACTTACAAAATAAGAATCTTAACGGAACGGGGCCTTCCTTTCTTTATTTAAGTCAAGAAAAATGAGAAGAAACTAGTAATACCTTGTGCACAAATGATTTCTGTTTAAAAACCAATTACCATTTTATCTTTTAATCTATTTTTAAATTTCTCGCCCCCTCCAAAGTCATGATCCTTTTTTATAATCCACCGGAAAGCAGTTTCTTTCAGTATCCTACTCTATGTTTTATTGGGAAAAAACGGTGAACATGTAAAATATCCGTAAAATATGAAGGAAATTTATTACTATGAAGCAAGGGAAAGAAAAATAGCGGGAACTCGGAAAAAGAGCGCGGTGGAAATTTTATTGTGCTCAATACTTGAATTTTTTTTTTTAAATTTTCTTCTCTCCTTCCCTACAAACCAAATAATGAAAAAGAAGATTTTCTTAGGTTCAATCCTCTTTCCCCTTTTCATTTTGTTCCATACAGATACAGGCGGTAAAAATACATACTGACAAATTGTGGTAAATAGAGAAATTGAAGACATATCAGACCCAAAATTAAGCACACTTAAAGTTCAAAAAACAAAATCTCAAAATTGACGTCAATCCAAAATTTACAGAGAAATTTATCGAGGAAAAGTAAAATGAGATACTCCCTTTGCCCTATTGTTGAAGTGTCCTCTACGCTAACAAAATCTCAAGACTTGTGATTTAAGATTTAAAAAAAAAAAAAAACTACAATGCTTCCTTGCATAATATTTGCAAACTTTGGTGTTAAAAATTGAATTTTTTTTGTACAAAAGTACTTTATTTATTTATTTATTTTAAAATTGCAAATAAATTCGTAAGGAACACTTAAAAATGGACCGATGGAGTATAGTGTTTACCATCCATAACATTGTAGGAGTAACACATTTATTCAAGAATCTCCCCATTTTGATACATACTCTCCCTTTTTTGTCTGTTAATGAAACTTATATATATAATTCTTCACTAAAAACAAGAAAGGGAGTGTGAAGATAAAAAAAAAAAAAAAAAGGGAGTATGAAACTCATTGGGAAAATGACGGCCAATGACGTGTTTTGATTTTTACCTGCCAAGAAAATGCTGAGAACATTTGTTAATACTGAAAATGTCATTGGCGGATATTAATTATCAAAACACGTCCTGAGCCGTCATTTTCCCTTTTTCTTTTCTTTTTTGTGGATAAGTTCTTTTGCCGCCAGGAATCATGTGAAAATTATTAAGTGATGAAGCAAAATTAATTTATATCTTCACCTCACCTTTCCCTTTACTGTCTTATTCGGAAATCGCCTCCACAAGCACATGATCCTGTAATCAAACACTTGATCCTTCTGCATGCATAAACTATTGACAACCAAAATAGTATAGTAGTAATAAGGTTTAACAAGTTTATATTAACAGACATCCAATAACTAAGAAAGAAATAGCTAAGAAAGAAAAAATGGTTTAATATTACGTAGCACCACAAAAAGGAAAAATAAAAACGGTTTTGAGTTGTCCAGTTTACTCAGAACAAAACTACTGCATTGGGAGAGGATCTTGGAAAGCTTAAAAGCTTTCGAGCTGCTCGGACGAATTCCTTCGGCCAATTGCAACTTTCCGTTTTCGAATCAATAACCATCTTTTGGAGCACCCTTGCATTCTTCAGCAGAAATTGCGCAAAAGACAAGTGGAAGTCAAAGTTATAACTTCCTAAACCGATAAACTTAACTTCATGGAGATGCAATGTCAAACACATGAAAGGCTTCTCTTTTGATGTCCAATAGCTCTTTTCGTCGAAATTGCAAAGCTCGGTGCATGCATCCGAAAAGCACTGCATACAAAGAATACATTAAGTTGAGATTCTGCATCGTTAAGGGCATCAATGCTACTATTCCAACCATCAAAGAGTGACTTCCTATGCTCATTGAAATGATTCAAAGTCTATTTCAGAGGTCATCTACAAGGATATTATGAAGACATAAAGACGATGCGGAAGCAATGAAGCATTCTCAACAAACTTGCTGCCAAACTCAGCAAATGGCATCTACAATAGGCGCACCAACTATCCTAGCATCCGCCAACTAGAAGTGATCAGTGGAATCACCAACTAAGGGAAAAAAAATAGGGCAAGTCTTCATACCATAAGAATTAAACTAAAGTAAGCGGCAAAAAAAGCGAATACATCAGCAAGTCAGGCCCACCACTACAAAAACCACTAAATAGGCAAGTCTTGACTTGCTGATGTGTCAATTCTCGGCCACTTTCTTTGTTTTGATTCATAATCTGCAGACATAATCAAAGATATGTAGATTAAGTCGTTCTTTGCACATCTTATAAAATACCAACTCCATGAAAATACATTACACAAATGAATCAAGATAAAAAAACATACGGCGTCATAGTTGGAAGAGGACGTAGTTATGACTAATGTCTCCAGATTAGGTGAACTTTCCAACATGTTTGCTATCCCAGGGAGGACTGGTTTCCAGATACCTGTATCCAGCGTTAAAAACTCACAGTTCAACAGTGGAGAGCGCAATCCTTTTGCTTCCATTATACTTAGTACCTTTGCCCATCAGAGCAAAACACAAAAGAACAAAAGTAAGACAAACAATTAGAATATTAGAGAAGCTTGTTCAAAATCTGCCCATAAGGTATTTTGCATATTACGAAACACACACACTTAATTTGTAAGATCGTTTAATTCCCAAACAATGTTCAACTTCTTGTATCGGAACAACAGGTAACAACCAAATTTTGAAGGCCAGGCTTGGTTTCTTAGTGCACAAACTGATTAGAGTACTGTAACTATTGTTAATATAACTTAGTATGGGCTTCTTCCATTAAATGTTAAGCATTTAGCTCCATAACTAACACCGAAACATGGACAAGGTCAGAGCTCTACAAGCTTTTTTCTTTCCTTACTCAGATGACTTGAACTCAAGATCCATTAATTCATTAAATCACATAAAGTACTGCAATAAAATGAATCATTGAACCCGGGTCCAAGACAACAACTTGGTAAAAGACAGATGAAAAGATCTGCAACCGCTCAACACTTGGATAAGTTAAGGAACATTCTTCACTGCTACCTCTTTATGTGCTTGATAGGAATACCCTCCTAACATAAAACATAACACGATTATTGCAGGATTCTTTTCGTGTTCTATGGTTCACCTCCGAATACTGAGTATGTAGTCCAATCCTTCTAATTTTACTCTTTAATAAACTGATGGGGAGAAGTGGAGCCTTAGGTCAAAATTCCAATAACTATATAAAGAGTACGAAGAACTTTGAAGAGCAAATAGAGCCACTATTTACGTTTGAGTAATGAGAACTCAAGATTCCGAATACAGTTGTCTTATTCTAAATATAAACTTCCACTATATCATTACTGCCAAGCTTAATTCTTTCAGGGTTAGAAAACACTTCAATAATAAGTTAACATATGAAGCACATAGAATTGGATGGTACAATCAAAGGATTATCAAGAGACCAACCTGTATAGCCAAAGTACCTAAAGTAATCTTCTTCACATGAACAAGGCTCTGGAGAAGTCCTCTTAACATATTCACATAACTTACATTATCATATGAATGGTATATCTCCATGTAAAAATTGAGGTTAGCATCAACCAAAGATGATACATCCCCAAGCCGACAAATTTTGTCACGTAAATGGCCCAAAATCTCCAATGAATGAAGATGAGGAGCTGAAACTTCCAACATAGAAAGGTATCTGTCAATTTGGTATTCTTCTTCCACTTCTTCATTGTGTTCCCAAAAGTCTCTCAGTATCAATTTCTTCACACTTGCATTACTAATATGCAAACGATTGAAACCATAAAAGTAATACAACTCCAGAATCTCCAGCACAGGACTACCCGCTAATATCTTCTGAATCACATCTTCACTCAACCCCGCATACCCAATTGACAACTTCTTCAACGAATTCCAACAAACAACTCCTTTGGGCATCACATTGCACTTAGAAAACTGCAGTACTTTAAAAGACGATTTACTATACAGAAGCTGTGGTAGCAAGTAATAACCAACCTCTTCATCAATCTCCCATGGCACATTCTCAAAGTCAAGTTGAAGCTCCTCCGCCCCCTTCCCCATTGCGAACATAGTCCAGAGATTGACATTGGAAGCGTAATCCGGCTCGTACGCAAACCGAACCCCCAATTTCTTGAGCTTAGTACAGTTGCAGAGAACTAGGGTTCTGTCAACAAAGGAAACAAAGTCGCTAACGCTTTTGTCGGAATCATGAAGAAATACGAGGGACGTGGAGTAAGTCCAGAGATGCAGCCACCGTTTTGACAAAACCTGGGTTTTGACGGCGTCTTCGATGGGTAAGAAGGAGAGAACGTGGAGGAGTAAAGATTCGGGCAATGCGGTGATTAGATCGACGGCGGCTTTCCTTATCCGGGCACAGAGTCTCTGCCGTTTCGGGTACATGGGTTCGTCGGAGGAGTACGTGGGATCGTAGCCGGAATGGGCGCTTTCGCCGTCGCTTTCGGAATCGGTGGGAGATGGAGAGTTGGGATGACTGAGATCACTCATGGTTTTCAAACTCTTCTTCTGCTTCGGGGGGCTAGGTTTACTGCCCTCAAAACTAGGGTTTTGGAGAACGAATTGCTTCACCAGATTTTGGCTCCGAAATCCAAATAATGAACGGTCCGACTATCCACGCAGATAATCTGCGCACTGATTGCAATGTAGAGCCCACAAAGGTTTCATACAAATGATTTGAATCGTTCATTCGATTTAAATATTTTTTTGAGCGCTTCCGTGGAAAAAATCAGCTCAATCCGATACTTATATTCCTGTAAGTGCTCGATCCAATCATCTACTCCATCCGTCCCACTTTGTTCCGCTTGTTTCCTTTTTGGGATGTCTATCTCACAATCTATAATATTTTATATATTTAATATGAGTCTTGTTTGATAGATATCAATTTATTTTTTTAAACAAAGTTTTCGAAATCATAAAAAACATTATAGATTATGAGATATGGACAATTTTTTGGGACGTCCCCAAAAGGAAATAGGCGAAACAAAGTGGGATAGAGAGAGTAACTTTTTATTCAGATTATAGGATCAGACCCATGATTTTATGTCGACAAACTTTCTGGTAAATGAACGGACCATGGCGCGGATGAGCCCGAGCCCGACCCACATTTCAATATTTTGTAACACAAGACATGCATACTTGTTAAAACGACTCGAACTCAAAGCAGAGTTGAAGAGTTTGAATGGATTATTTTTAGGCACAAACTTGAATATGACACGTTTCAACAACAAAAAAAAAAAAATGGATTCAACGACAACAAAATAAATGGAATGAATACGAATTAAAATTGCGTAACTCGATACAAACATGTATAATCGTTTAACTTTTTGTGTCAACCAATTAACCCGTAATAGCACAACTCGAACATGCGACCACATGACATGATACAATACAGCAACGCGAACTATATGCGGATATTTTTTTTTGTTTTATAATTTATGTGCTTCAATCGCATTGAAAATATTCATAATTTTTTATGGATTAAAAGATTGTTCTTTTATAGCATTGTTAGATTTTATCTAAAGGGGTTCAAATGTCGACTCGAACCCAAAAAGAACTTTACCAAGTTGAGTTGGTGTCTATACGTGACGTTTTAGATAGTACTATGTGTTTTGACATGAACCTTATATAACACCAATCGTACACAGCAGGCACGGGGTTCTGATGTGCCTTTAATTCGGCCTCGTCCCAAACTCGAAAACATAGTCTAAACATAAGATTTTAGTTTCGTTGTTAATTTAGGCTGTTTCTATATGAGATAATATCGTGAATTTTGTGGAGGGGTTAACAGAAGTACATCAAAAGGATACCAAGAAAAACATGAAAATAATCAGGTGAAGCAGCAAAATTCATCGCTCCAGGTCACCCCCTTTACAGTTTTCATGGTAAATCGCCTTCAAAACAAGAAAAACACAGACTTCATACCAAACCAAACCTAACCAAATCGAGCCTTATGTCCCAATCACTTGGGGTCGGCATAGACTTCATACCAAAAAGAAAAAACACAATCTACTACCATAATCCTACCACTTGTCCCTTGACATAAAACAATACAATAACATACAAGAAGTGAGCAAACTATTCGTCCCTCTGGGGAGATTCGATAAAATTGGAACAAACTATTCATAATCGATACTAACAACACATCTAGTATTATCCCGAAAGGAAAAAAGTACCTTCACTGAGATATTGGAATTATTATTTTTTTTGGCATAAAAAAAAGAATTTCATAGATAAATAAAGAGTCAATACATGAAAGAACATATTACATGATATTGGAATTACTTGAGTAGCTCATTTTACTCAGAGAACAAAACTACTGCATGGGGAGAGGATCTTGGAAAGCTTAATAGCTTTTGAGCTGCTTGGGTAAATTCCTTTTGCCAGTTATTGCCTTCCATTCTCGCAGTGATGACCATCTTTTGAAGCACCCTTGCATTCTCCAATATAAATTGTACGAAAGACAAGTAGTAGTCAACTTCATGCTGCCCAAAACCGATAAACTTAACTTTCTGGAGACGAAACATCAAACAAGTGAAAGGCTTCTTTCTTAATGTCCAATAGTGCTTTCCATCAAAATTGCAATCTTTGTCCGAAAAGTACTGCAAACGAAGAGTACATGAGATTATGCATAAGCTTAAGGGTGTCAATGCAACTTTATGAAAGAATGACATCTAAAGCTCATTGAGAAAGGATTAAAAGTCTACTTCAGTGGTCATCTACAAGCGTATTATGAAGGCATAAACATGATGGGGAAATATTCGACAGAATAGCATCTAAACTCTCTCTCTCTCTCTCTCTCTCTTTACAACCAACAAATTCTTGCATCCGTCAAATACAAGCGAGTGGAATCACCAACTATGGAAAAGAAACTAGGAGAGAGAGGGGATGGTTCTAGGAACCCCAAGTGAATAAAGCCGGTAAGTTCACATATCAAGAATTAAGCTAAAAAAAATGCCCAAGAGGGAACACATCAACCAGTTGGGCCCACTCCTGCACAATAATAACCAATTGGGTGAGTCTTGACTTGCAGATGGGTCAATCCTTGCAATGTGTGGATTCTCAGACGCTTTCTCTGCTTTAATTCGTAATCTTAATTTAAGCAAAGAAATGATAATTAAGTCATATTTCCTGAAGTCATTCTTTACATATCTTGTGAAATAACTCCAAGAGAATCCTTATGTGAAATAACTCCAAGAGAATCCTTATACAATAAAAACTGAATCGGGATAAAACACACCTCACAACTGATGGTACTGGGTAGTGGCACAGACACGACCAATGTCTCCAGATTAGGTGAACTTTGCAACATGTGTGCTATACCAGGGAGGAGTGCTTTCGTGATACCCGTATCAAGAGTTAAGCATTCACACTTCAACAGTGGAGAGCACAATCCTTTTCCTTCCATTATGCATAGTACCTTCGCCCGTCACAGAAAAATAGAAAAGAACAAAAACAAGACAAACAATTACTCGTAGAAGATTTTAGAGGCTTGTTCAAAATCTTTAATAAGGTATTTTGCATACTACGAGGCACGGAGTATACTTGTATCTTTGTTTAATTCCCCAACCATGTTTCACTTTCTGTATTGGAACAACATGTCACAACCATAGTTTGAAAAGCCAGGTTTGGTTTCGTAGCGCACAAACTGATTAATCATTAATGTACTGTTAATACAAGGAAGCACAGGCTTTCTGCCATTAGATATTATACTTTTTCCTTTTCTTACACAGATGACTCGAACTCATGATCTATTAGTTTGTTAAACAACAAAAAGACTTGCAATGAATTGAATCAATTGAATCTTCCAAGACAACAACTTGACAAGAGACATATGAAAAGATCTGCAACTGCTGAACACTTGGAAAAGTAAAAGAACATTCTTCATAACTACCACTTTATGCGGGCAGTGATATCCTCCTAAATAAATATGCACAAACATTGGTGGATTCTTTTGGTATTCTATGATTCACCTCCCAATACTGAGTTGGTAGTCCGATAATTTCAAATTTTATCTTCTTGGTAAACTGATTGGGGGATGTAGAGCTATAGGTCGGATTACTATATAAAGCAGAGTTGCTTCTTGCTCGTGTAGGAAGAACTTTGTAGAGCAAATAGAACCATTATCCTTGATTTGAAAACTCAAGTGTCCGAATACAATTGTCCAATTCCAAATAAGCAATGCCATTATCTTAACCAACACAAAAATCAATCTTACAGACGGTATTAATTTTTTAGGGTTAGGAAGCACTTCAATATTCAGTTAAGTTATGAAGCACATAGAAGTGAATGGCACAAGCAAAAGTTTCTCAAGAGACCAACCTGTATAGCCCAATTGCCTAAAGTTATCTTCTTCACATGAACAAGGCTCTGGAGAAGTTCTTTTAACATTGTTAGGTACCAATCATAATCATCTGGGCCGTATGAATAAATCATCACATTAAAACTGAGGATAGCATCAACCAAAGATGATACATTCCCCACCCGAAACATTTTATGAACTGAAACACCCAAAATCTCCAACGAGTGAAGATGAGGAGCTGAAATTTCCAACAAAGCATGGTGTCCACCATAAATTTGATATTCTTTTTCTTGTTCCCAAAAGTCTCTAGTCTCACTATCAATTTCTTCACACTTGCATTACTAACATGCAAACGATTGAATCCATAAACGTCATACAACTCCAGAATCTCCAACACACGACTACCCGTTAATATCTTCTGAATCACATCTTCACTCAATTTCACGCGCCCAATCGACAATTTCTTTAGCGAATTCCAGCAAACGACTCCTTGGGGCTTCAAATTGCATTGGGCAAGCTCCAATGCCTTGAACGATGAGTTAGTATAAAGAAGTTGTGGTAACAAGTAACTATCACCCTCACGCAAAACACCCAATGAATCCTCGAAGACAAGTTGAAACTCCTCCACCCCCTTCCCTATTGCGAACTGAGTCCACCTATTGTAACTGGAAGGGTACTCCGGTTCGTACACAAACCGAATCGCCAGTTTCTTGAGCTTAGAACAGTTGCAAAGAGCTAGGGTTTTGTCAACGAATGCAACAAACTCATCATCGCCTGTGTGTGGAGGATCAAGGACATGAAAAACAAGGGAAGTGATGTAAGTCCACAGGAATTGCCACCGTTTGGACAAAACCTGGGTTTTGACGGCGTCTCCGATTGGCAAGAAGGAGAGAAGGTGAATGAGCAAAGAGTCGGGCAATGCGGTGAATGGGTCGACGACGGCAGTTTCCCTTATCCCGCCACCACTCCTCGGCCGTCCGTCGGGAAAGTGCACGGGTCTGTTTCTTTTTTTCAACGAATTGCTCGGCGATGACATGGTTTTCAAACTCTTGTTCTGCTTCCGGATTACTGTTCTGAAAGCTAGGGTTTTGAAATGAGGAGAAAACAACGATGGAATTCTAAAACGACCCGATTATTACTATGACTTCAAAACCCTAACCTTTTCTCAGCAGATGTACTTAACTTGGTAGTTACGAAGTACATGAATGAAGTGGGAAATGAGCGAGTGAGAGCATCTCCGCCCTTGATCCAAAATTTTACTCAAATTTGGGTAAAAACCTATTTTGTGTCAGGCTCACTCAAATGACAAAATGATCTTTTACTCAAATATATATTATTTTTTTAAGTATTCAATGACAATAATGTAAATAATAGAAGGGAACAAATTTGATTTGGGGTAGACTACCGTGAAGAAAGAGAAGAAGAACCCGGCCCACTTCCATAACCACCGCCAACCACCCAAACAGTCTACCACTTACCACCACCCACGGAATTTTGATCCACATATTCTCCTTTCTTTTCTATATGTAGGAACTCGCGCGTTCTGGCGGCGGCGGCCATGAGAGAGAGAGAGAGTTGCAGATATCTAAGCTTGGGAAAGCCGACGCCAATCGCCATGCTCTCAGAATGGCATGAAAGGAGCCGTTGAAATATTGGGGAAAAAAATGGGGAGAGACTTGGGTTGTCTCAAATTTGGGGGGAAAAATTGGTAAAACCTAAAATAGGGAAGGATTTGGGTCAAAGATTGGAGAGGATTTTTTGTGAGTTTTACCCAAATTTTAAATTTGGGTCTTAAAATGGGTCATGGTTGGAGATGCTCTGAGTGATACCTTTGTTTTTAGCCATAGCGGCCGGCCGAATAAAACATAGTTAAAAACATTGCAACACCGGATTAAAACCTATTTTTTGCCGAATAAAATTAACTCTGAAAAACATCTCAAATGAAGATAAGTATGATTTTTGACATGGCTAAAGTTCTCGACAATGTTTAAATAGTGAACACTTCTGATTATCGAAACGAGCTCGGGAATGACCCGAAAATTGGTCGAACAGAACCGTTCAGTCCCTAAAGGGACGGGAGAGGTTCCATAAGTAGGTTATTTGGATGTTAGGAAAGGAAAGAGAAAACAGATAGAAACTAAATTACTCTGTATTAAAGTTAAGAAAAATGAGAAGAAACGAATAATACCTTGTCCAAAAGAAAAAATAAGTCCGGTACACACCACCTTTAAAAATCTTTGTGGCTCATTTTCTGAAGGTGTGTATGGTACACCCTTACAAATTTATTGGATTACTTTTATGAAATTTTGTGGCCCAATAAATGAGATTTTTTTTTATGTTTATGTGAATTTTTATGGTGTTGTGTGTGTGTGTGTGTGTATATATAATTGTTTTTTTTTTTTGTGTGTTGTATACAAATCTTGTAGTCCAAAAAATGGCACAAAGTCAAAATGGCAAATCAAAGTTATGAGATTTTGTGATGTTTATAAATTTTCGTGGTGGTGTTTGTGAATTTTTATGGTTCTAACATGGATTTTTTAGTAATCCATTATGAGAATTTTTTGAAGGTGAGTCATAAAGATTTTTAAAGTGGTGTGTACCGGAGTTTTCCCCCATATCAAATCCAAGATTAAGCATAACCTAACAAGCACAGTGACACTACAGAGCATACTTAGAGGTCATAAAAAATCTCAAAATTGACGTCAATCCTGAATTTACAGAGATGTATCGAGGAAAGGTAAAATGAGATACTTACTCTGTCCCTATTGAAGTGTCCCCTGCGATAAGACTTGCGATTTTATTGGTAAATCGCCTTCACAAACCCATGATCCTGCAATCGGACTCCTTGACGTAAAATGATATTCCATAGGCACAAACTACAGACAACAAAAATAGCCATAAGGTTTAACAAGTTAATATTAACAAGACATCCAATACTAGATCCATTACATTAGAAAAGAAACAGCACAGACCAGTAATAGCTAAGAAAGAAAAATGGTTTTGAGTTGTCCATTTCACTCAGAACAAAACTACTGCATTGGGTGAGGATCTTGAAAAGCTTAAAAGCTTTCGGGCTGCTCGGACAAATTCCTCTGGCCAATTACAACTTTTCATTTTCGGACCAATAACCATCTTTTGGAGCACCCTTGCATTCTTCAATAGAAATTGTGCAAAAGACAAGTGGAAATCAAAGCCATAACTTCCTACACCGATGAACTTGACATCTTGGAGATGCAACATCAAACATTTGAAAGGCTTCTTATTTGATGTCCAATAGCTCTTTTCATCGAAATTGTGAAGTTCGGTGAGTTTGTGAGAAAAGAACTGCATACAAAGAATACATTAAGCTGAGATTCTGCATAAGTTAAGGGCATCAATACAACTATTGCAACTATCAAAAAGTGACTTCTTATGCTCATTGAAATGATTCAAAGTCTACTTCAGAGGTCATCTACAACGATATTACTAAGACATAAAAACGATGAGGAAGCAATAAAGCATTCTCAACAAAATCGCTGCCAAACTCAACTAATGGCATCAACAAATAGGCACACCAACAATTCTAGCATCCGCCAACTATAAGTGAGTGGAATCACCAACCAAGGAAAAGAATCAGGAAAGTCTACATACCACAAGAATTGAACTAAAGAAAGCGGCCAAGAACAAACACATCAGCCAGCCAGGCCCACAACTACAAAACAACAACCAAATGGGTGAGTCTTGACTTCTTCATGTGTCAATTCTCAGCCGCTTTCTTTGGTGGGATTCATAGTCTGCAGACTTAATCAAAGAAATGTAGATTCAGTCATTCTTTACACATCTAATGAAACAACTCCTAGGAAATACGTTACACAAACGAATCAAGATAAGAAAACATACGTGTTGATGGCTGGAAGAGGACGCAGTCATGACTAATGTCTCTAGATTAGGTGAACTTTCCAACATGTTTGCTATCCCAGGGAGGACTGATTTCCAGATACCTGTATCTAATGTTAAAAACTCACAGTCCAACAGTGGAGAGCGCAATCCTTTTGCTTCCATCATACTTAGTACCTATGCCCATCAGAGCAAAACACAAAAGAACAAAAGTAAGACAAACAGTTAGAATATAAACGAAGCTTGTTCAAAATCTGCCCATAAGGTATTCTGCATATTTCAACACACACACACTGAATTTGTAACATTGTTTAATTCCCAAACATGTTCCACACTTCCACTTCTTGTATCAGAACATCAGGTACCAACCAAATTTTGAAGGCCGGGCTTGGTTTCTTAGCGCACAAACTGATTAGAGTACTGTTAATATAACTAAGTATGGGCTTCTTCCATTAAATGATATTAAGCATTTAGCACCATAACTAACACTGAAACATGGACAAGGTCATAGCTCTGCAAGCTTTTTTCTTTTCTTACTCAGATGACATGAACTCAAGATCTGGTAATTCATTAAATCACAGAAACAACTGCAATAATATGAATCATTCAACCAGGGTCCAAGACAACAACTTGATAGGAGACAGATGAAAAGATCTGCAACCGCTCAAGCAGCTCAACACTTGGATAAGTCAAAGAACATTCTTCACTGCTACCTCTTTACGTATAGGCATACCCTCCTAACATTAAATATATTTACAAATATTGTAGAATTCTTCTTGTGTTCTACGATCCACCTCCGAATACCGAGTAGGTAGTCTGATCCTTCTAATTTTCTTCGTGAACCATTAACCGTTAGGTCGAAGTTTAAATAACTATACACAATGTAGGAAGAACTTTGAAGAGCAAATAGAACCACTCTTCATGATTGAGATATGAGAACTCAAGATTCCGAATACAATTGTCTGATTTTGGATTATTCTAACCTCTGCCCAGAGGGTATAGGATAGGTAAAAGGTGTATTGATATCCGAGAAAGGTGTCTTGATATTTGTGAAAATGTATTAATATCCGTGAGATATGCATTGATATCCGAATTTGTTTGGAATTGCTGGGCATATTATCCTCCGCCTAGTAGGCAGAGGTTAGCAAGACCGTTCTTAATAAAAACTTCCACTATATCAACCAACACAAAGGAACAAAATGTTACTGTCAAGCATAATTCTTTCAGGGTTAGAAAAAACACTTCAATAATAAGTTAAGATATGAAGCTCATAGAATTGGATGGAATAATCCAAGGACTATCAAGATACCAACCTGTATAGCAAAAGTACCTAAAGTAATCTTCTTCACATGAACAATGCTCTGGAGAATTTCTTTTAGCATATTTGGGTACCTATCATAATCATCATCCGGGCCATGTGAATAAATATCAGTGCAAAAATTGAGGTTAGCATCAACCAAAGATGATATATCCCCAAGCCGACAAAATTTATTACATAAACCACCCAAAATCTCCAACGAATGAAGATGAGGAGCTGAAACTTCCAACACAGAATGGTATTCGTCAAATCGGTGTTCTTCTTCTTCTTCATCGCGATCCCAAACATTTCTCAGTATCAATTTCTTCACATTTGCATTACTAACATGCAAACGATTAAAACCACAAAAGTAATACAACTCCAGAATTTCCAACACAGGACTACCCACTAATATCTTCTGAATCACATCTTCACTCAAATTCACCCACCCAAGTGTCAATTTCTTCAGCGAATTCCAACAAACAACTCCTTTGGGCATCACCGTGCACACAGAAAACTTCAATGCTTTAAAGGACGAATTAGTATAGAGATGCTGTGGTAGCAAATACTCAACCTCATTACGCTCGTTTAAAAAATCGAGTAGAAGCTCCTCCGCCCCCTTCTTCTCTGTGGCGAATCGAGTCCACAGATCGACATTAGAAGCGTATTGCGGCTCGTATGCAAACTGAACCCCGAATTTCTTGAGCTTGGAACAGCTGCTGAGAAATAGGGTTCTGTCAATAAAGGTAACAAAGTCACCAACATATTTGTCAGAGGAATCCGAAACGAGGAGACGGAAAACGAGGGAAGTGAGGTGAGTCCATAGGTATTCCCAGCGTTTGGATAAAACCTGGGTTTTGACGGCGTCTTCGATTGGTAAGAAGGAGAGAAGGTGGAGGAGTAAAGATTCGGGCAATTCGGAGATTAGATCGACGGCGTTTGGATCAATGTTGCTCGGTGATGACATGATTTTCAAACTCTTCTGCTGCTTCAGCGTTGCCCTGAAACCAGGGTTTTGGAGGAGGAGGAGGAAAATCTCATACCCTTTGGCCAAAGCTTCTGGGACAGTTCGGCCGAGTTTTTTTTTTGGATAAATTTCACTGGCATGTGGGTTTAATGCTGTTAACAGAGCAGTAATGATTCTCACACATATGTTTTTGCACATATCTTGCACATACATTTTTATAGGGTCCATATCGGGGTCCCACAAAATGATCTGAACCGCTCATCTTTTTTAAAATATTTTTTGTAGTGTTCCTGAAAAAAATCAGCTCCAACGGATATCGATAAGGGCTTTCTCAAAAATCGTAGGACGAATCATTTTGTTTTTCCCTACAAATTCTGATAAAGCCCTTACCGATATCCGTTGGAACTGATTTTTTACAAGAACCCTCCAAAAAAATATGTTAAAAAAGATGAGCGGTTCGGATCATTTTGTGGGACCCCGATATGGGCCCCACAAAAATGTATGTGCAAGATATGTGCAAAAACATATGTGCAAGTAGCATGGGTACGCTGATAAATGGTGGATTTCGGTTTTCAATGATACACATACAACTCGAAAGCTGCACAGATAGCATACACAGATCACTTTTGGATTCGTTTTGGGTTATATAAAAGATGATTGGAATCGCTCATTTTGTTTTGTAGTGTCGCTGTAAAAAATCATCTCGATCCGATATCGTTGAGAGCGTTTACGAATTATCCAACTTTACTTCAGAATTTGAAAAAATCATCTCAACCGATATCGTTAAAGGCAAACCAAATCATCTAACATTGCTTCAGAATTTAAGCCAAGTTGGATGATTTGTGAATGCTCTTAACGATATCGGATTGAGATGATTTTTTGCAGGGACCTTGAAAACAAATTTTGAACAAAATCAGCAGCTCCGACCATCTTTTGTGGGACCCAAAATGGGTCCAAAAGTGATCTGTGTATTCTGTCTGTACAGCTTTTGCTATACTTGTAGCACTTCTGTTTTGTTTTTGTTATAGGCAAAAAGTTTATTGACGAAAACTTGATAAATGATACATTGAGTTAGGAGGAGAAGAGGGGGGAAGAAGAGGAGAAGAAAGGGGAGGGGGAGAGGGAGAAGAAGAAGAAGAAAGAAAAGGGAGGAGAGGGAGATGGAGAGGAAGAGGAGCGGGCTAGGGTGAGGGGAGGGGAGGGGAGGCACTGCCTCCCCCAAGGGGAAACCCTAGATATGGTTCAAGGAGAGCGAGAGGTTTTTAGGGAGAGAGGAGCATGACCAAATTAACATTATAAATGGAAGATATTAAGCACAATAATACAATATTGTGTGCTTATCATTTTGGATACCCATATACTTAGTAGGAAAATTTCAATACAACTTGGGGCCCAATTAAAATGGAAGTCCAAAGCGAAAGGCCCAAAAAATAGCAGTAAAGGTGTAGGTGAATGAATGTTGAACCTATATTTGAGAGTCATACAAAGACAAAGTTTGATTAGAATGGTATGAATAGCTGGGAGGTGAAGAATAGTTTTGGGTGAACTACGTATAGTAATTTTCATCTTAGATGAAGCTATTGTTTCACTTAAAGAGTGGGCTTGAACAAATTTGAGAATATGGGAAGCATTTTGAATTTTGTTTGATTTGGAAAAAAATACGAATAATGATTTCTTGAAGACCTACTATAAAAGCATCCTCGTGCGGTTCGTTAAACCATCATTTTGGGTAAACTAGCAAGTGGAAGGGCAAAATATCATTGCACGTGGCTCGTTACATTATCACGGCCAAGTAGAATTGCTACAGTGGCTCAGGATTTTTGCCTTGCCACTGTTCCCTCCGTCCCAAATTGCCCGTCCCCTACGAAAAGTCGTGCAATTTTCAATTAAAAAATAACGTACTTCCAAGCATAATTTTTCAAGTTCCTATACACCAAATTAAAGTACTTCAAGAGCTCTTTAATATGGTGCTAAGAAATTTAAAAAATGATGCACGAAATTATTTTATTTGTTGATCTTAAAATTGCACGTCTTTTAATAGGGATCTAGCAATTTGAAACAACAGGAGTATTATAATACAATGGCCTTTTGGTTTAATTTTTTTCTTTTTGTATTTTCATGGCCTTTTGGTTTAATTTTTTTCTTTTTGTATTTTCATTTCTCACAAAAGGACTTCTACTTGTCTGTGAGCAGAAATAATAATAAGCATACAAATACAAAAATTAAAACATGAATCAGTTCAAAATTACAAATGCACATGAAATTTAGAATGACCAAAATGAAAATTAAACAACAAAATTTAGAACTGTAATGCCCTACTATTGGCTATGTGATTCCCAGAAGTGCTTGACAAGGTCCAATTGGAGTTCAGAATATATATTGAACGAGAGAATATTATCATTAAAATATAGCCGTTAGAAATATGAATGTTGGACTATAGCCATTTCAAAAATTCAAGAATTATTTTTGTGTACTTTTAACTAGAAAAATATTAGAATTAAAATTTTAAAAAACGTTGGAATAGAAAAGTAGAATTGGAATAAATTTTTTGGGTGTGTTTTTAACTAGCCAACCTTGAATTTTTTTCAGATGTGGTGAGTTTTTCCATGGATAAAACTTCCTTTGATCACTATTGCTTTGAGTTGACATGGTTTTGAAACTCTTCTGCTGCTTCAGGGTTGGGTTAATGCTCTGAAATCAAGGGTCGCGACGAAGGACGAGGAGGAAAACGATAAATCTCTCTTTCTTCTTTTTTTTTCAAAAGTGAGAAGATTGTATTGATAAACGTACAGCAGTACTTACAAAACGGAGATCAATACAAAGAACTTGGACAAAGCCAAACTAATCATCTAACAAATACAAACCGAGTAAATCACAAGACAATCGATGTCTTTCATGCTAACCCAAGCATAAGCTGACGCAACAACGACACTTTTAAACTGCCTAACATCTAATTAGGAGTCTCAAACGAGAAAAGTGCAAAGTTAAGGACAAATACACATACTCAGACAATCAGATGCACTCCAAATGAACGCACCAATAAACTCTCACGAACTACAGATCTGTCAAGCCGTCACGAGTTGCCACGGCCAAAGACATCATGTAGGAATAGAACGCTGAAGCCCAGATATCGTTGTGAAACAACCTTGATTGAGAAAACCCAATCTGTAAACAAAATTCATCCAAAAATGAAACTAACAACTCTCGTAAAACGAGAGACAAAACTCTCACAGATCAGATGACCAGTCGTTGATCTGAAGAGATGGAAGAAAAAAAGAAAAAAAGCAAAGAAAGGGAGTCGGAATAGTTACATGGCCTTCCCTGGCCTCCTGCTGCCGCATATTGGTATGGAACCCAAAGGAGGAGGGGAAGGGAGAAGAGGAGTTGTGGTGGTTAGGGTTGAGAGAGATGATAAATCTCCTTTCGATAGACAAAACTTTTGAGACTATTTTTTTTTAATCTTAACTTTTGGGACTGTTTGACCGAGTTTTTTTTGGTTGTTGCTGTTTACAGAAATTGGATTAGTTTGACTTTAGAAAAGTATAAAAATAAAGATTAAAGTTGAAAAAGTTCTAAAACCGGAAGAAAAAAAAAAAAAAAGGACTGTGTTTATTGTCTTTAAGGTCCATGTAAAAGACAGAGTTTCTTTTAAGAACTTTTTTGTTATTTCTCACATCGAGACGAATGATATGATGTAATTAAAACTTATGACGACAATCTAACGAAAAGATAGCTAAAAAATACTCCGTAAATAAGATGTCTTGACAAATTATTTTCTCAAATATTTCGAAACCATATATTATTTCTCAAATCTAACATTATTTTCAACAAGCCAGCACTAGTGTTTCAATTTTTTGCAGTATTAATTACTTTCTCAAATACTTTTGGTAGTATTATTATTTTCGCAAATATTTTAAATGGTGTTAATCATAACCCGTGTATTAGTGGAAACATAAACAAAACATATACGGGACATGCATACTCGTTAAAAACGACTCGAACTCCCGGCGGAGTTGGGGAGTTTGGATCGATTAATTTTTGACACAAATGCGGAAAAAAACATGACTCGATAATGTAGATAAACAAATGGAATGAATAGGAATTGGACACTAGTAACTCGTAGATAAATAACCGTTTAACTTTCCGTATCGATCCATTAATTTGTAATGGCACGACTCGAGCACGACACAACATAACATGGCAACGCCAACTATATACTACAAAGTTTCTTTTTTCTTAGTTTTATAATTCATGTCATTGTGATGCATTGAAAATATAATCAAATTTTTATGGATTAAAATATTGTTCATGTATAACATTGCTAGATTTTAACCAAAGGGGTTCAATGTCATTGTGGGCCGGTCTAGGCTTGGGCTGGATTTGAGTTTTGGGTTTTCTTTGTGT
The DNA here is from genome assembly GCA_018127125.1 of Rhododendron griersonianum. Taxonomy (NCBI): domain Eukaryota; kingdom Viridiplantae; phylum Streptophyta; class Magnoliopsida; order Ericales; family Ericaceae; genus Rhododendron; species Rhododendron griersonianum. Next base: position 27,413,048 of record CM030800.1, read on the forward strand.
TATTTGGGTGTTGGGTTGATCTTTGTTGTATTATCTGCTGTGGACCCTGGTAAACCCTTGGGTGTTAAGGGCTCTGCCCTTTTGGTGTATTGTCCAACTTTTTATTGGATCCCCTTTCTCTTTCCCCATTTTCTAATAATATTCATCTTTTGCCGATAAAAAAAAAATGTCAACTCAAACCCAACACCATTTTAAGGAGGTCGAGTTGGTGCCTATGTATTTAAGTTAGTAGTATGTGTTTTCACATGATCCTTAATAAAAACAAATTGTACACGACAAACACGGGTTAATTCTAATGTGCATTTAATTCGGGCTTCGTCCCCGGCTAGAAAACATAATCTGAATCATTCACTATTTAGATCTAAACAAACAAGAAGCTTCTCTAAAAATCAAGTCGATCGAGCGTCGATAGCTTGCTAATCGAATCAAATAATGTTCTTGTGTATTTTTTTTTTTTCTATTTTTTCTCCTCTTAATTTACTAAATGAAAATGTGATTTTGTTACTAGGTTGCTGAGGAATTGATTTTTCACAAGGCTGTTGTACGTGCAACGGCGGCTATAGAATTTTAACTCAGCGGTGACAAAAATGTATACAAAAAATTTTGCATACAAAACACCATATAAGATAACTATATTTACTTTGCTTGAAGACTTATCGAGCCTAATTTAATTTATTTTGTTGAGCTATGGGATCTATTTACTCACAAATTTCAGTAAATTTTCATTTACTCTGCTTTGCACGACTGATTCAGTACTAACAATAAAAAAGAAATATCAAATTATACGCAAAAAAAAGTACATTTTTTGAACCCAGGAAGTCCGCTTGAACCCCCTCAAACCCTAATGGAGCCGCCCCTGTGTATATGTAAAGGTCAATAAAGGTTGGATCACACTAAGCCAAGATTAAACGTTCCAAATGGAAGAAAAGCAACTAGCCAATCAAAACTAAATAAGATTTTAATTTCATTTTGAATTTAAGCTGTCTATCAAACATGAATCTTGTGGAGGCCAAGATCAACCGCATTAAGAAAAACATAAAAATAATTAGGTGAAAGAAGCAAAATTTATTGCTTCATGTAACCTTTACTATTTTCTTAGTAAATCCCCTCAAAAAGGAACGAACACCTTAGATTTCATACCCCCCAAAAAGAAACACAGCTCAGATATTCTACCTCTGTAGCATAAAATAATTTACTACCATAGTCCGACCCTTTGTCCCTTGATATGAAACAACATGCAAAAAACTATTCACACCAATAGATTACTACCTATATAGGTATAGACCTGCATTAGATAAGACACAGTACCAACTAGTAATATCCCAAAAGGAAAAGAGTACCCTTCACTGAGAGGTTGAGATTTCTTGAGTTGTCCATTTCACTCATAGAACAATACTACTGCATTGGGAGAGGATCTTGGGAAGCTTAAAAGCTTTTGAGCTGCTTGGGAAAATTCCTTTGGCCAGTTACAACCTCCCGTTTGCGCATCGATGACCATCTTTTGGAGCACCCTTGCATTCTTCAGTAGAAATTGTACGAAAGGCAAGTAGTAGTCAACTTTATACAGTCCAAAACCGATAAGCTTAACCTTTTGGAGACGAAACATCAAACACGTGAAAGACTTCTCTGTTGATGTCCAATAGTGCTTTTCGCCAACATTGCAAAGTTCGTCCCAAAAGTTCTGCCAACAAAAAATACATCCAGATGACATTCTCCATAAGTTTAAGGCCATCAATGCAGTTTTATGAAAGAAAAACTTCTTATACTAATTAAAAGGATTCAAAGTCAGTGGTCAGATACAAAGGTTATTATGAACTATGAAGACATAGAAATGATGGGGAAATATTTACGACAGAATATAGCTTCTAAACCCAAGAAATGGCTAATCTATCTCTCCCCACAACCAACAAATTCCAGCATCTACCAAGTACAAGTGACTGTGAAGTGGGCCGGATGGTGGGTCATGTGCCAGGACCGTTCGTATAGGCCAAATTTGGGGAAGGCCCAGGCAGCTCGATGTCCAATGCCCCTAGCAGCCGAGTGGGCCCATGATTGACTTGGGCTGAGCTGGATGTCGGGTCAGGCTGTTAAAGGTGAAGTGTGCTGGAGGGGAAGCCACGTCAGTGCCAAATCGACCAGTTCGGCCACGTGGCACAGAAGCAGGAACTCCAGAGAAGAAAATCTGGCTTTTCTGAAGATTTGGTCTAAGACCAGAGAACAAGTAAACTCATCCAAAGCAGCTTTAAAAACAGAAAGAGAACCACAATCAGCCCCAGCAAGGAGAAACAGATCAAATCATGGTTCGGCCACATGGCTCACCACATGCAACCTGCCAGCGTGGCGTTCGGCAATCGTCATGCATGACATGAAACCATGAAACAGTTATTCATGACATCATAGGAGGCAAAGGCAAGCCACTCTCTATATAAAGTACAGTATCAAACCCTAAAGAGATACGCCGTTCAAACTCATCACTCAAAGTGCCTCTGGTTCACTGGCTGACCAAGCACTAACGCCGGTTCCCTGTCTTGCAGCTAGGTGAGGAAGAAGGAGATAGTTCCAAAACGAGTTCGACTACAGGTACAGATTTTCGGGTACAGCAGCCGGGTACAGCAGCGTTTTGCTCCCGTCTCGGGTCCCGCAAAGATGATCGGAGCCGCTCATTTTGTTCAAAATACGTCGTTTAGGGTCCCTGTAAAAAATCACCTCAATCCAATATCGGGAAAGGTGTTTACGAATCATCCAATTTTGCTTCAAAATTGAGCCCAATTTTGAAGCAAAATTGGATGATTCGTAAACACCTTTCCCGATATCGGATTGAGGTGATTTTTTACAGGGACCCTAAACGACGTATTTTGAACAAAATGAGCGGCTCCGATCATCTTTGCGGGACCCGAGACGGGAGCAAAATGCTGCTGTACCCGCTGCTGTACCCGAAAATCTGTACCTGTAGCATTTTTGTTCCAAAACTGAGCCAGGAGATCGGTTTACACCACCCCACAGAGTGGAATCACCAAGGAAAAGAAATAGAGAAGGTCTACATATCAAGACTTAAACTAAAAAAAGTGGCCAAGAAGGAACAAATCAGCCAATCGGGCCCACCCTTGCACAATATTAACCAATTGGGTGAGTCTTGACTTGCTGATGTGTCAATTATTGCGATGCATCAATTCTCAGCCACTTTTTTGGGTTTAATTCGTACTAGTAAATTAACTAATGTTTAACAAAGTCATTCTTTACACATCTTGCGAAATCACTCCAAGAGAATACATTAAGGAAATAAATCGGGATAAAACGCACCTCATGACAGTGGTAAGGGGCCGAGGATATGACTAACGTCTCCAGATTACGTGAACTGTCCAACATGTGTGCTATACCAGGGAGAACTTTTTTCCTGATATCTGTATCGAGTGTTAAACATTCACACTTCAACAGCGGAGAGTGCAAACCTTTTGCTTCCATTATAGATAGCACCTTGGCCCATCAGAGAGAAAGAAACACAAATGAACAAAAACAAGACAAACAATTAGAATATTCTAGAAGCATGTTCAAAATCTGCCATAAGGTCTTACGCATATTATGAGACACAGTGTATTTGTAACATCATGTTATTCCCTAACCACATTTCACTTAATGTATTGGAACAACACGTAACAACCAAATTTTGAAGAAGCCAGGTTTGGTTTATTCGCGCACGAACTGACTAAAGTACTGTTAATATAAGGAAGCATGGGCTTCTTCCATTAGATATTATTTTGAAGAAGCCAGGTTTGGTTTCTTCGCGCATGAACTGACTAAAGTACTGTTAATATAAGGAAGCATGGGCTTCTTCCATTAGATATTACTATTAAGCACAAAAACTAAGAAAAACATGGACAACGTCATAGCTCTGTAAGATTTTTTTTCTTCCCTTACTCAGATGGCGTGAACTCAAGATCTATTAGTTCGTTAAATAACAGAAAGACTTGCAATTAGTAGAATCAAGCGAATCCTGATCCAAGACAACAACTTGACAACAGACATGAAAAGATCTGCCATCGCTTAACACCTGAAAAAGTTTATGTGCACACTGCATAGTAATACCCTCCTCACTTAAGAGATATGCACTAACATAGTTGGATTCTTTTGGTGTTCCATGTTTCACCTCCAAAGACTGAGTATGTAGTCCGATAATTTTAATGTTTCTCTTCATGGTAAACTGATTGGGGGATGTGAAGCTATAAGTCCAATTACCATATAAAGCAGAGTTGTGAAGAACTTTGAAGAGCAAATAGAACCATTCTCCACGAATTGATTGAGCACTCAAGTGTCCGAGAACAATTGTGCTTTCCATTATCTCAACAAACAAAGAAAATCTTACAGACAAAATTATTTTTTAGAGGGTTAGGAAATACTTCCATTTCCATATTCAGTTAAGTTATGAAGCACATCTAAGCGAATTGCACAAATAAAGGATTCTAAAGAGACCAACCTGTATAGCCCAACTGCCTAAAGTAATCTTCTTCACATGAACAAGGCTCTGGAGAAGTCTTGCAAACATATTTGTGTGCACTTTGTAATCATCTGAGCAGTAATATCGATGCCATCTGCGAAAACTGATGTTAGCATCAACCAAAGACGATACATCCCCAAGCCGACAAATTTTACGTCCTAAATCCCCCGTAATCTCCAACGAATGAAGATGAGGAGCTGAAATTTCCAACACAGGATGGTGCCCACCGTCGTCGTCGTCATGATCATAATCACCATCTCTTAGTATCAATTTCTTCAAACTTGCATCACTAACATGCACACGATTGAAACCATAACAGTAATTCAACTCCAGAATCTCCAACACAGGACTACCCGCTAATATCTTCTGAATCACATCTTCACTCAATTCCGCACGCCCAATTGACAATTTCTTCAGCGAATGCCAACAAACAACTCCTTTGGGCATCACCTTGCACTCAGAAAACTGCAATGCTTTAAACGACGAATTAGTATATAGAAGCTCTGGTATCAAGTAATAATCATCCTCACCAAAATCACCCGAGTAATCCACCAAGTCAAGCTGAAGCTCCTCCGCCCCCCTCCCTGCTGCGAATCGAGTCCACAGATTGACATTGAAAGCATAATCCGGCTCGTACGCAAACTGAACCCCCAATTTCGTGAGCTTAGAACAGGCGCAGAGAACGAGGGTTCTGTCGACAAAGGTAACAAAGTCACTAACGCTTTTGTCAGAAGAATTGGAATCACGGAAAACGAGGGACGTGGAGTAAGTCCAAAGGTATTGCCAGCGTTTGGATAGAATCTGAGATCTGATGGCGTCTTCGATTGGTAAGAAGGAGAGAACGTGACCGAGTACAGAGTCGGGCAATGCGGTGATCAGATCGGCGGCAGGTTTCCTTATCCCGCTGCCACTACTCCTATGCCGTTTCGACCGCCGGAATGTGAGGGGCATTTCGCTTTCGGAGTCGCTGTAGGTTGGTGATGACATGATTTTCAAACTCTCCTGGTTCAGGGTTTACTGCTCTGAAACCTAGGGTTTGGAGGAGGAGGAGGAAATTTTTGGACTGCTCAAGCACTCTAGTAAAAAAATTAGATTAATCACTAAAAAATAATAATAATAATAGTACTCTAGTCTTTTTTTTGTCAAAAGTGAGAAGATTATATTGATAAACGCCCCGCGGCACTTACAAAACGGAGATCATTACAAAGAAATTGGACAAAGCCAAACTAATCGTCTAAAAATACAAAACAACTAAATCACAAGGCAATTGATATCCTTCATCCTAACCCAGACATGGCCTGACGCAATAGCGACACTTTTAAACTGCCTAACATCTAATTAGGAGTCTCAAACGAGAAAAAGTGCAAAGTTAAGGACAAAATACACCAAATACCCAGACGATCAGATGCACTCCACCAAAGTATGAACGCACCAATGAACTCCCAAGAACTACAGATCTGCCAAACCGCCACGGGTTGTCTCGCCAAAGATATCGTATAGGGATAGAACGCTGAAGCACAGATATCGTTGCGAAGCAACCTCAATTGAGAGAATCCGATCTATAGACAAAATTCGTCCAAAGACGAAACTAATAACTCTCGATAAACGAGAGACAAAACTCTCGTAGAATGAGAGACAAAACTCTCACAGATCAGACGATAAGTCGATCTGGAGAGACGGAAGGAAAAAAAAAGAAAGAAAGAAAGAAAGGGAGTTGGTAGTACCATGGCATCCCCCTCCCGCCGCCGCATAAGGATATGGTACCCACGGGGGGGAGGGAAAGGGAGAAGATCGAGGAGTTGTGGTGGCTAGGGTTAAGAGAATAGTACTCTAGTCAAAAAGACGAAAAAGTGGTATTGGTAGTTTAGTTTAATTTATTTTTGGTAGCAGGTAGAGAAAGAAATAGGATAATGATTGAAGGGATATGTAATGATTGGAGAGAGAGGTAATAAGAGAAATTAAATTAATAATTGGAGCTATAGGGTAATGATTGAAGAAAGATATAGGGTAATAATTGAAAAACAAAACTAAAACTAAAGAAAATGGCAACCGAACACAACCGTTATTTTTCAAAACCTCTACTGCGGATGTATTAACTAATAATATATGCGAAAAATCTCTATTCTAAAAAAATTTATACATAATGTGGACAAAAAAAAAAATCCTCTATTCTAAAAAAAATAACTATGCAAAAAGAGAACTTAAATAAATATACTATGTTTTCTTAACAAAAATTTAAATTTCTCTTATGTTGTCATATTGTGTAATGTTGTTGTATTGTGTACTAGACAGTGTTTCGAGAATAGAAAAAGTTAAATTTTACTATTCTTCCAGACAAGTTCTCGTATTTTGTACCAATATTTAACCAGTATATTAATCTTCTATATAACTATTCTGAAAGAAATTATAGAGATTATGTTGGGGCCGACCTTTTCAAGAATATGTTGTTCATTAGGATGACATGATTGAGATTTTCTATCGTAGTCTTCAATTAGAAGGAATATTATTCAAGTTCAACGGAGTTTTGCAATGTAGTTGAATTTTTTTAAAACTTTGTCCGTAATTCTATAAACTAAATAGACAAAATAATGAAGTAATTATTGTCACGAAATACGAATGCGAAATTAACACAGTTAGACCGTCGACAATGAAGATGGAGAGAGAGAATGCAAAACATAGTACTTAAAACCACTAGATTTAGCATTTGGGTTGGGTGTTTCATTAATATTTGGGGTTGGGTGTTCATTAACATTTGAGTGGGGTGTTCAAAGTAAGGCTAGTCCAAAATTTTTACATGTGTTTCTAAAAAAAAATAATAATAATTTGGGTGTTCAATTGACGAAACTTGTGAGTGGAGCTGTCTCTGGGGTTCACGATCTATATTTTTACACTTCTATACTCCCTCCGTCCCTTTTTTAAAGTCCAGTATTTCATTTTGGGTTGTTCCTTAATAAGTGTCCATTTTGTAAAGTTAGTAGGTAAAAGTTTGTACATTTTCCATTTTGCCCCTAAAACTATATTCCATTTTGAAAAGTAATAATGAGTAAAAGTGTAATGATGATATCTCTAAAAATAGTAAGTAGGGAAAGTGGAGGTAAAAATTGATATAAAAAGTGTAATAATGATATTTTCTTAATAAGTTGGAGTTATCAAGTGAGACACTTAAAAATGGACGGAGGGAGTATGATTTTTCTTGTCGAAACGAACAATGCGATATACTCCTATAAATTATGACCAAAATCTAAAACAGAAAATTAGCCTAAGATCCAAAAGTAGATGCCTAAAATCACATTTAGTCCAGCCTAAGTTTCTGTAATGTGTAGAGTCCATTAATGAAAATATTTTAAAATCTAAAGTCCGTGAAAAGACAAAATTGCCTTTAATGAAAGTGCCAGCTCAGCACATGAGAATACTTGGACAGAGGCACCTTTCAATGTTACAGAAAGACGAAATAAAATAAAAAAAAACTACCCGACCGACTCCGGCGTCATCTGTTTCCTCCATTTTCGACCTAGTCCGAGTCCGGCAACCTTCGTCGTTTCGCACCATTGCCCTCGCCACACAAACTACCCCAAACATCTCTGATCGGCCACTGGCGTTGCCGGGAGTCGTTGTCCCATTGGAAGTCGCCAAAAATTCAGTTGCAAATTACAATCACCGGTGACTAGTGCTAACTTCCGGCGCCAGAGATGGTTGCAGAAGACGAAAGTCATGTGGAGGTTGTCGGTGTCGGAAAATCAAAAGTAGCAGCCAACATTTTTTGTTCACTGCCTCTCTTTCTCTCTCTCTCTCTCTCCCAAGAGACTAATCACTGAACATTTCACCCAACCTACCTACCCTATGTTGTCTAGTTGTGTGAGAGATAGTATTATAATAATAATAGGGTGGCGATACTGCCACGACATCATTTGTTAGTGCCACGAAACTATTCACTGTTCTGACACTTTTGTTCTTTTTTCACGTTTTCATCTCTCTTGGCAACCTGTGCAAAGCAAGGTAGCCGAAGTATAACCCTCTCTCTCCTTTATTGTTTCAAATTTTGATCCATGTAGTACCAGAGCACGTACAGTAGAGTTGCGAGAAATTTTCCAATCATTTGACGGGAACGACGACGGAAGCCCAACCCAGCTCGAACTCGGATCTCTATTCAGATCGATGGGTCTGAAACAAAGTCCAGATCAACTCGAAATCCTAATACAAAAAGCGGGACAATAGCAACGGCCTTGTGGAGTTCTCCGAGTTCGTGTCGCTTGCGTTGATGGGAACGGATATTTCACGGCGGCGGTGTTGGCTCATGGGGATGATCAGAGAGGCGGATTATTATTAATTGTTTATTGAATTGATTCCAAACATATACGTATAAACTTGTGTTTCATACTTTCATGTATGTATAGAAACCCAAGTTCAATGAATCTACAGTCCAATTCATTGTTGAATGAAGTAGCGTTGTCGCATATGAGGATGAGCCGATGAGGTTGGCTGTGATTATGGTGCAAGACAGAGAAAGGGTGAGATTCAATTCAACCCATTTGCTGTGAGTTCTGAAGAGAAAAAGTTATAGGAGCAAAGAGTACAGTCAGATGAAGAGACAGAGGGCAAAAGTGTCAGAACAGTGTATAGTTTCGTGGCACTAACAAATGATGTCGTGGCAGTATCGCCACCCTAATAATAAAGGTTGGAAGACAAGTCTTTGTAACTCCTACTGAGAAAGAGTAGCACGTTGAGAGTTTGGGGGGGATGGGAAAGTATAGATGCAAGGAGGGTAGGTGAAACACTCTCAGTAATTTTGTATTTTTAGCTAGGCTTTTATGATTTTTTCTTAAAATGCCACATAATATGCAAATATGTTATATATATGCTATACATATACACATGTTGTTATAGGGATACTTAACATTTAGATACACACTTTATTAGTTTTATTTGTATTAGTATGTTTTACATTGAATATATTTATCTGTGCACAAAAGTTCAAAAAAATTTGAATAGATAAGCTTATCTATATTCAAGAGTTTTACGTTTCACATTATATGGATAAAATTATCTATGCTCAAGAATTGGCCTAAAGTCAAAAAATGAAACACATATATTGGTTTGGACAGATAACCTTATTTGTCAATTTTCTTGGGATAATAAAGAGTACATATATGGATAAATAACCAAATCTGGTTATGATTTCAATGTGATTATACCGAATTTAATTAGAATTTGTAGAGATAACCTTATCTGTTGATATGTCAAAAAATGAAACACATATGTTGGTTTAGACAGATAACCTTATTTGTCAATTTTATTGGGATAATAAAGATTAAATATATGGATAAATAACCAAATCTGGTTATGATTTCATTGTGATTATATAGAATTTAGAATTCGTAGAGATAACCTTATCTGTTGGTATGTCAAAAAATGAAACACATATGTTGGTTTGGACAGATAACCTTATTTGTCAATTTTCTTGGGAGAATAAAGAGTACATATATGGATAAATAACCAAATCTGGTTACGATTTCATTGTGATTATACAGAGTTTAGAATTCGTAGAGATAACCTTATCTGTTGGTATTTTAAAAAAAAGGCATAGGATAAATTTGGACAAATAATCATATTTGTTATTAACAAAACAAAATTATGGATCCAGGTTATGTTAACTAAATTTGGACAAATATATGTTGATTTATTGCGATTATTCAGAGCATAGATTTTGCAAGATAACCTTATCTGTTAGTCTTTTTAATAATCTTTTTTAATAATACACAGTACATATCTTATAGATAACCATACCTGTTGATTATTGAGATTATATAAAGTACTAAATTTGTAAAAATAACCTTATATGTTTGTCTTTTTTAAATAATAAAGAACGTAAATTTGGACTGATAACCGTATCTTTTGATTTTATTAAGATCATACAAATAACGTTATATGTGTTTTGGTTTAGTGTTGCACATAAAAAATATATATAAAGGTTATTTATGTGCTTTGTAGGACGGAGGGAGTATTTCATTTTTGATAGTGAAAAAGAATAGAGAACAAAATATGACAGATAATATTATCTATTATTTTATTTTTGGGAGCTAAAAAATATTGGCACATATAACATTATTTGGTTCCTGTTTAGAATGTATGTGATTTTGATCCAATGACTCAAATTCACTCACTTTTTATTCAATGACCGAAATTTACAAAGACATTCATATCCCAATACTACATTGGGCATCATAGAAAATTCCTCCCACTCCAAACGTCTCTCAATCAAAATACACAACATTAATATGGCTCTGCAAAAGATAAAAATACATTAATTACTACTTCATTCATGCACCTATTCTCTTCAAAATATCTGAACCCAAAAACTATCCCCAAATTAAAGCTTCAGCTAAAGCAAATAGTATTTCATAATCCCCACAGCTACACCCACCACGATACCCACACCCACACTCATCCCCGACGACTTTTCATCTTCAATATTCTTGTGTCTACTTTTAGAGCAAATGAAGGTGTCGCACAAGGGCGACGGGATACCGGAGATCTGGTCGGCGGAGGAGTTGGAGGCGGGCGACGGTGTTTTGCTCGAGATCCCGATGAGGTACGGGTGTATGGCGGCGCAGATGAAGGCCGTCCGGCGAGATCCTCCTCAATCGACCGCCGCCCACACCGGAGACCCTCCTCATCGTTGTCCTGCCGCCACCCGCTCCTCGTGAACACATTCGGCGGCACCTCCAATTCCTCCTGGAAGCTCACCGCACCTGACGAAACGTAAAATGTTTTTGCCCCCTTTTGTTCAAAAACGGGGGTATATTTGGAAAGCCAGTCCAAATGTCCTGGCGCCGGTTCACAACTTATTGATGTCCTTTTTACTCTATTAATCCCTATTGTATGGACTCCTGGCCAAAGCTCCCAATCTAAAAAATGTTTGAACTCAAAAGCGGTCTTTAACGAGCACTCAATTATCCAACAGTGTCTTTAACAGAAATTTAATTTAGACCAAACACACTCTCACAAAGCTATTTTAGTTTTTGCAGCCCCTCAAGAAATCCGTTGGACATCCAAATTCACATTTCTTATAACCAACACAATCCTCTGTTCTTGGAACAGAAGCAATTTGCATAGTTTTACACCCGTCCCAAGGTAATGAAGGTATCATTTATAATAAATCTGTGGAGCAGACTCAGACACATTTTGAGTATACCCTATACACGTATAAATTTTTAGTGAATGCAGCATTGGGTCCTTACCTTTTTTTAATGCGATGAATTTTTTATTTAAGCTCAAAACAGTCTTCAACTGGCACTTAATTATACCTTTCTTTTTTTAAAAAAAATTATTCAATCTTCCTTTTCCACCACATATTAATTGGGTTCAAGACAAAGTACTAGTGTGTAAGCCCTTCTCACAATGTACGGTAGAAAAGATGTTCAGGACACCACATAGCAGTGCCCAAGGGCAACGAATAATCTCTCCATTTTGCAGTAGACACAGCTGCCATTGATGCAAGAGAGATGTTTGACCCGAACATGATGGAACTTATGAGCTAAAGATTGGGAGTTTCTCTAATTGTAAACCAAAATCTGCAAGCCGAAATTTTCCATTCACCCGTCAATCTTCCAGGATCGATTTCTTCGCGCCATCGCTCCAAATACGCAAACCAATGACACCACCAAGAACACTAGCCTCGAGCTCCTTGAGTCAAACCCGCTAGGGTCGCAGTGTCATACAGAAATGACCTCCCATAACTTCAACAATCTTCGGTCTTATAGATGTGGCAACAAGCTCTTCAAGATCGATTCAGTCTTCGAATCATAATCGGCATAAATTAAGGCCGAATATATTTAACATGAACGGTATATATTATTGCACATTATAGCAATCGTCTTATTTGATTCTGTTATTTCTATCCCTCCGCGTCTGTACTTCAAAATCATCTGATTAAATGAGAGACAAGAAAATACTAATAAAAGCAATGCACAAAGCTCCCACATTGCGTAGAAGAAGTAAAAGAAAGCGAACAAAACAAAACAAAAAAGAAAAGCTACTCGGAGCGAACTTTACATTAGGAGAGACAAAGTTTAAGAAGAATCACAGAGTATCACTTTCCAGCACTTGGTAATCAAAGAAGTTCAAGCCCATCTACATAGACAAAACAGTTTCCCATGGAGCCGTTGGATGCCACAAAATCAGCCCACGAGTCCACTACCATCATTATGACCCACTAAAATAATTACCCGATCGTAATGTCGCTAAGCGAACAAAATGGCAGCATGGGGAGAAGCCCTTGGAAAGCTCAACAATTTATGAGTTAGTCGGACGAATTCCATGGAGAAAGTACATTCCGAGCATTGCTTGTAGCCCGATTTTCCTATTTTGATGACCATCTTCTCAAGCACCGTTGCATTCAGGAGCAAAATTTGTATGAGAGGAAGCACTGTTTCTTCATCAACGTCCTTGAAGTCCACAATCTCAACAGTTTTCAGGTGCGTGAAGGGGGAGTAAGTCCTCTTGCATGATGACCACGGGTTCTTTCCATCAGAGTTGCAGGAAGTGATAAATTTTCTGCAAAACTTGAACTACAGTAGAAAGTTAGTTCGGAAACAACTACTTCGTAGTTACAACTACTGCAAATTATCAATCTCATCAACACCAGAAGCAACAAACAACTAAATAATGGCTGAAAGTATTGCGAAAATGAGGAAACATGCCACCCTTTTTTAAAGACCAAGTAGAGATTGCTTCCAAACATGCCGCCCTTATTTAAAGACAGAAATGAGGAAACATTTTTACAAAGACATACCTCATGGTATAGGGGACTCAAGTCTACTACTAATTTCTCCAGATCAGGTGAACTTTGCAGCACGCTTGCTATGCCAGGAACATCCCATTTCATTACGTGAGTATGTAGTGTTAGGATTTTGCAACTTGACATTGGAGAAGGCAGACCTTTCACATCGCCAACAGATAGAACCTTAAGAAGGAAAGAATCAAATAGATCACAACCAAATTGGATAAACAATGCTCCTCATGAGTCATGATTCCTTTCTGATGGATAATTTTGAAGCAGCCATTACTGACCAAAAGTTGCAAAAATAATGGTCCAAGGAAAGATGAAGTGTGTTTCTTGCTTACAGTGGCTAACATTAGCGGAAATTAGAGGACATGATCAATTCGAGTGTGAAACAAAATGCAAACAAAGACAAACCTGAATACACCAAGGCCACAAATGAAGTTCCTTAACATGTTCAAGTTTCTCAAGAAGCTCTAGCGATTGAGAACGCATTTTTTCATGATTATCACAACAGTAGTCCCCTGAAAAACAGAGGTTGGCTTTGACAAGAGAAGAGATGTTAACTAGCCGAAACCTACATCGCTGGAAGTTTCCCACCAGTGCCAACAACTGAAGATTAGGAGCTGAAATTTCTAGGACGACATATTTGCCAACTCCAATCAGACATTGTTGTATGGCCAACTTTTTGAGGCTTGCTGAATTGATATCCAAAGGACTGACAGCATTAACCCTTTTCATATTGAAAATTTCCAAAACTGGGCAACCAGATAATATCTTCTCAATTGCTCCGTCACTTAGATATACAGAATCTAAGGTAAGACTCTTGAGCGATATCAAGCTAATTTGACCATTTGGCGCAATTCCAATTTCACAACTAGATGCGCTCAAAATCCTCAATGATGAGTTGGTGAATAGATGTTGAGGCAATGTGTAGTCTGCTTCATCAGGTCCAAAATTCAAATCTAGGTCTTCCACATTATTCTGAGTTGCGAAGCGTATCCAACGGTTAACATCAGGTGGAACAGACACACCATAATCACAACTTAAATGGAGCACAAACTTTTTAATGTTAGAGCACCTGCACAGAAGTAGGGTGCTGTTGACGAAGGCCACAAATTTATGGATATCATTTGTGGTGTCAAATGCTTTTCTCTTAAAAACAAGAGTAGATGTGGAAGTCCAGAGGAATTGCCATCTTCTTGATAATGCACCAGCTCTAACAACATCCTCCATGGGCAAGAAAGATAGGATGTGAAGGAGCACCGAGTCATGCAAGGCGCTGATTCTGTCTAGATTTTGAGTCCTTGGAATTTTGGTTGGAGGCATCATTATTCCTTCTTCTTTTCTCTCATCCTCCTCTTCCTCATCCTCTTCTTCGCCTTCAGGGTCTAAATAATCACCTTCATTATTCATGGTTTCTGCTCTATGTTCGTCTCGGAAGAACGCTAGATGACTGAGAGGACAATAAACATATGAAGGGTTGACAAAATATAGCATCTAAGTTCCTTTGAAGCAACATTAAACAAGGGTAGAAGATTAAACAGATAAGGAAAACATTAAGGTGTTATCTCTTGCAAGTGCAGAGGGAGGGCCTGATATGAGGATTCAAGAGAGTTGAAAAAAATATCCCATTATTCTAATTTGTGTTGGCATATACACTAAATTTGACACCATTATTTTTAGACATTTGTCCGAAAAGCCCCCACCAAGAATACAAGCTTTACCCTTTTACCATTGTCAAATGCGGTTCCAGGTATTTGACCTTGCCGTCCAGAAACCTGGCTTGGCTCTGTCCCAGGTCTCTTGGTCATCATCACAAAATTCACACCCCAAGTGGAAAACTACAACTTCTTTTTGTTCTTTAGCAAGTCACATAGTCATAGACCCTCCCAGAAATAAGAACTCCCCGTATATATTGGACACGCTTGTTCGTTTGGGGGCTTTAAAGCCTCTGCGCAAAATCTCAAATACATTTGCTCTATCTATCTCTCCACTCAAACCTCCTTCAAAACCCAAAACGAACAAGCCCTACACTCATATGTGATTCCTCCTTATCCAACAACTTTAGTTGGACCTTCACCTAGCAAGCACAACAAGAATACAAGAACTCATGTATTCTGGATTTTAGAATTTAAAAGGAAGGAGTATTATATTGCGAAAAACCAGATTAGTATACCACTATATCATGATTCTCCATTGTTTACTGTCTGAGACGTTTGGCTCCGTTTGTTTCGATGTAAAATGTTTTTTTAGAAAATAAATTTCAAAATTTTATTTTCCGATTTTTGGTTGGCACTTGAAAACATTTTCAGAAATTAAAAAAATAGTGTAGAGAGAGAGATGAGGAGCTTAAACGGTGGAGAGATATGAGATTATTGGAATTGAACGTGGATCAGGACTGATGATCGAGGAAACTGAGCAGTGAGAATTGCAGTAGAAGGCAACAGGTTCATTTCGGAAAATAACTTACGGAAGATTTAAGGGTAAGTCATTTTCATTCAATTGATGGAAAATGTTTTACATGTAAAATGTTTTCCTCATTTTTTATACAACCAAACACCGAAAAATAGGCAAAACATTTTACTGGAAAATATTTTACGTCCTAACAAACGGAGCCTAATTTAAGATAGTCAGTTTAAATAGTAGTAGTGTTAAATTCAAATTAAACCTATAGAACTAAAGTCGTGTATGCCACCAATGAATCAAAGTTCTGGAGCCAACGAGCTGACCCTTGGTCCCTTCGACAAACAATTTACTCGAATTCGAACCAACAGAAGTGCAAAAACCCAAATGTAGCATCAAAACCATCTCAATTCACTCAAAATGATACTCCCTCTGTCCCCATTTGACGGTCTCTCGTTGTATTCTAACCGGATAAAAAATGAGTTATATACGGGCAAAATAGATCTTGTTTGATAAAGTTCAATTAGTTAATTAAACAATATTTTCAAAATCACATAAAGCATTATATACTGTGAGATATGAACAGTTGAAAAGTGGTTTCAACTCCCAAAAAGAACCGTTAAATGGAGACTGAAGCAAAAGGGGAGAGACAAATCCATAGGTTGTTTGTGAGTGCGAGTGTGAGTTTGTGTGTGTGTATGAGAGAGAGAGAGAGAGAGAGAGAGAGAGTCCAGATGATACCTGATTTACTCGATGGCCGATTAGGGTACACTGTGCGAAGAACTGCGAGAGCAGGAAAAATAAGACACAGCGCGCTAGTTTAT
Source organism: Rhododendron griersonianum (assembly GCA_018127125.1). NCBI lineage: Eukaryota > Viridiplantae > Streptophyta > Magnoliopsida > Ericales > Ericaceae > Rhododendron > Rhododendron griersonianum. The sequence goes on from CM030800.1 coordinate 27,429,549, forward strand.
TTAACTTTGGTGATGGTCTTCATAATTCCTTTTCTGATATATGCCTTCTAGTATATTTTTTCTTCAGGGTTTATTTAATTAGCGAGATAACGGTAAAAAATAAAATAAAGAAAAAAATATAATAATTTTTGGGTGTTCCTTTAAAAATTGTTCTAAAAAATAGTAGAAAGTAAACTTTTTTTTCGTTCAACTCTCTACAGCTAGAGAGCTTGTCTTATTTTTTCTCACAAAATGTGCAGAAAAAATTTATTTTCTTGTAATAATCAACAATTACTCTGACTTCCTTAAGTTCCCTCTTCCCTCCACCTTTTCTCTTCTAACTTCCCTCTTCCCTCCACCTTTTTCTCTTCTAACTTGGGTAACTTCATTCCCTCCAATATTTTTTATATTGTTCCCACCTTCTATTTTTTTGCAAAGCTTTTTTCCTAATCAAACTGATGCAAGGAATAAAATACACTTTCTTTCTTTTTTTCACTTTATATCATTTTCATTTTTCATTATATTTTTCTCTCCAATCAAACGGACCCTTAGTGAAACTTTTATGTGTAAATTTTTCATTAAAAGACAAGAAGGAAAGTACATCTACCAAAAATGAGAGTGAAAATTATTTCCCTTAACTTTTACTCATACTGGAGTATATTTTACTACCTTTTCTTGTACTCTTATCCTTCCTTTCACTCTTATTGATACGAAACAGAAAACCAGCGAAACTGTTAAAAAAATGAAAGAAAATACGAATACATCAACGTAAATAACTTAGGCAAAATGACGCCTTGTTGGTGTCTTATTGCCTCAATGTACAAGGCAATCGATTACATCAGAATTGTACATACATTACCATACTTTGCTATCCATCCAGGCTTGACATCAAACAACCAAAACAAGATAGGTCCCGAAAACGGGTCGGTGTTACCTGAAAAGACCCGTTTCTAACACTACAACCATTGAACTACTCACACAACATTTCAAGAAAAGAGAGAGAAAAAAAAAACTCCTCACACAATCTTAGGCTGTATTTGTATCCACAGTTTTCCCAGGAAAGGAATTTTGCTACAACCACCATTGTAGTTGTATCAAGAATTTTGTAACCGCTCGCAACAGTTGGATCCTTCTACTTTTTAATTGCCCTTTCTTTTTCTCTTACTGTTTGCTCCATAACTGTGATTTTACTTTTCCCCTATCGATTAGGTGACACGTGACATGAATAGAAGGGCATAAATGGAAAGTGAAAGCTAGGTAACTTTGGTTTGCCTTAATAAAATGAGATTAAGTTGAATAACTTGGTTAGTTATGATAAAACTATAATAAAGTTTTAGGGGTTACTCGTCTGTCGAATGGCCAATATATGGCATGTTCCCTTTGTTAATTAAATTTTATTTGATTTGCTTCCTTGTCAATCAAGTTACAGATGTCAAAAGGAAGTATGTTTAGTTCTCCCATGATCAAAGGAGCAGTTATTCATGATCAAGGAAGCAGTTATCCAGACGTGGTTGCTTCACTGTTCATGGAAGTTATTTGCCAAAGTTTAAAAGAAGACTTAACTGCCACCTTGGAGGGAATATTCAAATTCAAATAAGAAGGGCTCTATTTATGTTTGAGATCGTGACAGTTTTTAGGACACTCAAAACAACGCCAATAAGCTTTTATCTTTTCTTTTCTAGGAGTAGGAGAAACTGTTAAGTAAATTGTACTCTGTCAATTAGGCTATACCCTGTCGATTATGTACTTCTACTTGGAGATTCAATAAAAGTCTCTTTTATTAAGTCTTCAATTCCATTTCCATTTCATTCCATACTACTACGTTTGCTTCCAAAGAAGTCCTGAAACACGGCAAGGAACCAAACACCACCTCACAAATCACCCACATTCCAGCAAATTACCAAGCATACCCCTGTCGATTGGCATTAATCGACATTCTTCTATCGATTGGATAGGAACTAGAAAAGTTAGTAACAATTTTTGGCACTAGAAGGAGGGCTCTTACTAATTTGGAAATGAGAAATGGCACCAAAGACTAGGAATCAACTACCAACAAATGGTAACAATGACAATAACTCTGCCAATGCTAATGGTGGAAATGACGTGAATGAAGGAAACACAGTAAATCAAAATCAAAGGATTCCAGAGATAGTACTTTTCTCCAAAAGAAACGAGAAGGCGAGAATTTCCAAGAGATTTCATACATGACTCAAATGCTTAAAGGTCATAGAACCTAATAGAAAGTACGAACATATCCTCATCCGCGGGTCAGAGGTATGAGTAGTTTTGAGCTTAGTTGGAACACGAGAACAACGAGAATCAAGTAAACCGAAGTCAAACTCAATGATTTGGATTTGAAGAATTTCATCATTGGAATAGTGCTGATAAAAAGATTTAACATGCGAGTGAAACAAGCAAGTACTTGGTCTACCAAACATTGCACTGGAATAATTTTACAAGGGTTCTCATAAGAAATATCATTCTATCGATAGGTTTTGAAGGATTACAAGGTCCAATCAATGAAACCAAACTAGATATTTATGTTGCAACACATTGGCCAAATGCGTTTCAAAACAAACATCTAACTCTAGTTATCATAGAAAATATTGGGCACAAATGAAAAATAAGCAATGGCTTACGAGTCCGTTCTTAAAATAGAACAAAGAATTGATATGATGATTATTGAATTTTATTAGCTCAAGACAGGATATATAGTTTAAAGAAAGCGAAACATAACAACGATTTGTGCACTCAAGGACTAAACAACTCCAACATTGAAAATGCAACGATGTTTACGGAATTAGAGTTTTGTAAGATTGGACACATGTCTTGTTGTGATATCAAAAAAATCAAAGGTTGTGGATAGCTAATAGTGCGCTGGTCAAAATAAACGACGATTTCTCCAAACATGAAGTATTCAATGGATCAGAAAGGTTAGACTCACAATTGAATAAATTGTTGACTTCAAATCAAATCAAATTAAGAGAGGTTGGAACAAAATAATTTTTAGGAATACCCAACTCACAAAAGAAAATGTCACGAGAGTTGGGTGCTTGGAATAGACAAGAGTTCAACGATTTGAGCTTTAGTTGAAGTTGCAGCTCTAATAATGGAGAGTCATAATGAAGGTAATTTTAAGAAGAGTCAAGAGAGATTAAAGGCGGTGAGCGGTTAGGATACAATCGATTGAATGAGAATGGGGACTTGAATAATTGTCAATAGCTTGTCTATCCCCCTTAAAAAAATAGAACCTTGTTGCAAGAGAATGGTTGCTGCTTTCTCAGACATTCACGATCTTGAGCTCTTCCTAATCTGTTTGAACTATGATGGTTCCTTCATCAGATGTAGTTTCCATAGTATATAGCTGGGTGATGATTTCGAATCTCTGACAACATCATATTTTTATTTGTCAATCTATCTACTTTCTCGAGGGGTTTGCGACGCTTGAGGTTGGAGTGTCAAAATAGTCGATGTGGAAGTCGCATAACTTCCATGTTACTCGGTATCTCATTGGGCTTCGTGTTGCGTTGACCTCGAGATTGGCATAAGCATGTTGATGATGTGGGCGGCATTGACGCTGGCATTTGGGTTTATACGAAGTTAGGGTTAGGGGTTTCTAATTATGGAATGGGACAAGAATTTTGAAGTTACAAGAATAAAACAAATTTTGAATTTTTCTATACAATGACATGCAAATATTCTATTTTCCTACTTTTTTTTAAAACAAACCTTTTTTTTTTTAAACAAAACAATTGAAAGTATTTATGCAGAAAGTGCACATAGCCAGACACGTGATTACTACAATTAGCCTAACTGCTAGTCATACATGCAAGACTTAAGTTTTCTCACGGTACGTTCACACCATGACACTACCCTTTCCAACTTATTTCTGATCGTAGCCTAGACGAGGAAAGAAAAATCATCTTTCAACAGGTACTTAATTTCCTAGGTAGCCTTTTCGACGACCTCGATCTCTTCTCCCACGATTGTCAAGGCCTATCACATCGTCTTCGAACGATAACTTTTTGACCACGTTGATCGGCTTACATATACAATAAAAGTGAGTTCTTCTATCTCTTTCTTAGAGTCGATGACTTCAATACTTTGACGGAGTTGCTTCGGGTGACAAGACATATTTATATGCTACTCTTATAATAAAATAAAATATTATATAGAAGCTAAGACAATAGATAGATTAAGCACATAACTACCCCAGATAACACTCTTGGAAAATGATCTACCGAATCTACCCAAAGCCGAGGGTTTGAACCTAGAGCTCTGATACCATTTGTAATGCCCCGAAAATTCAGAGACATTATAAAAAATATTGAAAAGAGATTTCTAATAATATTTTTTTCTTTTTCCAGGCTTTAAAATTTCCAAAGACAATTTTTCCAAAAGATATCCATAGATTTACTACGTCATTGTTCCAAAAGCATATGTCATTATATTACAACCGTTTGAATAAATCAAAATATTACAATTTTCAAATAAACTTAGAAGCTTCCAAGATAAGTCGACTTAAATTAATCAGAGCGACTATGCGCACGGAAACCAAGGTTTTCAGCTTCTTCCTCAATAGGATTGAACTTGATCGAATCATACAACACTTCTGTTCTGTCTTTGGTACCTGGCGTTCGAGTTATCAGGGCAACATAGTACCGTGAGCAATGACGCTCAGAAGCCAAAACCCACCCGAAACCCATAATTTACATGCAATAGGATATAATTGACATGCATTAAAGTAACATAAAAAGAGAACAATCAACTTTTCTTTCATTACTATCCTTTAACCTATGTGAAAATCTCGGATCTTATCCACAGATCCGCTCCTACCCATAACCTCTGCACAAACACTGGTGTGGTCGACTCCCCTTTTCCAGATCCGGATGAAAGATAACCAAGTTATGTACTCGGGTATTCCATCCGCGACCATAAGCTTGGATAAAACTTTCCGGGTGCGCACACGAGCACACTCTGTCCCGGTTTGTGACACAAGCACAATACCACCCTTATGTCCCATCCCAGCATCCGAGAGCCGATCACCACCATGCCGTACCCAGAGTTTCGTAAATCAAAACTTTCATCAGATCACCACCAATCAACCTCCAACAATTTAATCCTCGGATTCCTTGTCCAGAATCACAATTCACAGCCTCTCACTTTATTCCATTTTCCGTTAACCCTATTTCAACGTCTAAGATGATAAGTCCGCAAATCGCAACCAACCCAGGAACCTATTTGTCCAATCTACCAGCATAACAATATTTCACACAGTTCAACATTTTTCAAATCATGCTAACAGGCTAACAGCAATTAAATTCACGATAATAACAAGTCATGCGATAAAACTAAACACGCAAATAATTTATCATACGATAAAATCAATCATGCGATTCAATAATCCAATTAAACGTACCAACATGCTAAAACTATTTAACCGTGCAATAACACTAATCATGCTATTAAAACAAATTAAGCTATTCCTTTTATTTTCTCTTTTCTTTTTCAAAATTAAATCTACGTTTAATCTACATTATCTCCAAGTGTTGACAAAATTATAATAGTTCGTATTTGCACAAGACTATGGTCGAATCGAAGTTAATTAACTTTGGGCCGATACGTTTAGCTTTTAATACACTGGGGTGAGATGTACAAGCTAATCTAACTCAAGGGGTTAAACAGTAATTACTCTAAAACTTTTTTAATCTTTCCAGGCTACCTTTCCAGCGGCTGCCTTTCTTTCTTTCTTTTTTAAAACAAAACAGAGGCAGTGGCGTTGGACGAAGTGGGCTTCCGGCCCGGATTCGATCGGCGACGTCGGGTCCGAATACAATCACACCAAATGCTAAAAATCATTATAGAAACCCGACATATACCTAGGGAGGTGAGTTTGGACTACCTCTCGTCTAACGAAATATGGGAATCGGAGAGAGTTCGGTAGCGAGTCGGAGCAGAGGCGGAGCTCGGCTGATGGTGACCCGGCTGTGGTGATGGCTCCGGTGGTGATGAGAGGCGGCGGAGCTCAGCTGTTTTTGCGGCTGCTTTCCGGACTGTTTTGCAGCTAGTACTGGAGCTTGAACGAGCAGATTTTTCGAGCCGTTTCGGAGAGAAAACGAAGCTGTGTTTCGGAGCCGGAATGGGGCTGATTTCAGAGCTCGAAAGGATTGATTAAAAGGTGGGTTTCGTGACTGGGATGGGCTGGTTTTGGTGGTGGGCTTGGTGATCAGTGGTGGTGAGCTCGGCAATGGTGATAAGGAGGTCGTGGTGGTGACTGGATGGTGGTGAGAGTGTTGTACGGTGGTGAAGGAATTCGGAGATGGTGGCAAGAGGTGTTCGGTGGTTACGGTAGGAGATAGTGGTGGCCGGAGGAGGCCGGCTCTCACTCTCTCTGACAGTGATCGGACAGGAGTAGATGGGGTGGAAAGTGGGTTGGCAGGGGAGTGGGGGCTGCTGAAAATGGCAGGGAGGGAGAGAGTTTCGGCTGAAAATAAGGGGAGAAGGAGATGTGAGGTGATGGTGATGGTGACGGTGGAGTGTTGGTTTTAATAGAATAGTGTGGTTAGGATTCTAGTTTAGGATTTAGTTAGGTTTAGGTTTGGGTAAAATGATTCGGTATACAAATACGCATACAATAAAGAATTATTTCGTCGGACACGTATGTACAATCGATTATGGAAATAAAATTTAGTGTGACGACATAAATAATTTTTTTTGCATTAAATAAACTAACGAGCAAAAATAATATTTTTGTTTTGATGATTATTATTATTTATTAAAAATACCAAGTCTTTACACAATGTATGTATATTTTATACACATATACTATTTTTACACTAAAGATAGGTACACTATCTTTTTATACTATATAGTTACACTACATCTTATGTGGGGCTCATTTTGAGTTCCATAAAATTCCAGAAAAATATCCATAAATTTTGAAATATTATTTTATAGGATCCTGTAAAAAATCAGTTTCAACAGATATTGGTAAGTAGTACTTTTGGATTTGTATGAGTATTTGTATGGGTGAAACTGCTCAACTACGCAGTTTTGCCATTATGAATCCAAAAATAATACCTATCGATATCCGTTAGATAGAGCTAATTTTTTACAGAATTCCATAAAATAATATTTCAAAATTTATGAATATTTTTTAGATTTTTTGGAACCTGAAGTCAACCTCATACAAAATGTAATGTATAGTGTATGTGGTGTATTTTTTTATTGGAATAGATATATTAGAATAGATAACAAGATTCTTTCTTTTAACCTTTTCATCACTTTTTGCCTTTCTTTGCATAAATTTGATTACTCTTCCATTTTTTTTGGTTGCTTCTTTTTCTCTTTCTGTAACACCTCAGAAAAATTCAACCTTAACACGTGGCATAGATTCATAAATATCGCATTAAAAAGTCAAGTCTTCGTCAAACATCGGAAGGGTTGACCGAAATAAAAGACTTTTCTTTCTTTAAAACCTTAAAGCAATTTATCTTTTACAAAAAAATAAGGATATTCATAACGAATATATTTTTCACAAAAGTTTGAGAAGTTTCTTATACTATGAAGGATATTTCACCAATCTTAAACTCAATAGAATCAAACTATCTAGCTTTGTTCTTATAAGTCCCAAGAACAACATATTCTTTCCATAATCTTTAGTACCAAAAATAAGTTCTACAAGCCATAAGATAAGCTTCCCAAAAGATGAGTACATAACTCCTAATTTTACAATTCCAAAATAATAACATAAGTTTTCGGTTCCACAATTAAACTACAAAAGACATTGTATCAAATACAGCCTTATGGCCTTAACACATTTCATGACATATGCTAACAAAATAACAACACAAAAGAGACTCCATGTAGCTACACTTCACTAAGTACTTGGCGCCTCATTGTCACCTGAAATGGTTAAAGCCGAAACCCGTAAGAAACAAGACTAAATCAAATAATATGTTCAAGTTTAACATAAATGCCGTGAAACAAACACAAGTTAAAAATCCACACATAATTCTCAAGTGTCAATAAATTTACCATATTAATGACTTCATACGTTCCCCGCCTAATCAACCTAGCCCCACATTTCTAGGTTCAACTCAAAGTCATAACCATATGTTAACTCCAATATCTAACCGAGGGTAGCCGGGTACAAGTACCACACCATGAACCGGGGTAAACGGATACAAGCACCACCCTCACAAATCAAGAGTAGTCGGGTCCAAGTACCACCTCATGAACCGGAGTAATCAGGTACAAGCACCACCCTTGCACTGGGGTAATCAGGTACAGAGTACCACCCCATCAATTTCCGATCTTTCACCGAAGAACTCGCCAAGCTCAACTTGCTTTTTTCTAGGTGCACCATCTAGATCTAGACCAACATAATCCGAGCTCAAATATCTCTACCTATCTCACCAATCAGGATAATTTCTATCCAAACATCATCCGCATAATTCCCTACTGAGTATCCAAGCTCTAAGCGTTCAATAAATTTCAAACACACATAAACTCTTTCATTAACACAAATAACCTTCACAAGTCATAATAATAAATCACAAGGTGCAAGAGTCATAATTTTTGCATTTCAAATTAAACTTAATTTCTCAAGTAAACATTTTTTTTCCCTTTCCCTGGATGTTCAATTCGCAACATGGAAACAAGGTACTCTCATATAGACAACATCTATTCCCAATATTAGTCATCTTTACACCTCAATAGCACATAAATTTCAAGAATTGAATAAGTATCAACAAGAACCCATACTTTTTATGTGAGATCTTAAAATCCTAACACAATCTTTCACATAATCTAAGGAATATTCATATTCTACAACAAATTTACAACATTTATACTAAAAATAAATATATTAAGAGGGTTAGTCATGTATCCTATCTCAAAAGAGCCAAATTTAAAAAAAGCTAAGAACCCCAAAGTTGGCCGATTAAGATTTTGTTCGGATCATTGCGTAGCTCTTTGTCTGTAGATCACATTTTCTTCTTGCATTTTTGCAAGATTCTCGAATCTTGGTCTCTGATTTTGGAGTTGAAGCATGGTCTCTGATTTTGGGTTGAAGCATGAGAGTTTGTAGAGAGAGAATGAGACACACGAGAGAAAGAAAACGGAAAAAAATGAAGAAGAGAGAAAAAAGAGTGTTGCTGGGTACATATATTCATGTACATATATCGTGTACATATGCATTTTAAATCCGTATTAAGTCTTACAAAAAAGATTCGAGCCGCTCATTTTGTTCAGAATTGTTTTTTTTATGATCTCTGTAAAAAATTAACTCAACCCGATATCGGTAAAGACATTTACGATACATCCAACTTTATCGTAAATATTTGTAAGAGTGAGTGTTTTCTTAAGAGAGTTGAAGAGCACACATCAGTCCTTAAATAAAATGAATCTCAGTACCTTTCAACTTGTGTTTGTGTGATTCCATACCTTTGTATTTTATTAGGTAGATGTATATGCATGTATACACAAATAATTCTGTAGCACACAAATTATAAATTATAAGGACACGTAATCACATCACTACATATAGGAATAAATAAAATTAAAATAAGATGCGGGTATCTACACTTTCTCCTCTAGAATATTCATATGAGTGTTTTTCTTGGATTAAATAAAAGTTCCATCACTGTTCTGAGTCAGCTCTGATTATCTTATCTTATGTAGTACCGATTGTCAACACTCAACAGTAATCGAGGGCATGTAGGGGGAAACAATGCAAAATTTGTCATCTAAATATTGGTGGTGACTACGCTTGTGATTGATTTGAGAGCTTTAACTGATCAGGGATTCATCAGACTTCTTTGCCTCTGCAAAATCTCTGTTTGTGGTGAGTTTCTATCAATTGAAAATATCTGTTACTCGCTTGTAAAATCACATGACTCTGGAAAAGTTTTAAGGGTTATGATTGGTATTTTGGAGGTTTTTGTTTTTCCTTTGATTGTTGAGTTGAAATTTATGTATTGGGTTTATGATTTTGTGGATGTTTAGTTTCAGTCGATGCGCGGGTTCATCAGACTTCAGATCGAGACAACTGTTCAAGCGGCCAGGTTCTCTCTCTCTCTCTGGTCTCGATACCATTTGCAATTCCGCTCTGGTTTGTTTCGTTTCTCTCTCCTACCTCTCCTGATCGAGAAAACTGTGTTTGTGTTTCTAGGGTTTTGAACTAAGTAAGAGGTATTCGATCGGCTTTTGTGAATTTTTGGTGATTGAATTGACTTCTGTTTGGGGAATTAGCTCTGTAGATTCAAGGTAGATTTGAGACTTTGCCAATTCGGTTCATAGGTGGTTTGAAAACCTTTTCTCCGTATTTTTAGAATTCTTCCCATCTGGTTTTAGTTTCTTTTTCTATTGATGATAGATTTATATTTGTAATTTGCTCGAAATCAACTTTTTACATCAATAGATCAAAAGCTAGAATGCATTATTGATGCTGAAAATTCGCTCCAAACTTGAACACTGCACTATGTATTTCCATAAGTCGGCTGTGCAAACTCGATTCGATTCAATTAAAGCTAAAAAGACTAAGCTTATAATGCATTTTAGTTTGTTGATATTCGGGGTATCAAAATATGCTTGGGTTTCTAATGCCATACAAGGGCGAGCGGTACCACTTGTCCTTGTTCTGTGGACGTAGACGGTTACCTACAAAAGAAGAAGAATGGTTCAATTATCATCACTCATCTCTTCACAACGGGATAGAGCACTGCGTCGGCGCGATTTCCTAGCTTGAAACAAATGCCTAAAGGCTTTATGCCTTGTTCTCTTCCCTTTTCAAAAAGAATTTTTCAAAAAATTCCTCCTAGATTCCCCCTAGATTCTCCCTACTTCCAACATTTCTCTCTCTATCTCTCTCCATTTATTACCCCTACTATTTTTCAAAAAACTTTTCAAAACACAAACCAAACAAAGCATTAGTGTGTGGACCCAAAAATATTTGCCAACCACTTGTTGCACGGTCCACAACTTTATAAGGATGCATGACTAAAATGATGAGGTGTTCAAGTTATATAGCAAGGAAGACTTGATTGTGGAGAGTAATCAAGGCAACAGGGCTCTTCGCAACAAGTCAATTTGACCCCCACTCAATTGTGAGAAATGGCTAGAGTTCGCAATACTATTGCCCGCCAAATCTTTAATAGGCAAAAGCTTTGATGAATTGTCCATTGGCAGCATTTTATAAGGATGCTTTGGCAGCTCTTGTTTCTCTATCAGCATTCATGTTTTCGTACTTTCCTTGCTTTTATGAGACTATGGGAGTGATTGGAGTTTCTGCTGGATATGTACCATTGCAATTTGAAGTAGTAGTTAGTCCAAGTATTAGATTGGTTTGATTCAGTTTGACATGACAGAGTATGGAATTTGTTTCTAATGTGGTTGCAAAGGCTAGGACGATTCTCTCTCTCTCTCTCCTGTATTGTTTGGGAAGTAGAGGAGAAATTGCAATAGAGACAATTTAAGAAAAAGTAAACACTGGTTTCAGAAATTGAATTTTTTTTTTGAAAACAGGTTGACACAAACATGCTTTCTGCTTTCACTTTTTTTTAGGATAAGTAGAAATTGATTTCAGCAAACAGAAAACAGGAAACAGAAAAGTGGCAGCGTTACCAAACATAGCCTAAGTTTGCTTGTTTAGTGTTTGTGTTGGTACTACTCATGCCTTTTCATGTTACTTGGGACTCTGGTTAAGAAATTATACCCTTTGTTTGTCTGAAAGAAGCTTCAGATTTCAGTTAATAAAAGGAAAAAAAATATGAATTTGGTTCTGCTAGTTATTTTTGTCAATAACTTTACTTTTGTGTTGTTGTATTCATTCTACCCCCCTAGAAGTTAGATCAAATAGCAAGATTGGTTGTTGCACTGCTCCAATGTCTACCAATTTTGTAGTCTTTTTTTGTCTCCTTTTTCTATTTCAAACTAGGATGGATAATGCTAGGTAGAGTTGGCCAGTATGGTTCATCTGTTGTTTACTGTGAATGCTTAGTGTGCAGGGTAAATATACCAGCCCACAACCAGTTATTGTAACACAATATGGGTTGGCTAACCAAAATTATGAAAGGCTCCAGCCACAAAATCTCTGAAGGGCAATATCAAGCGAAGTATGGGGATGAAAGAATTTGGGTCGGCCCTTCTACTACGGTATACTTCAATTTTTTGGTCACTTTTGATGTTGTAATATTTGTCTTACTGATATTGTGCATGTGCCATTCCATTAATCTTGTCTGTTATCTCATTGTGGTTAGGGTAAGGTAAGCATGTTTTCAACAAATGATGTGGTTTCAATGCTCAAAAGTCACGCCATTATTTATTTATGACTCCCTAGCTTTACTCCTAAATTCTTTTTCCTGTACTTGTTATTATGTTTGTTGGGGGACTTGGGTGTAGGATGCATGGTCAGATTTTGAGACGGAAGACGTTGAGCATGCTATTGCACTTTCCCTTGTGGAAGAAGATGAGAAAGGGAAAAAAGTAATTGGTAAGTAAACATAACATGCTCAGTAATATTCAAGGAGAGATTGAGACTGGGAAAGTTCTCATGACTCTTATCTAAATTATTGACGAAGTGTCTTGAAGATCATTTCTTTAGTACCACTTTCTTTGTGTATTCTCCTTTATTGCTCTTTATATGGGCCTGTATCCTCTGTGATAAAGTATTTTACTTGCATTTTACTGAGTTGCATTTTGTCATGTGAATACAATGTGTGTGGCCCGTGATCTTGAATATGAGCTCCTCTTCGATGGATCTTGTGGGTGCGTAGCCTTCTTGCTCGGACCTGCATAGGGAACGCACGATTAAGAGTTGGCCAGGGGTGTTCCCGACAAGGCCCTCCGGCGAGAGGATGAGAATGTGAAGGGAGCAAAGCAAGAGACTAGGGTTTTAGGTCTGAGTTTGATTAAGAGTTGGCCAGGGGTGTTCCCGACAAGGCCCTCCGGCGAGAGGATGAGAATGTGAAGGGAGCAAAGCAAGAGACTAGGGTTTTAGGTCTGAGTTTGGGCTGCATCACTTGGTATTTATAGAGTTTGCTTGGCTTGCTCTCCAAGTACAGGCACATGCCTTGCACGGGTTGGTTGGAGTCATCGTGACGTCAGAGATAAGGTTGGATAACCGTTTCTGGGGTGAGCTGGCACCCCCATGTGCTTTAATCATTATCTCTTGGCATAACTGTTCTCCTGGTTTGGGGAAACGTGACATTGAGAGTGGCCGAGCCCTAACTTTGGCTGAGCCCTAACTTTGGCCGAGCCAGGAAGCAGACGGCTCGGGGAGACAGAGGGACGTGATGAAGTCATCTGTCCGTGCTTTGACTTTGGCCGAGCTGTTGAGCGGTGAGGTGAGATCCTTATCCGAGCTTCGGGCTTCGCCGAGCTCGGTCTTCGACGACGTTAGGTTCAACCATGGCTTAGCTCCGGCCCGTCTCCATTGAGCACGTGGCCCGTGCCAATTTGTTCGGCTTACTACAATAGCCCCTCTACTTCTGCCGACGCCCTTGTATGGCAGGGATTAATCTTGAGCCAGTCCAATAACTTGGAGCATAGGGATGGTTTTGCCGAGCCGTCTTATCGACTACTTTTTCAAAAGCTTCAACCGCCAGAGTTGAGCCCCAATGGATGGGTGCCAGGTGTCGATCATCGCGTCGGGGTGGCAGATGAAGGGACGTTTGGCATGTGAGAGGCTCTAAGCGGTTGTCCCATCGTGGCCACGTGTCGTACGTTGAGTGGCTCATGGCTCGGTGGGATAATGATGAGACGGGAAATTTGAACCGTTTCCCCTCCATATAAAGTGGGACAAAGAGGAGAGAGACGGTTACTCTTCGTGTTTCTGTCTCTAGAACCAGAGCTTCTCTCTCTAACTTCTTGCATCTAGGCTTCAATCCAGATCTAGATCTCTTGATTCAAAGCTCAAGTTCCACAGAAATCTACCGGTATGAGATCGTTTCATGCTATTTCTACCATCTTATTCAGCTTTTGCATCATTTTTTTTAATTGTTTATTTGCATTTTTGAAAGTTTTGTTCTGAGTCAATAGTAATACTAGGGTGAACAGTGATGTTCATCCCCATCTTCAAACTGTTCTTTCAAGCCCCAGTAGTGGCACTGGTTGGCTTTGGCTGAGTGTGTCCATCTCTTGATGTATTCACCAAGCAAAAGAGTTTGGACCCTAGGTTAGCTAGATGCCGAACCTTTGTAACCGTCTCGACCGTGGTGAGCCAAATAGGATAGGTTGAACCTTGCGAGTCTTCTGACTTTCTTGCCGACACCGAATTTTCATTCTTTGTTTTCCTTTGATTTTGTTAGGTCTGGCCCACCCGGTCATCATCATCTCCTCCGATTCCAAAAGCTCGGGAAGCGACTCTGCGGACTCGTTGGTCAGGAGGCTAATTGACAGACATAGGAACCGAAGCTGAGGCTCTTCCTTCGTTTCTTCGAACATGTTTGCTTCCTCAAACATGTCCGACGATTTGAACGCCGAACGAGAGTTCAACACCACACCGGAGATCACTCTAACCCCGTCCACCGCGTCGGAGGCTGACCCTCAGAGGGGGTATGAGGCCGAGTCTAGGTTCAACTCTGGTGTGGAGGCTTCAACTTCTGCGCTGAAGGACGCAGATTTGTTTGACAAGGGCCAACTGTGCCCCCACGCCCATTTCTTTAGTGGCGACCCAGAGGAGTACCAAAACTTTTGTTGAGAGTATGACATTCGTGCCAACGTGATGCTTAGTCGAGTTAGGAGCGATTAGATTAAGGATAAGGCTCAGGACCGTCCTGAGCATATTACCGTGCCTCTCATGGCCATTTGTGAAGCCGGCCTACGGTTCCCCCTTCACCCCTTCCTTAGGGAGGTCCTATCAAGATTTAGCCTAGCCCCGCACCAGCTGGCCATAAACAGCTATAGGATCATCATGTCTATCATTGCCCTTAAGGAAAGCCAGGGGCTTGAGTTCACAGTCGCCGACCTGTTCCATACCTACACCATGTCCCGACACGGCCGAAGCGGGCGTCGGTACTTGATAAGCCGCCCAAAGATGGAGCCCTTGATCATTGGCCTTTCGGATATTGACAAATGGGCCGATTTATATCTGGAAGTCCATGGAAACTATGAGTTCGGCGATGCGCCGAGGCGTCACTCCGTACCGAAAGTTAGCGATATGAGAGGTCTTGCAATTTTGCCTTCATGTGTCTTGTTTTTGGATTTTGATTCTAGTCTCCTGTCTATCTGACATTATTTGTTCTTTGCTGCGCTCGGTCCTATTTCCAAGGGTTTGCACTCCAACTCCGTCGCCGAGCATTGTGAGACCCTCAAGGCCCAAGCTTACCGAGACGCTCCCACCCTTCTTGAGTACGCTTCGTCATACAAGGGGGTGCTTAGGAAGAAAACCAAAAAGAAGGAAGAGGAGCCGATCGTGAAAAAGAAAGCGGGGCCTTCAGAAACTCAGGGGGCCGGGAGAGGACAGAAGTTGCCAAGAGTTAAGTTGCCGACTTTTAGGAAGCCGGCAGATTACTGGTTCGGCTTGGAGAACGAGGTCCAGGAACCAATACTGCCAGGACTTAACGTGCCGCTCCGAACTGTCGTTCCAATCTACTGTCGTTCCAATCTTTGACGACGATATGTCAAGAAGAAACGTTCCTCGGCCAGTCATACCAACTCGCATTCTCGCCCCGGCTTGATCCAGAGTTCCTCCGGACACTTAGAGGGAGAAAAGGCAGAAGACCTCTCACGATACCGTGCTGCAAAGTAGCTCCGGGCCCATGCAGATCGAGGGCAGCAATGCTCTTATGCCGAATGTCAATGTTCTTGAGCTTCATTTGGAGACAACAGAGCCCCCGGTGGAGGCAATCGCTTGGCGGGAGTTCAGCCCGTCCTACACTAGACTTGATGGGAGGAGTTGATGATTCTATTAAGGTCGAGCCTGGGCTTGCTGTCACCCTTTTGAGAGGTTTGGCCCTGCCGAAGGATGTGGAGCAGGTGCCATCAGAGCTCGTTCTGAATTTTGTGGAGATGTGCTCCCACTTGGTGGTGCAGGTAGTTCTTGCTTTGGTTACTTTTCCATTTCCTTTAAACTTGTCGATTTCTAATCATTTGTTTGTCAGGTCGGACAAGCTGCTCTCAAGGCCTACGACAAGGTGACGAAGGTGGGCGCCGAGCGTGAGCATTACAAGAGTGATCAAGACACGGCGCGTCAGAAGGTCAAGGCGTTGGAACAGCAGGCGAGGGTTGCAGGTGCTGAAAATGAGAAGCTGAAGAAGGAGATGGCCCATGTGAGGACAGAGGCCGAGGCTGCCCGAGCTGAGGTTTAGAAGATGGAGGAAAAGGAAAAAGTGAAGGCTGCTGATCTTAAGGGTTACATGGCCGGTATCAACCGAGCTGCGAAGGAGTACACCAAAGTGGCGCGCGACATAGTGAATGATGAGCTTAAATTGAGGCTGCCCGACTTCTACAAGCTTGGGTATCAAGCCGGCGCCGTTGCAATGGTCGGGGTTATGGTGATTGAGCTCGGGACAGGTTTTCTAAATCAACTTCCCGCTCCTATGGTTCCTGAGCTTGATTTGCCTTATACTGCTGAAGAGTGGGAGCCATTGCCTCTCGAGGAGGACGATGAAGAGGGTGGGGCTAAAGCGACGGCCGAAGAGCAGGGTGAGTCTAGTGGTGCCGAATTAGGAAAAAGCGGCTGAGGAAGAGAACCAGGATAAAGTTGCTGAGGAAGAGAATCAGGATAAAGTTGCTGAGGACGTGACTCGCGAAAATATTGAAATTGACTGATCTTGAGGGAACACCCCTTCGCAGGCGCCAAAGTTGGGTTGGTCAGTTGTTGTAGTTGAATTAACGGTATTAACCTTTATCTTTTGAAAATCCTATTAAGTCTTTTGAACTTGATTCATCTGCACTGGATGGCTCCGAACATCTGGAGTTTGCCGTGCTAGGTGTAATAGTTAAGACTAGGGAATTTACCGAACAATTGGCAGCTTGGTTTTTTGATGTAATAGTTTGTGGGAGGGCGGCACCGAACGATCTACCACGCCGTGCCTCCCTGTTTAGGAATTCCATCTCTTTTAATTTAATGTCAATTTTGTACATGGTTTTGAGGTTCGTTCTAATGCCTTGGCATTTTTCCATGCCTTAGAGAAATATTTTGATCATGCTGCTGTTTTGAGTATGTGATTGTTCGTAGCCCCCACTTTGGTTAGGGCTCGGCCAAAGTGTCGAGCCTTGACCAAAGTATGAAAGCCTTGGAAAAATTCGAGTAGTGCCCCTACTTTTACCGAGGGCTCGGCCAAAGTGTCAATCCTTAGCCAAAGTAAAAGATTCTTAGAGAAAATTTGATTAGTGCCCCCTACTTTTGCTAAGGGCTCGGCCAAAGTGCCAGTCCTTAGTCAAAGTATGAGGGACTTAGCGGATTTTGGAGTTTGTGGGTGGTTTACTCACCGAAGCATGAGTATAACCGAGCTGTGGCCAACCTTAGTGTTTTACGAAGCCGAACCGTAGCGTTAGTCCCGGCCGTAGTGTGGGTCTTAGGCACAGTGGACCATATGTCCGAGGTGCTTCTAGGGGCATCATAATGGTTGAAGCGGTGGCGCAGGCGCCGTTTGTAGATGTAAGACCGAAGTCATCGTTGATATTTTTTGGCAAATGCCGAATGCGACTAATACTAAGAAAATTTTTGGGGACAAACATAAGGAATTACACAGAGACGTCGATTGCCGAGCAAGACATGGTACTTGTATTGAAAATTGCAACGAAGTACAGGGAAATAAAATGTCCGAGCGAAAGTCAGACTTACATAGGATAGATGGTGGCTGTAGCCGACACAAAATATGAAATAAACAAGGCCGAAGCTAAAATAGAACATAAAAGATAGCTTGGCCGAAGCCGAGACACGCCGTCCTGGAATATCACATGTATGCCTTCTTTAAGTTTTGGGCATTCCATGGGTTAGTGAGGACCTTTCCAACCATGTCCTCCAAAACATAGGTCCCTTCTCCAGCTACCTGAACGACGCAGAATGGTCCTTCCCAATTTGGCTTGAATTTGGTCTTTTTCTTGGCTTGGACAATTTTCCTCCACACCAAGTCATCAGGCTTGAAGGTCTTAGTCCGAACGCTGCGGTTGTATCCCTTTGCAACCTGTTGCTGGTATTCTGCGAGTTTCAGCAGAGCATCGTCTCGCTTCTCTTCCTCCAGTACAAGTTCTCGTTCCATGGCTTCTTTGTTGGTTTTTGGATCAAAGTGCTCTATCCTTAGGGTAGGAAATTTGAACTCGAGAGGGATGACAGCTTCCATTCGGAACGCCATACAGAATGGTGTCTGCCAGTGGAACACCGAGGGGTGGAATGGTAAAGCCCATAAGACCTTGGGCAGTTCCTCGACCCATTTGCCTCTCTTTGAATTCAGCCGTCGCTTGATGCTAGCACAAATTGTCTTGTTGGTAGCCTTGGCTTGTCCATTTCCTTGTGGGTAAGTAGGAGTAGAGTTGAAAAAACGGATCCCGAATTCTTTGCAAAGATTCGTGAGGCCATTCCCAACAAATTGTGTGCCGTTGTCGCAGACGATAACATACGGAAAGCTAAACCGTGTCACAAGTTCCTCCAGACAAAATGCTGAACGTCAGCCTCAGTGATTGTAACCATCGGTTCGGCCACTACCCATTTGGAGAAGTAGTCTGTTGCTGTGATGAGGAATTTGAATCCATTAGGTGCCGTCGGCAGCTTGCCGACGATGTCAAACCCCCATTGGGGGAAAGGCCCCACTTAACTTATTAAGAAAGACGACTGAGAAAGAAAGGCTCCGCGTTCTCCAAGTGGTTGATCCAGAATCACTAGTTCTAAGTTCTCTTAAGTCAATAGGATTTTCTTTCGAAGTGACATTGCTTGACTTCAAAATACGCGATAGACGCAATATAAGCAGTGCGCTGTAGAGCTGGCCACTCTCGGATAACAAGTAGTAGGTAGCCTTCTTCCGAACCCGATAGGCTTCCTTTTTGTCCATCGGTAAAGTGTCATCCTTGAGAAATGCAACAATCTCGTCCATTCAGCTCGGACCAAGCTTCACATTTAGTACCTCTTGTTCTGCTTCAAAGGTTGGTTTCTCAATATTGCCGAAGTTGATCGTTCGGTACTTCACATGCCGAAGCGAGGCCGACGAGTGCGTCGGCGTGCGAGTTGTGCTCTCTTCTCAATCTTGAATGTCTTGAAATTTTTGATCAATTCAGATGCTGTCTATTGGTACTTTAGCATTCTTGGGTCCCGAGCTTCGTAGTCCTCGAGGACTTGATTGACAATGAGTTGAGAGTCGCAGAAGACGGTCTTCGACTTGCATGGCAATGGCGGTGTGTAGGCCAGCTAAAAGGGACTCATGTTTTGCCTCATTGTTTGTGGCTGAGAAGTCTATGGTAATAGTACTCTCGTGGAGAGTCCCACAAGGAGAAACCAAGACAATTCCAGCTCCTGCGCCATTGTTGTTGGAGGCACCGTCGACATGAAGGTGCCAAGTGTCTCCTTGGAATAAATGCCAAGTCTTGTTGACCCCTGGTTGTTCAGTTGTGGGTTGGGGCGATGTTGGACTGATGAGATTGCTTGTGTCTTCGGGAGTTAGCTCTGCGATAAAGTCGGCTAAGATCTTTCCTTTGATTGCCATCCTTGGTTCATAACGGATGTCAAAATTGGTGAGTTCAAACGGCCCATTTAGATACCCGATTTGAGAGGTCAGCCTTTCGGAGGAGGCTTTTGAGGGGGTGCGCCATAAGGACAATGATGGTATGAGATTGAAAGTATGCAAGAAGCTTTCGTGCTGTCGACACGAGTGCGAACGCTAGTTTTTCAAGTGGGAGGTAGTGTGTTTGGGAGGTAAATTGGTTTGTCTTCGGCGCCTTCTCGCCGAACCAGAGCTGAACTTACAGCGTGGGGTGAGATAGCAAGGTATAAGTAGTGGTCCTCAAACTCCTTTGGCTTGACAAGTAATGGAGCCGAACTGAGGTAGCCTTTGAGTTCGGCCAAAGCTGTGTCGCAGTTTGCTGTCCATTCGAAGCTTCGTCAGCTCTTTCCCTTTAGGGCGTGGAAGAATGCGTGGCACTTGTCCAAGGACTTGCTGATGAATCTGTTCAACTCTGTTGCCATGCCCGTCAGTCGTTGAATTTCTCGAATTGTCCTTGTTGGCTGGAGGTTCGTGATGGCCGATATCTGATAGGGGTCGGCCTCAATTCCTCACCTTGTGACTAGGTGTCTGAGAAATTTTTCGCCTCCAACGCCGAACGCACATTTTTCTGCGTTTAGGCGGAGCTTGTGCAGCTTTAAGACTTCAAATACGTCGGCCAAATGGCGGAGGTGGTTTGACTCCTTCTGGCTCTTGACAACCAAGTCATCAATGTATGCTTCAAGTGTATGGCCGATTTGGGAGTGTAGCATTTTGAAGATTGCCCGAGTGAAAGTTGCGCCAGAATTCTTGAGTCCAAAGGGCATGACTTGGTAACAGTAGATTCAGTATGGAGTTATGAACTCTATTTTCTCCATATCGTTGGGGTCCATTGTGATCTGGTGGTAGCCTCGGTAGGCGTCCATGAAGTTGAGCCGAGCGTGTCTAGCCATGGCGTCGGCGTCCACCAACTGGTCGATCTTCGACAGGGGAAACAGTCTTTGGGGTAGGCGTTATTTAAATTAGAGTAATTGACGCAGACCCTCCACTTTCCATTTTTCTTCTTCACCACGACGGTATTTGATAACCACGTGAGATACTGGACGTCTTGTATTGCGTTTGCTTCCAAGAGTCGGTTGACTTCTTCAATTACTGCCTTAGCATGCTCCGGGGCTGAGCGTCTAGACTTTTGTACCACAGGCTTCCAATCCTCCTTGACGTTAAAGCTATGGCATATGAAGCTTGGATCCACGCTTGGCATTTCGTAGGGAGTCCATGAGAATACTTCGATGTTTTGTTTGAGGAACTGGAACATCTCCTCACGCACGGCTTTGCTGAGGGAAGAACCGAGCAGAATGAAGTGGGAGCCGTCTTTGTTGAGAGGCATGGTTACGAGGTCTTCAATGGCTTTTTCTTCGGCGGGCTCGCCGACATCTTCGAGGACTGCCAAGTCGGGAACTTCGACCCATTGGACTTGCTTCGGGGTAGTTGCATTGTGGACGGCCGAGACGTAGCATTTCTTGGATGCTACTTGATCGCCGTGTAGGTCTTCCTTCCGACCATTGGCACTGATGAAGCAGACCATCTGGTGGTCGGTTGAGGCGATAGCTTTCATGCTGTGGAGCCAGCTTCGGCCAAGTATTGCGTTGTACGGGCTCGGTACGTTCACGATGACAAATTCGACGTTTAACGTAGCCGTGCCGACGACTGGTAAGAATAATTGGCCGAGCGGCCAAACCGGGGCTCCATTGAATCCGATGAGGGGTACTTCCGCCGGCTGGAGTGCGGATTCTGGGAGATCAAGTTTTTGGAAAAGGTCGTAGTACATGACTGCTGCCGAACTGCCTTGGTTGACGAGAACGTGCCGAACGTCATGCGTGCCGATCTGGACGGTAAACCCGAGAGCGTCGGTGTGAGGGGTTTGCACCCTTTCGAGGTAACGCTCGGTAAAAGTGATTGTCCATTTCGGTAGATCCTCTGTTCTCTGACGCTAGGAGCCGGGTCCAACCGAGAGCACTTGCTTAGAAGTGGAAGCTTGATCGAGCTTGGTACGCAGCTGAGCTTCGAACTCTTTTGTTATTGGGTCATGGATGATGTGGATCACCATCCGCTGCTCATTGGGGTTCGGGAGGATAGCCACAAGCTGGAGGGTGGGTGTTATGGCTCGGTCTATGTATTGGTTCAGGTGACCCTGGGCCATAAGACGCTCCAAGAGTGCTTTGTTCGGAGCTCAAGCCATCGTGTAATGGCTGAGCTCGTTGTGATAGGAACATTTCTTCCTTGAGGAAAGACCAAATGGGTTCTTTGAAAATCGTTGTCTCAGCTACGTAATTGTGCTTGGTTGGCGCTTCTTTCCTTGATGTTGTTCACGTGCTTATTCGGCTGGGATTGCGGGGTGGGCACTTGTGCCACAAGCTGAGGGGTGGCTGTTGGCAGTGGAGCAGTTGGGTTGGGAATCCCCTGAGCGGCTCAGTCAGCGTAAAGTTCCTCGAGGCCGCAGAACCTTTCTACAATTAGTATTAGTTCGTCCATGCCATGTGGGGGTCGGTTCGCCAATTCGTCCTAGATCTTGCTGCCGGACTCTAATCCATTTTTGAAGGAACGTGCGGCCCAATAGCCGTCAATCCCAGCAATTTCATTGAAAAGTTGCCAGTAGCAGTCGACATATTTCCTTAGTGTCTCATTCGGCTGTTTCCTTATTTGGGGCAAGGACTCCGAATCCTTGGCCATTTTGTTGCTCGTTATGAAGTGGGTGTTGAATGCCCTTTTAAGCTCGGTCAGGTTCCGGATGGAATCCAGCTGGCAATTTGTTGAACCTCTGGAGTCCAAGGGAGCCGAGGCTAGAGGGGAATGCTTTGCATTTGATTTCATCCTTTAGGGTACAGAGGGCGATAGTTTGCTGAAAGTGGATTAAGTGTGTATTGGGCTCATAGGTATTTGGATCGAATTTGTTGAATTTTGGCAAGTGAAAGGTAGGCTTTGGAGGCTCGTTGATTATGTTAGGCGTGAAGGGTGAGATGCCGAGCTCTTTCAACTGCCATTCGAAACCTGGGTGTGGAGGTTTGCCGTGCCCATCGTTCTCGACTTCTTGTACTCCCTGTCCTTGGGGTCCCTGTCCAAAGGTTTCTCATGGTGCTTGCGCCGTGGCTGCTCCTTCATCTCTGAGTCCACTATGCGAGGACCGTCAATGGATTTCTCTGTTGTGCCGTGTTTTTGGTTCGTAAGTTCGGCCGTCATAGGAATTTCAATGCAAACTCCTTTGCCGTCTCGTCGAACGTTCCTTTCGGCTTCCAAGTTCTCATTGGGAATTTCTCCAAGACGCTTGGAAACGTGGCGCCTTGTTTCCACCGTGGCTCGGCTATGATGAGATGCTGTGCTACAAGATTATTCCGCACGACCGGTTGAGTAAGTGCTTGTGACAGAGCCGGCGGTGTCCCGGGTTCTGCTCCGTTATTGGTGGATTCTCGAGCGACGTGTCGCAGATGTAGTCGGTTGTCTATAGACAATCAACTCCCTTGCGTCGCCGTTCTCAGGCGTGAAATCGAGACGATGTTTCATCGAACCGCGGTAACCCGTCTCCAAGGGCTGCTTCTACGGCGGTGGAGGAGGTGGTGGAGACCACCAGCAGATCTTGAGGTTACGGGGACGTCTTTCATGTGTTGCTTCATTTGAGCCATCTCCGCCCTTAAGGCTGCTAGCTCATTGTCCCTCTCGTTGTCCCGTCGCTGTAACAGGTGGATGTAGGACGGTGTTACGTCGTCCTGAGCCGGAGAGAGCCCAGAGCTTGCAGGGATCGAGATTGACATGTGTCACGCTGTCGGTAGCAGAACTGGGTTTCCGCTAGGGTCCTTGGTGCCAGAGATGGAATCGTCTGGTAGTTCTCCGCCCATCGTGTCCAAGATTCAGGGGGTTGTTTTGTGAAGAGATAGTGGTTGAAGGGATCTTGAGCCGCCGTGAATCAAAAGTGTTTCACGTCGGGTTCACCAATTGTGTGGCCCGTATTCTTGAATATGAGCTCCTCTTCGATGGATCTTGTGGGTGCCTAGCCTTCTCGCTTTGACTTGCACAGAGAACGCACGACTAAGACCTGGCTGGGGGTGTGCAGAGAGCAAAGCAAGAGACTAGGGTTTTAGGTCTAAGTTTGGGCTGTATCACTTTGTTTTTATAGAGTTTGCTTGGCTTGCTCTCCAAGTACATGCACATGCCTTGCACAGGTTGGTTGGAGTCATCGTGACGTCAGAAATAAGGCTAGATAACCCTTTCTAGGGTGAGCTGGCACCCCCATGTGCTTTAATCATTATCTCTTGGCATAACTGTACCCCTGGTTTGGGGAAATGTGGCATTGAGAGTGGCCAAGCCATGACTTTGGCCGAGCCAGGAAGCGGACGGCTCTGGGAGACAGAGGGATGTGATGAAGTCATCTGTCTGTGCTTTGACTTTGGCCGAGCCGTTGAGCAATGAGGTGAGATCCTTATCCGAGCTTCGGGATTTGCTGAGCTCGGGCTTTGACGACGTTAGGTTCGGTCGTGGCTTAGCCCCGGTCTGGCTCCGTTGAGCATGTGGTTCGAGCTAATTCATTCGGCCTACTACACAATGCGAAACCGTTGCTACTTTTTCTATAGTTGTAACTAGAGGTGACAATCCTAACCCATATTTTTTAATCGGCCCAAATCTTCCCACTCAACCCAACCCGCCCATATTGAATAATGGGTTGAACCCAAATAAAACCCATATCTACATGGGTTTAAATGGGTGGAAAATGTGTTCAATATGGGCTAAAATTAAAAGACTCATCCCCTTTACAAGAGTGAACTACTGTGATGCTAAAAACCCACTTTCTCGCCTCCTGTACTGGACAAACCACTTTTCAGTCTTTCATTATTCAATCAGATTCAAATTCTCTCTCTCTCTCTCTCTCATTTCCAATGACTAACGATGTACTCGACATCGAGTTTTGTGCAATTCCAAGCCGTGATTTACTCGGGATTTGATTCGAGGAGCTTCGCGCACATTTCTAGGGCTTCTTTTCGTGTAACTGAAATGATCAACGCAAATTTAGGGTGCATTCTTTTTAACTTAATTTTCTTCTTCGTTTTGTGTGTTTTGTTCGTCTTTTCTTAATTTTTGTTAGATTCGTGTGATATTTTTTGGATTATGCATCCGTCTCGATGAGAGATGTCTAGAAAGTACAAAATTATGACCAAAAGAAAAAAAAGTTCACTAAAGACGGAAAAAGTATCAAACGGTTGTCTTATTTGTTTAAAGTGTCGTCTTATTTGAATTCTTCCAACATTGGTCCATACGTTTCAAAAAAACATCGGTCCATACTTTTGTACTTTTCTGATTCATCTCGTCGAGACGAACGATTAATTCCAAAAATTACGACGAGAAGCTCAACAAAAAGTTACGAAAAGTAAAAAAATATCAAAATAAGTTCCCGACTTGTAAGTTAAAAAGAACGCCACCTTACAAATTAAATATCAAAAAAAAAAAAAACCCCTAACATTTTAGATTACAGAGGTTTAAACATATACAAGTAGATATATAGATTGTATATGTTGTTTGGGAAAAGTGATTAGAGTGTTAATAAACACAAATAACTATTATTTATAATATGAGATACACTGTTACAATACTTGACTGAGTAATGTGGGACAAAGACTAAAAGTATTATAACACTCTCCCTCAAGCTGGAGAATAGATATCATAAAGTCCCAGCTTGTTACACAATGACTCTAACCGTGGCTTGAACGACTTAGTAAACATATTTGCCAATTGAGCTCTTGTAGACAGAAACAGAGTAGCTATCACACCTCCAGCTAACTTCTCACGCACCAGATGACAATCCACTTCGATATGCTTAGTTCTTTCATAAAAGACTGGATTTGATGCAATGTGAATTGCCGCCTGATTATCTCAGTATAGATTCATAGGAAGTTTCACCTCATATCCGATTTCCTCAAGAAACGAGCGTGTACCCATACAACCTCACATGTTGTGTGGGCCATTGCTCGAAACTCTGCTTTTGCACTTGATCGCGCAACCATTGTTTGCTTCTTGTTCTTCCAATTAACAAGATTTTCACCCAAAAAGACACAATACCCTGTAGTAGATCTTATGTCGGATGGTCTTGCCCAATTTGAATCAGTAAATGCCTCAACGTGTAAGTGTCCATTAGCCCAGTAGAAAAAATCAAGTCCTGGATGTGCCTTAAGATACTTCACGATTCTAACAATAGCCTCCCATTGTGGAAGGCGAGGAGCAGACATAAACTGACTCACAATACTGACGGCAAACGAGATGTCCGAGCATGTAATAGTAAGATAATTTAGCTTACCAACCAAGCGGCGATACTATTCCGGTTTTGAAAATAACTCCCCCTGATCAATACAAAGTTTGACGTTGGGATCCATAGGGGTCTCAACAGGCTTAGTCCCTAACAAACCAATTTCTTCCCGAATATCCAACACATACTTTCGTTAAGTTAAACTAATGCCATCTTTAGATCGCACCACTACAATACCCAAGAAGTATCGCAATTTTCCCAAGTCTTTGGTATGAAACTCACGCTGTAAGAAACCTTTCAACTCATCAATGCCTTTCTGATCATCGCCAGTAATGATAATATCATCCACATAGACTATCAATAATACCTTTATGCGATCAGATGTGAGAAAATACGGAATGATCACACTGACATTTATGTATGCCAAATCAAAGAACGGCATCACAAAACTTGCCAAACCAGGCTCTAGGAGACTATTTGAGACCATACAATGCTTTTCGAAGATGGCACACATGATTAGTCTCCCCCTGAGCAACAATCCCTGGTGGTTGCTCCGTATAAACTTCCTCCTGAAGATCCCCATGCAGAAAAGCATTCTTAACATCCAACTGAAATAGGGGCCATCAAAGATTGGCCACAAGAGAGATAAGAAGCTGAACAGACCCAAGTTTGGCAACTAGTGAGAAAGTCTCAGCATAATAACACCATATGTCTGAGTATAACCCTTGGTAGCAAAACGTGTTTTGTAGCGCTCAACAGACCCATTAGGATGATATTTGACTGGGAACACCTAGCGACACCCAACAGTGGTCTTTCCAGGCGGGAGAGGTACCAACTCCCAAGTGCCCTTATGATGAAGGGCTGACATTTCATCCTCCATCGCAGGCCGCCACTCAGAAATAGACAAGTCTTCCTGGACAGTGTTAAATACAGACAAAACAGAAGTGGCAAATGCACGAAGAGATGGAGATAAGTGAGCATAAGCGACATAATGATCTATGGGATGAGAAGTACAAGTGCCTTTGCGAAGAGCTATGGGAACAGAGTCAGGAGAGATGTCCGGATCTCGCAACGTAGTGGAAGATGTGGTAGGAGGCGGGGGAGGGATGGGAATTTTAGACTGATGAGCATAGACTTGCAACAGCGGTGGAGACGGAATTGCTGTGAGTATGTAGTGAGACGGATCCAATGAAGAAGAGGACAGGAAAAAAGGTAATAACTTATTGAAGGTTACATCAGCACAAACAAATTCACGATGAAGATTAGGAGAGTAACATTTATACCCCTTCTGAGTACTGAGAATACCTAAGAAACACACATTTGACAGATCAAGGATCCAGTTTATCCCGTCCTGGATCCAAAGTATGAATATAACATGTGCACCCAAATACGCGAGGGGGTAGTGGATGAAGTGGACGACCAGGAAACAAAACATTGTGTGGAATCTGACCCCCTAGGACTCTACACGGCATACGATTGATAAGGCATGTTGCAGTAAGAACAACATCACTCTAATAGGATTTGGGTACTTGCTGTTGAAATAAAAGGGCACGGGAGACCTCTAGCATATGTTGCAACTTGCGTCCGGCAATCCCATTTTGTTGTGTAGTTCGAGAACAAGATGTTTGGTGGATAATACCGTGATCATTAAAGAAAACAGACAAACCAAACCATTACGATAATATTCATGAGCATTATCAGAACGAAAAATACGAATAGGAACATCAAATTGAGTTTTTATTCATTGATAAAATGACTTAAAAATGGCATACAACTCAGACCGTTCTGTCATAAAATAAACATAAGTAATCTGAAAATAATCATTCACAAAAATAACAAAATACTAAAAACCAATATGCGGCGAAACACGGATAAGCTCCGAATATCAGAATGAACTAAATGAAAAGGTCTCGACACTTGTCTCTCTATCCTAGGGGGAAAGGAAGCACGATGGTGTTTACTCACATGGTAAGACATTGAACACGACCACAAGACGGGACCATCCGCTTGAGATTTTGAAGAGACGGATGCCCGAGACGACAACGATGCTGATATGGTGAAACAGAGGACTGAAGTCTCTTTCGCTTGTCGTCCCCCATTGAAGAGCCAACGAGGAAGAGGAAGTATTGGTCTCCGGCTAAATTTGTGGGCACCGTGATGAGGTCCTCGATAGATTTCTCATCCGCGTTTCTTCTGATATCCTCCAATACCGGTTGGTTCTGCACCTAGACCCAATGCACCTGTTTGGACCGATACATCTTACTGCTGCCACATTGCATTTCTTTGATGTGACCTGGTCGCCGAGAAAGTCTATTTGACGTCTGTTCGCCCCGATGTAACGCACCACTTGGCAATAGGTTGACGCGACGGCCTTCATGCCGTGCAGCCATGCTCGGCCGACGATGGTGTTGTAAGGGCTCAAGACGTCAGCAACGGTGAATTCTGTGTGAATGATCACAAATCTGGTCCGGACTAGCAGTTTGATGTGTCTGATCGGCCAAACCTGTGCGCTATTGAACCCGACCAAATGTACGTTGGACGGGCTTAGGTTCAACTCAGGAAGGCCAAGCTCCTTGAAGAGTGAGTAATACATGATCTTAGCAGAGTTGATGTGGTCCACCAACACACGTCGAATGTTACAACCATCGATCTGGAGAGTGGAGAGTGACGACCAGAGCGTCGTTGTGAGGAAGCTGCATGCGGTCCAGGTCCCGCTCAGAAAAAAAGATCGTCTAGGGGTCCTTGGTCCAGCTTTTCTTGTGTGCCAGGCCAAAAGACATCACCTCCTTTCTGGCCGTTGCCTTTTGGAGCTCCAAGCGATGCTCGACTGAGGAGCCAGCATGTCCATGAATGTCATGGATAGTGCAGACCTCTCCATCGTCATCTTTCTAATTGTTGTTGTTGAGTTGAGCCTTCTCGAGGGTCTTCCCTCAGTCTACCCACTTATCTAGGTGCCTCTCTGCCACCAGCTTTTCAAGGTAGGCTTTGAACTGCTTACAGCTGGTTGTGCAGCGGTCCCGTTCGTCGTGGTAGGAGCATATGGCTTTGGGGGTGTTTCGAGCGGCTGACACCGAGCTTCTTGGTCGGTCGCTCGTAGTACGATTCCTTGGAGATGTCCTTAAGAATATTATCGTTGAAAACAGTCTTTTCCGCCTTGTATTCCCAAGGTCGAGGACCGTTTTTACCCGCTACTGGACTTTTGTCTGCGGTCTTCACTTTGTTGACTTCCTTTTGGTTCCCGTGATTGCTGGCGCCCTTTGTTACCAGGTTCTGCTCTACTGCTACGTGCTCCGCCTTGGCCTCTTTAAGGTTGCACCACCTTCCGAGCTGATCCATGAGTTCGTCCATGGTTTTGGGTTTTGCCATGACGAGATCCTCATAGACCCATTTCGAAGGACGTGACAGCTAGACTTTGGTCACACTGTGTATTTCGTTAAAAATTTTCCAGTAATGCTTCGTATACTGCGCAGGGTCTCGGACTTGTTTTTCCTGAGGTTGAGCAGGTGCTCGACGTTTTTCTTTTGACGCGAACTAGTCACGAACTGGTGCAAGGAGTTGGAGAGATCCCTGAAGCATGAGATTGAACCGGATTTGAGGTGGTCAAACCATAAGAGGCCTAGTTCTCCTAGGCTTGATGGGAACACTTTGCACAGGAGGGCGTTGTTACAAGAGTGCAACAACATAACTTGCATGAACTATACCAGATGGGTGTACGCGTCGGTTTTTACGTCGTGCTTGGTGAATTTTGGTTGGGAAAAGCCGGCCGGCACCACGACCGAGTTGATCTCCTTGGTCAAGGGTGAGGAGACCATCTGGTTTAGGAGGATGTCCTTTAGTAGTCCGCTGCTGCTTTTCTTGGGTTTTTTCTTCATGTTCTTCTTTCTTGCTCTGGCGAAGAGACCTGTCCCGCGGCTTTAGGTAGTTTTGGCGTCGATGGGCGTGGTCTCAGTGGACACCTTGGGGGCCATTGCGATGTGATCCAAGCTTTTTGATGGGTTTGTCGTCGGGGTGGCCGCCACTGTGGCTTTCGTCCGTTTTTGTTCTCCCTTCCATGACAATGTTGTCCATCACGTGCCTCACGGGCGGAATGCTCTCTCCGATGTTCTGCTTTGGTGCCCAAACAACGTGGGTCGCTCAGACATTCTTTCAACCGTCTGTTGAGTTGTTGGTCAATGGCGGTTTCATGGCTAGACGTTTCCCTAGCTCAGAGTAAGGAGGATAACAGCACGAGTAGGTACTCACCACTTAGACCTCTTTGAGCCGTTTGTGGACGGGAGGGCATTTTGGAATTTCTTCATCGCGTTGTGGTGGTGAAGGGCTGGACCTCCTGCGTCGTTCCCCATCACCTCGGCGATCATCGTCTCACACGAGAGACAGGCAGTCCTTGGCTGATCTTTTTGGCTGGCGGTCCTGCAGCTCTTCGACGTGGCATGGAGTTTGCTCTCTCCGACCACATGAGCTACAAGACTTTCAAGTATGTTGGTCTTTGGACGTCCTCTTTGAGCTGGCGGAGGTCGTATTGCATGGAGCGCTAGATCTCGTCTCTGGACTCCAAACGTTGGTCTAGAAGACGGATGTAGGCCCTGTGGTGTGGCTCTAAGGCTGAACCTTCGCCATTGCCAAACAGATTTAGCTCGGCAGGGCGTTTAGTCCAAGGAGAGGCACGTCGTGGAGGTTTGAGTCGATATCCACCATTTTGTTAGGGTTAGGTGAGGAGATCTGTGAGGGGGAGGTGAAGAAGGAAGAAGAACAACAGTTGAAGTTTCACGTCGGGTTCACTAATTGTGGGGTGGTGTTCACTCTTCTATCTGGGCCTCACTCTCTCAAATTTGGGTTACTTTTCTTGGGTTTGATCTGCTAGCCCACTTCTTCCTCTACCGATCACTGGACAGATTGTGAATGGTTAGTGCCTTCCGGTCGAAGGTTGCCGGCGGGCACTCCAATGACTAAGTTCGAACTCAAGAAAGAGGAAAGCCAAACTTAGTAGGAGAAAAGAGAGCATATGGTTTATAACTATAGTATTTATAGAGGAGTTGGAGGCCAAGTTAGAGAGGGAGCATGCTCCCCTTGTGCGGAGGTGATGTCACCGACCACCAATCCCGCCTGAACACAGAGCCAGGTAGTAGTTCAGCCTTGAGCTTGTTGGCCGGCGCATTATTGAGCTACTTGGATGCACTAGGTTGGACCCGTATGCCTGTACCAACGACCAATGGAAGTCTTACCCTCGCCCGGTCAAGGACCGCGCCAAGTGTCGGTATTGGGTGACAACGCGTGGCCGGACCGTACATGTACTATGCGGCGATCTCGTTGTTTACCGTTTGTCCATGCCACGTGGCCGACCAAGACTGGCACCACTTGGCCGTACCGATTTGTTTCATATTGGAGCACTTGAGATTCACTGCAGTCTTTGAACATGACCCGGGCCAAGGCTCCGACCTGGCTGTCCCCCAAACGGATAGGGAATTCCTATGCTCCTCATTCTTATCCTTTGCATGCGGGCTTAGGAGGCCAAGGGCGGGCCCATTGGACTAAGAGTGATATTCCGGCCTACTACAGGAAGTATTTTTGTGTCTTCAACATCCAGGGGAAAACAGATACTGTCTAACCTATTGAATAAAGAAGTATCATGTGTCCCTTGGGTTAGTATTACGCTGAGCTTCGTAACAGTACTTCTTGACATTCAGTAAAAAACCCTTTTGTAGTTGTAGGTACATAGCTTATGATGATGTGCAAAATATAGTCGTAGGAAAGGTGGTTCTTATATTGATTATTGAATAATTGCCACATTATATCTTCTCTTTCCTGTGTTACCTGTTGTAGACGTTAGTTCTAGTTGAATGAAGAATCAAATATGCCTTCAATAAGAGGGAAGGCACCTGGTGCTTTCTTTCATTTGTTATTGGTAACTCTAATTTTGTTTTCTTATTGCTCTACTAGATGATGATGCTGATGCTTACCCAGAAAAAGATGCTGATACTGAATCTCATTTTGAGGAAGATGAGCAACTTGCCAAGGCTCTTCAAGAAAGTCTGAATATTGATTCTGCACCAAGATATGATCATGGAAATCTGTTTCCACCCTACCCATACTATTATCCGTCTGGGTACAGGTAAATCGTTTTCTTGCTGCAGTATTCTGAATTTGAATGTGATACTTACGTTACATTGGTTCGGCAAGAAAATAAAGCTAGCACCCATATACGTTTTTTTCTTCTTTTCTTGCCTCCTGTCTTGACTTGTTTCTTCTCATTTATCAGTCTTTAACTATAAGGGTGTCAATTAATTAGCTAGCTATTAGTGCACTGGAAAGGAAGTCAAAATTTCAACATCAAAGTATATTTATGTTAGGATATGTGCTTATGCCACTGTTACCCTCGTGAAATGTGCTAGAAGTTTCATGAAATACTTACGTAGATCTTTCCTCTCTTTTTTCCATATTTTGATTTCGAACATGGTTAGAATCGAGAGCAAAGTTGAACGTATAACAGCAGATTCATTATGCTTTAGTTCTCCTTCGTTTCCAACCACTTTTTGCACATGCAGATGCAAAGATTCATTCACTTAGAGAGGCATATATATATATAATTGAGGCTAAAACCTCATACAAACCAAAGATTTAGTACCATGCTAGTTTGCCAATGCTTCCAAAATCATAAAATATTAGAAAGCGGCCCTAATTACATCAATCAAGTTATCCAACGTATTTTATTATGGTAGAACTAGAAGACTTTACACTGAGGTGTTCTAGTTATGGGAGTAAAACATCCAATTTTTGTCACACAGTGAGTTAGCTCGCTTGGCAAAGTTGTACTCTGAACCAGTCACATACTACATAATATGAGAGCAGTTTGGAAGATGAAATTTTCCTTCTGCAGCACATGCCTTCTCTGGCACACACCTGAACGTGTTATTTGAACGATGTCTGATTCTAGGATCTGTGCCGGTTGCAATGCTGACATTGGTCATGGACGATTCCTGAGTTGCATGGAAAATTTTTGGCACCCAGAATGTTTCCGGTGTCATGCTTGCAATTTACCAATTTCGGATTATGAGGTTCAAATCTAGTTAAAGCACATTTTGATTTTTTTCCCACTGCCCAGCAAAGGGTTGATATCTTCAGCTGCTTTCCCTTACAGTTCTCCATGTCTGAGAATCGCCCCTACCATAAATCCTGCTATAAAGAGAAGCATCACCCAAGATGTGATGTTTGCAAGAACTTTGTAAGTGTCTTCCTTCCATCTTGAAATAATTACTTCACACTAGATTAGTTCTTAAATTACGTTTAGAAAGAACATCTCAATTATCAGACAATATATATAAGCAATCCCAATAGACCATCTCCTATAATTGAGGGTGAAATTCATGGGTTCTAGTTCTACTGTCTTTCACTTTGGTCAATAGCTGAAAAAGTATTGTTTCAAAATCTCACTAGCAAAATAAGTAGGGCACTATGCATTGAAATTAATGCTATAGTGCCTTCTCTGAATTTAGTTATCTGACGAACAATGTTTGACAGGCCATCAGGGTGGAAAAACATAAAGTTGCTGGCCAACTTAAAATCTTCAAGAAGTTAGTAGGCCCTGCCATCTAGTGACTGCAAAATAGTGGTATTGGTGCTAAAGGAATTCAATGCAAAGTGACCCAAGGCCCCCAACTCTTCCACAATGTTGCTTAAAACTTTATCTCTAGATTTTGTCAATAACTAAACTTAACGGAAATAAATATCAGAAAAGCTTTCCACCAAAAAGGATACATTTTATCTTCTGTACTTATGTTATGTTCTTGAGCTTATAGCATTCTGATGCACAACTGGTTTATGGGAATTTCTTTGAGAATGACAGAACTAAGAAGGGCACTCCGTTAAAATGATGCATATTTCTCTGCAATTCTTGACATGCATCAATTTC
Source organism: Rhododendron griersonianum (assembly GCA_018127125.1). Lineage (NCBI taxonomy): Eukaryota > Viridiplantae > Streptophyta > Magnoliopsida > Ericales > Ericaceae > Rhododendron > Rhododendron griersonianum. The sequence continues at coordinate 27,463,357 of CM030800.1, forward strand.
CTTTTCCAAATAGGAATATAAAACCTACTTTGGCACAGAATCACTGGTTTCACTTAGAAATAAGTGTTAACATTCAAATTGTGTGTTATGCTTATTCTCTGGTCCCAATCAACACTTCGAAAATTAACTATAGTGTCCAGAACAGCACTGGGAGCTCGAAGTCCTACCTCAATACTCAACATTGTGAAACCTTAACTTGGTGTCATAGTTATTTGCTATGAAGCACCGACACTGCTACAGGCCGGCGTGTCCCCATGTCCAACACGAACACGGGGACATGGCAAAATACGTATGGGACACGCCACGTGGTTTGTCCAATAAATTTAATTAATTTTTTTAGAGGGACACGTATGGGGACATGGCAAGGGTTGAATATGCAATTTTTTAAATTTTTGTGGGGTAAATGTGTATTACTTCAAATATTTTGGGTTGAAAGTGTAATATGATGTATATATGATACTTGTTTATATATATTGAAGCTTCATGCATATACATGTAACAATATTTGCACTAGTATAAAATAAATTTTATTTATTTCTTTATTTTTGCCATGTACCCTGTCATGTCCGTGTCCGTATCCGTGCTACATAGGTTATTTGCATCCTTTGTCATAGTGGTACTTTTGTTGGTTAATTGATTTTCATCGGGAAAGAAAAATTGCCAATCAGAGGTTTCGTAATCTTCATAGTGAACATTTGGTACTCAAGATTGACATGGAAGGAAAATATTTCCATATGACTTCAGGTAGAAACTCCCCAATTTGGGTCATTTTCGAAGCAATAATTTGCACTTTCATCTCCTTTGTTCTTCGATTTTTGTGAGTCTTCTTACGCATATCCCCAGTTGGAATGATTACCAACTTTTCAAGGTGGTGAATCTTAACATCTTTCAATACCCAAAGCATGATATTAATGAACATTTTAGACTAATATTTCCATATGTGTTAGTTTTGTTATAACGCTAACCATATGGTGCCTTCGGTATCTCTACTAACTTTCATCTTTGTCTAGATACCAACAAATGCAGCTGGTCTCATTGAGTATAGAGCGCATCCTTTTTGGCTTCAAAAATACTGCCCAACACATGAACATGATGGGACTCCTAGGTGTTGCAGCTGTGAAAGAATGGAGGTGAGTTTGGGGTAAAAGTATAGTAACATAAGAATGAAAAAAAAAAATGCTGAAAATTATTATTACTGCTCCCAATTAGTCTTTGTAGCTAGCCAAGTATCACCAAAGCTTCTTTTGCTAGCATTGTTTCTAAAAGCTTTCCTGTATGTGCAGCCAAGTGACACGAGATATCTGGTGCTTGATGATGGTCGGAAACTATGTTTGGAGTGTCTGGATTCTGCAGTCATGGATACACATGAGTGCCAACCTCTTTACCTTGAAATACAAGATTTTTATGAAGGCTTAAATATGAAAGTGGAGCAGCAAATTCCATTACTGTTGGTCGAGAGACAAGCTTTAAATGAAGCCATGGAAGGAGAGAAAAATGTGAGGTTTTTTTGTCTTCTAAGATGGGAAAAATATGAGGTTCATGCAATGAAATTGTTGCAACTCAATATTTATCTAATGTACATCAATACACAGGTTCTGTTGAACTGTAATCAGAAGCTATTATTCACAATTTTTGTTATCGTTTGTAGGGTCATCATCACTTGCCTGAAACAAGAGGACTCTGCCTATCAGAAGAACAAATCGTCAGCACTGTATGCGACTAATTCTCTAACATCTCATCCTTTGATTCTGAGGACTGAACTATATTGAACAAGTAGTTACTCATTCAATACATACTTATTTGACCAAAATAATCAGATTTTAAGGAGGCCGAGGATTGGGGGCTACCGCATAATAGACATGTTCACAGAGCCTTATAGGTTGGTTCGTCATTGTGAAGTGACAGCTATCCTCATTTTGTATGGCCTCCCTAGGTAATTCTTGTTAATTTATGTTCATCTATATTCTAATTCATTCTCTAGTTTTGGTTTCTGCTGTGAAATGACACCCCTTGTATGAATCAGGTTGCTGACTGGGTCAATCCTTGCTCACGAGATGATGCATGCGTGGTTGCGGCTCAAAGGTGCTTTTTCTGATTTGTGTGAAATAGTACCTTAAGGTTGTGATTGGATTAAGACTCCATTTGTTTTGATGAAAAATATTTTCCTATAAATTGTTTTACCTATTTTTTGGTGTTTGGTTGGGCAAAAGACAATTACCATGTAAAATATTTTTGGTCATACCATATGGTTGAAAATGTTTTCCTCTTCGAAAGGCCGTAAGTAGTTTTTGGTTTCCTACTCCTTCCACATGCTCAACCAATATCTTTGTGTCTATTGCCCTCCTCCACAGCCCTGTCTCTTCCACCAACCTTATCATTCTCAAAATCTATAGAGTCAAAGCACTCAAACCTCACAATCAACCTTAATCGTAATATAAAATCCCATCTTTGATGGTTTTGAATCTTTTGATGCTCCATTGATATCTCTTCTCTATTGATATGTCACGGTGAAAATGGTGTCCGAACTTCATACATCCTGATGATATAAGTAGATATTACATAAACATATATCTACACACACGTGTATGTATAATTGGGGGTATGTAAATCAAAATTTTGCTAGGTCAATCGGTGGTTTAACAAGTTAATAGGATAAAAAAAATTTGAAAAAAAGTTGGGTTCATTTTCGGGTTAAATTAAGAATGTGTATGAGATAGGGGAGAGAGGTAATTTCACATCGTAGTTTCTTTTTTTTTGGTCAAGCGGAAAATAAACACATCTTAGTTTCAAGTATTTGCCTGAACATGAACTTGACTCAGGGTGATTGCTCTCGAAACCTTTTGTTGTGAAAAATACTTTTCACTATCAACCGAACACCCAAAAACATGAACAAAAATTTTCTTTTTGCAAACTCATTTTTCATGGAAAATATTCTTCAGTGAAGAATATCTTACGCTACAGAGCCTGGGTATTTTGATATTCAAAAAAGAAAAAAAGATTAAGGGTTTTTTTTTTTGTTGTGGGGGGGGGGTGGGGTGGTGGATTTAGTAAGGCAAGGGAATGGATAGGAAAACAGAAAACAAAAGAAATAATTTTCTTTTTCTTCTCCCTTATACTCCCTGGATCCCCTTCGCAACACATTTTGTTTTCTGTCTAATATGCTGAAGATCAATTTTTTATTGGAGTGCTTTGTAGGTTACCGAAATCTTACTCCTGATGTGGAAGAAGGTATCTGCCAAGTTTTAGCTCATATGTGGCTAGACTCCGAGATTGCAGCTGGTTCTGGTAGTAGTGTTGCTTCATCTTCGGAGTCATCATCTTCATATTCTTCTAGTTCCACATCATCAAAGAAAGGTAAACGATCTCAATTTGAGAAGAAACTTGGTGAGTTTTTTAAACACCAGATAGAGTCGGATACTTCAGCGGCCTATGGAGAAGGATTCAGAGAGGGTAACAAAGCAGTGCTCAAGTATGGCTTGAAAAGGACCCTCGACCATATTCGGCTGACAGAACGCTTTCCTTAATTGAGGAATGATATGCTTGGTCGGTCATTGCTGTCTCAAAATGAAAACTTACCCTGTTGTATTAATTCTGTATGATGGAAACCTGCATTGTAGAAAGAATGATAGTATTCATTAAATAAGCAACATATGCCTACATTGTTATGAGAAGTTATGTTACCTCGTTAACATTGGAACGGCATGTTCTAATACTTGTTGATATATAGAAAAAGGAAACAATGAGCACAAGGAGTATTTGGATTTTATATTGCATATTAGCCTTCGTAGTTTCTTTTAAAATGAAAGCTCCGTCATCTAGGCGTGATGGTGCATCCGGCTTATTGGAGAAGAAGTTTGTCTAATGCATTATTGTTTTCCATTACTTGTGTTCGTGTTTTATTTATATTTTGTATTTCCGAAAAACTAGAGTAACATGTCATAATGAAACATTGGAAGACATTCATCGTTTTCATATCATACTTCCTCCGTCCCTTATTTAGAGTCCAATATTCCATTTTGGGCAGTCCCTTAATAAGTGTCAATTTTGTAAAGTAAGTGGGTAAAAGTTGGTGTATTGTCTATTTTGTCCCTAAAAGTATATTCCATTTTGAAAAGCTAGTGAGTAAAAGTGTAATGATGATGGATAAATAGGAAAAGTGGAGGAAAAAGTTGATGGGAAAGTGTTTGTACCATATATTTACCGCCTGTCGATTATCGACCGGAAGGTGGCGATTATGAGAATGCTTCCTATTTTATTATTTCGTATTAATAATATAACTAGTTTTTATTTCTTTTATTTGTTTGTATTTGCATGTAGGACACTTGGCTTGTTCCTACACACTTTGAAGTTGAAGAGAAATTATTTGGACAAGTGGCATGCTCCTACACACTTTGGAGTTTGTGGGAAGTAATTTGGACACTTGGAAGATGATTAAGAATAGTGAGAAGTTAGGAAGTTATTTCCTGCACATTTTCTCTATAAAAAGCCTCTTTTGGCTTCATTGTAAACTCCTTCAACAAATCAAAGTCTTAACTTTGTTAATTTTTGTCTTCTCAACCCACTTCTGGGTTATAATTAGGATTGGGATCCATATTCTAAGAATAACTTAGAATATTCGATGTGTCGCTCGTGTCGATAGATCGATTCATTGGAAAAATAACAAAGTCCATTTGTTATTTTTCTTCCGCTCCACCCCACTTCACTAAACCATCAATCCATTCCGCCCAATCGATGGGTCAATTCGGTTCTTGAAGATTGGCGGGTGACGGTCTTCTTTTACGAGTCGATTCATCACCAACAAAAATAGCATTTGATTCATTCGCCATTTCTCTTCCGGTGAAGTCCTGAAATACGGCAAGGAACCTCAAATTCGTTTGTAGAGACAAGCCGCATTCGCCTTTTCTTTTTGTTGTTGGCTTTGTTTCCCGAAATCTCCGTCGATTTCGATCGAAGGAAAAAATAGGTAAATAGAAAGGTATAATAATGATGTCTTTTTTTAATAAGTTGGAGTTACGAAGTAGGACACTTAAAAAGGAACGGAAGGAGTATTTGTTTTCCTAACCCTCTATAAGAAGAACCAGTTGGGAATTGGAATCGCTAGCCAATTTTGGCTGATTTGGAAAATTTTACCCCTCAATTGGAGAGCATCTAATGTTGGCTAGGTGGGTATGCTCGTCTTTTCAAGTTTCCTATGCGTTGGCGTCTTTCTAAAGCCTGCCAGTAATACGTGGCTTTGCTGTGTGAACACGTACTCCGTGGCTTTGCTGTGTGAACACGTACTCCACTGACTTTCCTCTCTCCCTTTCTCTCTCTCCGCGAATTTTACACACAGACAATGCCATTTCTTCTTGAGAGCTGTTAATCACACCCCCGTGTCAGGGGGGTCTGACACCGGACCCAGCCATTTCCCGTTTTACCCCCATCCACCTTCTCTCTCCCCGCTTTCCCTCTCTGACACCGGGAGTATTTTATTTTATTTATAAAATTTTAAATACTAATAACTTTTTGTTCACATATTTTTTTAAAATAAATTTTATATTTTTAAAATCTACTCAACGAAACCTATCAAACGAGTCTAATATTGATGATGAAATAATGTAAAACGGAAAAACTAATTTTTGTGATAGTTTAAACTATCTAAAGAGGTTGAAAAATTAAGTGTTCCAAATTTCAATCCGTTTGAACATGTGGAAATATTTTAGTTTTCTGATTATTTTATCCTGAATGGTCATAATTAAATTTTGACTATAGGACTCTCGTTGATTAATTCTAAGAAAGTCGTAGAATCAAATATCTCTTAGGGTTAATCAAGGAAAGCCCTATAGGCAAAATTTAAGGCTGCGTTCCCGAACCCTTCTTATAAAATAAGTTCTTATTTGCTCACTTCTTTTTCAAAAATAATCCAACCTTCTTATTTTTCCCAACTACAAAATTCCTTCTACATTTTCAAACTCAAATATAACATAAATGAAAAAAAAAAAAAATTTTTTTACACCGTATTAAAGATCTCAATGAGATCTATCAAATAAGATCCATAGTGGTAGGAAAATTATTTGCGTAAACACATTATTTTTTAGCTTAAAGTTGCCTTTACTGCTTACCAATATACCAATATGCGGTGGAGGAAATCGGTCTCAGTTGTCCTCTCAAAATTCTAAAATTAAAACCAAAGGGCTAGCGCTAGCTGACATCAACATCCGATCCGGTGTGTAGTAGGTGCTTGATCAAGGCTTTTCCTGTACATATGAAGTTTCAAATGTACACGTGAAGTGCTCGGATCAAGCACCTTACACACCACGGATGGTATTGATTCCCGCATTGGCCTCCTTGGTTTTAATTTTTAGAATGGACGGCTGGACGGCTGGATCGCTCTGCGGATGGCGGCAGGCGGCCGTGGGGTGCCATACGATTTCGTCCCGCCGCCATACTACCTAATGGTACAAAAAATAAGTTCTTATTTTGTGGAACACACCTTATTATTGGACAAAAAATAAGTTCTTAATATTTTTGTGGAACACAGCTAATTATGACAATTTAGAATAAAATGATCAAAAAAATAAAATCTTTCCACCGGTTCAAACGGATTGAAATTTGAAACACTTAATTTTTTAACCTTTTTATCCCAAAAATACCGATAACCGATTTTTTGTTATTTTTTTAATTTAATTTATAATGTTTATACTTTGTGTCTTTGTGTCTTTTTTATTTATTTAAAATTATTTTAGTGTTCCGATTTGCAATCCGGTTCAATCAGTGGAAAGATCTTGTTTTTTTTATCATTTTATCTTAAATGGTCATAATGAATTTTTGGTCTCGTAGAATCAAATATCTCTTAGGGTTCATCAACGAGAGTCCTAGAGTCAAAATTTAATTATGACCATTTATGATAAAATGATCAAGAAACTAAAATCTTTCCATCAGTTCAAGCGGATTGAAATTTGGAACACTTAATTTTTTAACTATATTTTTTAACATATAAAATGTCTAAAAAGGTTTAAAAAATTACCGATAACCGATTTTTTGTTATTTTTTGTTATTTAATTTATCTGATCATTTTATCCTAAATGGTCATAATTAAATTTTGACTCTAAAACTCTCGTTGAATAACCTTAAGAGATACAGTATTTAATTCTACGACTTTTTTAGGGTTAATCAACGACAGCCCTAGAGTTTAAATTTAATTATGACCATTTAGGATAAAATGATCACACAACTAAAATCTTTCCACCGGTTTAAAAGGATTGAAATTTGGAACATATTTTTCAACCTCTTTAGACAGTTTCAACTACGTAAAAAATATTTTTTTTTCATTTTACATTATTTCACCATCAATATTAGGCTCGTTTGATAGGTTTCGTTGAGTAGATTTCAAAAATATAAAATTTATTTCATAAAAATATGTGAAAAAAAAGTTATTAACATTTATAAATTTATAACAAAAAAATCAAATGAGAGAGAGAGAGTGTGCTGGGAGGGAGGGAGAGAGAGAGAGAGGGGGGTAAAAGGGGGAAGGAGGGCCGTGTCGGGGGGGGGGGGGGGGGTCTGACACCGGGGGGGGGGGGGGTGATTAGTAATGGCCTTTCTTCTTCGATCGGAGAACTCTCTCTCTCTCTCTCTGCGTTCTACATATTCTAGGTTAGGGTTTTGGTTAGCAGAAAAAGCAGAGAAGAAATGGGCCAATAGTTGTTGATCTACAGCTCCGTGGCTCCAGGAACGGTGATCATCGCTGAGTACACTGACTTCATGGGGAATCTGATCAACATCGATGGAAGTGAGATGGATGAGGTTCAGATGACCTTAATTCGGTAAATATACACCTTACTCGAATAAGTTTGTCTATTTCGATTTCATATTTGTTGATTGAATCTATATGTGCATGTGTGTAATGTGTTGTTTGTCCATCTCAATGAAATACCATCACCTTTGACAATGCTTGTTCTGTGTTTTATTATTATTATTTTTTTTTTATAGATTTTGGTTCAATTATCTCTGAAAGAATTCTTTTCAAAAAAAAAAAATCCTCTGAAAGAAATATTAGCACAATAACTGTTCATACTTTACAGCCCTAAGTAATCTTGCTCTTGCTTGTTGAAGTGAACAGATGTACCATCTTTTCGTCTAGAACTGTTGATCTGAGCAACTCATCGTACATATATGAATTACTTTACTCTCTCAGATTTCCTTACTAATCTTATATATTTTAGCTCTGATTTCCGTGTATATATTCGTTATATTTGAGTCTCAAATTAATTTCATGTTCTTAAATATTTAGGGCTTCTTTTCATTTCGGATTAACAAGTAAAGTTTTGGGCAATCAAAGTCGTTGATAGAGAATCATGGCAAAAAAGAAGATGGCAATCAGTCCCAGAAGGTGGACTTGCCTTATTAGTTCTTTCTTCTTTTGTACTCCCTCCGTCATTTTTTAAGTGTCCTGCTTCGTAACTCCAACTTATTAAGGAGACATCATCATTACACATTTCACATCAACTTTTATCTCCACTTTTTCACTTTTCCTACTTACCCTCTATGGAGACATCGTTATTACACTTTTACTCACTAACTTTTCAAAATGGAATATACTTTAATGGGCAAAATAGAAAATACACAAACTTTTACCACTAACTTTACAAGATGGATACTTATTAAGGGACAGCCCAAAATGAAATACTGGACTCTAAAAAAGAGACGGATGGAGTATGTTTTGTTGGTTTTTCTGTTGAGAGTAATTAGGGGAGTGAAATATTTTGCTCTTTTTAGTTTTTTCCCTCTCCGTATATATTTAAATTTGATGTGCCTAACGCATTGACCTATCTTGGTCTCGCATGTTGTGAAAAGTGGTGTAGTAAATCGATTGTGATTCAAATTAGTCATTACCCAGGTTCACAAGAAGCGTAATTTAATTAGAATCCTAATTTTTGTTGGATATAGCATCCACAATGGAATAACCAAAAGTCAATAATCAAAAGTTGCCACATCATCTTTTGGTTATGCATTTAAAGGGTTGCTAAGGTTAGCAATGTAGAGGTCCACAATGGTACAATCAAATTTGAATAACCAAAACTTGCCAAATCACATTTTCAATTTATAAAAATCTAAAAATTGTGAACATAGAAAACAATTTTTTAAAAATAGGTTTCAAACTAATAAAAATAGGTTATTAGAAAAAGAAAAAATAGTTTTTTGAAAACTTTGATTTTAAAAAAAAGTTGAAAAAAAAACAGTTTTTGAATATTTTTTTAAAAGAACAGTTAAAATTAATAAAAAACTGTTTTTGCAATATATATATATAGTTTTGGGAAAAATAGTTTTAATAAAAAAACAGTTTTTGCGAAGAAAAATAGAAACTTTTTTTAAAAGTATTTTTCTTAGAAATATGTTGAAAATGGAAGAGAGGGAAGGTTTTTGTGTTATGATGGTGTATTTGATTGAGGAAATGTGGGGACAACTAAATTTGATTATTGACAAAAAGTTGCTAGTTTTGATTATTCAAGGGTCAAAATTTGATGAGTTGCTAAGAGGTTGCTAAGTTTGATTATTCCACTGTGAGCTCTTTTTTGAGCAAATGTTGCTAACATTAACAACATTTTAATTTTGATTATACCACTGTGGATGCTCTAATGATGTTCTTTGAGATGCTGGATGCAGGGATGTGAGATTATTGGATTTTCTAACTACAATAGTGCAATGTTCTGCTAGGCTGATTGATGATGCTTTGACTATTTCTTTTCCGAATGATCATAACGAGAGCCCTTGGGACTACAATGGCAAGTCTTTTGCACTTGTAGTGGCAACCTCAACTTGTAGCTGGTCACTAATGCCTTGTTATCGCTGAAGATTATGTTTAAGAATTATTTCTTGACAAGACCAGCTGGCAATGTTTGTCTCCAATTCCTTGGCACATCCAGCCTTATTTGAGGCAAATAGACCAAGCCCACTGAGTGTGGTAATGTTTGGTAAGGTCTAATTTTGATGTTATAATTTGCTGAAAACTTGGGACTATTGGGATCAAGGATGTGTGTTAGGGTTGGCAGGAATGTGTATGGGGTAAATTGACTCTGATGATGAGGACCAATTTCTGCGACTTCGCTACTTGTTTTTTAAGGTAGATAGAGAGGAGAGTTAAAGCTTTTTATACTAGTTTATTGATTTATTCAGTCTACATGACATAGAAGTTTAATGATGTTTTTAGGTTTAGGGTCGTGTGAATGCAATTCGATCACTTGTTAAGCTATAATTAGTTACATTTATGGAGTAGAGTTTATGATGGCGTGTTTGGTTAGTAAAAAAAAAAATGGAGCTCAATATCACCCAATAAGGCAAAAAATTGGTTTTGAAAATTGATCGGGGTATCAAGAGATGAATGATAGCTAGTTTGTGCTTATTAAAAGAACATCTTTAAGCTGCACTTCAAGTGATACTATCATTATTGCTTTTAAAATATAGAAAGACGAGAGTGTGTCTTCTATAGAATAAATGTATATCCTCTTAAAGAATACATGAAATTCATTAACTGAATAGGTTTTTTTTTTGGTTCTTGTTATTTTTGAAGCTTTAGGCGGACATGACGAAGAAGGATTCTAATTTCATGAGTTGCTCGAGGGCGAGCTCCAGAAGTTCAAAAGGATTTTTCTTGGAGAAAGAGGAAGAGTACATCATCGTCGTCATCATTGCTATAGAAACTATAGAAATTCTAATGCTTTTCAGAATCATTAGGAGGCCTCTCTTTTCTAACATGCAAGTTTTTTGTAGTTGCCAACCAATTTGGACGTAAATAGCCATCAGCCTTTAGGTAGTAAGAAAGAAGTGAACCGTTAAACCACTGTTCAAAAGAAAACCTTTAAACCACTATTATCAACAAATCACTAGGGACCCGTTCGTTTTGGGATTTTAGATTTGAAGTTGTAGGTAATGAGTGTAAAGAGATATAGAGTAATGATTGAAAATATGGGTAATAATTAAAGAGAGATAGAGAGAAAAATGAAAGTAATGATTGAAGAGAAATAAGGTTATAAACTTATAGTAATTAGAATCCAAAATCCAAAACCCTTAAACAAACGGGGTCTAGTTCACCATGAAGAGCGATGCAGTCTATATACGGCAAATTATCGCAATCATATTATTTCTATCCCTCCGTATATATCTTCAAAATCATCTGATTAATGAGAAAGAAGGAAAAAAATAAAAGCAATGCACAAAGCTCCCAACTTACGTAGAAGAAGCAAAAGAAAGCATAGAAAAAAATGAAAACCGAAAAGAAAGAGCCACTAGAGCAAGCATACATCAGGAGGAAACCAGAATAAAGGAGTCATATGCTAGTAGTATCATTTTACAGCACTTAGTAATCAAAACATTATTTTAATTTTTAGGTAGCTATAAATTTTTTAGAAAAGATAAAGGAAAATAGAGAAAAGGATAACCAAAATTAAAAAAGTACTACGTAAGTACGTATCAGAGAAAGAGCGAGAGAGTATGTTACCGAGGACAGTGGATTCCGGGTTCCGAGTGACTCACCGGCAAGGCGATGACTGTTTGTGGCCGGACAATCAAATAGGCTTTGATGAGAGAGAGATGGGCAGTGACTACTTGGTTTTATTTTTATTTTTATCAACAAAACAAAAGCTGATTGGTAGGGGGAAAAAAACAAATTGATGGCATTTTTGTAATATATTTGTAAAAGTGTAAGTGTTTTCTTAAGAGAGTTGGGATGCACACATGAGCCCTTGGATCAAATGAATCCTAGCCATTCCAACAACTTGTCCTCATACCTTTTTGTTTTATAATAGAGATGGTTCAAGTCCTTTTTCGTATTATAAGCGAACTTTTTTTTTTCCTACATTTTACTCATAATTTTTTTTATTACTTCTATTATGCTCAGACGAATTGAAAAGGTAAAAATATTACTTGAACAAACCCCGGAAAAAATTCAAAAAATAAGCCTGACATAAATATATTTTTACTAATTATTTGCGCAAAATAAGTTATATTATAATTTTGCGGAAGGTATAACATAAGGCATTTACTTATTTGCTTTGATTATTCCTTACTAATGTAAACAATCCAATTCCTCCTTTATTAATGGTGAATTTTATAGACATTAGCTACTTTGTTTCCACAAAAAAGCCCTTTTAACCCCAAAAGTAATGTATGGGAGGAGAATTACATCATCTATTAAGCACAAAGTACTTATAAATCACAGGACGAAGGGCCGGGCTTTTTTCCCATTAGCTAGTTTGGGAAACTCACCCTAAGCCACCCCCTCGCATGGTCCAATAAAGGTGGCAAATCATTGTACAAGGCAATCTACATCAGAATTACACATACATAACCATACATTGCTTTTCATACAAACTTGACACTCCAACAACCAAAACAAAGATAGGTGCCAGAAACGGATCAATGTTACAGGAAAGACCCGTTTCTAACACTACAACCATTGAACTACTTCCACAATCTTAGGCTGTATTGTGTTTTTGTATCAAGGATTTTGTTGTCTTGTTGACGTCCTTGACTGTCTTCTTCATTCGTATACTCGGCAAGCAAGGATGTTTTTTTCTTACTGTACTGATAGCGTAACAAGTGTTCGTAGCTTCCAGTAGTTCTCTTTCTTCTATATTTCCTTCTTATTTTTTTCTTTCCCAAATCAGGCTCCGTTCCAGTTTCGGAAAAATGAACTTTTAGAAAATGAATGAAATTTCAAGCTCAAAAATCATGTGTTTACGCAAATAAATTTTCTACCAATATGAATCTTGTTTGATAGATCACATTGAGATCTTTTAAACGGTGCAAAAAAAATTAAAAAATTATTTTTCATTTTCATTATATTTGAGCTTGAAATTACCTTTTTTTTGAAAAAGAAGGTTTAAAAAGAAAGCGGAACGGCACCTGACATTCATCCAAATACAGCCTTAGTCTCACCAAGAGATCAAAACAACGGCACGGGGAGAAGCCCTCGGGAGGCCCAACAATCTCTGTGTAAGTCGGACAAATTCCTGTGACAGTGAACACATCGAGCATTGGTTGTAACCTGACTTTCCAATTTTGATGACCATCTTCTCTAGCACCACTGCATTCTGGAGCAAAAATTGCACCAGAGGAAGTTGAAATCCTTCTTGAAGTTCCTTGAAGCCCACAATCTCAACCGTCGTCAGATGCATAAACTGGAAAAAGGAGCTCTTGTGTGATGTCCAGGGGTCCTCCCCATCAGAGTTGCAGGAATCAAGAAATTTCTTGCAAAATATAAACTACAGGTAAAAAGTTTAGTTTGGATACAACTAATTCATAACAACTTAGAGATCAATTTACGGTTGAAACCAATCGTGAATTTTTTCCCGTCGAAGTGCCTGCTTAGGATTAACCTTTTGAGTCTCGGAGAAAAGAAATAAAAAAATAGTCCTCAACAAACATAGAAAGTCAGAAAACCTAAACGAAAACATTGCTCTGTTTGGTAAATTTGCCAATTTTTTGTTTTTCGTTTATGAAAAACAAGAAATGAGTTTTTGTTTATTTATTAAAAAATAAAAACAAAAAACATGTTTGGTGACCATAATAGTTTTTGTTTATTTGTTTTTTGGGCTGCCGAAAGTGTTTCTAGAATTTTCGGAATTGATTATGTATTTTGTAACACAAACATGTTTATGGTGCTTGTTTTAAAAAATATTGGAAACAGAAACAAAAAATTGGAAATAAAAACATTTCCAAACAGAGTTATCTTATAGCATACGTTCAAAAGGCCTGTCCTTTTGAAATTCTTTACCCCTAAGAGTGCAATGCAAGGGGCTATTGTGCATTTTCTATTAGTTAGGGGTCTATTTATGTACCACGAACACTTGGCCGGATAACACATACCAGTGTGAGACACTTGGCAGATACGGACACTCTCCAGACAGGCAGACACACGTTCGACACTCAAATTAGAAGTTTCCTAATATTTTCTCAACTTCTTTCAATTACACACTCTCATAAAAGACTTTGTGAACACTCTCGCAACACTATGGACACTCTCAGCACACTCGAGGAACACACGTGGGGGACTTTTTTCGTATGATAGACACGTATGTCATGTCCTCCAATTTTTTCAGAGATCTACATTTTGAAATGTCAGTGTCGCATGTCCGCGTCCGTGTCGGTATTACATAGATTAGTCTGAAGGAAATTGTGGAGGAATTAGCTCTCAAGTGGATTTTCCTTGCAAATACTCTACCCAAATAAAGAAACAAATGAGGAAGTAGTTTTAGAAACGTACCAATTCTTTGTATTTGCAACTCGTCAAGTCTACAACTAATTTCTCTAGATCAGGCAAACCACGCAACAGGCTTAGTATGCCGGGGAAGTCCCATTTCATGATGTGAGATTTTATTGTTAAAACTTTGCAAGTTGACTTCGGAGAAGGCAGACCTTTCAGTTCCCCTACTGATAGAACCTAAGAAAGGAGAAAATCAAATCAGTTACAACCAATTTGGATAACGATGCAACTAATTATTTGCTTTTGCGGAATAAATTGCAAGCAGCTTTTAGCAAGTAACATTTTCCCAAAACAAAAGGAAACTAATGCACTTGAAACAGCTAGAGGCAGCATTAAGTCAAGAACTGATCAGAGCGCGATTGTGAAACAAAATGCAAGGAAAGACAAACCTGAATACTCCAATCCCCCAAATGAAGTTGCTTAACATGTTTTAGTCTCTCCAGAAGCTCTAGCAATTGGTTATGCATATTCTCATGATCATCACTAAATTCTCCACCTGAAAAATTAAGCTCAGCTCTAACGAGAGATGAGACATTTACTATCCGAAACGTACGTGGCCAGACATCCCCAAGTTCCAACACCTGAAGATTAGGAGCTGAAATTTCAACCGCGGCATATTCATCGTTTTCAATCATACAAAAGTGGACTACCAACATTTTCAGGCTTGCGGAATTGATATCCATACGACGGGCGCCAGAAAACATATGTATTTTTAAAAATTCCAAAACCGGGCAACCTAATAATATTTTTGCAAGCGCTCCGTCACTGAACTCTGCATACTCAAATGTTAGACTCTTGAGAAATCTCCAGCTAATCCCACCACCTGGTGCAATAATACAATTAGACGCACTCAATATCCTCAAAGTTGAGTTGGTGAATAGATGCTGAGGCAATCTGTGGACTTCTGTAAAGCCTCCGAAACGTAAGTAAAGTTCTTCGACGTTATTTTGAGTGGTGAAGCGTATCCAAAGGTTCGTATCCGGAGGAAAACACTCATCGTCAGGATGGTGCATGAACTGGAGCACAAACTTTTTAATGTTGGAGCATGTACACAGAAGTAGGGTCCGGTTGACGAAAGTCGCGAACCTATCGATGTTATTTAGGTCAAATTCTTTTCTCTTAAACACAAGTGTGGATGCGCCAGTCCACAGATATTCCCATCTTTTTGATAACGTACCAGTTCTCACAACATCTTCCATGGGCAAGAAAGATAGGATATGGAGGATCAACGAGTCATGCAAGGCGCTGATTCGGTCTAGACATTGATTCCTTGGCCGTTTGGGTGGAGGCAGCATTCCTTTTTCTTCGACTTTCCCCTCTTCATCATCCCTGTCTTTGTTCTCCTTCTCCTCCTCCTCTTCTGCTTCACCACTGGAAGAACCGATTAGTTTTTGGCCAGGATGATCAACTTCATGATTCATGGTTCTTACACTGTATTCCTCTGTGAAGAACAAAAGATGAGCTGGGATAGCAAACGAGCAAGGCTTTAGAACTAAGCTACACAGTTCCTCTCATTTACCACTAAATAAGAGCAGAAGATCAATGTGCTATGCTATCTTCTTGTTCCTCATTATAGGATCACTACAATAATTCTCAACCTAGGCAAGCGGCCGTTTTGTTTGACTGGACCACTAGTCTCATTGTGAAGGAATATATGATTTTACACAAAATGAAATCACATCTAGTGGCGGAGACAAGGCAGGCCCGGAGGGAATACCTGGCCCAACTAAATGTTTTTTGTTCTGTGCACTTGGCTTGGAAGTTTTCCTTCATATGTCATCCCTTTTTGGTCACTTCAATACCTTCTATATCACATCTTTGTTTCAACATTACAGCAACTCAAATGTTTTGCCAAACTAGCTAAATGAGATGTCAAATGCCAAAAAAAATAAAAATAAAATCACCACCCAGTTTTTGAAGCTCCCTAATTCAAGACTAAAACAGTTGTCCAAAGTTCAAAAATGCCCAAATCACAGGTCATGTTACAAAATTATTTAGGTAATCTTTTTACAATTGTGACAACAATTTTATCTCTTTCTCTCTTTGGATGGGACACATAATTCAATTTGAATGTGACCTTTATGGATTAAAATTGGAAGACATAATACTACTTCCAACTGGAGCAAAGTTGCCAAATTTTGACGTTTTAGTTATTGTTTTGAAGTTGTTCTTAGGCTCAACCAACTGACACAAAATCAAACGTCCAAAAATAAAATAAAATATATATATATATATATATATAAGTACTTGTGGTGGTCATTATAACTAGTAAGTTTTGTTTACAAAATTATCGAATGTTTGATCAATGCCGGAGTTCACTTAGACCGGATACTGTGCAAGCCCTTATGTGTGCACAAGACTGGAAGCGGAATGATTCTGATGGTTAGTCATTTGTCACAGCGACTCATTTGTTTATAACTATATGTAGTCTATATGTTTTTACTTTTTACTGACTGTGTGATACTTTTCCCGTACCAGATTCCAAAGCAACCTCTAGCCAGTCTATTTTGCCTTTGCCAACGCTATGATGGGAATGAGTGGGATGGTTGGTAGGTTTTTTGTGGTTCTACTCTTTACAGCTTAGAATTGTTTGTACCTTTAGTTAGGGACCTTTGTTTTGTTTAATTTGTGCTCTTTTCTGTTCTACTTCTACTCTCCCGTTTTTGCATTCCAAAATGTGCATACATTGGTTTTAGTTATTGCTTTGGCATCATTTTTAGTCCAAGAGTTTTATACTATCCAAGGTTGCTGCAGAAACTTTTTCATCTAAGTGTCACGGTCACGATTCCGACCACCACGGTCGAATAAGCAGAGACACGAGCCCAGTTAATGAACTCAGCAGTCACTTGGATTCCTCTCCGAACTGTGTGCTTAAAAGTTGTCCCCACTAATACCAATTCTGGGCCCCGCCACTAATCATATCGGACTGACAGTGATAGGGTTAACACAGCATTTCCAGAGGTCTATATTTCTCATGTTTTGTGAGAATTCATTGTCATATCCAATTGATATAACCCTGACGGCAAAAGTTTCCAAATAAGGGTATATATCTGATCTGATGTTCAAATCTGAGTCAACAAACAGGGCCTAGGTGATTTAGTGTGGACAATCTTTGAATTTTTAGCTAGCTATTGTGAGGGAAATGTTCACCTTGCTTGTCTGCTGCATCCAAGTTTGATGCCTGCAAGTTTTTTTTATATTTTATTTTCCTTGTGGGTAAATTATTTTTTTTCCAGTCGAATTTAGGGCTTGTAATCCTTCTACTATGTGCCAAAGATGAAATTGCACCTCCTAAAAGCAAGGGTTTGTTAAACTAAATCCCAGGCCTACTGCACATCATACTCAGTTATAAAACTGGTGGTGCGAAGAAAATCAGAAAAATTGAAATTTTCTCGGCCTTAATTGAAACAAGAAGAGGGATGTATAAACAGAGAGAGAGAGAGAGAGAGAGAGAGAGTCTCCAACATGGCGAAGTATATCTGTTAAATTGGACAAGGAAGTAACAGCTGATGATAAGAGACATACTGGTGCGGCGGTGGACCGGTGGTGTAGCTGTTTGCAGCTGCAAATCCTGTTGTGTGAACGGACAGGCAGCTATAAAAGAGTGCTGCGAGAGAGCGAGAGCGAGCTATAACATCATCCACATGCTCGAGCTTCAGCGACTTCTGAGGCAAATTCAGACCAAAATCGCAAGATCAAGTGGTTCTATGGATATCTTAGGCTCTGTTTGGAACTTATTAAAGGGAAAAGAAAAGAAAAGAAAGGAAAGGAAAATTAAAAAAATTTCCCTCCTATTGTTTGGTTAGAAGAAAAAGAGAGAAGAAAATAACAATTTTAAATTTTTTGAATAGTAAATTTTTCCTCTATTTTTCCTCCCATTTATTTTATTATCCTTTCTTTTCTTTTCTATAGATTCCAAACAGAGCCTTAGACTTTGTTTGCAAACTAAAGAAAGGAAAAGAAATTAAATTAAAAAAAACTCCACTCCCCTTCTGTTTCTTTTCAAGAGAATATGGGGGTGTTGGTTTTGGGTTTTGAATTTTGGATTTTAATTATTATCTTATTTTTTAAAATTATTACTCTTATTTTTTTCTATCTCTCTTCAATTATTACTCATATATTCAATCATTATTCTATATCTCTCTACATTCATTATCTATAAATCCAAATCCCAAAACGAACCGTAGTGTATTCCTTTACATTTTTCTTTTTAATCAATTTATCTTTCTTTTCGTTTTCTCCACATGTTCCAAACGGACCCTTGAGAGGGAAAGAGAGTGGCAGAGTGTATCAAGGAGAGTGGCAGAGAGTATCAAGGGACGCAGTTTAACGACAATAATGGAGTTTTAAGGCAACGGCCTGCCTTTGTTTTGTGTTTTTTTTGGGTTGAAGTAAGAGAAATGATTTATACATTTGATTTGTCTTTATAAACGTGTTTTAAATTTGTATTTTAGAGTATTTTAACTTGTGTTATGTATTATTTTAGACATGGGTATTATTTTTTGTTTTTGGTAATTAGGGAAGAACTGCATAAAACTAAACAATCAAAATTGAGGAGTGCCGTTAACAAAAAAGGGAGTGGCAAAATCAGCAGCCTCAAAATTTGGGTAAAATTTCCTAACTCTCACTCTAGCTCTTAACGCATACTCATATCAAATTGAGTTTCACTCAAATTTTTAACCAAATAAAAGGAGACTCAAATGCTTACTCAAATTTTTGAAAACAATTTTCTTCATCTCAAACTTACAAGACCACAAACATGAATCTTTTACTCGAATTTATGCTTGGATTTAAATTTACCCATTGAAGTTCTTCATAATAAAACTCCTACTCATATTTAGAGTAAAACATTAGTTAGGGCCGAATGCTCTTAATAGTGCCACAAGTTTGTTACTCCCTACGTCCCTTATTTAGAGTCCAGTATTCCATTTTGGGCTGTCCCTTAATAAATGTCCATTTTGTAAAGTTGGTGCATTGTCTATTTTGTCTCTAGAAGTAGATTCCATTTTGAAAAATAAGTGAGTAAAAGTGTAATGATGATGGGTAAGTAGGGAAAGTGGAGGAAAAAATTGATGTGAAAGGTATAATGATGATGTTTTTTTAATAAGTTGGACTTACAAAACAGGACACTTAAAAAGGGACGGAGGGAGTATCTCTTTTGGAGTGCCTTTTGCTAATTTGACTTTTCGAATATATTGAAGTTTTCATTATTTCTTTAACTTTAAAGGACTCATTTTACCAAAATTATTACTTTCACCAATTATTATTAAACATACAAAATTTAAAATGACATTCTCAAGAGAGAGAGAAATAGTGTAACAAATTTGCTACCTCCTTTGAAGTGTCTTTTGTGTATAATTTAATTTATTTTAATACCTCCAAACACTCTAACAAACCCACTAACACTATAGAGTGTGTAGGCATGTCAATGGATCGGATTCAATTCGAATCCAATAACTTTGATCCGATAATCCTAATCTGGTAATCAAAATACGAATCGGATTGGATTAAATCCGTTATTAATCCGATCTGATCCGATCCGAATTTTATTTTTTTTAAAAAACTGTAAATTTTTTATTTTGAAAAAAAATGTTTAAGAAGTTGTATTTTTATTAAAAATAATAATTTTGGAAAATAATTTTTTTGTATTCTTAGAATTTTTTTTTTGCTAGAATTTTTGAAGTAAAAAAGTTTTCGGATTACCACTATCGGATTCGAGTCTTATCGAATTTGTCGGATTCGGATCGAATTTAGTCCATTAATAGGCCTAAGAGCATGCTTATTACTACAAACTCCTAAAAGTCAAACTCAAACCATAAATTTATAGGAAATTCTACGAAGACTTAAATGATATTCATCCATAATAGTCATTGAAGCAATCTTTTTTTTAACTGGAAAAAAAAAAAAGAGGCAAACTTTTTCGTCAAACCGTAGTAGTATTTGATATCACTACCCCATTGCTCCAAGAAAATTTTTCCTACAACTACGCAAAAACAGCAGTTCTGTTCAAATTCAAGTCCTTGCAAACTGTGCTCTAAATAATCCACAATTAGGTGGCGATTTTGGAGAAGCAAAATTTGTTTCTTCAGTTTGTTTATTTCATAAGTCAAAATTGTTTTTTTTTTTTTGATCGGCAAAAATGAATTTTATTAAAAATGGGAAAAGGGATAGAATAATAAAATTAGGATCTTCCATTCTCCTGACACCTAAGTGCACTCTTGATGCCGTCGGGCCAAAGGCCTTTTGGCATCCAAAAACTCACTACTGTAATCCAACCCCTTTACATAAACAAAACCAGTAAAAATGAACAAGATATCGACTTAAATATAGCACTGTGTCACAAGAGATACAGTACAAACCAATAATAAGCTAATACGAGTAACTAAAGAAGAAAAACGACCCATTAGTTTCACTGAAATATTGAAATATCTTGATTTGTCTATTCTACCGGTAGAACAAAACCACTGCGTTGCGGGATGATCTTGGAAAGCTTAAAAGCTTTTGAGCTGCTCGAACGAATTCCTCTTTCCATTTACAACTCTCCATTAGCTTATCGATGACCATCTTTTGGAGCACAATTGCATTTTTCAGTATGAATTGTACAAAAGACAAGTACAAGTCCAATTCAGAGCCTACCAAGCCGACGAACTTAACTTTTTGGAGACAAAACATCAAACACCTGAAAAACCTGTATTTTGATGTCCAATAGTGCTCTTCATCAAAATTGCGAAGTCCAGGAAATTTGTCCCAAAAGTACTGCAAACAAAGAATGCATCAACACAAATGTATAAAAGAATGACTTCTCGCACTAATTGAAAGGATTCAAAGTCTACTTCAGACGTCATCAACAAGGGTACTATGAATGAGTGATTATTCAGTAGTTCTGAAGCAACGCCACATGGTGCTCCGGGGGTCATTCGTGAAGAAGGCCCTGGAACCACATGACGGTGCGTGATGCCCCAGAAACAATTAATAATTTTCAATTAGGAAGACATAAACATGATGGGGAAATATTTTCAACAGAATAGCGTCTAAACCCAAGAAATGGCTCATCTAAATCTTCCTACAAAGAAGCCACCCACAAGTGACTGGAATCCCCAACTAAGGAAGACAAATAGGGTAAGCCTACATATCAAGAATTAAACCAAAGAAAATACATTAAGGAAATGAATCGGATAAAACACACCTCACGAAAGTTGGAAGAGGGGATGGCTATGACTAATGTCTTCAGATTATGTGAACTTTCCAACATGTGTGCTATTCCAGGGAGGACAGATTTGCTGATACCCGTATCGAGTGTTAAGCATTCACACTTCAACAGTGGAGAGCGCAATCTTTTTTCTTCCATTATGCCTAGCAACTTGCCCCATCGGAGCGAAACACAAAAGAACAAAAATAAGACAAACAATTAGAAGATTCTTGAAGCTTGTTCAAAATCTGCGATAAGGTACTTTGATATCATAAAAGACACAACGTATTTTTAACATTCTTTAATTCTTTTAGGGTTACGAAACAAGTCAATAATCAGATAAGTTATGAAGCACATCGAAGTGAATGGTACAAACAAAGGATTATCAAGAGACCAACCTCTATAGCCCAAGTACCCAAAGTCATCTTCTTCACATGAAGAAGGCTCTGGAGAAGTCCTCCTAACATATTTGAATACCTTTCATAATCATTTGAATCATCTGAATCAATCCTCTTGTGAAAATTGAGGATAGCATCTACCAAAGATGATACATTCCCTAACCGATAAATTTTATCACCTAAACTACCCGAAATCTCCAACAAATGAAGATGAGGAGCCGAAATTTCTATCACAGAATGGTATCCGTCAATTTGATATTCTTCTTCTACTTCTTGTTCTTCGTGTTCCCAAACGTCTCTCAGTATCAATTTCTTCACACTTGCATTGCTGACACGCAAACTATTGAAACCATAAAAGTAATACAACTCCAGAATCTCCAACACAGGACTCCCGGCTAAAATCTTTTGAATCACATCTTCACTCAATTTCGCATACCCAATTGTCAATTTCTTCAGCGAATTCCAACAAACAACTACCTTGGGCATCACATTGCACATAGAAAACTGCAATGCTTTCAACGACGAATTAGTGTAGAGATGCTGTGGTAGCAAGTAACTATCATCCTCATACAAATCACTGAGGTCGAAGTCAAGTTGAAGCTCCTCCGTCCCCCTCCCTGTTGCAAATCGAATCCACAGATGGACGTTGGAAGCGTAATCCGGCTCGTACGGAAACCGAACCCCGAATTTCTTTAACTTAGAACAGGTGCAGAGAACTATGGTCTTGTCAACAAACTCAACAAAGCTTTTGTCAGAGGAATCGAAGTCAGAGGAATCACGGAAAACGAGGGACGTGGAGTACGTCCATAGGTATTGCCAGCGTTTGGATAAAACCTGGGTTTTGATGGCGTCTTCGATGGGTAAGAAGGATAGGAGGTGGAGGAGTAAAGACTCGGGCAATGCAGTGATTCGGTCGACTGCGGGTTTCCTGACCCTGCCGCTAGTCCTACGGCGTTTGGACGACGGTTGGGTCCGGAGTGAGAAAGCAAGGTAGTTGTCGTAATCGGAGCTTTGAAGGTCGAAGTCGGGACTGGGGGGATGATTGAGGTCACTGTTGAGTAGGGATGACATGATTTTCAAACTCTTAAATTTCTTATTTAGGGTTGGTAGTTGCTACTGCTCTGGAAACTAGGGTTTTGGTTTGGAGGAGAAGGAGAACCAAAGAGCTTCACCAACTTTTCAACTCCAAGTAATTGGGTCGGTTTAGGGTTCGATCGTCGCCGTTCCCTCCCTATTAACGTGCCCAACCTTGGGGTAGTTCTCCTGTCTAGTTTTCTTCCGATCAGTCCGGTCCAGTTTGGACCATTTGGGCCTACAATAATAATCGGAATCGTTTATTTTTTAGAGCTCGTTGAAAATATTGATCACGTCAAAAATTACGTTGATCAGATATCGTTTGATATGATCTCTAAATAAAAAATTGGATTCACGAAATGAAACACTTAAAAAGAGACGAAGGGAGTATATACGTCGAGATATATAAGCTATTGAAAAGAACTGTGGTAGACATTTAAAAAGGGAGAGATAAAGTATTTAAATACTCCCACTAGAAAGTCATACTAGTATTTACTTATGTTGTCACCTGTCTTATTTAAGTATTTAAAAAGACGGTCGGATCGGTCACCCCAAACCCCTTCAGTGCAATCGCAGTACAGAATTTCTCCTTCCCTTGCCAACCACCCTCTATTTACACCTTCATTGTGTTCACAAATTACACAACAGCAATCATTACTTAAGAATGTGCAGTATTAAAAAAAAAGAACAAAAGGCTCCAGGTCCAGGAAAACAATGCACTCTTCTCCAAGAACATAAGAAAGAAGTGAATCTTTAAACCACTGTTCAAAAGAAAACCTTTAAACCACTATTATCAACAAAGAGTGATACTTATACACAGAGCCACTATAAAGCGGCTCTTTACGAAGAAAATAAATAAAGACCGTCCAAAATATTTTTGGATGGTCGCGTTACACCTCTATAAAACCTTATTGATTTTCTCATCAACAAATCACTAGTTCACCATGAAGAGTGATGCAGTCTATCTATGGCAAATTATCGCAATCGTATTATTTCTATCCCTCCATATATGTCTTCAAAATCATCTGATTAGTAAGAAAGAAGGAAAAAAATAAAAGCAAAGCACAAAGCTCCCACCTTACGTAGAAGAAGCAAAAGAAAGCAAAGAAAAAAAAAGAAAACCGAAGAGAAAGAGCCACTCAGAGCAAGCTTTATATCAGGAGAAAACCAGAATAAAGGAGTCATATACTAGTACTATCATTTTACAGCACTTAGCAATCAATGAAGTTCAACCCCATCTACATAGACCACACGGTTTCCCAAAGAGCCGTTGTATGCCACAAAAACAACTTACTACTGTCACTACAACCATTAGATAATTACACAATCTTAAGATCACTAAGCGAACAAAATGGCAGCACGGGGAGAAGCCCTTGGAAAGCTCAATAGTTTATGAGTTAGTCGGACGAATTCCTCGGAAGAAGTACACTTCGAGCATTGCTTGTAACCTGACTTCCCTATTTTGATGACCATCTTCTCAAGCACCATTGCACTCTGGAGCAAAATTTGCATGAGAGGAAGCACTGTTTCTTCATCAACTTCCTTGAAGCCCACAATCTCAATAGTTTTTAGGTGCATGAAGGGGGAGTAAGTCCTCTCGCACCAGGGGTTCGTTCCATCAGAGTCGCAGGAACTAATAAATTTCTTGCAAAACGGAAACTACAAGTATGATTTTAGTTAGGATACAACTAATTAAACCCATAAACAATAGTTGAAAGCGAATGCGAAAATGATTCCAACTTCCAAGTGCCCACTAGTGAATGAAAATTTGCGTCCAGCAGAATGCAGAAAATCATCCTCAAGAAACACAAACATTACGACATCTTACAGGTAAAGGACATAAGTTAAAATGATAAATTAACATGCACCTGTCTTTCCAATTTTTTCTCATGAGAACAATACAAAGGCCTATCTTGGATTTACTATGAGATGATGGCTGTTGCAATAATCTAATGAGTTGAAAAGAAATTTAGATCCAGTAAATCACAAGGAGATTTTGCTTCCAAATACACCACCCATACTTAAAGGGGGAAATGAGGAAACAGTTCAAGAAAACATACCTCAGTGTTTGGGAATCTCAAGTCTACCACTAATTTCTCTATATAAGGCGAACTTTGCAGCACACTTGCTATGCCAGGAATGTCCCATTTCGTGACTTGAGTATGTAGTCTTAGCATTTTGCAACTTGACATCGGAGAAGGCAGACCTTTCACATCACCTACGGATAGAACCTTAAAAAGAATAGAATCATATATACCCCAACCAATTAATGCTACCCATGAGTCATGATTGCTTTTTGACGAATATTTTGGAAGCAGCCTTTTAGTGAGTAAAATTTGCAAAATAGTTTTCCAAAGAAAGATGAAGTGTGTTTGTTGTTTAGAGTGGCTAACTGTTGGAACTTATGGCTCATATGTTGTGTATGAGAGGTACTAAGAAGTTCTCGTATAAGGCCAGTGCGGAGCGGAGTGGAGCGGAGCGGAGTGAGGGAAGCGAAGCGACCGAACAGAGTGGAGCGGAACGGAGCGAGGCACTGGCCCATCGCAGATTAGTTGGTTGGGCCGAAGGCCCAAAGGTTTGGGGGGGTGCGGGGGGCGTAGCCCCCCGCGGTACGGTACGGAATTATTAGGGTTTGGAATAGAAGTCGTGACTATATATACTCTCTATTGTAAAACCCTATGTACTGTGATCATAAATAAAAAACAGCTCCGCTCCCGTGGACGTACCCGGTTTTGGGGAACCACGTATATCTCTGTGTCAATCCTTTACTGTTTATACTCGAATATTGTGTGCGTGTGTGTTTAGATCCTTACACTAACATAATCTGAAATCAGAGGACATGATCAATTTCCAAGCGTGAAACAAAATGCAAAGAAAGACAAACCTGAATACACCAAGTCCACAAATGAAGTTGCGTAACATGTTCAAGTCTCTCAAGCAGCTCTAGTAATTGACTACACATTTTCTCAGGATTATCACCATGGTATTCCCCATAATATCTGAGGCTGGCTAGGACAATAGAAGAGACGTTAACTAGCCGAAACCTACATTGCTGGAAATTTCCCAAAAGTCCGAACAACTGGAGATTAGGAGCTGAAATTTTAAGGACATCTTCACAATCTCTAATCACACATTGTTGTATTAACAGCTTTTTGAGGCTTGCTGAATTGATATCCAAAGGACCGAACACATTAACCCTTTTCATAATGAACATTTCCAGAACAGGGCAACCAGATAATATCTTCGCAATTGCTCCATCTCTTAGACATACAGAATCAAAGATAAGAGTCTTGAGCGATATCCAGCTAATTTGAACACTAGGAAAAATTACAATATCACATCTACATGCGCTCAAAATCCTCAAAGATGAGTTGGTGAACAGATGCTGAGGCAATGAATAGTCTGCTGCATGGGGTCCAAATTTCAAATCTAGGTCTTCCACGTTCTTCTGAATTGTGAAGCGTATCCAACGGTTGACATCAGGTGGAAAGGAATCATCATCATCACAACTTAAGTGGAGCACAAACTTTTTAATGTTGGAGCACCTGCACAAAAGTAGGGTGCCGTTGACGGAGGCCACAAACTTATGGATGTCATTTGTGTCGTACATTTCTCTCTTAAAAACAAGAGTTGATGTGGAAGTCCACAGGTATTGCCATCTTCTTGATAATGTACCAGTTCCAACAACATCTTCCATGGGCAAGAAAGATAGGATGTGAAGGAGCACGGAATCATGCAAGGCGCTGATTCGGTCTAGACTTTGAGTCCTTGGAATTTTGGTTGGAGGCATCATTATTCCTCCATCATCTTTTATCTCACCCTCTTCCTCCTCTTCCTCCCCGTCCTCCTCTTCCTCTTCTTCCTCCCCCTCCTCTTCTTCCTCCCCCTCCTCCTCTTCCTCTTCCTCTTCTTCCTCCTCTTCCTCTTCTTTGCCTTCAGGGTCTGAATAATCACCATCATGATTCATGATTTCTGCGCTATGTTCGTCTATGAAGAGCACTAGATAAGCTGAGAAAACTATAACCAAAGGAAAGCTTGAGAAAATATAGCATCAAAGGCAACATAAAATAAGAGTAGAAGATTAAACAGAAAAATTAAACATTAAGTGTTGTCCCTTGCAAGGGCGGAGGGAGAGCTTGACCCCACTGAGTTGACAAAATCTCTCATTATACATCTTGTTTGTGTAGGCACTTACACTATATTTGACACCACAGTTTTTAGAAATTTGTCCAAAAAGCCCCCACCGAGATTTCAAGCTTTACCCTTAACCATTGTCAAATACGATTCCAGGTATTTGACCTTCCTGTCCAGAACCTGGCTCTGTCCCTGGTTCTTGGTCAACATCTCAAAATTCACAGCCCAAGTTGTAAACTTTAACTTCTGTTCTTTTTGGTCTTCATAGACCCTTCCAGATATATGGGTAGTTGGACACTTAAAACACTCATGTCCTTGTCCAACAACTTTAGTTGGACCTTCACCTATCAAGCATACCAAAAATGCAAAGAACTCATGAATTCTGCATTCTTTTTCGTCGAGAAATACTATATTACACACAGAATGCCTTGAAAAGAGGACAAAGGGATTTCAGAAAGACCCCTAGTATGCAACATAGGCTAGTGATTTTCGCAATCCTTTCTTTTATTGATACACCTTTTTTCTCTGTCTTTTTCATAGTGAGAACAGATAGGAGCCCTTAATTATATAACAACCTAGGGGGGATTTTATGAAACTAAAGGTGTCGAAATTAAAGAGAGAGTGTGAAAACTACTAGCTTAGAGGCTAAAACAAAGGCTCGAAAAAGATTGCTTTACTAAAATTAACAAATATAGAGTATTACTTTATGAAGAATAAGATTAAATATATCATGATCCTCTATTGATTACTGTTTGAGATGTTAGTTAACATAGTCAGTTCTCAGGAAAATACACTATAGCCATCGTTAAGGGTGATCTATTAAATTCCAATTGAACATAAAGAAATAAAGTTGCATTTTTCGCCAGATATTTTACTCTAATTCGAACCAACAGAAGTGCAGAAATCAAAATGTAGTATCGAAATAGGGAAAATCTCAGGTACACACCACTTTTTTGGGTGTACCGTACGCCCTCTACGAATTTTCGTGCTCCTTTTACAAATATTTGTGCTCCGGTATATGAGGTTTGTGGTGGTTTATTTTTACGAATTTTTGTGGCTCCTTTTATGAATTTTTGTGGTTCGCATAATGGAATCTTGTTGTCGAATTCATATTAACTTGGATTTTTTGTGGCGTTGTTTTTGTAGTGTTGTTTATGAATTTTGTGGTAAAAGAAGACAGCGCAAGCTAAGAAAAGACAGGCTTACAATCAGTGGCGGACTCAGGAATTTAACATAGCGGGGGCACCAATTTTTTTTGTAACCGTAATATACGAGTTACAGTTAAGCACATTTACTCCAAAATAATTTTAGCATTCATAATAAATTAACAATTTTAAAGTATATATGTATTTTAATAATTAGCTACTTGGGTAAACTTGCGCACCTTGACTATATGCATTAATACAACATTATCACATGTTCATCATCTATTTTTCTATTACTAACTCTACTATTACAGTTTTGGGGACAAAAAGTATACAAATGCAATGTGGGTGTAGACTCGAACCCACGAATAGTATAAAAAACAATGTACGCACTACTATTTTCTATTGTCTTTTGGAAAAAAAAACTCATATAGATAACATTTTATTTAGAATGTTATCTATATGATAAAATCAGGAGTTAAACGCCTATTTCAATGCGTTAATATTATCATTCTAACAATACTTACTTTTGCTGATTTAAAAAAAAAATGTTATTGATGTTTGTATTATTGTTTTAGTGACCTTTTTCTATATTTAGTATTGAGAGCGTATGGAGTCTATGACTGAGAGACAACTACAAATAGTCAAATAGTACTTGTAAAAAAACGACAACTACAAATAGTACTTGTAAAAAAACCAAGCAGGAGTACATGGGGAGAATTGAACCCACCATCACTTAGTTAAGAAGGAAATACTTTATCACTGCACCAACAAGTCATTACTTACATACATTCAACATAATTAATATATATACAAAACTTCAATTTTTTTTTTAAGGGCGTGGGGCCGGTGGAGGCACGTGACCCCACGTGCCCTATGGTGGGTCCGCCCCTGCTTACAATTATGAGTTTTTGTAGTGTTGTTTACGAATTTTCGTGGTATTAGTATATACGAATCTTTTAGGCCCAATATATGAAATATTTGTGGTTCAAGATACAATTTTTTTGGTATTCAGATAGTACGAGTTCAAAATACGAAGTGCATACGGTAGGTCTAAAAATAGGAGTGTTTACCCTAGCCCAACTCATCGCAATAAAAAGAAAAAAGAAAGAGGGTCTTGTTGGGGGACAGTGCCGTCTTGCGATTGCTTGTGTGTGTGTGTGTGTGTGTGAGAGAGAGAGAGAATCCAGATGATACCTGATTTTAGTGAGAGTGTTGGTTGGCGCTGCTAAAGTGGCGATGGCTGATTAGGGTACACCGTGCGAACAACTGCAGAGGCGGGAAAATAAGACGAGAGTGCTGGAACGGATGAGTAAATATTCAGTACTCCCTGTGTATACTCTCCTCACATAACATGCGGGGCCTACATGTGGATCTCGTGTTAGCCCCATATGTTATGTAAGGAAAGAGAGTATACACGGATACAGCGGGAGTATTGAATAATGGATCGTTTTGATGGTACACTGTGCGAACAACTAAAGTAAAAATATCAGCAAGTATACCGAAACAGATTTTTTAAAACAGACAGTGCATACAGATGGACTTTGGACCCGTTTTGGATCTCACAAAGATGATCGAAGCCGCTCATTTTGTTCAAAACATTTTGTTTAAGGTCCCCGTAAAAAAACCAGCTCATTTGGATATCGGTAAAAGGGTTTACGAAATACCCAACTTTGCTTCAAAAAACATGCTATTTTCTAAAGCAAAGTTTGGTGTTTCATAAACCTCCTTACCGATATCCAAATGAGCTGATTTTTTACGGTGACCCTAAACAAGATGTTTTAAACAAAATAAGCGGCTCCAATCATCTTTGTGAGACACAAAACAGGTCCTAATTCTATATGCACGTGTTATCTATTTTCAAAAATCTGTGCGTATAGCACTGTTGTAAAAATATAAGTATTGAACAAACCCGGGCAAAAATTCAAAAACGACAAAAAGAAGAAGTCAAAATAAATATGTTTTACTAATTATTTGCGCAAAATAAGTTATAAATTTGAGGAAAATATAAAATAAAAACATATACTTATTTGCTTTGACTATTCTTTACGAATGTAAACAATCCAATTCCTCCTTTATTAAAGGTGAATTTTCAAAATAAACCGGATTATAACTTTATAGACATTAGCCCCATTGTTTCCAGGAAAAAAAACCCTTTTAACCCCAAAAGGGCCGGGCTTTTAGCCCTTTTTCTAGTTTGGGAAACTCACCCTAAGTCACCCCCTCGCATGGTTCAATAAAGGTGGCAACTCAATGTACAAGGCAACCAACCGCATATATCAAAATTACACATACATAACCATGCATTGCTATTCATACAAACTTGACACTCCAACAATCAAAACAAAGATATATAGCTCCCAAAAACGGATCGATGTTACAGGAAAGACCCGTTTCCAACACTACAACCATTGAACTACTTCCACAATCTTAGGCTGTATTGTGTATTTGTATCAAGGATTTTGTAACAGCTCAACGGTTAGAAGATCCAATCAACCTTTTCATCTGATGTCCTTGATTGTCTTCTTCATTCGTAGTACTCGGCAAGCAAGGATGTTTTTTCCTTACTGTACTGGTAGTGTAATAATAAGTGCTCGTAGCTTCTAGTAGTTCTCTTTCTTCTATATTCCCTTCTTATTTTTCTCTTACCCAAATCATTCATCCAAATACAGCCTTAGTCTCACCAAGAGATCAAAACAACGGCACGGGGAGAAGCCCTCGGGAGGCCCAACAATCTCACTGTGTAAGTCGGACAAATTTCTGTGACAGTGAACACGTCGAGCATTGGTTGTAATCTGACTTTCCAATTTTGATGACCATCTTCTCTAGCACCACTGCATTCTGGAGCAAAAATTGCACCAAAGGAAGCTGAAACCCTTCTTCAAGTTCCTTGACGCCCACAATCTCAACCGTCTTCAGATGTATCAACTGGAAAAAGGAGCTCTTGTGTGATGTCCAGGGGTCCTCTCCATCAGAGTGGCAGGAATCAAGAGATTTCTTGCAAAATAAACTACAGGTAAAAAGTTTAGTTTGGATACAACCAATTCATAACAACTTAGAGATCAAATCACGGTTGAAACCAATTGTGAATTTTTTCATAACTATTTTTTCCCGTCGAAGTGCCTGCTTAGGATTAACCTTTTGAGTCTCGGAGAAAAGAAATAAAAAAAATAGTCCTCGACAAACATAGAAAGTCAGAAAACAAAAACGAAAACATTTAGGCTCTGGTAAAGTTGCCAGTTTTTTGTTTTTCGTTTATGAAAAACAAGAAATGAGTTTTTTTAATTTATTAAAAAATAAAAACATAAAACATGTTTAGTGACCATAATAGTTTTTGTTTATTTATTTTTTGGGCTGCCGAAAGTGTTTTCAAAACAAATGAAAATGCAATTTTTGTGTTTCTAGAATTTCCGTAAACTAGTAGAATTGATTACGCACTTTGTAAAAAAAACAGCAACACAAACATGTTTACGGTGCCTCTAACAAATTTTTTTTCCAAATAGTGTTATCTAACAACAGCATATGTTCAAAAGATACTCATGTACGCCTGTCCTTTTGAAATTCTTTACCCCTAAGAGTGCAGTGCAAGGGGCTATTGTGCATTTACTATTAGTTAAGGGTCTATTTATGTACCACAAACACTTGGCCGGATAACACATACCGGTGTGAGACACTTGGCAGACACAAACAATCTCCAGACAGACGTTCGACACTCAAATCAGAAGTTTCCTAATATTTTCTCAACTTCTTTCATTTATACAATCTCAGAAAAGACCTTGTGAACACTCTCATAGCACTATGGACACTCTCAGCACACTCTAGGAACACACGTGGGGGACTTTTTTCGAATGATAGACAATGGTTGATTGAATGTGTCAATGCGTAGACACGTGTCATGTCCTCCAATGTTTTCAGAGATCTACATTTTGAAGTGTCATTGTCGCATGTCCATGTCGGTATTACATAGATTAGTCTGAAGGAAATTGTGGAGGAAGTAACTCTCAAGTGGATTTTCCTTGCAAATAGTCTACCCAATTAAAGAGACAAATGAGGAAGTAGTTTTAGAAACGTACAACTAATTTCTCTAGATCAGGCAAACCACGCAACAGGCTTAGTATGCCGGGTAAGTCCCATTTCATGATGTGAGACTTTATAGATAAAACTTTGCAAGTTGACATCGGAGAAGGCAGACCTTTCAGTTCCCCTACTGATAGAACATAAGAAAGGAGAAAATCAAATCAGTTACAACCAATTTGGATAGCGATACAACTAATTATTTGCTTTTTGCGGATTAAATTCCAAGCAGCTTTTAGCAAGTAACATTTTACCAAAACAAAAGGGAGCTAATGCACTTGAAACAGCTAGAGGCAGCATTAAGTCAAGAACTGATCAGAGCGCGATTGGAAACAAAATGCAAGGAAAGACAAACCTGAAAACACTAATCCCCCAAATGAAGTTGCTTAACATGTTTTAGTCTCTCCAGAAGCTCTAGCAATTGGTTATGCATATTCTCATGATCATCACTAAATTCTCCACTTAAAAAATTAAGCTCGGTTCTAACGAGAGACGAGACATTTACTATCCGAAACATACGTGGCCAGACATCCCCAAGTTCCAACACCTGAAGATTAGGAGCTGAAATTTCAAGCGCATATTCATCGTCTTCAATCATACAGTAGTGGACTACCAACATTTTCAGGCTTGCGGAATTGATATCCATACGAGCGCCAAACATATGTATTTTCAAAAATTCCAAGACCGGGCCTAATAATATTTTTGCAAGCGCTCTGTCACTGAACTCTGCATACTCTAATGTTAGACTCTTGAGCAATCTCCAGCTAATTCCACCACCTGGCGCAATAATACAATTAGACGCACTCAATATCCTCAAAGTTGAGTTGGTGAATATATGCTGAAACAATCTGTGGACTTCTGTAAAGCCTCCGAAATGTAAGTAAAGTTCTTCGACGTTATTTTGCGTGGCGAAGTGTATCCAAAGGTTCATATCCGGAGGAAAACACTCAACGTAAGGATGGTGCCTGAACTGGTGCACAAACTTTTTAATGTTGGAGGTAGGCTCCGGTTGGAAAGTCGCGAACCTATCTATGTTCTTTAGGTCAAATTCAATTTTCTTAAACACAAGTGCGGATGCGCAAGTCCACAGATATTCCCATCTTTTTGATAACGTACCAGTTCTCACAACATCTTCCATGGGCAAGAAAGATAGGATATGGAGGATCAACGAGTCATACAAGGCGCTGATTCGGTCTAAACATCGATTCCTTGGCCGTTTGGGTGGAGGCAGCATTCTTTCTTCTTCGACCTTCCCCTCTTCATCATCCCCGTCTTTGTTCTCCTTCTCCTCCTCCTCTTCTACTTCACCGTTGGAAGAACCGAATAGTTCTTGACCTGGATGATCAACTTCATGATTCGTGGTTCTTACACTGTATTCCTCTGTGAAGAACAAAAGATGAGCTGGGTTAGCAAACGAGCAAGGCTTTAGAACTAAGCTACACAGTTCCTCTCATTTACCACTAAATCTTGTTCCTCATTATAGGATCACTACAATAATTCTCAACCTAGGCAAGCGGCCGTTTTGTTTGACTGGACTACTAGTCTCATTGTGAAGGAATATATGATTTTACACATATGAAATCACATCCAGTGGCGGAGACACGGCAGGCCCAGAGGGAATACCGGCCCCAACTAATTTTTTTTTGTTCTGTGCTGCAGAAACTTTTTCATCTAAGTGTCACGGTCACGATTCCGACCACCACGGTCGAATAAGCAGAGACTCGAGCCCAGTAAATGAACTCAGAAGTCACTTGGATTCCTCTCCGAACTGTGTGCTTAAAAGTTGTCCCCAGGAATGCCAATTCTGGGCCCCGCCACTAATCATATCGGACTAACAGTGATAGGGTTAACACAACATTTCCAGAGGTCTATATTTCTCATTTTTTGTGAGAATTCATTGTCATATCCGATTGATATAACCCTGACGGCAAAAGTTTCCAAATAAATGTATATATCTGATCTGATGTTCAAATATGAGTCGAATAAACTTCAATTTTATCGGCAGGGAGATTTTATCTGTGCTTAATATCACTAAGCGAACAAAGAGGCAGCACGGGGAGAAGCCCTTGGAAAGCTCAATAAATTATGAGTTAGTCGGATGAATTCCTTGGAAGAAGTACATTTCGAGCATTGCTTGTAACCTAACTTCCCCATTTCGATGCATGAGGGGGGAGTAAGTCCTCTTGCGAGCCCAGGGGTTCTTTCCATCAGAGTTGTAAGAACTAATAAATTTCTTGCAAAACAGAAACTACAAGTATGATTTTAGTTTGGATACAACTAATTAAACCTTTAAAGAATCGTTGAAAGTTTGTGAAAATTATTCCAACTTCCAAGTGCCCACCAGTGAATAAAGTTTTGCGTCCAGCAGAACGCAGAAAATTATCCTCAAGAAACGCAAACATTACGACATCTTACAGGTAAAGGACATAAGTTAAAATGATAAATTAACATGCACCTGTCCTTCCAAATTCTTTCTCATGAGAACAATACAAAGGCCTATTTTGGATTTACTATGAGACGATGGCTGTTGCAATAATCTAATGAGTCGAAAAGAAATTTAGATCAAGTAAATCACAACTCACAAAGAGATTTTGCTTCCAAATACACCACCTGTACTCAAAGGGCGAAATGAGGAAACAGTTCAAGAAAACATACCTCATGGTACGGGGAACTCAAGTCTACAACTAATTTCTCTATATAAGGCGAACTTTGCAGCACACTTGCTATGCCAGGAATGTCCCATTTTGTGACATGAGTATGTAGTGTTAGCATTTTCCAACTTGACATTGGAGAAGGCAGACCTTTTACATCGCCTACGGATAGAACTTTAAAAAGAAAAGAATCATAAATACCCTAACCAATTAATGCTACTCACAAGTCATGATTGATTTTTGACAAATATTTTGGAAGCAGCCTTTTAGCAAGTAAAATTTGCAAAATAGTTCTCCAAAGAAAGATGAAGTGTGTTTGTTGTTTAGAGTGGCTAACATAATCTGAAATCAGAGGACATGATCAATTTCCAAGCGTGAAACAAAATGCAAAGAAAGACGAACGTCACAAACCTGAATTACCAATCCCACAAATGAAGTTCCTTAACATGTTCAAGTCTCTCAAGAATCTCTAGCAATTGACTACGCATTTTCTCATGATTATCACCACCGTATTCCCCAAAATAACTGAGGCTGGCTAGGACAATAGAAGAGATGTTAACTAGCCGAAACCTATAATGCAGGAAATTTCCCTAAAGGGCCAACAACTGAAGATTAGGAGCTGAAATTTTAAGGACATCTTCGCCATCTCCAATCACACATTGTTCCATGACCAGCTTTTTGAGGCTTGCTGAATTGATATCCAAAGGACCGAAAGCATTAACCCTTTTCATATTGAAAATTTCCAGAACAGGGCAACCAGATAATATCTTCGCAATTGCTTCGTCTCTTAGCCATACAGAATCAAAGGTAAGACTCTTCAGCGATATCCAGCTACTTTGAACACTAGTTGAATTTCAATATCACATCCAGATGCACTCAAAATCCTCAAAGATGAGTTGGTGAACAGATGCTAAGGCAATGAATAGCCTCCTGCATGAGGTCCAAATTTCAAATCTAGGTCTTCCACATTATTCTGAGTAGCGAAGCGTATCCAACGGTTGACATCAGGTGGAAAAGACTCACCATTATCGCAACTTAAATGGAGCACAAACTTTTTAATGTTGGAGACCCTGCACAGAAGTAGGGTGCCGTTGACGGAGGCCACAAACTTATGGATGTCATTTTTGTCCTACATTTCTCTCTTAAAAACAAGAGTTGATGTGGAAGTCCACAGGTATTGCCATCTTCTTGATAATGTACCAGTTCCAACAACAATTTTCATGGGCAAGAAAGATTGGATGTGAAGGAGCAAAGAATCATGCAAGGCGTTGATTCCGTCTAGACTTTGAGTCCTTGGAATTTTGGTTGGAGGCATCATTATTCCTCCTCCTCCTTTTCTCTCGCCCTCTTCCTCCTCCCCTTCCTCTTCTTCTTCATCCTCTTCCTCTTCTTTGCCTTCAGGGTCTGAATAATCACCTTCATGATTCATGGTTTCTACGCTAGGTTTGTTTATGAAGAACACTTGATGAGCTGAGAGAACAATAACCATAGGAAAGCTTGAGAAAATATAGCATCAAAGGCAACATAAAATAAGAGTAGAAGATTAAACAGATAAATTAAACATTAAGTGTTGTCCCTTGCAAGGGCGGAGGGAGAGCTTGACCACACTGAGTTGAAAAAAATATCTCATTATATGTCTAATTTGTATAGGCACTTACACTATATTTGACACCAGATCACCATCTATCCTTTCGACTACATACCTGAAATACAAAAATGGGTTAGATAAATCTCCTCTCAACCATCATCTACTCACAGATACGACAATAGCTAAAAGCTGCTAAAACAGAATAATAACTAATCTGGCCTGCAGTTTGAATAGGGAGTTCTTATTTGTTACATTGATAAGCTCATCGTCACATTGTCCTCTGTGGTAAGCAACATTAGCAAGGGTGGGATCATGCTTCTCACAATATTTTCCCACAACACATGAATCATAGTACGGGTTTGATGTGAGAAAGTGTTCTGGAAAAACCCAGAGCATTGTGGACATGTACGTCTTGGCTTCCCTCACAACATGCTCTAAGAAATGGGTAAGTCCTCGAAGCCGATTCCTGAAAACATAAGCTAAGTGTGAGATTTGAAGCAGTTAAGGAGACATAGAAAGGGAGGCAGAGATTGGGACCTG